>BSBN01000677.1:3997500-8797500 GCA_027924645.1 Cunninghamia lanceolata | reverse complement strand
ATGAAAAGAACTCCATCAGGCTACTCAGGAAAGCCCTAACTCAGGGTTTGTGGCAGTTTGTGGAAAACCAACGACTCCTCCCTCCTAGCTTGGTGTCAAGCCTCCAAACAACTTGTAAAGGATAGATAACTCTCCCTACTAATCAACCATCACAAGCACCATCCACCACCAGGCCGTACAGGTACGGTTTATTGCAGAAAATAGTGTATTTTTTGAAAGAAACAGCAAAGTTTAGGACAGTCTACAGTAGAACAACGATTTCTCACCCCAAACTTTATGTCAAGACTCCAAATAAGATTTAAATCAAAGCTATCCCACACCTCTAACCATCCAATGCAAGCATGGGCTATGACAGATCTGTACAGGGTCGAGTACAACAGGAAACAGTAAGGAAAATATAGAAAATGTAGGAAAAATGGTTTCTTTACTTCATTTAACTTCAAAACCTCCTTCACTCTACAAAATGGATTGTTTCTTGGCTTTTTGAAGCCTTCTCGATGCCTTGTACAAGATGGAGAGTAGATGAATCGATGGAGAGAGAAGAAAATTGTCCAAAACCATCACTGCCCTGCCCACAACTGTCAACTACTTTGTAACTATCCTCTTGGACTGCCTTGACTATTTTTATGTTTAACAATGCTTTTTAACATGTGGTTTAACCTTGAACAAGGTTCTAACTCATCTTAAAACCTTAGACATGCTAACAATCAATAAGATTGCCCCCTACACACATTAGGACGGATACAAACTTAAGGACACTGCCTTTTTCAATATGACTGTCCTCCTTTACAATAAGAGAGTAGATTTTAGGTATTTGGACATAGTCCATTTACATGCATGGCTTTCAAGCCTTATTACAACATTTAATGGTCTCAAGGACCTTATTAAACCAAACAAAACAACGTGAAAATCTAACCAAATCCTAGATGTCTTGGTGCTCCTGCACTAGTAGGGCATGGCAATTTGATAGGCAAGCATTGTATGATGGATATGCTAACACATACACTATCAAGAAGGATGGAAAGACTTTTGTGATGACACCATTGTGGGAGGATGCTGACACAAAGAAGGTAGCAAAGATTATTTTGGTGGGTAAGAAAGAGTTTGTAAACAACACTGAAGCAGAAACAAGGAAAGTTGAAGATAACTCAAGGAGTGAGGATGCCAAAGATCAAAGTTTGAAGGCAATTTCAGTTTTGAATGATGAAGATCAGATGGTAATGACTGAAATGGATCAGCAGGAGGTCAAAGAGTAGGACTGCAAGCAGTCACAGGTTGATTGGAAAGAAGAAAATGCTATCATAGTAGGGACTGTTTGTCCTCTAGGACCAACAGGAGTTGCAAGGCAAACATATTCTACCATAGTAGCAGTATAGGAAGCATCAAACAAGGTTTTGAATGCAGGTGTTCAGATAGAGATGACAGTAAGGAAGAATGGCGAGCAAAGTATGGGTTTGGTTGCAAGCACTCACTCATGGCAAGGTGTGAGTAGAGCCCATAATGCTAGGCATAAGTTTTTGATTCCATGGTAGCAAGTTGCAATCCAAAGATCATGGGGAACGCATGACGCAGCAAAGGATATAGGTGGTACAAGACAAGGACTCAACTCATGGGACATGAGTTCTTTTCTAGGTGGGGTGTATGATGCAAGAGCATCTAACATAAGCTGGCCTCCATAAGGCATTTAAGTCATATTTGGTTTGAAATCATGTTTTGAGTTGTAATAAGGTCTACTTGACCAATGCATGCAATTTCTATTAGTCTCTAGGTTTGTTTTGTAAGTCCCAAGTGACTTAGGGGACATTTGTCAAGTTGTAATCGCATAATGCTAAAAATAGCAACAATGCCAAAATAAGGCAGTAGGGTAGTTTTGGTCGGTTGTCTCCCAACCACTTGGATTGTTCTCCCAGCCGCTTGGAGCTAGTGTGGTACTACTCTGGACAAGTTTATAAACCCAGAGGGTTGAACCAAATGGATATATCATTTTTCATTGTAATCAGATTGATTAAATGTAATCGCGCATTGTATTAAGGAGAAATAAAGGCTTTTCTGTTCCGTCAAGTTGTTTTCTGTTCTCTGTAAATACTTTGCATAGTTGTAGATCTCTTTTCCTTTCTATATTTTCCTGTTGTTGCATTATGTCGATGTGAAGTATTCCACTGATAAGATTTCTGTCAAAATCAGTGGAATGGCTTTGTTGTATCATATTTCATTTGTTCCTATGTTGTTTCATTATTCGTCAATGTAGAGGATCTGGACGGCGCGAGGTACACAGTAGCGTACCCTAGCATCTCAATGTGCTAGGTGTTGGTAATCATTTATGTTTAGGGTTTTAAGCCAGGCCCCTTCCCAAAAAATCCAAAAATTCTAACTCTTTTGGCATCTGCAGTGCTAAAAAATACAAAAAATTAAGTTAAGGTGCAGGTTGTTGGCAAGAGACACTATATGGATTCATGATTGTTGTCATTGATGGCAACAAAGTTCATCCCACACATCCACAGGACATGGTGTGTCTCTACCGGAAGTCAGAATGAAGATTGTTGAGGTCTGGTAAACAAGAACAATGCTTGTGGCAAGGTCCGACAGACAGGTCCGGATCTCTCAGAGGAAGTATCTTGGTGAAGTGCGGATTTGGGAAAGTCAAGAGGACTACCTTGAGTAATAGATTCCAAGGATTTAGCCTCCGGTGATGGACAAGGAAAAAGATATGAATAGTTGAGTACCGGATTCCTGAGTGACAGTATGAACAGAGGAAGAACTGACTGACAGAACATCAGATTAAATTCTGGATGTGTTACTGATGGTGGTAAAGGTTATGAAGGCATGAATCATGTTTGGCCAACATGATTAATGATTTATACAAGTATATGCTTGATCCGCATTACTTGATGTGCAAGGATTCAACCGACAGAACAGAGTTTGTGAGAAGATTGACTGTTCCGGGTGCTGACTAGAAAGATAATGAAATCACTTGTGCGGATATATATATATATAGGATGGATTTAGTTGTGAGAAGTGGTGTGGTTACATGATATATGCGAAGAAAAGTAGAGCAAAGCAGAGATAGTAAGGAAGGTCCGATATGTGAAAGGAAAGCAGCATAAGAGAAGAGGAAAGATGAAGTGCAGCAGATCAGTGTACTGAGCCTAACCGGAACTGAACTCTAGCATATGTGGATGCTACCAATCAGTTCAAGTATTGTATAACACTCTTTTGTAGACAGTGTGTCTCTTGTAGGCAGTGTGCCTCCTTGTGAGCAGTGTGCTCAGGCAGTGAGCCCTAATTGGCAAGTGCCATTTTTGTATTTCCTTATTCTTCTAACAGAAAATAATCTTTGGGTTAATCACCCCCTGGTTTTCTCCCTTAACAGGGTTTCCATGTCAAAAATACTGTGTCATGTGTTTTTCCATTTCATGGTAATGTTTGTTTGTTTAAATTAATGCTGCATTGATTAATAAGAAAGTTTGAAAAGAAGAAATAATTAGGATAACTGATTCACCCCCCCTCTTAGTTATCAACAATTGGTATCAGAGCTAAGTTCCTCCTAATAGAGCCTAACAGCTTGAGGAAGATATGGGAGTTCAAATGGATGCATATGGTTTAAGGGAGCAACTCAAGACTGCCCTTGATGATCTTGAACAGTCAAACTCTAAAGTCAATGAATTAAAGGAAAGACTCAAACAGGCCAATGATTTCATGAGAGAACTAAAAGACAAATTAAGTCTTTCTATGAAGAAGAGAAAGGAGTTGCTTCAGCAATTGGCAAGACAAGGTGAAGCAAATAATGCAAATGAAGAGCTGAAAGAAAAAACTGAGTTGTGTGAAAAGCTGTCAAAAGAAATCATTATGGTAAGACATGAAATGGAATCAAGAGTCATGAAGTTTACCCAAGAAGTTGAAGAGAAAAGAAAAACTGAAGATAATCTAAGACAATCTCTCAAGGAGAAATTTGAAGATTCCCACCAGATGGATAGAATTATAAGACATCTTGAATCTGATCTTGAAGATGCTAAAGATAATGAAGAAAAACTTGAGGATCAAATTGTCTCTCTAAAAAGGGATCTTCAAACATCAAATGAGTATAAAGAGAAATTCAAGATAAGTTCTGCTCAACTTGAAGTTCTTCTTAGAAGTCAAAAGAAAGTAGATGACAAGTGTGGTTTGGGATATGAGAAAGGAGAAAGCTCCAAATCCAGTTAGAAGAATTCTGGATCAAAAAATCCAAGGATCAGGCCTAGAAGACCTCTGGTAAGACAGCCTAATGCTCAAAGATATCCATCCTTTAATGGATACTGCCACAACTGCAATCACTTTGGTCACAAAGCTAATCAGTGCAGAAAGAGAATGAATCAGACTAATTCATCCTTCTCCAGACAGTGTTTTAACTGCAAAAGGTATGGTCACAAATCTCATGAATGCAGAATTATGCAAATGAACAAATCATTCAATGGTAGATGCTTTGCATGCAATAGAATAGGTCATATGGCTAATCAATGCAGATCAAGAGGATATCAATCCAATATGCAAAGAAATGTTGTTGTCAAATTTGCAATAGATCCGGTCATATTGCAAAATTCTGTAGAAGCAAGAATCAGGACAAAAGAGGTCCGGTATACCATAGACAGAATCAAGATAAGGGGAAACAAAAGGTGAATGCGGATGAAGTTAAAAGTGAGATGAACAAGATTTGGGTAAAGAAGAGTACAGAGAATGTAGAGGATGGATGCGCACCAGACTCTGGTGCTAATATTCCTTCCAGAAATTGAATAGTGAGCTCTGGCTTAGGGGGAGACTCAAAGAAAACCTTGTTCCCCCAGCCAGTCAAATGGTGCCTGAAATTAGCACATGAGAAGCTGCAGATCAAAGGGGTTCTAGAGAAACATCTAAAGAAGGTCAGGTAAAGATTTGAGAGATCCACAGGAAAATTTAAAAAGTTCAATTCCTTCATAATTGGTCTGGTTAAGCAAGTCTTCCGGTAAAATAAGTTTCTCACAAGATTGGCCCGGTATGAATCCAAATTGATACAGCTTGATCTGCGGATACATAAGATGATCAGAAGGACAAGTGGATATGATGATTCATCACTAACATCAATCACAAGAGAATCATAATGATCTGGATGAGTTTCTTCCTCCTTGAACAAGGAAAACAAGGCAAACTGGAATGAATTAGGTTGTGCATTTATTGCAGGGTAAGAATTAGGGCTTTTTGGAAATAAAAGAGTTCACTCATTTGTCATTCACATCTGCACTCAAGAAGAAATGAAAAGCGGAGCTCTGCAACGAAATTCCTCAAGTTCATCAAAGATCACTTGTAGAAGTCATTACTTCTAGAGATCAATCCAACCAACTCCGTGAAACCGATAGGTGCAAAAGGTATTTTCCGTTTCCAAATATCTCATTGCAAATCTTTTAATAATGGGTACTTCGAATATTGTAAAGATTTCTGATAGACCTCGCCCTACATTTAAGAAACATCCATACAAATCCTTGGAGGTAGACCCCCTAGGTGCATTTTCTAGTGTTCCGCATGGTGTGTTGCACACTAAAGATATTAGGGTTTATATACATACAAATGTTGAAGAGTTTGGGGAATTCAAACTAAGAGATATCTATCACAAACAACTGTTAGATGAATCATTTGAGCTCAAACCCCAATACATAGGCCTCCGGAACAAGCACTTTGCACAATACATACATTTCCCCTATTTTACGGAGGATGAATGGGTTAGGTACATTTTGAGTAGAATACATGACAATTTCATGTGGTTAAATGGACCATTGAAGATCACTAAAGATGCCATCAGGGCAGTTACCAGATTACACTCATTCGGTGGGATTCCTGTTCTTAAATTTGTAAAGAACCAAACTGTGAGTGAGGCTACCAGATCTAAGTTTGACAAAAGAGCAATGACAGTAGATGACATCACTGATCCGGATGTCAAGTTTGCTTCTATGATCATTGGATATAAGATATATCATTCTAGCAGAGAAAATTCTGTACCTGGAACTGCCATCTACACAACTTATGAAATGTTAAGAAAGGATGTAGACTATGATCTTTTTCAGCTTCTCTTGAACCAACTCTTGGAGAATCTGTAGAAAATCAAGAAAGACAAAAAGAATTCATTCAAGTATGGTGGATTAATATTGTGCTCATTCTTCTACTTTATGAATGAGCTTCCCAGATCTAGTGGCTGGGTGTGGAAGAGTGATAGGCCAGTAGCTATCCAAATCAGAGATTATTTGCATGCACTTGGTGACAACAAAGCACAAAATACAGCTCTGTGGGGATACTTCAAGAACTTTCAGAGCATGATGCAAGAAAGAGAAAGAATTCCTCAGTCTCTTGTTGAAAAATACAAAGACATAGTATGCTTTATGGTAGAGACAGATCAGTGCCTAATGGAGGCAGTAGAACCAAGGACAGTCTAGATCATGCCCATGGGGTATGAAGTTGATGAACAGATTGTGGAGCTGCATGTTCAACACATGCTAAGCCAACCTAAAGATCCAAAAGCAGAAAGGTTTGGAACCTTTGAGGAGCTGAGTATAAAAATCCATGTTGAACTCAGAGAACCAAAGATCAAGAGGAAGGTGAGAAAAGAAGTAGAAAATATTGCTCAAGGCCTTGGCATCTCAAAGGAGGCACTTGATGCCCACAAGAAAAGGATGGAAAGGGCTGAGGAAGAGAAGAAAGAGGCAGAAAAGAAAAGCAAGGAAAGTGCTCCAGTAGAAACCTCAACCCAGACCAGATCATCAAAAAGATCTGCACCTGTCATATCCAAAAGCTCAAAACCAGAAGTTCAGGCATCTGGTAAAGGAGAGAAAAGGTCAAAGACAAAAGCCACAAGGGCTTATGCAAGTCAAAGGGATGAAGAGGAAACCAAATCAAATGAGGAGATCAGGAAACTAAAGAAGAAGAAGAAATCATCTAGTCAAGGAGAAGAAGAGAAGGAAGAGGAATTTGTTGAAAAACCTACTCTCAACTTAGATGATGTAGTAAAAGCAGTCACTGTGGATGGCAACCTACAACCCTTAACAGAATTCTATGATGATTATAATGAAGCAGATAAAAAGATTCTAGAGGAAGCCACAGTTAAGTTTTTGAACATTTACAATAAAGCTTTTATTGAAATTATCTCTCTAATTCCTTAGAGTCTAGAGAAGGAGTTGGAAATGAGAAAGACCAATGCCATGGTAAAAGACCTTGAGATCTGGGAACAGATAGCTATTCAGCTATATCCTTCAATTGATCCCAAGACAATGAACATGGTATTCAAAGACTGCAAGGATGAATTCAAAAGCAAAGCAAGGATGAATCAGCTTATGTTTGGTGAGACCGATAAGGTAGCCAAGGGCACTGAAGAGATTCTCCAGAAAACCTTCAAAAGATTTAATCTTCCTATCATAGAGGACTTGGGTACTGATCCCTCCACCACAAATGTTGTAGAAGAAACTCCTGAGAAAATGTCAGAAGAGGTGGGCCCCGAACAGACTAACATTTCCCCTCCGGTTTCCCCTACAGTCTCTAGATCTAAAGGAGAAGAAAAATCACAGGAGAAAGAAGTAGAGGTAAAAGAAAAAGAAGATGACAGTGCGAAGACCTCAACAGAAAAGACCACAACTGCTAGTGGTGAGAATGTAGGAGGAAAGAAAACTCTAAAGGACAGCTCCAAGGTTGCAAAATAGAAGAAACATCTGTCTCCGGCAAGAGACACTGCACAAACTGTTCAAGAATTCTTAACAAAATCCACTATAGAAATTAATGAACCAGACCTACTAAAAGGGCCATTAGATTTTGACTCCTTGTTACCAGTGCAAACAATGAAAATAACCTCATTTGCAAATGAAAAAATCAAAGAGAAACTACTGAAATCTCATATGGAAGACTGTGAGCTTATGGAGGTAGCATCTGAAGTGCTAGAAAAGATCATGCCATCTTTTCAGAAGGATCCCACAGCCTCCTCTTCCGGTAATCTCAAAACCTTAGTCAGCAGTGTTAGTACACATTTTGATTCTCTAGAAAAATTAGTTGAAGAAAAGGTCCGGAAGGAGTTTTTGGATAAAAGATTCTCTGAGGTACAGGGTTTGATTATTAATGATAGAAGAAACATGAATATTGGAATAAAAAGCCTAGAAAATGCTCTTAAAGATGGAGGAGAAATGTATAAATTTTGTTTATCATGGTCCAAAGTAACACTGGACATTGAGAAGAAAATAAAAGAACAGGAGGATAAACTATCAAACCTATCAAAGAATTTTGATCCTCTGTCTTCCTCTATAACAAATCAAGAATGTCAGACTATTGCAGTCTTGAGTGAAATCAAGAAATTAGAGAAGGAAAGAAAAAATAGAATAAGCAGATTGAGTGAGCTCAGGGGGTTAATTGTTCCTAAGCTAGAGGCCATGCATGAGGCCATAACAGAAGCCCAAATTACAGCCCAGACCAATGATCTGACAGATCTAAAAAGGGCAGATGCATTTGCATTCCTGTTGAGTGGGCATATCTCAATTTTGGACAGGATGAAGTAGAGTTGGGCGACATAAGTTGTACAATTGAAGAACACTTTTGCAGACATACTTAAGTATATGTAAGTACAACTTGTATATATATACTTATGCAGCTAAATATAGTTAAATTTTGGAAGATTTTGGTATGCGGACCCTACCCTTTACCATTGATGTCAAAGGGGGAGTGAGGAGCAATGAAAAATGAGGAATCAACTAAGGGGGAGCTCTGGAAAATGTATATAAAGACAGAGCATCAGCCAAGGGGAGCATAGTGTAAACACTTAGTCATTTTTCACTAAGTGTTGCCATCAATGCCAAAGGGGGAGATTGTTGGCAAGAGACACTATATGGATTCATGATTTTTGTCATTGATGGCAACAAAGTTCATCCCACACATCCGCAAGACATGGTGTGTCTCTACCAGAAGTCAGAATGAAGATTGTTGAGGTCTGGTAAACAAGAATAGAGCTTGTGGCAAGGTCTGATAGACAGGTCTGGATCTCTCAGAGGAAGTATCTTGGTGAAGTGCGGATTTGGGAAAGTCAAGAGGACTACCTTGAGTAATAGATTCCAAGGATTTAGCCTCCGATGATGGACAAAGAAAAAGATATGAATAGTTGAGTACCAGATTCCTGAGTGACAGTATGAATAGAGGAAGAACTGACTGACAGAACATCAGATTACTTTCTGGATGTGTTACTAATGGTGGTAAAGGTTATGAAGGCATGAATCATGTTTGGCCAACATGATTAATGATTTATACAAGTATATGCTTGATCTGCATTACTTGATGTGCAAGGATTCAGCTGACAGAACAAAGTTTGTGAGAAAATTGACTGTTCCGGGTGCCGACTAGAAAGATAATGAAATCACTTGTGCAGATATATATATATAGGATGGATTTAGTTGTGAGAAGTGGTGTGGTTACATGATATATGTGAAGAAAAGCATAGCAGAGCAGAGACAATAAGGAAGGTCCGGTATGTGAAAGGAAAGCAGCATAAGAGAAGAGGAAAGATGAAGTGCAGCAGATCAGTGTACCGAGCCTAACCGGAACTAAACTCCAGCATATGTGGATGCTACCAATCAGTTCAAGTATTGTATAACACTCTTTTGTAGATAGTGTGTCTCTTGTAGGCAGTGTGCCTCCTTGTGAGCAGTGTGCTCAGGCAGTGAGCCCTAATTGGCAAGTGCCATTTTTGTATTTCCTTATTCTTCTAACAGAGAATAATCTTTGGGTTAATCACCCCCTGGTTTTCTCCCTTAACAGGGTTTCCACATCAAAAATACTGTGTCATGTGTTTTTCCATTTCATGGTAATGTTTGCTTGTTTAAATTAATGCTGCATTAATTAATAAGAAAGTTCAAAAAGAAGAAATAATTAGGAAACTGATTCACCCCCCCTCTCAGTTATCAACACAGGTGTCTTTGTATATACAAGGCTGCTTGTATATACATGCAGGTCAAAAATATGCATTGGCGGGTCAAAAAACTTTATCACCCTTTGAAAAATTGAGTTTAGATGCATTTCTGGTTGTATATCGGGCTCTAAAGGGTGCATATACAAAGGGGGAATCTTTTGCAGATTCCCAAAAATATTCCCTGTTTGTATATCAAGTTGCATGTATATTTGGTTTGTATGTTCAAACATACAATGACTATGTACAAGAGAAAGGATACATTGCAGGCATATTCCAGGAAAGATTCGCTGTTTGTATGCAGAGGAAATATACATTGCAGATATACAAAGAAAAAATATGCAACGGGTCGATATACTTTTGCTGCAGTGATGGGTTTCTTTGTATCTACGGCCGCGTTTGGGTGGGAAGAACTCCAATGACATGCCACTGGGGATCTGCAGGTAGCTAAGCAATAATGACAACATTTGCAAGATTTGGGTCGATGATGGATGGGTCAACAACCCGATTGAAGATGAATGTCCTTGAGCGGCAGTGCGGATCCCGATTCCACCTGTTCACTCCTTTTTGTCTCTAGCAGCATTGAATATTTCTGAGCGTCATTTCTCATGCATTGTATCTGGTGAATTTTTAATTTTCCTTGTAATTAATTTTGCTGAGGACACAGTCTTGGTATAAAAAGCAGACTGTGTTACTCATTAGTGGTTGTTGAAGACTTGGGAATTTTTTTTGTAAATAACAAAATACAGAGCATTTCCTGTCTGTTGTATCTCTGTGGAGTTTATGTGTTGCATCTAAGTTGTATCTTGCACATATGTTCAGTTTCAGTGTTAATGTTATATGAAAAATACTTCTTGCATGTGTTTTGCTGTCTGTCTCCACTTGTTGTATGCATTTCTTCTTCTGAATTTGGTTGCTAAGGGTTTCTCAAATTCTAGAATATAGATTTATGTATTGCATGCTTAATCTCTAACTTCCATTCAAGGAGTGGATTAAATTGTTTTAGGTTGAGTGTGGAGGAGATTGTATGTCAGTTGGGATATCCATAGGCAGAGACAGTTAAAATACCCATTCTTGGGTGATGTTTGTAAGGCAAGCATCAATCTAACCCCTTGAAACTTGAATGACAGTTGCAAGCCATTCTCATATATACATCTATGTGACTCCTTGCCCTGAGATAGGCACCGGTCTGCCCTTGTGAAGTAGTTATGATCCAAAACCCCTGTCTTGCATCCAAACCATCAATTTCAAACCATTCCATAACTTCCACTTGTTAGTTGTAGGAGTAGGATTAGGAACCCCCTACATACTCTCATACTTAACCAAACAAATATGTCCAAGAATGTTGCTAACGTTGTGATTTGTCACACAAATCTTGGTCCATACATGAGAGTATTCTTCCTATTATCACAAAGCTAAATCTTCATGTCATTGGGTGAGTCAAAGTGTTAAATCTTTAGCTATTGGGATACCCCCCTTGGTGCGGCAGGACCAGAAGTGAAGAGGAGGTAACTCATGCAACCTCCCATATCTGCTGGCTGAATCCGCCCGTACATTGGAACTAGCAAACCCTATGCCGATTCAGGAAAAATTACCAACACTAGGCATAGAGTGTAGTTCAGGCCGCGTGAGAGTTGAAAACCCTAACGGGTATCGTGGTGTTGGTTCATCGGCGCATCGCCAAGGAATGCAAGTGTTCACCGATGAGTAGAGATCAAAGGTGATGTTGGGGTATCAGTAGGGATGCGAGACTTGGCCGATGGAGTTGAAACGAGGGCTCATTTGTTAGTTCGTCGACTGTGAGAGATTAGGGCATCGATTTCTGGTATCCGCTGGTTACTCCTCATCATTAATGTAAGAGCATCCAGGTAAATGGGCTATCCTGCATTGACCAAAATGATTTTCAGTTGTTTCTTTCAATTTGGTGTGTGTGGTCTTGATTAACATCTCTTAGCCTTGGGGAATGAGTGGTACAATCAGATTTGTAGTTTTTAGCTTTCACAATTTTGGGTTCCCAAGAAGAACAGGATGACTTCATAGAAATAATTGTTTCATTAAATAGGTGAAGTTTCATGGCAAATCCTTGCATAGACATATTTTTAGAAGCATCCTAGATTTAATGGTGAAGATTTTGTGGGTAGATCTTTCGTGGTTTTAGAGATATAGTTATTTCACGATAATCTCTAACAATTTGGTGAAGCTTTAAAATTTTGACCTCTGTGAGGTTTGAGGCAGAATGGCTTGATAGAGAGTTTAGGATTGTCAACATCTTCATCTCTGCAAGTTTTCAAATGATTTTGAGCTTCTAGTAAAAAGTTATGAAAGGAAAGTCAGGTTTCTGCTCTTGGTACATCATGACAAAGTCACATAAAGTTCTAGACAAGTCATCCAAGGAATGCTTTGACATATTTTATTCAACTTTTCCTACTCCACTAGTTTCTCAACCATGTTTAAGGATTAAAGGGAGCACTTTGTAGTCTCCTATCAGGCCCTTTGCTGATGATGTATTTGCATTTTTTAGGCCTGTTGGATCAATTGGCAAAAGGCCAGGGAGTAGTAAACAAAAAGTTCTACTTGCACATAAGACTGTAAGGCAGATGCTGAGAAGGAATAAGAATGCTGATAAAGAGTATGAAATAGATCTATTTTTAGCTATTGAAACATTTGATCCATCATCGCAGTCTTTCTTGTTTCCAATTACTAATTCACCTGTTACACCTAATTATGCTCATAAACCTAGCAAAGATTCAACATTTTACTAGACACAATTAGCTAAGTGGCAAAAGTCACTCTCTAGATTTTCAAAAGATTCTCATCGGTAGATTCAGAAAACACTTGTGAGTCCTGAAATACTGAAACAAGTGAAGAACCCTGCTCTTCATGATAAGTATATTGATTTGTTGCATTTCAGAAATATTGCGAGAATGGCTTTAGTCGAAAATACCAAGGCATTAACAATCATCGTAGTGTGCTGATTTCAATACTTTTGAATTTTAACTGAATTGAATTATTTTATAAAATTTCCATGAGAAGAGGGACAGGGAAAAGAACCCATAGAATACCTTTCAGCCATGGAGTGTTTGATTTATGAGAAACCATTCCTACAAAGAATGATATTAAAGACAAACAATGCCACATTGAGGAGTTAGAATACTGCAGTCCAAAAACAAATTTAATAAAAAGAATGTGAAGTGCTAGATTGGAGAGAGGAGATGCCTCTTGGAGGTTTGGTTTTGTATTTCATTTTATTTTCCTATTTTGGAGAGGGAGGGTGAAGGAGAATTGACACTAGAAAACTGCTCATGAAGGAATGTAGTGTAGTGAATTTGAATGTTGTGGCACTACTACAGTTGGAGTGGGAGGATGTTGGGTCAGCCTCTGTGGAAAAAGGAGGAACATGTTTGTAAATTAAAACCAATAAACAAAGTTCACTACCCATCAGATTGAGTGTGAGAGTTGTAGATAAGAATGTACCGTGAATGAGTTCTAGAGGAGAACATGTAGATGTGAGATATCATGCAGAGGATGGACATTGAAGGCTGAATGTGCAATTTTGTTATACATATTTTGTTTATGAGTGTTGCAATCATATGTATTGTGAAATTTCAATTTGAATAAAGAATATTGGCATTTGTAAATTGAGTGTTTGTTAAGTGGAGGGAGTCGCTCTGCATTAATATTGTAGATATAAAAAAGGCCCTCCATTGGAGTAGCCAACAATAATACATTATATATTATATTAATCTGTTTTATGGGTATGGCTCCCAAAGCCACTTTCAACTATCAAAGAGAGAGAGAGAGAGAAAGAGAACCAAATCTTATTACAGAAAGAGGCATTATATAGTGGTAGCAAGGGGTGAAGCGTAATGATGTAAGTGTGTTAACAGAAACAAAGATACAACCAACATATATTTTAAAACACTAAAACTATAAAATAATTCTTAAATAGTTGTAAATTAAAATAAAATAACTCTTAAGTAAATAAAATAAAATAACTCTTAGTAAATAAAACAAGTCTTAAGTAAATAAAAATAGCTCTTCAAATAAAAATAAAGTAAACAATATTTTTTTTGATTGGGAGTACTTGGGTTTTTAGCCTGGTCTGAGCCCAGAGAGACCCTTATAGGGGATCTCTTCCCAACAGATGTATCGCCTGAGACCACAACTGGAGGCTCTCCATCCCCAATGGGCATTAGTGCCCTTAAGTTCAAATCTATGAGCTCATTGGCCACGAAGGCCCATAGCTTGCGAGCACGCCAGCCCAACGGAGGACTTGAGAAGGATCCTATGAGCACGGCAGCCCAATGAAGGCACAAAGCCTGTGAGCTCATTAGCCCAACAGGGATTTGAACCTAGGTGGTGATCACCACAACCAAGTGAACTCACCACTACGTTGTGCCCTGAAGGGCATAAAGTAAATAATATAAATAATTTTATTATTTATATATTTTAATTTTAGTATTTTTTATTTTATTATATCAGAAACTATTTAGAGAAAACATTATTTTTAAAAAAACTAATACTATAAAATGGATATTAAGTAAATAAAATAACTCTTGAGTAAAGAAAACTAGCATACCTATCTTTTGAAAAATATATGCAAAGGACCCTAGAGAAATCATTCTTAGGCTATCTATTTTTTATTAGATTTTAGTAGATTAGGTGCCTCCAAAATGATATCTCTTCAGCGTCTTTTACATAGATTTTTAAAAAATAATTATGGTAGCTTTGTATCTACTAATCTCATGATTTATAGTCTTAAAATTGAATGGCTATTCTAACATATTAAACCTAATTTATTGTTAACTTCTATTTATGTAAATAAAAAATTAACTCATAAGATTTATTAGAAACCCTAATATAAGACAATACATGGGAGCAATTTATAAACTAAAATAACCTTAAATTTTGTTATCCTTTTGATTATTGGTCTGGGAAAAAATACGGCAGCAACCAGAGGCATTATGATAGAATAAAATGGAAGAAATGACACCATGAGAGGTTGATAAATTGAGTAGATCCATGGTCGTGTGTAGAGGGAAGGAGGCGCCACTAAGGGAGTTAGGTACATACCGACCATTAGAGGGCACAACCCTATGCATGCCCATGCTTGCTATAGGTGTTACTCCTTTCTTCATGGAACTACGGGAGTCAATCAAGCTCATTCCAAATGGGGATTAACCATCATATACACATATCTACATATTTTAGGTTATATTTTAATTTCTTATATATTTTATTTATTTATTTTGTTTATTCTTGCATTTTATTAAATATGCAAGTATATCTGGTAGTTGTTGCTATGCCCAAGCACATATCCATGACCTTCCTAACCCCATTTCTCCCTCTCTTTTTCCCTCTTTCTAAGGTTTGATAACTATTTAATATTAGATATGTATTTTAGATTGAACTTCTATATATTGTAGACACCTAGATCTTACCATGACCTAATATCATACTAACTAACTTTCTCAAATTTCTACATCATTAAATTAGTTAAATAAATCATATTTATTTAATTAATTAATCTAATTATTCTTCCCTTTATCTCACATTTCAACATTAATTAAATAAATCAAATTTATTTATCTAAATTGATGTATCCCAACATTCCATTGTGTATCACTTCATTTACCCACAAATGTAACAAATAATCAAATTATAAATTAAACATTAAGAAAGGTCTTGTATATGAGAATCATAGTATCCAAAGTAACTATGAAGAAAAAACCAAACAAAGGTTTTGGAATCTTTCTTTGGAATTATTTTAGAAGAATTGGATAGAAAACATACAAATTTTAGTTTTTGGAATATTTCTTTGGAATTTCCATAGAAGATGAATTGAACGTTATAAAATATGAAAACTGATAGGAAGGCTTGTCGTGCTCTTGTTGATCACTTTCTTGCATAGTTTTGAGAAAAATGGTGCAAGCTTTGTTTACATGCAATTTTAGTATTGCAAGATGTCCACTCTCCAAGCTCAATGGGAGACACTGCACCATTCGACAATCTTTCTTTTACAATTCAGATAGGACCAACCATGTTCGTAAAAGCCTGCATTTTTTCCAGTCTGCTGCTAAAGATATTGTCAAGTTATCTACACAACTTGGTGATATAGAAAAGCTTTCAACCAAGCAAAAATTTCCTCCTAAAATTTTGAATGATGAAGTGATTGACTCGTTGCTAATAACACCTTATCAGGTTTGTTGCTCATGTTAGTGGAGTTGTGGTGAATTATTTGTAAGTTTGTTGAAAACTAATGTATATCAGTTTTGTTTCAGTGTGTAGATACAACAAGGAAAGAGAAGAGAGTATAGACATTGATATCAGAGATAAAGAAAATGTTTAAATCAATGGGGGATGGCAAAACAAGTCCTTCTGCCTACAACACTGCATGGGTTGCAAGGGTGCCTACTCTTGACGGCTCCCACTGCCCTCAATTTCCTGAGACACTTCAATGGATTCTACAAATCCAGCTGAGCGATGGCTCTTGGGATGAAGAATCATGCTTCTTAGCGTATGACCAGATTCTAACTACCGTTGCATGTGTTATTACCCTTACTCTCTGGTCTACTAGCGAGAAATAAGTCAAGAAAGGTGTGACAAGCATTTTTTTATTTATTTAACAAACTTCTAGAAATAACTATGAATACTTTTCTTTCTGTAATTCATCATCCGAATGAGAAAAAATGGTGAATTTTATTTACCTTTTCTTTCATGGTTTCCAATTAACTCTTCACAACAAAATGCAAATGTCAAATTTGTGAAGAACCACGTTGAACGATTGGAGGAGGATGAAGACAATCACCAGCTATGTGGATTTGAAATTGTGTTTATTCCAATGCTTAATGAAGCAAAGAGTTTAGGATTGGATCTTCCTTATGATTTGTCCTTTATAAAATAGATTAGCCAGAAGCGTGAGACCAAGCTTGGAAAGTGAGTCATGTTAGGAATTATTAAGATTGTCTAGAATGTTTCTAGAAGTCTTCCAAAGAACATTCCAGGAAGAAGCTTCCAGCTATTCTAGAAAAGAACTTTCCAAGGAGAAGCTTTCAGCTATTCTAGAAAAGAACATTCTAGGATTTTAGAGTTATCTAGAAAGCCAGAAGTTTCTAGGCTTCAAAATCTTTGTAGTTGTATATATGTGATTGTACAGAGCTGCTGAGTAACATTTTGGATATAATGCAAGCTAGATTAATATATCTTTGAGTTATCTAACTCTATTTTGCCATGTTTCATCAGTTTATTATTGTTGTTTTATTGTGTTTTGATTTCTGGGTCTATTTTTTACATGGTATCAAAGCCAAGTTCATTTAGAATTTTTTTTCTAGGTTCAACTAGAGATTCAGCTAGAGGATC
Organism: Cunninghamia lanceolata; assembly: GCA_027924645.1. Classification (NCBI taxonomy): domain Eukaryota; kingdom Viridiplantae; phylum Streptophyta; class Pinopsida; order Cupressales; family Cupressaceae; genus Cunninghamia; species Cunninghamia lanceolata. The sequence continues at coordinate 8,780,210 of BSBN01000677.1, read as the reverse complement.
AGCTGGAAATATAATGTTGAAGTGATTTGTTTGCAGGACTAATATATTGTTGTTGGAGTGATATTTGTTTGTAGGGTTCTCATATTGCTAGAGTGATATTTGTTTGAAGACTGATTTTTTTGGCTAACATGGGCTCTACAAATGAAGTGTTGCCAATATTTGATGGAAGTGGTTTTGCAGATTGGAAGATTGCAGTCAAGAATGCTTTGAGAGAAAAGTCTCTATGGGGGATAGTGAATAAGGAAATTGCAGAACCCCAAAGTGAAAAAGAAAAGGAGCTATGGAAATGCAAGTTGGAACAAGCTAGAGGTATTATTGATAAAACTTTAAGCCCCAATCTCAATAGAAGATTTGTTGATATTGATAATCCAATAGAGCTATGGGAAACTTTAGAAAAATATTATAAAGATGCAGATAATGCTAGCATGTTTAGTATCGAAGAAAAATTGGTGAATTTAGATCCATCTGATTTTGAAAAAATAACTGATTACTTCAATGAAGTTACTTTTTTAAATGCTCAGCTAAAGAAAATAGGTACTGGATATGCAAAAAAAGATTTTCAGTTCATTGCAATGGTTGAAAGTAAGCTTCCCCAGCCATACAAGGTATTTAAGGAATCAAGGAAAAGGGTTCTTCAAGTAAATCCCAATACCCCCAGCAAACTTTTGATCAATTTTGTAAGTCTATTTTAGATGAAGAAGTTCATCTTATTAAAAAATGATATATTAAGAAGACTCATGCATATGCAACTAAGAGTAAATTTACTACATATGATGGAAAGAAAAATTGGAAAGGAAATAATAAATTTTGAAATAATGATGGTTCTAACCATTTTTCTAGAAATGATGGTGTAGAAAAGCAAGGTGGAAGGAAACTGATTATTTGCAGGTATTGTGGAGGTGAAAATCACATGGAGAAATTTTGTTTTAAGAAGAGGGACAATGAAAAGCAACAATACAAGCCCAAGCAAGAAAGGTTTAAGGATGACAAGAAAGATAGACATAGCTTTGTAGCCATCTCTCTAAAAAGGCAAGAGAAATCAAATAAGGAGGTAATTGCTAGACCTGAAAGTAGTGTTAAGGGGGGATACTTTGTTTTAGATTCTAATAAAGAATGGATTTTAGATTTAGGGGCATCATATCACATGACTGGGATAGATCTTTATTTATTGATTTTTATGAAGGAAATAATTCAGATCAAGAAATTGCTATTGGCAATAAAATAAGACTTCTAGTTTTAGGAACAGGGACTGTTAATGTAACAAATGGGTCTTTGAAAAATGTTTTGTTGGTTGAAGGATTAGGGGTGAATCTTATTTTAGTATATAAAATTGTTCAAGCTAGATATGAGTTTGTTGTCACTACTGATCAAGTTATTGTTAGAGATAGAAAAGACCCAAGCAATATATTTTCTATTGGTACAAAGTTGATCATAAAGAGAGTCTATTTAAATTTGTGGGGTTTGTTGATGATGAATATACACCCTCTGATGCTTTTATTGCTCAGGCTAATTATATGTCAAAACTTTGGCATGCTAGACTTGGACATATAAATTATAGAAAATTACAAGATATGGATAGAATGGATATGATTAGTGAATTAACAAAAATTTTAGCATTTAAAGGTGTGTGTGAAGGATGTGTGTTAGGAAATCATCATCGAGATCCTTTTGATTCAGGAAAAGCATGGAGAGATAATTATCCATTGTAGCTCATTCATAGTGATCTATGTGAACCAGGGTATCCTTCAATTTCAGGTGCCAGGTACCTTCTCACTTTCATTGATGATTATAGCAGGAGACTATGGGTTTATTTTCTTGAAAGGAAAAATGAAGTGTTTGAAGTTTTTTAAAACATTAAGGCATTAGTTGAAAATCAAAGTGTAAAAAGAATTAAGTGTTTAAGGATTGATAATAGGGGTGAATATTACAATTATGCATTTGAGTCATTTTGTGAAAATTGTGGTATTAAGGTGTAAAGAACAATTTCTTGTACTCCTTAGCAAAATGGGGTGGCTAAATGAATGAATGGAACTCTTTTAAAAATGGCTCGTTGTATGTTGCATTTTAAAAGTTTGCATAATAAATTTTGGGGTTTGGTTGTTTCTTGTGTTGCATACATTGTGAATAGAATCCCCACCAAAGTCCTCAAAAATATCACATTTGAAGAAGCATGGAGTGGTAGAAAGCCCCACATTGAGTATTTTAAGTTATTTGGGAGCATTACTTGGGCACATGTTCCTGTTGAAAAGAGGAAAAAGTTAGAACCAAAGAGTCATAAGTGTTTGTTTGTGGGTTATAGTGAAGAATCAAAGGCTTGCAAGTTATATGATTTGACAACAAAGGTCTTTGTTAGTAGAGATGTAAAGTTTGATGAGCTTTCACAACTTACAGCCACTTCCTCTCACTCTACAACAACAAATGCTTCTCATTTTTCTGATATTTTAGACAGAAATGGAGACAACATTGATGAGGATGAGGCATTCCCTACTATAAATGATGATAATACTATTGAAAATGAAACTACTAATTCTTGCAATCAGCCATTTTTTGCAGGTAGTGATGATGACGAAGATGACATTTCAACTAGACAAAAGACAAGGAGTGTTGAAGAAATATATAGGCAAGGCTCAAAGATCCATGGGAGGAATGGTAGTGCTCTCATGGCCAAAGTATTACAAGTAAATGACCCAATCTCATATGAGCAAGCTAGAGGGAAGAAAGAATGGGAGCAAGCCATGAAAGAGGAATATGATGCATTGTTAGAGAATAAAACTTGGGAACTTGTGCCCCGCCCCCAAGTTAAGAATGTTACTGGTTGCAAATGGGTTTACAAAACTAAATTTAAATCAGATGGTGCTATAGAAAAATTCAGGGCTAGATTGGTTGCTAAGGGGTTCAATCAAAAAGAGGGTGATGATTATGAAGAAACATTTGCTCCTGTCATTAAAATGAATACAGTTAGAATCATTCTTTCATTAGCGGCAAGTCTTGAGTGGCATATTCATCAAATGGATGTTAAAAATACTTTCTTAAATGGAGATTTATATGAAGAAATATATACAGATCAACCACCAGGTTTTGTGGATCAACAACATCCTAATCTTGTTTGTAGATTAAAGAAGTCACTTTATGGTCTTAAACAAGCGCTACGAGCATGGAATGAGAAGATTGATAGGTATTTTCAACTTCATGGATTTAAGAGATGTAAGTCAGATCCAAATATTTATGTGAAGAAAGTTCAAGATGATATTCTTCTTGTTGCAATTTCTGTAGATGATTTACTCATTGCTGGACCGAATATTGGACTAATCAATGATTTAAAATCAGATCTTAAGAGGACATTTCATATGAGTGATTTAGATGAACTAAACTATTTTCTTGGATTACAAGTTTGTAGATTACATGATGGATTGTTTATCTCACAATCAAAATATGCTTTGGACCTTTTAGAAAAGTTTAACATGCTTGAATGCAAGCCAACATCTACCCCATTTCAATCCGGAGTCAAGATTGCTAAAGAATGTATTTCCAATAGTGTAGATACCACTTTATATAGATAGCTTGTTAGTAGCTTGGTTTTATCTAACTCATACTCAACTAGATATTTGTTTTGCAGTCAATCTTGTATCTAGATTTATGTAGGCACCTAAAGAAAGTCATTGGTTGGCTACTAAGAAAAATTTACGATACATCCGTGGAACCATACACTTTGGCATCTTCTATGATTATAAATCTTCAATTTCTTTAGTTGGATTTACTGATTCAGATTGGGGTGGTGATATAGATGATAGGAAATCTACTGGTGGTTATGTTTTCAATCTTGGATCAGGCCCTATTACATGGAGCAGCAAAAAAAAAACAACTGCATCATTATCTTCATGTGAAGTAGAATATAGAGCAACAAAAGAATTAGGCAAGGAGGCAGTTTAGATTCAGAATCTTCTATTTGAGCTTGGTTTTCTACAAAGTTGTGCTAGTATTATGTATTGTGACAATCAAAATACCATACAGGTTGCCAACAATCCAGTATTTCATGCTAGAGCAAAGCATATTGAGATTGATAGTCACTACATTCAGGATCTTGTTCAAGCATCTATTGTCAATCTTCAATTTTTTCTAAGTGAAGAACAAGTAGCTGATATATTTACTAAGAGTATGATTGAAGCCAAATTCTAAAAATTAAGAGGCATGTTTGGTATGTTAGAGGTGAACATTAAGGGGGGAGTAGTAGTATAATGTTCCCCTCTCCTTTGTATTCTCTTTGTATTATTCTAGCCAATCTTAAGGGGGGATGTTAGGAATTATTAAGATTGTCTAGAATGTTTTTAGAAGTCTTCCAAAGAACATTCCAGGAAGAAGCTTCCAGCTGTTCTAGAAAAAAACTTTCCAATGACAAGCTTCCAGCTGTTCTAAAAAAGAACATTCTAGGATTTTAGAGTTATCTAGAAAGCCAGAAGTTTCCAGGCTTCAAAACCTCTGTAGCTATATATGTGATTTTACAAAGATGCTGAGCAACTTTTTAGATGTAATGCAAGTTAAATCAATATATTTCTTAATTATCTAACTCTGTTTTGCCCTGTTTCATCAGTTTATTACTGATATTTTATTGTGTTTTGATTTGTGGGTCTGTTTTTTACAAGTCAGACCCACTTTAGTTGTGATTATCTTTAGTTGTGTTTGAATTTCCTTTTCCTCCAAAATGGTTGTCTTTATACTTTGCGGGTGGTGGTGGTTTGTTACTAGGATTCCGCTGAATATTATCCACGCCGTTCCAACAACAATACTCTACTCATTGGAGGGGTTGCAGGAGATAATAGATTGGGATAAAATAATGAAACTTCAGTCCAAGGATGTTTCCTTCCTCACCTCCCCTGCTTCTACGGCTGCTGTGTTTATTCGCACTGGAGACAAAAAGTGTTTGGAGTATTTGACCTCTGTTGTCAACATGTTTGATGATTATGGTACCAATCATCATATGCTTTAATCAGAACTATTTTTCTTTAAGAATGCTATAGGGTAGTAATTGTAGAGTAGAAGAAATAGCTCAAAGATATTCTACTTAAATATCATCCATTTCAATAGGTAAATAGTTAATAGTAATTTTAAATCTCATTCACAATAAAATGTGGTAAATATTTGTCTTATTTTAATTGGGCAAAATTATCTTTTGATTGTTGAAGTAGATGATATTAAGAACAACCGCGCACAAAATGATAAAATGGTAATAAATAAATGCAGTTCCTTGCCACTATCCGTTGGACCTGTTTGAACGTCTATGGGCCGTTGACACTATTGAGCGCCTGGGCATCGATCGCCATTTCAAAGAGGAGATCAAAGAAACTCTAGATTATGTATACGTGTAGGTCTTTAAAATACATCTGAAAATAACTGTATTTGTTTTTTTTTTTTTATCAGATCACACTTAGTGATCCTATCATCATGTTAACTTAAATCGATTCACAGACATTGGGACAATAAGGGCATCGGATGGGCGAGACACAATGCTGTGGCTGATATTGATGACACAGCCATGGGTCTTCGAATCCTTAGGCTGCACGGATATAATGTATCTTCAGGTGACAACATTAAAGAAAGAGTTTAGACCAATGTAAGTGCAGAAACATTCAGTTCATTTTAGATCTTTTGACTTGTTAAATTTGCCCCTTAATGTTTTCGCAGATGTTCTAAAAGATTTTAGAGATAAGAATGGAGAGTTCTTTTGCCTTATGGGTCAGACCCAAAGAGGAGTTACGGATATGTTAAACGTTCATCGTTGTTCTCACGTCGCATTTCCGGGAGAAAAGATAATGGAAGAAGCCAGACTCTTCACCCACAGATACTTGACAAACGCTCTTCAAAATGTACGTGGGTGCTTTTGACAAATGGGCTCTTAAAAAGGATGTTCGAGGAGAGGTATTCTACCATCATATTTTAGACAGATATCAGGCGCTTTTATGTTGTGAACTAGAAAGAAATGAAACCCAATTTCTAACAATTTGCAGGTGGAATATGTTCTCAAATATCCATGGCACACAAGTATGCCAAGGGTGGAGGCGAGGAGCTATATAGAGCAATACGGAGCAAATGATGTTTGGCTGGGAAAGGCTGTGTTTTTGTATGATTTATAAACCTTAGACTCATTCATTTTCAATCTTGTCAATATTCTATTGCAAAATATGACATATTTCTTTATCAGGATGCATAATATAAACAATGGAAAATATTTAGAACTGGCAAAACTTGACTTCAACAATGTGCAGTCTATGCACCAGAATGAGATTCCAAATATTCAGAGGTAAGGCTAGCCTGATACATTTTCATGCTATCTTTGCCTTCCTTTTGTATTTTATGACAAGAATAATAATACTAGTAAAATAAATTGCATTCAATTATTGAAAGGTGGCTGGAATTCTCTGGTTTGACGAAGTATTTCGCACCAGAACGTGTGGTAGAAACATATTTCACCATTTCTGCGAGCATGTTTGAGCCAGAACTCTCTATGTACAGAGCTGTCTACACAAAAACTGAAATCTTAACAGTCATTCTAAGTGATCTTTTTGAAGCGCACTGCTCTGCAGGCGACATCCTGCTCTTCTCTGAAGCAGTTCAAAGGTAAAAACAAGCTTCATTGACTGAAAGCCTACAATACGTTCTTCACACAGCTAAATCATTCGTACCGTGGTGGAGTTTCAGGTGGGATTTATCTCTGGTAAACCGCATGGCCGAAGAAATGAAAATCTGCTTCACAGCTTTGTATGATACAGTCAATCAAATTGCAGAACAAGGAAGGAGGAGACAAGGCCGTGACGTATTACCCTACCTCCGATATTTACTATGTATTATATGCTTTCACGACCAATTTTTTTGAAGAAAAGAAAACTTCTGGTTTTCTATTTGAATAACTAATTTTTCATAATTATGTATTCGTTTAGTGGGAGGCTCTGCTGGCATCCTACTCACAAGAATATGTGGAGAATGCGAACGAATCAATGGGCGTAGCCACAGTTGTTTTAACTTCCATACTTTTTACCGGTGAGCTTCTTTCCGACGATGTTCTTTTAAAATTTGGCCATGCATCCAAATTTCTCCACCTGGTGGCTTTAACGGGGAGATTAGTTAAAGATATAAAAACTTACCAGGTAACATGAAATCTTTCTTGCTGTTGGTCATGCACGGGTATAAATTTTTCTTCCGTCTAACTTAGTTTTTATGATGGAATTACTGGTATTGACAATCATTCAGGAGAAGAGAAAGCGAGGTAAGCCTTGGGCGATAGAGAAGTGCACGAGAAATGATCCTGAAATCTCAGAAAAAGAAGGTCTAGATCATATTTATCTTGTGATGCAGAGTGCCCTGCTGGAATTGAACTGGGAACTGGTTAACAACCGAGAAATGCCAGAGAGGTGCAGGAAACTGATTTGTAACACTGCAAGATCGATGCAATTGTTTTGCATGGAGAGAGACGGTTTTACCCAGTCGCACTCGGAAATCATAATGAAGTGTCTTTTCGAACCGGTTGGAGTATTGACTACAATCTTTAGCCACCTATTTCTTCTCGCCGGCCATAACCCGGCTTCTTCCTTGGTACCGATTATTGTCAGTTTTGAATTTTTTTATCGTTCATGTGGACCGTATTTGGTAGCAATTATGGGTGGCTTTTGTTTTTAAAATTGTTCTTGTGGATCGTATTTGGTAACAATTATTGTGGGTTTTTTTATTGTTCTTTGTGGATACAATACTTATTCTTATTGTTATTAATTATTGTTGTGAACAATGTTGATAATGCCGTCTATATAATTATTCTTATTCTTAAACATAATGAATATAAAAATTGTTCTTATGGATCGTATTTGGTAGCAATTATTGTGGGTTTTTTTATTGTTCTTTGTGGATACAATACTTATTCTTATTTTTGATTATTGTTGTGAACAATGTTGATAATGCCGTCTATATAATTATTCTTATTCTTAAACATAATGAATATAATTATGTTTAATGAATATAAAATGTTTAGTGGAGGAGAGAGCTTAATAGTGGTGTAGAGTCTTATAGATGTCATAGAAATTGACAATATTAGACCTTGCACTAATTTGATATTCAAACTTAAAATATGTATTTACGCCGATAGGCATTCTACACTCACAGCAAGGGTTGAAAGATTCAGATTCACATAAATAATTAAGATTCAAATTCCCATGTAAACAAAATTCATAAAATGTGTAAATAAATAAATTTGTGAAAGCCAAATGGATAGAAAAAATAGAAAAAATTGGGCAGTTATGGAGTGAAATCTTTATCACGTTAAACAAAAAATAAATAAATTCGTGGAAGCCAAATGGATAGAAAAATAGGAAAACTTGGGCAGTTATGGAGTGAAATCTTTATTACATTTGAAGAATATGAAAAGTCTTGCACCATAGTCTCTTAAAATTAACTCATGTGAGCATATGAAATATTCTAACTGCAAGTAATTTATAAATGCCAACAAATTGGAAGATATCTCTCAGCGTATTGTAGATATATTTTTTTAAATATAAATATACTAGTTTACAAACATTGGAATTTTTTATTACTCATTGGGGATTTCAAGATAATTGAAAGAAAAATGTACAAAGTGATAATCCTCGTGGTGTGCAAGAAAGCATTTCCATCACAAACAATAAACAATAGTGATAACTTTAAGGAACCGCCTAAAAAAACATATAAAATCATAATGTAAGACTATTTTTTTGTGGCGAATGTAAGACTTTTCAAAAAAAATAAAATTTGTTGACGAATTATAATTTATTAAAAAAAAAATTAGGTGGTGAATTATATAAATATTCAAAAATATAAAATTAATTATTTGGTGAATGTGGTGGCAATTTTTTGAAAAATCATAACGTGGCTGGCAAAAATATCATATGCTAAATGATAATGATTAAGTTACTTGGCGAATTTACATCATCAAATGATCACATATCAATGGCTTAACTTTAATTTATTACTATTTGTATACTCGAGCAACCCATATTATAATATTATAATAAATTTCGATCATCACATGATCGCAAATCAACTACTTAAGTTCTATTCTAGGCCAAAATTCTAACACATCCAAATTTGTACATAAAGTCTCTGGAATAGAGATAAGTGTCAATGAGTGAATGATTCGGATTAACCTATTTTTTACATAGATTTTGCATATTGATACTTACGGGATTAACCAATAATCATAAATAATAAAAGTTATAGAATTATGTTCTTAGGCAAAAATAATAAATAATAAAACAAAAATTTAAAACGATAACTACAATTACAATTTACATTGATGTACCATATTATTATATTATAATAAATTTGGATTGTCAAATGATCACAAATCAATGGCTTAAGTTCTATTCTAGGCCAAAGTTCTAACACACCCAAATTTGTACATAAAGTCTCTAAATAGAGACAAGTGTCAACAAGTGAACGATTCAGATTAACCTTACTTTTTACAAAGATTCTGCATAATGATACTTTCAGAATTAACTGATAATCATAAATAATAAAAGTTCTGGAATTATGTTATTAATGAAAAAATAGATAATAAAACAAAAATTTAAAAGGACGACTACAATTATAATTTACATTGATAACCCATATTTTAATAATATAATTAACAAAAGATTTTACAGATCAACTAGTCAAGGTGCCCTAACATGAACCTTGGATAAAGGCATATGCAGATAAAGGAAAATTCAAAAGATGCTAAATTTTTAAAACTCAAAACAAAGTTGTTAATGCCATAATGGCCAAATGTTAATAGCCCCCATTGATGTGTCCCTTAATAACTACCACTTGTAAAAGAAAAGATGTGGTATAAACAATAGACATTGCCCTTTGTAATAAATAGGTGCATAAATCATTATGTATAATAAGGGCCTTGTCAAAGGATTCCAATGAGCCTCTAACAAGTGCTCCCCTTGCCTCCTTAAGAATGCAATTAGTTGCAGCCAGCATGTTGGTGTAATTAAATATTTAATTACACTTTATTAAGTTGACTTAGGGCTAATTTTACTCTTAGATTATTCTTAAGTCATATTAGGGTTTTCTAACTTGCAAATATAAAAGCATATTCTCTCATGTAATTCTTTTAATCCAATTCATTAATTGCATTCAATATTGTGCAAGTTTATCCACTTTGCTTTTTTCTCTTGTAGAAGGTTAATCCTAGGTTTTGTAGGTGATCCTAGTGGCTTGACCCAATCAGTGACTCTCACATGGTATCATGAGTAAGGCAAGGAATCAACTTCACATGCAATTCCTAGTTCATCTTCATCCAACAAAAAGGAGCAATCCAAGGAGATACCCACATGCAGCTATTGCAAGAAATGTGGGCATGATGATACTGTTAGATTTAGGATAGACAACTGAGAGGGGGGTGAATCAGTTGTTCAAAACTTTCTTCCAATTAATCACTTAAATCATTTTCTTAATTTAGCAGTATAATAATAAATCAATCATGGAAACATAATGCAACAATTCAAGAGAAGAAACACATTAACACATAAGAAACCAAGATTTTTGACATGGAAAACCCAGTTAAGGGAAAAACCATGGGGTGACTAACCCAAGATTGTATTCTCTATTAGAAGAATAGAAAGAACAAAATGGCACATGCCAATTAGGGCTCACTTCCCGAGCACACTGCTCACAAGAGGCCCACTCCCTACAGGAGACACACTGTCTATAGAACAATAAGTATTACATACTTGAACTGAAGAATAGCATCTTCACCATGCTTGAGTCAGTTCCATTTAAGCTCAATACTTCTGCTCTACCTTTTCACTCTGCTCTTCTCTACCACACTCTCATCTCCACAAGATGCTTTTGAAATGACTTTACAACTCCTTATTTATACAAGACATCGACTTCGGAATAACCATCCAAGTCGGCATACATTCCATAGAAAATACATAAATGCAACATAACTAATTACAAAAAGACTTCACGCGGATCAACACACTGTCGGCCACAAAGATTTGAGACTTCAATCTTCCTTTAGGAACATGTCATTCTCCACATAACATCTTCAAAATCATCTGTAGGATGTGTAACTCATCCGATCTGCCAGACTTAGGAAGAACAACATCATCCAGAAGTAATTCTTCAATTATGAGTTCAATCTTCAATGCAGACCATCAACACAAACTGGACACAATCCAAAGACCTCCACAAGATTGTCTGAATCACCAAGAACATCCACACTACTTCTGCCTACTGAAATCATTCTCTCCTTCATCCGGAACCTCAAGAACACAGTCTATTATCACTGTCATATTGGAATAGATGCTTGTGGACCTCCAGACCATGAACCAATTGAGTTGTCACTTCACATTGACTTCCTAAACACTCCACCAAATCCGCAGAATAGGATATTGCATTTTTGGATCTCACCGGACCTATCTGTATCACTCTGTCACCTCTAAACATCTGCCAGAACTGGTTTTACTTAAGTGGCCATAACTTCTTCAGATCTTCATGCGGACCTCTAAGATCTTTACTACATCATCTTAAGACACATATCTACAAACTCTTTGAAGCACATCCTCTAATCTTCATCTTAACTGGGATCTTTACCTCACTGTCTTCACTGTTCTTCTCTGTTCCTGATAGGGCTAATTTTCTCAATATCCTCAGCACACATCTCATCCAATCCTTATCACTAATGCAATAGGATTATATTGACATCAATAAGAACACCAGTTAGGCCCATACTTGCAACAATCTACCCCTTTGTCATTGATGGCAACATATGATGTGAAAAATTATTTTAACCATTAAGACAAGAACTTCTCCTCACTGTCAAAACTCCCCCTATCAACAACAACCATTCACATGTCTTCTCTTCCTTTCCTGCTCCCCCTTTGATTAGCAATTACTTGTTTTTCACATGTCTTCTCTCCCCCTTTGACATCAATGGCAAAGGGCACATACTTGCATCAATTCAGAATCATACCAGTTGCTCCCCCTGAGTAACAGCTTCCCAAACATCAATCTGGACCACAAGATATGACTGTGAGATCCACCGAATTGATGCACATTAGTGCACCTTAATTCAGAACCGGGGGGTAATAACCCCTAACTTCTCCCTGAGATACTCAAAAGAGTCCTTAGGTAGAGGTTTAGTAAAAATATCTGCAATCTGATCCTTGGAAGGCACAAACTCTAATCTAAATTCATTCTTGTTCACTTGCTCTCTCACAAAGTGAAACTTGATGGATATATGTTTAGTCTTTGAGTGCAACACCAGATTTTTTGATATGTTAATTGCACTTGAATTATCACAGAAGATTGTGATAGGCTCTTCATACTCCATTCTGATATCTCTTAGCATTTGCTTCATCCATAATACTTGAGTGCAACTACCTACTACTGCAATATATTCTGCTTCTGTAGTAGACAGAGATATTGCCTCTTGTTTCTTACTCAACCAAGAAACCAATCTCTTCCCCAAAAAGAATGCTCCACCATTGGTACTCTTCCAGTCATCCACATCTCCTACCTAATCCGCATCTGTATATGCATGAAGAGAGAAATCATGATCTCTGGGATACCACAATCCATAGTCAACTGTCCCTTTTAGATATCTAAAAATCCTCAAGATTGATTGCCATGACATGAGATTCTCTAGGATCGGCTTGGAATCTATTAACAAGACCAACAACATTCATAATTTTAGGTCTAGTTTGAATGAGATATAATAGTCCTCCAATCATTGACCTGTACTTTTTCTGATCAGCCTTAGGAGAGTCATCATCTTTTCTCAATTTACATCTGGTTTCCATGGGAGTATTCATTGGTTTTGAGTCTTCCATCCCAAATTTCTTCAACAATTCTTTCACATATTTGGTCTAAGAAATGAAGATTCTTTTGTTTGTTTGAGTGATTTGCAGACCCAAGAAGAAATTCATTTCCCCAAACATGGACATCTCAAATTCACTTTTCATTTGATTTGCAAAGGTTTTGCACATACTATCTCTTCCTCCAAAAATGATATCATCAACAAACACTTCAACAATCAAGATATTTTCATGATCAATTTTGAAATACAAATTACTATCAGCAGTACCTTTGTTGAAACCAATCTTCAAAAGATGCTTATCCAATCTTTCATACCAGGCTCTTAGGGCTTGCTTGAGTCCGTATAGTGCTTTCTTCAACTTGCAGACCATATCACCATGATCAGACAATTGAAATCCATCCAGTTGCTCAATGTAAACTTCTTCTTCCAAGTCACCATTTAGGAAGACAGACTTGACATCCATCTGATATACTTTGAAATCCTTGAAGGCAGCAAAAGTAAGAAATAATCTGACTGTTTCAATTCTTGTCACCAGAGGAAAAGTTTCTTCAAAATCAACTCCTTCTACTTGGGAGTAACCCTTGCAGACCAATCTAGCTATGTTTCTGACTACTTCACCATCTTCATTCAGTTTATTCTGGAAGAACCATTTGGTTCCAATCACATTCATGTTTTTAGGTCTAGGAACAAGATCCCAGGTGTGATTTTTCTCAATTTACATCAACTCTTCCTTCATTGCTTTATTCTAGTTTTCATCATTGCAAGCTTCATTCATTGTCTTAGGTTCAATCTTTGAAATTAGACAATACTCTTCTGAATCTTGAGTAATCCTTCTTCTTGTTTGTACACATTTGCTTTTATCACCTATGATCTGATCTTCAGAGTGATTCAGTCTTACATACCTGGGAACTTTGGGAGTTTCTTGCACTTCTGATTCTTGAACAGGTTCATTCAAACTTATCTTTTCTTCCTGATTTACCGAATCAATCTGAATCTAAATTTTAGAGGGAGCTTGGACTTCTTGAACAAAAACATTATTTTGATCATCTTCATCATATTCATAAAACCTTGAGGGTTTTTCAATACCTTCATCAACCTTCACATTTGTACTTTCTACAATCTTCCTTAATCTCTTATTATAACACCGGTATACTTTGCTTTGAGTAGAATAACCTAAGAATATTCCTTCATCACTTCTAGCATCAAATTTTCCTAGATCTTCATCTCTTTTAATGTAACATTTGCTACCAAAGACTCTAAAATACCTCATAGTGGGAGTGATGCCAAACCAAAGTTCATAAGGAGTCTTACCGGTATTGCTTCTGATTTGTACTTGATTGAGTGTATTGACTGCAATGCTTACAGCTTCTCTCCAATAGATCTGAGCAACATTTTCTTCCATCATAATGGTTCTTGATGCTTTCTGGATGGTCCAGTTCTTTCTCTCCACTACTCCATTTTGTTGTGGAGTCCTAGGAGCAGACAACTTTCTTTTTATTCCATGTTTCTCACAGAATTCTATGAACTCACCAGATGTGAATTCTCCACCTCTATCAGATCTCAAACATTTTAATTTTAATCCAATTTCATTCTCTAACATAGCCTTGAATATTTTGAATTTCTCAAGAGCTTCTAATTTCTCTTTCAAAAAAGTTACCCACATCATCTGGGAATGGGCATTAATTAATAACATGAAGTATCTATCACCTTGCACACTCCTGATTCTTGCTAGACCACATAGATCAGTATGAACTAAGTCCAATAATCTGGTAGAAGATTGTTCCTTGCTTTTGAATGAGACTACTTTGTTTACCCAACTGACATTCTTTGCACAAACTATTGGTAGGTTTTACCAATCTTGGAAGATCTCTTAGAGCCTGAGTGTTTCTTATCTTGATGATATTATAAAAATTCACATGTCATATTCTCCTATGCCATAACCAGCTCTGATCAATTTGAACAAATAAACAACTTTTTCCAGTACCAACCAAGTGGAAGATATTACCTTTTGTTTGAGTACCAAATGCAATCTCTATTCTGAAACTTTCAAAGATCTTGCATTTTCCATTCTTGAATCAGATATCATAACCTTTATTCACCAACTATCCAACACTGAGAAGATTGTGCTTCAAACCTTCAACATATAGTACATTACTGGTTTTGTTCTTTTCATCAAAAGAAATGGTTCCTCTACCTCTGATTATGCCAGCAGAATTATCACCAAACTTTACCACTCCTCTTTCATACCTTTCCAAATCTATGAACTTATTTTTGTCACTTGTCATATGGTGAGAGCATCCACTATCAATGACCCAATCATCCTTTTCTTCAACTTGGGTAGCCAGAGCTCTTTCTACAATTTTATGATTGACAGATTCAGAGGGCATTGGATCTTCTTCCTTGATGGCAATAAACACCCAGTCACTTCTAGAAATTTGTTTCCTGTCTCTGATTCATCATCTATTACTCCTTCATTATCATCATCTTCATGAATATAGTAACAATTCTTTTGAAACCTTGATCTGTTAGGATTTGGCCTTGAAAATCTTTCCAGACACCTTGAGGCAAAATGACCAATCTTATTGCAGTTAAAACACTTAAAAAGCAACTTCCCCTCATACTTATCGGATCCTCTTGGCAGTCTTTTTGCAATAAGGGCTTCAAGTTGAGCAGCTTCTGCTTCATCTTGTTCTAGGTCTTTTCTTGCTTTTTCATACCATGATATTTTCCTTGAAGATTTCTCTCCCGGATCAAACTTTTGTTTTCCTTTTATAGAGGCACTAGCTTTGAATGCAGATTTAGTCTTAGGGGGTGCATCTCCAAACTCGGTTAATTCAAATACAGCCAATTTACCAACCAATTGGTCTCTTGTGATACCTGAAAAGGATCTAAATTCTTCAATAGCAGCAACCTTGTATTTGTAAGAATCAGGAAGGGATCTAAGAACTTTGCCAACAATCTCATCTTCATCCAATATTCCACCAGCACATCTAATGCCACAAACAAGCTCATTTACTCTTGGCATAAATGAAGTGATATTTTCGTCTTCTCTCATCTTTAGGTTTTCAAATTTTCCTTTCAAACTCTGTAGCTTGGCGCATTTAACATACTTGTCTCCTTCATGCAGAAGTTCCAGTTTTTGCCAAATCTCATATGCAATTTTTAGATCAATAACATTTGTCAACTCGGAATCAGATAAGGCACTTAGAAGAGCTTCTTTTGTCTACAGATTATTTTTAGCATCTCTGATTTCATCTACAGTACGCGGACCATTCTGTGGAGGATCATACTTCTTTGAGGCCATGATCCAATATTGCATTCCCATACATTGCAAGTGACATTCCATGTGACTTTTCCAAAGAGTGAAATTTGTTTGATCGAACCTCAGACTATCCTTCTTGTAGGATGACATCCTGGATCTCCTCAAGTGGTTAAGCTCTTTTTAGAGGAACTTAGCTCTGATACCAATTGTTAGATTTAGGACAGACAACTGAGAGGGGGGTGAATCAGTTGTTTAAAACTTTTTTCCAATTAATCACTTAAATCTTTTTCTTAATTTAACTGTATAATAATAAATCAATCGTGGAAACATAATGCAACAATTCAAGAGTAGAAACACATTAACACATACGACATCAAGATTTTTGACATGGAAAACCTAGTTAAGGGAAAAACCACAGGGTGACTAACCTAAGATTGCATTCTCTGTTGGAAGAATAGAAAGAACAAAATGGCACATGCCAATTAGGGCTCACTGCCTGAGTACACTGCTCACAAGAGGCCCACTACCTACATGAGACACACTGTCTACAGAATAATAAGTATTACATACTTGAACTAAAGAATAGCATCTTCATCATGCTTGAGTCAGTTCTATTTAAGCTCAATACTTATGCTCTACCTTTTCGCTCTGCTCCTCTCTATCACACTCTCATCTCCATAAGATACTTTTGAAATGACTTTACAACTCCTTATTTATACAAGACATCGACTTAGGAATAACCATCCAAGTTAGCATACATTCCAAAGTACATACATAAATACAACATAACTAATTACAAAAAGACTTCACACAGATCAACACACTATTGGCCACAAAGATCTGAGACTCCAATCTTCCTTTAGGAACACACCATTCTCCACATAACATCTTCAAGATCATCTGCAGGATGTGTAACTCATCTGGTCGGCCAGACTTAGGAAGAACAATATCATCTGGAAGTAATTCTTCAATTACGAGCTCAATCTTCAATGCGGACCATCAACACAAACTAGACACAATCCAAAGACCTCCACAAGATTGTCTGAATCACCAAGAACATCCACACTACTTCTGCCTACTTAAATCATTCTCTCCTTCATCTGAAACCTCAAGAACATAGTCTGTCATCACTGTCATATTAGAATAGATGCTTACGGACCTCCAGACCACAAACCAATTGAGTTGTCACTTCACATTGACTTCTTAAACACTCCACCAAATCTGCAAAACAGGGTATTGCATTTCTGGATCTCACTGGACCTATCTGTATCACTCTGTCAGCTCTGAACATCTGTCAAAACCAATTTTCTTAAGTGGCCATAACTTCTTCAGATCTTCATGTGGACCTCTGAGATCTTTATTGGATCATCTTAAGACACATATCTACAAACCCTTTGAAGCGCATCCTCTGATCTTCATCTTACCTAGGATCTTTACCTCACTGTCTTCACTATTCTTCTATGTTCTTAATAGGGCTAATTTTCTCAATATCCTCAGCACACAGCTCATCCAATCCTTATCATTAATGCAACAAGAGTATGTTGACATCAATGAAAACACCGGTCAGGCCCATACTTGTAACAAATACTATTTGCTACCTCAAACAGATAGATGAGCTGAAGAATCTTATTCAGAAACTCAGTGTTAGTTCTCCTTTTTCTTTGATTTCTAGTTCATCGTCTCCTTCTCCTTCATCACAACCTGGTCAGGATCTACTGAGAAAGGACATGGCGGTAGTGTTGATGGAGCTGAAAAATACAAAGGTAAGGCACTTTTTGCAACTAAATCTCATGGATTCATCGAGTAAATGGCTTATTGATTCTGGATCTTCTCATCTCATGGCTTCCTCATTGTCTATGTTTTCTACTTTTGAGCCTTGTGATATGTCACCAATCCTAATGGGTAATAATACTTACATGAAGGTGATACGAAAGGGATCTATTGATATTGAGGGGGTACTTTTCATGATGTATTATTTGTGTCTTCCTTATCACATAATTTACTTTTCATATATCAGATTACAAATAGTGGTGTAGAGAAACTAGTAGAATTCACACCTAATCTAGTTATCATTAGAGATTTGGAGACCATAGAGATTCTTGCTACTAGGGTGCTTGATCATGCATCTTGGTCATACACCTTTTTCTAATTTGCTCTAGATGATGGTTTGGTTCCTTTGACTATTGATCACACTTCTTATGTGAATATTACTTCTGAAAAGAAGTTTAGGTATTTGAGTCTTAGTATTCTTACTACTAATTCAGTTTTACATCATGGTGCCTGTTATCGCCTACATGAGCAGTCCATTTGCAAGCATTTAAATATGCAGGCACCTTCCCAAAAATCCAAAGTTCTAACACTTTCAGCCTTTGCAGTGCTAAAAAATGCAAAAAAATAGTTAAAATGCATGTCTTTGTATATTCAAAGGTGTCTATATATACATGTAGGTAAAATGTGCATTGGTGGGTCAGAAAACTCTATCGCCCTTTGAAAAATTGAGTTAGATGCATTTCTAAATGTATATCGAGCTCTAAAAGGTGCATATACAAAGGGGGAATCTTTTGTAGATTCCTGGGAATATTCTCTCTTTGTATGTCGGGTCATATACAAAGAAAAATATACAAGGAGGTGCAAATATACATTTACTACAATGGCGAGGCAGAGATGCATGTGGTGGGGCCCGTGCATATACAAGGTTGAATGTATATGCAATATACATTCGGGCGCACATACAATGGCTAGATACATTGCAGGAATATTCTGGAGAAGATTCCTTGTTTGTATGTGCAAGGGAATGTACATTGAAAATTATACAAAGGCTCGCAACATGCAAAGTGAAAAATGCAAAGGAAAGAGATGCAAGCCAGACCCAAATAAGTTCTCAATCTGCTTCATAATATTTTGGGGTCCACCTTGTATGAATGTTGCACTTGTATGTGTGTAATATACAAGGCGATGGATACAAGATGGAGATACAAGCCGGACCTGAACTGAATTCCAGTTTGTTCTATAGCATTTGACGTCTACCTTGTATGTTGTATATGCATTTGGGTTTGCATATACAAAAGGGCGAAAAAGGCAAAATTGAAGAAGGGAAAAGCCAGTGATAGAAACATGAGGTGCCTCTGTGGCACAATTTCACTGGCTGACGACTTTTCAACATTTTTTGGCACCATTGATCCTAGTGACAGGAGGGTGATCGATGGCCATGATTTGAGACTGCAGCGATGGTTTTTTCCTGAGTGTTTGAAGTCATTTTTTGAGCGGGAAAATCTCCGGATGCATCTGCAATTGCGTCCTGAGGGTAGTTGGGCCATTAATGGCAAAATTCAGAGGGATGACCGATGGAGTTGACTGGTTAACCACCTGATTGATGAAGAAAATCCCTGGGCGGCAGTGCAGATCCCAATCTCACTTGCTTTGTCCTCTGTTTTCCCTCTGGTGCATTGAATTCTTAAGTGCCATTTTCTCATGTGATGTATCTGGCTAATTTTTGACTTGCCTTGTAATTAATTTTGCTGAGTACACAGTCTTGGTATAAAAAGCCAAACTGTGTTATTCATTGGTGGTTGAAGACTAGGGCAATTTTTTGTGTTAATAACAAAAAATAGAGCATTTCCTATTTGTTTTATCTCTAAGGAGTTTATGTGTTGCATCTGTAATGTATCTTGCACATATGTTCAGTTTCTTGTAGTTGTATATGAAAAATGCATTATTGCATGTATTTATCTATCTATCTCCACTTGTTGCATGCATTTTCTTCTTTTGAATTTGGTTGCTAAGGGTTTCTCAGATTCTAGGATATAGTTTTGTTGTATCACATACTTGATCTCTAACTTCCATTTAAGGAGTGGATTAAATTGTTTTAGGTTGAGGTATGGAGAAGAATGTATGTCAACTGGGATATCTGTAAGTATGGATAGTTAAATACCCTTTCTTGGGTGGTGTTTGTAAGGCAAACACCAGTGCTAACCCCTTGAAACTCGAATGACAGTTGCAAGCCATTCTCATGTATACGTCTATGTGACTCCTCGCTCTGAGATAGGCACCGGTCTGCCCTTGTGAAGTAGTTATGATCCAAAACCCCTGTCTTGCACCCAAACCATCAAATTCAAACCATTCCACTATTCCAACCTGTTAGTTGTAGGAGTAGGATTAGGACCCATGCATACTCTCATCCACAACCAGACAAACATGTCCAAGAATGTTTCCAACCTTGTGATGTACCATGCACATGTTGGTCCACACATGAGAGTATTCTGCCTGTTATCACAAAGCTAAACCTTCTTGTCATAGGGCAAGTCAATGTCACATCTTTAGCAAATAGGGACACCCCCCTTGGTGCGGCAGAACCAGAAGTGAAGGGGAGGCCACTCACGTAACCTCCCATATCTGTTGATCGAATCTGCCCATGCATTGGAATTGGCAAACCCTCTGTTGATACGGGAGGTAACAGTGCCATTCATTCTTCTCCTCCACATCCTATTTCTAGTGACATTGATGCTTCTTTGGTTCAATGGGATGATGATGATACTCTTGGTATGTGGACATCCATCCAATCTTCAGAGACATTCATTTTGAGGCCACCTACTTCATTGGTTCTTCAGTATTCACAGGATGAGCTATTTCTTTCTAAGGGAAGAAATCTGATTTACCATAAGTGGATTGACTTTTGCATTTGTGTTCGAGCATCCTCTTCTAGTTTTGGAGATTCTAACATGTTGGAGGATTTCATTGCCTTTATCTTTCCCTCTTATGGGGGGCTCATGATTGTATCCTTGTGATAGATTCAGTTCTAGGGGTTCTTAGTTGGAGACCTTCTTTCATCACTTGTACATATTTATTTGCATTTTTTTTCTCTCTTTTGGAGAGGGGTTTTTTCCCACAAGGTTTTTCTCCTTTTCTCCACCTTATGAGAGATTCTTGTTGTTCATGGGTACCTAACATGGCTTTGTAGTTGGGACCCATTCTTACATTAGTTGCATGTTTTTCATTTCTCCCTAAGTTGCACTTAAGGGGGGGTGTTGGTATAATTAAATATTTAATTACATTGCATTAATTTGACTTAGGGCTAATTTTAGTCTTAAATTATTCTTAAGTCATATTAGGGTTTTCTAACTTACAAATATAAAAGCAAGTTATCTCATGTAATTCTTTAATCCAATTCATTAATTGCATCTAATATTTTGCAAATTTATCCTCTTTGTTTTTTTTCTCTTGTAGAAGGTTAATCCTAGGTTTTGGAGGTGTTCCTAGTGGCTTGATTCAATCAGTGACTCTCACACAGTGTTCTAACACATGTCAAGGAAAAATCCCAGCCCTTTCCCATGGTCTCGCATCAAAGTGATAATCATTTAAAGCTAAATCAAGCTTATCCCCAGAAATACAAATCTATTATTTTTTAAACATTTTTATACAAATTAAAAATGCATGCCTTCTTTTTTTCTAAAATGTCTTTGCACCCTTTCTTCAGTTAGTTTTTTTTCTCTTTCTGTTGAATATGACCGCATAACCTTATTTTTCCTTGTTCTTTTATTTCCCATTTCCTCCTTTGCAAAATATCAATCCAAAATTCCTTTACCAAATATTTTATCCTTAAAAAGCTCCCAAATTTGCAAACACAATTTTTGGAATTATTTTCCAAATGTTTCACTTGCAAATAATTAGAAAAATGTGAATATTTCGTTTATTTTTTAATTTCACAAATTATATATTTGACCTCTTATTTATATGTAGTTTGTAAAAAAAATAAAAAACTATTGGCTCAACAACCTTTGTTCGAAGGTAATTTTTTATGCATTTTTATATATTTTTTAACTAAAGAACCTTTCTTTCGAAGATTAGCTGTTATTATTTATTTTAATATTTTGGGCGACCAAAAGGACCTTCGAACAAAGGTACCTTTGTGTGAAGATATCTCCGAATGAAGGTGTTACCTTTGTTCGAAGGTACCTTTGTGTGAAGTTCCTTCGAACAAAGTTCCTTGGATGGCATCTCCCACTCTCTACCTCAAATTGTCCTCAGAATTTTTAGTTTCAAACCTTTGGTTGGACCTTCAAATAGAATGAATTTGACAAAATAATTTGCAATATTCTACCCTTGAAATGAGCTTTCCAACAAGTATAATTTTGAATATACTTAATTTGATTATTATATTTATTTTATATTTTTAGTGAACATAGGTTTCTCACTGAACATCAAGTTCTCTATTCTACACATGTGGAAAAATAGTAAAATGGTGAAAAACCTAAAAATATCTACATACTAGGTATTGATGTCCTTGTTTCAACAAAAAAAATTGAATTTGGATACATACAAAAAAAAATTATGTTGTATGGTATAAACCTATGTCTAAATTATAATTAATCTCATTTCAAAAATTAATAAAAAAATGCAACAAAAAATTATGAAAAAAGATCTACGCACTAGATATTGGTGTTATGTCATATATATTTAAAAATTTAGAATTTTATCCTTTCTATAAAATAGTTATGATGTATGGTATAAATGTCACTTTTTAAAACATTGTTAACTATAAAAAACAAGTTATTAAAGTTACGTAAAAAAATTCATAAATTATTTAATAATTTTTTTCTAAAAATATATTTAGAATCCGCACATGAAATCTCAATAATAACTAGCTCGCATCATCTTCAAATTCTTAACAGTTTAGTTGCTATAGGTGTCAAAAAGTGAAAATTTGGTTAAAAATATTGATTTCAATGTATCACTTTGGCCAAAAAGTGGAACTCAATATTGTGGGATCACCCTAATGGGTTGTTTGTTATAGTAATGATAACCTTATTATTTATCAATTGTATGTTAATGGGTTAAATGTTGGTTGTGGTGTTAGTGTTTTTTAATATTCTAACTGTGTTGTGGCTAGCAATGAGTTTATGAGTCATATATTCATGAAGTATCATAGGTTGAGTTGCTAGTGAACCATTGTAGCCGGTTGTGAACAATGTTTATGATTTCAACTTAAGAAAGTTGAATAGTGCGAATATGATCCTAGCTTAATACCATTCATGGATATTTGAAGGTCAATAGAAACATATATTTAATTATGGTTGTGGCATTATTTGGATGATTAATTAAATGAATGTTGAAATGAAACAATAGAATTTTTTGATGTGTTTTCCTTTGTTCTATGAAATATTTATTAGTCTTGTTGATTGTGTCAAGTGAGTCAATCACATGCACATTACCTCAATTGCCTAGGAGAGGGGTTGGGATAGGCCAAGGACCTATTGGTAGGGATCCTTTGATACAAAATGTTTATGCAGTTTGTTATCAAATGATGGTAGGAAAAATATAGTTAATCCATTCTAGATTTCAATTCAATTTGATATTGTTTTTGTAGAGGATAAAGAATTATAGTATATAGTCATATTGTAATGTTGAGAAGTTATATGTTGATATTTTTATTAGTCTGCACTATAAAATTATAGAGGAAGTGAATGAAATGGGCAATTCAATTAGAGGAAAGTTGGGATACTTCTTGTATTATTTTGCACTTTTGTAGTAGTTACAATATAAATAAGTATATAATTAGATGAAATGATCTTTGTGCATTTACCAAATTATTCATTGAATTACTCAAAGGTTTTTTAGTATAAGCATCATTGGTTAAAGAATTATGTTAAGAGAAGTTATTTGACTATTCTGCAATGTATTTATAATTTTAGGAAAAAGTTGATACATAATTCCTGTATTTGGAGTTCTTTATTATAAAAAAGTGTAAGTATTTGTCATTGTAAAAAATGATATTGGATTTTTATATTATTGGAATGATATCACATTCAAATTTGTAAGCCTCATGATAATTTTATTCAATATCATTTTGATTTTAAAATGTTGACTAATCTAATATCACTAGTTTGATTTTATACAACTTAATACATGACACTATCTAATACATTTTACATTATGTTTCAAAGTTCCTTTCATAATGATTGGTTGATATTAAACTTAAACATTGAGAGCTTGGTTTGTGGATAAATAATTCTAGTTCTAAACTAAGTTACTTAGATTTTGTTGAGATTTAATAGAAGTTAATTCTAATCCAAAAAGATTAATCTGATGATCATAAGCTTAATTTAATTATGTTGATCTTACAATCAATAAATTAAGTTAAAAAACTTAACAACTTCACCTAAGTTATAATGGGAGGATAAAGGTATGTTGTATAGGTTTAAGAGGGAAACTATAATAGATTAAGCATTCAGTATATTATGCGTGGGACTCAATTATTCTGTGTGCACATTAACTTGAAATTGTAAATTAATGGTTGGGAAACTTAATCCCACCTAAGTATCCTAGCTTTTAGGTATGCACATTTGCTTAATGTGAGAATGGTACATTTGATTAAAGGTGATTATTGAATTCTTAATAGGTTGGAGTTGTGTTCTTAATCTTATGTGACATATTTTTAACCTTTGTTATCATTTAAACCTTAAATATCTAAGAAAATTTTCTAGTCTATTTTTGGGTGTTTGTTAGCAATTGTAGCTATTTTCCTTAGTTTGAAGGATAAAAGGATACATCCCATGACTTGTGGTAAAGAAAGGGGTTGACTAGATAATTTCTAAGCTATATATGTATGCATTTGGTAGTTTAGGTTAATGTTGATCCTTATTGAAGACCTATATCTTGGTGCTAAATGATTAATTATTTCTTATACCTAGGAAATGTTGAAAAGAGGTTGTAAATGATAATTTTTTATAAGGTCATCCTTAATTAGCATTAGGTTTATGACATAACTAGCTTTCTTCCTTGGAAATATTTAGTGGCTTTCCTTCTAGAATCACCTATATAAATCAAGGGTTTAGACTCATTTGGACAATGAAATGCTAAGAGAGAGCTAGGAGTATGGAGTGTAGAATTTATGAGATTGGTGATTAGAATTAAATGTTTAGGAAAGAGGCCTAATCCAAGTAGAATAGATCAAAAGTTTGGTGGTGCATCAATGTGGATCTAAATGTGTATTGCTTGAGGTGTAGGTAAATGATTAAAGACTGATAGTAATGTTTATGTTGAAATGTAATTAATTTACTATAGAGCCACATAAATATAATGCAATGTGATGGAAAGTATTTTAGAATAACCATGCCATTTTAAGGGGAAAACCTCCACAATATTATAATAAGAATAGATTTGTAATATGATGATATGAGAGAGCCTTCACCCCTCTTTGTTTAGATATAATTAGGTATGGACACACCCATTCATCCTAATTAAGTCAACCTAAATAAAAAACTACTAATAAATGAAAATATAATTGTTAAGTGTGACATAAGTAGGCCAACACATATTCCAATATATGTTATGGCATAAAGGCATAGCCTACCCCTCCCCATCAAACCCATATTGTCTTTAACATTGAATAGCATGATGCTACTACAATAATACTTTAACCTCCCATGTGGCCTCCTCATTTGGTAGACTCTTCCAATTAATTAGATACTTTGTAATCACCCTTGTTCATAGATACTTAATGCATGTCTAAAGGATTGGTTTAGGCTCCAAAATTATTCTTTCCTCCTCATGAAGCTTGAGTATCTCTATCTAGGATGATATTAATTGTGTAATCAATGAATATTGAAGTAAGAAACATGGAAGAATAGATTTTTTTCATAGATGGAGGTAACTCCACTTTGTACGCCATACTTCCAATCTTCTACAAGATTTGATAAGGGCCATAATACTTAGTAGAAAGCTTGTTATCCTTCTTTTTTTATTTCAAGGACAATTTCTTATAAGGATTCAAGCACACAAAAGTCTACTCTCCAATGTCAAAATGTCTTTCACTTTGATGTTGGTTAGCTTGCTACTTCATTCAATTTTGCCATTGCCAAGTCTTCTTAGAGACTAGAGAGGATTTTCTGTTGGTTTTGAATGTGGCCTTCAACTATTTTAACCTTAGGATGTACCTTCAAGGAGGAGAGGGATGGATGGTGGATGGTACTCATATAATTCCAAGAATAGAAACATTTTGGATGAGGTATGTAAAGAAGTGTTATGCCACCATTTTACTAGTGGTAGTCAATGAACCCATTACTCTTGTTTATCACAATCAAAACAACATGGATAACCCTCCAAGATTTTATTGACCACCTTAGTTTTCCCATCAGATGGGAGATGATAAGAAGAAATATACTCTAGTTGAGTACCAAAACATGAGAATAATTTAGCCCCAAAATTATTCATAAATATAGGATCATGATCAATTACTATGATTTTTGTCCAACGTAGCTTTTGGACATTCTCCATAAGAGTTGTTGTAAGGGTATGTGCACCAAGATGGGGAACCAAAAAGTGGCCAAAAACCAATTTGAAGAAAAATATGACATAATGTGAGCATGTTATAATGTGCTAGCATTATGGCTTGAGATGGCTCAAAAATATGAATTCATAACATGAGTGTGCTATAATGCGCTCATGTTATTTTCATTGAAAACAAAGAAAACACTCTCTTTTCTGAATTTATAATATGTGAACATTATAATGTGTATGTGTGTTTTTTATTAGATAAGTAGCAAAAAAGGGTGCCGATCCCATAACAAAATAGTCAACAGAGGCTCACCAAAACTAGAACAGTTTAGAACAAACCATTAAAGTTTATGCATCATAACAAAAAGACAACAGAACCAGGAAATAAGCAAAAGACTTAAGATACTAGACACCACAGTAATAGCAGACCAACCATGGACCAATAGCATACTAGCACCAAGCCACCAATGGCTACTTGAACATCTTGTCCTAGTCATCAACTAGGAATTGGAGCACGTCCTCGTACTCCTTCATCTTTTTGTCCGTCTTCTCTTGACCTTTGGGAACCATCTTCTGGAGAGCCAATAGAGTCGTGGTGGACCTATGCATGACTCTGGCTGAGAATTTGGCAAGGGTATTAAACTTCTGCTCTAGATGAGTCATCTTAGCCTCTAGAGTACCTTTAGCCTTGTCCTTTTTGTTTTTAGCACCTTTCTTCTTCTTACCAGTCTCTTTTATCTTTTCCTATGAACTGTTAGTATCCAAACCTTGCACATTAAAGTCTGGGAAATTGCTGGGGCCTTCTTCACCAACTTCTAGCACCTCAGTGTTGTAACCTTTGTTAACCAAAACATCATCACCCATCTATTCAATCTCCTCCACCACTGTGTTTGTCTTGATAATGGCCCCAAACCTCGACCCCTGAAGCTCAGCAGAACCCTTCCTATTATCATCCTTGGAGTCTTCTTCTCCCTACATGTATTCCCAACAACCTCAATATTCTTCTCCTCCATTTGGTCCTCTTCTTGCATCACCTCATCTTCATCCTTCTCAGTCACGGTAGCTTTCCCCTTGGGCATGGAGGCTGGTTTAGCGGCAAGCCTAGATGACCTCTTGGTAGTAGGGATACGAGTTTTTCTTTTAGTGGGGGTGTAAACCTCATCCTCAGCACTATCTGAATCCCCATTATCTTCATCAGTGCTAACTTCCTCAACCACTGGGGTAGCTTTAGTGGTCCTAATATCACTAACAGTGTCATAATATTCTTCCAGGGTTCCCCATTTAATCTTACTAGATAGGGAAGGGCTACCATGGAGGTTTTTTCTTTTGGCCGGGGTAGTAGTCGGAGAAGTGGGGGTAAGATCTTCAGTGGTGGGTTCGGGGCTAATGGACACCGAGGGTTTTTTCTTGCCAATTTTTAAGGACTTGGCATAGGAATCAGGAGTAACTTTAGCTATGATAACCAGGCCCTCCATCACCAGGGGAGGATTATGCAGCTCAATCCTAATGGGAGTGGGGGCTTTTGGAGGACAAAGAGAAAGGTGGAACTTATACAGTCTCATGATTATTCCTTGATGTAGCAGAAGCTCAGGTTTACTGGGGTCAAGGGCATGCTGCTCTTTAGCTGCTACATTGGAGGTTTCTAAGGAAGAAAGTAGATAGAAGGGGAAACTGATATGCTTACTATGCCTAAAGTGGTTAAGCAAATTGAAATGGTAATGAAAGAACCTCCTGAACCTCCCCTCAAGGGTAAAATACTTTATAATCATGAAACATACCTCATCCCAAGGCGGAGGTAAGAGCTGGCAGTCAAAACCCCCTTGTAGGCTATTCAGAACTTCCCCTTTGCTGAGAAAAAGCTCCATGCCTTCAAGATCTGACACCTTGCTCTTCCTAGGATGCTTCGTCCCACCCGTAGGCAACCTTGTAGCCATCCCAATCACCGCCTCTGAGATCTCAAACCCCACATTGCCAACTTTAACCTTTCTGCCATTATAAGACTATAGAAACTAAGTCGAGAGATTCTCATCATAGCCTTGAAGGCATTCCAAGTAAGAGGTAATACCACCCTCATGGAAGATGTGCCATAGAGTCTCATTCTTTTTGAATTCCTCACACATCTCAGGTTTGGTGCACGACCTATCTCCACCCATTATGCTATACTCAAATAGGTAGATAATATAGTCAGTTAACAAAACAAACTCAATGCAGCAAAGAGCAGACGCAGTGTAATTCTTAGATATCTCCATGTTAATGACTAATAACACTTTAGATTTTAAGCTGATAGTAATAATGTTTCCAGCCTTTCCCACACTGAAGGTGGCGTACTTGCTATTAATCTGCATGCAGGAATAATCAATCCCTTTCAAATCATTATTCGAGAGCCTTATAAGATCATCAATAAATCTTATGTCGAGCATTCTCAAGATGTCAAGCCAGGAATTCACGTGGCTAGGCATGTCAGAGGCTCCCTCAAGACACCATCTCATCATGTTATAAATGTAACCACTTTTGAAAAGACAAGTCCAAACATTATCTAGTTGGTTCTTAACCTTTGTGGCCTCCAATAACCTGTACCCGTAGTCCAACTAGCCGAAGATACTAGAACTCCAATGGCCCCTCGCTCTCTCCCAAAGCTTAAGATAAGATCTCATGAGGAACCAAGAGCTGGGCTTAACTCCTCCTTAATGAGGGTTTGAATCTGATGCGGAAGATTCTTATCAACTCTCTAGTACCACCACATGTTCAGACTTTGACCCAAATTAGCCATCGTGTCTGCCACTTTATTGCCCTCCCAATAAACATAACCGATAACCATCAGATTGAAGCCAGATAGTAAGCCGATGATGTCTTCGATTAAGCTCTTCATTCTCCAACCAATGTTAGACCTTCCCATGGCCACATCAATAACTAACTTAGAATCTCCTTCCACTTGCAGGTTATCAATACCCAAGGCGTGGGCTATCTTTAGACCTTTTAGGAGCGCCAAGCCTTCAGCCATATTGTTAGATTGTTGATTGATGCCCCAAGCATAAGCAGCAATGGGGGCACCAAGATAGTCTTTGAAGATCCCTCCTCCACTAGCAAGACTAGAATTCTTTTTTTCTGCCCCATCAAAGTTAAGATTGATCCATCCTCTAGGGGGCGGTTTCCAATGGGTATTAAGTCTGGCCATCTTTTTAGAGGTGTCCACCTTGTTCATATCCTCCTTCAAGTGCTAGTTCTTAGCAATTTGAATTTCAATTGGAGAGGGGGGATACTCAGCAACTTGTAGGGAACTGATAGAAGTGTTTTCTGCAACTGCTTTGCAAAAGGATAAAAACCCTCATCAGTGTTACAAGCAATTTCCCTAAAAATCTGATTGTTTCTTTCTTTCCACACACTCCATCCCAGGTGTGGGGGAATTTGTCTCCAGAGTTCTCTTATCCTGGGGTGAGTGAAAGGGGAGGTCCAACTTTGGGCAAAGTCCTCCAAGTTTTCCTATAAGACCCACTCTAGATTGAGCTTCTGTAGAGTTTTCTCCCAAATTTGTTTAGAGAACTCACAGTGAAGGAGCAAATGTTGAATGGACTCTTGTTCTTTACAACATAGCACACATCTGTTAACCAATTGGAATCCCCTTTTATTAAGGTTATCAATGGAGAGAACTTTGTTGTGTGCCACTGCCCACCAGAAGAAGTTGACTTTGGGTAATAACTTGTTGTTCCAGACTTTCTTCCAAAGCTGATTCGGCTAACCCCCATTAGTCAGCATATGATAACCTGACTTGACAGTGAACTTACCTTTTTGGTCTTGACCCCACAACATCTCATTGTCCCTTTGGAAAACTAGAATTTTGTACCTTTCTAACTCCTATTAAAGAGACTGATAATCCTGCAACTCGTTTTGATTGATACAATAGTCAGATAAGTTCTTCCACCTTCTTTGTCTAGGGGGATGGCTAGTAATATAGTTGCTCACCTTGGTACCAAAAAAGCTCACCGCTCTTTCCATCATAGAATTCCTTCCTATCCCCAGGGGATCCTCCCTCAACCAATTATCCTCCCAGAACCTAATTTTATCTCCTCTTCCCAGTTTCCATTTGATGTCTTGTGAGAGAGAGTTCCTGGTTTTGGTCATTTTATTCCAAATGGTAGAGCCTTTAGGAAGGGAGTCTCTAGACAGAATATCAGAATTGGAATCACTCTGCAGGTACTTGGCTTTCATGATTTAAACCCAGTCCTTCTCTTTTTTAAGGAAAATCCAACCAATTTTAGTTAGCAAGGCTTTGTTCATACCTTGGATTTTCCTAATCCCCAATCCCCCATTAGCCTTAGGCTGACAGACTTTATCCCATCCTACCAACAAAATTCTCTTCTTTTCCTCTACTCCAATCCAAAGGAAGGTTCTTTGGATCCTTTCTAATTTTTCTGCCATATATCTGGGAATTGTAAACATAGAGAGGAAGTAGGTAGGAATGCCTTGAAGGGAGGCCTTTAGAATTTGATGCTTACCTGCTTGGCTAAGGAGTTTTCATTTCCAGCCCTCCATTTTCTTATTGATATGCTCTAGAATCGTGTTCCAAAAATTCTGGGCCACATCTTTGACCTTGAGAGGTAGACCTAGGTAGGTGGCCGAGAGGGCATCCTGATTGCATTGGAGGATGTTTCTAACCTTGGCTTGCAGATCCATTTAAGTGTTAAAGAAAAACACATTACTCTTGTCATAGTTGATACATTGACCTGAAACCTCTGCATACATGTTGAGCAGATTTTTCCATCTCTTGGCCTCCACAATAAAAGCCGCCCTAAATAACATGGTATCATCCACGAACTGTTGGATAGCCAACGGACCAAGGGTGGATGCCTCTTTAACACCGAAAAGGGAACATCTGTCCAGGTGAGCCAAAATATTTCTACCCAAGACTTCAGCCAGCATAATGAACAAGTAAGGGCACAGGGGGTCCCCCTGCCTTAAACCCCTTCGAGCCTCAAAAAACCCCCGCAGCATGCCATTAACCAACACCAAGTACTTGACAGCAGTTACACACTCCTTTATCAGTTTGAGAATTCTGTCATTGAAGCCCAACTTCCTGAGAACCTTGAATAGGAAGTCCCAAGAGACTCTATCGTAAGCTTTTGATATGTCCAGTTTTAGGGCCATACTCGAACTATTGTTTTTATCCATAGAGTGAATGATCTCATGAGTTGAGATAGCCGCATCCAAAATCTGTCTCCCAGGGACAAAGCCTTTCTGACTGTCTGAGATAAGGCTACCAGAAGCGATTGGATCCTAAGGACCAGCATTTTAGTAATGATTTTATAAATAGTGTTGCACAGACTAATGGGGCAGAAGTCAGCCATGACTTCCATGTTGGTTTTCTTAGGGATCAGCGCAATGAATGTGGCATTGATCTACTTGAGGAACTTCCCCATCCTGAAGAAGTCTTTAACAGCATTCGTAACATCATAGCCCACTATATCCCAGAATTCCTAAAAAAAAGTAGGGGGGAACCTGTCCGGCCCGGGCCCTTTGAAAGCCCCCATCAAGAACACCACCACCCTGACTTCTTCATCTATAATAGGCTTCAGTAGGCCTTCATTATTTTCCTCAAATAGGACTAGAGGAATACAATCTAGAAGGAGGTTTTCTTTACCACTGTCAATTACGTTATTTTTCTTAGCCAGGAAGTTTCTGAAGTAATTAGAGGCCATTCTACCAAGATCCCTATCATCTTTCACCTCTATATTCTACTCATTCAGGAGTTTGGTGATACTATTCGTCTTTCTATGTTTCATGGCCTATTGATGAAAAAGGCCATGTTCCTATCTCCCTCTTTTAGCCATTGAACCCTAGACTTCTGCTTCCAGAAGATTTCTTCCTTGATGATTATGTCCTTTAGTTTCTTGACTAACTCTTCCTCAGTTTTATCTGTGCTCTCACTCCCATCTCCCTTGGCCATTTTTTCTTGAACCTCCAGGAGACTATCTGAGAGGAGTTTCTTGGTGTTCATCATGTTATTAAAGAAAAATTTATTCCAGCCCTTGACTTTGTTTTTGACATGTATGAGTTTTTGAGTGAGCCTGTACATAGGAGATCCATGAATCTGGACTTTCCACCAATCAGCAATGCAATTTTTAAAATCCGGGTGGGAGGCCCACATGATTTCATACCTGAACGAGAAGGGGCCCTTATTGTATTTCTCAGTCCAATCCAAAAAAAGGGTATTGTGGCCAAATATGGTATGATGAAGAGCAAACAAATTAGCATAGTGAATCAAGTCCTAGTTGTAAGAAACCAATAATCTATCTAACTTAACCTGGATCAATTATTCCCCCAATCTTCTATTAGTCCAAGAAAACTGTTTATTGATGACTTCTAGGTCCATTAGCCCAGTTTGGCCCAGGAAGTTAGTGAGGTCCACCATGCTATCTGAAAAGTCCATATTACCCCCAAATGTTTCGAGGGGTAAAGAGGGGTGTTGAAGTCTCCCCCGACAATCCACGGAGTTCTTCTATCTTCATTGATTTTGGAGCTTAGCGCATCCCAAAGTTCCTTCCTGGCACTTTTAGTGTTGGGGGCGTAAATGTTGAGCATCTTATAGGTTTTGTTATTCATCTTATAGATAATTTCTAGAGTATTCTTACTATGCAAGTAGTAACTTCCCGAAGCATTGTACTTATTCCACATGGTAACAAGCCCCCTAGAAGCTCCAATCGAGGGGCTAATGATGAAGTCTGCCATAGGCCAGCTATTGTTACCTATTTTTCTAAAGTTTTCTTCAGACATTTTAACTTCTTGGAGGAGGATGAAATCAATCTTATTGTCAAAGATGCAGCTCTTAATCATGAGCTATTTTTGTGGGCTGTTGAGCCCTCTCACATTCCAAGTGATAATCTTCATTTGTGTGATTTTTTGGAGAGGGTCTCCAGTGTACTTTGTCTCCCATAGGCAATCTCCTTGGTTGCTTCCCTGGATCTAGTTTCTCTCTGGGAAGGCCTCCCCACTCTTCCTTCAGTCCCCACATCGGCTACTTTCTTATTATGTCCTTTCCCTTTTCTCTTGTGGGTGATCCATCCTCCTTGGTTGCTGGTACTAACCCCTGGGGAAAGAACTCTGTCGGGAGAAGTCATAGACTTCTTTGTGTTTCCCTAGCCCCCAATTAATGGACCTGTTGACTTAGAGTTCTCCAGCACTCCCAGCTGGTCTCGGCTATCCCTTTGATCTCCAAATTCTAGAACATCAGTCTTCTCCGGAATGGGGGAGCACACTGCTAGAGTTAGGATTTCACCTTCTTCCGTTGCATCTGAATCAAGGGGGAAATCTATAGACTGCTCTTGACCACCACCAACCAGATCCAATCGTAGCTCAACTGGGGACAATGATGGGGAAGGAATGAGGATCTCCTTAGACGGAAGATTGTGCACCTGGT
The DNA here is from genome assembly GCA_027924645.1 of Cunninghamia lanceolata. Classification (NCBI taxonomy): domain Eukaryota; kingdom Viridiplantae; phylum Streptophyta; class Pinopsida; order Cupressales; family Cupressaceae; genus Cunninghamia; species Cunninghamia lanceolata. Next base: position 8,746,436 of record BSBN01000677.1, on the reverse strand, counting down.
CTCCAACCAAATCCTGGGTCTTGATAGGAGACTTTATTAAATCTAACAAATCTTATTTGAATGGGTATTCATTTTCTACGTTTTCTACTTCTGGGGCCTGCTTATCTTTAGGGTCCTCATATTTTTTACACTCACTGATTCGGTGCCCCTTTTCTCTATAGTTTTAGCAATAGGCAGTGGAGTTTTCATACAATATTTGCTACTCCCAGCTGCCATATTTGGACTTTAACTTAACTATATTAGGAAGAGTCTTATAAATGTCTACGTTAACACAGAATCTAGCAAAAACCAACCTGGTTTTATTTTTGGTGGTGCTGTCAATGGCGATGAAGTGTCCAAAGGAGTTGCCTATCCATGTGAATATCTCCTCATCGCAATACACAAGAGGGAGTCCAGGAAGTCTGACCCACACAAGAGCTGACCTGCTGAGTTCCATTGCTACGTCAAAAGCTGGCTTCTAGTGCCCTAAGCTAAGATTATGCTTCCCATACATCTAAGGTCCTCCCACCAAGAAAGAAACTAAGTCCTCCCTAGCCATGAACTTAAACAGGAAAAGGCCACCTAACATCACACTAGTCGACACACTACCTTTGAGGTGCCATCTAGCGGTTACCCAATGTTTAACCATGTCGATGTTGGGTCTAAGGGCTTGAAACTTTCTAACTAGGGAGAGTTCAAAGGAGGAGGTTATTTTGTCAATCATTTTGTCTAGAATCTAGAAGTTCGTTCCATCCTGAACTTTTGGTTGCACCTGGGCATCAGAATCTTCCACAGGCCTACTAGACTTCCCTAGCAGGGCCTATTTCCAAGCCTTGGGGTCTAAGCCCAAGGCAGGGGGAGAGGTCTCTTCAGTACTAATCGAGGTAGTACTGACATCAGCAAGGAGCTCTTGCGGGCCCAAAGGGGGGGCAGGGCCCCCCTGGGATGACGACCTCCATGACCGTAGCAAGTTCAAACACCAGTCAGAACTTGGGAAAGTTGCAGAGGGGGAAAGTTGTAGAGCGAGAAAGTATAATGTGTATGTGTGTTATAATGCACATGTGTTTCATTTAAACTTGCTTTGGAATCCAGCTCTTAGGCTTGGATTTGGCTTGGATATCTAGGCCAAAGGGTTGGGCCTACATGTAAGGTGCCCAAAGACATGTTTTACATAAAACATGAAAAAACAAGTAAATGTTGAGCATGCTCTACATCATGTTTGCACATTTTAAGATATTTTGAATATGTAAATGTTTCAATATTCAGTTTCATTTGCTAGTGTCTTCATTTTTCTTCAAAAATCTACATATATCTTTTTTGGTGTCATTTTTTATCCACTCATCCATATTTGAGACAAATTACATTTTTACATGTTCTAGACTCTATTCTATACACACTAAAATAATTGATTATTGATTACTTTTCTCAAAATTAAGGGGGGAGCACACTCATTTTTTGTTTCTTAGGATGTATCCACCTTGAAAATTAGTAAAAAATATATATTCTTTAAGAAAAATTAGCAAAAAAGTAAGGTGTAAACTATAAGATGTTAGCTAAGTTTTTATTGAATGGATTTGTGAAATACAAAAAAAGTCAAAATTTTTAGGGGGGCACACCTAACACTGTGTTATTTTTTTTTGACAAAAAAGAGCCACTTTGTGTGCTCCCCCTATTTGACCCTCTTAATCTCCACCATTTAAAAAAAAGTTAGTATTTTAAAAACTAGATTCTGAGCACTACCAACCTTGTTCTTTTCATATTTTGAAATTTTAACCATGGGTATCTTGAATTTTTCATTCAAGATCAGTTTTTGCTTATTTTAGAAAAATGTGGTCACTTTTGACCCCCCCTTTTGGTCCCCCATTTCCATGCACATACCTGTAACCATACTCACCATTAATGGATGTGACAAGGCATAAAAGAATTCAAGAATAGGAATTTGAAGAAGAAACTACTTGAGCTAGTGGAGAATGGACTTTAAATAATGCAAGAGATTCATATGAATGAAGAGATTATAGAACTAGAGCCAAAATTACATTGAGTGTGTGGAATCCAACTCCTTTCCAAGTTTTCTTTCCATACTTGGGGAACTAACCTAGATGTAATTCCTAACCTGGAGAATTTTCCACACCTATGATCCTTCCATGGGACAAACTGCCCATTTAGAAAAAGTGCAATGCTTTACCTATGGACATCAATGATGTCCATTCCTCTTTTGTGTTGTAATAAGTAATAGATATCTTAGGCATCTCTGTGACAATCATGACTCAACTTCGCATTAGCCCAAAGGAAACATACAAAAGCTTGGCAAGCTTGTCATAAGCCACATTGGACAAAGCCTAGTAGCAATAGGAATAATAAAAATGATTCATAACAAGGCCATTGATGCAAATCTAAAACCTTCCATCCAAAGAGACAGTCTTGGTTATCCAATAGGAAATATTTTTTTCTACTTGTCGAAGAACATATTGCCAAAAATTTAAAGGTGTTCTATCAAAGGAAAATGGAATTTGTAAATAAATTTGAACATTTCTCATTTACTTAACCATTTCTAGGAGAATTTTTGAAGCCAATCGAGCATAGGAAAATAATCATATATATAGCATTAGGTTTTACTGAGCCATTACATGCTTGATCTAAAAGCTTTGTAAAAGTGTTGATACATGCCATGATTCATTGAAGGAATTTGTTAGGATTAAGGTGCCATCAACCTTGTAAATCCTATGTATTTAATTACTCCTAATATTGTTTGTAAATCATTCCTAAGAGATGAAGTATTCACCTAGTAGCGATCTTGTTTCAGCCGCACTTTGGATCCTTGTACTCGACGAGGGATGTGGGGGGCTTACCCCCCACTACTATCACTGGGGGGTCCATGGGAAGTGACAACTTCTTCCTAGCCCACTCTAGTGGGGATTGGGGGTAGTGCCCCCGAAGAGAATTTATTTTAGAAAATTGCCTTGTAAAATATTGTAATTTCATAGTCAATCTGGACCGTTCATCATTAGGTCATAGATATGACGATTGAGGTTATGTTAGGTTTTTTTCCCTAGACAACAACACTCTTTTAAGAGGATATTGTATTATGGTTGTATGTGTATTACATGCGCTGCAAGATTGAAGACCGAAGAGAAGATTGTGAGTGTTTTATTGTAAACTCTATTGAAGCTAATACAGACTGGTGCATCTCTTCTTATGTGGAGTTGTTTTTCAAAAGGGTTTCTCCACATAAATACTGTGTTATGTGTTTGATCTATTGTTATATGGATGCTAATGAGACTCAGAGGTTACATTTTCCTCACTTTTATCGACACAGTTTCCCCCCAAATTATTTAATGAGGGTTTAGGGGCAGCACCCCCAAGTCAGGAGTTTTTTTTTCTATTGGATGACATAAAAAAACCCTATTTTGTAACTGACATAAGTCTTGATAAAAAAAATGGCTAAGGGTTAGGGTTACTGTGGAGATATTGTACTGTAGCATTTACAGTGGTATTGAGTTGCAAGGATTGCTGGTTGTAATCAGTTTGATTTGCTGGATAAAAATATTAGACTCTTTGTTGGTGGATGTAGCCCGAGTTTGGGTGAACCACATTAAAATTGTCTCTCATTGTTATTATTTCTGTGAATTTTCATTCCTCTGTTTAATTTTTATTTACATTTAATTGATATCTTTTGCATGCAATTCCTAACAAGTGGTATCAGAGTGGGTTGTCTTCGATTATCATCTATAGGAAGGTCTCACAGTTGAGTGGCAGTCTCACAGTTGAGTGGGACAAATGGCAGACAAGGGTAAATTGAAGGTAGATAAATTCAATGGGCAGAACTATCAGTTATGGAAGATGCAGATGGAGGATTATCTCTATCAAAAGGATTTATGGAGGTCGTTGGAAGGAATAGCCAAGAAACTGGTAGTAATGACTGATGAGGATTGGAATCTTCTAGACAAAAAGACATTAGGAACCATTAAGTTGTACCTGACACCATATGTGGCATTTAATATAACAAAAGTGAAGACAACAAATGAACTGATGAAAGCTTTGGCTAAATTGTATGAAAAACCCTCAACCTCGAATAAGGTATTTCTCATGAAGCATTTGTTTAACCTAAAAATGATTGAAGGTGGATATGTGACAGATCATTTAAATGAGTTTAATATGATTACCAGATAGTTAACTTTTGTAAAAGAAATATTTGATGAAGAGGTGAGGGATCTCTTGGTTTTATGTTCTTTGCCAGAAAGTTGGAATAGCTTGGTAATAGCTGTAAGTAACTCTATCTCTAGTTCAAATACTTTAAAATTTGATGATATTGTTGGTGTTATCCTTAGCGAGGAAATGTGACAGGAAAGCTCAGGAGGGTACACATCAGGTAGTGTTTTGAATACAGAAAGCAGGGGCAGATCAAAGGATAGAGGAAAAGATTTTGGAGGTCATGGGAAGTCACGAGGAAAATCAAAGGACAAGAGGTCCCAATCCAGAGGACAGAAGGATTGCTGGTACTATGGGAAACTAGGTCATCTGAAAAAAGATTGTTGGTCTCAGAAGAATAAAGAAGGAAACAAACAAGAACACAATAAGGAGGCAAATGTGGTAAGTAATAAATCTGAAGATGATGCTTTGATTCTTTCCCTATATAATGCTGATGATTTGTGGGTTTTAGGTTCAAGGGCCTCATTTCATACTACACCCCATATAAGTTATTTTCTTGATTATGTCTAAGGGGATTTTAGGTTAGTTTATTTGGGAAATAACAAACCCTGTCAAATTGTTGGAAAGGGAAGAATTAAGATTAAGTTGCATAATGGGAATCATTGGCTACTACAAGAGGTAAGGCATGTTCCAAGGATAAGTAGGAATTTAATTTTAGCAAGGCAACTAGCTGATGAAGGTTGCATAATTACTTTTAGTGATAAAAATTGGAAGGTTTCAAGAGGTGCCTTAATAGTAGCAAAAGGTGTGAAATTAGGCACCTTATATCTTTTTACAAGTCATATTGTTCCTTCTACTGTAGTTGTTGCAGAGAAAAACCAAATAGGTTCAAGAACAGTTGCTGCGGGTTTACAGGAAGAGAATGATACAGTTGCTATAGGTTCTGAGACAACACTGTGGCATAACAGACTTAGGCATATGAAAAAAAAGGTATGAAGGTACTTCATTCTAAGAAAGTTTTACTGTCTGAAATGTATTAATATGGATTTCTGTGAAAGTTGTGTGTATGGCAAACAAAAGAAAGTTAATTTTCTCAAGGCTAGGAAGAAAAAGAAAGATGAAAAGTTGGAGCTTGTGCATACAGATGTATGGGGACTGGCTCAGGTATCTTCTCTCGGTGGCTCTCGGTATTATGTTACATTCATAGATGATTCAACTAAGAAGGTTTAGATTTATTTCCTTAGGCAAAAATTAATGTATTTGAAACATTTAAGAAATGGAGAAGCTTGGTTGAGAATGAGACGGGTAAAAGATTAAAATGTCTCAGATCTAATAATCGTGGTGAGTATTGCAGCAAAGAATTTGAGGATTATTGTTCCTTTAATGGAATTCGTAGGCAGAAAATTGTTCCAGGGACTTCACAAGAAAATAGAGTGGCTGAGCGCATGAATAGGACAATAATGGAGCATGCATGGACCATGAGATTGCATGTTGGGCTACCTTTAAACATATGGGTAGAGACTGTCAACACTATTGTATATTTAATTAATAGAGGTCCTTCAGTTTCTTTGGGTTGTGGTATTCCAGATGAAGCATGGACAGGTAAGAAGGTGAGTTATTATTTTTTCAAAACCTTCAGATGTGAAGCATTTGCACATGTAGATTCTAAAAATAGAACCAAGCTGGATGCAAAATCAAAAAGGTGTATCTTCATTGGATATGGTATTGATGAATTTGGTTATAGGCTTTGGGATGTTGAAAATCTAAAAATTGTGAGAAGCAGGGATGTTGTATTCAATGAGAAGGTGTTGTACAAAGATCAGTTGCAGTAGCATGAGAAGAAATAAAAGGATTATGTGATGTTGGATGATACTCCAGATAGTGATGTTCCAGTGGTTCCTCATGCTCCACAATAGCAATAGGAAATACCACAAACTCCAGTGAATGTTAGATGGTCAACAAGGCTAAGTAGACCTCCCAAAAGGTTTTCTCCCTCTTTGTATTCTATTTTGTTAACAGATACTGGTGAACTGGAAGGGTATGATGAAGCTATGCAGGTGGATACAAAGGTTCAATGGGAGTTTGAAATAAAAGAAGAAATGGACTCATTGATAAAAAATCAGACTTGGGAATTATGTAAGTTGCCTGCATATAAAAAGGCTTTACCAAACAAATGGGTTTATAGGCTGAAAGAAGAAGATGGAGGTAAGAAAATATTTAAAGCCAGATTAGTTGTAAAAAGATTTTCCCAGAAAAAAGGTATTGATTTTGATGAGATTTTTTCTCCGGTTGTTAAGATGACTTTTATTCATACTGTCTTAAGTATTATGGCTGCTGAAGATTTGTATTTGGAACAACTAAAAGTGAAAACTACCTTTCTCCATGGTGATTTGGAGGAGATATATATGGAACAACCATAGGGATTTGACGTCAAAGGTGAGGAGAAATTGGTGTGCAGATTGAAGAAGAATTTATATGGCTTGAAACAAGCACCTCGGCAATGGTATTTGAAATTTGATAGTTTTATGGCTCAGCAAGGCTATAACCGGTGTAATTATGACCATTGTGTTTATTTTAAGAGGTTGGATAATGACCGCTATATTATTTTATGTTTATATCTTGATGACATGCTTGTAGCAAGGTCTAACATGGATCACATAAGAGAGTTAAAACAATAATTAGCACAATCATTTGCTATGAAGGATTTGGGGGCAGCAAAACAAATCCTTGGTATGAAAATTTGTAGAAATAGGAAGAACATAAAATTTATTCTATCCCAAGTTGATTATGTTGAAAAGGTGTTGCAGAGATTCCATAAGGAGAATGCAAAAATTGTCAGCACACCTTTGCCTAGTCATATGAAACTGACTAAGGAGATGTGTTCTAAGACACAAGAGGAGGAAAAAAAAAAGTCCAAGGTACCATATGCTTCAGCTATAGGAAGTTTAAAGTATGCCATGGTATGCACGAGATCAGATACTGCACATGGTATGCACGAGACCAGATTGGAGCATTGGAATGTGGTAAAATGAATTATCAGATATTTGAGAGGTACATCCACTAAACACTTATGTTTGGGGGCTCTAATATTGATTTAGCAGGTTATGTAGACTTAGATTTGGCAGGGGATATTGATACCAGGCCAAGTACTAAAAATTATGCCTTTACTATAGGTGGGACAGTAGTGAGTTGGATCTCCAGGTTGCAAAAGGTTGTTGCTTTATCTACCACGGAAGTAAAGTATGTAGATGCAATAGAGGTAAGCAAGGAGATGATATGGCTGCAATCTTTCATGGAAGAATTGGGCAAACAACAAGCTAATAGTTATTTGTTTACAGATAGTCAGAGTGCCATACATCTTGCAAAGAATTCTACCTTGCATTCAAAGACCAAACACATACAGCTACAATATCACTTCATCCGGTTGGTGTTGGATGATGAACAGTTATAGCTGGAAAAGATATATAAAGATGAAAATCTAGCAGATATGTTTACGAAGGCAATGACAAGGGAGAAGCTGAGCTCCTCTTCAGCTTCGGTTAGTCTTCAATCCTGAAAATAATAAAATCAGAACAACAAGGTCCAGGGTGCTTATTTCCAATGGGAGCTACAGGGTCAACGGTGTTATGATTAGTCTCCAAGTGGGAGATGATATGGTGTGGAGTCTGATCAGTCTCCAAGTGGGAGATTGTTGTTATATGGAGCCTAATCAGACTCGGAGGTTAAATTTTTTCCACTTTTATCAGTGTAGTTTCCCCCCAAATTATTTCACGAGGGTTTGGGGGCAACGCCCCTAAGTCAAAAGTTATTTTTTCTATTGGCCAACATAAAAAAACCCTATTTTGTAACTGACATAAGTCTTGATTAAAAAAAATGGCTAAGGTTTAGGGTTTCTGTGGAGATATTGTATTGTAGCATTTGCAGTAGTATTGAATTGCAAGGATTGTTGGTTGTAATCAGTTTGATTTCCTGGATAATAATATTGGACTCTCTGTTGGTGGATGTAGCCTGAGTTTGGGTGAACCACGTTAAAAATTGTCTCTTGCTGTTATTCTTTCTGTGTATTTCCATTCCTTTGTTTAATCTTTATTTGCATTTAATCGATATCTTCTGCATGTAATTCCTAACATGATCTTCTATTCCCTTGTTTCTTTGTTTTGATTTCATACCATCTCCATTTTGGTTCTGCACAGTTAAATATCTATATAACAGTTGTAATCAGTTGTCCATTGATAGTTGTTTACCTTCATTTATAACAAAAGTCTCATTGCTAGAAAGAGTGAGGAGATAATCATCAACAAAAATCCCATAATTCATCACCTAACTATCAAAATTTGGGATGTAAATTAATTTGATCCAATCTTTTGTCACTTTGTGAGGAAAAAAGTAGCCAAAGATTTCACAACCAAAACATGGAGAAATTGACATGATAAAGATGCCTTATGGAACATAATAAACCAAATCTATCTATCTTTCTTTCATTTAATGGAAAGTGTCCAAGTAGTCAAATTACAAAAGGGTTTGAAACCATAAACAGGAAAAATTCTTCAAACCATAATGCCTTAAGCACATCACAATAGTGTGTCCTGTTTTTTTGTTGTTTTGGACACATAAAATAGTTTTTAAATTAATCACATTTTCTCAATTGTAATGAGCAAATAGTCAAGAATAAGGAGATGTAATATATTGTGACATTTTTAATGTAGATTCTATTTATAAATTTTTATGATTTTTTTGGAAAATCATTATAATTTTAGATTTTTTAATAAAGTATTTATTCTTTTATAGTTGTTTATTGAGTAACCTATAGCCTCCTAACCACATAACATGATCTAGAAATCTTGTTGTTTAAAGATGGATCTTTAATACCGTAATTTAGTGTAAGCATATTTTTTGTAATTTGTCTTTGAATATTCATTATTATTAATTTTTTAATTGAAAATTATTGTACTTTGAACACATACAACATCCCAACTATGCTACTCTTTGCATATATGCTTAAATTAAAAACAATCTTTTTTATTGAAATAAGGACATCAATATGGAGTATTATGTTATTTTTTGAGATTTTTTTACATCATTTACTATTTTTATTGGTGTCCCAAATAGATTTCATTATTTTTCTGTAATAAACTCATGTTGATTAGAAAAGAGGAAAAATATAATACTCAAATATATTTTTAGATTTAGCTAAAAATGAGGGCCATTTACCTATATGTTATTTTTTATGAATTCATTTAACCCAAAATAATGAGTCCAAAGTGGAAAGCTTATATCAACAAAATTGGTGCATGTAGCTTGGAGGGAAAGTGGTGCCACACAAGCACCACATAAGTAGGTCCAATTGGAGGGTTTCAATTGAACTTGGTCTAATCAAACTCCTCATTGATGTGGACCAATAAGTGCATTTATTTCACACTACATCACTTGCCAAGTGTTATATTATACATAGGGGGTTCAATTAGACCAAATCTAATCAAACCCCTTCCTAATGTGGTGGTAGGGAACTAGTCTAATCAATGGGTATCCAATGGGAACCCTCTTCAATTGAACCCTATGTGTTTGAGTGTGGACTTTGCTCTATGTTTTTTACATGTGGCCCAAGAGTGGGACACACCATTATATTTTATGTTGTGGAAAAAATGAAAAAACACTTGAAATGTAATCATAGACCTTCTCAAAATCAATCTTAAGAAATGAAATGTGTTTCCCAAAGGCCTGAGACCATTTCATTCATGCCTAGATGGCAATGACAATGTTTAGAATATAGTGGCTCTTGATGAACCTAGTTTTCTCTACTCTCATAATTGTGAGAAGAAGATGCCTAAAGGAAGATCCAACTCTTTATGTAATACTTTTCAAGAGACATTTAATAAAATGATGGGTCTCTAACTAGAAATGAGCTCAAGATCACTTTAGGGATAACATAATGTGTACTCTATTGATGATGCTTTCCAGAAAAATATTCTACCAAGAGTGAGTGTTGCATCACATTTTTTTTTATGTGGGACTAAGTTCATAAGAAAAGACCTCAAGACATAGATACAAATCTTTGGCGCACTATTTAGAATCTTCTTGGTCTTCAATTATATTTGTTATATTTTTTTATCATTTTATAACATTTTATTTTATATAAGGCAATACATCACATCCTTGTCTCTTGCTTCCTTCTTGTGCAATTTCATTCATTGTGTCATACAAATTCAAGAAACAAGTTTTCATTTCTTGAGGCATGGTGTCCACGAGAGAGAGATCCCACCTAAAACCCACACCCATTGCAACAAATTTAGTCAAGACAAAAGAAAATCTTCAAAAATTAAAATTATTTTAAAAAAAGTAGAATGTTAATTAATATATATAACATAATGGCAGCAAAAATGTATTATATATTTTTATTGAAAATAATAAAGCCTCCAATTTACTTACATATTTTTGTAGTTTTTGATATTTTAAACACTGTATTAAGATTTTACTTGGAAGAATCAAAGAAATTTTGATCATACCTGGTAACTGCTTCAGAAAACAATGTGACGTCATGTCCTGATGTGGCGTATGCTTCATAAAAGTAGTTTAAAATGACAATGAAGATGGAAGCTTTTGTGTAAACTGCTCTACACATAGCGAATTCTGGCTCAGACATACTCGCCGCCACTGCAAAATATGTTTCAACTAAAACCCAGCTTTGCCAAACCAGACGATTTCCACCACCTTTCACATCAAGACAAAGTAATATGATAATAAATAAATTAGTCAATGTTTTTCTGTTTCTTGTGCAAAAATATTCAATATGGATACAAAAGTATGTACCTTTGGAGCTCTTGGATTTCCTTTTGCTATATACACTGTAAGCTGTTGAAGTCAAGTTTGGCCAGTTCTAAATACTTTGCATTGCTGACGCATGGCATCCTGATAAAGAAAAATAATCTCACAGTGAGAAAAGAAAAAGAGAAACTATGAATGTTGAAGCTGTAATGATAATGATAAATCTCTATCCTTACAAGTACATAGACTTTCCAAGCCAGACATCGTTTGCTCCGTATTGCTTCCAGCCTTGGCATGCTTCTGTGCCACGGATACTTGAGCACATATTCTACCTGTACAAAATAAATAAAAAATGAGACATTGAACTGATTATTTATTTGCTCAGGCTACATCAATTATCTAGTCTATGCACCTCTCCCTGAAGGTCCTTTTTGAGAACGCACTTGTCAAAAGCCCCCACACTTTCCAGAGCATTTGTTAAATATCTTTGTGTACACAGCTTCGCTTCTTCCATTATCTTTTCTCCCGGTAATGCAACTTGGGAGCAGCGATGCACATTTAGCATATCTGTGACTCCCCTCTGTGTTTGGCCCATGAAGCAAAAGAACTCTCCATTTCCGTCTCTGAATGTTTTCAGGGCGTCTGCTAAAGAACAGAGGGCAAATTCAGTATCAAGAAAAGATAAAATGATCCAATCATGTACTGATCCGTATCTTGTAGAAGAGCTTAAACAGCTTATACCCAAATAAAAATCAACCGGCTATGGTGTTACCTGAAGAGACATTGTATCCATGGAGTCTAAGGAATCGAAGGCCCATGGCTGTGTCATCAATGTCACCCAAAGCGTTGTCTCTGGCCCATCCAATGCCCCTCTCATCCCAATACCTGTGAATATGATTCCATCATATTACAGATTTCTCTTACATGTAATTTGATCTTGATCTTTAATCCCATTATCCTTTGTAGATTTTTATGCACGTTAATTTCAATTTGATTGAAATCAGTTGATGAAATTTGGTTTCAATAGCATCGAAACAAAGCTACAATCAAATTGGAAATCCATACATGTAGACATAATCGAGTGTTTCTTTGATCTCTTGTTTGAAATGGCGATCGATCCCCAGGCGTTCAACAGTGTCCACAGCCCACAGACGTTCGAACAGATCCAGCGGATAGTGGCAAGGAACTGCATATTATTCATTTGTATTAACGCAACCAATCTCCAATGATCCAATCTTTTTTCCACAGATCTTAAAGCATACAGACTACTAGTACTGCCATATCTGGAAATTGAAAAACAAAACAATTCTAATTAAAGCATTTTGTGACTAGTAGGCACCGTGATCATCAAACTTGTTGAGAACAAAGGTCAAAAAATCCAGAGATTTTGGGTCTCCTGTGCGCACGAACACGGCAGCTGTGGATCCAGGGGAGCTCAGGAAGGATCCATCCTTGGACTGAAATTTCATAATTTTATCCCAATCCACTATTTCCTGCATCCCCTCTAACGAGTAGAGTATTGTTGTTGGAATGGCATGGACAACATTTAGCGGAATCCCGGTAACACCCACAACATATGCAATATTAGAGACCTCTTGACTCATTAGAGGAAATGTAATTGATGGACAACAGAGAGGGAGTCACTCACTTTCTAAGCTTTGTCTCCCGCATCTCATTAATCTGTTTAAAGACGAGCAGTTCATAAGGAAGATTCAACCCTAGAGTTTTAGCTTCGTTGAGCATTGAAATGAAAACGATCTCAAACCCACTTGCCCTGTGATTGGCTGCTTCTTCATCTATTCGCTCAGCATGCTTCTTAATAAATTCAACGCCTGATTATAGGTCAGAATAAAACACAGCAAAGCAAAGAAAATTCATACTTCCAGCTTAGGATTGTGATTAAACCAACCTTTCTTCACTTGGGCATCTCCTGTATGCCACAGAGTGAGGGTTATAACACAGGCTAGAGTTGCCAGAATGCGATCATATGTCAAGAAGCACAATTCTTCCCCCCAAGAACCGTCGCTCAACTGATTTTGCAGAATCCATTGAAGCGTTTGAGGAAACTGAGGGCAGTTAGAGCCATCGACAGCAGGCACCCTGGCGACCCAGGCAGTATCATAGGCAGAAGGATTCGTTTCACCATCCCCCATTGATTTAAACATACGCTTTATCTCCGCTATCAAGGTCTGCATTCGCTTCTCTTTCTCAGCTGCATTCTGAATTCATGAAGCACAACATACACCATATCAATTTCTAGCCCTTAAACCCTGCTTATTCAACAAACATCCTCAACAACTAAACTCAAGTTATACCTGGTCATCATAAGAGGATATTAGAGAGTTGATCATTTCTTCCTTCCAAAACGCTGGAGGGAATTCTCGTTTCAATAATGTATAAGAATCTGGAAACCCTAAATTCAAAACATCAGTTCAAGACACAGATTGAAAGAGTAAATAAGCATTCTATTACAGTATTGCCTAGTTTTATTTGCAATCCAAATTTGTAAGATGAATTCTTGAATATAACCGAGTAGAAATATTTTTTCCATACATACTTACCGGTAGCAATAGTAGCGGCAGTCCCTTCCGCAGAACAAGCAACAATCTTGCCCCTCTGTGAACCACCTGCCTTTTTACTACATACCCTTCTTCCCCCTCCAACGAGAGATGAAAGTTTAATATTGTACCTCTGTGTGCTGCCAAAGCTGCCATTGAGCTCAGGAATAACTCTGCAACTTAAACTTCCATTTGCAAGGAAATTCATGTTGGAGGAAAAAGAAAACCAAGCAGCACTAACCGTCCCAATTGAAATCTAAGTTCAATTAGCTGAAGACTGATTTGTGCTGAATTTGAATCAACTTTATCAAAACAGAGCATTATATACAAGACCAACCCCACCATACTGTATCACAAGTATCAGTTTTCAATTGACAAAAACTTAATCGTCGACGGAGAAAACTAAAATTCGAAACTTGTCCCTTAGCCTGTTTGATGTTACTTGCATGAACAGTGAATTCAATCCCATTGGCCTGCAGAAAAAGGTCAAGCAAAGGGTATAAATCTACCTGAATTAATATTTAAGTCGCTCAAGATTGTGTATTTCATTCCGCTTTAGGAATGAGACAAATATTATATTCTCTCGTTCGTCGTATCCTACCAAGATGAAATTCGGGTTGATTTAGCTAGTTTGTTTCCTCACTCCCATAGATCAATTTACCCTGATTTTTTTTTTTTTTGGATTAAAATAATTGGATTATATAGATATCGGCATCTCTGCTCTTTTATCAAACGATTACAACATGATGAGTACGCATACATCTAAACTAGAAGTCGATATCGGCATCTCTGTTCTTTTATCAAGCGATTACAACATGATGAGTAAACATACATCTAAACCAGAAGTCGATATCAGTATCTCTGCTCTTTTATCAAGCGATTACAACATGATGAGTAAGCATACATCTAAACCAGAAGTCGTCTTTCGGCTAAGCTGCCACGAGCAAGGGGAACCAGTCCATCAAAGTCACCCAGGGGTCGAACCTGACCTGATCGCGCCACCTGAGGTTTGAACCTTGGTGGATGACATTATCAACATGTACCATCATCCTCACCAATTGTGCTCAACTAATTGAACCACGACCCTTTAACGATTTACCCAGATTGACTGTAAATAGTTTTTTTTTTTTTCATATTGACTGTAAACAGTTGTGCCGCAACGTCTATCCAGCACTCTAGATGTACATTTGACATATTCTAAATTTCAATTAATTAATAAATACGGTCAAATGTGCATCAGACTGCTCGATGGACAATTGGTAAACAGTTGCTGCAGTAGCGACAAATAATTCCCAAGATAGGGATGAATTAAATGTAAGTTTTCATTGAATTTGTGAAAGACAATCAGGTTTAAAGTGGTGGGGCACACCGACCAGATTGATCTAAGAGCGTGGCACAAACAATAAATATCTGTGCCCATGGTCATAAGTGGGTAGCAGCAGCGCAAGACACGTGTAGGCTTTTGGACACCCATGAATTTCCTGCCTTTGGGAAACGGGTAACGAGTTTCCTAAAGTTTGTGCAAAATATCAAACCTGAAAGGTGCAGACTCAATCCAGATAGCTTGGACTGCATTACATAGAGCTCAGACCGCTCCCGTACAATATTTCTGACAGCAAATTTGCGCGACTTTAGGCAATTCTAAAAGGAAGCGCCTGCCGCTCCACTTTGGACGAGGGCCAATCACTTCAGTTTCACAAGCATATAGCGTATCTTTTGCAATGGTTTACACGGGAAAATTGTCTTTCACGAGCATATTATTTCACTCAGCTTGGCAAAGATGGTGAAAATCGCATACCCATCACGTTGTTTCTTATGTTTTCTGTCAATTTGGTTCGGATTTGTGGGTGTGGAATTGACTAGTTCATGAGACTTCAATTTTGTGTGTGTGGACTTGATCTATGTCACTTATCTCAGATAGATCTTAGCCCTAAAACTTTTCAGTTTAACTTTTCCAAATTAAAACTTTTCAATTTAACTTTTCCATATTGAACCCCTGTCATGCTTGACTTCCTTTATTAAGTAGCCATTATGAGCCCAAAAAAAATAAAACTATTTGAAATGGATGCTTATTGAGTCATTAAGTAGTCATTATGAGCCCAACTTTTTAACTTAAAGCCCATGAAACTTACATATACATTTTGAATTTTTGAACAAGCTGCATGACCTTCATGGGAGATTTCCAAGCATTAAATAATCAATGGTATTAGATTTTAAACTTACATACAAGAAAAAATTAATTAATTATGTTGAATTTGTGACAACAAGATAAAGCAAAGAAAGCAAGCAAGAAAGAAAGATTATCTTTGAAAGAAAAAAAAAAATTTGTTTTAATCTAGTTTTTTTTCTAAAGAAAGGAAAAAACTACTTTCTTCTAAATTTGGTGAAAGCAGTTATGTTGAAGATATTTTATATTTTTGTAGCCTTTCAAAATACAAAAAATTGTAATTGCAGTTGCATGAGGATTGTCAATTTTTCTTTTGAACAATAAGAATACCGATACTTTACCCCATGGATGTTTCTCTGGCATATTGCTAGAGTTTTACCACGTAAATCCTTGTGTTATTGATGTGTGATCATTTATTCTGTTTATTCATTATTCTGTTATTGTCTCTATTTTCTTTGCAACTAACTTGTGCTACAATATTATGCGATTCTAGGTTTTAAGTTTATTTTTTAAATCCCAAGAAGGCTCAACAAGTGGTATCAGAGCTTCTATTTTGCAGTGGCTATGTTAGGATTTTGTGTTTGTTCTGTAACATCAAATGGAAAAGGTTTCTAATGCGAGGTTCAAAGTGGAGAAATTTAATGGGAAGAATAACTTTGAGTTGTGGAAGCTCAAGATGCATGATCTATTGGTGCAACAAGGATTGCACAAGGCATTGGTAGGAAAGACAAAGAAACCTGTGAATATGACTGATGAGGACTGGGAAGATCTGGATGCAAGAGCTCTTAGCACAATTCAATTATGTTTGATAGATGATGTCCTTTTTAATATTGTTGGAGAGGAAACAACAGCAAGCTTATGGAGTAGAATGGAGAGTCTTTACATGACAAAATCCTTGACAAACCAAATCTACTTGAAGAGGCAGCTATATAGTTTGCAAATGAAGGAAGGTATCGAAATTGTTGATCATTTAAATGTTTTTAATACTCTTATATGCCAATTAACTAGTATGGGTGTAAAAATCGAAGTTGAAGACAAGGTAGTTACGTTATTGTGTTCACTACCTAAATCTTAGAATCACTTAGTCACTTCCATTAGCTTTAGCACAACTGACACCCTTGAATTTGATTTTGTTGTGGGAGCTTTGTTGTCTGAGGAGGTGCGGAGGGAATCTAATACAGAAACCTCCACTCTAGAAGCAATGATGGCTAGAGGTCGATCCATAGAAAATGGGGAAATTCGAGAGGTACATCAAGATCTAAGTCAAAAGGCAAAAAGGGTAAAGGAAAATGTTGGTATTGCAACAAAAATGGGCATCTCAAGAAAGACTGTTGGAAGAGGAAAGAAGACAATGACAACTCCAAAAAGGAAGCAAATCAGGTTGAAACAAGTTCAAGTACAATTGATGAAGTACTATCTGTTTGTAATATTTCACAATATCATGAAGAATGGTTATTAGATTCCAGTGCTTCGCATCACATACATGTCCACATAGAAGTTGGTTTTCTTCTTACCAAACTATTGATGGTGGTGTTGTTCTTATGGGAAATAATGTTTCTTGTAAGACTATTGGGATTGGGAGCATTAAGATTAAAATGTTTGATGGTATTGTGAGGACTTTGACAGAAGTAAGACATGTACCAGAACTTAAAAATAATTTAATTTCCTTGGGAGTTTTGGATTCTAGAGGTTATAAATTTACATGTCAAGGTGGATCACTAAAAGTGTCCAAGGGCATTATGGTGGTAATGAAGGCTACAAATATTGTGAACCTTTACAAGTTACAAGGGTGTACTGACATAAGTGAAGCAACAGTAGTATCTGAAAAAGTAAATGAATCTATTTGTTTATGGCATCAGCGATTGGGCCATATGAGCGAGAAAGGGTTAAAGGTACTAGTAAACGATAAGTTACTTCCAAATTTAAAATCTCTGAATTTGAATTGTTGTAAGTATTGTGTCTTTGGAAAGCAATGTAGATAGAAGTTTAAAATAGGAAGTCACACAAGTAAGGGTATCCTAGATTATATTCATTTAGATGTTTGGGGACCATCCCCTATAGTTTCATTTGGAAGATCATCATATTTTGTGACATTTATAGATGATTACTCTAGAAAAGTGTGGGTCTATATTCTTAAAAGGAAAGCTGATGTGTTTAGTGTATTTAAGCAGTTTAAAGCTTTGGTTGAAAAGAGTACTGGCAGGTCTGTCAAGTGTTTAAGAATAGATAATTGAGGCAAGTTCACATCTTTGGAATTTTAAAATTATTGCAAGGTTCAGCTGGGATCAAAAGGCATAAAACCACAATTTACACTCCTCAATAAAATGGTGTTGCTAAACGCATGAACATGACTCTTCTAGAGAGAGTAAGGAGCATGCTTAGTAATGGCAAGTTGGAGCAAGAATTGTGGACAGAAGTAGTTAATACAACATGCTATTCGGTAAATCGGTCAACATTAGTTGCAATAGACTATAAGATTCCTGAAGAGGAATGTAAAGGTAATTCTTGTGATTACTCAAATCTAAAAAAATTTGATTGTGATGCTTATGCTCTTATTTCAAAATATCAGTGTTCTAAATTGGACCCAAAGTCAAAGAAGTATGTCTTTGTTGGTTATGGTGATGGAGTTAAGGGATATAGATTGTGGGATCCTACCACCCACAAAATCATCATTAGCAGAGATGTAGTTTCTAACAAATCTCCTCTCATAAAATCAAACATAGTAGAAGTTGAAATGGAATAGGAACAAGTACTAGAACATCAGCAAATTCAATTAGAAACTCAACCATCTTCAAAAAAGGGGGAGCAAGAAGAAGCTTCTGAAGAAGAAGATGAGGATGTAGAAAATATATAGGAAAATGTGGAAATTCCACAACCAACTCTAAGGAGATCTACATGGGTTATAAATCCTTCTAACAGGTATGATGATTATAATTTATCTATTACTTTGATTTCTAATGATGGGGAACGTAGTTGTTATCAGGAAGCAATGAATGATATTGAAAGTGCTAAATGGAAAATAACAAGGAAAGGCAAGAAATTGTAATTGTAGCTACATGAGGATTTCAAATTTTTCTTATGAACAATAAGAATACCAATGCTTTGCCCCGTGGATGTTTCTCTAGCATATTGCTAGAGTTTTACCACGTAAATCCTTGTGTTATTGATGTGTGATCATTTATTTTGTTTCTCTATTTCCTTTACAACTAACTTGTGCTGCAATATTATATGATTTTCAATTTAAAGTTTATTCTTTAAATCTCAAGAAAACTATATAGGAAAATGTGGAAATGCCACAACCAACTCTAAGGAGATCTACATGGGTCATAAATCCTCCTAAGAGGTATGATGATTATGATTTATGTATTGGTTTGATTTCCAATGATGGGGAACCTAGTTGTTATCAGGAGGCAATGAATGATATTGAAAGTGCTAAATGGAAAATAGCAATGAAAGAAGAAATGTATGCCTTGGAGAAGAATAAAACATGGGACCTAGTAGAACTTCCAAAGGGAAGAAAAACTATTGGTTGCAAGTGGATTTACAAACCGAAGAAGGTGTTGATGATAAAGTTGAATGGTACATTTAGCAAGACTGGTAGCAAAAGGGTATGCTCAAAAGGAAGGTATTGATTTCCATGAATTTTTTTCACTAGTTGTTAAGCTTGTTTCTATTCGGGTAGTATTGGCATTAGTTGCTTTATTTGATCTATAGAGTTGGAGAATCTATATGTCAAAACAACATTTTTAAATGGAGATTTGGAAGAATATATATATATATGGAACAACTAGAAGGGTTTGTTTAGGATCACAAAAGAAAATTTGTTTGCAAACTCAGGAAGTCATTGTATGGCCTGGAGCAATCACCCAAGCAATGGTACAAGAAGTTTGATTCCTTCATGGTGAGCCAAAATTTTACAAGAAGTGAGTATGACCATTGTGTTTACTTCAAAAGCTTGGAAAATGGTTTATTTATTATCTTGGTGTTATATGTTGATGATATGCTTGTAGCAAACAAAAGCATGACAAAAATCAGCAAGTTAAAGGCTTAGTTGGCTAGGACATTTGTTATGAAGGATCTAGGAGCAACAAAACAAAATTTGGGCATGGAGATACACAGAGACAGGAAAAATTGTAAGCTTTGGTTATCAGAACAAAAGTATGTGGAGAAGATTCTTATGAGATTTGGTGTGAATAATGTAAAACCAGTAAATAATCCATTTGGCTTCCCATTTTAAGCTTTCTTCAAGTTTATGTCCTAATACTAAAGAAGAAAAGGATTATATTTCTCATGTACCATATGCTGATGCAGTAGGAAGTTTAATGTATGCGATGGTATGTACAAGACCAAATATTTCACATATAGTTGGTGTTGTCAATAAATACATGGCCAGTCCAAGTAAAGGGCATTGGGCAACAATGAAATGGGTGCTTCATTGTCTTAGAGGCACAAGTGATTATTGTATTACCAGTGATTTGGTTTATGGATATGTTGATTTAGATTTTGCAGGTGATTTGGACAAAAGGAGATCTACCTCGAGTTATGTCTTTACTCTTGTAGGAGGACATGTTTGTTGGATGTCAAATCTTCAAGAAACAGTTGCTTTGTCCACTACTGAGGTAGAATATATGGCCGTCTCACATGCATGCAAAGAGGCAATTCAGTTAAAGGATCTTTTGGGTGAGTTTGGAAAAATGTAGGATAAGGTGAATGTATTCTGTGATAGTCAAAGTGTTGTTCATTTGGCTAAAAGTCCAACTTATCATAGTAGGACCAAGAATATTGAAAATAAATACCATTTTGTAAGACAAGTTATTGATGGATGTGGGTAGCTCTTGAGAAAATTCATACGAAAGAAAATTGTACAGACATGTTTACAAAACCAGTACAGTTAGAGAAGTTGAGGTGGAGTTTGGCTTCTCTTGGCTTGCAGAAAAGGTGACAAATGGGCATGAACAAGTATCAGGTAAATTGTTGTCAAGGTGGAGATTGTTGGATTTGTGACAACAACATAAAGCAAAGAAAGCAAGAAAGAAAGAAAGATTATCTTTGAAAGAAAACAAAAATCTTTTGTTTTGAATCTAGTTCTTTCCTAAAGAAAAAAACTACTTTCTTCTAAATTTAGTGAAGGTAGTTATGTCAAGAAGATATTTTATATCTTTGTAGCCTTTCGAAAGGCAAGAAATTGTAATTGGAACTGCGTGAGGATTGTAAATTTTTCTTCTGAATAATAAGAATACTGATACTTTTCCCTGTAGATGTTTCTCTAGCATATTGTTAGAGTTTTACCATGTAAATCCTTGTGTTATTGATGTGTGATCATTTATTATGTTTATTCATTATTCTATTATTGTCTCTATTTTCTTTGCAACTAACTTGTGCTACAATATTATGCAATTCTAGGTTTTAAGTTTATTCTTTAAATCTCAAGAAGGCTCAACAAATTCTACTATTAAGATATCACCAAAGATGCTTCCTAATCTATTTCTCCATGTGGCAAGTCCCATGTGGCTACTTAGCTTATTTTGGCTAGCCACCACTACTCAATATTTTTAGTAGTTATTTGTGGAGCTAATGGCCCCATTAATTTTTCAGCTTATTTTTAAGCAATCATTATAATTTTTTTTAACTATATAAATTTTTTTAAAACAAAATTTTTAGAAATTAATGTTATTTTTAATTTGACAGAAATTACAGTGAAACATACATGTTTTAGAAGCATATAAAAATCCATTCTCATCCTCAGGAAAATATAAAATTCCATCAACATTATTTACAAATATAAACAACATTTAGCAGCCATAACACTAGGAGATTAGGATGACAATTTGGAGGGAAATATGAAAAAGGAGGAAAAAATTATATGGCGCCATGTGGCATTTTTCTCATTATGTAGTGGCCACTTATTTCCAAACCCCCCTTTTTTTCCACAACCTATTTGCAATTCCTAAATAGTAGTTTCTCCACTAAAATAGGGAAATATTCTATAGTATCATTTTCTCATAATTGTAAATTTCCATGGTCCACTCCAACCGCTTAAATTTAAGAAAAAAAATAACTTAAGCAACCGCATGAGAACATGGTGTAATTTTTTCCTTTCTCACGATGCCCATATTTATTAATACATATATAATGGGATCCGAATAAAAATAAATGTTGGAACTTTGACCAATGAGTTTTCTATTGGACTCCCCTCCTCCATACGGAAACCACTAGGTTGCAGCAGGTCAATGAGAAAGAATTTCCTCTTTTCTCATTAATATCTTTCAAATGTGTAATGTGAAATTTGTATGTTTATGTCATTTTTCATTTAGTTTTGTGTTTATATTCAAACATGTAATGATGAAATTTGTACATTTATGTCCCTTTTCATTTAGTTTTATGTTTATATCCTAGAAATATCTTAATACATGTATATATCAATAAATGTTATAAGAATATGTGAAGTTGGATTCATTTTCCTAGTCTTTACCTATCTTTATACACACACTTTGTCATATTTAGCCCCCACCTTATTTTATATATACATATTCTAATACATTCGCATAATCCTTACATTTATTGTATTTATCAATACACCTACTTCAATATAGTCATTAGGCACTTAGATTTGATCATCTAACCCAAGGTAATTTTTGTAAGTGTGAGGTCAACCTAATAGTCATAGACGTCACCCCTATCTTTTCAAAATTCAAATTCAAATTAGCCCAATTGTCACTATTTGTTTTCCTACTCCGAGCTAACTAAGTACATGTTTTGTGAAATCTGATGTTATGTGGTAGTATTTAAAGACATTCATTAGCATTCACTTTAGATCTCTCATCTCTCACACATCCTATTTCATCCTAGAAGCATTAAAGGAGCAATTAATAGCAAAACACTTAAGCTTGGTGCATTAAAAAGAGTAGTGAATTGACATACATCATTATATGGTGCTTTACTATTATCTTCAATCTTTCACACACATTTCAAGGTTGACTTAGGTGAGCATGTCCCCTTACAACATAATAGAAACCATTCCAAGGAATTTTAAATACTACTAGTTGTCAAATATTAGAAAAGAGAAATGCATATAGAGATCTCTCAAGTAAGCCATAGAGCATAAGTAAACATTGTGCAGGATCATATTTAGATGTAAAGGACAAATCTATAGTTGTGGACGAGACTCAAACTAGTAGACTCAACTCGAGACATAACATATAAACTCCATGTAAAGTTTGAGGCACTTCATTGACAAAGAGATCATGCAAGGAAGAATAAAATCTAAGCAATAAAATCAACCCAATCATCAATCATTTATTTAAATCAATTCTTCCAGTCAATTCAATCAATCAAAATACTCTTTATCAAATCACTTCTTCTAATCAATTCAATTCATCAATTCTCCAAATCATTCAATCCAATCAAAATCAATCAAACCAATCCGAGCAATGATCTAAATGCAAGTCAATTCCTAATCCATACTAATCTAGTCAAACCAATCAACACACATCATCCAATCACATCCTTGATTTTGTTCCAATATTTTTGTCAACCAAATCAATCAATCAATCATCATCATAATCAATGCGATATATCATTCCTGCATCCTTGTGTTGATCTAGGGATATATCATTCCCTGCAATGACAACACTAAATCAATCAATCAATCAAATCAATCAATCATCAATCAAATCCTGGTGTTGATTTGCATGGCCAACAACACTAGTATCAATCAAACAATCAAAATGAATAATGAAAACCGAATGATGAACTTACCATAGATCGTTTGAGTTTGACTAGTTATTTGTCTTTGTTGGTGAGACCTGTAGGAATGTATACACGCAAAATGATGCATGAAAGATGCATAAAAGAAAAAAGACAACATGCTAATCTAGAGAGGAGGAGAATAGATTCTCCTTTTATTGCAAATTTTGAAGAACATATTTGATTTTTAGGGATTTTTTATGTTTTTACAATTTTTTAAGGTTTTTCTGATTTTTCTATTTTTTATGGTTTTTGTGAAGATTTTGCAAAGGTTTGACTTGACACTCCTTGAGGTCTTTGAGAGACCTACATTTAATATATTTCTACCCTTGCCCCCTTGCATGGGGAGACTTGTGTACTTGACTACACAATATTATTCTTTTGACTCGTTGGAGGAGTGACTTGTACTCAGACATTGTTTTACACTTTATTGTTACAAGACTTGATTGATGAGATCCATACATAGCTTTAGTCAACATATTGTACTTCACTTTCCCTTTTGTGCATACGGTTGGCTAGAACTTTTATTTTTCTTACAAGAATGCATACCTAAGATGATCACATATGGATGATGCAATTTATTTTTGTCTTTTTCAGAATATATATATGAATGCAGGTGACGATATGCAGATGCAAGAACACACGCGATGCTGAAATGAAACTTTTACTTCTATGGAATTCCATGAGTTATGACATTGACTTTATTTCTTTGAGACTCTTTTTCTTATTTTGGTATGAGTGCAATGTGGAACAAATGATAGGACTGCTCTTAAGTATGATTTTCGATCCAAGGGATTATGAGTTGTCTTGATATAAGAAACCTATTCAAGGCTGTGAGATGGGATTTAGAACTCAAATGGGGAGTGCTTAATGGAGTGCTTCTGATTTTAGGCTTTACTAAAGGCTAGACACTGATCCTTATTTAGATAAGACAATCTGACAAGCTTCAACTTTAGACAAGTAGCAAATTGTATTGGTGTTCGCTAGACTTATATCATAGATGGCAAGCAAGGTAGACCTGGGGTAAAGGATAAATAGTAAAGAACAAGGGTCCCTAGATAGAAGATGATCCTAGAGAGTACTAGACTCTTGGCTTTTCACCGCTAGTGTGTGTGTGTGCTTTGTACCTTTATTTTTATTTTCTCTATTAGAATGTCACCCTTGAGGCTTTAAGCTTAGATTGATCTCCACCCAAGAGTACAGACATTTAGCAATCTTCTCTCTTTCACTCTTTTTTTGTATCTTTTTTTTGGTTTTTATCTTTTTTTGTATTTTTTAGCATGCCTCACTTGATTTTTCTCATTTTTTGGGGATTTTTTGACTTTTCAAGAAATGAATGCTTTTGATGTGCAACAATTTTGATCTCTCAATGCTCTTATTTTGATCACTATTTTTTTACTCACTCAGATTTTAGATTGCTTCCTTCAGAGTTTTGATCCTCCTGACATTTTTAGCCAAGAAAGATAAGGGGCTGAGAGCCACCTAAAGTTTTGTAATTTGTTTGGACTTCTCTTCTACTAGGGAAGAATTGGGAAGGTCTACTTGCAAGCTTCCTTTGAACATTGTAGGTTTGAATACTGACTTTGTTTAGACCTAACATCTTGACTTATTAAGACTAGGATCAGTGTAAAGCTAAGAGCTAGATTTTTTATTAGAATCACTGGGAATGAAAAGGGGATAATGGAGATTGTGAAAGAAAATGGGGAGTCTCTAGGTCCTAAAAGGATGACGTATATCTAGGAAACCTTAGACTCCTTATTGAAATGAAAATAGTACCAAATCAAGTCATTTACTATAATGCAAGATGAACAGAATGAAACTAAAATGCAGGAAACAAAATGTTTTTGACATTTTGATTTTTATAATTTTTTAATGTTTTTATGTTTTATGATTTTTATGAGATACTAAACTCTTCTACTTCCATAATGCACAAGATGTAGTGTCGTTTTTGACATCTTCCTTAACTATGTGTGGACCTATCCAATTTGGTCTAAACTTTACTTGGAAGTCTTTGCAAGGACACTCGAAGACTTGGTGTGAAAATGTCTTGGTATTCAGTGAGGAATTGTGTGTACTCACATGTTTCATTGTTTGATGATTTGCTCCCTAGCTTTATCATTTTTTGTTCTTGTTGAGTTCCCATGTTTGTTATGACATTTTGAAGGGTAAATGATGTTGGTGTTGACTCTCATAGTTTCTGTGTGCATTCTAGTTCTTCTTCTTCAGTCATGGTTTCAACCATAGGGATGTTTATGTCTGGTTCAATTGGAATCGCCACTAAGTTGAATGGAGCATAAGACTTTGTTAAGTTGGGATTGAAGGGGAATTCTCTTGTCTCCCCCTTCCATATACATTTTGAGGTCTTGTTTATGTTTGCAATTTGTTTTGATATCTCTCCTTTTTCAAAAGTGTTAATTTTTGGGTCACTAGTGGTTTCCATGGACTTTCCCTTCTTTTTGACTTGTTCAACTCTATAAATGCTGAAAGGATCAGGATCTCCTTTGATGATGTGGGTTTGTCCCTTTTACGAGAAGTGTAATTCTTGAAATAATGTAGAGGGAATGGCCCTCATCCTATGGATCCAAGGCCTTTCTAGGATCATGTTGTAAGTGGTTTCTTCATTGATGACATAAAATTTAGTTGGGAAGGTTTTAGGACCCAATGTGATTTGAAGATTGACCTTACCCATGGTTTGAGTGTTTAGGTTATCATGAATTCTAAAGATGGAAGTTTGTTTTGTGATTTTTGTTTCATCGTAACCCATTCTTTGAAGAAGTGAAAAGGAGACTATGTTCATTGCAGACCCATCATCAATCATTACATGTTTAATGGGATAGTCTTGGACTTGGACTATCAAATGGAGGGGGAGGTCACCTTGTTTGGCTATGCCATTGTCTGAGGGTAACTTTTCAAAATCAAATGTTGAAGAAGAACACTTTTCATTTGGAGTGTTTTGAACTATATGGCCTAGATCTAGGGCTTTGAGGAGAGCATTTTTGTGTGTTAGAGAACTCTTGATAAGCTCTAGCATGTGAGAAAAAATTGAATTGTTGGTGTCATCTAGTTGTTCTTGTCCTTGTATGACACAAATTTCTTGATCTTTATCTAATTCCACAAGGCTTAAGGTGTTTTGACAGATTTTGGGACTAAGTTCTTCCTCTTGTGAGAATGTGTCCATGAATGCTTTTTGTTGACGTTTTGGGAGGTTTGATATGAAGCGATGGTACCCCTGACATGACTTGATATCATACCCCCTTATCTTGTGAAATGAGAAATATTTATCATGATTGTGATCTCGAGGTTTATGACGATTATTGTATGAATGCTGGTTGATTTTTTGGGGATAGTTGTTGACATTTTGGTTCCCCAATTTGTATGACTATCATAGTCACAATTGTAGTTCCCTGATGGTGAGGTGTTTGTTGATCCATCTATGTCTTGATCATTTTTCTAGGATTTGTTATTTGTATAATGGTTTATCAACCTTCCATTAGAATCATACTCCCTTCTTTCACTATCAATAGCGGCTTGGTCAATTCTAAGGGCACTTTCAAGTGCTTCTTCATATGATTTGTAAGGGAGTTTTTGGACTTGTTCTCATATGTCATTATTGAGAGCATGTAAGAAGAGATCATAAAGTTCTCTATAATCCATGTTTGGTGTGCTAGTTGAAGAATAGAGAACTTTCCTCCATCATATGATAAAATGTGCAATTGACTCATGGGCTTCTTGTTTGATTGTTAAAAATTATCATATTCCTATCTTGACCAATTTGTTTATGTCAAAGGCAGCCACAAATTGATCAATGAGTTGCCTAAAAGAGTTGATTGATGCTTCTGGAAGTCGATAGTACCAATCTAGAGTGATACCTCTAAAGTTTTTAGAAAAATCTTTGCTACCACCCCATCCCAAGGAAGGAGTTCTCACACTACCATGATGTAAGCCTTGATATGAGAGTTGGGATCACCCTCTCCTTTAAATTTTGGAAGCTCAAGGAGAGGTCGTGGTAGTATTAAGTTTGACGAATGTTGTAGTCAAGAAGCTCCTTTAAATACTCGAGGTATGTTCCTAGGAGGGAGTTACGTGTAGAGGATTTTGCTTCTCCAAACATTAGCTCTTCAAGTGGAGTTTTTTGTGTTTGTTGAAAGGGTATGCTAGATTGTTGATATCCTAAAAAAGTTGGATGACTAGATGGCATCATGTTTATGTTTTGAAGATTGGGTGGGATCATTTGTGGTTGATCTTGCGTCATAGGAATCCCACTTATTTGATTGAGACTTGTCATGTTGGATTGTGAGGGCAAGGGAGGCATGAATGCTTTGTTATGTGTGTCATACAAATAAAAGTTTAGATGATGGGTATTTTTTGTTGTCCTTTGGTTTGATTTGATTTCATCAATGAAATGATTTCCTTGTGCCCTAGGTTTTTCTATAATGTTGTTTTGGCAAGATTGTTCAACACTCCTAGCCTCAAGGGTCTCGATTCGTTGGACCAAACTTTCTATAAGGTTTGTGAGTGAGGCTTCCTTCATTTTTTGAGTTTTACAACCTTGAGATGGATTGCTATGCATTGGGGTTTGAGTGACCCTATTTGTTCTTTCTGATGGTATTTCAAATGTTGTGGACTTTTTATCTTGATGTACCATGTGGAGAGATTTTTGTACCTCCTGAGCTTCTTGTAAGTTCTTTTCTTGACAACATATTTCATTGTCCATTTTGGTGGCCATTTTTTATGGCTTGTTATGGGTTGATCATCTTTATGGATCTGAGATTGATTGTTCACTTGTGCTTTGATTTGGTCAATGTTGTCAAGATCTCTTTGGATCTATTTTGAATTTGTAATTTCACTCGAGGGGACAATCCCTTGGACTTTTTGCATGAAACATTGTGAAACATGAAAAAATGTGAAAGAATCCATCCCAAAGGGATTTACTGAATCATGATCAAAGTGGGATCTTGCAATGGAAAGAAAAAAGCTCAACCAAAAGGTTTTTTCTCTTCACACTGGGTTCACCAAAATATATACGCTCAAAATCATGACTCCAATTGCCTGGAGAGCTATTGAGTCAAATTTTGGCACACACATGGACCCTTCCCTCCTTTCCATGGGGTGATCTGTCATGTCACTCTCGCTCTCGTGGAAGTAGCTAGTCGAAAGGAGGTGAGACACGGCGGGGGCCTGGCTCATTGGAGAGTTGGACTTCATGGAGAGGGGTCGGCAAGTTATGTGGCCTTATTTGTTGTGTGCTATGTTGAATGTTTCATTCGATTACAGTTGTTGTGAAGATAACCCTATGACCCAAAGGGTCACTAGTTTCTCTTCTCATGTTAGGGTTTCTCCTATTCCACCTTTGTGTGGGTAAGCGATTACTTTCATTTATGTCCTCTTGTCTTTCAATTCATTGAATGAGTTCTCATTGTACTAGAAGTTATCTACGTTCTTCTATCAATAGGACAAATGAATCTTGTTGTGGTAAAGTAAATGTCTCCTGTTGTAATCATGGATTGATCTCCTCAATCTCATCGAGGATAGCCCTCACCCACTCACCTCTTACTCCTAGGCACATTTGTGAGCCAAGATAAGAGATAAGTATGTGTTGACTAACCTTAACTAGACTTAGGGTCTTGACCTAGGGTTTGGTTATGTTTTGACTTGTATTTACCTTGTGATGTGATCAAGGGTTTGATTGAATTGTAAATTGTGGTTTACCTTGTGATGGTATCGAAGGTTTGCAAGTTATCTATGTTTTTGATCTTTTCTAAGGTTTTTAATATGCATGCAAAGCTAAATGAAATGCAAACATGTTTTTGTGCTTTTTTTAGTATTTTGGAATTGAAAAGGTGCTTTAATCTATGAAAGGAAAATATGAATGCAACTAGAATGATATTAACCTAAATGCAAATATACTATGTTTTTGGGGCTTTGAATTTTTTGAAATAGCTAATCTAGACAAGGAGAATTGCAAGTAAACAAATCTAACCTAAGAATGCAAATTACTTCTAAGATGCTAGATCTATCAAGGAAAAAGAAATGAATTACTATTTCCAATCTAAGCAATTTTGATTTTCTAATTACTATCAATTGAATAAAGCAATAGAGGAACCTAAAAAGATTGAAGATTTGTGTGACTCCACTACCCTCAGAAATCCTTGATGTTGGCAATCTCGAATCCTCTTGAAGTAGTGAGAAGACCTCTTGATGACAAGATGACACAAAGAAGCAAAAGAATCTTGTTGAAGCTTAAAAGCGCTCAATGAGATCTTTTGATGAGCACAATGGCATTGATAGAAGCAACATAACAATACTTGACTAAACAATGAACAAAATAAAAGGCACATTCGTCCTATTGGAGCATTAGAATGCTGATTTGGAGAGAAAAAACTTAGAAAGAGTTGTGTGCATAATGGATTTGCCTCCGTGGAAGAGCTTTGAAGTTATGCAACAATGAAAGCTTTGAAGCTTTGGAAAACTAAAGAAAGAAATGAAGAAAAAGGCTCAAAGGCCTGTGAAGAAGCTTGAAAAATCTTTTGAAGATGAGAAGGGCATTCTCCAACTTGCTCAACTTGGGAAATAATGAAGAGGTGAGGGGTATTTGTTGAAATTAGGGTAGACAACTGAGAGGGGGGGTGAATCGGTTGTCACAAAGACTTTTGTTCTTTGCTGTAATTAAACTTCTTTACCACTTATTAACAGATGAATGATATAACCATGAAAGCATGAATCAACAACACATGAGCATAAACAAAATCAACATACATAACATCAGGATTTTTACATGGAAACCTGATTAAGGGAAAAACCACGATGGGGGTTAACCCACAAGATTTATTCTCTGTTAAAAAAATAGAAAATGGGAAGGCACTTGCCTTAAGGCGCACTGCCTAGAGCTCACTGCTCAAAAGAGGCTCACTACCTACAAGAACATGTACAATTGTTAACACAGAAATATTGAACTAAGAAATAGCATCTTCTTCATGCAAGATTCAGTTCCATTGAAGTGCATAATACTTCTTCTCTGCCCCCAAACACTTCTTCTCTATCTTCTCATCCTTTACTGCTCTTCCTCTTCTCTACACTACCTTTCCTTTCTTAGGATCTTATCATTTTTGCACAAGGATGATTTTCCACAACTCAACCACACTTATTTATATGCTTCATCAACCTTGGAATAAACATCAAGTTCGGCACTACAAACATCTAACTTAATGTGGATCATTATACTGTCAGCCAAACATAGCTGGGACCCAAATCTTCCTCGAACAACATGCCATACTTCATAGAACCTCCCTTAGATCGTCTGCAACATGCACAAGCATCCAGTCGGCCAAGACTAGAAAGAACAGTAATGCCCAAGGATAAATCTTCAACCATGAGCTCAATCCTCAATGTGGACCACCAACATAGTAGGGTCAGTGCAAGAAGTTGGGTTCACTTTTTGGCCAAAAAGTGGAAGTGTTTTCCATGATTTTTAGAATTTGTCATATTTGACCTAAACATTTGAGGCACTTAAAGATTGTATCTTGCAAAAAGTTAGTAATATGAAATATAGTACTCGGAGTCTAGTTTCCAAATATGTAATTTATTTTAATACCCAGATGATACAAATTGATTTTCAATAGGCATTTCTAAAAACCACTATTTAAAAGTCATTTTTTTTTACTATACCATGGACATGTACGACCAACATAATTTGACCTAAATAAAAGTATTGGCGAATAATGTTTAGTACAATGAAGTTTGATGACAATATTTTTTATAATTTTTTTTAAATATATTTTTTTAATTAATATTTTATTGGTCCTAATTGCTATTTTTGAAAACCCCTCATGTACGGCCAACATAATTTGAGCAAAACTAATCATAAATTTTTTTTTTTTTAATTGTGTAAATAATGATGTGTAGATTGATGACATAATTTTTTTTCAAAAAAAAATTTAAAAATAGAAGTTTTTAAAAAAATACGAACACCTGTCATTTCAAGTTTTTGGACCAGTTTACTCATAAATTAAATAATAAATAGAAAAACAAGTCCAATAAAAAAATTACATATTTGAAAACTACACATTTTCATTTGTAATGGGTTTTAAATTCGTAAAAAAATTTAGAAAAAATTTTTGTCAACCATATAGGTAAAGTTAGTATTTCCTCTTGTTTTATACTTAGACAAATACTTGCAGGTCCAAGGCTCAAGGTCGGCTACCCATGCCTTTCCTGAGCCTAAAACCAAACCAAAAATGTGGGTGTGAAATTTGAAATTTTAAAAATGAGTACTTGTTTTAAAACAGATACCTATTCTAAAAAATAATAAAAAACAAAATGGGGACCCATTTTAAAATGGGTATCTATTTTCAAATGGGTACTTGTTCTATAAAACAAAATAGGTACCCGTTATAGGCTTGGGTGCCAATTCCTATCAGGATTTATTTTTGCCCAACACTTCCCCTATATGTGGACCCAACTTCTCGCTTTTACCTAGTAGGCACATGATCCAGAGACCACCACAAGCACAATGAAATCAACAAGAACAACTGCACCACCTCACTTCACCAGAAACACTTGCATCTTCATGCAGGAACTTAAGAACTCTCACTGTCATGACTATCACACTAGAATGATTGCTTACAGACCTCCAAACCACAAATCTCTTGAGTTGAAGATACACACGGACATCCCAAACACACCTCTAGATCTGTAAATCATAATATTCCATTGTGGATCAATCCGGACCAATTTTCTGTCACTCTGTCACCTCTGAACAACTGCAAAACCCGGTTCTACTCAGATGGCCATAACTTCACAAATTCTTCATGTGGATCCCTCAAATCTTAACTGGAGCAACTTCAGACAATCCTTTACAACACCCTTTGGTCCACAAACTCTAATCTTCATCTCACTGGGAATGTGGAGAAATATACTTCACTAAACTGCACTGTCTTCACTGTCTCTTACAGAGAGATATGTAACTCATTTGTTTCTTCCGAAGAGGCTAATTTTCTCAATATCCTCAACACACAAGTCTTCTAGAATGAGAAATAGTTAACACCAATGACAATAAGAATATGTTGACATCAATGACAACACCGATTAGACACATATTTGCAATAATCTCCCCCTTTGTCATTGATGGAAACATATGACGTGAAAAAATGTTTCAACCATCAAGACAAGAACTTCTCGCCCTTTCTCTTATCACACCTACAACCATTTTCTTTACTACTCCCCCTTTCACCATCACTGTTTACTTCTAATTTTTTTACATGACTTCTCTCCCCCTTTGACATCAATGGCAAAGGGCACATATTTGCAATCATCTCTTCCTCTTTTTGTTTCTTAATCCAAAATCATATTGACTACTCCCTTTAAGTAGCATCCCCTAAACACCAATCCGGATCACAAGATATGACTGTGAATTCCATTGGACTGATGCACATTAGTGCACCTTAATTCTGAACAGGAGGGGTAATAACCCCTAGCATCACTCTAAGATACTCAAAAGTATCCTTAGGTA
This sequence comes from Cunninghamia lanceolata, assembly GCA_027924645.1. NCBI lineage: Eukaryota > Viridiplantae > Streptophyta > Pinopsida > Cupressales > Cupressaceae > Cunninghamia > Cunninghamia lanceolata. Next base: position 8,713,567 of record BSBN01000677.1, on the reverse strand, counting down.
GAGGCTTAGTGAAGATATCTACAATTTGATCTTTTGATGAAACAAACTCCAATCTGACTTCAGTCTCATTTACCTTCTCTCTCAAAAAGTGAAACTTGATGGATATGTGCTTTGTCTTTGAATGCAACACCAGATTCTTTGAAATGTTTATTGCACTTGAATTATCACAGAAGATTGTAACAGGTTCTTCAAACACAACTCTGATATTCTTCAACATTTGCTTCATCAAAAAAACTTGAGTATAATTACTTGCTGTTGCTATGTACTCTACCTCTATAGTAGACAAAGATATTGCCTCCTACTTTTTGCTCAACCAAGAAACCAATCTCTTTCCCAAGAAAAATGCACCTCCACTAGTACTCTTCCTATTATCCATATCTCCTGCCCAATCAGCATCTATATATGCATGAAGAGTGAAATCATCACCCTTAGGATACCATAAGCCATAATCAGATGTTCCCTTCAGATATCTAAAAATTCTTTTGACTACTACAACATGAGATTCTCTAGGATCAACTTGAAATCTAGCAACAAGGCCAACTGCATTCATAATATCAGGTCTAGTATGAGTCAGATAAAGTAGTCCTCCAATCATTGATATATACCTTTTCTAATCTACCTTAGGAGAATCATCATCTTTACTCAACTTGCATCTGGTTACCATAGGAGTACTCACTAGTTTTGAATCCTCCATTCCAAAACTTTTTCAACAACTCTTTCACATACTTAGAATGAGATATGAAGATGCATTTTTCTGACTGAATGATTTGCAGACCTAAGAAGAAATTCATTTCACCAAGCATGGACATCTCAAATTCACTTTGCATTTGATCAGCAAAATTTTTACACATGCTCTCATTTCCATCAAAGATATCAACAAGTACCTCAACAATCAAGATGTGTTCATAATCAATTTTGAAATAAAGATCACTATCAGCAGTGCCTTTGCTAAAGCCTAACTTTAGCAGATACTTATCTAATCTTGCATACCAAGCTCTTGAGGCTTGTTTAAGTCCATACAATGCTTTCTTCAATCTTAGACCTTATCCTCTTGATTAGATAACTAGAATTCTTCTAGTTGCTCAATGCAGACTTCTTCTTCCAACTCTCCATTCAAGAATGCTGACTTGACATCCATTTGGTAGACTTTGAAATCTTTGTGAGCAACAAAGGCAATAAATAATCTAACTGCTTCAATTCTTGCCACCGGAGAAAAAGTTTCTTCAAAATCAATTCCCTCTACCTGAGAATAACCTTTGCACACCAATCTTGCTTTGTTTCTCACAACTTCACCATCTTCATTCAATTTATTCCAGAAGACCCATTTAGTTCCAATTACATTTTTGTTTTCAGGTCTAGGAACAAGATCCCAAGTATGATTTTTCAATTTGTATTAATTCTTCTTCCATTGCTTTTACCCAACTTTCATCATTACAAGCTTCATTCACTGATTTTGGTTCAATCTTTGAAATTAGACAATACTCCTCTTGTTCTTCAACAATTCTTCTTCTAGTTTGAACACCTTTATTTTTATCTCCTATGATCTAATCTTCAAAATGATTCAACCTTACATGCCTGGGAGTTTTGGGATTTTCGTGAGCTTCTGATTCTTGAACTTGTTCCTCAGCATTTTCACTAGCTTCTTGAGTCACTGGATTTTCCGGAGCACTCTTAATCTAAGTCTAAGCTTGAACTTGCTTTTCATTTTCATCCCCTGATTCATATTCACAAAACTTGGAAGGTCTCTCCATGCTCTCATCTACTTTGACATTAGCACTTTCAACAATTTTTTTCAATCTCTTGTTAAAGCACTAGTATGCCTTGCTTTGGTTAGAATAACCCAAAAATATTTCTTCATCACTCCTTGCATCAAACTTACCTAGATCTTCATCTCTTTTGATTTAGCATTTACTACCAAAAACTTTGAAATATTTCATAGAAGGAGCATTACCAAACCATAGTTCATAAGGTGTTTTACTAGAATTACCTTTGATCTACACCTGGTTAAGAGTGTAGATAACAGTACTTATAGCCTCTCCCCAATAGACATGTGAAACATTTGCTTCCATCATCATGGTTCTAGCAGCCTCTTGAATAGTCTGGTTCTTCCTTTCCACAACTCCATTCTGCTGAGGAGTCCTAGGAGCAGACAACTGTCTTCTTATTCCATGCTTTTCACAAAATGTATTAAACTCACCAGAGGTAAACTCACCACCTTTGTTAGATCTCAGACACTTTATCTTCACACCAATCTCATTCTCCACCCTAGCCTTAAACACTTTGAACTTGTCAAGAGCCTCTAATTTCTCTCTTAAGAAAGTGACCCACATCATCCTGGAGTGATCATCAATCAACAACATAAAGTATCTGTCTCCTTGCAAACTCCTAACCCTGGCAGGACCACACAAATCAGTATGCACAAGTTCCAACAATCCATTTGAAAATTGTTCTTTACTCTTGAATGTAGTTCTACTCTGTTTGCCGAACTAACATTCCTTACACATGCTATTAGCAAGTTTTACAAGCTTTGGAAGATCTCTCATAGCCTGAGTAGTACTTATCTTGATAATGTTGTCAAAGTTTAGATGACACATTCTCCTATGCCATAGCTAACTCTGATCAATCTGAGCAATCAAACAACTTTTACCAGTACGACTTAAATGAAAGATGTTACCTCTAGTCTGTGTACCAGATGTAATCTCAGTTCTAGAGCTTTCCAAAATTCTACATTTTCCATCCTTGAATCAGAGATCATATCCCTTGTCAACCAACTGTCCAACACTGAGAAGATTATGCTTCAACCCTTCTACATACAAAACATCATTAGTGTTATTCTTACCATCAAGAGAGATGGATCCTCTGCCATGGATTCTACCAGCTGAATTATCTCCAAACTTCACAATTCCACCTTCATACCTTTCCATACTTACAAGCTTACTCTTATCACCTGTTATATGATGAGAGCATCCACTGTCAATTACCCATTCATACTTTTCTTCAACTTGAGCAGCCAAGGCTCTTTTTTACATAGCTAGCATATTCAATAGCCACTGAATCTTCTTCTTTGATGGAAATGAACACCCATTCATTTCCTGAGGTACTTCCCTTATCAGATTCATCATTAGTGACTCCTTCAGTAGCTTCTTGGACATAGTAGCATTTCTTTGGAACCCTAGGTCTATTAGGGTTTGGCTTTGAAACCCTCTTCGGACATCTTGAGGCAAAATGACCAATCTTATTGCAAGCAAAATATTTGAAAGGCAACTTTCCTTCATACTTACTAGATCCTCTTGGCAGTCTTTTGGCAAAAAGGGCTTCAAGATTTGATTCATCTTCTTCAAGATCCTTCATTGCCTTCTCAAATCTGGTTAGTCTTCTTAAAGAGCTTTCACCTGAATCAAATCTTTGCTTTCCAAAAACACTGGCCTTAAATGCAGATTCAGATTTAGGAAGAGAATCACCAAACTCACTCATTTCAAATGCTAGGAGCTTGCCAACCAACTGATCCCTTGTAACAGTTGTCACAGTCCTAATTTCCTCAATAGTAGCAACTCTATGCCTGTATGAAGCAGGTAAGGATCTGAGCACTTTGCCAACAATCTTTGATTCTTCCAGTGTTCCATCAGCACACCTGATACTGCACACAAGTTCATTCACCTTCTGCATGTAGGAAGTGATGTTTTCATCTTCACTCATCCTCAAATTTTCGTATCTACCCTTCAAGCTCTGCAACTTAGCACATTTGACATATTTATCACCTTCATATAGAGTTTCCAACTTTTTCTAGATTTCATGACCAATTTTTAATTCTAGGACATTTGTCATTTCTAAATTAGTCAGGGCACTCAACAAAGCTTCTTTAGCTCGAATGTTGTTTTCAGCATCTTTGAGTTCATCTAGAGTTGAAGGACCTTTCTCCGAAGGCTTATACTCATCCTTAGTTATTAACCAATAAGCATCACCCATGCATTACAAGTGGCACTCCATGTGACTCTTCCAGAGAGAGTAATTTGTTCCATCAAATCTTAGACTATCCTTCTTGTAAGGTGACAACCTAGATCTCCTTAAGCGATCAAGCTTCTTTTAGAGGAACTGACTCTAATACCAATTGTTGAAATTAGGGCAGTCAACTGAGAGGGGGGGTGAATCAGTTGTCACAAAAACTTTTGTCCTTTGTTGTAATTAAACTTCTTTACCACTTATTAATAGATGAATAATATAACCATGAAAGCATGAATCAACAACCATGAGAAAAAATAAAATCAACATACATAACACCAGGATTTTTACGTGGAAACCCGATTAAGGGAAAAACCACGGTGGGGGTTAACCCACAAGATTTATTCTCTATTAAAAGAATAAAAAATTGGAAGGCACTTGCCTTCAGGCGCACTGCCCAGAGCTCACTACTCAAAAGAGGCTCACTACCTACAAGAACATTTACAATGTTTAACACAGAAAGATTGAACTGAGAAACAACATCTTCTTCATGCAAGGTTCAATTCCATTGAAGCACACAATACTTCTACTCTGCCCCCAAACACTTCTTCTCTATCTCCTCATCCTTTACTGCTCTTCCTCTTCTCTACTTTGCCTTTCCTTTCTTAGGATCTTATCATTTTCGCACAAGGATGATTTTCCACAACTCAACCACACTTATTTATATGCTTCATCAACCCTGGAATAAACATCAAGGTCAGCACTACAAACATGACTTAATGCAAATCACTATACTATCAACCAAACATAGCTGGGACCCAAATCTTCCTCAAACAACATGCCATACTTCATAGAACCTCTCTTAGATCATCCGCAACATGCACAAAGCATCTGGTTGGCCAAGACTGGAAAGAACAATAACACCCAAGGACAAATCTTCAACCACGAGCTCAATCCTCAATGCGGACCACCAACACAATGGGCACACGATCCAAAGACCACCACAAGCACAATGAAATCAACAAGAACAACCACACCATCTCACTTCACCAGAAACACTTGCATCTTCATCTGAGAACTTAAGAACTCTCACTATCATGACTGTCACACTAGAATGATTGCTTGCTGACCCCCAAACCATAAATCTCTTGAGTTGAGGATATACATGGACATCCCAAACACACCTCTAGATCCGCAGATCATAATATTCCATTGTAGATCAATCTGGACCAATTTTTTGTCACTCTATCACCTATGAACAACTGCAAAACCCATTTCTACTTAGATGGCCATAACTTCACAAATTCTTCATGCAGATCCCTCAAATCTTAACTAGATCAACTTCAGACAATCCTTTACAACACCCTTTGGTCCACAGACTCTAATCTTCATCTCACTAGGAATGTGGAGCAATCTACTTCATTGAGCTACACTGTCTTCACTGTCTCTTACAGAGAGATATGTAACTCACTTGTTTCTTCTGAAGAGGCTAATTTTCTCAATATCCTCAACATACAAGTCTTCTAGAATGAGATACAGTTGACACCAATGACAACAAGGATATGTTGACATCAATGACAACACCAATTAGACACATATTTGCAACAGTATTTATAGGTTAGAATAAGGGAGTTGATTGAGAAGTTAACTCAATTGATTGATAAGTTAACCAAGATTGATTAGGGAGTGAACTAGGTTGATTACCTAGTGACTCAGTTGATTAGGGAGTGATAAATCAATAATAGCTTATCACTAAAGAAGGATTGGAGTTGGAAGAATGCATGAGATTGATTGAGTTGTTAATTTTAGATCAAATGGAGTTAATTATACATGTGTGGGTGAATGAAATAGTCATCTCCATATTAGGCATCAAAAACCATGCGAACTAGAAGAAAAACAGACGAAAATGGACCTTTTTTGAGTGAGAAACTCAAGTTTTTCCATGACTGGAAATGTGACAGGGTCACCCCTTTTGCCAGTATGGTCACCTGAGGGAGATCCTGCATTTTTTCAAGGTCGCTCGGGGGAGATCTAGACAGAAAGGGGTTTTAGAGGAAAAGCATAATGGGAGATGGTAGAGAAGAGAAATAAGGGGTGTTCTACCTCCGGAAACAAGTCAATCATGTGCAAGAATCCAAATATCCACTTGCATCACAGAATCTCCTGGGGGAGATCTGGAAATAATAGGGGGAGATTTGGATTGGTTGAGTGAAACTGAAAACTGAAAGTTGGAGATGGATAGGAGGGACCTCTAGAAGGCTTCTAGGGGGTGGAGAGGATGAAAAACATAGGGGAAAGGTGAAAACTCACCTACAAGATGCTTACAAGGCTTAGAAACATGGTTGAAATCTTAGAAAACGTAAATCAACAAGTGTCGCAAAAGTGTCAAAAACATAGAGAGAGAAACAATAAAGAGGAAACAACACAAGACAAGAAAGAAGACACGTCATCAAGAGGTTTCTTGCTTAGAGGACATTATTTCACACTTACATGTATGTGACAAGGATTAAAATCATCATAAGTGTCCTCATGGAGGCTGTGCATGATTTTTGTGCTTATAGTCACACTCTTGCTGATCACTTGTATTGTTGTTGTTGTAGTTGATAGCCCTCGAGGTTGATTCTTATACAGCTAAAAGTTTTGAAAAAAATGGCGAAAGATTTGTTTACATGAAATTTTAATATTGCAAGATGTCCACTCTCTGAGCTCAATGGGAGACACTACACCATCCGATAATTTTTCTTTTACAATTTAGATAGGGGCAACCACGTTCCTAAAACCTTGTGTTTTTCTCAGTCTTCTACTAAAGATATTGTCAAGTTATCTACACAACTTGGTGATATAGATAAGCTTTCAACCAAGCAAGAATTTCCCTTGAAAATTTTGAATGATGACGTGATCGACTCGCTGTTGATAACACCTTATCAAGTTTGTTGCTTGTGTTAGTGGAGTTGTGGTGAACTATTTGTAAGTTTGATGAAAATTAATGTATATTGGCTTTGTTTCAATATGCAAATACAACAGGGAAAGAGAAGAGGGTATAGACATTGATATCGAAGATAAAGAAAATGTTTAAATCAATGCCGGATGGCGAAACAAGTCCTTCTGCCTATGACATTGCATGGGTTGCAAGGGTGCCTACTCTTGATGGCTCCCACCACCCTCAATTTTCTTAGACAATTCAATGGATTCTACAAAACTAGTTGAACAACGGCTCTTGGGGTGAGGAATCGTGCTTCTTAGCATATGACCAGATTCTAAATATTCTTGCATGCATTATTACCCATACTCTCTGGTCTACTGGCCAGACACAAGTCATGAAAGGTGCGACAAGCCTTTATTTTTATTTAACAAACTTCTAGAAATAACTATGTATATGTTTCATTCATTAGAATGAGAAAAATGAAGATTTTGAAACTAAATTCACAGTTCTTTATCCAATCTGAAAAATATAATTAAACCCATTTGCAACAAAGAATAGAAAAGATTTTCATACAACACTCAGAATTGAGCAATAGACAAATATTACACAATGCAAAACATAACACTAGATTTGCCTCTTTTCATTATTATGGCTTATTACAAAAGCACAGGGCAATCCTTTATAAAGACTTTGTAGCCCCCAAAAATAGACCAGCAATAAAATAAACTACTAATCTAAAAATAAGTTGATCATACAAGATCACTATAAACTCTAAAAACAGTTGTGCTAAAAATACAGTTTATTATGCATTGAACATACATTCCTAAAAAGATAAAAGTCTTCTTAAATAAGTCTTCAAAAAACTCTTGCACTCCTACATGCATACATGCAATCATCAATTATCAAAAAAAAGTGCGTTTACTTTATCTTCGTTTTCATGCTTTCCAATTAATTCTTCACGACAAAAAGCAGGTGTTGAATTTGTGAAGAAGCATGTTAAGCGAATGGAGGAGGAAGAAGACAATCATCGGCTATGTGGATTTGAAATTGTGTTTATTCCAATGCTGAAAGAAGCCACGAGTTTAGGATTGGATCTTCCCTATGATTTGCCCTTCATAAAACAGATTACCTAGAAGCGGGTGACCAAGCTTGAAAAGTGAGTCAATCCCTTTGTGATATCTCTTTAGTTGTGTTTGAATTTCCTTTTATTCCAAAATAGTTGTGATTATACTTTGTGGGTGGTTTCTTACCAGGAATGCGCTAAATATTATCCACGTCGTTGCAACAACAGTACTCTACTCATTGGAGGGATTACAGGAGATAATAGATTGGGATAAAATAATGAAACTTCAGCCCAAGGATGGATCCTTCCTCAACTCCCATGCTGCTACAGCGGCTGCATTTATTCGCACAGGAGACAAAAAGCGTTTGGAGTATTTGACCTTTGTTGTCAACAAGTTTCATGATTATCATACCAATCATCATATGCTTTAATCAGAACTATTTTATTATTATTTTTAACATATTAAAACTGCTTTATGCTCATAACTGTTGAATAAATGAAAATGAAAATGGTAATGAATAAATGCAATTCCTAACCTGTATTCATTGGACCTGTTTGAACGTCTATGGGCCGTTGACACTGTTGAGCGCCTGGGCATCGATCACCATTTCAAAGCGGAGATCAAAGAAACTCTATTTTTTCATCAGATCACACTCAATAATCCATTATCATGTGTGAAGCCATTCATATTATTAACTTAAATCGATTCATAGTCATTGGGGCGATAGGGGCATCGGATTTTCAAGATACAATGATGTGCTTGATATTGATGACAGCCATGGCTTTTCGAATCCTTAGGCTACACGAATATGATGTATCTTAGGTGACAAGATTAAAGAGCTAGTATATTTATATTTAAAACATATATCTACAGTAGGCGGAGAGATATCTTCCAATTTCTTTTTTGGTTTTTGGTTTTTGGTTTTTTTTTTTTTTTAACAAATTTAGAATGCAAGCATTTCATTTCCCATTAAATATATTTTCTTATTCTTGGCATTTATAAACTAGCACTTGTATCCATAGGAGGTTCAAGGAATACATGGATAGGAACAACCCACAAGTTTAGAAAATTTTGTGACATTTATTTTTTTAGGGTGTGAGACAATTCCGAGCACTATAATGTTCACATATAAAAGCATATCGACTAATTATTGGTAGCTAAAATATTTGCATTTTGGTTTAAAATAGTAAAAGCATATTTGAGAGTGTTGTTACATTTAGTGGTGTATTTATTGTGGTGTTTCATTATGATCCTTGAAGGGAAGAAGTAGAGGATAAAAAGAAAAACATAGGGCTACAACACTTTACATTTGCATGAGTCTTTTTTAACAGAAACAAAAAGAAATAGAGATTATGTAAGTTATTATTGTAAGCAATTTTCTTTCACACACCAAAGAGACATATATTATCTGCATAAATTAGAGCTGTTGCTCATACATCCAGAAAAATAGAGAAAATAGAGCATTACCAAGTCTCTTTTGCTACACCCAACATCCATCCTAAAAACAACAACCACAACTCTTCTTTTTTTCAACGAAGTACCCAACACACAAGTAAAACTAAAAACTAGTCTATGCTGGATTGACAACAAATTAAAATTGGACAAAAAGTCTACTCTTTTCCATACGCAAGAGAAGAGACCATACCCTTGAAAGACATCACTGCAGAAGAAATTAATGAGATAGAAAGAACTACAGAAGTATGGGAAGCATTACATAATAAAGAGGATAAGATGGCAACATATAGGAGAGTAGAATGGAGGCATGGAGATAGACAGATTAGTCCTTTAGAAGGACTTCAACATTTAAGAGAAAATAGTGTTCTATCTGTTGCATTCAATATAGGTAGTTGGGAATACATTCTAACACTCCCCCTTAATCACAACTACTGCCTTCTTTGATACCCAAATGATCTCTTTGAAACACAAAGCTTTATTTCCCTAATGCCTTGGTGAAAATATCTACACATTGATCTCCAGACCTGTAAAAATCCAAAAAGATCTCTCCATTGTTAATCAACTCTCTAATGAAATGATATCTTGTGTCTGTATGTTTGCTTCTCTTGTGAAAAACTGGATTCTTTGACAATGCTACAGCTAAGTTGTTGTCACAATAGATCCTTGTTGCCTCTTGTTGTTCTTGTCTGAGATCTTTCGAAACTCTTCTCATCCAAACTACTTGACATGATGCACTTGTGGCTACTACATACTCTACTTTAGCTGATGAAAGAGTAACAATTGGTTGTTTCTGTAATGTCCCCTTTTCTAGCGCGCATTGTATGATGTTGGTGTTAGCCTATTTCTCCTTGGTTCCGTAGGCTGACCAGGGCTTTTAAGGAATCTTGAGGATTTTTGGCCTAGGCAATTTTCGTTGTAGGTCAATCCGGGGCATTTGGAGGCAGTTTTGGTAAACTTACTATTTTTAGTAAGTCATTAATGCTATTAATAGTAATTCATCTAGTGGGCTGTGATCTCCATTGACAGTGTCTTTTCAATGGGAAATTTGTTATTATCGTCAGATGATTTCAGCTGCATTGGTTTAATTCATCTCTGCATGAATAAAGTTTAAATTATAAAGTTAAATTCAATTATTTAACTTTATTAATGTGAGTCAAAGTTAAGTGGGGAAATGAATAGTAAAAGTGGCCCCTTATTTTAAAATACATGAGACATCAAAAAGGCAAAAGGGAAGTTATGTTTTATCCCACATTGGTTAAAAGTGTGAATGAGCTCTTATAAGAAGTTTATAAAAGTGTTACAAGGGCTCACTTTCAGCTATGCTTGGTTTATGCTTGGTTATTATTTTCTCTTGGAGAATTCTGGGAAGCTTTGGCTTTCAGCAGGTTTTAGGATGGAAACCCTCGAGCTTGGAGGCAGTGGACGAAAACCCATTGTTTGTTGGAGATATTATTCAGGTGTCTCACTTTGTGCTTCAAATTCATACTTCTGGTTGTCCAATCCGACTGTAAGTTCTGTGGCTACGATTGGATATTGTTGTTGTTCTACTGAGATTTAAATGAAACATTTAATTTTAGAATCTCTATTTCAGTCTGATATTATATGATGTTTAGTATAATTTGTTGGATAAATTGAAATCAGTTGCATGCAAACTATTTGTTTAAATTTTCTATGGAACATTTGGAAAAATTGGGGCAAATATCCATAGGGGATGTTTCAGTGGTATCAGAGCTAAAAATCCTGCCCAGCTTGTGAGGTTTTTTTAGGAGTGAGTGACAAATTTTCAAAAGTCTAAGGACAAGTACTGACAATGTGGGACCCTCATCATAGCTTGTAGATTGATTCTTATTTAGGATTTGTTTATGCATAGTTTTTGTTGAAAGATTTGGCAAAGGTATTCAGGGAATTAAAGTACCATAATTGATTTAAGGGAAGCACATATATTTGAAGGTGATCGTGGCTATTAAGTGTGCATACGGGCGGATTTGGATTTGGAGTTTAATTGAAGTTCTTATCTATAGATTGGAAGATTGTGGCCTTTGTATTATTGAAGATATCGAAGATTTCGGGCTTCATGTAAAGATAAATGGCTAATTGTGTTTCCTGTATTAATCAAGGCAAAGGAAGATATGTGCGTGGGGTCTTAATATTAGAGTTTTATGTATTTATTTGAAGTTTATTGTTGGCTGCTGGGAGACAATATTTGACGCATCCCAGCTGACTTTGTTTGAAGTGTTTCGTGGGCCCCTCAATCCATTTAGTCTATACATTGATTGTTTGAAAAGGATGCATATTGTATAAGGATATTAGTAAATCTATTTTTCAAGGATTGTGGTTTTAGAAATTGTCTGTTGGCAGCCAGGGAACAAGTTCTGACAGATTAAATCAGCAAATATTGATAAAGTTTTAATTTCAAAGAGGAAAGTGGAATGTGGGCCCCTTAAACCACTCAGCAAGCTTGCAAAGGATTCGATTCAAAACACAAGTATTATTGAAGTGGGAGGACTTGAAGAGGAATCATGGGACCCAGATGATGCTTATTTTATGATTATTTCAAGGTTCTAATTCATTGTTGATTTAGTTGTATTGAAAATATAAGGCATGAGGCGGCATATAGAAAAGAGATGATATCCTTGGGAAGTCTGAAGTGATAGCAGCATATGTTTTAAATAGTTAAATGGCAGCAAATAATGTATAGTTTTCTTTAAGGACTGATCACAGGTTATTGAAGGAGTTGTTGTTGCAGTTTCAACATAGAAAGGAATCTTAAATTCTACAACAGTCATAAAGGTTTCTGTAGACAGATTTAGTGCCATTATATCAGTTAGTTGAGAAGGCATATCAATATGTAAATATTTTATAATCTGATATTCTCTGCATGTCAATAGTAGATATAATTAGTTCAAATCTTTAATTTGAACTTACCTATTCAACCATTCAATCTGATGGTGATTCGTTTCAAAGTTGGCTATATTTTTTATTGGCAAGTGCATGAAACATATTGGTCAAGATGTCTATTTGTTATGGAAATTGCATTCATCTAGTCAAGTAAACAAATTTTAGTTCTAAGATTCATAATCAGAACTAAAGCCTTGTAATGAATTACACAACTTATTGTCAATGGTATTTAAGAGGAGTTGGAGTATGCTTACCAAGTGTTTGCTTAAGTGTCTCACTACTGTAACTGAATAATTATATGCATTTTCAGTCATTATTTCATTTGGGAAATCAGAAAGTTGTGCTTTTGCATATCTCCTTCCAATTGCAAGTTGTTTTTGAGTCTTTACGACATTACATCATCATTCAAAAGAGAAAACAACATACAGCAGTCACAAGACAACTGTTTGACAAAACTCCTTAGTGGAAAAGGGTGAAATTACTATACAAAATGCATTGGGTATGCATGGCATTGTGAAGGGTGTTTTTTTTATATTTGCTGCAACAGGGTCCAGTAAATAAAATGAAGACAATGACAGATTTGAAAAGTGTCCTTTTCTCAAAAGAATTCAATGATACTTTTAATGGTGATCAGTTAAGGGATTTATAGAAAGAAAAGGAAGTAGGGAGTCAGCTCTATGTAATTGGATTACAATTGAAGTCCACGAAATTTCCTGATGATGTTCTCTCTAAGTTGGAGGAATTAGACACATATTTGTCCAAAGTAGACCAGTCAGATTGGAGGCTTCTGGATTGGGCTTTGCAACCCTCAATGCTCACTTGGGTTCAGCACAGGTTTGTGGAGCATCCTTATGAAGAGGTGAGACTTGCAGTTGCTTCTTGTCACAGTGAGATCATAAGGATAACAGCTCCTGTAGCACCCTATAATGATGACATACTAAAGAAGGTTCTACAGCTGATTGTGGAGAGCCTACATGGGTTACATTATGTCAAAGCCCCTACTTTTGGTAAGAAGGCTAGGATTTTAGAAAGCATGGCAAGAACTAGATCATTTATCATTTTGTTGGATCTCAGATGTGATAAATTGATTCTTCGAATGTTTCAATGCTTCTTAACTGAAATTAGGAAGCATCATCCAGACAATGTGAGGGCTTGTATGCAAACTATTATGTCCTTAATCTTAGATGAGGATGATGATATCTGCAAGCAGTTGCAATTAGACTTGTTGGCCATTTGGAGGAAGGAGCAGTGTGTTTCCCCCGTAGCTTATGCTTTCTCAAAAGGTTTGGTTGAACAGAAAATTGGGTGGTTCAAGGAACATATGATAGTTGCAGAGCTAATTTCTTTGGGTATACAGGTCCCAGGATCACCCAAAAAGAGCAAGAACCAAATGAGGAAAGAGCAGATTTGTTTCACTTGTCAGGAACACTGGTCATTTGATCACATATGTGGAGTTAATAAGGAAAAAGAACCATTGCAGCCAAGTAGTGTTGAAAACATACCAACAAATGAGGTTATAAAGTTTGAAGAGGATGGCTTAACTCAAGAAGGGAGTATGCTTGAGTCTCAGGATATCTCTAATGAATTGTCAGAATCTTCATATGATAAAGAGTTGCATGGAAATGAGGACATGGTAGCAGCCTTAGCCTTGCATCTAGATCATTCCTACAGAGATTATGAGGCATCTACAAAAGGGTGCATGTGTCTCTTGGTGGGTGACGTAGAGATTATGATTGGCAATCCATATGAAGGTATGGTTTCTATTGGTGTTCCTTTGGTTGATCACAAAGTTGAAGATAATGCAAACCTGGATCAACTCTTTAGAGATGTTGTAAACATAGCTTCCCTTGATGTAGAGCAAGAGGTTGACATGGATAATGATGGTGTGGATTCTTGGAATGATCACAATGCATCTTCTAGTGTGATAGTTGATTCCTATGATGACACAATTCCTACACATGAAGAAAAATTAGAACAAAAGCTTTTGGTATGGGAAGATTTGCAAGACCATTTGATGGTAACGGAAGACAAAATTGCTCAAGCATTATCAAGGATGGATTCTATTCATAAGCACCTAGAGGACCTCATTTGGACAGCCCAAAGGGAGGAAAGACAAAATGGAATGGGACTTCGAATTTCTCATATGCACTTGCATTCTTTCAAGGAAGCATTGAAGTTGATAAAAGAGGACTACCTGCAAATGCTTAGCGATAGGGACACAGTGGTCAAGTTGGTGGAAGATAAAGATAGAGAGATCGCAGATTTTTGTCTTCAGTTAAGTATGTTTCATCATTCAATGCATAATTCAGAAAATCAGTCCTCTATAGCAGTACCTTCCATGATACATAATAACAAGGCAAGGAGCACAGAAGTTGAACAAGTTTATGGAAGAATGGAGGAGCTTCACAAGGAAATACCTTGCAGCCTTGTGACATCAATTGAAGAAGAATTACTTAACACACTACCACCTCTAATCACATGAGAAGGATGTGAGACAAGTTTAGAATTGGTGATGTTTGATGGTTCCAGCGGAAGCAAAGAAGAAGATCCCAAAAGTCTGATTTGAGGCAGCGATAGCCTACATCCTCCTTCTCTTGATATTGTGGCAATTACACTTGAGAATACTTATGAAGACAATGTTACAATTGTTGGACAAGAAATTTTCAATGATGATACGCTAAAAGGGGTCAAAAACATGGCTCAAGCACATAACAATAATTTTGATTTGAATGACAGCAGTTATGTTTCTATTTTTCAACAGGGGGTAATGACTTGGTTACATGAGAAGGATAGCGTTATGGAATCTACCTATGATGGCACCCAAATTGTGTGTGATAACTATGGGGAATATAGGGTGGATTCAAGCCACCGTGGTATGGAAATTCCTCATCATTCCAAGGAAGATCACATAGGCAAGGACACAAAGGTTGAAACCAGTCGTAAATTTTAGTTTGAGAACAACAATGATATATTTCACCTTTCTCATAATGTTGCCACTAACAATCATGAAGAAAGTAAGGGTACAGTTTCACCTACTGATGGACTACAAGAGTCAAGTATGGTACATGGTAATTTTGATGGTGTCTCTTGTCATAGGACTGAGTTTATACATTTTGATACAGCTGATATAGAATATGCCCAAGTTTTGAATGAAAAATGGTTGGAAAGAGCTAAACAAGCTAAGATTGTGGCTCAACAAGCCAAGCTTCACTTTCAACATATTCATGATATTCGCCATTCTTTTAATGATGAGAAACATGAATTGCCTAACCCAGAGTCTCCAGTTGAGATAGTTGATCATTCCCATGATGGTGATAGTGATTGGGTTGATGAATCTCTTAGTGGGCCGGCCACTCAAGATTTGTCTGTGTTGATCAGTGTTGGCATACATACTTCACTTTTGAGTTGGTTAACTGTTCCTCTTAATATGGCAGCGATATCTTTGTTGTTTGGTGACTTCATAGTCTTTGATCTCTTATGGACTAATGGCCGTCCTAGTTGGAATCATGTAGCACTTTCTGATTTTACATTGACTACATCAGTGATTCAGTAGTATGGGAATGTTGAAGGGCAATTCTTCTGTGTTGAGTTGGAGTGTGGAGTAATTTTCCTTGATTGGCATTGGTTTGATGACATATTTGATATCATCTATGTTTCTAATCAGAGTTATGACAGTGAGGTTTGGTGGCCATTTGTGTTGGTTTATGGGCATATGGGGGTTCATCTTCACATTGGCTGGATGTCTTACATGCACGGATGGTTACGTAAGGGTACTTGGCTGACAAACTTCTTTTTCATCTCTTATAGTGGGTTCTACATCTTGGTTTGGGATCCAGGTACTAACGTGATTGGTGCATTGTCTCTTATGGATTCCATGATGTTGCTACACAGTTTGTGGTGTATGGTGTTTTTATCAAGGTGGAGCAATGGGTTGGTTGATGTTTGCTTGAGGGCAAGCAATCTCGGGAAGGGAGGATTGTAATGTCCCCTTTTCTAGTGCGCATTGTATGATGTTGTTGTTAGCCTATTTCTCCTTGGTTCTGTAGGCTAACCAGGGCTTTTAAGGAATCTTGAGGATTTTTGGCCTAGGCAATTTTCGTTGTAGGTCAATCCGGGGCATTTGGAGGCAGTTTTGGTATACTTACTATTTTTAGTAAGTCATTAATGCTATTAATAGTAATTCATCTGGTGGGCCGTGATCTCTAGTGATAGTGTCTTTTCAATGGGAAATTTGTTATTATCATCAGATGATTTCAGCTGCATTGGTTTAATTCGTCTCTGCATGAATAAAGTTTAAATTATAAAGTTAAATTCAATTATTTAACTTTGTTAATGTGAGTCAAAGTTAAGTGGGGAAATGAATAGTAAAAGTGGCCCCTTATTTTAAAATACATGAGACATCAAAAAGGCAAAAGGGAAGTTATGTTTTATCCCACATTGGTTAAAAGTGTGAATGAGCTCTTATGAGAAGTTTATAAAAGTGTTACAAGGGCTCACTTTCAGCTATGCTTGGTTTATGCTTGGTTATTATTTTCTCTTGGAGAATTTTGGGAAGCTTTGGCTTTCAGTAGGTTTTAGGACAGAAACCCTCGAGCTTGGAGATATTATTCAGGTGTCTCACTTTGTGCTTCAAATTCATACTTCTGGTTGTCCAATCCGACTGTAAGTTCTGTGGCTACAATTGGATATTGATGTTGTTCTACTGAGATTTAAATGAAACATTTAATTTTAGAATCTCTATTTCAGTCTGATATTATATGATGTTTAGTATAATTTGTTGGATAAATTGAAATCAGTTGCATGCAAACTGTTTGTTTAAATTTTCTGTGGAACATTTAGAAAAATTGGGGCAAATATCCATAGGGGATGTTTCAATTTCTTTGAAGCCCATAATACTACACCTATTCCAAAATGAAAAACATAATGAGAAGTGCTTTTCCTATCATCTATGTTTCCTATACAATCACTATCAGTGTATCCTATCAGCGTGAACTCAATTGATTTTGAGTACTGAATACCATAGTTCCTTGTTCCACTCACATATCTAAGAATTTTTTTTCCTTCTTGCTAATGAGAAACTTTTGGAGATTCCATGAACCTTGAAATGAGACTAACTGCATACATAATATCTGGCCTTGTGGCTGTTAAATACATGAGCCTGCCAACAATCCTTTTATACAAAGTTGGATCAATGTTGGCTCCTTTGTGATCCTTGCTTGATTTCAATCCTATGGCAATTGGTGTTGGAGCTGATTTGCAATTTGTGATATTAAACCTTTTCAAAATGTCATTTGCATACTTATATTGAGAGATGAATATACCATTATCATTTTGATTTACCTCAATGCCAAGAAAATACTTCATGAAGCCTAAATCAGTCATTTCATACTCCTTTTTCATAGCTCCTTTGAACAAATCAATTGCCAAATCACCTGTGAATATCAAATCATCAACATACAAACAAACAATTATGATCTCACCTTGCTCATTCATCTTGGTATACAATGTAGGGTCACTGTTGCACCTATTGAAGCCATTTTGCAAAAGATAAGAGTCAATTCTACTATACCAAGGTCTTGGGGCTTGCTTGAGTCCATAGAGTGCTTTTTTGAGTTTGTAAACTTTGTCTTCTTGACCCAAAATCTCATACCCAGGTGGTTGCTCCACATACACTTCTTCAAAATAACCATTCAAAAAAGCCAATTTCACATCCATTTGTTAAACTGGCCATTTGTTTTGAGCTTCTATTGCAAGTATAGTTCTCACAGTGTCTAATCGAGCTACTGGAGCAAATGTGTAATGCCCCAAGCTTTCACACAGGACATTAGCCAAACAAAAACTGAAACAACAAATTTTTCGTGTCTGCAAGTGCAACATTTACATGTTGCATTGCACTCACGCACACACAAGGTGTTGCAACATGTACAACAACACCTAAAAAGACATCACCATTACACAATGAAAGGTGGCACAAGCAGAAGACTTCACCCATCATGTGACAACTCACCACGATGTCCAAGAGAGAGGTGGAGCTCACTCCATGACGAGGATCAGATACATGTCCACGACCTCGCTCCCTCGCGAACACATGGAGTAGGATGAGGGTGACATCCACCTCAGTCTATTCCATGATGACACAAGACATCCCAGACACAAGGGTAATGCTCACCCACGGGACAGTCCCACTAGGAGGTACGATTCTTCAACCAACTGAAATGGTCACTAGTCAAACTCATGTAAAGGTACACATCCCAATGCAAAGGAGGGAATAATCTAAGAGTGCATATCACATCATGGAAATGACACCAAAACACCTACGAGGCTAAAAACAATAATCAATGCCAAAGAGGATTCATTTTTAACCAAAAACATTAAGGTGTTGAACCAATTATGTCCACATATCATAAAGGACAAAAGCGATACAAAGGGCTACGCATGTTTGACACCAACGTCGACACATGCCAAAAGCAAAGATAGGATCCTCACCACCTATGTGGGATGAATACAATCCAACACAAACATATCCATAAACATCAAATACAACATCAAATAAATGAGTCTAAACATGCTAACATAGCTAGATTCTAACATGTAAAATCTATCAAAACATGCCAACGTCCTCACAAACTGAGGCATGGAAAAATACAAGATGATATCCAATAATTACAATATTCGAAGGGCTTCATCCTAAACATAGATGAATCTATCCAACATCGTAAATCAACTCAAAGCATTAATTACATCTTATTACAAGGGTCACAAAAGACATATATTACAAAGGGTACAATAATCAATAATGATAATATACAAGTGCATAAACCACCCAAAAACCAACACACTCTCCAAGGTGCAACAAGACATGAAGCACAAGGTAAACCACCTACAAAAGGATTAAGGAATCCATCTAGCACCTGAAGATCATCATGAAGGACCAATGGGGAAATGTTGCTCACCTCCCAACCATATTGCCATCATCGAGTGCAATAGATGTCTAGGCAACTCTAGGCAACCCCCGAGCTATGGAGAAGGTGATCATGGCAAACCCATTAAGAGCATCTCACACATCCAAGGTATACAAGAAACATATGGAATACATGCCAATCAATGCACACAACACACATGACACAACTGCCAATACAATGTATATAAACAACACATGGTACAACTACCATCCAATTGCATTGAAATAACATATGGCACACTTGCCAAAGCTTAATAAAATGACATAACAACATTCGAGCATAAGGGAAATAATCACACCTTCAATACACGCCAAATGAGACATAAATCATAGTCCATCATAGACACATACAAGCATGAATTAGGCATCACAATGCACATACAATCACATGGTAAACATCGCATGTCGAATCAAACTCTGACGATGGAAGAAAGAAGAGAGACCTAGGTAGTTAGGACAAGGAGTGTCAAACAAGGGCAATACTCACCTCGCGGTAGAACATGAGGGCATAACCTCCTCATAGCAACCAGACACTACACCAAAGATTGCTCTTTACACCCAAACCCAAGCAAAGCGGACACTTCACCAGCACATGCAGTTTGGTGTAGATGATCTTATTATTAAATTTTATTACCCAATGTGTTTAAATGTTAGTCTTGATTAAAACTTTCATTCGATAAATTCCAACAACCTCTTTGGGTCATGGCGCACAATGTAAGCCACTCCTTTCCTACCCCTAGACCTCTTCCTAAACACCCAAAGCTCCAATTTTACTAATTGGGCTTGGCATGATTTACGAGGTAACAAAATCCCAATTTGACAAAAATACAACATTTTCTAAAAAGATGTAAAACATAATTGTTATTGGGAGACAACTCATCCCACAAACTAAAACATCATGTAAATGCATACAAAGCAATTTTTAGGCTTTCAAAAATGGAGAAATAAGCGGCACAGATTTCAATGCACCAAAATGTCCTAAAAAATGACATAGTCTCACAAGATGCAGAATCACATATTATGAAGGAGTCAACTCATCCCTCAAAGAAAATCATAAAGGAAATGCATAGAATTCAGTTTTCATGTTTTCTAAAAGTGCAAAATAACCATAAGGCCCTAAAAACTCCATTGGAGCTCTCTTTGGCACCTTGACCAAAGTTTGACCAATTTTCTAACTTTTATTTTTCAATAGCTATGGATGATCTGACAACTACCCATTATAGATAACATGCCCAACAACCAATATATGCAATAAAAATGAGTTGGGGATTTCCACAGAAAATTTGCCAGGGTTTTGTCTGTATTTTCATGTTTTCAAAAATAAAAATACATAAAAATAAAAGCATACATAGCTGAAATAAATTTTCTAAGCTTCCTACAACTAAGCAGAGCCATCTTCAACCATTCTAGATGGTGTGGCATGAAAGAAACAAAATAAAATAATTTAAATGAGAAGATTGGAGAAACTTACCTTCCAATACAAGTAAAATCCAAGGAAAAGAATGAGGTTGAATGTCAAATTCAATCCACACACAACAAGCAAACACCAAGCTCTTGAATTCAATCCAAACTCCAAGCAATTCCAAGCAAAACTCCCTTCCAAGCAATCAGATATCCATTTTTCAAGCAAGAGGGTTTTAAACAAAGGAGAGTAAATTTTGGAGAGAAAAAGAGTAATAAAAAATACATTTTTTTTCCTTTTATTCCTCCAAAGACACTATTCCTTTTTTTGGTAATAAATTAATCCTTTAAGTGATTTAATCAATCAATTCAAAATTATAGCCTTTGCATAACTAAATCATTTAATTCAACAATTAAATAATTGAATGTCTCTTTTGTAAATCAAATAGGCATTTCAAATAACACATTAATAAACCCTTTTTCACTTAAAACACCCAAATAATTCACTCAAATAGATAGGGAAATAGTTAGTCGAATGAACTCAACTATTCCAAACAAGTTATTGCCATTTAACTCAATCTCATTCCAAAAAGTACAAACATGCCATATTAGGCATTCAGTTTCCTCATTTAATGCAATTTCTACCTTTTTACGGAAAAATATCAAATTTCAGAATTAAACCGAAATCACTCAAATTTGTTCCACAAGCATATAATGATGCAACAAACATTTTTGCTAAAGCAAAAATAGCAATTTCTAAATTAAAATCATTAATTTAATCTAAAAACACAGAAAACACACTTTTTGAAACATTTTAAAAGAAAGTGCAAGAATGCTAAGGAAACACACGCAAATAATTCCAAACACACATCACGGGTTTTCACAATACAAGGATAAGGGTGAGATGGCTTAGCGTCCCATGTTAACCTTTTCCACATTTCCCACATTAGTTAACACATGTAATTACCTACATACTCAAATAAACCATTAGGCGTACCTGCTCCATACATAAAATAGCCGAAGCACAACATAATACCCAACATGGCATAATATTGCATAAGCATCATAAACATGAGTCGACAAACAATCGACAACATAAAATCATATATGCATAAATCATCTAACATAATCATATGGAAGACATCACATCCATCCAACATACTACACAAATGAAAACAGTGAAGCTGAAACACCACAATAATCTAACACACATGAACACAACGTATGCATTCCATAATGCATAGTTGGAAAGCCAAATAATAAAGAACAACCCCATCATAAACACCTCAATGGTCATGCAGGATACACCCTCAGAACCCATTGATGGTAGCATAGACCTCATCGGCAAGTTTAGTTCAATGCATCAAAGCGTAATAATCACATAATACACTGATAAACACTCAGAACAACATTTAACACATGAATCAAAAGCACACAAGGCACACACTAGGGTGGGCATTACAAAATGTCTCATTGTAATCAACCTTGGGCTGTTGTAAATATCATTTTGCCACTGGTCTTGCTTTATGTTTTTGCACATCACCATTTACATCTAATTTGGTTTTGTAAACCCACTTCACTCCTATGACATCCTTTGTCTTTTGGAAGGCTCACTAACTCCCATGTTTGATTCTTTTCTATTGCATCAATTTCATCATCCATTGCATTTACTCATTTTTCATTCTTAATTACATCTTCATAATGAATTGGATCTTCTACTTGTGAATAGAATGCAAAAAGAGAAATCAGACCAACATTGTTCTCACCTTCATTTTGATCATAAATGTCTCTCAAACTTCTGATTTTTTGACTCCTCAAGCTTGCTAATGTAGGATTTGACATATCACTTGACCTTGGACTTGTGGAATGTGGACTTGATGGTCCTACACCTTGATTGCCACTTGTAGATGGTGTTTGTTGTACATTTGAAGGAGTGGATGCTTGAATTTGTGGGGTTGTCCTTACACTTGATGATGGTGTCATTTGATGACCACTTTGTTGAGCTTGAATGGGTGTGGAAGGAGTCACATTTGATGGAGTACCTGCCGGTATAAAAACTTCTCTATCTTCTTTTGGTAAGTTGGCTGCAATATTGATTGTTTTCTCCAAACTTCCATCCCATGCTTCATCTTCTATGAACTGCACATCTATGCTGATTATAACTTTCTTGGTTATTGGATTGTATAGTTTGTATGCCCTGGATTCTTCACTATAACCAACAAATATACAATTTTCTCCTTTGTTGTCCAATTTTCTTCTCAACTCATCTGGCACATGTGCATATTCCACACATCCAAATACTCTCATGTGAGCAACACTATGTTTTCTTCTGGACTATGCTTCTTCAAGAATCATATTCTTTACACTCTTGGTTGGACATCTATTCATAATGTATGTTGTATAAGCTACAGCTTCAGCCCAATATTCATTTGACAAATGCTTTACTTTCAACATGCTTCTTTCCATTTCCATGATTGTTCTATTTTTTCTTTTAGCTACCCTATTTTGTTGAGGTGTGTACCTGGTTGTGAATTGCTTGTGAATCCCATGGTCTTTGCAAAAATGTAGAAATTCATTTGAGATGTATTCACCACCTCTATCTATTCTCAATGCTTTGATGTAGTGCCCACTTTGCTTCTCAACAAGTGCCTTGAATTGATGGAATTAATCAAACACTTCATTCTTTTGTCTTAGGAAGTAGACCCATGTTTTCCTTGAATAGTCATCAATGAATGTCAAAAAGTAGAATCTTCCACCAATTGAGGGTGTTTGCATAGGTCCACACAAATCTGAATGCACAATCTCTAGAGGTGCCTTTGCTCTAATTGACTTGCCTATTAGAAATGTCTCTCTATGTTGCTTTCCTAAGATGCATCCTTCACATACTCTTTTTGGTTTCTCTATTAATGGAAAACCCTTTACCATACTTTTTCTATGAAGCAAATTTAGACCTCCAAAGTTTAGATGCCATAACCAATTTTTATCTTTTATTTCTGCTCGAAAGATGGTTTGTGTGAGGGTTGCAACTTCTTCGTTATCCTCTTGTGGGTTCATTGTGGGTTGTGCTTGAGCATATTCCACATTCAAATCTAGCTTAATCTTTAGGGGAAACATTCTATTGTTTGTCATTTACACTTTAGCAATAAGCTGATTACTTGGAAATTTATCTAGAATAGTGCATTCTTTATTTTTGAAGAAAACTCTATACCCCTTTTGAACAAGCTACCCAATGCTCATTAGATTATGTTTTAGACCAGGCACAAAATACACATCTAAAATATACTTCTTCTCCCCCCTGTTTAGTTAGAATGTTGATATTTCCTTTGCCCATAACTGAAACTTTGTTGTCCTTACCCAATGTGACATCTGATTTTACACTTTCATCTAAACTTGAGAATATTTCTAAGTTCACTGTCATGTGATTGTTGCAACTTGAGTCTAAAAACCATACATCCTTTTGATTCTCTTGTGCTACATTGCATGTTATAAACATATTACTCTGATTTTGATTTTCTCTTGTAAAGTTTGCATTTGGTTTGCTAAAATCATACTACTTCTTTCTACACTCATTTGAATAATGCCCATACTTCTTACGATAATGACATTGGATTTGAGATTTGTCATACCTTTGACCATGTGGTTGATTTTGAGATGGCTTTGGGCTTGATATTTGGCTGCTACCTCTTCCACTTGAGCTTGATGGGCTGCTTCTTCCACCTCTATATGAATTCCTTCCTCTACCTCTGAAATTTGATCTTCCTCTGCCTCTACCATGGCTGAATGAAACTTGTGACTTAAATGCATGCTCCAATGATGTGTTTGCTGACCTACTTAGCCTATGTTCATGTGAGATGAGAGATGCATGGATCTCATCAACTTAAAATTGTGAGAGGTTCTTTGTTTCCTCTATGGTCACAACTATGGATTCAAACCTTGTGGTTAAACTCCTTAAAATCTTTTTAACAATCATTCTATCTTCAAATGTTTCACCATGAGATCTAATTTGATTAACTAAACCCATCACTTGTGTGAAGAAAGTGTTGGCATAATACTAGTATTACATTGTTAAATAAATATAAGTAAATAATTAGTTGGTTAGGTTTTGGGAAGTTACTTTCCCGTAAGAAGTTATATACGGGAATATCAAGGCTTTAAAAAGCTAATGTATTGCATTGTAAAATGATCCGAAGACAATAATATATAATTTTATGTTTTAATATTGCTGTGCAATAATGGTGTAACTATCTGTGTTTGTGCTCACCATATTTCAATATGGTATCAGAGCAAGTATTTGGTTGAGCCTGTGCATTCTAAAATGGAAGGTTGAAAGCTTGTTTGGAGGAGAGCCAATGGAAGTTAAAATCTACATCAAAGACATCTAAGATTTCAAATGGAGGCATATATCATTCTCAGTCCCACTGTCCAAACAAATTTGTTGTTGTCCAAATGAATTTGCTGATGTTGAGAGAGTATTGTTGTTTGATACTTAGGGTTTTCATGGTTTTTCTTTACTGTGAGGAGACGATGGTGTAAAGTTTTTAAAACATTGCTGTGCTGAAATTACATCCTTTACATTCAATCTGCATTAAGTAATCTTTTAGAAGTAATTGATATGGAAATTGTTTGCTGTGAGGAGATGCAAGCTGTTTGATATTAAAGTTGCACTCAAACATGGAAAACCAGGTGTACACCGAATACAACAAGGAAATCTCTTCATGGAAAATCTATTTGAGCACATGAGAATGGTTGCTGGCGCTATTATTGGAGGATAATTGTTTGTTTGATCCATAGAAAGAGTTTCTTGCCCTTCATTTTAGTTGTTGTGGAGAATATGAGTGTTGGAATAAACTTGGTGGTTGCAGAGAGACAAGAAATTCTAAAATTTGCGTAGAAGGTTTGTTTGCTGCACTATGTAAGGGTTTTCAAAGAAGGCATATCTTACATTGTTATTTTTTTTTGGTCAAACATTTTATGTGAGAAATAAAATTTTGGATAACGATATGGAGTAGGTGTTTTTTTATTGCATAGAGGCCACAAATTGATGCCTAAGCATAGAAGCTATTTTGGAGAAACTAAAGTAAAACAATTTTGTTTGAAGAAAGTTAAAAAAAAAAATTTAAGGAAGAAATTTACAATTTATTTTGGAGAAAAGTTTTTAAAAGGGAGACATAAGTATTAAGGAAAAGGTATTTAAAATATTTACTTTTGAGGGATTGGGAGAAATAAGGGGAAGTATTTAAAAAGATTAATTTGGAGGTAAATTTAATTTTTGTGGTAAGATAAGGTTTTAACATTTGAAAATGGACACACATTATGTTTGTGGTTCCGATGCCATCCATGCTATCATTGATAGAAATTTGAGAGACTTACATGCTTGTGCTATTGAAAAGTCTAAAGCAAATGGATAGAGTTTAAGGATATCAAATTGGAGGTAGGCGGCGTCGGAGGATGGACGATTTACCATCATCTCAAGTTAGCTTCTCGCTTTGAGATGATGCTTTGCATGAGAAGCATTTTTGGTTTTGGTTATTTTTCTTTGTTGATGCTGACAGAGCTGACAGATTTGAAGAATGTATTTTTTATGAAGATTTTGTTTTGGAGACAGGTTTGGGGTTTGGTGTTGAGCTCAATATGGATTGTTGTCTAGCAAGCTTCAAAGAGTATATGATCTTGAATTATACCCTTTCGCGATCACTAGACAACATGGCAGAGATCTGTCGTATCTCTTAGGGGCCATTATCGAATAATTTAAGACTCTGTGATTTAAGAGCTCGGGACTAAAGAGCTCAAGAACACAGCTCGAAGCTACGCCTTTCCGAGGGTAGATGAGACAGCATGATGGAGCCTTGCTTGGTTCAGGATTTGTTCTTTGGGAAAGATCTTCTATAAATATATATTCATATTATGTAATCAGCTTTGTTGAGTTTTTTAGCATTCAGGGGGGGTTCATTGGTGCTATTGCAGGAACAATGTAATAAGGGGGGGAATGTTGGCATAATACTAGTATTACATTGTTAAATAAATATAAGTAAATAATTAGTTGGTTAGGTTTTGGGAAGTTACTTTCCCGTAAGAAGTTATATACGGGAATATCAGGGCTTTAAAAAGCCAATGTACTGCATTGTAAAATGATTCGAAGACAATAATATATAATTTTATGTTTTAATATTGCTGTGCAATAATGGTGTAACTATCTGTGTTTGTGCTCACCATATTTCAATAGAAAGAGTCTATTGAATTTGGATCTTTCATGAAAAATGTTTCAAAATCCCTTCTTAGTATTTGTAGCTTTGTTGTTTTCACCTTTGTCATTCCTTCATAGGCTGTTTGGAGTATATCCCATGCTTGTTTGGACTTAGTTGCTACTGCAATCCTTGGGAAAATGTTCTCATGCACTACTTGAAAGATGTAGAAGAGAGCTTTTGAGTCTTTCTTCCTATTATCCCTCAACAAGTCTTTCTCTGCTTGTGTCAATGCATTCTATGCTGCTGCATTAGCTGGCTCTGGAAATCTATTCTCAACAAGCTCCCAAATATCTTGAGAACAAAACAAATCTTTCATGGTGATTTCCCAGTAGTCATAATTCTTACCATTAAACTATGGAATTTGTGGGTTTGTCAATCTTGTGCTTGTTGCCATTGCTGACTATGAAAAGCCTTTGTCTTCTTGAAAAAAATTTGCTTGAAATGCCCTTGCTTGAAACCTCTGTTTGAGGATATCCTTATCTCTAATAAAACCTTAGCTTATAACCTGCTCTGATACCAGATGAAGGGAAGAGGCATAGGATAAAGAGAAAAATAGAGGGCTACAGCCCTTTACATTTGCATGAGTCTTTTTTAATAGAAACAAAAAGAAACAGAGATTATATAAGTTATTATTATAAGCAATTTTCTTTCACACACCAAAAAGACATATATATTATCTACATAAATTAGAGCTACTGCTCATACATCCAAAAAAATAGAAAAAATAGAGCATTACCAAGCCTTTTTTGCTACACCCAACATCCATCCTAAAAGCAACCACCACAACTCTTCTTTTTTTCAACGAAGTACTAGCACACAAGTAAAACTAAAAACTAGTCTATGCTAGACTGAAAGCAAATTAAAATTGGACAGTCTGCTCTTTTCCATATGCAAGAGAAGAGACCATACCCTTGAAAGACATCACTGTAGAAGAAATTAATGAGACAGAAAGAATTGCAGAAGTATGGGCAGCATTACATAATAAAGAGGATAAGATGGAAACGTATGGGAGAGTAGAATGGAAGCATGGAGATAGACAGATCAGTCCTTTAGAAGTACTTCAACATTTAAGAGAAAATAGTGTTCTGTCTGCTGCATTCAATATAGGTAGTTGGGAATACATTCTAACAATCCTCTACCTTTAATAATCTCATGCATATAAATCTTATTTTTTTATTTTTTAGATTAGAATCTTAGAAAATTATATGGAATCTTGGAATCTTTCAACTCTTCAACTCCACACATCCTGTGATTGTAGGAATGCCTCTCAATGTAAAGAGTTTAGAGACGAAGGTAAGTGCAGAAACATTTAGGTTATTTAAATCTTTTGACTTGTTAATTTGCCCATTAATGTTTCACAGATGTTCTGAAAGATTTTAGAGATAAGAATGGAGAGTTATTTTGCTTCATGGGTCAGACCCAAAGAGGAGTTACGGATATGTTAAACATTCATCATTGTTCTCACGTCGCATTTCCAGGAGAAAAGATAATGGAAGAAGCAAGACTATTCACCCACAGATACTTGACAAATGCTCTTCAAAATGTGGGTGCTTTTAACAAATGGGCTCTTAAAAAGGATGTTCGAGGAGAGGTATTCTACCATCATATTTTAGACAGATATCAGGTGCTTTTATGTTGTGAACTTGCAGGTGGAATATGTTCTGAAATATCCAATGCACAGAAGTATGCCAAGGGTGGAGGTGAGGAGCTATATAGAGAAATACCGAGCAAATGATGTTTGGCTGGGAAAGACTGTGCTTTTGTATGACTTAGAAACCTTAGACTCATTCATTTTAAACCTTGCCAATATTCTATTGCAAAATGACATATTTCTTTATCAGGATGCATAATATAAACAATGGAAAATATTTAGAACTGGCAAAACTTGACTTTAACAATGTGCAGTCTATGCACTAGAATGAGATTCCAAATATTCAAAGGTAAGGCCAGCCTGATACATTTTCATGCTATCGTTGCCTTCCTTTTGTATTTTATGACAAGAATAATAATACTAGTAAAATAAATTGCATTCAATTATTGAAAGGTGTCTTGAATTCTCAAGTTTGACGAAGTATTTTACACCAGAACGTGTGGTAGAAACGTATTTCACCATTTTTGCGAGCATATTTGAGCCAGAATTCACTACATGCAGAGCTGTCTACACAAAAATTGAAATCTTAACAGTCATTCTAAGTGATCTTTTTGAAGCACACTGCTCTGTAGATGACATCTTGCTCTTCTCTGAAGCAGTTCAAAGGTAAAAGCAAGCTTTATTTTTCATTCGATTGACTAACTGAAAGCCTACAATACATTTTTCACACAGCTAAATCATGCGTATCGGTGGGGGGTTTAGGTGGGATCTATCTCTGGTAAACAACATGGCCGAAGAAATGAAAATCTGTTTCACAGCTTTGTATGATACAGTCAATCAAATTGAAGAACAAGGAAGGAAGAGACAAGGCTGTGACATATTACCCTACCTTTGATATTTAGTATGTATTATATTCTTTCTTAGTCATTTTTTCTGAAAAAAACAAAACTTCTTGTTTTGTATTTGATCAATTATTTTTTCTTAATCTTGTATTCGTCTAGTGGGAATATCTGCTGCCATCCTACTCACAAGAGATAGAATGGACGCAACTAAAATACATTTATTCCATGGAAGAATATGTGGAGAATGCGAAAGAATTGATGGGCATAGCCACAGTTGTTTTAACCTCCATACTCTTTAGCGGTGAGCTTTTTTCTGACAGTTAACATGAACTAGCCAGTGCGTTGCAAACGACTGGTCAAAATTTGTACGGCAACCACCACCAGTCAAAATCCCATGTACAGCAGCTCAAATACTGGTTGGTCGACAAGAACAAAGTCGAAACATTCATTAGGTTTCGTCAACTGATTCACTCGCCGAAGAAGCCGTACAGCTAGTCATTTACAATGCATTAGTTGTTTACGGCTGGGCTTTTCTGACGAGGTACTTTTAAGATTAGGTGATGGATCCAAATTTCTCCACCTGTTGGCTTTGACGGTCCACATTTGTTCTTGCTCAAAAATATTTTGAACCTAGAAATTTGGTAAAAATTGCAAGATTCAAATTATAAGGCTCCACAAAATGCCTCCATCAATTGTATATGCAGAAATTTGATGAGGTTCTTAAGCCTTTGGCAAGAAAAACATTTGTGATTATCATTGAGGCTGCATAAGGGAAAATTACCATTTGAAAACTAAGACATTTAACTTCTCTATGTACATGATATGCTTATGTGGCAAGGAAGGCCATCAAATTTAGATATGGACGTTGAAAATTTTGGAAATGAAATATTTTAAAACTTAATACAGCCAAAGAAAGGAAAAGTAGATGCCATCTTTTAGACTTATATTTCTAAAGTGTGGTGTGGGAAGAAGTGGAGGAAGGAGGGGATAAAAATAAACAAGAATCCATTAAAAAGTCTACGTGGAAGAAGATTGATGCCTTATTTAAAGTTAATTTCATGATGCAGACTTATTACCAAACATAGGCACATAAGACGGAAGGTAACACCTTGTTTTTCAAGCCCAGTTTTTATTAGCCGATAGGCTTATAGTGGGAGCTTTTTGCTCTCGGAAATATTCAGCCGCCGGAAATGTCAGACGCCGGAAACCTTTAACGCTGGAAAAGTTTGTCATTCTGCCGTTTTTCATTTTCGTGGTGACTGTCGCCGTTTCACCATTTTTCTGTCGTTTTATTCCTTCCTCCCACAAGAGACTACAATTATTATCATTCAAACGCATCCATCTGTCAATTTTGTTAGTTTTTTTAATCTTTTGATCACAGTAAATCATTGATTGTGTTTTAATTTTTTATTTTTGTTTCGCTATAAATCTGGAATTAAAAATCATTAATTGCGCCTATTTTGCCTCAAATGCTTAGCCATTGAAATCTATATGTACCTGTCACCCATGGTTTTAACAAAAAAAATTTAAAAGTTTTTGTTTTTTAATGATGTGTTGCACTTGTTGACTGGCATGTGGAATTTGTTTAATTTTCAAGCTGACACAAAGGAATTTATGTATTGCTTTGTAGTGTTGGTTTTTTCTTTTGCTTTTGCGTAGCTCTTAACCAAGTAGGTACTCTTATTTTCTTATCTAAATAAAATCGATATATGTTAATTATATATTATTAAAGTTATTACATATTAATATACATTGTTTATAATATAATGAATAATTATATATCAAATATTAATATAAATTATTTTTAAGATTGATTTTAATTTATTGATATATAATCTATTTATTGTAAATAACTATGAACAATTAATTAAAGTTATTAATATATATAAATATAAATTGCTTATAATATAATAATTAATTATATATGGAATATTAATATAAATTATTTTTAAGATATACATATACATAGAATTTCTTGTTGTAGAGCCATTTAACAAAACTATATCTTATTTATTTAAAGCGTAATAGAGTAAACCCTGACCTAAGATTTTTGGAAGAAATTCTGTTACAATATTCTCTACGCCTAAATGCTTATTAGGTAGAATATTGCAGCCAATGAACACGTTTCAAAAGGGGAAACAAGACTCAATTTCTCACTGAATAATTAGTCTAAAGCTCTAGAAAAGTATAAAGAATTTAAGAAAAGTATACTTCAGATGATTAGTGTATGTTTTTAGGTACTAATTGTTTTTTGGATGGGTGGAATCATCTTATTTCGAGGAAACGTGTAATTTCTTATTGTTGTTGAATTTAAATCATTTTTTCTTCAATGTGAGTGTTCTTGGGTTCCCAGATTTGATAATGGTATGTCTACGCAAAGAACATATATGTTCCCCTTGTGCAAAGAATTGCCCAATTGGGTTTTTTTCTCTCCAATCCTTGTAGTCAGACTTCTGACCATGTCTGCACATCTTGTTTGCTGTGCCAAAATAGGTCTTATCAAAGAGTCTGTGCGGATGGTTCTCATGGACCTTTCTCTGCATACCCACCATTCAATTCACAACAGCAACAATAGTTGAATCTTGTACAACAAAAGCAGCCACGGATGACCCTTGCAACAATTCTAGGGGTATCCATTTCAAGTGTGTTTCTTTTAGCATTCATTGTATGCTTTGTTCCTGAACGAGATGATTTAGCTTCCTTCTAGCCAAAATAGTCTATAGCAGCTACAAAAATAATTACATTTCTTGATTTGGCTTTTTTTTTGGTGTAGCATTTGTCTTAGATGCCATCACTGAAATATATTGCACTAGCACTTGCCTTGTCTGTTGATGTACATCGCACCTGGCTGGGCTTAAACATTGCACATGTTTGCAGTCAAAAGTAACAATGTATTATATTGTTATGTGTCTGATTATAAACTTGTATGATTTTTTAAAAATGTTTTAAAATCATGGTCCATGGATAACAACACACTACATATAAGTAGGAGGGTTGTTACATTTTAAAAATTGATGTGCAATCAACAAACACTCCATCACTGCATCACACACAATGTGTTAGATGGACATTTTTTTCAATTTTATCGATATGTGATGCCTCTTAGTTTTAGAGCTTGGACAATTCCCTTGAAAGCACATTTGCTTACACTATTTGAGCTTGTCCTATTTGTCTAGCTATGAAAATATATCATTCACTTGTTCAAAACATTGTTTTTTTTTTTTGAAGGTTGTTTATTCTTACAGTTATATTTTTGAAATTGACCCCCAATATTTGTCAAGGGTTGTCTGCCAGTGGTAATTCTTGGGTATCTTACTATCATCATACCAATTTTGAATTATGGTGTGATTCCTCAATTTAAGACCCCAAATGGCTAACCAAAAAAAAAGTTTCTTAAGGGTCTTTACAGCATCTGTGCCTCTCAACAAACTTGAAGAGAATAATTCCTGCTACTTGACCTTCATTTTGTCTTAAAAACAATGCGGATTTTTTTAAAAGAGCAACGACAGCTGGGAACCAGGTGCCACTGCTTACCACTGATAATTTCATTTGTTTTATTAAACTGGTATCTAGCTTAATGCAATAAACACATTAAAAAGGGCACTGGAAGCCATGCCAACAATTTCTTGGTCGATTTGTTTCTCAATATTTCTATAAGTTATTTCCCAATGTCTTTCATGCAAGGTTGCATTTCATATTTATGATTACAAATTGATACACCCTAATTATATACAATTACAAATATATTATTTCTAAATATTCCTATGGTTACCGATGATATATTGGTGTGGTTGTTTTTAAATATCATCCACTTCAATGGTCAAAGGTCAATTTTGACCAATAAAAATAGGACAAATATTTACCACTTTTTGTTGTGAATGAGGTGTAAAATTGCTATTGGTTGTTTGACCATTGAAGTGGATGCTATTTAGGTAGAGGTATATATGGGCCATATACTAATTTACCAGCTTATTGTATTGATATTCTCATATATATTATAACATATAATTTCTGTAGAAAGGAAGGAAACACTGTATTTAGTAGGAAATTTAGTTTTTGACAGAGACCCAAGCTCTGTATCCACATCTCTTGGTGACTATATTAAAATCTCACATTGCTCTACCCTTTTTCTCGAGATATACCTTTGGGTTATAAAGTGGATAATGACTTCTTGAGGATTGGTCTGTAGATAAACATGATATTCAAATAGATAGGCCAACTACACACAAGGACACGAAACGCTGAGTGGAAACTCTTGATTTTTAGTCATTTTTAAATTCCATGTGACAATTTTAAAATTACATTTGGCCTTTCGATGACTCATAAAAACAATGCTATGATATATAACAACATTATGTCCAACCTATATAAACTTTCCTATCGCCTGCACAAATCCAGTGCAACTGCTAGTATTATTTAAATGCTAAATCTAGCAACTGCAGCGCCCCCATTAGAGGATATTGAACGCCTCTTTTGAGGCTGGAAATATATCATATTTACAGCATTAACACACGGAATAGAAGCCCACGCCTTGGGGTAAGGTTGTAGCGCCTCTGTGAGGCTGAAATCATGTATTTTTGCAGCATGGAAAATGAGTAGAAGAAATTTTTAAAAACGCCTGAAATTAAGAAATTAATAAATGAGGAGGTCTGAAATGTGTGAAGGAGCCTGTGTATGGAGGTCTGAATGTTGAAGTGCAGATTGAACATGTATGAGAGGGAGGCCATGAGAGGTCCTTATTTGTATCTTGTTGCAGATGTAAGTTTTGTTCTGTTATTGTAATCAGATTTTGATTGAAAAATAATAAATATTATGAGTTTTATATTTGCAATCCATGTGTGGATGTGATATTGTGCTATGCTGAGAGTGCGAGGGTCTGAGTGTGAGTTGCAGCTGTGTGTCGGGTTGTTTTTGTATTGCATCAACAGGGAGCTTAGTTAAAGATATAAACACTTACGAGGTAACATGAAATCTTTCTTGCTGTTGGTCATGCACAGGTATAAGATTTTCTTCCGTCTTAACTTTGTTTTTAAGATGGAATTACTGATATTGACAATCATTCAGGAGAAGAGAAAGCGAGGTAAGAACTCAGCGATAGAGAAGTGCATGAGACATGATCCTAAAATCTCAGAAAAAGAAGCTGTGGATCATATTTATCTTGTGATGCAGAGTGCCTTCCTGGAATTGAATTGGGAACTGGTTAACAACCGAGAAATACCAGAGAGATGCAGGAAATTGATTTTTAACACTGCAAGATCAATGCAATTGTTTTACATGGAGAGAGACGGTTTTACCCCATCTCACTTGGAAACGAAGGAAGGAGTAAAAAAGTGTCTTTTCAAACCGGTTGGAGTATAGACCGTAAAAAAGTATCTTTAGCCTCGTATTTCTGCTTGCCGGCCATAACCCGGCTTCTTCCTTTGACCGTATTTGATAGCAATTATTATTAGTCTCTTATTTTTTTTTTCTATTGTTCTTGTGGATGCTTATGTATTAAAATTTGGTCCAATAAATACAATACTCTTGTTCTTAATTATTGTTTTAAAATTTGGTCTAATAGATACAATACTCTTGTTCTTAATTATTGTTTTAATTAAAAGAGGGGTAAAAATTTATTCAAACTAAAACAAAAGAAGTACAAAGCAAGGGCATTACACAACCCTATCAATCTCCACTAAATGGTCCAACTTTTGAGACAAATCTTGGGGTAATTGACCCCTATCCTCAATGTTCCAATTTTACATTTGCTCAGAGGCCCATTTGGCCAAACAATCTGCTACTCCATTCTATTCTTTAGGAATGTGACTGAAAGTAACAGATTCCAAAGAAGCACACAGATTAAGAATCTATTTAATAATCAAGGCTAAATGCCAACTGACATCTTCTAATTGCTGCCTATTCAACAAAGTCACCACCACCTGAGAATCAGATTCACAAATGATCCTTCTCCACCCAAGATCGCAACCGCACTCCACTGCATATAAAATGGCAAGAGCCTCCATCAAATTGTTAGTGTGCAAACCCTTATAAATAGAAAAGATAAACTGAATAGTCCCAGAACTATCCCGCCCAACTCCACCAATACTAGTATAACTAGGATTTCCCCGAGAAGAACCATCCATGTTGATTTTCAACACTCTTTATGGAGGAGGACACCAATGCCCCTCCTTATTTATCTTCCAAAGAGGATGTCTACATCTATTTCTCATGACCTGACCAACACCCTCTAAAGCACCACTCTAAAGAGGAAGATTGAAACGATTGCAACAAACATCTCCCAGATCCACACCCTCAGCCAAGTCACACTTAACTGAAACAGTTTCTCCCAAAGAATGAAGAATTTTCCACCACAAGTGTTGGACAACCAACTTCACATTTTGAAAAAACTTGTGATTCCTCTCCAACCAAATATTCCAAATAATAAAGGTCAGTCCAAGAGCCCAAGTAACTTGAAGAAAAGAGGTCTAATAGTGATGTGGGTCTAATAGTGATTATGGGGCTTTATAGTTGTCATAGAAACTATTAATATTGGACCTTTCACAAATGGCATTTACACTTAAAATATGTATTTCACAAACATTAAAACTTTTGATCATTCATTAAGGCTTTCAAGATAATCTATGGTAAAATATAGAAAATGATAACCTTAGTGGGGTGCAAGAAATTATTTCCATCACAAATAATAAACAACACATAACAATAGACTAAAGAATATGCAACACACAACAAATCAAAATACAACAAAATAAATGAAGTGGGTCATTTCCTTAGTGAGGTGTGATGACCCCACCTTCTCTTTGAAGTCAGATGGACAACTAAATTGAACACGACCACCAAATAGACAACCAAGTTCTCTCCACATTCTATCCATGTATACCTCACAAGTCTTTCTTTATTGATGGTAAGAAAACAATTTATGCCATAGTTTACACCCTACATCACAACCTTTTTTGTCACACATTACTTCCATTGGCTGAGAAGGATTATCCAAAACCATCTTTGCTAGCCATTGCATTTGCAAGTAAGACATGAAACAACTAGAACAAAAGTGAACAACATCTAGTCACATATGCATTATGAGTTGGGGAAGAACATAATCATTGGTGAACCCTTACAGTACATGTTGTTTAATGCAGTGTGTTGTATTGTTGAAGGCAATATCATATCATATCTCCACTCATTTAATGCATGCAAGTATGGAGATGCTCTTAGTAAATACAATTACATAGAAGTTGGCTATGGCATTGTGCCAATTTAAATGAAAGGTGTTTGAATAAATGTGGAGATATGTGTAGTGAAACAAGTCAATGTGAACACATAAGGGGTAGATTTTGTTCAAGATCAATAGGTCAACATGTACTACTTCTAATCAATAATTTTTGTAGACACCTAAATTTGACAATGTCCTAACATCACCTAATTCAACCCATATATCTTCTTCTAATGTTAATTCAATAAATTACTTATTTAATTAACTCATCGAATCATCTTCTAAGCATTAATTAAATTAATCATGTCATTTAATTAATTAATTAATCATATTCAACCTTCTTCTAATGTTTCAACCTTTAATTGAATAAATTAGTAATTTTTTAATTAAATCAACCATCCCTTTATCATTCCCAAAAAATAAAATAAATACACAATGTTTTTTAATTTGTCCTATTTTTCCCCTCAACCATTAGTTGATTAAATAATCTCACTTAATCAAATAATAAACCATTTAAACATTTCAAATCCTAATTAGCCAAGTCAACCTTACACATGACTCCAAAAAAGGACATCTTGATTCTCACTCTCCATCCTTTTCTAGAAAATCTCTACCCTCCATATCTTTTCAACCCAAACCCTCACTTGGAGGTCTTTCATGCATCCTTGCCTCTCATTCAACCCTATCCCTTGATCTCAAGGTTGAATCTCATTCATTGATCCTTCAACATAAAAATTGATCATCCCTCAAGCCTATTTCATCATCAAGGTGGATGCAAAGGCATGTTGCAAGTTTAAAGAGCAACCACATTCATATTCTCCATCACCAAGTCAAGGAGTGCATTAATCACATCATAAAAGGTCTAATGTTTCCCCTTATTCATTTTGGCATGCTTAGTAAAGTTAGAAAGAAAGGCATTTTTTAATTAATAATCGCCTTTTCTTATAGTTTGAATTTGTTTCTTTTATTACAAAATAGTTTTAAAAAAATCTTAGTTAGATATTTTTTTATTTTCCTTTTATTTTAACAATTTTCAAAGAAAAAAATATATACATTTTTTTATCAAGTGTTAACTTTTGTTTATTTTTATAACACATTAAAGGGAAAAAAATAATAGAAGGACCAACAATAATTTTTTTAAAGTTTAAATTTCAAATTTTAAAACCCCTTACACAAGCTAAAAAGCCTGTGCATCCTACCCTACCATCCCTCCACCCCCACGACCTAGTCTAGCCCACCCCACTCCTAGCCTATGACCTACCCCATATCCACCTTGAACACCCTGCACTCCTTGTCCCATGTCCCTCAATCTCAAACACCTTAACCTATCCCATTTCGCTTGTTCCCTAAGCACCCTATGGACATTGTGTTTGCCTCAACCCTACTCCTCCCTATGAATACCATTGCCTCCTAGTCACCTTCACCCCTGTTACACCACAAGTCCCCACACACCACCACTTGAACCTCTCAACCCCACACCCTTCACACCTCACCCTCCCTACACTAGTTTCATTCGCTCAGGCAGCGCCACTGCCTAGCACTACCAACCTAGCCACCCCTCTTCTAATCCAATCACTCCTCTACCACTCCCCTATCCCATCCCCTATATTGTCCACCCCAACAACAAGTTATCTTCTCCCCCTAACTCCATATCCTATCTAGTTGGTGGACACCACATCCCCCTCCCTAGCCCACTTTTTTCTCCACTAGGCTTTTTTATTCAAACTAGCCTAATTTTCACCCAACATAGCGAAATTTTGTGTTTTTATGGGTGGCAGAAAGCTAATTTTGTTACCTTGACTTAGGGCAAGGTGTTTTTTCATTTTTATCATATACATTCAATATATCAATTTTAAATACATCCTTGCATATTTTTCTTGTGATTTTTGCTACCACCACTTTGATTCCAACACATTCCATGTGTCACACATTTTTTTTTATCAAACTACTAACTTTTTGTGGGTGTAGCACAATTATCGAAGTTCATTTTACTCACTAGTTGTAGTTGATCCTTTTAGAAAAATAATCATTATTTGGAAGGTTAGTGCATCTTAGGAGGTATGTATGCTCTTTCCTCACACTGTAAGGTGACCTTGGGAATCAAAAACATGCTCTTTATGCATGGTAAGCGATAATCCTTCATATTTCCATGCTTAAGGTCTACTAAGATGTGTGGCATGTTTGTGTGAATTCTTAGGTGTGTATTCTCATCCCTCACACCAAAAGGTAATTTTAGGAATCAAAAACACATTTGTCATTCACTTTTGTGTTATCCCAAGTAGTGTAGGTGTATATTCTCTCTCCTTGCATTGCAAGGTGATCTTGGAGATCAAAAGTACATGATCTTATTTTTTTTATATTAGTGAGTATACCTTTGAATTTCATCACCAAGAGGGACAGTATGAACCACATGTTCTAGCAAGGTATAAAAATGGAGTGAGAATTGAAGGACTCACCTCAAAGGAGGGCTATTATGTTTGGCAGGGCTTTGCTATCCACTTGAAGGGACACAGTGAAGTGAGAAAGAATTTGAACCCAACAACATGCTTATAGATAACACTTAAATTCATGCACTTTTTCCTCCTCTACTATAAGGTATATTGAGGACATCCTCTAATACACCTTATTTATCCTAAAGAGGACATTTAAATCACATATGCTTGTAATGCACTAGTCACCAATTAGCACTAACAAGTTACTCATTTTGTGCTCCTAGAAACAAGATTGTAGGCCATGTATGCTCTCCTCTCCCACCTTTGTGTGATCTTGAGGATAAAAAATGGTTAGTGCCTCCTCGTGGGACCTACTTTATACACCTAGACAAGCCATTAATTGTAGGATTACAAGTATATACACTCCCACTTGAATAAATTAGGCTTGTTGGTGTGTTTGGCATGTCTTATACTTGTGTCAAATCCATGAGTCCTCCTTCAAAATCCCAAACAATTGCAAATCATCAAAAATCCAAAAAAAATAGAACTCTTGTAAAACCACAAACCCTCAAAACCCCAAGGTTGAAAGCCCTCAAAATCTAAATCTTGAGTCAAATCTAACACCCTCACTCTACATGGAATCCATCCATCCAAGATCCAAAATCTTGAAAATAAATCCCTACTCTCAAAAATCTAATCAAATCATCCAAAGTCCATCACCCATTCATAAATCAAAATCAGATCAAAACCTGATAATCCTAATCCACCCTGGGAATACTAATAAAATCATCTAATAAAACCAAAGCATCAAAAATCACTCATCACAAATCTAATTGATTAAGGCCCTATGTCTCTTAAGTTACATTGCAATTTAAAACAAACCCTCATCCCACATCAAACCTTGAGGACTTAGCTTCCTTTAAGTATAGTCCCCTAATCCAATTAATCCAAAAGCCTTTGCACCTAATCTAAACCACACACTCATCCAATCAATCATCTAATCTAAAGTTTTTGCACCAAATCCAACCTATCACCTATCAAGAAACCACCATTCACATCAAACAAGGTCTTGCACCTTAATCCAACTTCCAAATCAAAACCTAACAAGGACTTGTGCCTTAATCCACTCCAAACCCCAATCATTGCAAATCCAAACTTATTTAAGGAGTTAGATCCTTTAACCTCAATCCATCATCAAATATCTCAAGGGTCCTAGATCTTATGAAACCAAATCAAACATTAAACCATCCAATTATCATACTCAATCCTAAATCAGCCATAAAGTTCCTTGAGGTCCTAGACCTTGATTTCCAATTGAAATGTCAACTCATCAAATCAAAATCCATCCATCATCAAATCATCCAAAAATCCCAAATCCACTCATCTCCAAATCAAATCCTCCAAATCCAAATCACCCAAAAAAGTAATCAAATCACAATCTAATCCATCATCCAAATCAAAATTAACTTAATCCTAATCAAATCCCATCCAAACCACCTCATCCAAAACCCGTCATCTCAAATCAAAACCAACCCAATACATCAATCAAGCTGCCTAAGGTCTTGGACCCAATCCACCAAAATTAAAAGTCATTCATCACTTTCCTTGAGGCCCTAGGCATTTTGCATCCAAATAAAATCCACAATCACATCAACACTAAGTCACCTAGGGTCCTTGACCTAAGGGTGTCTGTAGAAAGATAGGGGACCAAAAAGTGGCCAAAACCACTTTTTGGTCCAAACAAGACATAACATATGGCTTGGTAGTTATCGATCCTAGGCTTGGTGACTACCAAGCCATAACTCAAGTGCATTATAACACACTCACATTTTAAAGTGCAGTCAAAATGCAAATCCTTGAATTTCCTTCACTCTAGAGTAGGCTCATGTCTAGGAAGAGACCAGTAGTATATACATGAAATAAACATTTAAGTATAAGTGACATTTACATATGGACATTTATTTTATTATACTTTAAGTTATATTTCATGTATATACTTTTAGGATGTTTGAGAGTGGTTTTGGATCTCTAGGAGTTCTAATGCAGATTTTAGGTTTTGGAGGATTCTATAATTTTTCAAACTTAGTCAAATTTCAGGAAACAATAGGCTCCTATCATCTTGCAATTGTCCAAGGGTAGTTGTAACTATTCAACAACATCATCAAGTCTCTCCTTATAAATAAGAGAACCTATTCTTATGCAAGAGACCTAGA
The DNA here is from genome assembly GCA_027924645.1 of Cunninghamia lanceolata. NCBI lineage: Eukaryota > Viridiplantae > Streptophyta > Pinopsida > Cupressales > Cupressaceae > Cunninghamia > Cunninghamia lanceolata. The sequence continues at coordinate 8,672,393 of BSBN01000677.1, read as the reverse complement.
AAAGAATCCAAGCAAAATACTAAGTCAAGTTCAAGAAAGTGGTAGTCCTCCAAGCATTTTTTTAGGATATTTTCAAGTTTGAACACCAAGTTTCTCTATTTCTCCCTCTATCTCGTTATCTCTATCCTCCCTCTCTCTTTATCTCTCTTCCTCTCTATCTCTATATCTTTCCCCCTCTCTCCCTCTCTCTAACTCTATCTTTATATATTTCCCTCCCTCTCTATCTCTCTCCCCCTATCTCTATCTCTATCTCTATCTCTCTCTCATTCTCTATCTCTCTCTATCTCTCCCTCTCCATCTACCTCTTTATATTTCTCTCTCACTATATCTCTATATGTCTCTCTCCATCTATCTCTCCATCTCTCCCTCTATCTCTTTCTTTCTCTTTAAATTTAAATCTATTTCTATCTTTGTATACTCTCTCTCTCTCTCTCTCTCTCTCTCTCTCTCTCTCTCTCTCATTCATTTATCTATGACATGGTTGAAGACCTAATGCAAATTTATCTAAACCTACAAGTTACTTCTCCAATTTATGCCTTATTCTTGCAATTCAACACTCAACACTAGATACAAAGGCATGTGAACTGTTTGATAGGACACCTCAAAGAGATGCCATCTCATGGAATGCAATGATTTCAAGATATGCAAAAAAATGATTTTCTGATAAGGCTTTAGAAACTTTCAAGCAAATGCAATTGCTGGGTGTAAAGCCAAATTCCACAAACTTTGCTAGCATCCTCCCTACCTATGCAAAAATGGGATCTTTGCAATAGGGTATAGATATCCATCAAAGCATAAAGGATATGTTAATTTTGTAGATATTTAGTATGTATTATATACTTTCTTAGTCATTTTTTCTGAAAAAAAAAACTTCTTGTTTTGTATTTGAAAAACTAATTTTTCTTAATCATGTATTCGTCTAGTGGGAGGCTCTGCTGACATCCTACTCGCAAGAAACAGAATGGACACAAATGAAATACATGGAAGAATATATGGAGAATGCGAAAGAATCAATGGGCGTAGCCACAGTTGTTTTAACCTCCATACTTTTTACCGGTGAGCTTCTTTCCGACGAGGTTCTTTTAAAATTTGGCCATGGATCCAAATTTCTCCACCTGGTGGCTTTGACGGGGTAACATGAAATCTTTCTTGCTGTTGGTCATGCACAGGTATAAGATTTTCTTCCGTCTAACTTAGTTTTTATGATGGAATTACTGGTATTGACAATCATTCAGGAGAAGAGAAAGCAAGGTAAGCCTTGGGCGATAAACAAGTGCATGAGAAATGATCCTGAAATCTCAGAAAAAGAAGCTGTAGATCATATTTATCTTGTGATGTAGAGTGCCCTGCTGGAATTGAATTGGGAACTGGTTAACAACCGAGAAATGCCAGGGAGGTGCAGGAAACTGATTTTTAACACTGCAAGAGCAATGCAATTGTTTTACATGGAGAGAGACGGTTTTACCCAATCGCACTTGGAAATGAAGGAAGTAGTCAAAAAAATGTCTTTTCGAACCGGTTGGAGTATAGATCATAATCTTCAGCGTCCCATTTCTTGGTAGCAATTATTGTCTTTTCAAAAAAATGTCTTGGTAGCAATTATTGTCAGGTTTTAATTTTTCAATCGTTCTTGTGGACCATAATTGGTACCATTTCTTCACGCCTGCCATAACCCGGCTTCTTCCTTGGTAGCAATTATTGTCAGGTTTTAATTTTTTAATCGTTCTTGTGGACCATAATTGGTAGAAATTATTGAGCGTTTTTTTATTGTTCTTGTGAATACTTTTGTACCAAAGTTTGAATGAATATAATAGTTTTGTTCTTATTCTTAAATAGTCTTGTTCTTATTCTTAATTATTGTTGTGAATAATGTTGCCTACATATTTTGGGTCGAATGAATATAACAATGTTTAATGAATGTAAAATGTCTAGTGGGGGAGAGGGCCTAATAGTGGTGTAGAGTCTTATAGTTGCCATAGAAATTGACGATATTAGATCCTTCACTAATTTGATATTCAAATTTAAATTATGTATTTTACAAGCATTGAAATTTTTTATTACCCATTAGGGATTTCAAGATCATTGAAAGGAAAATATACAAAGTGATAATCCTAATGGTGTGCAAGAAATCTTTTCCATCACAAACAATAAACAACACATAATAGTCTAGACTAAACAATATTCAACACACAACAAATCAAAATACAACAAAATAAATGAAGTGGGTCATTGCCTTTGCAAGGTATGATGACTTCTCCTTCTCTCTGAAGTCAGATGGATGATTGAATTGAAGAATACCACCAAATAGATAGCCAAGTTTCTCTCCATGTATACTTGATTAAAAAAATTGTCGATGTCGAGAAAATAGTTTATGCCATAGTTTACGCTTTGCATCCCAACCTTCTTCATCAACCATTGCTTTCATTGATTGAGAAGGATTATCCAAACCTATCTTTGCCAGCCATTGCAGTTGCAAGTAAGCCATGAAAGAACTACAACAAAAGTGGACAACATCTAGTTGCATATGCATCATGAGTTGGGGAAAAACATAGTCATTGGGGACCCTTGTATATGTTGTTTAATGTAGTGTAGTGCATTATTGAAGATGCTTCCACTTCATATCTCCACTCCATCTAATATATGCAAGTATGGAGATGCTCCTAGTAAAGGCAACTGCATGGGAGTTGGGTGTGGAGTTGTGCCAGATAAATGCAAAGACATTTGATTAAATGTTTAGATATGCATGGTGAAATCAAGTCAATTTGAACACATAACAAACAAATGTTACTCAATAATAGGGGGTCCACATGCACCACTTCTAGCCCATACTTTTTTACCCCCAAAAAGTTGTTTTGAAAAAACTCCTAGTCCACATGTTTAACGAGTCAAAATAATGTTAAATATGAAAGATTTAAATTGTTCTCATCCTTACCTATAGGGTGACATAATTGTTTAGTGCCACTATGGCACATACATAGCCATTTTAACCCATAAAGTTAGGGTGCACCACTATCAAGACCTCTCTCAGGTAATGTCATTGCAAAAATTTGCATACCATTCTATATAAGAAAAAACAAACCACATATATAATCTCCCATTTAATGACACTTCATTCTAAATTACTTAGAATGGCACTTTATGATCTATATTTTATCCAAGAGAAATCTCATTGTTAAATGAAGATACTTTTGTATATTCATGCATTAACTACAATATGGCAGCCATTTACATGGGGGCCACTCTAAACATAAAGAGTTGGCACTATTGGAATTAGACCGAACAATTGAGAGGGGGGGTGAATCAGTTGTCGCACAAAATAAACATTTTCTGCTTTTAACCTTCTTTATTAACTTACTATCAGATTAATGATGTAAACATTAAAGCATAGATCAACAACATATGAGCAGAAACATAATCAACACACTTGACATCAAGATTTTGACGTGGAAACCCAATTAAGGGAAAAACCACGGTGGGGGTTAACCCACAAAGATTTGTACCCTATTAAAAGTACTTTAGAAAACTAGAAGGCACAAGCTTTTGGATGCACTGCCCAGAGCTCACTATTCAAAAAGAGAGGCTCACTGCCTACAGAATTTATTTAGAATAGAAGGAATTAACTAATAAATAGCATCTACTTCATGTCTGGTTCAGTTTTAATGAATGCTCACAAAACTTCTACTTTGCCCCAAATTCTTCTTCACTAACTTTTCACTCTACACTGCTCTCGCTCCTTTTCTTCTCTACTTTGCTTCTGATCCTTTATTCAGATTTATTCTATTTTGCTCAAGGATGATTTTTAACAACTCTTCAACAAGTCTTTATACACTTCATCAACCTTGGAATGATCAACAAGGTCAGCCAAACTTAACATGGATCTTTACACTATTGGCCAAACACAGCTGAGACTTGAATCTTCCTCTACTAACATGCCACACTTCATAAAATGATCTTTAGATCATCTGCAACACACTAGGAACATCTGGTCAACCAAGACCGGGAAGAACATCAACTTCAAAGAGGAAATCTTCAATAACAAGCTCAAACTCCAATACGGACCTCCAACATAGTAGCCACATGATCCAGAGACCTCCACAAGCACATTAAATTCACCAATAACATCCACTCTAAACCAAATTACTAGAATCATTTGTATCTTCCTCTAAAACCTCAAGAACATTGTTTGCCATGACTGTCAAACTAGAAGGATTGCTTGTGGACCTCTAAACCACGAACCACTGGAGTTGATGATACACACTAACTTCCCAAACATGCCTTCAGATCCAAAAACCATAATATTTCACTGTGGAGCAATCCAGACCAACTTATTGTCACTTTGTCCCTTTTGAATACTACAACATCCGGTTCTACTCAGATGGCCATAACTTCTTCAAATCGTCATGCGGACTTCTTAATTCTTAATTGGAACAACCTCTGACAATCCTCTACACAGCCATAAGGTCCGCGAACATTGAGTCTTCATTAATTTTCTCAATACCCTCAACATTCCAGTCTCCTAAACAGGTAACAAAATAAGGCGTGCAGTTGACACCAATGACAACAAGAATATGTTGACATCAATGACAACACTGTTTAGGCACATATTTGCAACAATCTCCCCCTTTGTCATTCATGGCAACATATGTTGTGAAAAACTTATTCAACATCATGACAAGAACTTCTCCCCCTGACTTCTGCAACCACTTTCTTTATTACTCCCCCTATCATCAGCAATTAGTTTTTCACATGTTTTCTCTCCCCTTTGACATCAATGGCAAAGGACACATATTTGCAATCTTTACTCCCCCTTTTTATTTCAGACTGATCTCCAACATTTGCATGTTGACTACTCCTTAGAGTAGTATTTTCTCAACATCAATCCAGATCTCAAGATATGACTGAGAATTCCACCGGACTGATGCACCTTAGTGCATCTTAGTTCTGATTCAAAGGGGTAATAACCCCTAACTTCTCTCTGAGATACTCAAAGGTATCCTTGGGAAGAGGCTTAGTGAAAATATCTGCAATCTGATCTTTGAAAGACACAAACTCCAACTTGACTTCATTCTTGAATTTACCTTCTCTCTCAAGAAATGAAACTTGATAGATATATGCTTTGTCTTTGAATGCAACACTAGATTCTTTGAGATGCTTATTGCACTAAAATTATCACAAAAGATTGTGACTAGCTCCTCAAACACAATTCTGATGTCCTTCAACATTTGCTTCATCCACAGAACCTGAGTACAATTATTTGTTGCTGCTACATAGTCTACTTCTATAGTAGACAGAGATATTGCCTCTTGCTTTTTGCTCATCCAAGAGACTAATCTTCTTCCCAAGAAAAATGCACCACCACTAGTACTTTTTTTGTCATCCACATCTCCTACCCAATCAGCATCTGTATATGCATGAAGAGTGAAATCATTGTCCTTTGGATACCACAATCCATAATCAATTGTCCCCTTGAGATATCTAAAAATTCTTTTGACTGCCACAATGTGGGATTCTTTTGGATCAGCTTGAAATCTAGCAACAAGTCTAATGGCATTCATGATTTCAGGTCTAGTCTGAGTCAGATAGAGCAATCCTCCAATCATTGATCTACACATTTTCTGATTTGCCTTGGGGGAGTCATCATCTTTACTTAACTTGCATCCAGTTACCATAGGTGTACCTACTAGCTTTGCATCTTCCATTCCAAACTTCTTCAGAAATTCTTTCACATACTTGGACTAAGATATAAAGATACCTTTATCTGATTGAACAATTTGCAGACCTAGGAAGAAATTTATTTCTCCAAACATTGACATCTCAAATTCACTTTTCATCTGATCAACAAATGCTTTGCACATGCATTCATTTCCACCAAAAATGATATCATCAATAAAGACCTCAACAATCAGGATGTCCTCATGATTGATCTTGAAGTAAATATTACTATCAGCAGTACCTTTGCTAAAACCTATCTTAAGCAAATATTAATCCAATCTTGCATACCAGGCTCTTGGAGCTTGCTTGAGTCCATGCAAGGCTTTTCTCAGTCTCCAAACCATATCTCCCTGATCAAATAACTAAAATCCTTCTGGTTGCTCAATGTAGACTTCTTCCTCCAAATCTCCATTAAAGAATGTTGATTTGACATCCATCTGATACACTTTAAAATCTCTTAAAGAAGCAAATGCAAGAAATAATCTAACTGCCTCTATTCTTGCCACCAGAGAAAAAGTTTCTTCAAAATCAATTCCTTCCACTTGAGAATAGCCTTTCCATACCAACCTTGCTTTGTTTCTTACAACTTCACCATCTTCATTTAGTTTATTCCAGAAGACCCATTTGGTTCCAATCACATTTTTCTCCTTAGGTCTAGGAACAAGATCCCAACTGTGGTTCTTTTCAATTTGCATCAATTCTTCTTCCATTACTTTTACCCAATTTTCATCATTGCAGGCTTCACTTACTGATTTAGGTTCAATCTTTGAAATCAAACAAATCTCTTCTTGATCTTCAGCAACTCTTCTCCTAGTTCGAACACCTTTATTTCTATCTCATATGATTTGATCTTTAGGATGATTCATTCTTACATACCTGGGGGTTTTGGGAATTGCTTGAACTTCTGTTTCTTGAGCTTATTCCTCAACATCTATACTATTTTCTTGAGTTCCTAGAGTTTTCAGATCAATCTGAATTTGAGTCAGAGTTTGAACTAACCTTCCTTGACTTTGACTTTCATCTTGATCATCTGAATCATATCCGCAAAACCTGGAATGTTCTTCTTTGCTCCCATCAACTCTAACATTAGCACTTTTAACAATCTTTTTCAACCTCTTGTTAAAGCACCGGTAAGCCTTACTTTGAGTAGAGTACCCCAAAAATATTCCCTCATCACTTCTTGTATCAAACTTGCCTAAATCCTCATCTCTTTTGATATAGCATTTACTACCAAAAACTCTGAAATATCTCATAGTAGGAGGATGACCAAACCATAGTTCATAAGGAGTCTTACTAGAATTGCCTTTGATCTATACTTGGTTAAGAGTGTAGATAGCAGTACTTACAGCTTCTCTCCAATAACCTTGAGGATCATTTGTTTCCATCATCATGGTCCTAGTACCTTCTTGAATGGTCTGTTATTTCTTTCCACAACTCCATTTTGTTGGGGAGTCCTAGGAGCAGATAACTATCTTTTTATGCCATGCTTTTCACAGAAAGCATCGAACTCATAGGAAGTAAATTCTCCACCTCTGTTGGATCTCAGACATTTCAATTTTTCACCAATTGCATTTTCCACCATCACTTTGAACACGTTAAATTTGTCAAGAGCTTCTAATTTTTCTTTTAGGAAAGTTACCCACATCATCCTGGAGTAATCATCAATTAGCAACATGAAATATCTATCTCCTTGCACACTCCTAATTCTAGCAGAACCACAAAGATCAGTATATACCAGTTCCAATCATCCACTTGAATCTTGTTCCTTACTTTTGAATAAAATTTTGCTCTGTTTCCCCAATTGACATTCTCTACACATGCTATTAGGTTTCACAAGTTTTGGAAGATCTCTTATAGCCTGAGTGGTACTTATTTTAACAATGTTATCAAAATTCACATGACACATCCTCCTATGCCATAAGCAACTTTAATCTATCTGAGCAATCAAACAATGTTTGCCAGAACTACTTAAATGAAAAATGTTACCTCTAGTTTGAGCACCGGATGCATTTTCAGTTCTGGACCTCTCCAATATTCTACATTTTCCATCTTTGAATCGAAGATCATAACCTTTGTCAACCAACTGTCCAACACTGAGAAGATTATGTTTTAGTCCTTCTACATATAGAACATCATTGGTGCTATTCTTACCATTAAAAGAGATGAATCCTCTACCACGGATTCTACCAGCTGAGTTATCTCCAAATTTCACAAGCCCTCCTTCATAATTTTCAAAATTCACAAACTTATTCTTGTCTCTAGTCATATGATGAGAACATCCACTATCAATCACCCATTCATCTTTCTCAATAACCTGAGCAGCCAAGGCACTTTCCATATTCGTATAGCTAGCAGATTCAGCAGACACTGGATCTTCCTTGATGGCAATGAACACCCAATCATTTTCAGAGGAACCTCCATGATCAAATTCATCATCTGTGACTCCTTCTTCTCCAGCTTCTTGGACATAGTAACATTTGTTTTGATTTTTCTATCTGTTTGGTTTTGAAAACCTCTTCGGACATCTTGAGGTAAAATGACCAATCTTATTACAAGCAAAACATTTGAGTGGCAATTTTCCTTCATACTTATCAGATCCTCTTGGCAATCTTTTGGCAAGAAGAGCTTCAAGATCTATAGTTTCAATTTCAACATCTTCAAGATCCTTCCTTGTCTTCATGAATCTGTTTGATCTCACAGAAGAGCTTTCACCCAGATCATATCTAAATGTTTTCCATATACACTGGCCTTAAATGCAGATTTAGACTTGGGAAGAGAATCACTAAACTCACTTAATTCAAAAGCTAAAATTTTGCCAACCAGTTGATCTCTTGTAACTTCTGAGATAGTTCTGATCTCCTCTATAGCAGTAACCTTATGTTTGTATGAATCATGTAAAGTTCTGAGCACTTTTGATACAATCTCTGATTCTTCCAAAATTCCACCAGCACACCTGATACCACACACAAGTTCATTTATCTTTTGCATGTAGATTGTGATGTTTTCATCTTCACTCATCCACAGAGTTTCAAATTTTCCTCTCAGACTTTGCAGCTTGGCACATTTGACAAATTTATCACCTTCATATAGATTCTCCAACTTTTTGTAGATTTCATGAGTAGTTTTTAGACCAAAGACATTTATCATTTCTAAATCAGTTAGGGTACTCAATAAGGCTTCTTTAGCTCAAAGGTTATTTTCAACATCTTTGATTTGATCTGGAGTTGAAGGACCTTTCTCTGGAGGTTTATACTCAACACTGGTTATCACCCAATAGGCATCGCCCATGCATTGCAAATGGCACGCCATGCGATTCTTCCAAACAGAATAATTTGTTCCATCAAATCTCAGACTATCCTTCTTGTAGGTTAACATCCTGGATCTCCTCAAGTAGTCAAGCTTTTATAAGAGGATCTAGCTCTGATACCAACTGTTGGAATTAGACCGGACAATTGAGAGGGGGGTGAACAAGTTCTCACACAAAATAACTTTTTTCTACTTTTAACCTTCTTTATTAACTTACTATCAGATTAATGATGTAAACATTAAAGCATAGATCAACAACATATGAGCAGAAACATAATCAACACAATTGACACCAAGATTTTGACGTGGAAACCCAGTTAAGGGAAAAACCATGGTGGGGGTTAACCCACAAAGATTTGTACCTTGTTAAAAGTACTTTAGAAAAATAGAAGGCACATGCCTTCGGGCGCACTTCCTAGAGCTCACTACTCAAAAAGAGAGGCTCACTGCCTATAGAATTTATTTAGAACAGAAGGAATTAACTGAGAAATAGCATCTACTTCATGCCTGGTTCAGTTTCAATGAATGCTCACAAAACTTCTACTTTGCCCCAAATTCTTCTTTACTAACTTTTCACTCTACACTACTCTCTCTCCTTTTCTTCTCTACTCTGCTTCTGATCCTTTATTTGGATTTAATCTATTTTGCTCAAGGATGATTTTTCACAACTCTTCAACAAGTATTTATACACTTCATCAACCTTGGAATGATCAACAAGGTCGGCCAAACTTAGCGTGGATATTTACACTATCGGCCAAACATAGCTGAGACTTGAAGCTTCCTCTACTAACATGCCACGCTTCATAAAATGATCTTTAGATCATCCACAACATGCTAGGAACATCTGGTTGGCCAAGACTAGGAAGAACATCAACTTCAAAGAGGAAATCTTCAATAACAAGCTCAAACTCCAATGCGGACCTCCAACATAGTAGCCACACGATCCAGAGACCTCCACAAGCACATTAAATTCACCAATAACATCCACTCTAAACCAAATTACTAGAATCATTTGTATCTTCCTCTGAAACCTCAAGAACATTGTTTGCCATGATTGTCAAACTAGGAGGATTGCTTGTGGACCTCTAAACCATGAACCACTGGAGTTGATGATACACACTGACTTCCCACACATGCCTTCAGATCCGCAGACCATAATATTTCACTGTGGAGCAATCCGGACCAACTTACTGTCACTGTCTCTTCTAAATACTGCAACGTCTAGTTCTACTCAGATGGCCATAACTTCTTCAAATCTTCATGCGGACTTCTTAATTCTTAACTGGAACAACCTCTGACAATCCTCTACACAGCCATAAGGTCCACGAACATTGAGTCTTCATTAATTTTCTCAATACCCTCAACATTCCAGTCTCCTGAACAGGCAACAAAATAAGGCACAGTTGACACCAATGACAACAAGAATATGTTGACATCAATGACACCACTGCTTAGGCACATATTTGCAACAGGCACATTAAATATAATGTGTTTGCAACTTTAAGTTTCTATTAATTCAATAGGGAAATTTTTTTTGTTTTTAATAGGCTTTGAATTTGAAACTATTGTGTTTTGACAAGGAGTTCTTATTTAATTGCCTAGACGGTTTCCTAGTTGACACGACAAAAATTAAACGACCACCTAATGAAAAGGGGTGGTTTGGTCCTAACCCAAAAATAAGAATTTGTAGCATTTTAATTGACCTTGTCACTTGGAATTCTTACATGAGGGAATTCTAATTTGTGTTTGGAATCTTCTAGCACTCTATTTGAAGATATTAACAACTCAAAACAAGGGGATGAGGAGAATTGAAGTTTTATTATAGCAAATAGAAGGTGAAGAACAAGTTGAAAGTGGAAGAATAGAATTGACAAAGTTGTATTATTTATTTGTACTTATCTATTTGAACAATACACTTCAATCTAAGAGCATTTGCCTCTATCATCTAGCTTTTTCCCCTTCTCCCTGGGTTTCCCAAGTTAAAACTCTAGCATTTTTCTCCATCAAAATCCTTCATTTATGTTCATAATAACAATCTAATTCTTCTAGTCCCACTATAATTTGGTAGCACAATAGTTTAGTCGTTTGGTTTAGTTAATTTCTGCCATAAATCAAATAAATTATGAATTATTTGGTATCAAAACCACAAGTTGCTTGACACTTCTAGTTGGTTTTTAGGTGACACATATAGAATTTTATGTATAAACATTTTTCCTAGATTCTTCTCAAGGTGTTACAACTTGCTCGTTGCAAGGGAATCGTGACAAATATGAAATCGAAAAGCTTGAAGATCTCTAACAAAACTATGAGAATGGATAGAAAACAATTTTCTCTAGGAGGAAGTACACTATTTTAGGGAAAGAAGAATTGTAAATTGAAAAGAAGGAATCAACTAAATTCTTGACTGAAATCCTTGAGCAAATGCAACAAGAATTGATAGTGAAAGATGAATTGCTAGATCAAACCTCCAAAATGAAGAGAATGGTGAGTCTACAAGAAAAAGTGGACCAATCCCCACTAGAAGATAAATAAAAAATAAGGTATGAAAGGAAAGCACCCATAAGCATGTTTTCTTTGATGGTTTTAAATATGATAATTCCACTAGAAAGTTTGAAAGTGTTGAAAAACATAGTAAAGGACACAAGTAGAATATTATTTAAATCCTATTTAGATGTGATTAAGCCAACAAACTTTAACAATGAAACAATGAAGAAGCAAGTAGAAATTAGAAAACTCATAAAATTATACACATAACACTAGATGTACATAGAGAAATCCTTGTAGGGAAAAAATCCACCACCAAAGAGACCCAAGATTGTATTAATGCTCAAAGAAAGAAGCACATCAATACAATTTGCTTATCCCTATAGTTTGATAGGAATCCAATATCATGTGTACTTGTAAAAGACCATATGAATCAACTATCATGTGCCTCCAATATTAAAAAAAAAAAGGAAAAAAGAAACCATAAATGGTTTTGTAACATAGAAAATTATGTACCCTCACAATTTCACATTGTGTTTTGACTCGCTTTGGTGTCCATGCCCATAGCATGTTTCTAGGGCCACTCAACCTTAACCTTGGCCTATCTTACCTCTCACCAAGGTTTTCCAAAAATCATATCACATGTTCATTTATTTCAACTCTTCAAGAACATGTGTGAAATTTTAGAGAATATTCACAAGATGTAAGTGCTACGCACGGACATCTCCACAACATGTTGGCATCTTAAATATTTCAAAATTTCAAATAGTCAATTCTCCCACCTTGTCTCTAGATTTCATCAGTGGTAATGCTCATGTGGTGGTGAAATGGCCCTTGTAGTATACCTGACCCTTCCAAATTCTCATTCTCCATGTAAAAAGGCAAGATTGAGAAAAACAAGTTCTTCTTCCTCTTGTTGGCTTTAGTCCTCTCTCTCTTAGATTTTCAAGAAAGTATACTACAAATTGTTAGATAGATAGCTCTCTTGGCTCTCACAGTAGAAATTTGGTGATTTGGGGTGCTCTTCGACATTGCAACACCTCCATTTTTAGTTTTGTGAGATTTTATTTGCAACTTGCATGTTGTGGATGCTCTCTTCCAAGGGTTTGAAGTTATTCACTTTCAGATTTGGCCTTCAAGGAGCTTGCAACCTCCTCTATTACTTCTAAGTCTGGAAACATTATTTCATTGAGAAGAAATAGTGTTATTCTTGGGTTGCTTTGTCTACATTTTGGAAAACTTGTGGTGTAGACCACCACCCTATTTTTCCTTTGTACACTAGGGTATTCTTCCCCATAGACTACAATTGATACTCTTAGTTTTACTTTTTTTGTCATGGTTGTTATTTCCTAGATGCACTTAGGAAATAGGTACACACATGCTTTATTTTCATTTTTACATAGTGGCTGCTCGTGGAGGTCGAGAGACCAAAATAGGGGCTTGACCTGAAGGCAAGCTCCCATGCAGTCCCAACCATTTTTCTCAGTTTGTGTTATTGTAGGTTTAAGGAAGGATGCGAACACATGAGAGTTTTTTATCTCTTCCTCATTATTTCCTTATCATTCATTCCTTTTCTTTAGTTGATTAAATGCATTTATTTGTCAATTTGGTGCTCTATTGTACTTTTGGATTCCCATTCTAGTTTTGTGTGTAAACTAGATGAGATATTAGACCTGGACTTGACCTCACAATATAGACTTCTAGTGTTTTATTTTCATATAGATGACAATGTGATGTGTAGATGTTCCTGCAATGCGCCAGTGTCCTAGACCAAGACTCTCTCCCTTCGGTGCCAGGTTCCTCTTTATTTCATATTTTCTATTCTGCATTTATTTTTATATTCTCATGTAATTGAGAAATTTGCTTCTAGTTGGATTACATTGTTAAATCTTTCGTAGGATCCAAATTTGTAAATTACATTCTGGTGAACCCAACTATGTTCACTTGCATTTCTCTTATCATTCTACTTCAATTTTTTTGTAGTTTAGTGCAAATAAGTATTTGACCATGTAAGATCTATTCCTCCAAACCTTCACCACTTTTGATGATCCTTTTAGTAGTGAATACTTTGACATGCTTCTTCCTCCTCTCAATCAAAGCAAATTCCTTCTAAACAAATGATTAACACAATTTACATTTTTGGCTCTATGCAAGAACATACAAAACCAAAAATTGTGGTTCTAATATGCAAGAAACTTATAAACCAATGATCATTGTTCAAGGAGCTTCAAACAGACCTCAAGCGACCTTCACATTACTTAACACAAATTACAAAATCTATAATGCTAAATGTGTCAGGGCTTCCTCATTATCATGTGGTATCCCACATGTATAATACACGACAAAACAAATAGAATACATCTATCCATGTTTCCCTCCCAACTTCTTCACCTATTCTATAGGTACAACTCCTCATCTTTCTCAAAAGCCTCTCATAGAGCTTTGTGCTACTCCTGCCAAGATTTCTCTTTGGGAACTCATTCAATCTTCACCAATATATCATGCTATGCTGTAAGAAGCTTTACAAAAGATCCCAATAGAATCTTTTGTTAGGCCAAATGATGTAGCTACTTTGCTTGATTGTATTTATACAAATTCTCCTAATATTATCTTTCAACAATATGAGTTACCTTCTTTAGAAGTGTAAAAATAAAATGATCCTCTTCTTATCATTGTTGGGATTAATTCTTTTGGTATCAGTTTGGGTCTCAATGTTTGTAGTGTAGACCTATTAAACCGTATCAATATTGATACATCTTGTATATATCCCACCAATATTTCTATTCATGTCTTTGACAAAGTCGGTAGACAAACATTGGGCACAATCACGTTATCGATTGAATTAGGCCCTATTACTTTTCCTACTCTTGTTCATGTCATACCTGGTGCTTTATCTTATAATATCCTTCTTGGTAGACCATGGATTCATATCATGGGTGTGGTTCCATCTACCATGCATGGTTCTATTAACTTTGTCTATGAAAACAAAACTTATATAGTTAAACATGATCTACATCCCATGCAATATTGCCAAAAAGTAGATCTTATGACTCATCTTGATACTTCTCCAATTCTCCAAAAACTTATTCCTTCTTCTTCAACAAAATATGATTCCCCATCGCCAACCCCTACCCAAGAGGTTGATAATGGCATAGAATCATCTTCAAATACATGGCTAGGTGATGATTGGGGTTTATTAGATTTTACACTGGATCCTTTATTGGAGAGTATAAAACCAACCCCTCTCATTTTGACATTCCAAAAGTTTCATCTAACTCTTTACTTCTAAACACTTCTTCTACATCAACAAAAATTTATTCCTCTTCTCTTAAAGATATGTGAGATTATACTTCTTGCATTGATTACGCAACTAACAATGTTCCACCATCCTTTAAGGAGATGCAATCCCATTATGACTATGGTTTTCATTTTCTCTCTAGTATTAGTTATAAAGGCAATGGTTGTGGATGAAAAGAATAGGGTATCAAGATCCCTTTAGAGTCCAATCTACAATACTCTTTTGTAGATTTGGATACCCTCCTACTCGACCCTCTAAATCCTTGTACTGTGACTACATAGATGTTAATTTGATTTCCACATCTCTAAGTTCTTCTTCTCTTCCTCTTCTATATCTTGAACTCATATCAAATGATTCTGATTCTCATATTCCTCCTCTTGATTCTAGGTAGTTCCACAATACTGTGTCCCACTTTTGAAAATCCTAATTTTTCCCTAAAATCACATATTTTTAGAAAAAATAATGATTTAAGCCTTGAGGGGTTCCATCTAAAAGGGTTTAATTTAAAGAAGTTAGATAAAACCCCTTTAGATAAAATCCCCTTAGATCAAACCCCCTTAGATAAAACCCTTCTAGTCTTAAATGAAACCATCGATGAAGTCTCCTATGTACCTATCAAAATACTGATAAAAACCAACTTTGCTTCACCTTTTGGGGGGGGTCAAATGAAGTTATTTATAAATTATATTTTTTAGTGCGATTACAATTTCGACCAGCAAGAAATGCTGAGTGGACTTGATCTCAATGATTTACAAATTCTAAACAAATGAGTATATGTTGAAAGTATAATTTAGGAATAAAACCAAGAGAAACAAATAGATTCACTTTGAAATACATGAAAAATCATGCACTTCCAAAAAAATCATCTTGATCCATGGTCATATATGAAAGTTATGAGTCTTCAAAGTTTCCAAAACAATAATTGTGTAGTGTCACCTGTGAGAATCTGCAATTCTGGAAAATTCGTGCATCAAAATCTAAAATTGTTTGCACCAGTGTATAAAGTGCAAAAAAATAGCTCAAATAACAAAAACAATTCTCATAAAATGGAGGTCCTGAGCCCAAGTTATCAACCATCAAATTTTTCTTGGAAATCAAGCTTGCCAACGAAGAGGGGTTTGAAAAATAAAAAGTCTTCCTTCCACCAAATTTAGTAGAACTGCCAGATGTAGTTAGCTAATACTAGTTTGGAGGAGCTCCAAATATATTTAGTTATGAAAAAAATGAAACTACCAAAAGCTCCACTGGATGTGGCGATATCTCCAAAAAAACTTTGGCTCCAAGGTCGAGGAGAGGGAGCAGGTTTAAAGGAAAATTTTAAAAAAAATTATAACCTCTTAAAGAGGCTAAAACTTAAAAAAGGAGGCACCCCCTTAAAGGGGTCGAGGACCTTGCAAATTTTTATAGCACTTAAAGCTCTTAAACTAAGGCACTCAAAGTGCTTTTCAATAGTGCTTAGCACTCTAATATATATATATATATATATATATATATATATATATATATATATATATATATATTTGAATCCACCTTGAGCTGCGTGTTGGGGGGGCATACGACCCTCCTGGCAGAAATAAATTGTCTTAGAGACCAACTTCACCAAATTCGACAATTTGACAGTCATTTTTTATGTTTTTGGGCGTTTTAAACACAATGGCAAGGTACATTTCTAGAAATGCTCCAGATGAAATTTTTTGCTAGATTTGAGCTTCAAACCCTAGTTTGCAACTATGTCAAACGATCTCCAAATCAAATGAAATGACAGCCAATCTTGATTTTCTCAAGCCTCTTGGACGTGTTGGAACAGTCAAAAACATTGTCAATATAACTAGAATAGCTATAATCATCCATATCTCACAAACACTTATGCAAAATATAGAGGTTAATGGGTCTTGTTAAATCCTTTCTAATTCTTTGAATCATTTAAAAATGCAAGAGAAGAGCATACAAGATTTACAAGATCTCACAAAGAACTCAATCTCTCAATCAGTAATCTAAGAACTCAAAACTCTTAAAATAAAATCCCTAATACTATGTTAGAAATTTGAAATAGCTAAATAACCCAAGAACTTTTTAAGAGAGATTCTAAGCTACAAAAGTTGTAAATGCATAAACAAAATCAAACTAGCTATTCCAAGCAATATGAAAATGTTGGAATGACAGAATTGCATTAAGAGATCAAATAGAAGCTACACAAAAGATTGACAGAAGTTTACCATTCAAGTTGCCAAATACAAGCTAGGTAGCAAGTTTATATAGACCAAGGAGAGGAGTGGAGGTGGAAAAATTGACCAATAGGGAGAGACCACCAAACGGTCTAAACATAGTGAATGTAACTCCCTCATAGGATGGTGACACCTCAAACTACCCACTCACCTAATCAAACTCACTTTATTAACCTAAGCAAGATTAATAAAAGTGTAGGAAAAACCTAGGAAATAGGAAAATAAATAACCCACTAGGAAAATAAAAACCTACACTAACAAAAAAATATGATACTCAAATAATTTTTTAGATTTAGCTAAAAATGAGGGCCATTTACCTATATGTTTTTTTTTTAATGAATTCATTTAACCCAACATCATGAGTCCAAAGTGGAGAACTTCTATCAATAAAAATTATGCATCTAGCTTGGAGGGAAAATAGTGCCACACAAGCACCATAAAAGTCCTGTCCAATTGGAGGGGTTCAATTGAACTTGGTTTGATCGGACCCCTCATTGATGTGGACCAATAAGTGCATTTATTTCCCACTACATCACCTTCCAAGTGTTATATTATACATATGTGGTTCAATTAGACCAAATCTAATCAGACCTCTTCCTAACGTGGTGGTTGGTAACTAGCATAATCAATGGGTGTACAATTGGAACCCTCTTCAATTAAACTCTGTGTGTTTGAATGTGAACTTTTCTCTATGTTTTTACATTCCAAGAGTGGGGCACACAATTATAATTTATGTTGTGGAAAAAATGAAAAAACACTTGAATTGTGATCATAGACCTTCTCAAAATCAAGCTTAAGAAATGAAATATATTTCCCATAGGCTTGAGGCCATTTCAAATGCTCCTTCCTAGAATACAATGACAATGTTTAGAATATAATGGCTCTTGTTGAACCTAGTTTTCTCTAGTCTCATAATTGTGCGAAGAAGGTGTCTAAAGGAAGAGCCAAATCTTTAGGTAAGATTTTTCAAGAGACATAAATGAGCTCAAGATCCCTAGCTTTAGATATAACTTAATGTGTACTCTATTGATGATTCTTCCCAAAGAATTACTCTACAAAGCTTCTTTATAAACCTAAAGAAGATCAAGACCAACAAAATTCTTCGTGGCTTTATACAACTAAAAAGAGAAGCCATCAAGGCCAATAGATTTATCATTGGTCATCTACATATTAAATTCTTTATGAAGCTCACCAAGAGAGTATTGTATCACATTTTTTTGTGATTCGAGGCTAATTTTATAAGAAGAAACCTCAAGACATGCATACAAAGCTTTGGCACACTATTTAGAATTTTCTTGGTCTTCAAAAATAAGATTATAATGGTCCAAAAAGGCATTAGAAATGTCATGAATCTTAATGAGATACTCAAGGAAATAAATAATAGGTTTGATATTTTCTTTAGAATACTTGAGGCATAAGGACTTGAAGAAATCTTTGTAGGCCTTGTTGCAAAACTTAAGCTAGTGCAAGTGAGCTTAAATTTGAGAAGCCTTGGCTCTATGGATTTCAATAAGATTAAACTTTTGCATGATTTTAACAACTATAATTTGACATTGGGCATCAAAATGGTTGCACTTAAGATGAGAGGAGATTTGCTAGAATTTTTTGGTATCCACATTATTTGTCAATTTGTGAATTATTGTCACTTGTTTTCCATAGTGTCTAAGAAAGGTGGCGGGGTGCATAATTGCATCATTCCACTACCCAATCTAGCTAGTGGAGAGAGGAAGGCATGTGGCATAAGAATACAAACTCTTAGAATGAGTTGGATCATACCCTGACAAGATAAAAAGTCATATGTTCATGAAAATTACATGTTGGTTATTTACTACATTACAACTTACTATGCTAAACTCACTAGAAAGTGATCAGTATATGCTTGGAAAGGACAACTATAGGGTGAACCACAACTGCCAACCCATTGAAGGGTTGAAGTTGGAACACATGTCAACTGCTCATATATTACAATAGGATCAAGTTACTTAAGGACTTGTTAGGGGCCTACAAAAGACAACTAGTCTTTTCCTTAATGAAAAGTAAAATAGCTTGATTTTCATTTGTATACTTCTTAATACATTTCCTAGATTTCATATGGAGTTCTAATTCAAAGCATGTAAATGCAAATCCAATTAATAAGCAAGGATTACTTTTTAAGTGGTCATTGGGTGTGTGAAAAAAGATGGGGGACCAAAAAGTGCCAAAACTACTTTTTGGTCCAAATAAGATACAATGTGAGCGCATTGCATTATGGCTCAGTCATTATCAAGCCTAGGCTTAGTCACTACTAAGCCATAACACATTCACATTATTTATTTATAGAAATAAAAACCATATCAATGGGTAAGTGCATGGAGATGGTATACAAAAGGGTGTCAAAAGTGGCCACTTTCTTTCTGAAATCAAATAAACCTAAACTTGGATGAGTAATTTGAGATGCATGCACTCAAAATTTGAAGAAATGAAAAGAACAATAATTGTATTACTCTGAATCTAGTTTTTAAACTAGTAAAGTTTTAAAGAAATAGTTAAGATTAAGAGGGTGAAATTCTGCGTGCACACAAAAGTGTTCATGTTTTTCTCACTAAAATATAACATAGTGTCTGGTGTGTGCCCCCCCTTTTTTTCATTTAGTATTTTTAAAAACTGGTTAGCAGAAATATAGTTAAGAGTGAATACTAGAAGTTGTGTATTTTTTTGTAATTTTTTATTAAATATTTTTTTTGTGATTTTTCAAAGTGGATGCATCCTGAAAACTGCATCACTAAGAGTGCCTATTACATTTAACTTGTACAAAAATAATTGAAAATGTAAAAAAAATTAATGTATAAAGAATGAAGTATAGAACAATCCTTTTTTTTTATTTTTTAATTTTGATAAGTGGATCAAAAGTTATAAATAAAAATCAATACATATGTGATTGAAGAATATGAGGACACTGTTTAAAGAAAATAAAAATAAATATCTTAACTTATTCAAAATTTTAAAAAAAAATATATATGGTTGGAAAGCTAAGAACTAGCTCGTCATTTTGGTGGTGGTTTCATCAAATTTTGTTATCAAATGAATAAATCTAATGACGTTGAAGGTCAAAAATGTTATTGATAATGAAAACACATCTCTGGGAGGTATCATAGAGGTGCAATCCTTAGGCTCAGTTGCCCAAGTCAATCCCAAGCCTAAAAAAGGCAGGATAAAAATTTAAAAAAAACAAAATGCGAGCACATTTTGTGTTGCCCAAAATGCAAACGCATTTTGAGTTACACAAAACGCAACTGTGTTTTGGCTTGGTATTCACCAAGCTAAAATGCAAACGCGTTATGTGGAACGTGAGTGCGTTTAAGCATAACATGAGTGCATTTTGCCCAAATTTTTGATGTGGCCACTTTTTTGTATACCATTTCCATGCACTTACCCCAATATGTTTCTCCACCATATCAATCTCTTTCTTCACCATATGAGCACCTAGAGCCTACACCATCTCCATAAACTATAAGGCTAGAGTAAAGATGATGTGGCTTCTATTATGCCCTTTTAGTGTAATCTTCACAAGCCTTAGATGATGTGACCTCCATCTTGGCCTTGCAGTATGATCTTCACAAGACCTTGATGTGGTCAAGGGAAGCCACTAACTATTTGAGCTCTTTAATTTGGACCTTTAACCTCTTAACCTCCTCCTTTGATTCTTCTAGTATATTCTTTAGGTCAGCCTCTTTTTCTCTTAGACCCTTGAGTGTCTAGGGCTAGGTGTCCACTTTATTATTTAGCTTAGCTAGCTCATAATATTGGCTATAGGACCTTTACTTTAGTGATCCTATTTCAATAGCCTTGGCACTAGTTGTAGCCTTTTCATGGCTCAATTATACCTTCAAGCCTTCCACTTGCTTTGATAATGCATTCTTGGTGGTTCTCTTAGTTACCATCTAGCTTCTCCCTACTGCCAACTCTATTCTTTCTAAATAGTAAAAAAAAAATTAACCTCTAGGAGTTGTTTTTTAGTTGCTTCTACCTATGTATATTTAGCTTCAATGGATTTCTCTACGACTATGGTGACTTAGCCTTCTAATGCCTTTATTTTCACTTCAAATGCCTTAAGTATTTTCTTAGCCTACTCTAGCTTGGTACACTTATTAATTTTTCTCTCCATGGATGTTGGTGAAGTGTACATTGCATTTGCACCCTCCAGGAGGAAATCTACTCTCTCCTTTATTTCAAATCTACATATAATTTTTATGATAAAAGATAATTGAGCAACCAATAAGAAAGAGTTTTAAGATATTACTATGGTCAAGAAACAAGATAGTGGGGAATTTAAAGATGTTAGACATACACCAATACTATAGTCAATACTGGAAGAAAAAAAAAACAAATAGAGAGATGGCAAGATAAATAGATAGAGAGATAGAGAGATAGAGAGAGGTAGAGGGACAAGGAAAGATAGATATAGAGAGAGGGGGAAATAGAGAGATAGAGGGAGGGAGTGAAGGAGAGATAGATATGGAGAGAGGGAGAGGGGGAGAGAAATATATATATATAGAGAGAGAGAGAGAGAGATAAATAGAGGGAGAGATAAGGATAGAGGGAGGGAGAGATAAAGATAGAAAGAGGGAGAGATAGAGAAGGAGATGGAGATAGGGAGGGAGATATAGAGATAGGGACATATAGAGATAGATAGAGAGGGTAGGGAAGAGAAAGGTGGGAAGGGGAGATTGAGAGATATAGATAGAGAGGAAGATATAGAGAAAGAGTTGGGGAGATAGAGAGGGAGAAATATATAGATAGATAGGGAGAGATAGAGATAGAGAGGGAGAGGGAGAGGGAGAGGGAGGGGAGATAGAAAGATAGAGAGGGGGAGAGGGGAGATAGAGAGATAAGGATAGAGTGGAATAGATAGAGAGAGAGAGAGGGGAAGAGGGTAGAGAGAGAAAGAGATGTAGGGAGACTCTCTCTCTCTCTCTCTCTCTCTCTCTCTCTCTCTCTCTCTCTCTCTCTCTCTCTCTCTATATATATATATATATATATATATCTCTATATATCTTTCCAAGCTATAGACATCAAAATTGGGTTTATGAACTCTATTGTTGTTGAAAATTTCAAGAAATAGCCTTGCTCCTCATGAGCTATCAAATTAAATCCATCGTGAAAAAATAAAGTGGCTTGTACTACTCTAAGAGAAAGTAAGTCTACTTTTTTATTAGAAGTCTTTGGAGAATGCCACATGGAACTTGCTAAGGATCCTCACTGACAAAAGAAAATAAAAATAATTGGAGGTGGGCCCTATTGCTAATAAAAGATTCTTAGCACAAAATAGGAAATGTAGGCCTACAAATTAAAACTTTCAAATTGTGAAAATTGATGAAGATGCTACCACTTACATATTTTTTAGAGAATCCAAAAGCTTCTCCTACTCTTTGTCCAAGGGAAAATTGATCTTCTAGAAGAGTCTAAAGTGGCACTCTAGTTTAATGGTGCATTCATAGGATACCTCAATTGCTTGAGCCATAGATGTTTGTACAAGGGCCTCTAGCTCTATCAATGTCTTGAAACCTAATTGAACCTCTTCGATAGAAGGAGCTAAGGACCACATGTTGAATATAGTTGAACTTATTAGATCTTCTCATTCACTAGCTCTAGAAATTTGGCTCTTCTCATTCACAAGGCTTAGATGAAGTGACCTTCATTTTGGCCGTATGATCTTCACAAGACCTTGATGTGGTCAAGGGAAGCCACTAACTATTTGAGCTCTTTAATTTGGGCCTTTAACCTCTTGACCTCCTCCTTTTATTCTTCTAGTATATTCTTTAGGTCAGCCTATTTTTCTCTTAGGTCCTTGAGTGTCTAGGCCTAGGTGTCCACTTGATTATTTAGCTCGGCTAGCTCATAATCTTGGATACAAGCCTTTTTCTTTAGTGATCCTATTTCAATAGCCTTGGCACTAGTTTTAGCCTTTTCATAGCTCAATTATACCTCCAAGTCTTCCACTTGCTTTGATAATGCATTCTTGGTGGTTGTCTTAGTTACCATCTACCTTTTCCTTACCGCCAACTCTATTCTTCCTTTATTCAATTTTGTTTTAATCTCTAGGAATTGTTTTTTAGTTGCTTCTACCTATGTATCTTCAGCTTCAATGGCTTGCTCTACAACAAACCTTTATCATCTTGAAAGATATGATAAATTTAGGATAAATTTATGATCCCAAGTCTCTGTTAGTCAGGACTTGACCTTTTGACAATCACTTAGGGTTGATGTGTGTTGCTATTAATCATGTTAGGTCCTTACGTGCTTTGATAATTTCTACAAATATTTACCAATTTCATGTCCATAACATTTGTTCCTACATATATCTTAACAATTATGTTAAATCCTACAATATTGAGTTAGGATTTGCACAAATATATGTAAATTTATTCCTTACTTTGAGTATTTCACTTGAATCTATCCCTGATCTGGACTAATTATGAAGATATTTCCAATTTTGGTCAGATCTTCAAATATTTCACTTGTCCGCACCAATCTTTGCTTATGAACTTCAAACCTACTCAAAGAATGTGCTTAAAAGTATGCAATTTATTGATATTTAAGATAATTTACATGAAATGCATCAATATTTACTTATCTTTACTGTATATGCTTGAAATATATCATTATTTAGCATATATTTATTGTATTTCCTTATGATTCATCATTATTTGCAATTATTTAGGACTATTTATGAAATTGAAATTGAGAAAATAGAGTTTAGAAATTAAGATCCTAAAATTACTTAGTTTTGGCCAATGATCCACATACATGCTCTGATACTATAATGAAAAGAAGCAAACCAAATCATACTTCACCATGATGTTCCACAGCTACATATGATCAGTACAAATCTTCAAGGGAAGTTGACAGCAATATGCAATACAATGAAAGCACTTCAATAGAATGCAGCATTTCACCATTACATATCTAGAAATCAACTAGAAGATTACATAGGATTTACAATCAGGAGGTTATCTATAGCTTCATCTCCATTAGGTATGCAAAGAACAGGTACATTTACATTGAACTTGAGAGAGAACCTTGAGAGAGAATTCACAAAGTTGCAGAAACTTCACAAGCTTAGTGCTTAGAATTAAAATAATTCAGTCTCCCTTAGCTTCAACAATTCAATCTCTTTTTGAAAAGATAGGTCATGGTCCTTTTATAGAATAAGGTCTAGAAAATGGTTACAATTGATTTAATGGTCAGGATCCATCTACAATAATCAATGGTCAAGGTTTAGTGGCACGTGATTGCCAATTGGAAATCAATCTATGGAGTACAATTTGTTAGAAATGAAGGTGCAAACCACACAACAGAAATATGATTCAAACCTTATTTATGCCCTCTAAACAATGTAGAATCAATGGAGATTACAACAGAAATTAAAACCCATTACACAGAAATAAAATGCATAAAGAACTGAACACAACGCAATATGTAACATAGAGAAAACCCTTTTGAGTAAAAAACTCCACCAAGCAAAAGAGGCTCCAAGTTATATTATCTTCAAATATGAGATTACAATACATGCACTTCCTCTCCTTTTCCAGTCTTTAATCCAGTGGTGCCTGTTACTCTCAAATCTAATAAAAAACATAGTACAAATATCCTTATAAAAGGGGGTTGTCTTCTAAGACAAGATAACTGACATAATATCGACCGTCAGATCTGTGACCTAATGACGAATGGTCCAAATTCACATTGATAAATATAAATAAAATGAGGTTTCGGGGGCACTACCCCTGAACTCCTCGCAAGGGAGAAACCCCTTGTGACCTCCCATCGTGAATGAATGAGTGTCATGTACTAGATATAAACATACGGCTAAAACAAGATCACTGCTGGTGAAACCTTTCATCCCTTATGGGTGATTTACAAACAATATTAGGAGTAATTAATTATATAGGATTTACAAGGTTGATGGCACCTTAATCCTAACACAGTTGGTACCCTCACAGCTGACAAAAGAATATTCTAGCATTTTTGTACTCAGCCTCCTTGAAAATGTTCTATCTTCTTCTGTAGTGTTCCAGCATCTTTCATCTTTTTAGTAATCTAGAACTCCATTCCATGTTCTACATGCCAACCTGCAATAACAACATACAATAGTTAATCATTTGCCTTAATCTTTAAATTCAACCTTTACCTATGTAGAACTATGTCACAAATCACCTTAGACAAGCCTCAATAATAATTAGTTCAAATCATGACATTTGATAATTCTATGTAAAATATGCATAAGAAGGTCGGGTCAAACCTCACTAACCAAGAAAACATATATCGGGCTCTAAATAGCCTTTGAAATTGAGACAAATAGAAATCCATGTCGATAACACCCCCCGCAGAATATTCAGGTTGAAAAATCCACGAAATAGACACGTGGCACGCAGTTATTGGACCATGAAATTTTGAAATAACCATGCGGGAAGGTATAAAAATATTTGGGAAACATTTTGCCACCTATCACTAAAATATGATGGTCAAACGACTATATTCCACCATTCCACAGAGGAGATGTCCACACGCGCAGTGATACCTGCAAAATCACGGAATCACGCCACATGGTAGTCGGTAGTCTATGTTTGCAACTATGGGTCCCACCATTCCACATGGCAAGCCCTGAGGAATTCCATCATTCCATGGAGGTATGATGAAAGGGAACAAACCTTTCCATGGAACTGCGGAAAGGTTCTGAGTAGCGGCCAAAGTTGGAGAAACTTTATGCAAAAAGTCTTAAAGACTTTAACTTCTATACACATGCCCACATAAAAGACACATGGCCCTACTAGCCTTTGTAACTGTGCCCATCTTAATGAGATTAGTGGCCCCCGGATAAGACATATGGCCCTATCTGAATGGACTAATCCCTTAACTATGGTGGGACCATGGAATTCCACATGGCCAATTCCCATGCACTCCGTCATTCTGTAGAGGAAAATGGTGGACCCCAAAAGGAGCCCACAAAATCATGGAAATGCGACACTTGGATGATGTTAAATGGGTCAAACTTCGGCCCTTGACTCTTCTACCCTCTTCTTTAGAATGAGTCAGGGAAAACCCCCAAACTCTAATTCTCTGACCCTCTAGGCATGTTCGGATTTCGCTAACTAGAGATTTCACCTTCCATCTTCCATTATGGAAGGAGGAAAGGAAGAACTTCAAACTCTGATTTACTTGGTTAAAGGTACTATGGGGCATGGTGTGCTAACGTGGCACACTCTAGAGCATGAAAAGGCTCCAGGTGGCAGGCTATAACTCACTATCAATTAAAGGGATCAAATGTCACATGGCACTATTTGAGGCAATTCCGCCATTCCATAGAATAGATGTGGTGGGTCGCAAAAGGATCCACAGAAGCATAGAATCCTGACATGTGGTGTGAACTTCAGGCCTCAAGCGTTTTCCCTTTTGGCTTTTTATTTGGAGGGAGTCAGAGAGAAACTCTAAAGTCTGACAACTTAGACTAAATCAGACTTCACTCGTCGGGGTTTCTTCCTTTTGTCCTTCATTGTGGAAGGAGGCAAGCAAAAACTCTGAACTCTGATTTGACCCAAACTTTGACCACTTATAACTTCTTCATTTTTATGAATTTTAATATGGTTCAAAAGGTAAAGTTGCACTAAAATTCATGCTCTATCCAATGGTGACCCTTTCATAGAGAAATTTAGACCCTAAATTTTGAAGGCATCAAGACATGACATTTTACCATATCGCTCAGGGAGAAACAAACAAGCAAAACAAAAGCAAAGGTCGAGTCCCTATTTTGCTAAGGCAAAATGGGGCATGTTGTGAGACCACACAACACTATGGTGACCTAGCCTTGTAATGCCTTTATTTTCACTTCAAATGCTTTAAGTATTTTCTTAGCCTACTCTAGATTGATGCACTTCTTGAATTTTCTCTCCATGGGTATTGGTGAAGTGTACATTGGATTTGCACCCTCCGAGAGGAAATCACTCTCTCCTTTATTTCAAATATACATATAATTTTTATGATAAAAGACAATTGAACAACCAATCATTTAAAGAGTTTTAATGTACTAATATGGTCAAGCAACAAGATAGTGGAGAATTTAAGGATGTTAGATATACACCAGTACTATATTCAATAATGGAAGAAAAAAGAAACAGATAGAGAGATGGAGAGATAAATAGATAAAGAGATAGAGAGGAGGAGATGGACAAGGAAAGATAGAGATAGAGGGAGAAATAGAGAGATAGAGGGAGGAGACTGAGGGAGAGATAGAGATGGAGAGAGGGAGAGGGAGATAAAGAGAAAGAGAGAGATTGAGAGAAGGATGGATAGAGAGAGAGAGAGAGAGATAAGGAGAGATAGAGGGAGGGAGAGATAAAGATAGAGAGAGGGAGAGATAGAGAAGGAGAGGGAGATAGAGAGGGAGAGATAGGGATAGAAAGATAGAGAGAGAGAGAGATCTAGAGAGGGAAGGGAAGAGAAAGGGGGGAGGGGAAATTGAGAGATATAGATAGATGGAGAGAGAGGTGGAGAGATAGAGATGGAGAGATAGATAGAGAGAGAGAGGGAGAGGGAGAGGGAGAGGGATAGATATATCTCTACCTCTCTCTATCTCCATATCTTTTCCTCTCTATCTCTCTTTCACTCTCTATCGCCCTATCTCTCCTCTCTCTCTATATCTATCTCTAGATCTCCCTCTCTCTATATATATCTCTCCCTCTATCTATCCATTTCTCTATCTCAGCACCCTCTCTCTTTCCCTCTCCATATCTGTATCTCTCCATCTCTCCCTCTCTCTATATCTATCTCTCCCTCACTCACTCTCTGTATCTATCTCTAATTCCCTCTCTTGATCATGTAGAATGAAGTTCTCATCGCTATGTATGATAGAACCTTTAACAAATGTGATAGAGAGTGGTGGTACTATTGATTTATCTTTATTTACCCATTATTAGGACTACTTCTTTGGAGGCAGTTCCATATGTATAATTTTGTATTGTAAATCTTTCTATGGGACCCAGCTAGAATAAGTTCCTATAGAAGTTCAAATATGTTTAAATTCCTTATCATTTACAATACCTTTATTATTTTTGTTTTCCTTAACACATGAGTAATTGTTTTTTTCATAAGGATCTCCTAAATGCATAAAAATATCAAACCCTTTATGCACATTAACTATAGGTTATGCAATTTGATGTACTTTAGGCCTTGCTTTGTCAATTTATTTAAAATAGAAATGTGCATAAGTCTCTCTCTCTCTCTCTCTCTCTCTCTCTCTCTCTCTCTCTCTCTCTCTCTCTCTCTCTCTATATATATATATATATATATATATATATATATATATATATATATATATATATATATATATATATATATATATATATATATCCCTCTCTCTAATGTTATCTCTCTATCTTTATCTCTCTATATATATTTCTGTCTCTATCCCCTTGTCTCTATGTCTCTCCCTCTCTGTATCTTATAATCCTTTCTCTATCTCTATCTCTCTCTCCTCCCCTCTCTATCTCTCTATCTCTCCCTCTTTTTCTCCCTAGATATATATTTCTATCTATTTATCCCTCTATCTCTTTATCTCTCTATCCTCCCTCTCTCTATCTCTCCCTCTCCCTCTCTATCTCTCTCTTTCCCTCTCTCTCTCCCTCTATATCTCTATATATATCTCCCTTTATCTCTTTATCTCTCTATCCTCCCTCTCTATTTATCTCTCACCTCTCTATCTCTATATCTCTCTCCCTCTCTATCTCTCTATATCTATCCTTCTCTCTAACTCTATCTTTCTATCTCTCCCCCTCTCTATCTCTCTCTTCCATCTCTCTATCTATCCCTCTCTTTGACTCTATCTATTCATTTAACAAGGTGCATATGATGCCACTTGTTCTAACACTCCTCTTCTAGTTGAAAGTATGGAGGCCTTGAGTCTTTCTCCTCATCATCACCCAATGATATAATGGTTGTCTCTTCCTAGACATGAGGCTACTCTAGAGTGAAAGAAGATGGAGGGATGACATGAGTCTTCTCATACAAGTTTTTCCGCTTATCCTCCAAGGCATTTTAACTAATTGGAAATGCGAGCGTATTTTTCACTGCTTTGGGAAATTCCAACCCTACGGGTTGGATTTTCCTTGGGCATCCAACCCAAAGGGTTGGACTTACCTTTTGGATGCCAAAGACATGTTTTCAACAAAACATAGAAGATCAACTAAATCTCGAGCATGCTCTCCATCAGGTTTACACATTTTTCAATGTTACTAAAAAAATGTCAAGATGACTTCAAGTTTTTTATTATCTTTCTAACCATGTAATTTTTTCTAAAATATGATAACTTTAAGGTTTCCATCTTCAATTTATTTTGCTAATGTGTTTTTCTTTTTGAAAAAAACCTATGTGTAGTATTTATGGTGTCATTTTTTACACTTTTGTCGAAATACAAATTACATTTTTAGATTCTAGACTCTATTCTATACAAATTTAAAAAATTGATTTTTGATTAGTTTTCAAAAAATTAGGGAGGAGCATGCTCTAATTTTCATTTTTAAGATGTGTCCACTTTGAAAACTCATAAAAAATCATATATTCATTAAAAAATTAACAAAAAAATCAGGCATAAACTACATGATGTTAGCTAATTTTTCATTGAAGCAATTTCTGAAATACTTTAAAAAATTCAACATTTTAGGGGGAGCACACTAGACGCTATGTTATATTTTTCTAACAAAATAAAAGCATTTTGTGTGCTCCCCCTATTTGAACCTCTTAATCTCCGCCATTTAAAAATAAAATATAGTAGTTTAGAAACTAGATTCCGAGCACTACAAATTTTGTTCTTAATACATCTTCTAATTTTGAGCAAGGCTATCTTCAATTTCTCATCTAAGATTAGTTTTTATTGATTTTAGAAGAAAAAAGTGACCACTTTTGACCCCCTTTTAGTCCCCCATTTCCATGCGCATACCCCATTAATATTATTTTAATTCAATCAATATAAATTGTACATTATTTTTAAAAAGATAAATGAATATATTTTTATTATTGTAATTTCTAAACATAGATTATATTTGTTATGGGTTTGATCATTTTCTAACATTTTATTTTATTTTTGACTATTTCTTAAACTAATCAATGATATATTTTCTTGACTAATGCAATTTACAATATTTGTAAGAACTCTATTTATGGGTGAGTGGCAATTATTTTCATAATCCATGGTAAATTAGTTCTCTTGATTTCCATTCATAATAGTGATTAATGTTTGCTTCACAACATTTCTTAACTATTAAATTTTAATTCAAAGCACATGCAATTCAAACCTCGGTGCATAAGGCAAAGACTACCTATTAGATGAACCTTAATATTATAATGATTTAATCAATGCTAATTGTACACTATATTAAAAATGAGATATGGATATGCATTGTTTCAAGGGTATTCATTATAATTTATGATGTGATGAATTAGATCCTCTCATATGTAATCATTTTTATTTTTTTATTATTTTCAATATAATTAATACAACTATATAAGTAAGACTTCTTTTTGTAATGCATTATAAAACAACTCGAATTTGTCATTAATGATTGATGAATGTACTTAATAATCTATTTCCTAGCTTTGCATGGAGTTATAGTTCAAAGCACGTGTAATTCAAACCCTAACCATTAGTTGGTTCTTGATATTAATTTAATCAATATCAATTTGACACTCTATTAATTATGATAAATTAATGTCTATTTTTTCATATTCATTATAATATTTGGGAAAACCCAAAATGTAAATAACATTTATTATAGGATTTGATAAAGTTTCATCTACAAGAGGAAAGATAAATTCTTTCAAAAGATTCTGGATCATCCAATTTCCTAGTAGAAGAGACTTCAGCTGTCAAAGCCAAATTCCTAGTAGAGGAGACTTTAGCAATCAAATAATATAATAGTGTAGTTTCCTCCATCTATAAAACTGGTTGGAAAAGGCACTTTTTGACATGCTCTTGCATTTCAAGGTGAGATAGAGTAAAACCATCCTTCTCCATGAAAAACAACTGCATTGCTCTTGCTGTGTTAAAAACCAACTTTCTACAACTCTCTGGCACCTCATTATTGGCGACCAATTCCCAATTTAATTCCAACAAGGCATTTTGCATGCGAGTGTAAATATGGTCCAAGGCTTCTTCTTCAGAGATTCTCGGATGATCTCTTATACAACATTGTATTGCAGAAACCTTGCCTCGAATTTTGTTCTCCTGAATTATTAAACAAGCATGAAGACATAGTTAGAAGAGGCAACCCTTCTAGATTGCATTAGATGAATGAACTCTCTATAGATGTATATGTATACATAGTAGGAATGATGAAAGAATTTTGTAATATCATACCTCATAAGTTTTGCTATCATAGATTAAGCGCCCTGTAAGAGATATGAGATGAAGAAATTTGGATCCATGGCCAATTTTGGAGAGCACTTTATTAGAAAGAAGCTCTCCCGTAAAAAGCACAGAGGTCAAAACTATTGTGCCTAGTCCCATAGAGATTTTAGCATCCTCCATGTACTCATCCAATGAAGGTACATATTTATGTTGCACCCATTTTGCTTCTCTATCGTGGGATGCTACTTGAACCTCCATCTACACCATGAGTACATAATTAATTATATTTGACTACTATCAAAACCTCTTCTTACTTACCAAAATTATATAGAATATGAAATTAAAAAAAATTAACAAAATGAGAGATTGAAAAATAAATATTATAACACATACCAAATTTCTAATATAAGGCAATACATCACGTCCTTGTCTCTTGCTTCCTTCTTGTGCAATTTCATTCATTGTATCATAAAAACTCAAGAAACAAGTTCTCATTTCTTGAGGCATGGTGTCTACTAGAGAGAGATCCCACCTAAAACCCACACCCATTGCAACAAGTTTAGTCAAGACAAAAAAAAAATCTTCAAAAATTAAAATTATTTTAAAAAGGTAGAATGTTAATTGATATATATAACATAATGGCCCAAAAAAATATTATATATATTTTTAATGAAAAAAATAGAATCCAATTTACTTATTTATATATTTTTGTAGTTTTAATTTTGTTTTTTTAATGAAATTTTAAACACTGTATTAGGATTTTACTTGGAAGGATCAAAGAAATTTTGATCATACCTGGTAACTGCTTCAGAAAATAATGTGACGTCATGTCCTGATGTGGCGTATGCTTCATAAAAGTAGTTTAAAATGACAATGAAGATGGAAGCTTTTGTGTAAACTGCTCTGCACATAGCGAATTCTGGCTCAAACATACTCGCCGCCACTGCAAAATATGTTTCAACTAACCTGTCGGGAGTAAAACCCAACTTTGCCAAACCAGACAATTGCCACCACCTTCACATCAAGATAAAGTAATATGATAAATAAATAAATTAGTCAATGTTTTTCTGTTTCTTGTGCAAAAAAATATTCAATATTGATACAAAAGTAAGTAGGTATGACTTTATGTACCTTTGGAGCTCTTGGATTTCCTTTTGCTGTATACACTGTACGCTGTTGAAGTCAAGTTTTGCCAGTTCTAAATACTTGGCATTGCTGACGCATGGCATCCTGATAAGGAAAAATAATCTCACAGTGAGAAAAGAAAAAGAGAAACTATGAATGTTGAAGCTGTAATGATAATGATATGGTGAATCTATATCCTTACAAGTACATAGACTTTCCAAGCCAGACATCATTTGCTCCGTATTGCTCTATGTAGCTTCTTGCCTCCAGCCTTGGCATGCTTCTGTGCCATGGATACTTGAGTACATATTCTACCTGTAAATTAAAGAAAATGAGACATTGAACTGATTATTTATTTGTTTGGGCTACATCAACTATCTAGGATAATCTAGGCTATGTACCTCTCCCTGAAGGTCCTTTTTGAGAGCCCACTTGTCAAAAGCCCCCACACTTTCCAGAGCATTTGTTAAATATCTTTGTGTACAGAGCTTAGCTTCTTCCATTATCTTTTCTCCTGGTAATGCAACTTGGGAGCAGCGATGCACATTTAGCATATCTGTGACTCCCCTCTGTGTTTGGCCCATGAAGCAGAAGAACTCTCCATTTCCGTCTCTGAATGTTTTCAAGGCGTCTGCCAAAGAACAGAGGGCAAATTCAATATCAAGAAAAGATAAAATGATCCAATCAAGTACTGATTCGTTTTTTTGTAAAAGAGTTTACAGCTCATATCCAAATAAAAATCAACCCGCTATGGTGTGGCTATTCTTAAACATCATCTACTTCAACAGTTAAAGGTCAATTTTGGCCAATAAAAGTAAGATAAATATTTACTACTTTTTGTTGTGAATTACGTGTAAAATTACTATTGACTGTTTGACCATTGAAATGGATGATATTTAAGTAGAATGCTATAGTATTACCTGAAGAGACATTGTATCCATGGAGTCGAAGGATTCGAAGGCCCATGGCTGTGTCATCAATGTCACCCACAGCATTGTCTCTGGCCCATCCAATGCCCCTCTCATTCCAATACCTGTGAATATGATTCCATCATATTACAGATTTCTCTTACAAATAATTTGATCTTGACTTATTGACTTTATCTTTAATCCCATTATCCTTTATGCACATTAATTTCAATTTGATTGAAATCAGTTGATAAATTTGGTTTCAATAGCATCGAAACAAAGCTACAATCAAATTGGAAATCCATACATACATGTAGACATAATCGAGTGTTTCTTTGATCTCTTGTTTGAAATGGCGATCGATCCCCAGGCGTTCAACAGTGTCCACAGCCCACAGACGTTCGAATAGATCCAGCGGATAGTGGCAAGGAACTGCATTTTATTCATTTGTATTAACACAATCAATCTCCACGGATCCAATCTTTCTTCCACAGATCTTAAAGCATACAGACAACTAGTACTGCCATATCTGGAAATTAAAAAACAAAACAATTTTAAGTAAAGCATTTTGTGATTGGTAGGCACCATGATCATCAAACTTGTTGAGAACAAAGGTCAAAAAGTCCAGAGATTTTGGGTCTCCTGTGCGCATGAACACGGCAGCTGTGGATGCAGGGGAGCTCAGGAAGGATCCATCCTTGGACTGAAGTTTCATTATTTTATCCCAATCCACTATTTCCTGCAACCCCTCTAACGAGTAAAGTATTGTTGTTGGAATGGCGTGGACAACATTTAGCGGAATCCTGGTAACACCCACAACATATGCAATATTAGAGACCTCTTGACTCTAATTAGAGGAAATTCAATTGATGGACAACAGAGAGGGAGTCACTCACTTTTTAAGCTTTGTCTCCCGCATCTCATTAATCTGTTTAAAGACGGGCAGTTCATAAGGAAGATTCAACCCTAGAGTTTTAGCTTCGTTGAGCATTGAAATGAAAACGATCTCAAACCCACTTGGCCTGTGATTGTCTGCTTCTTCCTCTATTCGCTCAGCATGCTTCTTAATAAATTCAAGACCTGCACTTTCGTTTACTTGTTATTATAGATCAGAGTGAAACACAGCAAAACAAAGAAAATTCATACATCCAGCTTAGGATTGTGATTAAACCAACCTCTCTTCACTTGGGCATCCCCTGTATGCCACAGAGTGAGGGTTATAACACAGGCTAGAGTCGCCAGAATGCGATCATATGTCAAGAAACACAATTCTTCCCCCCAAGAACCGTCGCTCAACTGATTTTCTAGAATCCATTGAAGCGTCTGAGGAAACTGAGGGCAGTTAGAGCCATCCACAGCAGGCACCCTGGCGACCCAGGCAGTATCATAGGCAGAAGGATTCGTTTCACCGTCCCCCATTGATTTAAACATACCCTTTATCTCCGCTATCAAGGTCTCCATCCGCTTCTCTTTCTCAGCTGCATTCTGAATTCATGAAGCACAACTGACAACATATCAATTTCTAGCCCTTAAACCCTGCTGATTCAACAAACATCCTCAACAACTAAACTCAAGTTATACCTGGTCATCGTAAGAGGATATTAGAGAGTTGATCATTTCTTCCTTCCAAAACGCTGGAGGGAATTCTCGTTTCAATGATGTATAAGAATCTGGAAACCCTAAATTCAAAACATCAGTTCAAGACTCAGATTGACAGAGTAAATAGGCATTCTATTACAGTACTGCCTAGTTTTATTTGCAATCCAAATTTGCAAGATGAAGTCTTGAATATAACCGAGTAGAAATATTTTTTCCACTGAACATACATACTTACCAGTAGCAATAGTAGCGCCAGTCCCTTCCGCAGAACAAGCAACGATCTTGCCCCTCTGTGAACCACCTGCCTTTTTACTACATACCCTTCTTCCCCCTCCAACGAGAGATGAAAGTTTAATATTGTACCTCTGTGTGCTGCCAAAGCTGCCATTGAGCTCAGGAATAACTCTGCAACTTAAGTTTCCATTTGCAAGGGAATTCATGTTGGAGGAAAAAGAAAACCAAGCAGCACTAACCGTTCCAATTGAAATCTAATTTTAATCAGCTGGAAGACTGATTTGTGCTGAATCAACTTCGTCAAAACAGAGCATTATATACAAGACCAACCCCACCATACCGTATCACAAATATCAGTTTTCCATTGAAAAAAACTTTAATCATTGACGGAGAAAACTAAAAAATTCGAAGACTTGCCCCTTAGCCTGTTTGATGTTACTTGCATGAACAGTGAATTCAATCCCATTGGCCTTCAGAAAAAGGTAAAACACAGGGTATATATCTACTTCAATTAATATTTAAGTCGATCAAGATTGTGTATTTCTTTCCTCTTTAGGAAAGCGACGAGATTATATTCTCTCGTTCGTCGTATCCCACCAAGATAAAATTTGGGTTTTTTTGAGCTAGCTTGTTTCCTCCACTCCCATAGATCGATTTACCCAGATTGACTGTAAATAGTTCTTTTTCTCCGATTGACTGTAAACAATTGCTGCAATAGCGACAAATGATTCCCAAGATAAGGATGAGAGGAATCTTTGAACCAGCTCGGCACGCTAATTCAATCAGTATGCAGTCAAACTTCAAATCTCCTGGACCTTCGTGGGAGATTTCCAGGCATTAAATAATCAATGGTATTGGATTTTAAACTGGTGTACAAGAAAAAAGAAATCAATTCTACTGTTGAGATATCAGCCAAGATGCTTCCTGATCTGTTTCTTCTTCCTAATTTTTCATTTCTTATGGTGCCCATATTTATTAATTAATACATATATAATGAAAAACTTTGACCCACGAGTTTTCGGTTGGACTCCCCTCCCCATTTGGCAGCCATTAGTCATTGGTTGCTGCACGCCAGTGGGAAAAATTTTCTCTTTGTTTTTCACTAATATCTTTCAAATAATGGTGAAATTTTTACATTTATGTCATTTTTCATTTAGTTTTGTGTTTATATTTTAAATGTGCAATCATGAAATTTGTACATTTATGTTATTTTTCATTTAGTTTTGTATTTATATCGAGGAAATGTCTTAATTAGCCCATAGGTTTTTATATGTGAGCATTATAGTGCTCAGAATTGTCTCACATCATAAAAAAAAAATCACGCTAGAAAATCTTCTAAACTCGTGGGTTGTTCTATCGGTGTATTCCTCGAACCTCCTATGGGTGCAAGTGCTAGTATATGTATATATCAATAAATGTTATAATAATATGTGAAGTTGGATTCATTTTCCTAGTCTTTACCTATCTTTATACACACACTTTGTCATATTTAGCCCCCACCTTATTTTTATATGTACATATTCTAATACATTCGCATAATCCTTACATTTATTATACTTATCAATACACCTACTTCAATATAGTTGTTAGGCACTTAGATTTGATCATTTTGCCCAAGGTCATTTCTGCAAGTGCAAGGTCAACCTAATAGTCATAGACGTCACCCTTGCCTTTTCAAAATTCAAATTCAAATTATGCCCAACTATCACTATTTATTTTCCTACCTCGAGCTGACTAAGTACATGTTTTGTGAAATTTGATGTTATGTGTTAGTATTTAAAGGCATTCATTAGCATTCATTTTAGATCTCTCATCTCTCACACATCCTCTTTCATCCTAGAAGCATTAAAAGAGAAATTAATAGCAAAACACTTTAGCTTGGTGCATTAAAAAGAGTAGTGAATTGACATACATCATTATAAGGTGCTTTACTATTATCTCCAGTCTTTTACACACATTTCAGGGTTGACTTAGGTGAACATGTCCCCTTATGACATAATGGCAACCCTTCCAAGGCATTTTAAATACTATCAGTCTTCAAATATTAGAAAAGAGAAAATCATATAGAGATCTCTCAAGTAAGCCACAGAGCATAAGTAAACATTGTGCAGGATCATATTTAGATGTAAAGTACAAATCTATAGTTGTGGATGAGACTCAAACTAGTAGACTCAACACGAGATATAACATATAAACTCAATACAAAATTTCAAGCACTTCATTGACAAAGAGATCATGCAAGGCAGAATAAGTCAAGATCTAGAATCTTCATCAAAAGCATGCATTCTTCAATCAATGAACTAATTACATTTATTTTCTTATTTACTTTTCACATTTAATTATTGTAATATTCATAATACATTAAACACATTGTTGTCACCTATTAGATCTACGTTAATCTATGCTTACTTGTATGCATCTTATTGGTTTAACCTAGATCACCTCTTAGGGAATGTTTAATTTCATTTACAACATTATTTAATCTTTGGAATCTTTTATGGATGTCAAGTGTATCTACAAGTAGGTTCCTTGGAAACAGTTTCCATCTAAAGTGATTTTTTTAAACGATAAACACATTAATTAGTGTAAAGGTGAAAAGTGCATACCTAACACTTTTTTAATTCATTTTGAATTCACTTTGTCCTACAATGATTAGTGTAAAAGTGGCATATTTCTACATAAAAGTTGAAAAATGACATGATCCTTGACAATACTCAACTCCACACATCCCAAGGATTTAAATTCAATTCACATTATTCTCATTCATTGTCTGGGTTGAATATGAAATTGTAGATTTGAACATGGTTCAAACCTACAACTACAGATTTGACCCCTAAACTTTTAAAATAAAATTTAATTATCATTCCAAGTTGACCCCTTTCCATCTAGCTATTATTGAGCATGAAATATTCAAATTTATGCATTATGGGTGTTGTATAAAAGAAAAAAAATGCAATATCTATGAATAATCTAGTGAGAGGGAGAAATACACATTGCATTTGAAACACATAGCACATCATCACATTGACATCTACATTGATAAGGATAGATTAGGCATTTGCATGGTTGCATGAAGTATCTTTGAACTTGCAAAAAATGTTGAATTAATCCAAGGGTTTGATTAAGGAAAAAGGAGGGAGAAAATCATCTCCATGTCTAGCATAACAAACTCTATAGGTGTCTATCAGAAATACCATGTTCAAATAATAGAAGTGAACAAGATTCTACAGAAATCAATTCACAAGTTCAAATCTATAGTAGAAGATCAAATCTGCATAAAAGCTTTAAAACCAAAGATGTGGTCATTAGTTCCACAATTGTGGGATTGACCCAGAGCATAGCACAATAAAGTTTATAGTCTTAAGGTGTCATCTAACATAGACCTAATTTATTGGACGTGTGGAGGAATTACAAAGCTTCTCCTACAATATAGTATTCGTTATCAAGCCCTAGAGCTAAGTACACATATCATCTTTGTTAACTTATGTATTTATTTTTTAGATAAATTAGCTAGGATTTATATTGGGGAGCCACCCATGAAAAATAAGAAGAGTGGATAATAATGTCAAAGGAGCATGATGGTAGCACAAACAAATAACACATTTGTTGTAAACACTAAACAAAGAACCTTATAAGAACAACTCTAGCTACATAGATCAAATTAATTCCTTAGTACCCAATTATCTATTCTTTACATGAGATCTCAATATCATTTACAGAGAGTGATTCTTCTTTTTTCTATTACACCTCTTCATTGTTTTACATTCCTTTGTTTGCTAAAAAGCTGAAATGCTCCATTTCTTCCTACACTATCCCTTCTAAGATCGAAAGGAAAATTAACCTCTAATGAGAAGGGGTCCACTTCTAATAAATATTGTCTCTCTAAACTCATTACCTAATTTGTAGATGAAATTTCTAACAATTTAAAAAGATTTTCCTTTCTAACTCAAAGTGCCAATTTTAATTAGTCCTTTAAATGCTTGCAATCACAAGGAACTTGCATCCCTTAGAAAATCAATCAATTCACACTAACTTCCTTTACCTTCAATAAAATCTTTTGCTAGCATGTGAGCAATCTTTTCCTCACAATTCTCTTTATTATTATGCCATTAGTTTGGACAATTCAACTTAGAGAGAGAGCTACCTATAAACTAATGATTCAACTTTGCATTTTCCACCAAGACCTTCCTTTCTAGAAAATATTTTTAAGTTTTGATACATGTATTAGTTAAGTGGCCCACCTAAAAGCACTTCCAACAGTGAAACACTAGATTCTCATAGTCTAATAGTTGTTTCCACACATCTTTCCATACTTATAAACCAATGTTTTCAAGTAGAACAAGAGAAAAATATATCTCTACCATAATACAAGTGGTAGAGGTTAATGCATGTTTTTGTGTTTTATGGGAGATCAAGATACATTTCCCTAGAGAGTTACCAATACAGTTTTTCAAAGTAGATGACGTCTAAAAATGGAGAGACCTATTAGGTAATATTACCCAAATGGGGGAAATCTAAATTTCTTCCATAATTGGGTTGATACACTTGTCTTCCTTCTAGTTATTATGAGGATCTTGAGAGAAATAAGAGACAAGGCCCCAGCCACAGAGGAAATATTAAGACAACTATGTGTCAAGTGCAAAAGATTTCCAACCAACTACCAATACAATGTAGCATCAACCTTGGGTGTAGAATAACTAGTAGATTGTGTGACACCTAATTGAAATGGTGTGGGGGTAGGCTTACAATCACCATGTACCAAATTTATAAAGCAAATCAAGAGCATACTTTTGCTAGAATATAGCGATCCCCTTTGAAGACTAAAGGAGTTGAAGGCTAAGAAAAATGGATAAGCCCAAGATCAATCATATAAAACTACTCCATCAATTCTCTTTGAATAGCTTAAATCATGGAGGTGGAACTACTTGTAAGAATCAAGTCATCAACATAAAGAACAAGTATCAAAAGATCCTTTGCATGCCTCTAGGTGAGATTGTAGGATCAGAATGGCAACTAGTAAAACCAAAAGCAAGCAAGAAACAATCCATCTTCTCATACCAAGCTTGAGTGACTTGTTTGAGACCATATAAAGTAAACACTAAATCTTACAAACAAGTGAATAATCATGCACAAAACCTAGAGGCTACTCCATATAGATCTCCTCATGAAGATCGCCATGCAAAAAGTAACTCTTAACATCCATTTTCTATATTGACCATCCTTGTGATGTGGTAAGTGAAAGTACAAGATGAATAGAAACCATTCTAGTAATAGGAGCAAAGATATTGGAATAGTCAATGCTCTCAACTTGTGAAAATTCATTATCCATAAGACATGCATTGTACTTATCAATGGGCCCATTAGTTGCATATTTGGTTCAATAGGGCCACTTACAATAAACCAACTTTCTTCCCTTAGGAAGAGGTACAAGATCCCATGTATGATTCTTCATCAAAGAATAATACTCCTTTGCCATAGCACTATCCTACTTTGAAATGCACATTGCATCTAAAAACTTTTGAGGATCATCCAAAATAGTACGACTCAAAAGATTGACACCAACTATATGTGAATGAGTACAAAAAGAGTTGGTGGGATCACCAACCAAAGGTCAAGCGTCCTCAAGAGTAGTGTGGGCCTAATTGGGAAAGATAGTGCACCAAGAGGTGATGGATTATGACCATCATCATCATCACCAAGAAGTAAAGAGTCCTCAATAAATGAAGGGAAGTAGGAAGTGATGGAGAAGTAGGTTACATTATATCTATTTGTATTAAGTGCTCATCAAACTAGATATCTCATTGAAACAAGACATCTCAAGTAATAAGATCAAATAGCTTGTAGTCCTTCACATCCTCATAATAATAAACAAAAAGTAGGGGTTGGCTCTTCTCCATAGCCTTACACCAAGGGTGCTGCCACAATAATGGGTTACACTTTCTAGGACATCCTGATTTTTGCTAAAATCACATATTTTTAGAAAATATAATGATTTAAGCCTTGAAAGGTTCCATTTAAAGGATTTTAATTGAAGAGGGTTTGATCAAACCCCCTTAGATTCAAACCCCCTTGGATAGAACCCCACTAGTTTTAAACCATACCTATAATGGAGTCTCCTCTACACCTATCAAAATACTGATAAAAAACCACTTTTGATTTACCTTTTGGGGGATCAAATGAATTAATTTAAAATTTATGTTTTGTAAGTATGTAGTCCTTATTATAAGCTTCCCAAAAAGTATAATTTTAAATATATTTAATTTG
This sequence comes from Cunninghamia lanceolata, assembly GCA_027924645.1. Classification (NCBI taxonomy): domain Eukaryota; kingdom Viridiplantae; phylum Streptophyta; class Pinopsida; order Cupressales; family Cupressaceae; genus Cunninghamia; species Cunninghamia lanceolata. The sequence goes on along the minus strand of BSBN01000677.1, from coordinate 8,630,864 downwards.
ATTATTATATTTATTTTTTATTTCTTGTGAATGTAGGTTTTTCACCGAACATCAAGTTCTTTGTTCTACACACATGGAAAATTAGTAAATTAGTGAAAAAAAATTCTCAAAATATCTATGCCCTAGGTATTGATGTCCTTGTTTCAACAAAAAAATATTGAATTTCGATACATACAAAAAAGTTATGTTTTATGGAATACGCCTATGTCTAAATTATAATTGGTTTGACTTCAAAACTTAATTTTAAAAAAAATATTCAACAAAACATTATAAAACCAAATGCATGCCCTTTATATCAGTGTTACCAATCTAAATTCAAAAGAATCAGAATTTTATCCTTTGTAGAAAAAAAGTTATGTGCTACAGAATACACATCACTTTAAAAAAATGTTGTCTACTATTAAAAACTAGTTATCAAAGGAGACGCAAAAAAAATTATAATTTAACTCAAATTTTGAAAAATATATATATTTAGAATCTACAAACAAAATCTCACAAATCACTAGTTTGTATCATCTTCAAATTCCTACGGTTTAGCAGCTATAGGTGTTAGAAAGTGAAGATTTAGTTCAAAATGTTGATTTCCATGTCAAGTTTGGCCAAAAAGTGTAACCCATTATTGTGGGATGACCCCCAACCATCTAGAATGAATACATAATCCTCACTACCAAATATTATGAATGAAGAAACACCAAGATTGACATGGGTCCAAGCCTCCACAAGAGTCATGTGCCACACTACCTTGTGGGGCATGTGGTTCTAAATGTAGTTGGAATAATTCGTTGCTTTAACCCAAAAAGTGGGTGCCATGTTATTAGACTAAAACATGCAATTGGCCATTGCCCATAAAGTTTTGTTCTTTCATTTGGCCGAACTATTTTGCTAATGAGTGTAAGGAATAAAGGGCTAATGCTAAATACCATTCTATTTATAAAAGTTTTGAAATGCCTGATGTACATGCTACCCCCATTATCTATGCAGATATACCTATTAGAAGTATTAGATTTCTTCTTAACAAATACTTGAAAAGTCTTAAAAGTAGAAAAGACCTCACTCTTGTACTTAAGAAAGTACACCCATGTGTGCCATGATAAATCATCAATAATATTAAGAACATAAAGGCACCTAAAAAAGGAGTAAAAATGGCATAAGATCACTTTGAACCAACTCATCTGAGCATGTGAGGCCTTACCTTCGGAAAGGGTATTGATGATGTTTGCAAGAACACAACCTTGACAAACTCCCTTAATGCATGAAATCCTAGGAAAACTAATCACCATACCTTGTGTGCTCAACTACTAAAGATACCTATTAATTATATGACCATACCATTCATGCCAAAGCCTTCTTGAGAATCTACATGTGCAATGAGGGATGATCATGATGAATACTAAAAACCATCAAATCTATATAAATGGGAACCATGATCAACACTCCCTAAAGAAACAACAATCTCAAGATCTTGTAGCTCTTCAATGACCACATTATGTGGAGTAAGCTCAACTATCTTTCCCTTACCAAAATGGAAAATCTGATAAACAAAAATAAGGTTAACTTAGAAATCTCTAGAACCAAGAGAATATAATTAATGTAATCAATTTCCAACTATATAGTGCCTAATCCCAAAACTAGAATCTATGAAGAATCTCCCACTATAATCTAAGAAGTACTACTCTCAAAAAGTGAAGCAAGAAGATCATGTGAATGTATCATAATGTCAGAAGCACCTAAACCAAGTATCCTCTATTGAAGGCACAAGACAACTGAGAGGGGGGGTGAATCAGTTGTATCAAAAACCTTAAATTCTCTTGAAAAAAATCACAATCACATTTATTTACTTTAACCCCTTGATCTGTTATGAAGATTAAACATGAAATGCAGAATCAAAACTTAAACACATCAACACCATACACACATGAACACCAAAATTTTTACATAGAAAACCCTATAAGGGAAAAACCATGGTGAGTGTTATCTCACAATATAATGTAGTAATAATACCAAATTAAAAAGAGGCTCACTACCCTTAAGGACTCATTGTCCATAAAAGGATGCTCACTACATACAGACTCACTGCCAAGGGGTGGCTCATTGCCAAGAGGGCTGACTCACTGCCAAGAGAGGTGGCTCACTGCCATGAACTAATATGATAACATCTACCACATGCTTGAGTTCAATTCCAATGAAGCGCAATACATATCACCTTCGCTACCTCACAACACAAACACTTTCATCTTCACATCTTTTTCATCTACACACTACACATGGATTCATTACATTTATTTATACCAATCATCAACCTTGGAACATACATCAAGGTCATCAATACAATCTACAACCTTTGGAACAATCTCCAAGGTCGGCAAACATACATAATTCAAATTAGGTCTGGACCTAAACATTTTCATGGAGCAAAGGAATGAAGGTGGAACACTTCACAGCCTAGCTCAGACCTAAATACATCTTCACACGCTTCCTTAATCCACGAAGCACATCTACAATTAGTGTTAGCACCCAAAACACCAAGGACACATAGGCACACATTTCCAAGAACCCAACCATAGCTTGCAGACCAAGCACAAGCCTTTAACACAATATGGAAATATCCACTAACAACATAAAATCACCTAGGAGCCAACAAATCTAGCTACAACAAATCTCACTTGAAGACAACTCACATACTGCTCACAACAAACACTGCCAAGACCTGCTACTCAATAACTTGCTTTCTGGAGCACCAAATCACAAATCCTTTGGACAGAAGATAACTAAGTACCTTATAAACATATGTCCAGAACCATACCACCTAAAAATACTCTGCAAAGAAATGCAGAGAAAAATACTTTCTCCCAGACACCTCTGCACAACCCAGAAACTCTGTCAATTACAGTCTTCAAACTGGTGAACATAACTTCTACTACACAGCGATCTGGACCACCAAATTCTGGATTTAGCATCTTCAAACACTTCTCTAACACATATCCAAATCTCACACTCTGGTCTTCAACACGAAAGAAATGCGGAGCAAGGTAAAAGCAAGAAGTTGGGTCCACATATAGGGGAAGTGTCGGGCAAAAAGAAAATCCTGATAGGAACAGGTACCCATTTTTAAAAAAATGAGTACCCATTTAGGAACGGGTGCCCGAGCCTGTAACAAGTACCCATTTTGTTTTTTAATATTTTTAGAAACGGGTACCCATTTTAGAATGGGTACAACGGGTACCCATTTTATTTTTTATTGTTTTTTAGAACGGGTACCCGTTTTGTTTTTTATTGTTTTTAAGAATGGGTACCCATTTTTAAAATTTTGAATTTCACACCTATGTTTTTAGTTTGGTTTTAGGCTCTGGAAAAGTATGGGTAGCCAACCTTGAGCCTTGGACTGCAAGTATTTGTCTAAGTACGGAACAAGAGGAAAGATTGACTTTATCTATATGGCTGACGACATTTTTTTTCTGAATTTTTTTTCAAAATTATAACCCATTATAGATGATGATGTGTAGTTTTCAAATATGTAATTTTTTTTATTATACTTGTTTTTCTATTTATTAATTAATTTATGAGCAGATTGGTCCAAAAACTTAAAATGACAGGGCATTTTTTTAATAACTTTCAATTTTTAAAGTTTTTTTTTTAAAATTATATGTCATCAATCTACACATCATTCTTTACACAATGAAAAAAATCATTTTATGATTAGTTTTTCTCAAATTATGTTGGTCGTACATGAGGGGTTTTCAAATACAACAATTAGGACCAATAAAAAATTAATAAAAAAAATATTTGGAAAAAATTATAAAAAATATCCCCATCAACTTCACTGTACGACACATCTCTCCCCAAAAGGATTTAGAAAAATACTTTTATTTAGGTCAAATTATGTTGGTCGTACACATGTATGGTATGGTAAAAAAAAGTGACTTAATAAATAGTAGTTTTTAGACATGCCTATTGAAAATTAGTTTGTATCATCTGGGTATTAAAATAAATTACATATTTGGAAACTAGACTCCGAGTACTACATTTCATATTATTGACTTTTTTTAAGATTCAATCTTTAAGTGCTTCAAATTTTTAGAACAAATGTGACAAATTCTAAAAAATCAGGGAAAACACTTCCACTTTTTGGCCAAAAAGTGGACCCAACTTCTTGCACTGACCCAACAAAATCTCATATAGTATCCTCCAAGCCAGAATACTTCTTCGCAACACTGTCTTCAGTCTTTATCAAATTTTCTCAAAAGCACTTGGAAACTCAGCAACAGGAACAATATACTAGCATCATTAGCACTTATGCAAGTCATTCAAATCACCTTAACACAATAACTTAATCAACCAACAAAACAACAACATTGGAAGATACAGTTGACACCAATGATAACCCAAACATGTTGACATCAATGACAACACCGATTAGCACATACTTGCAACAATCTCCCCCTTTGAAATTGATGGCAACATATGATGTGAAAAAATATCATGACACAATTTTGCACTAATGCCACTCTCTCCCTTTCTTTTATACATCTTACTCTTCCTTTGTTTTTCACATGAACTCTCTCCCCCTTTGACATCAATGGGAAAGGGTGACACACCTTTCCCCTTTTATGATACTGCACATGCTTGCACTATTCACTACTGCTCTGCTACATCTTTTTTTTTCACTACTCTGAATACTCCCCCTTAGGAGTACACATCAAACTGTATCAACTTTTATTCATATTTTAGAGGACCTCAAATCCTTCACAAACTAACACTTCCAGAGTAACATATCTTATATTCTCAAAACTTTAGTCTTGACTCTGCACAAATCAGGGTATGAAATCCAACCATTGAACTTTCCTTCTTCTTTGGGAACATAACATCACATATTTTATCAACCTTCATGATAGCTTATGAAAATAATGCATATTATGACAATATAACAATGACAACACATATAGCAAATAATTTCCTTAGATCAACACTCATATGTCTATAACTTTTCTCTTGCAGGCTCCTCCTATCATCAGTCACTACTACCAGCTCCCGCTGAGAGATAGCCATCATTAGTCTGGATAAAACAATGTCTTCTTCAACCTACCATTCAAGAAAGCAGTCTTCACATCCATTTGATACACTTTGAAATCCTTATGTGCTGCAAAGGCTAGATACAGCCTAATAGCCTCCATTCTTGCCACCGAAGCAAGAGTTTCCTCATAGTCTATTCTTTCCACTTGTGAGTACCCTTTACACACAAGCCTTGCCTTGTTCCTCACCACTTCTCCATTCTCATTCAATTTGTTCTCTGGTCTTGGGACAATTTCCCAAGTCTGATTCTTCTCAATCTACATTAGTTCTTCTTCCATTGCCTTAATCCAAAACTCATCCTTGCATGCCTCAATCACTGTTTTGGGTTCAACTTTAGAAATTAAACATAGATTTACCTATTCTTCAGCAGTTTTCCTTCTTGTCAATACATTTTTGCTCTTATCACCAATGATCTAATCTTTAAAGTGATGCTTCTTCACATACTTAGGGATTTTTTCGGGAGCTTCTTGTTCTTCAACCTGTACTTCTTTTTCTTTGGTTTCTTCTTCTTCACTACCTAAAGACTCATTTGATTCATTTCCATTGACCTCTAAAATTGTCTGTAGATCCCAAAAACTTCCAATCAACATGAAAACTGCTTTGTACTAAAACAACTATGTTTTGTCAAGCCGAACTTCTGTTATTCATTACTTTCAAACAAGTCATCAAAATCAAACAAAATTCTGGATGTAGATGTATCCAATGATTAATAACCATATGCCAGAACCACAGAGTAATATCTTCAATAACGGACCAATGCGGACCAAACTAGTGGAACACTGTAGCTCAATTTTACCAGACAGATTCTTATCCAATAATTCATAACATGTCTTCTTACCTGATCAAGTTTTTCTTGCACAACCAAGATAATCTGCACAATTCTACCTTTATCCTTTGTAGTCACAGTCTCTGACCTATCTTAAGCCTTTGTTACTAATCCTTAACCTTATCTCTTCGTGCTAAGGCATCAGTACCATTTCTTTGGTAGGGGACAAAAAATTTCCATTAAAGCTGCCCCTGAGCCAAAGCTCTAATCTCAGTTCCCAGAGGGAACATCTACACCGAATGCCAGTATAGATTCATCATTCACCCTTGTTACTTCCTTCTTTATCCAAATCTTATTCATCTCCTTCTTAGTCTCTGCTAGATCAACTTCTTGTGTTGGCTTGTTCTTCTCCATCAGATTATCCTTCTTCATGCTTCTATTTTTGTAGAACTTAGAGATATGTCTAGATCTATTGCAATTGTAGCACACAACACTTCTCTGACCAGTATTCCTTCCATTCATCCTGGATCTGCATTGGTTAGCTTTGTTTCCAAATCTATTGCATGTAAAAAATAACCATTGAAGGATTGAATTATTCTACCATTGTTATAGCCATTTACCCTTTGATTTCTACACTCATTAGCTTTATGTGCCATCTTATTGCATGCAAAACACCTAATAGAGTTCTGACTCACTCTACTTCTGCATTCAAGAGCTCTATGACCAACTTTATTACATGTGAAACATTTACTAGAGAAAGATGGAACAATTTGATTCCTTCTACTTCTACATTCTATTGCTTTGTGTCCATATTTATTGCATGAATGACAAAAACCATTGAAGGATGGATACCTTTGAGCATTTGATTGTCTAACTAGAGGTCTTCTAGCTTTATTCTTTTGATTCTAAATCTGCTTACCATTGTCCTTGTTGTTCTCAACATTCACTACTTGACCTGATTTGGAACTTTCACCTTTCTCAAATCCCAAGCCTTCCTTGTCATCAAGGCTCCTCCATTTAGCAATCATCTCATCAAGTTTTGCAGAACTTATCTTGAACTTTTCTTCATAGCTCTTTGCCTTCTCCAAATCTAACTTCAGGTTCACAACTTCTTTTTCAAGCTTTGCACATTCTTCAGATTTGCCTTTCACCATTTGATTTAGATATTCTTTTGCTTTTGTCTTTTCTTCAACTTGCGCTTGCAGACCATTCAGGGTTTCATTTGCTAATCTCAATTGTTCACTAATCTCCTTATGCTTTTCTTTGAACTTCTTGACTTGCTCCCTTAACTTTCTAATGCACTCATCTACTTCCTTGATATTTTCTTTTAGATCCAGGTTTTCCTCTTCGGTCCTTTTAAGGTCTTCAAGAGAAACTTTGAGTTCTTCACTACTGACAGACATGCATTCATCTTCTGAAGATCCATCAAGAAAAGAAACATTCTTCTTGTGTACCATCCCAGATCTACCTTAAGCTGTTAGGCTTTCTTCAAAGGAACCCTTGCTCTGATACCAATTGTTGAAGGCACAAGACAACTGAGAGGGGGGTGAATCAGTTGTATCAAAAACCTTAAATTCTCTTAAATAAAATCACATTCACATTTACTTACTTTAACCCCTTGATCTGTTATGAAGATTAAACATGAAATGTAGAATCAAAACTTGAACACATCAACACCATACACACATGAACACCAGATTTTTTACGTGGAAAACCCTATAAGGGAAAAACCATAGTGAGTGTTATGTCACAAGGTGGAGAAGTTTAAAGGATGGAGGTTGTAACACTTTCCAACCTCATAGCCACACTACTCCAATGGATCAGGATGCTAAAGGCTAGAGGTGTTGAGAAACCTCTAAAGGACAAAACTATAGAAAGACCAAAATTTCAAACGAATCCATTCAACACTAGGGTTGAGAAAAACTAGGGGGCAACTCAATCTTCCCTATCTAATTTTTTTTTTTCAAAAAACTAGTAATGACACTTTCCCACATCTTCAACAACCTAGTGGAGCTTATGCACCACAAAATCATGTGACTCCCATAGTGTATCATCCCATCACTATCCAACCAATGTATCTAGGATATCAAACAAATGTGTAAATGAAAAATCAACTTAGTACACAAGCCCCATCCATGGGTCTCATGTTCATAAGAACTCCAACTTCTGAAGATTCTTTTTCAAGAACCTACTAAGACTATTTAAAAGAACCTCTTGACTTAAAAATTTGTAATATGTTATTATTACATCCCCTCCTAGATGTACCAAAATTCAAAGGGGAAGGGAATCCAAATTCCCACATCAAGGCATATATGATGACTGTAAGAGAGATCTTCCCTTGGGACATAGTCGTGGCTAGGATATTTCCCAAGACCCTTGAAGGAATCATGTTAAATTGGTACTATTACCTTCCAAAGGTCTCTATACATTTCTTCATACAACCCATTGGTGATTTTGTGATACCTTTCAATATGAACAAATTGGTCAAGGCAAGAATTTGAGAGTTCCTAAGTATGAAATAAAATGTTTAGTTATTGGTACATTTTTAGAAGTCAGAGGCAAGTCCTTTATTTGTCAACTAGTGCCCTAAATATGGCCCATAGAGAAATCTATAACCTCTTTTTGCATTTTGTAAATAGGGACACAAGGGAGGAGGTTTAGAAGTTACCTTATAAGTCTTATGAGGAATATTTAGAAAGTGCATTAAGAATTGATCAAGCCACAATTAGTAGTGGGTAAAGGGTTTACAGAATAAATGGATGGTTGATGACTTTCCAAGCTAGAGATAATAGCGAAAACAATCCTTCCACCATCAGGATATTGAAAAATAATCATAATGTAATGATATATGGGATAAGTGACATACCCCTTGTGAAAAGTGATGATTATAACAAGAATGGTCACCTCAACTTAATGCCCAATAATTTTAATACTATCAAGCATCCACATAATAGTAGATAATCTTATCAAAAGTCACAAAGAAATTTCTAAGGACCATAGTGTTATCCGTATGACTTGACACATACTGCTTGTTTCATAAAGCAAAGGGACATGATATAAATATTGTTGTTATATGGAGCCTAATCAGACTCAGAGGTTAAATTTACCCAACTTTTATCAGCGTGGTTTCCCCCCAAATATTTTCCTACTAGTTTTGGCACCTTAAAGTCTAAGTGCATGAAAATTATTCTGAGTTGGCAACCTAATCCAATGACTTGACACGAATCCCAAAACCACCTATTGGACCAATAGGATCCTAGGCGCTCACTTCATGCATTATGATTTCTAGGTGCCAGTTTGATGCTCCATCACAAGGAAAGTGCGCCCACACTTGCAAGTGTTTTTCTATAGGATCTAGGCGCCAGTTGAAGGTTGTAGTTGCCAAGAAGAGCGCCTAGCAAGAGGAAGTCTTTTGGAGTCTCTAAAACACATCAAACATTTGACTAACAACAAGATAACTTTTTCCCAAGTTAGGCGCTTCAAGAGGGAAGTTAAAACATGAATAAGTACCAACTTGTCTAGGCGCAAACTCAAGCTTGTTGAGGATACACATGGCGCCCAACATTCCTTGGTGATTTCATGAACTTCAAACTCTCAGAACTGTTCAAGGAATGCCCAATGCCCCTTCTTGATGATAGGCACCAAAGTGAGGGTGGAATTGCGCCTTGATGGCATTAGGCGCTATCTAGAGTATGCTACTCCATGGAAATGTGCCTTCTTATTTAGAGTAATTCAAACACTCCAATGTCTTCAATGATCAATTCCCCAACTTATGAGATGTCCTTCATTTTAAAACACATTGTAATGCTCCAGAGAGATGACTATACCTAGGCGTCAATCTGGGTTAGAAATGCCTCCAAAGTACGCCTTCTCTTTCAGAATGCAAAACAAGGTCCAAAGGTGCTAATAAACTGAAGCACTTCTTTGGAAAGGTCCCAGAGGTTAAGATGCGCCTTGTCTTAATGAGGTGCAACTCTTGGGTAAGAAAGCTTGTAAAGTGCACCCAACTTAGTGAAGAGGTTGATAACTTCTAAACCCTTCCTGGAACTTAGATTGATTCAACTGAAGATCATCTTGCACCAATACATCACCAAACTTTCAATCACAAGATCAATTCAAACTTAGGCGCTCATTAAGAGTCTTTCCAATGTTGGCGCATCTGAGAGGTTGAACTGGCAAGAGATGGAGCCTAGCTTCCTAGACCTTGTTTCAATATGTTTGAGTTCCAAAGTTGACTCAATGGTATCAAGATGGCACCATAGAGTCTTTGGACTAGTTCCTTAGAGTTTCAAAAACATTCTGGCTCCTTGAAAATTCCTCCTACATGCTTGAGCACCATTTCAAGGTCCTGGAACTATGATGTAGCGCCTTATTGCTCTAGGCACCCATTCATGATTGTGCAACTTGAGATTGGCGCCTACAGTGAATAGGCTTTCATCCTGACTTAATACACTGCCTCGTTCTGACAATTTTTGGGGCAGCAGAAAACCTTTCACCACTGGAAAATGCCTCAGAGATATAAAAAACTGAGAGAGGTTATTGTAGAGGCACTCTACATGATCGTGTTGCCTCAGATGGAATGTTTCTAAGTGACGGTTTTTGAGTAACATCTCGTCAAAGATTGCTGCCTTTTTACACTTTGGACTCTTCAAGGATATCGTCGGTACAATGTAGCTCAGACTGTTTCGACATGTTTGGGTGAAAACTAGGACCATGCCTAGCGTAAATGTACCCATCCAGATGCATTGGAATAGTTAGTTTGGTCACATCAGAAGCAGGACGAAAGTTACACCCCTTTGCAACTTTACACTGCCTCTTTCTGACGATTTTTGGGGCAGCAGAAAACCTTTCACCATGGGCAAATGCCTCAGAGATATAAAAAACTGAGAGAGGTTATTGTAGAGGCACTCTATGTGATCGTGTTACCTTAGACAGAATGTTTCTAAGTGACACATTTTTCGAGTAACATCTTATCAAAGATTGCTACCTTTTTGCACTTTGGACTCTTTAGGGATATCATTGGTACAATGTAGCTCAGACTGTTTCAACATGTTTGGGTGAAAACTCAGAATATGCCTAGAGTAAATGTACCCATCCAGACGCGTTGGAATAGTCAGTTTGGTCGCATCAGAAGTAGGATGAAAGTTACACCCCTTTGCAACTTTACACTGCCTCCTTCTGACGATTTTTGGGGGCAGCAGAAAACCTTTCACCACAAGCAAATGTCTCAGAGATATAAAAAATTGAGAGAGGTTATTGTAGAGGCACTCTACGTGATCGTGTTTCCTTAGACAGAATGTTTCTAAGTGACACAGTTTTTGAGTAACATCTCGTCAAAGATTGCTGCCTTTTTGCACTTTGGACTCTTTAGGGATATCGTCGGTACAATGTAGCTCGAACTATTTCAACATGTTTGGGTGAAAAATAGGACCATTCTGAGTGTAAATGTACCCATCCGGATGCGTTGGAATAGTCAGTTTGGTTGCATTACAAGCAGGACGAAAGTTACACCCCTTTGCAACTTTACACTGCTTCCTTTTGACGATTTTTGGGGCAGCAGAAAACCTTTCACCACAGGCAAATGCCTCAGAGATATAAAAACTAAGAGAGTTTATTGTAGAAGCACTCTACGTGATTGTGTTGCCTTAGACAGAATGTTTCTAAGTGACACAGTTTTTGAGTAACATCTCGTCAAAGATTGCTACCTTTTTGCACTTTGGACTCTTCAGGGATATTGTCGGTACAATGTAGCTCGGACTGTTTCGACATGTTTAGGTGAAAAACAGGACCATGCCTAACATAAATGTACCCATCCGGATGCGTTGGAATAGTCAGTTTGGTCGCATCATGAGCAGGACACCAAAAATACAAAAGTTGCTTTGTGCAACTTGACAACATTGACACTTTTTTGCAACATGACTCATAGACTCAAACTGACCCCAGATGACTCAAAGTGACTTAAAATCACCTTGATTTTGGTGCCCAATGTACATTATAGAGGTTGAGGCGCTCCTTATCATTCAAACATCTTAGATGAGCGCATAGGAAAGGAAAAAGCTCTAAGTTTCATCATCATAAGCACCTAATATCAAGAGACTTTAATGGCTCAAACCTCAGCATGGAGTCCTAAGGCACATTTCATGTCTCCTTTCATCCATTTTGGCACCCTTATGTAGATTTTTCAACTTGATTTGGCGCCCTATATGTGAAGGAAGATCTAAAGGCATGAAAGTGGATGTCGTTTTGCAAGAGTTTGGATCATCAAAATTGAAAGAAATAAGTCTATTAAGCTTGGGCATCCTTGGTCTTCTTTTCATTCATTATGAGCACCTTGGGAGAATGGTATATAGGTCATCATCATGATTGGGCACCGTGGATCCAGAGTGTTGGAGAGATCATCAAATGGTGTCTAGAGGAAGTAGGGTGATTTATGAGTTTGGTTGCATCAGGAGCAGGACACCAAAAATGCATAACATGATGATGTAAAAATGTGTATATGTGTAAAAATGCAGGAGGAAATTAAAAAAGACAAACCTTACAAATTAATGTGCATACTTACAACTCAATGTAACATGACTTTACAAAATCAATGTGAATACTTACAAATTAATCCAATGAACCATCCGGGTCTGCTCTACTCTTTATTGTGTCAAGTATTGCTTCATGGTCAGACTCACGCACCTTCCACAAGATTTTGTTCAAAGGTCTACCCCGATACTTTATCAAATGAACATTGGATGCCACGACAATGTTCAAGTAATGAAGAATCTTCCGATGCGTGTCAAAGTCCTGAAATAGCCAAATATTAACACTCTTATGTGGGTACCTTTTAATCCATGTTCCAGTAATAACCACTGAGCCTGTAGGGTATTCGATGTTTTCTCCATCTGTAACAGGGGCCTCCAATTTCTTTTTGGCCTCAACACAACGACATAAGTAATAATCTGTTCCCTCTTCATTATCTTCATATGCAATAACTGCATATACATGCCCTACATTGATATGTGTAGCAAATTAGATGAAATTAGTCAACATTACAAAAATACTACAAAGTAAGATAACATTACCTGGTTGAACTAGATGAAATTAGATGCATATACGTGCCCTATATTACCTGGTTGAACTAAATCTAATATGTGGTCAAAGTCAACTGATGATTCCATCTGTGTTAGTTCCAGTGCCGTCGGGGGTCGATACGTGTCAAGTGCGCTAAGATAACTTAACTGCCATTTGTCAACCCACTCCTTTGACTTGCACTCATCCCAGACTTGAATTGTATAGGAAGAACAAAAGCATGACATCTTTCGTATATGGATACTCCATGAACCTGCAATTGAGCTTCTGAAAGAGTGCATCTCATTTGATCCTGTCAGTGTACAACAGTCCTCATATGGTGCAATGTTAGTATCATCTATCAACCAAAAAAATGTACGAACTGAAGACTTACCTTCATTACCTGGACCCATGGAAGCATTACACCACTTGACAATCGATTTTGCATCTGTCAAATTTGCATTGTCTTATACTTTAACTCTTCTCGTGCGATGGCTCTTTTGATACATGCTCCTGCACCATCATGCTTCCCCTTTCCATGCTCGGCCTCACAAAAGTTCCACATTTGTTGAATACCTGTAAAATTATGCCTCCTACTCAGCCAATAGAAATTCTGTGAGTTCTTGAATTGTGACATACAGTTATCCAACCATATGATATGTTGACTAAATGATATGCCCCTTCTAGCCAAATCATTGTAGAACACCTGAAAGCAACCTTGCACAAACTCTGTAGAATGCGTGCGATCATCACTAATATAGAAATTATACTCCCTTATGGTCTTTCTGTCATCCTCTGTACTATCATTCGCATGAATGAATGCGATGTGCACAAATATAGAAACCTGTGTGGAGTTGTAATATTGTGATTGCACCTCACACTGTGGCTGTAGACTGTAGTTCTCTGCAAAGTCGACGACTGAAACAATGCTACCAACTGGAAATGTGTCCTTGCATAACTTGAATTGCAAGTCCAACCACCGAGATCTATGGGCATGTCTTGCATACTCATATACTATGCTATCATGAAATATAGGCATAAACTGATACACTGGAATCTTTTCAATAACCAATTCACACCTCTTTGCTTCTTTACCATCTTTTGTATTGTATGCCACTATTTTATACTTGCCAAACTCTACTAGTTTGTTTCTAACCATGTGTTATTTCCATATGTTCACATATTGGCAAATGTTGCAAGCCACCGCAATAATGGCATGTGCCATCCAAGCATAATTTCTTGTAGAATATTTGACCTTCCTCTCTTTCACATAAAATTCTTAATATGAAGTCTCTTCAAGATGTTGGTGGGGCACATATGGCACAACCCTACAAATCATTGTTAGTATGCATATCTAAACATATAGACCTATAAGCATCAAAATGGTTAGAAAATTCAATATGTAATCTACAACAACAAGTAGTGCGTGTGTGATTTATCTAAACATAGAAAGGTTTTAGCATTTCAAAATATTTTTGACAAATTTTAATTTGAGGATACTTCTCTAGAAATTTATAATAAAACTGTGTTTGAGTCTCATCCAAAAAATGCTTTGGATGTGGCTTGTGGTTCTAACTACCGATTCTCCTTCTTACCACATCCCTTTGATTCAGAGATACCCTTGTGTAATTCTTCTAAAAGTCTTCAATTAGTGATCTCAATGCTTCAACAATTGGTTTATCTTTTCATGGTAGTCTCCCCGAGAACGCCCATAATTCATTGGCATTAGTGTCCTCAATTCTTTGGCATCTTCCAACGGCTCTTGATAAAGTTTTCCTATTAATTCTCAATTCTTGACTCGTCTTTCTAATAAGACAAGCTTTCCTCATTTGACTACTTACTATAGTCGATGTAATCACACGCCGTGTTGCATTACTATCTTTTGTGCGTGAGGTGTTACCCACACTCTCATACGCACTCATTAGATTCTTGACAATAGATTTTTCACTTGAAGCCTCTAATGTTCTCAACCCAAGAATATTCATGATAGACCTATACTTTATACTTCACATCATTTCAACAAATAGTTGACATCCTGCAGTCTGATTTAACTTTTCAAAGAACAATCTCCAAATCTTATTAGCATATCTTCTACAAGTGCATTTTGGAATCTTACCTTCCATTGGCTACAAAATATTCTCATCAATATCAATCAAATACTTTGGCTTTCTATGCAAAATTCTAGGTGGTGTTAAGTTAGGTAAATTTAGCTCAACATTAGGAATTTCATCAATATTTAAATGAGATGGGTTAGATGGCATACCTTTGATCGAAGATGGAATAGATGACATACCTTGAGGTTGAGGTGGGAACGATGGCGTACCTCCTTCATCACATGTGAGTGATGATGTACTCTCAACTTGAGATGTGGTAGATGGTGTCCCTACATGTTGACTTGTGGTAGAGGACGTGTCTCCAACTATGGTATTCAAATCTCTCGTACCACGAAGTTTTTACATTTGTTCTCTTTGTGCCGCCAATACCATATCTCTTTGTGATGGTTGTGGTTCCTCTTCAATTGGTATGTCTTCATTTATCGTGTCCAATTTCCTCTTCTCACAAAGTTCCCTCATAGCCACTGCTTTCTTCGCATTCTTAGCTTCTATCTCTTCTTGTGTTGGTTTAATTCTTGATCGTTTCCTTGACATGACAGAGAATTTGTCTATAGCATGATAAAGAGACCAATATTAGTTCCTAAGAAATGAATACAAGATAATAGTGGGATTGTATTTTTTTTATGTTGTAAGGATTTATTCTTGTATAGTTTGACGTCATGGTATGTTAAGGTCTGTTTATTACACATAATTATTAAAGAGCCCAAGTGTAGAAAATATACATGGCATCATGTGAGATTGTAGGCTACTTTCTTGATTGAGAATGTGTCTATTTTAAACATGTATGATAAAGCATGATAAAGTAATTCAATCCGAAATAAGGAAAATGTAAAGAACATGCATGTAAAGACTTGACATACCTAAAAAATAAAGATTCAAATGGAGAGAGTACCCAATTATGTAGTGTTTTTTTCTTCTTGCATCAAACTCCTCAACAATTTGAGTTTTTCACCACTTGCTTCCTTTTCAATGTTAAATTGAATAACACTCAAATATAATTACTAACAACAATACTATTAACCAATCTATAATGTTAAATTCTTAAAATTGAATCACAATTAACATTGCAACACTACAAAAATTAAAACTTGAATAGATATATATCAAACTTGGTGTGAAAACTATGTTATTTCCTCCTTCTCAAGTTGGCAAAGTAGAAAAGGTGGTGGAAAGATCATGCAAAGGTGGTACAATGTGTCAAATGTGCATGTGAACTTCCCACCAGCATGAAAGCACTTCTTTTTTGTCAGAGCATGCATAGAATCAGTAAGAAAATAGAGCATGTGGGCCTGGATCACAGGGGTCAACACTTTTTTACCATTTCAATAGCAAGACAAAACGCGAGTGCGTTATAACGTGCTCGCGTTTTGTCCTGCTATAGATTGATCACATCCTTTTCATTGATCACATCTCTTTCCAAACCTTCCCCTTCAGACTTAAATGACCACAAGGTTTTTGAGGGAGAACTTTTCCTGTTTCTTATAAGAGCTTGCTAGATGCTCCGCCATATGATAGGCATAACAATGAAGGGGCAAGCCCTCATAATCAAGTTCTTGATAGAAAATGCCCATCGAGGAAGAAAGATAGATCTTCTTTGGAAGCAAAAGTTCTAGTTTGTGACAAATCCTTATCCAAGCATAAATAGCAGGGGTTCTGTCAAGCGATTTCCAATCCACTTCCACAAAGTCTCCTGAAGACTTCCTCATTGATTCCAAAACATCCACACCCCAAAACTAGAGAGGCAATCAATATAACCGAACCCATAAATCTACATTTGACGAAAGAAACCCTCAACACTATACCTTAAACCCTAATCCCTCAACCCTAAACCTTATCCCTAAACCATAATCCCTCAACCCTAACCCCTAATCTGTCACCCCTCAACTATAATCCCTCATCCCTAAACCCTAAATGCTATCCCTATTCCTAAACCCTCAACAGACTCAATACTATACCTTAAACCCTAATCTCTCTACCCTCGACACTCTTATTTAACCCTAATCCCTTGACCATTAACCCTATCCCTCAACCTCAACCCTCAACCCTCAACCCTCAACTCTCAACATTAAACCCTAATTCATCAACCCTAAACCCTAATCCCTCAAGCCTAAACCCTATCCCTAAACCATCAACCCTCAACACTATACCTTAAACCCTAATCCCTATCCCTCAACCCTTAACCCTTAAAACTTAAACCCTATCCCTACACCCTCAACACTTGACACTATATCTAAAGCCTTAAACCCTCATCCCTAAAGCCTCAACCCTCAATCCTTAAACCTTCAACCCTAAACCCTATCCCTAATCCCTCTGCCCTCGACACTCTAACCCTAACCTTGACATTAAATGTTAATCCGTCAACCCTAAACCATAATCCATCAACCCTAAACCCTATCCCTAATCCCTCAACCCTCAACACTAGACCTTAAACCCTAATCCCTCAACCCTCAACCCTAAACCTTATCCCTAAACCCTAATCCCTCAACCCTAATCCATCATCCCTCAACTCTAATCCCTCATCCCTAAACCCTAAATGCTATCCCTATTCCTAAACCCTCAACAGACTTGATACTATACCTTAAACCCTAATCCCTTATCCCTAAACCCTCCAACCCTATTCCTAATCCTTATACCCTCCACACTCTACTTTAACCCTAATCCCTCGACCCTCAACCCTATCCCTAAACCCTTGATCCTCGAACCTCAACCCTCAACCCTCAACATCAAACCCTAATCCCTCAACCCTCAACCCTAATCCATCATCCCTCAACTCTAATCCCTCATCCCTAAACCCTAAATGCTATCCCTATTCCTAAACCCTCAACAGACTCGATACTATACCTTAAACCCTAATCCCTTATCCCTAAACCCTCCAACCCTATTCCTAATCCTTATACCCTCCACACTCTACTTTAACCCTAATCCCTCGACCCTCAACCCTATCCCTAAACCCTTGACCTTCGAACCTCAACCCTCAACCCTCAATGTCAAACCCTAATCCCTCAACCCTCAACATCAAATCCTAATCCCTCAACCCTTCACTCTAATCCCTCAACCCTAAACCCTATCCCTAAACCCTCAATAATATACCTTAAACCCTAATCCCTCAGCCCTCAACCCTAAACCTTATCCCTAAACCCTAATCCCTCAATCCTCAACCCTAATTCATCATCCCTCAACTCTAATCCCTCATCCCTAAACCCTAAATGCTATCCCTATTCCTAAACCCTCAACAGACTTGATACTATACCTTAAACCCTAATCCCTTATCCCTAAACCCTCCAACCCTATCCCTAATCCTTATACCCTCCACACTCTACTTTAACCCTAATCCCTTGACCCTCAACCCTATCCCTAAACCCTTGACCTTCGAACCTCAACCCTCAACCCTCAACATCAAACCCTAATCCCTCAACCCTTAACTCTGATCCCTTGACCCTCAACCCTATCCCTAAACCCTAAACACTAAACCCTCAACCCTCAACGTCAAATCCTAATCCCTCAACCCTTCACTATAATCCCTCAACCCTAAACCTGATCCCTAAACCCTCAACACTATACCTTAAACCCTAATCCCTCAACCCTCAACCCTAAACCTTATCCCTAAACCCTAATCCCTCAACCCTCAACCCTAATCTGTCATCCCTCAACTCTAATCCCTCATCCCTAAACCCTAAATGCTATCCCTATTCCTAAACCCTCAATAGACTCGATACTATACCTTAAACCCTAATCCCTTATCCCTAAACCCTCCAACCCTATCCCTAATCCTTATACCCTTCACACTCTACTTTAACCCTAATCCCTTGACCCTCAACCCTATCCCTAAACCCTTGACCCTCGAACCTCAACCCTCAACCCTCAACGTCAAACCCTAATCCCTCAACCCTTAACTTTGATCCCTCGACCCTCAACCCTATCCCTAAACCCTCAACCCTCAACCCTCAACCCTCAACGTCAAATCCTAATCCCTCAACCCTCAACGTCAAATCCCTCAACCCTAAACCTGATCCCTAAACCCTCAACACTATACCTTAAACCCTAATCCCTCAACCCACAACCCTAAACCTTATCGCTAAACCCTAATCCCTCAACCCTCAACCCTAATCCGTCATCCCTCAACTCTAATCCCTCATCCCTAAACCCTAAATGCTATCCCTATTCATAAACCCTCAATAGACTCGATCCTATACCTTAAACCCTAATCCCTTATCCCTAAATCCTCAAACCCTATCCCTAATCCTTATACCCTCCACACTCTACTTTAACCCTAATCCATCAACCCTCAACCCTATCCCTAAACCCTTGACCCTCGAATCTCAACCCTCAACCCTCAACGTCAAACCCTAATCCCTCAACCCTTAACTCTGATCCCTCAACCCTCAACCCTATCCCTAAACCCTCAACCCTCAACGTCAAATCCTAATCCCTCAACCCTTCACTCTAATCCCTCAACCCTAAACCCTATCCCTAAACCCTCAACACTATACCTTAAACCCTAAACCCTAATCCCTCAACCCTAAACCTTATCCCTAAACCCTAATCCCTCAACCCTAATCCATCATCCCTCAACTCTAATCCCTCATCCCTAAACCCTAAATGCTATCCCTATTCCTAGACCCTCAATGGGCTCGATACTATACCTTAAACCCTAATCCCTCTACCCTCAACACTCTTATTTAACCCTAATCCCTTGACCATTAACCCTATCCCTCAACCTCAACTCTCAACCCTCAACCCTCAACCCTCAACTCTCAACATTAAACCCTAATTCATCAACCCTAAACCCTAATCCCTCAAACCTAAACCTTATCCCTAAACCATCAACCCTTAACACTATTCCTTAAACCCTAAACACTATCCCTAAAGCCTCAACCCTAAACCCTAATCCCTAATCCCTCTACCCTCAACACTCTACCTTAAACCTAATCCCTCAACCCTTAACCCTAAACGCTATCCCTAAAGCCTCAACCCTAAAACCTAATCCCTCGAAGTCCTAAACTCTAATCCCTTATCCCTAAACTCTAAATCCTATCCCTAAATGCTCAACCCTCAACCTTAAACCTTAATCACTCAATCCTTATCCACCCCTCTCCTCCCCTATCTGGCTCACTCCCATCTCTAACCTCCTCTACCCTTGACACTATACATACGTACATATAGGCATACATAGATACATACATACATACATATTGGCATACATAGATACATACATACATACATATAGGCATACATAGATACATACATACATATAGGCATACATACATACATGATTAATAGCCTTGAACATAAAAAAATTTAAGGGGAACATAACGCGAGCACATTATAACACACTCGCGTTATGTCAAACATGAAAAACAACAGACTTGCGGAAAAGGAAAAATGCAAAGCAAAACATAACGCGAGCGCATTATAACGCACTCACATTATGTCTTGCTTTGGGAATCCCAAGCCTTGGGCTTGGGATTTGCTTTGGATTTCCAACCCAAAGGCTTGGAGTGCCTTTTGAATAGTCACAGACGTGTTTTTCCAGATTCTTTAAGATTTCACATAATTTCGATCGTGCTAACCCTCAAATTTGCACGTGTTTCAATGTCAAACAAATCAAACACCTAAGTAATGTTAGGCTTTCTCTTAGCTATTTGACGATGTGATTTTTTTCACATTTTAACAATGTTAAGCCTTTCATCTTTAATTTCTTTTGTTTGTGTGTCCATTTTTGGGTAAAAACCACTGTTTGGTCTTTTTTTCATTGTAAATTAATTATTCATTGAAATTTCAAAAAAATTACATATTTAGAAACTAGACTCCATTCTACAAATATTAAAAAAATAAAAAAATGATTTTCAATTAGTTTTCAAAATTTATAGGGGTAGCACGGCCAAAATTCTATTTTTTAGGATGTGTCCACTTTGAAAATTAGTAAAAAAATCAAATATTCATCAAAAAAATATCAGAAAAATCAGGCATAAACTACATGCTATTAGCTAATTTCTCACTGAAGTGATTTTAAAAATACCAAAAAAAAAGTTGACCTTTTGAGGGAGCCACAAAACATGCTATGTTATGTTTTTTTGATAGAAACAACAGCAATTTCTGTGGCTCCCTCTTTTAAACCCCTTAATTTATGCCATTTTAAAAAAAATAGTAGTTTAGAAAGTAGACTCGGAGCACTACAAACATTGTTTTGGTTGCATCTCCAAATTTTGAGTGTAACTATGCTCAATTTCTCATCCAAGGCCAATATTTCCTGATTTCAGAAAAAAAGTGGCCACTTAAGACCCCTTTTTGGCCCCCCATCTTCTTGCACTTACCCATTACAAAGAGGCTCACTGCCTTAGGGCTCACTTCCCAAGGCTCATTTCCCTTAAGGATTCACTATCCACGAAAGGATGCTCACTGCATATAGGCTCACTGCCAAGGGGTGGGTCACTGCTAAGAGGGGTGACTAACTACCAAGAGGGGTGGCTCACTGCCATGAACTGATATTGTGCTAGGGAAAAACTGGTTAAACATATAGAAATAAAACTATAGCTAACCCTAACTACAATGAAGAGCAATCTAGCCTAGAAAATCATCAATCAAACATGAAAAGAAACTAAAATCTAAGCTAACTATTGACTAATCTTCATTGCTCTCCTCCATCTTGCCTCATTGTTCTCATATTTGTAGGTTTTGCACAATCGTGAGAAGCTCATGTATGTGGGCAACAAGACATTGGAGATAGTATATCAGATGCAGAGCTAAGAAATGTCTTCTAAGAGGTGAAAATGAAGCTGGATGGGTTGTTTTATAGAGGAGCTGATTTGAATGAATGGCTAGGATTCATTGTTGACTTGGGAGCCAAATCAAGTGTGGAGAATGATTAGGGTTTCTCCCACCACTAGAGGACAAAAGTGAATTTAAAATTCACAAATATGATGAGGTGGAGGATGTTTAGATTAAATAAACTTGGTTATTTTATTTAATTCATTTGAAGAAGTGGAACATGAACCTTAGTTAAACAAATGAGATTTATTTAACTAAGTGAGGGATATGATTTATTTGTTTGAATAAATTAAATGAAGGCAACTTTAGGGAAATGAATGATTAGATAATTAATCAATTAAAATCAATTATTTAACCATCGAGGCAAATTAGGGAAAATTGGTAGGGTGTGGAGGAAATTAGGGTTTTACGATCTGAGGACACTTTTAGGTGTCTACATTTTGCCCCTCTTTGAGATGATGTTTGAGATGATGCAATTTATGTCGAGTAACATCATTTCAAAGAATCTAAGGAAATGGATAGAGAAAAAGGATGATGATGGAAAGATAGGATGATGATGTCCCCTCGAGAGGATAGGTGGGTTGGACAAACACAGGTAGGCTCTCGAAATGAAATGGATTGGTTAAGGAAGAAAGATAGAAGAGTGGATAGAAGAAATGAATGATACGAGAGAGAGAGATGGTGGAGGAATAAAAGATTGGCTAGAAGAATGGGAATGATACCTTCCTTTGATAGATTTTTGAGCTTCTCACTTGCAATTTTTTCTGCTTATCATCATAGAACTTATTATGTCAAAGGCCAAAGTGGAAAGTGTAGTCCCTTGTGAAACAGGCACACGACAGACAAGGAATGTCTGACTCAGACTAGTAACTGTGATACCTTGTCAAAACATGTGATGAGATAACTGTGAGGTGTGCAAGTCCTAATGCAAGGAAGCATTTATTCTTTCCAATGCATAGGATGTCTTTGATTCATACCCAATGGAATCCTGATCACACGCAAGGCACCAAGTTGCCCTAGTCATTTTTTGCAAGACAAACCGCAGACAGTAATCAAAGAAAAAGGTCTTGCCCTATCCTCACTTCTCTTCATCACTTAGGGACTGCCTCGAGAAGCATAAGAACAAGACTGCAAAAACAATCCAGTAAAAGATAAGACAAACTAGACCAATAGCCATTTGGATCTTTTGCCAAGTGATATGTGTTTGATTGATTGATTATGATTAGATGAAGAAGGCCTGGTTTCAAGATAGGAAGCATGTCGTATAAGACGCCTAGTTTGGTTTCAACAATGCAACATCTTGTATAAGGCATGTAATAAGATTGGTTGACACTAGTGTTGTTGGCCATGCGAGCAACACCAGGGTTTGATTGTTGATGTTTGATAAATGATGCATGTCGTATAAGGAATAGAATCCTAGTTTCGATGATGCCCCATTCCATACAAGGTATGCTTAATGATTGACAAGGATAGCTTGATAGTGACATAGGATTATCACGAGGTGATTGATTGGTTTGACTGATTGGGTAGCTTGTCTGGTTGATGTTTGGGATTGGTTTAAAGTGTGTGAAAGACTAATTGCTTTGGTCTGATCAAAGTATCCTTCTCATCAAAGGATGACTTATTATGACAGTTGACAGGACGGACCCTAAGGGACTGACCTAATGCCTTGGGGGCGCATCAAAGATGGCCTTGCCTACATGAAAGCTCAGAGGTGATGTATCGACCATGCGAACTGTGGATGATTTGAAGAACTGATTTGACTAACATGAGGATGTGATTGATCAAGAGATTTAGTTGAAGAATTGAATGATTTGAAGAATTGATTTGGTTGGAATGATTTGATGAATTGAATTGGTTTGAATGAATGTATTGAATGATTCGGTGGATTGATATGATGATTTGATTGATTTTATTGCTTCAATTTTTTATGGGTATTTGATTTTTTGTGATTTTTGATGATATTTGATGTTTTTGGAATTTTTGAGAATAGTTGGATGTTTTTGGATTTTGACATATTTTGATTTTTTTGGATTTTTGACATGTTTCAATTTTTTTGTATTTTGACATGTTTTGATTTTTTTGGTTTTTGCAATGTTTTGATTTTTTTTGGGTATTTTTGGATGTTGTGATTTTTTTTTTGTATTTTTCAATGTTTTGATTTTTTTATTTTTTTTGAAATGTTGTGATTTTTTTTGTGTTTTTTGAAGTGTTTTGAAAATGTCAATGGATGACAACTTGAGGTAGCCTTTGCACTAAATACCAATGACAAGGGAAAACCAAGTCAAGGTGCAAGGAGGAATGTAGGATGGATAGATAAACGGATAGGCGATATTGGATGGAAAGGATGTATGCGTAAGAGAGCAAGGATGTGATCTCCAAGGACTATGTCGCGTAGAGATAACTTGCCCCATTCTAGGTGTAAGGCTTAGGATTTTTCATGACAATGCTTATGATGAAGGGGATGATGATATGATTGTTTGGAAAGGATGAGGTATATCAAGAGATAACCAAGACATTTATCAACATGTTTGCCCCCAATCTTTATCAAGATCAAAAGAGGAAGGGAGAGTGAATGGACTCGATAGGATAGGTGTATCCAGGTATAATGGATAAGGATGGTAAGATGGAAAATGATAGGATGAGACAGCGTGCCCCCAAGTGTAAGCGACATAGAAAATCAACTTACACATGACGCCTATTTGCCATGTTTTCATCATGGTACTTATCCAAGGTGCCACCAAGGGTAGTTTTTACCGTTGGACGAAGGGATTTCTCTTTACTTTTTTTATTTTTTCTTTTGACTTTTTTCCTTTTTTTTTGACTTTTTGATTTTTGAATGGGAGAAAGCACAATATGGAAAGGAGGGACTCAAATGTCTAGTTCCATGAAGGTGATAGTGTCCCATTGGAGAAAGATGTCATCGCATGGACCATGTCAAATGCTCATAGATGTTGGTAAGGGATTGTATGAAATAAAAATGGATAAGGTAGATAGTGGATTATGGAAGGAATGATAGTGGATTATGATGTGGATTATGTAGGGATGATGCAATGATGATTGATAGGTTTATCCAAAAGCATGGACCATATGAAGATGATGAGTGAAATATGTAGGATAATGGTTAAACGATGGGATGATGGAATGGAAAGGAATCATGACCAACAGTTGTACACAACATTTTAAGCATTGAGGTTGTTGATTAGATGGTGGTGTAGGAAGCAATGGTGATGTTTTCTTAGGAGATGGGTGATGTAAGCATTTTGGGACCCACATAGACTTAGTGTTTTTGATGATTTTTTCTCGACTTGTGGGTTGGAAGAATTTGAGACTTTTGCATGGAATGGTATTTTTGAATGGAGGGGGATGGTTGGGATTTTTGAGAGGTGGATGCCTCATTTGACTTAATTGCTTTTTGTTTAGGGACCCATACCATTTTGGTTTTGGACCTTTCATTTGGAGGTATGGGTTTGGATAGATTTTTGAATGGATTTTTCTTTGATTCTTTGCATTTGTACCCTAAGGCATTAGGACCCTTAGGATTTCTAGCTTTATGTAAGGAGGTATCCAAATATTTATTTTTGAATCTGGAATGAGTGGAAGCTTTATATTTACACAACGTGTGCATTTGTTGGTCATGATTAGGAATGTAAGGGTATTTACGAATGATAGGAATGTTAGGAGTTAGAAGAAGTGGAGGCAAATTAGATGGTGAAAGGTGTATGGTCACATACTTTTTACATTTGTAGGATGATGGAGGTGGAATGGCGACATATGTTTTGGTTACATGATCAGATTTGTGATGGAAAGTGGTGGATTTAGGAGGAATGGAAGTGGCACCAACATTGTTAGATTGTTGTCCTTGGGGTGTGTATCCAAGGCTATATGAGCATGGAGGGACATTGACATGTATGGGCTCCAAAATACCTTGTTTGTGAAGGCCTAAGCCGTTACCTTGGTAGTTCATGTTTTAGAGCATGCGATTGACAATGGGACTAGGTGTAGTTTGGACACTAGACTTGAGCAGATTACTTGATGGAGAAGGCGAAGTGGAAGACAAAGGTTGTTGTGTTCTTAAGGAGGAGCATTCATGTATGAAAGTGGATAGGCCAAGTGAATATGATGGTGGACTTGAAAGGGGGTTGATAGTGGATGATGTGGAAGGATCATTAGGAGCTTGATTATCATTGCATTCACTAAGATCCAAGTTATTTGTTTGATCTTCTATTTTTTCTTGGGAGGTACTTGTCTCATCATGGGAAGTAGAAGTTCTGGATCATGTAGATGGTTAGATGGAGGATGGATGGATGGAGTGGTAAGCTCTTGACCATGGAACGCATAAAGTTGGTTAAGTGGATCATCATGGCCTTCTTGATCATAAGTGGGATCTTGATCATAAATGGGAGCTTGATCATGAATAGGATTAAGTGTGTTATGGATGGGTGGAATGGAAGTGGTTTGATCTTGATTTGAATTAAGGACTAATGTTTCCATGTGCTTAGGAGTATACCCTTGACATACCTATTGACTTTGAGTAGAAGTGGATGACTCTTGGATAGGTTCAATAAGTTGTTGACCACATGATGGGGTTGAATGTTTGGACATGGTATTTGAGGACTCTTTGGTAGCCTCAAGCATATGTGTTGGATGACATGGAGATAGTTGATCCCTTGCTAGTAACCTTTGGATCACATCCTTTGCAAGGGCATGTGTGGAAGGACAATATAGGGGATGGATAATGAGGGTAGATGGTGTGGACTTATGAATAGGGTTAGTTGAAAGTTCCCGTGGTGGAGGGACAAGAGGGATGGAAGGCATTGGCTTAGGGTTTGGACTTTGACTAGGTGGAGTGTCAAAGGAATTGGATGAATTGGTGGGTTTGGATTTTCTTTTGCAATGTTTGAACTTATGATGTGGATTTGATGGAGAATTAAATGGTAGAAGGTACTTATAGGGTGGATGAGGTAGACTTATATGTTTCCCTTGTCAAAGGTGGCATCAGAATGCGAAGGCACCATGTCTTGCTGCCAAGGTGGACTTGGATAATCTTGTGAATAGGCTTGGCATGCTTGAACCTTGTTCTCTAGGATCATCATGGAATGACACATGTCTTCATATCGTTGTATGCCATCTTGTGGGATTAGGACCATGTTGAAAAGTGCTTGACTAGGATGAGGGTGATGGTTTGGAATGATTATGAATGTGATGGAGTATGAGATTGGATGATTAGAAGGATGATTAGACGGATGATTAAGGATGATTAGGGTATGGTTAAGGTTGACTTGGAAATGATTAGGATAAGGTGAGGTGATTAATATGAACTTGATTAAATGATGTGGTTAAAAAGGGTGATTAGGATGTGAAGGTTGAATGATGAAGATATGAGTAGGATGTGATTATGATAATGTCAAATGACAAGAATAATGATTAGGATGTCATTTAGAATGAAGGTGACAAGAGTGGATGTGTTAGTGAGAATGTTGAGAATGGGTTGAATAAATTAATTCCCTTTCACATTATCCCTTTCACTACTCCCTTTTGAATGTTGAGAATGTTGAGAAGGTTGAGAATGTTGAGAATGGGATGACTAAGAGGATCTACTCCCTTTTCTCTTTGTTTTGTAACCGTGTCTCTACTTGTGAATTATGGGATGATATGGGGGTGTCGATGCAAGATGATGAGGCCTAGACTATGATAGAGGCTAATGATTTTAGTCTTGGAAAAGTCTAGCTCCAAGAGGGTACTCTCGTCTACTAATGACCTTGTCAAAGTATAAATTGGATTTATCGAGACCTTGAGGTGTGGATTGAAATGATTGATTAAAGTGAACTCGTGAGTTTCAGAATTCACTTCGAATGGACTTAAACTAGCCTTGGAGTATTAAGCCCAAGTGGAAGAAATGATTGATGAAAGTGAACCCATGAGTTTCAGAATTCACTTGGAAGGATGGACTTAAACTAGCCATGGAGTATTAAGCCCAAGTTGTGATTGATGTGAAAAATATCTC
This sequence comes from Cunninghamia lanceolata, assembly GCA_027924645.1. Classification (NCBI taxonomy): domain Eukaryota; kingdom Viridiplantae; phylum Streptophyta; class Pinopsida; order Cupressales; family Cupressaceae; genus Cunninghamia; species Cunninghamia lanceolata. The sequence goes on along the minus strand of BSBN01000677.1, from coordinate 8,603,086 downwards.
AAGGTCTCTTGGTCCACAGATTTGTACTTGTGATATAGTCAAGCTTCGACAGTTTCTCCCTATGTTTTGACCTAAGGAAGACTAATGTTTAGGGTCCTCTATAGATGTCAAGGGCTAAATGCTAATGAAATGTTGTGATGAAATGTAGTGGAATGAAATTGAATATGTATTGGGTGAATAGAACCAATAAGTCTATAATTTTTTGACGTGGTTGCAATTGGATTTGATAGGGAGAGTAGATACTCAATGTTTTCCATATGGTTATGGTGTATTGTGATTGGGATGAAATGGATGAATTTGATTGGATTGGAATGAAGGGTTGGGATATGATTAAGATGTGATTGATTGGATTAGAATGAAGATGATGTTGTGTAGTGATGAGATTAGATGATTTTGGATGGATTAGGAAGACGTTGATTGGATTATGAATGAAGATGATTATGGTATGATTAGGATGATTAAGATGGTGGTGGTTAGATGAAAGAGGCGATTAGGGTTTGATAAGGATGACTTGGATATGATTAGGAGAGTGATTAGGATAATTATGATGTTGTGTAATGATGAGATTAGATGACTTTGGATGGATTAGGAAGACATTGATTGGATTATGAATGAAGACGATTATGGTATGATTAGGATGATGATTAGGATGAAGTGTATTGATTATGGATGATTTAGGTTTGAATGATGATGACTTGGGTATGATTAGGGTATGATATGGAATGATTAGGGATGAGTAGGATGATGATTGGGATGAAGTTTAGTGATTAGGAATGATGAATATGATATGATTAGATGAGGTGTAATGGTGATTAGGAAATGTGATTAGGATAGGACAAGTGGGATGATTAAGATGGGGATGGTTGGATAATGTGACTAGGGGATGATGACTAGATTGATTAGGATATGGTGTGGAATGATAAGATGAGATTGATTGGCCTTAGGAGGGTGATGATTATGATGTTGGAGAAGGACAAGTTTGGATGATTTGGATTGATTAGGATGATGGTGACAAGGGATGATTTAGGTTTGAATGATGATGACTTAGATATGATTAAGGTATGATATGGAATGACTTGGGATGATTAGGATGATGACTTGGGATGGTTAGGATAATGATTTAGGATGATGTTAATTGGATGAGTAAGATGATGTGTAATGATTATGAATGATGACTAGGGTATGATTAGGATGTGATTAGGGTATGGTATGGAATGATTAGGGATGTTAGGATGATGATGATTAGATGAAAGAGGTGATTAGGGTTTGATAAGGATGACAAGGATATGAGTAGGAGAATGACGAGGATGATGTTGATTGGATAAGGATGACAATGTGTAGTGATTAGGAATGATGAATGGGATATGGTTAGGATGTGGTTGTGTGATGAAGATATGATTAGGATAAAATCTATTGGCTTAGGAGGATGATTAGGATATGAAGGTTGAATGATGAGGATAGGATAAGAATGTGATGATGATATGATGACTTGGATTGATTAGGATGAAAATGGATTACGATATGGTGACTTGGAATGCATGGATGGAAAGAATGTCTAAGGGTGATGATTAAGCAAGCACACACATCAATCATAGAAGACATTTGGCAGTCAGATTGGCTATTTTGTAGTGACTTGATGTTTTGCAAACACTTGTAGACATGCACAATCCTAGGGCTAGGCAAGGACTATACTTGCTGAGTTCCCACTTAGATTTCTCCAGCTATGCCTATTTAAAGTGGATAGCTCCAGGAACTTGGTGGCATGAGCTCCCCCTTACAGTGCACTCACTTCACAGGCACACCAAGTTCCAAGCCCTCAAGATGCACAGATCTTGAGGTACTTTGCTATCTCTTCTTTAAACTGTGAGAATGTGGGATGGTTTCAAAGGTCTGACCTTCTGCGCCAGTAAGTAGAGGGATTTTGGCCACTAGACAAAGGTTCGTAGTGAATATTCGGGGCACCGGCACCCCACGAGCATCTAGCAAGTCACTAAAGGCTTTGACTAACCCTACTAGGAGTTTTAATATACACAAAGGTATGCCTCCTTTCAAGCTACCATTGTATGGTGAGTGTTCATACCAGTTGGGACTTGGCTTTTGCCTTATCCTAATTTGTATAGCAGACCAAATGAAAGTACTGCTTGGCGTCGCAAATGAGTTCTCCTTGCAGATGTGTCTCAAGAGTAGGCCCAATCTAAAGGGTAACAAAAGCAACCTAAGAACCAAAAATACTTTTGATCCCCAAGTTCATATGACAATGCAAGGGGAGAGCATACATATTTTTGGACTTATGCCACACTAGACAAATGTTCATTCACCCTTAGAAATTAAATGTGTGGTGTGATTATGCAAATGTTGTTAAGTGTTTTTAATTCCCAAGATCGCTTAAAGCACGAGGGAAGAGCATACACACTTCACAACCTAAACACAATCACCAAACAAGGCAAACACTGATTCATTTTAAGCTCCCAAAGATATGTGAAAAAAAGTTATGTTCATTTTAAGCCCCAAATCCAAATGTGCCTATGATAACCAACATACATGCATATGAAAGAAATTGAATCCCTCCATCAAATGTGTTAGTAGTTTTATTTTATAGTCTTTAGCCCACGAATGCCACATGCTACAAACAGAAATCACTAACATGAACAATCTGATAGAAATGTGAAAAATATGAAAGCACATGCATTTACCCCTTTTTTGCAAGCCCAAAAGATAAAGAGGTCAAAAAGTGGAATCTGTAAAATCTCAAAAAAAATTGATTAGTAATAGGCAAACTAATAACATAATCAAAAAATTTAGAAAATTCTAAGCACTTTTTAAAAAAATTGCGTTGAAATCCGATAAAATCTACTCAAGTTATGCTTGGTCAAAGTTTAAAATGAGGTCTGATTTGACCAGAAATTTACCTAATAAAACTATACCATTACTTGTTGAAACTAGCACCATTGTGAATTTTGCAGAGTACTCTTTCCAACACCACCAAATTTGTGAAATTTTGTTACTATACACAAAAGTTATGATCGTTTGAAAACAATCGCCTATTAGGGCTTGTGGGAGATGATAGCAAGGCTGGAAGTTAACATTAAATGTTAGCAGTTTTTGCTATTTGGTCACATGTTGTGGTTTGTTGGTTGGAGGTTAATTCTGATAGTTTACTCTCAGTGGTGCCCCTGGTCATCCATATGACTAGGGGCCGCTAAAAGGCAAAAATAATTTAAAAAAACTAAAGAAAGGGGGCTGAAAGCCCTTGGAGCCCCCTCTCGGTCATTGATGTGACCATAACAGGCATGGTGGACACAGTTTTAAATCACCAACCAGTGGGCTAGTGTTGATCGGTAGTTTGAGAGTGGTAACCACTAACAAGTCTAAACTACCACCGAGAATGCTTTGTAGGTCGCTGGTGGTTGGGAGGTCGAAGGGCGGCAGATGGGAAGTCGAAGCTTAAAACAGGGTGGTGGAGGCGACGAGTATTAGGACTAGTAGAGGGAAGTGTCAACTGATGCTGCAGAGAAGTGTCGATGAGGGTTTTTGGCGTCGACTAAAGAGATCCAGGTAGCTCAAACACAGTTGGTGGGGAATGAGTGGTAGGAGACTGTACCGTGAGTGGTGGAGACAGTTTAAAGACCACCAATGGCAAGAGGAGGAAGATTGGCAAGTGGGGGCCGACAGGATCTTCGATAGAGGCTATCCGTCAGGTAGAAGGAAGTCTGAAAGAGGTGGCGACTATGGGATTAAGGCGGTAGTGACTCAGGTCTTTCGAAGAGCAGTGGATGGTAAATCTAAGTGGGGAGTTAGAGTTTAGTCAGCCAAGCCTGGTGGAGGACAGAAGAAAGGTGGCGATGGCGTTAGGATTCAGTAGGCGACAAATAGTAAGTTTAATGGGCGGTGGTGGAAAATGCCGATGGGAGTTACAAGGGTTTTTTGGCTATGGTGATCAGGTAGTGACTGAGACTTGAATGCAGGCAGGGGAGTGTTGGTGACTGGGTGAATGGGATGGGTTTTAAACGTTTTCAAATCTAAACTTGCAACCCAGCAATACAAGACCTGCAACAAAATCATGTCAACCAGAATGTAAAGAGAACAAAAAATGTTTAACCTACAAATCGATGGCAATGCCCTTGCGCAGGTCGTACGGGTCCGTACGGATTTGTACGATACGGCCCTGCGATAGGGGCCAAACTAAAAAAAATTCAAATTTTTTCCTATGGCAAAATTTGTCAAATTTTATGTCAATTTTCGCCAAAAGGGCCTTCCAGACTCAACGGTGAGGTCTGTTTGAGATCAGGAGGTCACCTGCAAATTTTTCCTTTCAAAAGTATACAAAAACTGATCTTTTCACGTCAGGTTCACCATTTTGTGCTAGGAAAAAACTGATTAAACATGCAGAAATAAAACTACAGCTAACCCTAACTACAATGAAGAGCAATCTAGCCTAGAAAATCATCAAACAAACATGAAAATAAACTAAAATCTAAGCTAACTATTGACTAATCTTCATTGCTCTCCTCCATCTTGCCTCATTATTCTCAGATTTGCAGGTTTTGCACAATCCTGAGAAGCTCATGTATGTGGGCAGCAAGACATTAGAGATAGTATATCAGATGTAGAGCTAAGAAATATCTTCTAAGAGGTGAAAATGAAGTTGAATGGGTTGTTTTATAGAGGAGCTGATTTGAATGAATGCCTAGGATTCATTGTTGACTTGGGAGCCAAATCAAGGGTGGAGGATGATTAGGGTTTCTCCCACCACTAGAGGACAAAAGTGAATTTAAAATTCACAAATATGATGAGGTGGAGGATGTTTAGATTAAATAAACTTGATTAGTTTATTTAATTCATTTGAAGAAGGGGACATGTGAACCTTAGTTAAACAAATGAGATTTATTTAACTAAGTGAGGGATATGATTTATTTGTTTGAATAAATCAAATGAAGGGAACTTTAGGGAAATGAATGATTAGATAATCAATTAATTAAAATCAATTATTTAACCATCGAGGCAAATTAGGGAAAATTGGTAGGATGTGGAGGAAATTAGGGTTTTGCGATCTAAGGACACTTTTAGGTGTCTACAAATATGATAGCATCTACCACATGCTTGAGTTCAGTTCCAATTACGCACAATACATATCACCTTCACTGCCTCACAACACAAACACTTTCATCTTCACATCTTTTTCATCCGCACACTACACATGGATTCATTACATTTATTTATACCAATCATCAACCTTGGAACATACATCAAGGTTGGCAATACAATCTACAACCTTTGGAACGGTCTCCAAGGTCGGCAAACATACATAATTCAAATTAGGTTTGGACCTAAACATTCCCACGGAGTGAAGGAATGAAGGTGGAACACTTCACAACTTAGCTTAGACCTAAATATATCTTCACACGCTTCCTCAATCCACGAAGCATATCCGCAATTAGTGTTAGCACTCAAAACACCAAGAACACTTAGGCAGACGTTTCCAAGAACCCAACCATAGCTTGCAGACCAAGCACAAGCCTTTAACACAACCTAGAAATATCCATGAACAACATAAAATCACCTGGGAGCCAACAAATCTAGCTAAAACAAATCTCACTTGAAGACAGTTCATAGACTGCTCACAACAAACACTCCCAAGCCCTGCTACTCAATAACTTGCTTTTTGGAGCACCAAATCACAAATCCTTTGGAATGAAAATAGCTAAGGACCTTATAAACATATGTCCAAAATTGTACCACCTGAAACTACTCTATAGAGAAATGTGGAGCAAAATACTTTCTCCCAGACACCTCTACACAACTGAGAAACTCTGTTAATTATAGTCTTCAAACTAGTGAACATAACTTCTACTGCACAGTGATCCAAACCACCAAATTTTGGATTTAGCATCTTCAAACACTTCTCTAACACATATCCATATCTCACACTCTGGTCTTCAACATAGAATAAATGCAGAGCAAAATCTCAGATAGTATCCTCCAAGCCAGAATCCTTCTTCACAACATTATCTTTAGTCTTTATCAAATTTTCTCAAAAGCAGTTGGAAACTCAGCAACAGGAACAATATACTAGCATGATCAGCACTTCTGAAAATCATTCAAATCACCTTAACATGATAACTTAATTAACCAAGAACAAAAACATACAATTGACACTAATTACAACCCAAACATGTTGACATCAATGATAACACTGATTAACACATACTTGGAACATCCTCTAACATCTTTAGATTCTCAAATCTATTCTTGAAGATTTGCATCTTGGCTTTCTTTACTTTCCTATCTCCTTCATGGGTAAGTGCAAAAAGATGAGGGGCCAAAAAGTGGCCACATAGTTTTGAAAAAAAAAAATACATAACGCGAGCGTGTTATGGTCTGGTAATGACGAGCCTAAGGCTCATCAAAACCAAACCATAACACACTCGCGTTATAATGTGAGCACGTTATTACTTCCTATAAATAAAAAAAAGCACTTCACTTCATTCCATTTCTTTTTCCTCCTATATACCCGCGACCTGCAAACCCTAGGAAGCACGCTCGCATTTTGGAGATCTCAATTCTACACAAAAATCTTTGCAATTCGTCCCCAAAATGCCTCCACGACATCGAGCACGCCAAAGGAGTGAGTTTTATTTTTTTTTTTGTTTGAACTTGTTTCTAAATAGGTAGGTTTGAGTTGATTTTTGATGTAAATTTCATTAATTGTCAGGAAATGTTAATGCACCTCCCCTCCTCCTCCTCCACAAAATCCTACAGAACAACAATCTCCTCCATCCATTCCTCGACATGCCCCTGGAACACAAGAAAATATAATGGGGCAAATTGAAAACAACAAAAAAAAATTGAAGATATAATTGCAAGGTTGAAAGATCCTTCCACTTCAACCTTTCATAGGTCCACGCTTGCTGAATCTCTTGAATCTATGTTATCAAATGTAGATTCAATTAGCAAGCAAATAACTAGTTGGATGGATAAGAGGAGAGAGTTTAAAGATTATTATGCAGACAAGCTGTTATACCAAGATGTGAAACAATTACAAATCATAAAATTAGACTTGTGTTCGATTTTCACAAACCCACAAACAAATCAACCTCCACCCATTACATGCAAGAGGTTCCCTATCCATTGGTGCAACAACCAAGTGATAAGGGACAATTTTGGGTAGAGGTGGTGGATGGTTTTTGACCATGCTCCATGCAATAATAATGAGGTCCCGCAATACTTTTTGAGGAAACTCTACTACGAGTTTGTCCTCAATAAAGTGCCAAACTATTTTGATATGCGGGACTTCCAGGGTAGAGGTGGGGGGTCAACACAAGATAGACCAGGGGCACGTCTTGACCCAAAGGGGGTAGTGAGATGAGTAATCAGTAGACCAGCCCACGAGCATGTTTCTATCCCTTCCATTGTGAAGGAGAGTGTTGAGGTTGATACACTTCAGTCCATTAGTGCCTTGACCCAGAGCATCATAGAGCATGCCGGTCCTGCAGCACAGAGTGGGTTGGGAGATAGTGTGAGGAGTAGGGTCCCACCCCATACTTGTTAGACTTGCGGGTTAGCCTGTGGTTATGACACCATGGATAGTCAGGACGCAGGTGCATAGGCTACATCTGCAACTAAGCAGATGGTGATGACAGATACCCTCCTGAGTGAGACTTTTGGCCTTGATACTCAGGTAAATATTAGAAAGTTTATTGAATTTAATTTATTAAATTTCATTTTTGAAATGCAAGATTAACTAATTTAAATTGATGATTTTAATGAAATTTCAGGGTCATAGCGTCGATGTAGTTTTCAGTGGTTTGCCACCTGCATTTTACACTAGATCATCTACTGTCGGGGTATGTAACTAGTAAACAATTATAAATATTACATGTGAATAACATCATTATATGAATGGTATTCTAATATCTGATTTTGGATGTTGAATAGGTTAATATTGTAGATTTCACGGCAACACCTGCCAGCAGTGGTGGACTTCAAAGCTTTACGGAGGTAATAAAATAAATAGTTTAATGAATGAATTATACTTACTAGATTTTTGTATGTGACTTGTGTGCTTTATTGTGTGTACTTCCATGTTTAGATGAACGTGTGTGTATGTTAGGAGCCATGATTTGCATCACTATTATAGTTTTCGTAATTGAATAATGTTGTTTTATTTCCAAATGAGGTAGGCTGCGAAGCACCTCCCCATATTCAGAGGGCAATGGAGCATGGTGTGGCCTCTGCAATTCATAGCTCCATTGCATTGACAGGGGTATGAGGCAAATTAGTAAATTTCAATTTACATTCATTGTTATAGTTGTCTATTTTTGAAAAATTAAAAGATTATTGATTTGAATTTTAATTTCTATCTGGATGGTTTCTATAGGACATGACATCACCAGGGCCTATTCCTGCTACTGAGGCAAGTGAGGAGACAGATTATATGTTAGTGGTAAGTGATTATTTTGTTAAATGTTTCATTTTTTATAACATGTAATTTCTATATATTAATGTCTATACTTTTTATTGTAACAGGTAAAGATGCAGGAAGAACTAAATAGGAGGAGTAGCCCTCGGGTTCGTAGTAGACCACCCACATGCACATCTCCATCCCCTAGAAGATCAAAGGCTGCCCATGATCTATTCTCTTCACCAGCCAGAGGGGAATGACTTTTTATTGTGTTCCTTTGTTGTATGCCTATATGGCATTTGTGGACATATATTTTGTATTGTATATAGTTGACATTGTATGCCTATATGGCATTTTTGTAAGCCTATATGGATATTTTGTATATATGTTATACTTCTATCGACAGATATTGATGTATGCCAATATGGATATTTGGTTAATACAAATCTTTTTTATTGATGGTGTCCATACTTGCACTATAAATCCATGTTTGAATGGATATTTGTAGATGGCTACTTCAAATATTTAAAGTCCAATTGTATTACATAGGATGTTTGTTGATCCAATAACCTAGCTATTGTTATTCAAGTATCACCTAAACCTCATTTTGGAACTAAAAGATAAAAGTTGTATTTAAAAAAAAATGAATCATCATGTTGAACAGAAAATATTAATATTCTTTATGCTTAGCATAGAATGTCAACTATATGCAATACAAAAAAATGAATCATCATGTTATTCTTTATGTTTGAGATCCTGAAAATGACTAAGTTTGGTAGCCTGATATCTTGAAACACTAGGATGAATATCCAAGTCATTAGGATGATTGCACCTTGAGAAAAAGTCATTAAGATGAGAACCTAAAGGAGACTTTCTTAAACATTCAAACATTGAGCAACAAGCATGAAGGGTTAAGGCGCAATTTGCAACTCATAAAGCCTCAAAAGGGTGCCCAACTTAGAGAGAGCATTCATTTAAGACAAGGTGCCCATTGACACCTGTTCCACCATAAAAGTGTGCCTAAGGTGGAAGGAGAACAAGCCTCTAGTAAGTGAAGCGCACCTATTGTCTAAACCACTTCATTATGGCACCCTAGCATGAGGAGGAGTATATAAGTCAATAGGAAATGGCACCTAGAATGCAAATGAAGGACTAAGTGGCATTTTCAATAAGCATCAATTCACCTTGAGATTTCAATAAATACATCAAATTAAGCCCCATAAGCCTAGGTGCCCTTTGCTTTCAAAAGAACCTTGTATCGACGTCAAGAGTTGGTCATATTGGCATATCAGCAGACCTTGGTTAGGCTTCACCGATAGTGGTCTGTCTTGCCGACGAGTGTGGTTCAAAGTCGAAGACATCGGTGTATCGGAAGATAATCCTATCGGCGCATCAAAAGAGCAGTTGAGAGCTTCACCGATGAAGGGGTCACACTGACAGTCGAAATCCATCGGTGTATCGGCCCAACAAGATTAGAGTTCACCAATGTTTGGAGTCTCACCTACGGGTGTGGTCTGAAGGTTGTCATTGGTGAGATCAGTGTGTCGGCAAAAGAGTTTTTGAGTGTGCCGATGGTATTAAGTCCTACCAATAGGCGAGGGACTTAGAGTCTCGTATCAGAGTGACAAAGACATCGGTGTGAAAGGATATAAAGTCATTGATAGGTGGTCTATCTGACCGATAAGAGTCAATGATGGGATGTTTATCAGAAGTGAAATCAAATGGAGTCATGGTGGCATCGGCCTATAGGCCGATGAAATTTTAAGCTCGCTGATGGTATGTTGTCTCGCCAATAGTGAGTTCAAAGGTTCAAAAGTTGATAATTCTATGCTTCCACTATGTGCTCTACATCAGAGACTCATCCCTACTACAGTCTAGCATTCTCTAGTTGTGTTCCCCCCTTTATTTTTGTGAATGCCTCTAGAAGTAATGTTGAGTTACTTGTGATGTCCTTATTGACTGGTGTTGTTTTGGATTCATGTGTAGTCCTTGTTCCTTATAGTCTATTGTCTACCTGACTCTTTGTTGTAACTTATTGAACCACTATGATTTTGAATATTTAGATTTAGAGGGCATTAGACACCAAAACTTCTTGACCTTTAACAACCCAACCTAGAATCAATAGATTTTTGTCCATCCCAACTATTCTAGTCAAGACAAAGCATGTTGATTCTCATTCAATCCAAAGTTCATTAACAGGATTCTCTTATCATAATATTTAGGGAAATGACCACCTAGATGGACAATGATGTGAGCTATCTATAAAGAAACTTGCAAGAAGTATAGGAGGCATGAGAATCCCTCAATGTTGTTTATCAGGTTAAATGATGTATGACACATCATGTATCATTAGAAAATATTCTCGAAGAGAAAGCAAGTGAAAGTACTCAAAACAACCCATAACAAGGTGGAGAAGTTTAAAGGATGGAGGTTGCAACACTTTCCAACCTTATAGCCACACTACTCCAATGGATCGAGATGCTAAAGGCTAGAGGTGTTGAGAAATCTCTAAAGGACAAAACTATAGAAAGACCAAAAGTTCAAACGAATCCATTCAACACTAGGGTTGAGAAAAACTAGGGGGCAACTCAATCTTCCCTACCTAAATTTTTTTTTTCAAAAAACTAGTAATGACACTTTCTGACATCTTCAACAACCTAGTGGAGCTTATGCGCCACAAAATCATGTGACTCCCATAGTGTATCATCCCATCACTATCCAACCAATGTATCTAGGATATCAAACAAATGTGTAAATGAAAAATAAACTTAGTACAAAAGCCCCATCCATGGGTCTCATGTTCATAAGAACTCCAACTTCTAAAGATTCTTTTTTAGGAACCTACTTAGACTATTTAAAAGAACCTCTTGACTTAAAAATTTGTAATATGTTATTATTACATCCCCTCCCAGATGTACCAAAATTCAAGGGGAAGGGAATCCAAATTCCCACATCAAGGCATATATGATGACTGTAAGAGAGATCTTCCCTTGGGACATAGTTGTGGCTAGGATATTTCCCAAGACCCTTGAAGGAATCATGTTAAATTGGTACTATTACCTTCCAAAGGTCTCTATATATTTCTTCATACAACCCATTGGTGATTTTGTGATACCTTTCAATATGAACAAATTGGTCAAGGCAAGAATTTTAGAGTTCCTAAGTATGAAATAAAATGTTTAGTTATTGGTACATTTTTAGAAGTCAGAGGCAAGTCCTTTATTTGTCAACTAGTGCCCTAAATATGGCCCATAGAGAAATCTATAACCTCTTTTTGCATTTTGTAAATAGGGACATAAGGGAGGAGGTTTAGAAGTTACCTTATAAGTCTTATGAGGAATATTTAGAAAGTGCATTAAGAATTGATCAAGCCACAATTAGTAGTGGGTAAAGGGTTTACAGAATAAATGGATGGTTGATGACTTCCCAAGCTAGAGATAATAGTGAAAACAATCCTTCCACCATTAGGATATTGAAAAATAATCATAATGTAATGATATATGGGATAACTGACATACCCCTTGTGAAAAGTGATGATTATAACAAGAATGGTCACCTCAACTTAATGCCCAATAATTTTAATACTATCAATCATCCACAAAATAGTAGATAATCTTATCAAAAGTCACAGAGAAATTTCTAAGGACCATAGTGTTATCCGTATGACTTGACACATATTGCTTGTTTCATAAAGCAAAGGGACATGATATAAATATTGTTGTTATATGGAGCCTAATCAGACTCGGAGGTTAAATTTACCCAACTTTTATCAACGTGGTTTCCCCCCAAATATTTTCCTACTAGTTTTGGTGCCTTGAAGTCTAAGTGCATGAAAATCATTCTGAGTTGGCAACCTAATCCAATGACTTGACATGGATCCTAAAACCACCTTGTTGGTTAACAGATTTGTCCTTATTCTGAAAATAATTTATTCTGACTCTATACCCCTCTTTTGAAGAACAAATAATTTAAGCAACAAATGGGTGAACCTTTTAAATCAGTTCCCCTCTGAATTTAGGTACAGCTCCCTTTAAAGTTTTCAATGAATTCAATCTATTTAACTATCCAACTGCATTTTTAACCAGAAAATGCTTAAGGCAGACTAACATTCATACATAGCCATGTCATGAACGCGATAAATTTATACAGTAACAGGATAGAATGCACAGATTCTACTTTGGTACATTGAAATACATGAAAACATTCATTCGAACTTACTGAACCAATAAAGAATAAAACATATATGACAAGTGTCCAAATAAGGAGCAATTACCAAATGAAAGGAGATTTCACACAGAAAATCTAATTCCACACATTCAGACACACAAATCCAAATAGGCAGTAATTGTTTCTTCTTCCCATTCACAGATGAAAATTACTCAGACAATTATCACATAATGTAAAACTCTGAACAGTTCGCTAAAAATTTCCTTCTCCTTTTCTTTTCCTAAATTTTTCTATATCCTTCTCCAGATTTTAAAAGCCTATAAATATAAAAGTCTTAATCATGTCCTTGAGTAAATTAAATTCAGAGTTAACATAACTCTGACCCGTACGGGATTTAGTTTAAACAACTGATTTTAAAGAAACAAGTTTGCTGAAAATAACATAAAGAGGAACTGAAAAGAGAACAAGCCAATGAGATTATGACTGGGGCGACGAATCAGCATCTCCTGATTTGCTATCGGTAGCCTGGGAAGCACGTTGGGTCTTCCACTCCTGAAAGGCAGCAATGAACTCCTGAATTTTAGGGAAGTTTGGTATACCTATATGCTTCATTCTTGATTTCCAAACTTCCTTTTCCCTTCGCATTTTCCCAAATTTTTCTTTGTGTTCTAGGAGTGCGTCGATGCAGAGATAAAGCAGTGACTCAACTTTAGAAATTTTGGAGAAATCTTCAATTAAAATATTATCATTTTCTTTAACAAAGTTGATTTTATCTCTGAAAGACTGGACCACTGCTTCAACATCTTCCACAGGCTTTCCATCATCTTTTAAGTATTTAACATCGATACATTGCGAATCATGTTGCAGTGATTGAGTGAATTTCGTTATCTCCTTAATTAGCTTTGTGAGTTCAAAGCACCCTTGTCGAGATATGGAGTTCCTCCACTCAATATTTTTCTTCTTCACATATAACAAATCCTCATCCACACCAGTCAAATTCTTTTCTGCCAAAAACTTCTCTAGCCCAAATTTTTGAACTTCATCTATCTGATTTATTACATTCGTCCACTTGCCCTCATCTTTTGCCCAAACAGTGACCTGTGCTTTGAAATCTTCAACGGTGGCAGTAGTCAGGTCATATATACCCTTGAGCTCATAGATGTATTTAGTTCCTTTCTGCTCAATGTTATCCAACCAACTGTTAAACATTTTTGTCAACATTTTGCTTTTATGAACCTGGTCTAACATCTTTTGGTTGATAGGTGACTTCGGGTCAAAAGATAGGGGAAGCTATGAGATTGGCTGCGGGTTAGGGTTGTTAATGGCCTCTATGTATTCTGCCATTGAATGGAGAGTTTGTTTCAGATCCTTCTTGTCCTTTTCATCTTTCCATGTTCGACTGACCATCCTCTTAGTAGAAGCTTCGAGGTGGTGGACATCTGCAGCTCTGGAGGCAGTACCGAGATCCACTTTCTCCACAGTGAAATCATGCATCGTTGGGTCCTGCACCTCTTCCTCTATCACAGGCCTAGCAATTTCAGCACTCTAGTTACCAGTGCTTGGATCAATATTTATCCTAGATGTCATCTTGAGTTTCTTGGACTTGTGGGTTTTCCCCAAACACTTGCTTACCATGTCCTCCAATGGGATAACAAAAGGAATCACTTTCTTTTTATCAGAAATAGAACTTTCTAGCCATTTTGGTGCAGGGGCTGAGGTTGTCTTCCTAGGGTTCTCTCCATCAGAGGGTTCATTTGAAATCATTAACATCTCAGGGGTCTCCAGAATGGCCCCTGACTGTAATCTAGTGTCAACTACCTCTGTTCTGTTTGGGCTTGCCTCTTTGTCACCCATAGGCTCTTCTGATTCTTCCTCTGAATTTAAATCAACAATTATTGTTTCAGAAGTCTGCTTCTTTCTTTTCCCTTTTGTCCTCAACCTGGTAACATGAGATGGCAGAATATCCATGAGGACTCTTCTGGATCTCTTGGTGACAGGGCTTCTCTCAGTTGATGGCTTGGAAGCACCCGCACCACAGATAGCAAGAGGTTGATTAGAAGAATCCATGGGAAGCGATGATGCGACCATTGAAGAGAATTGTTGGACAGTTTTATTTTGAAGCCCTTCCTGTCTCTTTTCTCTCAACCATTTCTCAGTCCTCCTTATCACAGGAAGGGTTTTAATTTCAATTCTGTCTTCCTCTTTCTTGCTCCAGTCCACCTCTGGAATGGGTAAGTGTTCTACTCTCTCAAATTGTGGATCAACCACTTGTTCATCATCATTAAAAATTCCAGAAACGTCCATGTTTAAATTAAGGGTAATTATCTGCCCCAAAGAAAGTCTACACCATAGCCTTCTCCTAACCTCAAATTCATCTAGACAGTCTTCCCAATAATCTTCCAGCTTAGGAAGGTGTGAGTGCCCTGTTCCAGAATCTAGGTTATCTTTGACAAACCGTTTACTGTCAAATTGAGCCCTAGCAGTGAAGAATTGAAAATTGAACCTTTTGAGGTTCACCTCCAGATTCAAGGCATCAGATTTTGAATGACATGAATAATGCCCAAGTTCAATAGGAAAAGCAATACCAAAACCCTTTTTTGATGAAAATTTCTTGTCAACATGTGCCAGCTGCCTACATGCCTCCATTAGCATAAAATGATCAAATACATATCTAGGTAACTTCACAAGTTCACCATCAAATCCTCCAACTCATATGTACGTGAACTCAGAAAATTAGATGAAGAAGCTACCGTAGATACTGATCAGTTGCATTGCTTCACTAGTCATTCTCTTACCTGAATTGCCTACCAGTTCATAGGTCATCTTTCCAGTGAAGACATCATTGACCGTTTTATAATTTTCATAACAATTCTTTCTCTGTAACTATGAATAATATTCGTAAATCTTACTGTTCTTAGCCAAGGGCGCATGGGGCAGGTCGAACCAATCTCTTGTGGATGCTATACAATAGAACAGGTACGAAGACATATAGAAATTTCTGTTGCCCAGACAATTGCTTAAACCCTGATGTAGACAGTCAGCCACTATTTCAGTCCAATCCAAATATTGTTCGCCTTGAAGGATGACTTGTATGAAAAAGTACATCCAGTCCTCCCAGTAATAGGCATGCTAATTGCCTCTCAGTCTGTGTAACAACACCACAATATCCCTTACTTCCTTTAACAAATGATCTCTAGTAAGTGGCCTGGGCAGCCTTGAACTGCCCTTTTGAAATTTTAGCAGCCAGTTCCTTGCTATTACACTTTTGTAAGTTGGTCTCTTCTCTGAGAAATACCCATTGGAGGCAGTAATGTCAAGGCTAGAATATGCCTCCTTAGGCGGTATCTTCATCACAGACATGAGGGTTTGTCTGTCGACATGAAATAACACATCCCCGTTTGTTTTTCTGACGCACCTGTCCTGGGAGTTGTATCTGTTCATACACTCTTGAACTAACTCTGGACAGAATATAGCCTGAGGAAAGGCTGTAGCTTCAATTAAGCCACTATCTACAATTTTCTTCATTGTAGGGGTTTGAACAGGGCTTCTAGCTCTTTCTTTAAATTCCTCTAAATCATATTGAACCAATGCAGTATCTCCAAATTCTGAGTGAGAATAAGTAAGGCCAGGGCCATGTTCATCCCCCAAACATGTAAATTTCAAAGACATGGTTGGAAGATTACAATAAAACACTTGGAATTTTGAAAACAACATAAATTCCAGAGATTCCTCTTTCCAGCGTAAGAAATAGGAATAGCATAGGGGAAACAGAACTCACCTTTAGGATATCTAAATTCACTGTGAAAACTTGAGCAAAAAGAGCCTTACACTTCCAGCGCTATCCTTCTCTGCGTTGCACAGTATGTTTACTTGCTAAACTTGGCTTGCTCTTGGTTAATAATGGCACTTACCAGAATGAATAATTATTGCTCAGAACAAAACGTGCCAAAAATATTTGAAAAGACGTGAACTCTGATTTCTTCATTAATAGCAAGTAGTATTCACGCGCCATCATGAAGTATAATGATTATCCGTAGTCTCCGCTAAATTAGAGCTCTCAATCTCATAATGAGTTTCTGATATAATTTCCTCCAACTTTGCTGCTAAGCTTGACTTAGAAAGCTGCAGGAGCAAATGGGACCAAAATCACCAAATCTTCGAACTATTGAACCATTGAACCTTGAGGACATGGTTCAACGTGGTGGTTCAATATGATGGATCAAACATGCCAACTGGACCTTATAGATAAGCAAAAGATTGACTTACGAAAACAGGGACTTAACTTATGAACCATTGAACTTGTAAAGATATGGTTCAATACGAAGGTTCAAAGACACAAATGTTATGTAGACCAGCAAAAGTTACGCAGCTTTGGTAAAAGGTTTTCAACTATGAAACAGTGAACTGTTGAACCTTGAACCATTGAACCTCGCTATAGAGTATGAGCGGAGGGTTCAAGTTTAATAATTACGCAAGGTAACTGTGTGACCTGACTTACAAAAAGACAGTGAATGTTGAACCTTAAGACCATTGAACCATTGAACCTTGAACCTCGCTACAGAGTACAAGCGGAAGGTTCAAGTTCAACCCGAAAGTTCAAAGATGTTTAAGACAAACAAAACGAGAACTTGCTTTATGAGACACTTCAGACATATTGAACCATTGAACTTTGAACTTTTTGAGAATGGTTCAGGTTCAAAGGTTCAAACCTTAAGCAACTTTGTCTACAAAGACGACAAACGAGTCAAATTTGAAGGATCAAGAGCCAATTTCAGAAACAAAGGCATGACCAAAAAATATAACACGGTAAACCGGCTCTTGTTCAAGAAATATTACCAACCAATAAATAAATTTATGGTGAGTCAATAGGTAACACACCTATTGGACCAATAGAATCCTAGGCACTCACTTCATGCATTATGATTTCTAGGCACCAGTTTGATGCTCCATCACAAGGAAAGTGCGCCCACACTTGCAAGTGTTTTTCTTCAGGATCTAGGTGCCAGTTGAAGGTTGTAGTTGCCAAGAAGAGCGCCTAGCAAGAGGAAGTCTTTTAGAGTCTCCAAAACACATCAAACACTTGACTAACAACAAGATAACTTGTTCCCAAGTTAGGTGCTTCAAGAGGGAAGTTAAAACATGAATAACCACCAACTTGTCTAGGTGCAAACTTAAGCTTGTTGAGGATACACATGGCACCCAACATTCCTTGGTGATTTCACGAACTTCAAACGCTCAGAACTATTCAAGGAATGCCCAATGCCCCTTCTTGATGATAGGCACCAAAGTGAGGGTGGAATTGTGCCTTGATGGCATTAGGCGCTATCTAGAGTATGCTACTCCATGGAAATGTGCCTTCTTGCTTAGAGTAATTCAAACACTCCAAGGTCTTCAGTGATCAATTCCCCAACTTATGAAATGTCCTCCTTCATTTTAAAACACATTGTAATGCTCCAGAGAGATGACTATACCTAGGCGTCAATCTGGGTTAGAAATGCCTCCAAAGTGTGCTTTCTCTTTCAGAATGCAAAACAAGGTCCAAAGGTGCTAGTAAACTGAAGCACTTCTTCGGAAAAGTCCTGGAGGTTAAGATGCACCTTGTTTTAATGAGGTGCAACTCTTGGGTAAGAAAGCTTGTAAAGTGCGCCTAACTTAGTGAAGAGGTTGATAACTTCTAAACCCTTCCTGGAACTTAGATTGCTTCAACTGAAGATCATCTTGCACCAATACATCACTAAACTTTCAATCACAAGATCAATTCAAACTTAGGCGCTCATTAAGAGTCTTTCCAATGTTGGCGCATCTAAGAGGTTGAATTGGCAAGAGATGGCGCCTAGCTTCCTAGACCTTGTTTCAATATGTTTGAGTTCCAAAGTTGACTCAATGGTATCAAGATGGCACCATAGAGTCTTTGGACTAGTTCCTTAGAGTTTCAAAAACATTCTGACTCCTTGAAAATTCCTCCTACATGCTTGGGTGCCATTTCAAGGTCATGGAACCATGATGAAGCGCCTTATTGCTCTAGGTGCCCATTCATGATTGTGCAACTTGAGATTGGCGCCTAGAGTGAATAGGCTTTCATCCTGACTTAATACACTGCCTCCTTCTGACAATTTTTGGGGCAGCAGAAAACCTTTTAGCACGGGCAAATACCTTAGAGATATAAAAAACTGAGAGAGGTTATTGTAGAGGCACTCTACATGATCACGTTGTCTTAGACAGAATGTTTCTAAGTGACACAGTTTTCGAGTAACATCTTGTCAAAGATTGCTGCCTTTTTGCACTTCGGACTCTTCAGGGATATCGTCGGTACAATGTAGCTCAGACTGTTTCGACATGTTTGGGTGAAAACTAGGACCATGCCTAACGTAAATGTACCCATTCAGACACGTTGGAATAGTCAGTTTGGTCACATCAGGAGTAGGACGAAAGTTACACCCCTTTGCAACTTTACACTGCCTCCTTCTAACGATTTTTGGGGCAGCAGAAAACCTTTCACCCCGGGCAAATGCCTCAAAGATATAAAAAACTAAGAGAGGTTATTGTAGAGGCACTCTATGTGATTGTGTTTCCTCAGACAGAATGTTTCTAAGTGACACATTTTTTGAGTAACATTTCGTCAAAGATTGCTGCCTTTTTGCACTTTGGACTCTTTAGGGATATCATCGATACAATGTAGCTCATATTGTTTTGACATGTTTGGGTGAAAACCAGGACCTTTTCAATAACCAATTCACACCTCTTTGCTTCTTTACCATCTTTTGTATTGTATGCCACTTTTTTATACTTGCCAAACTCTACTAGTTCGTTTCCAACCGCATGTGTTCTTTCCATATGTTCACATATTGGCAAATGTTGCAAGCCACTGCAATGATGACATGTGCCATCCAAGCATAATTTCTTGTAGAATATTTGACCTTCCTTTCTTTCAGATAAAATTCTTGATATGAAGTCTCTTGAAGATGTTGGTGGGGCACATATGGTACAACCCTGCAAAACAATGTTAGTATGCATATCTAAACATATAGACCTATAAGCATCAAAATGGTTAGAAAATTCAATATGTAATCTACAACAAGTAGTGTGTGTGTGATTTATCTTAACATAGAAAGGTTTTAGCATTTCAAATATCTTTGACAAATTTTAATTTGAGGATACTTCTCTAGAAATTTACCATAAAACTGTGTTTGAGTCTCATCCAAAAAATGCTTTGGATGTGGCTCACGGTTCTGACTACCAATTCTCCTTCTTACCACATCCCTTTGATTCAGAGATACCCTTGTGTAATTCTTCCAAAAGTCTTCAATTAGTGATCTCAATGCTTCAACAATTGGTTTATCTTTTTGTGGTAGTCTCCCCGAGAATGCCCATAATTCATTGGCATTAGTGTCCTCAATTCTTTGGCATCTTCCAATGGCTCTTGATAAATTTTTCCTATTAATTTTCAATTCTTGACTCGTCTTTCTAATAAGACAAGCTTTCCTCATTTGACTACTTACTATAGTCGATGTAATCACACGTCGTGTTGCATTACTATCTTTTGTGCGTGAGGTGTTACCCACTCTCTCATACACACTCATTAGATTCTTGACAATAGATTTTTCACTTGAAACCTCTGATGTTCTCAACCCAAGAATCTTTATGATGGACCTATACTTTATACTTCACATCATTTCAATGAATAGTTGACATCTTGCAGTCTCATTTAACTTTTTAAAGACCAATCTCCATATCTTATGAGCATATCTTCTACAAGTGCATTTTGGAATCTTACCTTCCTTTGGCTACAAAATATTCTCATCAATTTCAATCAAATACTTTGCTTTCTATGCAAAATTCTAGGTGGTGTTAAGTTAGGTAAATTCATCTCAACATTAGGAATTTCATCAATATTTAAATGAGATGGGCTAGATGGCATACCTTCGATCGAAGATGGAATAGATGACATACCTTGAGGTCGAGGTGGGAACGATGGCGTACCTCCTTCATCACATGTGAGTGATGATGTACTCTCAACTTGAGATTGTGTAGATGGTGTCCATACATGTTGACTTACAGTAGAGGACGTGTCTCCAACTATGGTATTGAAATTCTTAGCTTCTATCTCTTCCTGTGTTGGTTTAATTCTTGATCGTTTCCTCGGCATGATGGAGAATTTGTCTATAGCATGATAAAGAGGCCAATATTACTTCCTAAGAAATGAATACAAGATAATAGTGGGATTGTATTTTTATTATGTTTTAAGGATTTAATCTTGTATAGTTTGACATCATGGTATGTTAAGGTCTTTTTATTACACATAATTATTAAAGAGCCCAAGTGTAGAAAATATACATCGCACCATGTGAGATTGTAGGCTGCTTTCTTGATTGGGAATGTGTCTATTTTAAACATGTATGATAAAGCATGATAAAGTAATTCAATCTGAATTAAGGAAAATGTAAAGAACATGCATGTAAAGACTTGACATGCCTAAAAAATGAAGATTCGAATGGAGAGAGTAGCCAATTATGTAGTGTTTTTTTCTTCTTGTATCAAACTCCTCAACAATTTGAGTTTTTCACCACTTGCTTCCTTTTCAATGTTAAATTGAATAACACTTAAATATAATTACTAACAACAATACTACTAACCAATCTATAATGTTAAATTCCTAAAATTGAATCACAATTAACATTGCAACACTACAAAAATTGAAACTTGAATAGATATATATCAAACTTGGTGTGAAAACTATGTTATTTCCTCCTTCTCAAGTTGGCAAAGTAGAAAAGGTGGTGGAAATATCATGCAAAGGTGGTACAATGTGTCAAATGTGCATGTGAACTTCCCAACAACATGAAAGCACTTCTTTTTTGTCAGAGCACACGCAGAATTAGTATGAAAACAAAGCATGTGGGCCTGGATCACAGGGGTCAACACTTTTTTACCATTTCTATAGAAAGACAAAACACGAGCATGTTATGATGCTCTCACGTTTTGTCCTGCTATAGATTGATCACATATTGTGAATTTCTCTTTCCAAACCTTCCCCTTCAGACTTGAATGACCACAAGGTTTTTGAGGGAGAACTTTTCCTGTTTCCTGCAAGAGCTTGCCAGATGCTCCACCATATGATAGGCATAACAATGAAGGGGCAAGCCCTCATAATCAAGTTCTTGATAGAAAATGCCCATCGAGGAAGAAAGACAGATCTTCTTTGGAAGAAAAAGCTCTAGTTTGTGACAAATCCTTATCCAAGCATAAATAGCAGGGGTTCTATCAAGCGATTGCTAATCCACTTCCACAAAGTCTCTTGAAGACTTCCTGATTGATTCCAAAACATCCACACCCCAAAACTGGAGAGGCAATCAATATAATCAAACCCATAAATCTACATTTGACGACAGAAACCCTCAACACTATACCTTAAACCCTAATCCCTCAACCCTCCAACCCTATTCCTAATCCTTATACCCTCCACACTCTACTTTAACCCTAATCCCTCGACCCTCAACCTTATCCCTAAACCCTTGACCCTCGAACCTCAACCCTCAACCCTCAACGTAAAACCCTAATCCCTCAACCCTTCACTCTAATCCCTCATCCCTAAACCCTAAATGCTATCCCTATTCCTAAACCCTCAACCGACTCGATAAGATACCTTAAACCCTAATCCCTTATCCCTAAACCCTCCAACCCTATCCCTAATCCTTATACCCTCCACACTCTACTTTAACCCTAATCCCTCGACCCTCAACCCTCAACGTCAAACCCTAATCCTTCAACCCTTAACACTGATCCCTCGACCCTCAACCCTATCCCTAAACCCTAAACCCTAAAGCCTCAACCCTCAACATCAAATCCTAAACCCTCAACCCTTCACTCTAATCCCTCATCCCTAAACCCTAAATGTTATCCCTATTCCTAAACCCTCAACTGACTCGATACTATACCTTAAACCCTAATCCCGTATCCCTAAACCCTCCAACCCTATCCCTAATCCTTATACCCTCCACACTCTACTTTAACCCTAATCCCTCGACCCTCAACCCTATCCCTAAACCCTTGACCCTCGGACCTCAACCCTCAACCCTCAATGTCAAACCCTAATCCCTCAACCCTTAACACTGATCCCTCGACCCTCAACCCTATCCCTAAACCCTAAACCCTCAACCCTCAACGTCAAATCCTAATCCCTCAACCCTTCACTCTAATCCCTCAACCCTGAACCCTATCCCTAAACCCTCAACACTTTACCTTAAACCCTAATCCCTCAACCCTCAACCCTAAACCTTATCCCTAAACCCTAATCCCTCAACCCTCAACCCTAATCCATCATCCCTTCCTCATCCCTACACCCTAAATGCTATCCCTATTCCTAAACCCTCAACTGACTCGATACTATACCTTAAACCCTAATCCCTTATCCCTAAACCCTCCAACCCTATCCCTAATCCGTATACCCTCCACACTCTACTTTAACCCTAATCCCTCAACCCTCAATGCTATCCCTAAACCCTTGACCTTCGAACCTCAACCCTCAACCCTTAACTCTGATCCCTCGACCCTCAACCCCATCCCTAAACCCTAAAGCCTCAACCCTTCACTCTAATCCCTCAACCCTAAACCCTATCCCTAAACCCTCAACACTATACCTTAAACCCTAATCCCTCAACCCTCAACCCTAAACCTTATCCCTAAACCCTAATCCCTCAAACCTTAACCCTAATATGTCATCCCTCAACTCTAATCCCTCATCCCTAAACCCTAAATGCTATCCCTATTCCTAAACCCTCAATCAACTCGATACTATACCTTAAACCCTAATCCCTTATCCCTAAACCCTCCAACCCTATCCCTAATCCTTATACCTTCCACACTCTACTTTAACCCTAATCCCTCGACCCTCAACCCTATCTCTAAACCCTTGACCCTCGAACCTCAACCCTCAACCCTCAATGACAAACCCTTAACTCTAATCCCTCGACCCTCAACCCTATCCCTAAACCCTAAACCCTAAAGCCTCAACCCTCAACCCTCAACGTCAAATCCTAATCCCTCAACCCTAAACCATATCTCTAAACCCTCAACACTATACCTTAACCCTAATCCCTCAACCCTAAACCTTATCTGTAAACCCTAATCCCTCAACCCTCAACCCTAATCCGTCATCCCTCAACTCTAATCCCTCATCCCTAAACCCTAAATGCTATCCCTATTCCTAAACCCTCAACCGACTCGATACTATACCTTAAACGCTAATCCCTTATCCCTAAACCCTCCAACCCTATCCCTAATCCTTATACCCTCCACACTCTACTTTAGCCCTAATCCCTCAACCCTCAACCCTATCCCTAAACCCTTGACCCTCGAACCTCAACCCTCAACCCTCAACGTCAAACCCTAATCCCTCAACCCTTAACTCTGATCCCTCGACCCTCAACCCTCAATGTCAAATCCTAATCCCTCAACCCTTCACTCTAATCCATCAACCCTAAACCATATCCCTAAACCCTTAACACTATACCTTAAACCCTAATCCCTCAACCCTTAACCCTAAACCCTAATCCCTCAACCCTCAACCCTAATCTGTCATCCCTCAACTCTAATCCCTCATCCCTAAACCCTAAATGCTATCCCTATTCCTAAACCCTCAACCAACTCGATACTATACCTTAAACCCTAATCCCTTATCCCTAATCCCTCCAACCCTATCCCTAATCCTTATACCCTCCATACTCTACTTTAACCCTAATCCCTCGACCCTCAACCCTATCCCTAAACCCTTGACCCTCGAACCTCAACCCTCAACCCTTAACGTCAAACCCTAATCCCTCAACCCTTAACTCTGATCCCTCGACCCTCAACCCTATCCCTAAACCCTAAACCCTCAACCCTCAACATCAAATCCTAATCGCTCAACCCTTCACTCTAATCCCTCAACCGTAAACCCTCAACATTATACCTTAAACCCTAATCCCTTAACCTCAACCCTAAACCTTATCCCTAAACCCTAATCCCTCAACCCTCAACCGTAATCTGTCATCCCTCAACTCTAATCCCTCATCCCTAAACCCTAAATGCTATCCCTATTCCTAAACCCTCAACTGACTCGATACTATACCTTAAACCCTAATCCCTTATCCCTAAACCCTCCAACCCTATCCCTAATCCTTATACCCTCCATACTCTACTTTAACCTTAATCCCTCGACCCTCAACCCTCAACCCTCAATGTCAAACCCTAATCCCTCATCCCTTAACTCTGTTCCCTCGACTCTTAACCCTATCCCTAAACCCTAAACCCTAAAGCCTCAACCCTCAAACCTCAATGTCAAATCCTAATCCCTCAACCCTTCACTTTAATCCCTCAACCCTAAACTCTATCCCTAAACTCTCAACACTATACCTTAAACCCTAATCCCTCAACCCTCAACCCTAAACCTTATCCCTAAACCCTAATCCCTCAACCCTCAACCCTAATCTGTCATCCCTCAACTCTAATCCCTCATCCCTAAACCCTAAATGCTATCCCTATTCCTAAACCCTAAACTCTATCCCTATTCCTAGACCCTCAATGACCTCGATACTATACCTTAAACCCTAATCCCTTATCCCTAAACCCTCCAACCCTATCCCTTAACCTCAACCCTATCCCAAAACCCTTAACCCTTGAACCTCAATGTACTCAACCCTCAACATCAAACCCTAATCCCTCAACTCTTAACTCTGATCCCTCAACCCTTAACCCTTAAAACTTGAACCCTAAAACCTATCCCTACATGCTCAACACTCGACACTATATCTTAAACCCTAATCCCTTAACCCTCATCCCTAAAGCCTCAACCTTAAATCATTAAACCTTCAACCCTAAACCCTATCCCTAATCCCTCTACCCTCGACACTCTTATTTAACCCTAATCCATTGACCATTAACCCTATCCCTCAACCTCAACCCTCAACCCTCAACTCTCAACATTAAACCCTAATTCATCAACCCTAAACCCTAATCCATCAAACCTAAACCCTATCCCTAAACCATCAAACCTCAACACTATACCTTAAACCCTAATCCCTATCCCTTAACCCTTAACCCTTAAAACTTAAACCCTATCCCTACACCCTCAACACTTGACACTATATCTTAAGCCTTAAACCCTCATCCCTAAAGCCTCAACCCTTAATCCTTAAACCTTCAACCTAAACCATATACCTAATCTCTCTACCCTCAACACTCTAACCCTAACCTCGACATTAAATGCTAATCCGTCAACCCTAAACCCTAATCCGTCAACACTAAACCCTATCCCTAAACCCTCAACCCTCAACACTATACCTTAAACCCTAATCCATCAACCCTAAAACCTAATCCCTCAACCCTCAACCCTAAACACTATCAATAAACCCTCAACCCTTGACACTAGACCTTAAACCCTATGAGAAAAGCTTTGCATATGGTACATCCACAGTGAGTAATTAATAGTTGAAATCAGAAGGATGATCATTATGAGAAAAGATTTGCATTGGGGTACATTTATGTTTCTTGCTTTCCACCCCGTACTTAGGGAAGGTATATTGTTATGAAATAGGCAAATAATCTCCCATTATTTACTGGCTCTATCCACAAGAACTACTAAACTATACCTTAAACCCTAATCCCTAAACCCTAAACTTTCAACCCTAAACCCTATCCCTAATCCCTCTACCCTCAACACTCTACCTTAAACCAAATCCCTCAACCCTTAACCCTAAACGCTATCCCTAAAGCCTTAACCCTAAACCCTAATCCCTCAAGGTTCTAAACTCTAATCGCTTATCCCTAAACTCTAAATCCTATCCCTAAACGCTCAACCCTCAACCTTAAACCTTAATCACTCAATCCTTATCCACCCCTCACCTCCCCTATCTGGCTCACTCCCATCTCTACCCTCCTCTGCCCTCGACACTATACATACATAAATATAGGCATACATAGATACATACATACATATAGGCATACATAGATACATACATACATACATACATACATACATATAGGCATACATACATGATTAATAGACTTGAATAGAAAAAAATTTAAGGGGAACATAACGCAAGTGCATTATAACGTGCTCGCGTTATGTCAAACATGACAAACAACAGACTTGCAGAAAAGGAAAAATGCAAAGAAAAACATAACGTGAGCGTGTTATAATCCCAAGCCTTGGGCTTGGGATTTGCTTTGGATTTCCAACCCAAAGGCTTGGAGTGCATTTTGAACAGTCACAGATGTGTTTTTCCATATTCTTCAAGATTTCACATAATTTTGTTCGTGCTAACCCTCAGATTTACACGTGTTTCAAGGTCAAACAAATAGAACACCTAGGTAATGTTGGGCTTTCTCTTAGCTATTTGACGATGTGATTTTTTTTACATTTTAACAATGTTAAGCCTTTCATCTTTAATTTCTTTTGTTTGTGTGTCTATTTTTGGGAAAAAACCACTGTTTGGTCTTTTTTTCATTGTAAATTAACTATTAATTGAAATTTCAAAAAAATTACATATTTAGAAACTAGACTCCATTCTACAAATATTAAAAAAAGAAAAAAATGATTTTCAATTAGTTTTCAAAATTTATAGGGGTAGCACGGCCAAAATTCTATTTTTTAGGATGTGTCCACTTTGAAAATTAGTAAAAAATCAAATATTCATCAAAAAATTATCAGAAAAATTAGGCATAAACTACATGCTATTAGCTAATTTCTCACTAAAGCGATTTTAAAAATACCAAAAAAAAGTTGACCTTTTGAGGGAGCCACAAAACATGCTATGTTATGTTTTTTTGATAGAAACAACACCAATTTCTATGGCTCCCTCTTTTGAACCCCTTAATCTATGCCATTTTTTAAAAAAAATAGTAGTTTAGAAAGTAGACTCGGAGCACTACGAACATTATTTTGGTTGCATCTCCAAATTTTGAGTGTAACTATGCACAATTTCTCATCCAAGGCTAGTATTTCCTGATTTCAAAAAAAAAGTGGCCACTTATGACCCCTTTTTGGCCCCCCATCTTCTTGCACTTACCCTCATAGATGGTTTTAAGTTTATCCCAAACTTCTTGAGAAGAATCACAACCCATTATTTTTTAAAGTTCTGAATCAGCTAACCCACTCATGATAGCAAATTTTGCCTTGGCATTGTTATCATACTTCTTGATTTCATCTGCATATGTAGAAATAGTAGTAGGAACTGTGTAACTAGACTTGACAGAGTCCCAAACACCACACCCTAGAGAATTAATATAAGCTTCCATCCTTAGCTTCCAAAAAGCATAATTTATTCCATCAAACCTAGGTATCTTGCTGGATCCATTTTGTGCCATCCTAGACCTTCCTCAAGTGGTTAAGATTCCCTAAGAGGAACTTGGCTCTGATACCAATTGTTGAACACACCAGGATACTGAGGGGGGGTTGAATCAATATCTAAACAATCTTCAATTTTAACAACTTCAACTTTTTCAGAGCAAATCAATACTTAATCATTACAACATGAACATGAAAGATTAACACAATGCGCATCAACACATAACACTAGATTTATGTGGAAAACCTTAGAAGGGAAAAACCATGGCGAGGATTAACTCATAATATATGAAGCTCAAATAAAACCTTTATTTAAAGGGTTGTAACCTAAGGAAGTTGCTACTCCCTAAGTAACTTTGATTTAGGGTCACTCCCAAGGAATCTTCTACTCCCTGATGACTTTGTTTCGGGGTCACTCCCAAGGAAGCATCTACTCCCTGAATTGAGAACACACTTACAAAGGATTACAGTATGACAATCCTTCTACTATCTAAAAACTGACATTGAAGCTCACACCTTTGATGATTGTACTTCTACCTCTCCACACATTCTTCTGATGATCTGATTAGTTAGGAACACTCTATACTTGATCACTATCACTAATATGTCTTCAAGATGAATTAGGACAACATCAACAACTTATGCTCTTTCTCCTTCAGTCGCTCATCAACAATGCATTCATTCTACCTTTTATCTGCTTACAAGCTTTTCAATCACATTACAATCACACCTCACCTCACTCAATTTGATTGACTATTTATACATGATATTACATTGATTACATTACTTGTCAGTCAGATACAACATGAAAAATACATTTACAAGTCAGCCAGACAACACACAGTATGAAACGTGTAGAAGATAGGTCCTAAGTGAAGCCACATGTTATGTACACCAGCAAAAGATCCAATCCTTGCAGACATCAACACTTGCTTAACCAGGTACAAAACATCCTTCACAACTTCAAACACCAAGGAATTACATCTGCACACTCTGCTCATTTGAAAATAGGACATCTCTAAACAAAACATATGAAAACTTGAAACATAACAGCCACATCAACTTGAAAACCTTGTGCGGTACTGGAAACAAGAAAGATCTTCATGAAAACTCTTCTAGATGAGCCCACATGACTCATACAACATCTCCAAACACTCCTTTGCCACTACAAAACAAAGAATTATGCCGCACATCTTCAAACATGAACTTTGGGAACAATCTATCATTTGGAACACACTGCAACATGTCATTTGAAAAACTGAGCTACAGACCACCAAGGACCTTGAAACTGCAAGGAAGCATGTAATACACATCCATAAACACTTCCTCAAAACTGCAAAGGCAATCATTCATCTGCAAAGGAATACGGAGCATTCCAACAGGTCTTCATCACTAACTCTACCAAAACACATGCTGATACTCTATCATGCATAACTTTCACAGCGGGAGGACAAATGATCTGAAAACTTGGAATTAACACCTTCACTGCATCCTGAACACAATTGTAAAACCTCATGGCCATATCTACAAATGTGGAGGAATGCGGAGCATTCCATTGTCATGCACAAAACATCTTCACAGAAGTGACAGTCTTCAAATAATCAGCAGCAGAAAACTCTTCTGGTAATGCAATCATCATGGAACTTGGATCATACATATTACAAGCCATCAGTAGCATCAACAACATATTTGATCATCTTTGTGCTTCTAATTATCATCTTAATATGAACTATATCTCCTCTCTTTTCTTGTTGGATGGGACATGACATCTAACCATGAACTGTATCTTTTTCTCTTACATCCAATCATGAACTGTATCTCCTTATCTTGTTGGATGGGACATGACATCCAATCATGAACACCACCATGATAGTGTTGGCATCAATGACAACCTAGTGACAGTGTTGACATCAATGACAACCCTATGAACCATATGTGTAACAATGGTAACTTTGGCAAAGTTTATCTTGGTGATGATGAACCTTGCAAAACTATTGGCAAAGAAGATGTTTTATTGAAACTAAAAAATGGTAACAGATGACTACTAAGGGATGTTAGACATGTCCCTCAACTTAAAGTAAATTTGATTTCAGCTGGGCAGTTGAATGCTCAAGGTTGTAACATTACTTTTGAGTCAAGTATGTGGAAGGTAACAAAAGGAGCCTTGGTGATTGCTAGAGAAAGAAAATGTGACACTTTGTATGTGCTAGAGAGTCAATCTAAAGTGGGATCTACAATGGAAGCTATAGACAATAGTATGGAGCTTTGTCATAAAAGGATCAGTCACATGAGCAAGAAAGGCCTTGAGATTTTGCACAAAAATGATCAACTTCTAGGTCTGAAATTGGTAGATTTAGAGTTGTGTGAGAATTGCATATACGACAAACAAAAGAGGACCAGATTCTCTACCAAGGAACATGACAAGAATACATGACCATTGGAATTAGTGCATTTGGTTGTCTTTGGCCCCACGAAGGTAACATCAATTGGTGGGTCAAATTATTTTGTCACTTTTTAGATGATTGCACTAGAAATGTTTGGGTTTATATATTGAAAAGGAAGTCTAAAGTCTTTGGCATGTTTAAAAATTTCAAAGCACTTGTAGAAAACCAAACCAAAAATAAGATTAAGTTCTTAAAAATTGATAACAGTAGTGAATTTTGTTCAATATAATTTGATTAGTTTTTTGCAAAGAATGGTATTGAAAGGATTAAAATTGTTCCTTTTACACCACAAGAAAACAGTACAGTTGAAAGATTGAATAGGACTATTTTGAAAAGAGCATGTAGTATGCTCTTGAATGCTAGTTTAGGAAAACAATTTTGGGTAGAGGCTATAAATACAGTGATGTATTTGATTAACCAAGGTCCATCCTCTCGGTTAGATTTTGAAGTCCTTGAAGAGAAGTGGTTGGGAAAGAGAATTTCATATAATCATCTAAGGGTATTTGGCCAGTGTGAATCTTTTGTTCATATCCCACAAGAAAAAAAAATGAAGCTTGATGTAAAATCAAAACAATGTATCTTCGTTGGATATAGAGATAAAAAATACGGCTACAGGTTGTGAGATCTCATCTCCAAACAGGTTACATGAAGCAGAGATATAATCTTCAATGAAAAAGTAATGCCTTGACCTGCAGAATAGAGGATATCTACCAAGGAATATGTACCAGTGGAGACATCTCAAGTGGGATTGATATGTTTAATCAACAGGCATCTCAAACTTTACCACAAGATACACTACAAAGCCAAGTCTACAAGCAGACGTAGGGAACATTACAAACACTGCCACAAGTAATACCTTTATCTTTGGTGCAAGAAATAACTCCAACTATGTCACCCACTGAAACTCTATACTTGTGGCCTAATCTAACATTAAATCAACCGTCCAATATTCAAAGTCAGCCTTTATTACAAAGCCAACTGAATATGCATTATGATTGCCCTCTATAGTAGCCGCAAGAGCAAATTCAAATGCAACCTCCCAATATATATATATTAATGCCTCAGCTGAGGAGATCCACCAAGGAGCATAGGCCTTCTTCTAAATATAATGACTTCATTCAACATCTATTAATCTTTGATCAAGCTAAACCTGGCACATTTGAAGAAGTGTGTAATGACAAAGATTGCAAACACTGGATGGAAGCTATAAAAGATGAGATGGCTTCCTTAATGGTAAATCACACATGGGATTTGGTCTCTCTTCCACCAAATAGGAAAGAGTCAAAAAATAGATGGGTATACAAGTTGAAAGAAGAGGAAGGTGGGAAGAAGCAATACAGAGCCAGACTTGTGGTCAAAGGATATGATTAGCAGAAGGGCATTGATTTCACTGAAATCTTTTCACCAGTAGTGAAGATGGCTTCTATCATGGTAGTGCTGGGATTAGCTGCCATTTATGATCTTGAATTAGAGCAGCTTGATGTCAATACAATGTTCCTACATGGTGATTTGGAAGAAGAATTGTATATGCAACAACCTGAAGGTTTCAAAAAAGAAGGTAAAGGGAATTTAGTTTGCAAATTGAATTAGAGTTTGTATGGGCTGAAACAAGCTCCACGATAATGGTATCTCAAATTTGATTTTTTCATGGCTGAGAAAAATTTCTCCATGTGTGAATATGATCTGTGTGTGTATTATAAGGTTTTGGAAAATGGTGAATTTGTGTTGTTGTTACTATATGTTGATGATATGCTAGTGACATGAACTAGCATGGCTATTGTTAGCAAGTTGAAACAACAGTTTGCTAACAATTTTTCAATGAAGGATTTGGGGATTGCCACAAAAATCCTTGGAATGACAATCATCAGAGATAGGCAAAAAAGATAATTAAAATTATCACAAGAAAAGTATATTGAGAAGGTTTTGGACATGTTTAGCATGAAGAGTGCTAAGGCAGTAAGCACACCTCTTGTTGATCACTTCAAATTATCCTCTGAGATGTGTCCTAAGACACAAGAAGAAAAATAGTACATGGAAGGAGTGCCTTACTCCTTTGCTATTGGGAGCCTTATGTACGCAATGGTCTGTACAAGACCCGACATTGCTCATGCAGTGGGAGTGGTCAGTAGGTATATGAGTAATCCAGGTAAAATTCACTAGCAGGCTATAGAGTGGAATCTACGTTACTTGTAGAGCACATCACATCATGTTTTGAGATTTAGATGAGAAGATGCATAGTTGCAAGGATATGTTGACTTCGACATGGCTGGTGATTTGGATAAAAGATGCTCTACCACCAGATATGTGTGTACTTTTGTTGGGGTAGCGATTAGTTGGGTTTCTATATTACAAAAGGAAGTGGCTCTCTCCACTACGGAAGCTAAATATATTGCCATCACTGAAGGAGCTAAGGAGATGTTGTCGTTGCAACAATTTTTATCTAAATTGGGTAGCAGAAAACACAATTTTGTGTTGTATAGTGGCAACAATAACACAATTTACATTTGGCAAAAATGCAGCATTTCATACACAAACAAAGCATATAGAACTTTGATATCAATTTATTCGAAGTGTCCTCGAATAGGGTAAGCTGAAGCTGGATAAAATACACACAAACTTGAATCCTACAAATGCATTCACTAAGGTTGTTCCAAAAGAGAAGCTGAAATTCTGCAAAGCTTCTCTTGGTTTGGTGAACATGTGACAATGAGCTTGGAAAAGCGGGTGACATCTCTGTGTATGACTATTCACAGCATGGATTAGACTTCA
Source organism: Cunninghamia lanceolata (assembly GCA_027924645.1). Taxonomy (NCBI): domain Eukaryota; kingdom Viridiplantae; phylum Streptophyta; class Pinopsida; order Cupressales; family Cupressaceae; genus Cunninghamia; species Cunninghamia lanceolata. The sequence goes on along the minus strand of BSBN01000677.1, from coordinate 8,569,983 downwards.
AGTGGGAGATTGTTCGGTTGTGAAGTCCAACCATCACTAACTTTCTAGCTCCCCTATTTCTTGTCTCTTCACTTGCCTAAAGACTTCGTATATATGCTTGAGAATGGAACATTTATTGATTGATGAAACTATGCATTTGCTGTTGTTAATAAAAGAGATAAATACCCTACTTTTCTCGTGGATGCAACCAATTTTGGTAAACCACGTAATTCTTGGTGTTGGTGTACATTTCATGATGTGTCTGAATTTCTTATTTGTTGTTTGGTGTCAATTTAATCTTTTATATTTAAATTGCTTAACAAAATCAACTTTTCGGATTCTATATATACATAATTTTCCCTAGCCCTTGAAACAACATGGAACCTCAATCCATTTTGTTGGGGATGTCAATTTAGGGGCATTTTCATCCTTTATCTAAAATGAAGTAAGAAGAGGGAAACAAGATTTATCTTATTAGGCACAGAAAATAATACCAGTTTTATTGTATAGGGAGAGTACCCTCCGCCTTCTAAAGTAGTCTATGCTTTGCGGCGACTACTTTCAAACTTTTAGATCACTGCTCAAGTTCAAAGGCATTTAGAACATTTTTTTTTATGAGTTTCAAGCATTTTCTTTAGCATATGTTAGGGAAGCCTTACAGAACTATAAAAGATGATCTGATGAAATTTTTGCAGCACTTAAAAAGAAATACCTTTAGTCTATACATAATTTCAAAGTGGCCTTGGCATGAGGAGAGATTTATATAGACTCTGTAAGGACTCAAAGGAGCCCATGGATTGGGTTCCATTTTCATTTCCCATTGCTATAGTATCTTATTCCAAATTGGAGGGGACTAACGCACATAAATTTAGATAAAGAATCCAGGCAATGGGTGTAACATCTCAATCCTTAATGCTCAAGATTTAACATAAACACACATCTTAATCAAGAGATTAATTAACAATATGATTACCCAATACAAAGCTAAACCATAATGATTCATTATCATTTCATCAACTAAGCATGTTATTCTAAATAGAATAAAACAAAGCTTATAATTACAATAATCTTTTACATATCAGAGTGAGTAACCATCACAATGCATGTACAAGTTATGTCCAAGGCATCATAAATCAATTTTATACATTATAATTGACCAACAAGTCATAAAATGCAAAACACTATATCAGGAACAAATGACATCTATCTCCATAAGCCTCAGCTTGTCTTATGCTTGGGAAGGAGAGCATCATCCTAGTGCTTTTCCACCAACCACGGACCTGTGGTCCCCCACTCAACTTCCTAATTAGAAGTGGCCCTACCCTTCATGGAAAGGTTAGATATTAGGAATTGTTAAGTTAGCCATCTAAGTATTTGGTGTTGTGTTCTTCCTAATGTCTTACGGTCACATAACTATAGATCCACTCTAACTATGTATGACACTACTAGAGACACTAAGCCATTTGGAGCACTATGGACCGACAATGCATGCTGAGACGAATGCATTACTTTGGCCAAATATTTACACACATAACGTTACACATTGAATGTTGTCGTATGTCCACCACCTCAACTCAACTTATAAGTTGTCATGTCCTACAATTACATAGTTCGCCCTTCTTGGTCTAGAACAATCAATTCAAAAATGTCTTAGTCCATTCCTTAGACATCAGAGTTAGTCTTGATAACCCATCTTGAGGTTCTAGTTATTCAAGCAACTAGGAACTAGTGACTCCACATCACGTTGTCCTGCACAAGGTTGTATAAAATAAAGGTTCTATCATGTTCTCCATATCTGCCTTATTGGCTAGGAGTTTACTTTATTTCCATAGTCTACAGTTACACTTAATTTGTAGAGTCAATGGTTTGTACTTATAGTGAATAAAGTTTAGTCTTAAAAGACCTTCATGTATGTGACTCATAAAAAGTAACTCGACTTTTATGAAACAAGGTATGCATATTCTATTTGCAGCCAAATAGAAAGTGACAAGGTTCTTAGCACAAGATACCTTCTTGAATACATAATTCTTAAAGAAGTATACTAAGCCATTCAAAAGAAGGCTTTCATAAACTAAGACATAACATATTGTATCGATATGACTCAACCAATAGGAGTCCTAAAATAATAACTTAACCAAATGAGACCTTTCATTATAATAAGAAACGTTATAGAAGAAAGTACATTGCATGCACAAAGACTCATTACATGCAGTCAATGTTCTGCATCGTCCACTTCGTGGTATTAATGTTAATAATAATTACACTGGTTTCAAGAGAGTTCTTTTATCAAAACTAAACTAGACAATAAAATAGAAAGGTTTGTACTTCACCTATAATCATAAGTGAGCTCTGGCTATCGTAAGCATGATTTCTAGGCTTGTGGCTATCATAGCCATTAAAAACCAGTCGATGGTTAAACAAAGACTATGAGCCTTTGCAGCTACTATACAACACTACATTAAATCATATGTAGCACAAGGCATGAAAGCCATTCAACAAAATAATAACCCTATCGGGTTTAAACACTAGTGAATGATGAAAGTATTTCACTCATCATCACCATCATCTTTCGATGACATATCATATAAAAGTTTTAAGTAGAGTTTAGTTCTCTACTGGGTGACGCCTTGAGAGCTTATTCCTTGCATTTCACATTTGATAATCACTCGGGTAACCGAGGGTTGAATGTATACACAGTTGTATACTAACGTCTCTAACAATGATAAAGAACAATTATTCACATTCATAATACACATCAACAATAAGAGTTTCATATGGCTTGAAGCCACAAAATAACATCATATTTTTGTGTATGTCGACACCGTCAACTTTGTCTTTCAAATTCACAATAGAAAACTTAGAATAATAAGTATGGGTTTGGATGAGGAATATAAGCTTCAGTTTCTACCTCAAATCGATGTTATGCTCGATTGTATCAAATATATAACAAACTTTACTCAATTCCCATCTTGGCTATCACGAGCTACTGTTGTAAAGTTGTAACCCCACACAAGGAAAAGACTATCTATATCTCTTTCTAGAGTCATATGACAACTCCACATATGCAATACAAGCAACTCTCTCCCAAAGCAAAAACAACAATCCAAAAAAACAAAATCCAATTCTCTATATCTTAAATTGGTCATAACTGATTCCTTCTTGCATGCATGCGAGAACAAGATTGTTAGGCTTGCCACCTTTCCATCATGCGATCTGATGGCAAGAATATAAGCATGAGGATGGGGTTTTCTTGGCTGCCACCTTCCTTCCCTCTAGATTCATGGTTGATGGCAGGCCATGTGCCCCACCACTAATAACAATATGAGATAAAAAGATAATAAGGTTATCGATCATATTTGATCTCACAAGCAAATTCAATCAAAAGAATTATATAAATAAGTATAATTACACACCCTTATCTAAGGGTTTAGGATTATACGAAAGCGTTAGTAATAGTACCAACTCCATCATATAAGATTGCATACTTAAGATGCGACTATGGGTCAAGCATTTCTCCCCTAAAAAGCATCGTTTACCCCAGAATATAGATAATCAAATAAAAATAGACACAAAAAAAATGTGGAACAAGAGCATGGAACCAAAGGGTTCCTGGCAACTCTACTAAAAATTGACAAACAACTCAACATGACATCCTTGTGACCAACGTCTCTTCGACAAATCAAACATAAAGATGTTGAGTAAAATCTAATTGACCAATCGAGAGAAAGAGAACATAACTTACCCTAATAGGGGTTCAATGGACAAAGTCTGATACTCAGATGACTAGTTAACCTTGTTTTCTCAACATCTAACCCTTCCTCCAGGATGATAGTCTCCTTCCTTATTCGAAGGACATTACATTTTCCTATTCACACTCAAGACCACAAAACCATGATCAGTGCATCATTATCATATTCCATAATTCAAATTAATTAATATTCGTAACTAATTAACATCAGTTATTAAGCTCATAATCAAAGAAATCAGATACTTCCACAATATCAAATCAGTTAACTATGATTAATCCTCTTGATTATCATGCAAGGTAAAGATTAAGTCTAATTGTAAGTTGGGGATGTAACATATCTCCCCCCATAAGAATCATCATCCTCGATGATTAATTGTCTTAAAAGTTAATCAACATAATAAGAAAATGTTTTCAAGAGCATAATAAATAAATGTTTCAAAAAAGATGAGGAAATCTAGCATGAAAGTCATCATGATTTTCCCAGGTAGCATTTTCCTCTGCAAATTGGTCCCACTAGACCCTGCACTGCATTATTTCTTTGTTACATAAGTGTAGCTTACGTGTTTCAAGCACCTTGATAGGCTCGATCACCACCACCTCTGGGTCCTTCACCTGTGTAGCATTCCAATCAAGCATAGGAATTTGATTATCAGTAGTATTAAACTTTTCAAATAAGAAACATGAAACACATTATGCATCATGGTAAAAGTTGGCAGTAGAGCAATTATGTATGCTATTGGGTTGACTTCTTCAAGAATTTTGAAAGGACCCATGTATCTTGGTGCCAGTTTGGATATCTTTCCAAATTTAATGGAACTTTTATGAGGTTTTACTCTTAGGAGAACTTTCTCTCCCACTATGAAATGCCTTTTGATGTGCTTAGCATCTACATAACTCTTTTGTCTTTCATTGGCTTCTGCTAGCCTTCTCTTAATTAGATAGACTTGCTCTTCCATCTATGACAGCATTTCTGGACCAAGGCTAACCCTAACTTCCATCTTGTCCCATCTTATAGGGGTTTGACACTCCGTCCATATAATGCCTCAAATGGATCCATCTTAATAGTTGAGTGATAGGAATTATTGTAGGCAAATTCCACCAGAGGAAGATAATCCTCCCACTTGTACTGTTGATCCATGCAGTACATCCTCAATAAGTCCTCCAGCACTTGGTTCACCCTCTTAGTTTGTCCATCCATTTTAGGATGATAAGTAGAGCTTATATTCAGCTAGGTTCCAAGCAAAGAAAATAAGGTTTACCAAAACCTTGATATCATTCGTGTACCCCTATCTGAGATAATCTTCTTAGGAATGCCATGCCGTCTGAAAATCTCTTGAACAAATTTTTGAGCAATGACGAGTGCCCCATCTGTCAAGTTTCTAGGTATAAAATGAGTGGCTTTGGTGAGTTTATCCTCCACAACTAAGATACCATTGTGCATGTTCCTTGACATAGGAAGCCCTTGCACAAAGTCCATGCTTATAATTTGCCATTTCCACTCAGGAATTTCATGAGGGTATAAGAGTCCTATTTGGTGATGGTGTTCCACCTTCACCCTCTGGCATTCAATACACGTAGCTACAAAATTTGTAGCATCTCTCTCCATTCCTTTCCACAAATATAGGTGTTTCACATTAGAAAGTAACTTTGTTACTCTAGGATGCCCAGAATATGGTCTAGAATGAACCTCTTTCCATACCATATTCCTTAACTGTACTGAGTTAGGTACATACATCCTTCCCTTAAACATTAATAACCCATCTAGTTCAAGGTTGAATACTTCATATCTTAGCTTCTGGGGGTTTTCTTCAAGGGCTTGTTTTACCTGCTCGTAAAACTCATCTCCCTTAGATTTTTGTAACCCCTGATTCCTAAAATTAGAATGTATGGAGATCATGGAGGGGATGTGTCTTCTCCTACTCAAAGCATCTACCACCCGATTTTCTTTTCCTTGAATATATTTAATCTCAAAATCATAATCCAAGATGAATTCCAACCATCTTCTTTGCCGAGCATTAAGATGTGGTTGAGTGAACAGATATTTGAGTCCCTAATGATATGTTTTCAGCTCAAAAGGATTTCCAAGTAAATAGTGTCTCCACATTTAAAGTGTGTGAATGACTGTTGCAAGTTCCAAACCATGTGGGGCATAATTTTTTTCATAGTTTTTCAACTTACATGATTCATACATGATGACCTATCCATCCTACACTAGTACACCACCTAAGCCTTCTCTTGAGGCATTGATAATGACTACAAATTGACCCTCTAGGTCAAGTATTTTCAAAATTGGTGCTGAAGTCAATTTTTCCTTCAGTAGGTCAAAGGTGTCATGGCACTTATCTGACCATTCAAATTTCTTACCTTTTCTCTGCACGAAATTTATAGGATATGCAATTTTAGAGAAGTTTTTCATGAACTTCCTATAATATCTAGCAAGGCCCATGAAACTTCAGGCCTCATGAACATTTCTTGGTATCGGCCATTCCAAAATAGCCTTAATCTTAACTAGGTCCATAGCTATCCCTTTACCTGAAATTATGTGGCCCAACTAATGTACTTCCTTCTAAAAGAAAGTACATTTAGAGAGCTTGCCATGTAGTTTATGCTCTCTCAACCTCTAAAGAACAATTCTCAAATGATGCAGATGCTCTTCCTCATTCTTGGAATAGATTAGAATGTCATCAAGGAATACTAGGACAAACTTGTCCAAACAATCCCTGAACACATTGTTCATAAGATTCATAAATACGGCTGGTGCATTTGTCAATCCAAAAGGTAGGACAGTGAATTCATAATGTCCATACCTAGTTCTAAAGGTTGTCTTATGGATGTCCTCATCCTTCAACCTCAATTGGTGATATCCAGACTGAAGATTGATCTTGGAAAACACGGTTGCTCCCCTCATCTAATTGAAAAGATCATCGATGCGAGGTAATGGGTATTTATTCTTAATGGTTTCTTTATTTAATATGTGGTTATCTATGCACAACCACAAAGTGTCATCTTTCTTTTTCACAAAAATAATTGGGGCTCCCCACGGTGACACACTGGGTCTAATCAACCCTTTATCTAACAACTCCTGTAATTGCACTTTTAACTCCATTAGTTCTATAGTGGTCATCCTGTAGGGGGCTTTAGAAATAGGTTCCAACACAGGAATTATATCAATGGCAAAATCAAAGGCTCTTTTAGGAGGTAATCTCGGTAGCTCATCTGGAAAAACATCCTAAAAGTCTCTAAGGAAAAGATACATGTCCATATTTGATCTTTCCTGACCTATGGACTCCTTCCCAACTTGATTATGTTTCTGAGATTCATAAAACATTAATTCATCTTGGAAATAAGTTTCCACGGTCTCATTTAGTTTTTCCATTTTGACAGCAAAAGGATGGCACCCTTTTCTTTGAGCTTTTTTCATTTGCAAAGCAGAAATTTGTCTTAGTTTGACTTCCCTAGGTTTCCCTTGTAGAAAGACTTTTTTTCATAAATCATCCCGACACTCTACTATTTTGGCATAACAATCCACTTTGGCTTGATGTCTCCATAGCCAATTTATCCGTAGGATAACATCATATGAGCCTAGTGGGGCTAGATAAAGATTTACTTCCATGGAAAAGTTTAGAAGTTTAACCCTAGCCTCAAACCTGGGCATTGCTCTACCTGAGCCTTGGTGTGATTTGCATACTCTACAAACCATGTTTTTTCTATGAATCTAACTTTTCTAGGAATTTTACTAGCAATTTTAGGGGAAACAAAGCATTCGATAGCACCAGTATCAATCAAAACTAAAATTGGAAGACCAGATAAAATACTTGTTGTCTTAATGGGAGTTATTTGGTATTCGGCTTGCATGTTGTCCAAGGCTGCATGAATACATTGTTGGAACGATGCTTGTTGAGAGGGTAGAGGGTTTCCTCTTGGTGGTGCTCCCTATGTCTTGTTAGGACACTGGTTGGCATAATGATCTCCACCACAAGTGTAGTACCCTCCCACTAGTCCTCGCCTCCCCTGAGGTTTGCCAGAATTATCTCCATTCTTCCTGGAGTGGTTATTCCCCTTTTTCTCTCCCTTGGAATTAGTTTGTTTATGCTTGGTCCCTTTATCATTTTTCTCATAATAATCTTGTTTCTTCCCCTTTTTCTTAGAGGATTGAGAAGATTGAGACCAATTATATCTCTTTCGGTTCCTTTCTCTATAAGCCAACATAGCTTTCAGTTTATGTTCCTATTTGATGGCCTTTTCATAGACCTGGTCCATTGTAGTAGGACCATGAACATCAACCTTGCCCTCAATTTGGGCATTCAACCCCATTATGAACTTTTGAATGCGAAATTTCTCATCCTGTTGGTACTGTGGCACATACTTTAGTAGGCGGGTAAATTTTTCCCAGTATTCATTCACAGTCATATCAGCCTGTTTCAAATTTTGAAAGTCTATAAGTTTCTAATCATAGAACAGTTGAGGCAACCATCTTTGCCTAAAAAGTTCTACGAACCTGTCCCATGTAAGGCTTGTAGACCTCAAGCCTAGTTCCATCTTTTTATTCATCCACCATATGGATGCTTCACCTACCAGCTGGAATGCTCCCCACATAGTTTTAGTGACCTCATTATAGTTTATGATTCCAAAATATTTTTCCATCTCCGTAAGCCATGCCTCTGTAGCATCTCCGCTTAGGGATCCATCAAATTTAGGAGGCATGACCTTCTTTATGTCTCAGGATAGTTCCAAAGCCATATGGCTCCTCCTATCTGCTTCTTTCTTAGCCTCAGAGTTATTCTCTTTATGCTCACTCTGGGTGGTGTCATTATGACATTCCTCGTCATCAACCCCATCATAGGCATCCCGCCTGGGTCCTTGTCGCCCTCTGACCTCCTGTTCGAGAGTTTCTACCCTGGTTCTTGTTTCTTTCAACAAAGTCAGGATTTGGTCAAGCTTAGATTCAAAGTGCCCTGAAGGATATCCTTCTTCCTGTATATCTCCCATCCTAGTTCTAATCTGAACCTTTGTTGCAATCTACTTCTTCCTGAAGTTTGCAGATTATTCACAGATTAGTTTTTCCATGTCATTTAATTCATTCATAATACAAATCTATTCTCATTCATGTAATCTTTAACAAGAAAGGAAATGTTTCCAAAATTTTGCCATTGCATTGTAGTTTTCATTGGATTACATATGATTTCCACTAAAATTTCATTTTTTTTTCTTTTACACCTTGCTATCGCAAGTCATTTACAGTTTGGGATATCTTCCCATATTCACTTCTCAATCTTGAGATTTATCTTTTCAGTCTTAGGAGATGAGGGTACACGTAGGTACTCCTTCACACTCTCCTTAGGTACATCATAATCCCTAGGATTATTTTCCACAGCTGGTGCTTTAGGTGCAGAGGGTTCTGCTGATGCATCAGTAGAGTTAGGGGCAGCCATCCTTTTTGCTTTCCTTAACTCCTGCTTGATGCGTTTCATGACATTAGCAAAGGTTTCCTCATCAGTTAACCATGCTCCTACTAGGCAGCCAATCTATTCAAGTTTCCTCACCCTTGAGGCTCTTGGTTTTTCCTTCCAAAACTTAAGGTAACACCCTTTATCCATTACCTTCTTTCGGGGTGTTGTTCTAGTTCTTACCATTCTACCATAGAACATCCAAACATTAGCATACTTAATGTTGGATACAAATAATCATCAAGTAGTGAGCTCATAGGTCCATGTATTGAACCCGGTTGCTCTGATACCATATGTAACATCTCAATCCTTAATGCTCAAGATTTAACATAAACATGCATCTTAATCAAGAGATTAATTAACAATATGATTACCCAATACAGAGCTAAACCATAATGATTCATTATCATTTCATCAACTAAGCATGTTATTCTAAATAGAATAAAATAAAGCTTATAATTACAATAATCTTTTACATATCCCAGTGAGTAACCATCACTATGCATGTACAAGTTATGCCCAAGGCATCATAAATCAATTTTATACATTACAATTGACCAACAAGTCATAAAATGCAAAACACTGTATCAGGAACAAATGACATCTATCTCCATAAGCCTCAGCTTGTCTCATGCTTGGGAAGGAGAGCATCATCCTAGTGCTTTTCCACCAACCATGGACCTGTGGTCCCCCACTCAACTTCCTAACTGGAAGTGGCCCTACCCTTCACGGAAAGGTTAAATATTAGGAACCATTAAGTTAGCCATCTGAGTATCTAGTGTTGTGTCCTTCCTAATATCTCATGGTCACACAACTATAGATCCACTTTAACTATGTATGACACTACTGGAAACACGAAGCCATCTGAAGCATTGTGGACCGACAATGCATGTTGAGACGAATGCATTACTTTGGCCAAAGATTTACACACATAACGTTACACATTGAACATATTCTTATGTCCACCACCTCGACTTGACTTATAAGTTGTCATGTCCTACAGTTACATAGTTCGACCCTTCTCGGTCTAGAATAATTCAATTCAAAAATGTCTTAGTCCATTCCTTGGACATCAGACTTAGTCTTGATAACCCATCTCAAGGTTCTAGTTATTCAGGCAACTGGGAACTAGTGACTCCATGTCATGTTGTCTCGCACAAGGTTGTATAAAATAAAGGTTCTATCATGTTCTCCATATCTGCCTTATTAGCTAGGAGTTTACTTTATTTTCATAGTTTACGGTTACACTTAGTTCATAGAGTCAATGGTTTGTACTTATAGTGAATAAAGTTTAGTCTTAAAAGACCTTCATGTATGTGACTCATAAAAAGTAACTCGACCTTTATGAAACAAGGTATGCATATTCTATTTGTAACCAAATAGAAAGTGACAAGGTTCTTAGCACAAGATACCTTCTTGAATACATAATTCTTAAAGAAGTATACTTAGCCATTCGAAAGAAGGCTTTCATAAACTAACACATAACATATTATATCGACATGACTCAACCCATAGGAGTCCCAAAAAATAACTTAACCAAATGAGACCTTTTATTATCATAAGAAACATTATAGAAGCAAGTACATTGCATGCACAAGGACTCATTACATGTAGTCGATGTTCTGCATCGTCCACTTCATGGTATTAATGTTAATCATAATAATACTGGTTTCAAGAGAGTTCTTTATCAAAACTAAACCAGACAATAACACAGAAAGGTTCGTACTTTGCATGTAATCATAAGTGACCTCTGGCTATCGCAAGCACAATTTCTAGGCTCTCGGCTATCATAGCCATTAAAAAGTAGTCGGTGGTTAAACAAAGACTATGAGCCTTTGCGGCTACTATCCAACACTACATTAAATCATACGTAGCACAAGGCACGAAATTTGTTCAACAAAATAATAACCCTATCAGGTATAAACATAGGCAAATGATGAAAGCATTTCACTCATCATCACCATCATCTTTCGATAACATATCACATAAAAGTTTTAAGCAGAGTTTAGTTCTCTGCTAAATGATGCCTCGAGAGATTATTCCTTGCATTTCGCATTTGATAGTTGTTATCGATGAGGATTGCACCCTTATGCAAATCTGTGACACTCTACAATCCCTTGAAACATGGGGACAAACTTAGGCTGTGGGTGACCTATAATGAATTTGAACCTCCAGATTATGGGTTGGTTCCCTTAAAATGTTCTATTGGAATGTATGATTTTCTATTTTGGAAAAGGGTAAGAAGGAAACTATAAGGAAATAAAATTGTAAAATTCGGTGATGCACCTAGTAGGGATGGAAAATTTGCAATCTAGTTCACAATAGAATTCAAAAATCTTACCCACACAATCCAATCTTGGCATAAATATCACAAAAAGTATTTCTGAGGAAGGATGGAAAATTAACTCCGTATGAATGAAAATGACTCTAAACAACATAAAAGAACTATTTTTTGTAACACAACCTAAGGCTTGTAATATCAATATGCTTAATATTGCAAGTAAGAGTGAGACAATAATTTTAAAGGTTTTAATGATTAAACACAGTAAAACTTCATCAAATCACTTCATACAATTAGCATCAAATGGAAAGGCAACTACTTGATTCCAAAAAATAGGGAAATATTCAAGAGAGACAAAAATTGAACCTGTAACCTACTGATCTCTATAAAACTGTAAAAAATTGAGCTACAAAACCTTCTTCTCTCTCAAAGTGTATAAGAGTAAAAAGGCAAGAACTAAAAAAATCAAATTTTTCTTTACAATATATAGCTTTGTTCTCACTAAGAGGCATGCAAAAAATGAACTGTACCTAGCTGCCTCTAAAAATAAGTCCTCCAAAGTGATCCACGAGCAAACTCAAAAATCCCCAAAAATAAGGGCTCAAACTGCCACAAATTGAGCAAAAATAGCTCCAATTTGGACCTCTCCATGTGCTTGACCAAGATCCCTCAAATCGCTCCTCAAATTATGCAAAAATCCCCTAGATGGCTTAGTTAACTCAACTTTATCAATTTGCATGATTTTGCATTTGCAAAATTGATTGTGAGTAAATAATAAAGTAATTAAAATAATTACTCTATTATTGGTTACAACTTGAACTACTTTTGATTTTACAATTTGTGAAAATTAATAAAGTAATTTGAAGAATGTTACTTTATTATTTATTTACAATTGATTTATTTGTAAAATCATGGATGATAAAAAGAAAAATAGATCTCCTTATCTCTCCAAATACACATACCTAATTTGCATGATTTGAGCAAAAATTAGGACCTTAGAGGAAAATAGAATCCCCTTATAGCCCCTTGTAAAAAAAATATCCATTTGCATGTCAATATGCCTCAAGGAAAAAAATACCCTTATCTCTCCAAATACATTATCAAAATGCATAAAACACTTAGTCATAAACAAGAAACCCTTATGACTCCACATGCACCAAGGAGAAAATAAATAGCCCTCTCTGCCTTATCACTCCATTTTCAATGCATAGCTTGGCCTTACTGCCATATATCTTCACCATGCAAAATATGCCTTCTTCTTTCTTATTATCTCCCTTATGAAAAACAATAATATTTCTGCCACCTTTCTTGCCACCTTGTAGTCTCATATCACTTAAACATCTCTTTGACTTTGACCTCGAATGATGACCTTACAAGGAATAAGGAAACTCATTTTTGACCATATTCGGTCACTTCATATTATACAAATATTACCAGAATCTTTTGACCATGCAGAGTGTCATTAGGGAATGGGCATCCTTCGACCATGTGATAGTCGACTCTAAGGTAATAAGTATTGTTTGAGTTTTATAAAGTATAATATAATACTTACCCTCCTTCAACTGACCACCATTTAACTTCAAAAAATATGCAAGATATACCTTATGTCGGCCCTTCCTAACCATGATTGCTAGGAGACATATCATTTGAAGGTTTTGACCCCCATCGGCATTTTGGATATGGCAATAATAAGTTTACAATAGTCAAAAATTACAATGAAGAAAAAAGAAGATTCGAAGAAAAAGGGGAAGAAAACCCTAACATGAAGTCATTTTCATTTTCTTCTATATGTCGACTACTGCTCTACAACTTCCTGGCACTTAGGGTTTATCTTGTTCTCCATGGCTTCTCTTTGCATCTCTATGTCGAATCTTCGTGATTTCTTTGTATCTTCTAGCATAAAAGAGGCTCAGAAAGTGGTAAGTGTGGCATTTTGTATCTGACTATCATTTCTTTCCATCTCTGTGTGGTTTCTTAACATTAATTGCTGCCATTCTCTCTGGTTTCTCCTTCTATACTCTCTTCTTGACACATATTTTTGTTCTTTATTTTTTCTTTCTACAAAATGTGATAAGAAATAATACAAGGAAAAGCTAATGAACACGCCAAAACCATGGGACTCTTCTTTCTGTAGTCTCGAAGGTAAACTTTCTTGCTCTTCAGCTATACATACTTAACTTTATCTTGAACAATGGTTTCATTCAATTTGGGTACTTTCGATATCCTTCTCTTTTTGTATGGCCGTAGCCATTATTACTTCCTATAGCATATCACTGGTTTTTTGACATGAAACTTTGAAGGCTTCAACTTTTTGTGTCATAAGGGTTTCTTCAAAAATGCATAAAAATGCATTATGAGTATCTAGCCACACCAGGAAATACATCTTCTGAGCTTTCTTTGACTGCTCTATAAAAGATAATGAAGGGTTTCAAATCTATAGAAAGGGTTTTCACTGTAATGATGATATATGCCTTCTTCAGGCACGACCATGATAAAAGATATACTGTAACCCCATTTTCTTTCTGAAATGGCAAAAAAATGTGTTAGGGTTTTAAGATAAACCCATATGGGTATCTCAGAAAACCACTCTTTCTACTACAGCCATGATATAGAAACTCTTCTTTGTAGTTGTTCTTTTCAATGTGCAAAAATAAATAATAGGGTTCATGAACAATGAGGGTTTTCAATTTATATGATCTGGGTATCTTTAATTTAGACACAAAACCTGCTTTCACTTCACGGCCATGCTATGTAAACCTTTTTGTAACTCTCTTTTTACTGTGTGCATGAAAATACTATTAGGGTTTCAAAACCCTATTCAAAAATCTGCATTTTGTATTAACTTCATTGTAATAATCATGATACTCATCTTCTTTTACATTCCTATGCATAAAATGAGGCTCTATTCAGAATTTAGAACTAGGGTTTTAAATGTGATAACTCAGATTTGTCCCTCTGGTTCTATAGCTTCTTTCTTTGAATTTGGACATTATGAACAATAACATGTCATTTCTACAATTTCTGAGCAACAATATGCATTATTTTCTTGTAAAGAGATAAATGAGAGTTTTGTATATAAAGGTTTTTATTTTTGACACTTCACTTTGCATTAGCTGTTTAACCAGAAGATGATATTCAACATGATGTTTCTTCTCATTTAGTTTGGCATCTTGATCTTTCTGCTGCAGCATGCATATCATGTCATTGATCATTATCTGTCGTCCATCATGGCAAATGCTTATCATAACTGTATCAGTTAGAAATAATGGTATATGAAATAATGAATGCTTGTCTTGTGCCTCTGTCAACATTATCACTATAGCATATATATGGCATATATTTGATCTTCTACTGTTTCCTTTTCCATCATTCTATCAGTTAACAATTATGAAGTATGAATATGAAATACTTGATTGTCACCAGTTAGAGGTATTACCATAGCATGTTTTGATTTCTCTTGTATAACAGATACCTGTAGATACACTTACCATTCTGTCAGAGGTAAAGATACCTGTAAAAGAGACGTGTACATGTATGAGGCTGTAGCATTCAATGTACCTCTGTCAATTATGTTTGTCAGATGCTATTCATGATGAACCTAATATGATCCTATCCTTTTAGAGGCATGATATTTATCATTTGTTCAGTTGTTCTTGATCTTTATGAACACATCAATGTGACTTTGTGATTTGCCTTCAACTGTTGTATGAAAAATGAAGGCTCCTGTAGCCTGTTCTTTCTACTTGATGGTGGCAGCTTCATAGGATGTATCCTGGTCTTCTAGACCTAATTACTTTACTTTGTGGTATAGCTGTTCATTGTCATCATTTATGACTGTACCTTGTGTGTCTATTGATGGCATAGGACTGTTATGAAAAATCACACTTCATTAATGATAAAGAAAGTAGAATAGTATCTTGTTTCTTGCATATCATTTGGAAATTGATCATTGATGAGCTATTGGATATAACATAACATGTAATGGTATCACTTTGAACATGCCGGGCTTGACCCTTGTGGGAGCCACATTTTCCCCACATGCTTTAAATGTCTTCAAATCAGCAACATTACTTTTCCTATACCTGTACAGTGAACAAACAAGTTAGCATAAAAATATCCCTGAATTGATTGGTCCTCCTTTATGATATTCTGACTTGTAGCACATGTCTGATTTGATCTTTCATATGAAATGCATGATGTGATAAGTTGATAAGTCTGCATGATAAAGCATGTGATAACTTTAAACATCCATAGCTCTTATGGGACTTTCAGCAATTTTTTGCAGGTTCAACTGATGATAGGAGCTGAAGTTGAAGACTGAAGATCAACATCAACAAAACAACCTTCTTGCTCAGGCAATGATGGATGTTTAATTTTAGCATGTGTTCCTTATTTCTTTTATCATCAGATGTATAGCTTGCATGTTTGCATTGCTCAGTCTAGTTACTCCCATGGCTTGTGTGGGACACATTTGAACAATCCTTTTAAATATGATCAGTTAATTTATCTTATGCACTTGATGTATATATGTTTCTTTTTCAATCAATGCATAGGATAAAGTAATATGTACTGAAATGTATGTTCCAAATATGACATGAAATAATAGTTCAAATAAATATCTTTCTTTCTTTCCAATCTGATCATCTGAATAATCAATCTGTCTTATAACTCCTGAAAGATAACACTATGTTAGATCAACAGTATTTCTTGAATGATTGATACCTTGACAACTTGATTCTCTTTTCATGATGATTCATCAATCCTGATTGGATTGATGGGTTATCATGTCAATTGAATTACATCTCTGCTTTGTCAAGACATCAACTGTTCATTGAATGCAATAACTTCAAAGTTTTCTTTTATTGCTTTTGAACAACTACACTTAGGTCTAACTAAATTTAGTGTGAAAAAAAAATTAGTAACATTTTTGGCGACCTCTCAAGGGCGTTTTCTTGCTAAACAACTTACAACCAGTAGCCTTTGCAACTCCATTGGGCATAGAGTCATTTCTGTAACTCAAAACTAACTGAAACACTACAGCAGCGATAAAACTGAAAGCTGAAACTAACTGACTTGCATTAGACAAAGCCAGCAACATGTGCAAAAGCACTTCTTGGAAATGAAATACTGAATAGAAATTCTAATCTATTCTACTCTAACCAGCCAAATGTGTTGGTCAAACAAATCTATTAACTATTTGGTTAAAATAACTTCCCTTTCTGATTAAGGAAGGATGTTCTACAATGTGATCTGCTACTAACATGATATGATCGATAAGGACATACCTTATAGAATGCTGTAAAACTTTCTGAAGAATGTGAACAAACTCACCAAGCATCTGAACCTGATCATGCATATCTCTATTATGGGGTAAAAAGATGATCTAATTTTCTTGCTCTGAGACTGAAATCTACTCTATTGGTACAATAGCAATCTATATCTCCCTTTTAAGTTCTCTATCAACCAGATCTCTGATTCGACGACCTCTTGCAATGATGTATCCTTGGCTGATGCTCCTAATGTCCTGATTTATATCTACTATCTTGTTTTCACTTGTAATGTCAATCTGATTTGAAACAGTTAGCTCATATGAATGAAAAGGATGAATACTTGCCTCTTTGGCCTGATCATGTTGATCAGATATTGTTGTTTCACATGGTATCAAATCATTATCAATGTTAGAAAAACAAACCTCTATAATATCTAAAAACATGCTTTCATCCAACTGACATTCCTGGAATGAAACTATATGCTCGTCATTTCCTGACATAAGCTCTTGATTTCTATAAGAATCCATCAGATTGGCAAGCTCCCTACAGGCTGAATAGTTAGGGTCTTAACAATCAGAAACAAAAATATCTTGAAAATATTGAATTTCTTTAATTGATCCACTTAGCTATTCTAAAAACAAATCAGATGTTTTATTCTCACAGGGAAAATCATCCAATTTAGTTTCATATTCAGGTTGGTAACTTTTATGTTCATGTAAAACAAGACTGTTGGCATCCAAAATGTGACTATCTTTTTGCTCTTTTAGTTGAAATAAGACATCGACTTCATTAAAGATCAGTAGTACCTCATGTTCTGCAATATCAACTGGCTATCTTAAATCAGTTGGTACTTGCATGATGTCTTCATCTTGGTCAATAAAAGAAGGCAGTTGATCAAATAGAGAAACCACATCTTCCTCATTATCTGGTTTATTCTTACTTGGATCTTGGGCAATCTGTTTTTACAATTGAAGATTTTGCCCTTCCAATATCTATGCCCTAATTTCGTTTATCTTGTAAACAACATTAGAAAAGTTCTCAAACGAATCAAAATGTAAAGGATTTGGTGTCAAAATTGAACCATCATCCTTTTCATATGCATTAAGCTTATTTTCAGCTGGAGATACAGTAAAAATAGTAGAAATATCTTGCACCACTGTTGATTTTTCTTGATTGAAACCCAAAATTTTGATTGGTTCAAGTTTTATCACTACTTCTTCCCTTTCCTGATTTTGGATTGGTATGGAAGAGGTAGTTTTGATAAAACTTGGTATTTTATAATCAGGGCACTTGGTACGAGAAGGCTGCCATACTTGTTCAAAAGCTTGATGGTTTGATTTACGTTCTTGATGTGATTGATATTGAGGACTAATAGACTGATTTTGAATGTAACTAGATTCTTGAGCAAAATCAGAATTTTTGAATCTTGAAACTTGATACCTACTAACCTCATTTTGAGAAGGGTGATCTGGAATGAATGCAGCTGTCCGAATGTTCTACTTTTGTATTTGTGTAAGCAAATACTTCATCTGTGCCTCTTTTGCTATAATCTGTCTTGCAAGATCTTGTTCAAATTGTATCCTTTGTGCTTCCAATTCTTGCTCATGAAGATAGGCCTGATAATCCATCTCTTCTTATTGTTGCTCATATTCCTACTGCCTCTTGAACTCTTCTAGGTTCCTTGTGACTTCTAACAATGTGTCGCTGATGCGACTCACACTATACTTCATATCCCTAACCTCTTGGGGATGATTTTGGATATGTAAATGCTGATATGAAGGTTGAGCAGGGGTGGGTGGGTGGTAAAAGTATTGTGCATGCTAGTTTCCTTGAAAAACCATGGAATTTGGGTTAAAACCAGCAATATGACTGATCTGATATGGTTGATAAGATGGAGGATTAGTAGTATTTTCATGATATGATGGATGATATGACATGTTTCAATGAAAGGTAGACATGCCCTCATTCAAAGCTGGAAAACAATTGAAACTTGATCTTGTGATACTTTTCATAGGCTACAAAATCTGATCTATAAAACCAAAGTGTTAGAGTCGCTAGGTACTTGAAAATGAACCTCCAAAAGGCTGAAAATTTTGTTGTTCATACCAAAACAGTAGAAAAAATAAGTTTGATTGAACTGAAAATTAGTTCAAATGTCCCACCGAGCATGCCAAAAAATGTTGTCAATGAGAATTGCACCCTTATGCAAAGTTGTGACACTCTGCACAATCCTTCGAAACATGGGGACAAACTCAAGTTTTGGGTGACCTATAATGGGTTTGAACCTCCAGATTATGGGCTGGTTCCCTTAAAATATTCTATTGGAATGTATGATTTTCTATTTTGGAAAAGGGTAAATTCGGTGATGCACCTAGTAAGGATGGAAAATTTGCAATCTGGTTCACAATAGAATTTAGAAATCTTACCCACACAATCCAATCTTGGCATAAATATTATAAAAAGTATTTCTGAGGAAGGCTGGAAAATTAACTCCTTATGAAGGAAAATGACTCTTCACAACATAAAAGAACTATTTTCTATAGCACAACCTAAGACCTGTAATATCACTATGCTTAATACTACAAGTAAGAGTGAGACAATAATTTTAAAGGTTTTAATGATTAAACACAGTAAAACTTCATCAAATAATTTCATACAATTAGCATCAAATGGAAAGGCAACTACTTGATTCCAAAAATAAAGGAAATATTGCAAGAGAGACAAAATGGAACCTGTAACCTGTTGATCTCTATAAAATTGTAAAAAATTGAGCTACAAAACCTTCTTCTCTCTCAAAGTGTATAAGAGCAAAAAGGCAAGAATTAGCAAAATCAAGTTGTGCTTTATAATATATAGCTTTGCTCGCACTAAGAGGAATGCAAGAAATGAACTGTAGCTAGCTACCTCTAAAAATAAGTCCTCCAAAGTCACCCACGAGTAAACTCAAAAATCCCCAAAAATAAGAGCTCAAACTACCACAAATTGAGCAAAAATAGCTCCAATTTGGACCTCTCCATGTGCTTGACCAAGAAGTTGACTAAGATCCCTCAAATCGCTCCTCAAATCACGCAAAAATCCCCTAGATGGCCTAGTTAACTCAACTTTATCAATTTGCATGATTTTACATTTGCAAAATTGATTGAGTAAATAATAAAATAATTAAAATAATTACTCTATTATTGGTTACAACTTGAACTACTTTTGATTTTACAATTTGTGAAAATTAATAAAGTAATTTGAAGAATATTACTTTATTATTTATTTACAATTGATTTATTTGTAAAATCATGCATGATAAAAAGAAAAATAGATCTCCTTATCTCTCCAAATACACATACCTAATTTGCATGATTTGAGCAAAAATTAGGACCTTAGAGGGGAATAAAATCCCCTTATAGCCCCTTGTAAAAAAAATATCCATTTGCATGTCAATATGCCTCAAGGATAAAAATACCCTTATCTCTCCAAATACATTATCAAAATGCATAAAACACTTAGTCATAAACAAGAAACCCTTATGACTCCACATGCACCAAGGAGAAAATAAATAGCCCTCTCTGCCTTATCACTCCATTTTCAATGCATATCTTGGCCTTACTGCCATATATCTTCACCATGCAAAATATGCCTTCTTCTGTTTTTATTATCTCCCTTATGCAAAACAATGATATTCCTGCCACCCTTTTTACCACCTTGTAGTCTCATATCACTTAAACATCTCTTTGACTTTGACCTCAAATGATGACCTTACAAGGAATAAGGAAACTCATTTTTGACCATATTTGGTCACTTCATCTTATACAAATATAAATAGAATCTTTTGACCATGCAGAATATCATTAGGGAATGGGCATCCTTCGACCATGTGATAGTCGACTCTAAGGTAATAAGTATTGTTTGAGTTTTATAAAGTATAATATAATACTTACCCTCCTTCAACCAACCACCATTTGACTTCAAACAATATGCAAGATATACCTTCTGTCGACCTTCCTAACCATGATTGCTAGGAGACATATTATTTGAAGGTTTTGACCCCCATCGGCATTTTGGATAAGGCAATAATAAGTTTACAATGGTCAAAAATTACAATGAAGAAAAAAGAAGATTCGAAGAAAAAGGGGAAGAAAACCCTAACATGAAGTCATTTTCATTTTCTTCTATCTGTCAGCTGTCGCTCTACAACTTCTTGGCACTTAGGGTTTATCTTGTTCTCCATGGCTTCTCTTTGCATCTCTGTGTCGAATCTTCATGATTTCTTTGTATCTTCTAGCATAAAAGAGGCTCAGAAAGTGGTAAGTGTGGCATTTTGTATCTGACTGTCATTTCTTTCCATCTCTGTGTGGTTTCTTAACATTAATGGTTGTCGTTCTCTCTGGTTTCTCCTTCTATACTCTCTTCTTGACACATATTTTTGTTCTCTGTTTATTCTTTCTACAAAATGTGATAAGAAATAATACAAGGAAAAACTAATGAACAGGCCGCGACCATTGCACTATTCTTTCTGCAGTCTCGAAGGTAAAATTTCTTGCTCTTCAGCTGTAGATACTTAACTTTATCTTGAACAAGGGTTTCATTTAATCTGGGTACTTTTGATATCCTTCTCCTTTTGTATGGTCGTAGCCATTATTACTTCCTGTAGTATATCATTGGTTTTTTGACATGAAACTTTGAAGGCTTCAACTTTTTGTGTCATAAGGGTTTCTTAAAAAATGCATAAAAATGTATTATGAGTATCCGGCCACACTAGGAAATACATCTTCTGAGCTTTCTTTGACTGCTCTGTAAAAGATAATGAAGGGTTTCAAATCTGTAGCAAGGGTTTTCACTGTAATGATGATATATGCCTTCTTCAGGCACAACCATGATAAAAGATATATTGTAACCCCATTTTCTTTTTGAAATGGCAAAAAATGTGTTAGGGTTTTAAGATAAACCCATATGGGTATCTCAAAAAACCACTCTTTATGCTATGACCATGATATAGAAACTCTTCTTTGTAGTTATTCTTTTCACTGTGCAAAAATAAAGAATAGGGTTTCATGAACAATGAGGGTTTTCAATTTATATGATCTGGGTATCTTTAATTTAGACACAAAACCTGCTTTCACTTTACAGCCATGCTATGAAAACCGTAACTCTCTTTTTACTGTATGCATGAAAATACTGTTACGGTTTCAAAACCCTATTCAAAAGCCTGCATTCTGTATTAACTTCATTGTAATAATCATGATACTCATCTTCTTTTACATTCCTGTTCATAAAATGAGGCTCTGTTCAGAATTTAGAACTAGGGTTTTAAATGTGTAACTCAAATTTGTCACTCTAGTTCTGTAGCTTCTTTCTTTGAATTTCGACATTCTGAACAATAACATGTCATTTCTGTAATTTCTGAGCAACAATATGCATTATTTTCTTGTAAAGAGATAAATGAGAGTTTTGTATACACAGGTTTTTATTTTTGACACTTCACTTTGCATTAGCTATTTACCCAGAAGATGATATTCAACATGTTGTTTCTTCTCATTTAGTTTGGCATCTTGATCTTTCTGTTGTAGCATGCATATCATGTCATTGATCATTATCTGTCCTCCATCATGGCAAATGCTTATCATAACTGTATCAGTTAGAAATAATGGTATATGAAATAATGAATGCTTGTCTTGTGCCTCTGTCAACATTATCATTGTAGCATATATATGGCATATATTTGATCTTCTACTGTTTCCTTTTCCATCATTCTATCAGTTAACAATTATGAAGTATGAATATGAAATACTTGATTGTCACCAGTCAGAGGTATTACCATAGCATGTTTTGATTTCTCTTGTATATCAGATACCTATAAATACACTTACCATTCTGTCATAGGTAAAGATACCTGTACATGTATGAGGCTGTAGCATTCAATGTACATTTGTCAATTATGTCTGTTAGATGCTTTTCATGATGAACCTGATATGATCCCGTCCTTTTAGAGGCATGATATTTATCATTTGTTTAGTTGTTCTTGATCTTTATGAACACATCAGTCCTTCAATTGTTGTATGAAAAATGAAGGCTCTTGTAGCTTGTTCTTTCTACTTGATGGTAGCTGCTTCATAGGATGTATCTAGGTCTTCTAGACCTGATTACTTTACTTTGTGGTATAGCTGTTCATTGTCATCATTTATGACTGTAACTTGTGTGTCTATTGATGGCATAGGACTGTTATGAAAAATCACACTTCATTAATGATAAAGAAAGTAGAACTATACCTTGTTTCTTGCATATCATTTGGAAATTGATCTTTGATGAGCTATTGGATATAGCATAACATGTAATGGTATCACTTTGAGCATGCTAGGCTCGACCCTTGTGGGAGCCACATTTTCTCCACATGCTTTAAATGTCTTCAAATCAGCAACATTACTTTTCCTATACCTGCACAATGGAAAAACAAGTTAGCATAAAAATATACTTGAATTGATTGGTTATCCTTTATGATATTCTGACTTGTAGCACATGTCAGATTTGATCTTCCATATGAAATGCATGATGTGACAAGTTGATAAGTCTACATGATAAAGCATATGATAACTTTAAACATCTAGAGCTCTTACGGGACTTTCCCCATTTTTTTGCAGGTTCAACTGATGATAGGAGCTGAAGCTGAAGACTGAAGATCAACATCAACAAAACAACCTTCTTGCTCAGGCAATGATGGATGTTTAATTTTATCATGTGTTCCTTATTTCTTTTATCATCAGATATATAGCTTGCATGTCTGCATTGCTCTGTCTAGTTACTCCCATGGCTTGTGTGGGACACATTTGAACAATCCTTTTAAATATGATTAGTTAATTTATCTTATGCACTTGATGTATATATTTTTCTTTTTCAATCAATGCATAGGATAAAGTAACAAGTACTAAATTGTATGTTCCAAATATGACATGAAATAACAGTTTAAATAAATATCTTTCTTTCTTTCTTTCCAATTTGATCAACTGAATAATCAATCTGTCTTATAACTCCTTAAAGATAACACTATGTTAGATCAACTATATTTCTTGAATGATTGATACCTTGACAACTTGATTCTCTTGTGATGATGATTCATCAGTCCTGATTGGACTGATGGGTTATCCTGTCAACTGAATTACATCTTTGCTTTGTCAAGACATCAATTGTTCATTGAATGCAATAACTTAATTTTCTTTTATTCCTTATGAACAACTGCACTTAGGTCTAACTAAATTTAGTGTGAACAAAAATTTAGTAACAATAATCACTCGGGTAACCGAGGGTTGAACGTATACATAGTTGTATACTAACATCTATAACAATGATAAAGAACAATTATTCACATTCATAATACACAACAATAATAAGAGTTTGATACATCTTGAAGCCATAGAATAACATCATATTTTTGTGCATGTTGACACTGTCGACTTTGTCTTTCAAATTCATAAAAGAAAACTTAGACTAATAAGTATGGGTTTGGATGAAGAATATAAGCTTCATTTTCTACCTCAAATCAATGTTATGCTCGATTGTATTGAATATATAATAGACTTTACTCAATTCTCAACTCGGCTATCATGACCTACTGTTGTAAAGCTATAACCCCACACAAGGAAAAGACTGTCTATATCTCTTTCCAGAGTCGTATGACATCTCCACATATGCAATACAGGCAACTCTCTCCCAAAGCAAAAACAACAATCCTAAAAAACAAAATCCAATTCTCTATATCTTCAATTGGTCATAACCAATTCCTTCTTCATGCATGTGAGAACAAGATTGTTAGGCTTGCCACCTTTCCATAATGCAATCCGATGGCAAGTGTAGACACCCAAAATTGTCCCAAATTTGTCCATGTCTTGCAACACCTAGTCAAATACATTATTCTAGACATCATGTAGCATTTTGTCCTAATCCCACTCTTAATCCAACTTATCCCATTAAGCCAATTAATTAAATAAATCTTAATTATTTAATTAATTTCACATAATAATCCCACGAGCTTAATCCCATCCTAATCCCATTTAGCCAATTAATTAATTAAATTTTATTTATTTAATTAATTTCACATTCCCCATCCCACTTTCCAATCAATTGAATAAATCTTATTTATTTAATTAATTTTCCAACTAATTCCCAACCAATTCAAATAAAAGAATTAGGTCCTCACCTCTCACCACATTCCAACACTTGTCCATCTCTCAATTGAAATATGTGTGGACAACAACTTTCATTTAATATCCTTCACATGTACAACTAATAAGACCTAATAAAAGTTTTTGTGTACACGATCACACTTAAACTTACTAAATAAAGGTTTTTGTGTACACAGTCACACATGAGCCTGATCCTCCTTTGTACACTTGTCACATGATTACAACTTCCTTGAAGAGTGGGAATAACTAATCAATCCTAGCCGTCCATATCATTCATTTAGCCTTTCAATCTCAACCATCCATTCAAACCAACCCTTGCCTATAAATCAAGCCTTCTACAAGCCATTTGAGGATCCATCTTTCATACATCCTTATGTTGTCAAAATCATTCTTCAATCTTCTCATCTATTATCATCTATCTTCCATCCATCATCAATCATCTTCATCCTATGCAAATGTTATGTTGTTGAATTGTGAGCAATCAACATATTAAATCAATCAATCAAATTAACCTAGCTTGCATCCATCATTCTATCTATTTGAGGTATTGAAAATTTGGATTAGGTAATGCATTGTATTGTTTTATCATTTTCATTTTATCCAATTTTTTCAATATACATTTTGGTGAACCCGACATGAGGCATGCCCTATTGGATCTAATCATTAGTTTTTGCAATTTTTTGTTGCAAAAATTTGTATTTTTCTAACCCTAGTTTGTCAAGATTTGGATGAAAATGTATGTAGGTGATCTCCTAGCTCAAATCTAACCTCACCATTGCATTTGAGAGGCTATTTCCATAAATGTTGAGTACAAATTTGCCTAGATTTGGTGAAGAAAAGATGATTTGGTGAATAAAATAGCAATCGGTTTGCAGAAACTCACATTTGGTCAAATCCATACACAATTGGTCAAATGCATACGCAATTGAACTACATTTTGTCACATTTTGTCAAAAACCATACGCAATTGGTCTGCCCTAAAAAATCCCTTGCTAAAACACCCTGTATGCGCATTTGGTCATCCTGAGTTGCAATTGAACATCAGATCCTTGCATTTGCAATAAATCCATACGCAATTGAACCATAGATTATCACATTTGTGCAATTTCTGAGCACAATTGAGCCGTAGATCATCGCAATTGCACTATGTCAGTCGCATTTGGTTAACTAGGGTTTTGTTTGCAAAGCTGAGCATAATTGCATCATAGACAATTGAAATTGCACTATAGACAGTCGCAATTGCACATCAGTAGGTCACAATTGGGCCTTAGTCTGTCACATTTGGTAAAATCTTATGCGCATTTTCATTTTAGATCGTCACAATTGGTTTCTGTGATAGGCATTTGGCTAATCCTATTGTTGTTTCACTTTCTTGGGCATCTAACATCTTTTTGTGCAACATTTTACCATTTGCCAAAGAAAGGAGGATTTAAAACTACTAACATCTTTGTTGCAGGATCAATTAGTTGAAGATTTATCATATTTTTCACTAATTTAGGAACATTTGGATTTGGTGCTTGCAAGTTTGGTTTTTCTCTTGTCTTGGTGACTTTCAGGGGTATCTAAGGAGCTAGAACAACATTGGCATCATCACCTATAGCAAATCGGAAAGCAAAAAATAATCAGGTGCACACACTCCATCTTTCATCTCTTATCACTGCTTGTCAATACATTTCAATTTTGGGCTTAAAAAGAACATCTTGTTTGATCACACATTTGGATTTTGGGGCCTAAAACGAACATTGCTTGCAATCACATCATTGAAATTGGGTTAAAACGAACTATTGTCTTCCTACACATTTGGATTTGGGATCTAAAACGAACAAGTGCTTGAATTGTCTTCCACACATTTCATTTTCTAAAGGGCAATTAACAACTACGAGTGTGAATCAAGTGACAACTCACTTGGTTTACTTTTGTATACCCTATCTTAGGAGGCTTGCTTGGAGACACACCACTCCAAGGGATGACCTCTGTTGCAAGTATGAGGTAAACTAGTGTTGTCATTGATGTCAACATACTCATATTGCTTTGACAAGAAGGATTCAATGAGCAGTGTGCTGAGGATATTGAGAAAATTAGCCTCAGTCAGGAACAGTAAAGAACAGTGATGAGAAGAAGGCAAATGTACTGTATAGGATGCAAACCGGAGGATGCGGATTAAAGGGTTTGTAGATATGAGTCTTGAGATGCTTCAGTTAAGATTTCAGAGGTCCACATGAAGATCTGAAGGAGTTGTGGCTGCCGGTGTAGAACCGGTTCCGGCAAGTATTCAGAGGTGACAGAGGATCACAAAAAGGTCCGGTGAGGTCCGGAACTGTATAATCCTAATCTACGGATTGGAAGGAGTCTTTGGGATGTCCTTGTGATGTGCCATCTCAAGTTGTGTATAATTTGGAGGTCCGGAAGTACCTCCTGCATTATGACAGTGGGGACAGTCTGTGCTCTTGAAGTTCCAGATGAGGAAGACAAGAGATTCCAGTAAGTAGAGGAAGTGCGGATGATCCGGTCATTCAGGCAGGCTTGTGAAGGTTCTTGGATCATGTTGAGGTTGTGTTGTTGGTCCGCATTGATAGTAGAGCCCGGAATTGAAGTTATTCTTCCGAATGAAGTTCTTGCTCTGTTTAGCCGACCAGATGAGTTGTTCATCCTGCGAATGTTCTTGTGGTGGCCGACCGGATGTGTTATTCATCTTGCGGATACTCTTATGGTTGATTGCCAACTTAGATGTTTGTTCCTAAGTCGATGTCTTGTATAAATAACGGTTTGTGAGTTCATTTCGAAGTGTGGATTATGTGGATGAGTGTGGGATAGCGAAGAGAGGTGTGAAAGGCAGAGCAGAGGTTTTGGGCTTAAATGGAACTGATCCGGACATGGTAGAGATGTCATTCTCCAGTTCAAGACTGTGATTCTTATCACTTTGTAGACAGTGTGTCTCCTTGTAGGCAGTGGGCCTCTTTGTGAGCAGTGTGCTCGGGCAGTGAGCCCTAATTGGCAAGTGCCATTCTTTTTCTTATTCTTCTAACAGAGAATAATCCTTGGGTTAATCACCCCGTGGTTTTTCCCTTAACCGGGTTTTCCACGTCAAAATCTTGGTGTTCAATGTGTTGATGTTTATCTGCTCTTGTGTTTATGTATTATGCTTTCATGGATGATTAATTGATATGCTGTTAACTAACAACGAAGAATCAAGTGTTTGAAAGAACAAGAAGTTTTATACAACTGATTCACCCCCCCCCCTCTCAGTTGTATGCCTTAAATCCAACAATTGGTATCAGAGCCAAGTTCCTCTGAAAGGAGCTTAACCGCTTGAGGAGATCCAGGATGTCGTCATACAAGAAGGATAGTCCGAAGTTCGATGGAACCAACTTCACTCTTTGGAAAGGTCGCATGAAGTGTCACTTGGAATGTATGGGAAAAGCATACTTGGCTATGGTCTCAAAACCATATGTACCTCCACAAGGTGGTCCGACAACTCTGAATGAAATCACAGATGCTGAAAATAATCTGCGGACCAAGGAAGCCCTACTAAGGGCATTGAATGATTCAGATCTCTCAAATTTATTGACCTACCAACTGCATATGAGATCCTGACTAAACTAGAACTTCTGTATGAAGGAGATGAGTTTGTCAAAAGTGCAAGGTTGCAAAGTCTGAAAGGGAAATTTGAAAGATTGAAGATGAGAGATGATGAAAACATCACTACCTTTATGCCAAGAGTGAATGAGCTGGTATGTGGAATTAGAAATGCTAGTGGAACTCTAGATGAAAATGAGATTGTCTGCAAAATCCTAAGATCCCTTCCTGCTACCTACAAAATCAAGGTTGCTGCCATTGATGAATTCAGAGCCCACACAACTGTCACAAGAGAACAACTGGCTGGCAAACTAGCTGCATTTGAAATGACTGAGTTTGGAGATGATCCTCCCAAGACTGAATCTGCTTTCAAAGCCAGTGCCTATGTGAAAGGCAAACAGAGACTTGATCCGGGAGAAAACTCATCAAGGAAAATGTCATGGTATGATCAAGCAAGAAGAGACATGGAAGAAGAAGAAGCAGAAACAGCTCAACTTGAAGCCCTCATTGCAAAGAGACTACCAAGAGGATCCGGTAAGTATGAAGGAAAACTACCCTTTAAGTGTTTCAACTGCAATAAGATTGGTCATTTTGCTTCAAGATGTCCAGAAAGATCTGCAAGGTCTAATACTAACAGACAAAGGTTTTAAAAGAATTGCTATTATGTTCATGAAGAAGATGACAATGAAGGAGTAACAGATGATGAATCAGAACTAGGAAGCAAATCTGGAAATGAGTGGGTGTTTATTGCCATCAAGGAAGAAGATTCAATACTCTCTGAATCTGTCAATCACAAAGTTGTTGAAAAAGCTTTGGCTGCTCAAGTGGAAGAAAAGGATGATTGGGTTATTGACAGTGGATGTTCTCACCATATGACTAGTGACAAGAATAAGTTCTTGAATTTGGAAAGGTATGAAGGAGGAATGGTAAAGTTTGGTGACAATTCTGCTGGCAGAATCAGAGGCAGGGGAACTATTTCCTTTGATGGAAAGAGCAAAACAGGTAACGTATTATATGTTGAAGGATTGAAGCACAATCTTCTCAGTGTTGGTCAGTTAGTGGACAAAGGCTATGATCTCCGGTTCAAGAATGGAAAATGCAGAATCTTTACAAGCTCCGAAACTAAAATTGCATCCGGTACTCAGACAAAAGGTAATATCTTTCATCTGGTTGGTTCAAATAAAAGTTGTTTGTTTGTTCAAATTGATCAGAGTTGGTTATGGCATAGAAGAATGTGTCATGTAAATTTTGATAACATCATCAAGATAAGCAATACTCAGGCTGTAAGAGATCTTCCAAAATTGATGAAACCTACAAATAGTTTGTGCAAAGAATGTCAGCTAGGTAAACAAAGCAGAGTCTCTTTCAAAAGCCAAGATTAGTCTTCTACCGGATTGTTGGAATTAGTACATACTGATCTCTGTGGTCCGACAAGAATCAAGAGTCTGCAAGGTGATAGATATTTCATGTTGTTAATTGATGATCATTCCCGGATGATGTGGGTTACCTTTCTAAAAGAAAAATTAGAAGCATTTGAGAAGTTCAAAATCTTCAAAGCTATGGTAGAGAATCAAACCGGATTGAAACTAAAGTGTCTAAGGTCTAATAGAGGTGGTGAATTTACATCTGGTGAGTTCATTGACTTTTGTGAGAAGCAGGGTATAAGGAGACAGTTGTCTGCTCCTAGGACTCCACAGCAGAATGGAGTAGTTGAGAGAAAGAACCGGACCATCCACGAAGCTGCTAGGACAATGATGTTAGAAGCAAATGTTCCTCAAATGTTTTGGAAAGAAGCTATCAGCACTGCAGTCTACACTCTCAATCAAGTTCAAATCAGAAACAACACCGGTAAGACCCCCTATGAACTCTGGTTTGGCATCACTCCTACTGTGAAATATTTCAGAGTATTTGGTAGCAAGTGTTATATTAAAAGAGATGAAGATCTAGGAAAGTTTGATGCTAGAAGTGATGAAGGAATTTTCTTGGGTTACTCCACTCAAAGCAAAGCATACCGGTGTTATAATAAGAGATTGAGGAAGATGATAGAAAGCACCAATGTGAAAGTTGATGAAGGAATTGAGAAGCCTTCAAGATTTTATGAGTTTGATGAAGATGACCAAGACAGTGTTCAAGGAACTCAATCCTCTCCGGTAAGACAGAGTCAGCCTGATCCGGTAAATCAGGAAGAAGAGATAGGTTTGAATGAGCCTGATCAAGAAGCAGTAGTGCAGGATACTCCCAAAATTCCAAGGTATGTAAGACTGAACCACTCTGAAGATTAGATCATAGGTGACAGAAGCAAAGGTGTACAAACTAGAAGGAATGTTGCTCAAAATCAGGATGAATGTTGTCTGATTTCAAAGATTGAACCTAAAACAATAAATGAAGCCTGCAATGATGAAAACTGGACCAAAGCAATGGAAGATGAATTGATGCAAATTGAGAAAAATCATACTTGGGATCTTGTTCCCAGACCTAGAGATAGGAATGTAATTGGAACCAAGTGGGTCTTCCGGAACAAACTAAATGAAGCTGGTGAAGTAATCAGAAACAAAGCTAGATTGGTCTGCAAAGGCTACTCTCAAATAGAAGGAATTGACTTTGAAGAAACTTTTGCTCCGGTGGCAAGAATTGAAGCAGTCAGATTACTTCTTGCATTTGCTGCCTTCAAAGACTTCAAGGTATATCAGATGGATGTCAAGTCTGCCTTCCTAAATGGTGATCTGGAAGAAGAAGTCTACATTGAACAACCGGATGGATTTCAATTGTCTGATAATGATGATATGGTCTGCAAGTTGAAGAAAGCTTTGTATGGATTGAAGCAAGCCCCAAGAGCATGGTATGAAAGGTTGGATAAGCATCTTGTGCAGATTGGATTCAACAAAGGTACTGCTGACAGTAACTTATATTTCAAAATTGATCATGAAAACATTTTGATTGTTGAAGTGTTTGTGGATGATATCATTTTTGGAGGAAGAGATAGTATGTGCAAAACTTTTGCAAATCAGATGAAAAGTGAGTTTGAAATGTCTATGCTTGGTGAAATGAATTTCTTCTTGGGTCTACAAATTACTCAAACAAAAGAAGGGATCTTCATTTCTCAGACCAAATATGTGAAAGAATTGTTGAGGAAATTTGGTATGGAAGACTCAAAGCCAATGAACACTCCTATGGCAACCGGATGTAAGTTAAGCAAAGATGATGATTCTCCAAAGGCAGATCAGACAAAGTATAGATCAATGATTGGTGGATTGTTGTATCTCACTCAAACTAGACTAGATATAATGCAGGCTGTTGGTCTTGTGGCAAGATTCCAGGCTGATCCTAGAGAATCTCATGTTATGGCAATCAAAAGAATTTTTAGGTACTTGAAAGGAACAGTTGAGTATGGTCTATGGTACCCTAGAGATCCGGTTTTCTCTCTTCATGCTTACACAGATGCAGATTGGGCAGGAGATGTGGATGACCGGAAGAGCACTAGTGGTGGAGCATTCTTTTTGGGGAAGAGATTGGTTTCTTGGCTAAGCAAGAAACAAGATGCAATATCTCTGTCTACAACTGAAGCAGAATACATTGCAGCAGCAGGTAGTTGCACTCAAATCTTATGGATGAAGCAGATGCTAAGAGACATTAAAGTTGAATATGAGGAGCCTATCACAATTTTCTGTGATAATTCAAGTGCAATTAATATTTCTAAGAATCCGGTATTGCATTCTAAGACTAAGCACATATCTATCAAGTTTCACTTTTTGAGAGAACAAGTGAACAAGGAAGAAGTCAGATTGGAGTATGTTCCCTCAAAGGATCAGATTGCAGATATCTTTACTAAACCTCTTCCCAAGGACTCTTTTGAATATCTCCGGGAGAAGTTAGGGGTCATGGCCCCTCCGGTGATGAACTAGGATGCACTGATGTGCATCAATCCGGTGGATATCACAGTCATATCTTGTGATCTGGATTGATGATGGGGAGCTGCAACTAAGGGGGAGCAGCTGGTATGATTCTGATGTATGAGAATTGCAAGTATGAGCCCTTTGCCATTGATGTCAAAGGGGGAGAGAAGACATGTGAAAAACAAGTAGCTGATGATCAAAAGGGGAGCAGTAAATGAGGAGAAGACATGTTGCTGATAGGGGGAGAAGTGACAGAAAGGAGAAGTTTCTTGTCTTGATGGTTTTTCACATCATATGTTGCCATCAATGACAAAGGGGGAGATTGTTGCAAGTATGAGGTAAACCAGTGTTGTCATTGATGTCAACATACTCATATTGCTTTGACAAGAAGGATTCAATGAGCAGTGTGCTGAGGATATTGAGAAAATTAGCCTCAGTCAGGAACAGTAAAGAACAGTGATGAGAAGAAGGCAAATGTACTGTATAGGATGCGAACCAGAGGATGCAGATTAAAGGGTTTGTAGATATGAGTCTTGAGATGCTTCAGTTAAGATTTCAAAGGTCCGCATGAAGATCTGAAGGAGTTGTGGCTGCCGGTGTAGAACCGGTTCCGGCAAGTATTCAGAGGTGACAGAGGATCACAAAAAGGTCCGGTGAGGTCTGGAACTGTATAATCCTAATCTGCGGATTGGAAGGAGTTTTTGGGATGTCCTTGTGATGTGCCATCTCGAGTTGTGTATAATTTGGAGGTCCGGAAGTACCTCCTGCATTATGACAGTGGGGATAGTCTGTGCTCTTGAAGTTTCAGATGAGGAAGACAAGAGATTCCAGTAAGTAGAGGAAGTGCGGATGTATCCGGTCATTCAGGCAGGCTTGTGAAGGTTCTTGGATCATGTTGAGGTTGTGTTGTTGGTCCGCATTGATAGTAGAGCCCGGAACTGAAGTTATTCTTCCGGATGAAGTTCTTGCTCTGTTTAGCTGACCGGATGAGTTGTTCATCCTGCGAATGTTCTTGTGGTGGCCGACCGGATGTGTTATTCATCTTGAGGATACTCTTATGGTTGATTGCCGACTTAGATGTTTGTTCCTAAGTCGATGTCTTGTATAAATAACGGTTTGTGAGTTCATTTCGAAGTGTGGATTATGTGGATGAGTGTGGGATAGCGAAGAGAGGTGCGAAAGACAGAGCAGAGGTTTTGGGCTTAAATGGAACTGATCCGGACATGGTAGAGATGTCATTCTCCAGTTCAAGACTGTGATGCTTATCACTTTGTAGACAGTGTGTCTCCTTGTAGGCAGTGGGCCTCTTTGTGAGCAGTGTGCTCGGGCAGTGAGCCCTAATTGGCAAGTGCCATTCTTTTTCTTATTCTTCTAACAGAGAATAATCCTTGGGTTAATCACCCCGTGGTTTTTCCCTTAACCGGGTTTTCCACGTCAAAATCTTGGTGTTTAATGTGTTGATGTTTATCTGCTCTTGTGTTTATGTATTATGCTTTTATGGATGATTAATTGATATGCTGTTAACTAACAACGAAGAATCAAGTGTTTGAAAGAACAAGAAGTTTTATACAACTGATTCACCCCCCCCTCTCAGTTGTATGCCTTAAATCCAACAACCTCAACCAAGGCTGAATCGAAAGACACCCTCCTTTGAGAGTTGAAATCTTATCATTCTTGGCTAAGCCCCAAAGAACCTTATACCTTTGAGAAGTGAAGGTGAAGGGTGGGTTACCCCTTTCTCCCAGCTGTGTGGCAGAATTTTGCTCTCATTGTATCCCTAGTCAACCTTGTGCAATCTATCCTAAGACCTAATTGGCCATACCCACTTGACTAGTCATAGGGCTTGTTGATGTGTCTTCCACGTGTGCTTGCTTAATCACCACATTTCATATTTCAAATTTAAAATTGCTTATGTGTCTTGCGTGTGTGATTTATGTGTATATATGCATAATCATTTGTTTGAACATTGCCAAATCAAGTTGTAAACACCAAACACATAAACAAATGAATCTAAACATTCATCCTAGTCAACACACATCTTAAAACACATCATCCACATCATCCAATCTTGTCATTCCACATCACATCCTAGTCATATCCAAATCATTTTCATCCTAAACATATCCTAGTCACATCCAAACAACATTAATCCTAATCATCTCCATCCTAATCATACCCCAATCAATTTCATCCTAGTCACCTTCATCCTAATCACACATCCAAGTCATCCCACATCATCATTATAATCCTAATCAAGCACTTGCCAAAAAGGTCTTAATCCTAAACACATTTGAGACACCATGCCAACATTAGAAGACCTAGCACTAAAACTCGTTCACCTACTTCATCAAGCTCAAGCAAGCCAATCATCTCTAAGCCAACAAACCATTCAAGACATCAATGTCATGATCCAAAAATTTCAAACAAGCCAATCACCTCGAATGCAACAAATCATAGCACAATCCCAACACCTCATGGCCACTTGTCAAGCCCAACAAGCACATCATACTCTATCCATTCAACATCAACCAATGCCACCTCAACCTTACATGTCATCACCTTCCACTTCATATCATCCTCATCCATCCACATGTCATATCAATCCTTCATTGACCTATCACACCTCTTCTAATCTCAACCATTATCTATATCAATCCATATCACAACAACCATTATCCTATGCAATCCCTCCACCACAACACCATCACAATTTCCAACACATTCAACCACAATCCTACGTGTCACCTTCACCATCACACCAACCTAATCTATCCATCTATCATGTCAATACCATATCAACCTACCAACCTTCACCCCAACATTATCTAATTTCTCATTCTAACATTCCAACACATCACCAAACCCATCCACAAGGCAACCAAGTGTCCTTACAAGAAGCACCCTTGATAGACCTAAGTTCACCTTTGCAACAAGAAGCACAAGCAAGTTCAAATGGCCCTTTGTACATAAATCAAACAAGCCCAAGTTATCCTATGCAAGACCTAATTACCTTTGACAAGGGAGATACCAATCTAGAGTGGCCTCCACCATCCAATCACATGCCAACACATGAGACAAATAGTCCTATCCTAACACCTTCATGTGATCCCAACCCTTCATTAAAAGATTCCATGGAGATACTTTTACAAGAATTGGTCCAAGCAAATTTGATTGAGCTCCCATCAATAGAACCCTTTGAAGAAATCCACTTTAAACCCCCTTGGTATAAAAATGATGAATATTGTGCGTACCATAGGTGTAAGGGCCATGCCAGATCCACTTGTACAAAATTTAAGAGATTGATCAAAAACCTCATAAATTGTGTTAAGATTAATCCCAATCCTAATCCTAATCCATCCAACCCAACTAGCCCTCAACCTAATCATGATCCTAAGCCTACAACACCATCTACCCTTATTATCCATCCATTATATTGTCCCTATACTCATACACTTGTAAAGGATGTGATCCATTGGCTACTAGCAAGGGATAGAACACCCCCATGTCAAACACCCATTCATGAGCCTATTCAAGAGCCCTCCATTAACATGCCTAGCCCTTCAAGCCCATCATGTGACCCACAAGCCATCAAGCCTATACAAGAACATGTCAAACCTATCCAAGAGCCTTCCACTTCCATTCAAGCAACCCAAGAGGTATGTCAAGAACATAATCCTAAGCATGTGGAAACATCAAGCCATAGTTCTAATCAAGATCAAATCCCTTCCATTTACCCTATCCATAACATATATCTTTTCCATGATCAATACATTATTCATGAAGAACATATCCATGAGCTACTTGATCCTAGTCATACCCTTACAACCGTTCATGAGAAAGACACCCAAGACCTACATGCTCCATCTAATGAAAGTCTTGTTGACTTACTTGAACATTCACCCCGTTTCATGGCCTTCATTCGATGCAAAGAAAATTATTCACCTATCCATGATCCCACGACATCCACTTGTCATGATGAGACACTTGTCCCCCAAGCAAGCATAGAAAATCAAATCAATAGCTTGGATCTAAATGAACATAATCAAGATCCTAATGATCCTTCCTCCACATCCACCGTCAACCCCATTTCAAATCAACTATCATGTCCACTTGGTCTTACCACCTTCATCCATGAGTGTTCCTCCTTAGGACAATAACAACCATTGTCCTCCACCTCACCTTCTCCATCCAATAATGAACTCAAATCTAGTGTCCAAAGCACCCCTAGTCCCATTGTCCATCGCATGCTCCAAAACATGAACTACCAAGGTAAAGGCTTAGGCCTTCATGAACAAGGTATTTTGGAGCCCATTCATGTCAAAGTTCCTCCATGCTCATATGGCCTTGGATATACACCCCAAGGTAAACAATCTAAAGATGGTGGTGCTTCCTCCATGCATCCTAAGTCCACTTTCCATCGTGAATCCTATCATGTACCCAAAACATATGTTGCCATTCCACCTCCACCATCTTACAAATGTCAAAAACATGTGACCATACATCTTCCACCATCCACTTTACCTCCACTACTCCCAACTCCTAACATCCCTCCATCTGCTTTACCACCATTGCTTCCAATGCCTAATTATCCACTTGTCCATAAGTCCCCTAAAAATCCTAATCATGACCAATCAATGCACTCATTGTCTAAACAAGAAGCTTTCACCCTGTAATGTGCCATACTTGTTTGTATATTTTTGAAATCTTTTTGTGTTATTTATTATTTTATTGTGTTCTTTCAGACTAGACAGAAGAATGCGGAAGGGGTTTTCTATTTTCCTGCAAATGTGTTGCCGAAGCATACAATATAGAGCATATAACCAAAACCCAGAAAAATTACAATGAATATAAGGAAACTAATGACTACCCAGATAGTAAAATGGCTAAATATGAATTATCATGACATACCCATATCTAGAAATGCAACTTAGTACAATAGTCAAAATGGACCAACAAGTGGGTATCACTGGAAATGCATTAAATCTTCATAGAATGATATAGAATGTCCATACAATGTGATCAGCACATAGAAGGGCCTGAAACGCCACTCACAGGCCAAATATAAAGCATACAATGAAAGGGAAAAAGCCTCTAAGGACCCACGTCCTCACTGGAGTTGGTACGACTATGGCTGGGAGTCCAATCTGCAACAAATACTTCTGAAATTCCTTTCTAACTATTCTGAAACGGATCTACAATGACCCCCACTAAATGGTGACTCATCTCTATGAAGAGAATAAACCCAGTTCTTCCTCAAACCCTCAAAAATAAAACTCCAATGCAGCATAGTTGTGAATACTGGATGTATCCACCAAAGAAGCACCATTGGGTGGTATTGCACACCTGTAGAATGTTGTTACCTATGGAGGTTTCCATCTCCACAAGCCTCTGGTTTGAATCCTCAAACCTCCACAATAGCAGACTCTAGTAGAGCTCCAAGAAGGAGATATCATAAAGAAAGCATATCCCAAATGAGGCACTTTTCCCTCTTTTATAACTCTCCAAGAGAGGTGTTTTACTTGGGAGGGAAATATTTCTTTTAATTTCACTTTTTAATATTTCCTAATGTGAGCACTCCATAAAATGACTTAAGTGACTTTTTAGATATTTCATTCTTCATCACTTAACCAAACTGCTAGTCCACAAGAATTCTATGATGGACTAACCATGAGACTAGAAGGGGACATTACAGTCTACCCTCCCTAAGATTGCTTGCCTCAAGCAATCTCAAGTCAGGATGCTCTAATATCTGCTCATTCTCCCAAGTAGCATCAGTGCAGGTTCTTCCATTTAACCAAGTACTCTCTAATGATCCTCCTCAAATTACGTTCGTTGGTATCAATTATAGCCTCGGGTACCAGTATCAACTTCCCCTCTTCATCAAGAGGAGGCAACTCCATTGATGGTGTCACCTTATGCCCCAACGCCTTCTTGAGGCAAGATACATGAAACACATTATGTACCCTGCTACCTGCTGGAATCTCCAACTCATAAGCCACTTCTCCAATCCTCTTAGAGATCCAGAAAGGTCCATAGTACCGTGGCTTCAATTTCTCTACCCCACTCTTTCTGAGAGTGGACTGTCTATAGGGCTACAGCATGAGATACACCATGTCACCAACCTCAAAAGACCGGTCAGTCCTCTGTTGATCTACATATTGCTTCTACTGATTTTGAGCCTTCTGTATGTTCTCCTTTGAAGACCTCATGATGTCCTGACTCTCCTGGAGAAGGTCTTTGGCCTTCAGCGCTCTGCTATCACCAAACAACAAATCAACAAAGCTTGGTGCCTCATACCCATACAGGGCCATAAATGGTGACATCTGAATAGACATGTGGTATGTGGAATTGTAACAGTACTCTCCCATGTGAAGCCACTTAACCCATGCCTTTTGCTACCTTGAAACATAGTTTCAGAGGTATCCTTCCACCCATTTATTAACTATCTCCGTTTGACCATCTGTCTGAGGGTGGTAACTCATACTAGGTGTGAGCTCTGTCCCTGTCAACTTGAAGAGCTCTTGCCAAAAATTACTAAGGAACCTGCTATCCCTATCACTAACAATGTTCTGAGGCAACCCATGGAGTCGAAATACCTCACGAAAGAACAATTCTGCAACCTATGCTGCAATAAAAGTGGTAGGATGGCAAAGAAGTGTGCATACTTTGTCAACCTATCCACTACCACGAAAATGCAATCCCTACCTTGGACTTTTGGTAAACCTGTGATAAAGTCCATAGAAATTCTATCCCACTTCCTCTCAGGAATGGGTAGGGGCTGCAATAAACCTCCTGGAAATGAGTGCTCCTGTTTGTTCTGCTGACATATCTGGCACTCTCTCACATACTGCATCACCTCCATCTTGAGGCCCTTCCAGGTGAACCTCTCTCTAACTTGCCTATAAGTTTTGAAGTACCCCGGGTGTCCTGCCATTGACAAGTCATGGAATGCCCTCAAAACCTTCTGTTTCATCTGAGAATCTGACACCAAGAAGATCCTGTTCTTGTAAATGATTAAATCATTTACCACTGTATACCTGTCATCCTTGATGGTGCCATCAATTATCCCAGTAGCGCATGCATCCTTTGCATACTCAGCTAATATCATCTCCCTCCAATCATCTGCAATGGCTCCAAGTGCACATAAATGGAGCCTCCTAGATAGAGCATCGGAAACAACATTTTTCTTTCCTTTGACATACACAATGTCAAAGTCGTAGGCCTGTAGCTTGCTGACCCACTTCTATTGCCTCTCATTTAAGTCTTTCTGGCCAAGGAAATGCTTCAGACTGTTGTGATCTGTTTTGACTACGAACTTACTGCCCACAAGGTATTGTCTGAACTTAGCTAATGCATGCATTATGGCTAACATCTCTTTGTCGTAAATGTTATAGCTGCGTTCCACACCCCTCAACTTCCTACTCTCAAATGCTATGGGGTGCTTATCTTGCATAATTACCGCACCAATGCCTTCCCCTGAAGCATCACACTGTAACTCAAAGGGCTTGCTAAAATCTGGCATGGCCAATACAGGACATGTACTCATAATCTATTTGAATTTGTCAAAGCACTCCTATGTACCCCCTATCCAACTAAATGCATCCTTGCGAGTCAAATCTGTGAGGGGAGCAGCTAACTAAGAAAACCCCTTCACGAACTTGTGGTAATATCCACATAAACCTAAGAATCCCTTCAGCTGAGTAAGATTCTTTGGTGGTGGCCAGTCTACTATTGCCCGAATCTTCTCCGGGTCTACCTTCACATTACTAGCACTGATGATGTGACCCAAGTATAGCAACTCGGTCATCCCAAACTCACACTTTGACATCTTAGCATATAAAGATTCTCTTTCCAGAATACTCAACACAATGTCAATGTGTTTCATGTGCTCTTCCCATGTCTTGCTGTAAATCAGGATATCATCAAAAAATATCAAGACAAACCTCCTCAACTGCTCTTTGAAGACTCT
The DNA here is from genome assembly GCA_027924645.1 of Cunninghamia lanceolata. Lineage (NCBI taxonomy): Eukaryota > Viridiplantae > Streptophyta > Pinopsida > Cupressales > Cupressaceae > Cunninghamia > Cunninghamia lanceolata. The sequence continues at coordinate 8,529,655 of BSBN01000677.1, read as the reverse complement.
ATTCATGCAAGACTGGAAAGTAGCTGTGCATTAGTCAAGCCGAATGGCATGACTAGGAACTCAAAGTGCCCATAGTGACACCTAAATGTTGTCTTCTCCACATCCTCATCTTTGACCCGAATATGATGGTACCTAGATCTCAAGTCTATCTTGGAGAAATAACAGGCCCCGTGTAGCTCATCAATCAGCTCATCTATCCTGGGTATGGGATACATGTTCTTGATTGTTTTCTTATTGAGTTCCCTATAATCAATGCACATCCTAAGAGTCCCATCCTTTTTCTTTACTAACACAACGGATGATGCAAACGGGCTCTTACTCGGTCTTATGTGTCCCATGGAGAGAAGCTCTTTGATAGCTTTCTCGATCTCATCTTTGGACCTCTTTAGGAGCTGGTATGGTGTGGTGATCACCGGTTTTGCACCCTCCTCCAACTCGATCACATGCTCGATACCCCTGTCAGGTGGTCTACCTAGTGGAATATCACTAAACACTTTGGTGTGTTTAGTTAGAAGAGCCTGTATGTCAGGTGGATACTCACATTTCTACTACTCTGTAACTTCAGGCATCACCAATATCTCTGCTGCCCATTGTACCTGATCATGGCGAATCAATCTCTCCATTCGCTTGAGAGAAACAACTCTCAATCCACCATCTGAAATTCCCCTGAGCACATGCTTAATTCCGTTCACTTCAAACTTCATTTCCATTGCCCTCAAATTGATAGTGAACTCCCCTATCTCATGAAGCCATTTCATTCCCAGCACAACATCCATGTCACCCATGCTAACCACATAAAACTCTGACTGGCAAGTATAATGGTTTAGCGGATCGTCAAGTTGGGAATCCTCCTAGTGCAAGTGAGTACAAACCCATTGGCTACCTTTACCTTAAATCCCACAAACTCCTCTATTTGTAACCCCCTCTTAGCAACTAAGCCCTCATCTATGAAGTTATGAGTGGCACCTATATCTAGCAAGGTAATGCACCTCTGTCCACCCAAGACTCCTTGGATCCTGAATGACCCTTCTCTCTGAATGCTAGAAATGTGGGCTGTGGGTAGGGAGGTATCATTATCCTTATCTGGTACTTCAGATGCAACATCTGTCCCTGAATCATCATCCTCTGAATGCTAACTGAATGCGTGTCTGACTCCATAGACTCATCTGCTAAGAAGTACTCAATATGTTTTGCCTTCCCTTGGGCAACACACTTGTGCTTAGGATCCCAAGGATCTCTAGAGTGAAAACAAAGCTTCTTCCTCCTGAGGTCATTCAGCTGATCATTATCTAACCTGGAAGAACTCTTATGTGGCTGGTGTCCTGAGTCCCTATGGAAAGGTCTCCTATCTCTCTCCTTATCCCTCCTATGCTGAAAGTTCTTACTCTGAAATTTGCTCCTCCATGCGGACGATTCCATATCACGGGCCTTCTTCATGGCCTCCTGCAATGTCATAGGGTCTAAACCCTTCATCCATCCTCTTAAAGGATCAGACAACCCATCAATGAAGAGCATGATCAACCTCCTCTCTGATATATCTGAAACCATGATTGAGAGATCTTGGAACTCTGAAATGTACGAGTCCACTGATCCACTCTGTCTCAACTGTGCCAGCTCCTTGAACTGCAATTCAGGATCCTTCTTGTTGAACCTGTCTATGAGTCTGGCTGTGAACTCAACATAAGATGTGATCTGGTCATGTCCCAGAGTCACCTTCCCATTGCTCCACCACTTATGCGCACTACCCTCCAAGTGTAAGGCTGTGTATGTGATGGCATCTGTCTTTGGCATGGGGCTGATCTGAAGGTAACTGTCCAACTTTTGTACCCACGCTCTTGCTGAAGTTTTTCCCGAACCATCAAAATATGGTAAGGTCATCTTGCTGACCTTCTTCTGTAGTTCATTGTTCTATTGTCTATTACCCCCTCTGGGTCTGTGTCTCATCCGAAGATCTGAGTAGTCTCTGAAAGTCATTTTAGCTCTAAACCCTTCACTGGAAGCCTGCCAATCCCTAAAGATCTCTTCCTGAAACTCCAACTATGTAGCATCCCTATCTGGTATCTCGTCCCTCAACCTGAAAGTCAGAATGCGTGGTCTATCTGTAGCCGTGAGCTGTGTAGCACCCTGATTATTCACCGAAGCCTCTCCATCATGATTCTTGTGCCCATTTCTATTATCAATGTTTTGGTCACCATTCCTATCTCCATTTCCTCGGTCTCTATTCCTGTCATGCCAATCTCCATGACTGTCATTCCTGCCTCCATTCTTGTCATTTCTATATCTGTTTTGACCTATATTCTCCTCATCTTCTTCCAGCTCAGGAAATAATTGGCCAAGAAGCCTCCCAAGTGCCTGCTGAGACCTGTCCAAGCTAGCCACGATTTGTTGCTGACCTCTAGCCAAGTCATTGAGGATATCTCGTGTGCTTGGTTCTTCAATCTCTGTATCTCCCATTTCCCCTGTATGCTCTATAAATGGAGGTAACTCTCCAGAAAAGGGGTCTGTCCATGAAACCTGAGAATCATCCTTTACAGCTGCTACCTCTATCTCTGGGTCTGACTCAAAAGGATCTATTATGAGTACTGGATTCTCTAGAACTATCAACTGTAGAATCTGTGTTCCTTACCTTGCTCTGGTATTCCTAAAGGAATATCTATCTGCTGGTTACATATCTCATTTTTACTTCTACATGTCTATTTCACCTCATAGGATGGCAAGATCATAGCTCTGATACCACTGTAATGTGCTGTACCTATTTGTATATTTTTGAAATCTTTTTATGTGTTATTTATTATTTTATTATGTTCTTTCAGACTTGACAGAAGAATGCGGAAGGGGTTTTCTATTTTCCTGCAAATGTGTTGCCGGAGCATACAATATAGAGCATATAACCAAAACCCAGAAAATTTACAATGAATATAAGGAAACTAATGACTACCCAGATAATAAAATGGCCAAATATGACCAAATATGAATTATCATGACATACCCATATCTAGAAATGTAAATTAGTACAATAGTCGAAATGGACCAGCAAGTGGGTATGGCTGGAAATACATTAAATCTTCATAGAATGATATAGAATGTCCATACAATGTGATCAGCACATAGAAGGCCCCGAAATGCCACTCCCAGGCCAAATATAAAGCATACAATGAAAGGGAAAGAGCCTCTAAGGACCCACGTCCTCACTAAAGTTTGTATGGCTATGGCTGGGAGTCCAATCTGCAACAAATACTTTTGAAATTCCTTTCTAACTATTCTAAAATAGATCTGTAATGACCCCCACTAAATGGCGACTCATCTCTATGAAGAGAATAAACCTAGTTCTTCCTCAAACCCTCAAAATTCAAACTCCAATGAAGCACAATTGTGAATACTGGATGTATCCACCAAAGAAGCACCATTGGGTGGTATTGCACACCTGTAGAATGTTGTTACCTATGGAGGTTTCCGTCTCCACAAGCCTCTGATTTGAATCCTCAAACCTCCACAATAGCAGACTCTAGCAGAGCTCAAAGAAGGAGATATCATAAAGCAATCATATCCCAAATGAGGCACTTTTCCCTCTTTTATAACTCTCTAAGAGAGGTGTTTTACTTGGGAGGGAAATATTTCTTTTAATTTCACTTTTTATTATTTCCCAATGTGAGCGCTCCATAAAATGACTTAAGTGACTTTTTAGATATTTCATTCTTCATCACTTAACCAAACTACTAGTCCACAGGAATTCTATGATGGACTAACCATGAGACTAGAAGGGGACATTACACACCCCTTCCACCCATCCTATGGGATTCAAAAGTAAAAATTTGGATGCTTTTACCTATAAAGCCAAAAATCCTATCAAAAATCCTAAAAATCCTCATGCCTTAGGACATCAATGTAAAGAATCAAAGCCAAGTCCATTCAAAAAGCTACCCAAGCCCATACCTTCACAAGAAAAACCGAAAACTAAAATGGTTTGGGTCCCTAAGCAAAAAGAAAGCAAGTCAAATGACGCATCGTCATCTCAAAAATCCCAATCATCCCTTTCCATCCAAACATCCCATTCCATTCAAAAATTCCAAAAATCTCACAAGTTAAGCAAAAATCATAAAACTACTAAGTCTATGTGGGTACCTAAATCACTCCATCATTCGTCCACTAAGCAAACAGTGCCATTGCTTCCTACACCACCTTCCCATCAAAAGCTTCAATGTTTATTACGATGTGTGCAGCCATTGGTCATGATCCCCTTCCATTCCATAACATTCCCACATACCTCCATCTCCCCATCATTCAACCACTATCCTACATATGTTCCCCATCACCTTCCTATGATTCATGCTTTTGCATAAACCTTTCATCCATCTTTACATAAGTCCCTTCATAATTCACATCATAATCCACTATCTTCCTTTCATAATCCACACTATAATCCACTATCTGCCTACTCCATCTTCCTTTAATAAAATCTCCTACCAACATCTATGAGCACACTTGACATGGTCCATGTGATGACATCTATCTCTAGTGGGACTATCATATTTCATGGAACTAGACACGTGAGTCCCTCCTATCTATTACCATGGTGAAAACCTGGCAAACAGGTGCCATGTGTAATTGTCATGCTATCCCATCAAATAAAAAAAAGAAAAATAAAGAAAAAAATAAAATAAAGAGAAATCCCTTCATCCAACGGTGAAAACCTGGAAAATATGCACCTTGGATAAGTACCATGATGAAAATTGGCAAACAGGCATCATGTGTAGGTTGATCTTCTATGTCACTTACACTTGGGGGCACTTGTCTCATCCAACGTATCATTTTCTTTCCCATCATACCATTTCCATCCTATCCTACCATCCTTATCCATTACACCCATATACCTATCCTATTGAGTCCATTCATCCTCCTTTCCTCCTTTCCAAACAATCACATCGTTATCTTTTTGTCATAAGCTTTGTCCTGTAAAATACTAAGTCTACTACCTAGAATGGGGCATGTTATTCCTATGCGACATAGTCTTTGGAGATCACATCCTAGCTCCATTATGAGGTCTACATCCATCCACTATAGCCTATCCTTGTATCTATCCATTATCACAACCTTTCCCATTTACTATTACCCAACCTTTTATCCATCCATATATCATGAGCCTTCCATCCCATTTACTAATCACCCATCCTTTTATCCAATCCATCCTCCACCTTCCTTGCACCTAGACTTGGTTTTCCCTTGTCATTGGTTTCTAGCATAAAGGCTACCCAAATTGTAAATCCAATGCCATCCCAAAACATTCTAAAAAATATAAAAAAAAAAAATTCCCCAAAATACAAAAAAATCAAATATTCCTATAAAAATCAAAAAAAAAAAAACATCTAAAAAATCACAACATTTCAAAAATCCAAAAAAAAATCAAATATTCCCAAAAGCAAAAAAAAAATCAAATAATTCTAAAAAATACAAAAAAAATCAAATCCATCACATCATCAAAATCATTAATCCATCACATCAAAATCCAAATCAAAATCCATTCATCAAAATCAAATCAATTCATCATCCATCCAATCCCTCAAAACAAAAAATCCAAGCAATAAGATCAATCTATCAATCAAAACAATCAATCATCATCAAATCCATCACATCAATCCAATCAAATCATCAAATCAAGCCAATCTATCAATCCAATCCATATCATCCCAGTAATAACATCATATATCATCAAACATCCAATCAATCCCAATCAATCCATAACTCGATCAATCCATCCACCTTCATCATCATCTCATCAATAAAATAATCAGAACTACATCTCATCTCTATCGTTAAGTGCCTTGATCCCATAGATACAGGGTATGTAGGCAATCTGGGATATGAAGGAAGTACTCAGATTCATGCATAGGCAATAGGCCATTTCCATATTTCATCTTTCTTCTAATCTTCACTAATCATCATCTTCATCCATCTCATTCTTCTATCATCTATCTCTCATATCATCAATAAACACCTAAAATCCAATCAATCCATCAAATTCAAATTGATCAATCATCAACTCCCATCAATCAAATCACATTCTTCAAATCCAATCTTCAAATCATTCCAAGTCATCAATTCTTCAAATCACATCATCCTCATCAAATCATTCCAAACAATGATCCAAATGCAAGTCATCTTTAATCCATACCAATCAAGTTAATCAATCAAGTCAAACTATCCAATTACATCTTTGGTCATGATCCTAATCTTGTCATAAACTAAATCAATCAATCATCATCATCATCATCAATGGGATATATCGTTCCCGCATCCTTGTGTTGATCTAGGGATATATCATTCCCCGCCATGACAACACTATCTATCATCATCACTATTATTATCAATCAATCAATCATTGGTTTACAGCTTGACAGGGGCAATACCTTATTTGTTTTTGTGTCATTTGTGCTTGCTTGCTTGTGTGTGTTATCATTTTATCTTGCATTTGCATCACATTGGTACTTTCCAGCTAATATTCATATCTTGTGTATGTTGGAATAGCTTTTTGCATTATCCTTTGCATCTAAGGTCATATCATACCTTTTGTGCATTAAGACTTTAATGCTCTAAGTTTTCTTCCTCATATGTTAGACAAGGTTGTATTACGCTGGGGCATGAAACACATCATCACCCTAGTCTTTATACTTGGTGCATAACGTCTAGTGCTATATCAAACATCATGGTTGCTCACTTTCATTGCAGCATAACACATCATTCATTTCTTCTATCCATTTCCTTTATCTTCTTTATCCAATCCCTTTCATTTCGAGAGCCAACCCGTGTTTGTCCAACCCGCCTATTCTCTCAAGGGGACATCCTCATCCTATCCTTACATCCTCATCCTATCTTTCCATCATCATCCTATCCTATGTTTTCATCATCATCCTATGTTTTCATCATCATCATCCTTCTCCTTTATCCATACCTTAGCTTTTTTGAAATGATGTTACTTGACACAAAGTTCATCATCTTGAACATCATCTCAAAGAGGGGCAAAATGTAGATACTCAAAATTGTCCCAAATTTGTCCATGTCTTGCAACACCTAGTCAAATACATTATCCTAGACCTCATGTAGCATTTTGTCCTAATCCCACTCTTAATCCAACTTATCCCATTAAGCTAATTAATTAAATAAATCTTGTTTATTTAATTAATTTCACATAATAATCCCACAAGCTTAATCCCATCCTAATCCCATTTAGCCAATTAATTAAATAAATTTTATTTATTTAATTAATTTCACATTCCTCATCCCACTTTCCAATCAATTGAATAAATCTTATTTATTTAATTAATTTTTTAACTAATTCCCAACTAATTCAAATAAAATATTTGAATTAGGTCCTCACCTCTCACCACATTCCAACACTTGTCTATTTCTCAATTGAATTATGTGTGGTAGTACAACTTTCATTTAATATCCTTCACATGTACAACTAATAAGACCTAATAAAAGTTTTTGTGTACACGATCACACATAAACTTATTAAATAAAGGTTTTTGTGTACACGGTCACACATGAGCCTTATCCTCCTTTGTACACTTGTCACATGACTACAACTTCTTTGAAGAGTGGGAATAATTAATCAATCCTAGCCGTCCATATCATTCATTTAGCCTTTCAATCTCAACCATGCATTCAAACCAACCCTTGCCTATAAATCAAGCCTTCTACAAGCCATTTGAGGATCCACCTTTCATACATTCTTATGCTGTCAAAATCATTCTTCAATCTGCTCATCTATTATCATATGTCTTCCATCCATCATCAATCATCTTCATCCTATGCAAATGTTATGCTGTTGAATTGTGAGCAATCAACATATTAAATCAATCAATCAAATTAATCTATCTGGCATCCATCATTCTATCTATTTGAGGTAGTGAAGATTTGGATTAGGTAATGCATTGTATTATTTTATCATTTTCATTTTATCCAAATTTTTCATTACCCAACAATAATATAGGCATGAGGATGGGATTTTCTTGGCTGCCACCCTCCTTCCAACTCTTCATGGTTGATGGCAGGCCGTGTGCCCCACCACTAATAACAATATGAGATAAAAAGATAATATGGTTATCGATCACATTTGATCTTACAAGGAAATTCAATCAAAAGAATTATATAAATAATTATACTTACACACCCTTATCTAAGGGTTTAGGGTTATACGAAAGCGTTAGTAATAGTACCAACTCCATCATATAAGATTGCATACTTAAGATGCGACTATGGGGTCAAGCATTTCTCTCCTAGAAAGCATCGTTCACCCCAGAATATAGATAATCAAATAAACATAGACACAAAACAAAATGTGGAACAAGAGCATGGAACCAAAGGGTTCCCGACAACTCTGCCGAAAATCGACAAACAACTCAACATGACATCCTTGTGACTAATGTCTCTTTGACAAATCAAACATAAAGATGTCGAGTAAAGTCTAATTGACCAATCGAGAGAAAGAGGACGTAACTTACCCTAATAGGGGTTCAATGGATAAAGTTTGATACTCAGATGACTAGTTAACCTTGTTTTCTCAACATCTAACCCTTCCTCCAGGATGAAACTCTCCTTCCTTCTTCAAAGGATGTTACATTTTCCTGTTCACACTCAAGACCACAAAACCATGATCAGTGCATCATTATCATATTCCATAATTCAAATCAATTAATATTCATAACTAATTAACATCACTCATTAACCTCATAATCAAAGATTAAATCAGATATTTCCACAATATCAAATCAATTAACTATGAATAATCCTCCTGATTATCATGCAAGGTTAAGATTAAGTCTAATTGTAAGTTGGGGATGCAACAATGGGAGATGATCACAAGTGTCTTGATGGTATTATAATTGAACAAACTTGTGATTTCAAGCAGCTATGTGAGCATAAAATGATTGACTACCCTGATGGAGCCAATTAGGGGAAAAGACCCAATACCTGAGATAGTTCCAATGGCTGAGATAGTATTTGTGCATTTAAGGCCCAATATTTTTAAAAGTTTAGGTAGTTGTGACTTTAAGGTTGTTAGTGTTGACTATAAGTACTAATTATTGAATGAAATGTACCCTTTAGATCTAAAAAGCAACCAATCATGTGATGCTAAATCAGCCCACCAACAAAACACGACTTAATGCACACCTATTGGTCCACCCTTTTTCTTGGGGAACTATTTGACACCTCAATAAAAAGCATGCTGATGTGGCATCATATTTGATGATATGGCCATGAAACCTTAGTTATAAGCAGGGGCCTTGCCAAGTAAGCTACTGTAAAAAATTTGGAGTGATTTGAAATTGCCACGTATGATTTTGAGAGGCGTGAAGTTAGGGTGCTCAACTACTGGGTCCTCTCCCCTAAGGTTGCACAAACACTACAATAACTTCAATAGGGAGTATGGTGGGGCCCACCATCAAATGGTGCTATTTTTGTATATTTTGCAAGTCCCCATCCGTTTATGTACCATAAAAAGCCTTTGAAGCTATAAGTCTGTCTTTTGACACCCTACATATAAATCTACTTCAGTTTTATATTTCTAAGTTTGTCGTTGAATTTTATGGCTTTTAAGGATAAAATGGGTAGGATCAATGAGTAATTAGTAGCCATTTTCTTTAATGGTTGCCTAACACCGATAGATGTAGGTCTATTATTCTTTGCCTTTCACATTTTTATGCTCTTAGGTGTTCTCTTAGTGAGAAGCACTTGAGTAAGTGCATCCCTAGTCTCAAATCTATAGTTGAAGTAGAAAGGACTACCATGAAAAAAATCTTAACCATAGAAAAAATCTTAACCATAAATTTTTCTGTAAGATTCCAAAATCAATGGATTACATTTGATGTATGAATTCCTTATGAAAATATATATCTGAGGATTTAGGGTTAAAGTGATTTTTTCAATGAAGATGGTTTAAAAGAACAAAATCCTAGCATACTCACCAGGATATTCAGAGCATTTCTGTGTTGTTCTGGTTTTTGCAATTTTGTTCACTGAATTGGTTCTTTTATTTTCTTAGCAACAACCTGCTGTCATAAGAAAAATCTACACCTGAAATCTTCCACTTTAGGTAGTTCCATGTTTGGCAATTTTGTTACTTTCTGTACAGTTCGAAGGCCAGGGTTTCTAGAGACCACTTTGGGTTCAGTTTTACGAGGGTTTTAAAGACCTGTTTTGGTTCTGTTAGGCAGTTCCCTATACAAATTCAGAGGCTAGTGTTTCTGAAAGCTGCTTTTGGAGCTTATTGTTGTTGCAGACAAAAGGTGTGCGAGTCTAATTGAGAACCCTATAGTTTGGTCGAAGTTAAATAATGCATTGAGCTATAGTTTCCATCATCTTTTTAATATCTGTATTCTAGGATTTCATCCGTGGCATGTTCTTCCTCACATGACGTTCCTCAAAGGGCAAGTCTTTATAGATTAATTAATCTGGAAAAAAATTTTAAGAAAATTTGCCCTATGATGCATTCATCAATCACAGCAGGGCTAAGATTTCATCCATGGCATCTTCTTCCACACTGGATGTTCCTCAATATGCTCCTAAGGGAAGTCCTTTTAGAGGAATTATGCCTGAAAATATTTAAGGAATTATGCTTTTGTTGATACTGAAGAGTTGGAATGGATCATGTTTTCTATTCAACGTGCAAGAAACATCTGCTAAAGGTGAATTAGCTTCTTTGCAAATGAAGCTCCTCAAAGATCTTGTGGACAAAGATCACAAATTTCAGTGTACAGATGAAGAATCTAGGTAACTCTTGTGTTGTTTTAGAAGTGGCAACCACTTGGGCTTCCTTATTGTTGTGGATGATGTAGATGAAGTAGACCAGTTAGATGTTCTACGTGTCAGGGATATGTTATATGGTTCTAAAAGCTATGTAATTGTAACAACCAGTGATTAAAGGGAGTTAATACCAGCAGGAATTATTGTTCGTTATAAGATGAAAGTAATGGAGAGACATCATGCAACACAGCTCTCCAGTTGGCATGCTTTTGGCCAACCATATCCAGTCACTGGATACAGGGATTTAATTGAGAGATTTGTAGAATAATGCGGAGGTTTGCCTCTGTCTCCCCAGGTTTTGGGCAGACATGTTTTGGGTAGTACTGATAAGCATCACTGGCAGTCAGAGTTGGACAAACTTTAATCTGCTTCCTGGGGACATAAAACAAAGGCTTAAAATAAGCTTTGATGCAGTGGACCGCAAGGAAAAGCAGATTTTTATGTACATTGCATGCATCTTTTTTGACACAAGTTTCGTCATCACCAAATTGAAAAGTATGGCCATAGCAATATGGAAAGGATTAGGATGGAGCACTGAACATGCACTTTAGACCCTGATAGATAAATGTCTTGTTGAAGAGACAATGGTATACTCACAAAAGCATGCGGTGATGCATGGCAATCTCTCTCTGAGTTTTCTGCTCCCCTGTTGATATTAAAAATTTAAAGTATTTTTTAGAACATGTGTATGTACCTTGAACACCTCTTTTTTTTGAATTGAGTACTAATTTGACTCTCTTTGAATGTAGGAATCTAAGGGATTTCAAAACATCCTCACAGAAACCAAGGGTCATAGTCTCAGGCGTCTCCATTCAATGTTTTACTTGTCCATTGGTTCCAGAATTATATATTTTTTAGGGAATTCTGATGATTGTTTCCAACCAGCAACTGCTTTATTGTGGCTTGAGTTTGTACATACTACAAAACACAAAAATAATTCTTTCATGGATTCCTATGCAAAACTTGCAGTGTTAAGTGTTTATGATGGAGTTTCAAAAGATTGTGGTGAGGTGATGCACAGTTAGTTTGTTCTTCTTTATTGAAAATTAAGTCTTAGTCAAGAGTGGACAATGTGCCCTGTTCTAGAGGAGTAGCTCACCAAGATGTTTATCACTGAAAAATAACTATTTGGAGCACTTAGATTATGATTAAAAGTTAGGGTATAAACCCTACTTGTTATAACATGTGAAAACAAGCACTTAGTGCTTGAGTGGGAAATAATTTTAATATGAAGAAAAAGATATTATATATTTATATACTTATATATATAAATATAAATATATATTTATATTAGATTATGATTTTCAGGCCCTTGTTCAGTTGAAAGAGCTGGTGCTTGGTGGAATTTGGTTGAAAGAGTTTCCAACTTTATCGTTAAGAATGTTAAAACATTTGCAAAATCTAGTTGTGGCAGGAAAGGATGAAGGATACATTCTAATTGAAAAGAAGCCCTTTTCTGAATCCCTTGGGAAACTCACCAATCTGAAAATTTTGGTTTTGAGGCATTTCAGATTAAGTGGGGAATTGACCTTGAATGGTGGCAGAGAGTCAACTGCTTTTGAGTCTCCCATGAGTAGCCTTGAAAAAGATAGAGATCAGTCATGTAAAACTGGTCGGAGTGCTTTGTTGCAGCCTCAAATCTCTCCATATTGAATACATGGAAAATCTAATTGAAATAGAGTTGCCAAGTGTGTCTTGCTCAAGTTGTCTTGAAAGGATCACCTTTAACAGATGTCTGAAACTACAGAATACCAAAGTAACACCCCAATGGGCTTGCCAAGAAAATCAGGCCCAATTTTTTTTTTTTTGGTACCATCTAAGATTGTATCCATCTTATCTGTAGTAAGGGAATGTGGTCTTACAACAGCAATAATTTCCTTTGGTAAGTTAAACATGAATTTCTTTCTTAAATCCATCTTGCTTGGTCCCTTTGATCCAAAAGTATCATTAAGCTCAAGTATTCATAACTGGGTTCCTATGTGTCCTCGTTACATTTTTATCACAGGGTAAACGCTGAGACAGGCTGCATGATGAGTTTTAAACTTAGAATAAGTTGTCAAATTCAGTTGGGTGCAATCATTAGGTAAACTTTAAACAGCGGGCACATTGTAAAACAGTCCGAAGTCGAAATTTTTTTGACAGGTCGCGGGGTCCAAATTTTATTGACAAACAACAAGGTGTTGGTACGATGAAGCCCAATCGGCATAACCTTTCTTTGGCTGTAACCACTGCTTCTTGGTCTTTAGTTTTCTTTTGATGACCTCTCATCTTCCTTCATGGGTTATCTTCTTTATGCTCTTTTCTTTGGAGATTGAGGGTAGATGATAATATATATTGGTGATGCACAGAGCTGCTGGAATGATGTACTATAACAAATTTAATAAAGAGAGTCCCCTGCTTTGAAAGTGGATGTAGTCATTCTGATGAACCACTATAAAATCCATGTGTTCTTTGTGCGTTCTCTGTGTTTGCAAATGTATTCAATTCTGATTTAAAATTTTTATATTTTCTTTTTCATTTGTCTGCAAATTTTCATCAACAATTGGTATCAGAGCTTAGTGGAGAAGCTCGACAAAGAAGCTCGATGGTGAAGCTGGTTGGAAATCGGTGAAGAATTTCCAGAATCATGGACGAAGTAGATAAGTGGAAAATTGAGAAGTTTTCAGGGCAGAATTTCGGGCTTTGGAAAGTATAGATGGAATCGCTGTTGATTAAGCAGGATCTCTCACTCGCACTAGTAGGGAAAGCCAAAGGAAAAGGTTCGATGTCGGACAAAGAGTGGGAGAAAATGGATAGGAAAGCAAGGGCCACTATTTTTCTTTTGTTGTCTAGCAACGTTCTATTCAATGTTTCAACTGAGAAGACAACGAAAGAGTTATGGGATAAACTCTCCGACATGTACGAGATGGCATCGACTTCAAACAAGGTATTCATCATGAAGAAGTTATACAATTTAAAAATGAGAGAAGGTGGGATCATGCCAAATCACCTCAATGAATTCAATACCTTGGTCACTCAATTGATTTCGGTGGGTATAAATTTAGATGATAAAATTAAAGCAATTCTATTATTATGTTCTTTACCGAATAGCTGGGAAGGAGTAGTGATGGCAGTTAGCACTTTCGTGGCTGCCAAGAGTAAATTAAAATTTGATGATATTGCAGCCACACTTATCAGTGAAGACATGAGGAGAAAAAATCAAGAACCCTCTTCCGGTGATGCCTTGACTGCTGTAAGCACTGGCAATAGGGGAAGGAGTCAACATAGAGGTAAAAATAATAATAGAAGGAGATCCAAATCTGCAAGATGATCGAAGTCCAGGGGCAAAAATTGTGATTGTTGGTTTTGTGGCAAACCAGGTCACACAAAAAAAAATTGTTGGAATTATAAAAAGGCACAAGAAAAGGTGAGCAATAATGAAGTAAACACTGCATATGATAAAGATGATGGTGTTTTGGTTTTATCAATGAGTGACACTACTGCAGACTCATGGGTGCTCGATTTCAGTGCCTCTTTTCATGCTACTCCATGCCAGGGTGCTTTCACAAACTACCAAGAAGGTAAGTTCGGTAGGGTTTTTCTTATCGATGATAAAGAATGTGAAATAGTAGGTAAAAGTGATGTGATGCTGTATTTGAAAAATGGAAATGAATAGATCTTGAAGGATGTGAAACATGTTCCCATGCTGAAAAGAAATTTAATATCAGTGAGCCAGCTTTATGCTCAAGGGAGTAATGTCAACTTTTCTTTAGATACTTGGAAAGTAATCAAAGGTGTCTTGGTGCTTGCAAAAGGACACAAATTGGGTAACCTTTATGCTTTAGAATGCCATGGTGAAGTGGGAGCTGCAATGGCGGTTGTAGACAGCGGTTCAGAGCTTTGGCATAAGAGGCTCGGACATATGAGCAAAAGGGGACTTTAAGTCATGCTTCAAAGGGATCAACTTCCTGGCCTAAAATCCGTTGATTCAGAGTTATGTGAGCATTGTCTCTATGGCAAACAAAGTCGGACTAGCTTCTTGAAGATTGTTCATGACAGGAAATCTACACCTTTGGAGCTTATGCACTCAGATGTTTTTGGTCCAATAGAGGTAACCTCCATTGGAGGTGCTAATTATTTTGTTACTTTTCTTGATGATTGTACTAGAAAAGTATGGATTTATGGGTAAGTGCACAAAGATGGGGGGCCAAAAAGTGGCCAAATTCTTAAAACTTTTTAAAAAGCAATAACGTGCTCGTGTTATAGCGCGAGTGCGTTATTGTTTTCTTTGCATTTTTTTCTTTTTTGTAAAAGTTTGCCCAATGTTTAAGGGTCGAGGGTTTAATGGTTGAAGGATTAGGGTTTAAGGCATACTATCGAGGGTAGAAGGTTTAGGGTTGAAGGTTTAAGGGATGAGGGTTGAGGATTTAGGGATTAAGGTTTAAGGTATAGTGTCGAGGGTAGAGGGTTTAGGGTTTAAGGTTTAAGAGTTGAGGGGTGAGGCTTTAGGGATAGGGTTTAGGGTTTAAGTTATAGTGTCGAGGGTTGAGGGTTTAGGGATAGGGTTTAGGATTTAAGTTTTAAGGGTTGAGGATTTAGGGATAGGGTTTAGGGTTTAAGGTTAAATGAGAGACCTAGATGGCTAAGGACAGATGGAGAGGTAGACAAGGAGTGACTGAGAAACTTAGAGAGGGGAGAGGTAGAGGTGAGGGGGAGATAGAAGTGAGAGATAGAGAGGTGAGGGGAGAGATAGAATAAAATGAGAGAGTGAAGTTGACAACTTGAGGGAAAGATGGGTAAGGAGGAGGGAGATAGGTGGAGAGGAATGGAAATATCTAGAGAGCCCTGAGAGATATACAAGTGAGAGACCTACAACCTAGGGAGAGAGGGGTGAGAGAGATAGAAGAGAGATGGGAGTGAGGAAGATAGGGGAGGAGAGGGGTGGATAAGGGTTGAGGGTTTAGGGTTTAAGGGTTGAGGTATTAAGGGTCTAAGGGTTGAGGGATTAGGGTTTAAGGTATAGTGTCGAGGGTTGAAGCCTAATCCCTCAACCCTCGACACTATACCTTAAACCCCAAGGTTGAGGGATTAGGGTTTTAAGGTATTGTGTCGAGGGTTGAGGGATTAGGGTTCAACACTCGACACTATACCTTAGACCCTAATCTCTCAACCCTTAGACCCTTAATACCTCAACCCTTAAACCCTCAACCCTTAAACCCTCAACCCTTGACCCTTAAACCCTAAAGCCTTAAACCCTTAACCCTTATCCACCCCTCTCCTCCCCTATCTGCCTCACCCCCATCTCTCCCTTATCTCTCTCACCCCTCTCTCCTTAGGTTGTAGGTCTCTCACTTGTATATCTCTCAGGGCTCTCTAGATATTTCCCTTCCTCTCCACCTCTCTCCCTCCTCCTTACCCATCTTTCCTTCAAGTTGTCAACTTCACTCTCATTTTATTTTATCTCTCGCCTCACCTCTCTATCTCTCACCTCTATCTCCCACTCACCTCTCTACCTCTCCCCTCTCTAGGTATCTCAGTCATTCCTTGTCTGCCTCTTCATCTGTCCTTAGTCATCTAGGTGTCTCACTTAACCTAAACACTAAACCCTATCCCTAAGGCCTCAACCCTCAACCCTTAAACCTTAAATCCTAAACCCTATCCCTAAACCCTCTACCCTCAACACTATACCTTATACCCTAATCCCTTAACCCTCAGCCCTAAAGCCTCAACCCTCAACCCTTAAACCTTCAACCATAAACCTTGTCTCTAAACCCTCTACACTTGACACTATGCCTTAAACCCTAATCCCTCAACTCTTAAACCCTTAATCCCTCAAACCTTAAACCCTTAAACCCTATATACCCTTTATACGTAACCTTGGACACTCAACCTTCAAACCTCTACCCTCTACCCTATACCCTAAACCCTAATCCCTCAACCCTCAATCCTCAACCCTCAACCCTCAACCCTAATTTTGATTTTCTTCCATTGATTCAACATCATTGTTATTTTCCCCATCAGAAACCAATTCATTCAACAACTTGCTGCCCATTGGTTGACTTGAACTGCATATTCTGTTAGAAAAAAGGGCATCTTTTATTTGTATGAATGTTGGTATTCATAAGCTGAATAGCATTGATATTTTTCACACACCCTATTCTTTGAAATATCTTAACCTTAAAATATGACTTGGATATGTACTTGAACACAACAAACTCTCCAATCTCCAACCCATGATGATTCACAAAATTTTCCCAACCCTGCCTAAATTCTAGTTTATTTATTGTATACCCTCAACTCTAATCCCTCAACCCTAATCCCTCATCCCTAAACCCTAAATCCTATCCCTCTTCCTAAACCCTCAACTCTCAACATTAAACCCTAATCCATCAACCCTAAACCCTAATCCCTCAACCCTAAACCCTATCCCTAAACCCTCAACCCTAAACCCTATCCCTAAACCCTAAATCTATGTTTCTTGTTGTCCACCCCACACTTAGGGGAGGCATATTGTTATGAAATAGGCAAATAATCTCCCATTGTTTACTGGCTCGCATTTTGTCCTGCTATAGATTGATCCATTAATATTTGTGCCTATCTCACCTTCGATAGCACCTTTACAATATCTCACCTCTAGTTCCATTAGCTCATGTTCTATATCTCACTTATCTCTCCCCCTCACCTCTCTACCTCTCCCCTCTCTATGTCTCTCAGTCGCTCCTTGTCTACCTCAACCCTAAACCCTCGACCCTTAACCCTATCCCTAAACCCTCAACCCTCGAACCTCAACCCTCAATGTCAAAACCTAATCCCTCAACCCTTAACTCTGATCCCTCGACCCTCAACCCTATCCCTAAACCCTAAACCTTAAAGCCTCAACCCTTAACCCTCAACGTTAAATCCTAATCCCTTAACCCTTCACTCTAATCCCTCAACCATAAACCCTATCCCTAAACCCTCAACACTATACCTTAAACCCTAATCCCTCAACCCTCAACCCTAATCTGTCATCCCTCAACTCTAATCCCTCATCCCTAAACCCTAAATGCTATCCCTATTCCTAGACCCTCAATAGGCTCGATACTATACTTTAAACCCTAATCCCTTATCCCTAAACCCTCCAACCCTATCCCTAATCCTTATACCCTTGACCCTCAACCCTATCCTGAAACCCTTAACCCTCGAACCTCAATGTACTCAACCCTCAACGTCAAACCCTAATCCCTCAACCCTTAACTATGATCCCTCAACCCTCAATCCTATCCCTAAACCCTAAACCCTAAAGCCTCAACCCTCAACCCTCAACGTCAAATCATAATCCCTCAACCCTTCACTCTAATCCCTCAACACTAAACCCTATCCCTAAACCCTCAACACTATACCTTAAACCCTAATCCCTCAACCCTCAACCCTAAACCTTATCCCTAAACCCTAATCCCTCAACCCTAATCCATCATTCCTCTACTCTAATCCCTCATCCCTAAACCCTAAATGCTATCCCTATTCCTAGACCCTCAACGGGCTCAATACTATACCTTAAACCCTAATCCCTTATCCCTAATCCGTATACCCTTGACACTCTACTTTAACCCTAATCCCTCAACCCTCAACCCTATCCCGAAACCCTTAACCCTCAAACCTCAATGTACTCAACCCTCAATGTCAAACCCTAATCCCTCAACCCTTAACTCTGATCCCTCGACCCTTAACCCTTAAAACTTGAACCCTAAACCCTAAACCCTAAACCCTCAATCCTCAACCCTCAACTCTCAACATTAAACCCTAATTCATCAACCCTAAACCCTAATCCCTCAAACCTAAACCCTATCCCTAAACCATTAACCCTCAACACTATAACTTAAACCCTAATCCCTATCCTTTAACCCTTAAAACTTAAACCCTATCCCTATACCCTCAACACTTGACACTATATCTTAAGCCTTAAACCCTCATCCCTAAAGCCTCAACCCTCAATCCTTAAACCTTCAACCCTAAACCCTATCCCTAATCCCTCTACCCTTGACACTCTAACCCTAACCTTGACATTAAACACTAATCCGTCAACCCTAAACCCTAATCTGTCAACCCTAAACCCTCAACCCTCAACACTATACCTTAAACCCTAATCCATCAACCCTCAACCCTAAACACTATCAATAAACCCTCAACCCTTGACACTATACCTTAAACCCTAATCCCTCAACCCTCAACCCTAATCCCTCATCCCTAAACTCTATCCCTATTCCTAAACCCTCAACCCTCGACATTATACCTTAAACCCTAATCCCTTATCCCTAAACCCTAAACACTATCCCTCAACCCTTAACCCTTAAAAATTAAACCCTAAAACCTATCCATAAACCCTCGGTGCTCAACACTATATTTTAAACCCCAATCCCTTAACCCTCAGCCCTAAAGCCTCAACCCTCAATCGTTAAACCTTCAACCCTAAACCCTATCCCTAATACCTCTACCCTCAACACTCTACTTTAACCCTAATCCCTTGACCATCAACCCTATCCCTAAACCCTCAACCCTCAACCCTCAACTCTCAACATTAAACCCTAATCCGTCAACCCTAAACCCTAATCCGCCAACCCTCAACCCTAAACCCTATCCCTAAACCCTCAACCCTCAATACTATACCTTAAACCATAATCCCTCAACCCTAAATCCTAATCCCTCAACCCTAAACCCTATCCCTAAACCCAACAAAACTGCTTTGCCTTATGTTAGGTTGTTAAACCCATCATTTTTGACACTCTTCTCTTAAAGATATTTGAGTTGCAAGAATATGTCAGAAAAATAGCTATGAACTTTTTTAATGTTAGTAATGTTATATGGCATGTTTTTCTAGCCCATTTGGGGTTCATTATGTCAATAGGTGTACACACTATGAGAAAAGATTTGCATTGGGGTACATCTATGTTTCTTGCTGTCCACCCCGCACTTAGGGGAGGTATATTGTTATGAAACATGCAAATAATCTCCCATTGTTTAGTGGCTCTATCCACAAGAACTACTAAACTATGCCTTAAACGCTAATCCCTAAACCCTAAACCCTATCCCTAATCCCTCTACCCTCAACACTCTACCTTAACCCTAATCCCTCGACCCTTAACCCTAAACGCTATCCCTAAAGCCTCAACCCTAAACTCTAATCCCTTAAGGTCCTAAACTCTAAATCCTATCCCTAAATGCTCAACCCTTAACCTTAAACCTTAATCACTCAATCCTTATCCACCCCTCCTCCCCTATCTGGCTCACTCCCATCTCTACCCTCCTCTACCCTCGACACTATACATAGATACATATAGGCATACATAGATACATACATACATATAGGCATACATACATACATACATACATATAGGCATACATATATACATGATTAATAGCCTTAAACATAAATTTTTTTAAGTTGAACATAACGTGCTCGCGTTATTTAAAACATGAAAAACAACACAAACTTTTGTGGAAAAGAAAAAATGCAAAGAAAAGAATAACGCGAGCGCGCTATGTCTTGCTTTTGGAATCCCAAGCCTTGGGCTTGGGATTTGCTTTGGATTTCCAACCCAAAGGCTTGGACTGCCTTTTGAACAGTAACAGACGTGTTTTTCCATATTCTTCAAGATTTTACATAATTTCGTTCGTGCTAACCCTCAGATTTGCACGTGTTTCAAGGTCAAACAAATTGAACACCTGGGTAATGTTAGGCTTTCTCTCAACTATCTGACGATGTAATTTTTTTCACATTTTAACAATGTTAAGCCTTTCATCTTTAATTTCTTTTGTTTGTGTGTCTGTTTTTGGGCAAAAACCACTGTTTGGTCTTTTTTTCATTGTAAATTAACTATTCATTGAAATTTCAAAAAAATTACATATTTAGAAACTAGACTCCATTCTACAAATATTAAAAAAAAAAAATAATTTTCGATTAGTTTTCAAAATTTATAGGGGTAGCATGGCCAAAATTCTATTTTTTAGGATGTGTCCACTTTGAAAATTAGTAAAAAATCAAATATTCATAAAAAAATTATTAGAAAAATCGGGCATAAACTACATGCTATTAGCTAATTTCTCACTAAAGCGATTTTAAAAATACCAAAAAAAAGTTGACCTTTTGAGGGAGCCACAAAACATGCTATGTTATGTTTTTTTGACAGAAACAACACCAATTTCTATGGCTCCCTCTTTTGAACCCCTTAATCTATGCCATTTTTTTAAAAAAATAGTAGTTTAGAAAGTAGACTCAGAGCACTACGAACATTGTTTTGGTTGCATCTCCAAATTTTGAGTGTAACTATGCTCAATTTCTCATCCAATGCCAGTATTTCCTGATTTCAAAAAAAAAGTGGCCACTTAAGACCCCTTTTTGGCCCCCCATCTTCCTGCACTTACCCTTATATGATGAGTAGAAAATCAAAAGTGTTTTTGAAGTTTAAAACTTTTAAGGCTATTGTTTAAAATCATATTGGGCACAAAATCAAATGCCTAAAGACAGATAATGGGGGAGAGTTTTGTTCTTCAGAATTTGATGTCTTTTGTGCAGATAATGGCATACACAAGATTAAGGTAGTTCCTTTCACCCCTCAAGAAAATGGTGCCGCTGAGAGGTTGAATCGAACGATTCTTGAGAGAGCTCGGTGTATGCTCTCAAATGTTGGATTGGGGAAAGAATTTTGGGCAGAGGCTTGTAATACAACGATGTATTTAATCAATCGCGCTCCTTCATCTAGATTGGATTTTGATATCTCGGAGGACAGATGGCTCGGGAAATGAATTTCTTATAATCACCTACTCATGTTTGGTTGTGAAGCTTTTGTGCATATTCCTAAGGAGTAGCGAACAAAATTAGATCCCAAATCAAAGAGGTGCATATTTATTGGTTATGGTGAGCAACAATTTGGTTTCAGACTTTGGGATCCGATTGCAAAAAAATTTACCCACAGTCGAGATGTTTTTAATGAAAAAGTTTCCCATGTTTGCAAAAACAAAGCACATCATCAAATGAACATATACAGGTGGATATTTTTGACAATGGCAAGTCATATGACAATTATAAACATTTGCAATTTTCAACGCAGCCTTTAAATGTTAATGTGTCGCTTCCTCAAGGTACTGCGTAGCCCTCTCAAGGTAATGTGCCACCATTATTTGTTAATTTGCAGCCTCCTACAACTTTATCACTACCTCCTACAACTTCATCATTGCCTCCTCTACACAGTTCAACGCAGTCTCTACAAAGTTCTATGCAGCCTCTTCCAGGTAATTCGCAGCCCTTACAAGCTGATACACCATCATTATATAATAATGATGTGCCGACTTCACAAGGCTCAACACTGCTCCCCAATATGCGGCCTACTTATATTCCTACGCAATTGTTTGAAAGTAATATGCCACCTCTTCAAACTCATGGATAGGCACATGAAGTGTTTTCACAAGCTTGAAATGGAGTCATTGATGGCAAATGAAACTTGGGATTTGGTTACTCTTCCACCAAATCAAAAACCACTCAAGAATAAATGGGTGTATTGATTGAAAGAAGAAGATGGAGGTAGTAAACGCTACAGGGCCAGATTGGTTGTGAAAGGTTTTGATCAGCAAAAGGGGATTGATTTCAATGAATTTTTTTTGCCAGTTGTGAATATGACAACGATTTGAGTTGATTTGGGCATGGCAGCTATATGTGATCTTGAGCTTGAGCAACTTGACGTCAAAACAACATTTTTTCATGGAGATATTGAGGAAGAGTTATATATGGAGCAACCTGAAGGTTTCATTAAATAGGGTTAGGAGCATTTGTATTGTAGATTGAAGCGGAGTTTGTATGGGCTCAAGCAAGCCCTGAGGCAGTGGTACCTTAAATTCGATAGCTTCATGACCGCACAACACTTTATTCGTTGTGAATCAAACCCATGTGTTTACTTTAAGAAGCTAGCAAATGGTGAGTTTGTTATACTTTTGCTTTATGTTGATGATATATTGGTTACTGGCACTAGTGTGAGGATAGTTTGTGAATTGAAGCAACATTTGGCTCAACATTTTGCCATGAAAGATTAGGGGCAGTGAAGAGGATTCTTGGGATGACAATAATCAGGGATAGATAGAAGAGAGAAATCAAATTATCTCAAGAGAAATATATTTCCAAAATCTTGGATAGGTTCAATATGAAGAATGCCAAGTCTGTTAGTACTCCATTGGCTGATCACTTTCGTTTATCCTCAGCTATGTGTCCAAAAACTCAAGAAGATCAAGAACAAATGAAAGGTGTTCCATATTCATCAACAGTTGGGAGTCTAATGTATGCCATGGTTTGTTATCATCCGGATATTGCTCATGCAATGGGAGTTGTGAGCAGATTTATGAGTAATCTAGGTAAATCTCATTCGTAGGTGGTACAATGGATTTTAAGGTACTTGAAAGGTACTTCAAATCATGTTTTATGTTTTGGAGGAAAGGATACTTAGCTGCGAGGTTATGTTGATTCAGATATGGCTGGAGATTTAGACAAACAGAGGTCTACTACAGGTTATGTGTTTACATTTGCCGGTGGTGCAATTAGCTGGGTTTCACGCTTGCAACAGGTGGTTGCAATCTCATCTACAGAGGCAGAATATATTGCTCTCACTGAAGGAGCAAAGGAAATGATATGGTTACAATAGTTATTGGGAGAATTGTGGTGTAAGCAATCTATTTTCACTTTGTTTTGTGATAACAAGAGTGCTATTCACTTGGCCAAGAATTCCGCTTTTCATAATAGGACCAAGCCCCTGAGATATCATTTTATTCGACATGTTCTTGATGAAGGTAAGCTGCAGGTGGAGAAAATTGACACGAAAGTTAATCCGGTTGATGTGTTCACGAAGGTAGTACCAAGGGAGAAGTTCGAATTCAGTAGAGCTTCTCTCGGCATTGTCCAAATGTGACAGTAAGCCTGAAGTGGGGGATATCTCTGAGCATCTCTCTGCAATAATGATTGGTCTTCAAGTGGGAGATTGTTGGTACCATGAAGCCCAATCGGCATAACCGTTCTTTAGCTGTAATCGCTGCTTCTTGGTCTTTAGTTTTCTTTTGATGACCTCTCATCTTCCTTCGTGGGTTATCTTCTTTATGCTCTTTTCTTTGGAGATTGAGGGTAGATGATAATACATATTGGTGATGCACAGAGCTGCTGGAATGATGTACTATAACAGATTTAATAAAGAGAGTCCCATGCTTTGAAAGTGGATGTAGTCATTCTGACGAACCACTATAAAATCCGTGTGTTCTTTGTGCGTTCTCTGTGTTTGCAAATGTATTCAATTCTGATTTAAAATTTCTGTGTTTTCGTTTTCATTTGTTTGCAAATTTTCATCAATACAGGGTTGGTTACCACATTAGTGTTGAAACAGACAGGTTGGTGAGAAAACTCAACAAACAACGGGGTCAAGTTTTTTCGGGCGCAATCATTACGTGTCATCCTTAAGAGAAGGCATGATGCCAGGTAATGTCAAGGTGGCTGGCACACGTGCCCTTCACTAAGCGCCTGCAAGAATAGACGATCGCAATCAATGCATTCAAGATCGTCTGGTGGGAGCAAAATGGGCTTAGGAATCAGGATAACTGCACAGTCTTTGTTTGGTTGTTTGGCCGTTGGACCATTTAAAGCATGACACTTGGCATTTTGCGGTTCACTTTGACAACTCATTGTCATAGCAGATAAATGAATGGACTCTGAGGCGACAGTCAATTAATTCTTACTGCGAAGAGGACAGAAGTTAGCCTCACAAGAAGCCACCTCACAACAAGAGGACAGGTCACCATATTGGCACAATCAATGCAGACGTGTTATCGTCGATTGAACCTCCTGGTGACACTTAGGCCTAGGGGAGAGGACCCAGTAGTTAAGCACCCTAACTTCATGCCTCTCAAAATCATACGTGGCAATTTTGAATCACTCCAAAATTTTTACAGTAGCTTACTTGGCAAGGCCCCTGCTTATAACGAAGGTTTCAGGGCCATATTATCAAATATGATGCCACATCAGCATGCTTTTTATTGAGGTGTCAAATAGTTCCCCAAGAAAAAGGGTGGACCAATAGGTGTGCAGTAAGTCGTGTTTTGTTGGTGGGCTGATTTGGCATCACATGATTGGTTGCTTTTTAGATCTAAAGGGTACATTTCATTCAATTATTAGTACTTATAGTCAACACTAACAACCTTAAAGTCACAACTACTAGTGCTAAACTTTTAAAAATATTAGGCCTTAAATGCACAAATACTATCTCAGCCATTGGAACTATCTCAGGGATTGGGTCTTTTCCCTATGAAAATATCCATGGGAGCAGAGCTCTATCAAATAAATGGTGATCATAATTAGTGTTGGAAGCTCTTAAAGCATCGTGACCTGAGAACTGTCTAATGAAAATTGAGATCAACGATTCTCAGAGTTTCAAGGGATGGGTCCACTCTCTTGTGTTCTCGTATGCAAGTATTTTGTTAATACCTGTAATCATCATTTGGCAGAAAGCATTCCAGTGAGCCCGTGAGCTCCAATATACATACTCGCTTTGCGCATCACTATCCTTGTGAATCACACAGTCTCCAAGTGACATGGTAAATCTAGCGGTTCTTGCAATTTAAAGGGTGTCAAAACTCTTGACCCTCTCCGAGTTGCGAGGACCATCCAAGGCAAAGATAAATCAGCAGCTCTTAGGAGCCCATGACGGTGATGGCAACACAATGCATAGAGCTCTGAGATTGGTCAATTTATAGCCGAGTCGTCATGGCATCGATTGTAATCAAAATTTTGACGACCTTTGGCCTGAGAAACAATCATTTTGTGGATCCATATGTGACAGTTCTGATTGCAAGATTCCAGTCATTTATTCAACAATTTTCTAAGGGGATGGCTAAGGAAATAAAACTTTAGCCTCTGTTCCAAATCACCATTGGCATGAAATGGGGCTCATCCTGATTGTATTATCAAGAATCATGCAATAACCAGAGGATCTACTCGAGGGCCACTGGAATAATTCTTGGCCAACTTATCATCTGTTGACCTTAGAGTTAAGGATACTCCTTCAAAATCGAATCACAGGGTTGAGGTCAAGTCTCTCTACTATAACCTTATAAGCATTCTACCAATTCTTAAATTGGGACTCCAAAAATGTTATATTTACTTAGAAGATCATGGGATACACTCTACATAAATATCATCCAATTCAATGGTCAAACAGTCACCTCATCCACACTAAAATGTGGTAAATATTTCTTTTATTTTTATTGGAAAATATTGACCTTTAACTGTTGAACTGGATGATGTTTAAGAATAACCCATGGGATAGCATGGAGAATCATAATTTAACTATTAGTATCAACAGTAATCATTCACGGAAGTTATATAGTACAATAGACTTAGTAGTACAATGGACTTACATAACCCCTAGAGGGCATCTCCATTCCACAAAGAGCTAGCAAAATCTTAGAGAATAAAGAATTTGATTTACTAGTAAGAAATCTTATCACAAAGAAGATCCAAACTCACAACCATAGGTTTTAAATTCCAAAGGTAGTTTCCACGCTTGAAACCACAATCCATACACTTCTAGCTATAATCCTATTAACTTCATCTACTAGAACGTCAAGAGTTAGGTCACTGATCTTACAAGTTAACTGAAGCAAGGAATATAATAATACTTCAATAGGAAGTTAGCAAGACCTTAGAAGATTAAGGATTGGCTTTGTCAATATGGTTCGCCTACATTCAAAGACTCAAGACTAAGCTATAGATTCAAGGTATCTCTAAGAATAAGGCACGTGAAACTCATCTCTAGTCGATACAAATAGGAAGGAGTTTAGTCAGACAACCTCATTACTAGATTTATTAATAAGACACTAGCTTCACTCCCAACCAGATGGCAGCTATACAGCTCCACTGAGGCCTCATGGATGATAAGATTTTTCAATTTCCCCCTTGCCACCTACGACCTAGGGTACTTAATTGCGGAGACATCCTTGTCACTAACTCACACGCATACAACGCTTACACAGACTATACTCAATCACACAGGTACTAATTTAACCAACTTACTAGTCACAAGACATCAAATTATAGACACATGATGCTATTTTCTCAGTTTTACAACATCGGGCTCCAACCTTGGCATGTACCTTATCAAGATTTAGACTTTCGGCTCCTTTGTTCTCAGCTATGCTTTCCTTCTCTATTGCTCGACTCTCTTGAACATCTGAATTTTACAATGTCATAGATGTAGTAGCCTTCTACCTTCTATCTATCTTGATACTTATAAAATCTCTGAGCCACCTTTCCCTATGATTTTATTGGCTGATTTGGATGGCGCATTAATTTCCTCAAGTGTTTGTCCAAGATTTCCCATTGGTCATGCAATCATATCATTCATTGGTCCATTTGAGTCATGCAAATCTTGTCATTGTTTGATTGGCATGTTTGTCGGTAGTGTGTTCGAGTGGGTGGTAATTTCACTCCTTTCTAGATACACAAAAAAAACTTCAGGTCTAGTATTATTTACTCCGACCGCATTATCCTCGGTCATTGTCTTACTATATTTCTTGCAATTGGACTATTTATGTTGTCTTTGATTCATGACATCAGGATTTTTAACCGACACCTAACTACTCTATTTTCCCTTTGGTAGGTTGCTCATGCACCGTCACTAGTCACCAATCCCAGATTCCATGAAGTTGTATACACCCCCTTCTACTTGGTTTGTCTGGTACATCTCAATAATTACCTATACACTTAAGATGAACAAATGCCAAGACATTGTATTTATAAATAAATAAATAAATAAGATAATCCAAGAGACCTAGAGATTGAATAAATAAAATGTTAGTCCTGAAATTTATTAAATCCAAAATCAATTGTTTGAGAAGCTTAATCCAAAGTCATCATCTTAAATCTGCACAAACATTAGTCTAAATACTTTCTCAAGTGATAGACATATCATTTACGCTCAATACAATCAAATTCAAAATCAAGACTATAATTACTTAAGTTATGATCATAATTTAATCTAATACTCATGAAACATTAAGTCATCATTTTTAGACATGTATTTAAATATCAAAATCAATCTTTAGTTTATCAATCTTTTAAATCTAATTCAATAGAGTCCATGGCATTGAGTCTCATCATTCACAAAGTCCTTGGGATTTTATCTTGTCACTAGCTTTAACAAAATCAAGAAATAGTGGGCTATTGTACATGCTTCCCCCTTAGAGAATTCCTTGAAGTTTGACTTTTAAAATAAGTGTGGGTATAATTATTGTTGCATTGCTTGAGCTTCTTCCCATATCACTAGATCTAGTCTATATTGATCCCATAGCACCTTTATTTTATCAATGTTGTGTTGTCGAAGTTGAAGCATACACTACTCCAAACTCTAGATTGGCTCCACTTGGAGAGTGTTTTTGTTGTCCATTTACAAACAAGATTAGTCAATCACATGGTTTGGGTTAGGGATATATATTCCACAAGATTGTAGTCTACTTAGGTGTGGGGGCAAGGCAAGCCTATAAGCCACTAGCCTTATTTGATCTAGAACCTCAAAGGGTCCTATAAATCTAGGAGACAACTTAGAGGATTTTTGAGATCTTAAGGCTCCCTTATAAGGTTGCAATCTTAAAAACATCTTATCTCCTACATTAAAGGCTCTAGGGGTTCGATTTAAGTCAACATGGCTTTTTTGCCTATCTTGATCTTATTTTAGTTTTAGCTAAATCTAGATTACTTGATGTTCTATTTATTAAATCACGTCTAGACCAATCATGAGTCATGACTCAATGTTCTGATCTTGTCGAATTTGAAATGGTGTCCTACAAGTTTTTCCATACAAAGCGGTATATGGTGCCATTTGGAGAGAGTTCTAATGATTGTTATTATAAGTGAATTCAATTAGAGGTAGGTATTTTTCCCATGATGTCCAATTGTCCATAATATATATCCTTAACATGTCCTTTAGAATCTAATTAACTTGTTTTATCTACCCATTGTTTTTGGATAGTATGTGGTGTTGAGGTTTAATTTCATGCTAAGGTGTAGCCTAAAATATGCTCCAAAATCTCAATGTGAATGATGAATCTCAATATGACAGCCATTTTTGGTGTTCCATGGAGTCTAACAATCATGCCTACATATAATTGGGCAATTTCCCTAGTATTTGCAGAGTCTCGAGTCAGTAATAAATGTGCACCTTTCATGAGTTTGTCTACCATCACTAGGATTGTGTCATGTCTATGCACATTCTTGGCTAACTAGTGATAATATCTATGGATATTATATCAAACTTCCACTCTGGATTGTCATGAGGGTATAGGCAGTTTGTTGGATGTATGTGTTCTACCTTCACATGTTGACATTGCAACCATTGTGCCACTGATTATGTGATCTCCATTTTCATTCTCGACTAATTTAATATTCTCTTTTCAAGGTTAAATACGTTCTGTCTACTCCTAGGTATGTTGTATATGGTGTCTTGTGGCCTTCCTAAAGAATGAAGTTCCTTATTCTTTCCTTCTTTTGTACCATAATTCATTACTTATATCGCAAAACTCCATCCCTAGGAGAATATACACTATCTTAAACAAATTTTCTAGGCTCAACATCATTTGTTTCTACTCTAATTTGTCTTAGACTCTCTTCTCATTTTTCTTTGGCCCAGATCCATTTGATTAAGTTGTTCTACACATTGATTATAGAATTAACCCATGGTCTCTTGTTCAAAGTGTAAACAACCTTATTTTCTTTTCCTTGAACGTAGGTGATCTTAAAGTTATATTCTCCTAAGAACTACATCCACCTGCATTGTTTGGCATTCAATGTTGGTTATGTAAACAAGTATTTTAGACTTTGATGATCCTTTTTTATCTCAAAACTATTCCCAATTAAGTAATGTCACCACAGGCTTAGGGCATGCACAATTGGTGCTAGTTCTAAATCATGAGTTGGGTAATTCTTCTCATGATCCTTTAGTTTTTAAGACTTATAACTGATGACTCATCCATTTTTCATAAGTATTAAACATCCAGTCCTTTGATACATTTGTGCAAAACATAATATCCTCCTCCATGTATGGCTCTAGAAGCACATGGACTGAGGTTAGTCTCTATTTTATCTCTTCAAAAGCTCCTTCATATTTTTCTGTCTAATGGAAAAACCTATTTTCTTATGTAGTGAGGTAATTGGCACTCCTACCCATGAAAAGTTCTCTACAAATCTTTTGTAATACCTTGAAATCCTCTCTATTTTACCTCTTCAAAAGCTCCTTCATATTTTTTTGTCTAATGGAGCAACCTATTTTCTTATGCAGTGAGGTAATTGGCACTCCTACCCATGAAAAATTCTCTGCAAATCTTTTGTAATACCTTGCAATCCCCATAAATAGTCAATTGTTGCTCAAATCTTTGCAAGGTCCACTTAAATCTCTTAGCTAGAGATAATATGACCTAGATATTGAATTTCCTTCTAGAAAAATGAACACTTGGACAATTTCCATATAATTTAATCTCCTTGAGGCATTATAACACAATCCAAAGATGTTCTTCATGTTATTTCATATTTCAGGAGTAGACCAAGATATCATTGATAAATACTATAACAAAATTGTTTAAGTAATCTTTGAACACATGATTCTTGAGACTCATAAACAATGCTAGTGTACTAGTCAGCCCAAAGGGTACCACTATGAACTTGTAATGGTTGTACTTGGTTTGGAAAGTTGTTTTAAAGATGTCTTCTTCCTTCACCTGCATCTAGTGGTAACCTAATCTTAGATCTATTTGGGAGAAAACACTAGCACCCTTCATTTGATTGAACATACTATGTATTTAAGGCAATGGAATTCTATTT
Source organism: Cunninghamia lanceolata (assembly GCA_027924645.1). Lineage (NCBI taxonomy): Eukaryota > Viridiplantae > Streptophyta > Pinopsida > Cupressales > Cupressaceae > Cunninghamia > Cunninghamia lanceolata. The sequence goes on along the minus strand of BSBN01000677.1, from coordinate 8,499,000 downwards.
TTTATTGTGGCTTTGTTTAATTATTTGTAGTCCATGCACAGTCTCACTATGCCGTCATTTTTTTACAAAAATCATCGGTAATCCTTGTAATGCCCCAACATTTACACTGGGACATTAATGGACAAAAATATGATGGACAAATTATTTGCAATGTAATTGTGACATGTGCATGTCCCAATTACACAATCATGCACTAGAATCATCACAGTGTCCCATGATGACACACTAGAATGTGAGGCAAAACAACCATAGTGACCATGTATGGTGCAGGGCACCTAGGAGCACCTTGGTTCCTAAAGGCATTTTGATACATTTTGAGAAGTTATGTTTTTTTTGTTCAATGTGTTTTGTAATAAGGCTTTTAGCCATTGTTGTTTGGTCCATTTTCTATGGTCAAGAGGTTTGGGGTGACTATATAAACCTCAAATCCTTCTTAGTCCATTTGGACCCTTATTGTGCCAATTAGGCCTAGAAGGTCTAAGGATTGGTTTTCGAGTTTTTTTGGTTGTTTTAATGTTTTAGTATGTTGGAAGGAGTGTGTTGATCATTTGGACTCCATTGGATAAGCCAAAAAAATCAACCTCCTTGTGTTAATGCAAAACACCATAGTTGTCAAAGGTGTTATGTGTTGGGTCGGTTCAAAAACCACTTTGGGTAGTTAAATGCTGTTGTAGAAGTTGTAAACCAACTGGGATGGGTTAATATGGTGGATATCTAACTCCAGTACGGAGGAAGAAGTTTTTGTACGGAATTTGGGCACAAAAATCAAGAAAACTGACTATTTTTCGCTATTTTTCTTACTATGTACGGACTGTACGGAATTTTCACGTGTGCAAATGATATTTTTCTGAAAGCTCTTGGAGTCAGGGTTCCAATGCAATTGGTTTGAGGTCCTGAAGTGGTCGGGATCAAAAGGTATAGATTTTTCTTTCAAAACAGGTCCAGAAACCCTGTTTTCTAGGGCAGCCATAGAAATCCGGCCCTAGAATGCATTTCCACCGTTGAAAATTCACAAAAAATGGTGAAATGCAGGCTAGGAGTATGTACTATAAGATTCCAAAATATTTTTGTTGAAAAATGCAGTCTTCTATTTTTAAGGTGATGCCCTAGGTCAAGTATTTCATTGTATTTGGCCAATTTCATACTATTTGAGGTTGTAGATGATAGAATCCTATTAGGGTGAGAAAATAAATGATGGATTTGTGTTGTAGCAACATGGTAGAAGCATTCCAAATTCCTGCCCCTGACCTATGCACCCAATTTTGAGCACTTGCTTTGTAACCTAGCCTAAATTGATCAATTAGGCCTAGAGACCTAGTAGGCGTTCTGGATTGCTGGAGTAGAGTTGGAGCAAGAGATTTGGAGGTTTGTTAGGGTCCCCTAAAGAGTGTTTAATTTCATCATTTGTTTGCCTAGACCTTTGGGATTTTGTCAAGCTTTGTTGATAAAACCTAGTTTGGAGGGCTAGTAGCCTTACGAGTCAAGGTATAGGTTGAAGAGTTTTGGGAAGTTGGAGATCAAACCAACTGCATAGAAGGTGTTTGTTGATCTGTCTTAAGGTGTTGGAGAAGCCTTAGGGGTTGGACAATAGTCTGGACATCAAATCCTTCATATGCCTTGAATGTGCCTTTGGTTGGTTGGTTGGTTGAAGGCTAGTTGAAGTGGGTAAGTGGGCAAAGGACAATAGAGTAAACCCTTGTGTGCTGTGCTTCCCTCGTGCCACTCTGCACCAGGTGGTATCAGAGCCATCAAAGAGATGGGAGATAGAGAAGAAGAGGAGGAAATTCCTTCAAAGGTGACAAATGCCGAATTGGCAAAGATAGTGAGAGAGCAAGCAGCCAAGAACAAAAGGATGGAGGCTGAGATAGAAAAGTTGAAGAAAGACAAAGACAAGAAGAAGAAGTCAGAAGTCATCTTAGATTCAGATGAAGAGGATCAAGATGAGGAAGAAGAAGTGCCTATGGAAGAGCCACAAGGAGGCATGTCAGAGAGACAATTCCTAGATGCACTTGGAAAGTTGAGTAGGAAGGACACTAAGGCAGACTTACCTATGTTTCCTGGTAAGATGAATCTAGAGGAGTGCCTTGATTGGATTGAGGCAATGGAGAACTATTTTGAATGTGAAGAAGTGGCAGAAAATCAGAAAGTAAGGATTGCCAAATCAAGAATGAAAGGGCCAGCCTTGAGTTGGTGGAATTTTATTCAAAATGAAAGGATAGAAGATGATAGGAATCCTATCTCTACATGGAGGAAGATGGTACTTGAAATCAAGAAGCAATTTGTCCCTGAGGATTATGAGGTCAACTTGAACAAGACGTTGCACAACTTGAGACAAAAGGACATGGACGTGAGCACCTACACAGAGGAGTTTCACAAGATGACATTGAAAGCCAAGATGCCTGAGAATGAAAAACAGAAGCTTGCAAGGTATCTTAATGGCCTCAAGTTCTCCATTCAAGATGAATTAACTCTCTTTAACCCAGAGACAGTCCATAAGTGTTTTCAAATGGCATTGAGAATTGAGGATAAACAAAGAAGAAAAGGTGATTCATACAGCAGCAGCAGAGGCAGAGGAAATCAGAACTTTAGGGGCAGGGGCAGATTTCAAAACAGAGATAATTTCTCTAGATTCCAAGGTGGCGGATCACAAGAAGGCAGCCAAGGGCAGGCTGATAAAAACAGTGCTGATAAGGGTCAGTTTAGGGGCAGAGGTAATGGCAGAGGAAGAAGTGGGGGCAGAGGTCCCAATGTGTTTACTGGAAGGTGTTTCTCTTGCAATCAGATTGGACATCAGTCCTTTAGGTGCCCGGAGAAGATGGGAAACACTGCTGCAAATCAGAAAGAAAGAAGAGTACAACTCCTTCAAGAAGAGGACTGTCAAAGCACCACAAGTTACCAAATAGCCTCTTCCAAGTCTGCAGCACCTGAGAGTGGAGAATGCATCATGTTCAACAGGTCACTCATCATGCCAGCCACCAAGGAGCAGCCCCAAAGAAACAACTTGTTCAGAACCACTTGCAAGGTGAAAGGAAAAGTGTGCAAGGTAATAGTTGATTCAGGTTCTTCTGAAAATTTGGCTTCTAATGAAATGGTGACTAAGTTAGGATTGGAAAGAATGCCTCATCCTAACCCCTATAGAGTCTTTTGGCTAACCAAGGAACAACAAATTGTGGTGAAAGAGCAATGTTGGGTTGAATTCAAGATAGGTGAATATCATGATAAGGTTCTTTGTGAGATAGTGGATATGGATGGATGCCACCTTCTTCTTGGAAGGCCTTGGCAACATGACACAAGTGCCCAACATGATGGTAAGAACAATGTGATTCATTTGTCCAAGAATGGTGAAAAGTTTACAATGACTCCTTTGATTGATGATTGCAAAGAGAAAGTCATTTCTAGTTCAGTTATGTTGGTCGGTGAAAAAGAGTTTTTGGCTAACCTCAAGGAAGAAAAAGTGCCATGTTTTGCAGTAGTCATCAAGCCCAAGGATGTGAATCCCAAGAAGGTCAAAGTGCAGCAACCTCTTAGGAGGATTGGACCAAAGGAAGTGGAAGAACTATTGGAGAAGTTTCAGGATGTGATAGTCGATGAAGGCAAGGATGCCCTTCCACCAAAAAGGGAGATTAGTCATTGCATTGATCTCATCCCTGGATCCACCCTACCAAACCAAGCAGCCTACAAGTTGACTCCAGAGCAAAATGCTGAAGTGGCAAGACAAATCCAAGACTTGTTGGATAGAGGACTTATCAGGAGGAGTATTAGTCCATGTGCAGTACCTGCAGTACTTGCACCCAAGAAGGAAGGAACATGGAGACTATGCACTGATTCCAGGGCCATCAACAAGATTACTATCAGGTATAGATTTCCAATGCCTAGAATAGAAGATTTAATGGATTGCTTGGGTAGGGCTAAGTATTTTACCAAGATAGATCTAAAAAGTGGTTATCACCAAATCAGGATAAGGGAAGGGGATGAGTGGAAAACCGCCTTCAAAACCAATGAAGGACTATTTGAATGGGTTGTCATGCCTTTTGGCTTGTCAAATGCACCAAGCACCTTCATGAGATTGATGAATGAAGTGCTAAAACCTTTCCTTAACAAGTTTATTGTTGTATATTTGGATGATATACTGATTTTTAGTGACAGCAAGGAAGACCACATAAGGCATATCCATCAAGTGCTCAAGAGGCTTCAAGAGGAGAAGTTGAGAATCAATCTTGACAAATGTGTCTTCCTACAAGAAGAGTTGATATTTTTGGGGTTTGTCATCTCCAAGGGCAGCCTAAAAATGGATCCAAGTAAGGTTGCAGCCATTCTTAATTGGCCAACACCTACAACAGCCTCGGAGGTAAGGAGTTTCCATGGTTTATGCAGCTTTTATAGAAAGTTCATTAGAGGGTTTAGTGGCATTTGTGCTCCACTTGTTGACACCATAAAAGGGGGCAAGAAATGTGTGTTTTTATGGACAAATGAGGCCAACCAAGCCTTTGAACTGTTAAAGAAAAAAATATCAGAAAAACTGGTCCTTGTTCTTCCTGATTTTGACAAGGTCTTTGTGGTAGAATGTGATGCAAGTAAGAGGGCTGTTGGGGGAGTCCTAAGTCAAGATGGGAGGCCTATAGCATTCTTTAGTGAGAAGTTAAATGAGGCAAAACAAAACTACTCCACCTATGATCTAGAGTTATATGCCATGGTTCAGTCATTGAGGAAATGGAGACACTACTTATTGCCAAAGGAATTTATAGTTTTTACTGACAACCATGCATTAAGCTTCTTGAACAGGCAGCAAAAGTTGAATCACAGACATGTCAAGTGGGTGGAGTACATCCAAGCATACACCTTCTCCATAAAACATAAGAAAGGAGTGGCCAATAAGGTAGCCGATGCCTTAAGCAGGAGAAATCTTGTTGTGCAAACTATTCAGTTGGAAAGTACAGGTATTCATGCCATTAAAGATCAGTATACAGCAGATGAAGACTTCAAAGAGCCATACCTATCTTGCAAGGCCATGACAGGAAGGTATAATACTGATTTTTCTGATTTTTTGTTGCAAGATGGATATCTTTTCAAGGGTAGCATGTTGTGTATCCCAAGAGGATCTGTTAGAGAGAATATAATAAAGGAAAAGCATTATGGCAGCATGTCAGGTCACTTTGGTATTGATAAGACCCTAGAATTGGTTAGGAGGTACTATTTTTGGCCAAAATTGCCAACCGATGTAAGGAAGTTTGTTGAAACTTGTCAAATTTGCCAAAGAGCAAAGGGGCATACATCAAATGCAGGTTTATACACTCCTCTACCTATTCCTTCAAAGCCTTGGGATTCCATAAGTATGGACTTTGTACTTGGTTTGCCTAGGACAAAGAATGGATATGACAGCATTTTTGTGGTTGTAGATAGGTTCTCAAAAATGGCTCACTTCATCCCATGTAAAACCACACATGATGCCTCACACATAGCAGGTCTTTTCTTCAAAGAAATAGTCAGGTTACATGGTTTACCTTTGTCCATAATCTCAGACAGAGACCCCAAGTTCATTGGACACTTCTGGAGGACACTGTGGAAGAGACTAGGTACAAATTTGTCCTTATCATCTGCCTATCACCCTCAGTCTGATGGACAAACAGAGGTGATTAATAGGTCACTTGGCAACCTCCTAAGATGCCTAACCAAGGAGTAGGGTGCTAGTTGGGATTCAATTTTGGCTCAGGCAGAGTTCTCATACAATGACACTATCAATAGAAGCACCGGCCTGTCTCCTTTCCAAATTGTTTATGGCACTCACCCAAGGGGTATTTTGGAACTAAGGGAGGTTAAAGGACTGGAAAACAGCAGTGCCTTGGCTGAAGACTTCGTTCAAGTCATGAAAGATGTCCATGAACAAGTACAACAGAAATTGCTGTCCACTTCTCAGAAATATAAACAATTTGCTGACAGAAAAAGAAGGGATTTGCAGTTCAAGGAAGGTGATTTAGTAATGGTTCATCTGAAGAAGGAGAGGCTCCCTATAGGTAAACACACTAAGCTACTCATGAAGAAGATTGGGCCTTGTGAAGTGCTCAAGAAATGTGGAGACAATGCCTACAAAATTAGACTTCCGGATGGCATTGCTTTGTCTCCAATTTTTAATGTTTCAGACCTTTATCCATATAAAGGATCTGATCCTCAGACTGCTGTTGAAGAAGATCAAACTGATCAGACACTCCAGGAACTCATACCTTCATCTCCAACTCAGATTGAGTGCATTTTGGACAAGCAGATTGCAAAACAAACTAGAAGGCACACCTATCATGACTATTTGGTGAAGTGGCTAAACAAACCTCAGGAGGATGCCACTTGGATGAGTAGGGCAGACATTGAGAAGGCAGGTTTCACATTTGACAGCATTTCAACTCAAGAGACTTGAGTTCTCTTTGACAATGGGTGTATGGTGCAGGGCACCTAGGAGCACCTTGGTTCCTAAAGGCATTTTGATACATTTTGAGAAGTTATGTTTTTTTTGTTCAATGTGTTTTGTAATAAGGCTTTTAGCCATTGTTGTTTGGTCCATTTTCTATGGTCAAGAGGTTTGGGGTGACTATATAAACCTCAAATCCTTCTTAGTCCATTTGGACCCTTATTGTGCCAATTAGGCCTAGAAGGTCTAAGGATTGGTTTTCGAGTTTTTTTGGTTGTTTTAATGTTTTAGTATGTTGGAAGGAGTGTGTTGATCATTTGGACTCCATTGGATAAGCCAAAAAAATCAACCTCCTTGTGTTAATGCAAAACACCATAGTTGTCAAAGGTGTTATGTGTTGGGTCGGTTCAAAAACCACTTTGGGCAGTTAAATGCTGTTGTAGAAGTTGGAAACCAACTGGGATGGGTTAATATGGTGGATATCTGACTCCAGTACGGAGGAGGAAGTTTTTGTACGGAATTTGGGCACAAAAATCAAGAAAACTGACTATTTTTTGCTGTTTTTCTTGCTATGTACGGACTGTACGGAATTTTCACATGTGCAAATGATATTTTTCTGAAATCTCTTGGAGTCAGGGTTCCAATGCAATTGGTTTGAGGTCCTGAAGTGGTCGGGATCAAAAGTTATAGATTTTTCTTTCAAAACAGGTCCAGAAACCCTGTTTTCTAGGGCAGCCATAGAAATCCGGCCCTAGAATGCATTTCCACTGTTGAAAATTCACAAAAAATGGTGAAATGCAGGCTAGGGGTATGTACTATAAGATTCCAAAATATTTTTGTCAAAAAATGCAGTCTTCTATTTTTAAGGTGATGCCCTAGGTCAAGTATTTCATTGTATTTGGCCAATTTCATACTATTTGAGGTTGTAGATGATAGAATCCTGTTAGGGTGAGAAAATAAATGATGGATTTGTGTTGTAGCAACATGGTAGAAGCATTCCAAATTCCTGCCCCTGACCTATGCACCCAATTTTGAGCACTTGCTTTGTAACCTAGCCTAAATTGATCAATTAGGCCTAGAGACCTAGTAGGCGTTTTGGATTGCTGGAGTAGAGTTGGAGCAAGAGATTTGGAGGTTTGTTAGGGTCCCCTGAAGAGTGTTTAATTCCATCATTTGTTTGCCTAGACCTTTGGGATTTTGTCAAGCTTTGTTGATAAAACCTAGTTTGGAGGGCTAGTAGCCTTACTAGTCAAGGTATAGGTTGAAGAGTTTTGGGAAGTTGGAGATCAAACCAACTGCATAGAAGGTGTTTGTTGATCTGTCTTAAGGTGTTGGAGAAGCCTTAGGGGTTGGACAATAGTCTAGACATCAAATCCTTCATATGCCTTGAATGTGCCTTTGGTTGGTTGGTTGGTTGAAGGCTAGTTGAAGTGGGTAAGTGGGCAAAGGACAATAGAGTAAACCCTTGTGTGCTGTGCTTCCCTCGTGCCACTCTGCACCAATGTAGGGTCCAAACACACCAACAAGACACAAGTGGAAGACTTCACAATTGTGCGACAAGGCCACCACGATAACCATACGAGAGGATGGAACTTCCTCCATGATGAAGGTTGGATGCCAATCCACATCCTCACACTCTTGCAACCACATCAAGTAGGATGAGGGTGATAACCACCTCAATTCTAGTCCATAACAACATAGAACAATCTCCAAACACAAGGAACAACCTACACAAGAGGAGGATCACAACCTCAACCAAAATAAATGACTATCAATTGACATTGCACAAGGCATGCTTCCCAACACAAAAGAGGTCATAACATCCAAAATACATCATGTCCAATCAACATGAACATATGGGAAGACTCAAGAGACTAAGGGGAACATCTTTTGTATAGAATTTTTTCCCTAAAAGGTTAGAAAGTGCTTGCTATCTAAGGGATCAAAGGCTATAGTACAAGAGAGAACTACAATGCAAAAATGGGACTCCAATGCTTCTATCTAGTGTCCATTCTGGGCACTAGTGTCTAGTCTAGGTGCTAGTGTCCTTCCTGGGTGCTAGGGTCCAAAAAAATGTGTTGTCATCCCTGAAAAGTGATTGAACAAAAATGTTCTCAAAACACTAACTTAGGACTTTCATGCATGTCACCACAAGGCTTCTTCTAACACAATCTCACTCTAGAACATCCTAAAGCCTCGGAGAGACAAAACAAGAGCTCAAAGGCCTCGCAAGAACATTAAAAACACACGTCGATCTAAAGCCCACTCTTACAAGGAAGGAGATTGACAAGAAATCCAAGTGCAACCACTAAGGCACAAAAGAGAAGGTGGAAACAAGGACAAGCTATTGTATTTGTCATTGATGTCAACATCAGTATGAAGTGTTGTAGTGTGGAAGAGTGTAAGTGATGTCAAAGGGAGATTGCAACAGTATTGTGAAGCAAAGAGCAAAAGGATGAATATATGCTCTACAGCCAAAGGAGATGGATCAATATCATCTAGACACAATCATACCATATCTTTTGATGTTCATGTGTAAGTTCACAGCCTTGATATATTTATGTTTGAGGTTTGTGAAGAGTGGAGTTGGAGACTTGCTATATGATGATAATATGAACTCATGATACTTGCCGCCTGATAAAGGACGTTGTAAAAAGATTGAAGGAAATTTTCTAAGTATAGTACAAGTCAGAGAAAGTGTTATAGGCTCACAAGGAGGTACCGCATTATGCCACAATTGGAGGTATGAGCCTGCAGTTTAGACTATTGGCTAGATATTACACTCAAGCATCTGTGTTTCAAGTTTGAGGTCATGACGTTTACCGCAAAATATTTTGGAGTCTTGAAAGGGTGAAGATAGCAATGGAACATGGTAAGTACAGTCATAGAGAGATAGGAGAATGCTCTGCACTGACTTGGCTGTTTGAAGGACAAGTAGATGTGAATATCATGTATGCGTGTCTCAAGTTTCAAATGATTATGTTCACCACAAGTATGTTGTTCATTGCTTTATCTTAAGACTAGGTAAGTAGTGGTTGATAAGGACACCGACATCAGAGTTCAAGTGTTTGCGCCATCATGAAATATTCTGAAATGACAAAAGAATTGTATAGGAGTGTTTTGCAAATCATATAATATTCAGTATGTGGTCCGCATGGTGTAACTTTGTCTCCTCCGGTACCACTTTGGGTCTGGGGCCAAATACAAGGAAGGATAAGTGTCTGCGGAGCTGACTTGGTGTATAATGAAGGTTTTACCATGTGTATGGAGTGTGCACCAACTTGGAAGATGTGCTAAGGTAAAATAGGACATGATTATGTTTTTCTCTTGAACCGCATTGGATTTCTATTTACCACATATGTTTGGGACATGCTCCATATCATATGTTTTATTTTGGCCAACCAAGGAGAAAGCTTTTGGAGCTTGTGAAGGATATAAATGAAAGATAAAATGTGTAAAGCAATTGATATGATGTGTAGTGTGTGAAACTATTTTAAGATTGTGCGAATATACTTACTATAGAAGTAGATTTCATTGAAATGTGGAAAGGACATGTTTATCTTATGTGGTACTAATGTAGAGGCAGTTGTTGGCAAAGGGATGATGAAGAAGAGTTTTTGAAGTTGTTTTGTTGCACGACAGAGGTTGATATTGTGATTATGAAGAAGTGAGAGTTTGTGCTGAGGCTGAAGTGATCAACAAATAGTGTCGTGAGAAGAACATTTGGATCAGATAAGTCTTTGTTGTGTATTTAGGTTGTAAGTAGTGTAACTATTCAGGGAGTTGCAGCTTCCTTTGGGTTGTAGCCCATAAATAATATTTTAATCTTGTTTTATTTGTGAGGCTAGATTTGGATAGTAGATCCAAGCAACTTTCTCACCATGGTTTTTCCCTTCTAAGGGTTTTCCACGTAAATCTGGTGTTATGGATGTATGCTTCTATGCTCTTGTGCTTTTCATGTTTTAAAATGCATATGTTAGTTTGAATTCTATTGGAAGAAGATAATTTGAATAAGTACTAATTCACTCCCCTCTCAATACTTCTGTGTGCTCAACACACACCCCTCTCAACAAGATCAAACATCCAACATCAACAAATGGCCTACAAGCCAAGCAATGTTAACAAATAACCAACAAGCCAAAGGGAGGATCGATCGTGATACGTCACAAGGACAAGACATATAACATGGATCCAAATCACATAGCATCAAATTACTAACCATTCAAAAGCAAGATAACAATAAAACCATACATGAATAGGTAAGATACATCTTCCAATTCAACCTAACATACATGTAAAACATGAGAAATGCCATATGGAATGTCATGCTTGTTTGACACCAACATTGAGATGGGCCAAATACAAGAATGGAGATCTCAACCATAATGTGGGAACAATACAACCCATCTCATAAACATGGCATAGAACAATCATAAAATATATAACAGAGGACTCCAATGTCTTGATTTAACCATTTCCATCAAATAAAATAATGCCACAACATGCTAAATTCCTTCCAAAACAAGGATTGTTTTCCAACCATATAATAATAAAAAATAATAACATGGTAGAGGATACTTCCCAAACATGAATCACACTCCTATAAATAATTTACACAAAGCATAATATTACAACATTAATAAATCACCTCCAAGGTGCTCCAATAGGCATGAGATACAACATGATCATAATGCAATAATGAACAACGAAACCATCCAGCTCCTAAGAGATCTTCTCGATTGGACCAATGGGGAATGTTACTCACCTCCCAACCATATTTCCATTGTCAAATGCAATAGATGTCTATGCCACTCTAGGTAACCCTTGAGCTATGGAGAAGAAGATCATGGATACATAGATATCGAGGCCACACTCACACAAATACAAGTCTCAATTACCATCACTCACATGCAAGATTGGTTCACACATACACATGCTACAACAAGGTAACACTCACACCAATCAATACTCACAACAACACATGCAATAATTCACATTACAACACTTGCATATAAGGCAACATATGGCATACACACCAATCAATGCACAAGAAGAAATAGACACACATATAAGAGCCTCAAGATGGACACCACCACTCTCATAGGAGCCTCAAGGAAGAATGCCACCACCCTCATAAGAGCCTCAAGAAGGATGCCACCACTCTCATAGGAGCCTCAAGATAGACGCTACCACTCTCATAGGAGCCTCAAGATGGATGCCACCACTCTCAGATAAGAGCCTAAAGATGGATGCCAATCACTTATACATAAGGGCTCAAGATGCACGCAAATCTCTCTTAAACACACATACAAAAAACAAGCTTAAGGGGCACTTATTCGGCACACTCCTTGCCTCCAACCTCATCCAACAAGTTGGGTAACTAACCAACCCCAAGCATCCTATAGATATCTCCCTATCCCACACAATTCAAGGGTCAACCCTCTTCAAGGAACCTGAGAATTGCTTTTCTTTATTTTCCCAAAGCCAATTCACTTAAAGACAATAATCCTTAAATTAAGTATTTCCAATTAATAGTAATTAAATCTATTTTTATAGCACATTACAATAAAATACAAAGCCTTTCACAATTCACTTAAGACAATAATTCTTAAATAATCCTCCTATACAAGTAGAACACACAAGTTAGCATGACATCAAAAGAAAACACATCAAGATATAAGCACAAATAAATTCAAACACGTCACACATGCAAAACACCATGAACCAAAAACAACCTAGAGCTCCCAATGCTGCAACATGGGCTCTAATACCAGATGTAATACCCTAGCTTATACACTAGGACATTAATGAATGAAAATAGGATCAAGCAAATGCACAATCACACAAGCAATAAATAAACACACCCAAGAAGACATTTTTACATCTAACACAAGGGGATTCAAAATCACAAACTGGTTCAGATAGTTTTCACAAGTTTTGACATTAGGGAGATAAATAAGGTGAAGTGACTAAGTGATATCCATGTCAACATTATCCACATACCAACCATTGGTCAACTTCCTGTAAGTTCCTGCACACTCAATCAAATGTTACATGCAATTGTCCCATACATAACAATAGCCGAAGCGAATGATAAAATTACACAATTTAATAATAATCTTTTCATATGCACATTTCAAGTAAATCATCTATTCTAGCAATACGATTAAGGTGCAATTAATCATTTAAAATAATTATATTGAAGGAATCAGATCTACCCACCCAACATATTATTTAAATGAAAACAGTGAAGCTAAAACTCTAATAAATATAAGCACACACATATATACATATTTAAAGGTCTCATAAATCCAAATATACATATAATGAGCATCCAAAATAGGATATTAGTATTGACAAGCAATCACCAATCTACAATACAAAATATCAGAACAAAAATATTGTACAACTCTAATATGCCAAACAAGACAAAGAGAAAGGCACAAATGCCTATGGGCCTTACACTCCCCATGGTGGCACACTTGGTTAGACATACCCCTTTTCTTCTTGCATTTGCTTTCTTAGTTCATCTAACTTTGGAATAGCTATTTGGTGACATGCAATAGACATGGGCTCGGTTCGTAACTTGAAATCAATGGTGAATTCAACTTGTCATATTTGGTGGTAGTCTTGTCAACTCTTCTAGAAACATGTCTACATATTCTTGCAATAAAGGGTGATCATTTAGTGTTGGTTCTTGGTTTGATTCTACAACTACATATACTTGGCATCCTCATCTAGCTTCTTTCCTTATCTTAGTTGTAGATGCTAATTGGAGGGATATTGACTAATGTACACCTTGTATTTCTAGGGTAGCTCCCTACTTATTTGTACACCTAACAGACTTTCTATGACAATCTATATTGGCCTCATGTTTCTCTTATCAATCCATGCTAATTATTAGGTCATTTGGTCCTAATTTAATGACAAGAGGGGTGATTTGGGTCTCTAAAGATTGCATCCTAGGGTTATGCTTTTTAATCTAACTGAGAACCAATTGCTTGACACTAGAGGCCATTTCTACCAACCCTAGCTTAGGAAGCTCACGAATTGTTAAACTAGTTAAATCACATTTTTTAGAACAAGAAGGGGAAAGAAAAGTGTAGGTAGCACTATGGTCAATTAACATAGTCACAAACTCAGTTCCAATCATACCTAGAACTTTGATCATTATAGCTTGATGTTCAACTAAGCACTGCTCCACTACTATGTGAATTTGGTGGTTTGGTTGTGCATTCCCTTTTGATGATCTTGGTCCACTTTTAGATGTTGTCCCCCTTGTTCCAATTACAATTGTTCTTATTCATCTTCTTTCTAGTTCAACAATTCAACTATCAAATGTCCATGCCTTCCTTTGGCCATCTTGGTTTTTGATTTCCTTAATTTGATCCTTAAGCTTCGACGGTCCTTTTGTTTGCATCAATAGAATAATCACATGGTCTTGATCTTAATATCGATCTAAGTATGAAATTTTATCCATAATTGCCCATTAGGCCCTTAGTTTTAAACCATGCTTCGATACACGTGTAACACCTCAACATGCTTGCCAAAAAAATTAGGCCCATCTTATTTGTACCATCTAAGATTTTATCCATATTATGTTTAGTAAGGGAATGTGGTTTGGTAAGTCAACACAAATTTATTTCTTGAATCCATCTTTCTTGCTCCATTTGATCCAAAAGTATCATTAAGCTCAAGCATTCATAACCAGGTTCATATGTGTCCTCATCACATTTTAATTGCAAGGTATATGGTTGTGAGACATATTGCATAATGAATTCTAAGCTTAGAATAAGCTATCAAATTTTGTTTTGTCCAATCGGTACATGTCATCCTCAGGGGAAGGTGGCATGATGCCAAGTAATGGTAAGGTAACTGACACACATGCCCTTTGCTAAGTGTTTGCAAGAACAAATGGTCATGATAAATGCATTTAAGATTGTGTGGTGGGGGCAAAATGAGTGTAGGATAGATGTATGGTCTTTGTTTGGTCGTTGGGCCATTGAAATCATGTAATTCTAGGATTTACTTGACAACTCATAGTCATAGCAGATAAATGAATGGACTTCGAGGTGACAATTGATTAATTCGAGTATTGTGAAGAGGACATGTGTTGGCCTCACAAGAAGCCACCTCACCACAAGGGGACATACCACGATATTGGTGTAGACAATGAAGACACATATTATCATTCAATTTAACCTCTCAACAACACTTACGCCAATGAAAATATCCATGTAGGTGAGATCTATCAAATAAATAGTTATCATAGTTAGCTTTGGGAGCTCTAAAGCATCATGATCCAAGAATTGTTTGGTGAGGATTGAGATCAATGACTTGAAGTTTCAAGGGATATGAATGCTCATTAGAGTCAGAACCCTTGAGTTCTTAGGATTGCAACAATTGTCTACTCCATTTCTAGTTGTAGGTGTTGGAAAATGGGAGAGAGGACAAGGTAAAGTTACAGCTATGTAGCTTTAAAATGTTTTCAAATTTGAAATTAATAGCATGTGTAAATCTTAAAATTACTTTCAATTTAGATGTTATAGTATTTCTCCAATTTAAATGGTGTAATAGAAGAAAATAGCTTGCAAGAAGAAGACAAGTATTTACGTGGAGAAACCCCTAAGGGAAAAAACTCCACACCAAAGGTGTTTATGCTTGTATTAAATCTCTTGTGAAAGATTACATTCAATACTAAAATCCTTTGATTCCTTGATGCAAGTTTCAAAAGCTTCTTCAATCTTCAAACCTATAAAAAACTTCAAAAAGCTTCTTGTTTTTTTCTTCTAAGTCTTTTTCACAATTCAACTCTCTGGAAAATGTATGGGGCTCTTAATTAATTCAAAAGCTTCTTTAATTCAAGAGCTTCTTAATTCAAAAGCTTGAAACTTAAATTACAATAAATTGTAATTTATAACATAGAAACCAATCTTATGCAAAAACCAAGTGCTCCAAATAGAGAAGGCTGAAGTCAAACAAAGTCAAGCCTTCTGTTAATTGTCTATCCTTGATGTGGGCGCCCAAGTTTGCCCAAGTTAACTTTACCAACATTAAATATATTTCCAAATAAAAGCAACAATAGAAAGTCCTCAAATTGGGTATCCAAGTTTGCCCAATCACTTTATGTTAACTGAAGTGATCAACACACACCAATCTCATGCAAACAACATGCAAGATTGATGTCCCCAAAGTTATTCTAAATTACCTTGTTCTGTACATGCAAATGACATGCAAACACCAGATTCAACATGCAACTGATACCCATTATCTGAAACACTGAGATGTACCATCCTACAAGTTTATGGAGTTGGAGTGTTTTACAAGTAATATCTTAAAACTGACATGCAACTGATACCCATTACCTGAAACACTGAGATGTATCATCCTGCAAGTTTCTAGAGTTGGAGTGTTCTACAAGCAATCTCACAAAACTGACATGCAACATCATGCAAGGTCATATAACTGAAATGCAACAACATGCAAGGTCATACAAGTCCATAGGAGTGACATGCAACAACATGCAAGTCCATAGGAGCAACATGCAACAACATGCAAGCACATAGAAGCAACATGCAACAACATGGAAGCACATGCAACAACATGCAAGTACATGCAAGTGACATGCAAAAATATGCAAGTCCATGCAAGCTTCTATGAACTCATGCAAGCAATATCCAATTCATGCATCTCTAACACTTTAGTTAACTCCAACATTATATCCATGCAAGGTGTCTCAACATTATCCAGTCATGTACATAAAAAAGCACAAATCCAAGTCTAAATATAAGTCCCCATCAAAAGGGGACACCCAAGTTTAACTCCCACTTACTAGGAGTTATCAAAATCTCAAAATAGACTTAGGAGAAGTCAACAAAGTATTCATGGCCCCCACTCTAAAAATGGACGCCCAAGTTTGACCTTATCAATTAGTAATTGATTGCAAAAGTCAAAGTGGTATAATTAATAGTTAATTAATCTCTCAAAGTCCTTATGTGTTGGGGAACACATCCCAAGAACTTTGGAGACACATGAATTGGTTAGGATTGCAAGTTAATGGCAACTTATCTCAACAATAAGGCCCTCATAATCTTGAGGAAGTATCTCCAAGGGTGTCAACTATTTATTGTGAGATTGGTTGGTTGGTCTTCCGCTTGTGTTTGGTTGGTGTATTTGAATCCTGAGTGGTCACTATGGTTGTTTCACGTCACATTTTAGAGTCTCATTGTGGGATGCTGCAATGTTTCTAGTGCATAATAGTATAATTGGAACATGTGCATGTCACAGTTACATCGCAAAAAAAAATTCATCCTATTTTTGTCTGCTAATGTCCTGGTGTAATAGTTGGGGCATTATATTTGGTATCAGAGCCCATGTTGTAGTATTGGAATCTCTGGGTTCTTTGTGACCGTTCATGATGCTTTACATGTGTGGCATGACTAGATTTATATGTGCTTATGTTATAATGTGATTTCTTTGTTGTTTTGCTTATGTGTATGATTTGTATGTATAGGAGGATGCCTCCTAGGATCTATCACACCTGTTAGGGTGGTTTCAACAACATTGATTAGGAATCTCTAGAGATCTAAAGTAATCATTCTCCCTTATTGAGGTCAGTGCAACCTAATGACGAGGTTGGGCTTTCAGAGATAGTAGGGTTGTTGAGAGAGTTACTGACTAGGCTTCCCCTTGGGTAGGAGAGAGCATAGGCACAGGTTTCTCTGCCTTTTCAGGGGCATGGAGAGAGTCAGTTTTGAGAGAGAGAGTGTGTGTTCTAGGAGTCTAGCCTAGTTTAGAGAGAGGGATTAGCCCAAGCAGGAAAGGCCTCGTCAGGAGGCTAGGCAATTGGTGGATGAGAGCATCATTCTTGAAAATCACATGAGAGATTTTTTGCAAGCCAATCTACCTACATTTGAGGGTTCGACTGAGGGATTTGAGGCTAAAAACTAGCTTTTGGCCCTAGACAGGTGTTTTGTGATGCATCCCTATGGTAGCAATACCTTAAGGCTAGGTGTGCTATCATACATTTGCATGGGTTTTCTTCCACTTGGTGGTGCCAAGAGTAGCAAAAGTGTCACCTTGATATTGTGAAAATGTCATGGGAGGCATTCTTGGAGAGGTTTTGTTCATGTTACCTTTCTAATCATTTCAGTCAACATTGTTCAAATGAGTTTCATGAGCTTCAATAGTTGGGCATGACTGTGGACCAATATGAGAATTGGTTCTTTGAATTGAACTAGTATGTCAGCTTAGTGGAGGATGAGGGATTTCTTGTGCATAGTATTGTTAGAGGTTTGAATGCTCACATCAGTGGTAGTGTTCGAGTACTTGAGTCGAAGACCTTGGAGGTTTCTATGGAGATGACTGGATTGATTGAAGAAAATATTGTGAAGGGTCTTGAGGGCAGATAGGATTTCAGGCTTGTGTTCCTTCTCGATTAGACTCGAGGGTGTGGGATTCTAATCCCCCACCTAAGAGTGGTTCTTGGGCTTCATCCATCCCTTCTACTCCATAGAAGTAGTTTATTCAAGGGTCCTAGTGAGATTGGAATCAAGAGCATCACAAGGAGTAGCGAGCGTAATTTGAGGGTGGGTTTGTTTCTCCACCTCAGCAGCAACAATTTGGTGGGAATCAAGCTAGTGCTTGCTTCTCAAGTTTCCAAGAGTTGAGTTTAGCCCACACAATCCTATCTGAGAGGACATCGCTATGAGTGTGGTGCGTAGGGCCATTTTACAAGGGACTATCCTTAGGGTGTTGTGTCAGCTAGTGAACAAGATGTTCCATCAGAGTTGACGGTAGCTAGTGTGGGGAGATCACACCTAGTGTTTACTGTGGTTGATCGTCAAGCTGACCTTCAAGCTTCTATTATGGATTCTTCAGCTAGAGCTAGGTGGTCATCCTTGTTTACTTCCCATCAGTAGTTTGCAAGGCCTTCTAAGTCAAGGCAAGGACTTGGTAAAGGTCTAGTGGAGTAGCTCTACTTTGTTCTTCCTTTTGTGAGGAGGTTATGTGCTTGTGGGTGCTAGTCCTTGTTTTGTTGTAGATTTCTAGGAGTAAGCCTATACCTAGTGGGGGAGAATTTATTGCCCCACAGGCATTTGTGCCTTACTCTTATCTCATTTGGTGTAATAGTGTTAGACAATACTTTTGTTATGATATTTTGTAAATTATAGATTGGTGATCGCTAGTCGATACCAATGTTTGATCTAGATTTTTGATGTGTATATTTGGGTCTATGAGAATTTGATGTGTGTGTGTGTGTGTTATATTTTATTGGAGTTTCAACTTCACTATTTTGATTTAAATAATATTTTGGGTAGGTAGATATGATTTCCTTTAGTATGATTATTTTAAATGAGTAATTGCATCTTGATCATATTTTTAGAATACTTGATTTATTTGAAATGATTATACTAGATGATTAAGATTTATTTGTAAATTTATCATTGCTTCGGCTATTGTTACGTTTTAGGAAGATGTGTGTAACATTTGGATTGAGTGTGTAGGAAATTAGAGGTATTGACCAATGAGTGAAATGTGGAGAAGATGACATGGGACACTTGGCCATCTCACCTCATTATCTTTGTGTTGTTAAAACCTGTAAAAACCCCATCTAAATCGATGGTGATTTTGGATCACCCTTGTGATAGACCTATGAATGTCTTCTTAGGTGTGTTTAATTGATCTCTTGTGCGATTCTACATGTGCTTGGTATGTGCAAAATGATTTATTATATCTTGGAAATCATCATTTTATGCTATCATTTCCTATTTGAGAGGAAAGCATTTAAATGATTGTTTTATGTTTTAGAAAATATTTAATTTCAAAGACATTTGATTTAATTATTGAGTGTTTAAAATAGATTAAATCCTTGTATTGTTGAATTATTTAATTAAGAATTATGGCTTTAGTTGAAATTAGCTTTGGGGAAATTTAATTGGGGTTTTGCCTTGGAAAGGGCTTTGTATTTCATATTCATTATGCATTATTGGAATTTTCAAGAGCAAACTTGAAGGAAAAAGACTCATTTCAAATCCTTTTTCAAAGAATTTGATTTCTGATTGCTTGGAACTGAAAGATGCGAGAAGAGAAATTGATTGCATTTGGATTTAAAATCCATTGAGGTAATTCTTTCCATGTTTACATTTGATTTGAAAAAGTTATTTGAATTTCTCATTTGTAGGAAATTATGAAATTTTGGGAAACTAATTTTCCTACAAAGGTCATGTCAAAATTTTCAAAAAATGCAATTTTATTTGAAAAGTGTGTTGTTGGGTAGGAAGGGAAGAAAAGGGCATGATTACATTTTTAGTTTTTGAAATTCTTGGAAAATGTGAAAATTGCGCGAATTTCCCTGTTCCACCCTAGACTAGATTTTGTTGGAAAAATTATTTGATTAGATAAGTTTTTTCTTGGGTTAATTTAGAGCAAGGGGGTGTTCTTAGATTTTTGAATTTCATTATTTTACAAAAAAGTGAATTTTTAGATGTGAATTAGGGAAGGATGGTCCAAGATCTATTAATGGTGGACCTTGGACATTTTTGAAAATATTTTATTTTATTTTATGTTTTTTTATGAAACTCTGAATATTGCTTATTATGTGGAATAATGAGTTATCCCATAGGTTTGATTTTGTATGTGCATTGGGAAGTGTATTTTTAGGGAAAACTACTCTTTGCCTATTTTTTGGGTTCCTTGAAGAATGATGACACTGATCTGTGTGGGATAGGGGGATACTTTTAGGATGTTTATTTTGGATTGTCTCCTAACTTGTTGTACGAGGTTGGATGCAATGAATACACTAGATAAGTTCCCTTGAGCTTGTTGTCTTGTGTAAGAGTGATGCCATCTCTCCTAAGGCTCAGTGTGTGACTGATTGACACACATCATGTGGCTCTTGTGTGTGATTTTAATTATGTACATCTTGTGACTCTCATATGTGAGTGATTTAGTGTTGCCTCAAGCTCCCATGTGTGAGTGATTGACATATATCCTAAGGCTTTGACTGTGAGAAATTGTCTCCATCTTGTGGCTCCCATGAGAGTGGTGGCACAATGTCCTAAGGATACTATAAGAGTGGTGTCATCCTTCTTATGGATCTTGTGTGAGTGTTGGGTATCCTTCTTGAGACTCTTGTGTGAGTGCCTATATCCTTCTTGAGGCTCATGTATGTGTTTTATCCTTTCTCGTGTGCATTGATTAGCATGTGTGCCATATGTTCCCTTTATGCTCCTTATGGTGTGAGTAGTCGCATATGTGTTGTGAGCACTCATGATGCGAGAATTACCTTGTTCTTGTGTGTGTGATTCCATCTTGTGACTCTTTTACTTGATTGAGTGTGCTATGTATTCCTTAGATTGGTGTGAGATGGTCTTGATAGCGGATTTTCTATGATTATCTTCTCCATAGCTTGGGGGTTGCCTAGAATGGCATAGATATCTATTGCGCTTGATGATGGAAATACGGTAGGGTGGAGGGTAACATTTCCCATTGGTTCTATCAAGATTATCTTTATAGAGTTGGATGGTTTCCTTGTACTTTCTTGGTATTTTGAGTATGTTGTACTATGTGCCTACTGGAGCACCTTAGAGGTGATTTATTATTGATGTATATTCATGTTTTGTATAATTTATTGATTGGAGTGTGATCCTTTCCTGTTTGGGAAGTAGCCTCCTTCATGTTATTATATTATGATGTCATTTGGTTGGAAAATGAATCATGATCTGGATGGAATTTATCATGTTTTAGAATGATTTCATGTGATGAAAATGGTTAAGTGAGGATGTTGGAGTCATCCGTTTTATATGTTATGATTATATTATGCCACGTTTATTGATTGAGTTGTATTGTGTCCATATTATAATGGAGATTTCCATGATTGGTTTTGGCCTATTTCAACATTGGTGTCGAACGAGTGTGGCTTTCCATTTGGAATTTCTCTCATTTGACATGTATGTCATGG
Organism: Cunninghamia lanceolata; assembly: GCA_027924645.1. Taxonomy (NCBI): domain Eukaryota; kingdom Viridiplantae; phylum Streptophyta; class Pinopsida; order Cupressales; family Cupressaceae; genus Cunninghamia; species Cunninghamia lanceolata. The sequence goes on along the minus strand of BSBN01000677.1, from coordinate 8,477,641 downwards.
AATGAAAAATGCTTATATTTCTTTATATGATTGGATATCATGCTTTGAGATTATATCGAATGTTGTTTATAGTTGATTAGTAGATGCCTTATGATTTAGATCCTTGTGGATGTGTCATTCTTGCGAGGTGTCATACTCGATCCTTTGTTTGGCTTGTCAGTTGAATGTCAACATTGCTTGGTATGTTAGCTACCTATCGATGTTGGCTTGGCTTGTTGGTTGCTTTTGCTTTGTTGAGAGAGGTGTGTTCATATTGTCTTCTCTTGTGCCTTGGTGCTTGCACTTGGCTTGCTTGTCGATCTCCATATTTGTTGGAGAGCACTATTGACATGTGCAAGTGTTGTCGAACTTGTGTGATCTTTGGGATTCATTTTGTCTTCTAGATGTTTGCTAAGAGTTATTGAGTGTTTTGGGGATTTGTAGAGTCCTTGGGGAGGTGTGTGCATTTTCTTGAATCCGTGCCTTTGAGAAAATTTTGTTTAGGCAATGTTTAGGGACTACAATGCCCTAGGAAAACTACAATGCACAAGGACTCTAGCACCCTAAGAGTACACTAGTGCCCGGGATGGACACTAGCAGCTAAAGGGGATACTAGTGTTAACTGCTAGAGTCCTAGTTCTGTATTGGTGTCTTGTCCCATGCTGTGGTCTTTGAGCCTTCAGACAATGAGAATTTCCCAACATTTTACAAAGAAACTTTCTACACAAAAGATGTTACCCTTGGTCCTTTGAGTTCTCCCTTATTTTTGTCTTGATTGGACATGATGCATTTTGGAATTTTTTATCATTTTTGTCTTGGGAAGCATGCTTCACATAATGTCGTCTGGTTGTCTTTCTTTTTGGTGAAGGTTGTTATCTCCCTAGTGGATCCCCTTCTTAATTAGGTTATTATATGTGCTTGGAGGCTATGTTGTGTTGTGTTGGGATGGATTTGAGGTGATTATCACCCTCATCCTATTCCATGTGGTTGCAAGAGTGTGAGGTCATGGATTGACATTTGACCTTCGTCATAGAAGTGAGTTCTCTTCTCTCACAGGGTTATTGTGGTGACCTTGTTGCATGATTGGTTTGTCTTTTGTTTGTTTTTGGTTAGTGTGTTTGGATCTTGAGTAGTCACTGTGGTTGTTTTGCGTCACGTTCTAGAGTCTCATCGTGGGACATTGCAACATTTCTAGGACACGATAGTGTAATTGGGACATGCATATGTCATAATTACATTGCAAAAAATTGTTCATCCTATTTTTGTTTGCTAATGTCCTAGTGTAATAGCTAGGGCATTACAAGACATCATTTTTATATAAATTACATAAAACAATCTTAGAAACGTAAAGGCCGAATAAATAAAATGTTAGTCCTTAGATATTGAATCTAAAACCAATGGTCTAAGAACCTTAGTCCAAGTCATCTTGAATTAAATCATCATTCTAGACTTCACTAGAGTAAACATTAATTTGCACAAACAATAGCTTGAATACTTTCTCAAGTGATACACATGTCATGTTCAAGTCCAATACAAGACAAATTCAAAATCAAGACAATAATTCCTTAAGTCCAAATTGTAATTTAATCTAATATTCATGAAACATTAAGTCATCATTTTTAGACATGTATTTAAATATTAAATTAATCTTTAGTTTATCAATCTTTCAAATCCAATTCAATACAATTCATAATATTTCTAAGTCTTACCATTCACAAAGTCCTTGGGATTTTATTCTGTCACTAGCTCTACCAAAATTAAGAAACAGTGGGGTATTATAGTATTTTAAAGATCTAGAAGAATTGATATATCTACACCTTTCAACAGGAAATAGAGCTTTACACAACTATATTCATAACTTGCAGGTAATAAATATTCTCTATTCTCTATTAATAGACAATTATACTTGTCATGTTGAAGGGGGAATAATTTTGTCTTATTTTTTAAACTTCTACAACCACCTTTCCCATAAGAACCTAACTATTAACTACAACACTTTGAATCATATAAACCTAATAAGAGCAACATTGTTGCAAACTTTGTAATTCATAATAATATTGTTTTTAAGTTTTGCATAAGCTTTTAAGTTAGAAAGATTTACACTCACTCCTTATAAACAAGTCTTCTTGTAAAGAATGAAAATTAGTTAAATTTCTTAGGTAGATTTATATTTCTCCATGTGTTTTCTCTTTTCATAGTTAATTGATAGTTTTTGTGTATGTTTTGTGGGTTTTCTCTTTTCATAGTTAATTGACATTTTTTGTGTATGTTTTAGTATTTTGTGACTCTATGAGTTATCTTAAACAATTATAGCTTTTTAATAACATCACTTTAATCTTTTTATTAGTTTTTTTTGTTAGTAGCTTTAACATCAAGCATTTCTTTTTCCATAGTTAATTTGTTCTTTAACATTTAATTTGTTTCATTTGGTTAATCTTTTCATTAGGCTCTCTAAAACTAGATTAGAAAAGATTTATAAATTCTTCTAATCTTATTCTTCTCCACTATAGGTGAATCTCATTAGAAAAATTCAGCCTTATACAAGGCTTGTAGTACATATTATTCAAAAGTGATTGTCAAGAAAATAAACTATTAAGAACACTGTATAAATAAAAGTAATTATTCCTCAAATAAACATTCACTAAATAGGAAGATTTTAGACAATCCATTTTTTTTTTTAATTAAAAATATATAATAGAATCAATAACCCTCCTAATCACTCATTGAATTAAGAATATGAAATATATGTAACTAGAATAAATTTAAGTAGAAGGTTTCATTTTACCCTATCTACTAATATTAGACAATTATATAGTAATGACTTAACAGTCTAGTAAACACTTTTTAAAAAAAAAAATTTAAATTAAAAAATAAAATTTCTAACAAAATAAACACACTTTTGTAACTGTTTTACATAATTTGACCCTCTAAAATAGGTTTAAAAACTATTTCAATGGTCAGTAATTTGTGTTTTCAATTGTCAAACAGTCAATAGTAATTTTACACGTCATTCAGAACAAAAACTGATAAATATTTATACTAATTTTATTGGTTGAAATTGACCTTTGACTATTGAAATGGATGCTATTTAAGAATAACTTTCTTTATTTGAATGAATTGTAAATACTGGTGATCAAATTCAACCAAATGACCTTATAAGAAAACATGGAGCTTTCCCAATTGACGGTTTACACATCACAGCTTATGCACCCAAAAAGGAATCAAGTGGAAAGAAGACTGAAAATGACTTACACCTCCAATACAAATGGAGGCAAACATCAAACAAGTACAGGCTCCACAAAACTTTAATTGATTTATAAGTCCTCTACATCACATTGTGGCGCATAACTTGCCAATAAAGTCCAAGCTATTGAAAAAGCTTGTCAAAGTGGAAGAAAAAAAGGTTCCCAGTGTATTTTGTTGATTCGTGGTGAAAATGAATTGTATGGACGTTCATACTGTGAAAGGGTCTCAAATGTGGATATATGCATAGTGCAGCGTTTACTTCAAGTATTTTAATATTTCTTAGTGGAGTAGGTATAAGCGCACTTACATTATTCCTTGTTAGAACTCTTATATAATAGCTTTGGTCATTTGCTTTAGTCTATCTGCTTCTCTGCTCTTCACATTGAAATATACTCAAGAAGATATGAACAGGATGGGAGCTTTGAAAACTAAAGCGGCTCTTGTATGGATGGTAGTAATTTGCTTCTGCAATATTAATTCCATAACAATGGTGAATGCAAGGGTTGTTGTGGTGGGAGGAGATCAAAAATGGCATTTTGGGTTCAATTATACTGACTGGGCTCTGAAGTCTTCTCCATTTCATGTCCATGATGTTCTGGGTAACTAATATTCTATTCGCTTGTGTACTGTATTTTATATATGTGTAAAAACACCATGTTAACAAAATATAATGTGCTCAACTATAGTTGCCATTCTCAATCAGATTTATTTTGTTGCAGTGTTCAAATATGCCCGTCCCAATGGCAGCATATTCCATGACGTTTATAGGATCTACGAAGTCAAAAAATTTGATAAGTGTAGTTTCCAGGGAGCACAGCGTCTTGCTCATGAAAACAGTGGTGTTGATGAGGGTTTCTCATATGTATTGAAGGAGAGAAAGCCATATTATTTTGCTTGTGGGATTCATGATGGGATTCACTGTAATGTTGGCATGATGAAGTTTAGTCTCCGGCCCATCTAACTATTCTCATCGTACGCAACTTTAAAATGGATTTAAGATCTGTGCACTTTCTTTTCTAGATCACTAAGAAATTGCTGATATCATAGTCATCCTTCACTGAATAAAAATGTGGTTAGACCAGGGAAAGTGTTTTTGTCTCTTATGATTGTTGGATATTTTTATTGTACAAGGTTTTTGGGTCCTTTCAAAACCCTTTCCGGTTCATAGTTCCAGTTAAAAGCATTTATCTAATCAAAAACAAATTTGTATTGAAGTTATTCCAAGAGAATGTTTACACCATTGGACTTAGTCTTGATGTTATTGGCCACCAAAACATATCATATGCGTAGTGATAATCTCATGCTATAGGAGAGTTACTTTTTATAATACAAATAAATTAATTCTTGTTAATACATTATGTGAAGGTTTGAAGTTGTAATTGTGAAAATTGCATAACTTGCAGTTTCCCCTTTGTTATCCTTTATGTAATTTGACAAGTGTATAAGTGGTATGATTTCTACCAAAAGCTACACATAACTTGAGCCTTACCTAAATCTATTTGCACTTATTCTCAAGGACTAGTCCCCATCCCCAATTTATCCATTCCCACCTAGGTTCAGATCCGTAATTTGCAAGATTGACCTGGGTCAATTTTGTGATTCATAGAAATGAACCTAGAATTTTTAAAATTTAAATTCAAAATTGGGGCCGACCTAACCTTTCCAACTAGTTATTATGTGTTGACTTGAAACATCAAACATTTCACTTGCTACCTTTGGATATGTTTGTAAGGACTAACCCTAATGCATTTTTACACATCTAACATTTGTGACCTAGCACTTAGGAATCATCTAAGAGCATCATAGTATTATCATTTGAGCATGCATTCATAGAGCATCACTACTACATTTTTTAACCACAAAGGAATTGATAGCCCAATAGTGTATAGGGTGAGCCCCCTAAAACCTTTGGCATGTACACACTGCCCCAAATGTTTATGGTGGGTAAATTAGGATTCAAACCTGTGACCATTGTGTGTGTCTATAATGCCCTAATCTTTCACTCAAGACATTAACAAAAAAAGTCAACTGAACATTTTTTGTGAAACAAATTGGTAATAAGCAACCACATAACATACTAACATACCCAAGGTGACATATGTAATCCATGATGACACTCTTGACACACACACTAATGTATAAAACAGAGTGATGTAAGCAAAAACTTAACAATACCATGGGACAAGACACCATGGTTGAAATAAACAATTAAGTGACATGAAGGAGAGAAAGGATCTCTAAGATCACTACAAAAGCATCGCAACACCTCTACTAAACCACCCCTCAAATTTCACAGAGTTGTGACAAGTAGAAAGACCAAAATGACCAATTTTGGATTCCTAAAGGAATTTGCAGATAGGTTGGGTTTCATGCCTATGTTGCATCTTACAACTTGCATACTAGCTTGGGTTTAGGTTTCGAGTTGTAGTTGCAAACTACACCCTCATGGACCTTGGGTTCCATCATCTTAGTACAAAACACAAATGACATATCAACCCTAGGCTCTAACCTACAAACCACTTTAGGCTCTAGAAAACACCTTTAGTTTGCATACTACAAAGTGCATTCAAGCTCTAGTTCTCAGGATTAGAGAAAACTTAGACTTTAAAAACCTCTCGTAGTTTGCATCTCCAAAGTGCAATCAGACTCCAAACTCTGAACCAACAACACATTAGACTTGGGGATCCCTTAGCAATCTGCACGTTTGCAAAGTGCTAGTGAACATGTTGAACTTTGGATTATCTATAACCTTAAACTTTAGAAGCTGACTACAACATGCACTATGCAAAGTGCATAAAGTTTTTGAACTCTAAACCTCCTATATTTCTAGGATTCATGGACTGACTACAACTTGCAATGTAGTTTGGACTATTTTTGTGAGTTGCAGAAACAAATCATAGGAAAATGCTAAGGCAAGAAAAATAACAAGATCATTTCTCACACTTTATGAGGTGTAATTTTCTTGATTTTAGAGCTATTTAAAAATGGTTTCAAAGTTACATTTAGGGGATTATGCGCTTCAACTTGACCACATGAGACCCTCTTGAAGTGTAGGTCTCCAAGAAAAGATGTGGTAAGTGAATTCCACTTTCTAACCATAAGATAGCAGAACATAAATGAATGAAAAAATAATGGAAATAAATCTATTTATAAAGACTCACCATGCCATCAAGGAGAGAAGGTTCTCTACATGCTCTCCAAGCAACTCGAAGGTCCATGTGGTCCCCAATAGTGGTACAATGCCACCCAACAATGTGGTACCCTTAGGCTCACCCTAATAAACTAAGAGATAGACGCATGGCAAGTGCACAAGTTGGGGGACAAATAAGTGGCCAAATCAATAATTTTAGCAAAACATGATCATGTTATGTTTAAATAGCCATAACACGATCACATATTATATAACATAAAATGCAATCATGTTTTATGTAATACATTTTATGTTACATAAAATGTGATTGCATTTTATTTTTGCATAAGATGTGATTGTGTTTTATGTTATATAAAACATGATTTTTGTTTAGAATTAGAAAGTTTGAATTCGATATTTGGTTGGACTTTTAACTTTAATCACACTCAATTGATATTATTATTTTCACTAAATTATAAATCATTCTGTTTAAAATTAGAAAGCTTGACTTAGATTTTTATTATTATTACTTATAAATGTGTAGAAATTGTGTATATTATTTCGTTATATAGTCAACAAATTAATAGATAGAGAGGAGGAGAGGGACAAGGAGTGATAGAGAGAGAGATAGAGACAGTGGGAGGGAATGATTGAGAGAGAGAGAGAGAGAGAGATGAGAGAGAGAGAGAGAGAGAGAGAGAGAGAGAGAGAGAGAGAGAGAGAGAGAGGAGAGAGAGAGAGAGAGAGAGGAGACGAGAGAGAGAGAGAGAGAGAGAGAGAGAGAGAGAGAGAGAGAGAGAGAGAGAGAGAGAGAGAGAGGAGAGAGAGAGAGAGAGAGAGAGAGAGAGAGAGAGAGAGAGAGAGAGAGAGAGAGAGATATCAAGAGAGGGAGAGATGTATGGATAGAGAGAGAGCGGAGGTTGAGAGATATAGATAGAGAGACAGATAGAGAGATAGAGAGGGGGAGATTGATATATATATATATATAGAGAGAGAGAGATGTTTAACTATAATATAAACCATACAAGGCATGTTAAAAATATATATCCTATGATGTTTAAACAAGTTAAAGTGTTCCAAATTCTTGTACTTTAGTTATAGAAGACTCTTGGGATCATCTTTGACATTTTATTTCTACTATTATTTATTTATACCTCCAAGAGAGGTTGTTGAAAATAATTAATGAGATCTTCCCTAGTATTTTCTTATTAAGTTGGTTGAGTTGTTCTTGTATGTTACTTCAACCTATGAGTTTTAACGAAGCTTTAGTGTGATTAGAAAAGTGTGAGAGAAACTCCAAGGCTTTTATGGTGTTTGAAATTTTTTGGTTGTACAAGTTAAGTTCATGAAGGCCTCTAGAAGGTATTAAAACATTGTAACAACTTATGAGAAAGTGGCTTAAGGAAAAGATCCCTCACTCTTCTAGAGTGCTCTCCCATTTTGGGTTTCTGCAAGTCACACTGTTATCTTATTCATTATTATGTGTGTTCTATGCTCTCTACATGTTGACAGATTCTTTCATTTTAAGTGCTCTTATCCACACCAAAATTTATACATATGGACTATCTTTCCATAATTCCTCAAATGTAACAATAAATTCATCAATTTAAATGTTCTTTAAGGTTTAATTTGTTTCAATAAATTAATTTTATAGTGGACTATCCATAATGACTATGGATAATATGAGTATCAATGCAATTTTTCTTGAATTTTGTGTTTGTTCATTTGTTTGTACATTATTAGTTTTCTATAATTATGCTTGTTACTAAATCATACAAGTGGAAAAAGTAGATTTTTCTCCTTTACAACAAAAGATAGAGTTCAGAGATTGGATATAAATACTAAGAATCATAGAACATGATGATGCTATACCTCTTGATGGAGGAGAGGTTTATCAAGTTATAAAATGTTAAAATAATTTCTCTCTATAGGGAAGCTAAAAGAAGTGGTAATGAAGGATAAATTAGGGATGTCTCTAGAGAATCCTAATCATAAGGAGTGGTTAATTTCTTAGGAGAACGTGTAATCCCGTGGTGAGAAAATTATTCCATGAACACGTGTTTCCAAAGTTGAGGTGAATATAGAAATTATGCCTTATGAAGGAGATGTAATCTTGTCAATATAAGACTGATAGTTGGTTGTCATAACTTGAGGTATATTTAAGTATGCATAACATTAGTGAAGTGCATCAAATTCCTTTGCTGGATTAAGACTAAATAATAATAATCATATTTGGTTTGAAAGATATTCTCATTCTTTAATTTTAAGAAAATTAGCAATTATATATTCATAGCATGAATCGAAGAAGATAATAAAAGTAAATTCTATCATATGTCACAAAGGAGATAGGTCTATTGAGTGGCAATGTAATAATTAAAAAAAAAGTCAAAGTGTGCAAGAGTGTACACTAGTGAATTTTGTAGAAGAGTTATTCAAATGGAAAGGATATATGCAAGAAGATGATATCTTGATGAAGTACATGTGTGGCCTTCATATCCTTCTAAGTAGGTTCACATTACTCTCAAAATGAAAGGGTGGATAAGCCATTTTATCAATCTTGTTATTTCAAAATGAAAAAGGAAAAGATCACATCCCCTTCTTCATGAGCAAAAATATGAAATGTTCAATTTTTGACTTAATCCTACAAAAAGATATGTCACAATTTATCTGATCTATACAAATTATAGCACCACTTTGATATAGTAATGACACTAAATAAATAACTTGAATTAAAAAATAGAACAACCATGAGAGAGAGAGAGAGAGAGAGGGAGATATAGAGAGGGATTTTTTTAATTCTTTAGTGTCGATGTTTAGGATTTTGGGTTCATAGTTTAGGGAACTTAGATTTTGATATTACAGAAGAGGAAGGTACAGGGATAGATAATGAGAGTGAGAGAGAGGTACAGAGAGTGTGGAGAGAGGGAGAGAGAGGTACAGAGAGAATGGGGGTGGTGAAATAGAGAGAGGGGATGGAGAGATAGAGAGATAGAGGGATCAATAGATAGAGATATAGAGAGGGAGAGGCGGGTGAGATATAGAGATAGAGAAAGGGAGAGGGAGAGAGGGGGGAGAGAAAAAGAGATAGAGATGGAGGGAGAGATAGAAAGATAAAGTTAGAGAGGGAGAGATAGAGAGGGAGGGAGATATATATATATATATATATATATATATATATATATATATATATATATATATTTAGAGAGAGATAGTCAAAGAGGGAGATATATATAGAGTGAGAGAGAGGGGGATATAGAGAGGTTTTATTTTTAATGCTTTATTATTGATGCTTAGGGTTTTGGGTTTTGGGTTCACATATAGGGAACTCAAATTTCAATATTAAGGAAGAGGAAGGTAAAGGGAGGGTGCGAGAGAGAGAGAGGAGGGTGGTGAGATAAAGATATAGAGGAGAAGAGATAGAGAGAGATAAATTTTCTCTCTATCTCTCCCTCTTTATCTATGAATCTCTATATCTCCCTCCCTCCCTCTCTCTCTGTATCTCCCTCTCTATCTATATCTCTCTATCTCCCCTCTCTCCCCATCTTTGTATCTCTATCTACTCTCCCTCCATCTCTTAGTATCTCTCTCCCTTCTATCTCTCCCTCTCTCTATCTCTCCCTCTTTGTCTCTCTCTATCTCTATCTCAATCCATCTCCATCGTTCTCTCTATCTTTATCTATCTATCTCCCCACCCATCTCTCTCTCTATCTATATATCTCAATCTCCCCCTCTCCATATATATATATATATATATATATATATATATATATATATATATATATATATATCCCTCTCCCTCTCTCTCTATCTCTCTATCTCTCACTCTCTAACTCTCCCTCTCTCCCTCTTCCCTCTCCCCCTCTCTCTATATATTTATCTCTCCCTCTATCTATTTAGTTTTTTTTCCTTATTAACTACAAAATATGATCGCATAATAAATGTTGTATGACCTTATCCCCTATCTAAGGTACTAGTTTATGATTAAATAAATTTATATATTGATATTGAATAAAAAATCTTAAATTAATTGATATTGAATAAAATGATTAAATGAATTTATATAACAAACAAAATGCGATCATAATTTGTTTCAAATTTTTTTCCCACCTTTTTAGGCTTGGAATTGGCTTGGGCAACCAAGCTTAATGATTCTAGACCTCTATGATACTTCCCAGAGATGTGTTTTTCACAGTCAATAACATTTTTGAACTTCAACATCATTAGATTTATTCATTTTATAATAAAATTTGATGGAACCACCACTAAAATGACAAGCTAGTTCTTAGCTTTCTAACCATATAATTGTTTTAATATTTTGAATAAGTTAATGTATTTATTTTTATTCTTTGAATAGTGTCTTCATATTCCTCATTCACATATGTATTAATTTTTTCTTTATAACTTTTGATCCGCTTATCAAAATTTGGAAAAAATTATATAGGATTGTTCTATGCTTCATTCTTCACACATTCAAAAACAATTTACATTTTTTAATTATTTTTGTGCAATTTATGTGATGTGCATGCTTAGTGATGCAATTTTCAAGATGCATCCACTTTGAAAAATGACAAAAAATATTCAATAAAAATATAAAAAATACACAACTTCTAGTACTCACTCTTAACTATATTTCTACCAAGTGGTTTCAAAAAATACTAAATACAACAAAAAATAGGGGGGAACACATCAAACACTATTTTATATTTTAGTAAGAAAAATAGGAACACTTTTGTGTTTGCACAAATTTGACCCTCTTAATCTTAACCATTTTTTAAAAAAATTAGTAGTTTAGAAATTAGATTTGGAGTACTACAATTCTTGTTTTTGTTGTATCTACAAATTTTGAGTGTAGGCATCTCAAATTACTCATCCAAGTTCAAGTTTAGCTGATTTCAAGAAAAAAAAGTGGCCACTTTTGACCCCCTTTTTGTCCCCTATTTCCATGCACTTACCCCCACATGGGTACAAAACACACTCATGCAATACAAGGGGAGTATGGCAAAATTCATGCCAATCAAGATGTATAAAATGTACTACTATCACATAAATACACTAAAATGCAACAATCACATAAACCAACATATACATGATCAACACATGTTGAATGCAAAATTTGATAGAATGAAAGGATGAGGACCCTAGGAATAAGATCAGGAGTGTCATTGTAATAGCATGACAATCACATAGATAAATAAGAGTAGTACTTCCTCATATGAAGCTACTTAATGCCATTCAATAACTTCCAAGTGTTATGACATTTCCTTTGCCACTGATTCCAAATCCATCAAGGGATTCAATCATGGCATATATATCTTGATTAAATATTATTATTAACCCATTATGAATTATGTTATCACTTGATTAGAACTCTCCCCCACTCCATCTTTGTAGATCACTCTAGATCATGGTAAGCAGTGAGAGCCCACTCCTCTCCTATTCTATACCTCAATCCTACTAGCCCATCACTCCAAATACTCAGTTTGGATGTGGCACAAAATCAAATGTGACAAATTATACAACATCTAACTAAAAGATATAGAATGCCATTTGATAAAGGAGACACTTCATTTCACAAAATAATACACTCATTTAAGTCTAGAATACAAATTTACAATTTTCTTCCAAGGTATTGTAAAAACCATAAATTTTTCCTATTTTCATTAATGGAGTTACAAGCATCATTGATGTCAAGGCAAAGAAGAATGGCCCATTATAATAAGAGTTACCTATTATATATCCCCATTTGGAGAACAAAACAAATAAGAGTTTATCTGTTACACATTACTGCTAGAAAGATTACATGTTTAAATTAAAGATTTAAACATAAGAAAGATGTTGGAGAATTAGTATTATGGGCCAACCCATATGATATCCCCTTGGCACTAAGAAGAATAAGATTTAATTTAAATTTGGTCTATACTTCCCCTTAGACAGGGCGACCTCCATATAATAAGACAAGGATGATATTAAGTATATATGAGGTGCATTCAAAATTAAATTAAATGATACAAATTGCACGGACAAAAGCAGCGATTAATATGGAATGATTGTATGTCATACAAAGGGAAGAAATTGCCTTTAATTAAGGTGTGATTCAAAGAAGTTTAAAAGTTAATAAAAATACTTGCTAGAGGCCAACTTCCTCATACATTATGGTGGCCGACTTTATATGAGGGTAGTGCTAAACATAAAATAAAGAATACTATTAAATATGTATATAAGAGGATGCTATCTATTTTATAAAGAGCAGCAATTTATTATGAAGTAAAAGCAGAGATCAAAATGTGAAGTGCGATAATTAAGATGGCGCTTGAAGTTTTTAGAGTTTAAATTAAAATTGGAATATACAACAAGGCCGACTCACTTTAAATGAGTGCCTCATTGGGGAGTGAAGTAAAATATACAAATAATTTTAATTATTTCATGAGGCCAACCCACTTGAAGTCACCTCCCTTTATGATGTCCTTTCATAAAGTCGTCCCTTTATTGAAGATTCACCTCTCCTCCTAAAGAAGTACGATGGGTATAAAGGCAAAGTGAATTGGTCATAAACAAGAAAGAATTTAAATGATTTATTTCTAAGTTCAGAGCAAATATAAAGAAAGAATAAGGGGCAGAAAAATGAAGTGTGTTTCAGATTCATATTGATAAATTATACAACCCATTAATGAAAGATAAGTATAGATATAATTGATGAAATATGCAGCCCAAGTATGATGATATGAGCATAAAATTATATGAAGATGTTGCCATGATTATGATCAGTTTTGTGTAAATAAGTTGTACTTGATTTGGATCAGATCTGTGAGGGAAGAAAGTATGTGTGTGAACCTAATTTGAAAAGGAAAGACTTACATCATACAGAATCAGAAGTAATGATTAGATTGTGTGTAAAGGAGAACAATATTATCCATCGAAGAATTCATAGGTTGGTTCCTAGAGATTGGTGTCTCTTACTGAGTTGGTGCTTAGTTGTGAGGGTTGGTGCCTACAAATTCTACAAGTGGGGATTAGTGTCTCCAATAGGTTGGTGCTTACAAAAGAAGAATTGTAAGAGAAGTAGGTCGGTGCCTATAGAAGAAGAATCAATATATATATAAGCAAAAAAAATTCGTAGCTTTCTACCTCAAGGGTTTCCACGTAAAATTGTGTGTTCTCTCTATGTCCATAATTGCTAGTTCTTACATGTGTGATATATTGTGATTGGTTTAAGTTTGGAAAAGTAAAAGTTTGTTAGATATTGATTCACCCCCCCTCTTAGTATCACCGTGTGCTCATCACTATGCACAATCCACCCAACAACCATAATGTCAAACAAAATTTGGAGAAGGATATTCTAGGAAAATTGTACCATAGTAATGGCTCTATTTTGGACCATATCAAATTTAAAACATAGAAAATTTAACATGAAATTACAATTAAATTCAACTCCTACAATTGAAAATTCAAATGCAACCACCTATTGTTACATGGCTAAGCAGGAATTCCATTTCAAACTTCAAATTTAAAACATCAAACAAGAGGGAAAAAATACCTTCAAACATGGTTCACACAATGGAGAAGATTCGTTTCCTTGAACGCAAGTAAACCACCAAGCAACCTTTTATCCAAGAAATTCACAAATCTTTTCTTTCTTTCAAATGCAAAGGTTATCTTTTCAAAGGAAGAGGAAAAATTGAGAGAGAGAGAGAGAGTGTGTGTAAGGAAGCTAAGGTAGTGGAACAAATTCCTACACTAATCTTGAGAGGAGGGTTGTACAAATTTTTTTAAATCTTTACTTACATAAATTATATAGAAATAAAGATAAATAGAAATCATAGTACAACATAGTGATTTACGTGGGGAAAACCTTTTTGGGAGAAAAACCCACATGAGTTCCAAAAGCAACCCAATATATTATTCAGAAATCTTAACAAGATTACAATATACTTGCAAAGAAATCTTTCACAAGAATATCACCAACCAAAGATCTAGAGGCAATTCAACATCTATAAGACTCTCACACACAACCTCCATCTCAAGCACCTAATATATATGAAATACAATACATGAAACCGTTAAATAGTAATTACAAAACCATGAGCTAAAACCACCGAAAAGTGGCACCCAAATTATTAGGGTTTCTTTGTCTCCAATCAAAGATGCCTTATGATGTGCTAAAACACATATCAACACATGGAACTCCCCCTTACAACTCTTTTATGTGTCCAACACATTTTTACATTTTTCAATATGGGAGACCCAACTTCTGGAGGCCATAACCTTTGATTTGGGAGGCTGATTGGGCCCATTTCTTTTTTACATCGAAGAGATTGAAGAGATCTATGCATCAATCACCTTCCATGGTGGTGGAAATGACCCAATTTTTTTTTTTCCAAAAACCAACTCTATATCCCAAAAATTGAGTTTTTCTATTTTTTATAACAAAAAAATCACACTTTCTATAATTGAAAGATTGAGATACATTTCCTAAAATTATCCCACTTATCAAACACCTTGCAAGAGAAAGTAGAGTATTACCACCATGATTTAATTTGTAGGGGCCAAGAGGCCCATAGACTCTGAACACCATCTGAACTTCTCTATGCTCATAGGCTTAGTTAATGAATCTGCAACATTCATCAAATTATCTACCTTAACCAATTTCACCCTACCATCCTTGACCATATATCTAAAAAAATAATATTGTACATCAATGTGCTTGGTCCTGACATGAAATGTTGGGTTCTTAGCTAGGGGTAAGTGCACAAAGATGAGGGACCAAAATGGGTTCTTAAGATGCCATTTTTTTTCTTCTGAAATCAGGAAACATTGATGTTGGATGAGAAATTGAAGATAGCTACACTCAAAATTTGAAGATGGAACAAAAACAAGAGTCATAGTGCTTCGAATCTAGTTTCTAAACTACTATTTTTTTTCTAAAATTGGTTGAGATTAAGGGGTTTAAAAAGGGGGAGCACAAAAATTGGTCCTAATATTCTCAAAAAAACATAACATAGCATCTGGTGTGCTCCCCCAAAATGTTAAAACTTTTTTTTAGTATTTCAATAATCACTCCAGTGAGAAATTAGCTAACACCATCTAGTTTATCCTTGATTTTTCTGATAATTTTTTCATGAATAATTGATTTTTTAGTAATTTTCAAGGTGGACACATCCTGAAAAAAAGAAATTTGAGTGTGCTCCCCCTAAAATTTTTGAAAACTAATCAAAAATTGATTTTTTTTGAATATGTGTAGAATGGAGTCTAGTTTTTAAAAATGTAACTTATTTCAAATTTTGATGAATAGTTAAAAAAAAGTCAAAAATACTAGACACTGGTTTTTGACAAAAAATGGACACACTAATAAAAGAAATTAAAGATGAAACCCTTAACGTACTCAAAATGTGAAAAAAATTATATAGTTAGATAGCTAACAAAGAGCTTAAGATTATGGTGGTATTTTTTTGAGTTTTCATTGAAAAAAGTGCAATCCTGATGGGGAGCATGCTCTAGATTATCTCTAAATTTTGCTAAAAACTAGTAAAAACATCTCAAACAAAGCTCAGCATAACGCGAACGTGTTATAATGCACTCGCGTGTTATAATGCACTCATGTTATGCTGAGCATGTTTGGCTATACACATGCCAATTGCATTTGCTTGAAAGTTTCTAAAGCCTTTTCAACAAATCCATTTTTTGCATATCTTACAATCATTGCATTCCATTGCAAAACATCTCTTTGAGGTGTTATGTCATATAATTGACATGCCTTGTCTATGCTTCCACACTTTATATACATGTCTACAAGGGCAGTTGAACTTCCTATCATCTCTCTCACTCTCTGCTTCCCTCCCCTCTTTATGTCCTACCCTCTCTGAGTCTCTACTTCCCTCCCCTCTCTACCTCCTACCTTCTCTCTCACTCTCTTCTTCCCTCCCCTCTCTACCTTCTACCCTCTCTCACTCTCTACTTCCCTCCCCTATCTACCTCCTACCCTCTTTCTAAGTCTCTGCTTCCCTCACCTCTCTACCTCCTACCTTCTCTCTCACTCTCTTCTCTCCCCTCTCTACCTCCTGCCCTCTCTCTCTCTCTCTACTTCCCTCCCTTGTCTACCTCCTACGCTCTCTCTCAGTATCTGTTTCCCTCCCCTTTCTACCTCCTACCCTCTTTCTCTCTTCTTCCTTCCCCTGTCTACCTCCTACCCTCTCTCACTCTCTACTTCCCTTCCATCTCTACCTCCTACCCTCTCTCTCACTCTTTACTTACCTCCCCTCTCTACCTCTCCTCATCATTCTTCCCATCCAATGAAATTTCATAAATTATCTTGTTTCCATTTCATCATCCCAATTTATATCCTCGTCCCTCTTTGCATGTCCTAGTTTTCTTGTTTCCATATTCTTTGTTGACATGGGAGAGGAGAGGGAGGAAGAGGGAGAGAGGATGGAGATGGAGGGGAGAGAGAGGGGAGAGATAGGGTGATAAGGACAGAGAGAGTCCTAGTTTTCTTGTTTTGGAGAGAGAGAGAGAGAGGGTTGGTCAGGTTTATGAGTTTAGGGTTTAGTGGAATTATTTAGGGTTTAGGGTTGCTCAAGTTTATGGTTTAGGGGTTAGATTTTAGGGGCATTATTTAGGGTTTAGGGGTTTTGGGAGAGAGAGAGAGGTTTAGGGTTTCTCAAGTTTAGGGGTATTATTTAGGTTTTATGATTTTAGGGTTGCTCAGACCTTTAGGGGCATTATTTAAGGTTTATGAGTTTCTAGGGTTGCTCAAGTTTAGGGTTTAGGGTTAAAGGTGAATTATTTTAGAATTTCCCTCCAATCCTCCTAATCCTCATGCATTAGTCCACCCATCTCCTAATCCATCAATCCCTATCATCCATCAACCCATGAATGCTTGAAAATTTTTCTCCAAAGACTCTTTACAAAATCAAAGAATAAAAGCAAAGATATGGAGCCATCCAAATCCACTGATCCAATTTCATCCCCCTCTAACACTCCCAATACTAATCCATCCCCTCCTATATCCATTCAGTCGATCCTAATCCTAACCCCACAACATCTTCCATCATTGTCCATCAACTATATGCATATCCTAGTCCATCAACCCATGAATCCATGAAGGATGTGACTCAAGGACTATTAATAAGGAATCTAAGAACATCATGTACTAAAATTTCTATCCTTGAGCCTAATAAAGAACCTCCTAATAACATGTCTACCACTCCAACACCATCATCCACTCCTATGTTTATCCATTTAATTGAAGAGTCTCCTACCATAAGTCCAAGTCAAATCCCATCATGTACCATGTTGTCAAACATCCAAAGATTATTGATCCCATCCAAGAACCCATCACATCCATCTAAGAAACCCAATAGCTATGTTAAGAGCCTAGTCTAAAGCATGTGGAAACACCAACCACCCATCCTAATCAAAATCCAATCATCCCATCTAATCCCATCGTAGATCCCTTACCATCTCATGGTCAACCCCTCTACATTGATCCCATCATTGATCCTCCAACATCTCCTAGTGAACCTGCATAACCACCTCTTACTTTCCAATCCAATGAATATCAATGCATCCCCACTTACCCTATCCATATCTAATATCGTGCTCTCCATGCTTATCCTCCCTGTGATCAAGATATTATCTATGATCAAGATCTTATCCATGAGTAAGTAACCCACAGCACTCCTATCCATCATCCCATTAGCCCTATCCATCATCCCACTAGTCCTATTCATTATCCATCAATATCCCATGATGAGACACTTGGTCCCCAAGAAAACATAGATAATCAAACAAATAACTCAGATCCTATCAAATCACATCCCAATGAGGATAATTTGATAATCAAGATCCAAGAATTCTACATCCATTTCCCATTGATCCTCCATCATCCCCTGTCAAACTATATGTTTAGGGGTTTATCCTAGTTGCTCAAGTTTAGGGTTTTGGGTTTTGGGTTAGGGTTTAGGGGAATTATTTAGGGTTTAGGGGTTTAGGGTTGCTTAGGTTTATGGTTTATGGTTTAGGGGTTAGGGTTTAGGGTTTAGAGAGAGAGAGAGAGAGAGAGCGAGGGGATCGATAGATATTAGGAGAGATAGGGAGATAGAGGTTTAGGGTTGATTCTAGGGTTTATGGTTTAGGGGTTAGGGGTTAGG
The DNA here is from genome assembly GCA_027924645.1 of Cunninghamia lanceolata. Classification (NCBI taxonomy): domain Eukaryota; kingdom Viridiplantae; phylum Streptophyta; class Pinopsida; order Cupressales; family Cupressaceae; genus Cunninghamia; species Cunninghamia lanceolata. The sequence continues at coordinate 8,459,140 of BSBN01000677.1, read as the reverse complement.
ATTTAGGGGCATTATTTAGGGTAACTTAGGGTTTATGGTTTAGGGGTTAGGGGTTAAGGTTTAGAGGTTTAGGTTAGGGTTTAGAGAGAGAGGACCGATAGGGAGATATAAAGGAGACTAAGGGGAGAGATATGGAGATAGAGAGTGAGGGACATGGCCAGAGACCTAGGTAGAGAGATTGAGAGGTAGATGGATGATAGAGACAAGGAGATAGGGTTTAGGGTTGATCAGGTTAGGAGTTTAGAGAGGGAGAGATAGGGAGATAGAGGGTGAGGGACATGGCTAGAGACATAGGCAGAGAGATTGAGAGGTAGAGGGATGATAGAGATAATGAGATAGGGGTTTAGGGTTGATAAGGTTTGTGGTTTAGGGGTTAAGAGTTTAGAGAGGGAGAGATAGGGAGATAAAGGTTGAGGGATATGGCTAGAGAGATAGGCAAAGAGATTGAGAGGTAGAGGGATGATAGAGACAAGGAGATAGGGGTTTAGGGTTGACCAGGTTTAGGGTTTAGGGTTGCTACATATGATGTATAGAATGGTGCAAATGACTGACATATTGGCACTTGTGATGTTCTGATGGCTCATGTGGCTAGCAGAGGGTAGAATGACACATGTGAGTGGCTAGGTGTAGAATGACGCTTGTGATTGACAGGTAGGTACTACTAGGGAGCAGATTGGCACATATGATATACAAAATGATGCAAATGAGTGATAGATTAGTGCTTATGATGTTTTAATGGATTCTAGTGAGGTTTTTTTTATTTTGATTATTTTTGGCATGGTTTGAGATAGAGCTTAGATTGATTTGGGATGGAGTTGGGATGAAATGGATTGGTTTAGGGATGATGAGAGGTGAAATTGACTAGATTAGGAACAATTTGGGAATTATTAGAATGATTTTAGGGATGATGTGAAGTGGTTTAGGGCTGATTAGGGAATGATTAGAATGATTTGGGGATAGTTTAGGGATGGTATTTGAGATGAAATCCAGGTTGATTTAAAAATGATTAGGGATGAAGTTAAATTGATTTGAATGTGATTTGGGATGGTGTGAAATGGTTTAGGGATGATTAGAAGTGGTTTAGGGATGATTAGAGATGAAATTGAATGGATTAGGGATGATTTGGGATTGATTAGGAATGAATTTGGTTGGAATGAAAGCTTAATGTTTCATGCTTCCCAGAACGTGCTCGCATTATGCGAAGCAAAAAAATGGGAAAAAACCATGTGGGATCCATGATTCAAACCCCACATGTCTGTTATTCCCTACTTTTCATGCATGCTATTAGACAAGAAAACACTTTTTCATGTTGTTTGATATATTAAGAATCATTTTTTAATCAATACACCACTTTTTTTGTTTTTTCAACATAGAAGAACTGATTTTGCATGTTTTTGGACAAAATTTGATAATTTAAACTGAAAGTTTCATGTTTCATAGTGTTTCAAAGTTAATTACCATTGATATAGATTGAATTTGATGATATGTGTTTGTTTTTTCCATAAATTGCACTAATCCTATTTAGAGTTATATAGAATTCATAATCAAACTTGCGAAAAAGAACAATTTGAGGATTGCTCAACTCGAATATCAAATTCTAAGGTATGTTCTTTATGTCCAATTTAATTCACTTTATGTTCTTTAGAACACTCACAATCACTAAATGTGGAACTATCTAAGCTAAAAAAGTCATCATTATGTGTATTAATAGAATTAGAATAATTAAAATATGATATATATATATATATATATATATATATATATATATATGATTTTGTTGTATCTTGAATTTGAAATATGTCATTTAATTTGTCGTATCTTGTGCTATTGATGCTGAAAATCTGATATATATTTGGTTCTCATATAGTAATGAGTTGTCACTATCATCCTCTTGGCCATTCAACTTACAAACTATGATTGTCTTCTCCCAAAGTGACAATACCTTTGCATTTGATGTAGTAATCTTTCATGTAAATAAGGTAGTGAGAGCCTATTGCATATTTTGAATATTTGACCTTAATAGTGATCTAGAGTTTCATGATAGTATTCTATGTTTATGATGTGACAGTCTATGTGGTTGTTTGTAATAGTCATCTAGTGCAATTTGACTCTCAATGCATGGTTACCACATAGGCTTCTATCTATCTTATCAATTTATGATCAAACTCTTCAACAAGATCTTGAACAATCCACAAACTTCTTAGTATGTAACAAGTTCAAGTCCTTAAAGGTCAATTGACCATACTAACCACATGATAGTTCCAATTATCCTTAAGATCCATGACAACCTCCCTACTCTTTTCCTCTAATGACAAGAAAATATAATGGTTTAACCCTAATAATCATTATGCATAATGTCCCATAGCATGGGTATCATTGTCATAATAGTTAAGAGATGTTTTAGGATTGATTATTCTTTTGTTGATAAGACTGCCCTTTAACTATCCAAACATTTAGTGCCTATAATAGTCCTAAGTTTGTCCCAAACAACATTTCATCCTACACAACTCCCTTTATGACAATGCCTCCAATGATTATGACAATCATAGCTCATATATGACAATAAATATCCTTCACCAAATTGGTCATACATGCTTGTACACTCATAATCTAGTCATTTTAACACAATTTTAAAAAGTTGCATTGAAGGCTTCAAGGGTGCTTACTGTTGTAACAATCAAGGACTGTCATGTTCATGAGAAATTACATTAGTAACAGTAGTGAGGGATGCCATGACAATCAAGTGGGTTATGGATGTTGTCATCATGATAGAATCCTAGGGTTTATTATTTTGTTATTCAAATATTGAAGATTCCATGTTGGAACCCTAGGGTATTGTTTGAGATTATTATTAATTTTGAAAATGTTATTATATGCATGTGTGTGACTATCAAGGTGGTGTAAATTTGAGTATTGTCTATATGGAATATGGATTAGAGCTTTTGGTTGAATTTTTTAGGTTGTCCTAACAATCTTGTTAGTGTAAGGAAGTACCAATCTATCATTCAAGAATGCATACATGCCACATACATGATGGACTATACAACTACTAAGAAGATTTTCCTTCTAGTCTTCCATATGGACAATCAATTACCATATGACTGTTATGCCCAACAATGCAGTCATTAGTGATTGTCCATATTATGCTAGGGTCATATTTTAGGTTGCTAGGTAAGTTTTGAAGGACTGTCTTGATGTCATTAAAGTTACAAAGTGTGGTCATTAGTGCAAACATGGTTATAAGCCTTTGAAATTGTAATTTCTCAATGTTGATCAATCATTTATGACTGTTATAAATAGCACAGTCATGTTTTCAAATTGAAAATCATATGCTATAGATCTAGGGGATTGTCATCATGGGGGTTTTAGTATCTTCATGGGATTGATTATTGATCTAATGCTTGAGAATTTTCCCAGTAAGACCTAACGTGCATGTTTCTTTCTATGACAATGGAAGAGGGTTTACCACTTAACAAGAACACACATCATTCATTTTACAAAAGGACTATTATACAAAAGAGTTACCCAACCACCTTGTGACAGTCATGTTACTAATTAGTTATAGAAGTCATAGCATAGAAAATGGTCCAAGGCCCTATCATTGAGTTGAAGAAGCTATCCTTGTGCAAAATTTAAAGGTGTTGCCATGCAAATGTTGCATAAGACTGTTGTAGCTAGGACTATCATAAAAATGGTTATAAAGTTGTTTGACCTCATGTTTTGCTAGATTATTATCATTTATTGTTTCAGGATTGTTCATACACCTAACTCATGGTCCTCTCATCAAAAGAATAGTATTGATAGCTAAATTAGTATGCAAAATACCATGTAGACTACCCTAGAAGACTGTCACAAATAAATCAACGATAAGACTATCATAAGTTTATAGGCATCCATGGCATCATTTCCATCTTGAAACCTTCATTAATGTTGTCCTACATCCCACATTATGATGAATAAGTCCTTTGGTGATGCATTACTAGGATAATGATATGATCTTGTGCCAAAATGTCACCTTGTAGTCCTAGGAAGACTGCCATGCTTAGCTAGTCATGGACAACCATTGAACATGAAGAGTTATGCACATTTTTGGGATGTTATAAGGTATGTGAAGGTGGGTTGAAGCTCAAAAAAATTCATCACAACATCTACCATGGTCCAAGAAGGTAAACTCCATGCCCAATTTGAAACTATTCACAAAGGGCTTCATTCAAGTCATGATTTTTATCTTCACATGTATTCCTCTAGACTTTGGGGCAACAGTTATAACTTTTTCCATGGGTCAAGAAAATGAACTACATATTGATTTTTTAGAAATTATGAACCTTATGCATGTCTAGGACAACCTGGTTATCATAAAAATGAGTTTTATCAAACCTACAATAGCCATGAACATGAAGAACAAGTTGCTAATTTGGTTGAGAAAATGGAGGGTTGTCATGTTTTTCATGGAGATGGGATGGATTAAGGAAGTTTATTAATGTATAATCAAACCTTGGAGACTGATTTAGAGAAATTAGGACAATCATAGTATGAGTCACCTCACTAATCATGAGGAAAACATGCTCCATACATGAGAATTTCACTCATCTTCCTAGCTGTCCCAGCTCATAGAAGGCAAGTTTTGGAAGTTGAAATCAAGAAAACCTTGCACTAAAACTTAGTCACATCATTGTCTTGGTCAGGAGAATTGGTTGTCAAAACCTTGCAAGTAGCCTCTACTTTAGTATAACTTCTTCCACGAATTTCTACCCTGAATCTCTGCCCTAAATTTTTGGTCCTTGTTATTCTGCCTTGAATTTCTGCACCTTCTTATTCTGCCCTAACCCTAACTCTACTAAAATTAAGAAGTTTGTAGAACCAAGTACCAAGAAAGTTGATAAATCATTGTGACCATTATTCATTGTGAAAATTAGAAGTTTGTAGAACATTGTTATTCATTGTGACCATTATTCATTATCATTAGAAAAGTTGTAATTATCATTGTCTTATTCATCATGCTTGTAGAAATCATCATCATGCCAAGGAAACGAGTAAAGAATCTAACACCAGAAGAGCATGAAGCTAAGAATGAGAGGAAAAGAGAAAGAATGAGGCAAATTCAGGAAAGTAGGAAATTGTCAACCATACAAGAAGACATTCCACCATTGCCAATTGAAGAGGAACATGACAGCTCTAATGAAGCTACGAGAGAGATGGAATTGGTGGCACAAAGCGAACAAATGTAAAACCTTCGTTTAATGAGGAAAGTGAATCTCCAAGTTAGAGGCACTCCATCGTCCACAAGTCAAGTTGAAGGAACACCATCATTATCTTCTTGAATTGGATCCATCTTTCATAGGTGAAGTAGAAGGTACATCTTCATTTTCTTCTCAAGTTGGTGGCACGCCATCAATCACATGTCAAGTTGAAGGTAGACCATCTTCTCCATCTCAACTTCAAGCCTTTTCATCTTTTTCACCTCCAATTGAAGGTACATCATCTATCCCATCTCAAGTAAATATTGAAGAAATTCCTAATGTTGAGTCAACTTTACCAATGAAAATGCCTCCTAGAATTTTGCATAGGAAGCCTGAGTTTCTAATCGATATTGATGAGAATGTGTTGAAGCCCATGCAGGATAAGATTCCCATGCGCACTTGTCAAAGATATGCGAATAAGATATGGAAATTATTCTTTGAGAATTTAAATGAAACCAGAAGATGTCAACTATTTGTTGAATTGATGAGAAATCTAAAATTTAGACCCACTCTGAAGATTCTTGGCCTAAGAACATTGAATCGCTCAAATGAAAAATCAATTGTCAAGAATCTAATGAGTGCATATGAGAGTGTGGGTTCCACCTCACACACCAATGATAGTAATATCACACGACGGGTCATTATATCGACAATGGTAATCCAACAAACAAATAAATCTCACCTCATTAGAAAGACAAGTCAAGCATTGAAAATAAGTAGAAAAACTCTAATGAGAGTCATTGGAAGACATGAAAGAGTTGAGGACCCAAACACCAATGAATTGTGGGCATTCTATGGGAGACTCCCACAAAAAGGCAAAGTTGTTGTTGAAGCTTTGAGATCCATCATTAAAGAATTTTGGAAAAATAACACAAGGGTATCTCCTAAAGCAAGAGATGTGAGAAAGAGAATTGATTGTCGAAACAATGAGCCACAACCAAAGCATTTTTTGGATGTGACCCAAACACAATTTTTCAAGAAATTTCAAGAGATGTATCCTCAAATTAAAATTTGTCAAAGATATTTTGAAATGCTAAAACCTTTCTATGTCAAAATAAATCACACACACACTACTTGTTGTAGATTACATATTGAATTTTCTAACCATTTTGATGTGTAATTGTCTATATGTTTAGATTTGCATACTAACAATGTTTTGCAAGATTGTTGCATACGTGCCCCACCAACTATTTCAAGAGACTTCATATCAACAATTCTATGTGAAAGAGAGGAAGGTAAAATATTCTACAGGAAATTATGCTTGGATGGCACATGTTAGCATTGTGGTGGCTTGCAACGTATGCCAATATGTCAACATATGGAAAGCACACATGTGGTTGGCAATAAACTAGTAGAGTTTGACAAGTATAAAATAGTGGCCTACAATACAAAAGATGGTAAAGAAGCAAATAGGTGTGATTTGGTTCTTCAAAAGATTCCAGTGTATGAGTTTATGTCTATATTTCATGACAATATAGTGTACGAGTATGCAAGGCATACCCATAGATCTCGATGGTTGGACTTGTAATTCAAGTTATGCAATGACACATTTCCACTTGGTACCATCATTTTAGTTGTTGAATTTGTAGATAACTACACACTACAGCCATAGAATGAGGTGCAATCACAGTATTACAACTCTATGCAGGTTGCTATATTTGTGCAAATAGCATTCATTCATACAGAAGATAGTATAGAGGACGACAAGAAGATCTTGAGGGAATATCATTTTTATATTAGTGATGATCGCACACATTCTACAGAGTTTTTACAAGGTTTCTTTCAAATGTTCTACCCTGATTTGGCTAGCAGGAACATATCATTTCATCATCATATCATATGGTCAGATAATTGTGCATCACAATTCAAGAATGTGCAAATGTTCCTTTGGTTGAGCAGGATGCATGTGGTGAATAGTGTTCAACATATGTGGAATTTTTGTGAGGCTGGGCATGGAAAGGGGGAGCATGATGGTGCAGGAGGATGTATCAAAAGAGCATTGACACAAGAAGATTTGAAGTACAAAGACAATGCAAAGTTGATAGATACGAGATCTATCATCGAATTGTGTAACACTACAATGGGTCCAGGTAATGAAGGTAAGTCTACAGTTTGTAGATATTTTTAGTTGGTTGATGATAAGTTAACATTGCAAAATATGAGGACTGTTGTAGATTGATAGGATCAAGTGAGCGACACTCTTTTAGAAGCTCTAATGTAGGTTCATATACTATTCATACGCGGCATATGGCATGCTTTTATTCTTCATTTACGTATGAAGCTTGGTATGATTGTGAGTCAAAGGAGTGGGTTGATGATTGGTGTACAAGAGGCCTATGCCCGATTGACCATTATCGACTACTGACAACACTACAAATGATAGAGATTGAATCATCGGTTGATTTTGACCATGTTTCAGATCTAGTTCAACCATGTATTATTAGCATTCTAATTTAATAAAATTCAATATGCCATCTTATTTTTTATTTTTTCTTGTATTGCTAACTATATTCATCGAACTGAATGCACGTATCAATGCAGGGCATGTTTATATAGTTATTGTAGCTAAAGACAATGAAGAAGGAATGGATTATTATTTGTGTCATTGTGTTGAGGAAAAAATAAAATTAGATTCTCCTGTTATAGATGGAGAAAACATCGCGTACCCTACAGGATTAGTGGTTGTTACTAGAACATGGCTTAGAAGGTACCCACTGAAGAAGTCTGATGTGTGGGTGTTCGAGGACTTTGAGCCACATAGGAAGATTCTTCATTATTCTAACCTTGTTGTGGCTTCAAACGTTCATTTGATCAAATAAGGGGGTAGACCATTGAGCAGGATCTTGTGGAAGGTTCGTGAGTTTGATCATGAGGTAATACTCGACATAATAAAGAGTAGAGCAGACCTGATGGTTCATTGGATTGAATTAGTGGAATGACAAAAAGGTATGTTATTTTTCTTTGCTATCCTAATTTCACCTTGTATAATTTTAATTACTCATTTTAGCTAAATAGTACAATTGCATTTGCATGTAGGATTTTAGTATGATGGAGGTAGGCATAATCCTAATGAAGTTGCCTTTGGAAGCAAAGTAAGGTAGGTTTTCATGATTATTTCATGATGATATGTCCTTTACTTTCTATTTCATAATGAGTTCTAATTCATTTTAATGATGTTACGATTTCATAATGAGTTTTAATGACAAACAATTGATAGCAACGGTAAGGTTAGCCTCAATTGATGCCCTACAAGACATTGGATCAAGTGAGAACATCTTTATAGTATTGAATTTCCAACTACCAGAAAGGTATTATGAGTGAATTTTTAGGATAGACATCTCCTGGGGCCAAATGGATGGAGCCAACATATCCGGGTTGGTGGGTAAATTCTAGAGGGGATGTATTTTTGGTGGTAAAATCTCATGGTCGTTCTTGGCAATATCGAACGCAGACAATCTCTCAAGAGCCCTAAGAAAAAAAACGTGACAAATTTTGCATCGACTATTCCATCAAACTGTGACACCTAGGAACATCTTCTTCACATGTATAGGTGGATGTCAGGTCCACCTACAAACACCTACCTTGATTTTTACTAAATCAATTTCTTTTACCTATGGTGGCAAGGAACACATTCTTGCAAAATGCTTCAGTTTCATGTAGTATAGAGGTGCTAGGAGTGATATTTTGCATTCCATAGGTCGTGAGGCTGAATGGACTTCACCAACACATCGGGGTGGGTGGGTAAATGTCAAGGGAGGTCTAGTTTCATGTGACAAGCATCCCAGTCGTTCAGGGTCGCAAGCTACCAGCAAAGTCCCTTAAGATCCCTAAGACGCAAAAACTACCAAACTTTGACGAAGTAGTTCTCAAAATTCGTGGTAGCTAGGAACATTCCTCTTCAACCTACAAGTGTACATGGGGTCTATCCATAATAACCTCTCTTGGTTTTGGTCAACTCTAGTCTGTTTGACCGTGCCAAAATCAAACACATTCTTGCAAAATGCTTCAATTTCATGTAGTGGAAAGGTGCTAGGAGTGACATTTTGTATTCCATAGCTCGTGGGGCCAAACAGACTTCACCAACGCATTAGGGTGGGTGGGTAAATGCTAGGGCATGTCTCATTTCATGTGCCAAGCATCCCATTTGTTATGGGCTATAAGCTACCGACAAAGTAGAAAGTTGCTAACATTGAAATTTTTCATTCCAAAGGTTGCATAGTCAAACTGACTATGCTAACACATCCAGGTGGGTGGGTAAATACTAGAGGAGGTCTCATTTCATGTGCCAAGTGTCTCAGTCGTTCTAGGTTGCAAGCTACCAGCAAACTTGAAAGGTGCTAGGAGTGACATTTTGAATTCCATAGGTCATGGGGCCAAACAGACTTCACCAACATGTCAGGGTAGGTGGGTAAATACTAGGGGATGTCTCATTTTGTGTGCCAAGCACCCCAATCATTCGGGGCAGCAAGCTACCGGCAAAGTCCCTTAAGATCTATAAGATGCAAAAACTACCAAACTTTGACGGAGCAGTTATCAGAATTCATGGTAGCTGGGAACATTCTGTTTGGAACTACATGTGTACATGGGGTCTGTCCACAATAACCTCTCTCGGTTTTGGTCAACTCCAGTCTGTTTGACCGTGTCGAAATTAAATGCATTCTTGCAAAATGCTTCAGTTTCATGTAGTGGAAAGGTGCTAGGAGTGACAGTTTGCATTCCATAGCTCATGGGGCCAAACAGACTTCACCAACACGTCAGGATGACCAGGTAAATACCAAGGGAGGACTCATTTTGTGTGCCAAGCACCCTAGTCATTCAGGGCAGTAGCTTACTGGCAAAGTCACTTAAGATCCTAAGAGCAAAAACTGCCAAACTTTGACGGAGCAGTTCTCAGAATTAGTGGAAGATGGGAACATTCTATTTGGACCTATAGGTGCATGTGGGGTCCATCCACAATAACCTCTCTTGGTTTTGGTCAAGTCCATTCTATTTGACCGCACTAAAATCAAATGGATTCTTGCAAAATGCTTTAGTTTCATGCAACACAACCTTGTCAGGTGCCTTATTTTTTGATATGCTTGTCATGAGGCCGAACCAACTGCACCAACACATCAAGGTGGGTGGGTAAATGTTAGGTAAGGTCATGTTTTATGTGCCAAGCATCCCGGTCATTCTAGCCTGCAAGCTACCAACAAAGTGACTTTGTTAGTAGTGAAAGGAAGCTAGGTGTGCAGAAATCGCTTCCTACACTAATCTAATGAGGAGAGATGAGTGCAAATTCTTTTTATCCTTTACAATTATAGAATGTTTAACACAACAATGGAGATATAGCAGAAATACACGACACAAGAATGTAAGATAGAAGAAGAGAGAGACAAGATATAACATGGAGAAAACCCTTATCGAGTGAAAAACCCCACACTCCAAAACATGCACAATGTATTATCAAAACTGTAACGGTTTACAATACACTTGCAATGAAAGATCTCAGGAGTCTTTGACACTCATATCTGGAGACAATCCAGTAGCATAACAGTACCTGTCAATCACATAATACATCTCCTCTCAAACGCACCTATTTATATAGAAGATACAAGGCAAAAATGAGCCTATCTTGAGATGGGCGTCCAACATGGCCTCATGGCCCAAAATCCACACCTAGGGAGACTTGTCCAACCCTATAGAATGTTCATGAAACTTGTCATATCACCCCATCCCAAAGAGGTGGCCAATTCCCAAGTTGGGCAATGACAGATACTCTTACGACTGTCATAGAATCCGTCATAGCTGTCATATCTTACAACTGTAAGAGAATCTGTCATACACAGGCTAAAAATAGCATATTCTCTTACAACATATTATAACCCTCCTTGGGGCACCCAAATATGCCTTCTTCCTAGATGCCTTGTGACACATGTCTTCACCTATCATAGAATCTTCCATTTACGACTCTTCTGCATCATAGATTTGTCATAGGAATCTATCATAACCATTTCGGTCAATATCCCCTTACACACTATCCAAGATGCCGACACATGGAAAAATATTCCTACCACTAAGTGGGACACCTATCTCCTCATGTGAGGACAAAATTTACATGTGGTCACCTTCCACATAGGATGACACATCACCATGCCAACTCCCACAAGATGACAAAATAGGATTTGCATCCTAATTACATAATAGGTAATAAATAAACACATACAATAAATAAATACAAGGAATTACCAAGGTTGAGACACCTTAATTTCCACCACTCTCCCACTTGTCAAACACCAAGTTGTAAGAGCCAATATAAATAACAAGATTTAACTGCTATAGGCCAAGAGGCCTATAGACTCCAAACACCATCTAAACTTCTTTGTGCCCACTGGCTTCATCAATGCATCCGTAACTTTCTTCAAAGTGTCTACCTTCTCCAAATTCACCTTCCCATCCTCTACCATGTCATGCATGAAGTGAAACTGTACATCAATATGCTTTGTTCTGGCATGGAAAGTTAGATTCTTTGCTAGGCAAATCGCACTCTAACTGTCACAACAAATCATAATTTGTCCTACATCAACACCAATATTTGAACACAATCTCTTAAGCCAAATGGCTTCCTTACAAGCTTGAGTTTCTACCATATACTTAGCTTCTGTCGTGGACAAAGCAACCACAAGTTGTCACTTACTCATCCAACTAATTGCACCACTGAACATAGTGAAAACATAAGCATTGGTGGATCTCCTACTGTCAATGTCACCCACCCAATCAAAATCCATGAATCCATGAATACAAATTGAATGCAAAGGTCCTGTAGGATTACCATGATAGCATATGGAATACTCAGAAGTATGCCTCAAATATCTAAATGCTCTCTTTACTGCATCCCAATGTACCCGTCTAGGATTAGCCATAAATTGACTAAGGACTTCCACTACTTGGGAATGTCTGGTCTTGTGCAGACCATAGCATACATCAAACTGCTAACAACACTAGCATAAGGTACTCTGCTCATGTCCTCCACCTCACTAGGAGATTTTGGACAATCATTAACATACAACTTTGTCCCCAATGAAATAGGAACACACAATGGTCTACAATCTGCCATTTTGTACATATCCAACACGGTCTTCACATACTTACTCTGGCTTAACCAAAGTTTTTTCTTAGCTCTGTCTCTTCTGATTTCTATTCCTAGAATGTACTTGGCTAACCCTAGATTTTTCATCTCAAACTCTGTTGACAACTGAGACTTCAAATCAGAAATCATATTCTTACCATTCCCAATTAATAGCATATCATCAACATACAATGCAATAATGAGAATGCGATCATTGTCAAATTTGTAATACACACAATGATCTGATTTTGATCTCCAAAATCCAACCAACAACACAAAGGCATCAAACTTCAAGTACCACATCCTAGGAGACTACTTCAAACCATACAAATACTTTCTCAACTTACAAACCAAATTTTCTTTACCTTTCTCTATGTAATACTCTGGATGTGACACATAGATCTCTTCCTCCAAATCACCATGAAGGAATGCTATCTTCACATCCATCTGCTCCACCTCTAAGTCATAAGCTACTACAAGAGATAATAGGAACCAAATAGATGTCATCTTTGCAACGGGAGATAAAATTTCACCATAATCAATTCCCTCCACTTGTGAATACCCCTTCGCAACCAGTCTAGCCTTGTACTTTTCAACACTGCCATCTGCACTAAATTTCTTCTTGAACACCCATTTGCATCCAACAGGTTTTTGTCCTTTAGGAAAAGGCATCAAGTCCCATGTTTTATTCTTTTCCAAAGAATCCATCTCATCTTCCATGGCCTCATTCCAGGAACCTGCATCTTTCATGCCCATAGCCTTTGTCACAGTTCTAGGCTCACCAGTGTTAATAAGCAAGGCAAAAGCACAACTAGAATCAAGTAATGAATAACCAAACCTATCAGGTTGCTTTCTTGTTCGTGTAGACCTCCTTAATGGTTGAGGTTGAGGTTTTGCTTCTTCTGAGCTTTCAGAGTTGCTAGAGCTCTCCTCATCATCAAGTCTCATAGGGTCTGTTGGTTCAGTCTTCTCAGGGGTAGAAGGAAACTGAACCACATCTTCTTTCTTTTCTATTTCTTCTAGTTGTAGAACAACAGAAGAAGATGTTAGCTCTCTAAAAATAACACTTCTACTATACAACACTTTTTCAGCCACAGGACCCCAAATCTTGTATCCTTTCACACCGACACCATAGCCAATGTAAATACACTTAACAGTTTTGCTCTCCAATTTAGACTATTTCTCCCTAGGTACATGTGCATATGCCTCACAACTAAAAACATGAAGATGTCTAACTGAAGGCTTCTTACCAGACCACACCTCCATAGGTGTCTTACCAATAAGAGCTAATGTAGGAGACCTGTTTACCAGGTAGCAAGCAGTGGCTACAGCATCAGTCCACAAATTTTGTTTGAGGCTTGCTCCACTAAGCATACTCTTAGCCCTCTCCATCAATGTCCTGTTCATCCTCTCTACAAATCCATTTTGCTATGGGGTGTATGGAGTTGTCTTATGTGTTTCAATCCCTTGCTCTTTATAGAACTTATCAAACTCTTCCAAATAAAACTCACCACCATTATCAGTTCTCAAACACTTAATCTTTTTACTAGTCTGATTCTCAATAAAATCTTTAAACTCTTTGAACCGACTAAAGACTTCAATCTTGCTTCTGAGAAAATAAATCCATGTCCTTCTACTGTAGTCATCTATGAAAGATACAAAATATACAAATTTGAAAATCGAAGGAACACAAATAGGACCAAACACATCATAATGAATAAGGTCCAACACACCAGAAGACTTGTGAGAACTAGAGTAAAACTAAACATGGTTTTGCTTTCCATATATATAATGTTCACAAAATTTGAACTCAAGATTACAATCATTTAACCCCTCAATGAGGTTTTTATTTTTCAGGGTTCTAAGACCCTTCTCACCAATCTGGCCAAATCTCATATGCCATAACATTGTCTTTTCAGCAGGAATCTTAACTTCCAAAGCATGAGTACCCTTGGGTACACAAGATGCACTACCATCAAAATTTGTTACAATAGATTTCTTCACTACTTGTTCAGATGGTGGGGATGAAGTGCCTGCAACTCTTTCCTTTGAGTCAAAAGAACTATTGCACTGTGAAGTGTATGCCTCCAGGTGAAATAGAGTACCTCTCTGAGTACCCTTCGCAAGCACCAAAGATCCTCTAGTCATCTTGCATCTATCCTTCAAAAAGACAACCTGCACACTTGCATCATTCAACATACTTACAGAAAGTAGGTTCCGTGCACCCCAGTGATCCCCTTCACTCGTCCATCAGGGAATTAGATTGAGACTCTTCCATGATCAACAATCTTTAGATGAGAATCGTCACCCAAGTACACTCTTCCACCATTGAACTCTTCATACTTCATGAACCAGCTTCGATGCAAGGTCATGTGGAATGATCCACTAGAATCTATCAACCACACATCATCAGATGCATAGGTGGCCAGGAATGCAATGAAGGCATCACCATCATCTTGTGACTTGTCAGAATCTGAATCTGGGGCAGTCTTCTTCTTCTTTTTCTTTTCCTCTTTACATTCCTTTCAAAAATGCTTAGTTTTGCCACATTTCCAACAAAGAGCCTTGGACTTTCCAGGAGATTTGGATCTCCCATGGGATTTGGATCTCCCATGGGATTTGGATATACCCTTCTTAGCTTTCTTGTCCTTCTTTTTCCCTTTCTCCTTAGGTCTTCCACGAACCACGAGAGCCTCTTTGGCTTCCTCAGAAGACTTTCTCTGTATCTCTTCAGATAATAGCGCAGATACCACTTCATCCATTTTGAATGTGGATATGGTGCTCCCAATAGCCATAACAAGATGATCCCATGAGTCTGGCAAAGAACAAAGCAAGGTCATACAATGATCCTCCTCCTCCATCTTCACACCAATGGATGTCAATTGTGTAACTAACATGTTGAAAGCATTTAGGTGATCTACAATAGATCCTCCATCCTCCATCCTTAGAGAATACAACTTCTTTCTCAAAAACAACTTGTTCACCAGGGATTTAGCCCGATAAACATCACCCAGCTTCTTCCAAAGGTCTTTCGTGGTCTTCTCCTCATGGGCATTTAATAGGATAGAATCAGGTAGACTGAGTCTTATGAGACCCTTAGCCTTCCAATATTTTAGATTCCAATCAGCTTGTGCCATTGCGATTGGTTTTACACTGGATATGATTTCCCATAGGTCTCAATCAACAAGCATGTCTTCCATCTTAAGTTTCCATAACTCAAAATTTGTGCCATTGAATTTCTCCACCTCTAATCTTCTGGATGTGCCTACCATCTCTTTCTTGCAACAAGATTACAGAATACTCTACACAAAGCTCCAACTCAACCTAAGATTAGCTCAAAAAACCCCTACTCAACAACTAGGACCAAAGGTGATAAAGCTCTGATACCAACTGAAAGGAAGCTAGGTGTGTTGAAATCGCTTCATATACTAATCTAATGAGGAGAGACTAGTGTAAATTCTTTTTAACCTTTACAATTACAGAATGTTTAACACAACAATAGAGATATAGCAGCAACACACAACACAAGAATGTAAGACAGAAGACTTGAGAGAGACAAGATATAACATGGGGAAAACCCTTATCGGGTGAAAAAACCCCACACTCCAAAACTTGCACAATGTATTATCAAAACTGTAATGGTTTACAATACACTTGCAATGCAAGATCTCAGGAGTCTTCGAAACTCGTATCTGGAGATAATCCAGTAACATAATAGTACCTATCAATCACATAATACATCTCCTCTCAAAAGCACCTGTTTATATAGAAGATGGAAAAAATGAGCCTATCTTGAGATGGGCATCCAACATGTCCTCATGACCCAAAATCCATGCCTAGGGACACTTGTCCAACACTGTAGAATTTTCATGACACTTCTCATATCACCCCATCCCAAAGAGGTCACCTATTCCCAAGTTGGGCAATGAAAGATACTCTTACGATTGTCATAGAATCCGTCATAGCTGTCATATCTTACAGTTGTAAGAGAATCTATCATACATAGGACAAAAATCACATATTCTCTTACAACATGTCATAACCCTCCTTGGGATGCCCAAAGATGCCTTCTTCCAAGATGCCTTGTGACATATGTCTTCACCTATCATAGAATATTCCATTTACAATTCTTACGCATCATAGATTTGACATAGGAATCTGTCATAACCGTTTTGGTCAATATTCCCTTACACACTATCCAAGATGCAGATACATGGAAAAATATTTCTATCACTAAGTGGGATGCCTATCTCCTCATGTGAGGATAAGATTTACATGTGGTCACCTTCCACGTAGGATGACACATCATCGTGCCAACTCCCACAAGATGACAAAACATGATTTTCATCCTAATTACATAATAGGTAGTAAATAAAGACATACAATAAATAAATGCAAGGATTTACCAAGGTTGAGACACCTTAATTCCCAATAGGTAGCTTACAGTCCAGAACAATTGGGACCCTTGGCACACAAAACAAGACCTCCCCTGGCATTTAACAACCCACTCTGATGCATTGGCAAAGTTCATCAGCCCTACGAGCTATGGAATGCAAAATGTCACTCCTAGCACCTTTCGAGTTTGCCGGTAGCTTGTAGCCTGGAACAATTGAGACACTTGGCGCATGAAACAATACCTCCCCTAGCATTTACCCACCCATTTGGATGTGTTGGCGCAGTCGATTTGCCCCTACAACCTGTGGAATGCAAAATTTTATTCTTAGCAACTTTCTAGTTTGTTTGTAGCTTACAACCTGTAACAACTTGGATGCTTGGCACATGAAACAAGACCTCCCCTAACATTTACCGACCCACCCTGACGTGTTGGTATAGTCGGTTCGGCCCCATGATGACCAAAACAAAAAATATGCCACCTGGCAATGTTGTGCTGCATGAAACTGAAGCATTTTGTAAGAATGCATTTGATTTTGGCACGGTCAAATGGACTGGAGTTGACCAAAACTGAGATAATTTATTGTGGACAGACCCCACATACACTTGTAGGTCTAAACAAAACTTTTCCAGCTACCACGAATTCCCAGAACTGCTCCGTCAAAGTTTGGCAGTTTTTGCTCTTAAGATCTTAAGGAACTTTGCCGATAGCCTACTGCCTCGAACGATTGGGGCACTTGGCACATGAAATGAGACCTCCCCTAGTATTTATTCACCCACCCCAATGCATTGGTGAAGTCCTCTACCCCACGACCTATGGAATGCAAAATGTCACTCCTAGCACCTTCACACTACATAAAACTAAAGCATTTTGCAAGAATGCGTTTGATTTCAGTATGGTCAAATAGATTAGAGTTGACCAAAACTGAGAGAGGTTATTATGGACATACCCCACATACACCTATAGTTCCAAACAAAATGTTCCCAGCTACCACAAATTTTAAGAAATGCTCCGTCAAAGTTTGGCAGTTTTTACGTCTTAGGGATCTTAAGAGACTTTGTCGATAGCCTGCTACCCGGAATGATTGGGGAACTTGGCACACAAAATGAGACCTCCCCTAGCATTTACCCACCCAAATTGGCAAAGTCCATTTGGCCCCACATTCTATGGAATGCAAAATGTCACTCCTATCACCTTTCTAGTACATGAAACTAAAGCATTTTGCAAGAATGCGTTTGATTTTGGATGGTCAAACAAACTGGAGTTGACCAAAACTGAGAGAGGTTATTGTGGATGGACCCCATGTGCACCTGTAAGTTGAAACAAAATGTTCCCAGCTACCACGAATTCTAAGAACTACTCCATCAAAGTTTGGCAGTTTTTGCATCTTAGGGATCTTAAGGGACTTTGCCAGTAGCCTGCTGTCCTGAACAATTGGAGTGCTTGGCACATGAAACGAGACCTCCCCTAGCATTTACCTGCCCACCCCAACACGTTGGCAAAGTTGGTTCAGTCCCACAACCTATGGAATGTAAAATGTGACTCCTAGCCCTGAGGATTCAATCAAGTAGTCCTTAGGTTGATATGACCATTCTAAGCTTGACATATGACTACTACCATTTGCATATAATTGTACATTTATAAAATGAGTGTTCTAAGATCTTTATAACAACCTTCTCTATTTTGCTGGGACAACACTATCCTAATATGTGTTGACAGTGCTAAAATGTGAATAATGGTATGATGATTAGTAAATACTCTTAGGACCTTGATGACTATCCTTGCAATCATATGACTAGTTTTTTAATTACTAGATCCCCCCAAATGGAAGCTTTGCTCATCAAACAGATATATGGTTGACCATATACTGCATGATAATTCATGATTGTATGCTTGTCCATAAGTGTACTGTGTCATAGTTGGTCTATTTGCCTTGCTAGGGTTGTCTTTATGTGGGAATGACATGATTGACTTGATGGGGTTGTCTTCCCTTCTTAATTTAGGATTTCTACTCTCTAATTACCAACACAACTGTCTCTTCATTATGACAGTCCTCTTGTTTCTCTCTTCTACACTCTCTACTTGTAGACTTTGCATTCATAATGCCAAAGTATAAGTATCCTATAGGAAGACAATAATGCCTTTGATACATGATAGTCAACCTAGGGTTATCTTTGATCTTTGTATGACAAACACCTAATTAATTCTAGCTACTTGTAGTACCTCTAAGCATCTCCTATAATATCGCCAAGTTCATGACTAGTTTATGCATACATTGTCACCAGTGGAGCACACGTTACAATGCCTAAAACCTTAATCTATGCATGTACATGTGTGAACAACATTTAGAGATGTATGTTATTCATTCTACCTGACTAGAGCCCATATGTCATAAGGTTTTCTGCCAGTGAGGGGGTAGTTTTAGAAAATTTTGATTTTCTCCCAATTCCACCATTCAAATCCTCTAAAACTTGGTGGAAACCATATTCAGGTATATACAGATCTACAAGAAAGATTTCATAGGTTGATCACACATGTAAGTTCCATTTTGAGAAAGCCCTACTCTTTTTGGCCTAAAAAGACCCTATTTTAGTGTATTTTTGAGATCTCTTATGTTGGGTGAGTGATATCTACAAGGGGAGTGTTTAGACATGTTAGATATGTCCACTTACACCTTCCCTATCAATATTAGGGACTGATCAATCCATTTGGTCTATGTTGTTACAAAACAACCCCTAGAATAGGCCTAATTTGACTGTAACAGTCCAAGTTTTATCTATTTAGTATAAAACAAGGCTACCTAATTTTTACATATGTTTAATAAGGGACAAAAGGGTATCCAAATCAAGTATTAGATGTCAATTATCAGGTGTATTAAGGTAGTTATTACATAAAAGGTCTCTGAAAAGGGCTACAAGCTCCTAGACCACTTACAAAGTAAATACATGTTATACTGATCACAAAGCTTTGCCCATGCATGGATAAGGTTGGTATAGTGAATTTAAGCATGTATGAGTATTTTCAAACCATGGTGAATTTCTATAAGTCTTCCAATCAAGATTTGGTTTTGATCTAGACCTAGAGTGAAGTTAGTGTGAGCTAGTGGGAGATTGAATTGCTCAGTTCATTGCATGAACATATCAAGTTGAGATCATATATTCTATTACATGATTCTAGACAAGATATATGTCATATTAAAGGACCATGAAGGTTAGAATTCATGTGAATAATGAAGGCATGATATGTTGTAAGAAAGTGTTCAAGGTAAAGAGCCAAATTGATGTGAGTACGGTTGAGCTAGGATGGCATCAAAAGCATAAAGGATATAGCAATTTTGTCAAAAATTGTAGTTGCAACTACCCTGCAAGACATGTATACAAAGTGTGGAAGCATAAACAAGGAATGTGGATTGTTTGATACAACACCACAAAGAGATGTCCTCTCATGGGATGTAATGATTGCAAGATATGCAAAAAATGGATTTGTTGAAAAGATTTTAGAAACTTTCAAGTAAATGCAATTGGCATGTGTAAAGCCAAATTTCACAACCTTTGCCAGGGTCCTCCCTATTTGTACACCAAAATATGATATTTGGAACATCGTATGGACAACCGTCAAAGCATAAAGGATATAGGAAATTTGTCACATGTTGTAATTGCAACTGCCTTTGTAGACATGTATGCAAAGTGTGGAAGCATAGACAAGACACGTGAATTGTTTGGTATGATGCCCCAAAGAAATGTTGCCTCATGGAATGCAATGATTCCAAGATAGGAACAAAATGGATTTTTTGATAAGGCTTTAGAAACTTTCAAGAAAATGCAATTGGCGGGTGTAAAGCCAAATTCCAAAACCTTTGAAATGGTATCTTTGGAACACAGTATAGACATCCATCAAAGCATAAAGGATATAGCAATTTGGTCAAAAGTTGTAGTTGCAACTACCCTGCAAGACATGTATGCAAAGTGTGGAAGTGTAGACAAGGCACGGGACTATTTGACACAACACCATAAAGAGATGTCCTCTCATGGGATGCAATGATTGCAAGATATGCAAAATAGATTTGTTGAATTTAGACTTTAGAAACTTTCAAGTAAATGCAATTGGCATGTGTAAAGCCAAATTCCACAACCTTTGCTATCATCCTCCCTATCTGTACACCAAAATAGGATGTTTAGAACAGCGTATGGATAACCATCAAAGCATAAAGGATATAGGAAATTTGTCACACGCTATAATTACAGCTACCCTTGTAGACATGTATGCAAAGTGTGGAAGCATAGACAAGGCACGTGAACTATTTGGCATGATGCCCCAAAGAAATGTCACCTCATTGAATGCAATGATTGCAAGCTATGAACAAAATGGATTTTTTGATAAGGCTTTAGAAACTTTCAAGAAAATGCAATTGGCGAGTGTAAAGACAAATTCCAAAACCTTCGAAATGGTATCTTTGGAACATAGTATAGACATCCATCAAAGCATAAAGGATATAGCAATTTTGTCAAAAGTTGTAGTTGTAACTACCCTATGGGACATGTATGCAAAGTATGGAAGCATAGACAAGGCATGTAGACTATTGGATACAACACCACAAAGAGATGTCCTCTCATGGGATGCATTGATTGCAAGATATGAAAAAAATGGATTTGTTGAAAATACTTTAGAAACTTTCAAGTAAATGCAATTGGCATGTGTAAAGCCAAATTCCACAACCTTTGCCAGCATCCTCCCTATCTGTACACCAAAATAGAATGTTTGGAACAGTGTATGGACAACCATCAAAGCATAAAGGATATAGGAAATTTGTCACATGTTGTAATTGCAGCTACCCTTGTAGACATGTATGCAAAGTGTGGAAGCATAGACAAGGCACGTGAACTATTTGGCATGATGCCCCAAAGAAATGTTGCCTCATTGAATGCAATGATTGCAAGATACAAACAAAATGGATTTTTTGACAAGGCTTTAGAAACTTTCAAGAAAATACAATTGGCAGGTGTAAAGAAAAATTTCACAACCTTAGCAAGTATCCTCCTTGCCTATGCCAAAATGGAGGACATCCATCAAAGGATAAAACATATGGGAATTTTGTTAGATGTTGTAGTTGCAACTGCCCTCAAAGGTCCATGTATGCAAAGTGTGGAAGCATAGACAAGGCACGTGAATTGTTTGGCATGATGCCTCAAAGAAATGTCGCCTCATGGATTGCAATGATTGTGAGATATGAACAAAATGGATTTTTTGATAAGCCTTTAGAAAATTTCAAGAAAATGCAATTGGCGAGTGTAAAGACAAATTCCAAAACCTTAGAAATGGTATCTTTGCAATACGGTATAGACATCCATCAAAGCATAAAGGATATAAGAATTTTGTCAAATGTTGTAGTTGTAAGTACCTTGCAAGATATGTATGCAAAGTGTGGAAGCATATACAACAAACGCGAATGATTTGACATGATGCCTCAAAGAAATGTCTCATGGAATGCAATGATTGAAAGATATACACGAAATGGATTTTTCATAAGGCTTTAAAAACTCTCAAGCAAATGCACAAAAGTAAATTTCAACCAAACGCAAATTTTGGCACGTCTAAAACCAAATTGCACAACATTATCCAGCTTCCTCCTTGCCTATGCTAGAATGGGATCTGGGGAACATGGTGTGGACAACCATCAAAGCATAAATGATATAGGAATTTTTTCATATGCATTGTATTTGTAGCTACCCTTGTAGACATGAATGGAAAGTGTGGAAGCATAGACAAGGTGCGTTCACTATTTGAAATGATCCTTCAAAGAAATGCATAGTCCCACAGACTGCAATGATTGCAATATATGCACAAAATGGATTATTTAAAAATGATTTATAGACTTTCAAGCAAATGCAATTGGCACGTGAAAAACCAAATTCCTATAACAATAATTGATCATCATATTAAATATTTAATATAAACTGTCATATACATAATGTCATGAACGTAACATCTAGTTTATATACAAAGCCATATAGGCATGTCCAAACAAAGCCATACAGGCATATATATAAAAATATACATTGGTAACATACAAAAGTATGTATACAAAGCCATCTAGGCATACAAAAAATGTTCCAAAAACTAGTTTCCTATGGACTTTTATGAAATAATCAGCGGTCCTTACTTGACCATGAAGATGGAGAGCCAATCCGTGACTCATCCTCTCTCTGTCATTGAGTAGACCTCTTCGACAGAAGTTCATCCAGCTCCAACTGTTAATACAATCAAACAATATGCACATTACTATAGAAAATGTACATGAAATATATAACATCACATATGTAATCGATCACTTACCACCATCCAATGATCACTCTCCATCATCTTGTCTCTCTCTTTGTTCATAGTTGGATGGGCTGGAGTTGTGACCTCCTGTGAGAAGCATCAAGAAGAAAAATTAACTAAACATAAATATCATTTATGAACATCAAATGACATGAGATAAAACAAGTAATACAAATTATGACATTTTCATGTTATTGGCTCATACCTCGGTCAAAGGATTTGAAGACATCATGGCTGCAGCAATACCTACCTACACTGACTCACGAAGATGAGGAGTCTCCATTTTCAACAACTAAAAATCAAGTTCAAGATTATTCGACCAAAATAAATACATAACATTATTTTAAAAATGCATAATGATTAGAAATGGTTAAATTTACCTCTATATAAGTGGTGGATTTGCATCCAGGGGACAAAGGAAATCGTGGAGGTGCCGATGACTATTGAAATCATCAAATTGTCACAAAATAATATTACCATTGACATATCTAAAATAATTACAATCATGTGATAAATACATACCTGATAACTTGACCTCCTCTCATAACACACTAATGGATGGGTAATAGAGGCAAGATGAAGACTCTAACCCTAGAATTTCATTGCGCAGACAATTACATACATTATTTTTTACTTATAATATAGAGTCATATAAAATTAATTACAAATTTTAAATAACTCTATATTAAATCAAGATGAAACTTGTAAAAAATTAACTGAGAGTCAATACCAAATGTATATTGTAAGAGATCATTGATGAGAACAATCTCATCTAATATGGATGCCTCCATCAATGGATGATGCCCCTGCATTGCAGTATCTTGCCGAGAGTCCTACTGTGCGTCCTGCGTCCCATAATCACACAGGTTCCCACATGAACTACACAAATGTGGGGACAAATGATGCCTACTGCTCTCACGCTCATTGGCCTAGGTAAAATCATTAGCATGCTGTGATAGAGACTGCGTGAGAGTAGTCAATGAATGTAATGTCTCCACCTCAACACTCTCCTTCAAAGTCGAAGGGAGTGACCTATGTTCTGGCCTCAATAGGGGTATAGGTACATGGTTTTCATCTCACTGAGCCCCCTCTCTATCTTGGGCAGAGCCACCACCTCTACCCTGGACCTCACGAATGTCAAAATAATTGGGAATCTTCTTGAGGACGAACTTGCAATGGAGTTTCCTCAAGAAATATTGTGGCACCTCATCATTGTTGCATGGGCACTCATTGAAGACCATGTACCATATATCCCAAAAGTTTTGGGATATTTCTTCATTCCTACAACAATGAATAGGGAACTGTTTGCAAGTTTCTTCTAATCTTTGGCCAATTTTGGGATTAATAAAGTGTGCACATAATTGAGATTTTGTAATTTTTTTATTCTTCACTTGTTCATATGACAATTTGTCAGCATAGTATCGCTGACACCTCTCCCTATAGTCTTGAAATTGAGTGATTTGTTTTGTCACCGAATTGGTGTGGGAAATAATCTCCTCCAGTGACTTCGCAAGTGCTCTCCTACGATTAGTGTTTGCACTTGGATTGTTTAGCATTTGAATAAGAGTTTGAAGATGTTTCTTGTTTTCTTCTAATATTTGTAGGTAGTTTTCTTGACTATCCCTTACATTGTGAGGATGTGAAGATGGGTTTTGAGGGTTTGGAGGGTTTTGGGGGTTGTTTTCACCCTCCTTAGCTAGATTTGGGTTTACTCTTGCCTCAATAACTATAAATGCAATATAAAAACTAATCAAACATTGCAAAAGTCAAAAATTCTTCTCAAACTAACAAAAATAATCAAACCCTACCTTCTTCGGCCACTAGACCCTCCAAATTTGCTTCATGACGTCTTTGGTGGCGAGGTGGCATCATGAATTTATCATTTTCTCTCTTGCACTTGCTTGGAGAGACTTCCCTTGAACGCGATCGCACTTTCAACACTATTTTTTTTGTAGATTAACTCCTTTGGTCGTGGATGAATGACAAGAAAATGAGTTTTTTTTTAGTTTTAAGTAAAGGAAACACACGAGCACATTATAACGCGCTCAGATTTTTTTCTATTTTGGACCAGAAAGTCCCATGGTGGTGAATTATTGGTCCCCCATCTCTTTGCATATACACCTAGGCAAATTACACTTTGACTGTCACAATAAACTATCATTGCACCTTGTTTTATTCCAATATCTAAACATACTATCTTAATCCAAATGGATTCTTTACAAGCGTTAATAGCTTCCATATACTTAGCTTTAGTAGTAGACAAACCAACCATAGCTTGTCACTTAATCATCCAACTAATTGCACCACCAAATAAAATAAACATGCATAATAACCGGTGGACCTCCTGTTATCAACATCACCTGCCTAGTCTGAATCCACATAACCATGAATATCAAGGGAATGCCTGATTCCTATAAAATTACCATGATAACACAAGGAATACTCTGAGGTACCCCAAAAATATCTAAAGACTCTTTTAACTTCATCCTAATGAACTCTAATAGGATTAGACATATATCTGGATAGAACTCCCACTACTTAGGTAATGCCTAGTCTGG
Source organism: Cunninghamia lanceolata (assembly GCA_027924645.1). Classification (NCBI taxonomy): domain Eukaryota; kingdom Viridiplantae; phylum Streptophyta; class Pinopsida; order Cupressales; family Cupressaceae; genus Cunninghamia; species Cunninghamia lanceolata. The sequence continues at coordinate 8,433,520 of BSBN01000677.1, read as the reverse complement.
TATAGACCATAACATACATCAAACTTCTAATTGTACTTTGGTAAGACACTTTTCTCATGTCTTCCATCTTTGATGGGGATGTTGGACATTATGAAGTAGATAAATTCATTCCAACTGTAAGAATGGTCTACAATCTTGCATGTTAAACCTCTATAAGATTGAATTGACATACTTACTGTGGCCAAGCCATAGTTTTCTATTTATTCTATCTCTTTTGATTTCCATCCCAAGAATGTGTTTACCTACACCTTAGATGCAAGGTGAGACTTTAGTTCTAAAATCATTTATTTCTCTTTACCAATAATAACATATCATCAACATTTAATGTAATAAATAGGAAAACAATCACCATCATAGTGATTTGATTTAAAATGCTTAAATCCCAAACTCAACACATATGTATCAAATTTTTGGTACCACATCCTAGGACTTTGTTTGAGGCCATACAAAGATTTCTTCAATTTACAAACCAAATTAATTTTACCTTTCACCAGGTAGTTCTCTGATTGTGTCATATAAATATCCTCCTCCAAATCACCATGAAGGATTGTCATTTTCACATCCATTTGCTCAACCTCTAGATCATAAGCAATAGAAATAGAAAGCAAGAATATAATTAATGTCATTTTAACAACAAGAGAAAATATCTCACTGTAATCAACACCCACAACTTGAGAGTAACCTTTTGCAACTGGCTGTGCTTTGTACTTCTCAATACCTCTATCTAAACTAGTCTTTTTCTTGAACACCCATTTACAACCAATATGTTTTCATGCTTCAAGCAATGGTACTAGATCCCATGTATCATTCTTTTTCAAAGCTACTATCTCTTCACCCATGGGAATATTTCAAGAATCTACATTATTCATACCTAATGCTTCTTCTATAGATCTTGGTTCATCCATTTTAGTATTCAAAGAAAAAATACATCTCCAGTCATTAGGTGAATACCTTTCAGGTGGTTGTTTGTGCCTTGTAGATCTTCGAACACATTGAGTTGGAGGTTCTTCCTCCTCTTCTGAAGATTCAGAGCTAGATGAGCTCTCATCAACTTCTTGTCTATCTAGGGACCTCAATTCAACTTTCTCAAGCGTAGAATATAGTTGAATCACATCTTAATGTTCACTTTGTTTTTGTTGCAATGTAATAGAGGGTGATGCCACAATAGTGTGTCCCACTTATGGGACATTCTAATTTTTTTTTGAAATCACATATTTTTTTATAAAAAATAATGATTTAAACCTTGAGGGGTTCTATCCAAAGGGGTTAATTAAAGGGGGTTAGATAAAACCCCCTTAGATCAAAATCCCTTGGAAATAACCCCCTGGTCTTAAATCAAACCCTCGATGGAGTCTCCCCTGCACCTATAAAAATGCTAACAAAAAACTAATTTTGCTTCACCTTTTGGGGGATCAAATGAAGTTATTTAGAAATTCTATTTTGTAAGTGTATATCCCTTAGTATAATCTTTCCAAAAAGTATGATATTAAGTATATTTTATTTTATTATTATATTTATTTTCTATTTTCTAGTGAATGCAAGTTTTTCACTGAACATCAAGGTCTCTATTCCACACACACACAAAAATTAAAAAAAATAGAGAATTAAAAAAAAAAATCTAAACACTAGGTATTGATGTCCTTGTTTCAACAAAAAAAGTTAATTTGGATACATATAGAAAAAATTATGTTGTATGATATAAACCTATGTTTGAATTATAATTAATCTCACATCAAAAATTAATTAAAAAACACACAACAAAAAATTATGAAAAAAATCTGCGCACTAAATATTGGTGTTACAAATCTATATTTAAAAATTTATAATTTTATCCTTTCTATAAAAAAGTTATGTTGTATGGTATAAATGTCACTTTTTTAAAATGTTGTTAATTATAAAAATAAGTTATTAAAAGTTACGTTAAAAAATTCACAAATTATTTCTTAATTTTTTTTTAAAATACATTTAGAATCTACACATAAAATCTCAAAAATCACTAGTTCACATCATCTTCAAATTCTTAACAAATTAGTTGTTATAGGTGTCAGAAAGCAAAAATTTGGTTAAAAATGTTGATTTCAATGTCTATATTTGACCAAAAAGTGGAACACAATATTGTGGGTTGACTTTAGAAGAAGGTTTAGTTTCTCTAAAAATCACACACTTCTACTATATATAATTACCTTCTATGCAACAGGATCCAAAAGCTTGTATCCTTTCACACCATAACTATACCCAATGAAGATACATTTCACATATTTATTTTCCAACTTTGTTCACTTCTTCTTTGGCACATGTACATATGTCTTGCAACTAAAAACTCTAAGATGTCTCAATGAAGGCTTGTGACATGACCATGCTTCCATAGGTGTTTTATCTACAAGAGATGATGTAAGAGACCTATTAATCAAGTACCAAGTAGTGGCAATAGCTTCAACCCAAAACCTTTGTTCTAGACTAGCACCACTAAGCCTTCAATGTCCTATTCATTCTTTCTACAACTCCATTTTTTTGTGGATAATATACAGTTATCTCTTGTCTCTGAATTCTATAATCTTTACAGAATCTATCAAAATCATTAAAAAAATTCACCACCATTGTTAGTCCTCAAACATTTGATTTTATTTCTAATCTGTAACTCAACCATTGCTTTAAATTATTTAAATCATCTTAAAACTTCAGATTTACTCTTTATAAAATATACCCATGTCCTACTATAATCATCAATAAATGAAACATAATATGTCAATTTTCCAATGGAAGGAACATCTATAGGACCAAACACATTAGAATTAATAAGGTCCAATACACCACAAGATTTATGAGAACTTGAGTAAAACTTAATGCAATTTTGTTTACCATAAATACAATGCTCACAAAAATCGAAATCAAGATTACAATCAATCAATCCTTCAACAAGGTTTTTATTTTTCAAGGTCTTTAGACCTTTTTCTCTAATGTGGCATAGTCTCTGGTGCTATAACATAGTCTTCTCCATAGGTAACTTTGAATTAGAAGAAATAACACCCTTAAGTACCCAAAAGCCATGACCATCCATTGAAGAAGAAAATCTTACTTTTTCAATGATGTAGTCATAGACTTGCTTTCCACAAAAGCACTATTGCATTCAATAGTGTATACATCAAGCTTATATAATGTGCCAAATTTGACACCTCTAGAGATCACCATAGCACCTCTAACCATCTTGCATCCTACATCAAAAAAGACTACCTGCACACCCGCATCTATTAGTTTGTTCATAGATAATATATTTCGTGCTAACCCATGGATATGCATGACACCATTAATCTTTTTTACTCTACCATCAGGAAATCTGATTTTAACTTTACCATGGCCAACAATATTTAAATAAGAATATCACCCAAGTACACAGGTTACCTTCATCAAATTATTAATATTAAGAAAACTAATATCTATTAGGGGTCATATGGAAAGATGCACCTAAGTCAATTAACCATGTATCATTACCTATACGAGTAGCCACAGTTGCAATGAATGCATCACCATATTCCTTCTTGAACTTAGAAGCATAATCAAATTTATTCATTTTTATCTTATTTTCTTCTTTTTACTCCTTACAGAAGTGTCCAAGCTTACTACAATTCCAACAAATAACTTTAGACTTTCTAGGAGATTTGGATCTCCTCTTGGACTTGGATTTGTCACACTTATTGCTCTTCTTTCCTTTTTCTTTAGGTCTTCCATGAATGTTCAGGGACTCTTTGGCACTGATGGATACCTTCCTCCTCATCTCTTTAGAAAGAAAAGAAATCACAACATCTTCAACTTTCAAGACAACAGAAGTACTCTCAATAGCCATAACAAGAGAATCTCATGAATCAAGCAAAGAATAAAGCAAGATCTGACATCTCTCCTCCCCATCCATTTTTACACCAACTGATGCTAATTGAGCCAAAAACATATTTAATGCTTCTAGGTGGTCTATAATTCATCCAACCTCTTCCATTCTCAAGAAATATAACTTCTTCCTCAAGGAAATCTTGTTCACTAAAGATTTGGCTTGATATATCTCACCAAGTTTCTTCCATAGTTTCTTTGTAGAGGACTCTTCATGGACATTAATTAAAACAAAGTTTGTCATGCACAATCTAATTAGACCCTTAGCTTTATGGTTCATAACATCATATTGACCATCCAAAGTAGCATCTATAGGTCTTGAAACATGCTCATCAATAGCATCCCATAGATCTCAATCAATTAACAAATCTTCCATCTTCAACTTCCACATCCCAAAATTGTTACCAAAAAATTTATCTACCTTTATTCTCTTTGATGTGCTCTCCATTTAAAAATTCTTGCAACAACATCACAAAGTATATTTTGCACAAGCTCCCACTCAAAATTGAATTAGTTCAAAAAAATTCAACAACCCACAACTAAAACCAAAGGTGATCAATCTCTGATACCACATGTAAGGAAGCTAAAGTAGCATAAAAACTTCCTACACTAATGTAACATACACCCTCAGATATGTTTTTTGTGCACCAAGTTTTTTGTTTTTCTAATTGTTTTGGGTTTAGGGTTTCATTGTATGTTTTTACATATTTTGATTTTACTTCAATAACATGGAATATAAAGCATATATTGAAAACCTAGAAAAACTAAAACGAATATCAATGAAATATCGAATACCCAGATAATACTATTAAAAAGTATGAATTATAAGTACATACCCATATCAAGAATCACAACTTCATGTCGATGTTGTAGCCAGACCATCAATATGAGCTAAGGAAATATGCTCCAAGCTCCTAGGAAAAAAGAGATTATTTTACAAATAGAGGCAACTCAATAACAAACCCTAGGCATCCACAAATGACAAGTAAATGAGACCAAAAGAGAGTTGTTGCTGTTCTCAGAACCCCATAACCTGTACCAGCAAAGTACAACCTCCAAGAAGGATAAATCTACCCCAAACACAATTAAAAATACTCCAAACTCGCTTTGTTCTACTCTACAGATATCAACAATCTAATGGTGATCACAACGAAGTAGAAATCAATACCAAACAACTCCCAATGGCTTCCCAAATAGTACGACCAATCCCAGATGTGGTACGGCCAACAACAACAGATGTACGACCAAAAAAATGGAATGGTTTAGCTGCTCAAAACTATCCCACAAGCAATCAAATATGTTCTTCAACTTGCTATCTCAACTGCAACCAAAAGGTATGAGAAATGTATCCATTGCAAGCTCAAATCTCCACCAAAATGGATCCAATGAAAGCCCAAATGAAGCTCCTAAATGAAGCCTCCAAGAATCTCTTCCTGATGTGGTCTCTCACACATGAAGAAGAGGACTATGCAGAGGTTTTCATCTCAACACAACCAATATCAAACCCTTGAAGCCAAACTCCAAACAATGCACAAGAATATCCAAAAAAGAGAGTAAAATCATAATCCAATCATATGGAGAAATGAACTTCACTTTTTCTTTTATCCCTCTCATTTCCCCAATGCCCAAGAATGAGGAGTAATTTTATATTTTTTATTAACATCTTATGTCTCCAAGTCCCCATATGGGCGTCCAACTCCTAGTGAAGCAACTTTAAGTTATAACCTTTTAATAAAGTGAAACACTTTATAACTTAATGTCCTATTAAAAAATAATTCACTTTACCCTTAATATTATAAGTTACTTCTTTAGTTTAACTTATATTTCATCTATTAATGCTTCGGGTAAATTGCTACCATGAATCTCATGCAATGACCCCTTGCTTCTATCCTACTATAAATAGTAAGGTGCTCCGTCCTGACTTACTATAAATAGTAAGTCACCAAATTGACACTCTAAACACTGCCATTAGCCTACGAGAGTCCCATGATAGGCTAATCTCCATCAACTATCTAACTGGGCTAAATGGGGGACATTACAATCCATCCTCCCCAAGATTGCTTGTCCTCAAGAAATCTTAGCTCGGGATGCTAAAGTATCTACTCATTCTCCCATGTCGCATCCTCAACTAGCAAGTTCTTCCATTTCACCAATACCCCCTAATGACCTATTTCCTTAGATTCCTTTCCCTTGTGTTTATGATAACCTCTGGGACCAATATTAGCTTCCCCTCCTCATCCAATGGTGGAAGTTTAGTTGAAGGAATCACATTGTGGCCAAATGATTTCTTTAACTAGGAAACATGAAATACATTATGCACTCTACTATCTGTTGGTAGCTCAAGCTCATAAGCTACTTCTCCCACTCTTCTAGCCACTTTGAACAGACCATAGAACTTGGGTTTTAATTTTTCAGCTCCACTCTTTTTCAAAGTGGACTGCCTGTAGGGTTGGAGCCTCAAATACACCATGTCTCCAACCTTAAAAATCCTCTCTACTCAGTGTTGATCAGCATAGAGCTTCTACTGATTTTGTGCCTGCTGCATGTTCTCCTTGAGCTCTTTACTATATCCTGGCTCTCCTGTAATAGATCTTTTGCCTTCGGCACTCAACAATCACCAAGTACTAAATTTGTAAAGCATGGGGCATCATACCCATACAAAGCCCTGAATGGAGTCATCCTAATTAACATGTGATAGGTCATGTTATAGCAATACTCCCCTAGGTGCAACCATCTGATCCATGCCTTCTATTGCCCCAAGACATAATTTCTAATATACCCTTCCATCCATTTGTTTACTATCTTTATTTGGCCATCAGTCTATGGGTGGTAACTAGTGTTGGGAGTTAGTTCAGTGCCACACAACCTAAACAACTCCTACCAGAACAAACTCAGGAACTTGTCCCTGTCACTCACTATCCCCCTGGGTATCCTGTGAAGCCTGAATATCTCCCAAAAGAATAAATCAGCTACCTATATAGTTGTGTATGTCACTGAAATGGCAAAGAAGTGTGCAAATTTGGTCAATCTATCGACCACCACATATATGCAATCCTTCCTCTGAACCTTAGGCAGCCCTATGATAAGATGTATTCCCATTTTTTATTGGGAATATGTAGTGGTTGTAACAAACCTACTAGATAAGTATGTTCATTTTTGTTTTGTTGACATATGGGGCATTCACGAATATACTTAAGGACTTCATTCTTAAGTCCTTTACATGTAAATGTCTCCCAAATCTGTTTGTATGTTTTGAAAAATCTAGGATGGCTAGCCATTGGTACGTCATGGAAAGTCCTCAAAATCTTCTTCTTAAACTAGGAGTTAGGCACTATGAATATCAAGACCTTATACATAATCAAATCTTTCACCACAGTGTATCTATCATCATGTATAGTGCCCTCAATGGCTCCTGTTGTCCAAGAGTCTTAGCATACTCTGCTGCAATTTTCTCCCTCCAATCAATAGATATCTCTCCAAACAAACACAAGTGGGGTCATCTAGATAATGCATTTGCAACCACATTTTTCTTGCCTTTGACATATTCAATGTAAAAATCATAGGCCTGGAGCCTACTAACCCACTTTTGTTGTCTATCATTCAAGTCCTTTTGGTTCATGAAGTATTTAATGCTGTTATGATCTATTTTTATTATGAACTTCCCTCCAACCAGATATGGCCTGAACTTGGCCAATGCATGTATAATCGCCAACATTTCTCAATCATACACTGAGTAACTCTTCTCCACACCCCTAAGTTTTCTACTCTCAAATGTAATACTTAGATGTTTCTCCTGCATTAAGACTACCCCTATCCCCTCTCCTGAAGCATCGCACTCCAACTCAAAAGGCTTGGAGAATTCAGGGATTGCCAACACTGGGCAGGTAGACATCAAGTGCTTGAAATGGTCAAAGCATTGCTGAGTTGAACTGGTCTACACAAAGGCTCCCTTCTTGGTTAAATCTGTCAGTGGTGCAGCTATCTAAGAGAAACCTTTCACAAACCTCCTATAAAAACCACATGACCAGAAGAACCCCTTAAGCTGAGTGAGGTTTGTTGGTGGAGGCCAATCAACTATTGCTTTAATCTTCTTTGGATCAACTTAGATACCATCTGCACTAATGATGTGAGCCAGATATGAAAGCTTTGTCATGCCAAAGTCACACTTGGACTCTTTGGGATAGAGGGACTCACTCTCAAGGATGCTCAAAACCTCCTCCAAGTGTTCCTCCCAACTCCTACTGAAGATTAATATGTCATTAAAGAAAATTAACACAAACTTCCTTAGTTATTGTCTGAAAATCTTATTCATGCAACTCTATAAGGTAGCAGGGGCATTGGTTAACCCAAATGGCATCACCAAAAACTTAAAGTGGCCGTAGTGACATCTAAAGGTTGTTTTCTCTATCTTTTTCCCTCATTCGTATCTAGTGGTATCCTGACCTCAAATTAATCTTTGAAAAATAACAAGCACCATGCAGCTTATCTATCAATTCATCAATCCTAGGAATGGGATACTTGTTCTTTATTTTCTTTTTATTTAAGGCCCTATAATCTATGCACATCCTGATGATCTCATCTTTCTTTTTGACCAAAACAACTGTTGAAGCAAAGGGACTCTTGTTGGGTTGGATGTGTCCCATCTCTAACAACTCCTTGATTGTTTTTTCTATCTCATCCTTAAGCCTCTTAGGATAACGATAGGGTGTAACCATTATGGGATTAGTCCTTTCCTTGAGTTCGATGACATGCTCGATCCCTCTGTCAAGTGGCATTCATGGAGGTATACTACCAAACACCTTACTATGCTTGGTCAATAGCTTCTATATATCAGGATGGTAAGCACCCTTTGGCTACTGTGGAGACTCTAGCATAATAAGACATTCTTCTACCCACTCTACTTGGTTATGTCGTAACATTCTCTCCATCCTCTTGAGAGAGACTACTCGTGGTCCACCATCTGATAATCCCCTAAGAACTAGTTTCTTTCCATTACACTCAAACTTCATTTCCATCTTATTCAGATTCATAGTGAACTCTCCTAGTTGCATCTTCCAATGCATGCCTAGCACCACATCTGTGTCTCCTATCCCAACAACATATAAATCATCTGTAAGCTCATACTTTCCCATCTGAATGCTCAAACCTATAATCTTCCTATTGCATGTGAGTTTGAAGCCGTCAGCTACCATATCCTTGAAGCCTTCAAACTCCTCCACCTTCAGTCCACGTCTAGCCACCAACCCCTCATCAATGAAATTATGTGTAGCACCTATGTCTATTAGGGTGATGATGTGCTAGCCTTCGAGCACTCCTCTCACTTTGAATGACCCAACTTTCTAGAAACTAGAAATTTGTGCCAATGTCCCATCACTTTTGCTACTATGTTGAGAGGCATTCTCATCCCCACTATCCTCTCTTTTTGAAGTCTGGTCTGATGCCTCGAACTGTGACTCCTCTACTGAATAATACTCAATTAACTTTGCTTTTGCCTTGTTAGCACATCTATGTGAAGCGTCCCATGGTTCCTTATAGTGAAAGTAAAGTTTTTTCCTTTGATATTCAATTGGTCATCAATTAATCGGTTTGATTTTCTTTTGTCTGGCTGGTGTCCTTCTGGAAGGGCTTCCTATCTTTCTCCTTATCCCTCCTACAGAAACCCTTTGTTTAAAATGTATTCCTCCATACAGAGGATTCCATGTCTCAGGCCTTTTTCATGGCCTCTTGAAGTGTCAACGGGTCTAATCCCTTAACCCAACCACATAAGGGATCTGATAGTCCATCTATAAATAATATGACCAACCTACACTCTGAGATATCTGGGACCATAATAGATAGGTCCTGAAACTCTAAAATGTATAAGTCCACTGATCCAACCTGTCTGAGTTGTGCCAACTCCTTAAATTGTAGTTTTGGATCCTTATTGTCAAATTTGTCGATCAGTCTAGCAGTAAACTCAACATATGAAGTAATCTGATCGTGGCCCAATGTAACCTTATCATTGCTCTACCATTCATGCACGTTGCCCTCTAAGTGTAAAGCTGCATAAGTTATAGCATTTGCTTCTAGCATAGGGCTGATCTGCAAATAATTGTCCAATTTTTGGACCCATGCTCTAGTAGTGGTTTTACCAAATCCATCAAAATATGGTAAAGTCATCTTACTAACCTTCTTCTGGAGTTCCTGATTCTGTCTATTTCCCCTGCGGGGTCTGTGTCTCATCCTAAGATCTCAGTACTCTCCAAATGTCATCTCAGCTGTAAACGTCTCACTGGATGCCCGCCAATCTCTCAGAATCTCATCCTAGAACTCAAGTTGTGTGGCCTCCTATTTAGAAACATTGTTCCTAGGTATAAATATAGGTATGCCAGGTCTATTACCTGCTATCAACTAGGAAGCTCTCATGTTAGTGACCGAAGCTTCACTATCATTGTCTCTATCTCTGTGTCTATCCCCATTGTGCTTGTCATCATTCTTCCTATCACCATTCTACCTATCACCTCCATTAGCCTTATTCATGTCCCCAAAGTTATTCTTGTTTCTATCACAGTTGTTATTTATGTTATTATCCATGTTGTTTCTCGCATCACGAGGTATCAACTAAGTCAAAATATGAGTCAATTCTTCTTGTGATTCCTGCAATGTCCTCTGTATAGTCAACTGCTCCCTAGCCAACAGGTTTAGAATTTCTTGCATACTAGGTTCTTCATTCTCTCTGTCACCCATCTCCTCAACTGGTACCTCAAATTCACCTAAAAAGGGATCTATCAATGGTACTTCTACTTGTTCTATTTGTAGAACCTGTATTTCTTGTTGTGACCTATTTCTTCTCAGATTGTAATGGTGGGTTAAAGATGGTATAGGAAGCATTTCTCACAAACCCTTCTATATGTTTATCTAACCACATAGGATGGAAAGATCACTACTCTGATACCACTATAACATACACCATCGGATATGTTTTTTTTTGCACCAAGTTTTTTACTTTTTTTATTTTTTTGGGTTTAGGGTTTCATTGCATGTTTTTGCATATTTTGATTTTGCTTCGATAACATGGAATATAAAGCATATATTGAAAACCTAGAAAAACTAAAATAGATATCAATGAAATATCAAATACCCAGATATTATTAATACAAAGTATGAATTATAAGTACATACCCATATCAGAAGAGATATTATTTTACAAATAGAGGCAGCTCAATAACAACCACTAGGCATCCACAAATGACAAGTAAATGAGACCCAAAAGAGAGTTGTTTTTCTCATAACCGCATGACCTGTACTAGCAAAGTATGGCCTCCGGGAAGGATATATATGCCCCAAACACAAGTAAAAACACTCCAAACTCCCTATGTTCTGCTCTACAGATATCAACAATCTAATGGCAATCACAACAAAGTAGAAATCAATACCAAACAACTCCTAATGACCTCCCAAATAGCACGGCTAGTCCCAACTGTGGTACAACCAACAACAGCAGATGTACAACCAACAAAATGGAATGGTTTAGTTGCTTAAAACTGCCCCACAAGCACTCAAATATGCTCTTCAACTTGTTATCTTAGCTGCAACCAAAAGGTATGAGAAATGTATCCATTGCAAGCTCAAATCTCCACCAAAATGGATCCAATGAAAGCCAAAATGAAGCTCCTGAATGAAGCCTCCAAGAATCTCTTCCTGATATGGTCTCTCACACATGAAGAAGAGGACTATGCAGAGGTTTTTGTCTCAACATAGCCAATATCAAACCCTCGAAGCCAAACTCCAAGCAATGCACAAGACTATCCAAACAAGAGAGTAAAATCATAATCCAAGTATATGGAGAAATGAACTTCACTTTTTCTTTTATCCCTCTCACTTCCCCAACACCCAAGAATGAGGAGTAATTTTATATTTTTTATTAACATCTTATGTCTCCAAGTCCCCATATGGGTGCTCAACTCCTAGTGAAGCAACTTTAAGTTATAACCTTTTAATAAAGTGAAACACTTTATAACTTAAAGTCCCATTAAAACATAATTCACTTTACCCTTATTATTATAAGTTAAATCTTTAATTAACTTATATTTCATCTATTAATGCTTTGAGTAAATTGATACCATGAATCTCGTGCAATGACCCCCTGCTTCTGCCCTACTTCTACCCTACTATAAATAGCAAGGTGCTCCGTCCTAACTTACTATAAATAGTAAGTCACCAAATTGACCCCCTAAACACTATCATTAGCCTACGGGAGTCCCATGATAGGCTAATCTCCATCAACTATCTGACTGGGCTAAATGGGGGACATTACAACCAATCTTGAGAGGAGGGTTATGCAATTTTTTTTAGATCTTTACAATAGTTACATAAATTATATAGAAATAAAGATAAATAGAAATCATAGCACAACACAGTGATTTACATGGGGAAAACCCTTTCAAGAGAGAAACCCCACACTCCAAAAGCAACCCAATTATTATTCAAAAATGTTAACAAGGTTACAATATACTTATAGAGCAAGATTTCATAGGAGTATCACCAACCAAAGATCTAGAGGCAACTTAATATATATAAGACTCTCACACACAACCTCCATCTCAAACACCTAACATATAGGAGATACAATACATGAAATTGTTAAACAATAATTAAAAAACCATAAGCTAAAACTACCCAAAAGTGATGCCCAAATTATTAGGGTTTCATTATCTCTAATCAAAGAGCCTTATGATGTGTCAAAACACACATCAACATGTGTAACTTCCCTTTACAACTCTTTTTTGTGTCCAACATGTTTTTACATTTTCCAATACGGGAGGCCCAACTTTTGAATGCCATAACTTTTGATCTAGGAGGTTGATTGGGCTTGTTTCTTTTTTAAATTGAAGAGATCAAAGAGATCTATGCATTGGGCACCTTCGATGGCTGTGTGGATAACCCATAAATTTATTTTGGCCAAAACCAACTCTATATCCCAAAAATTGAGTTTTTCTATTTTTTATAATAAAAAAAATACACTTTTTGTAATTGCAAGGTTGAGACACCTTTCCTAATAGAGAGAGGTTTTCAACAAAGTGCAAGAATGTCAAAAAAATATCTTATTTTCCTTTTTTCATCATTCCCTAAACCCCTTTTTCACGTTTTCTCCCTTTCTCCATTATAACTTGTTTTTCTAAAAAAATGCCTTTTTAAAATCAAATAATTCTTAAATGATACATTCCCAACATTATAGAATATAGCTAATGCATTGAAATTAAATATATTATTAATATTTACCACAACATTTAATTAAATTACTTTCATTAATAGAATAATTCTTTTCTCTATGCAATAATTCTAATTTCCCAAGGCAATAAAATTTACTACATTTTTCTTTTCCATAAATAATAAAATGTCATAGGCTCTTTCTATAAAAAAGTAATTAAATAATTTTTTTGAAAACATGGTAAACATGCCTTTCAAGAAAATTTAAATGCAACATGCTAAGAAAAAATTAAACACATATAAAGGACTTTCACATACAATATAGGTTTTCACAACATACAAATTTTAGAATTTCTACTTATTTGGATCTAGGTTTACATAGAGATATAGAGGATCCATCTCATACTTAGATTGAGTGAGATAAAGGCTAGTACAAAATTTTACCCAATACGAATGTCTCATTCATAACTAGCATTGGGGAATAACCCTGTACCTACACACTCAAGTCAAACATCAGACATATCTATACCATATATAATAGCTGAAGAAAAGAATAAACACCCAACATGGCATCACATCTAACATGAATCATCAACTATAATCATAAATATTGAATAACCAATAGTACTCCAAAATACTAATACAAGTGCAATAACACATCTATACAATATATAGGTATCGAAGTAGTGGAACAGTAGCACTAAAAGGTCCAACATATAAAATCACAACATATACATCCATAGGTAAAAGTTTATATGCAAATACAAAACCTATCAAAAATACCTTGATGGCATAATAAAACATCATTGCTAATAATAGTAGTGGATACAAAACAAAAGTAAAAAAATAACAAGGTGCAAGCAACAGAGGCATTACGGTTTCTTTCAACAACTCAATTATCTAGTTTGTACACTCAGGGGTAGCATCACTACTACATTACCTACTTGTGTCAACATCTAGGACATTCTCTACATGATTTCTTGTTGTCTTTGATCTTTTAAAATGTTGAGATCATCAAGGACATTCTCTACATGTTGCTTGCATGAGCTTATATGAGATTGTGTGGACTTGCATATTGTTGCATGTCACTTGTATGAGCTTGCATGGACTTGCATGTTGCTTGCATAGACTTGCATGTTGTTGCATGTTACTTGCATGAACTTGCATGTTGTTGCATGTTACTTGCATGAACTTGCATGTTGTTGCATGTACTTGCATGGACTTGCATGTTGTTGCATGTACTTGCATGTGATTGCATGTTGTTGCATGTCAATTGCATGTACTTATATGGGGTTGCATGTTTCTTGCATGTCACTATAGCTCAGGTTCAATTTGCATGACTCTTCCATGATGCTACAGGTTGTTGCATGACTCTTGCATGATACAAACAGGTTGTTACAAATTCAGATTGGGGACATCAATTATGCATGTTGTTTGCATGACATTGGTATGTGTTGGAGCACTTCAATTAACTAAAATAGATTGGGATAACTTGGGTGCCCATCTTGAGACTTTTAGTTGTGTTTTTTTATTGTGACATAACACTTAAGTTGACTAATTTTGAATGGGACTACTTGGGTGCCCACGTTTGAGACTTGCAGTTAACAGGGTGATTTCTACTATGCAACTTTTCTAGAGTTCACTATATTGGGCGCTTGGTTTTTGCATGAGGATTTGTCTCATGTTATTGGATATAGTTTAATATATTTTGAGATCCATGACTTCTATATAATGATGCCTTGAGTTGGTAGAAATTAATGACAGGTTTTGAAGTTGAAGAAGTAATGAAATGCTACCAGAATTCAAAGAGGATTTAGTATTAAATGTAAACATGATAATAAGATTTAATACTAGCATAGCATCTCTTTGGGTGTGGATTTTTTTCCCATAAGGGTTTCTCCACGTAAATTTTGTGTCAACTTCTTTGATGCTTTTTTCTTCTCTACTACATTGATTGAATGTGCAAATCACTTATCCAAAACTTAAAACTCATTAATCTAATTTTTAGATTTGAACACACATATTTAAAATTTTATAGCAGCAATTTCACCTTGATTTTCAACATTTGGTATCAGAGCTATGGTTCTATTGAGTGAGGGACACCTTTCTCTTAAAGTGTTGAAGGTTTTTTGGCTACATAGGGAGCTTTTGCCTTGTGGGTTTTGCAGATTTGTGAAGAAGATTGTTTACAATGGGTTCTACCTCTCATCTAGATATTGAGATGGATCTGGATAGGAGCTGTGGAAATTGAAGATGGAAGATCTCTTAGAAGAAAGAGATCAGTGGTTAGCTATTTCCAATGAAAATAATCCATCCACAACTATGTTTGATGAAGATTGGTTAAAACTTGAAACAAAGGCATGAGGAACAATAAGGTTATGTCTTGTAGATGTCATCCTGTTGAATGTTTCTAATGAATGTGTTATCACCTGAATTTGCACCTTGTTATTAAAGCTTTTGGCAGTTCCAACAAATTCAGTGTAGCATGGGAATGATCTCAAGGTGTGGGACCTTGCAGATGAGATCAGACCCTAGAGAAGGTTGGTTCCTCTTTTTAGACATAAGGTCCATAGAATGACAACTAAATCTAATGCTATGCTCAGAGGGAAAAGGGGAAGGAGAAACTGAAATTAAAAGGGGGGTGATGCACCAAGATTTAGTATGTTTAGCTGGAACTGACATGACATAGTGATGATTTCAAAGGCTGAATAAACTAACATAGACTCATTCCTACTCTAATAGAGATCAAAATAGAATATTAAAATTTATAAAGGGACCATTTTATCCACAAGATAAGTGAAAAGCATTCAAGTAGACACAATGAAAAAGAAATGAGAGAGGCAGAATCAGTTGTTTATATTAATCACAGAGGCTAAATAGCCATTACAAAGATACAAAAGATAAATACAAATTGGGAAGACACAGAATGATAATTTTCCACTCATAGTTGAACTAGAAATGAAGATAGAGAAGCCCAGAAGAGGACACAGTCAATCAAATTCATTTGGTTCTGGGAAATATCATGAGGTCAAGATCAAGAATCAAGCGCTTCAGTCTGAATAATGACCCAGTGACCAACCAACTTCAAATACATCTTTTACATATGCATATATAGCTTTTACATATCATTGTGCAAACCTGGGCATTGAAAATTAGTCAACAAGTTATGCCTAGTTGCCCATGCTGCATAAAAATATGGCCCAGAGGCCCTGTCAGAAGATATGTAGATTTTGAGTTTGCCCATACCCTGCGTACTGATTTTGACATTAAAAGGACCAATAGAGGTACGGGCCACTGAAACACCTCATCCTCCCCATTAATATTCAAGTACTTATGCATTGAAGGATTACACTATTTTAGCCACCTAGATGACCTTGGCCTGTAACAATGGCGTCACTATGGAAGCGCATTTTAGGCACTTAGAAAAGTCATACTTTTTAGCTTTTACAACACTTCAAATTATTTTAAACTTACTTTAAAATATTTTAAAGCAATACATTATATTACATTGATTTTCAATTTTCTGGCCCTTATTTTTCCTTATCGGCAAAATCTCTTCTTTGCGAACTTGGCATGTTCCTCCCTTTATGGGCAAAATTTTTACTTCACAAACCACTTCCTTGTCTGACTTTCTTTCTTTCTTTTCTTTATCTTCTTCATCGATGATTTTCCACTTTTACAAACTTGGCCTCCTTGGCTTTCTTCTCTGTTTTTGGTTCCTTTATCAATGAATTTATCGATCGACAAACTTTCTAGTTCACTAACTTGAACTTTCACCGAAGAAGGCCACTCCTTATCTTTTCCCTTTCCTTAGTCATTTTTTGGCCTCCCTTTGTCAACTCCTCCCTTAGTCAGCGAATTTGCCGATCGGTGAACTTGCCGGTTGGCGAACCATTTGGTTCGCGAACCTTGAGATTTGCTGATAAAGCACTCATTTATCTTTTTTCCTACCTTAGACATTCTTCCTGCTCTGGTTCCTTTAGTCAGTGAATCAGCTGATCGGTGACCCTTGAGTTCACCAAACCAAAATTTTGTTGACTAAGGCAAAAAAGAAAGGCAAAAATACTTGAATTTTTGGGATTTTCAAAGGGGCTTCTTCCATTTAGGCTTTCTTAGATCAGATATTTTTGATCAAAGAAAGTGGGATTTTTGGGATATTTTGGGCCTAGGCAAAATATGATGACATTTTGGCGACTATGCAGAGGTGTTTGCCTACTAAACACAAGGATCTAGTGGCCTTGGTGCAATTACAGTAGGAGGGATCACATAATGAACTGTCCAGGCCATGCATCAAGAGTAAACACAATGGAAACAACTCAAAGATATGAAACAAACATAGGTTCAATCATTTAGTATATCACAGAATTCAAATACAATTTGGCTGACAACTTGCGGGCTTACAATTAGGTCTCACAGGCCTGATTATAGAATACCAAAATAAGCACAAGATATAGCTTTGAAGCTTCTTCGTGCAAAATCCAAACTATGAACTTATGCTAATAATCATCACTACTTTCCTAGGGATCTATTACATCATTATATATCATCTCTGGAACAATAGATTCCTCCATGTCGGCCAAGGAAGATCACAAACTCCAATGAAGAGCTGTAACATGTGTACACGGGTAGGTCAGACCTAATCATGTAGAACTCCTCTGCAAATGCATGGAATGATGTGTGGATCTCAGGGAAGGTCGCCCATGAACCATAGAGCATTAAAATATGTGTCATTAGGCTCCACAAGTCAAGGAATGTTCCGCAAGTCTTCTCCTTTAGCTGATTGTTTGAGACTATCAGGATGCTCTGTTTTGAGAAAATAGTTGATCTTCTAATAGAAATATCTTTCCGGTACCTTAACCAAATGTTCTACAAATTGGATATGATGTAGATGAATGAATCTAGATACTAAGTCCAACTCCGTAAGATCTAAAATGATACTGTGGCAGAATACGGACCAAAATATAGAAACTGCTACTGACTGAACTACCTAAACTAAACTGGAAAAAAGAAACAAACTGAACTGCAAACAAACTAAAATGCAAATGTTTTTGGTTGATGCAAGATTGCTCTTGAACTAGGGATGCTCCTGCATTAGACATTCAAGGTTATTGAAAAAAAGTGAATCCCTCACTTTGTTGGGGCTAGATGAAAACCTAGATGGTCTACCTTAGCCTGAGAAATCCATGATGAATCTTCTTCCAGTTTGCCTTTCCACCTCATGAAGTATTCTTTGTATAGTCTTCCTTTGGTGTTGCGTCCAACTCTCCTGTCCAAAAAGTCTTCAATCTTCTCCAGTACTTGTTGTGTTAATTGCTTCTTCAAGTCCTCTGCCATGTTATCACTAAATTCTACTTCATGGTACTGATATAGGTCTGCAATGTTGAAAATAGGTGATATGCCCAATGTCTCCAATAGCTCTACTTCATATGCATTCCCTAAATCAAATTTTTTAAGTATCTTACAACGTCCAAACTTCTTCATCTTCAATTTATTATATGTCCGAACTAGAAATCTTTCTTTTCTCAAGTATACCATCACTTCATCTCCAACTAAAAATTCTTTGTGTCTTCTCTTTTCATCTGCTTGCTCCTTATATTTGCTATTCATATCTTCCAAATGCTTCTTAACCTAATTATGCATTGTCTCCATGTGTCCTGCAAATTCTTCTACTTCTACACTTCTCTTTTCTGTCATACCCATGTCTCTCAATTCTGTCACTCCTCTAGGATTCACTCCGATAATGATCTCAAAAGGTGTTCTTCCAGTACTCCTATTCACTGAATTATTGTATGCAAACTCTACTTATTGAAAGAATCAAATCCCAACTTCATGTCTTCTCTTCAACCAAACATCTCGACAAGTTTCCCAAACTCCTATTCACTACCTCTGTATGTCCATCAGTCTGTAGATGAAATGTTAAACTGAACTTCAAGTCTATCTTCATCTTCTTCCAAAGTGTTTTCCAAAAATATCCAAGAAATCTGGTGTCTTTGTCTGAAATTATACTCTCAGGCAATCCATGCAATCTCACAATCTCCTTGAAAAATAGGTTAGCTACATGCACTGCATCAGTTGTCTTCTTACAAGGTATTAAGTGTGCCATCTTTAAAAATTTGTCTATCACTGCAAATATAGAATCATGTCCTCTTTGTGTCTTAGGTAATCCCATCACAAAATCCATACTTATATCTTCCCAAGGTCTCTCCGGTACTATCAAAGGTTTATACAATATAGTATTCTGACTACTCCCTTTTGCAACTTAACAAACTCTACAACTCTGCACAAACTTCCTAACATCCTTATGTATATGAGGCCAAAAGTAGTTTTCACTCACCAAAGCCACTGTCTTGTCAATACTAAAATGTCCTGCCAATCCTCCACTATGTTTCTCCTTGATCAAATTATCTCTCATTGAACTTCTAGTTATGCATAACTGATTTCCTCTGAACAACATATCTTCTTGAATGAAATAGTCCAACCATTTACTCCTATCCGTCACAACAGGTTCCTTGCATGCTCCACAAGGTTCTACAAAATCAGTGTCACCCTCATACATGTTTTTCAATTCATCAAATCCCATTACTTCAACTCTCATCTCTGTCAGCAAGTTCCTTCTCCTACTCAATGCATCTGCAACTTTGTTTGATTTTCCACTCCTATGCTTCAACACAAATGTGTAACTCTACATGAACTAGATACCCATCTCATATGTCTCTGATTCAACTTACCTTGACTGTTCAAATATTGCAAAGCTTGATGATCTGTATACAACACAAATTCCTTAGGCATCAAATAATGTCTCCACTTCTTCAAGGCTTGAACTATGGCATAGAACTATTGATCATAAATTGAATATCTTCTCCTTGCATCATTCAACTTCTCACTGAAATATGCTACACGTCTACCTTCTTGACTTAACACTGCTCCTATTGCACTCCCACTTGCATCGCAATCTACTTGAAATACCTTATTGAAATCTGGTAATGCTAAAATAGGCTATTCTATCACCTTCTACTTCAACAGTTCAAAACTTTTATCTACTCTTGATGTCCATTTGAAATCTTTTATGTCACCTCTGATTGTCTCTGTCAGGATTAAAAACTAAACTAAAATTTCTGATGAACTTCTGGTAGAAACTAGCCAATCCATGAAATGATTTGACTTCTCCAATGCTCTCTGGTGTAGGCCATTCAACAACTGCTCTTACTTTCTTAGGGTCCATCTTCAATCCTTCCGCACAAATCACAAATCCCAAATATACCATTTCTTTTTTCATGAAACTACATTTCTTAATGTTTATCAGCAATTTCTCTTCTCTCAACCTCTACAAAACTTGTCTAATATGCCACAAATGTTCCTCTTTTGTCTTACTGAAAATCAAAATGTCATCCAAATATACAATAACAAACTTACCCAATAACTTCTTCAAGACTTCATTCATCAATCTCATGAAAGCACTTGGTGCGTTTGTCAATCCAAAAGGCATCACTAACCACTCATACAATCCTTCATTTGTCTTTAAAGAAATCTTCCATTCATCTCCTTCTCTGATTCTGATCTGATGGCATCCACTCTTCAAATCTATTTTTGTGAAATATTTTGCTCCAACCAAACAATCCATGATATCATCCATCCTAGGTAAGGGGAATCTATACTTAACTATGATCTTGTTTATTTCTCTAGAGTCAGTACACATTCTCCATTCTCCATCCTTCTTCAGTGCTAACACTCTAGGTACTGCACAAGGGCTCAAACTTTCTCTGATCAAACCTTTCTTCAACAACTCTTGTATCTATCTATTCAATTCTTCATTCTCTACTGGTGTCATTCTATGTGTTGCTTTGTTAGGCAAACTAGCTCCAGGAATAAGATCCATGTGATGACTAATACTCCTGATAGGTGAAAATCCTTCAGGTACATTATCTAATATGATGTCTACATACTCTGTCAGCAACTCTTTTATCTCCTCCGATTGTGATTCTTCGGTTTCCTTCTTCAATGTCTCAAGCTTCTTAGGAATCAAAGCATAACACATATTCTCATGTCTTAAACCTTACAGAAATTTTCTTCCATCTACCAAACAGATTCTAGCATTCCCACATACTTCGCCCTTAGGATCATCTTCCAAAGGAATCAAAGTAATTCTCTTTCCATTTGATGTTATAGTGTATGCATTCTTTCTCCCATCATGTATAACTTTTCTATCATACTGCCAAGGTCTACCCAACAAAATATGACATACATCCATAGGCATAATATCACACAATACTTCATCATGATAAGATCCAATATGAAATTTCCCCAAACATTATTCACTCACCAATACCTTATGATCATCCTGAATCCATTCTATCTGATAGGGCTTAGGGTGTTTCAGTCTTTCCAACTTCAGCTTAGTCACCATCTCCTCTGAAACTAGGTTATCTGAACTACCACTATCAATTACAACTTTACAACATTTACTTCCTAATTTGCATATAGTTCTGAACAAACTTTTCCTCTGCGGTGGTTCTTCATTTGTCTCTACTTGAAATAGTGCTCTCCTCATCACCAGTGATTCTCCTTTCTTCAGTTTACCAACTGAACTAGGTGATCCAACAGGTTCTTCTTCAACATAGGTTGCTCTTCCACTATTCTCTGTCCTTTTTCTTGTACTCCCCTAATTACATTCAAATGCTCTATGTCCTTCACCTTCACACTTGAAAAAAGTACCTCTAAATGTTCTCTTATCAAATCCTCTTCCTTCTCTTCTATATCCTTCATTCCGGTATGCGCTAGGGTTTCCTCTCTGGTAAAAGTTTATGTCATCTCTTCGGTAAGCATTATTATCTCTGTCATCCTTCTTCAATGTGTTCTCTTATCTACTCTATTCTGCAAATGATCTATCTCCTCTGGAAAATGTTCTGCCTCTCTAAAATTTACCTCCTCTGCCTCTTTGCCTTTGATCATGCCTCTATTCAATTTCTCAACTTTCAGGGCAAACTGATATGCTTCCTCCAAAGATGTCATCCTCACTAAACTTAGTTCTTCTTAAATGTTCAATCTTAGTCCATTGATGTATCTAGCCACTTTCTCTTTGCTTGCTTCACTATGTCCTATCCTTATGATCATCTTATGAAATTCCTCAGTATACTCCTTCACAGATCTCTCCTTTTGTTTCAGGTTTCGCAATATTTTCAACAACTCCAACTCATAGTCAGTAGGTATAAACTGATTCTTCAATTTTTTCACCATCCTTTCAACTTTATCTTTGCAAATTTTACGTTCTTTGGATCTTCAACTTCTTCATACTCAAAGTATTCTTCCATGCCATTTATCCAGTCAATCAACTCTTTAGGGTTCAAATTGTCAGTGTAATTTGGTACATCAAGTCCAAGTATTTTCCCAATCTTTGAAATAGCTCGCAACATCTTGACTTGATCTAATTCTTCTTCTTCATCACCTCCTAGGGTTTCACCAATTTGTTCAACAGATTGAAATTCTTCTTCATCATCACTTTCAACATTAGGTCTATGTGTCAATCCTCTTTGCCTATCTTCTTCGATAGCATCCAATCAAATTATCATTATTTTCATCATTTCCATCATCTCATCCTTTCTACCAGCCATTGTTCCAACAACAGGGATTCTCCTTGGCGGTATTCTTCCTAAGATTAGGGGCAAACTACCTCAATTCAGCGATCGGGCTACAAGGTGACAACTGCCTCACAATTGGCGATCAGGTACAACACAAGTAACCTGCCTTAGATCAGCAATCTACTTACAACAAGATCTTTCAAAAATCCTTCACCAACTTCACTCAATTCACTCCCAAAGATTCAAACTTTCACTCTGATACCACTTGGTGTAGTCACGGTAGGAGGGTTCACAGAATGAACTGTCTAGGCCGTACAGCAAGAGTAAACACAATGGAAACAACTCAAAGATATGAAAGAAACATAGGTTCAATCATTCAATATATCATAGAATTCAAATACAATTTGGCTGACAATATGCAGGCTTACAATTAGGGCTCACAAGCCTGATTACAGAATACTAGAATAGGCACAAGATATAGCTTTGAAGCTCCTTCGCGCAAAATCTAAACTATGAACTTATGCTAATGATCATCACTACTTTCCTAGGGATCTATTACATCATTATACATCATCTCTGGAAAAATAGATTCCTCCACGTCAGCCAAGGAAGATCACAAACTCCAATGAGGAGCTGAAACGTGTGTAAACGGGTAGGTTGGACCTAATCGTGTAGAACTCCTCCGCAAATGCATGGAATGATGTCGGATCTTGAGGAAGGTCGGAAATGAACCATAAAACATTGAAAGATGTGTTATTAGGCTCCACAAGTTGAGGAATGCTCCGCAAGTCTTCTCCTTTAGTTGATTGTCTAAGACTATCAGGATGCTCTGTTCTGAGAAAATAGTTAATCTTCTGATAGTGATATCTTTCTGGTACCTTAACCAAATGCTCTGTAAATTAGATATGATGTAGATGAATGAATCTAGATACTAAGTCTAGCTTCACAAGATCTGAAATGATACTACAATAGAATGCAGACCAAAATATAGAAACTGCTATTGACTGAACTAGAAAAAAGAAACAAACTGAAATGCAAATGTTTTTGGTTGATGCAAGATTGCTCTCAAACCAGGGATGCTCCTACATTAGGCCTTATATAATCCATTAGGGATAGAGTTAAAAGGAGACTGCAACAACACTTGAAGTAGGATGGGCTAGACCAACAAAAACTGAACATTGCCTTGAGAAAGCAAAAGAACAGAAAACAAACAAGGCAAACAAGCTCCTAATGAGGATGTTATCTGTGCAAGAGCACTTGGAGGAAGGGAAACCTAATACAGAAACTAGACTAACCTAAACCTAAACTAACCAGCCAAGAAACTGACTTAAACAAAGCCATTAACTGGTTCTTCAAAATAACTGCCCTTTCTCAACAATTTACAATGCTTTACATGCCTGTGTGTAGTGAAAAAGAGGTGGGGAAGGGATGGGTTTTCAATAAATTGACAAAACACTTCCCCAAGAATGGGAACAAACTCACTTGCCCACTTGAACTAATTATTGATGCAGCTACCTAGAAGTGGATAAATGGGTTGATCCCACTTGTTTGGATGCTCAACTTCATGCTCAGGAGTGAGCATGACAATTGGTGACTCTTCATGGTCTGCCTCCAGCCAGGCTAGATACTTGATAGGACATCCCCTTGAAATGACATGCAAATCAATAGAGTTGATCTCATGCCTCTTCTTTGATTCTTCATCATTCTACTACTGGTGAAGATGCTTTGGCTCTTGTGGCTCAATTGGAAATATGATTTCCTCCATCTTGTGCATAAGATACTCATGGTTTTCTAAATTAGGCTCAAAAAATGAGCCATGCACATGCTCGATGGAGAAATCTCCCCCACCAAAAAGTTGATATCCCTTTTGGATAATCAATAACAAATCTTCAATTTGTTCTTGCCCATGCTCGATCTCCACATCCTTATCTTCTATAAAAAATGGGAGCTCCTCAAATAGGCATGTATCATCAATTTTTGCATTTTCCATAATAGAGCTACTTACATGCCCTTCTTTATGAGCTAGAATCTCACTGTTATGCCTGAGCTAACATGCCAACAACTTGCCATCATTCTCAATGTTTTTATGTTGCTCCATAACTACAGCCAATGTTGGCATTTGCATGCCTTCTTCATCTTCAATATAGCTGAGCATTTCATGAAACAGAGCGGCATCATCAACCCTTGGAGCTATTGGAGCATTCTCCTCCACCATGCCTACATCATTCAACTGCAACTCGACTAGATTTTGCTTGAGTTGCCTCTGCAACTGGACCTCTTTACCAAGTCATCTTTGCATTTTGCTTTCATTCCCCTTGTTCAAAGCATGGGAAAACTCTTCAAATGAGAAAATCCAAGGGACTCAACTCTACACCTGAATCAGCACTAACCTTATGCTCAGTGCAATGCTACTCTATTAGATTTGGCTTAACTTCTTCTTGCAGCAGGTCTGAATTTTTTGTTTCAATAGCACATGAGGGTTCACAACTAGTAGGTTGCTTCACGACAGCCTCAAACACTTCCTTTTCTAGCTCATAAAACCCAATATCTCACCAAAAAATTGGTTTGTCTTTTAAGAGTGAATTAGT
This sequence comes from Cunninghamia lanceolata, assembly GCA_027924645.1. Lineage (NCBI taxonomy): Eukaryota > Viridiplantae > Streptophyta > Pinopsida > Cupressales > Cupressaceae > Cunninghamia > Cunninghamia lanceolata. The sequence goes on along the minus strand of BSBN01000677.1, from coordinate 8,408,289 downwards.
GCATGAGGGCTCATTATCAGCATGTGACTCCCCCTTGTTGCGGGTACCTCCTTCCTCGGCTTATCCATCCAATTAGCCTGATAAACAACAGGTCCACCTTTGAAAAGTGAAATAGTGTCAGGAAAAGAGGGGTGATGTGGGATAGGGACTAGAAGGGCTTCTTGAGAGGGTCATTCCTGAGGAATAATATGTTGAATTTGTGTAGGAATAGGCTCCTGTGAAGGCTGAGGGCCTCTTAAACTTGAGATTTTCAAATTTGAAGGTAGTCTCAAAGGCTCAAAGGTTTTCTCTTGCCTGAGGCTTGGGATCTTGAATTTGGGAATTATTTCAGCCACATACTAAACTTGCATAGAAGGGAGGGGTTTCCTAAAACTGGGAATGGAAGGAACTGATTGGGCTTCTAGCCTCCCTACATTGACAAGCATTTGCCTTAATTTCTCCTCAGATAAGGTTGCAAGCTACATTTTAATTTGCTCCTGGTAAGCCCTTTCCTCTGCCTCCATTTGATGTTGTTGAAGATGGGCTTAATAAGCCAGATCATCTTGATGTTGCTCATACATTTGCTCCCTCTTGATGTCATCCCACTCCTTTTGAAAATTTAACATGATATCCTTGAAACTGAGATTGCTGACATCTTGAGTTTTCTTGATAGGGTAGTTATACTGGTTTGGAGAAAAAGGGACCTCTCGAGGCTAATAGTAAGCATGATTAGACTGTCAAGAAGGCTGAACAGGGGTGGGAGGGAGGTAAGCATCATGAGGGTACTGATAGCATGTTGCAGCAGGGGCATATGACATAAAACCAAAGGCATTATGAGCTTGAAATTGCTGGTGGGGAGGCATATAATTTGCATTTTGGCTGGGTAGAGGGGAGTAACCATAGCTTCCATAATAGTTTGACATAATGGAGCATTAAAAATTAGAAATCATTCAAACAACCATGAAAAAAGAGCAAACAGATCTGCTCTTTAGAGAAATGATCTCACACCATAGAGTCACCAGGTGATTGAAATGCTTCTAAAAGAAAGTTAGACCAAGAATACCACCAACATCATGATCTTTGAAGTTCTTTAAACATTGGAACTGGTTGCACCAGTAGATTTGTTCAGCAGAGTCACCATGGTGCTTATTGAATGCTTTCACAACTGTGTATGAACTAAGAACAACACCAAATCCTCTCAGTTCATCTCTTACTCAGAGCAGAGGGTCCCACCAGGTGTGCCAAAACTATTATCACCTAAATTTTCACCCTGTTGTTGAAGCTTTTGGAAGTTCCAACAAATTTAGTGTAACATGGGAATGATCTCAAGGTGTGGGACCTTGCAAATGAGATCAGACCTCCAAAGAAGGTTGGTTCCTCTTTCTGGACTGAAGGTCCAGAGAATGACAACTAAATCTAATGCTATGCTCATGGAAAAGGGGAAGGAGAAACTGAAATTAAAAGGGGGGATGCACCAAGATTTAGTATGTTTAGCTGGAATTGACATGACATAGTGATGATTTCAAAGGCTAAATAAACCAACATAGACTCATTCATTCTCTAGGTCAAAATAGAATACTAAAACTTATAAAGGGACCACTTTATCCACAAGATAAGTGAAAATCATTCAAGCAGACATAGTGAAAAAGAAATGAGAGAGGTAGAATCAATTGCTTATATTAATCACAAACAATAAATAGTCATTGCAAAGATAGAAAAGCTAAATACAAATCAAGAAGACACAAAATGATAATTTTCCCCTCATAGTTGAACTAGAAATGAAGACAGAGAGGCCCAGATGAGGACACAGTCGATCAGATTCATTTGGTTCTGGGAAATATCATGAGATCAAGATCAAGTATTAAGTGCTTCAGTCTAAAAAAGACCTAGCAACCAACCAACTTCAAATACATCTTTTACATATGCATATATAGCTTTCATCAATCATTGTAAAGACCTAGTTGTTGAAAATTAGTCAACAAGTTAGGCCTAGTCACCCATGCTGCATAAAAATATGGCCTAGAGGCCCTGTTAGAAGATATGTAGATTTTGAGGATACCCTTGTCCTATGCACTGATTTTGACTTTAAAAGGACCAACAAAAGTATGGGCCACTGAAATACCTCATCCTCCCCATTAATATTTAGGTACTTGTGCATTGAAGGATTACACTGTTTCAACCACTTGAATGACCCTGGCCTATAATAATGGAGTCACTGTGGAAGCACATTTTAGGGCACTTAGAAAAGTCACGCTTTTTAGTTTTTACAACTCTTCAAAATATTTTAAACTTACTTTAAAATATTTTAAAGAAATACATTATATTACATGCTTTAATATTACATTGATTTTCACTTTTATGGTCCTTATTTTTCCTTATCGGCAAAATCTCTTCTTTGCAAGCTTGGCATGTTCCTCCCTTTGTCGGTGAAATTTTCATTTCATGAACCACTTCCTTTGCCAAATTTATTTCTATCTTTTCTTTATCTTCTTCATCGGTGATTTTCCACTTTTGCGAACTTGGTCTCCTTGGCTTTCTTCTCTACTTTTGGTTCCTTTATCGGTGAATTCACTAATCGGCAAACTTGTTGATTCACTAACTCAAACTTTCACCGATGAATGCCACTCCTCAAGTCTTTTCCCTTTCCTTAGTCATTTTTCGGCCTCCCTTTGTCGACTCCTCCCTTAGTCAGCGAATTCACCAATTGGCAAACTTGTCGGTCGGTGAACCATTTGATTCGCGAACCTTAAAATTTTCTGATAAACTACTCCTTTATCTTTTTTCCTTCCTTAGACATTCTTCCCTCTTCGATTCCTTTATTCAGCCAATTGGCCAATCGACGAACCTTGAGTTCACCAAACCAGAATTTTACCAATTAAGGCAAAAAAACTTGAATTTTTGGAATTTTGAAAGGGGCTTATTCCATTAGGCTTTCTCAGATCAGACATCTTCGATGGAAGAAAGTGGGATTTTTGGGCTATTTTGGGCCTAGGCAAAATATGACAATAGAACCTACCACATACAAGTTGTGGAAGAGGATAGGTGATATTTATCAAACCAAAAGTCTAACTAATAAGTTGTATCTCAAAAGGCAGTTGTATTCTTTAAAGATGAAGGATGGTGATTCTGTTGTAAATCATTTAAATGCTTTTAATTTGATTTTAATTCAACTTGCATCTATAGATGTTAAGCTAGAAGATGAAGATAAATGTATCTTGTTACTTTGTTCTTTACCAGAATCTTGGGAAAATTTAATTGTTGCTATCAGTGGTAGTGGTGTAGATCCAAAGATGGACAATATCATTGCTAATCTTCTTTCAGAAGAAATGAGAAGAAAGTCCAAAAATGATGGATCCCAAGATGCCTTGCATTTAAAAGGAAGGTCTAAGGAAAAGCACCTAAAGGGGATAAGAAGAAGGGTAAGTCTAAAGGACGTTCTAAACCCTGGTAAGATTAGAGTAAAGTGTTGGAACTATGGGAAACAAGGACATGTGAAGAAGGATTTTAGAAACAGGAAAAAGAGTTTAGATTCCTCCATAGGAAAATCCTCAGATGATGGTGATAATGATGCTTTGATTATTTCAGCCAACACTATAAGTAATGATGCTTGGAGTATTGATTCAAGTTTCTCTTATCATACAACTCCCAACAAGGAGTGGTTTACCAAATATTTAGCATATGATGGAGGAGAAGTTTTCTTTGGTGATAACTATACTAAACAAATTGTTGGCAAAGTTATGTTTCAGTGATGGAAGGATTAAAACCCTTAATGATGTTTTACATATTCTAGGACTTGCAAGAAATTTACTTTCTGTATCCAGCTTGAATGAATGCATGTGACATTTGACAAGTCTAGTTGCAGGTTGGTAAGAGGGAATTGGGTGGTTGCTAAAGGATCTCATATTGGAACTTTGTCTAGGCTTAATGCCTCCACTTTGAATAATCCATCCAATGTAACTAACACTAAAAATGCATGTATGTTGTGGCACCATAGATTGGGTCACATAAGTGAAAAAGGTCTTAGGACCATTATTAATAAAAAAATGGTTGATGGTATTTCTGATTATTTTGTTGGCAAAAATGATTTATGTGAACATTATGTGTTTGGAACATAGAATAGATCATCATTCCCTATTGGAACTAATAAAGCTAAGAGTTTATTAGAGATTATTCATTCGGATATATTTGGACTAGTGGATATTGACTCTTTTGGAAAATCTCAATATTATGTTACATTTATTGATGATGTCTCATGATACACTTAGATTTATTTTATGAATGCTAAATCTAAAGTCTTCACTAAGTTTAAGGAATTTAAAGCCTTAGTTGAGAAACAAACAAATTATAAGATAAGGGTGTTGAGATCAAATAATGGTGGTGAATATTGTTCTAAAGAATTTGATGAATTTTGTAAGCATGCAGGTATTGTTTGACAGAAGACTACTCCTTATACTCCCCAACAAAATGGGGTAGTAGAAAGAATGAACCGAACCTTAATGGAAAGAGCTAGGAGCATGTTGAGTAGTGCTAAGCTAGATCAGTCCTTTTGGGATGAGGGTGTAAGTACTACTTGTTATTTGATTAATAGATCTCCTTGTTCATCTCTTGAAGAAAAAACTCCTTATGAAATGTGGGTAGGTAAAAAGCCTTTTGTTTCACATTTAAGGATCTTTGGTTGTGAGGCTTATGTTCATGTGCCTAAACAAAAGCATACTAAATTAGATCTAAAAGCTCAGAAATGAATCTTTGTAGGTTATGGTGAGAATGTAAAAGGTTACAAGCTTTGGAATCTTCTAACCCAAAAAATGATTTTCTCTAGAGATGTGATTTTTAGGGAGTTTAGAGCTTATTCAGGTAAAGAAAAAGAAAAGGAGAAAGAAAAGACTAAAACAATGCACTTCGAGACACATACAAAAAAGTAGGAAGATGCACATGTGGAAGAACATTTAGATTAATTTGAGGACGGAGAAGAAGAAGAGAGTTTAGAGGGTTCAGATAATGATGTGTAGGATGAGCATACAAAAGAACATGAAAAGCCCCTTACTCCTACCTTGAGAAGATCCACAAGACAATAGAATCCTATTAACAGGTATAGCCCACCTGATTTTCGTTGTGTATTTGCTTTGTTAAGTACTAATGATGAACCTAGATCTTTCAGGGAGGCTCTATCTTCAGAGGATAGTGAGTCTTGGTTGCAGGCTATGCATGCGGAAATGATGTCCTTGGATACTTGTGACACTTGGGATCTTGTTAGTTTGCCCAAAGGAAGAAAGCCCATTGGTTGCAAGTGGGTATATAAAAAGAAGTTTGGTGTAAATGGTAAGTTAGAATGGTACAAGGCTAGATTGGTGGCCAAGGGTTACTCCCAAAGAGAGGGAGTTGATTTTAATAAAATTTTCTCTCTTGTTGCTAAATTAACTTCTATTAGATTCCTTTTATCTATTGCTGCTACTTATGATTTTGAAATAGAGCAAATGGATGTTAAAACTATTTTTTTGCATTGGGATCTTGAAGAGGAGATTTATATACGACAACCTAATGGTTTTATTGTAAAAGGAAAAGAAGACTTGGTTTGCAGGTTAAAACGATCATTATATGGTTTGAAACAGTCACCCAGGATGTGGTATCAGAAGTTTGATGCTTTTGCATTGAAGTTGGGTTTTGTTAGAAGCAAAGAGGATCATTGTGTTTATCTTAAGATTATTGATGATTAGATACTAATTATTATCTTGTATGTTGATGACATGTTTATTGGTAATAGCAAGGTGAACATTAGAGAGCTTAAAACTCAACTTTCTAGCACATTTGATATGAAGGACTTGGGGGTTTCTAGATATATTCTTGGGATGGAGATCAATAGGGATTGAGTACACAAAAATCTATGGTTAAGTCAAAGTATGTTGATACCATTTTGTAAAGATTTAATATGCATGACTGTAAACCAATAAGCATTCATTTTCTATTTGGCACTAAGTTTAGTTTAGACATGTGTCTTACTTTTGATGATGATTTTGAATAGATGTCTAAGGTTTCTTATGCTAGTGTTGTTGGTAGTTTGATGTATGCAATGGTTTGCACTAGATAAGATATTGCCCAAGCAGTGGGAGTTTTAAGAAGGTTTATGTCTAACCCTGGTAAAGAGCATTGGACTTTTGTTAAGAGGGTGTTTAGATATTCGTGAGGAACTTCTGATTATTGTTTGGTTTATCATGGTACTGATAATGTGGATAAGTCATTAGACATACAAGGTTTTGTTGATTCAGATTGGGTAGGTGACTTGGATAGTTGAAGGTCCACTAGTGGATATGTTTTAACTCTGTTTGGAGCTGCAGTAAGTTGGATGAGTAAAAGGTAGCCTACTGTTGCTTTGTCTACTACAGAAGCAGAGTATATGGCTGCTACACATGCCTCTAAAGAGGTAGTATGGTTATAGTGACTTGGTACAAGTATTGGTTTTGATTGCAGGATAATAAGGATTGGATGTGACAATTAGAGTACCATTTGTTTTGCAAAAAATCATATGTATCATGCTCGTACTAAGCATGTTTATGTTCAATATCACTTTTTATGAAAAATGGTTGAGAATGGTAAGGTATTGATTGAAAAAGTTGACACTTTGGTTAATGTTGCAAATTCTATTACAAAGCCAGTTACCACAAATAAGTTCTCTTGGTGTAGGAAGGCCATTGGCCTTGATCACTATACTTGTTAATAATTTTATTACCTCCTACATGCAATTGCAATGTATAATGTCAAGTGGGAGAATGTTGGGATAAGTTGTCATTAACTTTGCAATCCTAACCATTTTCATGTGTCTCCAAAGTTCTTGGAAAGTGTTCTCTAACACATAAGGACTTGAGAGATAAACTATTATTTAATTAAATCACTTGAACATGTTGTAGTTATCTCCTATGAGGTAGGACCCAATTTGGGTGCCCACTTTGGAAGTGGAGCCCATGGAGACTTTGTGTTGACTTCTTGAAGTCTATGTTAACTTAGTGATACTTCCTAGGAGGTTGGACCTATCTTGGGCACCCACTTTGGAGGAGATTCCAATGTAGACTTGGAGTTTTCTTTTTTGTTTGCATGAGTAGATAATGTTGATATACTTTGCATGAATATGATGTGGGAGTTATCAATGGAGTTAGAGATGCATGTTACTTGCATGTTGCTTGCATGAGCTTGTATGAACTTGCATGGACTTGCATGTTGTTGCATGTCACTTGTATGAGATTGCATGGACTTGCATGTTACTTGCATGAACTTGTATGTTGTTGCATGTTACTTGCATGGACTTGCATGTTGTTGCATGTGAGTTGCATGTACTTGTATGAATTTGCATGTTGACCATGTATGTTACTTGCATGGACTTGCATGTTGTTGCATGTGAGTTACATGTACTTGCATGTGCTTGCATGTTGTTGCATGTTGGTTGTATGTACTTACATGTCAGTTGCATGTACTTATATGGTGTTGCATGTGTCTTGCATGTCACTCTAGCTCAAGTTCAATTTTGCATGACTCTTCCATGATGCTACAGGTTGTTGCATGACTCTTGCATGATACAAATAGGTTGTTACAAATTCAGATTGGGGACATCAATTATGCATGGTGTTTGCATGACATTGGTGTGTGTTAGAGCACTTCAGTTAAATAAGATAGATTGAGACAACTTGGGCGCCCATCTTGAGACTTTCAATTGTGTTTTTTTTTATTGTGACATAACACTTCAGTTGACTAAGTTTGAATGGGACTACTTCGGCACCCATGTTTGAGACTTGCAGTTAACAGGGTGATTCTACTATGTAACTTTGGAGTTCACTATATTGGGTGCTTGGTTTTTGCATGAGGATTTGTCTCATGTTATTGGATACAATTTATTGTATTTTGAGATCCATGGATTCTATATAATGATGTCTTGAGTTGGTAGAAATTAGTGACAGATTTTGAAGTTGAAGGAGTAATGAAGTGCTACCAGAATTAAGAGAGGATTCAATATTAAATGTAAACTCGATTATAAGATTTAATACAAGCATAACATCTCTTTGGGTGTGGATTTTTTCCCATAAGTGTTTCTCCACATAAATTCTATGTCAACTTCTTTGATTTTTTTTCTTCTCTACTACATTGATTGAATGTGTGAATCACTTACACAAAAATTGAAACTCATTAATCTAATTTTCAGATTTGAACACACATATTTAAAGTTTTATAGCAGCAATTTCACCTTGATTTTCAACATAAAAAAATCATCATTGATTAAAACATTTTGGGTTTGACCAAAGCAAAATCAATCCTTCCCTAGAAAACTTCCCAAAGGTGTTCCTAAACATCATCAATTAGCTAAAACAAATCACAATAATCAAGGTGAACTAAAAAGCAATTAAAGCTTAGCATAGATCATATCTATTCACCAAAATTTTAGATCTGTACACTTGAGTTAGATCAACAATTGTGTAGATCACCTCCATAGTCGTAAAAATGATCCAAAACATTAGTCCATTTTCAAATTCTAATAATTTATTTGACTACTATTTTTTTCTGTATTAATGAATCATTTGTTTGATTGCAATTTTTAACATCTATCATCTTATCTTAGTCCTCACTTGAGAAAAATGGAATCTTCCTTTATGTTTCCCTTATCCATTTTTATGATAGATAAAGTGAGGGTATGGGTCCTCTCCCTTTGTATTAGCATGCAAAAAAAGATACATGTTTATGATTTAATATGGCATAAAAGAGACCAAAAAGATGGATGCATATGACTTCAATCCATAGAGACTACCACTATTGACACAAGCATTTCCACTCTTATCTAGAATTTCAACTACTTTAGACAATTGGACATACACTAGACTATTAAACCATGTTAACTATAAGGGTAAGTGCACAAAGATGAGGGACCAAAAGGGGGTCTTAAGATGCCACTTTTTTTTTCTGAAATCAGGAAAGACTGATGTTGGATGAGAAATTGAAGATAGTTACACTCAAAATCTAAAGATACAACAAAAACAAGAGTCGTAGTGCTCCAAATCTAGTTTCTAAACTACTATTTTTTTTCAAAAAGGGTTGAGATTAAGGGTTTCAAAAAGGGGGACCACACAAATTGGTCTTGTTTTCTTCAAAAAAACATAACATAGCATTTGGTGTGCTCCCCCTAAAATGTTAACTTTTTTTTAGTATTTCAAAAATCGTTTCAATGAGAAATTAGATACACCATGTAGTTTATCCTTGATTTTTCTGATTATTTTTTGATGAATAATTGATTTTTTACTAATTTTCAAAGTGGACATATCTTGAAAAATAGAAAATTGAGCATGCTCGCCCCTAAATTTTTTGAAAACTAATTGAAAATTGATAAAAAAATTGAATATGTGTAGAATGGAGTCTAGTTTCTAAAAATGTAATTTAATTGAAATTTTGATGAATAGTTAAAAAAAGGTCAAAATTACCAAACACTAGTTTTTGACAAAAAAATGAATACACTAACAAAAGAAATTAAAGATGAAATCCTTAACATACTCAAAACGAGAAAAATTTATATGGTTAGAAAGCTAATAGAGAGCTTAAGATTATGGTGCTATTTTTTGACTTGTCATTGAAAAAAGTACAAACCTAATGAGGAGCACGCTCTAGATAATGTGATTTTTGTTACAATCTAGAAAAACACATCTTTAGACGTCCTAAACACAGTCCAAGCCTTTGGGTTGGAAGCCCAAGGAAAATCCAAGCCTAATGCTTGGAAATTACCAAGGCAAAGCATAACACGAGCGTTAATATGAAACATATCACTCCCTCCCCTCCTCTCTCCCTCCCCTCCTCTCTCTTTCTCACCTCTACTTCCCCCCTCTCTCTCTCACTCTCTACTTCCCTCCCCTCTCTACATCCTACCCTCCCTCTCACTCTCTACTTCCCTCCCCTCTCTATCACTATCTACTTCCCTCCCCTCTCTACCTCCTACCCTCTCTCTCACACTCTACTTCCCTCCGCTCTCTATCTCCTACCCTCTCTCTCACTCTCTACTTCCCTCCCCTCTCTACCTCCTACCCTCTCTCTCACTCTCTACTTCCCTCCCCTCTCTACCTCCTACCCTCTCTCTCACTCTCTTCTTCCCTCTCAATCTCTCTACCTCCTACCCTCTCTCTCTCACTCTCTACTTCCCCTCTCTCTCTGACTCTCTTCTTCCCTCCCCTCTCTACCTCCTACCCTCTCTCTCAGTCTCTACTCCTCTCCCCTCTCTACCTCCTACCCTTTCTCTCAATCTCTACTTCCCTACCCTCTCTACCTCTTACCCACTCTCTACTTCCCTCCCCTCTCTACCTCCTACCCTCTCTCTCACTCTCTTCTTCCATCCCCTCTCTACCTCCTACCCTCTCTCTCACTCTCTACTTCCATCCCCTCTCTACCTCCTACCCTCTCTCTCACTCTCTACTTCCCTTTCTCTCTCTCTTTGACCTATCTACTTCCTAGTTTTTATTTTCCTAGCTTTCCTAGTTTTCCTTTTCCTTTCCAATTTCCCTTTAGTTCCCACCAAATTTTTCCTATTTTACTATTTTCCACCTCTTCTCATCATTCTTCCCATCCAATGAACTTTTTTTTTTATCTTGTTTACATTTCATCCTCCTAATTTATATCCTCATTCATCTTTGCATGCCCTAGTTTTCTTGTTTCCATGCTCTTTGTCGATAAGGGAGAGGGAGAGGGAGGAAGAGGGAGAGAGGGTGGAGATGGATGGGAGAGAGAGGGGAGAGATAGGGTGATAGGGAGAGAGAGAGAGAGAGGGGGGGGAGAGAAATATAAAGAGAGTCCTAGCTTTCTTGTTTTCATTTCCTTCATTGATAAAGGTGAGGGAGAGATAGAGGGGAGAGATAGGGAGATATAGGAATGATAGGGGGGAGAGGCAAGATATAGGGAGGTAGGGAGAGATAGATCTAGAGGAGACAGATAGGGAGAGATAGAGGAGACAGAGGTGAGAGATAGGGAGATAGAGAGTGAGCGAGATGTCTAGAGAGATAGGGAGAGAGAATGAGAGGTAGAGGGATGATAAAGATATAGGGAGGTAAGGGAGAGATAGGCAGATAGAGGTTTAGGGTTGCTCAGGTTTAGGGGTTAAGGGTTAGGGTTTAGAGGTTTTGGGAGAGAGAGATAGAGAGAGAGGGTTGGTCGGGTTTATGAGTTTAGGGTTGCTTAAGTTTAGGGTTTAGGGGTTAGGGTTTAGGGGAATTATTTAGGGTTTAGGGGTTTAGGGTTTATCGGATTTATGGTTTATGGTTTAGGGGTTAGGGTTTAGGGGCATTATTTAGGGTTTAGGGGTTTTGGGAGAGAGAGAGAGAGAGGTTTAGGGTTGGGGGCATTATTTAGGGTTTATGAGTTTAGGGTTTCTTAGGTTTAGGGGCATTATTTAGGGTTTATGAGTTTAGGGTTGCTCAAGTTTTGGGTTTAGGGGTTAGGGCTAAAGGGGAATTATTTATGGTTTAGGGGTTTAGCCTAGTTGCTTGGGTTTAGGGTTTACGGGTTAGGGGCATTACTTGAGGTTTATGAGTTTCGGGTTGGTCAAGTTTAGGGTTTAGGGTTTAAGGGTTAGGGTTTAGGGGCTAGGCGTTTAGGGTTTCTCAGGTTTAGGTTTAGGGTTTAGGGTTTAGAGAGAGATAGAGAGAGGGGACCGATAGAGATTGGAAGAGATAGGGAGACAAAGGTTTAGGGTTGCTTGGGTTTATGATTTAGGGGTTTAGGGTTGCTTGATTTTAGGGTTTAGGGGTTAGGGGTTAGGGTTTAGGAGCATTATATAGGGTTTATGGTTTAGGGGTTAGGAGTTAAGGTTTAGAGGTTTAAATTAGGGTTTAGAGAGAGAGAGAGGATTGATAGGGAGATATAGAGGAGACCAAGGGGAGAGATAGGGAGATAGAGGGTGAGGGACATGGCTAGAGACATAGGCAGAGAGATTGAGAGGTAAAGGGATGATAGAGACAAGGAGATAGGGGTTTATGGTTGATCGGGTTTAGGTTTTAGGGGTTAGGAGTTAAGGTTTAGGGGCATTATTTAGGGTTTAGGGTTTATGGCTTAGGAGTTAGGGTTTAAGGTCTAGAGGTTTAGGGTTTAGAGTTTAGAGAGGGAGAGATAGGGAGATAAAGGTTTATGGGCATTATTTAGGGTTTAGGGATTTAGAGAGAGATGGAGATAGAGAGATAGAGAGGTAGAGGGATGATATAGATATGGAGATTAGGTAGAGATAGGGAGATAGGGTTTTCAGGTTTCTCAAGTTTAGGGTTTCTCAGGTTTAGGTTTTAGGGTCACATGTCAAAAGCAATATCTCTATCTTGATCTCTCTCCCTCCCCTCTTTAAACACTTAAAACACTTAAAATACTTATACTTGTTTCCATGCATGAAAGAACAAAGTTTCCATGCTTTTAAAAATGCACTCGCATTATAACACGAGCGCATTATAATGCTAACACGTTTTGGGAAGGAAAAAAATGGGAAAAAAGCATGTGGGATCCGTGATTTAGACCCCACATGTCTATTATTCCCTTCTTTTCATGCATTCTATCGAATAAGAAAACACTTTTTCAAGGTGTTTGACATTTTAAGAATCATTGTTTGATCAATCCACCACTTTTTTTTGGTTTTTTCAATGTAGAAGAACTAGTTTTGCATGTTTTTGGACAAAATTTGATTATTTAAAATAAAAGTTTCATGTTTTATATTGTTTCACAGCTAATTTTCATGTATTTAGATTGAATTTGATGATATGTGTTTGTTTTTTCATAAATTTCACTAATCTTATTCTAGAGTTATATAGAATTCAATATTGAATACAGAGGAACTTGCCAAAAAGATCAATTTTTTGAGGATTTTTAAGCCAAATTTTGGAGGATTGGTCAACTTGAATCTTGAATTCTAAAGTATGTTCTTTATGTATTCATTTACTTCACTTTATGTTCTTTAGAACACTCACAATCACTAAAAGTGGAACTATCTAAGTTAAAAAAGTCATCATTATGGGCATTAATAGAATTAGAATCATTAAAATATGATATATACATAAATTTGTTGTATCTTGAATCATTAATAGAATTTGTTGTATCTTGAATTTGAACTATGTCATTGATACCTCCCTATAACAAAGTATTGTCATCATTCTCTCTAATGTAACCAGTTGTATCAACATTCAAAATAGTGTTATTGATGCTACAAATCTAATATATTTGGTTCTCATATAATAATGAGTTGTCACTATCATCCTCTTGGCCATTTACCTCTAAAAAATTAGTTTGAGTTTTGTTTATTGGACCTATACTAGATAATTTCTTTGTTGTTTTCAAGTACCCTCTAAATTTTTTAGATTGCCATCTCTAGGTTTCTCCAAGAAATAAGATTGCTTATGCTGCAATAAACTCTATATTTTAGTCTTTTTGTCATCATAAAACTCAGTCAAAAGATCACCAACAACTCTATCATCATAATTAGCCTAAAAATTACTCACTTCTTGATGATTTCACCCCTTGTCTATCTTAAATAGCTAATTCAAACTATAATTGATGCTCTTTACATTTTCACCATGATTTTCTTCAAATCTTGCATCATAAAGAGCTAGTTTACAATGTTAGTATTTTGTCTCTTAACATTTCAAACATATCTATCGAAGGCAAGGAGTCTTGATTGGTGTCTTACCACTTAGACCAATTGTCACATCATTGCTAGTCAAACCAAGGACATTCTCCTAACTTTTGAAGATTGCACCATAGTTAGGATTACACAAAAGAGCTGAAAATTTAAGAGTTTTATCATGGTAGAATATGAGATCAACAATCAACATGTGCTCATCTATGTCATCAAGAACATTTAGGCTTAGACTATCATTACACATTTGACTTCTAAACTAATCATGTCAAAATCAACAAGTTTGGAGTCATTTATTACACAAACATAATCATAAAATCCCTCTTCATTTCCACTCTCAATACTGACATATAAACCATTCAACTCATGCTCATCATTGGAACTAGGTGTGCCATCATACTCAATGTCTTCTTTACTTCCAATTGACTTATTTGTATTCATTGATTGTGATAATTCAACACTTTCAGTCCTTACAAGGGCACACCATACTTAGCTTGTTTGTCATAACAATGATCATGTTGATTATTTATTATGCTTCTAACATCATCATTGTGTTCCTTGTTATGAAATCCATTAGTTTTTTTCTGAATTACCTTTGTGATCATTACTCCTATGACCTTGATTGACAATAGATTGCTGATTTGAGATGACTTTATACTTGTGTTCATGAGCTACTCTAACTAATTCGCCACCTACAATATAAGAATTTGGGTTGTCCTTTAACATACATGTAGGTCTAGTTTTACCTTGTGAGTCTCCATTTGGAATGGTTGGTCCATCACAATGTGCTCATCATAACTCTCCTTAGTGCTAGTGACTTCTTGTATATTGTCTTGAGTAGTTGTATCCATGGGAGGTTAAGAAAGCATGTTGGAGAAGATATGTTAAGAAAATGTGAAATTAACCTAGAGATTGTGAAAAGCGTGTTTGAGAAGATATGTTAAGAAAATGTGAATTTCACTTTAATTATATATGATTATGTATTTTGAGATTTGTGTATGAGATTACTTTACTCTACTGTACCAAAATGGACTAATTTATCCATGTATTATTCATGATCTATATAGAAATCATCATCATGTTGAGGAAATGAGCAAAGACTCTAACACCAGAAGAGCGTGAAGATAAGAATGAGAGGAAAAGAGAAAGAATGAGGTGAATTTGTGAAAGTAGGAAATTGTCAACCATACAATAAGACATTCCACCATTGCCAATTGAAGAGAAACATGACACATCTAATGAAGCTAAAAGAGAGATGGAATTGGTGACACAAAGGGAATGAATGCAAAACCTCCATTCAACAAGGAAATTGAATCTTGAAGTTGGAGGCACTCCATCATCCAGAGGTCAAGTTGAAGGAACACTATCATTATCTTCTCAAATTAGAGGCACTCCATCTTTTACAGGTGAAGTTGAAAGTACATCTTCATTCTATTCTCAAGTTGGTGGCACGCCATCATTCACACATCAAGTTGAAGGTATACCATATTCTCCATCTCAACTTCAAGTATTTTCATCTTTTTCATCTCCAATTGAAGGTATGTCATCTATCCCATCTCAAGTAGATATTGAATAAATTCCTAATGTTAAGTCAACTTTACCAATGAAAATGCCTCTTATAATTTTACATAGAAAGCCTAAGTTTTTAATTGATATAGATGAGAATGTTTTGAAGCCCATGCAGGATAAGATTCCTAAGCGTACTTGCCAAAGATATGCCAATAAGATATGGAAACCATTCTTTGAGAACTTAAATGAAACTAGAAGATGTCAACTATTTGTTGAATTGATGAGAAATCTAAAATTTAGGCCCATTATGAAGATTCTTGGCCTAAGAACATCGGATGCCTCAAGTGAAAAATTAATTGTAAAGAATCTAATGAGTGCATATGAGAGTGTGGGTTCCACCTCACACACCAAGGATAGTAATGCCACATGATGTGTCATTACATCGACAATAGTAAGCCAACAAACAAAGAAATCTTGCCTCATTAAAAAGACAAGTCAAGCATTGAAAATAAGTAGAAAAACTCTAATGAGCTCTTGTTGGAAGATGTGAAAGAGTTGAGGACCCAAACACCAATGAATTGTGGGCATTCTCTAAGAGACTCCCACAAAAAGACAAAGTTGTTGAAGCCTTGAGATCCCATTGGTAAGAAACACTACTTCGCATGACAGTTGTCATTGATGGCAACTAAGACTATTCCACTCATCCGCATAATATAATTTGTTCATATTGGAAGTCAAAATCAGAATTTATCTAAGTCTAGGTAGCCAGAAATAGAGCATGTGACAAGGTCCGGTATCTTGGTCCGGATCTCTCTGATGGTAAATCAGAGTATGCTGCGGATCTAAAGGAGTCATAAGGATTGTCAGGGTAATCTAAATCTAGAATTTTAATCTCCGATAATGAAGGATTCAAAAGTTATTTTTATCTAAGTATAGGGTTACAGTTTGACAGTGCAGACAACAGAAGAACAGGCTAACCTTGTAATTGATCTTGGTTCCGGATAAATAGAAGTTGTCAGTTAGACAATTTGTGATGATCAGTGATAGTGGCCAACATGATTGATGATTTGTGAATGCAAGTTTTGATCCGCGTTACAAGTTATGCATGGATTTATCTAACAAAGTAGAGTCTTCAACAAAGTTCTAAGTGTTCTTGAAGCCGACTAAAAAGTGATTCAATATCATGATGCAGATATATATAGCCAATGGATTTAAGTTAATTCGGTGTGTGTGATGCAACTATGGAGAAAGTGTGAAAAGGGCAGAGTGAAGATGAAATGTGTAAGATCAATATTTTGTACTTAATCGAAACTAAATTCTTGCATTAATAGATGATATTCATCAGTTCAAACTTCTTGTTATCCTCTTGTAATCATCTATGTAGGTAGTGAGCCTCTATTGAGAAGTGAGCTCTGGGTAGGGAGCCTGAATGCATGTGCATTCTCATTTATAAAATATTTTTAATAGAGTATTAATCTTTATAGGTTAACCCCCACCGTGATTTTTCCCTTAACCGGGTTTCCACGTTAAAAATCTTGGTGTTAAGTGTGTTATTGTGTTGCTACTCATATGTTTATGATTCTTGTTTTTCATGGTTAAATTATTGATCTATTGTTAAGTGGTAAAAGGAAGAATTAACTGTAGAAAGTATTGAAGTTTTGAGACAACTAATTCACCCCCCTCTCAGTTGTCTACCCTAATTCCAACAAATCCCTCATTGAAGAATTTTAGAAAAATAACACAAGGGTATCTTTTAATGCAAGAGATGTTGTAAGAAGGAGAATTGGTTGTTGAAACCGTGAGTCACATCCAAAGTATTTTTTGGATGTGACTCAAACACAATTTTTCAAGAAATTTCAAGAGATGTATCCTCAAGTCAAAATTTGTCAAAGGTATTTTGAAATAGTAAAGCCTTTTTATGTCAAAATAAATCACACACACAACTTGTTGTTGTAGAGTACATATTGAGTTTTCTAATCATTATGATGTTTATAGATATATATGTGTAGATTTGCATACTAACGATGTTTTGTAGGAGTGTAATATAAAGTGCCCACTTAGATCTTCAAGAGATTTCATATTGAGCATCTTATGTTAGAGAGTGGATGGTCAATTATTCCACAATAGCTTATGCTTGGATGGTACATGTAATCATTGTGGTGGGTTGCAACATTTGCTAATTTGTCAACATATAGAGAACACACATGCAATTAGAAATGAGCTAGTAAGTTTTGACAAATACAAAACAGTGGCATATAGTCTGAAAGATGGCAAAGAAGCAAAAAGGTGTGAATTGGTCATTCAAAATATTCCAGTGTATCCGTTTATCTTTATTTTCTGAGATAATATAGTTTACGAGTATGCAAGGCATACCCATAGAGCTCGATGGTTGGACTTGTAATTCAAGTTATGCAAGGACATGTTTCCACTTGATACCATCATTTCAGTTGTTAACTTTGCAGATAACTACACACTACAGCAACAGAATGAGGTGCAATCGTAGTATTACAACTCTATGTCCATAATGATTGGGACACTTAGCACATGAAACGAGAGCTCCTCTAACATTTACCCACCCACCTTGACGTGTTGGCAGAGTCAGTTTAGCCCCAAGCGCTGTGGAATGTAAAATCTCACTCCTAACACCTTTCCATTGCATGAAACTAAAATATTTTGCAAGAATGTATTTGATTTTAGCACGATCAAATAGACTGGAGTTGACCAAACTGAGAGAGGTTATTGTGGATGGACCCCACATGCCCCTGTAAGTCTAAAGGAAATGTTCGCAGCTGCCATGAATTCTGAGAATTGCTTCATCATAGTTTGGTAGTTTTTTGCTCTTAGGGATCCTAAGGGAACTAGGATGCTTAGCACACGAAACGAGACCTCTCCTACCATTTACCCACAAACCCCGACGTGTTGGCGCAATCAGTTCGGCCCCATGAGCTATGGAATGCAAAATGTCTGTAAGGATGCCTAAACCCAATCTAGTAACTATAATGTTGGATATTATTATATATATTTTTAGAGGGGTTAAACAATTATTTAGTTGATGAGGATATAATATATCTTTATATTGAATCGCTCATTTGATTTCCATAATATAGAATTGTGAAAATGACGGTGTTAAAATTCAATGTTATGATCTTGAATGCGGACTTTAATACTAAGATAGAATAAAGACATGCACAATATTATTATACTTACGGTATACATTTTACTTATAATATGATCCTACGTTTGGACAAAACTAAAGGAGAAATTTAAATAATTCTTTATTTATCTATTATCTGAGTTTATTTATTTAAAAAGCATATTTAAGATATAATAATAATAATAATAATCTTGCCTTATTATTCAAAATTAGATTTCTTAATTTAAAAAAAGATTAAATAAAGTAATTTAAAAAAAAACCTTATCACTATCTTTATTTAGTTTTACTTAAATAAATAAATAAAATAAGTTTTGTTTTATGCTTTAAAGACTTTAAAAAGGAAAAAACACAAGTAAAACGTAGAAAAGAAAGGAAAGTAAGGAGATTTTTAGGAAAAAGAAACGCAGGAAGAAAAGGAGAAAGTAGGAGTTTAGGAAGGGGCGTTTATTTTTTATATAGCTGGAGGAATTTACAAAGTGAAGGAGAGGATTAAGGGACCAGGATAATAAATGGATGGAGGGGGCGCTAGCTATACTCATTTAGCCCATGCGTATATCAGAAAACAAGAAAAAAGGGGGATAGTTTTTGGAGGGAGATTTTTTTGTTGGATTCACAGGTTGAGGAAGGGTGACAATTCTTTCTTGGGTTGAGAATATTGAAGTAGTGATAATATAGCCGGAAAGTACCATATCTCAGGTATTTTAATTTCAAGCCCCCATATTAGTTGATTGTAAGCATAGTGAAATGTATGCAAGTATTTTTCTTGGGTCGTGGTCAGATTTATTATTCTTCTTTTGTCATAAGTATTGTTTTACATTTTACCTCAGCTCTCAATTAGACAGAGTGCGCCGCACAAGTATAAGCGGAGAAATAGAACTTGTGCGCCCCTTAAATTTATTTTGGCATTACTAGACATTTATAGTGCAGGGTCGAACTTCTTGTGAGATTACTGCTAAATAAGATGATATTTAAATCTAAATTAGAAATAACGTTGTTCCGGCAAACAAATCAGGATTATCTTATTAGAATCCAACGCTGAGAACATTGTCACTCTAATCATTCCTAACCCGTTACTCTTATGCAGACGTGCATTCTTTTCTTCATAACCTTAAACCCCATTTACATCCAGAATCTTTAATTCTTCTTCTTTTATCAAAACCCTTAATTAGAAGCCACGACATATCTATAGAGTAGAGAGAGAAGATCCTAAGTCGCGCAGCATCTATACACCATTGATTTTATTGAAATAAATTTAAAAAAAAAGACAACTAAAATTTAGCATTAAGAAGCAGGGTGCTCCAACTACCACGTCTAACAAAGATGGAATCAATTCTCACCTCTCATCGCATCTGCTTGAAAGTTTCCAAAGTCCTTTCATCAAATCCATTTTGTGCATTCAATGCATTCCATGAAACTATCTCTTTTCAAGGCATTCTGCGAATAGACCACGTTCCTTGTTTATGCTGTCATGTTTTGCTTATGATGGAGTGATTGCACCTTCAATAAATCCATTTCCGTGCATTTTGAATACACAGTTCATGTGTGACAAAATTTGTGGAGCAGAAATTATGAGCAGAGACAAAATTGGAAAAAACATGGGCATCTAAACTGCCTTCTCATCATTAACAAAAGCATTAAATAGATTACAATGCACCGTCTAACTGTGTAACCGAAATTAGTAAAAATAGCCAAAAACTCAAACTAGAGTTAACTGAGAATGTCATAAATGCAACTACAACCTAACTGCTAGAAAAATGGAGATTAGTTAGAGATATTTCAACACTCCCCTTTAATCTCAACTGTTACATTCTTCAGCACTAATGCTACCTAAGTGTTGTCTCTGAAATTCAAACACAACTCTTCCCAATGGTTTGGTGAAGATATCTACTAGTTGATCCTTAGATCCACAAAACTGAAGTGTGATTTTACTATTGTTGACAAGCTCTCAAATGAAATGATAGCGAGTGTCAATATGTTTGCTCTTGGACTGTGAAATACATGATTTTTAGACAATACTATTGATGAGCTATTGTCACAGTAGATAGTAGTTGGCTCTTTACCACATGTGCAAGATCCATCAAAAGTCTTCGTAGCCAAATTGCATGGCATACTGCTGTAGTTGTTACTACATACTTTGCTTCTGCAGATGAAATGCTAACAATGGGTTGCTTTTTGGAAGCCCATGAAATCAGATTTGTCCCTAAATGAAAAACATATCTAGAAGTGCTTTTCATGTCATCAAGGCTACCTGCAAAATCACTATATATGTATCCTATAAGTGTGTTATCTTTAGAATATCTGTACCACAATCCAGAATTAGTTGTACCTGCAACTTATCTCAAAATTTGTTTTCAAACTTTCCAATGAGAGTCCTTGGGAAAGTCCATAAATCTGGAAATAAAACCGACTGCATACATTAAATTAGGTCTTGTTGCAGTAAGGTACATGAGGCTGCCTACAAGTCTCTTATACAGTGTTGAATCAACTTCTGGTCCATCATCCTGTCTACTCAATTTTGTTCCTGTAGCAATAGGTGTTTCTGCTGGTTTAGATTTGTCCATCCTAAACCTCTTCAAGATGTCTGTAGCATACTTATGCTAACATATAAAAATTCCTTGAGTAGATTGCTCAACTTCTATTCCCAAAAAATACTTCATGAGACCAAGATCAGTCATCTCAAACTCCTTTTTCATGACTGTTTTAAATTCATCTAATAGAAGATTTCCAATATAG
Source organism: Cunninghamia lanceolata (assembly GCA_027924645.1). Taxonomy (NCBI): domain Eukaryota; kingdom Viridiplantae; phylum Streptophyta; class Pinopsida; order Cupressales; family Cupressaceae; genus Cunninghamia; species Cunninghamia lanceolata. The sequence goes on along the minus strand of BSBN01000677.1, from coordinate 8,387,293 downwards.
ATCATGTCATCAACATAAAGACAAACAATAAGAATGTTACCTTGCTAATCTATTTTTGTGTAGAGAGTGGGCTCATTACTGCTCCTGTTGAACCCATTGTTGATCGGGTAAGAGTCAATTCTGCTATACCAAGCTCTGGGAGCTTGCTTAAGACCATACAAGGCCTTCTTCAATTTGTAGACTTTAGACTCTTGGCCTTTAACTACAAACCCTGGTGGTTGATTCACATAAACCTCTTCCTTTAGTATGCCATTGAGGAAGGCCAATTTCACATCCATTTGAAACACTGGCCATTTGTTCTGGGCTGCAATGGCTAAAATAGCTCGAATGGTATCTAACCTTGCTACTGGAGCAAAAGTTTCACCATAGTCAACACTAGGCTGCTGAGAAAAACCTTTGGAAACAAGCCTTGCTTTATGTTTCTCTACTTTTCCTTTCTCATTCAACTTTGTCTTATAAACCCACATGACACCAATGCTGATTTTTTCTACAGGAAGTTCAACAAGATCCCATGTCTTATTTCTCTGAATTGCATCAATTTATTCATTCATGGCCTGCACCCAATGCTCTTCTTTCACTGCTTCTTCAAAATATGTAGGTTGACAAGACAAAAAGGCAAAGTGAACTTGCTAATCCATGTCACTATTTACTTCATCTAGATATCTCTTAAACACTTTGTTCTTTGATTTCTTGGAAAAGAATCTGTCTGACTACTAGAAGAACTATTTGCTAGTTGTTCTTCTTGTCCCTACACCTGTAATCTTGGCAGCCAAATTGAAGAAGCTGGTTGTCCTAAGCTTTCCTCCTATTCACAGTTTGTTGGATCTTCTTTGTCAGTCCAAGATTTATCTTCCAAGAACTTGACATCCCTGCTCACCACAAATTTCTTGGAAATTGGATTATATAGTCTATAAGCTTTGGACTGTTCACTGTATCCAATAAAAATACACCTCTCACTCCTATCATCCAGCTTTCTTCTCAATTCCTCTAGTACATGGGCATATGTAATGCATCCAAAAACTTTGAAATGGGAGACACTTGATTTAGTGCCACTCCATGCTTCTTGAGGAACCTTGTCCTTCACACTCATTATGGGAGATCTATTCAATATATATATTGAACATGCAACAGCTTCAGCCCAATAATCATTAGATAAATTCCTTTCTTTGAGCATGCTTCTGGCCATATTCATGATAGGGGTAAGTGCACAAAGATGAGGGACCAAAATGGGGTCTTAAGTTGCCACTTTTTTTCTGAAATCAGGAAACATTGATGTTGGATGAGAAATTGAAGATAGCTACACTCAAAATTTGAAGATGGAATGAAAACAAGAGTTGTAGTGCTCTGAATCTAGTTTCTAAACTACTATTTTTTTCTAAAAATGGTTGAGATTAAGGGGTTCAAAAAGGGGGAACACACAAATTGGTCTTACTTTTCTGAAAAAAAACATAACATAGCGTCTCGTGTGCTCCCCCTAAAATGTTAACTTTTTTTTAGTATTTCAATAATTGCTCTAGTAAGAAATAGGTAACACCATGTAGTTTATTCTTAATTTTTCTGATAATTTTTTAATGAATAATTGTTTTTTTAGTAATTTTAAAGTGGACACATCCTGAAAAACAAAAATTTGAGCGTGCCCCCCCCTAAAATGTTTGAAAACTAATTTAAAACCATTTTTTTTAATTCGTGTAGAATGGAGTCTAGTTTCTAAAAATATAACTTGTTTCAATTTTTGATGAATGGTTAAAAAAAGTCAAAAATTCTAGAGAGTGGGTTTTGACAAAAACTGGACACACTAACAAAAGAAATTCAAGATGAAAAACTAAACGTATTCAAAATGTGAAAAAAATTATATGGTTAGATAGCTAACAGAGAGCTTAAGATTATGGTGGTATTTTTTTTAGTTTTCATTGAAAAAAGCACCATCCTGATGGCGAGCACGCTCCAGATTATCTCCAGATTTTTCTAAAAACTGATAAAAACATATCAAACAAAGCTAAGCATAACGTGAATGCGTTATAATGTGCTTGTGTTATGATGAGCATAACTGGCAATACACATGCCAATTGCATTTGCTTGAAAGATTCTAAAGCCTTTTCAACAAATCCATTTTTTGCATATCTTGCGATCATTGCATTCCATTATAGAACATCTCTTTGAGGTGTTATGTCTTACAATTGGCATGCCTTGTCTATGCTTCCACACTTTACATACATGTCTACAAGGGCATCTGCACTTCCTATCGTCTCTCTCTCTCTATTTCTCTCCCCTCTCTACGTCCTACCCTTTCTTTGAGTCTCTGCTTCCCTCCCCTCTCTACCTCCCACCTTCTCTCTCACTCTCTTCTTCCCTCCCCTTTCTACCTTCTACTATCTCTCTCACTCTCTACTTCCCTCTCCTATCTACCTCCTACCCCCTTTCTGAGTCTTTACTTCCCTTGCCTCTCTACCTCCTACCTTCTCTCTCACTCTCTTCTCCCCCTCCCTCTCTACCTCTTACCCTCTCTCTCACTTTCTACTTCCCTCCCCTATCTACCTCCTACCCTCTCTCTCAATCTCTGTTTCCCTCCCCTATCTACCTCCTATCCTCTCTCTCTTCTTCCTTGCCCTGTCTACCTCCTACGGTCCTCTCCCACTCTCTACTTCCATCCTATCTCTACCTCCTATCCTCTCTCTCACTCTCTACTTCCCTCCTTTCTCTACCTCTCCTCCTCATTCTTCCCATCCAATGAAATTTCATAAATTATCTTGTTTCCATTTCATTGAATCCCAATTTATATCCTCATCCATCTTTACATGTCCTATTTTTCTTAGATTTCCATGTTCTTTGTCGACAAGAGAGAGTGAGAGGGAGGAAAAGGGAGAGAGGATGGAGATGGAGGGGAGAGATACCTGGTGATAGGGAGAAAGAGAGAGAGAGAGAGAGAGAGAGAGAGAGAGATAGAGTCCTAGTTTTCTTGTTTTGGAGAGAGAGAGAGAGGGTGGGTTGGGTTTATGAGTTTAGGGTTGCTTGAGTTTAGGGTTTAGGGGAATCATTTAGGGTTTAGGGGTTTAGGGTTGCTCAAGTTTAGGGTTTAGGGTTTTGGGTTAGGGTTTAGGGGAATTATTTAGGGTTTAGGGGTTTATGGTTGCTTAGGTTTAGGGTTTGGGATTTAGGGGCTAGGGTTTAGGTGTTAGGGATTTAGGGTTGCTTAGGTTTAGGGTTTAGGGGTGAGAGTTTAGAGAGAGAGAGTGTGTGTGAGGGGATCGATAGATATTGGGAGAGATCTAGGGAGATAAATGTTTAGAGTTGCTTCCAAGGTTTATGGTTTAGAGGTTTGGGGTTTAGAGTTGCTTAGTTTTTGGGTTTAGGGGTTAGGGGTTAGGGTTTAGTGGCATTATTTAGGGTAACTTAAGGTTTATGTTTTAGGGGTTAGGGGTTAAGGTTTAGAGGTTTAGGTTAGGGTTTAGAGAGAGAGGATCTATAGGGAGATATAGAGGAGACCAAGGGGAGACATAGGGAGATAGAGGGTGAGGGACATGGCTAGAGACATAGGCAGAGAGATTGAGAGGTAGAGGGATGATAGAGACAAGGAGATAGGGTTTAGGGTTGATCAGATTTAGGGTTGATCAGGTTTAGGGTTTAGGGGTTAGGAGTTTAGAGAGGGAGAGATATGGAGATAGAGGGTGAGGGACATGGCTAGAGACATAGCCAGAGAGATTGAGAGGTAGAGAGATGATAGAGACAAGGAGATAGGAGTTTAGGGTTGATCAGGTTTAGGGTTTATAGTTGGTATATATGATGTATAGAATGGTGTAACTGACTAACATATTGGCACTTATGATGTTCTAATGGCTCCTGTGGCTAGCAGAGGGTAGAATGACACCTGTGACTGGCTAGGTGTAGAATAATGTTTGTGATTGATAGGTAGGTACTACTAAGGATCATATTGGCACATACGATATACAAAATGGTACATATGACTAAAAGATTGGCACTATGATCTTCTAATGGCTCTTGGTGAGGTATTTGTTTGATTTTGATTATTTTTGGGATCGTTTGAGATGGAGCTTAGATTGATTTGGGATGGAGTTGGGATGAAAAGGATTGGTTTAGGGATGATGAGAGGTGAAAAGGACTAGATTAGGAATGATTTGGGAAGGTTTGAAGTGGTTTAGTGCTGATTAGGGAATGATTAGAATGATTTAGGAATAGTTTAGGGATGGTATTTGAGATGAAATCCAAGTTGATTGGAAAATGATTAGGGATGAAGTTAAATTGATTTGGATGTGATTTCGGATGGTGTGAAGTGGTTTAGGGATGATTAGAGATGAAATTGAATGGATTAGGGATGATTTGGGATTGATTAGGAATGAATTTGGTTGGAATAAAAGCTTAATGTTTTCATGTTTTCACGTTATAGAGATTGAGAGAGATAGGGAGATAGAGGTTTAGGGTTGCTTCTAGGTTTTATGGTTTAGGGTTTAGGGGTTTAGGGTTGCTCATTTTTAGGGTTTAGGGGTTAGGGGTTAGGGTTTAGGGGCATTATTTATGGTTTAGGGTTTATGGTTTAGGGGTTAGGGGTTAAGGTTTAGAGTTTTAGGTTTATGGTTTAGGTAGAGAGGTGAAAAGGGAGATACAAAGGAGACCGAGCCTGGGAGAGATATCTATGTCTCCTCTATCCCTCTCTCTAACTCTACCTTTCTATCTCTCTCTCCCTCACTATTTGAGGTTTACATGAGTTTAGGGTTTCTCAAGTAAATATGGTTTAGGGTAAGGGTTTAGGGGAATTATTTAGGCTTTAGGGGTTTAGGGATGCTTGATTTTAGGGTTTAGGGTCTAGGGGTTAGGGTTTAGGGTTTATGAGTTAGGGGTTTAGAGTTTCTTGAGTTTATGGATTAGGGTTTAGGGTTTAGAGAGAGATAGAGCGAGGGGACCAATAAAGATTGGGAGAGATAGGGAGATAGAGGTTTAGGGTTGCTTCCAGGTTTTATCGTTTAGGGACCTTAGGGGTTTTGAGTTGCTCATTTTTAGAGTTTAGGGGTTAAGGGTTAGGGTTTAGGGACATTATTTAGGGTTTAAGGTTTATGGTTTAGGGGTTAAGGTTTAGAGGTTTAGGTTTATGGTTTAGGTAGAGAGGTGAATAGGGAGATACAGAGGAGACCGAGCCTCGGAGAGACATCTTTGTCTCCTCTATCCCTCTCTCTAACTATACCTAACTTTGCTTCTAGGTTTTATGGTTTAGGGACCTTAGGGGTTTAGGGTTGCTAGATTTTAGGGTTTAGGGTTAGGGGTTAGGGGCATTATTAAGGGTTTAGGGTTTATGGTTTAGAGGTTTAGGTTTATGGTTTAGGTAGAGGGGAGAATAGGGATCCCTATCTCTATCTCTCTAGATATATGGATCCCTATCTCTTAATCTATCCATCGCTACCTCTCTTTCCTCTTTATCTCTCTCCCCATCCTTCTACCTCTTGAAATCTCTCTCCCTATGTCCCTAGACATCTCTTGATCTCTTTCCCTATCGAGCTATCTATCCTCATAACCCCATCTCTTAATATACCCCTCTCTACCTCTCTCTCTGTATTTCTGTATCTATCTCTCCCTTGCTAGACCTATCTCCCTATATCTCCCCTCTCTATATATATGTATCTCTATCTTTATCCCTCTATAGACCCCTTTCTCTATCTCGATCCCCATCTCTATCTCCACCTATCCTCTCTATCTCCATGTCCCTCTCTATCTCTCCATGTCTCTCAATCCCTCTTTATATATAGGATAGAGAAATGAAGAGAGAGAGAGAGAGACTCGAGCTCATGTAGATACAAGGTTACCTTTATGTTATCATGCTTCCCATAATGCACTTGCATTATTGGAAGCATGGAAAATGGTAAAAAAGCATGTGGGATCCGTGTTTCAGACCCCACATGCCTGTTATTCCTGCTTTTCACGAGTATATCAGACAAAAAAACACTTTTCATGTTGGTTGACTAATTGAGAATCATTTTTATATGAATCCACCACCTTTTTTTGTTTTTTCAACATAGAAGTGATTTTTCATGTTTTTGGAGAAAATTTGATTATTTAAACTGAAAGTTTCATGTTTCATGTGTGATTTTGTTTCAAAGCTAATTACCATTGATATATAGATTGAATTTGATGATATATGTTTGTTTTTTACATAATTTTACTAATCCTATTCTAGAATTATATAGAATTCATAATCAAACTTGAGAAAAACAAGAATTTGAACTCAATAAAAAGCCATCTTTTGGAGAATTGGTCAACTGCAATATCAAATTCTAAGGTATGTTCAATTTTAATTCACACACACACACACACACACACACACACACACACACACACACACACACACACACACACACACACACACACACACACACATATATGTTCTTATGTTCTTTATGTCTTTAAATGTCTTTGTGTTTATGTTCTTTATGTTCTTTATGTTCTTTATGTTCTTCTTGACATATATGTGCCTAGGTATATCAATTAGTTCAGTCAAAGAGACTCTAAATTCCTCACGTTCAACCTTGTTTCGACCCTTCATGCCTTTATTTCACCTATTTTCAGCTATACAAGAGAAAAACATTATCAAATACTTCATAAAATAATTTTAGTGAACAATTGTTTGTCATACTCATATTCGAGGGTATACATGGAGCTAAAATTGATTTTGGAAGACTCTTAATTTTTTCCCTAGGATGACATAAGATGATACAAAGGGAGTTACAAGGAGATAAAACACTAAAAATGACGTTTTCATGAGTGTAGGACAGTCATGTAAGTCTATATAATAGTCCACTATCATAGTCTATATATAAACATGTTGCCATGTATCATCCTCCTTGCATTCGAAGGTCATTTTACAATGCTATGAAAGTTATTTAATTTATTACAAAGTGGTCCTTCTTATTGCATCTATGTACAATGAAATTCATACATTTATACACTGTTTACAATGAATGTGTAAAGAGTTCCCTTCCTACAACTATGCACATGCTACAACTGAGATAAGAGTTTGTGCACATTACAATAATGAAAACCATCACTGTTATGCTACAACATGCTACAAGTCATCTATGTTACATGCTACAACATTTATGTTACTATGGAACACAAATGTGCATGCTTACAACACCCAAAACATGTCATCACTAGCTCTTACATTCTCTATTTTCCTTGTCCTTTCTTGACCTCCAAGTGGCCATACTTCTCATACTCACCCATAGTGAGTGAAACATACTACTTGTTTTCTCTACAAGTAAAAAACTTGAACACAACTCAATCCATAAGAAAAACTTGGAGTGCTAATCAAATGCCCCTACAAATGAAAGCAACTCACACTTATCTCCTTTGTAAATCAAGTAAATACTCTATCCAAGTATCATTACATACTAACATCATTGAATGTTTATTTAGACTCATGTGAGAGATGTTCTCTCTTTGAATTTGATGTTTTAGTGTGCTTTTTTTCCTTTGTGGTTACTTTTGCGTTTGTCATTTGCGTGAATCTCTAGATGAAGCTTCCAACACTTGTCATAACAATATCCTCCAACCTTGAAATAAGACCAATAGTTGTTCACCAACTAGAACCAACTAAACCACTCTTCAAGTCACAAGGATCCCCTCTTAGCAACCAATCTACCTAAGCCCTAAAATCCTAGTAGCCCTACTTAAGGGGTTTTTTTGACTTATTTTTGCCATAAGGTTTCAAACCCAAACTTCAATGAATGTTTAGAATACCCTTTACCAAGTTGCATTACATATCTTGAACTCAGTATAGACTCCTTTGGACAATATGCCTCAAAAGTGACCTTATTTGCTGTCCTAAAAGGGTTAATTAGGCCTATATTACAAAGGAACTTGTCTTCAAACTTTCCACAGACCCCTAAACTCAATAAACAGTCCTTATTCAATTTGCCAAACTCTCAAATCCACACTCACATTCAAGTGGCATGATCATTTATGATGCAGACACAAGAAGGAATTCAAAGCATTGATACCATATTTCACAAATCAACTCAACCATAGACCAAAATCTTGTAATGGCCCAACTAGGTGCTTAAGGGTATCATAAGGCATAAGGGCTCCAAGCTATTCCCCAACCCTAACACAAGCATACACCATGTCAATATAATGTATTCAAACCAATTTTGTCGCTTTTTGTGCCTGGAAACATCAACCAATGTCTGATCCACAAATCACTCCTTAAGGCCTAATAGCCTTCCAAACTTGAAAAATGTGCATAACTTTGTGTAAACTCAGCCAACCCATAAACCAAAAAGTATTTAGACACCCATTATGGATTAGAACAACATATCAAAAGATTTCATGCCATTGTTTCATGAAAAATGTGAGTTTTATGACTGGCCCTCTCTAGAAATAGGCCTAATTTGGTCCAATTAACAAAGCAAGTACCCTATGATCATTCAATAACCACTCCAAACCCCAAAACAACAGATCTATATGTCACAAAACTTTAAATTCCACAATTGGTTAGCATAGACATGCTCATCTAGGGTGCAAACTAGAAAACCCTCCATTTCTTCACAAATAAGGGGGTTTTAATGAAAATCTCATATCCACTCCAACCTAGAATAAAATAACACTTGATTCAACTTTAAATAGGCCTGCATGTGCTATAGGAACAATTACTTGGCCATGTTTCATTCAAATTCACAAAGAACCACTATTTAGCCACCCTTTCCAGTTGGAAAATGCATGAAAACATGGTATAACGAGTTACATCAGAAAAATAGGGTATAACTTCTTATTTCTTCCTCCAAGTTCATCCTCCTCTCTTCTATTCAAACTAGATTCAAGTCTATATGTGTGTCCAAATGCATACACCATGACTTATGTATGTTCAAGTTATCTTGATATGAGGTGTCTTATTCAGAAGTTTGTAAAACCTTGTTATTCATTCTGACTATGCTATTCATTGTCATTATAAAATTTCTAATGATCATTTTCTTATTCTTCATGCTTGTAGAAATCATCATCATGCCAAGGAAACGAGCAAAGACTATAACACCAGAAGAGCGTGAAGATGAGAATGAGGAAAAGAGAAAGAATGAGGCAAATTCAAGAAAGTAGGAAATTGTCAACCATACAAGAAGATATTCCACCATTGCCAATTGAAGAGGAATGTGACACGTCTAACAAAGCTAATAAAGATATGGAATTGGCGGCACAAAGGGAACGAATACAAAACCTCCATGCAATGAGGAAAGTGAATCTCCAAGTTGGAGGCACTCCATTGTCCACAGGTCAAGTTGAAGGAACACCATCATTATCTTCCCAAATTGGAGACACTCCATCTTTCACAGGTGAAGTAGAAGGCACATCTACATTTTCTTCTCAAGTTGGTCACATGCCATCATTCACACCTCAAGTTGAAGGTACGTCATTTTCAACCTTTTCACCTCCAATCGAAGGTACATCATCTATCCCATCTCACGTAAATATTGAAGAAATTCCTAATGTTCAGTCTACTTTACCAAATAAAATGCCTCCTAGAATTTTGCATAGGAGGCCTAAGTTTCTAATTGATATTGATGAGAATGTATTGGAGCCCATGCAGGATAAGATTCCCATGTGCACTTGCCAAATATATGCAAATAAGAAATAGAAATTGTTCTTTGAGAATTTAAATGAAACCGGAAGATGTCAACTCTTTGTTGAACTAATGAGAAATCTAAAATTTATGCCCACTATGAAGATTCTTGGCCTAAGAACATCAAATGCATCAAGTGAAAAATCAATTGTCAAGAATCTGATGAGTGCGTATGAGAGTGTGGGTTCCACCTCACACACCAAGGATAGTAATGTCACATGACATGTCATTACATCGACAATTGTAAGCCAACAAACAAAAAAAGCTCGCCTCATTAGAAAGACAAGTCAAGCATTGAAAATAAATAGAAAAACTCTAATGAGAGCCATTAGAAGACGTCAAAGAGTTGAGGATCCAAGCACTAATGAATTGTGGGCATTCTCTGGGAGACTCCTACAAAAAGACAAAGTTGTCGAAGCTTTGAGATCACTAATTGAAGACTTTTGGAAGAATTACACAAGGGTATCTATGAATCAAAGGGATATGGTAAGAAGCAGAAGCGATAGTTGAAACCGTGAGCCACATCCAAAGCATTTTTTGGATATGACTCTAATAGAGTTTTTTGGTAAATTTCTAGAGAAGTATCCTCAAATTAAAATTTCTCAAAGATATTTTGAAATGCTAAAACCTTTCTTTGTCAAAATAAATCACACACACACACACACACACACTACTTGTTGTTATAGATTATATATTGAATTTTCTAACCATTTTGATGTCTATTGGTCTATATGTTTAGATTTACATACTAACAATGTTTTGCAGGATTATGGCATATGTGCCCCACCAACTACTTCAAGAGACTTCATATCAATGATTTTATGTGATAGAGAGGAAGGTCAATTATTCTAAAGGAAATTATGCTTGGATGGCACATGTCAGCATTGCGGTGGCTTGCAACCTATGCCAATATATGAACATATGGAAATAACACATGCGGTTGGAAACGAACTAGTAGAGTTAGGCAAGTATAAAATAGTGGCATACAATACAAGAGATGGTATAGAAGAAAAGAGGTGTAAATATGTTATTCAGAAGATTCCAGTATATTAGTTTATGCCTATATTTTGTGACAACATAGTGTATGAGTATGTAAGACATGCCCATAGAGCTCGATGGTTGGACTTGCAATTCAAGTTATGCAAGGACACATTTCCAGTTGGTAGAATTTTTTCAGTTGTCGACTTTGCAGAGAACTACAGTCTAGAGTCACAGTGTGAGGTGCAATCCCAATATTATAACTCAACACAGGTTTCTATATTTGTGCACATCAAATTCATTCATGCAAATGATAGTATATAGGATGACAGAAAGATCATAAGGGAGTATCATTTTTATATAAGCAATGATTGCACGCATTCCACAGAGTTCGTGTAAGGTTGTTTTCAGGTGTTCTACAATGATATGGCTAGAAGGGGCATATCATTCAATCAGCATATCATGTGGTTGGATAACTGTGCAACACAGTTCAAGAACTTGCAGAATTTCTATTGGCTAAGCAGGAGGCATAATATTACAGGTGTTCAGCATATGTGGAACTTTTGTGAGGCCAGGCATGTAAAGGGGGAGCATGATGGTGCAGGAGCGTGTATCAAAAGAGCCATATCACGAGAACAGTTAAAGTATAAAGATGATGAAAAGCTGACAGATGCAAAATCAATTGTCAAGTGGTGTAACGCTTTGATGGGTCCAGGTAATCAAGGTAAGTCTTTAGTTCGTAGATTTTTTTGGTTGATCGATAATACTAACATTGCACCATATGATGACTTTTGTATACTGATAGGATCAAGTGAGCTACACTCTATCAGAAGCTCAATTGCAGGTTCATGGAGTATACATACACGGAAGATGGCGTGCTTTTGTTTTGCATGTACAATTCAAGCCTGGAATGAGTGCGAGTCAAGGTAGTGGGTTGACGAATGGCAATTCAGTTATCTTTGCCCACTTGACACGTATCAACCCCCGATAGCACCGGGATTGATAGAGATGGAATCGTCAGTTGACTTTGACCACATATCAGATCTAGTTCAACCAGGTAATATATCTACTTGTATAGTTAAATTTGAAATTCCTAATGTTATCTTAAACTTTGTAGTATTTTTGTAATGTTGATTAATTTCATCTAATTTGTTGCACATATCATTGTAGGGCATATTTATGCAATTATTGTAGATGAAGATAACAAAGAGGGAACTGATTATTACTTGTGTCATTGTGTTGAGGCCAAAAAGAAATTGGAGGCCCCAGTTACAGATGGAGAAAACATCGAATACCCTATAGGCTCAGTGGTTGTTACTAGAACATGGCTTAGAAGGTACCCACATAAGAGTCTTAATAATTGGTTGTTTGAGGACTTTGACACGCATCAGAAGATTCTTCATTACTCCAACCTTGTCGTGGCAACCAATGTTCATTTGATACAATATCGAGGTAGACCTTTGAACAAGACCTTGTGGAAGGTGCATGACTTAACCATGAGACCATACTTAACACAATAAATAGTAGAGAAGACCCAGATGGTTCGTTGGATTAATTTGTAAGTATGCATAAAACTTTCCAAGATGGTTACTTGTACTTTGTTTTGTATATAAATAGTAGTATGAATTACTTCCCTCCAGTATATTTATGTTTAGTCAATTTTTCTTTTTGATGCTTCCCACAGGAGGTCACAACTCCAGTCCATCCAACTACGGACAAAGAAGCTTGAGAAAAGATGATGGAGAGTGATCATCAGATGGCGGTAAGTGATCGATTACATAAGTGATGTTATATATTTCATGTACATTTCATTTGATTTGTTTCAGTGTCTTCATGCTTTCAGGAGTTAGATTGGGTTGTGGTTCTTCCTCATGTTTGGAAAGGTGCTAGGAGTGACATTTTGCATTTCATAGCTCGTGGGGCCAAATGGACTTCACCGACGCATTAGGGTGGGCAGGTAAATACCAGGGGAGGTCTCATTTCGTGTGCCAAGCATCGCATTCATTTGGGGCAATAGGCTACCGGCAAAGTCCCTTAAGCTCCCTAAGACAAAAAAATTACCAAACTTTGATGGGACAGTTTTCAGAATTTGTGGCAGCTGGGAATGTTACATTTAGACCTACAGGTACATGTGGAGTCCATCCACAATAACCTCTCTCAGTTTCGTTCAACTCCATTATGTTTGACCGTGCCGAAATCAAATGCATTCTTGCAAAATGCTTCAGTTTCATGCAGTGGAAAGGTGCTAGGAGTGACATTTTGCATTCCATAGCTCGTGGGGCTAAACAAACTGCCAATACATAGAAGTGGGTGGGTAAATGCCAGGGGAGGTCTCATTTCGTGTGCCAAGTATAGCATTTGTTCGGGGCAACAGACTACTGGCAAAGTCCCTTAAGTTCCCTAAGATGAAAAAGGTGCCAAACTTTGACAGGGCAGTTCTCAGAATTCATGGCAGATGGGAACATTCTGTTTGGACCTACAGGTGAATGTGGAGTCTATCCACAATAACCTCTCTTGGTTTCGTTCAACTCCTATCCATTTGACCGTGCTAGAATCAAATGCATTCTTGCAAAATGCTTCAGTTTCATGTTGTGGAAAGGTGCTAGGAGTGACATTTTGCATTCCATAGCTCGTGGGGCCAAATAGACTTTGCCAACATGTCGAGGTGGGTGGGTAAATGCTAGGGGAGGTCTTGTTTTGTGTGCCAAGCATCGCATTCATTTGGGGCAGCAGGCTATCGGCAAAGTCCCTTAAGCTCCCTAAGATGAAAATTGCCAAACTTTGAAGGGACAATTCTCAGAATTTATGGCAGCTGGGAATGTTTTGTTTGGACCTACAAGTGTATGTGGAGTCCATCCACAAGAACCTCTCTCAGTTTTGTTCAACTCCAGTCTGTTTGACCATGCCGAAATCAAAGCATTCTTGCAAAATGCTTTAGTTTCATGTAGTGGAAAGGTTGCCAAGTGCCATATTTTTGTTATGCTCATAATGGGGCCAAATGGACTATGCCAACACGTCGGGGTGGGAGGGTAAATTCTAGGGGAGGTCTCGTTTCATGTGCCAAGCGTCCCAGTCATTCTGGCCTGCAAGCTATCGAGACCTAGCACTTTTCGAGTTTACCAGTAGCTTGCAACCCGGAATGACTAAGACACTTGGTACACAAAACGAGACCTCCCCTATCATTTACCCACCCACCCTAACATGTTGGCATAGTCCATTCGGCCCCACAATGAGCAGAACAAAAAATATGACACCTGGCAACCTTTCCATTGCATGAAACTAAAGCATTTTGCAAGAATGCGTTTGATTTCGGCACGATCAAACGGATAGGAGTTGATCGAAACTGACAAAGGTTATTTTGGATGGACTCCACATACACCTGTAGGTCCAAATGGAACATTCCCAGCTGCCACAAATTCTGAGAACTATCCCGTCAAAGTTTGTCACTTTTTTCATCTTAGGGAGCTTAAGGGACTTTGCCAGTAGGCTGCTGCCTCGAACGAATGCAACACTTGGCACATGAAACAAGACTTCCCCTGGCATTTACCCACCCACCCCGACACATTGGTGAAGACATTTTGGCCCCACGAGCTATGGAATGCAAAATGTCACTCCTAGCACCTTTCCACTACATGAAACTAAAGCATTTTGCAAGAATGTGTTTGATTCTGGCACAGTCAAATGGATAGGAGTTGAATGAAACTGAGAGAGGATATTGTAGATGGACCCCACGTACACCTGTAGGTCCAAACAAAACATTCCTAGCTACCACGAATTCTGAGAACTGTCCCGTCAAAGTTTGGCAATTTCTTCATCTTAGGGAGCACTTAAGGGACTTTGCTGGTAGCCTGTTGCCCCAAACAAATGCAATGCTTGGCAAATGAAATGATACCTCCCCTAGTATTTACCTACCCACTCCAATGCATTGGCAAAGTCTGTTCGGCTCCATGAGCTATGGAATGCAAAATGTCACTCCTAGCACCTTTCCACTACATGAAACTAAAGCATTTTGTAAGAATGCATTTGATTCTAGCATGGTCAAATGGATAGGAGTTCAATGAAACTGAGAAAGGTTATTGTAGACGGACCCCACATGCACCTATAGGTCCAAACAGAATGGTCCCAGCTACCACGAATTCTGAGAACTGTCATGTCAAAGTTTGGCATTTTTTTCATCTTAGGGAGCTTAAGGGACTTTGTCGGTATCCTCCTGCCTCAAACGACTGCAACACTTGACACATGAAAGAAGACCTCCCCTGGCATTTACCTACCCACTCCAATGCATTGACAAAGTTCGTTCAGCCCCACGAGCTATGGAATACAAAATGTCACTCCTAGCACCTTTCCACTGCATGAAACTGAAGTATTTTGCAAGAATGCGTTTGATTCTAGCATGGTCAAACGGATAGGAGTTGAACAAAACTGAGAGAGGTTATTGTAGACGGACCCCATGTACACCTGTAGGTCCAAACGAAATGTTCCCAACTACCACAAATTCTAAGAACTGTCCCATCAAAGTTTGGCAATTTTTTTTGTCTTAGGGAGCTTAAGGGACTTTACTGGTATCCTACTACCTCGAACGACTGCGATGCTTGGCACATGAAATGAGACCTCCCCTGGTATTTACCCACCCACCCCGATGCATTGGCGAAGTCCGTTCGGCCCCACGAGCTATGGAATGCAAAATGTCACTCCTAGCACCTTTCCACTGCATGAAACTGAAGCATTTTGCAAGAATGCGTTGGATTCTAGCACGATCAAATGGATAGGAGTTGAACAAAACCAAGAGAGGTTATTGTAGACGGACCCCACGTGCACTGTAGGTCCAAACAGAATGTTCCCAACTGCCATGAATTCTGAGAACTATCCCATCAAAGTTTGGAAATTTTTTCATCTTAGGGAGCTTAAGGGACTTTGCCAATAGCTTAATGCCCCAAACAAATGCGACACTTGGAACATGAAATGGGACCTCCCCTGGTATTTACCCATCCACCCCGACACGTTGACGAAAGTCCGTTCAGCCCCACGAGCTATGGAATGCAAAATGTCACTCCTAGCACCTTTCCACTGCATGAAACTGAAGCATTTTGCAAGAATGTGTTTGATTCTGGCACGATCAAACGGATAGGAGTTGAACGAAACTGAGAGAGGTTATTGTAGATGGACCCCACGTACACCTATAGGTCCAAAAGGAATGTTCCCAACTACCATGAATTATGAGAACCACTCCATCAAAATTTTGCAATTTTTTCATCTTAGGGATCTTAAGGGACTTTGCCGATAGCCTGCTGCCCCAAATGAATGCGATGCTTGGCACACAAAACGAGACCACCCTTGGCATTTACCTACCCACCCCGATGCATTACCAATGTCCATTCAGCCCCACGAGCTATGAAATCCAAAATGTCACTCCTAGCACCTTTCCACTGCATGAAACTGAAGCATTTTGCAATAATGTGTTTGATTTCAGCATGGTCAAACAGACTGAAGTTGAACGAAACCAAGAGAGGTTATTGTGGACGGACTCCACATGCACCTGCAAGTCCAAACGGAATGTTCCCATATGCCAAGAGAACTATCCCATCAAAGTTTGGCAATTTTTGTCTTAGGGAGCTTAAGGGACTTTGCCGGTAGCCTACTACCCTGAATGAATGCGATGCTTAGCACACGAAATGAGACCTCGGTGTGTGTGAAGGTTTTTATACATGTTTACAATAGTTCTAGTCAATCATAACTAACTTTCAACCTATTTGATCGTTGGGTAACCTCCTTATTACATGATTTGTTAAGTTGACAAAGCAACTTCTTACCACTACTTGCATTATTAGACTTTTTGTTTGACAACATAAAACATGACTTCAAATACAAATGGCATTGATCATTTGACCTTATTACATGCAAAATGATGACACAAGACCATCAACTTGTCCTATGATGTCCTAGGACCTTTTTATGACATGCTCCTAGCCAAGATTAGCTATGGCTAAGGTGCTCCTACACCATGAAATATGTTTCCATGGTGTTGTGTCATCCTCCTTACCTACTACATCACCCTTGTAGACATGTATGCAAAGTGTGGAAGCATAGACAAGGCACGTGAACTGTTTGGCATGACGCCCCAAAGAAATGTCACCTCATTGAATGCAATGGTTGCAAGATATGAACAAAATAGATTTTTTGATAAGGCATTAGCAACTTTCAAGCAAATGCGATTGTCCGGTGTAAAGAAAAATTCCACAACCTTAGGCCAAAATGGACATCCATCAAAAGGATAAAACATATGGGAATTTTGTTAGATGTTGTAGTTGCAACTGCCCTCAAAGACATGTATGCAAAGTGTGGAAGCATAGACAAGGCATGTGAACTGTTTGGCATGATGCATCAAAGAAATGTCACCTCATGGAATACAATGATTGCAAGATATGAACAAAATGGATTTACTGATAAGCCTTTAGAAAGTTCCAAGAAAATGCAATTGGCAAGTGTAAAGCCAAATTCCAAAACCTTAGAAATGGTATGTTTGGAGCACGGTATAGACATCCATCAAAGCATAAAGGATATAGGAATTTTGTCAAATGTCGTAGTTGTAAGTACCCTGCAAGACATGTATGCAACTTGTGCAGAAGCATATATAACGAACATGAATTGTTAGACATGATGCCTCAAAGAAATGTTATCTCATGGAATGCAATGATTGCAAGATATGCACGAAATGGATTTTTTATAAGGCTTTAAAAACTCTCAAGCAAATGCACAAAAATAAATTTCAACCATTTATGCAAATTTTGGCACATCTAAAACCAAATTGCACAACCTTAACCAACTTCCTCCTTGTCTATGCTATAATGGGATCTAGAGAACATGGTGTGGACAACCATTAAAGCATAAATGATATAGGAATTTTCTCACATGTATTGTATTTGCAAAGTTGCCCTTGTAAACATGTATGGAAAGTATGGAAGCATAGACAAGGCACATGAACTATTTAAAATGATGCCTCAAAGAAATGTACAGTGCGACAGAATTCAATGTTTGCAAGATATGCACAAAATGGATTATTTGAAAACGATTCATAAACTTTCAAACAAATGCAATTGGCACTTGTAAAACCAAATTCTTGTAACAATAATTGATTATCATATTAAATATTTAAATAAACTGTCATATATACATAATGTCATGAACATAACATCTAGTTTATATAAAAAGCCATATAAGCAAATATACAAAAATATACATCAGATTAAAATACAAAAGTATGTATACAAATCCATCTAGGCATACAAAAAAGTTCCCCAAAACTAGTTTCCTATGGACTTTAAGGAAATAATCAGCAGCCCTTCTTTGACTGTGAAGATGGAGAGCCAATCAGTGACACATCCTCTCTCTACCGTCAAGTAGACCTCTTCAAATAAAGTTCATCCAGCTGCATGTTTTAATACAAACAAACAATATGCGCATTAGTATAAAAAATGTATGAAATATATAACAGCACATATGTAATTGATCACTTACCGCCGACTGATGATTGCTCTCCATCATATTGACTCTCTCTTCGTCCATAGTTGGACGGACAAGAGTTGTGACCTCCTATGAGAAGCATCAAGAAGCAAAATTGACTAAACATAAATATCATTTATGTACATCAAATGACATGAGATGAAAAAGAAATACAAAATTATGATATTTTCATGTTATTGGCTCATACCTCAGTCAAAGGATTTGCAGACATCATGGCTGCATCAATGCCTATCTACGCTGACTCACAAAGATGAGGAGTCTCCACTATATTCAGCTTCTGAAAATCAAGTTCAAGATTATTAAAACAAAATAAATACATAACATTATTTTTAAAATGCATAATGATTAGAAATGGTTAAATTTACCTCAGTAAAAGTGGTGGTTTGGTGTCTAGGAGACCAAGGAAACCGTGGAGGTGCTGGTGACTATTGAAATCATCAAATCAAGTCACAAAATAATATTACCATTGACATATCTACAATAATTATGAATATGTGATAAATTACATACCTACTGACTTGACCTCCGCTCATAAGCTACCAATGGACGGCTAACAGAGGCAAGATGAACACTAGATAATCATATAAAATTAATTACAAATTTCAAATAACAATATACTAAATCAAGATGAAACTTGTAACAAATTACCTGAGAGTCAATACCAAATGTATGCTATAAGAGATCATCACTAAGAACAAGATCATCCAATATGTCCTACCCCTGTGTTGCATCATGCTGCCCCTGTGTCGTAGCATGCTGTCCCTGTGTCGCAGAGTCCTATCGTGCCTCATGTGTCCCATAATCACATAGGTTCCCACATGTACTGCACAAATGTGTTGACACATGACACCTACTACTCTCACCCCCATCGCCCTGGGTAAAATCATCTGCATTATGTGATAGAGTTTGGGTGAGAGCAGTCAGTGAATGTAAAGTCTCCAGCTCAACACTCTCCTTCAAAGCCAAAGGGAGTGACCTACGATCTGGCCTCCCTTGAGGTATAGGCACATGTTGTTCATCTCGCTGAGCCTCGGGTCTATCTTGGGCAGAGCCACCACCTCTACCCTGGAAATCACGAATATCAAAATAATTTAGAATCTTGTTGAGGACGAACTCGCAATAGAGTTTTCTCAAAAAATATTGTGGTACCTCATCATTGTTGCATGGCCGCTCATCGAAGACCATGTACCATCTATCCCAAAAGTATTGGGATATGTCTTCATTCCTACACCAATGTATAGGAAACTGTTTGCAAGTTTCCTCTAATGTTTGGCCGGTTTTGGGATTAGTAAATTGTGCACATATTGTAATTTTTTCCTTCTTCACTTGTTCATATGACAACTTGTTGGCATAATATTGCCGACTCCTCTCCCTATAGTCTTGGAAATCAATGATTTGTTTCGTCACCAAATCTGTGTGGGAAACAATCTCCTATAGTGATTTTACAAGTGCCCTCCTATGCTCAGTGGTTCCACTTGGATTGTTTAGGGTTTGAATAATAGTTTCAAGATGTTTCTTGTTTTCTTCTATTATCCCTAAGTAGTGTCCTTGATTATCCCTTACATGAAAAGGAGGTGAAGGTGGGTTTTGAGGGTTTGGAGGGTTTTGGGGGTTGTTTTCACCCTCCTCAACTAGATTTAGATTTTTTGCTTCTCCAATAACTGTAAATGCAATATAAACATAAATCAAACATTGTAAAACTAAAAAATTGTTCTAAAACTAACAAAATCAGACAAACCCTACCTTCTTCCTGTGTTGGAACCTCCAAATTTGCACGATGATGTCTTTGGCGGTGAGGTGGCATTGTGAATTTCTTGTTTTCTCACGTGCACTTGATTGAATCTCCTTTTCTTCAATGTGATCATGTTTTGCTCAAGTTTTTTTGCTGCTGTCAAGAGAGAAGTCGCAGGTGAATGTGCAGAAAATGTTTTTTTTGCTTTTGATAAAAGCAAAACACGAGCGCATTATAACGCGATCATGTTTTACTTTAATTTTGGAGATGGTGGTGACTTTTTGGTCCCCCATCTCCTTGCATTTACCCATAGTCTTGTTTTTCCTTTCAGCTACTCCATTATGCTGTGGAGTGTACCTTGTTGTGAACTACCTCTTGATTCTTTGTTGCTTGCAAAAACCTATAAATTCATGTGAATCATATTCACCTCCTCCATCTGACCTGAGCACCTTGATGTATTTTCCACTCTGCTTTTCAACCAAAGATTTGAACTCTCTGAACTTTGAGAAAGTTTTAGATTTGTTCTTAAGAAAATAGACCTAGACTTTCCTGCTAAAATCATCAATAAAGGTTAGAAAGTAAAAACTTCCCCCAGTGGACTAAGTTTGCATGGGACCACAGAGGTTTGTATAGACTAGCTCTAGAATCTCTTTAGCTCTATAGGAGGCAGTCGGAAAGTTGTCCCTGTGATTCTTTCCTAGGATACAATTTTCACATGGATTGGATTGTTCATTCATCATTGGCAATCCCTTGACCATTGACTGCTTTTGTAAAAGACTAAGACTCTTAAAGGGTAAATGACCATACCTACAATGCCACAACCAAGTCTCATCTATGCCTGAGATGTGTTGTGCATATAATTGTGATAGATTGATACTTCTCAAATTTAGAGGGAACATTCTATTTTTGGTCATTTCCACCTTAGCTATGAGTCTCCTACTAGGTGGCTTATCTACGATGATGCAAGTAGAGCCCTTGAATCTGACATCATAGCCATTTTCACTTAACTGTCCTGCACTGATCAAATTATGCTTCAGATGTGGAACATAGAAAACATCATAAATTGATTTCAGTTCATTTTGTCTAGTTAGGATAGGAACAATACCTTTACCATGGGCTTGAACTTGAGAGGCGTCACCTAGCTTAATTTTTGATGTGGTAGAGCTGTCTATGCTAGAAAATAAGTGTTTGTTACCTGTCATATGATTGATGCAGCCACTGTCTAGCAACCAAAGATCCTTGTTGTGATCTTCTTCAGTGATCTAGCATGAGAGGAACATTAACTCAGATGTCCCTTCTTCAGTGTTGGAGACATCGGCTTTGCCTGTGTTCTGATCTTATTGCTTCTTCCTACATTTACTTTCATAATGTCCATACTTCTTGCAATAGAAGCATTGAACGTTGGACTTGTCTATCCATTTTCTTCCTCTCCCTCTTTGACTATGAGAATGTCCATGTTGGTTTGATTGTCCTGACTGTTCAGGAGCTGAACTCTCTTCAGTGTCATGAGAACCTCATCCTCTTCTGTCTCTGCCTCTTCCTCTTCTGGCATTTTCCAAGGACTCTTCCTCCATGATGAGCCTTGAATCATGAGACGAAAGGGAACCCATTAATTCATCAATGATTAATTTGGACAGATCTTTCACCTCTTCTATGGCTATAACCATCATGGAAAATTTCTTAGTTAAGCATCGCAACACTTTCTCAACAATCTTTTGATTTGTCATATCCTCAGCATGAATATTGAGTTGATTCACAATTCCAAGCACCTTGGTCATAAACTGATCAATAGTCTCAGTTTCTTTCATCTTCAAGTTTTCAAACTCTCTCCTAAGAGTCTAAAGTCAAACTGTTTGGACTTTTTTATTACCCTAGTATGCCAAAGCTAGAGTATTCCAAGCCTCTTTTGCATTGGATGCGCCTGTGATTTTTGTAAAAATTGCATCTTCCACTGAACTCTAGATCAAAAACTTTGCATGTGTCTCCTTTTTCCTTCATGCTTCGAGAGCATTCTTCTAAGTATTATTCATAGCTATTAGAGTAGCTTGATCAGGTTCTTTGGAGCCACTCTCGACCATTTCCCAACATTCCTGAACTTGGAGAAACGTCTTCATTCTAATAGACTAGAATTCATAGTTTTTGCTTGTTAACATGGGCCCTTGCATTTGCCGTAAATTGTTGTTGGATGCCATTTAAACTCCAAGCCCTTTTGGTCACCTCCTTCCAAATGAACATTCAATGTTGATCTTCACGCAAAGTATTCTCCTTTTATTCTCCTTTCTCTCTGATTGATTTGCTCTCCACTCTGTGAAGAGGCTGAAGCCAGCTATGATACCATGACAAAATTTGTGGAGCAGAAATTATGAGCAGAGACAAAATTGGGAAAAAATAGGGCCATCTAAACTGCCTTCTCATCATTAACAAAAGCATTAAATAGATTACAATGCACCGTCTAACTATGTAACCAAAATTACTAAAAATAGCCAAAAACGCAAACTAGAGTTAACTGAGAATGTCATAAATGCAACTACAACCTAACTACTAGAAGAGTGGAGATTAGTTAGAGATATTTCAACAATGTGCCTTGTCCGTATTTTCTTCTTATATAGCTGATGATTTCTTAAGTCTTTCAACAACCATTGGGAACTACAAACAATCTTCATGATTTGTTTTACTACCACATTATGCATGCACCCTCAATAGGTTGTGATTTCTTAACATAATCAAATTATCTAATATTTTTGTCGATTACCTTTATCTGGTCTTGTGCTTGGTCTCTGCGCACCTTCATGAAATTTCTTCAGAATGTTTTAAATATATATATATATATATATATATATATATATATATATATATATATATATATATATATATATATTCTACCTTAGCCGATGTAAGGAGGATAGCGGCTGCTCACTCAGGGTTCGAGTCATGGTTTAGCTAATACTTTGTGAAGGAGATAGCCAGGAGGCCCTTCTACTGAGTAGCTCGAGCTTTACAAATCCTATCTAATTAGCATAGGCGATGCCCTTTGAATATCATCCTCTTTTCCTCGATTGCATCCTTAAATCAGTTTTCAAGGATAAGTTAAGAAATATTGTGAAACTTGGAGTTATTGAATGTTTTAAAACTATTAGGAATTGAACATTTGGTGGTGCCGAACTTGGAAACCAAATTATTTGCATTTTTGTTTATAAAAGAGACACGTTCTAGTTTGTTACATCTGATTTAGATATATAACATAGATAGCAACGTGACCTGTTACCCAATGATCTTTGTTTTGTTATAGTTATTAATTCTACCTTTATTGGCTCCTATGAGTAAGTGCAAGTTAGGGGGACACGCTTGTAAGAACCACTCACATTTGATTCCCTCCATGTATTAGATTTTAGTTAATACTAATGCCTTGCATGATTATAAGACTTATTATCTCGATGGTTCATATATGATGATGTATACTTTGGATTCTTGATGGGATGTGTAGTTTATTATAGTTTTTAACCCATTCCTTGGTATTGGTTGTTGGCATATTAGCTTATTTGAATTGAAGGCATTTTTGGTTGGAGTAATACCATATTGTTAAGAAGAATGAGTTTGGACATAGTATTAGGTGGTGTTGCTTAAGATATTAACTATGTTTTTTTTTTTTTTGGTTTTTTCTTTTATTGATATTGTGTAGTATATAGATGATATGTGTGATTTTGGTAATGTGAAAAGTCATTTTGCTATCTTAAGTATCATGTGGACAAATATGTTGATATACTGGTCTAACTATGTCCTAGTTACTATCTTCTTTGGAAGATGTGATGATTACTCGGAGAGTGTAAAACATATACATGTGATTGGCCAATAGACATCATGTGGGAGAGACTATCATGAATAAGATAGTCCAAATTGATGTTTTTTTCCGAGATAAGTTGTTACACTTTACAAACATAGATAGTTAATAACGCTTGTGTTCATTTAAGTATTCTAGGAGCAATGCATGTCCTGAGGAGTGGTAATATGAAATGGTATGTTATTCCTCTAAGGTAGCCAAGTTGTTTATGAATCTTAGTGGTAATGTACATATAAGTATGAATGAGGCTATCTTACCTTTAGACTTTTTAGAGTAAATATTAGTTGAGAAGCATCTATTTTATTCAACGGATAAGTTTTCTTAGTTAAGAACCTAGTATGGAGTGGTAATGGTTACTTTATGGATAATTGGTTTAAGTCAATCATGAGGTTACCAGCTCGAGTCACCGAACTACGAAGCCTCTACGCTGTGCATACGTAGGCAAGGTCATCACAGATGAGCCCCCGAGGCATTAGTTCTGGCCCTTAGGCCCTGTAGTCTCCTTGTCTTGTGCATTGATACCTATTATGTTTGTTTTGATCTATTGAGGTTGATGCTTATAAGTAGTTGTGCAAGTTCATGACAGTTACAGGTGCTAAGACAAGAATTATATGAACGTCGTAAGATGAATGGAAAGCTTATTGTGATAATTGAGTGATCACTTTTTATGGAATGACTTTATTTTGGGTATCTATGTTTCTAATCTAGAGATGTAAGGTGTAGATAAAAGGTATCTATGTTGCAAGCTAACTTATTTGTGATGTTGTACATCTTGCCACCTTATAGGAGAATTTTGTATTCTCTACTTTTTCAAGAAAGAACAAATGTAATAGAGATTTATGTATCATACAAAATGACTATTGAATTGTGCTTTCTGTAGTTTTGCTTATTTGTGCAAGAAATGTTTTCATATTTATACTATCAGATGTAAAAATTTGTTCATCGCACGTAAGATGAAGTATTTTTTTCTAAATTTTGTACTTTGATTTTTCTAATGTTTTTATTGAGTTAAACATTTGATAGTGATAAGCAAAGATTCTTAGCCCCTACTCAGGTGAAACAGCTTGAGCATGACAATGTCACTCCTGCACCTTTCCACTTTGCCGGTAGCTTGCAGTTCGGAATGACTGAGACACTTGGCGCATGAAATGAGACCTCCCCTAGCATTTACCCACCCACCCTAATGTGTTGGCATAGTTGGTTTAGCCCCATGAGTAGTTGAATGCAATATATCACTCCTAGCACCTTTCCATTGCATGAAATTGAAGCATTTTGCAAGAATGCATTTGATTTTGGCACGGTCAAATGGGCTAGAGTTGACCAAAACCAATAGAGCTTATTGTGGACGGACCCCACATGCACCTATAGGTCCAAATGGAACATTCCTAGCTGCCACAAATTCTGAGAACTGCTCTGTCATAGTTTGGCAATTTTTTGCACTTAGGGGTCTTAAGGGACTTTGGCAGTAGCATGCTGCCCCGAATGACTGGGACACTTGGTGCATGAAACAAGACCTCCCCTAGCATATACCCACCCACCCTGATGCATTGGTGCAGTCGGTTCAGCCCCACGATGAGTAGAACAAAAAATATGGCACTTGGCAAGGTTGTACTGCATGAAATAGAAGTATTTTGCAAGAATGCATTTGATTTCAGCACGGTCAAACATATTTGAGTTAACCAAAACTAAGAGAGGTTATTGTGGATGGACCCCACGTGCACCTGTAGGTCCAAACAAAACATTCTGAGCTGTCACAAATTTTGAGAACTGCTCCCTGAAAGTTTGGTAGTTTTTGCTCTTAAGATCTTACGTGATTTTATCGGTCGCCTACTGCCTCGAGTGACTGGGACACTTGGCGCATAAAATGAGACCTCCCCTGGCATTTACCTACCCACCTCAATGCGTTAGCATAGTTGGTTTGGCCCCACGAGTAGTGGAATGCAAAATCTCACTCCTAGTACCTTTCCACTGCATGAAACTGAAGCATTTTGCAAGAATGCATTTGATTTCGGCATGGTCAAACGGACTAGAGTTGACCAAAACTAAGAGAGGTTATTGTGGATGGATGATCCATCATAGTTTGGTATTTTTTTGGTCTTAGGGATCTTAAGGGACTTTGCCAGTAGCCTACTACCCCGAATGACTGGGACGCCTGGTATACTAAACGAGACCTCCCCTAGCATTTACTCGCCCACCCCGATGCGTTGGAGTAGTTGGTTCAGCGCCATGAGCTGTGGAATGAAATATCTCACTCCTAGCACCTTTCCACTGCATGAAACTAAAGCATTTGAGAGATTGTCTGTGTTCGATGTATGGAATGCAAAATTTCATTCTTGGCACCTTTCTAGTATATGAAACTAAACAAAAAGCTGGTTCCCCTTTTGTCTCTTATGTGTTGACCTTTTGTCTTGGTTGTTGTTAATCCCAATCTTACAAGCACAGTGAGAGAACATCTCTCTTCTAAGAGTTCCAAATCATTGGACTTTAGTGCCAAATGAGAATAAATCCACAAATACTACCACAAATAGGGATAAACACACTATCCACAAAATACTACCACACACTAACCTCACCACTCTTTCCCTTATGCTACCCTTTGATAAGAGATCAACGTTATGACACAATATTGTTGTTGAAAGTTATCACAAAACATAGGGGAGTGGACCTAATTTTTTGAGCATCCTAACTTCACACCTCTAATAGTTGTGCATTAAGTCATGTTTTATTAGTGCAATGATGTGGCATTACATGATTGGTTGCTTTTTAGATGTAAAGAGCACATTTCATTCAATTGTAAGTACTTATAGTCAATACTAACAACCTTAAAATCACAACTAGTAGTGTTAAACTTTTAAAAATACTAAACCTTAAACCCACAAATACTATCACAGCTATTGGAACATGCTCAGCCACACGAATTTGATAAAAAAGTATTTATAAGGAAGATATATAAGACAACATAGATTCTCACTTATCAAAAAAATCTAATAGTCACTCTTATTTACATTAACTCCTCAACAACATCACAAACGTCTTGTTAAGATTACAAACACCGTGATTTTTTTTGTAATGAAACTACAATACACATGTATGGACAAGGTGTTGAGGATACATATTTCATCCATTTTCTAGTAAAAGCTAGGGTTTTCTAGATTTTCTTAAGCATTTTCAACTTATAGCAAGCATGCCATAGCTTTTCTTTCAACTAGAGTAAATAATAGGGAGTGATAATATCAAGTTTTACTAATTTTGGCATCACTTCAATGTTGCAAGTATGTGCCTAATTGGTGTTGTCATTGATGTCAATATATCTTTGATGTCAATATATCTTTGCAAGTATAGTGAATCACAGTGAAAATAGTGAGTTGCATACTGAAGAACAGTTCAGAAGATTGCTCTGCATTTCTTGCTGAATGAAGATCTTGGTCTATGGATTGGAAGTTATTTAGAAGCATGGTTGAAGATGCTAAATCCTGAGTTTGAGCCCTCGGTATGAAGATTTGAGTGAGTTACATTCACCAGAGTAAAACCTACTTTTTATTATTATTCATTGGTGCATGAGAGAAAGTATTTTCCTTCACATTCCTCCACATTAAAGTGTTTTGCTCTATGGTTCTAGAGGGAAGTCTAGGATGATGATAAGTACCTACAATTGCAATGGTTCATGTTTTTGTCATCCTCAAGCTATCTTTCTTTTATGACAATTGAAGACAATGAAGTTCATGTGCTCTGGTGTGAAGAATCTCATGAATAAAGTGGTTTGAGTTTGTGTGGTTGCTCCTGGTGATTTCAATGTGCTTGTGGATACCTCCTGATCATGTTCCTACCTTTACATTGGTCTGCATTAAGGAATTAAGATTGTATTTGAAGATTATTCCCAGATAACGTAGCGTGTAACCAGTCTTAGTCGACTTGGTTAATTCTAGTGATTGCAAAGATCCCTTGAAGATTATGGAAGCATGTTGTGGCATGGAAGATCATGTTTGAGTCCAAGCTAAGGTGTGGCGTGATCCACATACATCTATACTACAAATCCTTAGCATAATTTTCTATTAGGTCAAGACCTATTTTGTAAATGTTTGTAATGCTGACCTTGGAGATTGTTCCAATGGTTGATGATTGTAGTTGACCCTGATGATCATTCCAAGGTTGATGAAGTGTACAAATACTTGTAATTGAGTTGTGGAAAAGATGTCCTTGTGCAAAGATGGGCAAATAAGGAAAGAGGTGGAAAGGCATAACAGAGCAGAGGAACTATTGCACTTCAATGTATTAATCTCAGACATGAAGAAGATGTTGAACTTGGCAATGAGCCTGGTAGTGAGCCGCCAGTAGAGTTTAACAGCCCTTCTTGTAATCTTTCTAGGTTTAGGGTTGAGGCAGTGAGCTTGCTAAACCTAGTTGTACTTCATGGCAGTGAGCTAGTATGTTCTAGGCCCGTGGAGTGACCAAGCCTAAACATCATTTTTCAAAGATTGCAATTTATTTTGAGAGCTAATCCTCTCCATGGATTTTCCCCACCTTGGGGTTTTCCACATAAAAATATGGTGTCTCTTGTGTTTAATGTTTCATCTATATTTAAGTTTCTGATTTCATGCATTCATTGTTTAATCATAATAACGGTGGACAAGTGATTAATGTTTAAGTGCAGAAGTGTTTGAGTTTTTGGGACAATTGACTCACCCCCCTCTCAATCGTTCGGTGCATTTCAACAATTGGTATCAGAGCAAGGTTCCTCTGAAGAAAGTCTAACAGCTTGAGGAAGATCCAAAATGTCTTATAAGAAGGAAGCACTGCATTTTGATGGGATGAATTATGCTCTTTGGAAGGCACAAATGAAAATCCATCTTCTTTGTCTTGGTTACGAAGTATGGAAAGTTGCACAAGCAAAATACACCATACCTCAAAATGGTTTGACGACTAAAGATTAAATCAAAGAATATGAGGTGGATGTCAAAGCAAAAGATGCTATGTTAAGTTCATTAAATAACTCAGTACTGACAAAAGTTGTGGATCTTGAAACTGTAAATGAGGTATGGGAGAAGCTAAAAAATATGTATGAAGAAGAAGATTCTGTGAAGGAGGCCAAGCTACAAAGTCTGAAAGTGAAATATGAGAGTTCAAAGATGAATGAAGATGAAAACATAACAGCCTTTATGCAAAGAGTTGATGAACTTGTCACCAAAATAAAAGGTATGGGGGGAACTCTTGGTGATAAGGAAGTTGTGATGAAAATTCTCAGATCACTACCAAAGTCCTACATTCACAAGGTAGATGCAATTGAAGAATTTATGCAAGTAAAATCTATTGACAGAGATTAATTACTTGGTAAGCTTACTGCCTTTGAAATGAGAGAGTTTGGTGATGCCCTTCCAAAAGTCGAGACTGCCTTCAAAGCTAGTGCTTCTGGGAAAACCTCCAGATTAGAAAAGTACAAGGTAGAATCTGATGATGATTTTGATGAAATTGAAGCCAACTTTGTGGATAGACTGCAAAGAGGATCTGGTAAGTTTAAAGGTAAATTACCTTTTAAATATTTTTCTTGTGGTAAAGTAGGCCACTTTGCTTCCAGATGTCCTGAAAGAATTGAAAGAAATAGAAAAAGATATGAGAATAGACCTAGGATCCAAAAGAAATGTTATTATGTTGAAGATTTTGATGATGATGGAGTATCAGATAATGATGAACTAGACAATGCTAGTACTTCTGGTAATG
The DNA here is from genome assembly GCA_027924645.1 of Cunninghamia lanceolata. Taxonomy (NCBI): domain Eukaryota; kingdom Viridiplantae; phylum Streptophyta; class Pinopsida; order Cupressales; family Cupressaceae; genus Cunninghamia; species Cunninghamia lanceolata. The sequence goes on along the minus strand of BSBN01000677.1, from coordinate 8,357,893 downwards.
AATGCATGTTTATTGCTATTAAGGAAGAACCTGTGTCTACTAATCCCGCTAGTTGTTTGAAGGAAGAAAAACCAGTGGAAAGTGCTTTGCCTACTCAGGTTGTTGAAGACAAAGATGAATGGGTTATTGATAGTGGCTTCTCTCACCACATGACTGGTGACAAAAGTAAGTTTGATAGTTTGGAAAGATAGGATGGTGGACTGGTTAGGTTTGGAGATGATACAACTGGTATGATTTGTGGAAAAGGATCTATTTCTTTTGATGGCAAGCATAATACTAAAGATGTCTTGTATGTGAAAGGATTAAAGCACAATCTTTTGAGTGTGGGTTAGATGTGTGACAAAGGTTATGATTTAAGCTTCAAGGACAATGGATGCAAGATTAGGGAAAGCTCTGGAACAGTCATTGCAACTGGTAAGAAGACAAGAGGTAATATCTATCACTTGAAAGGAACTGATAATTATTGTTTGTTGGCTCAGACTGATGAAAGTTGACTATGGCATAGAAGGCTGTGTCACATCAATTTTGATAACATTATGAAGATAAGTACTACACAAGTTGTTAGAGATTTGCCTAAGCTTGTGAAGCCTGCTAATCCTATTTGCAAGGAGTGTCAATTTAGGAAACAAACAAGAACAAGTTTCAAAAGCAAGGACCAATCAGTTGATGGACTACTAGAACTAGTGCATACATATTTGTGTGGACCTACCAGAGTAAGAAGTTTGCAAGGAGATAGGTATTTCATGTTGCTTATTGATGATTAATCTAGAATGACTTGGGTTACCTTTTTGAAAGAGAAAGTAGAAGCTCTAGATAAGTTCAAGGCATTTAAGGAAATGGTTGAAAATGAGATGGATTTGAAGATCAAATGTTTAAGGTCTGATAGAGGAGGAGAGTTTACATCAAATGAATTCAATTTCTTTTATGAAGAACATGGGATAAAGAGACAGTTATCTGCACCTAGAACTCCACAACAAAATGGAGTTGTTGAAAGGAAAAATAGAACAATTCAAGAAGTTGCTAGAACCATGATGAAGGAAGCTAAGCTATTAGAAGCATATTGGAGAGAGGCAATTCACACTATTGTATATATCCTAAACAGAGTTCAAGTCAAAGGTAATAGTTCTAAGACTCCTTATGAATTGTGGTATGGTAAAGATCCTACTGTGAAATATCTCAAAGTTTTTGGTAGCAAATGTTATATCAAAAGAGAAGAAGATCTAGGCAAGTTTGATGCTAGGTGTGATAAGGAATCTTCCTTGGTTACTCCACCAAGAGCAAGGCCTACCAGTGCTATAATAAAAGGCTAAATAAGATCATTGAGAGTGCAAATGTCAAAGTCGATGAAAGCAAGGAGAGGTCTCTAGAATCAAGTGGATATGAATCAGATAAACCAGATGCTTCAGAAGTAGTGCAGCATGAAGGCAACTTAGATGAAGAGGAACAAGCTCCAGAAAGTGCTACTAAGACACCAAGGTATGTAAAACTTAATCATTCTGAAGATTAAATCATAGGAGATAAGAGCAAAGGAAGAAGAGTTCCAGAAGAATAATTAAATTTTTGTTTGATTTCCAAGATTGAACCTGATTCTGTGAATGAAGCTTGCAATGATGAGAACTGGGTAAAGGCTATGAAAGAAGAATTGATACAGATAGAGCAGAATTAGACTTGAGATCTTGTTCCCAGACCAAGAGATAAAAATGTAATTGGCACCAAGTGGGTCTTCAGAAAATAAACGAATGAGAATGGTGAAGTGGTAAGAAACAAAGCAAGGTTGGTATGCAAAGGATACTCTCAAGTTGAAGGAATAGATTTTGAGGAAACAGTTGCACCAGTGGCAAGGATTGAGGCTATAAGAATGTTTTTGGCATTTGCAGCCTACAAAGATTTTGAGGTATATCAGATGGATGTGAAGTCTACATTCTTGAATGGAGAATTGGAAGAAGAAGTCTATATTGAACAACCATAAGGATTCCAGTCATCACATTAGGGTGACATGGTATGCAGATTGAAGAAGGCATTGTATGGATTAAAATAAGCCCACAGGGCCTAGTATGCTAGGTTGGATAAGTATCTGATACAGTTAAGATTCAGCAAGGGTACTACTGACAACAATCTCTATTTCAAGATCAATAATGAACAAATCCTAATTGTTGCAGTCTTTGTTGATGACATTATCTTTGGAGGCAATGAAGGTATGTGCACAGTTTTGTTGGAGAAATGCAAAGTGAATTTGAAATGTCCATGTTTGGTGAGATGAATTTCTTTTTAGGTCTGCAAATAAATCAATCAGATAAAGGTATCTTCATTTCTCAGTCTAAGTATGTGAAAGAGTTGTTAAAGAAGTTTGGGATGGAAGACTCTAAACTGATAAATACTCTCATGATAACTAGTTGCAAATTGAGCAAAAATGATGATTCACCTATGGTAGATCAGAAAAGGTACAGATCTATGATTGGAGGATTACTTTATCTGACTCAAACCAAACCTGATATAATGCATGCAGTTTGTCTTGTGGCAAGATTTCAAGTAGAAACTAAGGAGTCACATGTGATGGCAGTCAAGAGAACTCTGAGATATTTGAAAGGCACAATGGATTATGGTTTGTGGTATCCAAAGGACAATTATTTCACTCTCAGTGCATACACTGATGTAGATTGGGCTGGAGATGTGGATGATAGAAAAAGTACAAGTGGACGTGCATTCTTCTTGGGAAAAAGGCTGGTATCTTGGATAGGCAAGAAACAAGATTCAATATCTCTATCCACTATAGAAGCAGAATATATTGTAGCAGCATGTAGTTGTACTCTAGTGTTATGGATGAAGCAGACATTGAAGGACATCAAAGTTGTGTATAAAGATCCAATTGCAATCTTTTGTGACAATACAAGTGTCATAAACATATCAAAGAATCCATTAATGCATTCAAGGACAAAGTACATATCCATAAGATATCACTTTCTAAAGGAAAAAGTGACAGAGAATGAAGTCAAGTTGGAATATGTATCTACAAAAGACCAGATTGCAAACATTTTCACCAAACCTCTATCTAAGGATACTTTTGAGTATCTCAGAGAAACATTAGGGGTTATTACCCCTCCTACTCTAAACTAAGATGCACAAGAGTGCATCAATCCGTGGTGCTTAGAGTCCCTTCTCCAGATCCATATTGATGCTTTTAGGGCTACTTCTCAGGGGGAGTAGTTAGAGAGTTCAAAAGAGAATTTGGATCAGAGCAGAAGAGTGCAAGTATGTGCCTTTTGCCATTGATGTCAAAGGGGAAGAGAAGTCATGTGAAAAACTCAGAGGGAAAGAGTGCTAATGTGTAAAGAGATAGGGGGAGAATCTTGTCTTGATGAGTGCAGATATGTAAAGAGATAGGGGGAGAATGTTGTCTTGATGACTGTTGCAGTTTTTCACATCATATGTTGCCATCAATGACAAAGGGGGAGATTGTTGCAAGTATGTGCCTAATCGGTGTTGTCATTGATGTCAACATATATTTGTTGTCATTGGTGTCAACTATATCCTATTTTTTTATTTATTCAGAAGCTTTATATTTTGAGGATATTGAGAAAATTAGTCCATCTAGAAGAATCAAAAAGTAAACAGTGAATCACAGTGAAAACAGTGAGTTGCATACTGAAGAACAGTCCAGAAGATTGCTCGACATTTCTTGTTGAATGAAGATCTTGGTCTGTGGATTGGAAGTTATTTAGAAGCAGGGTTGAAGATGCTAAATCCTGAGTTTGAGCCTCCGATATGAAGATTTGAGTGAGTTACATTCACCAGAGTAAAACCTGCTTTTTGTATTATTCACTGGTGCCTAAGAGAAAGTATTTTGCTCCGCATTCCTCTGCATTAAAGTGTTTTACTCTGTGGTTTTAGACGGAAGTCTGGGATGATGATAAGTACCTACAATTGCAATGGTTCATGTTTTGGTGGTCTGCAAGCTATCTTTCTTTTATGATAGTTGAAGACAGTGAAGTTCATGTGCTCTAGTGTGAAGAATCTCATGAATAAAGTGGTTTGAGTTTATGCGGTTGCTCCTGGTGATTTCAACATGCTTTTGGATACCTTCTGATCATGTTCCTACCTTTACATTGGTCTACATTAAGGAATTGAGATCATGTTTGAAGATTATTCCTAGATAATGTAGCGTGTAACCAGTCTTAGCCAACTTGGTTAATTCTAATGATTGCGGAGATCCCTTGAAGATTATGGAAGTATGTTGTGGCGTGGAAGATCATGTTTGAGTCCTAGCTAAGGCGTGGCATGATCCACATACATCTATACTACAAATCCTTAGCATAGTTTTGTATTAGGTCAAGACCTATTTTTTAAATGTTTGTAATTCTGACCTTGGAGATTGTTCTAATGGTTGATGATTGTAATGCCAACCTTGATGATCATTCCAAGGTTGAAGTGTACAAATACTTGTAATTGAGTTGTGGAAAATATGTCCTTGTGCGAAGATGGGAAGATAAGGAAAGAGGTGGAAAGGTAGAGCAGAGTAGAGGAAATATTGCTCTTCAATGTATTAATCTCAGACATGAAGAAGATGTTGATCTTGGCAGTGAGCCGCCAATAGGGTTTAGCAGCCCTCAGGGTTTAACTGCCCTTATTGTAATCTTTCTAGGTTTAGGGTTGAGGTAATGAGCTTGCTAAACCTAGTTGTACTTCATGGAAGTGAGCCAATATGTTCTAGGTCCATGGAGTGACCAAGCCTGAACATCATTTTTCAAAGATTGCAATATATTTTGAGAGATAATCCTCTGTGTGGTTTTTCCCCACCTTGGGGTTTTCCACGTAAAAATCAAGTGTCTCTTGTGTTTAATGTTGCATTTGTGTTTAAATTTCTGATTTCATGCATTCACTATTTAATCATAATAACTGTGGACAAGTGATTAATGTTTAAGTGCAAAAGTGTTTGAGTTTTTGGGACAACTGATTCACCCCCCTTCTCAGTTGTCCAGAGCATTTCAACATTTAGACCTAGCATCAATAAAATTTAGGGTTTTATGAAAGATTTATTTCAAAAGTGAGGTTTTGGTAGTGTATGAGGGTTTGGTATAGTCATGGAGAGGCTTATTATGCAAGTTTCAGGTTGTCTTTTATTGTCTTTTTGAGGATTTGTCATGGAGAGGCTTATTATGCTTATTATGACAATCATAGACTATTAAAACTACCCCTTTCTATCTCAGACCAATCAACATTCTATCTCAAACCACAAAACTGCCCATTTCTATCTCAAACTAATCAGTATTCTTGTCTTTTCATGACTGTCCCTGATCATTTTATTGGTCCAAGACTACCTCCTTTTCACATACACTCCATGTCTCATAATCATGACTTGAGGACTGTCTCTTTAGCTGTCACATTTTGTGACTATTTCACATGATAATTGTTCAATCTCAGTGATAATAAAGGATATAGGAATTTTGTCAAATGTTGTAATTGTAGCTGCCCTTGTAGACATGTATGCAAAGTGTGGAACCATAGACAAGGCACATGGATGGTCTAATAGAACACCACAAAGAGAGGTCCTCTCATGGAATGTAATGATTGCAAGATATGCAGAAAATGGATTTGTTGAAAAGACTTTAGAAACTTTCAAGCAAATGCAATTGGCAAGTGTAAAGCCAAATTCCACAACCTTCGCCAGCATCCTCTGTATCTCTACCAAATTAGGATCTTTGGAATAGAGTATGGACATCCATCAAAGCATAAAGGATATTATGTAGGTTTTTGTGAATTTGACTGTGATGATTATTATGTAGGTTTTATTTTGAATGGTGGATAAGGGTTTGGTGTCTCGAGAAGTATTATACATTTGGACTTTATCTTATGAGCATTATAGTGAAGGTCAATGGTATTGTGCTAGTCATAATGACAAACCCTAGAGGCTTGTGTAGTGTAATATACCTTTACTCAACTTCTCTCTCTCATGTGTAATATACCTATACTAGTTTTCTCTTGAATATTGTTGTGGTTGTTAGTTCCATGTGTATAGTCTCATTGATAAGATGTATTGTTATTAGCCCTTAAGAACAAAGTGAAAATGCTTTACTTTGATTGAATATGTGGATAGCAATTATGTATGTGCATATGAGAAATGTTACCTTAAAAGAGTTTGAAATATTTGCAAGGGCTATAGGATAGACCTATGGCTTTATTGTAACTCTAAAATGATTTTTAAAGAAACCCGTATTTATGGAATTATTATTGTGTATATTTTTGCAATAATTGAGCTCAAAGTATATATCTTGCAATAATTGCAAGATATGTACAAAATGGATTTGTTGATAAGGATTTAGAAATTTTCAAGAAAATGCAATTGGCAGGTGTAAATCTAAATTCCACAACCTTAACCAACATCCTCCCTACCTATGCCAAAATGGGATCTTTGGAACATGGTATGGACATCTTTCAAAGCATAAAGGATATGGGAATTTTGTCAAATCTGTTGTAGTTGCAACTACCCTAGTAGACATGTCTACAAAGTGTGGAAGCATAGACAAGGCACGTGAATTATTTGACAGAACACCTCAAAGAGTGCCATCTCATGGAATGCAATAATTGCAAGATATACACAAAATGCATTTGTTAATAAGGATTTAGAAACTTTCAAGCAAATGCAATTGAGAGGTGTAAAGCCAAAATGTGATCTTTGGAACATGGTATGGACATCCATCAAAGCATAAAGGATATGGGAATTTTGTCCGATCTTGTAGTTGTAATTCTCCTAGTAGACATGTATGCAAAGTGTGGAAGCATAGACAATATACGTGAATTGTTTGACATGATGCCTCAATGGAATGCCATCTCATGGAATTCAATGATTGCAAGATATGCAAAAAATGGATTTTTTTGATAAGGCTTTATAAACTTTCAAGCAAATACAATTGGCAGGTGTAAAGCCAAATTCCACAACCTTAGCCAGTATCCTCCTTGCCTATGCCAAAATGGGATCTTTGGAACACGGTATGGACATCCATCAAAGCATAAAAGATATGGAAATTTTGTTAGATGTTGTAGTTGCAACTGCCCTCAGAGACATGTATGCAAAGTGTGGAAGCATAGACAACACACATGAACTATTTGGCATGATGCCTCAAAGAAATGTCATCACATGGAATACAATGATTGCAAGATATGAAAAAAATGGATTTTTTTATAAGGATTTAAAAACTTTCAAGAAAATACAATTGGCGGGTGTAAAGACAAATTCCACAACCTTAGCCAACACCCTCCCTTCATATGCCAAAATGGGATCTTTTGAACATGGTATGGACATCCATCAAAGCATAAAGGATATGGGAATTTTGTCAGATCTTGTAGTTGCAACTAACCTAGTAGACATGTATACAAAGTGTGGAAGCATAGAGAAGGTATGTGAATTGTTTGACATGATGCCTCAATGAAATGCCATTTCATGGAATGCAATGATTGCAAGATATGCAAAAAATGGATTTTTTTGATAAGGCTTTATAAAGTTTCAAGCAAATACAATTGGCGGGTGTAAAGCCAAATTCCACAACCTTAGCCAATATACTCCTTGCCTATGCCAAAATGGGATCTTTGGAAAATGGTATGGACACCCATCAAAGCATAAAAGATATGGAAATTTGGTTAGATGTTGTAGTTGCAACTACTCTCGAAGACATGTATGCAAAGTGTGGAAGCATAGACAACGCACGTGAATTGTTTGGCATGATGCCTCAAAGAAATATTGTCACATGGAATGCAATGATTGCAAGATATGAAAAAAATGGATTTTTTGATAAGGATTTAGAAACTTTCAAGCAAATGCAATTGGCGGGTGTAAAGACAAATTCCACAACCTTAGCCAACATCATCCCTTCATATGCCAAAATGGGATCTTTAGAACATGGTATGGACATCCATCAAAGCATAAAGGATATGGGAATTTTGTCAGATCTTGTAGTTGCAACTACCCTAGTAGACATGTATGCAAAGTGTGGAAACATAGACAAGGTACGTGAACTATTTGACATGATGCCTCAATGAAATGCCATTTCATGGAATGCAATGATTGCAAGATATGCAAAAAATGGATTTTTTTTATAAGGCTTTATAAACTTTGAAGAAATTATAATTGGTGGGTGTAAAGCCAAATTCCACAACCTTAGCCAGTATCCTCCTTGCCTATGCCAAAATGGCATCTTTGGAACACGATATGGGCATCCATCAAAGGATAAAAAATATGGGAATTTTGTTAGATGTTGTAGTTGCAACTGCCCTCAGAGACATGTATGCAAAGTTTGGAAGCATAGACAAGGCATGTGAACTGTTTGGCATGATGCCTCAAAGAAATGTTGCCTCATGGAATGCAATGATTGCAAGATATGAACAAAATAGATTTTTTGATAAGGCTTTAGAAACTTTAAAGAAAATGTAATTGGCGGGTGTAAAGCCAAATTCCAAAACCTTAGAAATGGTATCTTGGAACATAGTACAGACATCCATCAAAGCATAAAGGATATAGGAATTTTGTCAAATGTTGTAGTTGCAACTACTCTGTGAGACATGTATGCAAAGTGTGGAAGCATAGAGAAGGCACGTGAACTATTTGGCATGATGCCTCAAAGAAATGTCGCCTCATGGAATGTAATGATTGCAAGATATGAACAAAATGGATTTTTTGATAAGGCTTTAGAAACTTTCAAGCAAATGCAATTGGTGGGTGTAAAGCCAAATTCCAAAACCTTAGAAATGGTATCTTTGGAACACGGAATAGACATCCATCAAAGCATAAAGGATATAGGAATTTTGTCAAATGTTGTAGTTGTAACTACCTTGCGAGACATGTATGCAAAGTGTGGAAGCATATACAAGGAACGTGAACTATTTGGCACGATGCCTCAAAGAAATTTCTCATGGAATGCAATGAATGCAAGATATGCACGAAATGGATTTTTCATAAGGCTTTAGAAACTTTCAAGTAAATGCATAAAATAAACTTTCAACCAAATGCAATTGGCACATCTAAAACCAAATTGCACAACCTTATCCAACATCTTCCTTGCCTATGCCAAAATGGGATCTAAGGAACATGGTGTGGACAACCATCAAAACATAAAGGATATAGGAATTTTGTCACATATTGTATTTACAGCTGCCCTTGTAGACATATATGGAAAGTGTGGAAGCATAGACAAGGCACATGAACTATTTGACATGATGCCTCAAAGAAATGCATAGTCTCATGGAATGCAATGATTGCAAGATATGCACAAAATGAATTATTTGAAAATGATTTATAAACTTTCAAGCAAATGCAATTGGCACGTGTAAAACCAAGTTCATGTAACGATAATTGATCATCATATTAAATATTTAATATAAACTGTCATATACATAATGTCACGAACATAACATCTAGTCTATATAAAGCCATATAGGCATGTCCAAACAAATCCATACAGGGATATACAAAAATATACATCGGTAACATACAAAAGTATGTATACAAAGCCATCTAGGCATACAAAAAATGTCCCAAAATCTAGTTTCCTATGAACTTCTATCAAATAATCAATGGCCCTTGCTTGGCCATGAAGATGGAGAGCCAATCAGTGACTCATGCTCTCTCTCCCGTCGAGTAGACCTCCTCGACAAAGATTTTTGCAGCTCCACCTGTTAATACAATCAAACAATGTGCACATTAATATAGAAAACATGAAATATATAACATCACAAATGTAATTGATCACTTACCGCTAGCTAATGATCGCTCTTGATCATTTTTTCTCTCTCTTCGTCTGTAGTTGGATGGGTTGGAGTTGTGACCTCTTGTGAGAAGCATCAAGAAGCAAAATTGACTAAACATAAATATCATTTATGTACATCAAATGACATGAGATAAGATAAGAAATACAAAATGAGATGTTACTGGCTCATACCTTGGTCAAAGGATTTGAAGACAACATGGCTGCAACAATGTTGCATGCGCTAACTCACGAAGATGAGGAGGAGTCTCCATATTCAACATCTAAAAATAGAGTTCAAGATTATTCCACCAAAATAGATACATAACATTATTTAAATGCATAATGATTACAAATGGTTAAATTTACCTCTGTATAAGTGGTTTTGCATGCAGGGGACAAGGAAACCATGGAGGTGTTGGTGAAGCTCCCTATTAAAATCATCAAATCGTCACTAAATAATATTACCATTGATATATGTACTATATTTATGTTCATGTGATAAATTACATACTTGCTGACTCAACCTCTTCTCATAACCCGCTAATGGATGGCTAACAAAGGCAAGATGAAGACTCTGACCCTAGAATTTCATTACGTAGAGAATTGTACATACATAAATTTTGACTTATAATATAAATAGTCATATAAAATTAATTACAAATAAGAATAAGAATATATTAAATCAAGATGAAACTTGTAAAAAATTACCTAGGAGTCAATACCAAATGTATGTTGTAAGACATCATCTATGAGAACAAGATCATCCAATATGGATGTGTCTATCACTAGATGTTGCCCCTGCATAGTAGCATCCTACCGAGAGTCATGCCGCAAGTCTTGTGTCCCATAATCACATAAGTTCCCACATGAACTGCATAGATGTGGGGACAAATGATCCCTGCTACTCTCACTTTCATCAACCTGGGTGAGATCATCATCGTTCTGTGCTAGAGATTGCGTGAGAGCACTCAATAAATGTAGTGTCTCCACCTCAATACTCTCCTTCAAAGTCGAAGGGAGTGACACATGTGTTAGGCTTATTAGGGATCTAGGTACATAGTTTTGGTCTCGCTGTGCCCCCTCTCTGTCTCGGGCAAAGCCACCACCTCTGCCCTGGAACTCTTAAATGTCAAAATAATTAGGAATCTTCTTGAGGACGAACTCACAATGGATTTTCCTCAAGAAATATTGTGGCACCTCATTGTTGTTGCATGGGTGCTCATCAAACACCATGTACCATCTATCCCAAAAGTTTTGGGATATATCTTTATTCCTACACCAATGAATAGGGAAGCGTTCACAAGTCTCTTCTAATCTTTGGCCAGTTTTAGGATTGATAAAGTGTGAACATAATGCAGATTGTGTAATTTTTTCATCCTTCACTTGTTCATAAGACAATTAGTCGGCATAGTATTGTTGACACCTCTCCCTATAGTCATGAAATTTGGTGATTTGGTTTGTCACCGATTCGGTGTGAGAAACAATCATATCTAATGACTTCACAAGCGCTCTCCTATGATCAGTGCTTGCACTTGGATTGTTTAACATTTCAATTAGGGTTTGAAGATGTTTTTTATTTTCTTCTATTTGCTCTAAATAGTTTTCCTGTGTACCTCTTTCATGGTGAGGACATGAAGGTGGGGGGTTCTGAGGGTTTTCAGGGTTTTCAGGGTTGTTTTGACCCTCCTCAACTAGATTTGTGTTTTGTCCTACCTCATTGACTATAAATTCAATATAAAAAACTAATCAAACATTACAAAAGTCAAAAATTCTTTTCAAACTCACAAAAATTAATCAAACCCTACCTTGTTCGGCTGCTAGACCCTCTACATTTGCTTCACAACATCTTCGGGAGTGGGTTTAGCGAGGTGGCATTGTGAAAACATCGATCTCTCTTAGAACTTGCTTGATTTTCCCTTCCTTCAACGCGCTCGTGCCATTTGACTTGTTTTTTCCTTGCCAAACTAAAGTTTTGGCCATGAGTATGAATGAAATGTGTTTTTTTTGTTTTATACAGACTATAACATGATCACATTATAGTCTTCATGGGACCAAAAAGTCATGTGGCAACTTTTTGGTCCCACAACTCCATACATACACCCATAATGTGAGGTAAATGACAATAAACAATATAAACCAAAGACAAAAAAATAGAGCATAATCTGACTACAATATAAACTAGAGGCCATATCTAAAGCTAAACTTGAATATACAAAGAAGATATATTTCACAATAGTTACATCGACAAAAAAACTAGAAGATTCGATCATACACAATTATTAAACAAGACCAAACTAGAAAACCTTAGAATCCTCTCCTAAGACCAAAAGATCCATCCTCAAGCTTCACCAAAGTGTCCCTATGAGTGAGGAATTTAATATCTTTTTTGTCCTTGGCCTATGAGGAAGAAGCCTTTATGGGATGAAGAAGATTTTCCATATCCATTGAGGAGTGGTATCCTTTGAGCCAACAAACTTCCCTCAAGAAATGTTAGATGAAAGATAACTCCTTGATGACTACTTCCATGCATGCTTCAACCACTCTCACCATATGGATAGATGCAAGGGCACAAAACTCAAACCCAAAACATGACATAGAGGAAATTTTTCCCAGATTTTTTTATTGACAACATCCACTAGGCCTAAATAGAATTTCTCCCAAATGTAATATTTACCTAATGATTTTGTTAATGTGTTGTCACCCATAATCATGATAATGACGTAATGAATTCAGAGGCTATCTCTGAATTGACCCTATGGCCTATTGCATTCTTTAGGAATTCTTACCCTAAAATCTCTATAATAGCTTCCCTCACATCTTCTTCTTGAAGGAAGAATACTTTACTAAGCCTCACTAAGGAAATATCCCCTATGAATTACATTTGCCTCATAGTTGCACCCAAATGAATCATCCCCATGCCTCTAGATGTTAATACAAATGCTTCATGACCAAAATATGATGAACAAGGGAATATGAGCCAATGAAAAATGAATCCTAGTAGAGTGCCATTAAATAATTGCAAAAAATCCACCATCGATAGCCCATATTAGATAACATAAAATTTGAGTAGGGATTTCCTTTCTCTTATTACTCCACACTATTGATATATTGTCATTGATGTCAAAGTTGGATGTCAGTCGGCAAAAGTTGGCCAAAGAAGAACTCTTTGAGTTTTGCCCTTAATCAGCAAAAATTGCCAAGAAAGAACTTTGTGGGTTTTGCCCTTAGTCGGAAAAAATGGCCAAGTGAGAACACTTTGTATTTTGCTTTAGTCGGCAAAAATGGCCAATTGAGAACTCTTTATGTTTTGCCTTTAGTCAGAAAAATTGGCCAAGTCAAAACTCTATGTGTTTTGCCTTAGTTGGCAAAAATGGACAAAGCAGAAAGCCTTTTCAAAAAAAGACTTAGAAGAAAAGATGAAGGACTTAGAAAGAAAAATAGCATTATCAACAAAGTTCTCTTTTTGAGAACTAGTTCTAAAGTTCACCGATTTACCGACCGAACGACATGTGGCAGCAGTGAAAGAAAAACTTTGTTTTTTTTGTTTAAGATTTTCTTTGTCGATAAAGTTTTCATTTTGAGAACCAGTTCTTAAGTTACAAAGTTTCACTGATTCGTCCACAGCAAAGGGAGCATGAAAAGAAGAGTTGAAAGGTGTTTAAGTGACTTAGTCAGAAAAAGGACTTAGTCAGGAAATTTCTCTTTTTGAGAACTAGTTCGAGAGTTCGGCATTTTGTCGATTCACCGATAGGGCAAAAAGTGGCTCCCAAAGTCAAAAGTTCATGGTTTGACCAGTTCACTGATAGAGAGAAAGTGTTGAAGAAAAAATACTTAGTCAGGAGAATGACTTAGTCGGGGAAGTTGATATTTCTTGAACTTGGTCAGAAGTTCGGATATTCTTCGATTTGCTAACTAGGTGATAAAAAGAGTGTTGAAGACAAAGATAGAGTTTGTGGTTTAGTGATTTCACCGATAAAGGTGGTAGAGGTGATAGAGACTCTCAAAAGTTAAAAGTTCATGTTTTGACTAGATTGTCGATAAAGGCAATAAGGCAAAGTTCGAAGAAATGAACTTTTGCCGATATAAGGAAAAAGGCGACAGTTTGAAGATAGTGGAAATCACCGATAAACATGACAAGTGCCAAAGTTCATAAAAGATGGTTTTCAACTATAAAAAGAAATGGACCAAGAGTTTGAAGAAAGTGATTTTTTTTATAACAAGGAAACAAGTACCAAGGTTTGGTATAAGTGACTTTCGTCAATAGAATGGATAAAGTGCTAAAAGACAGAAGTTCAAGTTTTGGAGAAATTGTCGATAGAAGGAAAAAAGTGGTAGAAAAGAAAAGTTTGAAGGATGATCTTTTCATCAGTAAAGATAGACTTCGCTGATAATAGTAAAGTTATGAAAAAGTGATCTTTTCTGATAGAGAAGAGATAGAGCCAAGGTCTAATAAAAGTAAAGTTTGTCAATCAAAGACACAAGGTTCGGAAAAGACAAAATTCATCGATAGAAAACCAAAGGGGAGAGTTTAGAAAGATTGAAAATCGCCGATAAAGGGCTAAAAGCCAAAAATCAAGAAATGATAGTCAACGATAAAAGAGAAGAATAAATGGCTAGATTTGTGGCACGATTTCAAGATGCAGAATCAACGTGAATAACAAGTGAATGCATGGATACAGTACTGAAGATGACTGAAGTGTTAAGCATGCAAAACTAGAGTTTTTTTGATGTATACGACTGAAGTGTTCACATGCACACAATTGGAGTGCGAGCATATAAATGGGAGTGTTTAAGTGAAGTTTTCTAATCATGCAAAAATTAGAAGTACAATGTGCACATGCAAATGGTGAGTATATACAGAGTTAGTTGCATATAAATATAAGCAACTAAATACAGAATGATGTTACTATGTTATAAAGATGAATTGATGCAGGCGTGAGTAGAATTGAGGTGCAAAGCAAATCTGGGTGAGTAGAGTGAGAGGAGAAGAGATTGAATTAAAAGGTACAATTGAGGTTGATGAAGAACCAAATGGCTACATACATGAATGTGTAAAAATTTAGTAAGGTTGGTTTCTACTGTGGACTGAGTTGGTGCTCAAATCAAAGGATTGTAGTCTCCTTAGAGTTGGTGCTCTTAAATTAAGGATTTGATGATTCCTTAGAGTTGGTGCTCTTAAATACTGTAATCGAAGGTTTCATTTGTGAGGCTGGATTAGGATGGTAGATCCTAGCAACATTTTCTCACCATGGTTTTTCCCACATTGGGTTTTCCATGTATATCTAGTGGTCTTATGTGTGTGCTTTCTTATTGTTGATATTACTACATTGAATGTTAATTTGATTTGAATACTAGAGGGTTGAAGTTTTAAGTTTTATTGACCTACTGATTCACCCCCCCTCTCAGTAGATTACTTGTGTTCTAACAATTGGTATCAGAGCCTGATTCCTTGGAAGAAGCATATCAGCTAAAGGCTGATCTGGGAGATTGAACACATGGCCAGTAAAGAAGGAGCTGACTCAAACAAAGCACCATTGTTTGATGGAACAAATTATGAGTTCTAGAGTATACGTATGGAAACCTACCTTATTTCAATCGGGTTTGATGTTTGGCAATCTGTCATGGATGGTTATACTACTCCTCCAACTCCTCCAATAGATCAAGTAGGTAAGAAGGAATGTGAGAATAATGCTAAGGCTAAGAATGCAATTCTATGTGGTTTAGCTAACTCTAAATTTGTGAAAGTGATGCACTGCAAGTCTGCTAAAGAAATATAGGGTAAACTTCAGAGCATCTACGAAGGAGATACAAAGGTGAAACAAGCCAAGATGTAGACCTTTAAAGGAAGATTTGAAAGCCTAAATATTAGAGAGGAAGAAAATATTGTTGATTGCTTGCTCAGAGTTGATGAAGTAGTGAATACTATGAGAGGACTAGATGAAGAAGTAAAAGAGCAAGTGATTGTTCAGAAAGTACTTAGATCTTTACCTTCTAGGTATGATGCTTAAGACTTTTCTATAGAAGAAGTAAAAAGACTAGATAAGATAATTGTTGATGAGCTACATGGTATTTTTACTGCCTATGAAATGAGGACTGGTGGTATTGAGAATTCCAAGAAAGAAGCAACATTTAAGGCATCAAAGAAGTCAAAGAATGTAGAACCTAAATCTGGTATAGATGAAGAAGAAGCCAACTTTGAAAGAAGGATGAAAAGAGGATCTGGGAAGTATAGAGGTAAGTTACGTTTAACTTATTTAATTGTGGAAACGTTGGTCACTTTGTTGTTAAATGTCCTGTTGGAGGAAAAGATAAAAGTGATGAACAGGACAATAAGAAAAGTAACAAGAAGTTCATTCCAAAGAAGAAGTATTTTCAGAAGAACAAGAAAAGCCTTTACACAAAAGGTGACAGCAATTCCTTTGATGAAAGCCTCAATTCAAAAGACAACAATGAAGGCACTTATGAGCCTGAAGAAAATGAATATCTATTTATGACAATAGAAACTTATGATAAAGATCAGAACATTGCTGATCTAGAAGATTTTGATATTGAAGGAGAAGCAGAAGTAGATCTAGAAGGAGAGTTGGTTTGTGCTTTAGAATAAATTGAGTTACTTAGGAAGAAAAACTCTAAACTAAAGTTGCAACTTCAAGAAGATATTTTTTCAAAGAAGCTTGTTGAATCAAGAGAACTAATTGTTAAATTAAAGACACAAGTTGAAGAAGCCAAAAGAATAGAAGAGGTTATTAAATCTGATTTGAAAGCTAAATCAGAAGAATGTCTGAAGCTGGAATCTGAAGTGGTATCTCTGAGAAAAGTGGTGAGAATTTTTCATACCATTTCAAAATTTTCTACATCAATAGGATTCAAGGATCTTTCAGCGGCATGAGTTTCAAGGAAGTTTCAATGTTTCAGTGAAGATTCATGAGAGGCAAAATGATGCATAGAAGCCACATTTTCAGTTACAACCAATCTATTGGAACATAGGTTTTGGTAATGATGATGATCAGTGTCAAACTCAACACATATAAATAAAAGGCACAATGGATAATATATGTGCAGACTATAGTAAAGACTCCAACTCAACCAAAAGAAAGAGACTCGGGCGTTAAAGGTGCATATATTCATGAAGGATGTCATTCAGATATGAGGCTTGGTTCTAATGCAAATAAGAACTCACCATTAAGAGGATCATCCTGCCCCTCTACAAATCACATCAGCCATTTCAATATTGTCTCGGCCATAAAAGAGTGGTGTATAAGCATAGTTTGATGATAGATTCAAATAAAAGGCGTTGCTTATTGAAGCGCAGCCAAAGAGCAATAATGAAGAGTGGCCTCCTAAAACTAAGGCTTAGCCTATTGTATGTATGGTCTAGCCACACAAAGAAGCAAAAGCCACTTGAAAGTTGGCATAGACTCAGCAAGATAATGGCACAGGGTAGAATATAAGGCGCTTGCATTATGAAGAATGAAGCAATACAAGTTTTCAACCAAGGCACTGTCGATCTTAAATGAGGGCACCATATCAAAAGAAAGATGTTTATGAAATAGGGTGAACCATAAGTAATAAACTTAAACATGTGAACTATGGCATTGTAGTAAAGTTTCAAAGAAGCCATCACCTTTTACGCATCAAGCAGATCAAATGAAGGTTGAGTTGCAAGTTTTTAGAGCATAGTGCAACAAGTAAAGATGAAACTCGGCCATTTGTATCAAGGCAAGCCATTTAAAATATGGTGCCAGCATCATAGCAAGAGTGCTGCATAGTATTTTCGTTGGCGGCCTCCATAGAGGCACAACATCAAATATCAAGGAAGCGGCTAATGTAAAGGCATCCAGCCTTGGCCTTTTAGAGTGAAGATATAGTTAATTTCAACTAACGCTGCCTCATAGTAAGAAGATGGACACTGGCCATATAATGATGAAACTGCTACACTCAAGAAGACTCGACCTAAAGCATAAAGGCTTAGCCTTAACGTTTGAAGAGACAAGTGCATCATACATAGCTCAACCAATATAGGTTTAAAGACTCATCCAATACCTAAGGCATTGCAATTTAAAATGAAGGCATTGGGGAATGAATCACGATGTCTATAAAGGAGAAGAGGCTCAACCTATGTGATATGGTGTTGCAATAGATATGGTGCAGGCCAGTATAAGGGTGCATCCTTTAAAATATGGCGCAGAGTAAGAGGAAGACGTGCTATTTCCAAAATGTAAGGCACTCTATCAAAACCACAGAGCATAGGTTTTAGTAATAGGAAGGCACAGGTTTATAAGATGGCACTGACCTACATGAAAACATAGATAGCACTGATAGTTGAAGTTACAACAATCATAAGATAGGAAGGCACAGGTTATTGAAACAAATGATCAATAAAAGGAGGTTCGGCCTTTATAAAAGAAACATGCAAGCCAAAGAAACACATAGTCACCATGGATGAAGAAATAGATCAATGGCTCATGCGACAGGAGGAAGAAGGCTGCGGAGCTTGCCAAGTGGCACAACCGCACTCATTTGAGGAGCTACAAGGAAAGTTTCCTCCCAAATGAGTGAGAATTCACCATGTGGAGGAAGCAGAGCACAGGAACATGTTTTGTTTCATTCTTTTTAAATACACCAAAAGGGGATTGAGTCACGTGAGTCAAATAAGCTGTCATTATTTTTAATAAGGGTCTCTTGCTAAATATGGTGGGGCCCTCCAAATGAACTTTGTTTATTATAAATGTAAAGAGTCTTTTAGATTTAAAGCCACGAGAGAGTGGAGATAAATCAGATTAAAATAAGGTAAATTATAAATAATGTAGAGTCTTTTTAGAGAGTCATGTGGGACCCAAGAAATAAAGCAAGGATTTATTAAACAAAGACTCTTAAAATGATGACTCTAAATAATATACAGCCTTAAGTTTTCACACAGCCGCTTTATTTTTTATGGCAAGTTATAGCCAGAGCAAATGAGGGGGAATTTCTCACACAGGTCAAAGAAATGGAGATGAAACTTAGATGGGCAAAATAGAAAGAGGAGTTCACTAGGGGTTTCAGTTCTTAGAGCTGAGATCAGTATCGAGATTTGCGGGTTTTTAGTTACAATATTTTGGGTAGTTGAAGAAGATTTCAAAGGGTTTTTGGGTTATAAATGGCAGAGATCTGGGATAGAGAAGATATAGAACTACACATATTGGAATGACCAGAGAATTTTTAGCAGCAAAGCAGAGACATTTTCTTGCCTCAGCAGGTGCTTCTCATGAAGGATCTGAATATTATATATTGTGCATTTTTGCCTCTGTATTTTTGTTCTCCCTCAAACAATGAAGAGAAAGTGGTACTTTGTGCATATCTAAATATGTTTTTTCTATTCTTGCTTCTTGTTTTCTTTTCTTAGCCTTTGATAAATCTATTTTATATGTTGGGTTATTAATCATGCATTCTACTTTTTAGTTTTACTAGTGAATCTTTTAGGGTTTGATCATTGTGTTGTTTAGAGTTAGGAAATGAATCTGGTGCATCGCCTTAACAATTTAGTCATTTCATTTAATCTTGTTTTTTTCTTCCCTTTTCCCCACAACCCATAGAGAAGAATCAGCCTCTTTAAAATATGGAGGTTATCTTGAGAGTCAATCCCACATTCTCATAATTTCCCATTGTTGGTGATTAACCTAAAAAATTAAACATCAACAAAAAGAACTAGAAAAGCCTAAGGATAAGATTGACCTAAGTCTAAAAATTGATAAGAGCAGCAACATGCTTGATGAAATGATAGGAAAACATAGATTTGCAAAGAACAAGACCGGATTAGGTTTTGAAGAAGGGCAGCATTCGAAATCCAATAATCTTCCTAAAAAGACTGAAGAGAGGAAGCAACAGAAGGAAGGTAGTGGCTTCACAAAATTCACATATCTGAAAGAGAAGATTTAGAGGTCCCCCTCCTACAAGACATTCTGGTGTAATCAGGTTTCCTCAATCCTTTTATGGCTATTGTTATTCATGTAATCAATATGGTCATAGGGATGTTAGTTGTAGAATTGTTCCTAGGAGAAGAACTGATTTTATTAGCAAAAATCCTTTTGCACCTCTAGGAGATTTTAGAGTAGTTTGTTATAAATGCAATAACTTTGGTCATATTGCAAAATTTTGTAGAAAAAACTTTGTTAAAACTAACAAATAGGAAGGAAAGGAGAATGTTCCTCCTAAGGAATATAATACATTAGACTCTCTTATGAATAAGGACTCTAAGAAAGTCTGGAAGAAGAAGGATGATCAAAAGAAAGAGGCATCTTCGATAGTCCAAACAACATGCCATGCTAAGAGACAAAATCCATGGGTGATATACAGTGGTTGTTCCAGTCACATGATAGGAGACAAGAGTAAGTTTATAACTCTACAAGAATTGGATGGAGGCTCAATTAAGTTTGGTGACAACACAACCAAGAAGATCTGTGGTAAAGGAACACTGAGCATTTATGGAAAAGCCAAGACACACAATGTTATGTGGAAGGACTAAAGCACAATTTGTTGAGTGTAAGTTAGATGTGTGGCAATGGATACAATATGACCTTTAATGCTAAAGGCTATGAAATCAGAAAAGCAAGTTCTGGGAAGATAGTTGCTAAAGCAAGTAGAACAGACAGTAACCTTTACAATCTCAAGGAGGTTCAAGGTAGAAGTTTCTTAATGGGACAGATTGATGAAAGTTGGTTGTGGCATAGAAGATTGGGACATATTAATTTTGACAACCTCGTGAAGGTTAGTTCAAAAAATGCAATTAGGCATTTGCCTAAAATCACCAAACCAGCAAATACAATTTGCAAGCAATGTTAGCATGGGAAGCAAACAAGGTCAAGCTACAAAACAAAAGAATACTCTACTTCAAGACTCTTGGAGTTAGTTCATACTGACCTATGTGGTCCAACCAAGACACAATGACTAAATGGTGAGAGATATTTCATGTTATTAGTTGATGATTTTTCAAGAATGACATGGGTAACCTTTCTAAAGGATAAATTAGAAACTTTTGAGAGATTTAAGGCTTTTAGGTCTTTAGTTGAGAAGGAAAGTGGTCTGGAAATCAAATGCCCAAAATCAGACAGAGGTGGAGAATTCACCTCTAACAAGTTTGTGGAATATTGTGAAAAGCATGACATAATGAGACAATATTTTGCACCTAGAACTCCACAGCAAAATGGCGTTGTGGAGAGGAAAAATACAACAATAAAGGAAATGGCAAGAACTATGCTAAACAAGTCAAAGTTGTTGGATGTTTACTAGAGAGAGGTTATTCACACAGTAGTGTATACTTTGAACAAAGTGCAGCTGAGGGTAAATGCTGAGAAGACACCGTATGAGTTATTGAATGGCAAACCTGCTACAGTCAAATATTTTCGGGTATTTGGTAGCAAATGCTACATTAGAAGAGATGAGGATAGTCTTGGAAGCTTCGATTCAAGGTGTGACAAAGGTATTTTTCTGGGTTACTCTAGCAAATCCAAAGCACATAAATGTTAGAATAATCAATTGCACAAGATTGTGGAAAGTGTCAATGTTAGGGTAGATGAGGACTAGCCACATCTAACTTAGAATATGGACAGCTACCTAGTTGAATCAGTTGTACTAGAAGAAGAAGAAGAAGATGTGACTCCTAAGGAAGAGGATGTGCCTATTGAAGAAGAATCTGAAGAAATAACTGGTAAAGCACCTGCTCAGTATGTACAAAAAGAACATCTTGAACAATTGATAATAGGAGACAAAATTGAAGGAGTTCAAACAACAAGAAAGTTATCAAAGTCAAAAGAATAGGTAAATTTTTCATTTCTATGTAAAATTGAACCTAGAACATTTAATGATGCTAGTGTAGATGAAGGTTGGATCAATGCAATGGAAGAGGAACTCAATCAAATTGAGAAAAATTAAATGTGGGAATTGGTTCCACGGCCTGCAGAAAAGAATGTAATAGGCACGAAATTGGTGTTTAAAAACAAACTGAATGATGATGGAGAAGTTGTAAGGAATAAGGCACATTTGGTTTGTAAAGGATATGCTCAGGTAGAAGGCATAGACTTTGAAGAAACATTTGCACCTGTAGCAAGATTGGAAGCCATTAGGATGTTTTTGGCATTCTCAATTTATAAGAATTTCAAGATTTACCAAATGGATGTTAAATCTACATTTCTGAATGGAAACCTTAATGAATAAGTCTATATTGAGCAACCTAAAGGATTTTAGCTGTTAGAGAAAGAAGACTATGTTTGTAAACTGAAAAAGGCTTTGTATGGTCTGAAACAGGTCGCTAGGGCTTAGTATACTAATCTGGATAATTACCTACAACAACAAGGATTCAAAAAAGGATGTGTAGACAACATGTACTTCAAATTAGAAGGTGAGCACTTGTTGATTGTTGTTATGTATGTTGATGACATATAGGATGAGCAAGAAATTTGTTGATCAAATGTAGAAAGAATTTGAAATGTCCATGCTTGGAGAACTTTCTTTCTTTCTTGGTTTACAAATATCATAGTTAAGCCAAGGTATATTTATATCTCAAACCAAGTAGGAAAAGGAGATGCTCAAGAATTTCAAGATGGAAGATTGTAAGCCTTTGAATACTCCCATGATGACAGGATGCAAGTTAACCAAGATTGATGAATCACCAAATTCAGATCAAACTTTGTATAGATCAATGATAGGTAGCTTGTTGTACCTAATGGCATCCAGACCAGATATCATGCAAGCGGTATGCATGGTGGCTAGATTTCAAGCTGCTCCTAAGGAATCACATGTTCAAGCTATGAAGAGAATCTTCAGATATCTAAAAGGTACTGAGGATTATGGATTATGGTATCCTCGAGATAATGATTTTACCTTAACAGCATATACATATGTTGATTAGGTAGGAAGTATGGATGATAGGAGAAGCACCAGTGGTGGAGCTTTCTTCCTTGGTAATAGGTTGGTATCAGGGCTCAACAAGAAGCAAGATTCAGTTACATTGTCCACTGCTGAAGTAGAATATGTTGTTGTTGTTGTTTCATGTTGTACACAAGTTTTATGGATGAAGAAGACACTCAAGGATATAAAGGTAGAGTTTGTTGATCCTATTTCCAATCTTTGTGATAATACTAGTATAATCAATATCTCAAAGAATCCTGTGATGCAATCAAGAACGAAGCACATTGCCATTAAATATCATTTCTTGAGAGAAAAAGTTGTAGATCAGGAGGTCAACATGGAGTATGTCCCCACAACAGAACAGTTTGTGGACATCTTCACCAAGCCACTTCCAAAGGATACTTTTAAATATCTCAGGAAGAACCTAGGAGTTATTCCTCCTTCTCACAAATAGAAGTGAAGTCATGACAACTATCTAGGGAGAGAAGATCAAGGCATATTTTTCATCCTTGTTTTGGACAGTGACTACCTCTCAGGGGGAGCAGGTAGATAGTTGGTAGTTTGGATGTTACAAGTTCATGTGACATGGTAAGGAGAAGCATTTGAGATAGTTGTAGTTGGTTATCAAAAAGAAGGTTGATTACCTCCCTTTGCCATTGATGACAAAGGGGAGAAAAAGAGTAAGGGGGAGAAGCACTAGAGCAAATAGCAAAAGAAAGAGAGCAACAGAAAGATCAAATTATGCATAAGTGTTGCCATCAATGACAAAGGGGGAGATTGTTGATATATTGTCATTGATGTGAAAGTTGATGTCAAAGTTGGATGTCAGTTGACAAAAGTTAGCCAAAGAAGAATTCTTTGAGTTTTGCCCTTAGTCAGTAAAAATGGCCAAGAAAGAACTTTGTGGGTTTTGCCCTTAGTAGGCAAAAATGGCCAAGTGAGAACTCTTTATATTTTTCCTTAGTCGGCAAAAATGGCAAATTAAGAACTCTTTATGTTTTGCCTTTAGTCAGAAAAATTGGCCAAGTCAGAACTCTATGTGTTTTGCCTTAGTCGGCAAAAATGGGCAAAGCAGAAAGTCTTTTCAAAAAAAAGACTTAGAAGAAAAGTCAGAGGACTTAGAAAGAAAAATAGTGCTATTGGAAAAGTTCTCTTTTTAAGAACTAGTTTAAAAGTTCTAAAGTTCACTGATTCACCGATCGGGCAACATGTGGCAGCAGTGAAAGAAAAACTTTGTGTTTTTGTTTAAGTTTTTTTTTGTTGGTAAAGTTCTCATTTTGAGAACTAGTTCTCAAGTTACAAAGTTTCGCTGATTCACCGGCAACAAAGGGAGCATGAAAAGAAGAGTTGAAATGCATTTAAGTGACTTAGTCAGAAAAAGGACTTAGTTGGGAAAGTTCTCTTTTTGAGAACTAGTTCAAGAGTTTGGCATTTTGTTGATTCGTCGACAGGGCGATAAGTGGCTCCCAAAGTCAAAAGTTCATGGTTTGACCAGTTCGCCAATAAAGAGAAAGTGTTGAAGAAAAAAGACTTAGTCAAGAGAATGACTCAGTCGGGGAAGTTGATATTTCTTGAACTTGGTCGGGAGTTCAGATATTCTCTGATTCGACGACTAGGTGATGAAGAGAGCGTTGAAGACAAAGATAGAGTTCATGGTTTAGTGATTTCACCGATAAAGGCAATAGAGGCAATAGAGGCAATAGAGACTCTCAAAACTCAAAAGTTCATGTTTTGACTAGATCGTCGATAAAGGCAATAAGGCAAAGTTTGAAGAAATGAACTTTTGCCGATATAAGGAAAAAGGCGACAATTTGAAGATAGTGGAAATTGTCAATAAACATGTCAAGTACCAAAGTTCATAAAAGATGGTTTTCACCGATAAAAAGAAATAGACCAAGAGTTTGAAGAAAGTGATTTTTTCCAATAAGAAGGAAACAAGTACCAAGGTTTGGTATAAGTGACTTTCTCCGATAGAATGGATAAAGCGCTAAAAGGCAGAAGTTCAAGTTTTGGAGAAATTGCTGATAGAAGGCAAAAAGCAATAGAAAAGAAAAGTTTAAAGGATGAGCTTTTTGTCGATAAAGATAGACTTCGTCGACAATAGCAAAGTTCTGAAAAGGTGATTTTATCGATAGAGAAGAGATAGAGCCAAGGTTCGATAAAAGTAAAGTTTGTCGGTCAAAGAGACAAGGTTTGGAAAAGACAAAATTTGCCGATAGAAGATCAAAGGGGAGAGTTCAAAAAGATTGAAAATTGTCGATAAAGGGTTGAAAGCCAAAAATTGAGAAATGATAAAGTCAACGATAAAAGAGAAGAATAAATGGCTAGATTTGTGGCATGATTTCAAGATGCAGAATTAGCGTGAATAACAAGTGAATGCATGGATACAGTACTAAAGATGACTAAAGTGTTAAGCATGCAAAACTGGAGTGTCTTTGATGTATACAGTTGAAGTGTTCACATGCACGCGATTGGAGTGTGAGCATGCAAATGGGCAAGTTTAAGTAAAGTTTTCTTATCATGCAAAAATTAGAAGTATAGTGCACACATGCAAATGGTGAGTATATGCAGAGTTAGTTGCATATAAATATAAGCAACTAGATACAAAATGATGTTACTATGTTATAGAGATGAATTGATGCAGGTGTGAGTAGAATTGAGGTGCAGAGCAAATCTAGGTGAGCAGAGTGAGGAGAAGAGATTGAATTAAAAGGTGCAATTTAGGTTGATGAAGAACCAAATGGCTACATACATGAGTGTGTAAAAATTGAGTAAGGTTGGTGCCTGTTGTGGACTGAGTTGGTGCTCAGATCAGCAGATTGTAGTCTCCTTAGAGTTAGTGCTCTTAAATTAAGGATTTGGTGATTCCTTAGAGTTGGTGCTCTTAAATACTGTAATTGAAGGTTTCATTTGTGAGGCCGAATTAGGATGGTAGATCCTAGTAGCATTTTCTCACCATGGTTTTCCCACATTAGGTTTTCCATGTATATCTGGTGTTCTTGTGTGTGTGCTTTCTTATTGTTGATATTACTACATTGAAAGTTAATTTGATTTGAATACTAGAGGATTGAAGTTTTAAGTTTTATTGACCTACTGATTCACCCCCCCTCTCAGTAGATTGCTTGTGTTCTAACACACACATGATCAAAACTCTGCCAACTTTCAATATAATTTCTCACAATGAGTGCCTTTGATTGATTAATGTTGTAGTTGGATAAAAAAATTAGCTATCATGATACCTTCTCAATAACAATGAGAAATATAATATTATTCTAAAGAATCAAGGATGACCAAAATATACTTCAATATGCTTTGTAATTTCCAATTAATTGAGAATCTCTTCTCCAAACACTAGAGTATGATTAATGAATCACCTTCTATAATTACCTTATGTGGGAGACAGGACTTGAGCAGCTCTAAATTGAGGAGGGCTTCCACTTTAGCCTCGTTGTTCATTAATGAAGCCAATTTATTTGAAGCCTTTTTAATAAGAGAACCATCAAAATCTCTAATAATGCAACTAGCACTAGAGGATCCTAGGTTCCCCTCTAGATGCCCCATCAAAATTCATTTTCCAAAATCCTAATGGGGGAGGAATTCACTTGATGTCAAATATGTCTAAAAATGAAGCATTCGATGATGCCAACCCATGAATGAGTTTTTTCCCTTATCCTTTTTTTAGATTGTGGTATTTTCATTTTTCTTATTTTTTCCCTTTTTTGTTCTTGTGCTTGTCACCACCACGCTATTATTTCTTATCTCATTTTTTTTCTTAAAGGAAGAGGTTATCTTCTTGTCTAACTTATAATAGTGTGCTTTGGCACACAATTCATCAATTTCTAATGGTTTTTCCATTAGAATGGATCTCGTTAGGTGTCCAAAAACCTAATTTATATTTTTTACAACTTTGTTGTCCAAACATCCTTCCCCAATTACACTACTTTCTTCCTAAACTCACTTGTATATGCACAATCACTTTATCCTTCTTTTTTTCAAAAATAATGTCATTGCATCACCCTCTTCTCCTCATGGAAAATATAATAGAATTGTTTCTTCAACAACCCCTTTAATTCCTCCCACTTCAAAATATGTGGCACTTTACAAAATTCCAAGGAATGGGCATAGCTTTCAAACCATCTTAGAGGGTGCTTGGAAAGCTTGAGTCTTGAAAATATAATTTGTTGATGTGGAGATAAGTTATAAAGAATAAAATAAAACTCCATATAAGAAACCCATTGATCTAACTTCTCAACACTTATTTCTCCATCAAAGGGTTGAATATCAATTTTTTCTTTAACTTTAAAAAATCCTCCATGGGATAATCCTCATTATTCATGATTATTTTTCTCAATTTCTTTTTCTTCTTAATGAGGTTGAGAGATTCCAAGATTCTTTGCCATTTTAAGTAGGATTCTCTCTAGCATATCCACCTTTCTTTCTAGACTAGAAGTTCTTGTAATCTCATCCTCTAACTTCTTGAATTGAGCTTCTCCATTGTCTTCCTATCTTGCCATCAATCTAGATTTCCTTGTTCACTCTCTAGCTACAATTCTGGGCTCAAAAGAGACTAAGTTACAACTTCCACTCAATATTGTGGAGGGTACAACTTGTCAAACATTTTGATGATGCTTCCAACAAAGCTTTAATGTCACTTGATCAATAAAAAGATAGCAATAGTCTCCTAGATTTTGCCAATTATAGATCTTCTCTATCAACTCTACAAACACCTTCTAACACCAAATATTGATCTCTAATAAATGTTCTTATAATTAAAAAAAAATGTAACTTATTTATTATGCAAACATCAAAGAAAACACAAACTAGTGATGGTATCATATAAATAAAACACAAACAATGATTGAATAAATGCATTTACCCTAGAGAAAACCTAAAAGGGTGAAAAACCAATAAGAGTAAGAAATGTTTGTGTGATCTACTATCATAGCTCAAGTATAGATGTGTTATGATACCTCTTGGACTATTTAGAGTCTTGGAAATTGCAAATTCTCTCCACACTTATAATGTGCCTCTACAAATTAGAAATCATATTCTTAATTGGCAAGGATATAATAAGATCCAGCCCTTCTAAATTTGTCAAAAAACATTATATAACATTCCTCTATCCTCCCATGATGCCAAAATTGAAGAAAAAACACCAATTCAAAAGAAAACTCCTCCATGTTCCATGTTCTATAAATACATAGTAGCTAAATCATTGTTTCCAATAGAGAGTCATTTTGGAAATCATTGTAGTCCACAGAAAATCACTATGGTCAATGGAGAAATACTTCCTAGACAAACTATTGAAAATATCTTGAATTAGGTTTTCTAGCTAGTTTTGAAGCTTGAATCCTTGTTTCAAGGTATCTCCAAGATGCTTTAGATCACCTTAGATACTCCTCTAACAAGAATGCAGTCATTCCTTCTCTACACCAAATTTAACTTCAATGATCTCCTAATTCTAAGACACTTGGAAACCTTATCAATTGAAGTGGAACTCCATGACCTCAATGATCCAACACTTTGGACCCAATTTTTGGATCACCAATACTATCTCTTTCAATCCTAAAACAACTAGAAAATTCAAAAGATTGAGTGAACATATAGATCATGTGCCGTAAAGTCTATTGATGCTAATTTTATTGGTCCTCTTCTCATCTATCCATTGGATTTGTCTATAGGACTTCCTAAAGGATAGAATGAGCATGTTTTTTGTAATGATCATAGGGTTTATGTTCATCACACATAGATTTGTGCATGTTTGTATGGATTTAAAGCATCATGTACAAGATTTGATAGATAATACATGATGATGGTGTTAATGATGGGGGCATTTATTTTGTTTCTCCACCTAATCAAAACACATTTATTTATATAAATCATTTTCTTATATATACTCATTATAACAATGTATGTACTTTCACCAAGTGCTTGAGCATCTATCTAGTAGCATGGTGCACATGCACACTAGAGATATTGTGGATCCACAACATGTTGGTTTTTCTTCCCAATCATAAATGGATGCTTTTGTTTGCATGATTCATGTTTCTTCTCCTACAAATCTATTTATTTTATTTTATGATAAGGAGATTCCTCATCAAAATTACTATGGAACACTATATGTTCAAGGTACCATATGTGGTTATATATGTGATGGAATTCTTATTTTATAGACAATGAATTTAACATTCATAGAGAAATTTATATATAATTATCATTTTCAACAAGATAGCTATGTACATTCTGGTATTTCCTTGAAGATGACTAATGAGGTACATATTGATACATAGGGATGCATATTCTTTCCTCTAAAAGTAGGGCTTAAAGAATTTGAGGTTTTGTTCCAAGTTAATCCATCTGTTGATAGATTTTCTACATCACTTGGAAAGCCTTGTCTTGAGAAACTAAAAGGTGGTTCCCCCCATGGTTCATCAATGTTTAAATATGGTTATGGTGACAAAATTATAAAAGTCAAAAGTGATTCTTAAATGCTTGTTTCTAAGTTAAGTAAATTTACAATGGACACATATGGAAACTCCTATAAAATCTCCCTATGAGCATCAAGAAAAAAATCATAAGTTATACGATATGTATCTAGATGAAAAAAGAAAAATCAGATAAAGAGTTGCAAGGCAATAAAACATGGAATGGATGAATCCCTCTTCTTTTCCTTCATTACCTCACAAGGTATCTAAGAAATGAAATAAAGGTATAATTGTTGTCCCCCACCAAAATAAAAAGAACAAGATATTTCCATCATCCATATGTACCAAAGAAATGAAAATTTCATCCTTATTAACCAACAAAGAAGCTTAGATTTGGAAATTCAATTGCTACCTCTAAGGGAGCTCTATTACTTGGGTACCAAAGAAAAATTCTAATGTTAGCAAGATCTATCTCCAAAGTCACAAGAGTTGGTGCAGTCACAGATGGAGGGTCCAGAAATAGGATTGTCCTACCATGCAGCCTTAGAGTAAACACAACAAAAAACATAAGGAATGGAACAATAAATGGAAATATATTGATTCAATATCATAATCAGTTGCAATCTTCATATGTCGATAGTATGCGGACTACATTGGGCTCATATGCCTGTCCTCGGGCTTGTTACAGTTTACATGAAAGATATAGATTTGAAGCGCTACTCTGTGATCCAATATCCTAACTTCTTAGATCATCTAAACCTAATCGATGCCTCTAACTACATCTAGTGAATGATTATATAGCAATTCCAGTTTCAAAGAATGGTTTGCATCGGCCTTAGGAGATTTCAAAGTTTAATGCTTAATGAAACATGTAGTTCGGCCTAATTCCAATGGTGAAGCTTCCAATGTTGATGGATCACATTGCGGTTTAGGTGGAAGGTGCCTTTGGTCCTATAATGCCTTGTGAAATGTTCCATTAGGTACCGTAGATCACAGGAAGGTGTCGTAACTCCATGTGTTATGTTGAATGTTCTAAACAGTGAATCCTGATGAAGCTTCTGACAGCATGATTGCAAACCTCCTGAATCCAATATATGATGTAGGTGAACTATTATAGAGTCTTACTCCTGTGCCGTAAACTATGAAGTTATCATGTAGTAGAATGCAGTGCAATCCTCTAAGACTGAATTGACTGAAATGCAAGAAAGAAAAGAAACAAAATGTTTTTGGTTGATGCAACATTGTCTTTCAACCTGGGATACTCCTGCATCAAATGTACTTGGGTTTTCTTCCCATGAGCTCTTACATTGTGTGCTCACACATGTGAGAGCCTTTGGAGTCACCCAAATCAAACCAAGAGCTTAGGAGGTTGCGATTTGGATGGTGACAAGTCTCCATCCCTCTACCCAAAACCTAATCTAGTCACCCTTCTTCCAAGGTCAATTTGACGTGTTAGACACACAAGTATACTAAGAGGGGGGTGAATCAGTGTACAATCAAATTTCACTTTCAACAAATTCAACTTATCCGAAGCAGATTAAACCTTAAGCATTGCAGAGTTAACATGAACATGAAAGATTAATACAATGCACATCAACACATAACACCAAATATACATGGAAAACCCTAGAAAGGAAAAACCACGGTGAGGATTAACTCACAATATATGAAGCTCAAATAGTAACTTTGTTTTAGGGGCTATAACCTAAGGAAACTACTACTACCTAAGTAACTTTGGTTTAGGGTCACACCCAAGGAAGCTTCTACTCCCTGATAACTTTGTTTTAGGGTCACTCCCAAGAAAGCTTCTACTCACTAAAAAAGAATACAAAAGATTATAGTATAACAGCTTCTTCTTACTGTCTTAAAACTGTCATTGAAGTTCACACCTTTTGATGATTGCACTTCTACCTCCACACACTTTCTGAAGATCTAGTCAATTAGGCACACTCTATACTTGATCACTATCACAAATATGTCTTCAAGATGAACCTGAATAGCATAAAAAACATCTACTCTTTCTCCCACAGTCACACATCAATAATGCATTTATTCTGCTTTTATCTACTTGCGAAACTTTTTCATCATCTTGCAATCATACCTTCCTAACTCAATTTTATTCACTATTTATACATGATATTACATTGATTATATTGCATGTTGGCTAGATACAACATGAAAAATACATTTACAAGTCAGCCAGACAACACACACTATGAAATGTGTAGAATATAGGTCCTAATTGAAACAACACATTACTCCAGCAGAAGATTTGGGCCTTATGGAGCCCAATACTCGCTTAACCAAGTCCAAAACATCCTTCACAACTTCAAACACCAAGGAATGACTTCCACACACTCTTCTCATTTGAAAATAGGACAACTTTAAGAAAAACACATGAAGACTTGAAGTATAACAACCATATATGCTTGTAAACCTTGTGCAGTACTGGAAACAAGAAAGATTTTCGTGAAACTTTTTCAAATGAGTTCACATGACTCGTGAAACACCCCCATACACTCCTTTGTCACCACACATCAAATAATTGTGCAGCAGATCTTCAAACATTTACTCTACAAACACTCTGTTATCTACAACACACTTCACCATGCTATCAATTGAAAAAATGAGTTGTGGACCGCTAAGAAGCCTAAAACAAAGAAGAGGAATGCCATGCACATCCAATAACATGTTCACAAAACCGCAAGGTCAATCATTCACTTCCAAAGGAATGTGGAGCATTCCAAGGGGTCTTCAATATTGCACCATTCTTCCAGGGCACATTCTGATGTTCTATCATACATAACATTCACAGCGGAGGGAAATATGATTTGAGACTTTGTAAATAGCACCTTCACTGCCTTCTTGGCACAATCTCAGAACTGCATAGTCACATATACAACTATGGAGGAATGCAGAGCATTCCATTATCATGCCAGAGACATCTTCACAAAACCAACTTTATCTTCAAGCTATCAGTAGAAAAGTATCTTTCTAGCGATTAAAACATCATGAAATTTGGAAAATACATAAAATGACATTGTATGAAGCTATGCTCCAAACTGTAGAAGCTCAATAGTACAAATATGAAAATTTGGAGCAATCTTCCAGACAGTCTTCAAAGAATAGACATTCTGAAGCAAAAACTATCACCTGCTTCTGGTGGTCAAGCCTTCATTGCATTAACACATACAACTTAGGATCAGTAGAATATATCATACAACATGCTTCAAGCCATCAGGCATCATCCTTCCTTAACATCTAATTATCTTAGTGCTTCTAGTTCCCATATTGATAAGGCTTTAAACTCAACTCTTCTTTGATTAGAAATGTAGCTTTTATGACCTCCAATCATGAGCTTTTCTCTTCCTTTCTTTCATTATAGTGTTGACATTAGTGTATGCTATGTTGACATCAATGACAACACATATGGCCAACAATCTCCCCCTTTGTCATTGATGGAAACATATGCTCCCCCTTTGACTCTCTCCCCCTTTGACATCAAGGACAAAGGGATCCAATACCTGCTCATTCTCCCCCTTTTATCATGAATCTGCAAACTTTTTCTTACAGGCTCCCCATATCGCCAGTCACCACTACCTGCTCCCCCTAAGAGGTAGCCATCATCAATCCATGATAAAGATATAGCATGAGCTCCCCCTGGACAGATCCATCACTATGCATCTTTAGCAAGAAGAGGGAGGGGAAATTACCCCTAACCTCTGCCAGAGATCCTCAAAGATGTCTTTGCAAGAGCATTTAGAAAAGTATCTGCAATTTGATCCTTTGTTGGGACATATTCTAACTTCACTTCCTTATCTGCAACCTTCTCTCTCAAAAAGTGAGACCTAATTTCTATGTACTTGGTTATGGAATGCATCATAGGATTCTTGGAAATATTTATAGCACTTGTATTATCACACAAAATAGGAATAGGCTATTCATACAATACCTTGATATCCTTCAGAGTTTGCTTCATCCATAACACCTATGTACAGCAAGAGGCTGCAGCAATATACTCTACTTTTGTAGTAGATAAGGATGATGAATCTTGCTTCTTGCTCTGTCATGAAACTAATATGCTTCCTAAAAAGAATGCACCACCACTTGTACTTCTTCTATCATCAAAACAACTAGCCCAGTTAGCATCAGTGTATGCACTCAAATCAAAGTCATTACCTTTTGAATACCATAGACCATAGTCAAAAGTTCCTTTCAAGTATCTGAATATCCGTTTGACTGCCTTCTCATGTGTTTTCTTAGGATTGGCTTGATATTTGGCAACCACACATACTGCATGCATAATGTCAGGTCTAGAAGCAATTAAGTATAATAGTGCTCCAATCATAGACCTATAGACAGTC
Source organism: Cunninghamia lanceolata (assembly GCA_027924645.1). Classification (NCBI taxonomy): domain Eukaryota; kingdom Viridiplantae; phylum Streptophyta; class Pinopsida; order Cupressales; family Cupressaceae; genus Cunninghamia; species Cunninghamia lanceolata. Next base: position 8,324,485 of record BSBN01000677.1, on the reverse strand, counting down.
TAATCTACCTCCGGAGACTCATCATCTTTGCTCAAGTGACATCCAGTGACCAAGGGAGTACTCAATGGTTTTGAATCATCCATACCAAACTTCTTCAACAATTCTTTGACATACTTAGCTTGAGAAATAAAGATACCACCATCTAGTTGGGAAGTTTAAAGTACAAGGAAGAAATACATTTCACCAACCATGGACATCTCAAATTCTTTTTACATCTTCTCTGCAAACCTCTTACACATATCATCATTTGCACTAAAAATGATATCATCAACATAAAATACAACTATCAAGCTCATGTCTCCTTCATTTATGTAAAGATTGCTATCTGTAGTACCTTTCTTGAAGCCCTGTTGAAGTAAGTACTTGTCTAATCTTGCATACCAAGCCCTAGGTGCTTGCTTGAGTCCATACAAAGGCTTATTGAGTCTACATACCATGTATGGGTCTTCTGATATCTAGAAACCATCCAGATTCTCAATGTAACCCTCCTCCTCTAGGTCACCATTTAGAAATATTGACTTGATATCCATCTGATACACCTTGAAGTTCTTGTGAGCAACAAGATCAAGGAACATTCTGATTGCCTCCATCCTTTCTACTGGAGAAAAATTCACCTCAAAATCAATGCCTTCTACTTGAGTATATCCTTTGCATACTAATCTTTCTTTGTTCCTTACAACTTCACCTTCTTCATTTAGCTTGTTCTAGAAAACCTAATTTGTTCCTATAACATTCTTATTGGCTGGTATGGGAACCAATTCCCATGCCTGATTCTTTTCAATCTGATCCAATTCTTCTTCCATTGCTTTTATCCATCCATCATCTTTGTTGGCTTCAACAAACGTCTTAGGTTCCACTTTTGATAACAAACACAAGTTCACTTGCTCATATGTCTTGGCAAACCTTCTTCTTGTCTACACACCTTCATTTTTGTCTCCAATGATCTGCTCTACTGAATGATTCTTTTGAACATACTTTGCAGGGGTCTTAGGCATCTATTCAAGTTACTATTCCTTTTCTTCTTTCACTTCTTCTACTTCTACATCTTCAATGCAAGGTAAGATCAGATCTGGTGTCTTCTGAATCCTATGAGAACTGACACAAGTCTTCATCTACATTGACATTTGTGCTTTCAATATCTTTCCCAACCTTTTGTTGTAGCATCTATAGGCCTTGCTTATGGTTGAGTGACCAAGAAAGATTCCTTCATCACATCTTGAATCAAACTTTCCTAAGTCTTCTTCATCTCTTCTGATATAGCATTTACTGCCAAAGATCCTGAAGTATCTGACAGAGGGAGGTCTTCCATACCACGACTCATAAGAGGTTTTAGTGCTATTGACCCTTAACTTTACTATGTTAGTTAGATAGACAGCAATGTGAATTACTTGCTTCCAGTATACATCAGGCAGATCTACATCTTTCAACATTGCCCTAGACATTTCTTACATAGTCCTATTCTTCATTTCCACTACCCCATTTTGCTGAGGGATTCTAGAAGTAGACAAGTGCCTCCTAATACCATGATATTCACAAAACTTTTCAAATTTATTTGAAGTAAACTCACCTCCTTTATCTGACCTTAAACATTTGATTTTAGTATCCATTTCATTTCCAACCAAAGCTTTGAAAACTTTAAACTTATCAAGAGCATCAGATTTTTTCTCTTAAGAAAGTAACCCAAGTCATTCTACAATAATCATCAATGAGCAACATAAAATACATTTCACCTTGTTGACTTTTTACTCTTGTAGGTCCACATAGGTATGTGTGAATCAACTCCAAGGTCTTTGAAGAAGAGTACTCCTTGCTTTTAAAACTTGTATTTGTCTACTTTACCATTTGACATTCCTTACATACAGTGTTTGCAGGCTTGATTATCTTAGGCATATCTCTCACTATATGAGTAGAGTTGATTCTTACCATACTATCAAATTTGTTGTGTCCCATTCTTTTCTGCCATAGCCAACACTCACTGGACTGAGTCAACAGGCATGTTCTTCCATTTGCCTCTTTCAAGTGATAAATATCACCACATGTCTTGATACCTTCTGCAAGTAGCTTTTTGGATCCTACCTTCTTGATTTCACAACCATTAGCATGAAAAGTAAGATTGTAACCTTTCCTGCACATTTGACTGACACTGAGAAGATTGTGCTATAATCCTTTGACATAGAGAACATCCTCAGTCATGTTCTTTCCATCAACAGTTATGACACCTTTTCCACAAATTTGAGCTGACTCATCACCTCCAAACTTAACATCTCCACCATCCCACTTCTTAAGGCTGATAAACTTCTCTTTGTCACCAGTCATATGATTTGAACAACCACTATCAATAACCTAAGCTTTGGTTTCTTCTTTTGCATGGAAGGCAATCCATACAACCATTGATTTTCTATTGTTTTGAATTGTTTGCAAGGTATCAATATTTCCACATTTTCCAACCTCATTCCTTTTGTCACCAACACTCATGGCCAAGAAAAGTGTTTTATCATTTGAATCATGATCCTCATCTTCTGAAGAACAACTATCTTCTAAGGAGAATAGATTCCTTTTGAATTTACTATTTTTGTTACTTCTCCTAGCTTCTTTTAGAGGACATTTAGTAGCAAAGTGACCTATTTTCCACAATTAAAACATTTGAAGAGTAACTTAGCTTTATATTTGACAGATCCTTTCTTTAGTGTTCTTAAAAAAATTGCTTTAGCATCATCAGGACTTTCATCTTCATCAGCAGATTCCTCCTTTATCTTTTTATTGGATTTGAAGGCAACTTCTTTCTTTGGAACATCACTGTCAAATTCTCTCATTTCAAAAGAAGTAAGAGTCACAAATATTTGATCTAAAGAGTATTTATCCAAGTCTATAGTCTCCTCAATATCTGATACCTTATGACTGTAAGATTTGGGAAGAGATCTTAGAACCTTCTTCACAATTTCATCCTCTTTTGTCTCACCACCAAGACCTTTGAAGCCATTGACCACTTCATTCACTCGGAGCATATATCCAACAATGTTTTCATCCTTTGTCATCTTAAGGGTTTCAAATCTACTTTTGAGAATTTGCATCTTAGCTTGATTTACTTTCTTATCTCCTTCATAAATGGTTTCAAGTTTCTCCCAAACATCTTGAGCAGAACTACAACTCATCACCTTTGAAAGTTCTGGATCATAGAATCCACTCATGATGGAAAAATTTGCTTTGGTATTGTTCTCATACTTCTTGACTTCATCTACATTTATAGGAATAGTAGCAAGAATAGTGTAACCTTTAGTGATAGAATCCCAAACTCCACACCCTAGAGAATTGATGTAAGCATCCACCCTTATTTTCCAAAAAGCATAATTTGTTCCATCAAACTTGGGTATCTTACTAGATCCTCCTTGTGCCATCCTAGACCTTCCTCTAGCAGTTAAGCCTCCCTCAGAGAAACTTGGCTCTGATACCAATTGTTAGACACAAAAGTATACTAAGAAGGGTGAATAAGTATACAATCAAATTTCACTTTCAACAAATTCAACTTATTCAGAGCAGATTAAACCTTAAGCATTGCAGCATTAATATGAACATGAAAGATTAACATAATACACATCAACATATAACACCAGATATACATGGAAAAACCTAGAAGGTAAACACCACGGTGAGGATTACCTCACAATATATGAAGCTCAAATAGTGACTTTGTTTTAGGGGCTATAACCCAAGGAAGCTGCTGCTCCCTAAGTAAATTTAGTTTAGGGTCACACCCAAGGAAGCTTCTACTCCCTTATAACTTTGTTTTATGGTCACTCCCAAGGAAGCTTCTACTCCCTGAAAAAGAATAAAAAAAATTACAGTATAACAATCTTTTCTTACTGTCTTAAAACTGTCATTGAAGTTCACACCTTTTGATGATTGCACTTCTACCTACACACACTTTCTTATGAAGATCTAATCAATCAAGCACACTCTATACTTGATCGTTGTCAAAAATATGTCTTCAAGATGAATCCGGATAGCATCAACAACATCTGCTCTTTCTTCCACAATCGCACATTAATAATGCATTTATTCTGCTTTTATCTACTTGCGAACCTTTTTCATCATCTTGCAATCATACCTTCTTAATTATATTTGATTCACTATTTATACATGATATTACATTGATTACATTGCTTGTCGGCCAGATACAACATGAAAAACACATTTACAAGTTGGCCAGACAACACACACTATGAAACGTGTAGAAGATAGGTCCTAATTGAAACAACACATTACTCCAACAGAAGATTCAGGCCTTGTAGACCCCAACACTTCCTTAACTAGGTCCAAAACATCCTTCATAGCTTCAAACACCAAGGAATGACTTCCACACACTCTGCTCATTTGAAAATAGGATGGATTTATGAAAAACACATGAAGACTTGAAGTATAACGACCATATCAACTGGTAAACCTTGTGCGGTACTGGAAACAAGAAAGATCTTTGTGAAACTTTTCTAGATGAGTTCACATCACTCATGAAACACCCCCATACACTCCTTTGCCACCGCACATCAAAGAATTGTGCCGCACAACATACACATTTACTCTACAAACAATCTGTTATTCAGAACACACTTCACCATGTTGTCAATTAAAAAACTAAGCTATAGACCAACAAGAAGCCTAAAATAGAGAGGAGGCATGCCATGCACATCCAAGAACATGTTCACAAAACCACAAGGTTAATCATTCACTTCCAAAGGAATGCAGAGCATTCCAGTGGGTCTTCAATACTGCATCATTCTTCCAAAGCACATTCCCATGTTCTATAATACATAACTTTCACAGTGGAGGGTAATATGATTTGAGACTTTGGAAATAGTATCTTCAATGCCTTCTTGACACAATCTCATAACCGCATAGCCACATATACAACTGTGGAGGAATGTGGAGCATTCCATTATCATGCCAGAGACATCTTCACAGAACCAACTTTATCTTCAAGTTGTCAGTACAAAAACATCCTTCCGATGATTAAAACATCATATGTAAAATGGCATTGTATGAAGCTATGTTCTAAACTACAGAAGCTCAATAGTACAAATATGAAAATGTAGAGTAATCTTCTGGACAGTCTTCAAAGAGCAAACATTCTAAAGCAAAAACTATCACCTGCTTCGCGAGGCCAAGCCTTCATTGCATTACCATATAAAAATTAGGATTAGTAGAATAGATCATACAACATGCTTCAAGCCATTAGGCATCCTTCCTTAACATCTGATTCTCTTAATGCTTCTAATTCCCATAGTGATAAGGCTTCAAACTCAACTCTTTTTTGATTAGAAATGTAGCTTTTATGACCTCCAATAATGAGCTTTTCTCTTCCTTTCTTTCATGATAGTTTTGACATCAGTGTATGTTGTGTTGACATCAATCACAACACATATGGCCAACAATCTCCCCCTTTGTCATTGATGGAAACATATGCTCCCCCTTAGACTCTCTCCCGCTTTGACTCAAGGATAAAGGGATCCAATACCTACTCATTCTCCCCCTTTTATCAACAGTCATGAATATGCAAACTTTTTCTTGCAGGCTCCACCTATCATCAGTCACCACTACCTACTCCCCCTGAGAGGTAGCCATCATAAATCCAAGATAAAGATATAGCATGAGCTCCCCTTGGACAGATGCATCACTATGCATCTTTAGCAAGAAGAGAGATGGGAAATTACCCCTAACCTCTGTCAGAGATCCTCAAAGATGTCTTTTGCAAGAGCCTTTGTAAAAAATATATGTAATTTGATCCTTTGTTGGGACATATTCTGTTGCAAGTATGAGGTGAACCAGTGTTGTCATTGATGTCAACATACTCATATTGCATTGACAAGAGGGATTCGATGAGCAGTGTGCTGAGGATATTGAGAAAATTAGCCTCAGTCAGGAACAATGAAGAACAGTGATGAGAAGAAGGCAAATGTATTGTATAGGATGCGAACCGGAGGATACGGATTAAAGGGTTTGTATATATGAGTCTTGAGATGCTTCAGTTAAGATTTCAGAGGTCCGCATGAAGATCTTAAGGAGTTGTGGCTGTCGGTGTGGAACCGGTTCCAGCAAGTGTTCAGAGGTGACAGAGGATCACAGAAAGGTCCGGTGAGGTCTGGAATTGTATAATCCTAATCTGCAGATTGGAAGGAGTGTTTGGGATGTCCTTGTGATGTGTCATCTCAAGTTGTGTATGATTTGGAGGTCCGGAAGTACCTTTTGCATTGTGACAGTGGCGACAGACTGTGTTCTTGAAGTTTCGGATAAGGAAGAGAAGAGATTCCAGTAAGTAGAGGAAGTGCGGATGTACTTGGTCATTTAGGTAGGCTTGGAAATGTCCGTGGATCATGTTTAGGTTGTGTTGTTGGTCTGCATTGATGGTAGAGCTCAGAATTGAAGATAATCTTCCAGATGAAGTTCTTGCTCTGTTTAGCCGACCGGATGAGTTGTTCATCCTGCGAATGTTCTTGTGGTGGTCGACCAGATGTGTTATTCATCTTGCGGATATTCTTATGGTTGATTGCCGACTTAGATGATTGTTCCTAAGTCGATGTCTTGTATAAATAAAGGTTTGTGAGTTCATTTTGTAGTGTGGATTGTGTGGATGAGAGTGGTGTAGCGAAGAGAAGTGCGGAAGGCAGAGCAGAGGTTTTTGGGCTTAAATGGAACTGATCCGGACATGGTAAAGATGTCATTCTCCAGTTCAAGACCATGATTCTTATCACTTTGTAGACAGTGTGTCTCCTTGTAGGTAGTGGGCCTCTTTGTGAGCAGTGTGCTCAGGCAGTGAGCCCTAATTGGCAAGTGCCATTCTTTTTCTTATTCTTTTAACAGAGAATAATCCTTGGGTTATTCACCCCATGGTTTTTCCCTTAACCGGGTTTTCCACGTCAAAATCTTGGTGTTCATTGTGTTGATGTTTATCTGCTCTTGTGTTTGTGCGTTTTACTTTCATGGATGATTAATTGATATGCTATTAACTAACAAGACGAATCAAGTGTTTGAAATAGAAAGCAAGTTTGTATACAACTGATTCACCCCCCCTCTCAGTTGTATGCCCTAGATCCAACATATTCTAACTTCACTTCCTTATCTGCAACCTTCTCTCTCAAAAAGTGATATTTGATTGCTATGTGCTTGGTTTTGGAATGCATCACTAGATTCTTGGAAATATTGATAGCACTTGTATTATCACACAAAATAGCAATAGGCTGATCATACAATACCTTGATATCCTTAAGAGTTTGCTTCATCCATAACACCTATGTACAATAGGAGGCTACAACAATATACTCTTCTTCTGCAGTAGATAAGGACACTGAATCTTGCTTCTTTCTCTACCATGAAACCAATATGCTTCCTAAAAGGAATGCACCACCACTTGTACTTCTTCTATCATCAACACAACCAACCCAATCAGCATCAGTGTATGCACTCAAATCAAAGTCATTGCCTTTTGGATACCATAGACCATAGTCAGGAGTTCCTTTCAAGTATCTAAATATCTATTTCACTGCCTTCTCATGTGTTTGCTTAGGATTGGCTTGATATCTGGAAACCACACATACTGCATGCATAATGTCAAGTCTAGAAGTAGTTAAGTACAATAGTCCTCCAGTCATAGACCTATAGATAGTCTGATCTACCTCCGGAGACTCATCATCTTTGCTCAAGTGACATCCAGTGACCATGGGAGTACTCACTGGTTTTGAATCCTCCATACCAAACTTCTTCAACAATTCTTTGACATACTTAGCGTGATAAATAAAGATACCACCATCTAGTTGGGAAATTTGAAATACAAGGAAGAAAGACATTTCACCAATCATGGACATCTTAAATTCTTCTTGCATCTCCTCTGCAAACCTCTTACACATATCATCATTTCTACCAAAAATGATATCATCAACATAAACTGCAACTATCAAGATCATGTCTCCTTCTTCCTTTATGTAAAGATTGCTATCTGTAGTACCTTTCTTGAAGCCCTGTTGAAGTAAGTATTTGTCTAATCTTGCATACAAAGCCCTAAGTGCTTGCTTGAGCGCATACAAAGCCTTCTTGAGTCTACATACCATGTCCGGATCTTCTAATATCTGGAAACCATCTGGTTGGTCAATGTAAGCCTCCTCTAGGCCACCATTCAAAAATGTTGAATTGACATCCATCTGATACACCTTGAATTCTTGTGAGCAAAAGGAGCAAGGAACATTCTGATTGCCTCCATCCTATCTACTGGAGAAAAAGTCTCATCAAAATCAATGCCTTCTACTTGAGTATATCCATTGCATACTAATCTTGCTTTGTTCCTTACAACTTCACCTTCTTCCTTTAGCTTGTTCTAGAAAACCTGCTTTGTTCCTATAACATTCTTATTGGCTGGTCTGGGAACCAATTCCCATGTCTAATTATTTTCAATTTGATCTAGTTCTTCTTCCATTTCTTTTATACATCCATCATCTTTGCTATCTTTAGCAAAGGTCTTAGGTTCCACTTTTGATAACAAACACAAGTTCACTTGCTCATGTGTCTTGGCAAACCTTCTCCTTGTCTGCACACATTCATTTTTGTCTCCAATGATCTACTCTGTTGAATGATTCTTCTGAACATACTTTGTAGGGGTCTTAGGCATCTGGTCAAGTTCCTTTTAATTTTCTTCTTTCACTTCTTCTACTTTTTCATCTTCAATGCAAGGGGAGATATCAGATCCGATGTCTTTTGAATCCTATGAGAACTGACATGAGTCTTCATCTACTTTGACATTTGTACTTTCAATCATCTTTCCCAACCTTTTGTTCTTGCATCTATAGGCCTTACTTTTGGTTGAGTAACCAAGAAAGATTCATTCATCACATCTTGAATCAAACTTTCCTAGGTCTTCATCTCTTTTGATATAGCATTTACTACCAAAGATCCTAAAGTATCTGATAGAGGGAGGTCTTCCATACCACAACTCATAAGAGGTCTTAGTGCTATTGACCCTTAACTATACTCTATTAGTTAGATAGACAACAGTGTGAATTGCTTCCTTCCAATATGCAACGAGCAGATCTACATCTTTCAACATTGCCCTAGACATTTCTTGCACAGTCCTATTCTTCCTTTCCACTACCTCATTTTATTAAGGGGTTCTAGGAGAAGATAAGTGCCTCCTAATACCATGATCTTCAAAAAACTTTTCAAATTCATTTGAAGTAAACTCACCTCCTCTATCTGACCTTAAACATTTGATCTTACTATCCATTTCATTTTCAACCAAAGCTTTGAAAACTTTAGACTTATCAAGGGCATTAGATTTTTCTCTTAAGAAAGTAACCCAAGTCATTCTACAATAATCATTAATGAGAAACATAAAATACCTTTCACCTTGTTGACTTTTTACTCTTGTAGGTCCACATAAGTTTGTGTGAATCAGCTCCAATGGATTTGAAGAAGAGTACTCCTTGCTTTTAAAACTTGTCTTTGTCTACTTTCCCATTTGGCATTCCTTACATATAGTGTTTGCAGGCTTGATTATCATAGGCATATATCTTACTGCATGAGTAGAGATGATTCTTACCATATTATCAAAGTTGTTGTGTCCCATTCTTTTGTACCACAAACAACACTCACAGAATTGAGTCAACAGACATGTTCTTCTATTTGCCTCTTTCAAGTGATAAATATCACCACATGTCTTGATACCTTCTGCAACTAGCTTTTTGGATCCTACCTTCCTGATTTCACAACCATTAGCATGAAAAGTGATATTGTAACCTTTCCTACACATCTAACTGACACTGAGAAGATTGTGCTATAATCCTTTGACATAGAGAACATCCCTAGTCATATTCTTTCCATCAATAGATATGACACCTTTTCCACAAATTTGAGCTAACTCATCACCTCCAAACATAACATCTCCACCATCCTACTTCTTAAGGCTGATAAACTTCTCTTTGTCACCAGTCATATGATTTGAACAACCACTATCAATAACCCAAGCTTTGATTTCTTATTTTGCATGGAAGGCAATCCATACAACCATTGATTATCTATTGTTTTGAATTGTTTGCAAGGTATAAATTTTTCCACATTTTCCAACCTCATTCCTTTTGTCACCAACATTCATGGCCAAGAAAATTGTTTCATCATTTGAATCATGATCATCATCTTTTGTAGAACAACTGTCTTCTAAGGAGAATAGACTCCTTTTAAATTTACTATTTCAGTTACTTCTCCTAGCTTCTTTTAGAAGACATTTAGCAGCAAAGTGACCTACTTTTCTAGAATTAAAACATTTGAAGGGTAACTTACCTTTATATTTGCTAGATCCTTTCTTCAGTGTTCTTACAAATTTTGCTTCAACATCATCAGGACTTTCATCTTCATCAGCAGATTCCTCCTTTATCTTTTTACTGGCTTTGAAGGCAACTTCTTTCTTTGGAACATCACTGTCAAATTCTCTCATTTCAAAAGTAGTAAGAGTCCCAAACATTTGATCTAAAGAGTATTTATCCAAGTCTACAGTCTCCTCAATAGTTAATACCTTATGACTATAAGATTTGGGAAGAGATCTCAAAACCTTCTTCACAATTTCATCATCTTTTAACTCACCACCAAGACCTTTGATCACATTGACCACTTCATTCACTCAGAGCATATATCCAACAATATTTTCATCCTCTGTCATCTTTAGGGTTTCAAATGTACTTTTGAGAATTTGCATCTTAGCTTGCTTTACTTTCTTAACTCCTTCATAAATGGTTTCAAGTTTCTCCCAAACCTCTTGAGCAAAACTACAACTCGCCACATTTGAAAGTTCTGAATCAGATAATCCACTCATGATGGCAACTTTGCTTTGGCATTTTTCTCAAACTTCTTGACTTCATCTACATTTGTAGGAATAGTAGCAGGAACAGTGTAATCTTTATTGACAGAATCCTAAACTCCACACCCTAAAGAATTGATGTAGGCTTCCATCCTTATCTTCCAAAAAGCATAATTTGTTCCATTAAACCTAGGTATCTTACTAGATCCTCCTTATGCCATCCCGAACCGTCCTCAAGTAGTTAGGCTCCCCTTAGAGGAACTTGGCTCTGATATCAATTGTTAGACACCCAAGTATACTAAGAGGGGGGTGAATCAGTATACAATCAAATTTCACTTTCAACAAATTCAACTTTTTTGGAGCAGATTAAACCTTAAGCATTGCAACATTAACATGGACATGAAATATTAACACAATGCACATCCATAAGACCAGATGTACGTGGAAAACCCTAAAAGGGAAAAACCACGGTGAGGATTACCTCACAATATATGAAACTCAAATAGTAACTTTGTTTTAGGGGCTATAACCCAAGGAAGTTGATACTCCCTAATTAACTTTGGTTTAGGGTCACACCCAAGGAAGCTTCTACTCCTTGATAACTTTATTTTAGGGTCACTCCTAAGGAAGCTTCTACTCCTTAAAAAAGAATACAAAAGATTACAGTATAACAGTCTTTTCTTACTGTCTTAAAATTGTCATTGAAGTTCACACTTTTTGATGATTGCCCTTCTACCTCCACACACTTTCTTTTGAAGATCTGATCAATCAGGCACACTCTATACTTGATCATTGTCACAAATATGTCTTCAAGATAAATCTGGATAGCATCAACAACATCTGCTCTTTCTCCCACAGTCGCACAACAATAATGCATTTATTTTGCTTTTATCTGCTTGCGAATCTTTTTCATCATATTGCAATCATACCTTCCTAACTCAATTTTATTCACTATTTATACATAATATTACATTGATTGCATTGCTTGTTGTCCAAATATAACATGAAAAATACATTTACAAGTCGGCTAGACAACACACACTATGAAACATGTAGAAGATAGGTCCTAATTGAAACAACACGTTACTCCAGCAGAAGATTCAAGCCTTGTGGACCTCAACACTTGCTTAACCAGGTCCAAAACATCCTTCACAACTTCAAACACCAAGGAATGACTTCCACACACTCTGCTCATTTGAAAATAGGACATCTTTAAGAAAAACAAATGAAGACTTGAAGTATAATGGCCATATCAACTTGTAAACCTTGTACGGTACTAGAAACAAGAAATATCTTCGTGAAACTTTTCTAGATGAGTTCACATGACTCATGAAACACCCCCATACACCTCTTTACCACCACACATCAAAGAATTATGTCGTACAACTTCAAACATTTACTCTGCAAACTCTCTGTTATCTAGAACACACTTCACCATGTTGTCAATTGAAAAACTAAGTTGCAGACCACCAAGAAGCCTAAAATAGAGAATAGGCATGCTATGTGCATCCAAGAACATGTTCACAAAACCGTAAGGTCAATCATTCACTTCCAGAGGAATGCAGAGCATTCTAGTGGGTCTTCAATATTGCACCATTCTTCCAAAGCATATTTCGGTGTTCTATCATACATAACTTTCACAATGGAGGGAGATATGATTTGATACTTTTGAAATAGCACCTTCACTACCTTCTTGACACAATCTCAGAACTGCATAACCACATATATAACTGCGGAGGAATGCAGAGAATTCCATTATCATGCCAGAGACATCTTCACAGAACCAACTTTATCTTCAAGCTGTCAACAGAAAAATATCCTTTCGGTGATTAAACATCATGAAAATTGGAACATACATAAAATGACACTGTATGAAGCTATGTTCCAAACCATAGAAGCTCAATAGTACAAAGATGAAAATGTGGAGCAATCTTCCAGACAGTCTTCAAAGAGCAAACATTCTGAAACAAAAACTATCACCTGCTTACGGAGGCCAAGTGTTCATTGCATTACCACATACAACTTAGCATCAGTAGAATAGATCATACAACATGCTTCAAGCCATCAGGCATCCTTCCTTAACATCTAATTCTCTTAGTGCTTCTAATTCCCATATTGATAAGGCTTCAAACTCAACTCCACTTTGATTAGAAATGTAGCTTTTATGACCTCCAATCATGAGCTTTTCTATTCCTTTCTTTCATGATAGTGTTGACATCAGTGTATGCTATGTTGACATCAATGAACACACATATGGCCAACATGAGGGGTCATATCTTGGTCTAGGCCCAAGATTTGAGGCTCAAAGATACCTATACCATAGGTACTTTACCTAGGGTCCCTAAAACCACACAAAAATAAATTAAAAACTTTAAAAACACATTTTAAAATGCCCCAAAATCCCATGAACAAAAATGGACACTTGGATGATAACTCGTCATCCACCTCACCAATTGACAACCTTAGAAGACTCATAAATTAAAGTGTAAAAATAAAACACATTATGAACATTCCAATTTCAACAGAAACCTTAATCCACCTTAGGGATTAGATTGGCATTACTGGTTAAATACAGGAGTTTCTTAGTAGACCTCCAAATTTGCATTGGCTATGGAAATACGTGCACACTTCAACGCACACATTAATATGTCCAACATATATATATATAGTCGAAGCGACAAGAATTAAACACACATAGAGTCACTCAATAACAAAGTGTTTCAAACACAAATACAATCACTTTCAAATATCAATACATAATCTCATTTTGACCTTTTTACAATTCATTTTCTAATCATCAAATTCAGGTGTTAATAATAACCATTGTAATAATTCAATCTCACTAGAATATTAATATTTCAATTATAATCATTTCACAATAATCAGGATGGGTAATTTTTCATTCACTAACATAATTGAAACAACAAAGGAAAGCAAATCATCTTTCCAGTACAATTTAGAATTAACATAACCACTTCTAACTAATTCATCCTCATCATAGTTGAACAACACATAATTTTATCAAATCAAGACATGTATCTTGCATACACAAATTAAGAAATAACAAACTATCATCTTCTAAGGTCTACATCTGCATAAGTAATAAATTTAACTATCTAAATCCAATCTTAATTTCAATATCGTCTACATAATAAGATCTTAATTCCCTATGCCACATTCCAATTCCAAGTGTAACAAACACAATCAAGTCTAATAGTGCGACTAACCCCGTGACACAAGGGTGGGCCTCACAAAAAGCATACTTATTCAAATAAAATCTATCAAGCCTATAATAGACTCTTTTTTGCCCTTTTTGGTTATTGTACCAAGTAAAAAAAAAACTCTTGATGTGTTTTTTACTCTTTTCAATGGGGTCGACCAAATTGAGAAGTCTTGAATTTGGACTAGAACAACTCATTACCCTTCTAAGAAAAAACATTATCATCAACCTTGTCTTGCCCATATTCAATCATATTGTAATCACCCCCAATAATCCATGGAACTCTAGGACTGCTAGAAGTAATCCATCTCCAAAGCTCACATCTTTCCCTATGGTCATTGGAGGCATACGATGATGCAATACCAAATCTCAACCCATTACTCTCCATAATTACTCAAATAAGTTTATTACAAGAACAATTAGATTCTTTAATTAAGCAAAAGATCGTTGCCTATTAGAATAGCAACCCCACTCATACCTTTGTCATGGCTAGAGGAGAATAATTTAGCTTCCTTCCATGCAAATCTCAAACAACATTTTACATTAAACCCAATAGCTTTCACTTACTGAATGAAAAGACAGTCTAGATCCTTATTAGAATTATTTAAAGTTCTTAGAACATACTTCCTATCAAGGACCTTTGATCCCTTAACATTCCAGGTTATGATTTTGATTTTCATTTATTAGAGGGAGGGAGGAAAGGGGGCAATAGGATGGAGTGGGGATGAAGAGGGCTTTAGCCCTTTGTATAACCTTTCAAAGTATCTTACCATCTTTTCCTCTTCTTTTTTTCCCCACTTTAGGGTGACTCAATAGTTTTCATTTTTCCTAATATCATCAACAATCTTGTTGAAGATAGTCTCACCTTTCTTTTTCCTTTCAAGCTTACTTTTAGAGATAGGACCCTTGTCTAGGTTAGTTGACAAGCCTTCAATCAAGGCTTTTTTCTAGAGCCCCCACAAAAACTTGTCTGTATTCAACTTGCATGGTAGATTTAGATTCTTGCAACATTTGTAGTTCCTCAAAGTCTTGGGAGGAGATGAATGCTCTCTCTCGCACAACCTCATTACAACCAATACTCATTTTATGAAATTCACCACTGACATAGCTATCACAATTTAGATTAATTAAAGAGGTTCATTTAGATTAATTTTTCTTTCATTGTTTACTAATAAGTGGCTTTGATTAAAAGAGATTTCTTCCATTTCTACTACCCCTTCAATACTAATTTGATTTGTTTCAATGTCTTTAATCTTGATATCATTATCTCTATGTACCTAGGAACATTTGTCTTCTATGTGTAGTTGATTTATTAGGAATTCTTGGGCAATCAATTTGTAGGTGGCCATCACACTTATACAAGAAGTAGGCATTGAGCCTACCAGACTAGTTGTCCTCACACTAAATAGCTTTATTCTCTATTGGTAATAAAATAATATTAGGGATAAGATTCTCAGGATTAACTACTAGAAAAATTCTAGCATTCATGTGGGGGTAAGGTCACTCTAGTATTTTACAACATGAAGAACCTTCTCAATGGATTCCAAAGCATGAGGTAAGAAAGCCCAAAGCTTCAAAGGGACATTTTTAATTTCAACCCATCTAGATATAAACCTAACCAAAACATCACTAGGGTCAAGCTCAAGGTTCCAAGGAACAACTTTGAAAATTGATTTCCTCATGTTTCAAAACCCTTGTTCAGGACCTATTATCCATGTTAGAATATTTGAAAGAAGACTACAAAAGGACCTTGTAGCATTCTACAAAAAGATACATATCACCCCATCTTTTTGCCCCACACACTATTAACCTAACCATGAAATAATCTTCTTCAAGGTAATGTATCCTTGTCAAAGTAAACAAAAAAAAATCTACATTTTTTTTAAACCTTTCCTCTTCCTTTCTTACCTATTCCATAGCATTATTAGGCTTGATAAGAAGTATTCTAAGGAAAGAACCCATACCATACTTGTCTCCTCCATTGTTGGCACCTCTTCCTTTGACAACATTGTCAACTCCTTTTCCATTACAATATTTACTACCAAAAGCATCCTCCTCTAGAACTAGAGTAGAATCTTTAGCCTATAGAATGTTTTTATAAGATCTTTTAGATCTTTCCAAGTTATGAAAATATTGTCTTGTTACCACCATTATTAATCCCATGGTGCTACATATTTCCTTCACTAAAATTGCTTGGCCTTCCATGTCTAGATACTTCCATTCAAATAATAGAATTCCACCCATGAGAACTTTGATGTGCATTAACCCTAGCTCAAGTGAGGCAAATGGAGGGCGATACCAAGTATGTATCTTGTAGCCCCTAGGTTATTCATATCAAATTTCTTAGACAATTGAGCCTTGAGTCCCCTAATTACTATCTTATTGTTTCCAATGATTAGCATATCATCAAAATATAAAATAACATTTAACACATGATCACCTACCTATTTATAGTACACACAATGATCTATTTTACTCCTCACAAAACCCACTTCCATCATATATACATCAAACTTTTGATACCACTTATGCAATGATTGTTTCAAACCATATGACTATTATGTACCTAGGGATATGATAATATAATGTATATAGGTGAGTCGAGATGTTGACATGTGGCACACATCTCTTAAGTTAGTTATAATGGGTCTTGTGGATAAGTTGTGTATTTAATTACATCAGGTGTTGAGTAAGACTTCATTGGGATTACCCCACCATTATGTTATTGGGAGGTCTATATAAAGGAGGTGATTATCATTGTAAGGATGTGTTGAGTATGATATTGTATTTAGGATCTCTTGGAGATATAGCATGGAGTGGCTTCTTCCTTAAGTATTATTGTATGGTGTTACCCTACCTCAAGGGTTTATTCTATTTCTACATATATTAGATATTAGGGCATCTTGGCCCACAAACATCTCTTGTGTTGTGTGAGATCTATCTTCTGCAGTATATTATTTCCATTATTATATGATTGGAACTTATTAGAGACCTTTTCAACTTATAGACCAAATCTTCTTGTCCCTTGAGTTTAACTTCTTCAAGCTGATCCATATATTATTTTCTCCTCTAAATCTCCATGCAAAAATGCAAATTTAACATCCATCTATTCTACTTCAAAATCACATGTCACAACAACAAATAACAACATTCTAATGGAGTTGAACTTAGCTATAGGAAAATATATTCCATAGAAGTATATTTCCTCAATCTAGGAATACTCATTTGCCACCAATCTTTCCTTGTGCCTTTCCAATGTACCATCTGCACTAAACATTTTTCATACACCCACTTGCAGCTAGTGGGCTACCTTCCCTCAAGTAGATCAACCCACTTTGAATTCTTGATTAGTCAATGCTATCATCAAATATTTCATGGAATTCTTTCAAGACTTACTTTTCTTAGAAGACTGAGCTTCTTCTACAAAGCTTGGTTCACCATCAATTTAAGTTAGAGCAAATGCACAACAAAAATCTATTGGACTATACCTATGACGTGATTTTTGTTGCCTTGTAAACCTTGTCATAGTTGTTGGAGTCCTTGCCACATCAAAATTTTGTTCTTCTTTAGAATTTTCCTTAATGATCCTTCCTAACAATCTTCCTTTTCATCCTCACTAGCTTGTTTATTTACAAATACACCTTGCTCTATTTTATGTTCAAAATGCATCCTTTATCTCTCTAGTTTCATTGGTTGTCTCTCTAGATAAAACTCTTAAGTTCCCTTAATATAACATCCTTTGAATAGAAAATTTTCAATATAACTAAATTCCAAAGCTTATAGCCTTTCACATTTTCACCAGACCCTATAAAAATACACTTCTCAACCTTAAACTTAGGTTGTTTTTCCTTTGGCACAAGAACAAATACCTCACAACAAAAAACTCTCAAATGTATAACAATAAGTTTCTTACCTATCCGCATTTCATATGGTGTCTTCTCCTCAAGCGCAAAAATGGGAGACCTTTTTATCAAGTAACAATTGGTAGTTACGTGCCGATGATGGCATGGTTTGGTGGTTAAGTTGCTCAGGATGTAGTGGCGGCCACTAGAGTTCAAACCCCCGCTGGGCCAACGAGCTCGCAAGGCTTTACGCCTTCACTGGGCCAATGAGCTCGCGGGTTTGAAGTGTTCTTCCTAGGGGATGAGGTCCCCCGGTTGTGGCCTCACCGGTTCATTGCTCCGGGCAAAAGCATTCGCGTGGAGCCGGAGGGCGTGTGGCACCAGCGTCGCCAGTCACATTAAAAAGTTTACCAGGTGCATTTAAAAAAAAAAAAACAATTGGTAGTTACCACCTCAACCCAAAACTTCTACTCTAAACTAACACTACTTAACAAACTTTTTCTTGATCCATCAAGATTCTATTTAACCTTTCATCTACCTCGTTTTATTGGGATGTTTAGGGAGTTGTTCTATGTCTAACAATTCTAGTGTGCTTACAGAACATTTTAAATTCCTTAGAATAATACTCTTTGACGTTATCTAACCTTTAACATTATTATTTTCACAAGTCTAATTATTCAGAAGAACCTTAAAACTCCTTAAATTTGTAAAAAACCTCAAACTTCTTTCTAAGAAAATAAACCATGTCTAGAATAATCATCATTAAAGAAGATAGAGTCAAGACTTACCAATTCAATTAGCAAATATTATGGAAAGGCATGAAATCATATACAATTCACATACACATGAGACACAAGGATTTACGTGGAAAACCCTTTCAGAGAAAAATCCAACCAATAAAGAGATAACAATTGCATTAATCTATGAAATAGAGTCCAAATATAATAAGTCTCCTTACACCTTAATCTACAAACTATAGTGTACAACCTCAAAAACATGCTTTGCAATATCAACATATCATCAAGCACAACCTCTACATCAACCTATTTCACATGTATTGTAAAAGAAGAACCTTAAACTCCTTAAATTTGTAAAAAACCTCAAACTTCTTTCTAAGAAAATAAACCATGTCTAGAACAATCATCATTAAAGAAGATAGAGTCAAGACTTACCAATTCAATTAGCAAATATTATGGAAAGGCATGAAATCATATACAATTCACATACACATGAGACACAAGGATTTACGTGGAAAAACCTTTCAGAGAAAAATCCAACCAACAAAGAGATAACAATTGCATTAATCTATGAAATAGAGTCCAAATATAATAAGTCTCCTTACACCTTAATCTACAAACTATAGTGTACAACCTCAAAAACATGCTTCGCAATATCAACATATCATCAAGCACAACTTCTACGTCAACCTATTTCACATGTATTGTAAACTAGATGTACCCTTGAGTCGTTAGATTGGAATCTCAACTAACTCAACACTCTAACCACTTATGTAAAACCATCACTAACCATAACATGATTGTACCATGAGATTGTTATGCCACATGTTTTTTATTAGAGGTAAAGCAGATTTTGAAGGAGTCTTGAAACCCTTTACAACAAGCTGAAGCAGATCAGCCAAAGCACACCAAAATGTTCACAACAACGAACTCCACCACAAAAGAGACCCAAGAAACAACAGCTAAGCTACCAACCACAACTGACCTAAGTGTAATGTCCCCTTCTAGTAAGTCAAATTTTTCACAACCTTGCACAATTCAACTTAGTAAAAGAGAACATTAGTATTCAATTCTTCTTTTCATTTCGTAAGTAGGATTAATGATTAAGCATCAAACTCATATATTTTCCACATTTGTACTTAAGGCTTGTAATCTTATAACCATAATCACATACATTTCATATTTATACTTATAGTCATGATTCATATCAAGTTCATACATTTCATATCCATATTCTTTCTCTCATTGTTCTCATGATTCATCTCAAGGAAGTTCTTGAGTAGCCCTATCATTAATCAACCCTATTTCCCGTATGAGCATGGTTTGTTAAGGCGCTTGATATATCCATCCCATACGGAGGCCCAAAGGTTTCACACTACACGCGGTGTTCCTCACCATTTGGCTCAAGAAGCTTCATGCTACATGCGGCATTCCTCACTTACTTGAGAATCACCATCTGTAGGGCACATTAATTATGAGCTCATATTACCTTAAGCCCAAGAGCTTCACACTACACATGGTATTCCTCGCTTCTTGGCTCAAGGGACTTCACACAACATGCAGTGTTCTTCATCCACTTGAGGGTCGCCTAGGTCCAATTTTTGCCCTTAACTTAACCCCATACACATAGGTTAATAGAAGTGATTAAGGATGAAGCTTGAACATCCTTTTGATTACATCACAAGTTCATGAGCCACAATTCATTATTCATCATTTTGACATATTTATATCTCTATCCTTGTTCCTTCATGGAACCTCATTTCATCATTTATTCGTAGCCTTATACTAAACTTCATTGCTAATTCAATTCATACATCATTGTCATATAGCTTTATATCATTTATATTTAATTTCAATCATAAGAAAAATTAACTGACTTGTTTTCATTTCTAATCATGATTCATTTGCTCATACCACAATTAGATTTGTTCTAGTATTATACTTCTTATTAACAACCATGTAATCATCATATACTATTTGCTTATGCATCGAATAAGGAAATCTGAGCATATCTTAGTCATATAAATCAGATATAGGTTTGGCAACATTCATATCATTTATCAAGCATTGAGTATGTAATTCTAAGTGTAATCATTAGTCAAATATGTAAACCAAACATAGAATTGATGCATAGTGCATACCTTTATACTAGCAGACTCAAATAAATGATGACTGTGTAATGTTTGTGGAAACGATCTGCTCAAATACTTCTATTTATGTAATATACATCAATGTCAAGTCGCTGCAACTAAATGGTTAAGAGATAAGATGCTTGTGATACATTTCGGTCTACAGAGATAATGTTATGCTATGCTTTGATCTGTTGATCAATTGATGTTCGATCTTTGATTGGGTAAGAGTCTGATTCTCCAATGGACTATAAGACATGAATGCTGGCAATTTCACAGTTCTTGTATATATATATATATATATATATATATATATATATATATATATATATCTGCTCTTGATCATGGGATATGAGGAATAAGATGCTTATTCGATGATCATTGTGTTAGGTCTCAAAAATGCAGGTTACAAATCCTAAGAGGATTCCAGGCTCTATGCTTAGATTTGCAACATTTTTTAACTAATAAAACGAAGTTAACCTATAGGGTTGATGACTCCCTGCACTTTAGGTTCTGCTAGACCTAAGCAGTTTCACCTTACTAATGAAGCAGATTAAATGGATGTGTGATCTTGGCTGAGTGATGGATCTACCCACAGTGGCAAATGGTGTGGAATAGATGATTACTTGCTGCCTACTTTTACTCATAATGTTTGAACAGTGATTGAAAATGGTATGGTTCTAATTTGGTATAAATTGTATAAGCAATATCAACGCAAATTTCATAAATATGTTCAACTAATGAAATGAGTAAGACCAGTGCCTAAATCTATTGGGCGAATGGAGTCAAGGGGTGAGTGACTAGTGAGTTTAGTTATATGGCTTAACTCGAATTGCAAGGCACCTTCTATGGTTTGTACCTTGTACAAACGTGCAAGTATGACAACTAGATTGCTCTTCTTTATATATCCCAGTGATATGTCTTCAAATTACTATAGTCTTATGAAAAGATTTTTAATTCTATTCTAAGGGAAATCAATCAAAGGCAATCTATTAAGAAGGATTTTAATCTCTGACAGAACCAACTCAATTGAGATTTCTTTGAAAGAATTTTTAATTCTCTTGAAATAGAACCTAATCTACAACACTACACAAAAACAACAAATGTGCTTTGACAGGATTAAAACCCTGAATAACAAGAGAACACCACTTTGAAGACAACAAACCAGTATGTAACAATTAAATCCAAACACTGCAATTTAACACCATAATTAAATCATTGCTTGTAAACATCCTTTCTCCATTGATTTTTTAAAATATATACATGGATTGCAGAAATTTATAAAAATGGATGGAATGGATGACACCTATTGCTACTAATGCTAATCTTCTAACCTATTTCTACTGATGATTTTTTTTTATTCCTTTGATTTTGTGCTTTATATATACGCTGTGTATTTTTTAGGGTTGTGTCCCTTCATTCAGTATTCTTCTAGTGCAACTCTTCATATTTAATTAATTATCTACTATAGATAGAATAATTAATTAATTTAACCTTTTGGGGCACTCGGGTGAAAAATAAAGTATTTGTCAATGCTTTAATATTTTTTGATTATATTTCTCTGTGTGGAAAAATATTCATTCAGGTGAAAAATAATTACTCCTCCTCCGTGAAAATGTTTTACCAACCTTCGTATGCACTTTGAAAAAGGATTACCTGCTTGGTTAATTTGTTCCGAAAAATATTTTATCTCCAAGTGAAAATTTCCAGATTTGATTATCAATTCTTCATTTGGTAATTTGATTATACCTTTGAGTAAAATAATTCTTCGCCTTGTATCCCATTCATATTTTGGTGAAAACATTTCAAAAATCTTCATTACTCTTATTTGTTTCAACATTCACATGCATTCATCTTTTAATTAACTCTTTCCCATAAAATTTTCATTTCAATGGGATGATATTTTGCCCACGCTTCCACCGTAGTTTTATTTCTTGCCCTAATTGTTTGGCTCGAGCACGGAGGATGTTGGCAACGATTGTGGTGTCTAGTTTTACACCTACCGTATGCATTTGCTTGAGAGTTTCTAAAACATTATCAACATCTTATTTTGTGTATATCTTGCAGTCATGGTGTTCTATACAATGACATTTCTTTGTGATCTTTTGCAAACAACTCACGTTTCTGGTCTAAGTTTTTGGTATTTTGTATACACATTTGTCATGATAGTTGCAACTAAAACATATGATAGAATTTCCCTTCCATTACGCAGTAAATGGATGTTCATACGTTGTTCTAGGCTCGAGATTCAACTCAAGTCACATGTTGGTATTTGCGCCTGTAAATTACATTAGCTTAAAACTTTTCATCAACAAATTTATGTCATGCACTTCTTACAGTCATTGTATTCTATAAGGCAATGCTTTATTTGATAATGTGACTGCTTTATGAGAGTACCCACGCCTTCTATGTATTGCAATAATCATATTTCATGAGATGCTGTCCTATTCCTTCATGAGCTTGAACGTTAAATGGGCATATTGGCCCTCCATGCCCCTTGATTCCACCGATATACATTATACATTTGATAGTATTTGGTTATATCAAATCATCAGCGAAATGCAAACATTTATCCCACCGATACCCATGAGCTACAATGATGCGCTCGTTCTTGTCAACTCTATCAGTCTATCAGGGAAGGTTCTTTAGAAGTCAACCCGATAGGATATTGCTAGACCGATATTAGGTTGTGAGCCAAGTTTTTATCTGTTGTGCCTTGAATTAGAAAGGCTTGCACCAATGTTTTGGGACAGTGCCTTTATACTTTATTCTCATTACCTTGCAATACATACAACATAACACTATTCTTCCTTGGGCTGAGACATGATTTCAAAAGGTTGCTTAATACCAGAAGACCGTGTTATCGCTTCCTCTAGTCATATCTTCATAACATAATCTTTGTATTTGAGGTGGTGACATAGTTTATGATAGTGCCTTTCTCTGAAATGTATGTCCACGCCTCATTATCCCTCACCATAGCTTGAAAAGGTTGCTTCTTCCTTTTGTATGTTTCGGCTTAGTTTCTCCATCAATCTTTTTTGTTGCTTTTGGAATATCATTTTTTCCCATGCTTGTTGTCTCTCTTTTCACTGAAGCTTGACGAATAAGCAAGCCAGATTTTATAGGCTCCCCATTTTCTAGGTCATCATACAATTTGAATCATCCTTTTGCTTGCTTAATATTTTCATCAGTAACAACCTCTGCAACATATACTCCTTTTTAGACAATACTCCTTATGTGTTGAATATCTTTATATAATTTTCTGTAAGTTCATCGTGCAACCCTCATTCACTGAGGTTTTCCAGTCTCTTTATAAATTCAACATAAATTTCATTAGGTATGATTTGCATAGCTATTGATAGAGCAGTAATAGTAGCTTGAGATTCCAAGGATCCTAAATTCATCAAACCCATTGGTCCTAATAATACCTCACAAATAACTCCAAGATCAGCTACCAATGTGTGTGTAATATCTAGACCATGCTTTTTCATACTTCTAACCAGGATCTTCCACACTACATTCTTGCGGCTTCCTCTTGTAATACATGGATGATGAGAACACAACAAAAGCAGTGTGCATGTACTTAGAATTTTTGCAAGAGCTAGTGCTGAAATAACAAGCAAAGCCTTTACCAGAACTCATGTTGGTGGCGCTATGGGTAGTAAGCTGTTATGTCCTTTATGTAAAAGATCAAGTCATCTCCGTTGTAAAAAACTTACACCTTGCACCAAATTTTGAATGGCTTTGTGGCACCATTGCAGAACAAATCTCAAACTGAAAATAGTTACCTCATTATTATCCTCACAATGAAGAATATGAGGAGATTGAATTTAGGAATATGAGTTACTCATGTATAGATCATTCAATGATGTTCATATTTTCAGGCAGCTACCTATGAATAGAAACAAGGGCCTTCAACTGTGCTCACTTTGTACTTTTGACACAAACCCTAATGTTTCAATCTGCTCCATAACTTGAATTGCCACTCCTACAACAACCATTGTGTAACACAAGTCGGGTCCCCATGTGGGCCCGGCTAAAAAAAATTTTTGTTTTGAAACAAATTTCTATCCTAGATTGTCCTGACACTGCATTTGTGTGCTCATGAGGTGCAAAAATGAAATGGGTTTTCATCAATATCCTCTTTTTGGCACTTTGTACTATGAGCAAAACTAGTTAAATAGCCTCCAAAATTGCCTTGGGAAACTGATCAAAACTTTTCCCGAAGCCACGAAAATGCACCAACATGTTATCATAGGGGAATATGGTTGCCAAATGGATTGGCATGAAGTCATCAGGATCAGAAACTTTTAACGTTCAAAGTTGCTTACTTAGTTTTTTCTGCAACTGCACTGTGAGAAAACCTTATTAGGGTTCACCAACTTGCAATTTTGAAAAACCATCAAATCTCTTCCTGGGAAGTTGTAACTGCAGGATTAGTTCATTTAGGCTTGATGAGAGCGTGTGCAAGGGATTTTCTCACCAATCACCTTTCTTCATCAAATATTTAGGGCCAAAGTTGACCTCTTTGGAGGTGAAAACTGTGAAATTAGGGCTAAGTGCATTTGTTTTTGGTTTTAAAAAAATAGCAAACGATGTGTCGGGACCTTGAAACCGGACATAGAAGTAGATTTTGATAAGGTGAATTAGGAACACCAATTGGTTCATTATGAACATTATCCATCTACAAAATATTAACCTCCCAAGTTGGCCTCCCGGACTAATTTTACACTATGCAAACAACAAATTTTTTCCAAAATCCTTCAACTTGACTCCTCAAAACTAAGTCAAATCTCTTTATAAGAAGATGAAATCAGACATGTGCACTCACATATGATAGGAAAGTATGCTTGCAAAGTTATTTTGCATAAAACTAAGCAGGTTTCAAATTATAATGCTTCAAAGTAGGCCACTTGAGCATCTTGTGCAGGTGCATTTCTAAGTACTGAAATTGATTTTTTCATCATGGGATCCTAAAATTTATGCAAAAATTGGTTGAAAATTTCCGATCCCTACAGTGGCTCTGTCTGGGGATGTATGCCCCTTGTGGGCATAGCAAGATCCCAAATCTCTGGGGAGCAGACCAGTGTCCACTCCATTGGGCATTAGAGTCGAATGTCACCTTTGCCCTAAAATGATATGGTTTGAAAAAACTAGACCATGACTGATGGCACAACGCCATCAGAGAAATAAAATCTTCCTTTTACCTCTGTCATATATCTTATTATGATTTGATTCCATCAAACACTTTTTGAAAACATTAATGCAATCTGTAATGCCCCAAGCTTTCACACAGGACATTAGCCGAACAAACACCAAACCAACAAATTTTTCACGTTTGCAAGTGCAACATTTACATGTCACATTGCACTCACGCACACACAAGGTGTTGCAACATGTACAACAACACCTAAAAAGACATGACCATTGCACAATGCAAGGTGGCACAAGCGGAAGACTTCACCCATCATGTGACAACTCACCACGATGACCAAGAGAGGTGGAACTCACTCCATGACGAGGATCAGATACATGTCCATGACCTCGCTCCCTCGTGAACACATGGAGTAGGATGAGGGTGACATCCACCTCAGTCTATTCCATGATGACACAAGACATCCCAAACACAAGGGTAACGCTCACCCACGAGATAGTCCAACTAGGAGGTATGATTCCTCAACCAACTAGAATGGTCACTAGTCAAACTCATGTAAAGGAACACATCCCAATGCAAAGGAGGGAATAATCCAAGAGTGCATATCACATCATGGAAATGACACCAAAACACCTACGAGGCTAAAAACAGTAATCAATGCCAAAGATGATTCATTTTAACCAAAAACATTAAGCTGTCGAACCAATTATGTCCACATGTCAAAAAGGACAAAAGCGATACAAAAGGTTATGCATGTTCGACACCAACGTCGACACATGCCAAAAGAAAAGATAGGATCCTCACCACTTATGTGGGATGAATACGATCCAACACAAACATATCCAGAAACATCAAATACAACATCAAATAACTGAGTCTAAACATGCTAACATATCTAGATTCTAACATGTAAAATCTATCAAAATATGCCAACATCCTCACAAACCGAGGCGTGGAAAAATACAAGACGATATCTAATAATTACAATATTCGAAGGGCTTCATCCTAAACATAGATGAATCATAGCCAACATCATAAATCAACTCAAAGCATTAATTACATCTTATTACAAGGGTCTCAAAAGACCTACATTACAAAGGTTACAATAATCAATAATGATAAAATACAAGTGCATAAGCCACCCAAAACCAACATGCTCTCCAAGGTACAACAAGGCACAAAGCACAAGGTAAACCACCTACAGAAAGATCAAGGAATCCATCCAGCACCTAAAGATCATCATGAAGGACCAATGGGGAAATGTTGCTCACCTCCCAACCATATTGCCATTGTCGAGTGCAATAGATGTCTACGCAACTCTAGGCAACCCCTGAACTACGGAGAAGGTGATCATAACAAACCCACTAAGAGCATCTCACACATCCAAGGTATACAAGCAACATATGGAATACATGCTAATCAATGCACACAACACACATGACACAACTGCCAATACAATGCATATAAACAACACATGGTACAACTACCATCCAATTGCATTCAAGTAACATATGGCACACTTGCCAAAACATAATAGAATGACATAACAACATTCAAGCATAAGGGAAATAATCACACCTTCAATGCACACCAAACGAGGCATAAATCATAATCCATCATAGACACATACAAGCATGAATCATGCATCACAATCCACATACAATCACATGGTAAACATCACACGTCGAGTCAAACTCTGATGGTGGAAGAAGCAAGAGAGACCTAGGTAGTTAGGACAAGGAGTGTCAAACGAGGGCAATACTCACCTCGCGGTAGAACATGAAGGCATAAACTCCTCATAGCAACCGAACACTACACCAAAAATTGCTCTTTACACCCAAACCCAAGCAAGGCGGACACTTCACCAGCACATGAAGTTTGGTGTAGATGATCTTATTATTAAATTTTATTACCCAATGAGTTTAAATGTTATTCTTGATTAAAACTTCCTTTTGATAAATTCCAATGACCTCTTCCTAAACACCCATAGCACCAATTTGACCAATTGGGCATGGCACAGATTTCAAGGTGACAATCGCAATTTTGACAAAAACACAACATATTCTCAAAAGATGCAAAATACCATTCTAATTGGGAGACAACTCATCCCACAAACTAAAACATCAAGGAAATGCATACAAAGCAATTTTTAGGTTTTCAAAAATACATAAATAAGTGGCACAGATTTCAATGCACCAAAATGTCTCGAAAAATAACATAGTCTCACAAGATGCAGAATCACATAATATGAAGGAGACAACTCATCCCTCAAAGCAAATCATAAAGGAAATGCATAGAATTTAGTTTTCATGTTTTATAAAAGTGCAAAATAACCATAAGGCCCAAAAACTCCATTGGAGCTCTCTTTGGCACCTTGACCAAAGTTTGATCAATTTTCTAACTTTGTTTTTCAATAGCTATGGATGATCTGACAACTACCCATTATAAATAACATGCCCAACAACCAATATATGCAGTAAAAATGAGTTGAGGATTTCAACAGAAAATTTGCCAGGGTTTTGTCTATATTTTCATGTTTCCAAAAATGAAAATACATAAAAATAAAAGCATACACAACTGAAATAAATTTTCTAAGCTTCCTACAACTAAGAAAAGCCATTTTCAACCATTCTAGATGGTGTGGCATGAAGGAAACAAAATAAAACAATTTAAATGAGAAAATTGGAGAAACTTACCTTCCAATACAAGCAAAATCCAAGGAAAAGAATGAGGTTGAATGTCAGATTCAATCCACACACAACAAGCAAACACCAAGCTCTTGAATCCAATCCAAACTCCAGGCAATTCCAAACAAAACTCCCTTCCAAGCAATCAGATATCCATTTTTCAAGCAAGAGGGTTTCAAACAAAGGAGAGCAAATTTTGGAGAGAAAAATAATAATGAAAAATACATGTTTTTTTCCTTTTATTCCTCCAAAGACACTATTCCTTTTTTGGTAATAAATTAATCATTTTAGTGATTTAATCAATCAATTCAAAATTATAGCCTTTGCACAACTAAATCATTTATTTCAACAATTAAATAATTGAAGGTATCTTTTGCAAATCAAATAGGCATTTTAAATAACACATTAATAAACCCTTTTTCACTTAAAACACCCAAATAATTCACTCAAATAGATAGGGAAATAGTTAGTCGATTGAACTCAACTATTCCAAATAGGTTATTGTCATTTAACTCAATCTCATTCTGAAAAGTACAAACATGCAATACTAGGCATTCAGTTTCCTCATTTAATGCAATTTCTACCTTTTTACGAAAAAATATCAAATTTTAGAATTAAACCGAAATCACTCAAATTTGTTCCACAAGCATATAATGATGCAACAAACATTTTCGCTACAGCAAAAATAGCAATTTTCAAATTAAAATCATTAATTTAATCTGAAAACACGAAAAACACGCTTTTCGAAATATTTTAAAATAAAGTGCAAAAATGCTAAGGAAACACACATAAATGATACCAAACACACATCACAGGTTTCCACAACACAAGGATAAAGGTGAGATGGCTTAGCGTCCCATGTCAACCTTCTCCACATTTCCCACATTAGTTAACACCTGTAATTACCTGCACACTCAACTAAACCATCAAGCATACCTGCTCCATACATAAAATAGCCAAAGCACATTATAATACCTAATGTGACATAATATTGCATAAGCATCATAAACATGGGTCGACACTCAATCGACATCATGAAATCATATATGCATAAATCAACTAACACAATCATACTGAAGACATCGCATCCATCCAACATATTACACAAATGAAAATAGTGAAGCTGAAGCACCACAATAATCTAACACACATGAACACAATGTATGCATTCCATAATGTATAGTTGGAAAGCCAAATAATAAAGAACAACCCCATCATAAACACCTCAATGGTCATGCAGGATACACCCTCAGAACCCATCGATGGTAGCATAGACCTCATCAGCAAGTTTGGTGCAATGCATCAAAGCATAATAATCACATAATACACTGATAAACACTCAAAACAACATATAATACATGAATCAAAAATCACACAAGGAACAAACCTGGGTGGGCATTACACAATCTGCTCTGCTATAACCACTAGCATTGAAAACTTTCAAAACCATATTGTATTCAGCTTCACCATTATCTCTTTTAAGCTGTTCATAATTAGGCATTGTTTGAATCTTTCTATCACCATATGATACATCCTTGTCACATACGAAGTATTCACCTTCAATGCAACCTTTTTTATTATTCTTCTTGCTGTCATATACTGTAAATTAACCTTTTGGCTGATCTGGAAAATGAGAGTGCTCATAGTTTTGTTCATCATCATCACAATACCCAAATGTGCTCATTTTATCATTTGATTTCCCTTCTTTTATGGAGCTATCATTTTGTATATATTCATTTCCCTTATGAATTAGTACAACATTTTGATTGTCGGGAAATGTTACATCCTCATGATAACATGGATTTGAAAACACTTGGAATTCCTTTTCCAGCATACCTTGGTAGAATGTCATTTGATCTTCTTTTATCTCCCCATCATATAATGGGTTTGAAAAATTTTGAAAATTATTTTTAGATATGCACACTTTTTCTTCCTTAGATCGCTGATTCTGGTGTTGAGGTGGGTGGGCTAGGATAAAAGGAACATCCACATTTTGAAGACTATTCTCATTTTCTGAAATATGCTGGGGCTCTAAGTCTTGTGCAAAATCATGTCTCATCTATTGGTTGCATTGTTTGATCGGTCTCTTCATATTTATCCATGCCATTATCTGCGTTGGTAGATTTATTATTGCTAGTATGCTCATCCCTAATTTCCTCTATGAAACCAATCATTTCATACACTTGGTCAAAAGTAACTAGTTTATGTGACTCAGGCCATTTGTCTGAATGAGGCACATATAGTTTCATGAATGTTTCAATGCAGATGGATTTATCAGGCCTAACATTAACAGGGTTTTGCACATAGATATCCAATGTTCTCTTGAACAAAGAAAATCCAGATTCCCCAAATTTACTTTGACTTCCCTTTTGAAAATACTCGTCATTTTTTTTTAAACTGGCACATGAATTTATTTGCAAGTTCATTCCATGAAGTGATGCAAAGCATATGAAGGCTGTAAAACCAATTTTTAGCAACATTTTCTAATGTTTTCACGAATAGCTTCATGATAACGTCTTCTCCACTGATTTGCCAATTCATCATTATATCAATGAATTGTTGTAGGTGCATATCTGATGATTCCCATCTACATCCATTAAATTTTGGCAAATGATTTGCAACATTTAAAGGGAGGGAGGATTTGGGTAACCCTAAATATTTCTAAAATCAATTAGTTTATGCACTTCAAGATCTATCACCCTCTATTGGAAAAGTAGTTATTGCCATCCTATTTCTTCTTGTAGACTTCGATTGACATGAGGGCTAACATTGCTTTGCAGATTTTGACATGGAATTTGGCATTGATAATGCCCAATCATACCATAATGTGTATAGGGCAAAGAAAATTTGTCATACATGCTTCAGCCTAGAAATATTGTAGTATCAAGATGTTTTTTACATTTTTCATCAATTTTGTTTTCACAGTCGCCGCCTCTTGTCAAAAAGAGGAATGATTTAATCTTTCTGGGTCCTTGCCAACAGAGTTACCAATTTATGTTTGAATTTAAAACTTCACTGACTCTGTAACGAGATGATCTTTAACCAAATTCTGGATTAATCCCCGGCAGAGTCGCCAATTCTGTTAGGTCTCAAAAATGCAGGTTACAAATCCTAAGAGGATGCCAAGCTCTATGCTTTGATTTGCAACATTTTTGAACTAACGAAACGGAGTTAACCTATAGGGTTGATGACTCCCTGCACTTTAGGTTATGCTAGACCTAGGCGGGTGCACCTTACTAATGAAGCAAATTAAATGGATGTGTGATCTTGGCTGAGTGATGGATCTACCCACAGTGGCAAATGGTGTGGAATAGATGATTACTTGTTGCCTACTGTTACTCCTAATGTCTGAACACTGATTGAAAATGGTATGGTTCTAATTTGGTATAAATTATATAAGAAATATCAAGGCAAATTTCATGAGTATGTTCAACTAATGAAATGAGTAAGACCAGTGCCTAAATCTATTGGGCGAATGGAGTCAAGGGGTGAGTGACTAGTGAGTTTAGTTATATGGCTTAACTCGAATTGCAAGGCACCTTCTATGGTTTGTACCTTGTACAAACGTGCAAGTATGACAACTAGATTGTTCTTCTTTATATATCGCAGTGATATGTCCTCAGATTACTGTAGTCTTATGAAAAGATTTTTAATTCTATTTTAAGGGAAATCAATCAAAGGCAATCTATTAAGAAGGATTTTAATCTCTAACAGAACCAACTCAATTTAAATTTCTTTGAAAGAATTTTTAATTCTCTTGAAATAGAACCTAATCAACAACACTACACAAAAATAACAAATGTGCTTTGACAGAATTAAAATCCTAAATAACCAGAGAACACCACTTTGGAGACAACAAACTAGTATGTAACAATTAAATCCAAACGCTGCAATTGAACACCATAATTAAATCACTACTTGTAAACATCCTTTCTCCATTGATTTTTTAAAATATATACATGGATTGCAAAAATTTACAAAAATGGATGGAATGGATGACACTTATTGCTACTAATGGTGATCTTTTAACCTATTCCTACTGATGATTTTTTTCATTCCTTTGATTTTGTGCTTTATACATAGGCTGTGTATTTTTTAGAGTTGTGTCCCTTTGTTCGGTATTCTTCTAGTGCAACTCTTCATATTTAATTAATTATCTACTATAGATAGAATAATTAATTAATTTAACCTTTTGGCGCACCTCGATGAAAAATAAAGTATTTCTCAATACTTTAATATTTTTTTATTATATTTCTCTGTGTGGCAAAATATTCATTCGGGTGAAAAACAATTACTTCTCGGTGAAAATGTTTTACCAACCTCCGTATGCACTTTGAAAAAGGATTACCTGCTTGGTTAATTTGTTCCGGAAAATATTTTATCTCCAAGTGAAAGTTTCCAGATTTGATTATCAATTCTTCATTTGGTAATTTGATTATATCTTTGAGTAAAATAATTCTTCACCTTGTATCCCCATTCATATTTTGGTGAAAACATTTCAAAAATCTTCATTACGCTTATTTGTTTCAACATTCACATCCATTCATCTTTTAATTAACTCTTTCCCATAAAATTTTCATTTCAATGGGATGACATTTTGCTCACGCTTCCACCATAATTTTATTTCTTGCCCTAATTGTTTGGCTCGAGCGCAGAGGATGTTGGCAACGATTGTGGTGTCTGGTTTTACACCTGCCATATACATTTGCTCGAGAGTTTCTAAAACATTATCAACATCTTCATTTTGTATATATCCTGCAGTCATGGTGTTCTATACAATGACATCTCTTTGTGATCTATTGCAAACAGCTCACGTTTCTGGTCTAAGCTTTTGGTATTTTGTATACAGATTTGCCATGATAGTTGCAGCTAAAACATATGACAGAATTCCCCTTCCATTACGTAGTAAATGGATGTTCATACGTTGTTCTAGGCTCAAGATTTAACTCAGGTCACATGTTGGTATTTGCGCCTGTAAATTGCATTAGCTTAAAACTTTTTATCAACAAATTTATGTCATGCACTTCTTACAGTCATTGTATTCTATGAGGCAACGCTTTATCTGATAATGTGACTACTTTGTGATAGTACCCACGCCTTCTGTGTATTGCAATAATCATATTTCATGAGATGTTGTCCTATTCCTTCATGAGCTTGAACGCTATATGGGCATTATGGCCCTCCATGCCCCTTAACTCCACCGATTTACATTATACATTTGATAGTCCCTGGTTATATCGGATCATCGGCAAAATGCAAACATTTATCCCACCGATGCCCATGAGCTACAACGATGTGCTTGTTCTTGTCAACTCTATCGGTCTATCAGGGAAGGTGCTTTAGAAGTCAACCTGATAGGATATTGTTAGACCGATATTAGGTTGTGAGCCTAGTTTTTATCTATCGCGCCTTGAATTAGAAAGGCTTCTGCCAATGTTTTGGGACAGTGCCTTTATACTTTATTCTCATTACCTTGCAATACATACAATGTAACACCATTCTTCCTTGGGCTGAGACATGATTTCAAAAGGTTGCTTAATACCAGAAGACTGTGTTATCGCTTCCTCTAGTCACACCTTCATAACATAATCTTTGTATTTGAGGTGTTGACATAGATTATGATAGTGCCTTTCTCTGAAATGTGTGTCCGCGCCTCAGTATCCCTCACCATAGCTTGAAAAGGTTGCTTCTTCCTTTTGTATGCTTCGGATTAGTTTCTCCATCAAGCTTTTTTCTTGCTTTTGGAATATCCTCTTTTCCCATGTTTGTTGTCTCTCTTTTCACTGAAGCTTGACGAATAGGCAAGCCAGATTTTACAAGCTCCCCATTTTCCAGGTCATCGTACAATTTGAATTGTCCTTTTGCTTGCTTAATATTTTCATCAGTAACAACCTCTGCAACATATACTCCTTACTAGACAATACTCCTTATGTGTTGAGTATCTTTATATCATTTTCTGTAAGTTCATCGTGCAGCCCTCATTCACTAAGCTTTTCCAGTCTCTTCATAAATTCAACATAAATTTTATTAGGTATGATTTGCATAGCTGTTGATAGAGCAGTAATAGTAGCCTGAGATTCCAGGCATCCTAAATTCATCAAACCCCTTGGTCCTAATAATACCTCACAAATAACTCCAGGATTAGTTGCCAATGTGTGTGTAATATCCAGACCATGCTTTTTCATACTTCTAACCAGGATCTTCCACACTACATTCTTGCGGCTTCCTCTTGTAACACATGGATGATGAGAACACAACAAAAGCAGTGTGCAGGTACTTGGAATTTTTGCAAGAATTGGTGTTGGTGGCGCTATGGGTAGTAAGCTGTTATGTCCTTTATGTCAAAGATCAAGTCATCTCCATTGTAAAAAACTTACACCTTGCACCGAATTTTGAATGGCTTTGTGGCACCGTTGCAAAACAAATCTCGGACTGAAAATAGTTACCTCATTATTATCCTCATAGTGAAGAATATAAGGAGATTGAATTTAGGCATATGAGTTACTCATGTATAGATCATTCAATGATATTCATATTTTCGGGCAATTGCCTATGAATAGAAACAAGGGCCTTCAACTGTGCTCACTTTGCACTTTTGACAAAAACCCTAATGTTTCAATCTGCTCCATAACTTGAATTGCCACTCCTACAACAACCATTGTGTAACACAAGTCGGGTCCCCATGTGGGCCCGGCTAAAAAAAAATCGTTTTCAAACAAATTTCTGTCCCGGATTATCCTGACACCGCATTTGTGTGCTCATGAGGTGCAAAAATGAAATGGGTTTTCATCAATGTCCTCTTTCTAGCACTTTGTACTATGAGCAAAACTGGTTAAATAGCCTCCAAAATTGCCTTGGGAAACTGATCAAAACTTTTCCCAGAGCTACGAAAATGCACCAACATGTTATCATAGGGGAATATGTTGCCAGACGGATTGGCATTAAGTCATCGAGATCAAAAACCGTTAATGTTCAAAGTTGCTTACTTAGTCTTTTCTGCAACTGCACTTGTGAAAAAACCTTATTAGGGTTCACCAACTTGCAATTTTGAAAAACCATCAAATCTCTTCCTAGGAAGTTGTAACTGGAGGATATAGTTCATTTAGGCTTGATGAGAGCGTGTGTAAGGGATTTTCTCACCAATCACCTTTCTTCATCAAATATTTAGGGCCAAAGTTGACCTCTTTGGAGGTGAAAACTGTGAAATCAGGGCTAAGTGCACTTGCTTTTGGTTTTGAAAAAATAGTAAACAATGTGCTGGGACCTTGAAATCGGACATAGAACTAGATTTTGATAAGGTGAATCAGGAACACCAATTGGTTCATTATGAACATTATCCATCTGCAAGATATTAACCTCCCAAGTTGGCCTCCCGAACTGATTTTACACTATGCAAACAGCAAAAATTTTCCAAAACCCTTTAACTTGAGTCCTCAAAACTTAGTCAAATCTCTTTATGAGAAGCTGAAATCACACATGTGCACTCACATATGATAGGAAAGTATGCTTGCAAAGTGATTTTGCATAAAACTTAGCAGGTTTCAAATTATAATGCTTCAAAGTAGGCCACTTGAGCATCTTGTGCAGGTGCATTTCTGAGTATTGAAATTGATTTTTTCATCATGGGATCCTAAAATTTCTGCAAAAATTGGTAGAAAATTTCCGATCCCAACCCATTGATGGCTTGCATTGTTGGGAGACTTTCACCTGTTTGAGATCATTGGAGATCATCAACGCCGGTTGTAAGGAAGAGTATAAGTGCCAGATCAGAGACTTGTTGTTAGGGCGAATCACCAACATGTTGGCCGTTGTTTGGCATCATCAACAATATCAAAATCAGGGTGATCAGTAGCAACTTGGACTGCCATCTGCTAATTGTGAGTTTCTCTGCATACACTAGATACAGTGATCCATACTCTAGAAGCCGTGACTTGCATTTCACAAGGTAACACTCAGTGGCAGCTATCTAACTCATGTACAGTGGCATCGATTACATATTGAAGGAAGTGCGTTCTACTCTAGGAGTCGATCCCCTTCGATGTGATGATTTTCCCCTCCTACCGTGAGTTGGCTAAAATATGTTTTTGGTTCTTCGTCGTGACTCTTTAGAGGAGTCGTGTCTCATGGAGAGCGCTCCTTTAATGATTCACCTCCTTAAGCTCTTGGTTTATAATTGTAATTTATATTTATATTTAGCTTTATATATAATGATAGTATTATATTATAATAATACTTAAATCATTACTTATATATCAATATTTATATTGTCTATTTATATTTATTTATAGATATAATATATTAAAATATTTATTATTTAATATCATTTCATACATATGTATAATCATAATATATCTTTATCATAATTTTCTCTATCACTAAGTTTCATACGGAAACAACTTCACCGTCTTATTATAATGTTTAAATCTTTAATTTAAACAATGCCTTAATATCAGGACAAGACACTAAGGAAGCCTTCTACACAACCCCAGGCTTCGATCTAATATTTTGAACACCCTTGATCCGAGTGTGGGAAACACAAGCATGTTTTGGAAGATCTCTCTTCCTTCTTTGAACAATCTTCCATGAGATGTCGTCCTCTAAGGACTCAACAAGGAGAAAGGGGAGGACTAGCCTCCATTGAAGCCTAAGCACTAGCAGGAGCTAAAAGAGGAGATGAGAGTGGAACTGAAGCCTCCAATGAAGCAAGAACAACAAACCCAACAACATGAGGTTCATAGGTGTGGCCATGAGTATTGGTCCAAGAGATGACCCATCAGGAGGAATTTCTTAAGTCTTGACATCCCTAGAGGGAACCGACTCAATAGGAGCCTCTAAGGACTCATAATCCTCAATATCAAAATCGCCAACAGTCAATGGTCGTGGAGGGCATTCCTCCACCAAGTCACCTCACTCTCCTTGTAATGCGAACGAGGGCATTTTGAAGCGAGGTGTCCAAGGGTGAAACATCTCTTGCAGTAAAAAGGATGACCCTCATAATCGAGAGTCTGAGTCCGTGGTCTATCCCCAACAAGTAGGACAATATCCCCAAGCAGCTCCTTAGATGTGTCAATGTCGACAAAAGGCAGGCAAAGGTAGTATGGCTAAAGTTTGACGATGCTTCATCCTCCTATAAGAAACAACCAAGAGCATTGCCAATAGATTCAAAACGGGAAACTTCCCATAATTGGAGAGGGAGATTGGGAAATCTAATCCAAACATGCATGATACTCAAGGATTATGTCATATGATTGAAGGAGGGAAACCATGGTTTGAGTGAGAGGGAGTGTTCTCTCCACATCCAAACCCCACCTTCCAACACTCGCTTCCTATCATCTTCTGATAGAAAAGAAGCAATGAAAAACCCTCTTGCACAAGGATATAGTTCTATCTTGCCTTCAATGAAAGGCCTCCAAGATTCCAAAGCCCATTTGTTCAAATCTAAAAGGGAAGGCCAAAAATGATTAAACCTACAAATGAGGGCTGGACGTTTGAAATAATCTTCATTATCCACCACCTATCCACAAATGATGACAGGGGAGGAAGGAGCACAGGAGATAGGCTAAAGTTTGCTCCACAGAGAGGGGCGAGCTATACCCGTCGACCCAGGAGCACCAACAGTCGCCCCAACCAATATTCACATAGGTTTTGGAAGCTTCCCCCACCTCACTAGGGACCAAAGAGGAGGCACCATCTTAAGTTTTCAGCGCAACACAAGCGTCCCGAATAGGTTGAGCAATTGTTGCAAGTGCTACAAACCCTGCACGAGCCAAAAAGGGGCTCTAGTGTTAGGCCCGAGCAGCGGGAAATCGTCCACCCCTAGGGCACACGAACTAGGCATTGCAATTGGAGCTAGGGTTCACAAGCCGTGAGTAGAAGACGATTTCAAAACCTCTGCAACTTACGCTAGGGCACGCAGGCTAAGGGCAAGAACAGAAGAGCACTTTGTCGTTACTAATAATTTAAAATTTATCATCAAGCCACATGTTACTCTAACATGACCTCTCCAAATAAACAATCAACTCACCTGCTTAGATCTTCTTGCAATAATAGTCAATGGTGGTTGACCAGACACATCTAATAGTGAACATGTTTTCCTACGGTACCACCAAGACTAGACCATGACTTGTGATAATAGAGCCATCACTTTTGTTAACCTATGGTAATCTAGAACACCATCTTGAACATGTACTTGTTCCCTATTGTCACCATATGTGCACCTAAACTACTATACATACTCCAACTTACTATATTCACAATGTGAGCTAATTCTTAACGAAATCTCATATGGTTTCTATCATGACAACATTGGGCTATAAGAAACCTTCATGTCAAACCGTAAAGTCTAACTTCACCAAAATCTTATGACACATGCTTCTAACATTTGTTTTACTAGTCTAGGATCAAACAAGAACTAGCAAGTCGCAAAACCTTCATTTAAGAACTCTCTACGAGTGAATAGCACACCTAAGTTCTAATAATACTACAATCAACCTTCTTCGAATTTGAAGGGGACATTTATGAACAAATAAGTATCATAGTGGGATCGCCTTTATCACCAATTCTAGCAAACTTGTTCCTAGAATATTCTGAAAAGGGAGCAATTAAACAAACCTACTAAAACTACGCTATTGGAAGAGATGTGGATAGCACAAATGTGTATTGGCATCATGGAAAAGACACTGAAGATTTCTTTAGACACCTCCATAGCATTTTATAACATAAAAAATTCACAATGGAATTGAAGGTGGAACAATCTATTCCATTTATTAATGTTCTTTGAAAAAGGAAAGATGAGACTTGTACAAACCAAGTTTATAGAAAGAAAACAATACTAATCCATACCTAGAAGCAGATTCCCATCCCATCATGTAACCCAACACCAAAAGATGGAACACTAAAAACACTAGCTACCAAATCCTTGAGAACATCATATGAAAAACACTTCAAACGAGAGAGAAAGTACCTTAGAACAGTTTTAAAGAAAAAGGCTACGAAAACAAACAAAAAAGCAAAGCATTTCGAAATCTAAGAAAAGAACCTCAACTTTGAACATAAATGAAAGCCCTTTTCACCTTGCGTAAAAACATGACTAATGAGATATCATAGATCTTGAAAAGAAAAGGAATTGAAACAACTGTCTTGCACACCAGTATCCTACAAATTAGTTGAGATTCACCCAAAAAAAAAAAAACAGTTTACTTTTTGCAAAATAGTGGGATGTAAATGAGGGAATGTCCTTTTGTGGTAGACCATACATTTAATGAATATGGGAAGATTGATCTAAGAAAATATTAAGGAACATGATAGGGTTGAGAAATTGACATTAGCAGAACATTCATTCACAATAGAACATAACATTTGCATTGATAGGGCAAGGGTTGCAGCATACATAAATGAATACAGAAGAATTGATCGAAACAAGTATTAAGGAACATAATACGGATATTAAATACATTAGGGTTGAGAAATCAGCATTACCATAATATTCACTTGTTATTTGAACATGACATCTGCATTGGTGAGGCAAGGATTATAGCCTAAGAAGAATACCATATAAAATGGCATTTAAAGGAGGCAATTAAAACCATACAACACAATAATAACATCAATAGAGATGAAGTGTGGAATATTAACAACCATGGAATTCCATCATCCAAAAACCTTTATAAAAATTTAAAATAATAAATCGGCATTGACCATAACATAAATAAATATGAATAGTGAATAAAATATGGGTCAACTTGGTATCTAACTTCATAAATGATATATGTCTCTCAATGATCGAAACATCGTTCAATTGGAGTCTAGAAGTTAGACCCAAAACATCAAAAGAAAAACGCAGAACACAGTTGCATCCAACATACTACTCAAAATGGTTCCCTATGGAAATCTCAAAGCATCAAATATAGATAACTTCACAAAAACAATGCTTCAAACCACCATCGATGGAAACAGAACAGTGTAAGTATTGTAGGTAAGTGTTAGCGTAAAGCAAGACAAAATTACAAATAAAATTGAATCCCTAACATTATTGCCAATTGGCATTGCCTCATTTTTGTTTTCATGCAATCTGCATATGCTCTA
Source organism: Cunninghamia lanceolata (assembly GCA_027924645.1). NCBI lineage: Eukaryota > Viridiplantae > Streptophyta > Pinopsida > Cupressales > Cupressaceae > Cunninghamia > Cunninghamia lanceolata. The sequence continues at coordinate 8,283,803 of BSBN01000677.1, read as the reverse complement.
CTCAGTCAGATGTACATTGATCTTAGTCATCACTTGTCATAGTGTATTAAAAAACCTAATCTAATCTGGATTGATTCCACTGAAAAAATGGACCTATAAATTGGATAAAGATCTCTGAGAATATCATAAGCCAACCTGAACCTTGAAATGCGCACAATTGGTGCACATTGAAAATAATCAAAATACTATAATTCAAATAACATTAATGGGACTGCATCTCAATTAGTATATTGGTTGCTGCATTGATGTCATTGTCGACCTGAAGAAGTGCTTGAGTTGCAAGATTTCTATCAAAGCCCATTGCCACCAATGTCAAAACAGCTTCTTCTGAGGGATGTACAGTTGAACCAAGAAGTGGAGCTGCAGCAGCAAAGTCATCCTGGAAAAGTTGGATATTAGACCATGTTTTGTTCTTGGAAAGAAAGCTTAACATCAAAGAAAATTGGGAGCTGCAGTCCAATATAACACCAATATTCATGCTTATCTTACAGAGACCACATTAAAAGTCACCTAGATATTATCAGAGTAGTCAAAAATGGTAAAGGTAGTTTAGGTCACTGCCAAGCAAGACAACAATACAGTGTATGAGATCCACAAGAGGATTGTTTTTCCATTTACCTTATATATTGTTCAGTTAGATGTACAACCCTACCCCATTTTGAATTTAACCATGTGACCTCTTTTATGGAGTACACACACCTTCACCATCAGACCAACTCAAGTTGTATACGTCCTCTCAAGTACTATCTTAATATATTTGCAACAATCATGCCAATCTCCTAACAAGACCACATTAGTAATGACCTCTTTTATGGAGTACACACACCTTCACCATCAGACCAACTCAAGTTATATAGGTCCACTCAAGTATTATCTTAATATATTTGCAACAATCATGCCAATCTCCTTAACAGGACCACATTAGTAAGGAACCTGCATAATATCAAATCTGGTGCCCAGAAGAAAGAAAACCGCAACCAGTCACAACTAGAACAGAAAAAGCACTTGGTGAGTAAAGGTTTGAGTACTCCACATTCCACAAAATATGTTCCAATGTTATTTTGACAGGAAACAAATTTTCAGCAATCTTCACACAAGATGTAGAGGAGTCCAGCACGATATCTGCCTCAGGCCATGATCAACGGCCATGGATGGTCTGTCTTTACTTTATAATATATACAAGAATAGAAAACACAAAAGGTAAAAGTAGTTGAGGAAAGGATGCCTTCCCAGTCTTCCTTGATGAGAATTCTATTAATGGTAAGTGATAACTGTTTGAATCTAAATCATGAGACCAATACACAAGTATCTCCTGTAAGTTGCCAACGACTTTCAAAAAGAAACCCTTTAAAGTACAACCCTAAAAGATTTACTTTACACAAGAGATGCACAGAATGCAGACATCAACGGACAGTGTTGAACTTAATATAAGATGATAACTGCATATTCTTAACATCCAGTATTATCATCATGATTATTCTTCTTAGCACTTGCTTAAAGAGACTTACCGCAGTGTCCGTGAAACTTGGATAATATTTACACAAGTTAAAACATGAATATAACTTACCTGGGTGATCCTAAACCAATGTGATACCCTCTAATTGTTCAGTCGTGACTTTATGAATGGGAGAAATGAATGCTCTGTTACATTTTGTCAACATATGCCAAAGGATCAATGCTTCATTTTTCTTTATTATAGGCTGACGCTTCAAGGGCCTGTCTGAATGAACATATGCCAAGTGACTAATACTTCAGTTTTCTTAATTCTAGACTCATTTCAAAGGCTTGTTTGTATGATTTTTTTACGATTTTCCTACTAGGAATCTTCTTTAATAAATGAAAGATGGCATTTGAGCTATAGATATAAGATGAGAAGAATTTTCCTCATCAAATAATACAAACACAACTCCCAAAACACTACAAACAATTGTTCAAAAGCCACGAGTGACAAAATGCAAGCAGATAGTCGAATGAGATAAGCTCAAGAGATAAAAGCATCAGGGCTACCAAAGCAAAGACCAAGGTTCAAATCCCTAATAGTTGAAACTGGGTAAGTTACTGCATCTACTCATTGGGTAGGTTGTACCCAACAAATGATGCCAGATGCAACTCATAGATGAATTTGACAGTTTCCTAACAATCATGGAGCAAACAAATTACCATTTCTTTCAAATTGGTAATGAGTTGTGAACTGAAGGGTAATAAGGGTTAAATTGTCCACACTCCACACTACTAGACCTATTCAAAACTTAATGCCATATTTTCACAAACCAGTAGCATGAGCAGTGAGCCTTGGCAACATATATATGCATACAGTATATGTATCTTGACAATACAGTGGTGACTAGCTTGGTAACTGACTCCTTGTGATTGGGAGAACTATGCATTAAACAAATATGTTTTTCTAGCAAATCCTTAGATCACAAAAATCAAAGCCTCGAATTACAAATTGAGTTTGTGAAAGCAGAAACTAAAAATTTGAGGTCTCCATTTGCATGTTCCTTTAACCAAAGGTTGGATCCAAAGTCCTTCGATGCACATACCTCCTTGAGATCCTCACAGCGACCAAGTGTGCATGCTGCCCTTTTATGCGTCCCCTGCAGGTTGAGACATTTAGGTCAAGGATTTCATTGACCAATAGGTTAAGGCGGATGAATGGGTGATTCAAGAAATGAAAGCCACAAGCCCGTGCTCTTTCATCAAAAAAACTCTTGGGTTGGTGGAATGTAATCCTCCCAAAGTTTGGCATCATGCCACAAAATTGGCAACAATGTGGCTATAAATACATGGTAAGCAGTCATGCAGGGAATTCACTTATTTAGTGAATATTCATTTATGGTAGGAATTTTTGTGGGACAAATAACTATTTTGAATTTAGTGACGAGTTATGACAGATATCTAACCAATTGGTACCCATTAGTATGGTAGACAGCCATGCAGGTAATATTCCCATTTTATATGGGGTAGTTTTGTAAAACATTAAAAAAGAGAATTAAAAATTTTCATCTTCTCTGTCAATCAAGGAATGAAGTTTGAACCATTTAACAGTAGAACATAAGCCAAATATCTGGTTCTTACATGTACTTTCCATGGATGTTTTTTGTTACTTTTCTATATAGGAAATGTATTTAACAATTCTTTTATCAACAAATTATGGAATAGAGTTTCTACAGGACTGTCAAGATAGCTTTCTCCTCTCTTGAAGATGTCAGGTGTTTGGGAGGTGTACTCAACTTCTCTTGATACATGAGCCATAACATTGTTAAGATTTAATATTTATCCTCCTGCCTTATATTAACTTTTGTACCTCCAAACCAGTGTAAGTTATAGCAAAACTGGTAATATGAAATCACAGAGGAAATTGGTTACAGCAATGTTCAATTCAACAGAATGCTTCATTCTGTTTTCTCAATCTGGTAAATTTCCATACTACAAAATTAAATAGAAAACAAAAATAGAAAATTTCTACACCAATCAAGAAAACAATGCTGCTGTTGTCAAGGAAATTAACCAGCTCAGAAAATGCTACTGACCTCAAATTGTCTATCATATGAAGGAACAGCTTCCCTCGTCACATTTCCTCTTGATGTAGCAGTTGATGGCTCAACTGGTAAACTTAGCAATGAAAGGCGGGAAATCCTACAAGCTACTTGCTCCGGAAACTGCAAAATATAGAACTTATTAAGCACCAATAGAGCAAAACTTTATTTGATAAAAGAGACAAATAATTGTTTTTAAATAAAATATTGATTTGGTCACTTTAGAGAATAAAGAACAAATGCTGAGAAAAAATATATGATGAATTTCCGAAGTAAACTTCCCCCTTCAGTTTAGACAAATTGTTTCCCCTGCAAGCATGGACTATTATGCCAGTGTATTGTATGTAGTAAAAGAAGCCATGTAGAATTGTAAGTATTTAACTAAATAATAAGATGGGTTCTTGTGAACCAATACTAACGAAAGATGGGTCATGAATTTTGGCTCAATATTAACACAAATGATTCCCAAAATTTGCTATTACATAATGATGCACTGCTGAAACACACAATATATAAATAGAGAGATCAGCGATCACAAGAAACATACATGCACAGTGAAAATCATACTTATACAGAAAATTGTACCTCAGCTATTATCAATGTTAAAACGTCTTCTGGCACTAAAACAAAAGGGAGTTTATTTTTTCCCAGATAGTTTTAATGGAATCACTCAAATGGAATATTAATGAAGTTTTGTGTCAGACTTGTATGTCTGTTGCAAGCTTTATTATGCATCTTTTACGGCTCCTAGAAGGACTTTGAGTAGAAAAATAAAGATCTAAAATTGGTCCTACTTTCAAATTGAGGTTTTGTTTTTGTAGTTTTGACCTGACCAATGAACCAATACGCAAAGGAGGACCTCGCTCAAGAGACTGTATGAAAACAATGATTAAATACATTAGCGAGCATAAAAATGCACTACACTAGGTATTATGTAAAATACACATTTTCAAGGAACAATCCATCCTTCCTCAATGATAGGGGCAAAGAAGGGAATCCCAAGAAATTCTGGAATCCGCCTCCCAGACAAACCCCTCCAGCCAGAGAGGAACAGGAGTATGCCATAACCAAAAAGGCAACATGCTCTTTTGGTATGACATGGGCCTCATAACGCACACTGATAATCTGGGTCAAGTTTTGCCTTGTAGAAGACAAACCCAGGAGCTTGGAAATGTGATTAAGAAGAAAGAAACAAAGCTCTTATGTGGTTGTTAGATTAATTAAGTGTTATTGTAATAATGCTTACAAAAGTTTTGATGTTCTTAGAATTGTTTAGGCATTGTTTTGCTTGTGTTATCATTAGCACATTGTTGTACATAGGTTGTGTAGTTGTTGAGTTTGTTCCTTAATTGTAGGGGTTGTAATTTAATTCTTTGGCTTACATAATAAGCCACCTTGCAATGTAATCCCCACAGCTTGTTCATTTAATCTAATATGATATCAGAGTCAAGCCAATCCTGTGGAAGTGTATAAAGAGTTGTTTTTGAAGACTCAAATTGTTGCTACACGGATGATCCAAATTTTCTTGCTGCACATTTTTTGTGTGTTTATCAACTGAACCAAGGTGCAGTGTGGGCGTTCAACCTTACCAACTAACTCGAGATTCTTCCTCATGGGATACTCTAAGCAGGAAAACAGATCCACCAGAGATCTGCTTATTCACAGCTGTAATTTTCATGACCTCATCCTTGAGCTGTGCACTGAGCATTACTACCATGATTTGGTGTTCCTTCATGGGGAGAGAAAACAACTAGATCTGTTCAAGGAAGAATGGTTCCACAAGTGATTATTAGAATTGAGTAGAAGAGAAGTTGTGCATGAGAATTGTGTAGAGATTCACAGCCTGGCGTGAATGAAAACAAAAGAAGTTGCAGGCATCTAAGGAAGCACTGCAGGCATGAGAGAAGTGAGAAGCATCAGGCAAGAGGGTCTTGTGTAGTTTAAACTGCAGACATGGGGCATGTTTGATCTGGCAATTGGTGGAAGCAAGGAGTGCTATTCTATTGAAATCAATGACTGATATCTTCTACAGTAAGTGGAAAAGTCCATCATAGCATTTGTCATTCAGATATACAGTCAGAAACTGAAGAAAGAATTGCAGTAGCTAATAACATAATCGGCAGTCTGAATTATTGCATAGCCCTATGCAAATTTGAACATCCTAGTCATTCCCAGAATAGGTATATGATATCTGTCAGGGCCTCCATAATCCTGTCTGTGCTCTGCAAGCTAACGGTGCTCTTAAAATACTTGGGACTGCTCAGCACAGTCATGAAAACCAGCCAAAGACTGGAAACATCCTAGGCTACAGCAGCAAGGTGCCGTAATGGTGGAGGTTTGTTGGCAAGTTTATAAAATAATAAATTTCATGAAGTTTGTAAAACTTCGTAAGATTCTAGGGTTGATATATTTTCTTTTTTTTGATCAAAGAATTTGTCACATTTACAAACTCAGTTCAATATTTTTTCATAGAGGGTCGTGGATCAAATTAATGTTGTATCTTTTGATCTGGTCAATATTTTTGACTAAAAATTTGTCACATTGAGTGTCATAACCATATACACTCCTTGGCAAATTTGTTTTACTCCAGCATTAATAAGTCATCAAATTTAATTATCTCCGTGCATCTAGAGTCTAGTATTGTGTCCTAAAATGGCAGGAAACTAAACATTGCTTTTGCCTGACTCTAAGAAGCTGACCAGGAAAAACTACAGCCTATGGAGTCATAAGATACTCACAATTTGTGAGTATTATGATCTTGATCAGATCATGTTGAAAGAGGAAAAGCCTGATCAAGATCCAAAGGACTATGCCAAAAGGCATAAGGAAGCTTTAATGCTTTTGCAGTTATCTATTGTAGATGCATTGATTCCAAAAGTTCAAAATGCAACTGATGCAGCAACTCTTTGAAAGAATCTAAAAATCAAATACCAAAAATCAGAGGCTACTTAGGCATTGCATTGGAAATTCTTGTTGTTTTCTTCTAAGTTGTAGGAGGGCAGATCTGTCTCAAAATCCTTGTTGCGTTTGAAGGATCTAAGTTATCAACTGTCTTCTATTCAAAAGTCAATGGATGATGATGACATGGTAGCTTTGATTTTACAAAGCTTGCCATCATCGTATGGATTAGTTGTTAAATCTTGATGCTTGATTGCAGAGACACAAACACTTCACACTTCTCTTGCAAAAGGAGAGGAGACAAGATCAGGTAGAGGCGTCAACTTTAGAATCTAAAGAAAGTGTATTCAATGCAAGAAAAGCACTAGAAGTCCATCATATGACTCACCAAGAGGTGGTAGAACATCTAGACGTTCAAGATATAAGTGTTTTTACTGTGATGAGCCTAGATACTTTTGAAGAAATCGCCCTAGGAGAAAGCATGACCAGAAAAGATCAAAGCATGTTGTGAAAGAATCAGTGGTCAAAGATGGGTTCACATTTGTCGTATCCATGGAGTCTACAATTCAGGTGCACACATACACTATACATGCCACAAAGATTGGTATGTCTTTTATTGAGGATAGAGGTAGAAGTGAATCTGCCACTTTAGGAGATGGGTGGACTCATTTTGCTGAAGGATGTGGTAATGTTTGCCATGATGTTGGCTATACGTTCAAGAATGTTTTGGATGTTCTTGACATGAACAAGAATCTTCTTCCTATTAGTGAAATAACTAAGAATCATGCTCTTTCTATCAACTTTCAGGTCACCAAATGTATTGTCAAAACAACCCACAATGACACAGTGGCTGTAGTTGGTATAGGTAAGAAGGGATTGTACAAACTACAATCATTCCACAAAGTTTTGAGGATGGGAGATGAGGGGATGCTAGAGGTGATGGGATCAAGGACCCAAATTTGAGGATGGAGAGGGGCGACGATTGTTGGCACAAATATAACAAGTAAATATAGTTATACGTAAATACACATATATTATATTTATACACAAAAAAAAGGACCCAAATTAAATTTTACTTTTTACATTTTAAAACTAGAGTGGAAGTCATTCTTATATCCTTTTATTTATTTTCTTCTCAGTTTTTAGCTTTTTAGAAACTCCTTATGTCACTCTACGGAAACTTACAAACATTTATGAAACATGATAACATCTACCACCACGACACCCTCATCACTTCCTCCACTCTCTACCAAGCTCAAAGTGTTAGTGATGTATGAATTAAGAAATATTTGAACACCAACTTCCTAAAGTTAAGATATGAAAGAGTGCATCTAAGTAAACAAAAATAGTAGCAACTGTTTTAATAGTCTATTCTACCTCCAATACCATGTAAATATTCTGTCTTTCTTCCAAGGTTTGTACATGCCATCATGTTGTCCATCTATTCAAAGCTTTGACACAAATCAAAATCATTATCACGACATAGAGAAGTTGTGGGGCCTCTCAAGCATCCCCAAGACAACCAAGGGACTTCCAGAAAGTCTCCAAGCTGTCCTAGAGACATCTAGGTGTCCCTCCAACATCCCCATTAGGGGGGATGTCCCAAAGACGTCCCCTGCTTCTACAAGGTGTCCCAAAAATGTCCTCACTCTATTAGTGACAGTGGGGGGAAGACAGCAAGACAGCATTTCGTCCCCATTCCTACGTCCCCAATGTCCCTTTTTCCAAAACTTTAGATTTTTTGAGGGGGGTGCAATAGAACTATGGGTTGTACATTCAATGTCCCTCACTAGACTGTTAGCTCAAATCCACCAACTTTTTACAATCTACACAAACCCAAGCTCTTTCTGATCACCAAGATCCTATTGTGGGCAAAGTGAGAGCATACAAAAAGCGAGATGTGGACAAGAATGCAAATAATGCAACTCACTGGCTGTAAAAACCCACACCAATTTTTTTTTTAATTTTTTTGCAAATAAGGTAATGCAAATACCATGTCCAAACACATTCTGATCACCAAGATCCTAGTGTGGGAAAGGTGAGAGCATATGGTGCTTTGGACCAAACAACTATCAAGGATGTATGCAATTACAGAATGAAGGTGGCAAGCCGACCAAAGCACATAGGCGGTAGAGCCGACCTGAATCTACACTTCTTCAACGAACAAGCGTGCGTAAATGCAATTATAGAAAGGAAAGCACGCAAACGGCAAAGCTGACCCAAATCTACACCTCTTCGGCGGACAAGCATGCATAATGCATAGTCACTGGAAGAATGTCTAAGCTTGATCAAACCAAAATGGTCAATAACAAGCAAGCTTGTTCAATGCCAAAACAGACTGAATGATATGCTATACAAACTGGCGGTGAACCATCCAATTTTACATTATGAAATGCATAAAATGAAATGTCTCCGACAGTACTAGCATCCGGGGTTACAATACTAGCATGAAATGCACTACAATATGACAAATATTACAAGTGAATAGATGTAACAAACTTATATATATTATGATCAAATAATCAGACTTGCAACAACAATATTAGTCCATAAAATCATAAGTTATCATGCTTACAAGGCTAAGTAAGCAAGCCCACTAAAGATAGACCACTGAAGGCTGATGGAGAAAGCAAACAAGACTGAAATCACACTGCTCTGCTGATATCACTGATAAATCAGAACTAAAACCATCATTTTGGAAGTACCCAACTGAACCCAAAAGACAAATCCACACAAATAGAGTGTTGTTCACTCGTTTTGGATCTGAAAACACCTACAACCCATCATAGCCACTTCCAAGCCCAGATAACAGAAAATAAGTCACTCTAAATGACTCAGATTCTGCTGCAGACATAAACAAGTCTGATAAAACACAAAACAGCCCAAAAATACCTTAGTACAGCACCACTAAAAGCAATGAAAGTTGCTAATAGACAAATAAACTTGGACACCTCATAAAACAAGAGGCATGGCAGCCCCACCACACTCCATAAAGGACAAAACAGTGAAGCAAATCTTCTTTTTGTCCTCACACGCCCTCTAACACAAAGTACAATCAACCAAGGAGGTGTACGGCTCCAATAAAGGGGCTGGTAAAGATGTTGAATGCCACGATTTCCTTATTTTATTTAGACACATCCTCCAAAAGTGTACTTCCCCACTTAAAATAATATCATCTTGAATATTTTCCAACGCCCAGTACTTGTACTGAAAAGTATGGCCTCCCACAAAATGGTATGGCCCCTTCTAGAATAGCTTCACAAAGCATGCCTACATTTACACTTATCTAGAACGCTATCTTAGAAAATTGTATCAATCAACCACACAAGAAAATAAAAAAACATCAAAAACTGCCATCATAAAACAACTAGTAAAAAAACTCCACTTGTAGCATAATGTAGATTTTAGGGTAAAATCACTCTATCCGGCTAGGAGGGTTTTCATCCCCGAAACTAGTATTCCAAGAGGGTTTTTGTCCTTAATTATATGAAGAACTGAAATCCTCACTCAAAGCAAATAGTAAAAGCAATATCATAGTCTAACCCTTACTCTATGCACAACTCCTCCGTATATAGCATCTTGAGAGAATAAAATATTAATTTCCTTTTCCCTCCATATTCTCCTCAAAATATAAATAAAACATATTTTTGTGTGTAGAAGTCCACCTTTTTGCCCCCTTGTGCCTAATGCCACTTAATCTACGCAACTTAAAGTAGCTTTTTAAATAATTAAATAAGTTGTCAAATAGAATTATAAAATGAAGTAACTTTTTTGACTACTTAAATTAATTATTTGATTTATTTTCCCTTGACCCATACCAATTAGCTTACGAGAAAACTTAGGAAAATAGGCTAATGGCTATCAACTACTCACGTGTGAGAAGGGGACATTAAAGTCCTCCATCCCCAGCATTGCTTGTCCCCAAGCAATTGCAAATCAAGGTGCTCTAGTATCTGTTCACCTTCCCATGTAGCATCTTCAACTGGAAGATTTCTCCACTTCACCAAGTATTCCTTGATGCTTCTATTCCTCAAGTTGTGCTCTCTAAGATCAATCATTGCCTCAGGAATCAAGATAAGCTTCCCTTCATCCAAGAGAGGCAACTCAACAGAAGCGACCACATTGTGACCAAGTGCCTTCTTAAGGCGTGACACATGGAAAACATTGTGTGCTTTGCTACTCTCTAGTAGCTCCAACTCATAAGCACTTCTCTAACTCTCTTTTTGATCTTAAATGGACCATAGAATTGTGGCTTAAGCTTCTCAGCTCCACTCTTTTTAAGAGTAGACTTTTTGTAGGGCTACAACCTCAAATACACCATATCATCGACTTCAAAAGTGTGTTCAACTCTATGCTGATCAGCATACAACTTCTACTGATTCTGGGCATGTTGGAAGTCGTCTTTTAGAGATTTCAAAACATCTCGGCTCTACTGAAATAAGTCTTCGGCTCCAAGAACCCTATTGTAAACAAAGGATCAATGAAGCTAGGAGCTTCATAACCATACAATGCCATAAAGGGTGACATTTTTATAGACATATGATAAGTGGAATTATAACAATATTCTCCCAAATGGAGCCATCCACCCAAGTCTTCTACTATCGTGAAACATAATTCCCTAAGTATCCTTCCACCCACTTGTTCACAATCTCCGTTTGCACATCAGTCTGTGGGTCATAACTCATGCTGGAAGTGAGCTCAGTCCCAATCAATCTAAACAACTCTAGCCAAAACAAGCTCAGGAACCTGTTGTCCCTATCACTTACAATGTTCGTTGGCAAGCCATGCAATCTGAACACTTTTTTGAAGAACAAATCAGCAACCTAAGATGCTCTAAAATCTACAGAAATAGCAAAGAAGTGTGCAAACTTTGTCAATCTGTCAACAACATAAATGCAATCTTTACCTTGCACTTTAGGCAACCCAGTAATGAAGTCCATTGATAAACTTTCCCATTTTTTTTTGGGAATGGGCAAGGGTTGCGACAAACCAGCAGGAAAAGTATGCTCATTCTTGTTATGTTGACATATTTCACATTCTCTAATATGCTTAAGGACATCATCCTTAAGCCCTTCCATGAAAATCTTTCCTAAATCTGCTTATATGTTTTGACATATCCTTGGTGACCAGCCAAGGGAGCATCAAAAAAAGTTCTCAAAATCATCAAAAACCACTTCTATGTAATGAACTTGGCCCTTTCCAAGGCACCTATGACCCGGGGCCCAAGGCTCTTTGCATGTAAAGTAAAGCTTCTTTCTTCTTAATTCATTTTTGACCTCCTCCATTTTCGGAGGTAAACTCTTGGGCTGGTTGAAAATGTTTCGAAATGGTTTCTTATCTTTCCTATGTGGGAAAAACTTAGACTGAGATTTAAATTTTGGAGTAGAGAACTCAATATTTCTCACTCTCTTTATTGACTCTTGTAAAGTAGGTGGGTCAAATGCTTTAACCCATCCTCTAAGAGGTTCAGCCAATCCTTCAATAAATAAAACAAGTTTCCTTTCCAATACATCAGGAACCATTACGGAGTCTCTGAAAATCAGCTACATAAGTGTCAACTGAGTCATATTACTTTAGCTGAGCTAATTCTTTGAAATGCAACTCTGAATCCTTCTTGTCAAATCTTTCAATCAACCTTTGGGTGAATCTAGCATGAGTCAATGAGATCATGTCCCAAAGTCATCATCCCATGGTACCACCACTCATGGGCATCTTCCTCCAAATGAAGCATTGCATACTTAATCGCCTCATTTTCAATCATGGGATTGAGAGAGAAATATGTATCAAGCTTTTGCACCCATGAACGTGCAGTGCATTTGCTGGAACCATCAAAGTCAATGACATGGCAGCATGAAATTCATCACCCAGAGCTCAGTACTCATGCAAATAATTCAAATATCCCTCTTCTACATTCCGTTGTCCTCCATTGCCTTATGCAGCACCATCTCTATGTAGAAATGTAGGCATCAAAGGCCTTGATACTATTGATCCCACAACAGTTCTGAGGTTGTTGTGGTTGTTGTTCTCGTTGCTTGTAGAATTACTAGCTCCTCCATGGTTATTCTGCTCCACTCTAGGCATACCCATATTCTCAATATCAAATTTATTGTATTATTAAACTGTTGCTGACCTTGAGCAAGATCATTCAAAATCATCTCTAAATTGTTTCCCTCAATCCTCTTATCTATATCTGCCATCTCTTCTGAAATAACTTCAAGAACAACTACTCAAATACCTTCCAGATTTGGCTCTTCGATTTTGATTCCCTACAATCTCTTAGTGTGTTGCCGAGTCTGATAATGAATATACTCTTTTTCACCAGCTAACATGAGGAAATCAACTACAAGTTGGCAAGATCACCAGCTTTGATACCACTGTAACAACCCACACCATTTTTTTTATTTTTTTACAAATAAGGTAATGCAAATCAATGTCCAAACACGTTGAAATCACCAAGATCCCAATGTGGGCAAGGTGAGAGCATACAATGCTTTGGACCACACAGCTATATAAGATGTATGCAATTACAAAATGAAGGCAACAAGCCGACCAGAGCACACAGGCGGTAGAGCCGACCCGATTCTACACTTCTTTAGCAGACAAGCGTGCGTAAAAAAGAGAGCAGGCAGGCGACAGAGCCTACCCAAATCTAGACCTCTTTGGTGGACAAGCGTGCATAACGCATAGTCACTGGAAGAATGTCTAACTTGCTTAGACCAAAATGGTCAATAACAAGCAAGCTTGTTCAATGCCAAAACAAACTGAATGATATGCTATACGAACCGGCGGTGAACCATCCAATTTTTCGTTATCAAATGCATAAAATGAAATGCCTCCGCTACCATCCGAGGTTACAATACTAGCATGAAATGCATTAAAATACGACAAATATTACAAGTGAATAGCTGCAACAAACTGATATATATATATTCTGATCAAATAATCAGAATGCTGCAACAACAATATTAGTCCATAAAATCATAAGTAATCATGCTTACAAAGCTAAGTAAGCAAGCCCACTGAAGGTAGACCACTAAAGGCTGATGTAGAAAGAAAACAAGACTGAAATCACATTGCTCTGCTGATATCATTGATAAACTGAACTAAAATCATCGTTCTACAAGTACCCGGCTACCCAAAAGACAAATCCACACAAATAGAGTGTTGTTCACTCATATCAAACTATTTTGGAACTAAAAACACCTACAACCCATCATACCCACTTCCAAAAACACTATATAAGTATCCACTAACAGAAGAACAACGAACCAAACTGTTGGTACAGCCCAGATAACAAAAAATAAGTCACTCTAAATGACTCAGATCCTACTACAGACATAAACAAGTCTGATAAAACACAAAACAGCCCAAAAATAACTCAGTACAGCACCACTAAAAGCAATGAAAGTTGCTAATAGACAAATAAACTTGGACGCCTCAAAAAATAAGAGGCATGGTGACCCCACCACACTCCATAAGGGACAAAATAGTGAAGCAAATCTCCTTTTTGTCCTCACATGCCCTCTAACACAAAGTACGGTCAACCAAGGAGGTGTACGACTCCAATAAAGGCGTTGGTAATACTCCAAAAGTGTACTCCCCCACTTAAAATAATATCATCTTGAATATTTTTCAACACCCAGCACTTGTAATGAAAAGTATGACCTCCCACAAAATGATACAGCCCCTTCTAGAATGGCTTCACAAAGCATGCCTCTCTGGAATGCTATCTCCAAAAACTGTATCAATCAACCACATAGGAAAATCAAAAAACATCAAAAGCTTCCATCATAAAACAACAAACTAGTAAAAAAATCCACTTGCAGCACAATGGTGATTTCAGGGTGAAATCACTCTATCTAGCTAGTGAGGGTTTTCATCCCCGAAACTGGTATTCCAAGAGGGTTTTTGTCCTCAAGAAATATGAAGAACTCGAGTTCTCATTCAAAATAAATAGCAAAAGCAATATCACAATCTAACCCTTACTCTGTGAACAACTCCTTATATAGCATTTTGAGAGGATAAAATATTAAGTTCTTTTTCCCTCCATATTCTCAAAATATAAATTAAAACATATTTATATGTGCAGAAATCCACCTTTTTGCCCCCTTGTGCCTAACGCCACTTAATCTGCACAACTTAAAGAACATTTTTAAATAATTAATAAGCTATCAAATAGAATTATAAAATAAAATATCTTTTTTGACAACTTAAATTAATTATTTAATTTATTTTCCCTTTACCCATACCAATTAGCCTATGGGAAAACTTAGGAAAATAGGCTAATGGCTATCAACTGCTCACATGCGAGAAGGGGACATTACACTAGTGGCAAACCGCACAGTTTACTATCAACGATCAAGCCAAATTGGTTGATTACAAACTACATATTTGATCAATGCCAAATTGGTAGATAACAAGCAAAGTCTAGATCCATGTCAAATTGGCGAATAATGAAATGCAACTCTTGGCGGCTACACCATGCAATCATTTTACAATGCAACTGCAAGAAATTAAATATATCTAATGGAAAACCTTCTAGATTATTACAATGAGTGCCAATACTAAAATTTCACATATAGTAGCAATTAATAGAAAATATTATATCAACACATAAACCAATACAGTTGTCCAAAATAATCAACAAATGTAATGAGTAGATATCCTCTAGTAATCAATTATTAATCAGCAAGGAAAACACTTATAGTGATGTTTCCCTGAAATGGTCAAGTTTTGTTGTTGTATGGTGGTTGATTAACCTCTCAAAGATCTGAAAGATCCCAAATCTTATTTTTCATAAGACTTTCATGTTCGGAGGCCATGGCCTTTTCCCATTTAGGTTTTCCTTTTGCCTCCTGAAACACCTATGGCTCATAAACTCCCTAAATGTTAGCCATTAGAGCAAAGCTAATTGTGTTCTACTTGCTCCTTCCTCTTAATGATCTACCCTCGATCATTTCACTTACCCAAACATCGCCAATGGTGCTTTCCCACCACTTTGGTTTCTTTTTAGAAACCTCTCCATCCAAATCATTATTGTCACCATAACTTGGGCTACCTATTTGTATATCATCTGGATGCTGATCCAAGTTATCAACAGTGAACTCAAGTACAATTACCTGCCTAGGAGACTCCTCATGCTCAGAATCCTCCCCCTTTCAAGGGGAGCTTCATGAAACTAAACACCCGAATCCTTAGCCTTAACAGGTTAATCTTCAATAATCTTGATCTCTGAAGAAAGCTGGAAGGGCCCAGAGTTTCCTCATCAATCACAACAGCTTTGCTGAAAGTCAAGCGGTCTGTCAAAATCAATCAGCTTGTAGGCTTTATGATTGTCACTATACCCTGTAAGCATAATTTCTTACTCTTAGGGTCTAAATTGGTTTGCTTTGCATCTAGAATCCAAGTATATGCAAAGGAACCAAAAACCTTAAGATGACTAACTTTTGGTTTCCTCGCAGACCAAGCTTCCTTTGGGGTCTTCTCCTTCACTACCTGTGTTGGAGACCTGTTGAGTAAATAAACTACAGTATAGACTGCCTCAACCCAAAACTTCTTGGGAACACTCCTATTCTCCATCATACACCGGGCCATCTCCATAATAGTATGGTTCCTTCTCTCAACTACTCCATTCTACCATGGAGTATAGGGTGTTGTATATTGTCATTTTATACTGTGTTTAGCACAAAAGTCATTGAATTCTTTTGAACAAAATTCACCTCCATTATTGGATCTAAAAGTGATTATTTCACAACCAAACTCTATCTCTACTAATGCTTTGAACTTTTGAAATTCCTTAAACACATCTGATTTTAACTTCAGAATATACACCCACATTTTCCTACTAAAATCATCTACAAACAGGAAGAAAATACCTGGCACCAATGACGGATGCTGTGTTCATTGGTCTACAAATGTTTTGCATGAACCAACTGTAGGACTCTCTTGGCTCTCCAAGCCTGTCCATCTGAAAAAAGTAGTTATGTGTTGCTTCCGTGCTTGGCAAGCTCCGCAAACACCCTATATATGTTGCTGAATGTTAGGAAAGCCATCAACCAAATTCTCTCGAGCCAACTAAGAGAGATAGGAGAAGTTGAGGTGCCCATACTATTGATGCCAAAGTGAATTGATATCATATGCACTTCTGGCTACCAATGCACACTCCTAGACCTTTCCAATATCAACTAGTCGATACAAACCATGACCATCGATACCAACTGCAATGATATTCCTTGTCTCCTTGTCAACTATATAGCATTTATGTTTGCTAAAGATGACATCCAGATTGGGACAATGGCGCATAATCTGACTCAAAGAATAAATTAGGCTCCATTCCTGGCACATAGTACACATTGAAAAAAATGAGATTTTTCCCTCCATAGGATATCTGTACATATCCTCTGCCAACAACTGTGTACTCCTCACCACCACCGAAGATCATTGAATTAGAGCAAACCATGTACTCCGTGAACCAATCTTTCCTATGGGTGAAATGACAACTTGCTTCTGAATCTATGTACCATACAAATGACTTTGACTGATTTGTTGGTCGTTTGGCCATGAAAGCATAGAAAGTTGACTCCTCAGAATGCTCTGCGACATGGGCCTTTTGCTAAGACCCTCCCTAGTTGGATTTTTGTTCAGCCAACCTCTTTCTACAATGCTTCTTCATATGACCCATTTTACCACAATAATGACATGTGACATTGTTACCTTTCTTCTGTGGCCATTTGCCTTTGCCCTTGTCTTTTGCTGCAAATGCCTATTCGACACTGTGTATCACTGCTACTACCGAACTGCTTCTTCCATCTATCCTGCTGCAAGAGCTTATTGCACAACTCTTCGAACTTCAAGTCAAGACTAGTAGAGGTAATATTGAGTGTCTCAATAAAACACTCATAGGCCCATGGTAAGCTTTCCAACATGATTACCACCATGTCCTCTTCTTCCATCTTCTGACCTATGGCTAACAACCGATCGTGGATGTCTTTGATCTTGAGTAAATGCTCCTGCAAAGACATTTTCTCATCCATCATGATCAAAAAGAGGATATTCTTTAGAAAGAAGACCCTACCTTTATCGGAAGTCTCATGTAAATCTCATAGATGAATCCAAATTTCCATAGAGGTTGTAACTGTTTGAACCTCCGGAAGCATTTCATCAGTCATTGATAACTTTATCAACATGGCAGCTTCTCCATCACATTCATCAAACTTGTCTTGGTCTTTACCCATAGTCGTTGGCCAGATGTCGGTACCGAGGACGATCTTTTTGAGGCATTTGTACTCAAAAAATGTGAGCATACGCTACTTCCACATGTTGTAAATCTTTCCAGTGAAGCGTTGTCTACCTTCCAACATGATGTTGGGTAAAGAGGTCATCTTCCCTCCCGCAACTAAAATTTTCAGGGTCAAACCCTACCCACGATTTTGTA
The DNA here is from genome assembly GCA_027924645.1 of Cunninghamia lanceolata. Lineage (NCBI taxonomy): Eukaryota > Viridiplantae > Streptophyta > Pinopsida > Cupressales > Cupressaceae > Cunninghamia > Cunninghamia lanceolata. The sequence goes on along the minus strand of BSBN01000677.1, from coordinate 8,265,932 downwards.
AAAAAATCGTTTAAAAATGTGAACAAAAATGCCCACGATTTGGACATAAAATGATCAGCAAACCCACGATTTTTGAAAAAAAATCGCCAAAAAAACCTTTGATCAAGCTGACAAAATACCCATGATTTTTTTTAAAAAATCGTCAAAACTGAAGACAAACTCCAAGATTTTATAAAAGTAGTCCAAGAAAAAAAGTTTGAAACGCACCAAAAACCCTAGGCGATCACGTTCTAAAAAAAGACTACAATTTTTTAAAAATGGCCAAAATTTAGGCGCTCTAATCCTACTAGGCACGACCTACAAAAAATCCACTTAAAATAGGTGCAATGTTTGGTAAATCCGCCAGAAGGGACCCTTTCCTGCCCGCGCAACCTTCAACCTTAGAAAATCGCAGTACCGTGATTTTAGGTATTTGTTGGGCGGCACGATTTGCTAAAACCCTTGCATGACCTCAAAAAAAAGTCACTAAAGTTTTATCAAAAAAGCCCTTAGAAAAAAATGCAATTTGTAGATGAAGAATAAACGAGAATTTGAACTAGTGCGAAATCCAATTTGCTGAACAAAATTTTGGAAATCCACCCTCAATTTTTCTAGAAATAAAAAAACGTGATCTTCAACCAGAAACCCTTGAATCTTCTGTGTAGTACAATACCGTACTGTCTTATTTCATACTATTATGTATGACTTATGTTTGGCATATAACTGTGAAACAAGTGATTCCATGATTTGTCACTGCCGCCAGCAGTCCCTAGGTCAATTCGCCTACTTAGATCCCAAAGCTCGACTTGGGCTTTAATACCATATAAGAATTATCAAACATAGACACATAATGATTACCAAGATATTCAATATTAACAAAGGAGCAAAAGCGTCCTTTAATAAAATTACAAAATGCTTTATCCGAAAGGGATAAGAGCGACAACTAAGACGATAAGACTAACAACTAAAAAGAATAAAGAATATTCCTAAAGTCTATCCTAAAAGCTAATTGACCATTATAATAAAACATTACTTTAATATCTAGGATTTCCTTGGAACAAATATATGACATTGTTTGGGCCTACCCAAGGCTAACACCTTCCTTTGGATGGTTGCCTTCAGTCGAGCCCTTACTTGCAATAGATTGCAGAGGTTGGGGAAGGTTGGTCCTTTTAGATGTGTGCTTTGCAACAATATGGAGGAAACTAATGATCATTTGTTCATCCACTATGAGTTTCCTTTGAAGTTGTGGCATTGGTTTCTCGGTAGATGGGGGGTGAAATGGGTGGTCCCCGAGAGTGTGTCGAGTCTACTCTTAGGATGGAATTTGAAGGTCTTAAGTAAGGGTTTACAGATGATTTGGGATTGTGCTCCTACTTTGATTACTTGGAATATCTAGCTGGAAATAAATAGAATTTTTCAAGAAAAAGTGACTTCAATGGAAAGAGCATGGGACATTTTCGAACCTATTTTGAAGGAGTTGGGGAATTGTAAAGGCAAGGAGGATTGGACTCTATGAGAGGAAGAAAGGGATTGGGTCGCAGCATGGCTGAGGCTCCAAGGGCTAGATCATTCCTCAATTATGGCCCCCAAGATAGATAAGATTATCAACTGGGGTTGCCCAGCCAAGGGGTGGTTATGCTAAATTTTGACGGTGTCACCAAAGGTAACCCAGGGGCCGCTAGTGGCAGATGTGTCCTCAGGAATGATGAGGGGCAGCCTCTCTGCACCTTTGCTTTAGATTTTGGAAAGGAATAAAATAATATGGCCGAGGCTAGAGCTTTGCTTTGGGGGTTGAGAATTGCGAGAGAGAATAACTAGAAGTTGCTATAGATGGAGGGTGATTCAAAGATTGTCATTGATTATATAATGGCGGGGGTGTGTAAAATTTGGCTTTTGGATGCCATCATCTCTAAGGCAAGAGAGTTGGCTAATTCCTTTGATAGAATTCATTTCAATCATATAGGCAAACAAGGGAACTTTGTGGCTCACTGGGCTGCAAATATGGACATGGGACTCGAGGAGTGGACTAACTATAAGCAATGGCAGGGGGATTTTCCTAAGGAGGTTCATCAGCGTCTTGGAAAGGATATCAATGCTAAATAACACGATAAGGGGTGGGAAGGGTGACGATTTAATGATTGTTGCAAGGTCAGATGTTATGTCGATGGGATGAGCCTCATTATTTCGAGGCTGCCTCATTTATGTTTTGTAATGGCAGCAATAATGCATTACTTCGATTTGGCAATGGCTCTTTGGTATCTTGTAGGCAATTTCTTCTAGGGTTTGATGGCGTCATCCTCTGGCGATAGGAGTGGGAAGTTTTGAAAGGTGATGGCTACAAAGGGGAAGGAACCCATGTTGGAGAAGGGGAGGCAAATGAAGAGGTGGGTTTTGGGTGTAGAAATGATTGCAGACTTTATGGCTTTTTTGGATATGAAAATTAAAAACCCTAAATTACGACTATGGGTGGTGAAGATGTGGGAGCTAGCAAAGGATCTCAATGGCGCCAGGTCGGCCATGGCTAACTTGCTATTGAACCCAAGCCACACATTGGGGAGGCAAAATGTCTTTGATGTCGCACAAACTCTTAGATGTGTGTCTATGTTGTCGAATGTTGCTAGCTCGTTTCTTCTCCATGACAACATAGAGGAGGTTGTTCATCAAGCTAAGGTGTATTTCAACTATGTGCTCGAGCATCTTCATGCAACCAAGAGGGCACAAATTTGTCTACAACGCGCTGTGGAGGAGATTGCAAAAGGGGTCATGGTTTCTCTCTCAATGGTGGCCATTCCTTCTTTCTCCGAGTGTTGCGAGGGGGATGATTCTAACAAGGTGGTGAAGATTCCTCCTCCAGGTAAGGATCTTCCGTGTGATTTTTGCAAAGATATGTAATGTGATATAATGTGTTTCGGTAGGCCAGGGCCTGTGTGATTTGCCTTTGCCCCCAACAAACTATATACTCTTTTCTGTGCCCCTCTAGGTTGAGTGTTTTCTCGATTGGACAGGCGGTTCTTTTGGCTGGTTTGGTGGCTCTATTATGACTGTTGCAATGGTTTCCCCTTGCTTTGGGGGATCTTGGTTGGGTGGATGTTCAGGCTTTTCAGCGTATATAAGGTAGCTATTTTTAGCAATTTTTTTTGGCATCGATATCTCATGGATTCTTGACATAGATGGTTGGTAAGGAACTAGTGGCTTTCTACCACCAGCATCCGAGGGATAATCCCCTCTTTTTTGGATCAGTTCCTGGATCCTAAACCAATTATACTAACAAATAATAATAATAGTAATAATTTTAAACTTATTAATACAAATTAATAAAAAATTATTAATTATAAATCAATATGTTAAAAATTAAAATTGACAGACCAAAAAAAAACTAGTATATGATAATTTGACATTTTGGATTTTGCAATAACGAACATTGGACTTGGCCAAAAAACAATTATTGGACTATGACACAATTTGCAATTCAGTTGAAGAATAACTTGTTGGACTTTCACAACATGACCTACGACTTAACCAGAAATTGACCATTTTGATTTTTTGACAAACTCAGCACACTCAAATGATGATTTGCCGACGAAATTAACGTATCACAATTCAGTTTCACGTTGGATACAACAGTGCCTTTTGAAATTTTGAAACCTCCTATGTATAGGTGTGCCCCTCATGCTAAAATGCAAACCTAAGAACATGAATTTTGTACCTTCGATTTACAAATAAATTTTCCTTTTATGAGGTGTGTCCCTACTCCACAAATGCGCATCTATGTATAGGTTTTCACTATCTTGAAATTGAAGCAAAGTTTTCTTTGTAAAGGTGCACCCTTGTCCCCAAAATGGGTACCTGTATATTGCCTTTTGCTTCTTTGACATTTGAAATCAAATTTTCCTTCTTTCAAGTGTGCCGCAATCCTGTAGGTGCACACTTGTCTTCATGACTTAGCCAATTATCTAAATTTTACACCATTTCCTTTGAAAGTTCGTTTCTACCATCAGGTGAATGACTTGAAGGGCTTTGTTCCATAATCGTGCAAAGATTAGAAAGGACAAAAATACAACAAAACAAGAAAACAAGACAAGACTTGATTATGACTTCTATGCAGGAAAACAGCAGGCTTTAGTTTAAAAAATTAACACAATATGAAAGTTTTGTATGGGTTATTTGGTGGAGAATTTTCCAAATGAATTACCAAGTTTATCCCTGCCAATTCAACAAGAATAATGGTATTGGATTGTATTTGGAAAAAAGAAAGCACCATGAGATGCAACACAAACTCAACAACTTTGTGTTAGAATATTAGTGTAATAATATAATAAAGTGTACATTCAAACTCGTATGTAATAAGTTAGTTGTTAGTGGTAGTTAGTAGTCTTTACTAAATTCGATGTAATAGCAGCCCTTTGTAACTGCCGTCTATTTTTAGACTACAACTACTTTCTATTTTTAGCATATGTTTAATAATATAATGCAATGCTCTCAACCTGATAAGACATGCCATTTTCTCTCAATTTCATTCTTCAATTTTTACTAACATTGGTATTACCAAATCATGTTGAGGAAACCCTAGTCAGTCAAGTACAACACCAACTGTACGAAATTCGAATGAGGTTGGGAAGAGAGGAGATTGAAGTTCAAAAAGCATTACAAACCAGCAAACCTAAATGAAGGAAATCTTGTTTTGAAGAATCACGAGTTGTATAGATCACGGGCAAAAATTCGTTGCAGGTTCGTAAAAAAAATCATGAGCAGAAGGTCGCAACAAAAGCAGAGGTCGTGTATATTTGGATTGGCACACAAAACATGAGTTAAAGGTTGTGCGTCACAGAAGGGCACAAATCTAAGTCCAATCGCAGCTGGATTTCGTGAGTTTTGTAGTTGCAAATGGGGCGAGATTTTGAAGATGTGTTTCTAGGGCAAGGGAAGACTCGATGCTCACACAAAAAACAGTGAGTTCATATAGTCATGAGAGCAAAAAAAATACAATCAAAGATTGTAGGTTGCATGGGACTACTAAAGGACACAACGAAAATGTGAAGGTTCAACTTAGAAATTATAGTCAAGAAAATCACGGGTATCTTTTCAATTTCCCTACAAAGTTTGTGATTTCAAAAGTCTGCATTCAAAAAAAAATTTAATCTGAAAATATTTAGAAGGGTGTGAAATTTTTCTGGGACAGTTTATTTTTATCTTCCGGAATCAAAGTTGAAGTTTTTTGGTCAAATCAAAGGGGTTGATAGGGTTTGAAAATTTTTAGGAAAAGTTTAATTTCTAGTGTTGTTCAGAAAATGGCAAATATACAGAATTTAGTATTATTGGGGACCTAGAAACTCAAAGAGAAAAATTATAATCTATGGAGTCACAAGATACTAGTTATCGCTAAATATTAGGAATGTGACAAAATCCTATTAGGCACAAAAACCAAGCCTCCTAATCACCCAAATGACTTTGATAGACGTCATAGGGAAGCCCTATTGGTTCTCAACTTGTTAGTCTCAAATGGTTTAATCCCTAAACTTTGAAGCACTACCTCTACACATACCATGTGGGATAGCTTAAAAAGTAAATATCAAGTTTTAGAAAAAGATCAAGTTTTGTATCTCAAAAATTTGTTGTTTTCTATCAAATTGTCTAAGGGGGTCTTTGTTCGAACATCTCTTAAACATCAAGAATCAACTTGTCGCCATCAACAAATTCGTTGATGAAAAGGACATGGTTGCACTGGTTATTAACAATCTCCCACCTTCCTTTGAGACATTTGTAGAGTCTCTAAATCTATTAACTAAAAATCAAACCCTAACTTTTGATAAGGTCAATTGGTATTTGTTGCAGGAGGAACGATGACAAGAGCAAATGAGTGAAGTTTCTTCTACAAGTTCAGAAAGTGCACTTGCTACACGAATTTAGGGTACAAACCACAGTTCTCCTCCCACTTCACAACCACGAAGAAAGATACGGTGCTTTTATTGCCAAAAACTTGGGCATGTTAAAAATGATTGCAGAAAAAAGACATTATGATCTATCCCACAAGCATTAGAATGAAGGTAATGTGGTGAATACTGCTGGGGAAGATCGTGATGAAGAATATGCATCGATGGTTTTTTCAAAGAGTGTTAAAGGAGTTGTTGGTTCTTTCATTCAAGTGCATCCAAATGCTTCAGATGTCGAAAGAACTAGTATGTCAGGTTTATTGCTGATGAGAGTCACAAAGATTCTATTTCGCTTGGTGATAGCAAGTCACATATAGTCAAAGAGATACGTGATGTCAAAATTGTACTCAGTAATGGCATCAAACTTTTAGTATGGAATGTTAGGTATGTTCTAGGTTTGAACAATATTTACTCTCTATTAGCCAAATTACAAAAAATTCTAACATTCTAGATTAATTTTGTGGGAAAGAGTGCATTGTTTGTGATGTAAACGAGGATAAGGTAATTACTCGAGGCATTAGGCCAAGCGGTGTGTACAAAGGCTTTTACAAACTTGTTGAACCTGTTTTGCACGCTACATCAAAGGAACCATGGTTTGGTAAATCTAAGGAGGTCAAGACAAAAGCTAGTGTTCTGGCACCATTGATAGATGTACCTTCCAATTCATAGGGTGTTCCAATGCATCAGTCTTAGGGTGGTTCTTCTCCGCGTGTGTATCCGCAATGCAGAATTGAAGGTGTCTCCATTCCGCTTGAGATTCAGTCCATACAGAGTTTGTCTCTAGTCAAGACTATCTCCACAACAGTCGCCTATTATGCCTCGAAGGCCCCAGTGGTACTTTGAAGGTGAGTCTAATGATGACTTCACCAAATCAAATGCATCACCTCAAAAGACAAGCAACCAATTGATAACTCCATAGCAGAGCATGTTCATTACGTTCCTTTTGCATATCTTTGATAACTCCATAGTAGTGCATGTTCATTATGTTTTTTTGCGTATCTTTCTCATATGCCTATTATCATGAAGGTATTCCCTACAGATATTTCTCCCTATTTTTGGACATCTTGTAATTTAATGACTAAACCTCGAGATCCTTCCAGTTTAGTCATTGAGGAGATGTATTAGAATATTAGTAATTTAGTATAATAATATAATTAAGTGTATGTTTACACTCGTATGTAATAAGTTAGTTGTTAGTGGTAGTTAGTAGCCTTTACTAAAATTGTTGTAACAGCAGCCCTTTGTAACTGCCGTCTATTTTTAGACTATAACTACTTTCTAGTTTTTGTATATGTTCAATAATATAATGTGGTGCTCTCAACCTGAGAAAACATGATGTTTTCTCTCAATCTCATTCTTCAGTTTTTACTAACACTATGTTCTAACCCCAACTGGGATAGCAAATCTAGCGGCTATCAATGCAAAGCTTGAAAGAATTGGATCAGATGAATATGAGGGGTTATGCTCATGCAGAAGAATATGCCGTGCCTACAAAGATGGTGAATATGAGATCCTAGCGAAGAGGTCCTATGGCTTGGATTGTAGTAGCATAAGAGCAAGGGCCTTCTTGGGCTCAAGCAGGGGTATGGTGCTTGGTGCTGCTAATGATGTGGATCAAAATACAGATGAATTCAAGGGGTTATGCTCAAGCAGAGGAATGTGGCATGCCTACGATCTTGGCAGGGAGGTCTTATGGCTTGGGCTGTGGTGTCATAAGAGCAAGGACGTTTGCGGGCTCAAGCATGGATATGGTGCTTAGTGCTGCTGACGATTTGGATCAAAATACAGATGCAGTAGCTTTTCAAAACAGATCATCATAGGGATGGCTTAGAGTCCGCATGCTCCATTGGAGAGTGGTCTGGGATATGCTTCTATCCCAAAGCCACTTGGGAAGGGGTGTTCCTCCCAATCCTTCTATTAATTATTGAAGGTGACAGGTTTTTTTCTGGTTGAGGCCTAATTCTGTCTAATGGGCATCTTGCTTTATGTTAATTTTTATTTTGTTGTTTGGACTCTGTTTGGCCCATTTTGTCTTAGGGATTCTATTAATGATCTTTAGAGCATTTATGTATATGGTATCTCTCTAAAAACTAGCTATGATAGCTAGTTTTTAGAGAGATACCATATACATAAATGCTCTAAAGATCATTAATAGAATCCCTAAGACAAAATGGGCCAAACAGAGTCCAAACAACAAAATAAAAATTAACATAAAGCAAGATGCCCATTAGACAGAATTAGGCCTCAACCAGAAAAAAACCTGTCACCTTCAATAATTAATAGAAGGATTGGGAGGAACACCCCTTCCCAAGTGGCTTTGGGATAGAAGCATATCCCAGACCACTCTCCAATGGAGCATGCGGACTCTAAGCCATCCCTATGATGATCTGTTTTGAAAAGCTACTGCATCTGTATTTTGATCCAAATCGTCAGCAGCACTAAGCACCATATCCATGCTTGAGCCCGCAAACGTCCTTGCTCTTATGACACCACAGCCCAAGCCATAAGACCTCCCTGCCAAGATCGTAGGCATGCCACATTCCTCTGCTTGAGCATAACCCCTTGAATTCATCTGTATTTTGATCCACATCATTAGCAGCACCAAGCACCATACCCCTGCTTGAGCCCAAGAAGGCCCTTGCTCTTATGCTCTTATGTATACACAAACATATATATGCATATGTGATATATACATATATATACACACATGCACATATATATTTATTTGAAGATATTACATGTATGTATACACAAACATATATGCATATATAATATATATACATATATGTATTTATGCATATAATATATATACATATATGTATTTATGTGCATGTATGTATACGTGCACGCGCATGTTTACATGTAAAGAACAATAAATCATAATCATGATACTCAAAAGTAAAAGGAAACATATACAGGCTTCTCCACCCCACCACTCATGAGCTGTTCATCGAGAGGAGTGTTCATTTTGAGGAGGATGCTTCCGGTTCTTCTCCTACCACTTGTCCATCTACCATCACATTGGAGACACTACGACGTGATGATAGTTCTTCAAAGGATCTTAATCCTCCTTATCTTAATGAGGAGTCTTATTCCTCCACTTTAGATGGCGACAATGATGAGGAGGATTCATCTTCCTCCTCTCCTAGTCATCATTCAGAGGATGATGATTCTCCTCTAAAATCTCCTGATTCTCCAGCCATTGGGCCTCTTTGGGCTCATCAGACATTACAGTCAGCAGGTGATTGGGTTGGCATATGTGCATGTGCATGTTTACATGTGATCATGATACTCAAAAGTAAAAGGAATGCCAAAAGAAAACTTTACAATGAGTCAATTGTTCATTGCATCTAATGCATCCACAATCATAGTTAATGGGATGTAAGTATAGATGTTCAAATGAACTCTGCACCTTGATTCTACGAATGCCAAAGACATTAAGACGATATGACAAGCCAGCAGCAATGCCACAAAGGCCCGGTACAAGTGTCCTTTTCCATGATGCAAGAAGAAGCTGCATTGCAAATAGATACATCAGTACCTTCCTGATGCAATGTAATACAAGTGAAATAACACTGTTACTCCATACATCAGTACAACTCTACAATAAGTAAAAGGAATCTTCTACAGAAATAGGTTTTAACCTGAAGGCCAGCAAGATAGACAAATGATTTGTCAGAGAATCGGAAACCAAAAATGCGAAACCATGTTGAAACTGGTATATCAAAGTAAAAAGGTATAAATGAAGAAAATATCAAGCCATATGGTCCAGATGCGAGGGCACTTGAAGTAGGATCTGCAAAATCACATAAAAGAAAAAGAAAGTTTTAAATTTGAAGGTCAATGATTAAAATGATATGCTGTACTTATATCAGACATGAAAATTTTTAATTTGAAGGTACCAATTGCAAGACCAAAGGTGTTGCTTCCTGCTGGTATTCAAAGCATTTACGTAAAAAAGGAACCTCAGCCATTAAAGATTCAAGCCAGTGCAAACATTAACAACAGGAATGTTGAGTTGAAACTGTTTCAAGCCTTGTATAATACACACTTCAACAACAAACTTGGTAAGATACCCATAAAGTTGGCATAAAGCTTAGCAGGTCAAAGATAGATATCTGCTACTAGGTAATAAAGCAAATAGTTTGAAGAAAATCACTCCTTGATATTAAGGGTCCTAGTGCATGAACCATGGATTTTTAATGAATATAACTTATAGCTTTAGCCTAAATAAGTTTGTTTAAATGTAAACCTGCTCTTGCCCAGCTAGGGAGAGGGGCGCTTCTAGAAGGGAAAAAAGACATAATACTAGCAAAATCTGTGCATGTGAGTAGTTCATAAACAAATCCTAGGGTGAAGGAAAATCAAAAGACAGTAATAGCTAGGTGTGCAATCTTTCCAAGCAATATTCAATTTAATCAGACTTGGTGAATGAAGATAAAAAACAATTTAGAGCCCCCATTAATTGAGCAGGTTGAAACAAGCTTAAGAGGTCTGAGGTATGTTAAATCTCCAAAGTGCAAACACTTCCTAATCAGACAAGGCGAACAAAAATAACAAACAATTTACGATTTATAGTCCCTATGAATGTGCCTGGTGGAAACAGTTTAAAGCGAGGCATAAATGACTACTTTGGCTCCTTACAAACAAGGAGGCTCTAACATTTCTTAAAGAGAAACAAAGGGCATTAGTGGTATTTTCCAAATCATCATAAATATAAAAGAAGTAATATACATTCATTTGTGTGAATTTTTGAAAAAAAGGCCTAGAAACTCCCCCCAAAAAAGGCATTTATAAGGAACAAAAGACAACCAAAAAATATAAGCATGCCTTCTCAATTTTTTTTTTCACATCTCTCACTTTTCCACAATGAAGATGATGCAAGTTGGTTATAATTTGCAAGCTTGCAGCTGGTGACGCTTAATCAAATAAAAATTGATTAACACTTCATTTAACAGAAATGTTTTTTTAATTTTTTAACTACAAGATTATATGTTTTGCTCTAGAAACACATTGGGCTTAACAAGTTCGAAGATCAATCTGCAGGGAGGGTGTTGTGACCATTTTACAACATCACCCCATTTCAGATGGGGTCTCCCTTTTTTTGGCTTGGCTTATAGTTCTTGCTCTGATCCTGCAGTTTCTAGCATGATTTCAATGAGGTGAGGTCCGAGTGAAGTTAGCTCACAAGTGTTCGAAGGTATGAAAGTGAGGGTTTTTCTCCTAATTGTGTTTGAAGCCCTAAAAAGCTTTTCCATAGGCAAAACTGGCCTGTCCTTGGCAGACCCATATTTCCACCTGGGAACCCTCTCATTCCCGGCATGATGCCCTGTTCCGAACTCCTAAGGCTGTGATCCAGAGCATTTCCAAGTGGTTGAAGGGGTCCGAGACTCAGTGAAATTTCAAACAATGAACCCAAGAATCATTCTGAAACCCATGCTCCGGAAGAAATTTCAAACTGAAGGAATGATTCCCTAAACCAGGATGAATTTGTCCTTGGGCGCAGATTCCTGTAGGGACTGGAATTTGCGCTCCAAAAAGAAAGTTGTCCAAGTCGCAAAATCCAGTACCTACTAGAATTTGCGACCTGCATAATAGGGTTCCTGATCAAGTCTAAAAGTGTGCCATCAAGGAAAATTCCCAACCTGTCGAAAAATTTTGCCTTGGAATCTGGGATTCCCTAAGGGGATGGAAGGTACTTCTCATGTTGGATCCTATTTGGGATGATGAAACCTCTGATCAATGTCCAAAATCTATCCTTGCTAAAACAAAATGATAAAAGTCCTTAGTCTAAAATCATGAAAACTTGTCAAAGTCGCAAAATCCTGTAGGGACTGGAAGCTGTGCTCAGGGAGGAATTTGTCCTGGTCACACAATCTAGTACCTACTGGATTATGCGCCCAAGAAGTAAATTTTGTCCTAGTCGCAAAATCCTACACCAACTGGATTGTGCGACCTGGACAGGGGGATTCCTGGAGAACCTGAAAACTGCGACTTTGGACAAGGAAGCTCCTAAGGACAGTAAAAAAAAGAAAAAATTTCAAAACTTAGCAAAATTTCAAGTGAACTCGAAAATCATTCCAAGGAAGAAGGATTCTGGTACCAGGAAGAATTTGTCCTATGGCGCAAAATCCTGTTAGAGGTGGATTATGCGCTCTAGAAGGAATTTTTCTTCTGGTTGCAAAATCCAGTCCAAGGTGCAATATGCACCCAATCTGAGGGAGAAGTTCCAAAGCACAAATTCCTTCACCTTCAGGAAAATGCGCCTTAGGAATTGGGGATCGGGAGGGCACTTCCAAATGCGAAAATCCTTCAGGCACTCAAAATTTGCCATGGAATTGGGAATTCCTTAACATTCTGGAAATTGCGACTTGGATTCAATCCAAGAGGAGTTCTAAAATACGACATTTCTTGACTCAATCGAAATCACGACTTGAACTTGAAAATTTCCTAGTGGAAAATCCTTCACCAAGTGGATTTTGCGCCTAAATGAGAAATCCAGTTGCAACTGGAATCCGCGATAGGTAAAATTCCTTGACAACATGAATTCCCCGACACACCCCAAAATGCGCCCACCGATTGGAGGAGGATAAAGACAAAATCTAAGTCGGCCAAACTCATAAATTTTTGGCGGTTAAGGTCTTTTGGGCCAATCTAGGTCGGCCAAGTGGTGTGATAAGTCCAAATGCCTATATATAGAGGCCGCCCAAGTCATTTTCATTCATTCAAACTCAAATTCAAAACAAGAAAAGCAGATTTCAGTTCCAGCCAAGGGCAGAAGTGAGCATTCAAAGGAAGATTTTGGCATTTAAAGAGCAGATTTCACCATTAGGGAGGTGAATTTCATCAAGGAGAATTCAGATTTCATCATTTCCAAAGCATAACTCTTCATAGGGGCAGATTTTTCTGTAGGATTAAGGCAGATTTCTGCATTCCAAGGGCAAAAATTCATCCTCCAAGGACAGATTTTATCCTCCCAAGACAAGTTTCTTCCATAAGGACTGAAAATTTCTGAAGTTGAAGGGCAGATTTCTTGGTAGGAATCCATTAGAAATTCAGAAATTCCTGCACAAAATTCAGAAAACACATTAGAAAATCAGAAATCTTCTTGAAAATCAGAATTTTATTGTTCAGGGACAGGTTTGGGCAAGTAGGGAATAGGTTTCTTTTTTCTTATGCTTTCATTCCTATGCATTGGCTTTCGTGTGATTTTAGTCCCACATGCATAAATTCGTTGTACTTGCTTCTCATGTTGGGAATAAAAACCCTCATCCCGCCTTCACTCTTACGTCTCGAACCTTATATTTTGCATTTTCTCCTTGATTCCACAGGTACATGGCAAGCACAAAGACCGGCTCCTCAAGGTAAGCTCAAATGCGGAACGTCTTCAAGGGAACACTTCCAGAGTCTAGGATCGTCTCGAAATGGGCAAACGTGGGAGACACCAACATCCACCTGTCAAGCATGTTGGAAATCAGGAAGCAGATGTATGGAATAGATGGACGTCCTCCATCCCAACTCGCATTAAAGCTAGTTTGAAGTGGAATTGTGCCCGCCACATGTTTCCCACCTGCCATTCCTTGTTCCGAGTTGGTCATGGAATGTTTCATGCACTATGATCCTGAATGTCGGATGATTGTAGACAGAGACGACACTGTGATAGCCTACTTCTCCAAGTTGGAGATTGTCGAAGTATTCAAGATTCCTGTCTATAGCCCCATTGAGTACACAAGCAAGGAGGAAGCATCAGACATGTTCAAGGCTGATCCTGCAACCTGTTTAGGAATCATCAACAATTCCTGGATGCAGAAGAAGAGACCTCACTGTTCCAAGCTGCCTAGGACCCTCCTTAAATCCGACTTCAAGTAGGAGCATGGAGACCTTGTCGTCATGCTGAACAAGATCATGGGAAGTCCTCAATCTTCAACCTTCGAGCCATGGATGTTCTACTACATTGAGGAAGTCACTGCAAGAACAAAGATGATAGACTGGGCTCGAATCCTCAACGATAGCATTGATGAACAGTTCCGGAATCTAGAGGATTCTAAGGCATTTTACATGAGTTCTTACGTAATCTACATGTTGGCAAGGAACAATAGATACAGGGGACTATCATGGAGGGGACGTGTCGGGAATTCCGAAGGACAGGTCAAAGTCTATAACTATTATCCACAGCTCCATCTACAAAACATAAACCATTTCAAAAGATATAATGACGCATTCGCCATGCACATCACAAGAACCCTTCAAGGAGGCACTCACCAAAGGTTGTCACCCGAGTCTAAGCAATTGATCAAGACATATGGCACCTGGTTCATTCAATTTCCGAAGTTCACATACATTTGGGTGCAAGGATTCTCTGCCTTCCCGTACAGACTGCTGAGGTATCCTTCGAACAAGATGGTCTTGTTGGAATTAACAAGGCAACTCTCAGCATATGATAAAGTTCAAAAGAAGAAGAAGAAGGCCGGAATTGCTTTTCCAATCCAAACGGAAGATGCAGTCGAGGAATGTCCTTCCCTCCAAGCCGCGGAGAGGTCCAATGAGGAACTGCAGTTTTACAACCTAATGACCCATTCCTCACGAGCAAACTTTGATCCATTCAATACCACCCGGGTTGCATGTGGAAGGAAGCATAGACACAAGGTACACCTGGAGGATCACTAGGCGAATGCTGAGGATGACTTCGAGATTCGAAGACGGATGTATTCTTGGCTATCAGTGCACATGATCAGAGCAACCAAGGTCTTTTCAGTTCCGGACCAAGTTAACGAGGATGGGAAGCTGGTCCAGCCTGCCTTCGAACAGGAAAAGGATAAACCTCTTCCACCACTGGTTTGGTCTGATCCTGAGGTCACCCACTTGGATGAACTAATGGCACCTGTGCTAATAAGAACACAGAAGTGGATAAATCAACAGACGAAGAGATTGCATAAGAAAGGCATCCCTCCGACCTATAATTTGATGGGAGATCTGGAGTCTCAATCTTCTGAGGAGGACATGACCGAAGGAACACCCGCGAAGGAACAAGGCACAGGAAGGCATGAAGTAAGAAACAGAACTGCAGAAGATCTGTCGGCAAAGAGAGTAAAGGCCCGGAAGGAGTCTATCAGGAGGCCTGACCAAGAGGAGCAGAATGCAAGTAGACCTCATTCCACCAGCACTTCTTCCACCCATGAGATTGATATATTCTCCAATGACAACATGCAAAATCTTAAGGATAAAGGGCCTGTGGAGGAGGAAATGATCCCGAATGAGCAAGCTGAGAAGGGAGATAATGAGTCCATGGATTCCACCCAAGAGCGGACTCCCAGCCTAGTTGTAGGAAATCGTCCTAATCTTTCATCACGGAATCCAGGGGAAGTCCGACTTCAGGACATGCTTCATCACCCTAATCTGGAATTCCTGAACGAGTTCAATTCCGATGAAGTGCCAATATCCATACCACACGTAGATCAGGAACCGCAAGAACCACTGAAGGAAGTCAATCCGTCCATGAAACCCAAGTGGCTGCAAGATAAATTGAAGAAGAAGCCAGTCAAGAAGAATGATCCTTCCACCGAACTTGGGAACTTCCTGGCCAGAATAGGGAAATCCGCAAACCCGAAGAAGATAAAAAAGTTTTCCAGGATCACTAGAGATGAATCAGGGTCTCGCCAAGTGGAGATAGCAGTTCCAAGGGTGGATGAGGCAAAAGAAGACATCAGTCCTGAGGATTTTGACGTAATGACAGTTGATCTTGGACCAACTACGAAGGATCAGGAAATGGAGGAGCTAGAGGATTCTGTTGCCACCATCAGAGAAAGGTTGAGGAAGGAGGAAGAAAAGAACCAACTGAAGAGGGAGAATGAAGAATTGAGACAGTACATCCAGCAGCTCATGGGCCCATTATAGTCTGCCCAAGGAGTGACAGCCCAACCTGCAGGCATAACCAAGGATTCACTAGCAGAGTTCGAAGTGTTAAGAACGACTGGTCATGCGGCGAAGGAATGGATGGAGAAGGGCTCAGATAGAGCTCATAAGTTTATGGAGGATCTCGTCCAAGTGAACGAGAGAGTTTCTGCACTCATGGATAGGACTCAAGCGATTTTGGAGGCCTGTCAGCAATTCACTGTCGTCTGGGAGGAAACCATCCCTAGACTAAAGGCACTGATGAACACTCTGAAGCAAGACTTGGTGAGAGACAAAGTGATACACGCAAATTCAGTCTATGATTTCCTCAGTTGGTACTCCGCCTTGGTCATGAAGAGGGATGACCTTAACAAGATTGAGAGCGACACCACCGAGGCCCATGCCATGTTGAAGGAAATCCAGGACAAAATTCTTGTGTCCATGGAGGCCTGGTTCAATCTTGAGGTAGCACCGGATGGAGTCATTAACTTGGAAGAGTTAGAGAGAAGATGCGGAGCATATACTTCAAGGATGATTATCCTACCTAGGAATCCCATCTTGAGGATGCGTCCTCATTTCTGATCTTCAAAAACAAGATCCAGGAGCTGAGGGCAGATTGGAAGAATATCCTTACTGCTTGTGCCACCACCTTGTCAGTCATGGAATTTAGGATGGAGAACATGCCCAATATTCCTATGGAGTTGGAATTTGTCCTGACCAGGTTCGTGGAAGTAGAGACCAAGGAGCAGGAGGAAGTTCCAGACAGACAGGACTATCCTGTCCAAAAGTCCTAGTCAACATGGACGCCCAGGATAGGTGGCAGTCACCTACTTGCAGATTCTGACGACCCCACCTACCACATCTAGGGTTTCTGACCTAGGCACATATTTCAAGGAAATCTAATTTCCTTTTTCACCTTATGTACTTTGCTTGCCTATATAAAGGCAGGGGCGCCTCATTTGAGAGGGTCCTCTTTTCTCTGATATTTTCATGCTCCTAGAGCAACTTGATAGCTAGTTTTTGTTTTGTACTACCTGTTTGAGTTGGAAACTTCAAAGATCAGCAAGATTGTTGTAGACAAACTTTCCAAATCAATAATATAAGCATTGTGGATTGGTGTTTATAGAGTTCGTTGGATTTTGGCATGGTTTTCCTGGTTTCTTTGAAGCATATCTTAAGTTTTCTGAAGTTATTTCATTTCTTCTACTTTTCAAGCTTTCATTAGAGAGTGTGATGGAAAATATTGTTGTTTGTGGATGATTGAAGCGGTTAGTTCATACCATTTGTGATCTGTGGCATGCAAATCATAGTGCATGGTTAGTCTAAACTTGTTCCAAGCTTAACTTCGATCGTTTCTACATGTTTTAGTTCCATGTTCCATGCCAGAGCAATCTGAAAATCTTTATTCCTCCTTTGAAGATAGCACCATCTCTATCTAAGTTGTTGCCTCATGACGAAGCAGTAGCGTGGTTCCAGTTTCCATCCTCAACAATAGTTCTTTCCATCAATTAGTTCCTTGAACCCTAATCCTTATCCCTCTTTTTTCATTTTCTTTTGAATCTACGTTAGGAATAGATCATTAAGAGCTTACTGAGAAATCATTCCCTGTCTGCATAGATAAGACTAGTCAAACTTAGACTCCTCTGCCACAGATTGAGAAATCCAAGTCCGAAGTGGGAGAATCTGAACCTAGCCTCCAAAACTCAGTGAAATCCAAATCCTTCCTTCCTTGAGCATAGAAACCACTAAGTCTGGTACATAAGTCCCCCTCGTGATTAACAGCAAATCACATCATTCCACAGAGCTTTTCCCATGCCCGTCAAGACCTGACACAAAAGGAACCCTGGAGCAGTCTCATTCGATCACCAAGTTCAGGGTCTGAGAAGCTTTGTTCAAGAGGATAGATACACTCCGTGCCTCTATCCTAATGTTTGTTGCAGTCATAAAACACTCATCAACAGAGGGCACAAGTGCCACAGAAACTAGGCCAATGCAACTGGGAGAAGCTTGATCTATGACTCTTACTCTAGTTACTATTCTCACTCTCCACATTTTCTAACTTATGCAACCCTACAGCTTTAGCTATTGTCTGCAATCGATGTTTACAATCAAAGGATGTGTCGCAAGGACCAACAAATCTCAATCGCCAATTTCAGCGAAATAATTGATGGAGGTTCACACATTGTCCTATGCTGAGAAAACAAGGAGCCATAAATTTTGGATTGCCACAAAGATAAAAAGAAGTTTGAAATACTGTCATTATTCTACTTGTATAGCCTCAACCAAATCCTTGTAGAGAATGAACTTCAGCTTATTATTTTCTTATGGCCATAGAATATTGCTCTTCTAGATTCAAGCATACAACCAGAATAGATGGATTAAGCTTCTGCAAAAATACAATCTTGATTTTTGTTGGTGTTTTAATTTGTCACTTTCGTGACAACACAAAACAACACAGTGGATGAGGAAATCCTCTCTTCAAATTTGTAGGAGAGGCTCCTGGATTTAATCTACTTCTAAAACCTAAACAAAAACAAGCCTGCATAATTTGTTCTTTGGAGTTTTCTGCATAAAAATTAAATTATTTGAAGCAAACCTGACCTATTCATTTTTTATCCCAAAGGTTAGAGCACGAGACTTGAATAACTCCTTATCTCACCAAGGAGGTTTATGTTTTTGCAATACTAAACTATAATAAGATTTCACAATAATGTTTTACTTGATAAATAAAGTACAAATCATCAGTATCACATCTTCAAAAGGTTGATTTGAACATAACACAATAAGACAATGAACGATAAGTAAACACTTATGAAACATGCAAAGCTGATTCAAAAGATTGAAGATAAATGTTACACAAAGTTAACACAAAACTTCACTGCTACTTATTCTTCAAGTGGGACAAGTACAATAACATGCCCTGATTTGAAGGAAGATTTCGGCAGCATAAGCTTGCTTTCGTTCTTCTCCTTTTGGGCAAATACTTCTCTAACTTCTAACTCCTATTCTCTAATGAACAATGTAAATGAAAAAATTCTCCAAGATCCCCCTTACAACGTGCTCTTAGCACTTCTTTATAACCTTCAAGAGATTGCTTTCATGAAATAAAAAAAATATTATTTAATTCAGCTTTAAAGCAAACCCTAGCCCTAAAATAAGAATAAAACATTCTAAAATTAAAATAATTCTAAAATGAACTATTTAATTGCAATATGCCAATCTAGGCACTCAACTTGCGCTCAAAATAGCATGTGAACAAAATTGGAATTTATTTAAAAATGACTTAATCCAAGTCAATCTTTTCTTCATTTGATTTTGAAATACTTGATGACGTTGGAGGAGTTACGTCTTTTTCAATAGCCAAATGAAATTTTGCTTCAAAATCTTTTATTTCTATCTTGGATGGCTTCTGAGTGTATTTTTCCTTCCTCTATCAAAGCTGCATTAAGTCTCTACTTTTGATGACCAGCACTTGATAATTTGGTAATTTGAGCATAAAAGTTGCAACTCTGATAGCAACCTTCATTAAATCATCCATGTGACTGATATCATAATTTGATTCTCACAATTGTTCCGTTACAAAATGCTCAAAACTTCTCTTTGTTGCATTTGAATCACCCTCTGACAAGGTAATAGATAGGTTGTCACTGAAAGGAAAACATCCTTTTTTGCTACTCTCAGCTTTGCTATAACTTCTATGATTTCAAAAATCAAATGGCAACCTACCATCCAATTAGGAATTGGTTAATCATTTGGATTCTCTACCACGTGAAGCCTTTGAAGCTCTTCAATTCCTAGGTACTTAATCATCTAGAGACACTCCAAACTATTCTCACCAAGTTCAAAATTTGCAAAAAAAAACTATGTTTGGTGCCCCTTTGTTGCCTTGGAAGTGTTTTTACCCATAATTGATAATTAATCTGAGATTCCATTCAATGGGTTCTACCTTGGTCATATTTTGTCTTGGAGTGGTTCGTTGCCTTCCCCATGTTCCTATCATGTGTTGGAGTGTCCAAAAAATCAAAAAAGTTCTAAGTGTTGAGAGTTTCTAACTCATTTTGGATGTTTTCTGCGAAGTTGCGGGATTTTAGTGGACTACCGGATGTATCTTTTCACTTCATATCCAGTCCTAACCGCCAGTCCCCCATGAAATCTCCACAGATTTCATCGAGCCCTTCACTTCATTTTCTTCGTTTTCCTCTATTTTGTGGAATCCCAACTGGATACCAAACATTCCTCCCTTCATTCCATATCCTATATCTACTTCTTTTTCCACCTAAAAGTTTCACAGAACTCTTTTGACCCTTAGCCTTTTCATTCCATTCATTTCTCCCACTTTGCGAATTTTCAATAGACTATCGAACTTCATATTTCGAGTTTCAATATCCACATTCAATCCTATCTCCTTTTTCCGCATTCATCCTGACCTTTGTCATTTTCTCACTTTCCTTCAATTCACTTTCCTTTGCATTTTACAGGATCTCCCTCCCTAACCAGATATGTTCGCCTCCTATCCTATACCCACTTCTCCCATCCTATTCCGCAATTTTCCTTCGCATTTCTTCCTTTCACCTTCCTTCTCGTTTGTACAGTCTCCTCTTGGAACTAGATACATTTCCACCTCCAGTCCCTCATCACTCTTCCACATCCTTTCCTCACCCGTTTCTTTCACGTTGCAGAATTTCTCCTACCTTCTAAATTTCCTCCACTTCCTTTCATCCAGCTCCGGATCAAATTCCTACACCATTGTATGTTCCATTTTCCTCTTTGTGGACTTTACTCCTTGGACTTGAAGAATTCTTCCCTTCACCTCATATCCTATCCTGACATCCAGTTGCGCATCCAAATCCTGCATTTCTCCACATTTTCCAAATACTCATTTTCCTCCTTTACAGAAACCCAATAGCCTTGTGGATTTCCTTCATACATTTCCCTTCACTTCCCATATCTGATTCCCACCTTCAGTTCCATAAGTTTCCTCCACATTTCTCCCATTCTTTCATCTAGTTTCAGATCGAATTTCCGCATTTGTCCTGTTAACCGAATCATTCATTCCCTTCCATTTTGTGGAACTTTCCCATCCTTCAAGATTTCATTCCTTACACTCCTTATGCCTAGTCCTCTATCCAGTTCCATATCAAATTTTTGCAAATTTTCAAAACTCCTACGATACACTCCAAAATGCTCCAACAACTTCCTAGGTCACCATTAATGACCCAATTTGACCCCTGCAACCACTCAAATGCCATTTTCCCACCCAAACAACATTGTTCATCTCAAGGGCATGATTCAAACGTTGCAGATTTCATCGATGGATGATGGAGGTACAATTGCCATGAATGTGGTGATTGAAGTTTCATCTGTTGATTTCCTTCGCATATGCTCCAGATCGTTTTTCATGGGATTTCACACAATTTGCATTCAATGCTTTGACCAGCAATAGTACATTGAATTCTTGCAAGCAACCAAGAATGGAAGAGAATCAAAATGTTATATATACATGTTTCAAAGATGTAATAAGGGTTGGTTGTTGAGCCAATTTTTCGACTACAAGTGCTTAGAGCTGGTTCTAGGGCATCAAAAATTGCACGTTTGGTCTATAGGAGGTAGGAATAAATCATAGGAAGGTTTTTCAACAAACATTTGCATGTAATGGGATGTTTCCATGGTGATTTATAATGATCCAGGGGGATGCATAATCGCAATTGTTCATCCTCTCTTGCCACACTTGCTGGTATGAATGTAATGAGGATTTGATGTATGTGTGACAACATCTAATGCATTGCAACGCTTTTGTAATGGCCTCTCCTTTGTTTCATATGGGTTATTGTAGTTCTAAGATGGATTATTAAGCATATCCATTGCATGTAATGTTATCTTTGATTTGTATGTAAATGCACATTTGGTTCTGTTGATGTTTTGCTGGTGTATCTCCTTCCTTGCAATCCATGACTTTGTTGCCCAGTGGAGTAGGCATCAATCTAATTGGTGAGAGATCAATCACTTTCATCTTACATCCTCCCTATTCTTTGTAGTTTAGGAGTAGATTAGGGTTCCAACATGCTTTCATGATTCAATATTATAAACTAAGGATCATCCTATGTGACCTCGAATAGCTAAATCATTAGAGAATCATGTCATGCATGACTACACCTTGCACTTGCGTATGAAATGTTAAGTGGAGTCATTTATGGGGATTATAATAATGCAATCATCTATAGGTGCATATGCAAGCTTGTAGTTTTAGCTTAATAAGAGGTTTGACAGGCTACATGGGAAGGAGAAGAAATACAGTACCTTATCAAGTGGAAGAGTTTGCCCGATGATGACACTACATGGGAAGGAGAAGAAATACTCCAACATCCAGATTTAAACATTGCTTGAGGACAAGCAATCTCAAGAGGGGAGGCCTGTCATGTCCTCGATTATATCATTCCAATTAAAGATTGAAATGATAACACCGATTCCATTGCATACATAAATCAATTACTACTCATCTAAAGATTGCAATGGGCAGCCTCAACTAATGTGGAAGATAAGAAATCATCATGAAGTTTATAACTAAAATGGCAAATGAAAGAAACATCAAAATACATTGTGCAATTCGTGGATCATACCAAGGCGCATGAGTTGTTATAAACTATCAAGAAGGCAATAATATGATAGCATTATTCATAATTAAAAGTAACCATAAGGAAGAATCAAGCAAACCACCAACTAATGATTAGTTAGTATCATTTACAAATCAAGACGTCTCTTCAAGGGAGCACGACCAATGCTGGCGCCAAACACATATAAAGACCGCTGCAAGGATTCGAACAGGGGCATCATCCCATCGAATTCATTCATTATATCAGCGAACTTCAAAAGCAAAGCATCAAAACATCATATATATATATAGGCTGTAAATCGCCTTGAATACCAGCACGTCATCATCATTAAGAGACGAAAAGTATATTGCTGTAAGGAGGAACTGAAGCTATAATACAGAAGCAACACAACAGCATCTAAAGCATTATCACTTCATATCCTCTTAAGTTCAAACTGCCAATTACATACAAGCTGTGGGCACCAAGGTCGACCGATAGCAAATACATATATATAATCAGTGAAATCTTTATACATATTTCTGCTGTAAAAAGAGATATCATCCCCACGACCAGCCAAGATCAAAGGAGTTATTACCAGCCAATATCACTGAACATTGGAATTACATCTTAAGGCAAAAGGTATGTCTTATCTCTCAACTTCATAATGTTAATATACATGCTTTATAAACCATATGATGCATTTACATTTCAGTATATCTTAGATGATATGATGGATATATCTCATGAACAATTGTATAAGCAAGTAGTATTATAGCTGTTATCAATTAAGGAATGAATGCATTAAACAATATCATGAATTTTGGAACTAAGTGATTTAGTCAAGAAGCATAAATGTATTAGTCTAATGGATATACATGAATTTAATATTATGATCCAAAATAAAGTATGAGGTATTGGTAGGGAATAATATAGATTTCTTATGTGCATGGAAATGAGAGTATAGATTTAACTTGAAATAAATGTTGTAATTCAATGAATGTGATAGCTAAAATCCTTAGACAATTAAGTGTGAAATTGTGAAAGATATGGAACCATGAGGCACATGAATAAACATAAAAACTATGAAAGAAGGCATATGGAAAGCCTCATTATGAAATCATGGCATCTTGTGATCCATGGTGGATCACAAGATGAGAAACATTGGACAACCTTAGGACACGACTCATGATCCATCCAAGAAAGGTGTTCGAACCTCCTTATTAATCGCCTTTTCGTCCATCATAGTAGGGTGAATGAGGGATGTATATGGAACGTAGGTGACCCCTAGTGGATGAAGAACACCGCGTGTTGTGTGAAGTCCCTTGGGCCAAGAGACGAAGAACACCGCATGTAGTGTGAACCTCTTGGGCCTATGATAATTTATGAGCTCATGATAATTGTGCCCAACGTGAGGTGACTCTCGATGGAATGAAGGATGCCGCATGTTGCATGAAGTTCCATCGAGCCAAATGGTGAGGAACACCGTGTGTAGTGCGAAGCCTTTGGGCCTCGGTGGGGATGAAATGTGCCCTAATACATCCGTACTTAGGTGGAAGACGAGGATGATTAATGAAAGGGCAACCAAGAACCCAATCAAGGTGGAGCATGGGAAGTGTATGAACAAATGATAAGTTGGAAACATTATATAAGGACATGAATATACAACTTGAATATGGATGAATAATAATTATATTGTTAATATGATCAAATGAAAAGAAAATGGAACTCTAATGTTCTCTTTTGTGAGTTGAATTGTGCAAGGTCAAAGGAAAAATTTGGACTCACTAGAAGGGGACATTACACCCCTTTTAGGTTATCCTTGATTTCTTAACCTGTTCACAAGAATAACTACTAGAAAGTGACATTAACACTATTAAAGATCAATTTAGTAATGAAATCAATGCATCATAATCATAATCTATAACAATGAACAAGAATTGTAATGTTACCTGTGCGTGCATATATTCAATTCCTGCAACCACAGACATTAACACATATACAAGTACATATATTCTTTCATAATCATTAGGGTTAACGACATCATAATCATAATCAATGATAATGAACAAGTACATATATCCAAATCTATTTATACTTTAACCATATTTAGGCCTCATGATATACTTCGGGAGTGGTGATCGTCATGCTCAGTCATTAATCTAACCTAGTTGTTAACCCTAACATAGGCGGGGTTTATACTCGTTAAGGCACTGGTTAACATTGCTCCACTGCCATAGGCCCAAGGGTTTCATTGCACACCCGGCAATACTTCGCCACTTGGCTCAAGGGACTTCATTGCACACCCGGCAAAACTTCACCCACTTGAGAATCACCTATCGTGTAAGTCATTAATAACAAACTAATCTCTACTGGTATAGGCCCAAGGGTTTCATTGCACATGCAGCAATCCTACGAGAATCAATCATTAATAAATCCGCCCTTCCTTAACTATTTAACCATCCTCGTAGGACCCTAGATAAGATTAAGGACGTGGCAATGACGTACCCATCCCTAGTATATCATGAGTAAGGTTAGAGAGATCACACCGATATTGACTTGGCTTTCTCAAATGATTTGTGATATTCTAGTGATCCTACGGATCATAAAGATAATACTTTCTTATGCATATTGTTCCATCAATGGGAACTAGATATTACTTTCTTATGAATATTGTTCATTCAATGGGAACTAGATATCGTGCCATCCCTATCGGATATATATATATTTGGCAATACTATGCCTTAGTAGTTTATCCAAATGCATATATATTCATTCTTTGTTTTGATTGCCTGATAATAATGATCACATTATTGATAGATAATGGCATGTCTCCTTGAGAATAGATTGCTGATATAAATACCTTGTAACAATGCTATAATGGCTGCTCCTTGAAGAATATAATCTGCATGTTGATCAATTGTTCGATATATGAGATGATCTGCCTGTTTGATGCTTGAGATGATCGATAGATAATAATGATCAATGCTGATCTGAATGCTTCTATGGCTGGGGCTGATTAATATTATAATGACTGCTGCAACTGAATGAATATTAAAATGCTCAGATTGCTGAATGATAGTATGCTGCTGCCATATATATATAATATATAGTCCATATTGTGAATCGGTGATGATGAGAAGCTTATTTTGATTGCTGAGAGATAGATTGATCAATAATATATGTGAGAGGAGATGATATATAATATATAGTGCTATGATGATATGTATAGCTGATATCTACTGTTCATTTGATGTTGTAGGAGTATATGAAACTAAGAATGTTCGATCATGAGCTATTTGCTTGCTGATGAAGGTTGTTGTTATATATATAGCTCTTTCCATTCTTTATATTTGAAACGTTTTCTTTAATACTGCTCTGATTGGTTTGATGATGATTCCTGAGATTGAGATGCTGATATAACTTGAAGTCTGAGATGTTTGTAAATTGCTTTGACTGCTGGTCAATCCCATCTTTCATATACTTTAAGGGCCACTTTCTTGTCTTATATGCTTCAATGGTGATCAGATGTGATATTGCTGATGGTGAGACCGTTAATGGATGCTTTTGAATTGCTTGAGATGAATTTGATATGTATTTCTGCTGTGTATTCATTGATTCGCTGGTGCTGAGATTAATGAGATGTGTGTTCCTTCCCTTCCGATGCCTTATTGATGCCTCCGCCGATTGTTATTAATAGATTGTGAGGGGTTGCTTCCTCACCAAGGGACGTTGCTTTATATGATGATTGCTACTCTTAAAATTCTTAATCACATTATTTATCTTTGTTGTTTGGAATAAATCATAGATTGCATAGCTTTCTTAAATGGCAATTCCCTTGTCCTCAAGCGCTTCTTATAAGGATCAGCCATGGGCTTTGTCTTATATAGTTCACGAGGATATTTATGATATTTAACAATAATTTATTTATAATAAGGTTTATATTTATTATTATATAATAATATATATAACAATAGTATTTAATTAATATTATATTTATATTGATAATTTTATAATAATAATATATTATATTTAAATTATATTTGTTCATATTAGAATATATATAATTTATGTAATATTTAATTTATTATTTTAATCTTTATTAAGAATATTCGATTTATTAATTGATTCAATGGTAAATATAGGGACATGACAAGGTTGCTTATTTGTTTGGTCTTCAACATTCTCTGTCTAATAGCAGGTGTCCAAAATGTGTTGGTTCTACTCCATGTGTCGTTCCATCTTTGCATACAGTTTCTTATTCGTCTACCACGTCGTCACCAGTTTGGACAACCTTAACTAATGTTACTTGATGCTTCATGATTTTATGTCGTCTGGAAGACTTTTTCTTTTGGGGGGGTGATGTAGTTGTGTACAATGAGTATTATTATATTTGATAATATAGGTTATCCAACTGTGTATTAATTATTTGTCGGCTCTCAAGTAGTTATAAGAGTCAGTTAGTCAGAGTCGGTTAGTTGGCGGTTGTGTTCCTCTTGCAACCATCGAGTCTTTTAAATAGTCTTTATATCGTCAAGGAGAGGCAATATGATCTAGTCTAATCGACTTTGATCCTTGGCCAACCATCTCTGGTCTACCTCTATAAAAATATGTAGAGCGAATAAAGATATACTTTTACTCCTTTGTCTGATATGCATTGTTAATTCTGTAAATTATTACAAGTATTCATTTATTAGATAGAAGGGTAAACACAGGTAATCAATATAGCTATCTGGTGAAGAAGCACCTTGGGATTTTATGCCTCCATGAGGAAATTTTGTTAAATTATGCTTTAATATTGTGTCTTTGATGTAATAAGGTCAATTAAGACCACTTTATATGTGTTTGAGTCAATATTAGGTTGTTAGGTGGTTTATGAAGTCATAATGTAAAAATGTTGTCTTTATTCCAAGAATGCAAAATCAAGGAATGTGAAGGGTCATAGGTGGAAAATAAGAAGTTAAATGGTTAGAAACTCAAAGGGCAGTTAGCCAACGGTTGTCCTTGGTTGTAAATGTTTAAATTTTTCTTGGATGGTCATGGAGATCAAGGGGGGTGATGTTTTGGAGATCAAATAATACCAATGTACTCTGTTTTTCTGCATTTTTACTGTATTTTCTGTTGTTGCAGGTGATTGTATGACTCTGTATGGCCTATAAGTGATCAGCTAAGCATTGGGATTGATGAAGCATTGAGTCCTCTTTCATTTGCATTTGGTCTCATCGTTTCTCATCAAGATTTGAGCATTTTATAGGCATTTTACTAAAACTGGTTTGAAACCCTACCTAGGATTGGCATTAGAAGTTAGCTAGGAGTTAGGGTTTGAATAAAATTCAATGGGCAAGTGTGGGAATTGATTTGGTGAGCTTGGGCAGACCATATTTGACATGTCTGAGCCATTTGTATGAAGATTTGGAGTCTAGGTTGTGAAAACTACATAGTGACCTATCAAAACAAGCCTAAATTAGGCATATTCCAGCGTAGCAGCAGAAATTAAACCAATAGGTTACAAAACAACCCCACCTGCACTCTTGATATGTTTTGAAACTCCAAAAAGGGTATCTAGATCAGTCTTCGAAATGTGGGTTTGAATTGTCTCTTGCAAGTTATGGCAAAAATACCTTGTTTGCTGCCCTAATTAGGCTTTGTAGCAGCGGGACAATCAAAATTAGAAGGATACTTTTCAAAACAACCTTATGTGGTTTCTTGGTATGTTGAAGAAGGCTGAAAAGGGTACTTGAAACTGTGTTTGGTTTTTGGAGTTTCCACTTCATTTGGAAATTGTGTCTGTTTTTGTCTCTTGGGAGTGCTACAAGCAAATAGGCTTCTTGAAGGTGAGCAATGGAAAAAGTGAAGAGTTAGTATCCTTGGGGACTTGTATTGGCTTAAAACTGTCATGTTCATGATGTTCAAGGTGTATTAGGGGTTCAGTAAAAGGATTTGTGTCAAGAAAACATTTTTTGTGCATTTGCAGCCCTTGTAACCATGTTGTATGAGAAGAGAGATTGTGTGTGTTTGGGTAATCAGTCAAGAACATGTTTTGCGTTTTTCTAGGAACCTTTGGAATTACCCCTTTGCTCTGCATCAATTGGTAGCAGAGCCCAAGAAGATCTGGGCAAGTGAGTTTTTGGAGTTTGTGTGTTCTCTTTTTTGCAGGTTGAAGAGAAGAACCTGGATGCCAAAAGACTAGGTAGTGAAGAAAGGAGGAAACCTAGGTGAGGTATCACAAAGACAAGAAGAAGCAAGGTGAAGGAGGCTTGCTTGAGGAAGAAGAATAGATGTGTTGTGGGAAATAGTCCGTGGAGACTTGCAGAGTAAGGAGGTACCAAGTAAGATGAGAAAAAAGAAAAGTGAGACAAAGAAGAAGAATGAGAAAGTCAAGCAAATGGATGCTGAGAAAGAGATAGCAGAATTGAAACAAGCCTTGAAACAAATAAAAAAAGACATGGAAATAATAGATATGGAGTTCCAAATGAAGATGCAACTTCTTGAGAGAGAACAACAAGAAGGTGGTTGGCATTTACCCATAAGGAAAAAGGTGAAATGGCCTATCAAGAATACCATTAAGAGGAGAAGGCATGAGGGGATGATAGAACCAGACATTAAAAAACCTTTGTTGATGAAGAAAGAGCAAAATCCAATAAAAGAAGAGCAGATAATACAATGGTGAGTAAACATATGATTGTCACAACAGCAAGTAGGATTGATCAATTGCCGTTAGAAGTTCAAGACTTGTTACAAAAGCATGTTGATTTGGTTAGTTCTCATGCAAAGTTTCTAGAATGGGAAGATAAAACCTTCAAGGTGGTTGAAGACACTCCACATTTGCAGTTGGAGTATGAGGGTGCAGCCCACTGTACTTTTGCATTGCTTGGGAAGATTGGTGAAGACCATCCCACACAAGATAAACAATGGGATCAGTTACATGTTGAGTGCAATCAAGGGGCAGATATGAACAAAGGAGCCATTGATTTCAAGCTTGCAGATTTACCTTTTGATGTATAATCTTTACAAGTATTTGTGGTTGTAGGTTATGGTGCAAATTCTCAAGTATTTGCAGATGTTGAGAGGGTACAAGAGTTTCCACCAAGGTTGGAGTGTGTCTTGGACATGAAGGCACTCAAAGACTTAAGGGACAAAGCCTACTTCCAGTACTTGACTGAATGGAAGGGCCTGCCTTATAAAGGAGTTAATTGGATGACTGAGTACATTGTTGCAAATCCTCACTCAAGGGGACTTGAGTTCCTTTTTGTCCGGGAGTATGGTGTAGGAGCACCTTGGGATTTCATGCCTCGATGAGGAAATTTTGTTAAATTATGATTTAATATTGTGTCTTTGATCTAATAAGGTCAATTAAGACCACTTTATATGTGTTTGAGTCAATATTAGGTGGTTAGGTGGTTTATGAAGTCATAATGTAAAAATGTTGTCTTTATTCCAAGAATGCAAAATCAAGGAATGTGAAGGGTCATAGGTGGAAAATGAGAAGTTAAATGGGTAGAAACTCAAAGAGCAATTAGCCAATGGTTGTCCTTGGTTGTAAATGTTTAAATTTGCCTTGGATGGTCATGGAGATCAAGGGGGGTGATGTTTTGGAGATCAAATAATACCAATATACTCTGTTTTTCTGCATTTTTACTATATTTTCTGCTGTTGCAGGTGATTGTACGGCCCTGTATGGCCTATAAGTGATCAGCTAAGCATTGGGATTGATGAAGCATTGAGTCTTCTTTCATTTGCATTTGGTCTCATCGTTTTTCATCAAGATTTGAGCATTTTATAGGCATTTTACTAACCCTGGTTTGAAACCCTACCTAGGATTGGCATTAGAAGTTAGCTAGGAGTTAGGGTTTGAATAAAATTCATTGGGCAAGTGTGGGAATTGATTTGGTGAGCTTGGGCAGACCATATTTCACATGTCTGAGCCATTTGTATGAAGATTTGGAGCCTGGGTTGTGAAAACCACATAGTGACCTATCAAAACAAGCCTAAATTAAACCTATTCCAGCGTAGCAGCAAAAATTAGACCATTAGGTTACAAAACCACTTCACCTGCACTCTTGATATGTTTTGAAACTCCAAAAAGGGTATCTAGATCAGTCTTCAAAATGTGGGTTTGAGTTGTCTCCTGCAAGTTATGGCAAAAATACCTTGTTTGATTCATTTTTTCTCTCTTGTCTCAATCACTAATGATTTCTTCTATCTCAAACTCTTTTGCCTTCTGACTTTCTGGAGGTTGAACTTTCATCTTTACCTCTAATTGTATCTGAACTCTCTATCACTATCGTGCATGAGGTTTTCTCTGCATCAAAGGGTTAGCTCTCGTAACAGGCTGGCAAGGTCACCAACTTTGATACCACTGTAATGTTCCAAACTAATTTTTTGAAATTTTCACAAATATAAGATGAAAATGCATAACCATCACATTTTTTGATCGCCAAGGTCCCAATATGGGCAAGATGAGAGCATACTGTGATTGGAACTTTATCTGGCGGCAAGCCGCACAATCTAAATGAGTGCAATGCTGGAAAGCAAATAAACTTAAAAACTTAGCGGCATTGTCATCCAAGTGGAAATAATTATATTCTAATTGGCGGTATACCATCCAATTTATACAGATAAGCACTTAAACATGAATACTAGAACCAACTGTGAGCTCACGTCATAGCCTTCCGAGCTTATAATCTAATCTAGACTAGCGAAGAACTTACCAATGCTTTACGATCAAGATTACTACAAAATAAATAGCTATAACTGAAATTAACAGCAGCAACTTCTCTGAACATATTAAAATCAACAATTTATCAACTGCAACAACCAAAGTTAGTCTGAAAAACAATAATATAAAGATTTATCAAATCCAACCAGTATGGCTAGCTCTAGAAAAGTTGAAAACAAGAAAAGAAAACTGAATGACTCCCAACTGAAACTGAAATTTGGAAACAATTGTCTTCCAGTTTGAACGGCCCAAGTTGAACTGTACAATGCACAACTTCCCAAAATCTTCAATTTCACCAAAAATCTATATGGCCTCATGAGTGGATGGTACGGCATGAAGAAAAGCATCATTTTCAACAAATATTATAGGTTGCAGCACTCAAACATCCAATCGCCCTCCTTCACATGTATACGGCCTGCCAAAAGTAAGTACAACCAACTACAGAAATGGTACAACCTGTCTTGCAATGGTACCGCCAACTATGATGGTACAACCCCTCTGTAGAAAAACACAAACTTCATGAAATTAATAGATATGATTTGCAAGAAAATGGCAATTCTAAATGCTTCCAAACTAAACTCATAAAATCTGGTAATTAAACTATAGTTGATCAACACAATGAACTCCACAAAATCAAACTTAGATACTGCAACATTCAGCACAAAGGTAATCCCTAAATGGAATTACTCAAATGGCTAGGAGGGTTTTCATCCTCGAAACCATCTTGCCAAAAAATTTTCATCCTCAGGCAGAAAATGAACACATGTTCATTCTCAAGAAATAAGAAATTGATAATAAGCAAGAAGATCATCTTCTATGCACAAACCATCCTTATATACGCTTTTGAGAGAATATAATTTAATTTTATATTCTTTTCTCTTTTCCTTCCAACTTATCCTTTTAAAAGTGTAGAAAGTCCCACCACATTTGGACCCCATTCCTAACAACACTAAGTCCCTCTTTTAAAAACAACCTTTTTAATAATAAAACATAAGTTGTCTTTTTTATAATATAACATAAAGTTACTTTTTGGACAACTTAAGTTAAATTATTAAAATATTTCTCTTGCACCACCCCATTAACCTACAAGAAAATTAAGAAAATAGGCTAAGGGTCTTCATTAGACTTACACTTGAGAAGGGGACATGACATTCAGCCACAAGCAAATAAGAATTATTCCATTAAAAGTTATAGTAAGTAGTAACCTAATTTTACTAAACATGTTCCATTATTTTAAAGACAAATGAAATTTATCATGAGAACATAATGGACTAAGGATTTAACATGATAACTATAGAGATAATCTATAACAATCATGTTAAATTTTAAAAATAAATTAACTAATTTTTTTTATTTTTCTAGACAATACATAAATACATATATAGCCCCCACTACACACACACACACACGTATCTTCATTCTGGTTAAAACGCACTAAGACAATTTTGGGTAAGTCAAGTGATGGGAAGGGCCCTCTCCCATTAAGTCAAAAGTGACAAAATAAAATAAAGTTACCCTCTAGACAAGGGAATTATGAAGCTTCAGACTCGTGAATCGGGGAGCAGGGAGAATATTACCATTTATGACTACCTATAGAAAAAGACGAGTGTAAGTTTCTTGACAAAATCTTCATAAGGTTCTAACCGTTGTTTACTTGAGAATAAAGAACCCTCGTCTTGTTGATTGTTGAGGACGATTTTTCCTTTTTACTTTCCACCTTGGTCCAAACATTTGTAGTTTATGGAGAAGTGACCAGCTCTGGGGCAACCGATGGGGAAGTCTCAAATACGTTTGTTGAAGTTGAAGGCTCCTTAACCACAAAGGGGATTTGTGAAGTCATAGGTTTACTAGAACATTTTGTACACCCTATTGGTTTAGGGGAGGAAGACTCAGTTGAACCTCTTTAAGGAGAGAAGCGACATTGGCTTGTCAGATGCCTAAGAAGCACCATCTCCAATATTCTCAAGAGCCTCATCCCTCTCATTAGGACAAATATGTTGATGATTTGGAGCTTCTCCTCTCGACCATGTAGCATGATTCTTACAATTGGTAGGAGAGAATTTTGTAAAATCATCTACCTTATGTCCTGTGTCATAACATCGTATGCACCTAAATGGTATTCCTTCAAAGTCCAACAATTGTTTAAAGATTTTGGTGCCAACTTTAATCCCTATTTTTGCCAATAACGACTTGGGAAGACGTATTTCTACAAGAATTCAAGCAATGTGTAGGAAGATTGCAGAGTGAAGGAAGAATGAGAATTCGACAACACCTCTCCTGATATGAATCTCCCAATGTTTCCGATTGCAGAGAGGTAGGGGGTGCTCCAAAAGTGCAGTGGCAGGTTGGGTAGTCTTTCCCAGATAGAAATGGTAGAAAGGATTTCTGTAAGGGGGTTGAATTCTGGAAAACATGGTTTTTCATATACAGTAAGGAGTTGTCCCAAGCCCAAGGACCGTTCTGAAGAAAAAAATCTCTATCCTCAAGTTCTCCATACATCAAATGAAGAATCTTTTGGTACAAGGGCCAATGAAAATTTCTCCCTTGAGGAAAGCCTGCCAGGTTTTTGAGATCCATTTGTTGAATTTGGCTAAGCTTGGCCATAGATTATGGACGCGATAAATCAATGTGTGGTTTTTATGATTTTTTTCGTCCTCCATGGCAAATTCACCAAGTTCTACATTAGGAAGGACCTCACACTCAATCATCATTGTTTCATCTCTTATTAGATCTCATTGTAATGTTCTACCCCAATTTTTTTTTGAGTTTTGTTGAACCTGGTGCGTTTTATGTGTTTGAACATAACATAGGGTTTGGATGCATTCATAGATTCAAAAATAAAGCATTCCAACACTACCCAAATGCTTATTTATGTGGGAAATGCATAATACAACAACAATAAACAATACCCATATGGAGAAATAAGCAAAACATCAGATTACTAGCATACCCATTTGCTGATTTAGAGAATACAGGTCTGATATGACAAAATGCAGCAACCAGAAGTTGGAAAGACACCTTCAAAGAGGATGAAACCAAGTTTCTCCTTCTCCAAAACAAGAGATTAAGATTTACAACACCTAGACGCCTTGCCTCAAGTGGAAATGCATCCAAAATGCTAGGCGTTTTGGCCTAAGAAGACCCACGCCTTAGAACTGACCCTGTACGGCCTAGATTATTGATGAACAGCAGCAGCAAAGTCTGAAACCCCACTCCCAATCTTCCCTTAAACTGCCTCACTTCTGTCCCCAGCAACTTCTAAACTCCCACACCAAGAAAGGAAGAGAAAAAACACTCAACAATCCCAAAATCTTCTCTAGAAATGGTACAGCTAGGTCTGAGGTAGTACGGCTTGTAGGGAGCTGCAAAAAGTCTAAAAATCTAGCATTAAACCCTCCTTCAATGCATCAAGAATAATCTTCAAACCCGTCTACAAATTATCCTTTCAAAAAACTCAAGATTGGGCAATGATAAACTCTCCGCGACAAGCATTCAACTCTACAAATGAAGCACAAATGTGACCCTTGAAATGAGACCACCAGCAATACCCTAGAGAGATCTTTCACTTCCGCAGATATTCAAATTCGTGAAGGTTTTCGTCTCCACAAGTTTCAGGTTCCAAACCCTTGGCTCAACCAGCATGAATTCTTCTTTCAAAATGAAAATGTTGTGAATGAACAAAAATGAACTCTCAACATGTTTTATTTGCCTTCCTTTTTCCCAACGCACAACTTGGGGAAAATAAATACTTTAATATTTCCATTCAAATATTCCACATTAATCACTTACCATAGGCGCCCAACATTAGATAGTTTATTTGACTTAATTTTCCTTTGAAATATTTCCATCTTTTAATAAAGTCACTTTATAACTATACTTACTAAGTTAAATATTTAATTTAACTTAGGGAAATATCGAGCCATTAAAACAATTGCTCAAACGGTCTCCAAAGATGGATTTCGAAGTACCAACAAGAAGGCCAATAAAAATCAAGTGGAGCCCAGGAATATCGCAGCACCAAGTCCAGGGACCCTACTAAAAATAGTAAATTTGGACTACATGCTTGAAATCACTCCAGAAAGAGTCAAATTATATCCCGCCAAAAAGAGCTCAAAACAAAACTCCAAATGTGCCAACTAAACCTCGAGAATAACAAACCCAACATGGGCTCCCTAACCATCCATGTTGGTCTACAAGAACCTAATGATAGACTAACCCAAAGTACTAAGCTGCTTAGGAAGGGAACATTACAGTCCGCCCTCCCCAAAATTGCTTGCCCACAAGCAATTTCAACTCTGGATGCTACAAGATCTGCTCATTCTCCCATGTAGCATCTTCTAACAGCAAATTCTTCCACTTCACCAAGTATTCCCTAATGACCCTCTTCTGCAAAGTACGCTCTCTAGTGTCAATGATGGCCTCTGTAATAAGAATCAACTTACGCTCCTCATCCAAAGGGGGTTAACTCTATGGAAGGTATCACGTTATGTCCCGACGCCTTCTTGAGGCAAGACACATGAAAAACATTGTGTACCCCACTTCCTACCGATAATTCTAACTCATAAGACACTTCCCCTATCCTCCTGGATACTCTAAAAGGGCCATAATATCGTGGCTTAAGCTTTTCTACACCACTCTTCTTGAGAGTGGACTATCTACAAGGCTACAGCATCAAATAGACCATGTCACCCACCTCAAAAGGACGCTCAACTTTGTGCTGATCTGCATACTAATTTTGTTGGTTCTGTGCCTTCTGGATGTTTTCTTTCAAAGACTTCATTATATCTTGGCTCTTCTGAAGTAAGTCCTTGGCCTTAGGCACCCTACTGTCCCCAAACAACAAATCCAGAAAGTTAGGAGCCTCATATCCGTAGAGAACCATGAAAGGTGACATCTGAATGGACATATAGTAAGTAGTATTGTAGCAATACTCGCCCAAGTGCAACCATTTAACCCATGCCTTCTGCTGCCCTGCAATGTAATTATGGAGGTATCCTTCCACCCACTTGTTAACAATCTCCATTTGCCCATCCGTCTGTAGGTGATAACTGGTGCTAGGAGTGAGTTCAGTCCCACTCAATCTAAAGAGCTCCTGCCAAAAATGACTCAGGAACTTGTTGTCCCTATCACTAACTATGCTTTGCGGCAAACCATGCAGCCTGAATAGCTATCTAAAGAACAAATCAGCAACCTGTGTTGTATATGTGGCTGAAATCGCAAAGTGAGCAAACTTTGTAAGCCTGTCAACCACAACATAGATACAGTCCCAGCCTTGGGCCTTGGGCAAGCCTGTGATAAAGTCCATAGAAATGCACTCCCATTTCTGATTAGGAATGGGTAGGGGTTGTAGTAAACCAACTGGAAAGGAGTGCTCTTGTTTATTCTTCTAACAAGTAGGACACTCCCTTAATATTTCAGAACCTTTGTTTTGAGACTTTTCCAAGTAAACCGCTCCCGAATCTGCTTGTACATTTTGAAATATCCCGGGTGACCAGCTATAGGAACATCATGAAAGGCCCTCAGAACTCTCTTCTTCATTGTTGATCTTGGTATCAAAAGTATCATCCCCTTGATAAGATCATTTACAACTGTATACCTGCCATCATGAATAGTACCATCAACAATACCTATAGCCCACTTGTCCTTTGCATACTCTGCTAAAATCCACTCTCTCCAATCAGTTGTAATCTCTCCCAAAGAACACAAGTGAGGTCTCCGCAAAAGTGCATCAGCAACAATGTTTCTCTTCCCTTTGACATAAACTATATCAAAGTCATAGGCTTGCAACTTGCTAACCCACTTCTGCTACCTATCATTGAGGTCACGCTGATTAAGGAAATGCTTGAGGCTGTTATGATCAATCTTCACTACAAATTTGCCTCCCACCAAGTATTGAGTGAATTTTGCTAAAGCATGCATTATAGCTAGCATCTCCTTGTCATATATGTTGTAACCTCTCTCTGCACCCCTCATTTTCCTGATCTCAAAAGCAATCGGGTGCTTGTCCTACATTAACACTACACCTATGCCTTCTCCTGAGGCATCGCACTCAAGCTCAAAAGGCTTGGTGAAGTCTAGTATAGCCAACACCGGGCAAAAACTCATCACTTGTTTGAACTTGTCAAAACACTGTTGTGCCTCATTGGACCAAACAAATGCTCCCTTCTTCGTCAAGTCTATAAGTGGAGTAGCACTCTGTGAAAACCCTTTGACGAAGCGGCGGTAGAAACCACAAAGGCCGAAGAATCCCTTAAGCTACAAGAGATTCGTAGGTGAGGGCCAATCAACAATAGCCCAAATCTTATCTGGATCCACTCTGACTCCCTCAGCACTGATAATGTCAAAGCCCTAATTGGGTGGAGTTGGAAGCCCTAATTGAAAAGGATCATCCTCCTTAATTATTGTTTTAAGAGGCATGTGATATAAAGGATAATTGTAGTTGGGTGTCGAGAGGCTTCAATCATTTTGATTTGTGAAGGCATGGAAGAATTCATTGTGAATTGCTTGGGAAGTTTATATCTTGACGTGGTAGGAGGAGAGTTGGTAAAACATGCAAAATGTTGCATTGCTCTGGTTTGTGTGGGCAGCTGTTTTAGGTAGGTGGGTTGGTGTTCTTCTTACTGGTTTTCTGCTGTCGTGTATTGGTTTCTCTATTATAATGGTGTGGAGAAAAACCTCAAGAAACTCGTTGCACTATGGCCTAGTTACAGACCATCGTCTAAAAAGGACTTTCAACTGTGAAGAGGAGGGTAATCTAAATTTCATGAAGGCAATTTTAGGGGTGGAGGGTCTAGACGATAATAGCTGGCTGCATTATAGGGCCATGATTTTGTCAAAGTTTAAGCGAAAGTTGAGGTTGGCTGTGGTTAATGACGAGTTAAGGGCTAGTATAATGGACTTGCTCGTTTTGGAGGACTTGAAAGAAATGGAAGTGGAAGAAGAGAAGCAAGGTGTGTAGTTCAAGGCTGATAAGGGCGTGGTTCGGTGGTTAAGTCGCTCGGTTGTAGTGGCGGCCACCAAAGTTCAAACCCCTGCTGGGCCAACGAGCTCACAAGCTTTACGCCTTCGCTAGGCCAACGAGCTCGCGAGTTTGAAGTGTTCTTGCTAGGGGATGAGGTCCCCCGTGTTGTGGCCTCACCGGTTCATTGCTCCGGGCAAAAGCATTTGCGTGGAGCTGAAGAGCGTGTCGCACCAGCATCGCCGGTCCCATTAAAAAGTTTACTAGGCGCATTTTCATAAAAATAAAAATAAAAGAAGGTGTGTAGTTGTATGGGTCAGGACAAGAGGAAGAAGAATGCTTCAAGTGATGCTACGGAGGCAACATTAAAGAAATTGCAAGAGGATGTCCATGAATAGCAGGTAGATAATCAAATATTTAAGGCATTTTCCCAAGACTTGCTAATGGCTATCAGGCACATGGTAGTTTCCTCTGACAATGGCATGCTAGAGCTTACTAGTGGCTATACCATGCCACTATTGGAAAAAGGTATACTCATGCGAGCATTGCAAAGTATAGAGTTGATTAAAGGAATTAAGCTTCATGGAGCTATGTCTGCAGCTAAGCCATTTGCACTGTTGGAGATCACTCTGGATTCTGGGAATGGGATTTATAGCCAAGTTTTTGAGCGTTGGAGAATTGCATCGCCTAGTACTGAAATGTAATGTGGGTCTCTCCAATGTCTAGTAGGTTTTGCTCTGGTGTTTTATTCTTAGGTTTTGCTTATAGTTCAGGTGTTTTGGTTTTTATCTCCTTCTGGGATTGTTGTGGTGTGCAGGGGATTGGTAGTGAAGTGTATAGTTAGATGGTCTAGTCTTATGTTCTCCTGGTGGCAGGTGGTATTGGCACTTTGTAATTCTGTTTAGACTTGTTCAGGTGGTTTTAGGTGGTGTGGTTGAAGCGGATATAGCTACCGTTTAGGTTTTAATGTTGGTGGATATTTTAATATGTTAGCATATGTTATTCTTTCTTTCTGTTGTTGAGTTGGGGCCCCATATATTATGTTAGCATATGTTGTTCTTTCTTTCTGTTGCTGGGTTGGGGTCCCATATATAAAACCCCATTAATATAATTAAAAAACAATGCTTGAAATACCAATGTTTCAAATGGTGGTTCCACGAAGAAATTAATGAAGTTCAAGAATCTTGATATCATTATTTGTTCTCTCTGCAATTTGATATGATTTGGGGCTTCCTAATCACTCCTACACATAGTTACCAGGGGACAGGGACACCAATCAAATTAGGGTATGTTAGTAAATGCATAAGGAGGCAGCTATATTATATATAAATGCAGTCACAAAAAATTGTGGGTACGGGGATGGAGATGCAGTCAAATTCCTATAATGGAGTTTCCTAGCAACTATGCTCTTATGCTTCCTATTCAGTTTTACTTTTTTGTTTACAAACCACACTGAGGGCTCTGTTAGATTTTGGTCAGTATAATCAAAGCATAAAAGCACATGGAGAACAGGCTGGACACAGAAAACTTTTAGTTTAGACAACACAACCTTCGATCACTCCAAAAATCATGGCATCACAAATCAGGAGGATCAGAAA
Source organism: Cunninghamia lanceolata (assembly GCA_027924645.1). Classification (NCBI taxonomy): domain Eukaryota; kingdom Viridiplantae; phylum Streptophyta; class Pinopsida; order Cupressales; family Cupressaceae; genus Cunninghamia; species Cunninghamia lanceolata. The sequence goes on along the minus strand of BSBN01000677.1, from coordinate 8,226,267 downwards.
ATGACATAAAGGCTTGAATTTTAGCTAACAAAAGACAGGGATCTGTAGACAAACTCAAAAGAAATATGTTTTATCAAGAAATAAATAGTGCAGCACAGAAGCAAAGTGTTACCTTTGAATACCACCAAGGCAATCAGTTCAAAGCATGTTGTGAATATGATTGAGAATAAAACAAACACCTGCATTAAATTTACTCATATCAGGGATGATATCTATTAATATTAGCAAGAAAATTTAATGAAAACTCACAATTAGAGGGTTCTTAACTTCTTGTAGTTAACCCAGGGTGAAAACACATGGGAAAGTAACTTGTATTTATCTCATGAAGATGTTGGATCTTTCAAAACTATAGTAAGTATTTGGATAAAGGTAACAAGTGAAAGCACAATATCTAACATAAACAGTAGCAATATGGCCTGTGGGGTAACTTTTCAGGTAAACTTGGCTATTGATTCCAATCTGCACAGCAAGTGCAGTTCACTTGATCAGAATTTGTTACATAATTATTTTAATATCACATACTGACACATACATTTATGCCATGTGCTATTCTGAATAAATAGCAGCTTTGAGGATAGTGGACACAGCTCACTTAAAACCTGAAAATAATAGTTATGCAGATATTACAAAATGCCTGCAACATAGCCTTTTTATTTCCAGGGTATCTGGGACAAACAAGCCCAGTATCCAGCACCCAAACTGTACTGGTACAGGCACAGGGGGGCGTAAAGGGATACCTAGTAGCCTAGAAGTCAGTGTTTTGGGGATTGTATCATATTTCATACCTTGTGCCAATGTGATGCAGCACGAAGATCGTGAACCCAATTAAGGGTTATTGATCCAAGCAGCACTCGTGGACAAACAAGGAATTTTGAAAAGAAAACAGAAATGTATGGGAGAACAGCAATAATAATATTCAAATATTATTTATAACTACCATGAATCAAAACAGCTTAGTATCCATAATTTCAATTTTACCAGTGAGAGACTGAACATTCCTCAACAACAGGCGGGTAATCCTTGCTATATGACTCACTTAGTGACAAGAATTGAGATCAGAACTTCTCCACTGCATTATAGAAACTCCATAACCAACTGGACTATGACTGGGACTGATTCGAACTGCTACACACACTCATCCTACAGGCAGATTTTTATCATATTTCATGACTACTCAAATTAAACTTATCAATCAAGCACCAACTCTTCAAACAGACCAACTACTACCAAACAAATATTTTAATTTTCACGTCTTCTTCACAATAACCTGAAATTATTTCCTAAGCTACGACACTTCTAACTCTTCCGAGTCACTTCCTCCTACCAGTTCAAACACTTCATCCCCCTAAATAAGATCGCGGACCTCTATTTTGAGCAGAGAGTGTGTGGAAGCCGCCAGGACAGACGTATTAAATTATTGACACCACTGATTAAAGAAGGGACAAGCCAAAGTTAAGTTTCAATGCCATAAGCCACCAGCACTTACATCCTACTATGCCGATAAGCAAAGTCACCATTCTAAAATCACCCACCATTTATCAGACATTCCACTCTACCAGTGCCAGCTAAGCTTCCACGATTCTAGTTTTAATAAGGTTCCAATAAGCAATGCGCTGATATTGATGAGAGATATTCCCACGCAAGTCCCACAGCAAGGATAAGTTCCCATATTCAACAGGAAATATAATTTTATATTTGCCACCTGCCACCCAGCATTTTGTAACTGCTATCGCAGAGTTTAAGAGTGGGTCCCAGCATGAACTGCTGCCAGCCATAAAAAAATACTTCTTGCAGGCCCCATGACTAATCATGGAAAACAAATATGCTGTCCAAACTATACCTCCACATGAAAATGAAACGTGGACCCGAGCACTGCCAAGACATTGTGCCACAAGGATACATGAGTGCCAACTCAGAATAACGCCAACTTGGCATGTGGGCCCCATCAATGATCTATATAAAGTTCATGACCCCATTTAATATAAACACCCAGATGCTCCTGCATCACAATGTTTGACTATTAGACAGATACGAAGGTGTAGTATTCACCCATTGCATAGCACTATTTAACCAGCAATTGTGTTACATGCCTAGCTGTGTTGGTTGATAATTTATATTACATGCTGTTTTGTGCATAATTCTTACACTAGTCTACATTTATGTTGTGCCATTTTCAGATGTATAAGATGTTGATTATGCATCACAATGCTTCCTAAATAGGATGCCAAAATTTAATTGTGATATCTCGGTTATAGCTACCATGTGTTGTGCTAAAGGTTTTGCATGTTGTGTTGGTTTGGATACTAGTTTTTAGATACAAAATGCAACTCCCCTTTTTTGAAAAAGATGCCTTAGCGAAAATAGGGTTACAAAGCAAGGATGCCATAGAGAAAATAGGCAACCCAAGAGAAACCACAATGGGTGCAACAAAATAGATGTTTTTTACATTAAATTTTAATGTGTGAGCGCCCACTCATATAATCTTTGAAGCTTGTCGTTTCCAACAGATTAACCATTCAGTAGGGTATGCTTCAGGGTAATATTAGTTATTTCTATTGAATAATTGGATCTTATAAAGCAAAAGTGTTACTACTTAGTTATAGTATTTATATTACTGTTGCCTTCACATACAGAAAGTTATAAAAAAAACCTGGGATAATTTCATTTAGACAACACTTATTTGAATGGTGGATTCAAAGATAGGAGAGAAAGGGCCACTTTCCTCTTAAAAATATAGAAGTGAGCAAAGCTGAGGCAGAAAATGCTTGTGGTTTTAAACAAGTTCCTTTGCCAAGCACCTTGAATATTTTCCTCTATAGGGTGATTGATGGTTTTTTGTTTAACAAGAGGAGCCAATTTGTATGCTCTTTAATAATATCACATTTCAACAATCTGCTATCTTGCATTTTCTGTTAAGAAGATGCCATTGATAGCTTCCAACATTTTATCACGGTATTCCACTATCTAGTTAAGCTTGTCCATACAATTGTTCAGAACCTCAATCCTTTCTTTTTGTTTCTAGGCACCATGCAGCAGCCTGGAAAGAACAATTTCTTTGTATGGGTTATGGACTCCTTCCACCTCTATAGTTTATGTCACGTTTTTCAAGACCATAGTAGTTTCCAAGACAACATTTGTATGGGTTGTTGACTCCTTTCTCCTCTATAATTTCTGTCAGCTTTTTCAAGACCATAATAACTTCCAATACAGCATTTGTATGGGTTGTGGACTTCTTTACCCTCTATAGTTTGTGTCAGGATTTTCAAGACCATAGTGACTTCCAAGACGGCATTTAAAATAGCCTGGTCAGGAGTGGTTATGGGATGAGAAAAGGTATGGGACCATTGTTGAATGTAGGAGGGGTGTGGGGTATCTTTTCTTAAGGGGATAGTGTTCGAGGGCAACCATTGAGGGAGATGAGAGGGGACGAAAAGTGGGGGACCACAGGTGGGTGAAGCATAATAGTTTTGTCTGGTGATGTGGATCTTGGTTGAATTAACTCCAAATCTGTTCAAGGTATAGGGCCGGTAGGCCAGGGAGGTAGGTAGGGATCCTACCATTTTCCATGCCTGAAAAACTTTGTGCAGGAAGTTGAGATCTAGAGTAAACAGGTGGAGGAGGTCTAGTCTTAGTATCGTTTATAATAGTGGAATTCTTAGCTTGAATAAGATTTAGTTCCTTGGATGGGGGGCTAACTTGCAGATTACCAAGCCCATTGCTGTCACCACCAGAGAGGATGACTGCATGATCTTCGACCTGTATGGGTTGGTACATTCATTCTTCCTGGTCAGGTTCAGATTACACTTGTGTAGGCCTTCTTAATGCCCTTTCTTATACTTTTCCCTTCCAAGTATGCCAGCAGGGAGTTTGGCAGTTTGATTTTTGTTTATCCCTTTGCCCATATTTACAACGAAGGATCTATGTCTATGTCTCTTTCCCAGATTCATAACAGCAGGGACGTTCACATGCATTTGTGTACCTTTTCCTCAAATTGATGGAAGGTCATACAATCTTCTGCATATCCCAGCAACTTATCTTTGTAAGTTGATTTCCACTGTCAGAATTGCTTTTTTAAGCCAGAGATCTCCATATCACCTGCCTTGTGCAAATGGCAACTGGAAGAGTATGTCAAACAACAGGGCTTGGCATAATCCAAGTGGCCAATCCCAAGTGTCTGTGTGTACTCATTGGATGTGATTCCTTGTGAAGGAAGCCTCGTTGTGCAAACCAAATGCTTCATGTCCTTAGAATGTTTCTATTGTAGAGAAGATGAGAGGGAGTGACATGGCATGTGGAAGAGTGGAAAAAGTGGGTGAAGGAATATAGGGTTAAGGAAAAAAAGAGGGATATCAGACTCGAAAAAGAAGGAATAAAGATGGTGGGCAGTTGTGTAAAGGAATGAATAAAGTATGTTGATCATCATTTTTATCTCTACAAAGTAGCAATTAGCAAGGTCCTCATGTCAGACTGACGTAGGAGTAAAGAATAATAGATATTGAAAGTGGATGAGGGGGATGCATGGTGAATAAAGACAAGAAAGGGGAATTCAAAAGAGCCTAAGAAGATGGGGGTGTATAAGAAAAATGACTTTCATTTTAGGAATAAGAAACTTTACCTTTCTGAAATGAGTTTTCTAAGGAGCTAGTGATAAGAAAATATTTAGATATGGATTGTTGACAAAAATATCCCCTTTATCTGTCATCCATTTGGAATTTGTTCGAGCCCTTGCTGCTTTCTATTTCCTCATATAGCCAACTCCTGGGAAGGTACTTAATGCTTCTGGGTTTGGCCTTACTTTTCGTCCTCATTTTGTCTGTTCCTCTCTAAGGCTACTAATTCTTGAATTTGCATTGGAAGTTGTGCCAGATGAACGTAGGGTCACACTGTTTGATGTTTGAAATGAGTGAGGGCTATGCTAGCTAACTTCTCAGCAAACCTATTGCAGTCTCTCAATTTTTTACAAATGGCATAATCATGAAACTTAATCAGTAACTCGTTACATGATGAATTGCAATTAACATCTTCCAGATGGTCTTCATATTTGTTGTGTTTTGGTGGCTACTTTAGGCTAAGATTTTGGAATACTAAATTGGAGTCAACTTCAATCTGGTGTTTCTTTATACTCTGAGTGATGACTAACCATAGAAACAAGAGAAAAGTTTAACCCTGTTTTTGGTAGGTTTGTCATGTCCCCTTTCTCCCACCAATAATTTGGCATTTATCAATAATTAATAATAGTGTTTTTAAACACTAAATATTATATAATATATATATATATATAATAAATTTTAAATCAAGTAAAGTAAATTTCAAAATTTCAAAAAAGAGCGCCATATTTGGGCCCTTGGGACCTATCCTAGCAGGGGTATATCTACACGCCATATTCTCTCATTTGATCATCCGATTGGAAGTTTGCATTATTGAGACAGCAATTTCAGGAACTATGAGCGCTGGGATGAAAACCCCAAGTCTGCAATTTCTTGAGGTATTGGATGAAAATCCAACTCCTCACCTTGGCGACTCCATCCAGGGGTAGCAGGAAGAACTGACTAATAATCTTGTTTGCTTTCAGGACCTAGGTGACAGCTTGGATAACTTGGAATCATCAATTAGCTGTCCTATTGTTGGCTGGACATCGATTGTCATTTGCAGGGCAAATCTGAGTGATTACCTTGCTGGACAGGTGGTGTGAATAGCATCAGATTTCATTCAAATACATCCTGTAATCATTGATTAGTGTTGCCTAACCTTGGACACTGTTAGAGATCAGTTGCCCCAGCCTTAAGGGGGTGATCACCTCCATCTCAGCGCATCCTTCTATAAGCACTGAATCACTGGTTAATTCCATCACACAAGGAGAAGGGTGAATTCTGGGAGTATATCGCACATTTTTGAACTCCATCCACAGTCCGGGCTGATACCTAACGACATTACCAGTGGGATTCATAAACATGGCAGTCCAGGCAGGTGGCAATCAAACTAGGCCGACAGGGAGGACTGTGATACTAGATCTGAACCGTCCCTTGTCTGCTAGACAGATACTGGATAAAATTGAAGCGATTTCAGGTGGGTCCCAGAGGCGTCATCAGGGTGTGATCGGGTTATAGATAGTGTGCAGCGTACACCTGGGCATTAATTGTAAATTCACAACATCGCGGCTGTCTCAGGTCACAAATCTGTATTGAACATTCTGGTTTTCCGTTTTAAATTTCTGAAACAGCAGTATTTTGTAAACAGTTCCAGTATCAATCTGAAAATTCAATAAATTAATTGTTTCCTTTTCCTGCTCATGGTATGCAAGTGTGGTAGTGCTTTAAGTAATGATTTATTCCAATATCAATAAACAAAACTCAGTAGTATAGAATCATATAAGGAATATTACAAGGTTCCCCAATTTCCTTAGGGATAGCTAAAATAAATCAGGCTTTCTTGTCTCTTATTGTCACCACATCCTTTCTTGACCTGGATTGTTTTTTCTTCCCTGTCAAAGTTCAGTTTATAACAGCCATCCTGGTTGAGGTGAGACCCATTGTGTCTTTGACTTTATGCTTATCCATTTCACTACATGAAATGGAACATTACATTTCCTTGAGATCTGATGATCTGTCATACTCAGAGAGTTGAATGTTCCAGGTTGTTGGAGTAAATCATCAAATCCATATCCTGATATTTTTCCTGATTTTCAGACAAGGTAAACAAGAGTTGTGACTTCATTTTTAAATACTGAGGTGTGTATTTCCTTCCATATATGCCAAACAAGGTGTGTTGGTGTGATCTAGTCAATATGATGAAGAAATTAAAACTCTCTTGCTTCAAAATAATTTGGTGTACCAGAGTATGTTGCGGATGAATTACACAACCAAATTATTATATTACTGCAGTTGATAAAAAATATATATATTTTGCAGCAAATATATGCAGGTCCAGACAAAGTTGAAGTCCATAAAGAATAGCCCGTCCATACAGCTATGTATGGCCTTGCAAGCTTTCTTGGAGAGGTTAACTTCTACAAAAACATCATTTATTTTTAACTAACATAGCTCAACCCCATAGCAACCTAACTAGGGAACCAACATCAGAAGGAGGTTCCATAGATTGAAGGTGCCCTTTGTTCTACATTAGTACTTGTCATTTGTAACTATATCTAATCTCCTATTTATTTTGTAATTTTTCTGTAGCATAAAGACCAACTTCATGTTTCCAAATTTCCCTCTGATTCTAGAGTGAATCTACCCTCATATAGAATAGAAATCTCTGCTTGGATTGGAATATCTGCCTCATTTATTTTTGAAGCAGGATACATGAAAAATATTGCAAATACTTCAGTTGTTCAGAAGGTTTAATCGCATTTAAATGGGTTTATTTTCTTCTGAATTTGAACACAAATAATATTTTGGAGATAATTTCATTTTTTTTCACTTTGTTCTAATGACATTAGCAGAAAGGCCATAGACACATATAAAACCAACTGTAGTCAATGTATAATGCTGATTATTATATTTGATAATATGGGTTATCCGACTATGTATTAACTGGTTGTCGGCTCTTGGGTAGTTATAAGAGTCAGTTAGTTGGAGTCAATTAATCAACGGTTGTGCTCCTCTTGGCAACCATCGCATCTTTTAAATGGTCTTTGTATCGTCAAGGAAGTGGTATGATTTAATCGAATCGACTCTAATCCTTGGCCGACCATCTCTAGTCTACTTTTGTAATAATTTCATGAGCGAATAAAGATATACTTTTACTCCTCTATCTGGTAGGCATTGTTAATTCTGTTCATTATTACAAGTATTCATTTTATCAGATAGGCGAGTAAACATTGGCATTGTTGCCTTAAAAGAAATCAAGTCCGATATAAGATATTCGTGCCCTTAGACCCTAATAAAGGCGTGAAGAGACCACATGGTCAGGATCAAGAGATTAGACGATCTCTTAGGCTGGTAGAACAAAGAGAATGCAGAAGAAGACTAAGAGAGATCGTCGAAGTCCAAAGCCAAAGTCCATCCCGAAGTAGAAGTCGCAGTTGGAGTGTGAGTAGGAGTCATAGTCAAGGGAGGGAAAACATTTCCACTACAAATAATCACACAAGCGTACAGTGGGAGGAAATCGCCAGACACCTTCCATCGACAGACGACAAGTGGATTGATCTTTCCGATCAAGTTGAAAAGTCAAAACAACCTTCTCTAGACCTCATTCATGCAAATCTTTGTGAGCCTTCCTGGAAGTCTCCCACTATCAATGGATCAAGGTACCTCTTGTTATTGCTGGATAATTTCTCAGAAAGTATGGGTTTACTTCTTAAAGAAGAAGTTTGAATGCTATGGTGCCTTCCTCAAATTCAAGGCGTTGGTGGAAACATTCATAGGGCGTTGGATCAAGACTCTACAGTCTGATAACAAGGGGGAATTCACCTCCACTCAAATCAAGGAATTATGTGAAAAAAGTATTCAACGACAATTAACAGCACCATACACTCTGCAACAAAATGGAGTGGTTGAAAGGCATAACAAGGCCATCATGGAAATGGCATGGTGCATGATGCACAGCCGGAACATTCCTACTAGTATTGGGGAGAAGTTGTGACCACAACAATTTACATCCTAAATAGATGTCCATGCAAAACTTTGTAGAAAATCACACCAAAGGAAGCTTGGACCGGTCACAAACATAAGGTAACTTCTTTTCGTATTTTTGGTTCAGCCACATATACTTTGGTTCCTCAAAAGAAAAGACATAAACTAGATTCCAAAAGCATCAGGTATTTCTTTTTTGGTTATAGTGAACAGTCTAAGGCATACACACTTGATATTTCGACTAACAAGGTCATTGTTAGTCAAGATGTTGATGTAAAAGAAATAGAGTTGTATTTCTCAAATGTTCAGCAGGAAGTCAGTGAAGACATTGAATCTAGTATTATGATACCTTTGAAGGAGGAACCCTCCAGTTCATCAAATCAACCTGTAAATCAATCTATGGCTGGTTCTACACCGCTTGTCTATCAAAGATGCAAAACTAAAAATGGTTCCACTTCAAGTAAGACTCCAATTGAGAACTTGTCTTTGCAACATTCACCGAAGACAAACCAAAAACCTAAATGGTATTATTCCACTATGGAAGGTGTACATGTGGATGAACTTCCTACATCAAATGAACGTCCTCGGAGAAAAAGCCAAATGATAACTGGTTCAACTATTGAGCATAGTCATTTTACCCTATCTTCTAATCTTTTTCAAGTTTTTGAACCACAAAAGTTTTCTCAGGCACAAGGGAAACCAGAATGAGAAGCTGCCATGAAGGTTTAATATGATGCATTGATGAAAAATCAGACTTGGAAGTTGGTTGAATTGCCTCCAAGTAAAAAGCCCATTGGTTGCAAATGGGTCTATAAAGTCAAATGCAAAGCTGATGGTTCATTCGACAAATACAAGGCACGTCTCGTTGCTAAGGGATATTCGCAACAAGAAGGTATAAACTTTGAAGAGACATTTGCTCCTATTGCAAAGATGGTCACATTCCAATTACTTCTCTCCATTGCCGCTCAATTTGGTTGAAAGTATATCAAATGGATGTCAAAAGTGCCTTCTTGAACGAGGACTTGGATGAGGAAGTCTATATGGTACAGTCTGCGGGTTTTCAAGTTCCTAGATGTAAACATCCGGTTTGCAAGTTAATTAAGTCCCTGTACGGACTTAAGTAGGCTACTCGAGCCTGGTGTCTTAAAATTGATAAACATTTAAAAGATATTGGATTTAGAGGGACTCTTTCTGATCCAAACCTTGATGTCAAAAGCGATGGCAATGATATGGTAATTGTTATTGTATATGTTGATGATCGTTCCATCACAAGTAATGTAGACACTGCAATTCAACAAGTAAAATCAAAATTGTGTGCAGCTTTTGACATGTTAGATCTGGGCCTCCTAAATTATTGCCTAGGAGTTGAGTTTTGGCAATCTGATCACGTCTTCATGGTTCAAATCAAATATGCTATGAGTCTTTTGCGCGTTTTGGGATGGCAGTTTGTAACTCATCTTCCACACCTATGGAGGTCAAGCTGAAGTTGTCAGGCTCTAATGATTCACTCCTAGTCAATGAATCGCACTACAAAAAGTTGGTGCACAACTTGATATATCTTACAACCACTAGACCAGGTCTCTTCTTTGTTGTCAGCTATCTCTCTCAGTTTTTGTCGAAATCGAAGCTCTCATTGGATAGTCATAAAGCAAGTTTTGCGATATGTCAAAGGTACTCTTGACTTTGGCATACTCTATCAGAGAACAAAAGATTTTGGATTAATTGGATATACAGATTACAACTGGACAGGATCTATGGATACTCGGTGGTCTACAATTGGATACATCTTCTCCTTGGGTTCAGGAGTCATTTCTTAGCAGAGTAAGCTTCAGCAGACAATAGCTCTATCCTCCATTGAAGATGAATACAAAGCAACTGTGAGTGCCAATGTGAAGCAATTTGGTTATCTAGAATCTTGACAAATCTTCAACTTCCTCAACATACTCCTACAGCGCTTTATGTGATAATCAGGGAGCATTGAAATTGCTGAAGAATCCTGTGTATCATGCTCGAACCAAGCATATCGAGATTCACCATCACTATATTCAGCAACTGGTGAACTATGAAGACATCTCCCTCCACTTTTGTTTTTCTTAAGAGCAGACTACTAATTTAATGCCTAAACCACTTGGTCCCGGTTACCTCGTCAAATTTCGAGATAAACTTGGTGTTTTTTCTGATCTAGTCATTAAGGGGGGGTATTAGTATATTAATGTAATAAAGTGTATTTAATTAGCTAGTAGTTAGGTGTAGTCAGGTGTAGTCATTACAGCAGGTAGTTGCAGCAGGTGATGTACCATTTAATATGGTAGCTGTAATTGTAACTTTTATAACTTTATAAAATGTTGCTTCCACTCATTGCGAAACAAGCCTTATTTGCAAATTTCTCTCATCTCTCTTCTTTGCAGCTTTGCTAACAGTATAGGCACGTGTTTCAAATTCTTTTTCGTAATTTGGGTTCTCTTTTGAGATTGCCCTTTGAAAATTATCCTCTGCCAAAACTTTTTCTGAAGAGGTAATACAAATTCTTTATGTTTCATAAGCCAGCTAATAGCATTATTTTGGCAGATGTGATATGTGGAATTATACCACAACTCCACCATGTACAAACATTTAAATCATTGATTTTGTTTTATCAGATGTGAAATGCTTAAGGTACCCCTCCTAACATTTGCTAACAAATTCTGTTTGTCCATATACTTGTTGATGGGGAGCAGAACCCATATTAAGAGATATCCCTATTTGTGAAAAAAACTCTTTAAACAATTGCTTGTGAGTGAAGGATCAAGAAAATAATGGAGTTCGAAGACACATATTACATAGGCTTCTGCAATTTCTGGCATTGAATATATCTTCCTCATTCCAATAAAATGATGTATTTCATGACACAGTCTACAACAAAAAAATTGTCCACTGCCTTCTGACATGAGCAACCCATCAATAAAATCCATGAAAGTTGCATTTTGGGTAGGAATATGCAATGGTTGCAACAATCACTCTTGTTCCTTTGACAAGTATCCCTTCCCACAGCATTATGTTTAGGCATAAGGTGGTATTAACGTTTGATTAAATAAATTATACAATATGAGTTATCATGTCTAATAATATTATTAATTAACTTACACAATGTAAGTTAAACTGATGTAACTTGCTCCCTCATTAACTTTGACAATGTAAGTTACAAAATTGCCTATTTACATTATATAACAAAATATGTTGTGTTTAATAACACAACACACCCTCCCCCTTGTTAAGATTTGGAGAAGATCGCCCACACATCTTCTTTCTTCCACTTCTTTGTCCTTAGCTTGAAATGGTCACATGAAGCCAATTAAATAGATGGAAGCTTTGACAATAGCTTGTTTCGATGAACTAAATGAATTGACTCATTGTACCCTAATGTAAATGCTCAAATGTATCATACAGATCTATCTATGGTTCAAATAGGACATCATAAACCATCTTCAACATGTGATCAAAACTGCCATCTGCATACATGCACAATGAGAGCTGAGGTGATGAAGAAAGCATTATATTAACAACTTCTACAATGGATCCAAAGCAAAACTAAACAAATCATCATAAGCTATTGGAATAAGACCGTGTAAAGGAGAAAATTTTAGATTCAAACTCTCTATTGTTGCTTGTTCATGACTAGACTCAAGATCTTGTTTCTCAACCTTTTCTACAAATGCATTCCCCTTAACAGAAGATTCAGTTCAAGTAAAATGAAACTTGCTCAAAAGAAGTTGAGAAATCATTTTGGCCTCTTGAATATCCTCAGAGTCTCGTTACAAATGGGAGGAGAATCATCAATTATAAGATAAAAGTAATTTACTTCATCACATATAGGAGATTCATCAAAGAGAAGCCAAAATAAATTATCCTCATCTGATTGAAAGAAATCCTCATACATTTCCATGCATTTAACCTCCAAATCTAGCCATAACTCTAATTCCGTTTCATTTCCCATTTCAAATCCAAAAAAAACATAAATTGTACAAATGTATAGTCACATACATTCAAAATCATTTTCAGTACTTCTCTAACCTTGTTGGAATATGACTTGCTCCTTTTGTTCAATATTTTTCTTAAGCCGAGGTTTAATGTTTTAACTATAACAATAATAATAAAATTTTAGTGTTTGTTTCTCTTTAAATATTTAATAAAAAAAGCAAAGACATCATCCATTTAAAATCTTACTAAAACTAGTTTAAGCAAAAAAGATGCCTCAATCGATGCCTATGCTGAAAGTTATGACCCGACGAATTCAACATGCTAGAAATTGCAGACTTTCTAGATGACTCCATAATAACATCTTGTAGTGGCTATATCTCCCTCTAAAAAGCTCAAAATTTGCAAATTTATGCTTACTAAAATTGCCTCTGATTCTAATTTTCCAAAAAACCAGCAATTATCCCAATCCAACTAATCCAACAAAAAGTTGTCTCCTACAATACAAGTGCTCTGTTTCTACTCTACAAACCAGAAGCCAACTACTTGCAAACACAAGAGACACAACTACACAAAAAATACAACAATGGGGGCACATGCACAGCCAAGAATGTAGATCGCTCCCGCAAATCCAAAAAAAACAATGGAGGAAATACTTCTCTAAATTATGTTGAAATATCACATATAATTAAACCTTTATTTACAACAAAAAGAGTGAGTTCTCTGATGAACTACCTACATAACAACATTCACTAGATTCAATTAACATTCTGGCAGTTTCTTACACAATCCACCTACCTCTATTAATAACCTACCTAATTCCACTACTTATCAACACTTACATAAATTACATTATGTGATAAAGTATTATATTTTATAACAAAATAGCTCATTTACATTAAAGGGGGGTTATATTTGCAAATTTATGCTTACTAAAATTGCCTCTGATTCTAATTTTCCAAAAAACCAGCAATTATCCCAATCCAACTAATCCAACAAAAAGTTGTCTCCTACAATACAAGTGCTCTGTTTCTACTCTACAAACCAGAAGCCAACTACTTGCAAACACAAGAGACACAACTACACAAAAAATACAACAATGGGGGCACATGCACAGCCAAGAATGTAGATCGCTCCCGCAAATCCAAAAAAAACAATGGAGGAAATACTTCTCTAAATTATGTTGAAATATCACATATAATTAAACCTTTATTTACAACAAAAAGAGTGAGTTCTCTGATGAACTACCTACATAACAACATTCACTAGATTCAATTAACATTCTGGCAGTTTCTTACACAATCCACCTACCTCTATTAATAACCTACCTAATTCCACTACTTATCAACACTTACATAAATTACATTATGTGATAAAGTATTATATTTTATAACAAAATAGCTCATTTACATTAAAGGGGGGTTATATTTGCAAATTTATGCTTACTAAAATTGCCTCTGATTCTAATTTTCCAAAAAACCAGCAATTATCCCAATCCAACTAATCCAACAAAAAGTTGTCTCCTACAATACAAGTGCTCTGTTTCTACTCTACAAACCAGAAGCCAACTACTTGCAAACACAAGAGACACAACTACACAAAAAATACAACAATGGGGGCACATGCACAGCCAAGAATGTAGATCGCTCCCGCAAATCCAAAAAAAACAATGGAGGAAATACTTCTCTAAATTATGTTGAAATATCACATATAATTAAACCTTTATTTACAACAAAAAGAGTGAGTTCTCTGATGAACTACCTACATAACAACATTCACTAGATTCAATTAACATTCTGGCAGTTTCTTACACAATCCACCTACCTCTATTAATAACCTACCTAATTCCACTACTTATCAACACTTACATAAATTACATTATGTGATAAAGTATTATATTTTATAACAAAATAGCTCATTTATATTTTATAACAAAATAGCTCATTTACATTGGGAATAATCCAGCTAAAGGGGGGTTATTCAGGGCGGGTGCGATGGACAATGGAGATGGAATTGCTGTTGGTTGGTTAGGACACCCTATTTTCAAAGATAAAAAGGGACATGAGCTTTTTGTACGTCGTATGCCTACCTTTTTCGAAACATTTCCAGTCGTTCTAGTAGATGAAGAAGGAATTGTGAAAGCCGATGTTCCTTTTAGAAGAGCAGAATCAAAATATAGTGTTGAACAAGTAGGTGTAACTGTTGAGTTCTATGGTGGTGAACTTGATGGGGTTAGTTTTGGTGATCCTGCTATAGTCAAAAAATATGCTAGACGTGCACAATTAGGTGAAATTTTTGAGTTAGATCGTGCTACTTTGAAATCGGACGGTGTTTTTCGGAGTAGTCCAAGGGGTTGGTTTACTTTTGGGCATGCTACATTTGCTCTTCTTTTCTTTTTTGGACACATTTGGCATGGTGCTAGAACTCTATTCAGAGATGTTTTCGCTGGTATTGATCCGGATTTGGATGCTCAAGTAGAATTTGGGGCATTCCAAAAACTGGGAGATCCAACTACTAAAAGACAAGTGGTATAAGATGGTATTGCTCCGCTCGTTAATAAATATTGAGAGATTTCATCTCAGTAATCAAAATCTTTTCATTCCACCTTTTTTATGGAAAATGTTGTAATTAGTACGAAAGTTATCTCTATAATTGTAAACTACGATCGAATCTATGGAAGCATTGGTTTATACATTCCTTTTGGTGTCGACCTTAGGGATCATTTTTTTCGCTATTTTCTTCCGAGAACCCCCCAAAGTTCCGGATAGAGGGGGAAAATAATTTTCTATTTTTCAAATCTTCTCTAATAAAAAAATGACCTTCCCGATCGGGAAGGTCATTTTTTTTTTTCAACTAGTCCTCGTGCTCTTCAAAAGGATCTCGAAGTTGTTCAGAAGGTTGCCCAAAGGCGGTGTATAGGGCATAACCAGTAAAGCTAACAAGCAAACAAGATATGGAGATAGCGACTAAGGTTGCAGTTTCCATTGGTAGGTAATCCTATGTATGTATATATACATAATAGTATACAAAGTTAATTAGATCTCAACCAATACTATTGTTTTTATGGCTACACAGACCATTGATGATACTTCAAGAACCGGACCAATACGAACTAGTGTAGGAAATTATTTAAAACCACTTAATACAGAATCTGGTAAAGTTGCTCCCGGATGGGGAACTACTCCTTTTATGGGTGTTGCAATGGCTCTATTTGCAGTATTCTTATCTATTATCTTGGAAATTTATAATTCTTCCATTTTATTAGACGGAATTCCAGTTAGTTGGGTCTAGAAAAAATAGAAAATCCGCCCGGATCCCGAGTTCATCCAAAAGAAAAAGAACTAAGGAAGGAAAGATTTTGAATAGCTTTCATTTTTAGGTTATTACGTTCTGGTAGTTTGATCGTGTAATTACTTTTTTTATCTAAGGATTTTTGGAATTATGGGTGTGCGACTTGTTAAAATTGATCTCTATTCTAGTACAGAAAACCGGTCTGTTGTCTTCATAAAATAAAGACGATCCTCTTACCTCGTTGGATATTGCTCTAATAGTTAATATCCGGAGCACTAATTAACAAAATATGTTGTGTTTAGGAACAAAACACTATCTAACAGACCCCAACTCTTCATAAACCATTGTCATTAATCCAGTGTCACTATTGGACTATACTTTGAGAGATGCATTGGTTTACAACCTAAATAAGCTTTCTGTTCTAGTTAGGAAAGCTCAACAAAAACTAATCAATGACGCTCAGTCCTCTTCATATGGGGGGAGCTTTGGCATCTACAAAATGCTGTGACACCATGCTGTTTTTATTAGCCATCCATAAAGAAAAGTGTACAAAAATTTATCAAACAGTGATCACTCTACAATCAATCCAAACCTTCCAGATGCAAATTTGGATTTCCGGCCTTTGCCAACACCCTCTTAATTGTGGGAATATATCTCCAAACAATGTAGACTTATTTTTACAGCATACTTGGACATGCATCACCCTGCCACTTACCATTTTATCTGATCATGATTCTAAATTACTCAGTAATGCTAAATTAGTAAATACCTTCTGCTTGGATCTATTGGCCCAACTTGGCATGCATGATGTGGTAAAAATCTATACATCTCAAAGAATGGTTCAGATAACTCTTCTTGTTGTCTCTAGATTTTTAGCCTCCTTTGACTGAGGACGTGTTACTCAATATTCAAAGCAAGACTACTAAACACAAGAAAATTATCATTTACATTGTTGGATGGAAAGATACACTCTTATGCAAACAAAGTAGCTATCAGAATCCAATTTCAAAAGCAAGATCAAATGATGAAAACTCATTCTAAAAAGTGAAGTTATATTGAAATGTAAATATCTTGTAATTATTTTTCAACATGTGAAAGCTAGACATAATTTAGCAACCTTCTTAGCTCACTGAAGCTTGACTTAGCTTACCAAGCCATGTTACTCTTTATTTGGTATGTGTATTTATTGACACCTAATGAGGAATTTACAGCACATATGGTTGTGACCAACTCGTTTTCTTTCTTGCTCATGTACATGTTTATATCAATCTCATTTCTTGTCTTAATGAAGATAAAGATCAGATCATCCCAAAATTTCACCAAAATTGTTTGCTCTATAATGCAATATAAGATGCATACCTTTCTAGAAGATAGAAATAAATAAATAGTAGAACTAGATACACAACTTACTGAATATTTGTTTGAGCCAATTTGTCTCTCAAACACCCTGAAATAATACAAAAGGTAGAGTCCAAACACCAACTCTGGGGTCGATGAAAACACAAGAGCAGATGTGGCCAACCTCCAAAGATGAAGCTTCCTCACAATTGCCTGACCACATATGCAAGGATAACTATGTCATTTCTTGACTCGCATCTATGAATAATGCTCAGTATTAGAAACATCCTGAACATAAAACTGTCAAAAAATGCAAAATATTGTTACAATGCATTAAAAGAAAAGATAAATGTGAGAAATGTGAAATGTTATGGATGAAAAGCCATATTTATCAAACCTGTTACCTATGATGGGACAAGGCTGTCTTTCAAGTCTAAGCATAGAATATATTTAGTCTATAGTACAGGTTTGAAGACAATCTTTCCTTTTAGGTTTGGTTGCAGAAAAGATTCTAGTCATTGGAACTTTATGATTCCAAAGCAAAGTAATTGAAAAGAAACTTCAGAGTTGAAAGCAAACTTGAACCTGGCAAAACTATGATACAATAAGCCCCAACCCTTCAATCAATGTTGGGAATTTAAAAATGGAAAATCGTGTTCATCCTTACAAAAAACTGATTTCAAAATACCTGATTTGTTCAGGAGTATAATATCTTTCCAAGGAAAAAGGAATGTTGAGTGTAGTAGCACCTTTATATTTTTCTTGATCTAATATACAAATTCCTCCTGTCATTGTTATCATAGATTATCTTTCAGTTCCTTTACTATGTGCTTGTAGTAATAGCAGTCCTACATTGACTTAGTTACAGATGTGCAATAACTTACTCCTTACAGCCTTTTTCTTCCATTGCTTGCATAGAAAGCTCCATTTTATGATAGTTTTTTGATGTGACATCACTTTAAGGTTCTATCTAATCATGTAAGTATAGAATTCTGCAATTTTCTGCCACAACTAAAGCTGAGTTTAGAAAAAACCAGAACTGTTCTAGAATTATGCGTGTGTATAAATCATGGATATCAAGGCATTGGCTACAAACCTCCTAACAAGCAATCTAATGATGTTAGTGATCCTTTGGCGATTGCTGGGGCAACTTCATCCAATGCAAACATTGAAATAGAGGCCATTCATAGCCCCTTGAATAATCCTACTACCACCAGCTCCAACCATCCCATCAACCTTCACCTCCCACATCCTAAACCCATTGATTTGGACTAACCAGCTTATACATCATATCGAGCGAAGAGTCACATTGAAGCAAAGGATCGACATCAAGCACCAAATAAGAAACAAGTAGAAAATCAAAATCAAGCAAAAAATCCAAAGGAATCCACAAAGCAACATGAATTCAACCATCAAAAGAGAAGCCACAAAATGATATGGATCGCAAAGCAAAGTGGACCAATCAAATCAAGCAAAGCAAACTATCCAAACCACACAATCAAACAAAATGTAGAGCCACATCAAAAGATGCACTTTGCATATAACAGGTGTCCACCACCTTCAAGCTTATCATCACTCCCAGCACATAAGGTGTGTAAGAATGTTGCATATAATCGGTGTCCACCGCCTTCTAGCTTATCATCACTCCCAACACATAAGGTGTCTAAGAATGTTGGTCCTAATTGCTATCCAAACCCACAATCCAAACTCCATAATCCACCATCCTATGTGTGGCGAGTCAAGAATCCTCCAACCCAATCTAAATCACCAATCTATCCACCTAAATCCTATGAACCTCAATCACCTAATTCCAAATCCCACATCCCCCATCCAAATCCAAAATCATACCTCAAATCCAAAATTCTCAAATCCCAAATCCTCCACATTGTGGCAACAACACTTTATCATAAGGGCTATGATGGCTCCCTATCGAGATGCTCACATTTGGATAAAGCCAACCCAACTATCAAAGACCATCACGACACCTACAAATTATACATAAGTGGAATGATCCTAGCAAAGCAATTACGCCAAGCAGGCTACTACTGGCATATTGTGACAAGAGCATCTAGATTGGCTACATCAAATAGGAAGAAACTTTATACCTAAAGCAACTCAAGTCAAAAGCTATTTAAAAATCTCAAAAAAAAAATAGAACTAAAAAAATTAATTAAAAAAAAAGTAAAGAGAAAAATTTCGTCCAACGGTGAAACCATTTTCATGGCACCTTGGACAAGTACAATGATGAAAACCTATTAGTGGACGTCATATGTAAATCAACTATCCATGTGAACCTTGCACTTGGAGGCAACCTTTTTCCCTTAACTCATCCCATCCATCCTCCATCTTACATTTCCCTTCAATCATACTTTAACATCCCATCATACCCGTCCATCATATCCACATAAACATTTCACCATACCCAAATTATCCTCCCTATCCACTTTTGCCCTTGATAAGGACAGGGGCAAACTGTTGAAAACATGCTTTGGACATTTCTTGATATACCCAATCTTTCATAGCAAATGTTCTACAACATATCAGCACCTCCTTCAGTCTGCATTGAAGCACAACATCATGAATGGTATATGTCGAGTGGGGGCATGTTATTCCTATGTGGCATAGTCCTTGGAGATCACATCCTCAATCCCTCCCACCATCCATCCCAATCCCTTGATCCCTCCAATTCTCCCTTCATCCTTGTACCTAGATTTGGTTTTCCCTTGTCATTGGTTCCATCGTTGAGATAGTAATCCCATCTCATCGCAAAACAAAAGAATACCCAAAAGCAATCCATCCAAACATGAGCAATCCAACCACATGCAAGCAAACCAAATCCATATCATAATCTAGCATAACTATCCTAGCACCGTAATTCAAACATACTAGCAAAGCAAAACAAAAATCTAAACAAATTTAGCCAAGCAATCTGGAACTCATCCAAAAGTATCCATAGACTTTGTTCCTCATCTTGCTACAAGTCTTGTTCAAATCATTACCTTATTATCGTTATCGAGATATATCATTCCCAATCCTTATGTTAGGATATATCATTGCCAAATCAACAACACTATCATCATCATCATCAAATCAATCTTCAGTTTCTAGATTGACCAAGGCAAAAATCTTGTTTGTTTATGTGCATGCTTGCTTGCATGTTTTTTATTTTTGCTTGCTTGCATGTTTCTTATTTTGCTTGCATCTATATAATCCTTGGGGCATTTCATGGCAATAACATCATGGTCTCTCATATCATGGTATCATACATCATATGCCTACTTGTGACTTTTTCTTTTGGGTCAGTCTGATAGCATCTGGCAATCGTGTCATCGTGATTTTTCCATCTCATGGTGCATCCTGTCATATGCTACAACAAACATCAAGTTGCTCACAATAATTGACATCTTGTGCAAGATTAATAGCATGTACCTCAACAATCTCCCTTCACTTCTTGTCATATCCAATCCACCTAGCCCTTCATCATATTTCATCCCTTTATCATTAACATCCATCATCCATTGTCCCCCTTCATCTACTAATTTGCATGACTTTCATTTTCATTCACCCCCGACTCTCTTTTTTTTTCATCACTAATCCCCTGCTCCATCACTCACAACTAAGCCTCTTAACATCCACCTTTTTCATTCATCCCTAACATCTTTACTAACAATCTATTTCATCCATTTCGAGAGCACACCCATGTTCTTCAAACCCACATGTCCTCTCGAAGGGGCATCCCTCCACCTAATCATCCAAAATTAGGATCGACATTTTGAATCCAAAAATGCCTCCAAGTGTTGAAGTATAAAAACCAATCTTAATCATCCAATCCAATCATCAATCAACATCAATCAATCCAATGAATCAATTTCAATCAATCGAATCCAAATCATCAATCGATCTTAAAATCAACATCCCAACACTTGGGGCATATTATCACCAATGTTGTCCCACCAAGTGCCTATATTTACTTTCTTTGAAATGTCATTTCTTCTTTTAATCACAATACCATTTCAAAAAGAGGCAAAATGTAAACACCTAAAAACCACCACAGCCTAACAACACATCTAACACCATTGTCAACACTTTTGACACTATCTCAAGCCATCCTAACCACATTTGCATCATCCATCATCAAACTAATTAAATAAATTATATTCATTTAATTAACCTAATTTCCTACATCCCTCTCCACTAATTAATTAAATAATTGGATTATTTGACTAATTAGTCTAAAGTCCTAAATCCTAGTCTAATCCCCCACTTATCCTAATCAAATCCCATCCTTATCCATTATCCCCAAATAAATGAATTAAAAATTCAACTAGTCATATGACTAACTAAAAGTTGTTTAGATTCATTGAACCTAAACACTCTCACAAAATTCAAACTAACTTTATATCTCTACCATCCCATTTCCATACATCTTTTAATCCTAACCATTCACATAAGGATAAGCCATAGAAGCTTCCATCCTTGCCCTAATTCTTCTCACTCAATCTCAACCATCCATTCATGCTTAATCTCAACCATCCATCCTTATAGAATACCCTAGAAGCTTCTAATCTTGCCCTAATTTGTCTCATCCGATCCTAGCCATCCATTCTAATCAAATCTTAGCCTTCAATCTACAAATACATGCTGCAGAAATCTTGCACAACCTTGGAGCAACTACATCAATCAAGCATCAAAGAGCACATCCCTACAACAAGGAAGATATAATGTTCCATTTGTATTGAGCATTTGTTCTATGTTTACATTTCTTATGCTCTATCTGAGGTATTCATAGGTTTGGAATAGGGATCTTTAATTTGCATTAGTTTCCTATTGTTTTGATTCCAAATCTAGGATATAGAATTAGAATTCTGAAAGATGAAAATTTTGGGGTTATTACAGACTATGAATATTTAATCTATACATAAATAGATCAGATTTTCAAAACGAAATTCTTAATCAAGACTGCTCTTGAATTCAGATATTATGAATAATTTGCATACAAACCCTCTTGACTATGATTATTGAAGTATCCTCTTCTCCTAGTCTTGTTGAACTTTATAGTGTTTCCAAAACAACCCTTTTACTCTTGTACTAGGTAACCTTCACAATGGTACTGCAAAAGGAAGCATTTTCCCATGGTCTTGGTGACCCTTAGTCCCTCAAAAACATTTCACATGTCTATGTGATACAAATGGTGGTTACCATAGTTACTGATTTAAAGAAGGCATTCTTAACTATACTGGATTATGAGTAGGACAACTATGATGATTGAGGCCATGAATAAGGGAACCAACATCCCAATGGGCAGTCAACACAATTAAAATATAGCTGGCACATATCTATAATGTTGTTGTAATGGCCATAATTCAATCCTCACCCTAAGGGATTCACACACATGTTACTTGAGATATAGACTGGATGGAAAATCAAAGTTAATATCATGTGGAAATAAGGACTGTTTCTTATACCAGAACTACATAACTCCCACAAGCCGAGGCTATTTTCCTCAAGCTCAAACCAACTTAGAATAACATATAAATTCATATTAACTACACTGTGACCAGTCTCCTTGTAAATCCCAAAAAATTAAAAAAAGTAAACTACTGGATGGACCCTAGCTTTCACCAATAATCTGCCACAAAAACAATTGCAATTTTCTTATCCATCACCATAAAGAAAAACTCTAAGGTTAATAAGATGCACAAAGAAGCGATAATACTAAATTACCAACTTCAATGACATAGATAAAATATATCCTATTATAAAGAGGGCATGACATAATATGGTTTATAGAATACATCAAAGACTTAAGATGCTCTTATGGTAGCACAAATACATGCCTCTCCCTATATTGTTCCCAGAGACATCCAACAAGAAAACATGATATTTGCATTGGCAGACTCTCTGAGATTTGATGGTTGGAATTGATTTTTGAAAGTTTGTTATTTTAGACTCCATATAGTCTTATCATGGGACAAGTCAACCAATTACTCTGTGGAAATATGATGGGGATATTCTGCTAAAAGCTAAACCACATTTTGGAAAGACTTGACAAGGCCATCTAAAAATAACATGTCGCACTAATGTTTTCATGTATGTATGATTACTAATGCAACAACTAGGAAACACAATACACCAAAGCATCAAAGGAGATTGACAAATGCTTAGTTCAGAGAATTTGTCTGCTTCAAGGATTTCTATACATATGTGTTAGTGTTTTAATTTGTCCCTTTTAGGGCAACACAAAATGGAACATGTAAGGATAAACCGTTCTTAGAAGGTCCCTTGTAACTAGCAACTAAACTAAACGCTAGAACTTAAGAAAACAACCTCTAGCTTTTTAAAATATGTACAAGTTAGATCTCTGGATTTTGAGCACAATTCTAAACAAACTAAAGAAATTGCCTATATTTTTAGTTTTTGAGTAAGGGCGCAAAGCTTATCAGCACTTCTACTAAAGATGAGAGATTTCTATATCTTATCTTGACAATTAACGACTGCAATAGCTAACAATCACTCACACTCTAGCTAAAAGCAGAGACTAAAAGCGCGAGTACATGCAAAACTTAGAATTGGATTACAAGCACAAGATTAAGCAAATTGAATGAAGGGAACTACATACAAAGCTGCAATGACCATGCTTCAGTGAAATCAGCAATACAAAGCCTGCAGTTTTCTAGGAAAGCTATTCGATTTACCTAATCCAAACATACACAAGATCACAAAAAGCTTGAACAGTAATCTCAGCAGCAGATAGGCATAAAATTTACCATTATCTCTCCAATTCTAAGTGCCAAAAGCACTTATTTATAAGTGTTTACAATGATTTTGCAAGATAAATAAAAAGCACCTATAAATCCTATGCTAAGAATAGTTTGCTTGCAATCCAAGAAAGCTTTATATACAAAATTGTCTCCAAATACATCATATAAAAAGAAAATCTTGAAATATAACACCTCTTAATAGACTTTATACTTTATAGATTATCATCTAAAAGTAGTTGTCTTCCAAAAATAGCAAATACTGAAAATAGAAATTCTAGTGTCCATCGGCTCTTCCCAATGATTTTGATGCAGCTTCCTCATTCTAAGCATGGCAAATCTTCTAAAGAAACTTGAAACTGACAACTCGCCAAATAATCTTGGTAACTTGAATCTAAAAACCCTATCATCCTTTGTTCTCTCTACAAACTTGCAAACCTTGGTGTTTTGAAACCTTAAGCCTTGTTACATATGACCCTTGACAGTCTATCCTTCACACAACCACTACACAAATGCCTTCAATGAAGAGTGAAGGAAATGATAACTTCTTTGTGCTTGTTTTCAAACCCTCATTAACTTCTGCCAAATCCATGAACCTAGTGTTATGAAGCCTTGCTATAGGTGATATGGTAAATAATCGAATGAATTGTATTAACATAGAGCAAAGCTCCAAATAGAGTCACAATACAGATGTTTCTAAATAATACAAGAGATGTTTCTAAGAGGAACGAATGCTAAAAAAACAATAGAAATAGAAACTATCTAAGCTAAGTAATATTACAATAGTGACCATTAATAATGTAACTAAATATTATTTTAATACCCTCCCTTAATGGTCAATCTATCAACTACACCAAGTTGCCCCCTAAATTTAACAAACTTATCCGAGCTCAGAGACTTGGTGAGAATATCTGCAGTCTGGTCCTCAGTTGGAACATATTGCAATACCATTGATCCATCTTCGACAAGCTAGCGGATGAAATGACAATGAAGTTCCACATGCTTGGTCCTTTCATGGAAGACTAGATTTTTGGCAAGTTTCAGCACCCTTGATTGTCACAGTACAAGCGTGAAGGGCCTACTTGAGACATTTGCATGTCTGAAAGCATCCTTCGAAGCCAAACTGCCTCACACGCTGCTTTAACAACTCCCCGATATTCAGCTTCAGTCGAAGAGAGAGCCACGGCCTGCTGCTTCTTGCTGGTCCATGTGACTGCACCTGTTCCCAAACTGAAAACATACCCAGAAGTAGACTTCCTGTCATCAACAGAACCTGCCTAATCTGAGTCTATAAAACCAATCAACTTAGGATCTTTGCACCTACCATACAGAATGCCAAAGTCGGAAGTGCCTTTCACATATCTCAGCACACGCTTTGCTGCAACCCAATGTTCAGCTTTAGGGGCTGTCATGAAGCGAGAGATGTGGCTCACTGCAAAACTTGAGATCAGGTCTAGTAGCAGTGAGATAGATGAGGCTGCCCACTAGTTGCCTAAATGTTGATTCATTCTCCACAAGTGAATCTGAATTGATTGATAACTTCAGCGCTTTCTCCATAGGTGTAGATGTAGGTTTGCAATCTGACATCCGAAACTTGTCCAGCAGACTTCGAGCATACTTGGACTGAGAGATAAAGATGCTATCGCGAGTCTGCCAAACCTCAACACCTAGGCAATAATGCAGAAGTCCCAAATTTGTCATGTCAAAGGATTGACTAAGATTATGTCTGATCTCATCAATCAGATATTCCGAGCTTCCAGTAATGATCAAATCATCAACATAGACAACTATAAAAAGACTATCATCAGCATACTGTTTGACATACAAATTGGAATCAGAAGGACTCCGCTGAAAACCATGATCCACTAGGTACTTATCAATTTTCATGTACCATGCTCATGGAGCATGTTTAAGGCCATAGAGTGCTTTCACTAGTTTGCATACCTGGTGTTCTTTACCAACAACCTTGAAGCCAAGAGGTTGCGTCATGTAAACTTCTTCCTGTAATTCCCGGACTACACTCTTGACATCCATTTGATGGACTTTCCATCCAAACGAGGCTGCAATAGAGAGGACAAGTTGAATGGTACTCAACTTGGCTGTGGGAGCAAAAGTCTCCTCATAGTCAATGCCCTCTTTCTGTGAGAACCCTTTGGCTACCAACCGAGCCTTATACTTATCAAGAGTTCCGTCAGCCTTACACTTAACTTTGTACACCCATTTGCAGTTAATGGGCTTCTTCCCAGGTGGAAGATCAGAAAGGACCATAGTGTTCTTCAAAAGACTATGATGCTCAACTTCCATAGTCTGTTCCCACTCAGGTATGCCTTTAGCCTCTGAATATGTCTGAGGCTCTGAGATGCTGTGAAGGTTGGCCATAAGAGCAAAATTGACTGTATTCTGCTACTTGCTCTTCTTCCGAGCAGATCTACCCTCGATCAATTCATCATCATGAAGATCACCGATGGTCTTAGCCCACCATTTAGGCCGGAGAGTAGAAGTACCAACATCTGAATCAGGAGGAACAACATCAACTGGGGCAGCTGGAATCAAATCATCAAAAGGATCCAAATCATCCTGAGGAAGGGCGGGTGGAGGAACAACAGGCTGAGGTGCCTGCACAACTGCTGAATCCCTCCCATCAAGTGGAGCTAGGGGAAGGCGAACACCCAAATCAGAAGCCTTCATAGGCTGACCCTCATGGCTAACAAAAGGAGTAGATAGATAGAAAGGCCCAATAGCCTCATCAACCACTACATCACGACTAAATATGAGACGATCTGTGTCTACATCAATCAGCCTATATGCCTTATGATTCTCACTGTAACAAGTGAACATGAGTTTCTAGCTTTTGGAATCCAACTTAGTGTGCTTGGCATCAGGAATCCATATATGAGCAGTAGAGCCAAAAACTTTCAGGTGCCTAACCCTAGGCTTGCGTCCAGACCAGGCTTCTTCAGGAGTTATCTTCTTGACAGCATAGGTAGGAGATTGGTTCAAAAGATAAATTGCAGTGTAGACTGCTTCAACATAGAACGAGCCATTTCAGTAATGGTGAGATTCCTACGTTCAACAACACCATTCTACTGAGGGGTGTAAGGTGTGGTAAGTTGGCGTTTGATGCCATGTGCAGCACAAAAATTGGAGAAGTCAATAGAACAAAACTCCCCCCCATTATCAGACCTAAGAGTGACTATCTGACAACCTGACTCTTTTTCAACTAAAGCCTTATACTACTGAAATATACCAAACACATCTGATTTATTTTTTCAAAAAATACACCCACATTTTTCTGCTAAAATCATCAACAAGTAACAAAAAATACCTGCAACCTGTAATAGAAGGAGTGTTCATTGGTCCACATACATCAACGTGAACCAACTGAAGTACCTTGGATGCTCTCCAGGAATCACCATCCGAAAAAAGAGTCCGATGCTACTTTCTGGCCTAACATGCGTCGCATACTCCATGAATCTGAGTCTGAATCTCAAGAAGACCACCAACCAGACCCTCCCGAGCTAACTGAGAGAGATAATGCATGTTCAGGTGCCCATAACGCTGATGCCAGAGTTTGCTGATGGAAGTACTCCTGGCTGCCATGGCGTGCTCATGAGAATCACCAGAATCAACGAGTTTATACAAACCATGATCCTCAAGTCCCTAGGCAACAGTAGTGTGAGTCTCTCTGTCAACAATACTGCAAGTGTGCATGCTGAAAACAATATCTAGATGAGGAGAGTGCCGCATAATCTGACTGACTGATAGAAGGTTCAGCTCCATGCCAGGTACAAAGTATACATCGAGAAATATTAGATTTCTCCCACCAGACTAAATTTGCACGTTGCCCTTTCCGACAACAGTATACTCTTCGCCTCCTCCAAAGATGACAGAATATCTGAATGGCATGTACTTTGTTGACCAATCTCTACGATGAGTGAAATGACGAGAAGCACCTGAATCAATCTACCAGGCAGAGGATTTGACATGATCCGCTAGTCTATTGGCCATAAAGGCATAGAACACAGACTCCTTCTGCTCAGTGTGCTCTACAACATGGGCTTTCTGCTTAGACTCTCCTTGCTTGGACTGTTTAGAAGCCAAGCGTTTTCGACAATCTTTCTTCATGTGGCCATACTTATGGCAATAATTGCACTGGATGTTCTTCTTGGAAGGGTCCTGGGATTGACCATGAATGGGTTGCTGAGAGGGCTGATTTTTGCCCTTATTCTTCGGAAAGGATTTGGCAGTAAATGCCTGATCTGTGGAGGATGCATGAGCACTACTATCGAACTGTTGTTTCCAACGATCTTGTTGTAGAAGTTTGTTGCAAAGCTCGGGAAACTTCAAGTCAACATTAGTTGAGGTAATGTTGAGTGTCTCGATAAAGTGCTCATAGGACTTTGGTAGACTTTTTAGGGTGATGACTACCATGTCTTCCTCCTCCATCTTCCGACCAATCGCCTCCAACTGATCACGGATGTCCTTGATTTTTGTGAGATGCTCTTGCAGAGACATCTTTTCATCCATCATGATCGAAAAAAGCATGTTCTTTAGAAAGAACGCACGGCTCTTGTCGGATGTTTCATGCAAGTCCTTCAGATGATCCCAGATTTCCTTGGCTGATTTACCAGACAGAACCTGAGGCAGCTGGTCATCGGTGACCAACAATTTAATAAGCATCACTGCTTCCCGATTTTGCTCATCAAACTTGTCCTGATCTTTACCCGCCAATGGAGGACGTGTAGTTTTGCCCAAAACAAGCTAGTCAAGGCACCGATACTCGAATATGGTTAACATTCGCTACTTCCAGGTGTTGTAGTTACGGCCATTGAACTTCTGACTGCCTTCCAACATGATGTTGGACAATGATGCCATTCTTCACGTTTTTTGAGGCACGAAAACAAGGCAGATTGACGGCACAAAACCCACAAAATTTTCTGCAAACCCTAGCATGGGTTTCAAGGTACAAATCCCGAGGATGTGCAAGTTTCAAAAACGCAGCTTTGACTAGATATTCTCCTGCCAAACAAACGAAAAGGTTGCGAGTATTCGCCAAACACAGATCGACAATCTTTGAACAAGAAAATCGCCAGAAACAACAGCAACCTCAAAAATTCGAATATGCAAAGGCCGAACAAGAAGGGCAGAACCAACCCTCGACCATGCAAATGGCGACCTCAGATTTTAAAAAATGCCAATTACAAACTCCAAATTGTGACTTAGGATAGTTGAAAACAAACTACCGACTTCAGAAAAGAACAAAAACACGAGCCTTCAAATGAAAGTCGCCACTCCAAGAAAGAAAACACCACAAACTAACACAGGAATCCGCAACTTTAAAAAACGCGACCACGGGTTTCAAACTCCGTTCAAGTAACCCCAAAAACCATCGTTAAATGCAAATTGCAGGCAGAAAAGACGTGACCTAGGTTTGCAAAAGCCGTCAATGAAAGGAACGGCGACCAGAAGCGCCTGCCAGAAGACGTCGACAGAACCCAGCAAAAACGATTGCCAGAAAATCGCGATCAGGAAAAAAAACGAAAAAAAATATCAGATCCGTGGGTCGTACGGAATACGAAGAGCACAGGAAAAAAATTCAAAAAACCGTTTCCCGCTTTGATACCTTGATATGGTAAATAATCGAATGAATTGTATTAACAAAGAGCAAAGCTCTAAATAGAGTTACAATACAGATGTTTCTAAATAATACAACAGATGTTTCCAAGAGGAACGAATGCTAAAAAGACAATAGAAATAGAAACTACCTAAGCTAAGTAATATTACAATAGTGACCGATAATAAAGTAACTAAATATTATTTTAATAATAGGTGTTGGAAGGGTCAAAACAAGTGTTGATCGTCAGAGGATTGTAATGAAACTTGAACAATCTATTGCCAATGATCAACAAGATGTTGGGAAACATGCTTCAAGGGTGTCTATTTGTGTTTTGAAGATGAAACTTAGATTTCTCTAGGTAAAAGGATTCACTTTGGATTTAAGGAGCAAGCTTTCTTGTTTATTGCCTTTCACTTTTGAATCGCCTTTGATAAGGCAGAATTTTGAAACACTTGGTAACCTTTTTGCATGTTGAAACATGCCATTTCTCTCCCCAGGCCTGCTTTCGAGACCTTGCATCTGTTTCCTTATTTTTTTAAGTTCACTTGACTTATGGATGCACTTTTCAGGCTTGTATGCACTTTTTTTTCTAAGTTCATGTTCACTTAAGTGACTTTCCTCACCAAAGCGCACCTTTGGGGTCCTGGTGCAATTTTTCATATTATTCACTTAAAACATGTCATCTTCCCCATGAAGCCCATGTTTTCTCACTTATGCACCTTGTTATTATATTTTCAAGTTGACATTATCACTTAAGTGAATAAGCATCATCTTTTGTCACTTAAGTCATTGTTTGTTCTAATTTGTCATTCCCCCGAAATAGAATAAATCATAAAATTAATTATAAACAATAATGATGCGATGCCGGTCGACTCATTCAAGATAACGATGAAAGGTAAGAACGAGCAGCGATTTAAATTAACACAGGGAGTAATTGTTAAATGCAGTTATTAAGAGTATAAAGATGCAGCAATTAGAAAGGTAGAGATTAGTTTACAAAAGATACCTCAGAGCAAAGATTTAGTGAAGATATAATAACAATTCCAAGTCATATAAGAAAAGTGAGGAAGTCGATTTGATTAAAGACTATGCTAAGCGATTAGATATATCATAATCACATTTATTATTAAAAGGTGCAGCGAACATTTACAAGAGGAGAAATCAAAGACAAAAGCAACAATCAGCATATAAGACAAAAATTGGCTTATTTTTAATAGATAACAAAAGGTACGATTAAGGAGAATAATAATAAGTGACTCCTCTCCTTGTGTTAGCACTAATAAACATAAAGCAGCGATTCATTAAGACAGAGGTTACATTCAAAAGGTGATGCGATCCCTTAGTAGGTATGTCTATTATAAAGAGTGGTGTCCCTCATGGAAGTCGCCCTCCTTCAAGAGGATGTAAGTTGTTTCATGAAGACGTCTCCCTTCATAAGAAGATAGGGTATAAGAGGAATAAATACTCAAAAGAAAGTATAGAAGGCATTAAAAAAATATCTGAAGCATAACAGCATAAGAGAAAGAAATATATATTAGCAGAGCTAAATCTGCAGTCATACATCAGCATAGATAAATAAGTAAGAAATACAATGCATGACTTAAGAGCAGATATCTGAAGTGAACAACAGATCAGAGCTTAAGGTGTTAATATTCCAATCCACTAGGGTAATATAGAGATTATTATTTAGTTTTATATATGAATCTATTGCAAATCTTTGCCACATGTTAATAAGCATTAAAATATACATAAAACACTGCAACAATATGTCAAAAGGGAAGGAAGGAAATCTGCTTTAAGGGAGAACAGCTTAGGGCACTCTGCTACAGTGGCAAGTAGGGAGAACAGCTAGACAAGCACCCTATTGCATTGTGAAAGGGAGAGAACGGCTAAGGGAACCCTATTGCAATTTCCCTTCCAATCCCTACGTCGAGGGACTGTTGATAAAATTAGAGATTCACATACAAATCAAACTTGCTACATAATGATGAATATATGATTCCCTTGCAATAATAATGGGTTTATTTCATGAACTATGTTTGCAATGTTACCTAACTAATTGCAGGTCGCTAGAACAGAATTAGTATATCTTATTCCTAGGTAAAGAGATGTACCCCTAACTACCTTATATGCTTGTTCCATTTGGTTTTGTGAATTTCGACAGAAAAGAGATTGATCCAGCAAGGGGACATTACACATGTATTCATGTTGAATATTATAATAGTGATTAGAATTCTATTTGTAACATCATTGGCTTATATGTCTATTTATCTGTTGATAACTAACATGATTGCAGGACCTAAATCAGGTTTATCTGCTTAAAGCATTCAATTGGTAAGTTACAACCCTAACTATGTTAAATTTGTGATTCTAAGGCAAGATTTAGGGCAACCCCAAAAGGGGACATTACATAATTTGTCTATGTTACCAGTTCATTTAGGAAAACCCCCGGATCCGAGCTCAAACCCAACTTTGGTCTTGGTTTAGATCCCCTGTGGGGTTCTCTAGGGTCCTACCAACTAGGCCTATATCCAGCCAATTCACTACTAGGTGAACTTGGGCAAATGCAGGTCTGTTTTGTAGGACACAAATAGAAACTGGGGTGAATCCGTCTGAAAAAACATTGTTTAAAAAAAATGTTTCTTTGACTAAAAGGTTGACTATTCAGCTTTAAAATGTGAGCCCTAACCCTAAAAGTGACATCTAAACTATTTGAAAGTTTGAAACACTAAAACAAACTCATTTTACACCATTTTGACTACAAAAGACACAAACCAAGTACACTTGCTGAACTTTCATTCTTGCTTGTCATTACACAAACAGAGCTGAAGGTTGATCATTGAAAGTTCCAAAGTGGTTGGATTACTAATCCTTCACATGTGCAAAAGGCCATTTGCTGTGAAGGAGATCGTAGAGGAAGATTTTTAGATTGGAGGTAATTGTTTTGGTTTCTTTTTGTCATTTTTTCTTTTACAAACAAACTCTCTTGTTTTGTTTTCATTCTTCTATGTTTAAAATATTAAATGAGTTAGGATATATATATATATATATTCCTAACTCATTTAATATTTATATATATATTTGTTTTATTTGTTTGGAATGTGTTGTTTTTCAAATTTATTTCCATAGGGATTACAATGGCATCTAGTTCTAGCTCCATGGGCCAAGCCTACTTAAAATCAAACCTAAATTCACCATTGTGAAAGTATGTTGATATAATACATGTTCCAAGTGGTGGGGTATGTTTGAGTTTGCAATGGGTACATGATGTGAGGTATACAAGCTCATATAGTAGGGTGAAAACCCATTTGTGTGGTATTCCTGGAATGGGCATCAAAGCTTGCCCAAGCAATAAGGTGCACCTATGCCAACATCTAAAGTGATGGAATATATTAGAGAGCAAGTGCAAGCAAAAGAAGCAATTGCCCATAGAACAAGTCATCCTTTGGCAAGGAAAGGATCTCAAGCAATGAGGCCCCCTCCTTCCCCATCTATTCTTAGAGTTGTGGTAGAAAGCCACCCATTTTTTACCACATCAAGAAGAGCCTGTTTCACATAAGAGAACAAAGGGACCATTGGAAAAGGCATTTCAAAATGAATCCTAAGAGATTGCTAATCAACACATTGCAAGATGCATCTATGTATATGGTTTGTCTTTCAACATTGTTCACTAACCATATTGGCAACAAATGGTGAACAAAATTAATAAAGCTCCAAAAGGGTACTAAAGCTCAAGTTATGAAAAGGTGTGTAGCACCTTATTGGCAAAGGAGGTGAAACTTGTAGAAAATTCATTAAAGCCCATTAGGGATTCGTGGGTCAAGACGAGGGTGTCCATTGTTTTTGATGGATGGAAGGACGCCAAAAATCAGCCCTTGATCAATGTGATTGTCATGTCCCCTAAAGGGGCAATGTTTTTCAAAGTTATGGACTATACGGGGCAGATAAAGGATACAGGATATATTGCTGACATCCTCTTAGGGGCCATTGAGAAAGTGGGGCCTAGTAATGTTGTCCACGTCTGTTGTACCAATACAAAACTCAACTTTTGTCTTGCTTCTGGTCCATTTTATTGTCGTCAATCAATCATCACTTGCATGTTGCTCAATATTAGTGGTAGTCTCCTCCCATTAGGTTGTAAGGGCATTGTGTCATAATCTTCTTTTTCAAGTAACATCTCTTGCAGGTCATTCAAGTTTGCAGCCATTCCAAGATGAAATAACAATGACATTCGAGATTGATGATGGATATGGCAAAGGAAGCAGTGTGGAAATGACTAAGGCATGAAGTTTTGAAAGAAAATGGCCATAACCAATGGCATTCTCTCCCCAAATCTCCACCAACATGATCAAAAATGGCAGACTTAAGTGAATTCTGCGTTGACATTTGAAGAATGGCAAACACATTTCTTTCTTCTGCCTCTCTCAATGCAAGCACACTTTTTAGGAGGCTCTGCCACATGTTTTCTCTGCCAAAACAAATCTTCAAGGGCAAGATCAGCAATCAGCAAATGATGAAGTCTGAGCATACTTTTATGGTTGCAAAACCATGACAAAACTCCACCAAACTTGAAAAGGCTTCATGGAAATCTATTACACAGGTAATTGGTAAATTATTGGATGATATTCACATAGAGCAAAGGCTCTTAAATAGGTTACAAGTAATTACAAAGAAAGCAAGTTTCTATATTTAGAAACTGCCAAAGACTGCCAGAGATCGACACACGATCTTGTCATAATTACATACCGTTACAAGAAACTGACCATTAACTAAAAATAGGAGATTCTAAGTAAAGAATATCTTAATACCCTCCTGTTGTGACCAAATCACACATCGCCCCATTGCAAATGGGGACCCCCCTTTTTTTGAGCTCAGATGCTTTGCATTAGGTTTTTGATGATGTCCTTTTCATGATGAAGTCAGTGGTGTTTGAGTCTTAGAGCCCCTTGATGACCTGATCCTGATGTTTGAGACCCTGAAAACGACTAAGTCTGGTATCCCGATCCTGAAGATCCTGAAAATTGGCTAAGTCTGAAATCTGGTGGATCCTCAAAAATCTAGAACCTGCATGCTAAATCTGGTGGATCTGAGACCTATCTCAAACATCCTGAAAGGTATATTGAAAAATATTTAAAGTATAAGAAATTCAATCTCTAAACTTATACTTATACCTTACCTCGGGCACTGTCAGTTCTGGGCGCGAAATTACTCCAGGATCACCTCAAAACTCCGCCTAGAATTTAAGGGCACCTTTCATCATCTAGACACCCTAAAGATTGTGCCTTGGGCAAGGAAGCCTTCAAATCAAAGCGCCTTGATTCAAATTGATGTTGCGAAGCTTGAAACATTGCAAATTCGACAAGGAAGAGGCATGAATGTCTAGGCGCCCATTGCATGTTCAGAGGATCTCAAGAATTGCGCCTTAGGATAAAGTAGATGAGTTTTAGCGCCTATACCTTGTTGTTATTGTCTTTAGGCGCCTTGATGAGAAATAAGATTTAAACTATTGATGGATGGGCGCCTAAGGAAGGATGGTTGTTTGGACCCCATCACTTTGAGCGCCTTGTATATAAAGTCTCTAAAATGACTAAAATATGTTAAAGAACTTAAGGCGCCCTTTGCCTCCAAGGTAATCTCCTCTAGGCGCCTAGCAAATGACTAATTTGAGGATTGAATTGGGCGCCTTGAAGCCAAAGAAATGATTAAGAACCCTGCACAAGCCAACATTAGCGCCTTGAGGTGAGAAGATGCCTCTATGAAGCTCAAGCATGAGTAGGAATTGTTTGAAAGATCAAATGAGTTTTAGGCACCTTGGTGTAAGGTAAAGTTTAAACTAATGATTGAAGGCGCCTTAGGTTGAAGGTCATGGGTTTAGGCGCCTTGATGTAGGTTGGAGTTCAGATCAATGATAGATAGCGCCTAAAGTTCAAGAAGTCTCACAAGGATGTAATCAAGTGTTGGAGAGCTTAAAAAAAGGTCAAGAATGAGCAAACAAGTCTAGGCGCCCTTCATACATTAGACTACCTCATTTTGGCACCTTAGCATGAAGAGATGTTCAAACTAACCCAAAGTTGCGCCTTAGTATGAAAGAGCATGATATGTTTAAGCTAACTCCTATCATGATGTTTGAGATCCTGAAAATGACTAAGTCTGGTAGCCTGAAATCCTGAAACACTGAAAATTTGACTAAGTCTGAAATCTGGTGGATCCTCCAAATTCTATAATTTGCATGTTAAATCTAGTGGATCCGAGACCTATCTCAAACATCCTGAAAGGTATATTGAAAAATATTTAAAGTATAAGAAATAAACTTATACTTAAATATATTTTTCAATATACCTTACTCCTTGGACTTCCTTTTCTGGGCGCATTTCTCTACTCGCAATGACTCCAGATGGCACCTGCAACTCAGGGCGCCTCCCATCATTCCAACCAACTTCAGAATTGCGCCTTGACATGAAATGAACACAAGAGCAAATCACTTTGAGCGCCTTGGGTTGAAGTTGTATGGTTTTGGTGCCTTGAAGCCTAAGTGATTTGATTTTAGGCGCCTTGATAAAGCAACTTGAGATCATGTTGAAACAAGGCGCTCTTCCTTGAGGGAATCATTCTAGGCGCCTTAAGGATAAAAGAGCATAATGAATGTTGAGATTAGGCGCCTTAGGAGAGATTGCCCATTTTAACTTCCTAGATGAGCGCCCTGGAATGGATTGGTGGTGGAGATCACTTTAGCGCCTTAGAAGATTTGTAAAGCACCTAGAGGTTAGAGTGAAGTCTATGAAAGTGATAGCATGAATCAAACCCCAAAGTACACCTAGCAACTTTCACAGGATGATGCTTAAAGGAATTGAGGTAAGACACTTAATTAGGTGCCTAGAAGAGAATTTGCGCCTTAGCATAAAATAAGCTCTAGAAGATGTGGAATGTAGCGCCTAGAAGAGGATATACTCCAAAACATTCTAACTTGAGCGCCTGGATGTCAAAGGAGGTAGATCAATCACATGGGAAAACATTAAACCCCTTCAAGGCGCCCATTCCTGCCTCTGCCAACTCAATTGGTGCCTTGGAAGCAATTACATTAAAATACATCTTTGAATGAATCTCTCAAGTGGGATTGACCTTCTTTAAACCTTTACAATTGCTAGAAATCATTTGAAATAATGAATGTGGGACTAAATGATGTTAGGCGCACTTTGTTCTTATTTTTACCTATATTTGGGCCTAAGTTTGAAGTGGCATTATTACATGTTTCAAGTTGTTTTATCTTATAAAGTCATTGATATATTGTTTATCTTGTCTTGTAGGTATATCAAAAAGGATAGGAGTTGTTCAAGGAGTTACCTTCATCCAAGGAGTGAAGTCAAGAAATTGTTATTGCAAGAAGAAGCATCATGCTAGCCACCTTTGGAGATCACTTCAAGATCATCATCAAGTTGAGAAGAGTGTTGGTGAAGCCAAGGAATCATCTAAAGGATAAGCATCTGAGTCATCTTCAAGTTGCAGAGGGAACACTACTCTAAAGGATCAAGTTCAAGTCCCCTACATCCATGACATCATGTTAGATCACATCAAATTCAAGTGTACTTCATCAAGGATAATTATGTTCGAAACATTCATCCATCCAAGCTTCAAGTCAAGTTCTCCCAATCTTCAAGATTCATCAAGCTTCAAAGTCTCTTTGAGAGGTTATCTACTCCACATCCAAAGAAGGTGTTATCATCTACACTCCAAGAGGGTCACTTCAAGGTCAACATGCCAAGTGCACTACTTCATCTTCATCCGCAATAGCATCATGTCAGAGACATTTCATCCATTCAACTTCAAGTTCCATTCAATCTTCAATTCTAAGAGAGTCTCTTACTCCATGACATCAATGAAGCATCATCATTTACTCTACTTCAAGTCTTCATCATCTACTCCAATTCAAGAATGAGGTCATCATCATCTACATCCAGAAGCTACAAAGAAGATCATCATATATCTTACCTGCAAGAAGAAGAAACATTACAAAGTCAATCAAATGAGCTACAAGTATCATACATCCAGTCTACAAGAAGGATGAACAAGGCAAAGATCTACAAGATGTATTCCTAAACATACAAATTCAAGCAATCACATTGAATACATCACACAAAGATGATACAATTTTCAAAGTATGCTGAAGTGGCATCTATGTGGCGAGTACACATCATTTTAAATGCATTAAATGTATCATTTAATAAAAGAAGTCAAAGGGATTCCTATGTGGAAGATATTTTAAATGATTTCGCCTTACCTTATCACATTGGAAAATGTGCCTTCATTGCCTCTCTCTTTTGTGCTAAAAATAGCAAGTTGTTGTAACTACCTTTGAGGTGGCACAATCTAGACCCTTGGCTATCAAATTAATCTCAGCCATTCATTGTATCCTGGAGCACTATATAAAGGCCTTGTTGCCTCATTTGTAAGATATAGAGAGTAGATCATTAATAGTAGTAGACTGTAGATTAGATTTTAGGAGTAGAATAGGAGACTCTCGAAATTCTCTGAGAGGGCTTAAAATTGTTGTAAATATTTTCAAGATTAATGCAAAAGACATTGGAGTTCGCTTGGTGTTTAAGTGTTATCTTGTGAAGTAACATGGTTTCTTGTACTTCAATGGAATGGAGAGATGTTTCAAGTAAAGTAGATTAGAAGTTCTTTGTTGTAATGTATGTTGTATTGAATATTTGATCAACTCCTAGCTCATGCTTTTAACATTCATCGCTGGTGAATTGTTGTGTAAAGCTAGTCTGAGCTTATTTGTTTAAGTTCGATTGTGGATGCTTGTTTGAGCTGCGCCATTCGATGGGTGCTCATATGAACCTTCATGATTTGAAAACCTTTCGCATAACCTTAGGAGATTGCACCAGCTTCATGTAGTTGTAGGCACCCTTGGCGAAGTGAAGTTAGGTTTATCGAGGAGTTTGTCTGTTCAATACCTCATCATTGCCTCATTGACCTTAGATAGTTTCCTAAACCCTTGCCCTTTTTACTTTTCTTCATTATTGAAACCTTGTATATACATCATCCACACCGAAGGAGAGGTGAGCTGAATGAAAGGAGAAGAATCTGCCTAAGTCCCTTTGTGTTTAACAGCAAAATCATACTTAGTCACTGAGCTATCTCTTACAAAATCATAAGAAAGGAACCTTGGAGTCATCTTGTTTGATCACTTCGTTCAGCATTCGAGAGGCTTTGCTCAAGAGGGAGTCAGATACTTTGTATTTCACTCTAATTGTTGACTTGTCTAAAAACAAACATCAACACCTCCCTTAATGGTCAACCAATTCACTACACCAAGAGACCCCCTGAATTTGACAAACTTGTCAGGACTAAGGGACTTGGTGAGAATATCAGCTGTCTGATCCTCATTCGGAACATACAACAACTGAACTGATCCGTCTTCAACCAACAATCTGATGAAATGACAATGTGTCTCGACATGCTTGGTTCTTGCATGGAAGACCGGATTCTTGGCAAGTTTGAGAACTCCCTGATTGTCACAAAACAGGGGAGTTGGACCTGCTTGAGATAGTTGCAGATCGGCAAGCATCCGGCAAAGCCAAACTGCCTCACAAGCTGCTTTTACTGCACCGCAATACTCAGCTTCTGTGGAGGAGAGTGCTACAACCTGTTGCTTCTTACTGGTCCAGGTGACAGCACCGGATCCCAAACTGAACACATACCCAAAAGTTGATTTTCTGTCATCAACTGATCCTGCCCAATCTGAATCTGTGTAGCCTCTAAGGCTGGGATCAGAATTCCTTGTGTAAAGAATTCCAAAGTCAGAAGTGCCTTTCACGTACCGCAGCACATGCTTAGCCGCTAGCCAATGAACAGCCTTAGGAGCTGTCAAAAATCGTGAAATGTAGCTGACTGCAAAACTGATGTCGGGTCTAGTAGCAGTTAGATAGATAAGACTGCCTACTAGCTATCTAAACAGAGACTCATCAACCACTGGTGAGTAAGACGTAGCAGACAGCTTAAGTCCTTTTTCCATCGGGGTGGAGGCTGGTTTGCAGTCCTGCATTCGAAACCTATCCAGAAGACTGTGAGCATACTTCGACTGAGAGATGAAGATGTTGTTCTGAGTTTGCCAAACCTCAACACCTAGACAATAGTGTGAAAGTCCCAAATCTGTCATATCAAAGGATTTGCACAGGTCCTGTTTGATCTTATCGATCAGGTGTGTCGAGCTACCAGTAATGAGCAAGTCATCCACATAGACAACGAGCAACAATATATCATTACCAGTATGTTTGATGTACAAATTTGGGTCAGATGGACTCCGCTTAAAGCCATGATCTGTGAGGTACTTGTCGATTTTGATGTACCATGCTCTTGGAGCCTGCTTCAAGCCATAAAGTGCTTTGACCAGTCTACAGACTTTTTGTTCTTGTCCGGCAACCTTGAAACCAGGTGGCTGCGTCATATAGACTTCTTCCTGCAACTCACCGTTGAGAAAGGCACTTTTGACGTCCATCTAATGGACTTTCCATCCAAACTGGGCTGCTAAGGCAAGGACGAGCCGTATGGTACTCATCTTGGCTGTAGGAGCAAAAGTCTCCTCATAGTCGATGCCTTCTTTCTGTGAGAAACCCCGAGCAACACGCCGTGCTTTGTACTTGTCCAAGGTTCCGTCAGCCTTGTACTTAACTTTATACACCCATTTGCAGCTAATGGGTTTCTTCCCTAGAGGAAGATCTGAAAGGACCCAAGTGTGGTTCTTCTGAAGGCTCTGGAGTTCTGATTCCATCGCCGTATCCCACTCTGGAATACCTTTAGCCTCTGAATACGTCTGAGGCTCATAGACACTGTGCAGATTGGCCATGAGAGCAAAGTTTACTGTATGCTGCTGTTTGCTCTAATTCTGGGAGGATCTACCCTCAACAAGTTCATCATCATGAAGATCGGCAATCGTCTGAGACCACCATTTAGGGCGATGGGTAGATGGGACAACTTCAGGTTCAGCAAGAGGTTCTGGAACAGGTGCATCATGGAGAACAGGTGCATCAGGAGGATACTCAGGATCATCCTCAGGGATGTCAAACTAAGAATCATCGGAGTCTGAAGAATTATCAGCATCCCTCCCACAAGGGGGACTTAAGGGAATACGGACACCCAAGTCAAGAGCCTTCAAAGGCTGGTCTTCGGACTGCTACACAGAGGAGGGAGAGAAGAAAGGTCCCCGCTCTTCATCAAAAACCACATCACGACTGAAGATGAGACGTTCTGTCTCAATGTCAATTAGCCTGTAGGCTTTGTGGTTATCGCTGTATCCTGTGAACATGAGTTTCTGACTCTTGGAATCCAGTTTGGAGTCTGGTTGTTCCATTGTAACTCTTAGGTCAGATAATGGGGGGGAATTTTGTTCAAATGCGTTCTCTAACTTCTGAAAAACTGAAAACACATCTGATTTCTGTCTAAGAAAGTAAACCCACATGTTCCTACTGAAATCATCAACAAACAATAAAAAATATTTGCATCCAGTAACTGAAAGAGTATTCATAGGGCCACAAACATCAACATGAACCAACTGAAGTACCTTGGATGCGCGCCAAGAGTCGTCAGTCGGAAATGGCGTGCGGTGTTGTTTCCCAGCTTGGCACGATCCGCAGACACCGAAGTTCTGAGCCTGAATCTCAAAGAGCCCATCTACCAAGTGCTGTCGGGAGAGCTGAGACAGGTAGTTGACATTTAGGTGCCCATACCGCTGATGCCAGAGACTGGTAACCGAAGAGTGTCGAGCTGCTAGGGTTGATTCAGGAGGACCATCCGAATCCACAAGTCGATAAATACCATGGTCCTCAATGGCAACAGCTACAGTGCATTTGGTTTCCCGATCGATGATCGAGCACTGGTGAGCACTGAACCCCACATCAAGGTGTGGAGAATGTTTCATGATCTGGCTGACTAAAAGCAAGTTAAGTTCCATACCAGGAACATAATATACGTTGAGGAATATGATTTTCAACCCACCAGACTGAAGCTGAACAGTGACCTTCCTGGCAACTGTGTACACTTCTCCACCACCGAAGACCACTGAATCACTAAAAGGGGAGAGTTCTGTAAACCAGTCACGACAATGAGTGAAGTGACGCGAAGCACCTGAATCAATGTACCAGGCAGAGGATTTTGCATGGTCTGCGGGTCTTTTAGCCATGAAGGTGTAAAACGCAAACTCCTTCTGCTCAATGTGCTCCGCACTGTTGGCCTTATGCTAAGACCCTCCCTGCTTCTGTTTAGAAGCAATACGTGCGCGACAATCTTTCTTGATGTGTCCAAACTTGTG
Source organism: Cunninghamia lanceolata (assembly GCA_027924645.1). Lineage (NCBI taxonomy): Eukaryota > Viridiplantae > Streptophyta > Pinopsida > Cupressales > Cupressaceae > Cunninghamia > Cunninghamia lanceolata. Next base: position 8,184,423 of record BSBN01000677.1, on the reverse strand, counting down.
ACAGTAGTTACACTGAATGTTCTTCTTACCGCTATCCTGAGATGGCGCTGGCTGATGATTCTGCTGTGGAGGCTGACTTTTGCCTTTATTTTGAGCCTGAAACTTGGCTGCAAGCCTGCTCTGAAGAGGACGAAGAAGCTCTACTACCAAACTGTTGTTTCCAGCGATCCTGCTGCAAGAGGATAGTACAGAGTTCTGGAAACTTCAGATCAACATTAGCTGATATAATGTTGAGAGTCTCAATGAAATGTTCATAGGACTTAGGTAGACTTTTCAAAGTGATCACAACAAGGTCTTCTTCCTCCATTTTTCGACCAATGGCCTCCAGCTGATCTCTGATCCCCTGGATCTTGTTTAGGTGCGTCGGTAAAGATGTCTTCTCATCCATCATGATAGAAAACAGGATATTTTTCAGGAAGAATGCACGGCTCTTGTCGGAGGTTTCATGCAAACCCTTCAGATGGTCCCAAATCTCCTTTGCTGTCTTTCCAACCGGAATCTGAGGTAGTTGATCATCGGTGACTAATAGCTTAATGAGCATGACTGCTTCACGGGTTTGTTCGTCAAACGTATCCTGGTCTTTACCCATCGTTGCTGGACGAGTGGTAGTGCCTAGAATGATCTGAGCGAGGCAGCAATATTCAAAGATGGTCATCATTCGCTGCTTCCAAGTATTATAATTTTTGCCATTAAATCACTGACTGCCTTCCAACATGATGTTGTTCAAACTCGCCATCTTGCACACTTTTCGAGGCACGAAAAACGAGGTACTGAGAAGAGGCGAAAAAGCACGAAACCTAAAGCACAAATTTCAATGTACGGAGGTAGATACAGAAACAGATTTCAAGACAAAACTGCTGACACAAAAATCGAGGCATGGACTTCGAGATAATCGGAAAAATCTGGAGTCAACCCAAAAAAGATCTCGAAAAACCCAGAAAGAATATCTGGTCAGAAAAAAATTTCGACTAAAAAAGGAGGGTCAAAACCCTAGCCGAAAAATCCAGATGCCCTAGGCGGCCATGGCAGCCATGAAAACACAGACCAACTGTTGAAAGAATCAATGTTGTTCAAAGCATATACCAGAAACGGCGAGTGATTTCAACAAATCACGATCAGGAATACTGAAAAAAAACGTGATTAAACTGCACAGAAATTGCGAGAGAAAATCTCAAAGAAACGCGGGCAGAAACGAAGGAAGAATAATGAAGCGCCGTCCTACCGAAAACGCGACCACCACTGGCTTGAAATCACGGCCAGAGAGAATGTCAAGAGTCTGCAAGGAGAAACGCGACCTTCAGACAGGTTCCAACCCACTGAAAACCTTCAGGAGGCAGTAAAAAACGCGACCAGGAACCACGCGGGCTGAGTGAAAAGAAATCGCAGCGCAAAGAAGGGCGGAAATGTTAAACAAAGCCCACGAATTTGCAAAAGACTAATCACGATTTCAACCGACAAGTAAATCGCGACCTGTCGCAGGAGAACCCTCGAAAACAAAGGGTCCACGACCCTGTAGGGAGCCCGAAAAAAAATTTCGAAATTACGTGCCAAAAAAAAATAGGAGCCAAAAACAAGTATTTCGGATTTCAAAAAAAAACTCAATAATTTCAAAAGAAATTATATTTTCGAAAGCGAACAAGGCTCTGATACCATATTACACAGCTAATTGGTAAATTATTGGATGATATTCACATAGAGCAAAGGCTCTTAAATAGGTTACAAGTAATTACAAAGAAGGCAAGTTTCTATATTTAGAAACTGCCAGAGATCGACACACGATCTTGTCATAATTACATACCGTTACAAGAAACTAACCATTAACTAAAAATAGGAGATTCTAAGTAAAGAATATCTTAATAAAATCAAGTGCACCTTTTGAGTGGCTTTGCCACTTGTTTCTTCCGCTCAAACATCATAAAACAAGGTAAGTGCTTAAGTGTTTTCCACCAAGCTGAATGAAAGGGAATTAAAGATCAGACTTAGGGGCACTTTTTCGTTGGCTCTGTGATCAACTTTTTTCGCTAGCAAAATGGCAAGTTGATTAGTGATCTATGCCTAGCACTTTAAAGAGTGTTCCACAAGGATTATCCCCCCCAAAAATCGGATGTTTCCAAGACAGGGACATCCCCAAGACATGGGGACTTGGGGGAAATGTCCCCTTGTCTTCCCGCCGCCACACCACCACAAACCCGAGGACCTTTCCAAAACCTCTCCCTCAAAGAGGGGACATTTCTTGGACGTCACCCTATTTTGGAGACGTAGAGACATCCCCAAGACCCTCAAGGGACTCCCTTGCACCTCCCAACCACACCCAAGATGCCCAGGCATCCCCTACGGCAATTGAGGCAAACAATTCATTTTTTAATCAAATTGTTTTTGGATCTTCGTGCTAGTAACCTAACCCTAATGGTCTATGGGCCCAACCCACACCCTAAGCAATCACAAAAATGAAAAAATGAGAAAGTCTAAAGGCTGCAGGAGAGAGTACTCAATATTAGGCTAGGAAAAGTGAGAGTAGAAGCAAGAGTGAGAGCATTAGCCAAGTCTTCATTAGTTGAGTACAAACATTAGGAAGAGTGAGAACAACAGGAAAAGGAAGAGCAAGTGCCAAGTCTTTGTGGAACACTAAAAAATTGTGTAGCTCTCATCATTTAGACTGGTTAGATTCCTTAGATTCACTGTTAGTTTCTGAAGAATGAAGATATGGTTAGAAACAGTAAGGACTTAGTGTTGCAGAAAACATAGTGTTAAAATTGTGAAAATGGCGTGCACCATGAAGATTTGTGTGGTACCGAAGGCCTTATTTGGGCTTGGTGTCAAGGGCTCCGTTGTCATGTCCCCTCTGCCCAAGGGGAATAAACTAAGTTACCAGTTCTGGTACTGGGTCGGATTCGGGTTTGGTCAAAAAAAAATTTGGGTGTGGGTTCGTTTTGGGTTCGTCCATACAAAAACATATAAAAATCAAAAATATATTCATATTTGCAATAGTAGTTAAGTATATATATATATATATAAAATAGGAAACGTATCTAATATCTATTTATATATATTATAATTTATAAATATATTATGTAGATATTTAAATATAAATAAGAAATAAAATATATATTAATATAAATATATTTACATATAAACAAAAAATAAAAATATAATTATATATTAATATATTATTGTAATTATATATTAATATATTATCATAATTATATATTAATATATGAGAAATATAAAATACATAAATAGAAATATATTAATATAATTATATAAATATAAATAGTTTATATATATAGAAATAAAACTATATTAATATTAATATCTAAAGACTAATTTATATAACATAAATATATAAATATATATAAATATAAATAAATACAAATAATATAAATTAATGTAAACTATTAATAATATTTATTATTAAGAATAATATAAATAAAGTATTAATAATATTAGTATTAATGTAAACTATTAATAATATAAATCTAAATATAAAATTTGCCCGATAGGCTTTTATATGAGAGCATTATAGTGTTGGAATCGTCTCATGCGGGAAAATTTCTGAACTCGTCAGTTATTTCTATCTCTCACGCCGGAAAATTTCTGAACTTGTCGGTTATTCCTAGAGAATCCTCTCACACCGGAAAAATTCTGAACTCTTCGGTTATTCCTATCGAATCATCTCACGCTGGAAAATTTCTGAACTCGTCAGTTATTCCTATCGGCGTTATTCGCGTTATTCCTATCCGGTATTCCTTTCTCCAAACCCTCGGATTCGTCACGGCAACAGAAAAACAAGAGCAAATTCATTAGAAATTCATTGACCTTCATTCGGGTTGAACACACAGTATGATTTTCGAACCCTGTCTGAACCCCCGCCAAAACCAAACCCGGATCTAGATCCGAGACGGATCGAACCCGAACCGGCAGGTTTGTAGGGCCAAACCAGTAACATAGGGAATAAACTATTATTATTTTAATATAAAGTGTTTATAAACACTACACTAATAATAATATAATATTGCCCAACGGGTTTGGGTCTAGTGGTGGGGAGCGAGGAGTTTCACACCATAGACCCAAGTTCAAATCCCACCAGGCGGGGGCTCCCTTGTAGTGGCCATGGGGACACCTAGAGGTAGGGGTCGCACTTATAGCAATGCATGGACCAATGCCCACCCCCATGTTTCGCCATGGGGGCACCTTGAGGTAAGGTCGAGTGTAAGCATATTAAGGAACCAAGCTCACCCCCATGTCCTTTATGAGATGCCCCCCACCAGCTCGGGCTAGTGTAAAATTTCTCGAGGCCCCCAAGATCTTGTATCTTGACTTACCCGCGACATGTGGAGTGGCGCATTTGCATGTTGCCCAGGGGGTACATCCCTGGTCTTAATTTTGTGAACGGAGTTGTGGTTGAATGGCATAGGCCAAATGGTTCTCACGATGGAGATCCAAGTTTGAATCCCCCAAGTAACATGTGGTTTCTATGTGGCCTCTAAGTTGATTAAGTTGGATAAGTAGATATGTTGATGGGGAGGAGGTCCCCCTTGTGACCTCCAATGCTTACGAAACAAAATAATAATAATAATAATATAATATTTTAATAATAAAAAGAATGATAGTTTCCTATACGTTGGCGTCATAAGTGGATTCAATTGCAAATGTGGTCAGCTTCATTTGGATTATTCCAAATCGGCATAAAAGAGCACCCAAGATTTCATTTTGTGCATCTGAATTAGAATTTTAATAGCAATCCACATTTTGTGATTTCATACCGCTTGGGACGAAACCCTCAAGTGAGTGATAACTGGTAGGACAAAAATCCTGCCATTGTTGTGTCTTTTTGAGCAAATTTCACCTACAAAAGTTTGCAAGCGCCTTAACAAGGTATCATTTCTCTTTCAGGTCTACGCAGTCATTGTTTCAGGTCACTGGTTTGATCCCACAGTGAGGTATGAGTTTGGAGGGCAGCAAAGTGTTTTCATTGCATACACAAGTCCACCTGGAGTGTTCACTGCTTAAAGAGATTTGAATTGTAGCGCCTATATTTCATTTGAGGGTCTCTGTATTTGTGTTCGCTGGCATCTGGATTAGGCGCGACTAGCACCTAGAGACTACACTCACAAATCCTATCTACCAGATCGCGTGGGAAGGCCTGAGTTATCGATAGAAGATTAGGTGTCTTTAACATGGGGTACAACCAGAAACATGGTCAAGATCTCCCACAACTGGCAGTAGCAAATTATTATTGGTTGATTCTTTGCGGCGATTGTTCAGTCTGTGGCACTAGGGGTTGCCGGGCTTATCATTGGTGAAGTGCCCAGGTTAGTCCTACTGCAGAAGCAGTGCAGAAGTTCAGCATTGGTTACTCCTGCCCCACACATTTGTTCACAAATCTAATTGACTATATCTGATTCAGTTTGGGCTCACAGTCTAACCAGCAACCTGACCTCATTCAACACTTGTATAATCACGGTCAGAAATCAGAAATTTCTAATTTGAATATCATTGTAATTCTGATCTATGTCATTTTCAAGGAATTCTAATGATACTGAACCATCTCAATTTTTTGAGTAAGATTTCATGTACTAAACATTGAGGTATTAAAGCCAAGGTTGCACGGAGACGCATCTCCGACCCCCTGTCTCTTGTCTCGGAGACTTGATTGGGTGCGTCTTCCTTCGTAGGAGACTTCTAGTCGCGTCTCCCACTCGTCTCCAAGTACCCTACGTCAATAAAAAGGCGTCTCCACTTGTTTTTCTTTTTCTACCTTTCATTTTTCTGTTGTTTTCGCACAAGCTCAGTGGATTCTTACTCCTACGGACTTCAAACCTCAATACTAATGTCTACAGTAATATATATACATTAAGCTATATGAAATTGTTACAAGTAAGCTATAAGCCTATAAATAATATATATACAGTAAGCTACATTAAATTGTTACAAGTAAGCTATAAACTTAAACTTTACCAGTTCTCTTGTTTTGAAAGTTCAATGTCATGATATTTTCAGTTTTAATGTTAGCATATTAATAAATTAATAAAATTATTAAATTATATTTTAAAAAAATGGCGTCTCCAAGCACCCCTGTCTCCTATTTTTCAAAAACAAACGTACCGGACTGGTACCGGTCTCCTGTACCAGTACCAGTACCAATCTCCATGCAACCTTGATTAAAGCAAAGATATTAGTCATGTGCATGAATTGTTTCATTCTGATGCTAACTGTTCCTTTACCTATACATTCTCTATGGTAATCTAATAAAAGCTAACAGCATTCTGAAAGTGAAAACAGCCGTAGGGTTTGATAACTATATCAAGGATATTACATCCGCCTCTCTATCCCACCCTATACCCTGACAAGGAACATGCCAAGGGCACTGCCCCCAAAACCCACAAGGGGCACTATCCCTCAAACCCACTAAGGGTGCTGCCCCCAAACCCCCGCAAGGGGTGCTGCCCGTCAACTCCACTAGGGGCTCTGCCCTGAGACCCCCGCCCACCACCATCCTGCCACCGCCCCATATCTAGGCCTTTGGTCCCCACATCCCCCCGTCCCAAGACTCCATGGAACATAGCTTTAAAGTGACATCCATACAAAAGTGGTGTACATTTTGAGTGGCCTAACCTATGAAATGTTCCACCAAGGATAGTGAACACATGCCAAATGTCTTATGAAATTCTGCCAGCCAGCAGTAGGAGCTAGTGAGTTAAAACTTGGCACACTTTTTGGTGGCAGCAACCCAGAAGATCTATGCTCAGCACTTAAAGTACACTTTTTAGATGGTTGAACCCTTATGAAGTTGCACCTAGGACAGAAAATGTGGCAATAGTGTCATGAATATGCACTAAACATGAAAGAAAAGACTTAAGCTGAAATGAAGTGCACATATTGAGTAACTTAGCCACTAGTTTCCTCCGCCCAAGCTAGTTTCCTCCACCCAAGCATATAAAAAGTCACAAACTGATTAGTGATTTCTTCCTAGGTGTGGAAGGCTGAAATAAAGCACACATTCTTGCTGATTTTGCCATCCCATTTCTCCTCCAAGTGCATATTCATAATGGCTTAACCTTAAGTGATCTGCACACTTGTATAAGATACTTCAAATGACTCAAGTTTGGGGCATTTTCCATTTGGCTTCACCACTCGCTTTCTCCACATTATACTCAGTCAGTTTTAAAGCAAAAAACATAAGGGATAAAAGCATGTAGAGATTGAAACTCTAATGTCTTTAAAAGAAAACAGTATACCACTGCAAACTCCAAAACAGTTCCTCCTTGGCACTTGTAGCAGAACAGGGGTTCTTCTTCTTTTTTTGCAGATTTGCAGGGGGTTTCAGCATCTTCAAACAGCAAAGGCAGGGTTGAGTTTTATGGTTACAATGGTTAAGGGTTTCAAAAGCTCATTTTAAATCTATGACAAGTTTTATGAAAGGTTCAGCACTTGGGTTTTTGCTGATGCAATTCATCATGGGTTTAAATGGCTAGGCTAGGGTTTCATGTATGTTGTATTAGGTGCTCAGTATCCTAATGTTTCAGGGCAAGGTTCATTCGAAGGTGTATCAACATATTCTTCCAGTCATTTGAGGGTGATGTGTTGCATAATGGATCGATGGACTTATCAGTGGATTCATCATGGTGATTAGGGTTTCATTATCTATCATAGGAGTTGTCGAGTTTCAGTGTCCTTCAAAAGATTCACCAGTATCAGTGCTGAAATTGCTTCAAAATCCCAAGGTCACTTATGTGCGACTTTCTATTTTTAGCAGTTCATGTCCAGCAGCCGCTATTCTCAGTGTTCTATTTATGGTGGCAAAACCATGACAAAACTCCGCCAAAGGTTGAAAAGGCCTTCATGGAAATCAAGTGCACCTTTTGAGTGGCTTTGCAACTTGTTTCTTCTGTTGAAACATCATAAAACAAGGCAAGTGTTTAAGTGCTTTCCGCCAGGCTGAATGAAAGGGAATTACAGACTTAGATGCATTGAGCTTCCTGCAGTAAGCTTGGGGCTTGAAGGCAGTTGGAGAGTGTTCCTCAACCTCGGCAGACACTCCCAAAAGGTCAGAGTCAGACTATTGGGGGTCATATTCGTAATGAGCAAAGGAGGCAGCATGAGAGATTTTGTCTCTTGGTAGCAGTAGTCTAGGGCTAGCCAGCCTAGTGCCAGTGGTGTGATCAGACATTAGTTGGGTAGTTCTCAGCCAACACAGTCTCGGATCATAGGACCATATTATTCTTGTGGTCAAGAGGGACATATTGCTCAATATTGTCCATTGGGTCTAGTGGCGGATGGCAGTCAGCGATGGACTGTTTTTGACCCATCTGTGGGTAAGCAGTAGCCAGTTGGTGTTTGTGGATCCATTGCTAGTTCTTGTCATGCTTGGCTAGTTGATGTTTTCTAGGATAATTTTATGTACCACATATATGTTATGTGATGATACTATCCTTGGATTTAATATTATAATTTTGGATATTATGGGTATATCGATTCAATCTATGTTTACAAGGCTACTTATACAAATGATCAATATGAACCATTGGTTATTATGGTAAACTTGAGCCTTATGATGTTGATTCGAAAAATAATGTGTATTGAAATATTAGCAGTAATGAATTCTGTGTTTCATGGCCTAAACTATGTGCTTTATCATTTTGCAAATAGTTCATGTCGTCATGTGGAAGAGATGATTGGCATTGATATGACACAATGTTAGGTAATGACCTAAGTCTCCAATTGAATTATTCCTAATTTGTATCATTAATGTCCTGGGCAAAAGCCTGGGGCATTACAATTGGATTAGTTTAGTTGATTGAGATTAGATTTTCTTTAGTTTTGCTTCATATAGGTTGTGTGAAGTTTGAATTTCGATCATCCCTTTGTCATTTTGATTGCTTGAATGTAATGTCCCCTTTCCATCAGTAATTAACTTAATGATAGTTAGCCTTGTTTCCGTGAATTTCCCGAAGGCTAACTAGGTCATTTTAAGGGAAATGACTTTTAAAATAATTAAATTTAAGTTGTCCTTGGTTTTAACTTTATATTTTAAAGTTGATGACTTAATTATTTTAGAAGTGTTCTTTTCTAGCTAGGTGGGCGCTTGGAGAAGAAATTATAATATTTAAAAAGGGTGAGTGTCCCACTTTAGTGGGAAATAAATGCCCATGATGCCATAATGCAATAATATATTTTATTTATCCTCGGCATGCACGGGAGGTTATAAAATGGAGTTTTGAACCCTCATGGATGGTTATGCATTTTGGATATGAAATTTGTTTCTTCTATGAACGTGGGTTGTTGAGCTTGGTTTTTCGGGGGTTGTTTAACGGTTTAACCTCTTTGTTTTGCTGGTTTCGGTAGTGAAATACCTACCCTAGCTAGCTGGGAGTGATTTTAAATTCAGAGGTCACCTGTGCGCCATCATGGAGTTAGTAGATTTTGATATATTCTGAGTTAGTCTTTGAAACTAATATTTTGGTGTGATTATTGAAGGATTTCTTCAAATTTTTGGGTGATTGATCAAAGAAGTACCAGCCGTACCATTGCCCTGCTGTAGCCATACCTTGTTGGGAAAGCCCTACCATGGAAAATATTGATTTATGCATACGTTGAGATTGGGGAAGTACGTGGGGCTGGGTTTTGTCTTCTTGTGAGTGGGAAAAGGACAAAGAATGCTGAGTGAGCAGCTGTGTGGACTTTGCTGACCAAAAAAGGCTGTCATACCTTTCATTTATGTTGCCGTACCATCCCAAATGGTACGTGGGAACCAAGGAAATTAATCACTGCTCTTTATTGATGTTTATCACTTCAAAAGTTGGCGCCTAGGGTGGAATCAAGTGTTGCAAGTGCTATTCTGATGAACTTAGGTGAATTTTTGAAGTTATGAGTATTTTGGTATGTCCCAGTACTGTTGTACTTGCTGTTGCAGCCGCCTGTACCTTTTGTTTTGTCACTGTGATCAATTCCTTTGACCAATTTCAGTTCCTGATGATCCATTGTTGAGTGTTTGGTGTGGTATTTATCAGTGTTAGACTCAGTTGAGGCATTTTGGTGGTGTTAGTAGCTGTTTCAGTGTTTCTGGGGGGGTGTTTTCAGTGCTTCCTGTGAGTAATCAGACTGTTGTTGTTTATCAGACCTAAGTGTTGACTGTAACAGAGATTTCAGCAGGGAAGCAGTGTGTTAAGCTTCAGTTCAGACCATCACCAACAGCCTGGGCAGCCTCTACAGTGTTCACAACATCAAACAACAGCTGCAGAGTATTGGTATATGATTTCTCTTATGCAATTTGATGTTTTCTGAGTATATATAGTTCTGATTTAGTTGTAACAGCAGTTTGAAATTACACATCAGAATTATATGATCAGCTGCAAAGATGATTTAAAGTAATATTGTCCATGTTTGTAAACCCCAGAAGGTAGTATCGCCGGTGGTGTTCCTTGCTTGCAATCCATTTTGTAAACTGGATGGTTTTACCACCAGTATTTATAGCAATTTGTATTAACACCCGGTTTGGCATTGAACGAGCTTACCAACCATTTTGGTCTCGAACAAGCTTAGACATTTTGCCAGGATTTATACACATTGGTCCCATTGAATAAGTGGTAGATAGGTTGGCTACGCCACCTTGCATACATTTAGATAGCTGTGTGATTCAGACATTGTATGCTCTCACCTTGCCCGCCACAAGATCTGGGTGATCAGAAAGTGTTCCGAAGACTACCTGTGCTTTAGTTTTCAGCTAGCATATTTTCAAAAAAAAACTAGGGTGGTTATTACATTGAATGTCTTTGCAATTGCCATTACCATTTATTCTCAACTTAAAATTGTTGTTTTCAAGCTACATAAGCTTTCCAAAGCCCATTGCAGCTTAAAATCTTGATCATCCTTGTTATTTCAGACAGTGGTTAGTTTTCTATTATGTCTCTGCCAACTCCATCCATATGAATCAACAAGATATGTAGAAAACTCTATTAGAGATCAGATTGTTTCTGTCAAAAAACTTTTTGAACCAGCCCACCCTGTCAAAGTGTAGTGAGTGTATAATGCTGATTATTATATTTGATAATATGGGTTATCCGACTATGTATTAATTGTTTGCCGGCTTTCAAGTAGTTATAAGAGTCAATTAGTCGTAGTTAGTTAGTCAACGGTTATGTTCCTCTTGGCAACCGTCGGGTCTTTTAAATAGTCTTTGTATCATCAAGAACGGCTATATGATCTAGTCTGATCGACTTTGATCCTTCGCCGACCATCTTTAGTCTACTTCTTTAATACTTTCATGTGCGAATAAAGATATACTTTACTCCTATGTCTGGAATGAATTGTTAATTCTGTTCATTATTGCAAGAATTCATTATCAAATAGAAGGGTAAACATTGGCACTGTTGCCTTAAAAGAAATTGGGTCCGATATAAGATATCCATGCCCTTAGACCCTAATAGAGGCAGGAAGAGACCACAACGTGGTCAGGATCAAGAGATCAGACGATCTTTAAGATTGGTAGAACAAAGAGAATGCAAAAAAAGACTAAGAGAGATTGTCGAAACCAAAGATCAAAGTCAAAGCCCATCCCAAAGAAGAAGTTAAAATCGGAGCATGAGTAGGAGTCAAGGTCAGGAGAGACAACACATTTCCACTACAAATAATTGCACGAAGGCAAAGTGGGAGGAGATAGCAAGGCACCTTCCACTACCAGACAAAGTGTGGATTGATCTTTCAAATCAAATTGAAAAGTCAAAACAACCTTCTATAGACAAGGGAAGTTGGGAGTCAGAGTCAGATTCCTTCAAAGAAGCATACTAGAGCAACCTTTGAGGCATCCAAGGGTTGTCAATTGAAGGAGAAGAAGCCAAGCCAAGGGTGTATAAAAGAAAATCTGAAGGTGAAACAAAGGCACAGAACGCTAAAACTGAGGGAAGAGTGGAGGATTCTCACATGGCCGAGAGTGCGAGAGAAGCACCAGAACGACCGAATCAAAACTCCCTAGCAAGCAAATTCCAGGCACTAGGTTTACATCAGAACAAAACCATGGTAAGCCCCAATGGATCAGAGGATCCCGTCAGGCACTATTTAGAGAAGTTGCCCAAGTTTATAGGCAATGGGTCAGAGGATCCCGTCAGGCACTGTAAAACTTGTGAAACAATCTGGTAACCAAATCAGCAAGATGATAAAGCAACTTGGCTAGTCTTTTCCAACCACCTTGCAAGGTGTAGCAATTGACTGGTATACAGAACTTGACCAAGCCTCCTGAAACACATGGAAGAGATTAAAGAAGGCCTTTGAAGGAGAGTTTAAGTTGCTTCGAGATGATATTGAAATAGTAGCCGAAATTTACAATACTAGGCAAGGTGAGCACGAAAATGTACGAGCTTACAATCGTAGACTTAAGGAACTACTTGTAAAGTTAGAAAAAGAACTTGCTGATGGTCTCAAGAAACAGTGGTTCATCAAAAGTCTAATTCCATCATTAAGAAAAAAGATGAAGTTAGTACCACCCTCTTCCTATGCAGAAGCCTACAATTGGGCGATGAACATAGAAAGTGAAGACAAAATGTCCTCCCATAGTAAATGAAAAATAAAGGAAGATCGTGGTTCGAATGACAACAGTGACAGTGAATTAAAAATGGTACAAGCCCTCCAGAGGGACATGCTCCAGATGATGAAACAATTGAAGGAAGAGAAAAAAACCAGCAAAGAATTCAACGAATTATGGTGTACTGAGTGTAAAAATGAAGGTCACACCAAAAGTAATTGTCCTAGAAAAATGTTTTGTGAAATTTGCCAAGTTATGGGTTATGCAATAAAGGAGTGCCCATATAATTTGAAGGCCAGGAGTACACAAGTACTCTTTACACAGGGAGAGCAGTCCACTCCATCGAAGCCACAAAATGCATCTCCAAGTGGTTATCGAAATCAAAGAGAAGGTCGAAGCCAAATACAGTACGACCGCAATGGACGTCCGGTCATACAGTGCCAACAATGTCATGAATGGGAACACTTTGCTAGAGATTGTCAAAACAAGCAGGACAAATTGCAATTATTGTGCAAATGGCGTGGATTTGGAGACCATGAAGACGTCAGATGTTCAAACCAAAAGGCCAACATCAACATGATTGATGTAGAGAGGCATAACGAAGTATTGGCCATTACTCGAGCACAAGCAAAGAAGGTTGTGTACCTGGACCCCCACAGAAAAAAGAAAGACTTCATGAAGCCAGGGCCAAAGTGGAGCAAGCAATGGATAATGAACATCAACACTCAAATACCAATGCAAGTACGGTAACAAATCAATTACAACCCAAGAAAAATATTGCAAGGCAAGTACTTCAAGCTACCGTAGCAATTAAAGTAGTGGATTTATTACAAAGTATTCTTGAACTCCGAAATGCTATTGTATCGGGGAAGAATGAGACGGTGCATGCTACAACTCATTTGGAATTTAGAGAGAATGAAGACCCAATAACTAAACCTCCGCTGTCGAGCGACCAAGTGATTGATCCCATGTTATTAATAGTTGGCACACCAAAGAAACCAACAGTGGTAAATATGGAGATCCTTGGACGAAATCTAACCAATACAATTGTTGATGGCGAGTCTAGTGTGAACGCACTTTTGGAAGACACCTGGAGAAGTCTGGGTAAGTCGATTATCTAGCCCCCAACTTTTCAACTGGTGGGTGCAGACCAACATGGTATTAAGGTACTTGGTGTTTTAATGGGCCAAAAGGTAATTATTAGAACACAAGCAATTATGTTGAATTTTGTAGTCATTTCATTACGGCAAAAAGCATACGACACATTGTTGAGTCGGGGTTCGCTGGTAACAGCCAAAGCCAACCACAACTAGAAACAAAACACAATCTCCATCGAAAACAAGGGTTGGAAGTATATAATCGATTTGAAGAACCAAGCGGTCAGTGAGGAAGTAGCTTCATCAGATTCGTTAGATTCGAACTCCGAAGAAGAGTGGACGGAGAAGCAGAATCAAGGTCCAATGGAACCAAACGACGAAGGGATTTTGGAATTGCAATCGTGTTTGGAGGATGAAATCTGTTTCACTGGCACATGGAGGACTATGAAGTATTTCCGTCGACTTGTAATTTTATTGAAGCTATAGAGATCAGCAAAGAGTAATGTCTGAAAAACAATTTTCAAAAGTTTGACAATTTGTGTATCAAGCGCAGTACAAGGTTCACAAAAGACGACATTTCTGATTCTAGCAGAGGCACCCAACTTTATTGACGATTGTAAAATTCATGAAGGTTCGTCTCAACGCAATAATATTAAAATATTTAATTCAGAGCATCGTCAAGTCAAGGCTACTTCAAAGGAAAATTATGGGAAAGGAAAAAATATCATACAATGTCTGGGATAGGAAAATTTTGCAGTTGGAGCAGCCGATAATAGATGGGCCCCGCTTGAGAAAAATGGAAAAAATTGCTTTAGTTTGTGTTGGTTGGAAAAATCAAAAATTAAATTATGAAGTTCCTAATTATAAAGCCAAAGAGGAAAAAAAAAATTCCCAAGTGGGCCCCACATGGAAAAATCAAAAAAAATAATAACAAAAAGGAAAAACATAAGAAAAAAAATAATAGAGGAAAGGGGAAAAATATAAGTTTCCATTTTTTAAACTGGATGACAAAGGCAAAAATTATAAAATTTTAAACTTTTTTACCGTATGACAGGCTCACAAAGACCCCACTGTACGGCAATCAAAAGCAACACATATTAAACTAAATATTATTACTCTTTCCTTTGAAACTGTACGGCTTCAATTTCCTTCTGTCGTCGTACAATCTCCTTTTACACTGGCCATACAATTTTCTCCAACTATTGTCGTACATCCTGTTTTATTCAACAAATATAATCCATTCGCTATTGTACAGACTTGTAATAACAAGTTTTTCCTGTTGGCCATACGACAACCAAGGGACAATCCAAGTGATTTTTTAAATATTCAAAAAATTCCTCCCATTGTACAGTCAGTTTTGAGTTTTCTTCCTACTGTACGGCTTGTTTTTGCTATCCTTGCAATACCATTTAATGGTCACAGTACAGCGTACTTGGGTACCTACTACTGTGGAAATATTCAAAGATTTTTTGTTGCCTTTGTTCATCCTTTTGTCATTGGTTTTTCCTCAAAGTATAACTTTGGCAAAAATAGGGAATTCTTCATGCAGATTGATGGCGTGAATGCAAGTACATTTATAGCATATGGGGGTACTAAGCAATATTTTCATGCTCAAAATGCTTCTGAAATTCCTACAAATCTACTTGGGTGTACTATTGAGGATTTTCTTGATGTGAATAATTTTGAATTGTTTACAGTATCAACTGGGTTCAGTGATCGCTTGGGTGCAACATTCATAGACTCCAATGTGCAATCAAATTGGGTTCCTTATTTGTTTGGTCCTCAGCATTTTCCGTCTACTAGCAGGTATCCAAAATGTGTCGGTTCTACTTCTACTCCGCGTGTCCTTTCCGATTGGCATATCATTTTTTTCATTTTCAGCATCGTCACCAGTTTGGACAACATTATTTGATATTACTTGATGCTTCATTGTTTTCTATCGTCTGGAAAACGACTTTTTCTTTTGGGGGGATGGTGTAGTCAGTGTATAATGTTGATTATTATATTTGATAATATGGGTTATACAACTATGTATTAATTGTTTGTCAACTTTCGAGTAGTTATAAGAGTCGGTTAGTCAGAGTCAGTTAGTCAACAATTGTGTTCTTCTTGGCAACCGTCGAGTCTTTTAAATAGTCTTTGTATTGTCAAGGAGGGCAGTATGATCTAGTCTGATCGACTCTGATCCTTGGCTGACCATCTCTGGTCTACTTTTGTAATACTTTCATGTGTAAATAAAGATATACTTTACTCCTCTATCTCGTATGCATTGTTAATTCTGTTCATTATTGCAAGTATTCATTTATCAGATAGAAGGGTAAACAAATGCAATTCTTAAACAGTTTTAGATAGAAGGGTAAACAAATGCAATTCTTAAACAGTTTTAGTTATCAATTTTGGCCTCAAAATAACCCCTCTTGATGATTGTAAAGCCTGCAAGCATGCCTTCTATTCTATTTATCATAGAAATCTACCTATTGTTATGCTTTAGGCTCCTCTAGAGGACTGCCATTTAATGCTTAACACCCATTTTGGAAAGTAAAACATTGCTGTTATTTACACTTAAAAGTTGAAACCGTCAACTTTCTAAAACACTCATTAGATCAGCATTTATATTCTGTTTGCATTCACTTATAGCATTCTAGGCAAACAAGAACAATCATTTGCATTTGGAATAAGGAAAAAGCTTCATTTTGTTGCATTTACGTTGGAGAGTCTGTATTTCATATTGCGCATCAAAAAACTGTTACCTCATATTTCATTAGAAAGTTAATTCCTTGCAAAATGTAATAATTATCAAAAAAGTGTATCTTTGCATTAACCACATTTTCATTGAAACGGTCATTTAGGGAATTATCATATAGGTTTCTAGGAAAGATCTGCATACTAGCTTGCACCTCATCTCAGTTGCAGCCATTGAAACGTTGCATCACAAAATACCAAAAACTCAGTGTTAGTGGCAATTTTATTTTTCTCGCAGACTAGTGCCTTTTACAATTCTTAGTTAAACATTTTATTTTCTTTCAAAGCATCAAAATATTCAAAAACACAAAACAAATGCTTAGGCAAACAAATCCATATATGCATACCCATGTGCCCCATGCAAAACCCCCACAACTTCCTTCTCAGGAAAAGCTTGGGGTGCAGTTGTCGCAGTTAAACATAGACACTGAATTGCAGGAATTAGTGTTTGCCTCTATCCCAATCCCTCCTTTTGTCATCAACCAGCTAAATGCTCTAAAAAAGCAAGTTAGGATCGCATAAGATGAACAAATCCAACTGGTGCAAGGCAAAGGAGTGGGCAGCCTCCACTTGTTCTTCCTCTCGATCCTTTGCCACCTCAGTCTCACCAACTAGATCCACTAAACCATCTTTATCAACCACATCCACATCAGCTGTAGAGTTAGATCTATCAACCACCTAGCAGCTTGCCTTGACCTGACCTCAAGAAGTTGCATGTACCGGTTTTCAGTGTATATGGTCATGTGTTTTGCAATAGAAGTAATGCCCAAGAATGCTTTGAATTCTTCTTGGTTTCCTTTTCTGTCATGTCCCCTTTTTCCCACCAATAATCTTGTTTCTATTATTATTTAAAAATAGTGTTTTTAAACACTATTATTATATAATATAAAATATATAATAACAAAATATAAAATAAAATAAAGTTAAAATTCAAAGTTTAAAAATGGCACCCAAATTGGCCCATGGGACCTATTTCAAATCAGGTATAAAGACAAATCATTGGATCATTTGAACGTATGCGAATTGGATGAAAGTTTTCTGCTCTTTTGAGATTAACAACAGTCATATCAAGGACAAAAACCCTTGATCCCTGCTATACAGAGGTGAGGACGAAACCCCGAACCTCTTTGGGCATTTCCACTTCAGGATCTGCATTGCAAGTTAAGCTGAAGGGTTTTTTTCTTTTTACATTTCAGGAAAGGAAAGGTGGTCACCGAGGAGGCTTACCCCAACAGCGAGTGTAACTGAACCTGGCGCACATCTCCACATCACACAGGCTATCATTCCAGTGGGAAATGATCCAGAGGTAAGCTGCTTGAATCACCAGTCGCTGTTCCTTAACACTGCCACCCAGATCAACAGCAATTACAATTAGTGAAGGGCCGTGAGAGCAATCCATCTGTTACAGAGAGCTGGAATCACATTCTATTCGCTACATAGGGTTACCACCAGGATTCAGGTGCAACTAGGTCATTAACATCAGATTGACCCATCGCTACATAAGAATTCACTCAGAATTCAGGCATAGCAAGGTGACCAATATCAGATCGTGGGAGCACATGCCTGAACCACCGTCTGAGTCGGACTAGTGTGAGGATTTGTGCGTGAAATAAGGCAAGACATGGTCCTTTATTTGTCTGGTGTAAATCTGAATCTGTCTCTTCTGTATCAAGTTAAATGTGATTGATTATATCAGGGCGGTTGACAGCACCTTTATTGGAGTTATTTGTGAAATCTGAGCAGAGCTAAATATCATTTATGTATGGATTGTTCTTTAGGATTTAACAGTAGAAGATGATTCAGACTTACAGCGGTAATGATTCGATTTGTTCTTTACAATTTGATTTGAGCACTGAATAGTGTTACAGTTGTTACAATTTGTGGCTTGAATATTGAGGATTTTGGGTGACTAATAACACTTGTCCAGTTCATAAAACCCTAGTTCGGAGTACACAGCAACCCTAGGACATTTCATTTTCTGATGACTTTTAGGATACCTGATGAGGTTGTCCAAGTTTATTAAACATGTGTAAACTCCCATAAAGGCTTAGAAGAAGCATTGGAGTTGAATTGTTTGAATTCGAGGGGAGTTCATAGGTTCACTTGACTGTCATAGGCAAAGTACAGAACTGAAACTGTGTTACAAAGAGCTGTTACAGTGATCTTAGGGACTGAAATATGTTGATTTCAGATTGGTT
The DNA here is from genome assembly GCA_027924645.1 of Cunninghamia lanceolata. Taxonomy (NCBI): domain Eukaryota; kingdom Viridiplantae; phylum Streptophyta; class Pinopsida; order Cupressales; family Cupressaceae; genus Cunninghamia; species Cunninghamia lanceolata. Next base: position 8,165,869 of record BSBN01000677.1, on the reverse strand, counting down.
GTGTGCCCCAGAGGCCTAAGATTGTAGTTCCCTTGGAATATAGTGGAAAAGTGGGTGTTTTGCCTCACTATTGCTGGAGTTTTCTCCCAGAATTCGAGTTCTCCAGGGTAAATCCTTTGTATCTTCTTATTGTGGTGTATTGCTCTTCATTTCCTTTCAAATTCAGTGTTATTTACTTGCTTAGAAGTGCAGTTTATTTAATCCTTCAAAAATCCGTATGCGATGACTAGTAGTAAAGCCAAGCTTTCTCTAGTTTACAGATCAAGAAAGGGCACCCTTTTCCTTTTCTTTTTCCTATTTTTTCCCTTTTTGCTAAGATAAATGACCCCCTAGAGCTTACAATAGATACTTAAAGATGCTTCTTTTTTTGTTTTCTCATGAACACAGCTTTCAGCAAAAAGTTAGACAACTTCAAACCACTAATAATCAAGAAACCTTATAAGGAATACTTTGGATTAAAGACTATATTTTGGATAATACACTGTATCTAATAAATTTATAAAACCTAATGTTTGTGCGCTATCATTTGCTTACCTTATTATCTCCAATTATCAGGCCAAGGGAGGAGATTGTGCAGAACTAAAAATTCCACATTGGGCGAGGTACAATGGATGGTTATAGTTGATTCCAAGGCATGTTGAACCTATTGCAAAGTTGCAGGAAACTCTGGCCACCCCTCGTTTACTGTTTTGTTATTGTTTCCAAAACTGAAACTGCATGGAAATGACCAACAATGTTCTCCGAAACAAAAACCCTGCTGGAAGCTTTTTAATGCATTTTCAGCCACACAGCACTTTCAACACCAAAAAAGACAATAATGTAGAAGAGAATGCTTGGAATTACATTTGAATTACTTTTTATCGCATTAAATGCAAAAAAATAGTTACGACAACCCTCTTTTCTTGCCAAACAAACTTTATACCATCTCTATGACTTACCTCTATGATGATGTCATTGCTATTCATAAGGAAAAAGGTAGCAATTTAAGAGCAAAATAATAGTCAGACCAGCTATAACATGTTTGTAAAAAGTTTTAACCAAAACTGATAAGTCTTCCTCGTTTGTATATGTTGCTGCCCTCATTCATAGAAATCTGTCCTTGCATGCAGTTATCGCATTTGGCTAACATATTAGGCGAAATGAGGTTTAAAGTCTGAAGAATTATTGTCTGCTATGATTTGGCTGTTCTACTTTCAATGTTAACTACATGGTGAATGAAATGTTGTTAAGTCTGATCAACTAGAGATGGCGGCCATTATGATGAATTATTTTGACCAACACACCTGTAACAGATAATAGCATTACTAATTCATATGCTTAACTAACACTTCTATGAGGATGGTGGCAAATTTTTGACCAAGAGTCCCATGTCAGTGGCTGCATGATTTAGACAGGATGCCGGTAGAGATCCCTGGATTGGTTAGCCAAAACTCCCATAAAAGTGCTGACAGGAGTTTAGTACACTGTCTCTTCTGGATGGTGGCATGATTCGGCTGACAAAACCATAAGGGATAGCAGCAGAGATGATGAATTTTAGCCAATACTCTTGAAAGAGATGGTGATAGTGATGATGAATTGATTGGCCAACAACACAATAAGGGATGGTGGTTGTGAGACATGATACACCCCAAAAACAATGTGGAAGAAAGCCCTTGGAATTGCATTTGAATATCTTTTTCTGTATTAAATCTTAGAACTAATTAGTAATCGTAACAACCCATTTTACTTGCAAAATGAATTTTGTACCATATACTACTTTGATGATGTCTGGCCATGCATTAGGGAAAAGTTTAAGTGTTTTAGGAGTGAAATACTAGACAGACCACCTATAATGTGTTTGCATAAAGTTTGAAGCCAAACTGATGAATTTTTAGAGTTCATAAATGTCACTATCCTTGTTCGTAGAAATCTGTACTTGCATGGGATAACGACATTTGACTACCAAATTAAGCCAGTAGAGGTTTGAAATCTGAAGTATTATTATTTAATATGATTTGAGTGTTGTACTTTTAATGTTGACCAGTACTCTAGAATATTATTGTTTGCTATATACAAACAACAAGAAATATTGTTGTTAAAGGAAGCCTGAGTAATAGTCCTGTAAGGAATGGTGATCATTATGACAAATGATTTTGGCCAACACTTCTGCAAGGGATGGTGACAGTAATGTTTGATATGATTAGCTAATACTGCTACGACAATGATGGCAAGATTTTAGTTAACACTCCCATGTAAGTGGTGGAATAATTTATCCAACAGTTCCATAAAGGATGTTCGTATAGATCATTGGATTGGTTAGTGAACAATGGTGGAAGGATTTTAGCTAATTGTGCTTTGTGAATTGATTTGAAATTTCTAATAAAATGCTTGTAGAAATTACTAGAACAACAATTTAAACTACCGTCCTACTTATTCAAGCCAAATGACAGTCCTAAAGGATGGAATGTTGTGTAATTCTGAAATAAGTGCAGAAAAATGAAGAATTCAACACATAAATGGAGAATTTTATCCTAGAAACCCCCAAAAAGGGGAAAAAAACATCTGGTAGGAAAATTGCTCATCAACCAAATATTATTAATCAGAAGAGAACAAGTACAGAGAGTAGATACAACTTATAAATGCTCCAATTGCTTGTTGTCAAGTCTCCAATTTCTCCTACAGCTGAGTTCTCTTCAATTCGATCACTACAACACTCACACAAGCCTCCAATGATGCAACCTAACCTCCTCATATGCTTACATAGATTGCTGTGATATCCTCCTCGTGCGCTAGGAGGTCCTAGAAGTGGAATTGGAATGAGAAAAGTCAAATTGTTCACTTCAAAATCCATTTTTCGTGTATCAAGATAAAACCAACCCTTCACACAAACTGGCAGTTTTGTAATCACCACAGCAGTCAGGAAACCACCACTTCAGGGGAACGGGCAGTTTTAAAATCACCTCTTGCACGGACCAGTGGTTTTGTTCGGCTGAGAAAATCAGGCATTTTCTGTTGCTGATCATTTTTGGAAAACATCACTGTGACACAGATTTTTCACTTCCAAATTCTTATGGATCATGAATGGTGGCATGATTTATCCAATAGTCTCAAAAGGGATGGTGGCAGAGATGATAACTGATTAGCCACCAGTCTCAATAGGGATGGTGATCATGAAAAGAGTCATCTTTCCAGCAACATTCTAAGGGACAGTGATCATGATATGTGAGACATTTAAACAATAGATCCAGAAGGGTGGTGGCAGGATTTTAGCAGTGGCATCATTTGGCCAACAGTCCCATATTGATAGTCACAGGAATTGGTAAACAATCCCAAAAAGTTAAAAACAGATGATTGTGATTTTTGAATGATGTATATAATGGAACTGAGAAAGTTGAGTTGTTAAATTATGTTTTCATATTTATTGCAGTCTTATAAAGTTTGGGATGTAAAGACTGAATTATTTTAAATCCCAGACTAATGATACCCTGAATTCTGATGAACCTCATGGGTAGTTCATCCCTAGGATATGGTTCGTGATAGTCTCCACCCATACCAGACCAGTTGTGTTGTGGTTACCAATATGCATGAAATATAGAGAGGTGCTTTGCTTGTGGCCTTGTATTTATACATTGGTTAGGGGAATCTGCTAGATGGTCCATAGCCGTGGTAACAAAGCTGATCTAAATTTTTCACACCTACTGACACCATCATCAATAACAAAAAATTAATAACTGGGAAGATGCCTTTGTGGAGAATATACCAAGCACTATATATATAATTGGACAATATGCAAAATCTATTGAAGACCGTGAACAAACAAGATGACACCATACAAAGACAGCTCCAAAATCAATTGGAGCACATGGAATGAAGATTAAGAGATATAGACAAATACAGAAGATGATATGGACAAAGAAACGAAGACCTCACCATTCCTCCAGCATAAAGATCCAAGGAAGGTAATCTGCCACAAACTTTGACCCCATGGGTAACATAGCTTATCAAGCATGGCTCATGTCACTTGGCAATCTCTTTCAATTATGAATTATGTGAAATTCCAAGAGAAAATTAATTTCCTACCACAGCTTTGTGTCTCATTAGACTGGTGCATTGATGCTCAAACAAAGACAAAATGAACAAGAACCTCATTGAAGCCTAGTTCTTTCTTGAAGACACAATGAGAGGTAGATTCGCTCCACAAAAACATTTAGAAGCCTCTAGAAAGTGGCTAGGACTACAAAAACTCAAAAATACAGTGAAACCACAGAAAATGCAATTTTAAAACTATCCAAATTCCTTGAAAAAGTTGTGTTTGAATAATAATAAGATTTGGTTTCATTGTATAGACTATAGACTAAATGGTGCTTGAATTTTGAAACTCTTGTAGGCACTTTTGCTACTGCCTATATGTCATTGTCAACGAGCCAAAAAGAATCTCTGCATACAATCAATTTTTAATTTTTTGTAGAATGCGGTTTTATTAATGAAAGATGTCCATTTAAAGGAGGAAAAAAAATAGAAGAGTAAAAAAATCCAAATATTTTTCAAATTTTCTTATATTAATATCAACTTCAAACGGGTGTTCTGTGCAACATAATACATGCCTGCATCTTTACCAAACTGACTCAGAAAAATGGACCTCAGATAATTTCCTAGTAATTGTAACTTGACGCAATCCCGAGTCCAAGCAAGCTTGTAGACATTAATATACTACACAACTTGTTTTTGTCAAATATAGCCAGCCCTAAAAACTGATTATTACAGATAAAACAATTTATGTTGGTGGTTAATTGAAAGATTGAGCTACAATAGACATTTTGAGAAATAATGCAAATTTTAAACCATGGTAACCCGGAGAAGTGGTACACACAATGGGGACAGGTATGGCGACGTCATTTCCGAACAAAGAACACAGGTATATAAATAACAATATGGCTATAGTACATTTAAATAGTCTCCAGGAAACGTGATTACCAGGGGACCCCATCCCCGAACTCCAGTTTCTTGGTAATTATGACCAGCTAAATTTATTCTGCATACCATGAGTATAATTTCTTATAATTTAACGCAAGTAGGTAAAGAAGTAGGTTGTTAAAAAAATGGAGAATAAAAGCTCAATTCATTCATTTGTGAAGGAATTTCACTAATAATCTGAGTAGTTCTTGATAGAGTAAAGATTTAATGTTGTAAAAGTGATTCTGATCTCGTAAAATATTAAGATTGATGTGCTTCTACAAGTTTACCAGCAAAAAACAATGCCATTGCAATTTACCATGACAATGGAAAAATCGTATGGCATGCAATACATACCTGGTAAGAAAGGCCGCAGGCGGAAGCTCCTCCGTGCATACCAAGTAGGACAGAAACAATTGCAATGATAATGACCAAACCCTTGGTAAACGAAGCATTGTCTGCAATCTCAGACGGTTGGATTACATGTTAAAAAGAATATAAGATCAAACGAAATGCAAGGAAATGTGAAATCGGGAACGTCTTACAAATTACAAGCCCTTACGAAATCCAGACGGTCCGTTGTTCATTTTTGAAATTTGAAAAGCAAAGATACAGGAAAATGATTTCAATCTCGCAAAAACTGGCCCATGGCTATAACCCTTCTCGAATTTAATTGAACGATATATGCAGTGACATGTGAGACATATGGTAATGCCACAATATTGATGGCAATGCTTAAATGTTCTATTCGCTTGTTTCTTTCTTCCAAGTTGTCGGTGTCGACCTGGTTGTTTGCGGTCGGGGACAGGCTACAAGCCTAGTCTCAATTAAACTTAATGACAGTTCAATTCCAACATGTTCTTTCAATATTCGGATGCTTACTTGTTGTAGGGAAAAAGTGTTAGCTTAGCAATTAGTCTTGTCATTACACCTTGGTGTGAAATGGGTACACCGAAGAGTTGTGGAAGTTCAATAGCATGTCTTTAAGTGAATGATGATTGTTTTGTATCCCTATGGTTCCTGTATTTTTTTTTTTGTTTTCTCGAGTGTTGTGAATTAATCTATATAATCTTAATGAATTTCAAGATTCTTGTGTTTTGTTTAGTGGCTACTTCAAACATGTGAGTTTTCATGTTTGGTGGTTAGTCTCTATTTGCATGTGTTCCTTTTCTAGATTCTTGTTCATGCATTGCACCTAGGCTCACTTGCATTCCATTAGTCTTCGCCTACATTTAATAGGCATTGTCTTGCAAATATAAGCATGGCCGCCACCTACATCATGTTTATTTGTCATCTAGCCTACCATCGTGCATCCTCTCATGGGATGTCACACGATACAAAGATTGATCAAACTTAGTGACCCTCATTAGTTTTATAACTAATTTGGAGGTCAAATGGCTCAAAATTAAATTTAGACATGCTTTAATTTTAGATTGAGAATTCCTAACTGTTTAAAAATATTAAATTTCAAGGGAAAAACTTTTTTATTTGTTTGAACTTGCAGATAATATGGGAATGATCTCGAGACCTCAAAAATGACATGCATTATATGTCATGGGAGCCCATTGTGTTCAATCTCACTCTAGCAAAACTTGTGTAAAAGGAACATGACATAGAATGCACATCATGAAATATGTTACTTCGAACTTCATGCAAATTTATGCAGTTCTCTTAAAAAGTCTTTCTACTCAATATTGTTGCTCCCTTCGTGCATAGATACATTTGCGAGACAATCTGATTTATTTCGTCATATTTTAGACCGAGTGAATAGGCGGTGAAAGGAGTAGGCTACCGTGCACAATACACTGCTTATAAATGAGAAACGAATATATATATCCCTTTCTCTAGATTCCTCTCTCTTCCTCTCTTTATCCCTCTATTTCATTGCTTCTCTCTATCTCTCTCTATATACTCTTACCAAGCTCCACTTTTTACATTGTAAAAGTACCATAGCCTAATCTTTAATGTAAAGTTTTCCATTGGAATGCTTGACTATAGCCCCAAGTCTATGACACAACGGAACACTTAGTTTGATATAATGCAATAATTTTATCCCATAAGCTCTTAGCAATGTTTTTAACTAAAACAGTCATGAAGACTAAATTACAAAGACACAACCTAATAGTAGATATATCTCTTCTATCCAACTTGTCCCATTCATCTTGATCCATTGTTGATGGTATAAAATTGAGTGCAGCAATTACTATGATCCATTGATCTCTCTCCACTAAAACATCTTCAACCTTTAATTTTCACAACTCAAAGTTTTATCCCTCTCTCTCAATATATATATAGCTTTGGGTGGAAGGAGATTCGAAGATAATTATTGGTATTCTGAGTCGTGGTCGTGACAAAAATTGGAGGTTGGAGCAGGATATGTCTGAAAGTAGAAGGCGTACTAGTCAGTTCCAGAGCTTCAAAGCATCTCATATGAAAAGGCAAGGGAATCAGGTGGCTGACTGGGCTGCTAACAATAGGATCATTTCCAACTCAGGTGGGGCGTCCACTAGCTGGGAATGCAAAGAAACATACCCTAGTGAATTGTTGAAGTTAATATAGAATGATATTAAGGCACATCCCCCCAATAATGGGAGAGTACATTAAGCAGGTATTTATTACAAGGAGAGTCCCTGATTTGGTTCGTGCGAAAATGATTAATGGATGGCTAGCTTTCTTTTCTAGACAGCTAACGTGTGGTAGTGAAGGTGGTGTTATTGATCTAAAGTTGGGTGGCGTCTCTATTATGTTTTGCTTTGTTATTTTGTTGGTTCCCTTTCTCTCTCTCATGGTAGCGTCTGGCGTGGGCGTTGGTATGGCAGAGGGGGCTAATAGAGATGGTTCACGGTGCTTGGCTAAAGGCAAGGGAATTGTTGGCATGGTGTCTAGGAGACAATTGGCTCAAAGAAGTGGAAGCAAGACAATGGGGGATAGAAATGGAGCTGTAAGTTGCGCAAATATTTGCAGAAGCTTTCGACTAAGAAGGCGTTGGCTGAGTTTGTGAAAGATATTGAGGGGGAAATTAAAAACCCCATCTTAAGGGAATGGTTGAGTAGGCTACTAGTTATGGTGAAAGAGGTGGATGGCAAGGAAGGGGTAAATGTAAGGGAGGCCATGGCACATTCACTTCTTGATCCTGGCACATCGAGGGGCCGGTGGAATGTTTTCAGTGCTACTCAATCCTTGACAGTGGCAACAATGCTATCAATTACAGCGGCCTCGGTGCTGACCCACAAGGATTTGATTCAGGCTTCTTCCCAAGCGGTTGTGAACTAGGAGGTGACGCTCGGGCATTTACATGATATCCTGTTAGGGGTGGTGGAGACTAGGTGGATGGTGGGGGACATAGCAAAGAAGGTGGATGTTCCTATGCAGGTGCATACTCGGCCTTTGTATTCCTATGCTTGGGATGATGAGGCTGACATAGTGGAGTTGTTTAACAAGGATGACAAGGATGATAAGTAAGGTTTAGTTCTTAGTCTCTCTATTTTGTTAGTTTTTGTTCAGACTGTGGAGAGTGGACCGTTGTAATTTGCCCCTCTCCGATTAATCCCCTGTGATAGACTATGTTTTGTAGGCGTCGAAGTTACGCTGTGTGTTAAAGACTTTCGAGCTTGGCCCTATTTTTTTGGGTCCTAGTTCCCTTAATCGGGGTTTTACTATATATATATATATAGTGACACTCATCATTTCTATTGTCTTGCATCATTATAAGATGATGTCAAAACAACTCTCATTAGTGGCACCCATCATTTCCATTGTCTTGAATCATTATAAGATGATGTCAAAACAATAAATGTTTTATGTGATACATCATCTTTTGTAATGATTATAACAATGGGTTAAAGCATACGAGATGCACATTGCTTAAATTTTTATTGTTATTATTTTGGTCCATTATGCATCCACTTACCGAATATGGAAATAGTTGAAAATTAATCTATTTTTAAAGGGAAAGTTTAAAAAATGGTACACTGTGACTATTTAGGTGGGAATAGGGTTAGCTAAAGTAAAATGTATTGGTTGTTTACTTTGAAAAGAAATAAATTATATACATAAATAGTTTTGAGAGAGGCCACCACACAATCCATACATGGAAGAAGTTGGGTAATGTTTACCAGGCTAAATCTTTGGTAAACAAACTTTTTCTTTCAAAGAAGCTTTATTCTTTGAAGATAGGTGATTGTGACTCTATTTATGAGCATTTGAAGTATGAAAATTAGTGTATTTTAGATTATTACATTATTTTTCACATTCTTGGGATAACTTGGTGATGGTAAATGGTAATGCAACCATTATGCTTATGCTTGAAGAAGTGATGGGTACTCTTGGGTAAAAGTTCAAAGTTGTGTCACGCTTCAGGCCAACTTATCAACATAAATGAATTTAAGTATTTCCAACTAAAAGTTAATTTTGGTGAAACTTATGTTCTATATAGATTCATTTTAGCTAAATTAGATCTAGGCCACAACTTTTTCAATTGGAACCATCGACTAAAAACATATGTAGCATCATTTTGGGGCTCATTTATAAAAAAAAATAAAATTATTTGAAAAACTTGATGTTCTAACAACTCCTACAAATAATCATTTTTAAAGAATCTAAAAATACCCTTTTTGTAGATCTATAAGTCTACTTTGTAAAAATATAATTTTTTAAACATTTCAATTAGTGTTTATTTTTTATTTTTACTAAAAGTAGGTCATTAGCACTAAAATATTGTGTTGATTGTCCTCTCAAAAAAAAATAGTAAAGTTTATCAAAAAAAATTGAAAAAATATGATGCACTAAAGGAGAGATTCCTTGTCAAGATGATATAGTTTTTTCCCTATTTTGGATAAATAATCAAAACAAAAGTTGATGTCCCATTGAAACAATTGTGTTTTCATTACAACTTCTAGGATTTATTTAAAAATATATATTTATCAAATTGGGGAAAAAATTAATCCATGCACTAAAGTTTTGAGTTATGAATATACACCAAAAATATAGAAAGAAAATAAATGAAATTTAATATATAAAGTGTGACGTCCCATTCAACCTTATTTTTTAACATTTTATCAGCAACTAAATTATAGTGTCAATTTTATAAAATACTACATTTAAATAATTTTTTACTTTAAAAAAATACAACTATAAAATACACTAAAAAATCTACATTCGATTAGTTTACATCATTTTAAAATTTAAAAAATATACGTCACTTTTTAGTGATTCAAGTTAAAAAGTTAGATCAATGTTGGCCATTTCTTTTATAAAAGTGTGACATAGCTTTGAACTTTCACCCTCTCCTCTTGGAGAAGATGAGACAAAAGACCTTTGATTTGGTCAAAGATGCATTAGTTGTTTGCAAAATATCGAAGGAAAAATAAAAAGGCAAGAACAAGAAGAAAGACCAAAAATCTAAGTCTAAAGGTAGATCTAAGTTCTCTATGAGGTCCAAAGTGAAGGGTGATCCCACAATAGTGTGTCCCACTTGTGAACCAAGGCATAAAAATGAGTTTTTGAAGGCAAAAATTATTGGATAGCTTTGAATGAAGGTCCTTTGTTCAAAGGTACAATTCCTACCACGTGTAAATAAGCTTCGAATAAAGGGGGCCTTCAAATGAAAGGGGAGGCATTTGAATGAAGGTACCTTTGAGTGAAGGCAAATGAAGGTACTTCATTCAAAGGTTTTTATATTGCCCTCCTTTTATTCACCTAGTTTTCAAAAGAAACTTATGTTTTAAAGCAAGGGTTGGACCATCAAATAGATGCAGCATAACATGAGATTTTGTAGAATTGTAGCCCTTATAGTAAGCTTTCTAAAAAGTATATTTTGTAATATGTTTTATTTAATTAGTATATTTAGTTTCTAATTTTTAGTGAACATAGGTTTTTTTACCAATTATAAGTATCTATGTTTGAGGCAGGTGGGATTTTTTTAAAATGTAGAATCTTTTCTTAAAAATGCATGTGCACTCAATATTTTTTATAACCGGGGAATCGATAGCCTAGTGACTTCAAGGATGAGCATATGCATGAACACAGTGATCAACAGGGAAGGCCCCTATAACCCCCAAGCCAAGCTAAGAGGTCCCCAATCCCACTCGACACTTTGAATGAGGCTTGAACTCAGGTGGGCGGGCCACTACACACTTAGAGAGAACAAACACACCAATCGAGCCAAACCTCAGGGGCTCATGTGCACTCAATATTATTGTCCTTGTTTAAAAAATTAGTTTGGACATATACAAAAAAATATATGTATTATCGAATAATATTATTATAAATTATATTATCTAAATTAAAAAAATAATAATGAATAAAATATACAACAAAAATCTATGATAAAATATGCATGCACTAAATATCAATGTCAATGATATATGTTTAAGAGATTATTAATTTATCTTATTTCTAAAAAACTTATGTGTTACAAAATAATATCACTCATTAAAAATACTATAAAGTATTAAAAAACAAATTATTAAGAGATGTTTAAAAAAAGAGACAAATCATTTTAAATATTTTAAAGATATATATTTAGAATCTACATACAAAATCTCAAAATTTGCTAGTTCCCATCTTTCAAATTATTAATGATTTTCTTGCTATAAGTGACATAAAGTGAAAATTTGGATAAAAATGTTTTATTTCAATGTCCACTTACGCCAAAAAGTGGGACACACTATTGTAGGACCACCTTGGAATGTTGGAACTATGGAAAAACAAACCATATAAAGAAAGATTGTAAGGAGAAGAAGAAAAAGGAGGACAAGTGAGAACCTAATGATGATTTTGATTCCAAGTCTTCTTAGGAAGAAGCCGGTAATGCATTTATCATAGCCTTAGCTATGTTAGAAATCCGAAACAAATGTATAACCCAATAACTTTTTAAGAGAAAATCTAAGCTACAAAAGTTGTAAATATATAAACAAAAAAATAGACCAGCAATTCTAAGAGATGCAAATGTCAAGATGACAGAATTGTATTACAAGATCAAAAGAAGAAGCTACATAAAAGATTAGAAAAATATTACCAAATACAAGCTAGGTAGTGAGTTTATATAGACCAAGGAGAGGTGTCACACCCTATTTTTTAAACTAATGTATTTAATTTCATTATTTTCATGAAGATAGATATAGTTAGAGAAAATATTATGATTATAGTTAAAAATCGAAAAATACATTTTTGTTTTATATTAGTATGCTAGAAATAATTGTTGATGACATCATTATTGAACATACATGGTTAAAATGATGTAATAGACTAACTACCGTCTTATAACTGAGGTGGATGCAGGACTAGTGTTGTTTTTCCCATCCAATAAGAGGAGAGAGAGTATCACCATGGAGAGGATGCTAGATCGTGTGAATGTAATGATCCTTATGCCATCTAAAACTCACACACACATATTTAGTAGAGAGATCATATTATTCTTGTCTTTGGAGGGCGTGATTAAGATGAAAGTTAAATCCTTTTTCATTGTCAGGGAGAAACTTTGTGTATGACTTTGGATGTCAAGTCAACGTTTATAAATAGACTAAACCTATTTAATTTTGTCGTCAAGATCATGATAGATGTGTAAGAATTCTCTGTCGATGAATACATTTAAGATTATGCACGGTAAGCGTTGGAGAGTTCGTAGTAATGGCATCTATTAGATAGGTATATTATTATTATTGGTGTTGTTATTATTGTTATTATTAATAATATTATTGTGAGCCAAGAATTATCTTTTCAAGGTTTTTAAGTCTCTTTTAGTCCTTCATGTCGTAATCCCTATATACTTGGAGAGTGGGGAGAAAGGAGCAATCACTCCACTTTCTTCATAATATCCACATAATCCTACTCATTAAACCCATGGGAGTGGAAGAGTAAATGATGGACAGTGCCATTATTATACGGTTATGAGCCATCAAGTGGCGAGGGGGGGTTATGAGAGGAGACACCGAGAGCAAGAGAGTACGGTGAAAGAAGAAATGGAAAGGAGGGCAAAAGTTGTAGGAGTGGTCAAGTCTGCAAGAGGCTAAAAGGCACAGACTAATCTGTTATTCAGGTGAGTCTATCTTTTCTTGGAAGACTATGATAAAGCCTATAAATATAGTTTTATGTTTATCTAGTTTAATAAGCATTAGAGTTAAGATAATAGTGTTTATCTTATGTATGGTAGTGACCTTACTTTGTGCTTTAGCAACCATTTATGGTTTATACGTGCTTATAAGAGTTAAATAGAATGTTATTTATGTGCAATAAAGAGCCTTACGACTATGATTTCGATGTCTATATCTCTGCATTGATAAAGAAGCTCGATAGGCTACATACAGTCATGGATATATTGGCCATAGAGTCTTTTGAAAACTAAGCAAAGTACTACTAGACGCAATCATAGATTGGTTATATATTATTCCTATCAACTGTCTATATCCATATGATATACAGATCGAACTTGTTTTCCAGACTGACTGTGTATACTTTAATTGTTTAACAGTGAAGTATATAAAGGTATACAATGTTCATATGATATCCACCATGTGAGTAAGCTGACTATGTATGTAGTAAACTGGCTATGTATTTTGTAAGTCATTTATGTGTTGAGTAAGTCGACTGTGTGCTTACAGTAGGTCGACTGTGTATAAGTTTAGGCCGGTAATGTTTATGGTAGTAGGCCGAATATATCAATAGAAGACCATATGTGTTGACATAGGCCGATTACATTAAGGATAAGCCATATGTGATGACCATAGGTTGAGTTTATATTATTAAGCCTTATATGTAATCATAGGCCGAATGCAATGTTCTTAGGCCAAATGAGTTATCAAATGGCCATATGTAATGTTCATAGGCCGACAGTGTTTTAAGTAGAAGTCAACCGAGAGAGGTTGACTAAGTTCTTTTAAGAGGACAACTATGCTTAAGAGAGGTACATGGTACCTAGAATCTTTATTATTGAGCTTAAGTAACTTCAGAGAGAGAGAGAGAGACCAAGTTAAGGCCGTACTTGTGAATGCATATTTTGAAGAATGAGTTGTTTAGAAAACTATTCTATAGATTTTTAAATTATATGTAATATGGTTTTATAGAGAAATGATCTTCAATCATATTTCTAGGCTAAGGATAGCCACAAGAATGTTAAGGGATAAATTCACTATGTCATTAGAAAGTTAAATGATTTAGATTATTTGATATTATATTATCTTTTGATATTCATGAGAAGGTGAATTCAAGTTATTGGTATTTGAAATAATAGTCAAATCTTCGATGGATTATGAGTCGAATGATTATGTGCTAGATTAAAACAGATAGAGTCTTTAATCATAAAGTTCTTTGACTTAAGTATTAGAATCTTGCATATGTAGTAGAATACAATCAACTTGAGATTAGGTAGACAGGTCATTGAGTAGATGACAAGATGTCATAGACCCATGATTGCAAAGAGGGACTTAGTGTATGATTCTTAGTCACCTAAGTTCTCGCTTTAGACTTGTCAAAATGACTAGTAGATAAGGATATTGTTACGACTTAAAACCAGTATGGTATAATTAAGTCGAAGGAATTATTTATTATGATATAAATTAAGAAATAATAGTGTTGTCTCCAAGTTGAGAAGAGAGTGAGTGAACATATGTACTATATGTAATTCTATGGAACTTTGGCCAAAGTAATGCAAAAGTCATTGCTTGCATTGTCGGTTCCTAGTGTACCGGATAGCTGAACAATCAGACTAGGTCACACATAGCTAGAGCTAGACTAAAGTTGTAAACCTGATTGTATTAGCTAGGACACATCACTAGTTATTAGATGGCATAAAGAATCAGTTGATTCATATTATCTATTACCCTCCTGAAGGAAAGGGCCACTTCTAGAAGGAAGGTGTGCAGGAGACCGCTGGTCTATGGTTGGAGGAAAAGCACAGCACCAGGGTGATGCTCTCTCTCTTGCAGTTGACTGCCGAAGACTTGTGAACAAGAACACATTGCTTATTTTGTATATGATATTGGTAAAATTGTAAGTTATAAGAAATATGGCCATTGTTATACATGGAATTTTGTTAGTCACATGTAAAGAGACCATTCTTCTAAATGCATGTATTGTACTTGAAATTGTAGATGTAATATCTTTTGATTATATTATTAAAAAAATTATGTAAGTTTTTGCTTAATTATGTTTTAGGATATTTAATATTCCAGTTGGGATGTTACACATGATATCAAAGCTACCAAGTTCAACATTTGGACCTTGGAGCTCATTGTGAGGTTTTGCAAGATTGGCAAAATATGCTAATGGTAAAACATTTGTTCTGTGCCAAAATGACAGGAAATAGAAGGACAAGAAAACAAGCCAAGAAAACAAAACCTTGCGAAATGCCTAAGATCGCTATTAAGAAAGAGCCAACTATTGAACCAAAGATGGAAGATACAATGAGTTATGCAAAGGAAGCTTGGCTCACTAATTTTGAAACATTGGTAGATGCACTCAAACGTATCCATTTGGAAAGGAGGAAATGGCTTGAGGTAAAATGATTGTCGACCCCTACTATTGAGATTAGTAAACCATCTGCTCATCATGACACGCCTTTTGGGTGTCGTCAAGATGCGCCTGTTATAAGTTTAGAGGTGTTGAAGGAGTACTCACAACTACATCCACCTACTAAGTCTGTATTACTCGATTCTGACAAAGAAGAGGAACTTGAGGAATTTCCTCTGTCAAAAAGTGATATGTAAAAATATTCCTTTACACAAAAATTTTTGTATTTGAATAAGGATGCAAAGATCCAGAAAGTTAATAAAGTAAAGTTTTGGCTTTCTTTATAAATACTTGTGTGATGAATCTCTGAGTTTTTGTATTGATGATCTTGTACTTTTATGATAGAATATCAAAAGTTGCATGTTTGGATAATCTCTATGCAAATGACTTGGTGTGGTAATGTTATGGATCACTCTAGAAACCAACCAAGAGGGAACCCGGATGGCCCATTTCTTGAGAATAACCCCATGGCAAAATTAGATCAATTTTTTTCAGTTTTAAATGAAACAAATGAAAGATTGGAAACCCTAGAATAGGAAGTTAGTATTAGTGTAAATAGTGTCATTATCTAACTAGTTTAAATATCACCTCTTTAAAGGTTTGACCTATTCACACATAGGCTTAATTTTACTTAATCTTTTAGGAGTTTGTCTCATTTCGACATGTGTACTCACACATATGAGACACCTATTTCCTTTTGACTTGCCACTTGCCCTCACACATGCCATGTGAGTTAGACAATTGTTGCATGCTTGTAGAGGTAGTCAGTAGTTCGGTCCTACCTTCCTACCTCCTTCTCCTTGCCTATTTATGCAAGGGTTCTCATTGTATTGTACACACTCTCATTGTATATGATAGATATTCTGTTGTGCTCCATTTTTCACTTATGGAAGGTTATTCTATTTGTGCTCGCTGATCTTCGCTGCTCCAACATAATCTCAGAGCAATGCTTGCACGTGACTGCTTGAATCGGTGATTCCAACACTTTGCCTTATCATCAAATCATCATGGAGCCAAACGGACTACGCCATTGAGTTCAGAAGGCCCGAGACAGTCAAGGTGACCCTTCGAATGAAAAAATTTACCCCAGGTTTGTAAGGACTCCATTTCCATACTCATATGGATTTTTGTAACAAAATGCAAATTTTTTTTTTGCAGAAGGCACATTTTGCCTTCTGTAATTTGTTGTTTTGGGTTGATTCAATCTTTTTTGTGCAGGATTTTTTTTGCAGCTTATGTGGCCTCTCGACCTCTGCAAACTCTTCACAGACCCCTGCAAGTCACTTCAATCCTGCCTAATCAGCCTTATTCTGCAGTGTTTTTTGGACATTTGAGTTTGGCTCTCCACATTTCCTTGGATTGGCACTTAGGTTGACTTCCATTTGGGCGTTCATTTTCTCTGCAGGCTTGGTTATTGATCACATGGCCCCCTGACCGCCATTGTTGGTGATTTGGGTAATTTTATACGGCTGTCTCTGCTTTAGATATGCTTGTAGTTTTCTCTGTTGATTCCAAACAGCTCGGCCTAGCCACTGTTCCCTTGGACCCACTCACCAGGCATTTGTTACTCTTGGTTGACCTTGTTCAAGACTTCGCAAAGAAAATGACCATCCTCGACCTGCTCTCTCACAAATCGCTATGGCCATTTGCAATCCCTCGGCCATGCCCAACCGTACCAGGCCCTTTGCATCCTAAATTTGGATTTGGAGACCACAAGCCGGATCTAGGACCGAGCTCTTTTTTTTGGTGTTAAGCGATCTCAATGATCTAGGCCCTCGCGGCTTCTTTTTGTCATTTCTGCATTATTTGTTTGATATTATTTATAGATATCGGCTTCACCAAAGATCTTTCCCCTGATTCGTGGGTTCCTTTTGGTATTTTGGGTAATTTTTCAATCACCAGGGCACATTGAAGTTTCTTCATGTGGTCTTCTCTTCGTGGTTTGATTTCTCCAACGCCATCAACAAACACAGAGGTTGTCATTTGAGGGTTTCTACACACCCAACCTAAAATTTGCGGTCACCATTCAAAGGTTGAGGCCATTCTGGTCATGGGCTTCACTATTCAAAGTCGCCATTTTATCACGTGTTCTTGTCAACCGTTGTAGGCTCTTCACAACACATCGTTGGTTTTGGGTGAGTTCGGCTCTCTCAAGCCCTGTTGTTCCAACTCCAGGCTTGCAGATCAATCCACATGTCCCATTTTCTTTGCAGGTTTTGGCCAATTGTTCGCTTCTCTCAAGTTATCATTAATCTATGTCTGTGAAAAATCTATTGCAGCTACTGATTATTAATTTCCTATCTTATGAGATTATTTGGCTGTCGAAAATCAATTAATTTACCGCAAACATTAAATAATAACACAGCTGCAACTTCACGGAAAATCACGGAAACAGAAAAATAAAATCAACACAATATTTTGGACAAATTGTCCCTGGAAAAACCCCGAAGGGAAAACCAGTACTGCAGATGAGGAACTTTATTAAATCAAATCAAGAGATACATAGACTGCTTGCCTCTTACTGGCAGAGCTCCGGCAATGATCTCCTCCGGAAATTCTTCTCCCAATTTCTCCTATAGAAATTCCACTACTGCTGTCTCGAACGCTATCGCTGCGCCCTTGCTCTCACTGCAAATCAATTTGCTATTGCTACAAATTTATTTATTTGCTATCGCCACAAATACTTCTCGGATCTGTATTCTCCAAATGCCCATTGATCCTCTTTTATAATCCTCTCATTGAAAACCAATGGCCATGATTTAACCTCAATCAACAGCTAGGATTAATTAGACTCTAAACCCTAGTATCTAGAAGTCTCTCGAGAAATCAATTATCTAGGTATAGAGAAAAATATTATCCAGCTGTGTTTCCAGCCTCGTAATCACCACCCAAGATTAGAACACGTGTCTAAGCTACATAAAAATTAACAGACCTCAACCCACAAATCAGTCCTGCAGGCCCCGAAGAAGTTTGATCTAGGTCCAACGAGCCTCATTATGGCTCTGTGGACGTGTTGTCCTCCCATCACCTTTTTTGGTTTTATTGGCAACCAGTTCTATTTGTTTGCAGGGATGTCTTCCAAGTTTAAAGATGTCATTTGATTTCTATGAGGCAAAAATCACAATCCAACATCTTCACTGCTAACAGATCTATCAGGTTGCAGTTTGCTTCGTCGAAGGCAACCGTTTCAGAGGTGACCTTTTTTGTTGACTGTTCATTATTGTTATGATAGTGAGTTGTTTGTAAAAACAACTCTTTTTATGTAACATGTTTGTATAACATGTTTGTCCATTCTTAGAACTCATGGTTCTGTTCCAAATGCCACTAGGAAGTGGCTCTCCAGATCCTCCAGTCGACAGACAAACCACCAACCACGGACCAACTACCCACACACAGGCCACATTGCTCGACATTTTCTATTTGTTGCAGGTGATCATCGGCATTTATTATTACGGTCATGGTTTAAGATCAGGCCACACAACCCTAGTTCGCACTAACCATTTATGGTATCTTGATCTGGCAAATAGTCTTAAAAAAAAATGTTACGTTTTATGTCATCTAAACATTCACTATGGTTAGGGGTATTTTAGGTCACTAAATCTTCGACCTTTCTACTTTGTTTAACAATTTATGTAATAATGTGTCGTTAACATCTTATGTTAACCTCTAGTCTTAAATTGCTGAATCGCTAACATAGATGTTAGCCCTTTTGTCATAGTAACATTTAATGTTATATTATCTGTAATCGTGAAAATTGATGTGATCACTCGCTGTTACTCCCAACCGTCACTAGATCGACTCAAAAGTGCCTAAAATTGGTCTTTTTTCATTTTGCTCTAACTTTCTCCTACAGAGTCAGTTTTTTGTAAAATTATAGTCAACGAAAAGGTGTTTCTTTGTACTTCACTTTGATGAAGTCAAATTCAAAAAAAAAATTGCCTTTTTGACAGGTTTTTAATCCCCGAAATCCTTTGTACTCGCAAATTGCGACAAGGCATAACTTTTGCCCACGACATTGAAATTTCATAAATTTTGTTTTTAAATTGCTCAAAATTTCGCAAGGAATCTAAATACACATGTAATTTTAATATTCAGATAGCTCATTTTGTAAAAATCACCATGCATTATAAATGGTCGATTTGGCATCCAATCTTAACACAACTTGTAATTTTTCTTGCATTTATTTCGGGGGGGTTTCTAAACTAGTCATAATCCTTTTGGGAGGGGGGCAAACTTTCATTTATGCTTAGATAGTGCTTAAAATTTGATTGTGTATATATTGTTGTGGATGACTCACATACTTTCATTCAAGTATTCACAATAAACCTCGTAATAATTGGAAGATCAAATGTGGATATTGTGGGCTCAAACGACATACAACAGAAGAATGTCATCATCGCAAAATCAATGAACTAAGACAACAAATTCTTCATGCATATCAACTTTATATTGATCTTAATAAAGCACTTGCAGAAAACTCTCATCTTACTAAGCCATCTTGTGAGACACCATCAGTTGGGTATGTACATGGTAGTTAGATGATTTACATTGAGATCCCATCTACACCATCATCACCTATTGTTGCATCTGAATCTAGAGTTAATATCTCCATGGCTTCCAGTGATTCTCCTCACTAGGATATGGTTATTGTCTTTCCAGATCCACTACATTGGGATGCATATCTACCCGACATTTTGTGTCTTTTCGTAGAGTCCCGCATTGCAGATTTGGGAGACACCATTGAGGACATTCATCTTATTTTTTATGACAACTTCAATGAAGTTGCATCACTGTTGTCTTCTTCAGATACGATTGCTCTTACCTTGCCTACATCAACTTCTATAGTGACAGAATCTGAAGATATTTATGAGTCCACATATTCAACTTTGTCATCATGTATTTTGACATCCTCTGCAGTAGTATCAAATTCTTCTGGGTCTAGCTATCACCATACACGTATGGTCCCTGTACCTGAATCTCAGCATTTGTCACACATCAGCATTGGCTTGGAGATCCTTGAGCATCCTTCGAAGACATCATGGGCATCATCTGCGTCTTTGAATCATGTGCAGAAGTCAAAGACCTCCATACTTCTTCCTATAGGTTCGTATTTGGAATGGGAAGATCGCTTGCACACTTCTGTGGTTTGATTTCTTCCTAAGGGGAGAGATGTGGTTCAACGTTCATGGATCATCTTCAACATCTAGTCTCAAACATCTAATAGCACTACAGGAGGTATTTTGAGAGGAGACTGCATGGTTAGTCTTCTCATTTCAGTTTTGGGAGGATCCATCTCTTCTCATGGAATTCTTTACTTCACATTTTCAAGGGGGGTCTCATAGACCTTCTCATCTTTTCTCTCCTATGGGAGGGATATCTATTATACATTAGTGTTAGAAGTAGTCTTTGGGGGGTCATGTATAGTCCTCCTATATTTCTTCTTCACTTGTACAATTCTATTTGTACCATTTCTCTTTTGGAGGAAAGTTTTTTCCCACAGGGTTTTCTTTCTTTCTCCGTTTTATGAGAAATTCATTTGCACATGGGTACCTAACATGGCCTAGTAGCTAGGACCCATCTTCATATTTGTATTCTCCCTAAGTTGCACTTAAGTGGGGTGTTAGTGTAAATAGTGTCATTATCTAACTAGTTTAGATATCACCTCTTTGAATGTATGACATATTCACACATAGGCTTAAGTTTACTTAGTCTTTTAGGAGTTTGTCTCGTTTTGACATGTGTACTCACACATATGAGACACCTATTTCCTTTTGACTTGCCACTTGCCCTCACACATGTCATGTGAGTTGGACAAGTGTTGCATGCTTGTAGAGGTAGTAAGTAGTTTAGTCCTACCTTCCTACCTCCTTCTCCTTGCCTATTTATGCAAGGCTTCTCATTGTATTTTACACACTCTCATTATATATGACAGATGCATTCTTGTGCTCCATTTTTCACTTGTGGAAGGTTATTCTATTTGTGCTTTCTGATCTTGGTTGCTCCAACAGTTAGAAGGGGAGAAACCAATCAAGAACAATACTCTAAAAGAAGAGAAGTATCTGGTTTCCATGGTGAACCTAGAGTAAATAATCAAGACTCACAAATGCATAATGAGGAAAAAACTCGTCTTACCAACGAGTTAGCCCAAGATATGAAGAAAGTTATACCTCCTAAGTTTAATGGAACAGTGAGTGGAGATGCAACTGAGGCTTGGTTGACAAAGATGGAAAAATATTTTGAGATAAGAAATTATTTTGAGATCACCAAGGCTGTATGGGGAGCATACCAGTTAGCTGGAGAAGCATCCATGTGGTGGATGAACAGGCAAATGGAATTAGGATTGAGTTCCTTGATTTTAACTTGGGATCAATTTGTGGTCATATTCAAGAAAAGGTGGTTGGCCCAACTTTATTTTGACTAGAAATTAACTGATTTTTAAAATTTACGTCAAGGAGATATGACTGTTACTGAATATTGGGAAAAATTCACCAGATTATTGAAGTATGTGCCATAATTTTAGAAGGATGAGAGATTTAGAATAAGGAAGTTTATCATGGGCTTGAATGCTCAAATTGGCAAAGAAGTGGACGTTCATGGACCCACAACCATGGATCAAGTCTTTGAGAAAGCCATTAAGCAAGAGCAAAAGATTAAATCTATTTTTGTGTATCGAGAAAGATCTCGAAAGAAATTTGGTTGCAGTCATCCCTCAACATCCTTAAAAAAGAGGATTAGAAATCAAGAATCTAGAGAGAGAAATTGTGGCAAAAATTCTAGATTCAATAGAAATGAATCCAAGGATGGAAACAGGGATGTCAACCCTAAAAGGAATGATGATAGTACCAACTGATCATCTAGTAAGAGAAGTCCTCTTGGAGGGTGTTTCACGTGTGGAGGAGATCATTACGCTAATCAGTGTCCCATGAAGAGTCAAGGGAATTCTTATGGAGGCAAACCTTTACATTCACAACAAACGACTTTTCAGCAAAGGATGCATGCTGCTCTTGATAGTCATCAAGATGAGTATCAAGTTACTCGTATTGAAACCACATGTACTCTTTTCAGAACCCCAATTTCTATTCTTATAGACACAGGAGCATCTGAAAATTTTGTGAACCCTAGAATACTTGATAAAATGTCTAGGAAAGTTGGTTTCATGGCAAATTCATGGATAGTAGAGTTTGCAAACCAGTCAAGAGCTCGGGTAGAGCAATGTTTGTTTAAAGCCAGATTAACCCTACCTACTTTTTTCATAGAGGCTAACCTTTATGTAGAACCTCTAGGATCTTATGATGTCATTTTAGGGATGAAATGATTATCTCAGCATAAGGCAAAAGTTGATTGTCTTTCCAAAATAGTAGAGTGTCTTAATGAACATATTTGGTCAAAGATTGGCAGATCCAAGCAAAGCCACATAGATCCAAGCAAATTCATATATAAATACAATGGGTTAGTGAGATGTAATGTTCAAAATGAAGGATGTGCTAGTTATGTCTCAAGTGTTCAACTCCAATACAATCAACCAATTATCTGTAACTTCCCACACAAAGTTCTCACAAATTGAGTGGAATTTGATAGTTGTCTGAAAAATCAAGCCATAGGGTATTTATCAATTAAAAATATTATGGTGACTTATTTTCAACCATTATCCCAAAATGATTCTCTCATCTTGCTAATAAGTTTAGTATAATTTTCTAATAAACTCTTCGTTGCAAGTATGTGCTAACCGGTGTTGTCATTGATGTCAACATGATTGTGTTGTCATTGGTGTCAACTGCGTCTTTTAAAATTGACTGATTGTTTCTTAATTGAGCTGTCATGTTAAGGTGATTTGAATGACTTGAAGAAGTATTGATAATGCTAATATATTGTTCATGTTGCTAAGTTTCCAAGTGCTTTTGAGAAAATTTGCTCTCCAAGTAGAAACAGTGTGTTGCAGAGTGTTCTGGCTAGCAGGATATTGCCAGAGTTTTTGCTCTGCATTTCTTTTGTGTTGAAGACTGGAGTATGAGATTTGGATATGTTTTAGAGAAGTGTTCGAAGATGCTAAATCAAAAATTTAGTGGTCCAAATCGTTGTACTGTAGAAGTTATATTCACCAGTTTGAAGACTGTGCCTGACATCATTTGCAGTGTGACAGGGAGAAAGTATTTTGCCCTGCTTTCCTCCACGGTTTGGTTTTAGGTCTTGCGGTTTTGGACATATGTTTATAAGGTCCTTAGCTATCTTCATTCCAAAGGATTTATGATTTGGTGCTCCAGAAAGCAAGTTATTGAATAGCAGAACTTAGCAGTGTTCTTTGTAAGTTTAAGTGAGATTTGTTGTCTTCAAGTGAAACTTGTTGTAGCTAGATTTGTTGGATCCCAGGTGATTTTATGTTGTTCATGGATGTCTCCAAACTGTGTTAAGGCTTGAGTTTGATCCGCAAGCTAAGATTAAGTTCTTGGAAGCGTGTGTCTAAGTATTATTGGTGTTTGCACAAGTTTGGCCAACTTGGGTGCTAACACTCTTTGTAGTTGTGTTTTGTGGATTGTAGAAGCGTGTTGAAGTGTGTGAAGATTTATTTGGGTCTGAGATAAGCCATGAAGTGTTATTATTTCATTCATTTGCTCCACAAGTTTGTTTAGGTCCAAACCTAATTTGAATTATGTATGTTTTCTGACCTTGGAGACTGTTCCAAAGGTTGTAGATTGTACTGTCGACCTTGATGTATGTTTCAAGGTTGATGATTGATATAAATAAATGTAATAAATCTGTGTGTAGTTAGTTTCGATGCGAAGATGAAAGTGTTTGTGTTGTAAGACAACGAAGGTGATATGTATTGTGCTTTAATGGAACTGAACTCAGGCATGTTGTAGATGCTATCATATCAGTTCATGGTAGTGAGCCACCCCTTGGCAGTGAGCCTTTTTGCAATGAGCATTCTTTTGGGTAGTGAGCCTCTTTTGTTATTTGGTATTGTTACTACATTATATTGTGAGCTAACACTCACCGTGGTCTTTCCCTTTTAGGGTTTTCCACGTAAAAATCTAGTGTTTAGGTGTGTATGGTGTTGATGTGCTTAAGTTTTGATTCTGCATTTCATGTTTAACCTTCATAACAGATTAAGGGGTTAAAGTAAGTGAATGTGATTTTGTTTCAGAGAATTTAAGGTTTTTGATACAACTGATTCACCCCCCCCTCAATTGTCTCATGCCTTCAATAATTGGTATCAGAGTGTGGTTCCTTGGAAGAAATCCTAACAGCTTAAGGTAGATTTGGGATGGTGCACAAGAAAGGCATTCCTTAGTTTGATGGATCTGACTATGCCTTCTAGAAGGCAGGAATGCAAATTTATCTTGTTTCTATTGGTTTTAATGTCTAGAAAATAGTTGAAGATGAATACGGAATACCTAAGGATGGTCTAAAGATTGCACTTGAGATTAGGGCCTATGAGACTAATGGCAAAGCTAAAAATGCTCTACTAAATGCTTTATCTAACACTAAAATGGCAAAATTTGTGGATCTAGAAATTGCTCATGAGATCTGGGTGAAATTGAAAAACATTTATGAAGGTGATGAATTTGTCAAGAAGGCTAAGTTGCACAACTTGAAGACCAGATATGAAACTATGTGGATGTCTGAAGATGAGAACATAACAAGTTACATACAGAAGATTGATGAAGTTGTCAGCAACATCAAGAGTCTTCATGGAATGATAGATGATAAGGATCTGGTAGATAAGGTACTCAAAACTCTTCCCAAATCCTATAGTCACAAAGTGTCTGCCATTGAAGAATTGTTTGATATGAACAAGCTTTCAAAAGATCAATTGCTTGGTAAACTGACTGCTTTTGAGATGAGAGAATTTGGTACTACTGATGGCCCTGTGAAAACTGAGATTGCTTTTAAGGCCAAGGAAGAAAAGAATGCTAGATTAGACAAGTATGCTGTGGAATTAGATGAAGAAGACTTTGATGAGCTTGAGGCAAAATTTGCAAGCAAAATGAAAAGAGGCAGTGGAAAGTTCAGAGGTAAGTTACCTTTCAAATGTTTCAGTTGTAGTAAGATTGGTCACTATGCTTCAAGATGTCTTAACAGAGCTTTGAATATCAAGAACAATTAAAGTAAAGGTAAGATGGTAATAAAAAGTTACTATGTTAGAGATGATGATGGTGTAACTAATGATGAACCTAATTTTGAAGATGGTAATGCTAGTGAATGCTTGTTTATTGCCCTAAGAGAACAACTTGTTTCTGCTAACCTTGCAAGCTGTGAAAAGAAAGGAAGTCCACGAGAGTTGTCTGCATTTCATGCTGAAAAGGAAGATGAATGGATCATTAACAGAGGATGTTCAAATCACATGACAAGAGATAAGAGTAAGTTTGTTAAATTGGAAAAGTATGATGG
The DNA here is from genome assembly GCA_027924645.1 of Cunninghamia lanceolata. Lineage (NCBI taxonomy): Eukaryota > Viridiplantae > Streptophyta > Pinopsida > Cupressales > Cupressaceae > Cunninghamia > Cunninghamia lanceolata. Next base: position 8,140,042 of record BSBN01000677.1, on the reverse strand, counting down.
AGGACTAGTTAGGTTTGGTGATGATGCAACTAGTAAGATTTGTGGAAAAGGGTCAATTACTTTTGATGGTAAGCATAATACAGATTATGTTCTTAATGTCAAAGGCTTAAAGCACAATCTTCTAAGTGTTGGATAAATGTGTGAGAAAGGATACAATCTGATGTTTAAGGACAATGGATGTGAGATAAGGAAAAGCTCTGGAACTATAACTATTATTGGTAAGAAGACTCATGGTAATGTTTATCATTTGAAAGGTACTGACAATTGTTGTTTGTTGGCTTAGACAAATGAAAGCTGGTTATGGCATATGAGAATGTGTCATTAACTTTGATAATTTGGTGAGAATAAGCTCAATCCAAGTTGTAAGAGACATGCCTAAGATTGTGAAGCCTGCTAATGCCATCTGCAAAGAATGTCAGTTTGGGAAGCAAACAAATATAAGTTTCAAGAGCAAGGAACAATCCTCTACAAATCTGTTGGAGTTGGTGCATACAAACCTGTGTGGTCCTACAAAAACAAGAAGTCTACAAGGTGACAGGTATTTCATGCTTCTTATTGATGATTATTCAAGAATGACTTGGGTTACTTTCCTTAAAAAAAATCAAAATCCCTAGACAAGTTTATGGCATTTAAACCAATGGTTGAAAATGAAAGGGATTTGAGAATCAAGTGTCTAAGATCTGATAGAGGTGGTGAGTTTACTTCAAATGAATTCAATGCTTTTTGTGAAGAACATGGGATAAAGAGACAATTGTCTGCCCCTAGAACTCCTCAGCAAAATAGAGTAGTTGAAAGGAAGAATAGAATAGTTCAAGAAGCTGCTAGAACAATGATCAAAGAAGCTGACCTTCTGGAAGTTTATTGGAAAGAATCTATTCATACTGTTGTCTACATTCATAATAGAGTGCAAGTCAAAGCAAATGGAACAAAGACACCTTATGAGCTGTGGTATGGAAGAACTCCTACTGTCGGGTATTTCAAAGTTTTTGGAAGCAAATGCTATATCAGAAGAGATGAAGAGTTGGGAAAGTTTGATGCTAGATGTGATGAAGGCATGTTCCTTGGGTACTCCACTAAGAGCAAAGCCTACTAGTGCTACAACAAAAGGTTGAGGAAGATTATTGAAAGTGTAAATGTGAAGGTAGATAAAGATATTCAGAAGAACTCAGAGCCTGATGGATATGAGTCAGATGAGTCTACTGATACAAAAGTAGTTGAAGAAGTCAAATATAATTAAGTTTAGAGTGAGGAAGAAGAAGCTCTAGAAAGAGTTCCTAAAACCCCCAAGTATGTGCAAAAGAATCAATCAGAGGATCAAATCATTGGTGACAAAAACAAAGGAGTTCTGACAAGAAGAAGAATTGTAGAAGAACAGGTAAATCTCTCTTTAATTTCAAAAGTTGAACCTAAGACTATCTCTAAAGCATGTAAAGATGAACATTGGGTCAAGGCAATGGAAGAAGAATTGATGCAAATTGAAAAGAACAAGACTTGGGAACTTGTCCCTAGGCCTGCAGATAAGAATGTGATTGGAACAAAGTGAGGTTTTAGGAATAAGTTGAATGAGAATGGAGAAGTGGTAATAAACAAAGCTAGACTTGTATGAAAAGGGTACTCACATGTGGAAGGAATAGATTATGAGGAAACTTTTGCTTCGGTGGCAGGACTGGAAGCTATTAGATTGTTTTTGGATTATGCAACACATAAAGATTTCAAAGCATACCAAATGGATGTGAAGTTCACTTTTCTGAATGGTGAGTTGGAAGAGGAAGTATATATAGAGCAACCAAATGGATTTCAATTATCAGACAAACTAGGCATGGTATGCAGATTGAAGAAGGCATTGTATGGACTGAAGCAAGCTCCTAGAGCATGGTATGCAAGATTGGACAGGTATTTGTTGCAGTAGGGATTCAGAAAATGGTCCGCAGATAGTAACTTGTGTGTCATGATGGTTTTTCACATCATATGTTGCCATCAGTGACAAAGGGGGAGATTGTTGCAAGTATCTGCTAACCGGTGTTGTCATTGATGTCAACATGATTGTGTTGTCATTGGTGTCAATTGTGTTTTCTGATATTGACTGATTGTTGCTTAATTGAGTTGTCATATTAAGATGATTTGAATGACTTGAAGAAGTGTTGATAATGCTAGTATATTGTTCATTTTGCTGAGTTTCCAAGTACTTTTGAGAAAATTTGCTCTCCAAGTGGAAACAATGTATTGCAGAGTGTTCTGGCTTGCAAGATATTGCCTGAGTTTTTGCGCCGCATTTCTTCTATGTTGAAGACCAAAGTATGAGATATAGATATATTTTAGAGAAGTGTTTGAAGATGCTAAATCCAAAATTTAATGGTCCGGATCCCTGTGCTATAGAAGTTATATTCACCAGTTTGAAGATTGTGCTTGACAGCATTTGCAGTGTGACAGGGAGAAAGTATTTTGCTCTACATTCCTCCACAATTTAGTTTTTGGTGTTACAATTTTGGACATATGTTTATAAGGTCCTTATCTCTCCTCATTCCAAAGGATTTGTGATTTTATGCTTTGGAAAGCAAGTTATTGAATAATAGAACTTAGTAGTGTTGTTTGTAAGTTGTCTTCAAGTGAGATTTGTTGTCTTCAAGTGAAACTTGTTGTAGCTGGATTTGTTGGCTCCTAGGTGATTTTATGTTGTTCACGGATGTCACCAGATCATGTTAAAGGCTTGATTTTGATCCGCAAGCTAGATTAAGTTCTTGGAAGCGTGTGTCTAAGTATTCTTGGTGTTTGCACAAGTTTGGCTGACTTGGGTGCTAACACTCTTTGCGATTGTGTTTCATGGATTGTAGAAGCATGTTGAATCATGTGAAGATGTATTTGGGTTCGAGGTAAGCCATGAAGTATTCTTAGATTTAATTCATTTGCTCCACAAGTTTGTTTAGGTCCATACCTAATTTGAATTATGTATGTTTGTTGACCTTGGAGACTGTTCCAAAGGTTGTAGATTATATTGTCGACCTTGATGTATGTTCCAAGGTTGATGATTGATATAAATAAATGTAATAAATCCATGTGTAGTTAGTGTGCATACGAAGATTCAAAGATGAAAGTGTTTGTGTTGTAAGATAGAGAAGGTGATATGTATTGTACTTCAATGGAACTGAACTCGGGCATGTTGTAGATGCTATCATATCAGTTCATGGCAGTGAGCCACCTCTTGGCAGTGAGCCACCCCTTGGCAGTGAGCCTTTTTGCAGTGAGCATTCTTTTGGGCAATGAGCCTCTTCTATTATTCAGTATTGTTACTACATTATATTGTGCGCTAACACTTATCGTGGTTTTTCCCTTTTAGGGTTTTCCACATAAAAATCTAGTGTTCATGTGTGTATGGTGTTGATGTGCTTAAGTTTTGATTCTACATTTCATGTTTAATCTTCATAATAGATTAAGGGGTTAAAGTAAGTGAATGTGAATGTGATTTTGTTTAAGAGTGTTCTGGCTTGCAAAATATTGCCTGAGTTTTTGCTCCGCATTTCTTTTATGTTGAAGACTAGAGTATGAGATTTGGATATATTTCGGAGAAGTGTTTGAAGATGCTAAATCTAGAATTTAATGGTCTGGATCCCTGTGTTGTAGAAGTTATATTCACCAGTTTGAAGATTGTGCTTGACAGCATTTGCAGTGTGACAGGGAGAAAGTATTTTGCTCTGCATTCCTCCGTAATTTGGTTTTTGGTCTTATAGTTTTGGACATATGTTTATAAGGTCCTTATCTATCTTCATTCCAAAGGATTTGTGATTTTATGCTTTGGAAAGCAAGCTATTGAATAGCAGAACTTAGTAGTGTTGTTTGTAAGCTGTCTTCAAGTGAGATTTGTTGTCTTCAAGTGAAACTTGTTGTAGCTGGATTTGTTGGCTCCCAGGTGATTTTATGTTGTTCATGGATGTCACCAGATCATGTTAAAGGCTTGATTTTGATCTGCAAGCTAGATTAAGTTCTTGGAAGCGTGTGTCTAAGTATTCTTGGTGTTTGCACAAGTTTGGCTGACTTGGGTGCCAACACTCTTTGCGATTGTGTTTCATGGATTGTAGAAGCATGTTGAATCATGTGAAGATGTATTTGGGTTTGAGGTAAGCCATGAAGTATTCTTAGATTTCATTCATTTGCTCCACAAGTTTGTTTAGGTCCATACCTAATTTGAATTATGTATGTTTGTTGACCTTGGAGACTGTTCCAAAGGTTGTAGATTATACTGTTGACCTTGATGTATGTTCCAAGGTTGATTATTGATATAACTAAATGTAATAAATCCATGTGTAGTTAGTGTGGATACAAAGATTCAAAGATGAAAGTGTTTGTGTTGTAAGATAGAGAAGGTGATATGTATTGTACTTCAATGGAACTGAACTCGGGCATGTTGTAGATGCTATCATATCAGTTCATGGCAGTGAGCCACCCCTTGGCAGTGAGCCTTTTTGCAGTGAGCATTCTTTTGGGCAATGAGCCTCTTCTGTTATTCGGTATTGTTACTACATTATATTGTGCGCTAACACTCACCGTGGTTTTCCCCTTTTAGGGTTTTCCACATAAAAATATGGTGTTCATGTGTGTATGGTGTTGATGTGCTTAAGTTTTGATTTTGCATTTCATGTTTAATCTTCATAATAGATTAAGGGGTTAAAGTAAGTGAATGTGAATGTGATTTTGTTTAAGAGAATTTAAGATTTTTGATACAACTGATTCACCCCCCTCTTAGTTGTCTTGTGCCTTCAACACCCTTTAGCAAACCCAAGTGACTTTTCTGATAAACCCTTTGACAAACACGAGTGACTTTTCATTATCTTCGTCCCCATGTTCCTCCAATCTTCCACAAAAGGATCCTTGGGAGATAAACCTACAACAATTGGTCCAAGTGCAATTACTTGAGCTACCCTTGATAAAACCATCCAATCCAAATGTCATGTCCAATCCCATTATACCTCCATCTAGTTCAAATCCTAATATCTCCAATCCCATTATCCCTCCACCTAGTCCTAATCCTAAGCCTACAACATCATCCACTCTTATTATCCATCCATTATATTGTTCATATAGCCATACACTTACAAAGGATGTGATCCATTGGCTATTAGCAAGGAATTAACCATCTCCATGTCACCAAACACCTATCCTTGAGCCTATCAAAGAACTTCTAAATGCCATGTCCAATCCTACAACCCCTTCATGTAGTCCACAACCCCTCAAGTCTATTGAAGAGTCTCCCACCATGAGTCCAAGTCAAGAGCTATTGTACCCTCATGTTGGTGATTGTCAAGAGCTTATCAAGCCCATCCAAGAGTCTCCCACTTCCACTTCCATTCAATAAAGTCAAGAGCTATGTCAAGAATCTAATCTAAAGCATGTGGAAACATCAAGCCCTTATTCTAATCAAGATCAAATCCTTTCAATTCAGCCCATTCACAACCTATATCTTCTTTATGATCAAGATATTACCTATGCAGAAGCTATCCATGAGCAGCTTGATCCTATACCTATCCATGAGAAAACAATCCAAATCCATCCTATCCATAATGCATATATTTTCTATGATCAAGATATTACCTATGAAGAAGCTATTTATGAGCACCTTGATCTTATCCATAATCCTATACCTTTCCATGAGCAAGATATCCAAATTGCTCCAATCCATCCTCCATCTAGCCCTATCCATAATGCCACAACATCTACTTCCCTTGATGAGACACTTCGCTCCCAAGTAAACATAGATGATCACACAAATAGCTTGGATCTTAGTGAGCATAATAATAATCAAGATCCTAATGATCCTTTGTCACCCACTATCGACCATGTTGCAAATCCATCATCATATTTTTATTAGTCTTACCACCCTCATCCATGAATGTTCTTCCTTAGGGGAACAACAACCATTGTCTTCCACCTCACATTCTCCATCCAATAATAAGTTCAAGTCTAGTTCCCAAAGCACACCAAGTCCCATTGTCCATCGCATACTCCAAAACATGAACTACCAAGGTAAAGGCTTAGGCCTTCATGAACAAGACATTTTGGAGCCAATCCATGTCAAGGTCCCTCCACATTCATATGGCCTTGGATACACACCCCAAGGTAAACAATCTAAGGATGTTGGTAATTCCTTCATGCATCCCAAGTCCACTTTCCATCACAAATCCTATCATATTCCCAAAACATATGTTGCAATTCCACCTCCACTATCCTACAAATGTCAAAATCATGTGACTATACATCTTCCACCATCCAATTTACCTTCATTACTTCCAACTCATAATATCCCTCCATCCACTTTACCACCACTTCTCCCAACGCCAAATCCATCCATTTACACATTCCCTCACATTCCTAATCATGACCAACAAATGCACACATTGTCTAAACATGAAGCTTCCACCCATTCCAAGGGATTCAAGAATAAAAGTTTGGATGCCCCTACATATAAAGCCAAAAATCGTAAGGATCCTCATGCCTTAGGGCATCAATTCAAAAAGTCAAAAAAAATACATTCAAAAGGCTATACACACCCATACCTCTCAAAGAAAAGCCCAAAACTAAAATGGTTTGGGTCCCTAAGCAAAAAGCAATCAAGTCAAATGAGGCATCCACATCTCAAAAACCCAACCATCCTCTTCCATCCAAAAATCCGCTTCCATTTAAAAATTCAAATTCCTTCATCACACAAGTCAAGCAAAAATCATAAAAATACCAAGTCTATGTGGGTTCCTAAAACACTACATCAACCATCCCCTAAGCAAACATCCCCATTTCTTCCTACACCACTTCCAAGTCAAAAGTTTTAATGTTTATCACAGTGTGTGCAACTATTGGTCATGGTTCCCTTCCATTCCACAATTCCACATACCTCCATCTCCCCACCTTTCATCCATTATCCTACATATTTCACCCATCACCTTCTTATGGTCCATGCTTTTGCATAAACCTTTCATCCATCCTTTTCCATATGTCCTCCATAATCCACATCATAATCCACTATCTACCCTCCATAATTCACATCATAATCCACTATTGTTCCCTCCATAATCCACTATCTACCTAATCCATTTCCCTTTCATGCAATCCCTTACCAACATCTATGGGCATAATAACATTTGGCATGGTCCATGCGACGACACCCTTCTCTAATGGGACTATAACCTTTCATGGAACTAGATGTTTGAGTCCCCACCATCTTCCAAATCCTCCTATCCATATCCACCTATCCCATCCAAAAGTAAAAAAAAATCAAAAATAGTAAAGAGAAATCCCTTCATCCAATGGTGAAAACCACCCTTGGTGGCACCTTGGATAAGTACCATGATGAAAACCTGGCAAACAAGCGTCATGTGTAGGTTGATTATCTATGTCACTTACACTTGGGGGCACATTGTCTCATCCAACCTATCATTTCCTATCGTATCCTATCTGATCATCCTTATCCAATACACCCATATACCTATCCTATTGAGTCCATTCATCCTCCCTTCCTCCTTTTGATCTTAATAAATATATGGGGGCAAAAGGTTGACAAATGCTTTGGATATCTCTTGATATACCTTATCCTTTCCAAATCAATCCATCATGTCATCCTTTTGTCATAAGTTTTGTCATGTAAAATCCCAAGTCTACTACCTATAATGGGGCATGTTATTCCTATGCGACATAGTCTTTGGAGATCACATCCTAGCTCCATTATGAGGCATGCATCCATACACTATAGCCTATCTGTTGAAAATGAAGGTAGAACTGCTGCTATGAACTTTAAAATTTTGTGTAGCAAAGCTGAAATAAAGATTAACTTGTAACAATTTATTCAATAATTGATTTGCACATTCAATTCAATATAGAAGAGAAGAGAAGAGAAGAACTTGCACAGTATTTACATGGAGAAACCCTTTCGGGAAAAAACTCCATACCCAAAGATATTTCCTGCTTGTATTAAATCTTCTTTGAAAGGATTACATTTAATACTTGAAATTTCTCTAAGTCCTTGATGCACTTCAAAAACTTCTTGTTTTTTTTTCTCTAAGTCTTTTTTCCTCAAATCAACTATTTGGAAAATGTATGGGGTTTACAATTAAATAAAAAGCACTTCCTTTTCATTCAAGAACTTCTTTTTAATTCAAGAACCCTCTTTTAATTCAAGCACTTCTCAACAAGAACTTGAAACTCAAAATATAATCAATTACATTTGATAACATAGCTTCCAAAGCTCATGCAAAAATCAAGCTCACTTAAATTGAGAAGACTAAACTCAAACATAGTCCAAACACTGAGTTAACTAATCCTCTTAGATGTGGGCGCCCAAGTTGGCTAAAAATAGCTTTCCCATCATCAAACTTATCACCAAGTAAAAGCAACATTAGAAACTCCTCTATTTGGGCATCCATAATTGCCCAAAGAGTTTCTGTTAACTGAAGGTGATCAAATACACATCAAAATCATGCAAACAACATGCAAGATTGATGTCCCCAAGGTTATTTTGAAATATCTTGTTCTGTACATGCAAGTGACATGCAAACACTAGATCCAACATGCAACTGATACCCATTACCTGAAATTCTGAGAAGTACTATCCTGTAACTTTCAGGAGTTGGAGTGTCCTGCAAGTAATATCTTAAAACTAACATGCAAGCATTTTCAACAACTTGCAACGAATACCCATTTCTTGAATCACTGAGATGTACCATCCTGCAAGTTTTTGGAGTTGGAGTGTTCTACAAGTAATCTCACAAAAATGACATGCAATATGCAAGGTCATATAACTGATATGCAAGAATATGCAAGGTCATACAAGTCCATAAGAATGACATGCAACAACATGCAAGCATATGCAAGTGACATGCAACAACATGCAAGCACATGCAAGTGACATGCAACAACATGCAAGGTCATTCAAGTCCATAGGAGTGACATGCAACAACATGCAAGTGACATGCAACAACAGTAAGCACATGCAAGTCAATATAAACAACATGCATCAACATGCAACAACATGCAAGTCCATGCAAACTATTCTGACCACATGCAAGCAATATCCACTTCATGCATTTCTAACAATGTAGTTAACTCCAACATTATATCCATGCAAGGTGTCTCAACATTATCCACTCATGTACATAAAAAAAACACAACTCCAAGTCTAAAAATAAGACCCAAGTCTAGCTCTCACTCACTAGGAGTTGTCAAACTCTATTTTAAGACTTAGGAGAAGTCAACAAGGTCTTCATGGCTCCCATCTCAAAGTAGGTGCCCAAGTTTGATATTATCCATTTAGAACATATATGCAAAAGTCAAAGTGTTGTAATTAATAAATAATTAATCTCTCAAAGTCTTTATGTGTTGGGGAACACATTCCAAGAACTTTGGAGACACATGAATTGGTTAGGATTGCAAGTTAATGGCAACTTATCCCATTGTATCTATTCATTTATCATGAGCTTTCCGTTCCATGGCCTATCCTCTTATCCATCCATCTATCATGAGTCTTCCATCCCATCCATCTATCATGAGCCTTCCATTACTATCACCCATCTTTTTATCCATCCATCCTACCTTGATCCTTGCATCTAGACTTGGTTTTCCCTTGTCATTGGTGTCTAGCATAAAGGCTATCAAGATTGTCATCCAATTCCATCAAAACAATCAAAAATTTAAAAAATCAAAACATTTCAAAAATACAAAAAAAAATCAAATATTCCCACAAAAATCCAAAAAATCAAAACATTACAAAAAAAAATCAAATATTCCCAAAATACAAAAAAATCAAATATCCAACAAAAATCCAAGCAATAAAATCTATCAATCACAAATTCAATCATCATCAAACAACTTCCTCCAATGAATCCAAACCAATCAAATCATTTCTTCAAATCAATTCCTCAAACTAATTCATCCAATTCAATTCAAATCAATTCAATTCCCTCAATCAATCCATCAAATCAAAATCAATCCAATCAAATTTTTTCAATCAAAAAATCAAATCATCCCAATTCATCAATTCTTCAATTACATCATCCAATTCTTCAAGTTAATCAAGTCACTTCAAGCAATGATCTAAATGCAAGTCATCCTTACTCCATACCAGTCACGTCAATCGATCTTGCCAAATTATCCAATCACATCTTTTGGTCTTGATCCTAATCTTGTTGTAAACCCAATCAAACAATCAATCATCATCATCATCATCATCAATGGGATATATTGTTCCCACATCCTTGTGTTGATCTAGGGATATATCGTTCCCTGCAATGACAACACTATCATCATCAATCAATCAATTAATCGATCATCAGTTTACAGCTTAACAGGGGCAATACCTTGTTTGTTTTTGAATCATTTGTACATGCTTGCTTGCTTGCTTTCTTGCTTGTGTGTGTTATCATTTTATCTTGCATTTGTATCAAATCTGTATCTTTCCAGCTAATATTTATGTAGAACCAACTCCTACCATCTATTCAATTTTTGTTTACCATTTATCCCATAATAAACTCCATCCATCCCATAGTAAACTTCATCCGTCCCCTAATAAATTCCACCCATTTTACAATAAACCTATTTTGGAAATTGTTGGAGTTGACGTGTCATTATGTTCCATCGTCTGTCTAGAGCTAGGTCACCTAATCCATCGCCTTCCATAATAAGTCCTTCCCACACTGGGGAAACTTTCTTGCACTTAGTTTTTGGAATGGATATTTAAAGCATCATCACCTAACATCCCATTAACATCTTATATCATCAAACAATCAATCAATCCCATCAATCCATAATCTCGTCGATCCATCTTTCGTCATCATTACCATCAAAACATTATAAGAACTACATATCATCTATATCATTAAGTGCCTTGATCCCATGGATACAGGGTATGTAGGTACTCTGGAATATGAAGGAAGTATCCAGACTCAAGCACAAGCAATACACTTCTTCCATCTTTCATCTTCCATCCAACCTCCACCCATCATCATCTTCATCCATCTCATATTCTTCAATCATCTATCTCACACATCATCAATAAACACCTAGAACTACATATCATCATCGTAATGTGCTTTGATCCCGTGGATACAGGGTATGTAGATAGTCTAGAATACGAAGGAAGTATCCAGTATGCAAGCACAAACGATCCATTCTTCCACCTTCCCTCTCACTTTGACTAGCTCAAGCAAAAAGCAAACTATGCATGTCTCGATAGCTCAAGCACTCATCAAATCAGAGGTAAACAAAGACATTTGTCCGCATGCCTTTAGCCAACATTTGCTATATCAATCCACCATCGCAGCCTTCAACATGATATATCTTTTCTCACAACAAGGTGCTATCCAATCTATCCATGAGCACCCTCTTTTGGCAAGAGAACATGATGGTTGTGTCATTGTTTTCTTTTGATTTATATTTTATCTCTTTCTAATACCTAGTCTAGACTGCCTTGATTTCCTATATCTTGGTACGTCACGATGAAGTATAGACTGGGGCATAGTCATTTGCTTTCATATGTTGTGTTTGTGGGATGATCTTATTCTCTTACCATGCCTAATGGTATCTTATACGTGTTGGGATTAGCATCTTGCATATCAATATCTTTTGCATATGAGGACCTAAAAATCTTTTTATGTACTAAGACTATTCTATGCTAAGACTATTTCCTATACCTATAACCAACAAGGTTTAATTATGTTTAGTGGGAATAGGTTCAAACCATTTGCTTGCAGAGTTAAAGTCCATAGATTGGAACATCTAATATTCATATCTTGTGTATGTTGGCTCAACATCTTGACCTCATACGATAGACAAGATTGTATTATGTTGATTGCATTGGATACATCATCATCCTAGTCTTTATACCTTGGTGCATAATATCAATATGCTATATCAAACATAAGGATTGCAACCTCTAAATTTGTGTGCAACCATTGCCAAGAACCCACATCTATTATCCATCATCCATCCATTTATCCTGCAATAAACTTCATAGCTCTCACTAGGCTTGATCAATCAAATTTCACCTACTTTCTTCTATTCATCGTCATCCATGTCTTCATTATCTTCATCCTACAAAACAAGTATGTTAGACATATATCACCCTATATCATTATCATATAACATATATCAGTATTTTTGCATAACATAGATCATTGTACACTTCATTTGCATAAAGCCATCATCTATCCATTAACATAAGCATATATCTTCTCATAAAAATGCATTACATCATCAAATCATAATCATATCCATTTATCATTTACGTATTTACCATATACATGTCATAATCATGAAAATATAAAAACCATAAATTTCAACATCATAACATTTGCATCCATAATCATGATATCATATATCGCCATCAAAATCTATCATATATATATGCATCTGGGTCAATACATAAGTGTCTCATCATGTACAAAATGAATCAATATATACAAAGTGGCTATCATAGAGCCATCAAAATATATACATCGACTCACAGGCCTCAAAAGATATACATGATACAAAACGATACAATGTACAACAATCAAGCTATCACTAGTGTCTCAGGTGGGTGGTACTCCCTAATGAAACCTCACCATGATCTCCCCCAAACCCTAATTCCTTTTAAGCCAAAACCTTAATTCTTCTCTTCCATCCCTAGTTTACCCCACCCAAACCCTAATTTTTTGTGTCAACCTAGTTTTGTCATCTAATCGCGAGTCAACCCCGTCTTTTCCGGGTAGCCTGGTTTTCCTCTCGAGGGGGCATCACCTGCCAGTTTCACTAGGGCATAGCTTGTTTATCTTACGTATTAGTCATATCTTCTTTAAGACAACATACTTTTCTTTGAAACAACATCCTAAAGTACGTTGTCTCAAAGAGGGGCAAAATCTGGACACCGAAAATTGACCCTTCATATCATTTATCAATTTGTCGCATTATTCACCACTACATATGTCAACTTTGTCTAGCACACTTGTATCAATTATTGATTTTCTTCTAAACCATCTATTTCCATCATTAATTAAACAAATTATATTTATTTAATTAATTTCATCTATTTACATTATCTTTATTCTTCTATTTTCTATCTATAATTTAATAATCTTTAATTATTTAATTATCCCATTATTCTTCTAAAATTAAATAAATTTTCTAAATTTATTTAATTTGATCCTTCTGAATAAATAAAATTGATATTTATTCTTCCAGTTTTCTAAATTTAGCTTTTTCCTCTATCATATCTTATCATTTTCCTTTTTTATCACTTTCTTCTGTGTGTACAAGTTGGCCTTGTCCATAGTATGTCAAAAATTAAATACAAAAAATGATTTAATTGGTTTAAAAATCAATTATCCTTGTCATCCAACTCTTAAAATAGAAAAGCATCCTATTTTAAGAAAATCAATCTTATCTTCACCAACAAAGCCAACTATATCATTTAATAAATGTTTTCCCTATGGACACATCTTGTACACATTCATCCATGCCTTTTGAATTATCTCAACCATTCATATAGCCACTTTTTATCCACCGTTGATCAATCTTAGTTGAGAGCTATGTATACACCCTCTCATTTCATTTCATCACACACAATCTCTATAGTGTCCAGATTGTCATCTTATGCATATCATATCCATTAAGCATCCATCAAGCATTTTGAGCATATCATCTATCATCATGGCAGCTTTGGCAACTATGGTTGTTCACTATTGAGAAGCAATCCACATTCAACCAAGGAATCAACACAATCTTTGTGACATTGTTCTTTGATTTGCTTTCATTTTGTGTCATTTAGATAGATTTCTTGAAGGTGGTAGGATTGGGTTGTGATTGTAATGCTTGATCTTGTTAACCTGATTTTTCTTGCTCACACACGAGTTACTACCGCAAATTTGCCTATGGTAAAATTACAATTCCTCTACCAATAATGTTAAGAAAAAAAATCCTTCATATCCACTTTGTACTCAAATGAACACATTGAACTGAAATGGCTCTACACTCAATTGGATTCCCCCCGCTCTCTATAGTTCTTAGAGGCAACATTTATGGTGTGGATGTTTCTAATTCTCATGCTTTCCCTGGTGGTTTTGTGACTGCTGCTAGGGTAGGTGTCATTGCTACACTTGATAGGTTTCTTGGTCGCAATATAGTTCGTCATGGAGTGGATTGTTCTTTCAGTTTGATTGCTAGTGCTTTATACTATGTTGAAATGGCTAGGATAGGTATTCCCTCTCCTCGACCTCCACCACTTGCCAAATCAATACCCTTGCCCTATTCTCAAACTACCCCTAGTTATGGTCTATGGGCAGGAAGTGTAGGATAATGAAGCCTTTTATGTGTGTTGGGGCTTGAGTGGAAGGTTTTAATAGGTTGCGGCCTTCTCTTTCAGACTTGCACCAGTGGATAATGGAGTCATGGAAGCCTCTATTAAGGGCTATATCAAATTATTCCCTTGTGCTAGGGGGTTTTTTATTACAAACTTCCAATCTTCTAAAGATAAGGAGGTGGTGCTGGATGGTTGGCTTTGGATGTGGGGTGAGCATTCCCTCTTTCTCAAGTCGTGATTTCCCTCTTCAAACCCTCTCACAGAACTATTAAATTTTATGCTTGTTTGAGTCAAATTGCCTAACCTCCCCCTCCAATTCTGGGAAGATTCTTGCTTTGAGGGTATTGGCAATATTGGATAATTTCTAAAGGTGGATTCATCTATTTATAACATTATACAATCTACCTATGCCTATCTTTTGCTAGAAATTAACACCTCCAAGGCTCTTCCTGGGAAGATTGTCCTTATGGTGGAGTATAGTTTGTGGACTTAATCTCTTGATTACAAGGGTATCCCTTTTATTGCAGACAATGCTTTGCTATTGGCCATCTTGCCTTAGTTTGTCCCCATCCTCATCTTAGGAATGTTGGCTCAGCTACATGGTGGAAAAATGCCCTCCCTGAACGTTTAGCTATTGATTCTAAGGAAGATGTGCCTTCTGGTCCCATTGCAACAGTTCTTGGTGTGGCCTTGGTGGCTCCCCTTGGGCTAGTACATTTCCAATTTTAATTTTAGTTATTGCTATGGATCCTTCTTCTAAGTAGGTTTAATCTTCTTCTTCGTCATATCCCTATTCCCTCTTAGCGGGTTGTGGGGGGTTCCTTATTCCTTGCCTATGATTTTAATATAGCTTATATGGTGTATCTTTAGTCTTCCCTTCTTCACCTTTGAGGGGGGTGTCTCTGTTGAGGCATTAGTTGTGGAGTCCCATCTTATTTCTCTTCGGTTTGAAGATTTTGACAATGGTGTGTCTTGGATGATCATTCATAGAAGGAAGAAAGGCCTTCTAAAATTAATTTATGTTTCCCGACCCTGGGCTTCAAGTGTGTAGTTTTCTAGGTTGGGGTATGGCATTATGTAGGACACTAACCTATGGTTGTTTTTCTACCAAGGCAATTTTCCTGCAACTATTTTGTAGTATTGTCTTCGTTTTATCTCTAACCTTGTTGATCTTGGTTGTTTTGTTGGTTCCACTTCTCATGGAACCCATTCCTCCACCACTTGGTTGTTTCTCTATAAAAGGGCCTAGGCCCTTCAAAAACCTGCTTTTATCAATATTAAAAATAAAATCTACCTTTTCCCTTCTTAAACATGTCATGTGTACAACACTAATAATTTCCAAGCTAGATCTTTTAAAACCATTTGTCGCTAACATTGATGCCTCAAGGTTGGGATTGGGGTAGTATTAATGCAAGAAGGAAAACCTTTGGCATTCACTAGTAAGGAACTTGCAAGTAAATTTTGGTTAAATCTACCTATGAGAAGGAAGTGTTAGTCATTCTTTGTGATGTGACTCATTCACAACAATATATGTTGGAGAAAATTTCTACATCAAGATGGATTGTCATAGCCATAAGTATTTCCTAAAACAAGAAGTCTCTTTTCTAGAACAAAAATGCATCACCAAATTAATAGGCTATGATAGTAAAATTATTTACTGCAATGTCCCCTTTTAGGATATCCTTGATCTCTTAACCTGCACACAAGAATAACTACTAGGAAGGGACATTAGCACTATTAAAGATCAATTTAGTGCCGAAATCAATACATCATAATCATAATCAATAATAATGAACAAGAATGTAATGTTACCTCTGCATACATATATTCAGATCCTACAATCAAGATATTAACAACATATACAAATACATATATTCTTCTATGATCATTAGGGTTAGTACTATCATGATCATAATCAGTAATGATGAGCAAGAACATAATAATATTTGGGAGAGCATATATTCAATTACATTTCTACATATTTTAATATACTTATACTTTGGCACATCTTTTGCCTCATGATATACTTTGGGAATGGCGATCATCGTGCCTAGTCATTAATCTAACCTAATCATTAACCCTAGCGAAGATGAGTATATACTCGTTAAGGCGTTGGATAACAATGCTCCACTACCATAGGCCTAAGGGTTTCATGCTACACCCGGCAATACTTCACCACTTGAGGGTCACCCACTATGTAAGACATTAATAACAAACTAATCTCCACTGCCATAGGCCCAAGGGTTTCATGCTACACCTGGCAATACTTCACCACTTGAGATTCACCTACCGTGTAAGAATTAATAATAATAATAATAAACCGTCCTTCCCTAACGACCCAAACATCCTCATAAGGTGATAGACAAGATTAATGACGCGGCAAGACACGCAACGTCCTTAGTATATCATGGCCAAGACTAAGTATCGTTATATATATATATATATATATATATATATATATATATATATATATATATATATCATACCAATTCATAGATTTACTCTCCTTAAGGATGTACAAGTGATCCTATAGATCACAAATGATGATGATTGCCTTGATTTCGCAGAAGGCTTCTATCAAATCAGAATTCTTTTATGCAATGATGTTCCTTATAGGAACTATATCAATTTGAGAATATTTCCACCACTTAAAGATGGATATTTGTATGGCAGATTGTTGCCTCTAATATATCTGAATTGGATTGATATTTGGATATTTATATATTGCTTAATTCACTGCTAAGTGATGCTTGATTTATATTTTAATTCGTTATGATTGCTTAAATGCTCCCTATGATTTACCTCTTATACCTCCTTAAGAGACATACACTTTCAAAATGAAACAACACATCCTTTTGTGCAGATCACACCCCTTTTATAAGACAAAGTTTCTTTTATTAAAATATCTTTGTGTTATGGTAATCGTTGTCTTACAAGTCAGCACTTTGTTTGCTGCCCCTTTATTTGAACGCTGCACCTATTTGTTAACTATTTTAAATACAATCATTGCTTTATATATTGATTGTTGTATTTGACTTAAATCAACAGTCTATTATTGTCTTTAATTCGCTGCCCCTAAACTATGTCAATCGTATGTATCTTATACCATTTACTCAACGTGAGGAATAATCACGTCAGCCTCTAAGGGTCGGTCACTACATAATATTTAAAATATTTGTTTTATAATATTTAATTTAATTTAAATATATTTAAATATTAATATTTATATTTATATTATTTAATATTTATATTATATATTATATTTAATAATATATTATATTATATTATTATAATAATATCTAAATTAATTTATATTTATATTTATGTTTGTTATTTTATAAATACAAATATATATATATATATATATATTAAAAATAATTGTATAACAATATTATTTATTTTATACATACATTTATTATTTGAATTGACTATATTTCAAGAAGCAATTTTATCATGATGTTTAAGTCTTTAATTTAAACAGAGCCTTAATATCAAGACATGACAGTCCTCCTCACTCAAGATTGCTTGTCCTCAAGCAATTTTGCGTTTGGATGATTGATAATATTATTAATCCAAAAATTTGAGAAGAGTCATGTTGAGGTCAATGCCTTGAGGATTAATTGATTATATGATGTAATGGGGAGAAAAACTCTGATCAAGAAGATTTGGTAAATCCTTAACTTTGCCAAGGTATTGTTGTGAACTGCACGGGAAGTCATAGGCTCATCTTAAGCAAGTTATATTCTTCACGACTCTTATGGCTACTATCATGCACTTGGGCCCATTGGGCTATCTATTTGAGGGATCACCATCAGAGTTACTTTCTTCATCTTGAACTGACTTATAAAGCATGCTCCTATATGAAAGATTGTTGTCAAATACTGTTACCACTATTTTACATTGCATGGGAGATCTTAGATGATGAAGGTGCAGCTACCCTAGTGATTCCAATGTCAATATTAAACTTTGAGACTAGATTTGTTCAAGTTCATGAAGATTGCCATAAGAAGTCCTCACAATCACATAATTATCAATGCATCTTTACAAGGTTTAAAGCATTCCATCTTACTGTCAATGCATGTCTTGTGACATCATGGCTTTACAAGATGAAGGGGTATAATGAATCTCAAATTTGGTTGCCCTCAATGCAACTCACTAAATTCTGAGTGATAAAGGTTGTTATGGAACTAAAACAACACCTAGTTAAGATCCCGATTCTGATTACAATGAATATTGTCATAATTATTTGGAAGTAAGAGTCCCAAAACAAAGTGTCTATTGCCAATCAAGATAACAATTAGGACAACCATGAAGAGACACTGAATCCTATAGGTCTTCCTTGCTACATTGTCCACCATTCAAGGAATAGACAAAGTTAATTCGAATTTCCATTGTTATAAGGTCATATGGGATAATAAGGATAGTCAAAATGCTGATTTGTATTCGAATTTCCATTGTTATAAGGTCATATGGGATAATAAGGATAGTCAAAATGCTGATTTGTATGCTATGTCATCTTATGTAGACCTAGCTATGACTAAGATACAGAGATTTCATAAGATTCTCCTAGATTTGATGGTCATTGGCCACTTATCTAATTTTTAGAAGGGTACTAATAGAGTACCTTACTATCAAAGGTTAATTGTATGAACTGATTGAACACTGTCTATTATAAGGACATAGCATAGTACTAGATCTCTACATAATAGTTAGGTTGAGGTCATTACATTGTATCAGTCCAATGAAAAGATGGAAGTAATAGTAGAAGGCAAAGTTGTATGACAAAAAATGAACCTAGCACTTACATTTCAAAGTCAAGTCATAATGTTTTGATCATTATATCTAGACTAGGATTTTCAAGAACTGAATTTGTGGGTGATAATGGTTAAACTATCTGAGCTATTATAGTGTAACTATATATAGTGTTGTAAACTCTTAACATTGATAACACAGGACATAATGGTCTTGAGAATGTGAACCATGATTGTGTTAATCAAGAATGATGATGGGAGAGCAAAATTACATTTGTTTATATCATGGTGAGTGAAGATCTAGGGTCCGATACTTAAAAATAAAACACACTATCTGCAAAAAGACAATGCTAAGTTATAGATGATGAAAGACATGAATGATGAAATCATCTTGAAAATTCGTAGAGATGAATTTATAGAGAGGATCAATTTAATTGTAGAAGTGTATAATAGATGATGATATGATAGCGTGGATCAATCAATGATGAATGAGATTATCACTGGAGAGAAGGTCCATGTTGAAGTATATGTGAGATACGAAGTATACGTGTAAGATATAATATACAGAGTACACACGAGTTGTGTAAGTCAACTATCATTCACAGGATGGCAGGATGACTGCTCTGATACCACTTGTAATGTCCCCTTTTAGGATATCCTTGATCTCCTAACTTGCACACAAGAATAACTACTAGAAAGGTACATTAGCACTATTAAAGATCAATTTAGTGTTGAAATCAATACATCATAATCATAATCAATAATGATGAACAGGAATGTAATGTTACCTATGCGTACATATATTTAGATCCTACAATCAAGATATTAACAACATATACAAATACATATATTCTTCTATGATCATTAGGGTGAGTACTATCATGATCATAATCAATAATGATGAGCAAGAACATAATAATATTTGGGAGAGCATATATTCAATTACATTTCTACATACTTTAATATACTTATACTTTGACATGTCTTTTGCCTTATGATATACTTTGGGAATGGCAATCGTCATGCCTGGTTATTAATCTAATCTAATCGTTAACCCTAGCGAAGATGGGTATATACTCGTTAAGGCATTGGATAACAATGGTCCACTACCATAGGCCGAAGGGTTTCATGCTACACCCGTCAATACTTCACCACTTGGCTCAAGGGTTTCATGCTACACCCGACAATACTTCACCACTTAAGGATCACCTACAATGTAAGACATTAATAACAAACTAATCTCCACTGCCATAGGCCCAAGGGTTTCATGCTACACTAGACAATACTTCACCACTTGGCTAAAGGGTTTCATGCTACATCCGACAATACTTCACCACTTGAGAATCACCTACCGTGTGAGACTTAATAATAATAATAATAAACTGCCCTTCCCTAATGACCCAAACGTCCTCATAGGGCGATAGACAAGATTAATGATGCGGCAAGACACACAACGTCCCTCGCATATCATAGGCAAGACTAAGTATCGTTATATATATATATATATATATATATATATATAAAAAGTTAGAAATATCATACCAATTCATAGATTTAATCTCCTTAAGGATGTACAAGTGATC
The DNA here is from genome assembly GCA_027924645.1 of Cunninghamia lanceolata. Taxonomy (NCBI): domain Eukaryota; kingdom Viridiplantae; phylum Streptophyta; class Pinopsida; order Cupressales; family Cupressaceae; genus Cunninghamia; species Cunninghamia lanceolata. The sequence goes on along the minus strand of BSBN01000677.1, from coordinate 8,119,400 downwards.
CTATGGATCACAAATGATGATGATTGCCTTGATTTCGCACAAGGTTGCTATCAAATCATAATTCTTTTATGCAATGATGTTCCTTATAGGAACTATATCAATTTGAGAATATTTCCACCACTTATAGATGGATATTTGTATGGCTGATTGTTGCCTCTAATATATTTGAATTTGATTGATATTTGTATATTTAGATATTGCTCAATTCACTGCTAAGTGATGCTTGATTTATATTTTAATTCCTTATGATTGCTTGAATGCTCCCTATGATTTACCTCTTATACCTCCTTAAGAGACATACACTTTCAAAATGAAACAACACATCCTTTTGTGCAGATCGCACCCCTTTTATAAGACAAAGTTTGTTTTATTAAAATATCTGTGTTATGATAATCGTTGTCTTACAAGTCAACACTTTGTTTGCTGCCCCTTTATTTGAACGCTGCACCTATTTGTTAACTGACTTAAATACAATCATTTCTTTATATATTGATTGTTGTATTTGACTTAAATCAACAGTCTATTATTTTCATTAATTTGCCGCCCCTAAACTATGTCAATTGTATGTATCTTATACCATTTACTCAACGTGAGGAATAATCATGTTGGCCTCTAAGGGTCGGTCACTATATAATATTTAATAATATTTAAAATATTTGTTTTATAATATTTAATTTAATTTAAATATATTTCAATATTAATATTTATATTTATATTATTTAATATTTATATTTATATATTATATATTATATATTATATTTAATAATATATTATATTATATTATTATAATAATATCTAAATTAATTTTATTTATATTTATGTTTATTATTTTATATTTACAAATATATATTAAAAATATTGGTATAACAATATTATTTACTTTATACATACAGAGCCTTAATATCGGGACATGACATTTACAAAAAGGAGAAAGAGAATGTGGTGGCAAATGCCCTATCTCAGAAATTCAAATACTATCATTGCCAACTCTAGATTGGTTGTGGGAGGTTCAACATGAATGGCAGTAGTGTGCACAAATTTATCAAATTAATCATCAGCTAGCAACCACTCCAACCGTGCTCAGTTACACTTGGGATGGCCAATAATTTCATTAATAATGGCAAATTTTTTCTTTTTGCAAATTCTACACTTTGGGCCCATCTCCTTCCACAAGACATTCAAGCTTCTTAAGGACCTACGAATGAACAAAACACTCTTTTTTCAAGGCTAGTATGAAAAAGGATATCAAAAAAATTATGCTAGAATGTGATATGAGTCGACACCACAAAATAGATAATTTTAGAACTCTTACAACCATTGCCAATTCTCATTATAACATGTACAAATATTTCCATGGATTTTATTGAAGGGTTGCCTAAGTCAAGCAACAAACCAATCATTTTTGTGATATTTGATCATCTACTCTCCAAGTATGTGCACTTTTGTTCATTAGCCCATCCTTATAAAGCATCTACTATTGCCCAAGTCTTTCTTGACCAAATCTCTTACCTCCATGCTGTGCCCACTTCTATTGTCTGTAACTATGATCCCACCTTCATTAATAACTTTGGAAAAAACTACTCAAGCTACAAAAAATGCAACTAAAAATGAACTCCACATAGCACCTGCATACTAATGGTCAAACATAGAGAGTAAAAAAATGCTTGGAGATTTATTTGCATTATTTTTCTTTGGAATAGCAAACTCAATAGGCTAAATGGCTACCCCTTGCAAAATGGTGGTACAACAACACCTAGCATTTTGCCCCCAAGGAGACACCATATGAAGTTGTATGGTCAACCGCCACCATCCCTCGCATCTTACTTACCAAGCAATTCCAAGGTACATGTTCTCGATTCAACTCTTAGCCACCAAGAGAATCTTCTCTAAATTGTAATCTAAGGTAGCAGAACAACTTCCTACACTAATCTTGAGGGGAGAGATATGCAAAAAAATTTAGATCTTTACAATAGTTACAGAAATAAATACAAGTAGCACTCATACCACAACACAATAATTACATGGGGAAACCCTTTCGGGAGAAAAAACCCACACTCCAAAGCCGCCCAATATATTATTCAAGAATCAAGAAGATTACACTATACTTGCAGAGCAAGCTTTTAGAGGAGTATAACCAACCATAGATCTGGAGGCAACTCAACATTTATAAGACTCTTACACACAACCTCTATCTCAAGCTTTTGATAAATAGGAGATACAATACAGTAAACCGTCAACGGTAATTACAAAACCATCAGCTAAAAAACCACCCAAAAGTGGCATCCAAATTATCTCAAATCAAAGATGCCTTGTGATGTGCCAAATCATACACCAACACATGTAACTCTCCCCTTTACAACTCTTTTAGTGTCCAATACGTTTTCACATTTCCTATAACAGGAGGTCCAACTTCTAGAGGTCATAACTTTTGATCGGGTTGTCCAGTTGACAAACTGTTTGATGCGTCAAAAAGCTCGTGAAGAGATATCAAGCTATAACCCACGTCGCTAGTTACGACAACTTTCAAGGCGTTTAGGGACCTCTAAGTGCCTCAAATTTAAGTTTAATTTTTTTTCAGGAGTTTCAAAAAATGAAAACTTTAATATCTTGCAATGCATGTATGATCTTGAGTCGAAACTCACCTGAGATGCTTACTTGATAGTTCTGCACCTTTTGGGAAAATTTTAGGTCCATCCGAGCTCAAATGTAGAGTTACTAAAAATAGTAATCATTGCCATTTTAACCCCTTTGAAACTTTGAAAGTTATAAACCATTCTTCAATATAAAGGGTATTCGAAAAAGACCAAAACTGGGAAGAAAAGTAACCTTTTGTAGTTGCAAGGTTGAGACACCTTTCCTAACATAAACTCTCAAGGATAACTTGGCCCTAGCTCATGATCGCATGAAACAATGGGTAGATCAACACCATTTTAAGCACACATTCACCTGAGGGCACTTGGTTGTCCTACATCTTCAACCATATAATCAAGCATCCCTCAAATTACGAACAAATATAAGTTAGCACCAAAATTCTATGGATTTTTTTAGTACTACAATGTATGGGCTAAGTGTTAGTGTAGGTTTTTTATTTTCCTTATGTTAGGGGATATTTCTTTTTCCTACACATATTAGTAAGCTTGCTTAGGTTAATTAATCATGGTTATTATGAGACCACATGGCATAATCCATCAGTTACATGTGTCGCTCTCACCTACTTTTGGGTAGTTGAGTTTCACACCTTTTGGATTTATATGCCACCTCTCATAACCATTTATTTGTCTTTATTTGAGTATGTAAAACCATGTAATTTGACATTTACCAAGTCGGTAAAACTCCTGCCTATTTTGGGTAGTTGGAGTTATTACACCTCTTGGATGTATGTGCTCATATTTTGCTATATATGAAATACTCACCTCTCACCTCTACTAGTCAATGAGAGTAATGTGAGCATTCTCTATAGTTTGTCTCTTGAGTTCTCTCTTTCAAGATAATCTCCCCATTCCTCTATTTTGATCTTCGATCATCTGTTGATTTAAGTGTGTGTGATCTACGATCGATAACAAATCCTAGCTAAGATTCTTGCTTCTCATAGAATCTAACATGTTATCAGAGCTTACTTGCCTAGTATAGTTCATTTTAAAGTCCTATTATTTGAGATATTTTGAGACTAACCATTGCTAATATTTTTCTCAAAAACACAGTATGCTCTTTTCTTGCATCCTTGGATGATCTAGAGAATTAAAACAATTTAGAAGAAAATAAGCATTTGTATTACTCTAGTTTACACATTTGTGTTCTTGTGAGATCTGGATGATTACAACTTCTTTGGTAATCCTAGAGGCATTTTCAGTTGTTCCATACCATCCAAAAGGCTCTCGAAAGTCAAGATTGGCTTTTGTTTCACCAAAATAAGAGATTGGAAGACCCAGTTGCAAATAGGGGTTTGAATCGTGGTTGCAAAAGGTAGATGTCATTTCGAAGCATTTTTAGCCCAAACGGACCTCGCCATCATACTCAGAAGCCCCAAAAATTTAAAGATTGATTGTCAAATCATCAAAATCAAAGTTGGCAATCTCTGAGCCAAACAAAAATTCACTCTCAGGTTGTATGGACTGTCATACACAACACATAATTTTTTATTTAAAAAATTCACAGAGTTAGTTAACCTCTAGTGGTTACACTAAATGTTGGAAGCTAGATAACTACGAGAAAAAACATTATCTGCCCAAAAGTGGTTTCCCTCCAAAAATAGGTAGTTTTCATTTTTAAAAGGGTGGTTTTGACCTCTAAAGGTGGTTTTCAAATAATTCAAGGGTGGTTTTGGAATATTACGGTGACAAAATATTTTGGAAAAATTTTAGAATATTCCTTGATGACATTAGCCTGAAGTCATCCATCCTCACCCTCCACACTTGACCCCTCACCATTATAATTTTCAATTTTGTAGGCCAACTTTGGAAAGCTCGTTCTCGGTTGTACAGAGGCTTTTTTTAGCGCAATGTTTTTAATATTTGGGATAGAATTTCATGCTCTACGTATTTGTGAGATTGGCTTTTTGTTTTGATGCTCCATTTTTTAGAAATTGAAGATCCTTCTAGAATTCGTTGCACAATATTCGTTTTGAGACCTTCTGGGAGCCATAACTTGTGCATATAGATTCTTTTTTGGGTCTTGTTTTTTCCGAAGCTCATATTTCTTTGTGTACTTTACATTAAGGCTTTCAAATTGATCTCATATTTTACTTGAGTTGTAGTTTCAATTTTTAGCCATTTTGGGCCCTGTAACAATTTGAAAATCTAATATTTGCATTGTAAATTGAACTAAAATAAAGTACCACACATTGCATTTTTGAGGGGTCATTTCAAAATCTAGTGAAAATGAGGGGTGTCTCATGTGTCTTATTTTCACACTTCTTTTTTTGCATAATAATTGTAACGCTACTTTTCCCCCCGTAGTTATTTAAATATTAGCAGCGGATTTATTATAGTTAACACTAGAGTTAAGATAATTTAGAAAAATAAATGATATGTAAGTAACAAAGGTAAATTACAACATGTGATAATTTAATAAAAAATCTAAAGTAAATCATTAACAAAGCAAATTGGATAACATAATCACATAATCAGATTAACATTAAAAATCGCTATAATGTTCCCTTCTTAAGTCAGGACTTGATCGTTGGACTAGTCTATCATTCAGATTCCCGTAGACTAGTGAGGTGGATAGGGGGCCCACGGTGGCATGGTTCGCTATGGTTTAGACTGTATTTTGGAGTGTAGTGTTGGATTCCTTGCAACGTGGAGTTGCCAGTTGGCCTTTTCTGGGGTGAGTTTGGGCCATTTGGCCAAACTTGTTATTTATAGCAAGGTCACAGGGTGCGGAGTGATTTGGTGCAAACGGTTTGAAAATGTGTTGGCATTTCATTGGTCCCTACCAACTCAACATTTAATTTCTGCGGGCTCAGGCCGATGGTGGTAGATGAAATGGTGGACCCTTCAATGCTAGGGTACATATGCAGATACAAGGTCTATTCGCAATGGAAAATCAAAGACTTTCTGCATCTCCTCATCAATACGCCCGCTATTCATTCATACAAGCAACCTATTTGCAGGCTTGCAAGCCTAATAGGGGTATGGGCTCCACCCTAATTTGCGAGGGGTTTTTGAACAAAATTTAATGCAGCATGGTCGATGTCTCTTCTCATTGACTTCTCCTTTTCCCACCATGGCTGCTACAGTAGAGTGTTGAAATGCTATATATGCATGTCTCAAAGATGTATTTAGGGTTGGATGTTCTTCTAGGCTACTATAGGATAGAGAATCTTTGTAATCCGATCTCTGTAATGCAATTGTAGGAACAACTAGATTTGATGGATTGTGCTCTTCTATTGAGCCTCTCATGTCTCTAGTCTTGTTCAACAATGAATGTAATTGATCACTCTATGTCTATATTTCTTGCATCATTCTCTCTTTTGTAATAGTTATTTGACCTCTATAATCAATATAAGTTGTTATTTTTGCCTCTCTTTTGATTTTAGAACTATGTCTACTCTTTGGATTGGTGTGAGCTATGTATTGTGGATAAAACGATCCCTTTCATTTCTCTACTTCTCTGTCCTAGCCTCTGTTGGAATCAATCTAGTCTATGTAAGTCCTTCTAGCTGTGACTAAATTATTACTGTGTTGAGTCAGTTGCAACCGACCTACCAAATCTGGTGCATCACCATTATTTCAATTCAGTTTCTTCTTAAACCTTTTCCCCTGCAGTATCAACACTAGGTTTAGATAGTTTTCTCTAAGCATTAGGCTTAGAATTTGGAACCATCCTTCTCTAGAGGTTTGATCTCAACTTGCAAGGTCCCACACCTTGAGATCATTCCCATTGTGTCATTAGAATGCTTGGACTCTCTCCAAGCTAGGTGCAATTCTATGTGACAACAATTTCTAGCATGCTCGGTGGGACTCTCTGCTCTGAGTGAGAGTTGGACCAAAGATTTTGGTGTTGTTCTTGGTTCATTTGCTGCTGTGAAAGCATTCAACAGGCACCTGGTGACTCTATTGATCTAGTTCCTACACAACAACTCAACATTTCATGTTTGGAGTGCAAACAAGATCTTCTTCTAGAGGTAACTTCCAATTCATAGAGCTCTCATTTGCTAATAGAAGAAGAAGAAATACGCTGTCTAGGTCCCCTATGAGGACAAGTAGAAATAATAATTCATACCATTCAAGAGCTCAGTCTACTCCTCCTCCAGTCAATTCTCAGGTTAGGTCTCAATATTCAAGGAGAACCCTACGCATACCTATAATCAACCTGAATATCCCTAATATGGCTAGAAATCTTCCATTTGTTGCTTTTAATGGAGGTAGCCCACTGGACCTAGCATAGTATGATGGCATCCCTACTTCAGCCTTAAAGGCTATCCCATTCTTTACTGGTGAAGACTCTACTACTCCTGCTGATCACATTCAAGATGTTGCTACTGTCTGCTCCGTCCACAATGTCACTGCTGATAATTTGGCTGTGAGATTGCTAGCTTCTTCATTCAAGGGAAAGGCATTACAATGGTATAGGGGTCTTCAAGCCAACTCTATACACAACTAGGATGATTTGGGCACTAAATTGTGCCAACACTTTGAAGATAGGAGTGATCACTTGTCACTCATGGAGCAATTACCTACTATCAAGAGAGCTCCACATGAATAGATGGTGGACTTCAACTATAGATTTTAGAAGACATGCGACAAAATTCCCTTGTTAGTGAAGCCCTCTCCAAACACAACATTTATCTACTACCTAAGTTCTTTGAATCCAGATATTGTTGTCATGATCAGTCTATGGGTGGTGATGAGGTATAAACAACCTCATTCTTATGATGAACTAAATACCTCTTTTGTTCTTGCCAACCACCTCAGCCATGCCAATTTGTTTATTTTTAGAAGCAATAATTGTCTACTTTTTTATAAAGTATAAATATTTATTTCTCAAATTGATTAGAATTAGCTAACGAATGTTGATATAGTAGTATAGACTTTGAGTAATTGTGCAGGATTTATGCATGGCCTATGAAGGAGTGGACTTCAAGTGGTTGAAGTCAGAGCGTCAGAAGTTGGGGCACCAGAAATTTAGGCGTGCATAGTGGAAGACTTCTTACAACATTTTGTTAATTTCTGTTAAGACTATTGAAGACTTTACAGCTCCACTCAGAGCCTTTATTATGTTTTATGTCATGAACATCAGTTAGTTGTAATTCTATTTAAGACTTTTTCAATGGTATTTTCCTGCCATCTGCATATTAGGATTTTGTAGTAGTGCAGTATATATGTGTAGCTGTTGAAAACAAGGATATGTTGTTATGATAATATTTTGAATACTGTTCGGTTATGTTCTCTATGCTGTTACACTTTTTATGCTCAATGAATGAATGAATATCACCAGATTGTTCTAAAAATTTTGTTCTGAGTAATGGAAGTGCTGTGAATGGATTTACTTTGAAGCGACAAAAGTTCTGTATGTGAATTGAGCTATTAGTAGGAATGCCCAAGAGCTGGCCACTCGAGGGATCTCATAGAGTAGATAAGTATTTTCATTATTAAATGTTGTTAGTTCTGTTTTATGTTGTTATTTCTATTATGTGCATGTTATTATTAGATAAATGTTATTATGTGTTTAGTACTATTGTGTGTTCCTGCAAGTTGTGTTTTTAAGTTGTTGATCTCTGAGTTTTTGTTTACTTAGAATTTCTGGAGCATCCACTCTGTTCATGAAACTGTTGTTAGCTATTGATTAAAAGATGTTAGGTGTACTTTCAATTAATAGTTAGTCGTTAGTAGTTAGTCACCTTTGTTTAAATTCCATAGTTAAACTACAAGTGTTGATTCTTAGATAGTTTACATGCTTTTCTTAGATAGTTTTCATGCTTTATAGAATAGGAATTTAAATGCTTTCTAGCTGAGATGATTTCATGCTTTCTAGCTTAAGTTCTATTTTCAACCAATTTAAAAATTCAGAAAATCTTACAAAGAGAGATGGCCAAAGCATCCCCTATTGTATACAACCTTTGGACACTACCCAGTTGATATATTTTTCAACTAAAGTGCTAGGACCTCATGACATTCTGTCAGGTGGGACTCTATTACCTGATGCCTATGATACAACCATAAGGGTAGAAAATTACCTAATTTAGGTAGGAAAGATTGCTCCAAGGCCACCCATGCCTATATTTCCAAAGGCTCCTATTATTCAGCCTATTGTCGCTCCAATTCCTATAACAACCACCTCCACAGCTCCTTTATCTGTGCCCCCAAATGAATTACAGGAGGTCAAAAACCTATTACAAGGTGTTACTAATGAGTTAGTGGCATTAAAGAGATAGAATACACAATCCAACAACCCTTATCAGCCCTCCAACTAGGCTTATCGACCCTTCAATCAAGGTTATCAACAGAACAGGCCGCCATACCAAGGTAACATGCAAAGGCAAGGGCAACCTAGTTATGTCAAACCCTTAAATGTTTTTAATCCTAATGCAGCAAGCACCTTAGGGCCCCTTGTGCCAATTCAAAACAACCTATCCCAGGACAGTGATTGGTGTTACCCTTGCAACCAGCCACACGACCAAAAATTGTGTCAGAATGAACATTTCAGTCATGATTTGACAGTACAAGAATAGCCAACAATTTCAAAATAGCAAGTTAGCACCAATCAAGGAATGGGTGGGGGTCAAGGACAGATGCAGGACAATGCTGCCTTGATGAACTGGACCCCTGACGACTATTGTGGTGTGAGTCAAGGCGCCGACCCTATTGCATTCAATACAAGATTAAAGAGGAGAGCTACTGAAGATACTTCAATACCTGTAGTTGGTCATACACCTATACCCAAAGTGTCTCCAATAGTCATAGCTAAGGAGAAGGTGCTTGAGGTTCCTTCAAGGTAGGCAGATCAGACAGTTGAAAATGTAGACACAGTATCAACAATACAGCCCCAATCTAGTTAGCAGTCAAAGAGTGACCTAGTTGTCACTAAAACACCGCCAAAGGGTAATCAAATACCTTTTAGTATTGTGGACGATATGAAGAAGACAAATTTGAATGTCAGCATGTGGGATGCCTTGTTAATTCCAGCCCAGAGGAATCTTCTTCAGGATGCCCTAACATAATTCATGCAGCCTGCTGCGGAAGCAACAAAAGAAAAGATAACTACCCCAACAAACCTATGTTAGCCCAAGGAGGAAGTAAGTACAAGAAAAATCAGTAAATCCCCTCCATTTTATGTTTCCTTAATCATAGGTGATAAATTGTTGCATAATTGTATGATAGATTCTGGGGCGAGTACCTCTATCATGCCTAAAAATATTGTTGATAGGTTGGGTATAGAGTATGAGCCTATGAATAAGGGTGTAGTTCAATTAGATGGTACTATTGTCAAGACAGTAGGAGTTATTAAAGGTCTGGAACTCATTCTACATGTATGTCCTAGCTTCTCTGTTTCACAAGATATATTTGTTATAGATTTCCTCGCATACTTTGGCATATGCTTATCTAGGGATTTCATTACTAAAATAGGTAGGTATTTATCTTCTGATTGGTCCCAAATGTTATTTAGAACTAGATATGGCACCAAAGTGACCATTAGGGCTAAGCCTATTGCAAATGACCATATAGAACCTTACTCTCCTAACCCAGACAACATGAATTGCACAATACATGAGTTAGAAGAGGCTGATAGCAGTAGGCATGAAGCTACCACGCCTGTGGAGGAGATACCTGATATACTCCTAGATGAGTGGGCTAATTGTTTTCAATTTGACACTCCTAATCACATAGAGGAAATAGGGATGGGTACTTATTGTATCCATGAGGAGGATGCCATTACTCCCAATATTGAAAAGGAAAAATCAGATCCAAGTGGGATATGGCAGATGTACTTTGATGGATCCAGAAGTAAAAATGGAGCAGGTACTGGGGTTGTACTCATTTCAACCCAAAAGGAAAGTTATTTCTCTTCATTCAGATTGCAGTTTAGTTGTACTAATAATGTAGTTGAATATGAAGCCTTGATTCAGGGCATACAACTAGCTCAAAAAAAATGAATAAAATTTTTACAAGTATTTGGTGACACTGAATTGGTTGTCCACCAGATCAGAAACTAAGTGCTTCAAAGAATGACTTGCTAAATTCATACAAACACAGGGTCTGGGACCTAATTGAAGACTTTGATGCCTTCAATATTCAGGCAGTTCCCAGACAGAGAAACAAGAATGCTGATAGGTTAGCTACGGTTGGTGCCCAGTTTGATATTCCTCAGAATGTCAAGCAAGTTACAGGTCAGCATGTAAAGATTGTTGTTAGACCTGTTGTGCTTGACAATGTGATAAGTTGGCAAGTGTTTGAAAGTGACCAGCAAATTGTGAATTTCTTGCAAGACGAGGCAAAGTTTGCTGCCAAAAATTAGTCAGTATTGCAAGAGCAATATGGTGATCAGATAATCTAGCTAAAGACCAACAAGTTGCCCAGAGGATTGATCACCTTGGAAAGCATATTTGGTGCAGATGATCAGCCAAAGAAGGAGAAAATGAATATGCCAGCGAGAAAACAAGACTATGAAGAGGTGGAGATTGCACAGGGTAGATTCTTAAAACATGGAAAAGTATGTAGCCAAGCTGAGAAACAAAGTTTCATTGAGCTTTGTAACAAATTTAATGATTTGATAGCTTGGGATTATAGGGATTTAAAATGATTTGATCTTGGTGTAATCCAACATACTATTGACCTAGATCCTAATGCCAAGCTTGTTCGCCAAAAGCAAAGGCCTGTCAATCCCAAAATTGAGCCATTAATGAGAAAAGAGCTATCCAAACTCATAGAGGCTAAGATCATTTATCCCATCAAACATTCCTCTTGGGTAGCTAACTTAGTTCCAGTTAGGAATAAGAATGGGGAAATTAGATTATGTGTGAACTTTAGAGACTTGAACAAGGCCTCACTTAAAGACCACTATCCACTCCCTTCCATGGAATAGATCTTACAAACAGTAGCAGGTGCTGAAATGTTTTCACTCCTAGATGGCTACTCAGGCTACAATCAGATTCTTGTAAAAGAATCAGACCAGTACAAGACAACCTTTGCCACCAAATGGGGTACCTTGGCTTATCAAAAGATGCCTTTTGGATTGACAAATGCTGGAGCTGCTTTTCAAAGAGCAATGGATTTGGCCTTCAAAGGGCTGATCAATGATATTATTTTAGTGTATCTTAATGATTTGACTGTGTATTCCAAGCATGTAGCTGACCATTTGGGTCCTTTCAGAAAAGTATTTGAAAGATGCAGAGAATTTGGGATATCATTGACTCCAAAGAAATGTGTATTTGCTGTTCCAGAAGGCAAACTATTAGGACATGTGGTTTCCAAAGAAGGATTGGCCATTGACCCTGAAAGAACAAATGGCATTCTTGCTCTTCCTCTTCCTAATCATAAGAAAAGTTTGCAGAGCTTCCTGGGTAAGATCATCTTTGTGAGGAGATTTATACCTAACTTTGCTTTAGTAACAAAACCCCTCACGGCTATGTTAAAAAAGAATGCTGCCTTCATATGGTCAAAGGAAGGCAGGGACAGTTTTGAAGCTGTCAAGCAGGCTATTGCACAAGCTCCTACACTAATAAACCCTAGTTATGAGAAAGATTTCATTATGTATGCCTTTGGAGGCAAAGAGGGTAAATTAGTTCTCTTAACCCAATAGAATGAAGAAAAATTGGAACAGCCAATTGCTTTCTTCAACTAGCCTCTCAAAGAATATGAACTGAATTATGATTTTATAGAAAAAACAAGTGTTTGTTGTAGTAAAGGCCCTAAAAAAGTTTAGACATGCTTTCTAACAGCAAAATTTGGTTGATGGTGAGTTACCCTGGTGTGAAAGAATTCCTCCTGAGTAGGAATATTAATGAGAAAAGGGCTAGGTGGATCACTAAGGTAATGGAATGTGACATCAACATCAACATTACCAGACTGGTTCGTGGTAAAGGTCTATGTGAAAAAATGGCAACAGATGTCAAAGATAGAAGTGAGGTCGTATGTGTTCAAGGGCAGACATAATCAGTTGAGCCTCATACTCCAACTGACCGGTATCATGACATGTTCACATTTCTGCAGTCAGGAAGATGTCCTAATGGATTGGATCAAGCTAAAATAAGGTATTTCAGACTCTAATCCATTCCCTATTTTACTGTTGATGGTGTCTTGTTTAGAAGAGACATCGATGGAGTTCTTCTTAGATGCATTACACAAGATCAAACTTCTAGAGTCTTAAGAATTTCATAGTGGCCCTGTTGGTGGCCATTATTCTCCCAGAACAACTGTAATGAAAATCATGAGGGTTGGTTATTATTGGCCTAGTCTATTCAATGATGCATACAAATGGATCAGAAAATGCAAGGAATGTGCATTATTTGCTGGGAAGCAGAGACTGGCAACTCTTCCCCTTCATCCAATCCAAACAAATCAGCCTTTTACTCAATGGGGTCTAGAGTTCATTGGAGTGATTAATCCACCTTCTAGTGTAGGCCATAAGTGGATCGTCATAGCCACTGATTATTTCACTACATGGACAGAGGCAATTGCTTTGAGGGATGCCACAGAGGCATCCATTGTGGACTTCCTTAAGGGTATAGCCACAAGGTTTGGTGTGCCATCCACCATCAAATCTGATAATGACAAGGCCTTTGTAGGCACAAGAGTCAATGAATGGGCATTGAATTATGGAGTATACATGAAAAATTCATTCAATTATTACCCACAGGGCAATGGTTTGGCTGAGTCCACCAACAAAAATCTAATCAAAATCATCAAGAAAACAGTGGAGGATAATCAAAGAACTTGGCACTCCAAGTTAAAGACTACTCTTTGGGTTGATAGAATCACTCCCAAAAGAGCTATAGGTAATTCCCCTTTCATGCTTGTTTATGGAAGGGAGGCAAGGGTTCCATTATCATTGGAACTACCTTCTCTTGAGTTGGCACAGCAGCTGGAACTAATGGAGAATGATGCCATGACAACCAAACTTGCAAAGTTGTTAGAACTTGAAGAGAAGAGAGATGTTGCTATGAAGACCCTTGGGCATCACCAAGATCAGGTTAAAAGAACCTTTGACAGGAAATCTACTGACAGAACATCTAGTGAAGGAGATATAGTGCTGAAATGGGATGTAGATAGGGCCAAAGGGGGAAGATATCCAAAGTTTGAAGCCATGTGGAGTGGCCCTTATATCATTACCAGTTGCAAACAGGCCAATGCATTCCAACTTTCTAGGCTAAATGGAGAGGTTCCGCCAATCCCAGTCAATGGGATTCATCTCAAACCTTGCTTTTAGCATAGTTGTGAGATCTTGTAAATAGGTTAGGTGTCTGCTTTCAATAAGTGCCCTTGCACTCTACTGTATTCTCATTAGGAGGTTATGCATTTGCTTGTTTTTCTATTTTGCCTTAGTGGCTTGTCTAGTTGTTTCAACCCCTCTGTCCTTGTTGCAACTCTTTGACTGCCACACCCAATGGATTTATAAGGCCTCTGGTTTCCATGTGTTTAGGCAGGCAAACACCCCTACAAAGTCACCAAAATGTTATACTATTTTGCCCTCCTAGCTAAAAAGTCTAAAGAATCCTTAATTCTGGTGTTTTACTTCTCTAGTATGTAATCTGAATTGCCCAAACCCTCCAAGTCTTTTAAGGTTTCCCTTGTTTCCCCTTAAACCCTAAGGTTTCACGGTCATATCTTACCTTTGTTCTAATTCGTAGTTGACCATCTATCCTTGGTTGCCAGTCACTTAAGTTATGACCTTGAGCCTTTTATATCATGAAGTCACCAACCCCAAGCCTTTTATTTTTGCATTTTGTCGGGAGATCTTTGAGTCTTAGAACCTAAGTCGGTAGGTTTAGAAGTTCGCGAACCACTCGACTTCCTGACTAGTCTCCAAGTCTTGCATCTCTAAGACTTTTTCATCGTCGGTCTTGGTTGCCTTTGTTTAAAAGAAGGCTTTCTTGTTGGGAGGTTGAAAGTTCTTCAAACTTTTGAACTCTCATCTTATGGTTTGAAAGTTCCATAAATCTTTGACTCACTTACTGAACATGCTCGCTGCTCCCTTGGCACCTTTACCGCGGTGCCACATGGAGGGATTAGCATGCTTTTGTGAAGCCCAAATAGAGATGGCTCATTTCCTTCCACACGGCTCTGGAATCGCGACACGTGTAAAGTGCATTGGGGGAGAGCCTACGACTACAGGATTGTTGACTCCATCGGACGGTAGCGCAGCATCGTAGATGAATCTTGCTGATGTCATAAATCCAATGCGCGGCCATGAGATGTTGCCAAGTGGTAGGCTCATGCCTTCTCTGCAAGATCTTCCAGGTGGGCCCTTATCCGTTGACGACTATTAAAAGGACGTGACTCACCCATTCAGGTGGTGCCAGGTGTTGAAGAAAGGAAAGGCTGTGGTGGGGCCGATAATCTAACGGTGGCGTAGTGTCACGGTGGAATCTTACTTGTCAAGTGGATTCTTTTCACGCCTGCAAGATCTTGCCACGTATCCTAAGGCGTCGGCACAAAGTAAAAGGCAAAAGTATACTATGGAGCTCGTGGAGCCATCAATCTTCTAACCATTCCTTCATCCTACAGTCCCAATTGAAACTCAAGATTTTCAAACTTCCCAGTGGTGCCAAAGCATTCAACCGAGTTGGTGGGCTTTGCAAAGGTCGATTATTCAAAGGAATCAATTTGGGCCGATGAGGGTGTGGATGCAGAGACTCGAGGGTTAAAAATTTAAAGTGTTGTAAAAGTTGCACATCCCTACCAACTTAGCATTCAATTTCTACGAGCTCAGGCCGATGGGGGTAGATGAAATGGTGGACCCTTCAATGCTAGGGTACAGATGCAGATGTAGGGTCTATTCGCAATGGAAAATCAAATACTTTCTGCATCTCCTTGTCAATATGTTTTCCATTCATTCACACAAGCAACCTATTTGCAGGCTTGCAAGCTTGACAGGGATATGGGCTTCGCCCTAATTTGCGGGGGGTTTCTGAACAAAATTTAATGTAGTATGATTGATGTCTCTTCTCATTGACTTCTCCTTTTCCCACCATGGCTGATATAGTAGAGTGCTGAAATACTATGTATACATGTCTCAAAGATGTATTCAGGGTTGGCTATTCTTCTGGGCTACTATAGGATAGAGAATCTTTGTAATCAAACCTCTAAAATACAATTGCAGGAACAACTAGATTTGATGGTCCATGCTCTTCTGTTGAGCATCTCATGTCTCTAGTCTTGTTCAATAATGAATGTAATTGATCACTCTGTGTCTATATCTCTTGCATCACTCTCTCTTTTGTAATAGTTATTTGACCTCTATAACCAATATAAGCTGTTATTTTTGCCTCTCTCTTTTGATTTTAGAACTCTGTCTACTCTTTGGATTGGTGTGAGCTATGTATTGTGGGTAAATGGTCCCTTTCATTTCTCTACTTCTCTATGCTAGCCTCTGTTGAAATCAATCTAGTATGTGTAAGTCCTTCCAACTGTGAGATTATTACTGTGTTGAGTCAGTTGCAGCTGACCTACCAAATCTGGTGCATCACCATTATTTCAATTCAGTTTCTTCCTAAACCTTTTCCCCTGTAGTATCAGCACTAGGTTTAGATAGTTTTCTCTAAGAATTAGGCTTAGAATGAGGAACCAACCTTCTCTGGAGGTCTGATCTCAACTTACACAAGGTCCCACACCTTGAGATCATTCCCATTGTGTTATTAGAATGCTTGGACTCTCTCCAAGTTGGGTGCAATTCTATGTGACAACAGTTAGCCATAATGCATGCATTGGCTAAATTTAGACAGTATCTAGTGGGCAGAAAATTCGTGGTTAAGACAAACCACAATAGTCTACGACATTTACTGAATTAGCATGACCTTAATGACAAACAACAGAAGTGGTTGAACAAATTGCAAGCCTACGACTTTGACATAGTATATGTCAAAGGTAAGAAGAATGTAGTAGCTGATGCACTCTCACGGTGACCACACTTGTGTTCATTGGGTGAGATTACAGTGGATTGGCGAAAGTGGATATTAGCAAAGTATGCAAAAGATAAGTGGGCCACATGAATCATTGAGGGTACCATCTAGAACAACAGACACACAATTGTAATTGACTTGATCATTTACAAGGGGAGGATATTATTTCTACCAGGATCAGACATGAAGAGAAAGGTGATGAGATCTTTCCATGATGCACCTACAGCTGCTCACCTGGGTTATTTCAAAACATACAGGTAGATCCAGGAGAGGTTCACTTGGAAGGGACTCAAATTTGATGTGTTGCAGTATGTTTGGGAGTGCCCCACTTGCCAGCAGAACAAACATGAGAATACATTTCCATCTAGTCTATTGCAGCCCCTACCCATTCCCAACCAGAAATGGGAATGCATTTCAATGGATTTTATCTCGGGCTTGCCCAAAGCCCAAGGGAGGGACTGTATTTTTGTTGTGGTTGATAGGTTGATGAAATTTGCATATTTCTCCGCGATTTCAGCCACATTCACAGTAGCACAAGTTGTTGATTTGTTTCTTTGAGAGGTATTTCAATTGCATGGCTTACCCAGGAGTATAGTCAGTGATAGAGACAGTAAATTTATGGGTCATTTCTGGCAAGAGCTATTTATATTGAGTGGGACTGAGCTCACTCTGAGCATGAGCTACCATCCACAAACTGATGGATAGACAAAGATAGTCAACAAGTGGGTGGAAAGATACCTCCAGAATTACATAGCTAGGTGGTAGAAGGCATGGGTCAAGTGGCTACACCTAGGAGAGTATTGTTATAATACAACTTACCACATGTCTATCTAGATGTCACCATTCATGGCACTTTACAGGTGTGAGGCTCCAAATTTCCTAGACTTACTTTTTGGGGACAACAGAGTACCGAAGGCCTGGGATTTGTTGCAGGAGAGCTAGTACATCATGAGGTCTTTGAAGGAGAATATCCAAAAGGCACAGAACTAGCAGAAGCAATATGCAAATCAACACAGGGTTCATAGGTCTTTTGAGGTAGGTGACATGGTGTATTTGATGCTACAACCATATAGACAATCCACTCTCAAGAGGAGTGGTGCAAAGAAGCTCAAGCCATGATACTATGGACCATTCAGGGTGTCTAGGAGAATATGGGAGGTGGCTTATGAGTTGGAGTTATCGGCAGGGAGCAAAGTGCATAATGTGTTCCATGTATCTCACCTCAAGAAGGCATTGGGACATAATGTGATACCTTCCACTGAGTTACCCCCTTTGGATGAAGAAGGTAAGTTGATTCTCATCCCTGAGGCCATCATTGACACCAGAGAGCAGACTTTGAGGAGGAGAGTTATTAGGGAATACTTAGTTAAGTGGAAGAATTTGCTGGTGGAGGATGCTACTTGGGAGAGTGAACAAATGCTTCAGCATCAAGAGTTGAAATTGCTTGTGGGCAAGCAATTTTGGAGAGGGCAGACTGTAATGTTCCCTTCCTAAGTTAGGACTTGATCGTTGGACTAGTCTATCATTCAGGTTCCCGTAGACTACTAAGGTGGATAGGGGGCCCACGGTGGCGTGGTTTGATATGACTCAGACTGCATTTTGGAGTGTAGTGTTGGATTCCTTGCGACGTGGAGTTGCCAGTTGGCCTTTTTCCGGGGTGAGTTTACGCCATTTGGCCAAACTTGCTATTTATAGCAGGGTCACAGGGTGTCGGGTGAGTCAGTGCAAATGGTCTAAAAATGTGTTGGCATTTCATTGGTCAGTTCAGAGTTACTACAGAGCGATAAGGAGACCGTTTGCATTAATAATTTAATAATAGACTTAATTAAGTTAAATTAAATATATAACTTAATTAATTTATTGTTAAAAAGTGACTTTATGTTATAGTTACACATTATGAAATATTTAAAATATTAAAGTCACTTGTGTATGGGCACCCAAGCTTGGGAAATGTAAAGAAAAGTAAAAAATATATTATTCCTCAAAAGTGGCATTGAGGCAAGGAGAATAAAAGAGAAAAAATAAGTTCATTTTATTCATTCATGCTTTTGGAAAATATTGTCTAAGTCTGAGCTTGCTTGAGCAAGGGTTTCAAACTAGCGTCTTTGGAGACGAAATCCTCCATTGATAGGAGCATCTACAGGGTTGCAAGACACTCTAAGGATGTTGTGTGAGTGTGGCTTCATACAGGAGTCATTTTGAGCTTCATTGCATCATATTTAACTTGTCGCGGAAGGGTTTTACTTGTCAAATCTCATGAACTTCGGCATGATAATTCAAAGGGGTCATTGACAAATATATTGCAGTTGATGGCAGAGATTTTGGAGGTGATTTGAGGTGTTATTAACCTCCTATGTAGGTTGTACACCTGTTGTACCAGGTTGTACCGTTCTCAGCAGATATTGGAGTTTTGAATGAAGTTTGTGTGAAGATCTTCTTATCAGCTAGGCATTGGGATATTGCAACCAATAATAGAGATTTTAGAGGTTATTTGAGAGAGTTTTGAAGACATTTATTGTTGTTGTTGACTTCTACAGGCTGTACCATCCTCCAGTTTGGATGCAACATTAAGGAAACTTCAAGTTGTAGATTAGTGAATGGTTGGAGGGCAGTTTGTTCCATTTTTTTTATGGTAAACAGTTTTGTGAAGGACAATAGGCCACTGTACACTCATTTCCATCACTTCTACGTGCTAATGTATGTTGTTCATAACTGAAGCAACTCTAATTTTTATCAACAACGAACTGAGTATGTTGAACCCTAGTTTTTCTAAGTATATTTTCATATGGGTATTGTGCCTTACTGCTTTTAATGCATTTATATGAAATATAATCATCTGAGTACTTCTATTTCCATTGTATTTGCAATATATATGTATGCATGTGTGTTATGTTCAAATAATGCAAAACACCAAAACGCAACAGGGATCAACTTAACCACAGAAAGGTGAAAAAACTAGTCTAAGATTTGGGGTGGGTTATTACAATCGCATATCATAATTCTAATATATTTTATTAACAATAAATCCAGTACTTATCTAAATCATTGAGCACTTGGATCGACCACTCTCACCCTAGGAAGTTATTAGTGGTCTTAGCCCTCATAGCTATGGCACACTCTAGGAGGAACCAGTTCTTATTCAAAACCAACACACATGCTTCCAAAGCATCAACCCTGGCCAAGACAATCCTAGGTGTACCCCGTACCTCAAGTTGGGCACATCCCATGTGCCCCTTCTCTTAATGCCCATTGCCCACCAAAACCACCTTCTTCTTCCTTGAGTCATTTCCATGGCCTTTCCAAGCTTCACATAAATGCCTTATATAGCCTTTTAAGGGGTGGTTTCTAAACCATCACACCCTTTCACAAAGGTTATCATTAATAAATATTAATGTATACATAATAATTCCTCCCCTTTAAATGGGGTTTTTAAAAATATTTTTTAGTTATCTCCATTTTAATCAGAGGATCATAATATCCTTTATTTTTTTCATCTCCTTTTAACTATAAAGGATTAAATAAACTTTATCTTTTTATAATTTTAAAGGGTTATTCATTAAATGACTTTCTTTTCCATTTTGGGGAAAAAGTCCCATAACATTTCTCCCTTTGTAAATTAGTTGTTGTCCTCAGTAGCTTAAGTTGAATCTACAACATAATTCAACAAAAATAATTAGTCAAGTAAGTGCGGATGTAACATTATTGATATCACAATGAATCTATTTCATTTTAGCTTCATTTATAATTATATTTCTTAAATTTTAGATCTATTCAATAACTCTTCTATTTTAATTGGAACCACAATTATATCCCATATAAATACTTTGTTAATCAATAACATGATTAGAACTATAAGTACATTTTCATATCCATACTATGTAGCCACTCATTGTTGAGTATCATATAATATATAGACTCAAAAATCCATTTCAAGATGATAGTCATGAATTCTAGACTACATGAATATCCTCTTTTCATATACCAAATACCCTTAAACAAAGTTCCTATCATTCACATAGTTACTCAAATAAGTTTTGAGAAAAGTTTTGAATCTCCAACAAGGATGTAATATAAATTAGCTTATTGCTATCAATAGGATGTTTGTAATAGCTAATCGAGATAAAATATCTTATGGTAATCTTGCTAAGCATCTTAACAATAATAAACTATTATCACTCATGGATAAATTTTAGAACGCTTTAAAATTTGTATATAATACATTTATACTAATATCTAATTCTTGTTTTTAAAAAGTTGAGGTTGTCTCTCCCCCTATATAATTTGGCATGTCCCCATGGCAGATGCTAAGATAATCATTTTGGTTTCATTTGTTTCATTTCACCTAAACAACGCCATATTTTCCAAAGTTTAAGATGTGAAAATGATCCTAGGACTTGTGGGTTATGGGCCCACAATGTAACCTATCTTAGACTTAAGTAACAAATCTGGGTGTCATCTCTTTTTTTGTTTTGCAAACAATACATAAATATAATGTTGGCTTAAGATGATTATTTTAGATCACTGAGTAGTTTGAATGTCTTTATTTTATAAAAATAATCTTATATATTCACCACCTATTCTCCATTGTTAAAAAGCATATCTCAATATTGATACTAATTAATTATTCAAGGTCATTTTGTATTCTTCAAGTTCCATATCCTTATCTAGGGTAGTTATTTTACACCCTTATATTTTACCATTGAACTACTTGTATTACTCATCAATAATTGTTATTATAGACATTATTTTCTCTTACAAACTCCTTTAGCTAAATTCATTCATTTATTTAAATCAAATGTCAACAACCTACAAGACCACATAGAGAAGGCATTTTATCACACATCTTGACAATCTAATACATTATGCTAAACATGGCACTATGTAGCAAAGTGCATGAATCCATGAAATGCTAGTATGGAAGCATAACAATGACACAATTTGTTGCAAATGTTGTCATTGATGTCAAGATTATTGATGTCAAGATGAAATTCATTATCATTGATTGTTGGGAGAATTCATACTAGAATCAATTGTTTATGAATGCTTACTACACTTGTGGAAATTTGGAAATGTTTGAGGTTTTCTGAGGGTTGTGGCTCAAAAGCAGTGTTAGATTGTCATTGTCTTTGGTACCACATTCTACTACATTTGGTTGTTTTGGCTTGCACTTTGGAAGATAAGACGATCTAGTTAAGAAGTATGTTGTACTCCCGTGTCAGAAAATTTGCAGAATGAGAACTATATTACTAGTTTACATGAAAAATGATTATTCAGCAGAATATATCACTAGAGACTACTGCATTCCACCGCAATTATGTTTCTAGTCTCACGGTTTGAAAGATAAGTAAA
Organism: Cunninghamia lanceolata; assembly: GCA_027924645.1. NCBI lineage: Eukaryota > Viridiplantae > Streptophyta > Pinopsida > Cupressales > Cupressaceae > Cunninghamia > Cunninghamia lanceolata. The sequence goes on along the minus strand of BSBN01000677.1, from coordinate 8,097,493 downwards.
GTAATTCAAAAGCTATGTTGGATCCAAGATTCAGGAGATGTGAGCTACCGCATTAATATCTAAAAGCATCAGAATGAAGACTATGTTACCAGGTTGCATGAAGCACAGTTGTATAGAAGTCTGGGAGCTTGTGCCAGCAATTTGGGATTGTGCGACAAGAACTAAGTTTGTGTGGAAGAAAATTGGGTCTTGTAGAGCTTATGATGTGGAGCGCATAATTATATTTCATTCCTACATTACTGCATTTGATTTGGGATCAAAGTGTATATTCAAGGCCGGCTACATGTTTCATGTGGCATAGAGTTATGTGCCACCTAGTAGCCAATGCATATGATTTGAAGTCAAGCCAACTACACATTGCATGTTATCTTGAATTAAGGATTGATGGCCGACATGAGTTGTCTTTGAGAGATGCGTTAAGTGGTTCTAAGCTGACATGGTGATGTTAATATTGTGATGAGATAGATATATATCGTTAGTCTTATTTTTATAAGGTGTGTGATTGATAAGAAAATGTGTAGTAAGCAGTGAGCAGTATTTTTGTGTGCGGTGTGTGAGAAGGTGTTATGTCGTAAAAAGTTTCCCTATGACTTTTTACCTCTTTGTTTAGCTCCTAGGTCCCCTTAATTTCATTATACATGTTTAAAACTCATCTCGGAGCAATTTCCCCCAAAAACCATGTCAAATGGGTGCTAGGGATCCACTTTAATGCTTAATCATGACTCAAATCATGCCTTGGGACTTGGGCGCCCACGCCCTAGTCCAGGCTGATTTGTCAGGACCTAAATTTTGGATGTCGGCATAGGACCTGTAAAAAAATTTCCCTTTGTTGGCCTTTTCAATTTGAATTACGAAAGTTTTGTGGGAATGCATATTTAAGTAGGTGTATGACTTCATTTTACTCCTAGTTGATTAAGGCAAACTTATGATTATCAAGCAAAGAGCATTCAGGTTCATTGTGTTGCAGAGTAGAATTGTGTTGTGTTTGTATGTGTTTGTTGCAGATTTGGCTTCATCAACTCATCTCCTCATGGTTTGAAGGTTCTTCATCTCTGTGAGGGTTTCACCTCTAAGATGATATTTATTTGTACTTCAATCAATTTATCTTATCATTAGATTTGGCATCTACCTTTTTGGGACTTGACCAAGGCAAGCTCCTAAACACCACAACCCCCAAACCCCTCTCTTGGTGATTGCAGGTTACAAGTGCGAGATTTGGTGAAGTGGAGTTGCAAAGAAGCGAAGAAGAGGATAGAGATTTGGGATCTAGAGGAAAAGTGTAGAAAATCAACCCTACTGGACTAGGGTGCCCACCCTGTAGTCCTCCCGACTGGCATTTCTAGAAACTCTAAAGCAGGTTGCAATCCGACATAGATCATTGTTCCATATCTGCAGAAAAGTTATCCTATCAGACTTGGGCACCCGCCTCGTTGTCCCCGAAGTTTTTGCCTCTAAAAATTTGAATCTTGGTGTGTTTCTAATATGTATTTAGTGCCTTCCTGTGTGGTCATTTGTCATGTTTCATCCATATGTATATGATTTCATAAAATTAGGGTTTAAGGCTTAATTGAATTAGGGTTTGACAAATTCATCAATCTATTCTATCTTTCCTTATTATTTCATAGTGACATTAAACCTGTAGCTGAGTCCTCTTACATTAGTAGTGACTTTGCTCAGTTTATGTCCTTGAATGTTAGTGTGAAAGGAGTGTTTGATTGAATCTATCTTAATTACATTTCAACCTATCTTCCTTTTTTACATATAACAGAAGGAAATGAGCAGAAGATAATTTGGGATCCGTACAGTATGTATCCATGTTTGCAAGAGCATATTGCTTTATTCTAAATTGTAGAACAAAAGAGTTGAGAAGTGTGTGTGATGTTGCATAATTGAATATGTGCGGAATGAACTTGATCTTGTTTTCAACTATTTGAAGTTGGTGCTTCATAATCTGAGTTGCTGCTCAATGACTAGGTTGTTGCTCAGTTTGATAAGGAGATTGGAGTCTCCTATAGGTTGGTGCCTACAAATCAATAAAGGGGATTGGTGTCCTCCTGGGTTGAAATTCTTGTGGGTTGGTGCCTACAAAATATTTGTAATTCAACATTCTTTTGTGAGGTTGGATTTGGGTAGTAGACCCAAGCAACTTTTCTCACCGTGTTTTTTCCTTTCTGGGTTTCCACATTAATCTTGTGTCCTCTTGTGTATATGTGTGGATGTGTGCATATTTTGCATTATTCTTTTGATGCGGTAAAGATATTGATGTTACAATAGGTTTTGAAGTTAAATTTGGTATATATTGATTCACCCCCCTTCTTAGTATATCTGTGTATTCTAAAAATTGTTATCAAAGATAAGTTCCTTGGTACAACCTTACAGCTAAAGGAAGATCTTGGATTGGAACACATGGTTGTTCAAGAAGGATCTCACTCAAGTAGGGCTCCACTACTTATGGAACAAATTATGTATTCTGGACTATAAGGATGGAAGCCTATCTAACCTCATTAGTGTTTGATGTATGGAAATCTATTGTGGATGGTTACACTGTTCCTGCAACTCCTCCAACAACCCAAACTGGTAGAAAGAATGTGAAAACAATGCTAAAGCTAAGAATGCAATTCTATGTGGTTTAACAAACACTGAATTTGTTAAGGTGATGCACTACAAGTCGGCTAAGGATATCTGAAAAAAACTTCATAGCATTTATGAAGGAGATGATAAGGTAAAACAAGTTAAGCTACAAACATACAGAGGCCAGTTTGAAAGTCTAAAGATGAAGGAAGAAGAAAACATTGTTGACTATCTACTCCGGGTGGATTAAATTGTCAATGCTATTAGAGAACTTGGTGAAGAAATGAAAGAACTGGTAATTGTGAAGAAGGTTCTAAGATCCCTTCCCCAAAGGTATGATTCAAAAGTTTCTTCTATTGAAGAAGCTAGTGATCTGAATAAGTTGACAATGGATGATTTGTATGGATCTATCATTGCTTATGAAATGAGGAATGTGAGTAAGGAGACATCTAAGAAGAAATTTTCCTTCAAATCATTCAAGAAAGAAAAGAATGATGCATCTGATCCAGGCAATGGGTCTGATGATGAGGAAGCCAACTTTGTGAGAAGGTTGAAGAAGGGCTCGAGAAAGTACAAAGGCAAGTTACCTTTCAAATGTTTTAACTATGGTAAAGTAGGTCACTATGCTTCTAAATGTCCCTATGGAGAATGTTTTATCTTACAGCTCCAAGGACGTCTTTGCCATTGATGTCAAAGGGGGATAAGTAGTAAAAATGTAGTGCAAGGGGGAGGGTCATCCCATAATAATGGGTTACACTTTTTGGCCAAACTTGACATTGAAATCAATATTTTGAACTAAATCTTCACTTTCTAACACCTATAGCCGCTAAATCGTTAGAAATTTGAAGATGATGTGAACTAGTGATTTGTGAAATTTTGTCTGTAGATTCTAAATATATATATTTTTAAAAAATTTGGAGTTAAATTGTAAAAAAAATTGTCTCCTTTGATAACTAGTTTTTAATAGTAAGCAACATTTTTTTAAAGTGATGTGTATTTTGTCGCACATAACTATTTTTCTACAAAGGATAAAATTATGATTCTTTTAAATTTAGATTGGTAACACCGATATCTAGAGGATGTATTTGGTTTCATAATGTTTTGTTGAATATATTTTTTAATTAAGTTTTGAAGTCAAACCAATTATAATTTAGACATAGGTGTATTATGTCCAACATAACTTTTTTGTATGTATCAGAATTCATTTTTCTTTGTTGGAATAAGGACATCAATACCTAGAGGACATGTATTTTTTTTGAATTTTTTTTCTCTATTTTCCTATTTTTTCGTATGTGTGAAACAAAGACCTTGATGTTCATTGAAAAACCTACATTCACAAGAAATAAAAAATAAATATAATAATCAAATTAAATATATTTAAAATTATACTTTTTGGGAAGCTTATAATAAAGACTACATATTTAGAAAACATAAATTTTAAATGAATTCATTTGCTCCCCCAAAAGGTAAATCAAAAGTGGTTTTTTAATCAGCATTTTGATAGGTGTAGAGGAGACTCCATTATAAGAATGGTTTAAAACTAGCGGGTTTCTATCCAAGGGGGTTTGAATCTAAGGGGGTTTGATCAAACCCTCTTCAATTAAAATCCTTTAAATGGAACCTTTTAGAGCTTAAATCATTATATTTTCTAAAAATATGTGATTTCAGCAAAAATCAAGATGTCCCAGAAAATGTAACCCATTATTGTGGCAACACCCGGGAGCATTACAATCAGAGGAAGAACTATGTTCATGTTGTTATTTCTATAAAGTTTTGCCATCAATGACAAAGGGGGAGATTGTTGCAAATGTTGTCACTAATGTCAAGATGATTGATGTCAAAATGAAATTCATTATCATTGATTGTTGGGAGAACTCATACTAGAATCAATTGTTTCTGAATGCTTACTACACTTTCAGAAATCTGGAAATGTTTGTGGTAGATTTCTAAGGGTTGTGGCTCAGAAGAGGTGTTAGACTGTCATTATCTTTGGTACCGCATTCTACTGCAGTTGGTTGTTTTGGTTTGCACTTTGGAAGATAAGATGATCCAGTCAAGAAGTATGTTGTACTCACATGTCAAAAGATGTGTAGAATGAAGACTATATTACTGGCTTACATGAAAAATGATTGTTCAGTAGAATATATCACTGGAGACTACCGCATTTCACTGCAATTACATTTCTAGTCTCGCAGTTTGAAAGATAAGTAAAGTAAGTTAAAAGCTATGTTGGATCCAAGATTCAGGAGATGTAAGCTACTGCGTTAATACCTAAAAGCATTAGAATGAAGATTGTGTTATTGGGTTGCATGAAGTATGGTTGTATAGAAGTTTGGGAGCTTGCGCCAAGAACTAAGTTTGTGCGGAAGAAAATTGGGTCCTGTAGAGCTTATGATGTGAAGCGCATAATGATATTTCATTCCTACATTACCACATTTGATTTGGGATCAAAGTGTATATGCAAGGTCAACTACACGTTTCATGTGGCATAGAGTTATGCGCCACCTAGTAGCCAGCGCATATGATTTGAAGTCGAGCCAACTACACATTCCATGTTATCTTGAATTAAGGATTGATGGCCGACATGAGTTGTCTTGGAGAGATGCATTAAGTGGTTCTAAGCCAAAATGGTGATGTTAATATTGTGATGAGATAGATATATATATCACCAGTCTTATTTTTATAAGGTGTGTGATTGATAAGAAAAATGTGTGGTAAGCAGTGAGCAGTATTTTTGTGTGCGGTGTGTGCGAAGGAAATGAGCAGAAGATAATTCAAGATTCGCACAATATGTATGCATGTTTGCAAGAGCATATTATTTTATTCTAAATTGCAGAATAGAAGAGTTGAGAAGTGTGTGTGATGTTGCATAATTTTATATGTGTGGAATGAACTTGATCTTGTTTTCAACTATTTGAAGTTGGTTCTTCATAATATGAGTTGCTAATTAATTTGATAAGGGGATTGGAGTCTCCTATAGGTTGGTCCCTGCAAATCAATAAAGGAGATTGGTGTCCTCCTGGGTTGAAATTCCTATGGGTTGGTGCCTACAAAATATTTGTAATTCAACATTCTTTTGTGAGGCTAGATTTGGGCGGTAGACCCAAGCAGCTTTTCTCCCCATGGTTTTTCCCTTCTGGGTTTCCACATAAATCTTGTGTCCTCTTATGTATATGTGTAAATGTGTGCATATTTTGCATTGTTCTTTTGATGCTTCATTGATGCCGTAAAGATATTGATGTTGCAGTAGGTTTTGAAGTTAAATTTGGTATATACTGATTCACCCCCCTCTCAATATATATGTGTGTTCTAACACAATTATAATGTGAAACCTTAATATAAATACTCTTCTAGTCCATATGTTGTTCCATTGAGCATTGGTAATTTATTTGTGAAGCAAGCAAATAGCTACAATAAGCAATGATGTAAGACTACATGTCAAGGATTTGAGAACATTTTCACCTCTATATAGCTATCTTGTCATGCAAAAAGTGTGGACAATAGCCAAAGAGGCTTACAAAGAAATTTGGAAAGATAGGAAAATGTTTAAGTGGGATGAGCTATATTTGGGATGCTACCTAACAACTAGATCTTAGATGCATGACCTTGGATTTTATCCATATGAAGACTTACTTGCCATTGGAAATTAGGTAGGAGTATCTTCCATTCTTGTGACAACAATGCATATGTATGTGTTTATACAATAAACAAATAGTTGTTAGAACAACATTGACCTATTAAAGGAAAGAGTTGATCTTAACCACCCAATACATTATTTTATCTTCTTTCCATAATTAGATCTTAAGTGAAACCATTATATCTTATCAAAAACATTTCCTATAAAAAGAGAAATAACATAACTAAAGTGGGATTTACAACTACTTCACAGCTTCTATGTTGAATATGACCCATGAAATTAAAAATTCACAATCTTTAGTACTAGGCGGGACAATGGATTCCTTGTTAATTATTCAAATGTTATGTTCAATCTATTTAAATTCACAAACTCCAAGAAATGACATAGATCACAACATCAAACACCCACTAGTTAATAGTATAGAATCATTTTGAACTTGCACCTATAACACAAGGTCATGCTATAGTCTAGAAATTAGAGATATAAAAGTCTAATTAAATCTCCTTGGAAGAGGACTTATAATTCAAAGACTTGCTATGTATATTGAGTATGATCCATTCTAGGATAAGTTGTAGAAAAGTCATGTTCATGTCTTTAACATAATTCAATATTATTGTGTTCATTTATATGTTTATGCACAATAATCAAAATCAACAATGGTGGATTTAACCAAATCCAAATCAACTGGTACTAATTTTCCTTTCCATACATATTAAAATAAATTATCATAGAAGAAAATTCATATATAAGAATAAAAGATAAGTTTAAAGTGGGATTGCAACATGGAACGTCGTCCTTCCTAACTATCCTGATGTGGAAAATGCGGCGAGGCAAATTTGGATCCTCCATGATAATCTTATTGCCCTTATTAAAAATCATATCCACCATGTCTTAATATAAAAGTCGCATATAAGCATGTGCCATGGTGTATCGGTTGATCATAGATGCTTTTTTCTTTTATAAGGAATCATGACATGAGACCTTACTTCGGTATTACACACTAGTATCTTATCAGTCCCAAGATGATATTTTTTTTAATGTCTTAATAATGTTTTTATCAAGATAATTTAACTTCATTTGTCTATCGACAAGTATCTTTTCAAAGTGTTGTATGGTGAATGGTCATTTATGGTTGGGATGACAATTAATAAGAAAAAAGAAAATTATTTAAGGACAAAAAGTACATGGGGTGCAACGTAGAATGAGGAGTAAGAATTATAGGAAAATATTATTTGTACAAGTGGATGTATCACAAGAGGCTAAAAGAAAAGACTTACATACAAGAAGAATTGGTTGAGGTGTTAACGACTCGATATGAAAGTAATTAAGCTACAAACTACCTCAAACAACTAGCCAAGCTTTGTTAATCATGATCAATGATGGAACCATACTAGGAGTTGTCAATGAATGTTTGCAACATACTTATGATCAATTCATAAAAATTTGTATTAGGAGTTTAAGAGAAGTGATCCAAGATAAAACGAAGAGCTACCATTTTAAAAGACGTAGAACTAAAATGAGATGAATATATTTTTAGTTGTCAAATCCTTCAAAATACTCAATAATCTTTAGAGATAAGGATACAACAATTACTGCTACTTCATTTTACTGATTAAAGTATATGAATTAAGTAAAGATGTAATAAGCAGGTTAAAGAGTTTATCATCTTGCAATATACTTTTATGTTCACGTTTATGCAGATTTTATAAAACTTGATGATCATAGAACATGTGTTATAAAGCTTCTAATTTCATTACTTGTATATCCCTGTGGCCTTTGCATTTCAAAGACTGAGATCGGGGCCTCTAATCTAAGCAATGGATTTGGAGCTTTAAATTAGAAATGCTCTAAACCATTGAACTTTTAATAACCAACTTACAAGAGTGCTCATGCACAACACACGCTTTGGTTTATTTTTTATTCTTTTATTGTAATCTTACTAAGTAATTCATGTCTTTTGAAGATAGGACACAACTTTGTAATGGAACTTGGTTGAAACATTCCTATATTATGAAGGTAAGCATGTAAAATAAGAACAAAACAATATTTTTTTAAAGAACCAAAGTACATTGACTAGTGAAGTGTAGGGAGAGCAAGGTATTAGTATTTAGAATAATAAAAAATAAAAATATGTTTAGAGGGTTTTTTTTAATTGTTTGAATTTCAATTAAGAAAAGTGTATAAATTTTTTAAAATTTTGGTTATAGGTTTTAAATTTGTTTTAGTTTTATATCAAAATATAATATAACTTTTAGTTTTCATATTTTGGTTGAGCTCTTTATTTTATCAGTTTCATATGATTCCTAATTTTGAAAATCAAAATGTTCTTTATAGGCCACTAACTATAGAGGAATTTCAAACTTTTTAGATGTTGGATTTGTGGCTTTGGCTATCTCTTCTATCCTTAGATTATTGATTGGATCCAAAGGTTTCTCAACAAAATTTCTTTTCCTTTTTAACATGACAAGGAAATCTTCTTATAGACACAAGTTTGTTTATGGCTCATATAGCCTTAGCAAAAAAATGATTGAAAAACATATTACAATTCAAACCATATGTTTAGGAAACTTCTAAAAAATATTAATGTATTCGATATTGCTATAGGTACAATGGGCCTAGGATATGTATCTTTTCATATTTCGATCCAGTTCAAATGTTGTATGTTGTACTTTTATTTATCAATCGTTGTATTTTTTTCTTGTGTGAAATATGTTGATTGTGATTTTTATAAAGTAGATGTGCCATTGGTAATTGTGATTTAACAATTAACAACTCTACAACCCAATTTAACTTGGCTCTGATACCAAAATGTAACACTACTTTTCCTCCCATAGTTATTTAAGTATTAGTAGCGGATTTATTATAGTTAACACTAGAGTTAAAATAGTTTAGAATATTAAATGATGTGTAAATAACAAAGGTAAATTACAACATGTGATAATTTAATAAGAACTCTAAAGTAAATCATTAACAAAGCAAATTGGATAACATAATCACATAATTAGATTAACATCAAAACTCACATATATAATAATTCTAATATCTTTTATTAACAATAAGTTTAGTACTTATCTGAATCATTGAGCACTTGGATCGACCACTCTCACACTAGGAAGATATCAGTGGTCTTGGCCCTCATAACTATGGCACACTCTAGGAGGAATCAGTTCTTATTTAGAACCAACACACATGCTTCCCAAGCATCATCCCTGGTTAGGACAATCTCAAGCGTACCCCACAGCCCAAGTTGGACACATCCCATGTGCCCCTTCTCTTAATGCCCATTGCCCACCAAAACCACCTTCTTCTTATTTGGGTGATCTCCATGCCCTTTCCAAGTCTCACATAAATGCCTTATATAACCTTTTAAGGGGTGGTTTCTAAACCATCACACCCTTTCACAAAAGTTGTCATTAATAAATATTAACATACATAATAATTCCTCCCCTTTAAATGGGGTTTTTTTATAAATATTTTTATTTATCTCCATTTTAACCAAAAGATCATACTATCCTTTAATTGTTTCATCTCCTTTTAATTCTAAAGGGTTAAATAAACTTTATCATTTTACAATTTTAAAGGGCTATTCATTAAATGACTTTCTTTTCTATTTTGGGGAAAAAATCCCATAACAATAATCTACTTTTTTACACTAATAAATCAATTAACAGTTTCTATTCTAACACCATACAACTATTTTGAATGGAAATCTAAAATGATAATCTATCTCAAAAGGAAAGGATTGCACAAGGTTACAATGAGATTTGAAACAAAACCCACAGAGGATGCAAAAAAGACAAAATGGTTTAATAAATATGATGAAGCATTTAGTACCTTGTGTATGTTTGTATCTCTTGACTTACTTTGTCACATCGAGTCTACCACACACCAAATGATGTTTGGACCACATTGGAAAACCTCTTTGGTAAGAAAGATGAATTGAGGGGTCATCAATTGGAGAATGAACTCATAGGGTTAAGTCCTAACAATTTTGACACCATACAAAACTTTTTCACAAAGTTAAAAGCCATCATATTGTAGTTAAAACAATGTGGAATAGAAAAGAAAGACACACAACTGATCTTAAGTATTCTTTTTAAGCTTGGTCCAAACTATTCTATATTTTTTTTTACTTTTCATGCCACAAAATGTGCTCTAGGTTCCAACTATAAAATGTCTTCTTTAGATGAGTTTATTACAGAACTCACTAAGGAGCGAGATAAATTAGTTCACATGGGTACAATTATACCCTCAAAGTCACATGTCTTGGCTACAAATCAAGGCACAAAAGAATGGAAAGGCTTTGGCAAACATGATAAGAAGCAAAAAAACCAAGGAGAGAAGAAGAAAGATCAAAAACATGCTACCTCAAATATAGCTAATCAGAGCTTTTCGTCAAAAGGTAAACAACCTAAGAAGGAGGAGGTCAAGTGTGTCTATTGTAAAAGGCTTGGACATGATGAACACAAGTGCTTAAAGAAACATATTGATCACCTTACACATCCTCTTGAAAAGAGCAACATCAAGGTCCTTGACTTTGTCAAACAAGGTTCATCAAAAAGTCTTCAAAAGACACATATAAAAGGGAAAAAGAAAGGGCAAGGCCCTAGTTGTAGTTTCTTCACAACCTAATCCCTGGATCATTGACTCAAGTGCTTCGCACCACATGACAGTCATAGGATGGTTTTGTGTCCTTAGAGCCATGTTCTATGTTTGCCATACTAATGGGTGATGACACTATTGTTGAAGTGCATGGGAGGGCTTGTTGACATGGGCGAAGGAACATTTAAGGATGTTTTTTGTGTTCCATCTTTATCAACTAGTTTCTTACCTATTTATCAAATCACTCACGTAGGCTCTGGAAAGCGGGTTGAGTTCACACCAAGCACAATGGTAGTCAATGAGTTGCATAGTGGGTCTATAATTGTTGTGGGGAAAACAGATCATCAATCAAGACTATAACACTTTTTTCATTTTGTTCTTGACTCTCCTTCGACAATACTACTCACTCACTCAAATGAGCTAAGTCATTTGTGGCATCAACGGTTTGACCACTTGAATTACCGTACTTGCAGCAGTTTAGTCAACATGACATGGTCTCAAGTTTGCCTTCTCATTTTCTTTTGGAGTTTGCTAGGGATGCATTCTTGGTAAGCATCTTAAGGAGAAATATGACAGGCAAAACATGGAGGGCCGCACAGCTTCTGGAGTTAGTACACAGTGACTTAGCAAGGCCATTTCCACATCCATCTTTCAGTAGGGCTAAATATGTCTTGACATTCATTGATGATCTTTCAAATACACAAGTATATTTTCTCAAACAGGAGTCTGAGGTCTTTGAGTATTTTCAGGACTTCAAAGCTTTTGCAGAGAAACAATTAGGGAAGGCCATCAAGATTCTACGCATAGATAATGGGGTTGAATATGTTAACCAGTGGTTGGAACAAATTTGTGTTTCAGAAGGTATTGACTTGCAGCACACAGTTCCATACAGTCCTCAATAGAATGGCATTGTATAATGTAAGAAAGATCCTTGAAAGAGATGGCCAATTGTATGATATGTTCCAAATCATTGGCACATGAGTACTGGGCATAGGCTATCAACTGTGTGTGTTATATCCAGAACCGGGTTCCTCACCCAGTTGTGAAGGGGGTTAACTCATTTTCAAGTTTGGACTAGTCGAAAACCCACAGTTAAGCACTTTCAAATGTTTGGTTCTCCTACATTGGCCCACATTCTAACAAAGAAACGCAAGGCTATGGATCCGCAGAGCAAGCCTTGCATATTTGTTGGGTACCCAAATGGTGTCTAAGGCTACATGCTTCTCCACCCTACCACTCATGAGTTGTTCATCGAGAGAAGTGTCCATTTCAAGGACTCTTCCAGTTCTCCTACCACTTCTCCATCTACCATCACATTGGAGACACTGCGACATGATGACAGTTCTTCAGAGGACCTTAATCCTCCTAATCATGATGAGGATCAACCTTCCTCTCCTAGTCATCATTCAAAGGTTGATTCTCCTCCAGACTCTCCTGCTACTGGACCTCTTTGGGCTCATTAGACATTGCAATCAATAAGTGATTGGGTTGGTGATCCTTCAGATACTAGAAGAACAAGGTCACAATTTCAGCAGGCTCCACATTTCTTCATTGCTTTAGCTTCTGATCCAAAATCCTTTCAAGAAGCTTCTAGTATCCCTGAGTGGGATATTGTTATGTAGGAAGAGTTCAGTTCCTTGGAGAGGAACCATACATACGATTTAGTCCCCCTTCCTAAAGGAAGGAAACTTGTTCGATGCAAGTGGATTTATTGAACAAAATTTGCAATAGATGGGTTAGTTGACAAGCATAAGGCTTGCTTGGTAGCCAAAGGATTCTCCCAGGTTCTTGGGATTGACTATTTTGAGACTTTTGCACCAGTTGCCAAAATGAATTTCATCTGACTTGTCCTTGCTATAGCGACAACCCATTGTTGGGAAGTTCATCAGATAGATGTGAAGAGTGTTTTTCTTCACAATGACCTTCAAGAAGAAATCTGCATGGAGCAGCCACAGGGGTTCATCCAGGATCCTTCACTAGTTTGCCGATTTCAGAAGTCTCTCTATGACCTCAAATAGACCCCTTGGGCCTAGTATGCCAAGATGGACTCATTCCTTCTGTCAATTGGGTTCACTCGATGCCATTCTGATCTAAATGTATACATTCTACAACAAGATGATATTCTCGTATTTCTGGTTCTCTATATCGATGACTTATTGATCACAAGGAGTCACTCATCCACCATTAAGGCAATGAAAATTGCTCTTCACGATTGATTTTTGATGTCAGACTTGGGTCTTCTGCACTTCTTGGGGATTGAGATCACTCAATCATCTTTAGGGATCTTCATTGCAAACCCAAGTATGCACTTGATCTGCTCTCCAGATTTCGCATGGTTGATTGTAAGCCTACATCGACTCCATTTCTGTCAGAGGTAAAACTTGAGGCTAAGTGTTCTTCACCCTTGGTTGATGGCACTTTAAATCGATAGCTTGTTGAGAGTCTCATCTATCTGACTCACATGAGGCCTAACATTTCATGTCGTGGGCATGGTCTCTTGGTTCATGCATGAGCCCCATGAGTTGCATTGGAAAGCAACTAAGCAAATACTCCACTATGTCCAGGGCACTCACAGTTATGGGATTCATTATGCAGTAGGCGTGGATATTGACTTGGTGGGACACAGAGATTCACATTGGGCAAGTGATTCTCAAGATCGAAAGTCTACTTCAAGGTATTACTTCTCACTTGGTTCCAGTCTAGTTTGTTGGTAGAGCAAGAACCAGTCTACAATTGCTCTTTCATCTACAAATGTTGAATATCGAGGGGTAGTTAATGCCACCACTGAGACCATCTGGCTTCAGAATATTCTCACCGAGTTTTACATTCCATTCAGAAACCCTATAGTCATTTTTTCTTAGAACCAAAGTGCAATACAAATCTCAAGGAATTCAATTCATCACCAGAGGACCAACACGTTGAGATACACATGCATTACATCTGGGAGCTTGTTTATGAAACATCATTGATCTCAAGTATTGTCAGATGTTAAAACAAATCACCAACATCTTCACTAAACCCTTAACTAAAAGCAAGTTCATCTATGAGCCTTGTTGGGGTGTGGCAAATGTCTACTTTGGGAGGGGCTTCTTAATCTTTTGCTTACTCTCTCTACTCTAGAGGTATTTTCTCTCTAATTTTTTATTTTTATTTTTATTTTATTTTTATTTTTTTGAGTGGGAAGCTGCTATTCCTTTGTGGGGAGTTTCTTCTCTTTTGGGGGGGAATTCTTTGTACATGGGTACCTCATCAGGCTTCATTCGTCATGACCCATATTTTCACCCACCTAAGCTATGCTTAAGGGGGGTGTTAGTGTAGGTTTTTTATTTTCCTTATGTTAGGGGATATTTACTTTTCCTACACATATTATTAAGCTTGCTTAGGTTAATTAAGCATGGTTATTATAAGACACATGGCATAATTCATCAATTACATGTGTCACTCTCACCCACTTTTGGGTAGTTGAGTTTCACACCTTCTTTTGGATTTATATGCCACCTCTTATAACCATTTATTTGTCTTTATCTAAGTAAGAGCAATCATGTAATTTGACATTTACCTAGTAGGTAAAACTCCCGCCTATTTTGGATAGTTGGAGTTATTACACTTCTTGGATGTATATACCCATATTTTTCTATATATACAGCAATCATCTCTCAACTCTACTAGTCAATGAGAATAATGTGAGAATTCTCTAAATTCTCTTGTAGTTTGTCTCTTGAGTTCCCTCTTTCAAGATAATCTATCTATTATGCTATTTTGATCTTCAATCATCTGTTGATTGGAGTGTGTGGGATTTATGACCGACAACAGATCTTGGCTAAGATTCTCGCTTCTCATAGAATCTAACACTAAGTGGCCTACAAGTTGGATCTCCCTCCATCATCCAAGATGCATCATGTTTTATGTCTCTTGTTTAAAGGTCCTTGGACAACACATTCACATTATGTCGACGCTTCTTGGATTGAACAATGAAAGTTCCACCCTCCTTGAGTCAAAAACAATCTAGGGCCAATGATCATGTCAATTTTGTAATCCACCATCATGGATGTTTTAGTCTCGTGGCAAGGGTTGCAACCAAAAGATGTCACTTGGGAACCTCTCCACCAACTTCAATAGTAGTTCTCACAATTCAAGCCTTGAGGATAAGGCTTTTGGAAGGGGGAGGGTGAGTTGGATGTGCTTGTTAGGACCTTTACATCCTAGCCTTTTACTATGTTAAGCACTGTAATAATCATAGTTTAGTTAGTTAGTTAGTTAGTTAATATTAAGTGTGTTGATTTGTCCCACGTTGGTTGTACCTCATAAGTCACATTTATTTGCGAGACCTTTATATTGATGTTGTAATAAAGACAAGATCATCTTGGAATCATATTTTGTAATAAAGCTTTGCTCTCAAGGAGATTGCCCCCTCAAAGAGGCCTATGATACTTGTTCCAGATTCATCAATATAAGCATAAATGCAACTCTTTTCCGAGCATTGTGTTCATTTTTGCACGTTATTGCTTATCTTTGATCATATTTTGTAGGCGAGATCCCAACATGAGTTCAAGTTTACCTACCTTTAAAAACCTCGTATGAATTGCTCTTGTGCAAAAATCCAAATATAAGGTGTTATCCCTCACAATGGTTGCTTGATGAAAATACAATTTGCGTATGAATCTAAAATCTAATGATTACCTTGAGGGAGCCAACAAAAGTATAAGTAAATGAGTAATGTGAAAGCTCCATTCATCTTCACTCTAATCCCACAAAGAGAACCTGAAGATCAAAAGTAGGTGAACTCCACTAGCACTCTTTGCATTGAATTGATAAAAAATCTAAGACAATGAAAGAGATCATAGTTTGCCCTAGTGCCAAGCGTCCAAATGTCAACTTTTGAAGTCCTTTTGAAGAAAAGGAAAGAATTGATGATGACTTTGGAGCAGCACATTCAACCAAAATTTGTTTGCTACTAGATTTCACGTCCTTCACTTTTATGACCAACATAATGGTAGGCTACACCATGTTTTGCTTACTTGGATGTTTGTGTAGGAATCCTTAGCTCTTTCCAACACTTAGACTACCAAATTTGATGTAGTGACAACTACAATGGACAATGTTCTAGATGTAGAAGATCTTGCTGCCACACAACCATCTCTTATGTTAATGCATGTCGGCATCTGTCCCTCTAGCAGTGCTGTCAAAGAAACTAGCGACAACCACATGTAATTAAGAATGCAAAGGAACGATGCAAGACATGCAAAGTAAAGATTGCTTACCCTATAGAGGTCTTTAAATAAGGTTAATGTTGGCCATTACACAACTATAAACTAGTTTATTCACAGTTGCAAGCGCCTATGGTTCTCCCATTTTGATTGGTATGCATGTGTTGATTTTCAGCTCAGCACCTTTGCACACAACAGTTGACTACATGCCATATATATTTGGAGTAAGTGCCACTCCTACCACTTTAGTTCAATTTGCATGCCTTATTTCATTTCTATGGAGATGGACTTGGATTCTTTGCTAGTTTCCTCATGCACATATAATCAGGTTTGCTATTTTGCCCTCCTTGTCTACACCACCCTCGTCTCCCATCCATCTTCAACCACAACAAATCCCTTGCACTAATCCTTCCCCTAGCACTTCTTCTCAAGATCTCATTAACCCTACTAATTTCAATTAAACACGCCCACTAATCAACTCCATCATCATCAACTGAATACATTTGCATATTCAAGTGATCCCCATGATCCTATTACCTTCATCATCTGGCTGCAAGGTGGGGCCAATTTGTTAGTCAATTGCTTGCAGTGTTTTATTCCCGATTTCCTAAAATTCAATTTTAACATGGATGATGTACTTATTTTTGGTTACCAACATCAACATAACCTTAAGAACCAGGTCATCAAACATTAGAAGCAAGTGATAGAAGATGTTTCTAAGGAACTTGTGGCAAAAGAGGTAGTGTCAACTGCAGCCACCAACACCAGCGAGCCAATAATTAAAGATTTGTTCCATGATAGCTCCATCGATGTTATGAGTTTGACTAGCAAATTTTTCTTTGGGCAAAGATGGTATGTATCATGCTTTGCGGAGGCCTAGTTCATACTAAGATATAAATGGAAATTCTCTCTCAAACATGTGTCCATAATTGTAGTTTCTCTCCCTCCTCCACTTAAAGAATGTGATCCTGTCTTTGCTTATTTCTTATGTTATTAAACTACGTGACTGAGGCAGACAGAATGCCTATTTATCAGATAATAGATATAGACACACACATTATTTTCAATATTTTGTAATTACTTTTGCGGATGTTTACCTGTAATGTTTTAGACTTGGGTAGTATGCTTTGGCAATATTAAGTTTCTCAACTCAAAATGATGGCTGTTCTCGGCATTCTGATTAAATAGGGCCAACTTCATTTAGTTTTATCACTAATCATTAATTTTATAGACTTATTATTGTGGCCGTTGTTTGTTTTCTGGTTTAGTTACAGAATTAGAAAACACAGACTTGGGACATTTAGATGATAAATCAAAAACACTGACTCCAAATAGACTGCTTCTGAAAAGACCTGACATAAAAAAACATTTCACAAGAATATGTCAAGATAACAAAATCAAGACTGAGCATTCAGTTCCTATCATGATCAGACACAGTATCTTACAAATCCTATCTAAATTTTTGGTCATAAATGATTTGCTAGAAAATACATTAGAATGAAATCCCATTTCAAACAGAAAGAACATTGTTTCGTTTGTTTAAAAACAATCAAGAACTCCCATATTTGATCTCTCTGAGATATTTTTTTAATGCAGTTGATTAGTTCCAGAAACAAACCTTGTAATCTTCACAAGCAACTCCGGTAAAGTAAACAATCATATAAACAAAATATGACATTGGCACTATCAATGACCATCTGAACTTAGTAGTTGACATAAATGTATTTTTTTATCACAAAGGCCCAGAGCATGAGATACTGGTCAAAAAAGTTTTTTAAAAAGTGTTCTATAAGACAGAAGGAAATCATTGCACTTCAATTCTGCAATTTACTATGCATAAACGAACTTATTATTTATTGATACAATATATTTTCATCAAGGAAGAAAACTGTGCGAGAGGCATAGAAACATCTTGCCTGCTTCCTTGTTTTTTCATTTTTTCGGTCTTGTCCTTACATTTATAAATGGTTCTAAGCTATGTCTAAAGATGTAGACAAAATAATTTAAATTTTTAGCATATGCTATCAGAATTTTCTAGAAAATTACATACTTCATCTATTGTCATAAAAATTGACAAATGGAAACTAGATACTGTGGAATCAAATTTTACTAGCGTCGACACGGCTCTTATGCAGCTGAAAGGCTGGGCTTACCCAGGTTCCACAGCTGCATTGGATACCTGACCAGTTGAAATAACCCAAACGTGCCTGACATCCAATGCAGGAGAGTTTCCCTTCAATTGCACCCTCTTCAACTGATCACAAAGTGAAAAATATGAAACTGGAAATGAGGTTCATAAACTATAGAGATTTGTTTTAGCCACATCATCAAAGTAATTTTACTGAAACATGCAGTATGGCATCTATTTACATAACAGTCTCATGATTAAGAAAATTACCTGTTGTCATCCACTGCAGAGGCTCCACAAATACAGATGAGCATTCAGGTTCATGACAATCATTGAATAAAGAACCACGGCTTCTGTTTTTCCATTTAAAACAAGGTTCACCTTCTCCTGGAAGATGAGTGACGACATTATCTTGTGATGCAACTACTCTCCTACACATTTTGCAACGATAGCTTATACCAAGCTTCTCCTGCTCATTACATTCCTGGGAAGTTGGCATTTCAACTGGAACAGTTGGCAACAGAGTAGGCAGACCAGGATCGGCTTCAAATTTAGAACTATCAATTTTTTCTCCTCTGCCATATGCTTCCCCTTTGTCAAGAGAAAGTATACTTTATCAAATTTAGAACAATCAATTTTTTCTCCTCTGCCATATGCTTCCCCTTTGTCAAGAGAAAGTATACTTTAAGAAAAATCTAAACGTGACTAAAATATGGACATTAAAAACATTACCAATCTTTTCTCAAAAATTCAATACATAGCTTAAATGAGGATAATGGCTTTCAACAAGAAAACCCAAAGCAACAAGAGTTGAATACAAATTTGAGCCCTACTTGAAGAAGACTAGAATCAAATAAGGATAAGTGACACGAACAAGAAAATTTTAATGACAGAAATTGCAAACTCCAACTTAATATCCTATGTTAAATATAATGGATTAATGGATAGAGAAGGGCTTGTGTTTAGTTTTCTCAGAGAATCTTTACCAGAATCCCAAGTGCTATCCTACTTTTCTGAGGAAGAATTATGGAGATGATTTGTCTTTCTTGTAAAGCAGTAATGCCAATAAGAATTCAGAAATATGACAGTGTAAAGTGATCATATTTAATCCTTCTCAAAGACTTCAAGCGTTCAAAGTGCCTTAATTTCTATTTTCTTCTCTATCCAAAAATTGTGGGGATCCTTCTTAAAACAACTGTAATAACAAAATAGAAGATGAAAGACAAAAGCTAACTCCTTTCATAGCTTCCACAACTTCATCAAAGGGCTTTCACAATCAAGAGAAGTCCAATACACACAATACCATGTGCACAGTCCATCATGCACCAAGGCCATCAGGCATGAGGGTATTTTTTTGCCATTTCCTAATGAAAGCAAAGAAGCTAAAAGAGTTCTATCATTCCAAAGTAGGAAAAGCTAGAAGCCCCAATAAGTATACTATTTCTTGGAAAAAGTTTATAAGAGTGAAATAAAAAAATCAGAAGGCTCCCATAAAATGCATATTGTAGCATCCATGATCCTCCAGTCTTGTGATCTGTTAAATATGGTAATATAGAAATGCAATATTTTGGAAATCCCAATAAGACTTAAACCGGCTACATTTCAAGGAACAGGTACATGTCGTTTTCTTTGATATACTCTTAAAATAATGGAAGCACAAGATGCCAAAGATGTAAAGTTCTAAAGTGAAATAAGAGTCTCCATACAAGATATAAAATTGGCAAATTATGGCGATAAAAAAAGCTGGCTAAATGACCAGATATCAGAGCCCTCTCTCTCTCTGTCAATTGCATTAACCTCAAGCCTTGCCAAATGATGCAAGTGGTCAGATTCACATGCACACATTACTAACTTTTTTTCTGCCACCAAAGGTTCACCAGCCTTGGATTTTAGGAGAGGTTAGAGAGAGTGTCCAACTGAAACCCAACCTGATCCAATCAGCCCTAGACAATCCACTGTGAGCACCTTTGATCCTGGAGTGGCCCTTTTGTGATGATGGATGATGAGGTCAGTTCTTCTGGCACAAGCCTTACTACAGACATGCGATAGTGCTAGTCTCGCTGTGGTTTCCCACTTTGTTTTTCACCAGCTCCATGCTTTCACTCTTTGAGTATAGTTTCCTTCTTTTTATTTCTTTGTACACAAAGATTTACTCCAATAAGTTAGAAATTTCATATTCACTCAAACTATCTCATCTATCAAATAGAGATGAAGCCAGTACAAGACATGTCTGTTTCTCCAATGACAACCCGAAACAAAATCCAGATTCCAGTCCTCGTCACAAATAGGAAATAAATTAGAAATAAGCACTACAGGAATAAGAGAACAGAAATGATATATTAACGATAGTTCACAAACTTGGACTCGACTCGGACTTGGCAGACCAAAAATTTCCAACTCGGCAAAAACTCGGCAACTTAAAAAACACTTAAATTATTTGAAATGAACATTATTTTAATACAAAATACAACTACAAAATGTATCAAATGAGTTTGGTGGGGATTTGGCAGGGGTTTGGGAGCAATACCCCTAGGGGAGGTTGAGGGGCAGTGCCCCTCATGGAGCTTGCAGTACAGGGCAGGGTTGAGCGACAGAGCCCCCACCACCAAGCCCAAATGAGGACCTTCGAAACCACACAGACCTTCATGGCGCATTCTAGTTTCATAATTTTTAAAAAGGCAAAAAACCATGTTTTTTCAGTGTTTATGCTGCATTTTTGCATGCTTTTACTGTGTAGGGTCACCTGTTCTGTGTCCAATGAGTTTCTCCCACAAACTCACCAAGTTTTGGCGAATACTCACTGGGTTTGGAGACTGACTTGCCGAAAAGTCGGCCAATAGGGACAGCAAGTTTTTCCTGGGAGTACTTGGCCAGCAGAAAAACTTGCAAGTACTCAGCGAGTTTGCCAACTAATTAACAATACGTGCATACATTGTCAATCATGTTCACTTTACCATTAGAAGAAAAAGGATATCTGTGCAAATGAAAAACTGGGACTGCAATAAAGAGATTGTTTGACAAAAACACTTGAACCCTGGTGATGCTGAGTCGCTGACTACTACATGCAATTCTGCCAGAGTAGACAGGCAGCAATCTTGAAGGGAATCTTTATTAACAGACTTTACTTTCTTTTTTTCACACACTAATGTGTGTGTTTCAGATGCTATTATTTACGCATGTTGAGACCAACTTGAGGCTAAAGGTATGGCTATTTTCATGAGGCCAAATATTAATTGTTAATATATTCAATTAAGCACTTCATTTCAACTGAAACTCTATAAAAGCAGGTAATGCATGCCAAGTGTAAACACTATTGTATTTCATAATTGGACTCTGCTAAAATATTTGTAGCTCCCTTTGAGAAGAGGGTCCCTTTTGTGATCTCAATCTATATCTTGTGTCTTTTATCTCTTGTGTATGCTTGACATTCCCAAATTGTTGAGTGGAAGAATATCAGTGGTCTTTAATTAAACACAGGTGTGTTTTCCTTCCTCTACTCATATGGGTGCTCAGAAGTCTGGATGAAGGTGTTGCACTTGTATGCTTGGAATGAAGTGTCCCAAGATTATTTGAATAATTTCAGTTTGTCGCCAGCCACACTGTAATTAGGGACAGATTGTCCATTTCTCTCATGATCATGGGTGAGCTTAGCAAACCACTCTCCCACTGGTTGAGTGCATAAATGACCTTCAGACCCTTGATTAAGATGGAGAGGAACATAAATACTCTTCATCTTCTCAACTTCCTCTTCTGTTGGTTGAGAGGTGCTTACTTGTTCCTAACACCAATCAAGTGCCTACAGGCTGTGTCCATAGCAGTCAAGGGTCTAAAGGTCCTAATATCAATCAAGTTTCTTGCCTTAAGGTCAAGCACATAAATAATCTAACGTCAGCTGAGCATCTATAGGTCATTTCCATATTGTTTGAGTGCCAAAAGGACCTCAACATCCTTAACATGCTTAAGTCGTTCAAATGCTTTCCTGCTAGTTGATGCCCAGCGAGAGAGTAGCATGGATGCACAGAGGCCCTCAAGCTGTCAGTTGAGTGCTCTCGCATTACTCAAGCACTAATAGTCAAGGCAAAAAGCGAACCAACAACTCAACCAACGAGGGGAGATCAAGGGCATTCCTTGGATCAGTGATTCAACTTTTTGGAACAATGCATGCAGGACGTTTTTATGTAGCATAAGGTGGTGAGACATGAATTTTTACATAATTATTCATTCTAATTTCGCCCTTGTGATGTGATTGAACCTTAACAGAACATGGAGAAATTGATGCCACAGAATTTCAGATTGAATATTATTGTCAAACTTTATTTGAGGTTTTTTAACACCGATTGCACATGTCTTGAGTTTTCCAGATTTGAGTTGTCTTGTTTCAACCCACAACATTTGAATTGGAGTTGCTTTAAGCCTACATGTTCAAGCACCTTGCTCGGCATTGGATCACCATTATCTTTCACCATGTCAGAGAAAAGCGGATTTCTTATATTGGTGGTAGTGTCTATATTTTCCTAATTTTCATAGGCAGCTGTCACCAAGGTTGGCAGTGATATAGATTTCTTAACAGCCCCTACACAAGGAATGAGAATTGTTTGCCATTGGTTGTATATGACGTATCAGATTTGTTATAGCAGTAGACATACCCTATTGGACAGCAGTTATTCAACCCTGCAATTCATGGTCATCTTTCTCTGTTCTCATTGTTCCTGTCGTATGTCAGTTAGGACATGATAGATATTGTCATTTGTTTGGATTTATGCATAGTTGGATTCAATCTACTACATACTAGACGACATATGGCATCTCGAAACTTTTGACATTTTGATTCCAAAGCTTTCCATTGTATCTTGTTATCAACTATCAAATATTTTTATCCCATGTCTATTTCACATGGTCTGTATCTATTATGTTGCGATCTCGATGATATTTTAGAAAAGTCGCCATCTGACAAATATTCACCAATATGAACTATCACTTGCTGCTGAAAACTATATCTGTCATTGCAAGGTTTGGGTTTCTTGTATATCCATACTACGTGTTTCTGAAATCCATCCATCTTTTGTAGCATTACCAAACATCTTTTCTTGCATTACCAAATATTGATCTCTATAGGACTTCAGTTCTAGAATCAGAAGAGATTAAGCAACAATTGCAAGCCAAATATTGATCTCTATGGGAATTCAATTCTAGAATCAGAAGAGATTAAGCAACAACTGCAAGCCAGTGATCAAGGTGTCGTTAAGTTGTGTGTATCACCATGCAATCCACCAATAGTGCTTCTTCATAAGGACAAAGTTTGAGGGCTCAACAAAATTATCATCAAGAGTCCATGAGCCTTGCCAAAGAAAAATGACTTGTTGAATCCGCTATATGGTATAGAAGGCATGTAATTCACAAAGTTAGGATACAAACTCTCTTATAGGAGTGATTGGTTAAGAGGATACCTTGAAGACAAACATTCAAGCTAAATGAGGCCTATGAGTAGTTGGTTGTAATGTGATTTGTGCAATGCTGAGATCTCTTAGGCCACTTGAACAACTGTCAGAAACCCTATGCAAAAATTAGCTATGAGCAATTTTGAAAAAGCATGAATTTATGAGGCAATTGCTAATTTATTTTAGAATTGCCATGGAAGATGGAGAGCTGAAGATTAATACTGCCAAGATCCAAGCAACCAAGCTTGCTGTGACCAGCAATCAAAAAAAGGCTCATATTTAGGTTTCATTGCAGTTGGGCATAATAGATGGCTTTTCATACACTCGTGCACAAGAATTGTGCAATGCCAACTTTGGGATTGCCAAACTTAGAGATACTATTCAAGATCTAGTTACCCAGAGAACTTTTTAAGAGCAGTGGCAAACCATCAAGGTAGATTTTCAAGAGCGGCAGAAAATTTGGTCTACACCACCCATGTTCTTTGAGCACATGTGGGTGCATGTTTTTACCACCAGAGTATATTGTTTCAGCCTTTTAGATCATGAACTCAGATTCTCAAATCAACTTTGTATTGTCTTTATGGGGAATGACAGACACCAAGTTGAAACATCCAATAACATTTTATTCACAACTGACAGAATAATGGAAGTGGTGTGTTGACTGAGGGGTTATACTAAAAAGTATTCAAATATTTGGGATGAGAATATACCATGTTTGCAAAATTAATACAGTCATGCGCTGCACGGTTTCACTCAACAAATACCTTAAGGGAAATGTTAGGGACTAATGCCTCAAGCACCAAGCAATTTGTTATTTCAAAGTGTTGGGTGTCAAGCTAAAATTTAATTAAGTGAAGAAGAATATAAAGCTTTTGCAGAAAATTCAGCAATCCAAGAGAGAGCCTGTTTAAAGCAAGCATGGGCAAAGAATAAGGCCCATCAAGACCAGCATTAGAAAGCTCATAAGTTCTAGATCGGCAACATGGTATGGATATCCTTATGCAAAGAATGACTCAGGGGTGAGGAGTAGAAGTTGAAACTGATTAGATATAGCCCATTCAAGATCACAAAGTAACTTGGTGAGTTAAACTTGATTTTCCAAGATACGTGGGAATTTACTCAAGGAT
This sequence comes from Cunninghamia lanceolata, assembly GCA_027924645.1. Classification (NCBI taxonomy): domain Eukaryota; kingdom Viridiplantae; phylum Streptophyta; class Pinopsida; order Cupressales; family Cupressaceae; genus Cunninghamia; species Cunninghamia lanceolata. The sequence continues at coordinate 8,072,783 of BSBN01000677.1, read as the reverse complement.
GAATACAGACTGCTTGAAGTTGTTCAAAGTTTCAATCCACTGATAGAAGATGATGCAGACAAGGTAGTGCCAGTTTTGCTGGCGGTGGAAGACATAATATTAGACTCTTGAGAGGTGCTCCAACAAGACAATACTGCAGCGAACGACAAAAGCTATCCAATGGGGATAAACCCAGGTGTAGCATATTGAGAGGGAAGCCAAGTTTCCTAAAGTTGTACAATAGTTTTTGAAGCCAAAAGTTTATAAAGATTTCCCCATTTCAACTGAATTCTAATTAAGTACAGTGGTTGGAAATCAATAATCTATAATCTAAACTTGTCGAGCTTGTTGAGAACCAAGGGCCAAAAGAGTTCTCATCGTGGAAATCAACAATCTATAATCTAATATGAAATTGTTGCATTGTGGAGAAAGCAAATTAGCCAAAAGAACTTGTAATGCAACACGAAGATGATAGAGATAAGCTAAAAGAAACTAGAAAATGCTCTTTTGCATTTCAATAATGCACTTGGGAAGCTCAAAACCTCCTGGGACTCCTTTCAAAGTAGAGGTAAAACTTAAAAATAAAGCTATATGACAGGAAACTTGATGCTTAAAAACTCAACAATTGGCTTACACAACTGAAGGTATAGTTTGACATTCATGGCCTCAATGATGAGCAAATGATTTACTTTGCCAGATTGAAAATGACTAGCCATGCACTCGTTTTCTGAAAGAGATATTCTCAATCTGTGCAAAAATAAATAAAGACCCAACTATAAATTGTCAAAGATTCAAGAATCTATTGAAACCCAAAATTCCCTATTGGGTATGAAAAGAAATAACTCATGAAATAGAAATACTTCAGACAAGTCACAAACTGATGGATATAATGCACAAGATTATATACCTTTGAATTTAGAAGACGGGCCATTTTGCTTATTGTTGCAAAGGACACTCCCAGTCTCTTGATGAAGTACTTGGGAGGCCCGTAACAACATTTGGAATGAGCTGACCCTGGACAAGGTTAAGGATCTTGACGGTGCTTGTAAAAAGGCACTTTACATTGAAACCAAATGCAAGAACTTTCTAGATCACACATGCTAAGGACAAAAGAGTTAAAGTAGGGAATTGGCTATATATAGAATCTTTGGTATTAGAGTGGGGTACTGGTATACTGTGGGGTAAGTGATTCTTTATGCACAGCTCTGCCAAGACTGCACCTTTGCATAGTGAAGCAGCAATACCATGCTTTGAAACTTTCTTCTAATCTGTTGGTGCCCATACCTCGTAAAGAAAATTCTCTGTCATCTATGTATTGGCTACAATTGATATTTCAGTATTATTACAGTTCCATTTTTTCACTTCCAAGCAATACGATAGTTCACAGAAAAATCTGCTTTTCCAGTCCTTAAATGAGTTATCATTGTAAATTGTCTTTTTCAAGATAACACAAAACAAAACAGTGTGCAAGGTAAAACCTCTCTTCAAATTATGAGGGGAAGCTCCCTAAAAACCTAAATTAGCCCTAGATGCTAAGCTCTAAACAGAATATACAATTACTAACACCATGCACAATAGTTTTTTGGGGTTTTGCAATAGTGAAATGAATAAAATAAATTCTTACCCTATCTTTTTGGCTCAGATATGAGCACAAGACCTGAATCGGTTCTTTCTCACAAACAAGATTTTGTAGATTTTATGACTTAACTCAAGCAATTGAATTTAACACCACAACACCTACCCACCGGCTAAAAGCAGAAACCAATAAGCGGATGCACACAAGATTTTGAGAGAAATAATAGTTTTGGCAAACAACACAAAACTCCAAGGATAAAACTGCTAAGTTACATACAAAGCTGCAACCTAGAGAAAGAGATAATATCAATACAAAGCATGATATTATCTACCTACTTTAATCTAACGCTTGAAACAGAAGATGGAATTAACACAAACACATGAACATAAGAACCGTTCACTTGAACAATAATCTCAGCAGCATAAGCCTAGCATCAACTATTATTAAGAAATATTGTACTCCAAGCACTTATTTATAAAGTTACAAAACCTAATTTTTAGGATTTAGGATAATAATTAATTTATCCCAAAAATCAATGTCTTTAAAGCAAAATGCCTAAAAGCTATTGTAAAAGCGAGAAAGAAGCACTTCAAAACTCAAGCTACTCTAAACAAAGCTGAAATAAAAGCTAACTAAAGTGACCTAAAAATAGGCTCTCCAACATCCTATTCAAGAATAGGACCTCCGAATAAAAACAACAGCTAGAAATAGCCAATCAGATAGACAGGTCATCTCAATTATTTGGACACAACTCCTTGCTATAAATCATAGCAGATTTTACTTGAAACCCTAACCAAAAAACTATTGACAACTTCACCAAGTGATCTTGGTGACTTGAATCTAATTTATCTATCATTCTTTGTCATCTCAGAAACTTGTAAAATTCAGTATCTTGAAACCCAAGGCCTTGTCAATGATTAAATCCTTCATGAGACAAATCATCCTTTGACGAAAATTAGACTTGAATGAAGAGTGAAGGAAACGATAAGATTTCCAGTGTTTGCCCTTCACTTCTCCAAACCCTTATTGCCTTATGACAAATATATAGAGTAGGATTCTTCTTGAATCCCCAGATCACACAAACCAACAGTTTTTTTCTTGTTCTGAATGCGAAGAAGCTACTGTTAACAAATGGTCATAAACCTTGACAGCCCTCCTCTGCTATTGATGATTGCAATCACTGTTTCCACATGATGACTGAACAATTGCCAAAAACAATGCAGCTGTTCCCTGCTCTTTACCTGGTCAAAATCGGTTGTAAATACCCACTCAAATCCTCACTAAAAAATCTGCCAAACTGTCACAAACTATGGAGATATATTTGCTTCAACAATCCCTAGGAAACCACCAACAATCTAATGCTCTGACATTTGTAAACTAGCCAAGGCTGCTCCAAAGCAGCTATAGATGTCTGACAATGATACAACTAATGAAAACCTGCATATCTGTGTCAAACCCTTAGGAAAGGATGAAACCCTAGCCCTAAAGGACTCTTGGAATGTAGATTTGTCATGAAGGAATAAGCACATGTTTTAAGGGTTTCATCCACCTAAAAAAATGATCAAAACACCACAAGTACGCTTCAAGGTGGATCTTGTCACTTGAATCTGGCATCAACCTCAGAAAATCACTTCAAAGCCATCTCTGCCCCTTATGATCTGATTATATCATGCTGAGAGTATGCCTCAATTGCCTTTGCCACTTGACATTGGTTACAAACCCCTGAGGAGCAGTTTTGGAGAGTATGTGCCATTAAAACCTTGGCAAATACATGCTTGATGTGCTCCTGATGACTGTCACCCACTTAAACTTTGTCCTTATCTTTCCAAGCGTGCTCCTCACCTGCCTTTGTCATTTAAAAGTTGTCTTCATCCCTGCAAGTGTCCTCTTGGACCTTATCTACCACTCGAAACACTTGGAGAAATTGTCAAGGCGTGCTTCTCACTAATGGCAAACGGTCCCAAAGCACACTTCAAGAAACATTGTCACTTGAATTATTGGCTTTCCGCTGTCAAGCGCACGCTTGGAGAGTTAGTGTCACTTTTCGATCCTTCCCCTTTCAGGTGTGCTTCTTCATACCCTTTGCCCTGGCAGACACACCCCAAGCACATGCCCCAAGGGTCCATGCCACTCTTACAGAACATAGTCATTTTATCATCTCTTAGACTGATTTACCGTTGGAGAAACATTACACCTTGGATCACAATCCTTAGCCTTCACTTGCATACATGACCTTGACATACTAACAATACAACCCTTAGAAATGACAAACCTTGTTCAAGACAGGACAAGCAACAAAGGCATTATCATGACACTCGGCTTTAATATATACAAATTGACAGATGGATCCAACAAAACATGCGAAAAGGACTTCAATACGGGAAGTTTCATAGGTGTGTGACAAAATATAAAAGAAAAGTTATAGTTGTGAGCATTTTGGTTTCAGATTTTATGTCTCTATAGTTCATATTCAAACTTTTTTTATTCATACCTATGCTTCCTGGTCTAGGATTTACAGCAGCTATAACAAGTTTTCAGTTGGGCTAATACTCATAACACTGTTGTCGAACAGAGTCTAGAGTTCAAAAGCATGGCCCAAAAAAAAGAATTTCTTTTGGTTGATACCGCAGGATAAGATCATTAGTACAGAATTCTTGCCATATTCTATTATTAAGGATGCCAGGGCCTCATAGTTAACGATTTTTGCTACTCGATAAAGGTGAGAATGCAATATCAGCGTCCTTTTACCAAATCTACTTTAACTGCAGGTTTCTAGTTGGTTTCATTTTACTCTCCCTTATCTTAAAGCACTGATGAATATTCTTCTCCAACAGCTGCGTGAAAAGTTCCAATGTTCTATCTTAAATTATCCATATCGATTACTTCGTTATTTTATGTGTTAAATTCATTGGCTCGAGCTATTACAAACTACTAAGCCCGTATAGGATCTACTATACTGCCACTTGTCATATAAAAGAAAACTGCTATGTCTTTCAACAAAAAATTGTGTTATTGACATCATGGATCTTTCCCACCCATTATAACCTTCCCATGCTCACAATTAAATAGAAGTGACGCTGGACACCACCAAGAATCCCATTCTACAAACTCAACTTTGATAGAGTTGGCACGTGCCACACATAATTCTGGATGTTCTGATATCAGATGCATTTTTAAAAACATGAAGTGATAAGGCAATTCAATCATACGTGGCTAATATTGATGCTCCCATTCATATTGTGGCAAAGGCCCACACATTGTTACAATGGCTACATGTGGCCAAGACAATGGAATTACATATTTCCTAATAGAAGATAACTCAGAATTGATTATTAAATACTTCCATAAAGAAGCACAGTCCTCAATAACTCACTGGACAATGTTTTCTACTAATAAAGGAAACTAGCCAATGCCTAAAAGAAATAATGATCACACACGTTTCAAGGAAGGCTAATCAATCAGGTGATAGGATGGCAAGGTTGGCATGTGACATGGCTAATGGAGGAGGACTGACATTAAATAAGATATCTATCAAACTCAATGGAACCTCTTTAGACTTCGGCAGCATAGTGTACCCCATAGTATACATACTCACCAAGTAGTCCCTGACTTGAAACGAGTAACTCAAGCAGAAATTTGGCACTGACCAAAATGTGGGAAAAAACGTGCCAAAACACTGCAAAAACTCACAACTTGGCCTTCCTATGCAAATAGCAACTAGTATTTTTGCTGCCCCCATTGTGGCCCTAATTTTTGCTGTGCTTAAATACATGGCCACTGAAAAACGTGCCCTAAATATGTGACTATAGACTGAAAAACATGCCCTAAAACGTGACTGTAGAGTGAAAAACACGACTGTAGACTGAAAGGTGCCCTCTGTATTTAAAATAGTGCCTCAACTGCAAAAATGTGCGACTGTTTTTTAAAGGAATTTAAGTACTTTTTAAGTTACCAGGCCAAATTTTGCCTAGTTTTTCCCAAATTTTTACCAAGTTGAAATTTGGGTCTGCCAAGTCTGAGCAAGTCCCAGTATGCAAACTATGGTGTACCTCTTCAATCAGTTTGTTCTCCTCATTTTTTCCAAGCTAAGAAGTTGTAGAGTCATCAAGCATCTGCTCTCTTCAAGCTATAAATTACAGGTTACCATGGCAGTGCAATACTCTCGTACAAGGAAAGAGATGGTGAATCCCAAACAGCAGCCTAAGCAACATTTCATATGAGAGTCTGCCATAAAGAGAGTATCTACCAGAATTAAGTTTCTCTAATGAATGACTCAGCACCAACACAATCTACAAAAGAAGGTAAAGCAGCAAACCTTATTCTGATCTCTGCAGTCACAAGTCCAATCCACCATGTACCCTATATTTGCATCTCAGTTTAGAGTTTTAGCATGCATCACACAGGCTCAACTCTAGGGTCAAAGGCCCATTCTTTGTAATTTGCAATGCTGTCATCCTCCAAACCATCCACCGAATATAACAAAACCAGCTACACTTCAATAAGGTCCAGGAACAACAGGGGGAAGACCAAATGTGTTCAATGATTATAAAGATATCTATCATATGATTTTTGTGACAAAGAGCAGTGAATACATGGACAGCCAAATGAAGCAAGTGAACCTGCATGTCCAAGAAGTAAAGAAAATACAGCATTGAACCCTTCAACTCTCCCTTCATACACATCATTAAACCATGAACAGCCTAAGAGTTGGATTCATCCATCAAGCAACAAATTGGACAGCTATAGTCAAAGACTGTCACACACTGATCTGTCTTGACTGCAAATCCCTAAATCGTCTGTACTCACTTAGCCCATAAAGCATACAGTCTATATGTTGTTGGAATGAATAGTTGAATCTCCCAGCCAGTTCCTAGCAGGCAAAAATGAAATTACCCTTGAAGTTGAGAAACAAGCCCACATGAATACTTTCTGTAAGCTTTTCATTAGGCTTACTGAATGCCACCTGCACAATTGTTGTAGCCATGACAGGAATAATTTGATCCTCCATATATCTATCCTACTTCAACAGTCAGGCACTAGATGATAATCTTTGGCACTTCCAGGCACTCCATTTTTTCAAGTTGTGCATGGATATATCCTGTCCATGTCACTTTTGTTTTTTTCTTTCTGTCATGATAAATCTGATATATTTCTTGGAACATATTCTCATCTTCTTGGAAGCTGCAGAATTTACTTATTTTGACATATATGATAATCGTTCAAAAACATTGTGAGCAGCCCTAACATGATAATTTTAGCATCACTTGAGTTCATATGATCGATACTTATGAGGAAGAAAATATCTTTGGAGAGTTATCAGCAGATTCCTCTGATCCTGCAAATTTGTGATCACTTTTCTATTTTATATAATATAATTTTATTTTTGCTGAACAGAAAAGCACATTGCAATCTTGTAGTGGAAGAGATGGTCAGTGATTCGTAGTAACAGAGGTAACCAACTTCACATTCCAATGCACTATCACTGAAGCAGGACTCATGTTACTACACCAACTTGAGGAAAATACACAATATTTACTTACCTAAGATTTTCAAGTGAAACTTTTTGTATATAGAGCTAGTGTGATCAACCTTAAAACCCATCTCTTCAAACATTTTCAACTGCAAAACCAGAAAAGAATTAGCATCTTTTTTGTCATTTCCAATAAGTAAAAAACCGCTCTAGCGACTGGTTACAGGTTTAAAAAAGATAAGAAAGAAAGTAACCTGTTCCAAGAAGCCATCATTAGGACAAACAGATTCACTTCGTTGTCTTAGGGATTCAAGTGCATCTGCAACAAAGTTTGACTTTTAGTGGACAGCATGAGATGAACAGATGAAAAAACCAGTAGAACTGATCCATATCTATATTGCACAATATAAATGCACATAAGCAAGATAATTTGCAAGTGACACGCAGGCTCAAATTGGAAACATGTTCAAATATAACCACCAGAAAATCACAGAATCTATACCTTCTTGGGACAATCGTTCTGTTTTCATAAGATATGCTGTTACTACAGATGCGCTGCAAAAATAGAGAAAGGATATGCTGTTACTACGGATGCTGAAAACTAGTGTACCACAAAAACGAGATTCAGTGGATACATAACAGATCTATTAAAAATTCCCTCAAACATGAGTAACTCTGCTGTACATGGAATAAATGTTTAATATTTAAGCCATTCCAATAGGAAAGCAGTAAAAAAAATTACAAATATGGTACACTAGACTCGAAAATTAAGATTTCAAATGACGGATATTATAAAATTTGTTTAACCAAAAGGGGATCTATCTGCTCTCTCTTGTGCTCAAAACTTATTCTGTCTTTCAAAAACTCCATTTCTGCTCCCACCATTTGGTAAAGTGCGAAAGATTTCACCTGAAAACTTGTCCTTGTATTTTAACATTGTATGGATATGTTTTACCCCTTTATATACTCCCTCTTTCTTTTCAACATTAACATTTTGCGAAAATGATTTTCCAATGTCTACGCGAAAACACAGCTTGTGTTTTGTGAAAACCATGCAAATGTTTGTAGGCAGTGGCTATGACTTTTCCATTAAAAACTAAAGAGACTACAGATTCAAATTCTACAAAATCAAATTACTTCCTCAGAACTTAATCTCGCAACTACAGAGCTTCCTCTTCTGTTCCACTATTAATCCACGCCTGAAGTTAACCTCAAAAATTTTCCTTGAAACAATTGCAGTTTTTCCTTCCTTGAAAGGAACAGTTTAAGACATTTTCTTGAAACTACATCTATTAATGTATTCAGAAATAAATTACACTCCTGATATAAGCACAAACACACAGTTGCAGTTTTTGTTTTCAGGCAGGTTTCTTATTTTGCTTTTTGAGCTGCTGTGGCGTAGGGCCCATATGCTAACCTGTGCTGTTAAGATTACCCAGGTTCAAAGCTCAGCTGTAAAGACATTATTCAACAGGGGATACACTCTATTTCACCAGATGACTTGTTTAATCACAATAGGAATCACCCCAGCCCTGCTAACAATAAAATCCCAATAATCTCACTCTGAATACCCAGCAAGAAGATTTAACCTACTCAATTGGGCAACAGCTCATAGAAATACTAAAATGATGGCAAACAGCCATTGAACTGCACTGAAGACAAGACGGATTAAGCACAAGATCAAGACACTGTATGGAAACTTTAAAATTTTGATTTGGACTGTTTGCTCAACAAGTAGAGCAACGTAGACATATCAGTCGAAACTGTAAATCACACTGACAGCATTATAATTCTATCTGCTTGGTCAGACGTAGAAGGAGAAAGTGAGATTGAATTCATGGTTATTAGATGACACTCGCCCAGCAACTCTCTTTCAAATAAATCAACATCATACATGGCACTAAACAGAACCCAGAGACATTAGAAAATACCACAAAAACTTATCTATACAATAACAGAACTATACAAAATCTAGAGATGGTAGAAAATACAACAAAAATTGTGATCAATACCATACTCAAAAGTCAAAACCACATCCAGGCAGAAACTCCAATGAAAACTTATCAATTCCACGCATAACCTAAAGGCACTGCAATTAAAATTAATAGCCTTCCTCGTCAAGGCTTGAGAGCTACTCCAAATCCTAAGTCGGACATTAAACTAATCATTTATCTTTTCTAAAATTACTGAATTTAAATATACAACAGAAATAAATTCCTTTTTGAAGGACAAATACGGAATTACTGTCAGATTACAAAATCAAGTAAAAAACAACAGAATGTTTAATCTAAGCTTCAAACCATCCAGAACTTTTTTAAAAATATTAAGAAAAATAAAAGATCTTTAAAAATCATTGAAATCTAAGTACCTTCTAGAAACTCCCGCAAAACAGTGAACCAGAATAGCTCCTTCCCGGCGCCCTCGCTCGATGAAATCAAGGCAGGTGTCCAGATAATCCAGCAAATTCTCATTTTCCATGTCCCTCAAAGGAACGGCCATCCTTAATATATTCAACTCCGGTCCCACTAGCTCCAGATTGTACAGCAACTTCCTACGCTTAGCAGCCGATGGATTTTCTTCATCAGAGCTACCGCAGCCATTGGTGGTGGGGTTTTGACCATCGTCCTGGTAAACTTTCTCGATCTCCTTGGTCTGAGCTTGGAACCCACGACGCCACTCCGAAAAGAATGTAATATAGGCCGAGCTTAGCAGAGACAGAACATGTGTTATCTGTGAGCTGCCATTGGAGATGATCTCTGCAGCGTCTCTGATGTCCCCAATGAACAAACCCTCCCTTACCATAGCAGGCATGGCTGCCGCTCTGTCTTTGATCAAAATATGTCTATAATAATAATGGCATTAATGTAGGGAGAAGCCCATGGACTACAGTTGTTATAGCTATAGTCCTTCAGTGTTTGGCCTCTATTCTTGCTGAGGGTGCATGAATTATTATACTCCATGGAAGATAGATTGAGTGATTGAGAGGTGGTCATTTTTTTCTAGTAAGCGTGTGGGTCATGGGGTGGCAAGCACACTCACTACAGGTGATACTAGTGACCATTATTTTGTTACCTACTTTGATTCGTTACCAGACCATGTCACCATCCAAACCGAAAGGTATATAAGGTGCGCCCTTTGCTTCATTTGTGGCATTCCATTCACAAAAATTTTATGACAAGTGCCCAGCACCGCTTGGATTGTGAGGAGAAGTCTTGTGGGCCATTCTAGGTGGCATTTGGAATAAAATGATAAGTGAAATTTTGTTTTTTGTTTAATTTGGAAGGACACGTTGCCATTTTGTTTTATTCTTAAATAAAAATAAGGTTATTATATTGTAATGGTGAAAATGTATTCTCTCTTGATATATGTACATAGTGACAAATGGTACAATCTTGTATGAAGTTGGATTTATTCCTCAAGACTTTTATCCAAAAGAATCAAAGTTCTACAAAAAGAGAAATTTTGACAATGAAGACCCTTTTGTTGTACTAATGAAAGACATTTCTACTTTCAACACCTTGGGGGAAATTGTCTTAATTGGTGATTTTAATACTAGGACAGCAATCAATCAGTCTCTTCAATTGGGCAGAGAGGAAAGAGGCGACAACAACCCTTTATGGTTAGAGGAAAGCGAAGACCACCTATGGGAAAGAACTTCACAAGATGGAAATGGTTGTGTGAATCATTTTGGAGCGGAACTATTAGGACTTTGTAGCTTACACGACATGGTTATTTGCAATGGTATGATAAACTAGCCTAGATTTGGAGGTATCACTTGTAAAACATACAACGGTCAAAGCATGGTGGATTATGTTATCTGATCTCAGAATTATACTTCCAGGTTGTTAGAATTCGACATTGGGGACAGCCCTACTGAGCTGAAGTCTGATCATGTGCCTCTTTTCGTTAAGCTTGGCTTTCAAACGAACATCCAAAAAGGAGGGTAGGTCCAAAGCATGAAAAAGAAAGTTCACACACAAGGTAAAATCATGGTGAACCAAAAAAATCAAGAGATTTTTGATGTTGCTATGGAATAACACCTCCAAACGATAAAAAAAACAGCATAGGGGGCAAAGAAACAAACAAGGAAATAAAGAACAATATCTATAGCAGTATCTTGATCCCTTTAATCCACAAGGCTCTAAAGGCGTGAAAGAGATCTCATCCTAAGAAAGGGATCTCAAATACTTTCCCGTCGAATCCATTGTATGATGAAGAGTGCAAGGCGGCAAAAATATCCCTCAAAGAGATTGAGACAAACAAAGAAAGCAAGAAAAAATATGAGAATTTGTTAAAATCCAAAAAAGAAAGTTATGTAGTTTCTAGAAGGAAATAGTTAATATCTTTGGGTAAACACAACCCCAAAGGCTTTTGGAAGGAGCTACAGCAAGAAAGAAAACATATTGAAAACAATATCACAGATGGCCAATGGTTGGAGTATGCAAGGCTTCTTTATGAACGGTCTCAAGAGAAACTCAACCCTTCTATAGTTAACACGTCTACCGAGCTCTTCTCGGTGGAAGATATCAAACAAGGTATAAAGAAGTTAGCAAGTGGCAAAGCGCAAGACATAGATGGGCTGCAAGCTGAATTTTTTAAATGGGGAGTTGAGTACCTTGCGCCACACATCAAAAGTATCTTTAATGGCATCACGCAAGGGGGTTTTCCGATTGAGTGGGTTACTAGTGTTGTTATTCCTTTTTACAAGAGTGGAGATATCAATAATCCTTCTAATTATCGTACTATCATGGTGAATCCTCTTCTTGGAAAACTGTTTGGGAGTCTGATAGAACGTAGGATCAACAATTGGGCTAAAAAAGAAGGAAAAAGAGCAAAAGGGCAGGTTGGTTTTAGACCAATACATTCTACCATCGACCATTGCATCACTCTTAGGCACTTGATCGAAAAAGTATGGGACATTCAAGGAGGGGAGGCCTTATGTTGGTTTGTTGATTTTAAAAAGGCTTTTGACATAGTTCCCAGGGACAAACTGTGGAAAAGGATGGAAGAACTTGGGATTCCTGATGAGTGTAGGGCAATAGTGCACAAGCTTTATGAGCAGGTTAGAGCTAAAATCAAAACTAAAGAGGGTTATGTCGGAGTGTTTTAGTAGTGACATCGGGGTCAAATAAGGTTTTCCCCTTTCTTCCATTTTATTTGGCTTATACATTGATAAGCTTGAAGAATGGTTAAACAACACCGATGGTGAGGGTATCTAGTTGGTGAGTTTTGTGGTGAAGCTACTTTTGTATGCAGATGATCTTATTCTGGTTGCTAAAACTACCCATGGTTTGAGAGAGCATTTGAAGGAGTTAGAGCTTTTTTGTAAAGAGGTTGGGATGCAAGTGAACACTAGCAAGACCAAAGTCATGATTTTCTCATTAAAAAGGAAGCAACAACAAGTCAAATTTATTTTTGAAGGAAGCTCTTTGGAATTAATTGAAGAGTACAAGTACCTTGGTATTGTTTTCAACAATAGGCTTAGCAGGGACATTTGTAGAATGAAGAGGACTCAAGGGGGTTGGAAAGCTTCTTACCTTCTTCCGAACAAATGTAGGCAAGCGGAGCTATGGGATTGGAAAACCAAGAAGACTCTTTTTGGTTTGTTAGTTACTCTGGTTGTCCTATATGGTTGCGAGGTTTGGGGGAGTAGCGTGTCAAATCACAAGTGGAGGCAATTAGAGAGAATTCAAAAGCATTTTATCACTAGTAGTCTTAAAGTCAAGGCTACGATTCCTTATGAGATTCTTATGGCCAAAGAGAGTGCCTTCCCGTTGGAGGCATTTGCTATTATTCAGCTATTTTACTACTTAAAGAAGATGGAAAACATGGAAAATCAACGTTGGCCTAAATTGGTGGTGGAGGAAGAGCTAGACCGTAAGAAAAAGATGTGGATGAAGCAGAACAACAAGTGGATGAACAAATGGGATATTAATTTGCAAGATTGCCTAAAAACCAAAGCAGAAATTAAATAGTTTGTGCTAGAAAAATTTAGGTCAGCCATGTGGATTAAACAACTTGGATGAAAAAAATGGCATTATGTCAAAGAGTTCAAACCCACATGGGAACATGGGGAAGAAGCCTATCTGCATGCCACTATTAAGGGTAGGGCTAGACTTTTAATTGCACGGTTGAGGACCGGTTCTCATCATTTAAGGTGTGAAACTAGTAGATAGACGGTCCCCAAGGAAGTTTGGGAAGATAGGATATGCACTTCCTGTAGCAAAAGAGTGGTTGAAACTGAATGGCACTTCATCTTTGAATGTGTTGCCTATGAAGATATTCGCACTCAATATGGAAACAATTTGAAGGGGGGAAGTTTAAATGAGCTCTTTGAGGAAGTGAAGCTTCACATAACGATTGGCTTCTTGGTCAAGATGCATAGTAGAAGAGTCGACACCGAAAGGACTTTGAAAGTGTCTTAGGGTTGTGGTTCTTGGTCCCTTAGGTTGATTAGCCTCGTGAACGTCATTAAAATCCATTCATTCATTCATTCACACTTAATTTTATTCTAACTTCATACATACACCATTTATACATTTGTCTTATCTAATCATTTATCACATTCACTTGTGCACCTAGCCTCATTTATTTGTTAGCCACCTAGATCTAACTGTTTGGCCATACCAAGACACTACAATTACAAGGATGACCTTGCTCATTTTAAAATTCAAAATTCAAATTTGGCTAATTGGCTCCATTTATCCTCTCACCTTGAGCTGACTAAATACATGTTTGGCACAATTTGATGTTATGTGCTAGTATTTAAAGACATTCAATGCATTCATTCTAATCATCCAAGAACCTCCTAATCATTAAGGAATCAAGCATTCATTCTAGAGCATTGGAGAAATTAATAGTGAAACATTTTAATTTGGTGCACTAAAAAGGAGTAATAAATATGCATTCTAGGGCCCTTGCCTATTATTTTTATTATTGTTCACTTTTTGGGGTTGATCTCGGAGCACTTTTCACCTTTGGATGAATTGACATCCCTTAAGGTATTTTTAAATATCACCAAGTCCCTAGATATTTAGAAAGAGCAAGGTAAACATTTATTCACCAACCAAGTAGAGGAAACAAAACATCACTATGTGCAAGGACAAGTCCAAACTCAAAGTACAATTTTGCAACCACAACTTCGTCCCATATCTACAAACTTGTCCTCTAATGGAGTATTGATCCAGCACAGACACTTGCATTTTAGTAATAAAGGCATTTTTTCTAAGCATATACAATCTAATCACAAAATCTTCTTCATTTGGAACTCGTTCAATCATTGAGCTAAGTACATCTATCTCCTTAGCTAGCGTCATAAAATAGTAAGTACATTTGTCAAAATTTCAATATCCTACCAACCATTAATTAACTTAGGCTATTTTATGCTTGTTTGTATGCATTTCATTGGATTACCCTAGGTTACATTAGGGAAAATTTATTTTCCTTTACATTTTTGGTGAACTTATATGATCCTACGCAATTGAACCTTCTCTTTAGGGTTTTCAATTACATTAGGGTTTTCAGATCTGCATATTTTTTAGTTTACATTTTATTTTTAGACTTGAACTTCCCTTTATATCCTTGTGCTTCATTCATATATCATTTTCTATTGGGTTTGTGTGCTTTATTGTGATATATTTCTCACCCACCCTACCCACTCTCAGTTATCCCATTAGGGTTTCACTTTTAGATCTAATATACCACTACTATTTCTAATTTTTTGATCTAAAATTATGCATTTGAGCTTTATTTTGATATCTTGTGTTTATGCCTAGAAAAGGTTCCCATTTAAACCCTAATATGGCCACCCATTTTTATGGCAATGGTATCTTTAATGGTGATCATATTGAGATCAACTTAGGTGACCAAGAGGATTATGATCATGATGTGTATGTGGCTAAACAAGATGTTTAACTTACAAGTCAAGTTTTGATAGAAGCATTAGAACAAGCTCAATCTCATCATCAATTGGCTAGCATTTTATATAACACATTAGTAGATTGTCCTATTGGCATGGAAATTTTGCAATATCTTGGTTCATTAATGAGTCTTTTTAATGTTGTATCCAACCCACTCCCTTCTCCTTATCCCACTTTTACCACTTCCATAGCTACGACTACCGTCAACCCTAGTGTTACCCCTATTACTTCCATTATTCCCATCTCATTCCCTTTGGGCTTATCCAAAAGTTGTACTCCCACTGGTACCTCCATCCCTTTTATCATTCCACTCATATCCACCCTATTTCTTCCATAGCCACTACTTTTACACCTTCCACCCATGCCATCTCCCCATCCCAAACCATAGCCAACACTTCTCATGTTATAACCAATCTATTTACCTCTATGTCCATGCCTCTTACCTCCCAGCCCCTCTACACCCATTCTACCATATCTGATTCTCCTCATACCACTATTGTTCTTACCACCACCTTGGATACACTTGTGAAAGAGAGAAAATCAAAAGAGAGAACTTAAGGATAATAAGAAGGATATCATTGCATATTAATCCTCCACACTGCATGCCTTTAGCTTTTGAGGTTGTTGCATGTATGCTTCCTATAGGATTTATCGCTCCTCTGTATAATGGAAAAAGGAGACCCTAATGTTCATTTACAATCATTTGCAATAGCATGTATTGATTTTGTACATGAGGATTTGATCTTAGCCAAGTTATTCCCAAGAACCCTCAAGGATTAAGCTATTTAATGGTTTTAGTCATTACCTTCAAGTTTAATCAAGTGCTTAGATGATCTTGCCACTGCCTTCTTATATCACTTTCATATAAACATGGGATTAAAAATTACTGTTAATGATCTTACTAAATGCACACAAAAAGAATAATAACACTATCAATGATTATGTTATTCACTTTTAGTCTTTGTGTGGAAAATTGAAACATCAATTTGATGATGATGAATTATAAATCATGTTTCTAGAGGATTACTTATGGTTATCAAGAGTAATATGTGTGCCTAAGAAGTTTTCCATCTTTTAGAGATATGTTCACCCCTTTGAAGAATCTTGAGGTTAAATTGTTAGCATCAAATACTTTGAAATATGGGTCATCATTATCACAATCTTCCTACCCTTCTAAGTTTCAAAATGCTAATACTTTCTCAAAGGGTAGTGATATGAAAGAAAATGTTAATCAAGTTGCTAATACATCTTCTTTTCCTTATTTTAAACCAAATGTTCATAGGAAGTTCAATAAACTTCAAGAATCCACGTACAATGTGCTTCAAAGTTTGTTAAGTGCTAATTTTAATTACACTCCATCCCATCTGTCCATTGGATCCCACCAAAACACTTCCTAGGTCATATGATGATGAAGCATTTTGTAATTATCATAGAGTTAAAGGGCATTACACACAATCTTATTTTAGTCTTAAGAACAAGGTACAAGATCTCACTAATAACAACACAATCAAAGTTGAAGGGGTTAATGATAATGGAAATCCATCGATTTCACCCCTAATAGTAGATTACTAATTTATACATATACATTTCCAAATTATTCGCATAATGTTGAGGAACATGATATGGAATCTAATAATGATAATGTAGAACACGAGGATAAAGGTTTTGTGGAAAATGTTGAGTCTAATGCTACATCTTCCTCTCTTATTTCATCATTGATTACATTTTCTAATGAGGATATCCCACAAAACAATTACAATGGCCCACTATATACCAAGGGATTTTAGAGGTCCATCACTAAGTTTCTTAGAACCTACATGCCAAAATAACATTTGTATGGAAGAGGGTTGTTTAACAATCATATTAGAGATTAAGAGTACACACATTTAGAGGTTTCATTGAAAATGACTAATGGAAAGTTAATCAACACATTGGGATGCATTATTGTACACTTGAGAGTTGTACCTAAGGAGTTACTTGTTTTGTGTCATGTGATACCATCTTCTCATAGATTTGGTGTATCACTTGGGAGACCATGGATTGAGCAATGTTGAGTTATTCCTTCTATTTTGTATCAATGTATTAAATTTGTACACGAAGGAAATGTAGTTAAATTGAAAGGGCTTATTACAAGCTAATTGTTGATGCTCGTAAATTTACATTAGACACATTTTTGCAAAATCCACAAGATGTACCTTATGAGAGATATGCTAATATCATCATGGTTTATACAAGATATATTGTGATGAGTTATACATGATTCAAAGAGGTTGGATAAATATTTTCCAATACCAAAAGAGCTTCAAGTTACATAGTGAAAGGACAATGTTCACAAAGGTCTTGATATATTCATGCTTTCTAATGATCCTTATGAGCAACAAATTACACATGTACCAAAGAAAAATAAAGAAAACATCAAACATGAACCAAAAAAGATACACAAGAAGTAAAAATAATACCAACAATTGAGCTTTATGCACAAAAGACTGTATGGAAGCCAAAGCAAGAAGTTGTGGTGCATCAAATTCCTATCATTCAACCACAATCACAAGTTTAAAAGTAAGAATGGGTAAGAAAATAAGTGCCTAATGTTACACCTATTGAACACACGTTTTCACCAATCACAATATCAAGAAACACATTTCATTGAATTGGCAAGCAAAGAAAAACAAAAAGAGACAAATTGGACGATAACTTTTAGAACAATGACGATCTAATGGATGAGGCAAAGATAGAGGTTCCAAAGGTCATACATAAGAAGAGGTTTGTTCAATGATTTATGAGCACCACTATAGCATATATTAATATATGCCTATATGTTAGATATGATTTTCTTTTGTCCCTTTTTGATTTCATGTCTTTGTCCTTTTTATCATGCCTTGATTGTTGTAACTTTTATACCTATTTCACTTTCAAAATTTATTTACATGTTTATCCTCTCCCACTTGGGGGGAATTGATTGTTTTCACTTTCCCTTCACCATTTGTTCATGCCTTTCTTGCTTTCACTTTTACCTTTGTTTAATTTCTCACTTGGGATTGCACACTTGCTTTTGCTTGTCCATTAATCTTCTGTCTATGTTTGCATTGCCTTACCTCCTTTACCTTCTTGTCTTTTACTTTACTTATGCTCATGATTTGTTGATTCTACATTGCTATATCATCCCTCTTAGAGATTACTCATTAATCTCATATTGTTATATCATGCTTATTAGATCTTATGCGTTGATCCTACTTTGATACATTGTGTTATAGATTGATTTTACATTGGCATATCATGCTTATTATAGCCTATATTTTGATTCTCATATTAATACATTAACCTTGTATTGACACATCTTACTTTATGGAGTTACTTGTTACACTTTCCCTTGCTATATCATGCTTTTAGAGATTTGTGTCTTGGTCGTTTATTGTCATCACATTTCTAGAGTTACCTTTACTTTGGGGGAACATCATGTCTTCATCCATTACACATAGAGCTTACTTTGTTATATCTTTACACTAGTGGGGCAATATGTCTTCACCCCCTTACATGCATTATGCTTTCATTACCACATCCTTATCCTTGGGGGAATCATGCCTTCCCTTCATACCTTGTGTCTTCCTATTTCTATATCTTTAGCACTTACACCTTTACATGTGGGGTCATCATGCTTTCCTTTTCTATAAATTGCACCTTCGTGATCACATTGGTAGCATTGTGCTTCCCCTTAACACATTGTGCCTACTATTAGGATATCTTGGGGACTTATTGCATTATTGTGGCTTCATACCTTGTCATGGCTTCATGCATTATCATGGCTTCATGCCTTTTGTTTTGGATTCATGCCTTTTATTTTAGCTTCATGCCTAGTCATGGATTCATACCTTTAATTTTGTCATGCCTTTGTTTTGGATTTATACCTTCATTTTGGCTTCTTGGATTTGATTCTTATGTACTATCTCATGTGTTTTTCCATTGAGGGTTGTATCACCATTGTTTATCTCTTGCCCATGCTAGGGGTAAAACTACCATTCCTTGATCCTATCTCCAACCCATATGTGCTTACCATGCTTTATCATTCTCTATGTTACACATGCTTAGATCACATGATGTATTCGTCCTTACTATTGCTTTGCATGACTCACATGCTTACAATGCTTATCTCTAGATTACACTTGCTTTCATGAATGGTTTTCCTCTCCTTCAATTCCTTACATCATGTGGATACAACTAACTAGAGGGAGAATATATTAACATTAGTGTTCCTATGATCATGCTTTTAGGCAATGATAGGCTCTACAAAAACTCATCATCATAATCAAGCAAAATTATCACATTACTACAATCAAGTAGATCACATTTTTTCCACAATTGAGTGGAGTCACATGGCTGCAATTAAGTAGAAAATTTTTGCATCATTTTTTTAACAGATAGAATATTTCTAATGTTACTCATTTCCTGTTGTTTCAATTTTGTAGATAGTGGGAAAATTCCTATTTTGTGCCATATTTTCGTTTGTGTGACAAAAGCCACTCATTGTACACTTTCTTGCTATTTTGCATGATTCACAAGGAGTGCATACCAAAGAACAAACTTACTCAATCACACCTTGTAGGATTCATTACATTATATAGACCCCACGATGACATACTTTGAGTGTCTAAATATTTACTTTACATGCATGTTTGTGAGTGCTACGTAGTTTGAGATACATGGTCATTTTAGGATTCATGTGCACCTCAAAATGGGAGAAAAACACCCATGCCATTTCCTATTTATTTTATGTGTTTATTTTGAGGAAATGTCTTTATACATGTACATACTAGAAAATGGCATGATCTTGTACGAATTTGGGTTCATTCCCCTAGACTTTTATCCATACACATACACACACACGCCCTTATACATTCACCTTATTTGCTTGTTTATCACATTCACATATTCATGTAGCCGCATTTATTTGTTAGTCACAAATTTAATTGTTTGCCCACACTAGTACACTTTTGTGGTCATGGTGGCAACCCTACAATTGTAGACTAATCCCCTTTCATTTAAAAATTCAAAATTTAAATTTGGCCAACTAGACCCATTAACCTCCCACCTTAAACTCACTAAACACGCATTTGGCACAATTTGGTGTTATATGCTAGTATTTAAAGAATTTTGTGCACTCATTCTAATCATCCAAGAATATCCTAATCATCAAGGAATCAAGCAATTAGTGTAGAGCATGAGAGTGATTAATAGAGACACATTTCAATTTGGTGCACTAAAAAGGAGTAATAAATCTACATTCTAAGGCCCTTGCCTACTATTTTTTTTTATCATTGTTCACTTTCAGGGATTAATCTAAGAGAACTTGTCTCTTTGTGACAAATAAACAACCCTTAAGGCATTTCTAAATACCACCAATTCTCTAGATATTTAGAAAGAGTAGAGCATACACTCATTCATCAAGAAAGTAGAGGAAACATAACATCGTTGTCTAAAAGGATGAGTTCAAACTCAGAGTATAGATTCGTAACTGTAACTTTGTCCTAGATCTATCTATGAACTTGTCCTTCGATGGAGTACCGATCCAGTTCATACATTGAGGCATTTCACTCGAGTATTGATCCAATTCATACTATTTTCTGAGCATACATAGTCTGGTCACATAATCTTCTTCATTTGGAACTCATTCTTTGGCCATCAAGCTAAATATCCCTATCCTCTTATTTAATTTCCTAAAATAGCAAGTACACATGTCAAAAATCCAATACCCTACAATTCATTAACTAACATGGGATAATTTGTACTTATTCATATGCATCTCACTGGATTAGCATAGTTTACACTAGTGAAAGATTTTTTACATATATATAAAATAATATTTGATGATGAGAATTATTTAGATGTTGTTTATAATAGAAATTTGATATTGATAGTAAGTTGTTTCTTCAAATTTTCATTAAATCTATTTTTTAATTAATTTAAAATCACTTTTTAAGAAATATATTGTTGCAAGAGTGAAAAAAGCATACCTTGCACTTTTCACATTTGTTTTGGACTCACTTTGGCGTGGTTAAACTTTATGCAGTAACAAGCTTACAAATGGTATGTTTTTAATTAAGATTACACATGCAACTTGATCATTATTTGTTCCTATATGCATTTTTTCCCTAAGATCATTCTTGACCTTCATTTTACCCCTTTGTACCTCAAGTCAAATCTACACTCACAAAAATGACCCCTTTACTTTCAAAAATTTAAATTCAAATCTAGGGCCAACTTTGCCTCTCTTTGTGACTATTGTGTGCCAAATTGACATGTGAAATATTTTGTTTGTGACCCTTGATAAATTGTATTTAAAGGGGTAATTGATGTAGTCATGGATGGAGGGTTTAATTAAGAACTATCCAACCATGTAGCCAACACAATAATCATACACAAAACTCACACAATGAAATATAAACACACATGAGATAAGAAGGACAACGATTTTATTGACTCGCAGTTTAAAATACATTAATAATCTTTGTCAAAAGGGCTTGTAATCAAAATAAGACTTTAGTCTTGAAATCTATATTTAGAATCTATACACAAAATCTCAAAAATCACCAGTTCACATTATCTTCAAATTCTTAATGATTTGCTTGTTATAAGTGAAAATTTGGTTAAAAATGTTGATTTCAATGTCCCACTTAAGACAAAAAGTCGGACACAATATTATGGGATCACCTTTTTTTATCCTATGAATGAGGATGTGTTTTCTATGGAGGTTTTATTCCATCATGAATGTGGTTTTCCTCATTCATAGAGTTGGTTAGTACTTTTCCTTTTGTCTTACATAGACTTGGTTCACTTGTCCATGCGCCTAATTTCACTTGTAATTTTCCTATGGAGCTAGTGATACTGATGCACACGAGCATAGAAATGTTTTACCTTTTCACATTGACTTTGTTAATGATACTTTAGCCCTAACCTCTCATGGTATCTCTCCTCCACATGCCTCTCTTGATCCATTCTTCTTTGAGGAGCCTATTGTTGTGCACTTGATATGTACACATGTTTCACCTCTACTTACATATGATGATGGTGCACCTTCCGCCATGCCTAGTGATATACTTATTTATTGGGATTACCTATCTATGATGATTATCCTAGTGACAAGCTTTATCATTATTATACATCTTCTATTATTAGTGGTGTGCCTATACATGATACACCTTGTTTATGCTCACCTTAACATGAGGTTGTTACCCCATGTAACTCATGGTGGTTATTTTTCGTATGATTCATCATCCAATTATGATATATTTAGTGATGCGAATAGTGACAGCTATTTATCTTCTCATACTATGGTTTATAACTTTATTTCTTGATGATTTCATTTATGGTGTATGTTATTCTAGAATCAACTTATGATCTAGTCATTTACATGTCATATCATTCCTATCTTCATATTCTACCTAATATATGCATTATAGCACTTTGATGCATACATTTGGTGATACCTTGGTTAATAAAGCTAAACAGTGGTTTGATTTATGTCATACTTATTATACATCCTTCCATGATTTGTCATGTGCTTTCATAAACAACTTTACCCTTGTCCTTAGACCATGTCTTACTCATTATTCTCATTCTTCCCCTTTTAGTACCCCTTCCTTAGTGGACCCATAGATTTTCTATGCTTCATGATGATCTTCCTTTGGATCCTTTCATGATTTCTTATGATGTATCTTTAAGTGTTTGTGAAATACATTAATATGCACCTTTTATTCAAGAAACACATGTTTTAGATATGTAAATGAGGATAAAGAACAACATGAGGATAATGCACCACTAGTTGATGATATACCTTTATGTGATGTCCCGATATTAAGGCATTGTTTAAATTAAAGATTTAAACATCATGAGAAGACAAAGAAGTTGCTTTCCTAAAATGTGGTGTTTTTTTTTGTATTCATTATAATATACAAAAAAAATGGGTCCACCATACCAATGTACATGATTAAATTAGGTTATAAAACTACTTATGGAAATCTTGACAACTGTTGTCCTTCAAATTTTGCCGTGCATGGCAGTTATTTACCATCCGCCATCTTTACATAGTCTAGAATATTTGTATTGATGTTGCAGTATATCTATTACATACATACATATTTATTACATCTTTATGGTGCTACAGGTGTTTCTACTAGTCCTTTATTTTCCCATTGTCTTTAGTAGCAACCCTGCTTGCTTCAATTCTTCTCTCCATAGTCTTCTCTAGGTCAGATTTGAAGTAGATCCACTGATTAGCATATAGGAGCTCCTCTTTGGTTATTTCTGTTTTGCATTTTTTTATGAGATTTTGAAATTTTTCTTTGGTGACTTCCACAGTTATGGATACTTGCATAAAAACATTATAAGCAGTGAGTCTACGATTGGACTCAATAAGTGCCCTCCTAATGCCTTGGTATTTTTCACTATTCCTAGCTTTCCATAGAAACCATTAAATTTTAGTAGTAAGGATAAGCCAATATAAATTATTTCCTTTTCCAATGTCTGCAACTTTGCCAATAAGAATTTCCTACTTTCTTTTAGGTAATGATCGAAAAAGATTCCAGATTTCTTTTGCAAAATAACAATCAAAGAAGAGATGAGAGATAGATTCATTTTTCTTACAGATTTCACACATATTGGTCTTGCCTTTTGGATCAAAATTAGGCAGTTTCTGTAGAAGCATCATCCATTTAAAACCTACTTTTTTTGGTTCAATCACATTATTCCACAGGTTAGTGAAAACCTTATTCCAATTTTTCTGGCTATGATTAGTGTTCCAGATTTTATTAAGTTGTTCATCTAGATTAATGGGGGGACCCACCAATTGATAAACTTCTTTATCTTTAATCTTGATTAGAAATTCATTACTGAACCACACAAGGTAGTCAGAATTATCCCTACTCACTTTTTTAGCTTTTTCAACATTTTGTTTTTGCATTTTTATTCTTTCATAAGTCCTCTGTGTAGAGGGGATGCCAAAGTCATTGTTGAGTTGGTCCCATCTGATGAACTTACCATTCCTTATTAAATTTTGAAAGGTTGAAACCCCTTTCCTATTCCACTCCCTTGCAAAGCATCCTTGGAGAAGAGCAAGGAGTTTCCCATTGTGAAAAGTATTCCACCAAATGGATTTAATTAGGAAAATATTGTTCAGATCTTTTTCCACTAGGTATTTATTTCGGATAACCATTTTTCTAAGCTCCTAGGATTTCCAGAGACTCTTAAAGACATTAGATCCGATAGGGGATACAATGAAGCTACCAAAGATTAGGTCACATAGAGGAAGGTTTCTCTAGGCTTTTGCAACTTTAGGAACAACATTCTAAATATTATTTCTAATCAGGATCTTCCATGGTTCATTTTCCTTGAGGCTTTTGCAGATCCATTTTACTGGTAGAGCTATGCCTTGTAGCCTGAGATCCTTCAATCCTAAGCCCCCTTTTTGCTTTTCATTACAACAAATCTCCCATTTCACAGAATGTTTCTTTTTTTCCCTTTACCATATGACCAAAGGAATTGTCTTATATTCTTTTGTATAGTCTAGATTTGATAGTTGTTGAACATCCAAACTGAAGCATAGTAAATATTATAAGATGAGAGGATTTTTTGACACAACTGTGCTCTCCCTGCAATGGAGAGGTACTGTCTATTCCATGCATTAAGTTTCTTTTCAATTTTGTTTTCTAGCTGGTTCCATATGTCTTTCAGGTTCAGGTCTACAACAAAAGGGATCCCCAAGTATCTGACAATTTTATTGGGACCTCCCCATTGGAACTCATAATCTTGCACCTAGTCCGGTTGTTGTTTGTTTCAAGCCAACATTATTGACTTTGCCTTAGAAACTTAGCCCTTACTGCTTGATTGAAGGTTTCCATTTTTCTTATTAGGCACTCAAATTTATCTTGATCCAACTTTACAAACAAGCTTGTGTCATTAGCAAATTGGATATTTATAAGTTCTTCTCTATTTGGCAGTGAGAGTCCCTGTACTCTTGGACTTAGGGAGGAGTCTCTTAGGATATAATTTAGAGCGTCCGCTACTATTACAAACAGAGAGGGGGCAGGTGGGCACCCTTGTCTAATAGATCTTTGTAGTTGGAATTCCTTGGTTAGCTGCCCTTTAACATCCACTTGTGCAGTGGCATCCTTTAACAGAGTTCTAATCATCTTGTAGAAGAACTCTGGAAACCCAAAGGCCTCCAGTACCATTAGAATAAAAGGCCACTCAATTCTATCGTAGGCTTTTTCAAAATCCAAGAGTAGCATTCCAACATCCTGATTGGAGACTCTAGCCCATTCCATAGCCTCCCAACTGGTAATTAAATTTTCCAGGATATACCTCCCCTTTATGAATCCTATTTGAGTGTTGCTAGTTATTTTAGGGAGAACATTCTCTGTCCTTTTGGCAATAGCCTTGGCTAGGATTTTATAGGAGACATTTAGAAGAGTAATGGGTCTCTAGTTCTTAATTAGGGATTTGTCATCATATTTAGGGATCAACTTGATGATGCCATGGTTAATACATTTCCCTAGTGAGCTCATATCAATAGCTTCTAGGTACACTTGCAATAGGTCCTCACTTATCCAAATGATGTTCTTTTTATAAAATTCCACTGGTAAACCATCGGCACCTAGAGATTTATCATTTTTGAGTGAGAGGTTTGCAATGACAATCTCATCTTTAGTTATCTGTTGGCTAAGGGTTTTAGCCATCTCATTGGAGAGATTAACTCCCTACATCTGTTCCCTGCTTCATCCCCTAGAGGGCCATGGCACTCAGAGGTAAAGAGTGTTTCATAGAATTGGCATAATTTTT
Organism: Cunninghamia lanceolata; assembly: GCA_027924645.1. Taxonomy (NCBI): domain Eukaryota; kingdom Viridiplantae; phylum Streptophyta; class Pinopsida; order Cupressales; family Cupressaceae; genus Cunninghamia; species Cunninghamia lanceolata. The sequence goes on along the minus strand of BSBN01000677.1, from coordinate 8,047,009 downwards.
CTTTTATCTCTTCTAGGTCCTTGACTAAGCCTACTTCATCCCAAATTGCCCCAACAACTTCTTTACTCTCCTTAGATTTCAAACACCTAAAAAAGAACTTTGACCCACTATCCCCTTGAGTCATCTAGTTTATTCTTGCTCTTTTCTTGATACCTTTGTCTTTATAGTTCTGGATTTTCCTCAGTTAGGTTTTTGTGGAGATTAACACCTTATTTACTATCAAGTTTTGAGGGTCCCATTACAAGGAGGATTCCACTTCTAGCAAGGTCTTCTACAATTGATTTTCAATTTTCCTCACATCCTTAGCTCTTTTTTCCCCAATGGTCTGGAAGATCCTTTTCCAGCTTTGGACATTTGTGTTCCATCTTTCTATTGTAGACAGGTTGGATTTGGCCCATTTGTTTGTCTCTTTGAGGGTAAAAATAATATTATTGCAGTCTTCCATTTTCAGGAGGCTTGTGTTCAAAATGAACTTCTTATCATTTTTGGTAGACCTCTCACCTTTATTTCCAATGTTGACTTTGACCATTATGGGATGATGATCCGACAGTGTCCAGGGTTTAACCTTCACCCTATTGTTTGCTTCCTCCACTTGATCAAATTGGAAGCAATCCCTTTGTGCATAAAATCTATCCATTCTGCAATAAATTCTCTTATTGCCTTGCTAAGAGTTGCACCAAGTGTACCATATGGTTTTGTTCACCTTCTTGGTGCCCTCTAGAGGGTCAAAGAGTTTCAGGCTATTTTTCATCTTGTACCAGAAAAAAATTCGTTTCCCTTCCACCCTATATCTATACCTCCAAACTTGTCCTCTGGACTTTCCACCATATTAAAGTCTCTCCCTATGAGCTAGGGGATATCTTGTAGATTACAAATCTATTCCCACAACACACACCTCTGATTGTATTCATTAGGTGCATATACAGTGCAAGTGCCAAATTTTAGGTTATCTTTTTCAATGCAGACCCATGTTGCCTTGTTACAGGGGGAGGTCCCATGGTCTACTATCCACTTGCTCCAATTATTGGAGACAAGTACAACCACACCACCTTTACCTCTTTCATGGTTAGTGATGAAGGGGGTGGCATCCCTCCAGATAAATTTGAGATTAGCTTGTAGGGTATAGCCAATTGCCTTAACCTCTTGTAGCATGACAATATCTTTAGATTTCTCCTGATTGAGAAGTCTTCTAATGTTGTATTTCCTATCAGGGGATTCCAATCTCCTGATGTTCTAAGAGATGCAATTAAGAGTCATCTGCATCCACGACTTCTGTACTTTCTTCTACATTCCTAAAGACATCAAAGCATTTAGGAAGGTTATTTTTTCTGTTGCTACTTCTTAGATATGGGGTAGCTATCTCTTTTTGCCTCTGTCTTCTTTTTCCTTTTTTTTTTTTTTTTTGATTTAGCATATTCTTTACACATAAGCTTGTATTTTCCCCACTTACGGGGGTGGATAGTTCTTGAGGGACCTGCTCCTCTGTACCTTCCTTTTGACAATCTTCCCTTTTATCCCATGTCAGTTTACAATAGTCTTTAAAGACTTGTATTGCCTATTCTAGGTTAATATTCCCATTGTGAATGTCAAGCTTGAGATCCCCCTAAGTATCCCACAGTTTGGAAGGTGTAGCATTCTTAGGGTTAGGTGTTTCCAAATTTAACTCCATTTGGTGTAACACATCTTCACATGGGATTTTATTGTTGGAGATTGAACAGTCTTTTAGTTCCAAATTGGAAGAGCTTAGAGCTTTATTGATGTTATCACTAACATCCTTCGAGGTCATACTTAGAATTTTAAGTTCTGTAGTATGATCTACGGGAGGATCTCTGAGGCTTATTTGGCTATAATTTTCCTGATCTTGTAAACTCTTATTTTTCGCAGGATGGAAGTCCATGTTAGGCGATTTCTTCCTTGCCAGGCCATTTTTTTTTAGTTTATTTTTCTTATTCAAAGCAATTTGTTGTTTAATCTTATCGAGCACAAGTTCTTGTGCATTCTTTTCATGGACAATAGGTTTATCAATCTCCTTTAGGGGCATTTCTGCCACCTTGGTGGAGCCTCCATCCCCTTATTGCAGGCAACTTAGGTACTTAGTTGGCAGGGCCAATGGTGGGGGCACCACAATATCATTGCAGCCCATAGCATTGTTGAATAATTCCCCTTTCCCGGCAATGATAGTTTCTTCCTCCTACGAGAGGTCTAGATTAAGGATATCAACGTTTTTAAACCATCATTCTTACAAAGCTTTTCACAGAGTCCATTATTGCTTGTGTTGGCCTCATCAAACTTAGTTGTTGGGTGCTCCCCACGGGGTTATCACCTCCCTCGAGCTCATTGCCACTACCTTCCAATGGAGGGGTTGAGACCATCGTTTCACCTTTCAGTTTTTTATTTTTCTAATGATCTCGTTCATTAATTATAGTGTAGTTACGCCTTACATGACCTTCCTTCTTGCACAGGAAGCATGCATTATAAAATGTGGTGTTTAGTCACATTTAAATAAATATATATAATATTATTAATATATAATATTTAATAAATAATATTATTATATAAATATGTAATATGCAAATATAAAAATAAATATAAATTATACTTTACAACATAAGACAAAAATTGCCTTATAAGACAGGCGATCCATATCTGATATGATACAAATAAATTTAAGGAGGCAGTCTTGTAAGGCAGCGATAAGATATGTAAGGAGCAACGCTTGTGTTAGTCGCCTAAGACAACGATTTAGTCTAAAGGCATATTAGCATCAATAAAAGTCAACAATTATTAAGATGTGTGATTTGCCTTGAATAAATGCAGCGATTAAAGTGATGGGAACAACTAATATTGTTTTATGAAAATGCCAACAAGGCAGTGATCCATCAAGGAGTATAATAATTTAGTAAGGCAGCGCTTAACATATGTATAATATGAAATGTTTAAGGAAGTAATTAGGAAAGGTAGCGGTTTATGAAATGGGATTATTTATGAAAGGATGCATACAAACTAATAGACGCCTCCCTTTGTGAATATAGGTGTCTTCTCATAAAATCGCCTCCCCTCAAAGGTATATAAAGAGATTGTGAAGTGGAATTAAGGGATATCAGATGAAAAAACACATACAGATCTGCCAATAAGATATAGAAGAGGCATCGATCAAGCTGAAGAGTGAATCCATAAAGCAAGAAGGAATATATCTTCTAAATATGAAAACAAGAGTATAATTTTGAGTTGAAAGATATATTGTTGATGTATATATATTCTGAACAACAAGAAAGTGTGTGTGAGGAATAAGGGGAAAATAAGATATGCAATTCTAAGATTGGAAGAAGATCTCTCTGAGTGAATTATATATATTTCTTATCTATATGATAGCAAGCAATAATATATATACTTTCTGAGTTTAAGAATAGATATATATTCAAAGGGGAAAATATATATTTATTATAATTTGATCTAAATTTATATTGTAAGACATTGGACTGCAGTCAACATTAAAAGAAAGGAGTACAATCTTTAGATTTCTAAAGGATACAAGGCAAGAATTATATACTTGGTACGATGTATCTAACCTTATGTTTATTATGATGAATGCCATGTGGTAAATAATATAATTGAAAGAATTAGTATCATTACACATGTATATATAAGCATTGTGAAACTTGCTATGAAATATATAAGGGAAAACATTAATAGAGTTCACAACACGTTGAAGTAGTGGTGTGTTCAAACTCAATGCCTATTTATTTCTATTGCCTCCAACCTGTTAGTGAGTGGCAAGGTGTTGTTAGGGAGAGGTGGAGTAAATCCATCTATGGAGGTGGTTTTATCGTGCCCTAGACAAGTAAATCCCCATCCATGGTTGAGGATTAGAAGAGAAATAAGGATTGAGACTTCAACATAGCCAATATAGAATGTGTTATGAATAAATGTGATCATTTGGTATGTTGAAGTATATCGAGGTATGTTCAAGTTAATACTTAGTCATTTCTATTGCCTACAACCTATTAATGAGTGGCGAGGTGTTGTTAGGGAGAGGCAGAGTAAATCCATCCATGGATGTGGTTTCATCACCCTAGACAAGTAAATCCCCATCCATGGTTGAGGATTAGAAAGGAAGTAGGGATTGAGACTTGAACATAGTCGATACTGAATGGTGTTATGAATTGAACTGAATGTGGATTATGCTATGATGATTTCATCTCATTGTTTATGTTATGTAGTATTGTTCTCATTATTAATTATGCTATTATAGATGAGTTTAATATGAATGATGGATGAATTTAACATGAATGATGCTAGGAACTGAATATTATCTTAATTTATTGATCTTTAATATTTCTAATGTCCCTTTCTAGTGATCTTATTGTATGCAAGTAAATAAATCAATAATATCCTAAAAGGGGACATTACACTTTCCCATCCCCTCCTGATATTACACATGATAAGCACACACAAAGGATATGTGGCATCTTGAGAATGGCACCCAACCTTATTTGAACTACCTAATTAGTGAGATTGACCATATAAAAAATATAATGATGATTATGAGCAAAGTTTAAAAAAAAAATCCTACCAATGTAATGTTGCACAATCATTTGGCATATGACATTTTGGTTTATCCTTCACCGAGTGGATTTGTGGCACCATGTTTCAAAAATATGATTTTAGAGGTGGTCCATTATTACATTTACAATACTTCCTGACTATTGCTTCCCTTAGTTTCATGAGGATCAATTACTTGTTAAATTATTTTCCACAAGCTTGAGTGGTCATGCTTCATATGGTATTATTGATTACCACATGTTTCTATCACTTCTTTTGTAGATTTGGCTATTGATTTAATACAATAATTTCATTATAATATTAAACATAACACGTATTATTAACCTCATGAAATAAAAACAAGAAAACAAGAGCCAATTAGGGATTGCATATTGCGAATTCAAGCATTAGCTACTAACATGAAATACACCATAGAATATGATGAACTTCAATGCATATTTATTGATGGTTTACTTCCACTCTTTAAAATCCACATGTATTTCAAGCCTCATCATTCATTTTTAGATTTATGTACTACTTTATGTAAAGGTGAGAATGCTTTATTGGATGATCCTATTTTATCAAAGTATTTCTATTACTTTACACAAATATGTATCCTTTGAGTGTTTGAAAAATATTTAATTTACATGGCGACTACTTATCTTACTTTAGCATGCATTCACCTAGTAGTTTGCATGCACATCAAAGTGGGGGCAAAATGTAATGGTGAAAATTGCATACCCACACCCTTTTCCCTTATGTTTTGGGCTCACTTGAAATAGAGTGTCTTAAATGCAATAACTAGCTTAAAAGTGACACATTCTTGCATGGATTTGGCTCATGATATCACCATATCTTGATCACATTCCTACTGTACTTAAAAATTTCATTCTTGATCTCCAGATCACACATTCCTCACCCTAGATTAGATCTTTGGGTGCAAATTTGATCCAAGTCACTTTTGCACTCACATCTATATGAACTTGAACTTTTGAAATTTACAATTTAAATTTAAATATTGTTGACTTTTATCTCGTGGATTTGCACCCTTTGTTGAAGATTGTTGTTCCAACAAATCCAAAGACATAATGGGACCGATCTCAAGGTGTGGGACCTTGCAAATGAGATTAGACCTCTAGAGAAGGTCGATTCCTCTTTCTAAGTTTAAGACTCAAAGAAATACTTGCAACTAAACCTATCTAATCACCACCGAGGAAAAGGGAGAAGGAACGATAATAGAAAATAGAAGGTGATGCATTAGATTTAGTATTTTAACTACAATATCAATCCTGTGTGAACAAAATGATCTCAAACAAATGATACACATACACAACTCATAACCCTTGCAGAGGTGAAGAAAGGAAATGAACATTAAGAGGAATGCATCATTCATAGATAATAATACAATATCCAAGATTACACAGTGTAAGGAAAATGGAAGGCACAAAATCAGTATTATATTGATCAGAAGGCAAAATTTTACAACTAATAAAGAGTTATGGTTGTCAAAACTAAAATTGCCAACCCTTATTGCATATATTACATATGCATATATAGCATTCTTTTCCACTATTACAGTCATGGCGTGAGAAAAAGTGGTCAACATGCCCTTTGCTATTCGCCCATGCTGTAATAATCACACCCCAATGGCTCTGTCAAAAAACCTACACATTTTTTGGTGTTGCCCATGCCTTAGTTGCAGAATATTAATGTGGAAGAGACCTATGATCAGATTTGGTCATTGAAAAATCAATTGTTTCATCTACCTAAGTACCTACAATAATAAATCCCATGGAACTATTCCACCCACCAAAAGATCTGTTTAAATTTGCAATAATGGTGATTTTTAGGCAAGAACAATGTATCTTAGGGCAACACAGAAAAATGTGCCCTTTGGCACTTTTACAACACTTTAAAATATTCAATTTTATAATTATGGTGCCTAAAACACCCTCAGGTACCTTTTTTACCTTTTGTTCTACTTTTTCTCGTTGACCAGGAACTTGTCGACAAGCTCTCGGGCTCACTTTTCACTTCATTTTGTTTCGTCAGTGATTTCCACTTCATTAGGAACTTACCGACAACTCTTTGCTCTATCTTTTCTTTCTTTATTCCTTTTTTCATGCCTTGGCTGAATTTGAGCATTAAAAATTACCTACTAGTCTGGTCAAATCATTGCCCACATTATGCTTTGACCACTTGAGTCGACTGCCTCCCCTGTCGGGCTTTCCCCCAGGAACAAGAACTCATCGGCGAGTTCCTTATTCCTGGGAACCTTCAAATTTATGATGTCACCCCTGGTAGAGTCATTTTTTCATCTTCTTTTTGTTGCTTCTCCTTGTTGGAGATTTCCCTAGGAATAGGAACTTTGTTGGGGAGTTCCTAGTTCCTAGGAACTTTAAAATCCTCGATGTCGCCTTTGCCTTAGATATTTTAGAGCCTCCGTTGACCTTTTCCACCCTGTTGGGCATTTCCCAATGGGAAGGGAATCCGTGACAAAGGGGAACTTGTCAATCTTTTTAGAAGAGAATGGGAACAAAGCAAAGATTTCCTTGTTCCCAGGAACTAGGAAATCTCCAACCTATTCCTAAAGGGCTCCAAAACTCCACCTGACCATAACTTGGTCATTTTTTTACCTTTTTTTAATTTTAAAAGGCAAACCTACACTTCCAGACATGAAGAACACATCCAAGGGGATATTAGTGGATTTTGACACAATTTTATGGATCTTTAAAAGATGGGCTATTTGATCCTTGAAGTAAAATAGGTCATCATTTTGGTGACATTGCAGGGGTGTTTGCCAGCTAAACATGAGAAACCAGTGGCCTTATACAATTCATTGGGCACATGAGTCAAAAGGGGACAACATCAACTACATTTGAAGAGATTTTTAACCAAACCCTATAGTTGAACATGCCTTCAACAACAAAAACAACACAAAACAACAAGGTAGACATCCTCCTAATGAGGATGCAGTAGGGTGAAACAACACTTATTTCAAATGAGAACTAACATATATACAAAATCTCAAAACCAAACTTAAAAGCAAGGTTTGAGATGAATCTCATTAACTGGGATTAGAAGAGATTCACCATTCAGCCTGGAAAGTTGAAAAGCATTGCTTGCTTACAACTGATGATGATGTAGGGACCACTCCATGGTGCATCAATCTTGGTTTACCTTCTAGCCTTGGCCCTATCCTCATCCCATTTTAACACCAGGTTGCCCTCTTTGAAGACTCTATCAATTTCTTTCTTGTCAAATTTTTTCTTGACCTGATTTTGATGAGCCTTAAGAGTCTTCATGGCTTGATCTCTTACCTCTTCCAATTCTATCAACTCAACTAATCTCACTATCATGGCATCATTTTCTAATAATTCTAGTTGTTGGGCAAGTTCAAGAGAAGGTAACTCTAGTGATAATGGAAGCTTTGCTTCCTTTCCATAGACTAACATGAAGGTTGAATTGCCAATGGCTCACTTGGGCATGATTCTATCAACCCAAAGAGTTTTTTTTAGCTTGTTATGCCATGTTCTTTGATTATCTTTGACCATCCTTTTAATGATCCTTACCATATTTTTGTTTGTGGACTCAGCCAAGCCATTGCCTTGAGTATAATAATTAGAAGATGTTTTCAAATAAATCCCATACTTGAATTTCCATTCACTAACTTTAAAGCCTACAAAGGCCTTAGCATTGTCAGAAATGATAATGGATGGGACACCAAACCTTGTAATAATCTTCAAGAAAATCTAGAACAGAGGCTTCAGTGGCATCCTTCAATGCAACTATTTCAATACACCTTGTAAAGTAATTTGTGGCTGATAAAATCCACTTGTGGCCAACACTGGATGGTGGCTTGATCATTCTGATGAAGTCTAAACCTCACTGGACAAAGGGTGGATCTGCTTGAACAAGGTGAAGAGGAAGGTCAACCAACCTTTGTTTACCTATGAAGAGGGCACATTCCTTGCAACCTCCCACCCATTAGTGAGCATCTCTAAATAGATTGGGCCAATAATAACCAACCCTCATTGTCTTGACAATAGTAATTCTAGGAGAAAAATGACCTCCAAAGAGACCCTCGTGGAATTCCTTGAGCAGTTTATCAATCTTATTTTGTTATGTGAATCTTAAAAGAACTCCATTTATGTCGTTTCTAAATAAAAATCCATCAATAAGAACATAAGGAATGGATTAAAGTATTAAATACATCCTCTTTGATTGATTTAATCCATCTAGATATCTACCTATTTGTAAAAAGGTAGTCATGTCATGATGCAAATCATTTGGAGTGTCAAGTTTAGGTAGTTGCACCTCTTCAAGGGCGTATATTGCATCATTTCCAGCGCCTATATCTATTGCCATTTGATCACATAATCCTTTGCCTCTTACCAACTTAGTTATTTTGATGTCTACGTCATATTCCATGACTTTTGTAATGCAACTAGCCCTCTTTTCACTCTCATCCTTGCTCAGTAGGAACTCCTTCACACTAGAATGGTTAACCATTAGTTGCACCTTATTGTTGGAAAGCATGTGCTTGAACTTTTAAAGAGATTTTACGACAACAAACACTTATTTTTCAACAAAATTATATTTGAGTTCATAATCTTTTAGAGGTTGGTTGAAGAAAGCAATTGGCTACTCCAATTTTTCATCATTTTGCTAGGTCAGAATTGTTGATGCACCTTCCCTTCCACCAAATACATAGAGAATAAACTCCTTCTCATAGTTGGGATTAACCAATGTTGGAGCTTGAGAAATGGCCTGTTTGACAGATTCAAAACTATCTCTACCCTCTTTTGACCAACTGAACACAACATTCTTCTTCATCATGGACGTGAGAGGTTTGGCCATAGAAGTAAAGTTTGGTATGAACCTTCTCACAAAATTTATTTTGCCTAAGAAACTTTGTAGGCCCTTCTTTTGGTTGGGAAGAGGAAGGGATGAAATAGCATAATTTGTCCTTTTCAGATCAATAGCAAGTCCTTCCTTTGAAATTATATGTCCCAACAATTTGCCTCCTGAGATAGAAAATACACATTTTTTTGGATTCAAAGATATGCCATATTCCTTGCATCTTTCAAAGACTTTTCTCAAATGACTCAGAGTGGTTAGCTGCATGCTTGGAATAGACAGTCAAATCATCTAGATAAACTAGAATAAAATCATTGATTAGGCCCTTGAAGGCCAAATCCATTGCTCTTTGGAAGGTTGCACCAGCATTGGTCAACCCAAAAGGTATCTTTTTGTAAGCGAACGTCCCCCATTTAATGGTGAAGGTAGTTTTGAACTAATCTGATTCTTTTACAAGAATTTGGTTATACCCTGAGTAACCATCTAGAAGAGAGAACCTTTCAACCCTAGTTACGGTTTGAAGGATCTATTCCAGAGAGAGAGAGAGCTTTGAGTTGTGGAAATTGAAGGTTGAAGATCTTTTAGTGCACAGAGATTAGTTGATCATAATAATTGTTGCACTCAATTTTCTACCATCGACAATGGATCAAGATGAATGGGATAAGTTGGATAGAAGAGATAGATCTACTATTAGGTTGTGTCTTTGTAATTCAGTCTTGATGAATGTTTTAGTTAAATTTAATATTATATATACTCTATAATATACATTATTAAATATAAAAATAATAGAATATATAGTTAATATTTTAATATAATATTGTAAAAATTAACTTATAAGAAGCCCAACAATTTAATTGACCTTCCATGAGAGAGAGAGAGGGCGGGGCAGGGCGGTGGATGTTAGAAATGAAGGTGCAAACCACACAATGAAAATCTGATTCAAACCTTATTTATGTCCTCTAAACAATGTAGAATCAATGGAGATTACAATAGAAATAAAACCCACTACACAGAAGTAACAGGCATTAAGAACTGAACACATTTAACACAATATGTAACGTGGAGAAAACTCTTTCAAGTAAAAAACTCCACTAAGAAAAGAGGGTCCAAGTTGTATTATCTTCAAATATGAGATTACAATACATGCACTTCCTCTCCTTCTTTAGTCTTCAATCTAGCGTCGCCTGTTACTCTCAACACTGATAAAAACATAGTACAAATATCTTTATAAAAGGGGGTTGCCTTCTAGGGCAAGAAACCCCCTACAACCCCCCGTTGCAGATGAATTAGTGTTGAGGACCGGATATAAACATATGGTTGAAACAAGACCACTGCTGGTGAAACCTTTCATCCCTTATGGGTGATTTACAAACAATATTAGGAATAATAAATTAATAGGATTTACAAGGTTGATGGCACCTTAGTCCTAACAGTGAAGAGACATAGAGAGAGGAATATATATTAAGAGAGGGAGATTGATAGAGAGAGGAATAGAGAAAGAGATACAGAGTTGGAAAGAGAGGTAGAGATAAGCGCTATATAGGGAAGGACAGATAGAAGAAGAAAGAGTGAAAGAGACACAGGGAGGGTAGGAGAGAGAAATAGAGAGGGAGAGATAGATATAGAGAGAGGGAGGGATATTGACAGAGAGAAAGGAATAGAGAAAGAGATAGAGTATGAGAGAGAATGGCTTTCAATTAGTTATTTCACACCAACAATCCAATGATGGCACATGTCCATGGAGAGCTATGCAAGGGACAACGCGTTAAATATAAAATAGCAATATATTTTATACATAAAATACATTTACTTGAATAAGAACTATGTATAAATATTTATGCCAAATACTTTGCCTCACTAAAATAGACTACCTAACCTGGAAGATCATTGGTGAAGAGCTCCCAAGAACAAGAATGATGCAATGGGTACACCGATGATTTTGTGTTTTAGGAAATGTCTCTTCAATTGAGAGAGAGAGAGAGTTTCATTCACTCATTTAGTGAACAATCCAAAGATGAGAGATAGAGAGGGAGATATATATTGTTACATCCCCAATTTTTGTCTTGCTTTACTTTTACTTTTTACTTGAACGTAAGTAAATTTATTGTGATGTTTAGAGTGATGACAAGGAAAAACATGGATTATATTAAATGTCATTTATTGAAATCATAGAAATGATTATGTTATTATCAATTTAATATTTGTATTATGAGATTTGATTTATTAGTTGAATTAATTGAATAATGATGCACTAATCGCATATTGTTTGATGGCAAGTGAAACTGGATTTTTGGTTATCAAATGACTCTCAGGGAAAAGAGAGAGAGTATCTTTCTAGGAGAGAGATATAGACCTCGGGTTACGAGTGATTTATTTGCCAAACCGAGTTATAAGTGTTTAACAAAAATGTGAACTATGGTGTCATAAGAGGTAAGCTTTGTCTTGTCAGTTTACTTCTGAACCTAATCGACAGGTAGTCGATATTGTTTTCAAATCTTTCTAAGTTGTATTAAGTCGTCTTAGTCGTTAATAACGTTAATGACGTCGTTTGAGTTTGATTTATAACTATTTACATTTAACGTAAATATTATGACATTTTTGTCGTAAAATGATTGTCTTACTATAATTATTAAGATATTTGACGTGTTATAAACGATTCTTAAATGTTAAGACGTTTTCGTCAAAGTTATTAATATGTGATTATTGTTGACGGATTATGAGGGAGACAAGCTCAACCCAATCACAATATATGTAAACCATGGTTTAATAATATCTTATTATTGAATAAACTATATCTGTCTAATGCAATAGGCGATGTTATGAGAATTATAATTGATGCCTTAGCATCGAATGAGGAGAATACCTCCCATTGAGTCGATGGTTTAATGTTGAGTAAGCCAAAGGCTTAATTATATCGAACCACTCATTGTGAATAATTTAATAATCAGTCGTGTTTAAGTGAGGTGTCAGTCACATAGATTAGAAGGAGGACTGTGGTTTTTAAACTTCCACAACCTTTGAGTCATGGAGTAGTAATTTCCCATCGACATGTGGGATTTATGCATAAATAATGGACTTTAGTTTTGATTTAATGATATAGACTGTTAAGAAGTTTGTAACCGAACGTAGAGGAGGTTGGAAGATGAGGCGACTCTGTAGGAGTCGTGCCTCTGTCATTATGACCTATGACTCGAATGAGTCGTGGTTGTTTTTATTTTAAGTAGGTTTAGAACTTGTAGAACACACAGGGGGAGAATAGAAGGTGATATGGAATATAATACAATAGTTGTGACTTTAGATGCATTCACAGTCTAGTGGTGTTGACCTTGTGAATCATTCGCCCATCTCAGCCGTTTCCAATTTACACATTACCAGGTATTCTTTAGTACATGTATCATAAATCCATGAGGAAATTGAATAGCTTATTTAAGACTATATAATGTAGTAATGCAGGTGACTATATGAGTCCGCTGGTAAGGATTTACCTTCTGATTTGTGTTGTGATAGTCGAAGACTAATTAGTATCAACTTAAGATAGTTCAATTAACATTTTAAGTAAACTATTTTGAACTATTTTCCTGTAGTTGATGGAGACATCGAATGTTATTTACATGGTTGAAAATTTGTCATACCAGTGAGTAAACTGATATAAGTAGACGGGGTTGACTACCTTCTTAGTGATTATAAATTGTTGATTATACCAAACCATTGAATGAAAGATAAATGAATATCTTAGTAAGGGATTGTCATGAGTTGTCATGAGCTTGAATAAATAGTCTTCTTATTGATTTAGGTTTGAAGTCAGTCAATTAAGAGATTGAGAATTAACCATATGTTAGGCTCTCGAATGGATGAACCATGTTTTCATTTTGAACCATATAGTAATGAGGTTAGAATGATTTAACATTTTGTCTTGTATAGGTTATATATATAGGCATAACAGATAATGTTATTTAACCAAGAGTTTCAGACTCATATGAATCGTTAGTAAACTTTTGTATCATGTCAAATGGTAGTAACTTAGAGATATTAGGGAAAATGGAATAAGGTTTTTATAAGAATTCCATTTAAGACTAACTGCCTTTAATATACATGAAGAGATCCAATACAATAGAGTAGGCTAAGTATACTAGAGAAAGACCTAGTAGGGATATTTATACTGGGTTATGTTTGTTTATATACATTATGAAAGTTATTTTATGATTCCTTGTGTAGGAGACATTATTATTTTGAGAATTATAGTATTATTAACTTTGCTTAAGTTAATCAAGGGTTATTACTGATTCTAGAACTCCTAGGTATAAGATATGGTTATATGGTTATATCATATTAACAAGGAATATAAGGGTAACCCTAGAATCGACTACCAATAAATTGAATGATTATGTCATATAGACTTACTCAAGTCATAAGGTATTATTTTGTGACTCTTAGTTTAAACTATGGCATGAATAGGGTTGATAAGAGTTATAAACTGTGTGAATAAGACAGTATCCAAGTCAAGTAGGGGTGGGTGAACACAACGACTATGTTCTTTACGAACATTATTGAAATTAAAACTTTGGCCAAAGTAATGCATTTATTTTCTGCATGCATTGTCAGTTCATTGTATTCAGATTGCTCATCCTATCAGAAATCATACTTAGCTAAAGGGTATCTAGGGTTATATGGTTGATAGAGTTGAGTAGAATACAACACTAAGTACTCAAGAAAGGCAAATTACCACTGGTCACCTTTGGTCTATATCCCTCAAGAAGGGTAGGGCCACTTCCTATGTGGAAGATGTGTGAGAGGCCGTCAGTTTGTGGTTAGAGGTTAATCACTAGAAAGATGCTCTCTCTCTCCAAGCAGGAAACATGCCAGAACTTGTGATAAAGATGTCAGATATTCAAATGCAGTATTGATTCCAAATGTGTATATGTAATGGTTTTACATTTGTAAACATTGTAAATGAAAAGACAATATGGGTAATTGTATTTTGTAAAAGAAATCTTGTAAATGTAGTTACTTGATTATAAGTTGAATAAAAAGAAAAAAATTTCTCTATCTCATTTTTACCTTGTTGAGTTACTCTATGGTAAATTTTAGGTTTTTACTATGTTTTTAGAACATGGATGTTACATATGGTATCAAAGCGACCAAGTTCAACACTAGGGCTTATGAGACCACTATGTTTGCCTGTAGTCAACATTATGTGGTTAGCTAATGTTTAAAAATTTCTATGCCAGGATGGTACGTTTTAAGAAGACAGCAAGAAAGTCTGTTAATTCGAGCCAATGTTTCCTTAAAGCTAAAAGAGAATGTGAGGCCATTATTAAAACCTTCAAGGGAACCAATGATGAGAGTGACATTTGGTTGAGTGATACTGAAACTCTGGCAACTGCCTTAACTCGAATCAAGCGAGTAAGAAGGGAAGACAAAGAAAGAGTTAAGATCACTGCCAAAATCATAGAGTATATGTTAGATGAGGAAACAACTATGGTTAGGCGAGATCCCCGCATACCCTCAACTGTTGAGATCATAGAAGTTAGGTCCGCTAGTGAGTCAGAGGGTTATATACCTCAAGATTATGTGTCTAAAAATGAGTCTGAAGGATATACTCCTCTTGAGCATGACTTTTGAAGTCATTTCTTGTATTAAAGAAGAAAACTCTTTACTTTTGATATGAAATAAATAAAAAGAGTTGTTTTTGTGCCAAACTAATGTTTAAATTGAGTATTATGTTTAGATTTAATGGGTTACATTATAATCTAGAACTAATGGATAACTTAATATTCTCAGGTGTGAGAAATCGATAAACATGGTGCAGACAAGAACTAACCAAGGAGAAAGTGAAGAGGAAAACCACCTGCCAAATAATAAGTTGGACCAAATCATAACCATGCTTGAGGAAACCAAGAAAATATTGGGTGATTTGGAGAAGAAAGTGGATGACAAAGGGAATACTGAGGGAGGAGGTGAAAACTCTCATGGAGAAAGCGAAGAAAATCATGAAGATCAAAGTAAGAGTACTGAACCACATAAAGAGGCAAGGGATAGATTGACCTTGGAGCTTTCAAAGGTTATGAAGAAGGTTGTTCCACCAAAATTTGATGGGACAAAAATCAGAGATGCTGTAGAAACTTGGTTAACAAAGATGGAAAAGTACTTTGAAATAAGAAATTACTTGGAGGTGACCAAGGCAGTATTTGGAGCATTCCAACTGGTAGGAGAAGCATCCACTTGGTGGATGAATAAAAAGATGGAATTGAATTTAAGCTCTCTAAGGGTAACTTGGGATGAGTTCGTGGAACTCTTTCGCAAGAGGTGGTTACCACAACTCTATTTTGATAAGAAACTCACTAATTTTTAGAATCTTCGACAAGGAGATATGATAGTGGTAGAATATGGGAAAAAATTTACTCAACTCCTAAAGTATGTTCCACATTATCAAAAGGATGAGAGATTTAGGATCAGAAAATTCATCATGGGCTTAAATGCTCAAATTGGTGGTGAATTGGATGTACATGGTCCCACAATAATGGATCAAGTGTATGAAAAGGCGATCAAGCAAGAGCAAAAGCTGAAATCCATCTCAGCTTATCGTGATAGAAGCAACAAGAGGTTTAATGGAACTCCTAACAATCAACCCTATACGAAAGGATATGAAAAGAGTTATGATAACAAGAGAAAAGATAAAGGACCTCAGAAGAATAAAGGTGGATCTGGCAATGAGAAAAAGAATGGCAACTTCAAAAGAAATGAGGATAACAATGGGAAGACTTCAGATAAGAAAGGACCCATTGGAGGATGCTTTACTTGTGGGGGTGACCACTATGCAAATCGTTTCCCTAACAAGAATCAAAATGGTCAACAAAGAGGTACTACACTACCTACTCAGCAAGAAGCATTCCAACAAAGGATTCATGCATCTCTTGACAATCGTCAAGCCGAGTATCAAATCACACCCATTGAGATGACAGGTACTTTGTTTGGAGTCCCCATATCTATTTTGATTGATACTGGAGCCACATAAAACTTTGTTTCTCCTCAAATTTTAAGTAAATTTTCTAGAAAAGCAGGTTACATGTCTAAACCTTGGTCAATAGAATATGCTAACCAATCTAAGGCTCAGGTAGAGCGATGTTTGTTTGAAGCCAAGGTTGACCTTCCTAGTTTCTCAACTGAAGTAAATTTGTATGTAGCCCCTTTCGGTTCCTATGATGTGATCCTAGGAATGAATTAGTTATGGAAACATAGAGCTAAGGTTGACTGTTTTTCAAAAATAGTTGAATGCTTAGATGATTTGGTGAATTTGACCCAATTCCAAGGGATTCAAAAAGAAGTTAAAATTAGAACTATCTCTGCCAAGCAATTAAAAAGGGCTAGAAGGAAAGGTTGTCAGTTGTTTGCAGTCAAAATAGAACAAGTGGAAGAAGGGGTAGAAAACCCTAGTTTATCTTTTGGGAAAAAGTATCCTTTTCTTCAGGAATTTCAGGATGTGTTTCCAGAAGAACTTCCGGGATTGCCTCCCAAGAGGGTGTTTGATTTTGCTATTGATATTAAACTAGGATCTGAGCCTATATCAAAAGCACCCTATCATATGACGACAACTGAGTTAATGGAATTGAAAGCACAATTACAAGAATTGTTGGCAAAAGGTTTAATCAGACCTAGTGTTTCACCTTGGGGTGCTCCGGTTATTTTTATTAAGAAGAAGGATGGAACCCTTCGTTTGTGTATAGATTATCATATGCTTAATAAATCAATAGTAAAGAACAAATATCCTTTTGCCGCGTATTGATGATCTTTTTGATCAGATGCGTGAAGTTGTTGTGTTTTCAAAGATTGATTTGCAATCAGGATATCATCAGTTAAGACTGAAGGATGAAGATATTCATAAGACAATTTTTAGAACCAGATATGGACACTATGAGTTCATAGTGTTGCCATTTGGTTTGACAAATGCTCTTGCTGCATTTATGAATCTCATGAATAGTATATTCAGATATTGTTTGGATAAGTTTGTTTTAGTCTTTCTGGATGATATACTCATTTATTCTAAGAATGAGGAAGAACATCATCGGCACCTGCAAATAGTTCTGCATATGTTAAGAGAAAATAATTTATATGGGAAACAATCTAAGTGCACATTCTTTCAGAAGGAGATTCAATACCTAGGTCATATCATATCAGCTAATGGAATATCTATTGATCCTGCAAAAATCACAGCTATTTTGGATTGGCCTATACCAACAAATGTACATGAGGTGCGTAGTTTCATGGGCCTGGTAGGCTATTATAGAAAGTTTGTTCTAAATTTCTCCAGTATTGCTAGTCCAATCACTTCCCTGCAGAGAAAAGGAAAAAGATTTGAATGGACAGACAAATGTCAGGAAGCATTTGATCTCTTAAAGGAAAAGTTAACTACAACTCCAATCTTGAAAGTTCCTGACCCCGAAGGACAATTTGAGTTAATTACAGATGCCTCGAGAGAAGGATTAGGAGGAGTGCTTATGCAAGATGGAAGAGTTATTGCATACGAGTCTAGGAAATTGAAATCCTATGAGAAAAATTATGTGCTGCATGATCTGGAATTGGCAGCAGTAACTCATGCCTTATAGATGTGGAGACATTATCTGTTGGGAAAGACTTTTGTACTTAAATCAGATCATCAAAGTCTTAAGTGTATTTTCTCACAACCGCATTTGAATGCTCAACAAAGGAGATGGTTAGAATTGATATCTGACTATGACTTTGAGATAAATTACATCAAAGGAAAAGAGAATAGAGTAGCTGATGCTTTGAGTTGTAGAAGACATATAGCTTCTATTATTTCTATTCATGGAAATTTCAAGGATTTGGTATTGCAAAATTTGTCTGGTGATGAGTTTTATGAGCAGGTTAAGCAAGCTCTGAAAGATAATCCTAAAGATCCAAGGTATGATGGTTTTCTGTTTGAGTTAGATGGACTATTGAGGTATAAAGATAGAATTTATGTACCTGATTTAGCTGGATTGAGGGATTTAGTATGGAAGGAAATTCATACTACACCGTATTCAAGACATCCAGGAGTGACCAAACTTCTAGCGGATATTAAACCTCTTTATTTCTGGAAAGGAATGAAGAATGATGCTGCAAGATTTGTAGCAAGTTGTTTAAAAAGTCAATGGGTAAAAGCAGAGCATCATCACCCTGCAGGATTGTTATATCCACATGATGTACCAGAGTGGAAATGGCAAGTTATTAGTATGGTTTTTGTTCAAGGTCTTCCTATGTCAAGAAATAGACATGATGCCATTTTAGTGGTGGTTGATAAGCTCACAAAGGTAGCACATTTCATACTAGGGAATTTGACTGATGGAGCACCTGTGTTAGCTCGTAAATTTCTGCAAGAGGTGTTTAGATTGCATGGCTTCCCTGAAAAGATTATCTTAGATAGAGATGCACATGTAACATCAAGGTTTTGGCAAACTTTGTTTTCTGTGCTAGGGACTAAACTCAATGTGAGTACAACTTACCATCCTGAAACTGATGGACAAACTGAGAGGGTTAACCAAGTATTGGAAGATTTGTTGCGAATGTATTGCATGGATCAGCAATATAAGTGGGAAGAATACTTACCACTCGTGGAATTTGCTTATAACAATTCCTATCATTCTGCTATTAAGATGGCACCATTTGAAGCATTGTATGGAAGAAGATGTCGAACTCCTATAAGTTGGGATAAGCTAGAGGATAGGATTAGCATTGAGCCAGAAATGCTAGCTGAAATGGAAGAGAAAGTTAAGCTGATCAGAAAAAGATTGGTAGAAGCCAATGATAGGCAAAATAGCTACGTGGATGCAAAACATGTTCCAAGGCAATTTTCTGTTGAAGAAAAAGTTCTTTTGAGGGTTAAACCTTAGAAAAGTTCTATTAAGTTTGGGAAATCTTCTAAGTTAGCCCTTTAATATGTGGGACCCTTTGAAGTGCTTGAAGTAGTCAATCCGGTTGCCTACATAATTGCTCTACCACCAGTCTTATCTAAAATGCACAATGTTTTTCATGTGTCTTATTTGAAGAAATATGTTGTAGGTAATAATCATATTTTGACTTGGAATTCTTTACAGATGCAAGACCCAAGGGAGGTCACGATCGAGCCACTCAAGGTGTTAAAAACGTGCAAGCTTTGCTTGTGTAACAGAGAGGCCTTGCAATACAAGGTCCAATGGGACCAATATGCCGAGGAAAACACTACATGGGAGGATTACCATGAATTCTAGCAAAAGTTTCCTCATTTATTTAATAATGTTACTAGTTGAAAACAATGAACTTGCTTTTTAGTTACTTTTTGATACCCTATATCATCAAGGACGATGAATATTTAGGGGAAGGATATGTTACATCCCTAATTTTTGTCTTGCTTTACTTTTACTTTTTACTTGAATGTAAGTATTTAATTTATTGTGATGTTTAGAGTGATGACAAGGAAAAACATGGATTATATTAAATGTCATTTATTGAAATCATAGAAATGATTATGTTATTATCAATTTAATATTTGTATTATGAGATTTGATTTATTAGTTGAATTAATTGAATAATGATGCACTGATCACATATTGTTTGATGGCAAGTGAAACGGGATTTCAAGTTATCAGATGACTCTCGGGGAAAAGAGAGAGAGTATCTTTCCAGGAGAGAGATATAGACCTCAGGTTACGGGTGATTTATTTGCCAAACCGAGTTATAAGTGTTTAACGAAAATGTGAACTGTGGTGTCATAAGAGGTAAGCTTTGTCTTGTCAGTTTACTTTTGAACCTAATCGACAGGTAGTCGATATTGTTTTCAAATCTTTCTAAGTCATATTAAGTCGTCTTAGTCATTAATAACGTTAACGACGTCGTTTGAGTTTGATTTATAACTATTTACGTTTAACATAAATATTACGACGTTTTTGTCATAAAAATGATTGTCTTACTACAATTATTAAGATATTTGATGTGTTATAAATGATACTTAAATGTTAAGACGTTTTCGTCAAAGTTATTAATATGTGATCATTGTCGACGGATTATGATGGGGAGACAAGCTCAACCCAATCACAATATCCGTAAACCATGGTTTAATAATATTTTATTATTGAATAAACTATATCTATCTAATGCAATAGGCGATGTTATGAGAATATAATTAATGCCTTAGCATCGAATGAGGAGAATACCTCCCATTGAGTCAATGGTTTAATGTTGAGTAAGCCAAAGGCTTAATTGTAGAAGAGTCTTCAATAGTGTTGGTGGTAGATAGAACCACTCATTGTGAATCATTTAATGATCAGTTGTGTTTAAGTGAGGTGTCAGTCACATCTTAGAAGGAGGACTGTGGTTTTTAAACCACCACAACCATCGAGTCATGGAGCAATAATTTCCCATCGACATGTGGGATTTATGTATAAATAATGGACTTTAGTTTCAATTTAACGATATACTGTTAAGAAATTTGTAACCGAATGTAGAGGAGGTGGGAAGATGAGGCGACTCTGTAGAAGTCATGCATCAGTCATTATGACCAACGACTCGAATGAGTCATGGTTGTTTTTATTTTAAGTAGGTTTAGAACTTGTAGAACGCATAGGGGGGAGAATAGAATGTAATACGAAATAGAATACGGTAGTTGTGACTTTAGATGCGTTCACAATCCAGTGGTGTCGACCCTGTGAATCATTCGCCCATCTTAGCCGTTTCTAGTTTGCACATTACCAGGTATTCCTCAGTGCATGTATCATAAATCCATGAGGAAATCGAATAACTTATTTAAGACTGTATAACGTAGTAATGCAGGTGACTATACGAGTCCGCTGGTAAGGATTAACCTTCTGATTTGTGTTGTGATAGTCGAAGACTAATTAGAATCAACTTAAGATAGTTCAATTAACATTTTAAGTAAACTATTTTGAACTATTTTCCTGTAGTTGATGGAGACATCGAATGTTATTTACATGGTTGAAATTTGTCATACCAGTGAGTAAACTGATATAGGTAGACGGGGTCGACTACCTTCTTAGTGATTATAAATCGTTGATTATACCAAACCATTGAATGAAAGATAAATGAATATCTTAGTAAGGGATTGTCATGAGTTGTCATGAGCTTGAATAAATAGTCTTCTTATTGATTTAGGTTTGAAGTCAGTCAATTAAGAGATTGAGAATTAACCATATGTTAGGCTCTCAAATGGATGAACCATGTTTTCATTTTGAACCATATAGTAATGAGGTTAGAATGATTTAACATTTTGTCTTGTATAGGTTATATATATATTCATAACAGATAATGTTATTTAACCAAGAGTTTCAGACTCATATGAATCGTTAGCAAACTTTTGTATCATATCAAATGGTAGTAACTTAGAGATATTAGGGAAAAAGGAAAAAGGTTTTAATGAGAATTCCATTTAAGACTAATTGTCTTTATTATACATGAAGAGATCCAATACAATGGAGTAGGCTAAGTATACTAGAGAAAGACCTAGTAGGGATATTTATACCGGGTTATGTTTGTTTATATACATTATCAAAGTTATTTTATGATTCCTTGTGTAGGAGACATTATTATTTTGAGAATTATAGTATTATTAACTTTGCTTAAGTTAATCAAGGGTTATTATCGATTCTAGAACTCCTAGATATAAGATATGGTTATATCATATTAACAAGGAATATAAGGGTAACCCTACAATTGACTACCAATAAATTGAATGGTTATGTCATGTACACTTATCAAGTCATAAGGTATTATTTTGTGATTCTTAGTTTAAACTATGGCATGAATAGGGTTGATAAGAGTTATAAACTGCGTGAATAAGACAATATCCAAGTCGAGTAGGGGTGGGTGAATACAACGACTATGTTCTTTACAAACATTATTAAAATTAAAAAAATTGGCCAAAGTAATGCATTTGTTTTCTGCATGCATTATCGGTTCATTGTATTCAGATTGCTCATCCTATCAGAAATCACACTTAGCTAGAGGGTATCTAGGGTTGTATGGTTGATAAAGTTGAGTAGAATACAACACTAACTACTCAGGAAAGGCAAATTACCATTGGTCACCTTTGATCTATATCCCTCGAGAAGGGTAGGGCCACTTCCTATGTGG
Organism: Cunninghamia lanceolata; assembly: GCA_027924645.1. NCBI lineage: Eukaryota > Viridiplantae > Streptophyta > Pinopsida > Cupressales > Cupressaceae > Cunninghamia > Cunninghamia lanceolata. Next base: position 8,024,488 of record BSBN01000677.1, on the reverse strand, counting down.
AAGATGTGTGGGAGACCGCCGGTCTGTGGTTGGAGGTTAATCATTGGAAAGATGCTCTCTCTCTCCAAGCAGGAAACATGCCAAGACTTGTGATAAAGATGTCGGATATTCAGATGCAGTATTTATTCCAAATTTGTATATGTAATGGTTTTACATTTGTAAACATTGTAAACGAAAAGACAATATGGGTATATTGTATTTTGTAAAAGAAATATTGTAAATGTAGTTACTTGATTATAAGTTGAATAAAAAGAAAATTTTTATCTATCTCATTTTTACCTTGTTGAGTTACTCTATGGTAAACTTTGGGTTTTTACTATGTTTTTAGAATGTGGATGTTATATATATATATATATATATAGAGAGAGAGAGAGAGAGAGAGAGAGAGAGAGAGAGAGAGAGATTAAATAACAGTTAAATAGCAATATATATTAATTATTATATATATTTAAATTAGTTTTAATTGTGAACAATACAATATATATTAATTATGTCAAGCCTGAGTATGATGCAAGAGTCATTCACTGATGTTGGTCCTTTGCATCCATTATGAGTTGCATACAAAACTAGGTGAGCAAAGGCCCACCATACTTTTACTTTAAATATGTGTATAGTATACAAACCATATCCTTATTTATGTATGATGTTGAACTAAAATTTGTGGATTGAAAGTACCTTTCAATTTCAAGTAGAGAACATGGCTACATGCATAACCTTCCTATGAATAATTATTTCTAAATTTTACTTTTTTTACCCATGACAATTGAAGATACATTTCCTAAAACAAAAAATCATTAGCCACCATGGGATTACAAACTAACCGCAACTGCATAAACATAGTGGAAAAAAGTGTTTCGTTGTGTGATGGACTTGGGGCTACGATCAAGAATTCTACTGGAAAACACTACATTAGAGACCATGCTATGATACTTTTACAATGTAAAAAGTGGACCTTGGTATGGGTTGGTCCAGATCATCTAGTTCCAGTAGAGCCTCATGAAATGGTGCTTTTCATGCTAATGATCCAACGATAAAGAAAAGAGAGGGACTTTCAATTGGTCATTAAATGCCAGCGATTGAAAGATGGCATGAGCTATTTTGAGAGATCAACAATTGATAGTTTACTAGAGCGATGCAAGATGATTCAAATAATCATGCCCATTCATTCTACCCTATATCTTCGTTTGTACTTTTGCATCAACATTTTCCAACTATTGGCACCTACAAATGAATAACACTTGCAAGTTCAAAAGTATTCATTGCGTACATGTATCGAATGAAATGCCAGGATTGAGTAGCAGGAGCCCACGATTACTATTAGATGAGGGAAACTAGTCACTTGTGTTGTATGCAGGTGGCGATACCCATGGCAAAGGTGACAGACAATCCCACAAAAAAAATATATTCAATGGGTGACTTTGGACGATCACAAATTCTAATTCATTAGATTTATTAAATACCACAAAGTTCTTAACACCCTGAAATACTCTCTCTCAATGATAGATAATGATATGAGCCATAGAGAGACAAAAAAACATCATTCACTTAAAGACTTGGAAATTGAACTTCCACAACTCCTTGGCGTACCCATTGCTAGTCAGATTGGCTTAGATAAATTTTTGTAGAGGCGATCTTTACAACTATACAATGTAACGTCTTGTTTGATTTTCCAAAGCGTGGGGATATTATTTGGTGGGACTCTTCTAAATAATATCTTTCGACCAACTCTCTTGGTGTCATTTTCAGAAGTTTCTACATATTCTCCTTTTAGAGGGCGACATTGATGTTTGGATGGCAAGTGTCTAAATTTGCGGTCGCCTTCGTGGATGAGAAGGGAATATCCTCCTTTGAGATCTTGTTACCACAAATCTACAGCGCACTCAGATTTATCCGGGGCCGCCATTTTCAAACACTTTAAAATCAGGGAATAGGGATAATAAGCTGTCAACAACAAAGATTTTTCAAACTTAACAACAGGTGGAAAGTTTGTAACAGTACTATCACCCATTTTTTAAGGGGGGTAGACATTGAACAGTGCCACAGTCGGTGTTGATTTAACGTTGATGTGGCATTGAGCCCCAGCTCTCATTCTACCCAGCTTAAACTGTTAACAGTATGATTTTTTTTTTTAAACTGTTGTTGCATAAAAATTTCAAGCAGACGCAGCTATATGATTTTAAATGGTGCAGCTATATTGTTATTAACTGTTTTAAAATCTTCTGTTGTGTTGTAGAAACATTTTTGAAGGATTGCTGATCACACTTGATTGGAAAATGAAATGAAAGCTTTTAATGATGTCCAGACTAATTAGTTTATGGTTTTAAGGATAGAAATAATTTTGGTCTGTACATGAACACTTCCAATAGGTGTTGTTTTAATTGTGTTTGATTGATAGTCATTTTTAAAGTAATTTTGGATCTTAGTCAAAAAGTTTGTTGTTTTAACTAGTCTCTCTTCTCTAAATAAGATCATCAAGAAGTCAACTTTCAAAATATTGATGTATTTGATCCAGATATCCTTGTAAGCTGGACACTCCATGGCGTAGAAATGTTCCGTTTCTACTAACTAATCCCAAAGTTAAAAACGACATATTCTATCTGCCCAATCTTTTTTGGGCATCGTCCACCTTCCACTCTGGCACTTAAGACAATGCAAGCTAGTCTTTAGCTAAGCTATCAGCATTTTCACTTTCCATTTATTTCCACTCCTATATATGCTTTTTGCTCATGGTCACGTGGGATTGAATTCTCTAACATAGTGTTCTCTCATTCATCCAAGTTGCTTTTTGCATATAGTTATCTTTACTTTTTCTATCACATATCTTTTGATTCTCTCATTGGTGTTTGGACACTCTTGCATGATAATGTTCCATTTACCCATCCACTTGGTATTTTGTTTCTACTCAACTTTTTCTCTACTACTATTTTGGGCCACCTATGTGGCTCCACACTCTCTATTATTTTTAGATAACTTAGCAATTAGATCAAAGTCAATGCCTCCAATGGGAAAGCACCTGGACCTCGGTGAATAAGATCTCATACGAAACTAAAGGTTTATTCTTGAAACTGCTTATGATTAAATACTTTTGTAACCTCTTTATTTGTCTCCATTTCATTTCTGACATGTAGTTGCCCTAAACTTCCCATCCACAAAGCACTACTAGTGTAATGTAAGCAACCTAAATAGAGTTCTCTTAGTTTTCTAATCCCATAATTTTACATTCCTGTATTTATTTTATAACAAGTATAAAACTTTCTAAATCCCTTTATTCCTTTTGTCAAGAATGTATCAAATTCTTTGAAGGCTATTTGGATACCGTTTGATTATGCATACATATCATCTATCACAAGGTGCCATCTATTTGCTTTGTCAATACCTATTACTTATGTCATTGGCATCATTTCACCCTCATATTGGATTTCCTTGGATCCAAAAGCTCTCTTCACTGCTAATTATTAAACAAATTGATCCTTCCTCTTAGACATTCTTTGTATTCCCATGACAAGATAATTGTTCTCTCTAGTAATTTGGAATCAACAGAATTGCTCTCGTTCTTTGACAAGATAACTATTTATAATTTTCCAATGTGATTCTAGATACACTGTTATAATCTTCTAACTAAATCATGTCAAATTATAACCCTTTTTGGATGCATTATAAAATTTAGGCTATAATCCATTAGAACTTTAAAAATGAAATGAATAGTTTCATTGTTTTTAAATTATATGCTTTTCCAAGTTTATATTTTTAGATTTTTACTTAAATAGTTTGACTACTAAAACATTTGTCTTTGGACTTGGAAATCTTACTGCTACAAGAGCCAATACATTTGGGTTGTCTATGAAATGCATATTTAGGGGATTTAGTTTGATCACTTCTATAATTGATATTTTATTTATTATTTAACTACAATGTTTTATTTCTCTATAAATGGTGAAATTATCCGCAACAAAACTGCAATAGTTGTACATTCACTTTTCAACAGGGTTTACATTTCTTTAGTTGCTAATGAATCAAAAATCATTACAAGGCTTAAAATTTTAGCCAATGTTTTTTTGGTTCAGGTTTCACAAAAGAACTTTGCCATTTTTTTGGATAATAAAAGAAAGAGAAGATTTGGATGAGTTTTCAAATGTGACAAACTATGTTATGTACTTTTAAAGAGCCTCTTGAAATAGGGTGGTCTTTGTTGAGATTCAATAATCTCCTCCTTGGTTTAGGTTTCACAAAAGCAATTGTCATTTTTTTGGATACTAAAAGAAAGAGAAGATTTGAATGAGTTGCCAAATGTAGTAGACTATGTTATGTACTTTGATAGAGCCTCTTGAAATAGGGTCGTCCTAGTTGAGATTAAATAAGCTCCTCCTCTATTTATGAATATTGATGAGAGGACTAGTAATCAAATTCTATTTGATTTATGAAAATGACTACTTTTGTGTCTCCCATTATTTCAGTAATAGACAAAGTGTTAGGCTACTACATTATGTAAGAGTACTACATTATTTGATATGCACAATGAAAAGTTTAGTATAATAGCATGATACAAATTCTAATTCTAAAGCATTGACATTATAGAAAGAAAAATTGAATATGTTCAACAAAGAATTCATCACAAAGAAGTGTAGTCTCAAAGAATCTTTTTAATATAGAAAACTACCAGTAGAGATCTATTACTATGTTTATGGGTTTGATTAGGGATCGAGTAATTGCTTTTGGTGGCACAAATAATTTACAATTACAAAACAATACAAAATATAAACCACATCAAGACAACAATTTAGCTTTTGGTAAAATTGAAGTTCTCTCATGTCTCCAAGTGTCACTAAAAGGGTTGATTTGTCTTTTCATACTTGACTTAGTTATGCAATTTGAATGCTTTGGCATGATAAATAATTCACTATGGTTAGTTGGAAGTGGTTGCATGGACCCAATTTTTAAATTTGAATTTAAGAAGGCGGAGGTCAATTTCATGTTGTGATTTCAATCAAGGTATGTGAATGAGTAAATTGAGGATCAATATGTTTTAAAATGTATTAGGTAACATATTTGATAGTCAAACTAAATATTTGGGTCAGATGGGGTGCCAAATCACTCAAAATTATACACTTAGACCAAGTACTCAAGACACCCACACAAAGTTTTCTTTGCAATCAAAACATAGATTTGCGAATGGTTTTCTTTGTAGTCAAAATAGTTGTGTGAAGGGTGCATCTATACTATGCTCTTAACCAATTGTTGGTATTACAATATGTGTGGTTGACTTATGGCTATCATAATCCTTAATTGAGTCATTTATAAGTTCTTAAGTATAATTATAGTATGCTAAGTCAACCTCATTCGAATTAAGGTACTAATATTAATTAATGATGCCTATATAGAAGGTAGTAAGTAGTAGTTGATCATCATAGTACAAATTCTATTTTTATTGGAGATTTTGTAGGATTGCCCTTTCAAAGTGGCTTATTATTATGAAGCATTTGTAGCTTATTTCCTATTATATTATTCTATTGTGCAACTATTTAAATAATTACAAGTGGTATTAGAGCATGATCTTGGCATTTGGAGACAACAAACAAGGTGAATTTTTTTAATTTAGAAGGTTGAGTTGTAAAGCACATATCTCTATCATTTTGGAATTTTTTCCTAAAATGTAGAGGATTGATTAAGGACATATTAAATCAACTACAATCTATATTGGAGGTCAATTGAAGCACTTTTAAAGGTGTTATTATGAAATTAGGGTTTCATCCTTATTTTTTGAAGATTCTCCTAAATCTCGCAAATGGCTATGGATTTTTCTACAATTTTTTAAATTAAAACTATTTGTTTTGTTCACATTGTAATATGTTGCTTTCTTAATAAAATGTCACTTTCTTAAAAAATGTGTTGATCTCAAATGAATTATGCTATATTATTTGTACAATGTTGTTTTATGTCTAGTCCTATACTTATCAAAATGTTGTATTCTAATTAGTTTTGTCTCTTTTCTTAGATTATATTTAGGTTATTTTAGGTGTCTTTACTTTAGTTTCTTTTTTATTAGTATTGTGAATTCAACAATAATTAAAGAGATTTTATTTAATATTACACCATTATTGATTTCTCATCTTATGCATTTGTGATGTTCACAATCAATAATTTGATTACGATGTATGTGTGAATAGTGGTTTGATTTTAACTTGCACTTACAAATAACTCTTCAATTTAGTTGTATTCATAAACATGTTAATTACATTTTAGATTTATTTAATTATTGGTCACCTATTCAACTTGTGATACAAGACAAATTTCTGACATAATTGTTCTCTTTCACAAATTGATAATAATTTAGATTAATGACTCAATTTCCAAGAATTTATTAGGTTTAGGTTTACACGTGCACATATTGGTTTTACTTAATAGTTAAACTACCTATTCACACTTGAGCTAGTTGTCTAGTTCTCAAGTCTTTTCTGATTAAATTGGTCTAGTTCCCAGTTGACATTCACAATAGGTGAAAGGGTTGATTCATTGGTCAATTTTTTTACATGAACACTATGCTCATCGTTAACCATGTAATCAATAGACCATGAGCCACAAAATAAAGAAGAACAAATATCAACCTCATGTGAAGATGAAACATGCACATCTACATCACCAAGATCCTTAAGGCAAGATAAATCAATGCATAAGTAGGAGAATCCATAAGTGAACATAGAAAGTGAGTATGAAATGTATAAGGATATGATCACAAGATACATCATCATCACATGGAGGAGTAATATCATTACAAGGCATAAAAATGTCATGAAGGACTAAGGAAGGTGCAACCAAGTGACATGAAAGATTATCCCTAGATATATCACTAGAATTAAGGCTACCTCATTGTCATCATGAATTGAAGCATGTGGATGAAGAGTACTCAAAGGTAAAACATCATCATATTCATACACATCACTATCACTAATCATGGGAAGAGTTAAATCAACGTAAGTGTGTCTCAAGTAGAAGGATAAGTGAAGATCTATGAAGGTAGAGATATCACAAACATGACAAAACAACACCTCCATAGAAGACATCCCCCATCCATAGGATATAAAAACATGAAACCATCAAGGATGAGGGGATCAGATGAAACAAAGTATAGGAACACAACAAAGTTGGAAAGATGTGCATGAATAGAAGCTAAAGGCAAAGGTCTATGAGACTTTGTGAAATGATATAAAAATAATGCATAATCTAAGGGTGGTTGGGTAGTGATTAAAGAGATAATATGCAATAAAGGTCCAAAGCCTAATATAGAAAAACTAATGGTACACAAATAGAGATAAATCCAAACGCTAATATGATCTAATATGAGATAAATGCAATAAAAAATTCAAATAAAAACCCTAATTTAGAAGGAATAAACCATAAGGCCAAACCCTAGGGGGCGTAAGATGCATTAGGTTCACAAAAAATGTAAGGAAAATAGATTATATAAATTATCCAGGCTAATCAAATAAATGTAATCAATCACATGATAATTAAACTAGATAATTTAGTTGGGATTGACAATTGAAAAACAATGATAATTAAATACAAAGATAAATTTAATGTGATACTTAGCTTGATAACTAATGATGGAAAAGTGATGTGCTAGATGTTAGGAACCAATTCTCCAGTGTTTTAGATTTTTAGAGTTGACTTAGATGAAGATCTTTGATTTTCTAAATTAACTATTCTTCGCCTTAGTTAACCTTTGCATGTGTGGACTTGGACTTGCACATGAACCTAAATTGGTACTCATAGACATGAATCAACCAATTGTGAATTGATGTGATTCATTCACCTTGATTTTGATGTTTGAATTGATGTAAGGGTTGGTAATTTTTACAAACACCTTTAGGGAATCTACTTAATTGTGAGAGTTTTATTCTCCTTAGTCAAATCCCTAGTGGACTTGCTTTATGACTTTGAGCAAAGCGCTGAAAGACTCATAAAGCAATCATGCAACAAACCTAGGATGATGCACTCTAATAATTCTTTGATAGATGCTAATTAAAAGTGCTTTCATAAATGCTTTATTGATAAAACCCTATTGTGCTCCTTAAAAATTGCTTGATGATTTCAAATGAATGAGTGAGTGTCCTTAAATACAAGAAACAAGCATACAAATCAACATTTCATGTGTTAAAATAAGAATTTGGGGTTATCTCTTGATTGCCCAAAGGTGAAGGTTTTTAGTGGCAAGGAGTATGTTTTTCGTATTGGTGTTTTGGAGAAGAACTTGAGCATTTTGGAAAATGATGTTGGTTTGCATCATAGCCTTCTAAAGTGGTTCTTTTTTGAAAACAAAATACTTAAAATGAAGATTTCTCTATTGCATTAGTAGAATAATGGGGGCCTTACTCAACCTTATGTTGAGGTAGTTTTGATAATGTTTAGTGGGACTTTTTGGAGGATATGAGTAAGTTCAAAGAAGAAGGATAGAAATAGGAAGAAAGAATAAGAGATCTTGAAAAAGATCTATAAAGTATTAAGGACCTTAAGAAGGTGATCAATGCTAGCATAACTACTATAAAAATGTGCAACCAATATCCATCTGCTTTAGGATGGAATGAAGAAGTAGTATAGGCCTATGCATGTTGGTACTAATAAGAGAACCCATAGCCAAAATAAGAACAATGTAATCATGCTTGATGAGATGGAAGAGGATTATGTAGTATACCATCTACAATTTCTCAAAGAGGAGTGGGAGGTAGTTGTGGCTATTAATTCACTACCCTCCTTTCAATAGGTTTTTGTTGTATGCTATTGGTTTGTAGGGCCGTTGGTGCCCTATTTTCTTTTAGTTGTATTGTAGCCTTGCTGTGTCTCTTGCCTAATTGATAGCTAGGTTACCTCTTTATTGTGCTTAATGTTTATTTTGTTGTTTTTGGTTCTAGAAGGGTTTGGGCGCCTTTTAAAAACTCACCTTTACCCTTAATAAAAAATATATCATGCGCTAAGTTGGCTCATAATGGTTAGTGAAGTGGTTAGCGATAAACAAATTAGAATTTTGAATTTCAAAAAGGAAGGGTTCAAATTCATGATCAAGGAAGTGACTTGAGTCAAGTCCACACTTATGGATTTAATCCAAAATGAAGAATAATATGTCTAGGGATTAGGGATGAATATTTGAGAATTAATGATGGAAAAGATCTTGGCATGTCATGAGCCAATTTCACATAGGATTATGCCACTTGTTAGCTAATAATTGCATTTATTACACTCTAATTAAAGTGATCCTAGAACATAAGAGAAAAGGGCATGTGTATTCATTCTTCCCCATTACAAGTATATCAAACACAACATTTGTGTATACAAAATCACATTTAAAGACATAATGGAATTGTACCTATTAAAACTTTATAATACTCTTTCCAAACATAGTTCAACATCATGATAGTTATCACAAGTTTAAAAACATTATTTGCTTTATTATTTAAGTTTTTACGTGCTCTTCTTTATAAAATATAGTGTTTAGTATATAGAACACCACATTATGTGTATACAATCAACCCAACCGTAAAGCCACAAATAAGGGACCTCATCCTCATCCTAATATCCAAGGGGCCTAGAACATCACACCATAAGTATCGAGACATCACACTAATTTATTTATTTTTCTTTAAATATTTACAATCATCTTATACATATATAAGATGCAAAGCTAGTGTATATAAAAATAAACAACTAAAATGAAATTGTTTAGATTTAATTACTACTTATACACTTATTTACTTAATAATTTGATTTAAATTCAAATAACAACAATAAATTACTTTTCAAATTTAATTAAGTAAATTAATATGCAAAGTCAAGTTTACACTAGAATTAGAAATGGAAAGAAGGTAGAGTTAGAAGATGCTTGTCTAATTTTAAGTGTTGCAGAAGTGGTGGAGGACTCGAATAGAGGTAGAAGAAGATCTTGAACGGCTAAAGGTAGTTTGTGTAAAAGTCTTTATTTTTTATGATAGTTGGTAGTGTCTTAAAATATGCAGTCGTGTTCGAAGAATTGTAGTAGTGTTAGCAGAATCATTGTAGTGTCTAGAGAATCATGGTTGTGTCCCAAATGACATGGCAATGTCTTATGCATTTGTAATCACATCCTTTGTACTTATTGACATAAAAACCTACAACTGTTCGCACCTATATCAACTCTTATAGTACTTGTTAAGTCTAAAAAGTGGAGAAAAAGGGGTGCCTATGGCACATTAGGAGCTTGCCTTAGTTAAGCCCCTAGAAGCATATTTTAGTATAAAATATTAGAAAATATGTAGGTGTGTGACCCTAGGGGGCTAAGGTATAAAGATACCATTATTGGAGGTGGGTGTATGTATAGCAACTATGGATGATGCACTAGGTGGTCCTAGACAGGAAAAATGTGTTAGAAAGGAAAAGTGTGTTAGAAAGGAAAAGTGTGTTGGAGAGCAATGATGATCCTTTCCATTTTTAGAAAGCTGCTTAAACAAGCATGCTTATGGTTAATCTGACTATTAGACATAAATTAGGATTAAGGTAGGGAAAAAGGTAGGTGTTTAGGTAGAAAACAATAAGTTTAAATGTGTGGGACACTTCTGCACTACATTAGTCTTCCAAGATACACAAAAATTCACACATAGTTGAAATGAGGTGTCTACAGTGTCAAGGATAATGTTTAGCTAAGATGTGTTTTAGGAGTAATTTGTGCTCCAAGAAAATAAAAAAAATTCCAATTCATAATTATTCTAAACAAGTGCTAATTCAAACACGAACCCTGGGCTATAATGGTTTCTTGGAGGCGGGTGGGAGGGTCGAAGGGCCCCTGCGAAAATAGCCAGCAAATAGCAACTATAGCCTTCCACCCACCCTGGAATAAAAATATTAAGCAAACACTTTTCATCTTTAAATGACCTAGGTATGAGAAATCATACACTTTTCATCTCTAAATGACCAAGCATTTCTCATACATACCTAAGGAAAGTAGGATAATTTACTCACAAAATATTTTTATTAGTTGACATTTCCTATAATATTTTTTAAAATTTGTACAATGTACTTGTTAGACATAGGTAAATAAGAAATATCTTAAATAGATAGGCACCTCGAGACTATATCTCTCCACATCTTTTAGATATATGTATTTAAGATATCTATATTAGTTTATTTTATAACTATATTTTATTAGGGTTTGGTTACACAATAAATACTTTAGATTAGTTGTTTACATATATTTTTAAAATAATAAAGTCTTAATCTATATTAAAAATGAAAGGATTAGTTAATAAAACCCTAGCTAAATATAAAAAAAAAATCCTAACTAAATTAAATTACATGTTATACAACACAAAATTTTGATAAATAATTCTTTTAATATCATTATTCCAACAAATCATGATTATTTATTTTAATATGTCCACTATTTAATTATTTTTTTCAATTTGTTTTTTTAACACTCACCGTGCGCCACTGTAGATTACGCCTCTGGGCGTAAAAAGGCAAAACTTTCTTAACCTCTCACGAACTTCTATCGCTTTACCACGATACCGAAGTACAACCATTCTTATAATAGGAGTGATGACGAGCTGAGGAAGGAAAAGAAAGGCAAACTGGAGTAGCCATTATTATGGCCAAATGCCATATGATAGCCATTCCCTGTCCTCTTTTTCGTCCCCTTCCTCTTCCAGTGGTTTATGGGAAAAGGAAAATTCTGGCAGCAGCATTGACAGCGTCATCAAAAAGCATATCCATAGGCAGGCGGGCTATTTTCCTATCTCTTCCACCCCTACTTCTGCACTGTCACTGCCCTTATGTGGAGGCCGAGGACTATGAGAAAGAAACACAGAAAGATAAGGAAGCGAGCTACGCTTTGGAAAAAAGAGTAGGGGAAGCCATCATGTTGTTGGAGAAAGGGAGGGAGTTGCAAGCCCATGCTGATTTTCCCCAAGCCCTCAACTGCTTTACTCAGGCCAGAACCCTTCTCCATCTTCACTTTTTTTCTTTTTCTTTTTCTAAAACTTATTACAGATATGTATATACACAGGCACACACTTTGGCATTCCATATCAATTTTAAGAAAAATACAGGCCAATGTACCTGAAGGTTTGGGTTAGTGACATGTTGGGGCAAGGAGTTGCATTAACACTTGAGCCCTGGTCCAAAATTCCTGGGTGGTTAGGGATGAGGTGATGTGCAAATTCTGGGTGGTTGATGGCTTCCATATGCCCTTCATAGGGTTTCTGTTAGGTTAAGGATAGCTGTATATGATAATTGGAAAGGAAAAAGAAAACAAGTTTGAGCTGTGCTTTAATGGTTGGGATGGAGGATCACGATTCACCATACAAGCTTGGCTGAGCATGTAATTGCGTCAATTCAAAGAGGAGTGAGATATGAATCCAATTCTGGTAGGCGTAACATATTATTATGTCACTTCAATGAGCAATTGGACATGAATCTTAAAATAGGATATGAATCAATTTTGGGTAGGCTTAGCATATTATTATGTAATTCAATGAGCGGTGGGATATGAATCTAAAAAATGGAACCTGGATCCTTCTTCTTCTTCTCTGCTTAATTTAAATGCTTTGCATTTCATTACAACAGACCCCATAATCAATAGAATAGAAGCATGGAACCTGAGGGGCGAGTATAACCTGCTTAATTAACATGCTTTGCATGTCATTCCAACAGGGGAGGGGGGTGGATAACCTGCTTAATTAACATGCTTTGCATGTCAATCCAACAGGCCCCATAATCATTAGACTAGAAGCATGGAACCTGAGGTGAGCAGTGGGATATGGACCTTAAAAATGGAACTTGGATCCTGCTTCCCTGCTTAATTAAAATGCTTTGCATTTTATTAGAATGGATCCCATAATCAATAGAAGAGAAGCATGGAACATGAGACAGGTTTAACCTTCTTAATTAGTCTCATGTCAGGTTTAACCTTCTTAATTAGTCTCATGTCGCTAAAAAAGTTCTGTGCACCAGCAAAGTAATTAACTGTCATGTCCCCTTGGTGGATTAAGCTAAGGAAATAATTAAAATAATATCTTAAGTTGTTGTTTCAGTGGCTTTATTTAATAAAAATGACAACTTAGTATTATTTTATTTAAAAAGAAAGGTCCAATGTAATGTTTAAAAAAATGTTTTTAAAAGAGGGCCTAAAGTTATGTTATTAAGTGTTGCTAGGATTGGGGTCCAAAAGTAATGTTTATTTTAAAGGGCCTTATTAGACACTTCTAAAATATAGTTGGAGGGAAGAGGAGGGAAAAAAATATTGAATTCCCCTAAAAAATTTAGAAAATGAGGAGTTGGGTAGAGAGAAGGGTATCTAGTTTATGAAACCAAACCCCTTTCTTTGAGATCGAACTTAAGGATGAAAACTCTTTTGGCAAATGGATTTGAAGACAAAAACCCACCTATTCATATGAGTAATTCCATTCAGGGATTACTTGTATGTTACAAAGATTGGATTTGGGGACAAAAACCCTCATTTCCATTAGAGGCGATCACACCCGGGGATTGCATTTGTGTGGAAAGATTAATATTTCAGGAGCATATTGAAGATTTTAAAAGTTGTGCTGAAGTTTGAAGAAATTTTCAGATTTCAAGAATGTGTTGAAGAATTGTAGATTTTAGTTGTTTGTGGGTTTTCAGTTTGGTACATATTTCTATATCTATTTGTGAAGAGTTTCAATAATATATCTACAATGAAGGATTCATTATCATGTGTATGGGGTTTCAACATTATTTCAATATTATTTACTAAATATTGTTGTTGTGAGTCAACTGTGCATATTTTAATTAAATTGCAGCCTTTAGGGAGGTCTATTGATCAGTATTAAAGAAGTTGCATCAGTTTCTATTATTTCTATCAACCTGTTGCTATCTGTAATACCCCAGAAAGGAGCCGTACAAAGTTTAGGGCAAATCGCAGCATTGAGAAAGGATTATATTTGTTGTATCACTGTTAGTTACTAAATCGCAGCAATTAAAGGCAATAATATTTCTTTGCTGTACCAAGTCTATAGCATGCCGAGTTGCTGTACCATGCTAATTGCAACCTTGGGTAATATTTGCCACGTTTGGTGGGAAGGAATGTATAAAATATAAGAGCTGCCCTAAATGTATTGCAGCCTAGGAAGTGTTCTTATCATCTTCAAGGGGGCATTAACGTCATTTGGAATCAAGCCGTACACCTTATTTTTGTAAGTGATATTCAACCCTCATTAAATATCATTCAATCACTTGTATGTATGAAGGATTGTTGTTATCAATGGGTAGCTGTTATTCGATAATTAGATTGTTGATCATCATCAATATTTACAAGCGGAGTAGGGTTTGTTATCAATATATTGTTTATCATCATTGGTGTTAAGATGTGATAAATAACATTATTTCAGCATGGGAAATTGGCTGTGGTTAAGTATCATTGCTCTATCAGCATATTGAAGGAGTTCATATTTCCTAACAATAGTTGTCTTGGCCTTATTTGTTGATCGTAAAGGAGATTTAGTGTTCTATCATTGTAATTTGAGCGGTTCTCCACCAGAGTATATTTTGATATTGCATTTGATAATTGATAATGGATTTTGGAAGGCATAACCACCAAACCTGCATATCATTCAATCTGCTTTTGAATTGCATGCATTGTATGTTGTGCAGCCTGCCGCCAACAAGCATATTGGATTTAATTCTAGTCACCGTATGCTCTCACCTTGCCCATTCCGGGATCTCAGTAATCAGAAAGTGCTAGAATTTGTGCATGAATATTAGGTTATTATCAAGATTATCAAATATTCTAGTTTGGAACATTACAGTGGTACAAGAGCTGATCTTGTCAGCCTATGGGGAAAGCTAATATTTTGCTGCAGATCATATCACATGCTCAGTAGTGACAGAAAATTTAGATATTATTAGAGCCTTGATTATGCCAGCCTGTGAATCAAGGCAATAAGCAAAAAAGATACGGAAAAGAGGCTTTACAAAATAGGGAAAAACTCGAGCATTTGCCTCAGTCGAAATATGAACTACTCAGCATTTTGGAAGAAGTGGAGAATTGCTTATTTATAGTAGAACAGTCACTTTTTGAGACGATGCAACTTGTTGTGACTCCATCAATGACTTATTTGGTAAAGCCAGAACTTTTGAGACACCAAGACAAAGATGTGAGGCTTGTAGTTATCACTTGTATTAGTGAAATTGCAAGAATAACAACACCTAAAGTTCGTTACAACAACGACACAACGAGGGAGATATTTCAACTGATTGTTGGAAGTTTTCAAGGTCTAGATGAGATCAAAAGTCCCTCATTTGCAAGGAAGGTCACAATTATAGAAACTGTTGCAAAAGTCAGGTCTTGTGTTGTGATGCCAAATCTTGAATGTGATGATCTTATTCTTGAAATGTTTCAATATTTCTTTGCATCTGCCAGCAAGAATCATGCAGAAAATGTAGTAGCCTTAATGCAAACAATTATGATCTTGGTTTCGAAAGAGAGTGACGATATTTCTTAGCAATTATTATTTGTTTTATTGGTTAGTTTGAGAAAAAAATGAGCTGGAAGTTTCACCAGCTATGCATATGCTGGCTATAAATGTTGTTAAACGGTGTGCAGAAAAGTTGAAGCCATATTTAACAGTAGAAATGTCAGCTAAGGGACTTATTGCAAGTGATCAATACAAAAAGAGTTCTCCTTTTGCAAGAAAGGAAGATGATAGTAGAAATGAGCTCTGAAGAAAGAAACTTTGCTTCTCATGCAAAGAATCTTGGGAGCCAAGCCATAAATGTTGAAGCAAAGAAGAAGTGAAATCAACTGAAGTGTCAGAAAAATCAAATGAAAAGCTGGGAAGGAAGATGGTAGAACTAGAGTTTGTGATGAACACATCTGAGCCACAATTGCTAGAAGAGGTCAAGGAAGAAGCTGTGGAGTTTAATCCGAAGGAAGGAGAACAAGAAAGCAAGAAGATCATGGAGGAATCCACCATACAGGGGGAAGGTAAGGATCTTATTTTAGATATCTCATTGACTTAAAAAATTGAATGCCAACAAAAGGCTCATCTTAATGAAGTCAAGGAGAAACAAACATCTCTTGTTGAATGTTCAAATGAGAAAGATGTTCCTATTTAGAAAGACTGTTGAAAGGCACGCGCTTGAGAAGAATGCTGGATTTAAGTTCGCAGAAAATTTCATATCAACAATTAATGATAAGTAGATTGATTATTCCCATGGTTATAGATCAAGGCATGAAGGTAATGATACTAGTAGAGATTTGATGCTTCATACTATATCATTACAAATGTCTGGTCATCTTGGAAAGCAACCTAAGGAAGGTGGAAAGGTGAGGAATACAACTTGTGGCAAAGGACACCTAGATCCTTTTGCCCAAGGTTGTTTGCACATAAGAGTATGGGATCTAGGTGATTCTTTGAAACACCTGATTTCGAGGTCTAAAGTGGAAGCAAGACAAAGTCTAATGGTGCAAGACCTTCTTTGGATGACAAACTTTAATGGAGCCTATGGGATTGCAACAATACCTGCTCATGAAGAAATAGTTGATGAGAAAATCGTAGCATCAAAATGTCATCAGTTAGGATATGCCTATCTTTCTCACAAAGGGAAAAATATCCTTGAAGATTGTGTTGTACCTACAAGTATCTTCTCTTCCATCTACGGAGACACTACTAAGGCACTTTTATGCAAAAATGTTAATGTTTATAGCAAAGAGCCAGCAAAGAAAAATCATTTTGTGGGGATTAGAGGCCAGAAGCGCTACATGAATTGAAGAAACAATTGGTTGTAACAGAAAAGAAAGAGGTGCAAGTCCTAATAGAGTTGGATAGCATGCAATGGCTCATTGAAGAGCTAACACTAAGTTTGAAGAAGAAAGAATAACAAATGAGGTAAGGACTAGGCGTACAACCATTCATACAAATTTGTAAATAGTGAAAAATGTAATAGAAATAATGAAATCAGAATATCTGCATTTGATAAGAGAGGGATATTACCATCAGATTTGTAGAAGAGGCCTTGAATGCATCTAAGGAAATGAGGGAAAGGGTTGATGAACTCACCTTTTGAGCATTGTTTAGCTAAGGACTATTTTGAAGACTCAACTATACAAGAATCGAAAATAATAGTTTTAGAGGACAATTGCATAGAATTATGCCAACATGAAGAATTGTCCAAGTAGGGAACTAATTTCCAAGTTGAAGACGAGAACGATTTTCAATCTTTTTCAAGATCTTAGTGGATTACAAATGATTCATTCTCTGAGATTGATGTAGAGGTATCACTTGGTTCATATTCTTCAACTCGTAATTACATTGGAGTGGCGCAACAGAAACCAACTACATCTCAAGGAGGATCAAGGATTGGGAATTGCAAATTCTCAAGGTTGATTTGGGACCCTGGTATTATAGAGAGATTTAGTTGGAAGAGTTGGATGGTTGGGTTTGCTTGGGGACAAGCAAATTTTGGGAAGTGTGGATTGTCATGTCCCCTTTTTCAATTAAGCTAAGGAAACAATTAAAATAATATCTTAAGTTATCCCAGTGACTTTATTCTATAAAAAGGGCAATTTAATATTATTTTATTTAAAAAGAAAGTCCAATATAATGTTAAAAAAAGATGTTTTTAAAAGAGGGCCTGAAGTTATGTCATAAAGTGTGGCTAGGACTAGGGTCCAAAAGTAATGTTTATTTAAAGGCTTTTTTAGACACTTCTAAAATAAAGTTGGAGGAAAGGAGAAAAAGAAAATAATATTAAATTTCCCCCAAAAAGTTATAAAAGGAGAAGTTAGGCAAAGAGAAGGGTATCTAGTTTATGAAATCAAACCCCTTTCTCTTGAGATCAAATGTACATCTTTCTTCCTAAGTACGAAAACTCTTTTGGCAAATGGATTCGAGGACAAAAACCGTCCTATTCATATGAGTAATTCCATTCAGAGATTACCTGTATGCTGCAAAGATTGGATTTGAGGACAAAAACCCTCATTTCCATTAGAGGCGATTCCACCCAGGGATTGCATTTGTCTGGAAAGATCAATATTTTAGGAGCATATTGAAGATTTTAGAAGTTGTGTTAAAGTTTGAAGAAATTTCTAGATTTCGGGTATGTGTTGAAGAATTCCAGATTTCAGTTGTTTGTGGGTTTCCAGTTTGGTACATATTTCCATATCTATTTGTGAAGAGTTTCAATAATATATCTGTAGTGAAGGATTCATAATCTTGTGTTTGGGGTTTCAACATTATTTCAATATTATTTACTAAATATTGTTGTTGTTGTTTACTTGCTATGAGGTTTCTCAGACAAACATAGAGTAAACAAAAATATGTAGTAACAGTTATATAGCATAAGATAGAACATAAGATTCATACCAAAATTGCACAGAACAAAGCATTGTTTCCATTCATTGAATATATCAACAATACATCACAATATCCTTCAATCACATATGATCCGACTACAAAGTATTGACTCAATATATAACTTGGCCAAGGTTGGTTGAGATACCAACTGTTGGCAACTACTATCCAACCGTCGGGGTTAATTCCCGATAACACTCCTAAACTAACTGTGCATAATTATTATTTAATTTCAGGATTATTTACTTGGCCGACTACGGCCGACTACAATTATGACTGACTACATCATCCCCCCCCAAAACAAGTCGTCTTCCAGACGACATTACAACCAAAAATAGGGGTTAAGTGACCAACAAAATAAACTATTGAGAAGAAGGGGGCTGTGTAGATGTCCTTGGATGGATTGAGGATGTCGGTGTGGGCGATCTCCTCGCCTCCTCGCGCATGTCAACTCAAGGTGTGATCTGTAATGTCCCCTTCTAGTAAGCCGAAAATTTTCACTACTTAACACAACTTTTTTATATTAATTGGCGCTGATATGGATGGAGATTCTTGTGCTGTTAAGAACACTTTCCAATTGGTCTAAGATCTTTTTTTTCCCCGAATTCCTTAGGACTCTTTGGTGATTCACTGATATGCTGTGTCTTAAGACTTTCAATTGATTGGTTGATATGATTTGGTTGATAGCTGGATGCTGCGTAAGAGTTATTGGAGGATCTTTTTGCTTCTATGTTATTCGATCCTTGATTGACGTCTCAGTTGCTGAGTATATTGATTCTTGCTTTGTGTTTTATTCTTCTATCCCTATTACGATCTGCTCTTCATTCCGTTTGAGGAATGCTGCTGCCTTCTGAAGTTTCAATGATCGGGAGTTCCTCTTATTTGCTGCCCTTTTTCTTCTATTCATTCCATGCCTTCCTTCCATGGATCCTTATTTTCTTTATAGTGGTTGGACCCACAGTCCTCCAACCATCGCTTATTTTTATGTGCCTTTACACATTCGTTAGTCTATGTTAAATAGATGTTTGTGTTATCTTTTGTTAAATGGTTGATCTTTTGGGACTGCCACTCCATATATGGAGATTTCGATTGGTAATTATTATGAGTCTAATGTCTTAAATCTAAATCACTTCTTTTATTTCTATTTAGACATGTTTATATTATAATATTCACCATGATTGTTTCTCCTTATAATGGGATCGGGGGAGGGGGTCCGTTTAAGAATCCCGATGCTAATATATTATTATATTAATATATATATATACTCATAACTATTATATTAAATATTAATATTATTAATATTTATTATTTATTTTATATATATATATTTAATCAATATTTATATTCTAAATAAATATGATGTCATCACAAATTAAATATTATATACCAAATTGACCATTGTTGACGGAAGCGACTTCTCTATTTTTTATCACGATGTTTAAATCTTTAATTTAAACAGTGCATTAATATTGGGACATGACAGCCCTCCCCACTTGAAATTGCTTGTCCTCAAGCAATCCCTATTCCTTTGGGATACTCAATTTTAAGATCAATTTTCTTTCCTTCTTTTATTTGACGTTGTTTCATTTTCTTTGTCGAATATAATTTCTATATGGCGTGCTTGAGCTCTTTTCCCACATTTATGTCCCGCTTCCCATTTCTCATTACATCTAAAGCACGTGTTTTCTTTTGCGGGGTCTCTACACTTGTGTCCGGGTTTCCATGCTTCTCTGCAATCGAAACAAAGGTTCTTTACCTTTAGTTCTTCACGGTCCTTGTACGTTAGATATGGTTTCTCATGTCCATTTTCATTTTTTAGACATACATGTCCTGGTTTCCATGGTTCTCCACATTTACGACATGGATTTTTAATCAACATTTCCTTTCTTATGGAGGGGTTTAGTGGAAGATTGAGAGGATTTACTTCTCTCTAGTTGAGTGGCCATATCGATGGCCTCATCTAGTGAAGCGGGTTTAAGGGCTCCTATTAGTCCTCTTAGTTTCTCTTCAAGTCCTTCCACAAATAGGAAAGTGAGCCTTTCACCATCCATTCCGGTGACTCGTAATGCTATTTTCTCAAATTCATTAACATAGTCCTCAACCGTTCCCTTTTGCCTTACCAAGGTTAGGTCCTTAAAGTCTTGTTGGGGATGTCTCCTATCAAATTTCTTAAGGAATCTTTTAGAGAATTCAGTATATGATGTAATGTTTTCATGACCCAAGGTATTTTTCCCATTATGCCACCATTCATAGGCTGTTCCTTCCTTCTAAGTGGAGGATTGCAAATTGGAGGGCATCTTTTTCGGTCATGGGACTAAGTGCAAAATAATCATTTAGTTTTTGGAGTCATGCATGTGGGGTGATTTTTGCGGTTCCATCAAAGTTAGGAAGGTTTACTTTATTAGCCTTATGTTTTAGGTCCTTGTGGATAGGTCTTCTCTCATGTCATGTTAACTCATTTCTTTTAGAGTTACTAAATTCTTGGAAGGAAACTGCTCTTCTTACTTCGGGCTCTAAACTTGCATAGGCCCTAGCCACGTCTTCGGTGCTTATAGCTTGTGGATTTTCTTCTTCCCTTCGTGGAGTTTCCTCACTTGGTAGGAAGGATGGTAGTGGAATTCGCGAACTTGAGGAAGAGTTGCTATTTTTGGCTTGGTTTGAAACTACTTCCTTTCCATTTGCCGAAGGGCCCTTAAGTTGTTCCATGGTACTTCCCACTTTTTGGAGTGCTTCTAGGAGCATTTGTGTAGTCTTCTCTCCTTGCTCCATCATGGATTGAGTTGTTCTCTCATTTTGTTCCATCATGCTTTTGGCTATCATCTCCATGAATGATTTCATATCTTGAGTATCCATGTTATTGTTATGGGCTGTTCGTCTTGTACAGTGTTGCATTAAATTTCTTCACAGGATGGCAGAATCTTCTGCTCTGATACCACTGTAATGTCCCCTTCTAGTAAGCCGAAAATTTTCACTACTTAACACAACTTTTTATATTAATTGGCGCTAAAATGGATGGAGATTCTCGTGCTGTTAAGAACACTTTCCAACTGGTCTGAGATCTTTTTTTTCCCCGAATTCCTTAGGACTCTTTGGTGATTCACTGATATGCTGTGTCTTAAGACTTTCAATTGATTGGTTGATATGATTTGGTTGATAGCTGGATGCTGTGTAAGAGTTATTGGAGGATCTTTTTGCTTCTATGTTATTCGATCCTTGATTGACGTCTCAGTTGCTGAGTTTATTGATTCTTGCTTTGTGTTTTATTCTTCTATCCCTATTACGATCTGCTCTTCATTCCGTTTGAGGAATGCCGCTGCCTTCTGAAGTTTCAATGATCGGGAGTTCCTCTTATTCGCTGCCCTTTTTCTTCTATTCATTCCATGCCTTCCTTCCATGGATCCTTATTTTCTTTATAGTGGTTGGACCCACAGTCCTCCAACCGTCGCTTATTTTTATGTGCCTTTACACATTCGTTAGTCTATGTTAAATAGATGTTTGTGTTATCTTTTGTTAA
This sequence comes from Cunninghamia lanceolata, assembly GCA_027924645.1. NCBI lineage: Eukaryota > Viridiplantae > Streptophyta > Pinopsida > Cupressales > Cupressaceae > Cunninghamia > Cunninghamia lanceolata. The sequence continues at coordinate 8,002,624 of BSBN01000677.1, read as the reverse complement.
ATGGTTGATCTTTTGGGACTGCCGCTCCATATATGGAGATTTCGATTGGTAATTATTATTAGTCTAATGTCTTAAATCTAAATCACTTCTTTTATTTCTATTTAGACATGTTTATATTATAATATTCACCATGATCGTTTCTCCTTATAATGGGATCGGGGGAGGGGGTCCGTTTAGGAATCCCGATGCTAATATATTATTATATTAATATATATATACTCATAACTATTATATTAAATATTAATATTATTAATATTTATTATTTATTTTATATATATATATATATATATTTAATCAATATTTATATTCTAAATAAATATGATGTCATCACAAATTAAATATTATATACCAAATTGACCATTGTTGACGGAAGCGACTTCTCTATTTTTTATCATGATGTTTAAATCTTTAATTTAAACAGTGCATTAATATTGGGACATGACATGATCGTCTATTACTTCCCACTGATTGATGTCGCTCGTCAATATTCGTGCGAAAGACTGTCTTCTGAGGGAATCCCAACACCATAAGGACGTTAGTGCCATTCTTAACTCCCCTAATGACTGATGGACATTGGCTACACCCCACATACCACGTACCATTTGCCTCTCCAAACTATTTGTCAAGGATGAAATGGTGCCCGAAATTCGGCAGAGGAATGGGTGGGCCCTCATGGCTACCCTAGCAAATATGTGTTTAAGTCAAATAAGGAAGTTCCTGGTTGACTTATTGCAAGGATCATCCCCTTGGCCCAATGCCAATTGAGCAACTTTGCCAGTTGTTCTAGACATATCTCAGTCTTGTGGATTTTGTTCAATTTGTGCACTATGTTGAATGTGGTCCTCATGGTGTTGGGAATCAAACTCCATTTAACTTTTAAAATGCTGATAACTTGACTTATCTTGAGGCTCTGAACGTGACTGATTTTCCTCTCTGCCAGGAACTGTTTTCTTGAGTGCTTATTAAGCCTGCGGAGAGACACTCCTATCTCACTATTTTCAATAATGCATATGTGTCTGAATTTCATTTACGGGTATACAATTTTTTCCTTGTCCATCACCGTGCAGAGGCGGCACAGAATATCCGTCGATCGCTTCTTGCTGGCACTCAAACTCTAGTATTCTCCCCTGCTCGTTGCAAGTCTTATCTCCTTGTCTTAAGTAATTTGTTGATGACTACTTATCTCCGTCGATTCCCCATACGTCCTCTGTCAATGCAAGTGGAAGAATGAAGAATTGTGTTTGGCGAAATATTTTCCCTTTGGTCATTTTGTTGTCTCTATCGATTGTCTTTTCTAAACCCTTGCCATCCCTATTGACTGCCTTGGTGCACTTTTATCTGTTGATTGTTCTTTGTTCTTGGTGAGTCGTACGGCCTTACAAGATTGTATGCCTTGATGATTCCAAGAAGACAATCCATATGGCCTCTTCCATTATCTTCCTGTTGGTCAAATTTGTGTGTACGACAGCAGCATTGGAAGAATCGTGCATCAAAAACCTCTTGTTTTTCCTCTCAATCCTATCATCCTTGTTGATTGCCAGTGGTGTAGGAGTGGTCGTTGATTAAATCCTATTGATTGCCTTTGCACCCTAAGTCATACGGAATTTCTCTCTATAGACTCGTCCTTTGCGATTTCTGAGTACGGAGCCGTACGATTGGCTATCCGTGCTAACTCCAAGTAACTCTGTCGATGAATGTTTGAGGGGAGGGGGTCGATGAAAATCTTTTTATTCCCTAGTTGGTGAGGACTCGTATGGCTATAGTCGTACGCTATGGTCGTAGGACTATTAGTTGTACGACTATACTTCCAAATTTTATTTTATTTCTTTTAACTTTTTCATTTTTTCTATATATTATTTTGTACGGCTTCTTCGCCCCAATTTGTCGAATGTCCATTGCCTTTTTATCCATCGATTGAAATTTTTAATTTTCCTCTTTTGTTTTTTAATCAAAAACTCCTTAGCGTACGATCCTTTATCACAAGATACTTCTTTTTACTGTACGGCTTCATTGCATTCCCTGTCAATTACCTTTCATGACGATTGCCAAGTATTTATTTATTTATTTATTTTCAATTTCTATATATTTATTTTCAATTTTCTCTATTTTTTCCAATTTTCCATCCATACCAAACTGAATCGAATTTTTCTATTTCTCTCCGGCGGGGTCCACATTCTATCTGCCTCTCCGATTGTAACCATTTCTTTTGACGTAATCTGTCTCGTAATATTTTTCCCTTCTTCAGAATTTTGCTGTGGGGGTGATTTGACAGTACGACAAGTAGCCATATCCTCCAATATTTTAACTTCATTATTCAGAGACGTACTGTTGATGATTGTTTTTGGACAAGTCAACAATTAGAGTGAAATACAAAGTATCCGACTCCCTCTTGAGCAAAGCCTCTCGAATGCTGAACTATGTGATCAAACAAGATGACTCCAAGGTTCCTTTCTTATGAGTTTGTAAGAGATAGCTCAGTGACTAAGTATGATTTTGCTGTTAAACACAAAGGGACTTACATTAGATCTTTCTTCTTTCATTCAGCTTATCTCTCCTTCAGTGTGGATGAAATATATACAAGGTCTCAATAACAAAGAAATAGAAAAGGTGAGGGTTTAGAAAGCTAATCTAAGGTCAATGAAGCAATGATGATGTATTGAATAGACGAACTCCTGAATTAAACCTAACTCCACTTCGCCAAGGGTGCCTACAACTACATGAAGTTGGTGCAATCTCCTAAGGTTACGCGAAAGGTTTTCAAATCATGAAGGTTCATATGAGCACCCATTGAACGGCGCAGCTCAAACAAGCATTCACAATCGAACTTATACAAATGATAGCTCAGACTAGCTTTACACAACACTTCATCAGCGATGAATGTTAAAAGCATGAGCTAGGAGTTGATCAAATATCCAACACAAACATACATTACAACAATGAGCTCTAATCTATTCTAATCTATTTGAAACATCTCTCCATTTCATTAAGTACAAGAAACCATGCGATTCCACAAGACAACACTCGAACACCAAATAAACTTCCAATGTCTTTTGCATTAACCTTGGGAAATATTTACAACAATCTCCAGTCCTCTCTGACAATTTCGAGTCTCTCCTATTCTACTCCTAAAATCTACTCTCTAGTCTACTACTGATCTACTGAATTACAAATGAGGCAACAAGGCCTTTATATAGTCGTCCAAGTTACAATGAATGGCTAAGATTGATTCGATAGCCAAGGGTCTAGATCGTGCCACCTCACAGGTAGTTACAACAATTTGCTATTTTTAGCAAAAAAGAGAGAGGCAATGAAGGCACATTTTCCAATGTGATAAGGTAAGGTAAAAGCATTTAAAATATTCCTCCACATAGGAATCCCTTTGACTTCTTTTATTAAATGATACATTGAATGCATTAAATAATGCGGCTAATCAAAATTGAATGATGTTTACTCGCCACCTAGATGCCACTTCAGCATACTTTGAAAATTGTATCAACTTGTAATGATGTATTCAATGCAATTGCTTGAACTTGTATGTTTGGAAATACATCTTGTAGATCTCGCCTTGTACATCTTCTTGCAACTGGATGTATGATACTTATAGCTCATTTGTCTAACTTCATGATTTTTTCTTGTTCTTGTAGGTAAGTTGATGATGATCTTCTTTGTAGTACCTCTTGAAGAGTAAGTAATGTATATGATGATGCTGCTTCCTTCATGTAAGAGTAGGAGACTCTCTTGGACTTGAAGATTGTAAAGGCTTGAAGCTTAGATGGATGAATGCCTTGCTTGATTTGAGGATGAAGTGCTTCCTGACTTCTCAAAGAGACTTGAAGCTTGATGAGTCTTGAAACTTGAAGTATGATCTTTCATGATGTCATTGATGAAGAGGACTTGAGATATATCTTGCTGTGACGTCTTGGAGCAGCTACCTCTTGAAGTGATGTAGATCTCTTAGAATGATGCTTCCTGGAAGATGATCTTGAATGAAGTAGAATATATGAAATGCTCCAACTTGATGATAACACCTTCCTTATGGTGGAGCAGCTACTTGATGTCTTCTCCACACGACAACTGGTTGACTTCACTCCTAGCACGAAGGTGGTTCCAGCTTCTTCTTCTTTGATGACTCCTTAGCATCATTGACATTCTTGCAACATAGAGAAGAAACAACATCAATACTTCAACTTTACAACATAAACACATAAGAAATCATTTGCTCAAGGTCTAAAGAAGATGAAAACAATAAAAAAAAACAGAGCATTGAATAAAGTCCTTAAATCCTCCTTTACTCTCTTGAACTCATCCTTCTTGGAGGAGCAGATCAGAAACTAAAATCTTCTGTCCTATCCTCTTGGTGCAGCAGATCATGGTTTTTTGGAATCTCCTTGCAACCTTAATACTTCAATCCTCCTACTTGCTTAGGGCATTAGATAGGTGTTTTGATTTCCTCTAGGGCTGGTGCACTAGATCCACGTTTCAAAATCTTCTAGATAGACTTTTAAACACCAAGCAAGCTTCCTTTACATGTGGCGCATTGGATGGCACTTCTGAATTCCTCTACAATTCTGCCTCGAAACTCCTTTCCCTTATCAATCTTGGCGCAGCGGTTAAGCATCTTGAAATCCTCCTCTCATCTCCTCCTTTTGGTGCATTAGATGAGGGATTTGATCTCTTCTTGCTGTTTTAATGCAATAGATCAAGTGTTTGAAGTCTCTAAGGGCTAGCGCATTACTTGGAGATTTTAAGATCCTCCTTGAAAATTCACTTAAAACTTGAATTAGGCCTGTCTTAGAAGTGGTGCGTTGGTTCAAGGTTTTAGTTTCCTCTAGAAATTTCATAAAATTTTGCACTTCAACACTCAAAACTTGCCCTTCCACCTTAGTGTGTTGGTTGAAACATTTGATTTCTCCTGAATTTTGTCTTTTCTACCTTGGGCGCTTTGGTTCAGCAATTCAATTTCCCCTAAATGTGGCAGATTAGATGGCACTTTGAAATCCTCTAGATCTTTACCTCTTGGCGCTTTAGATTTTATTTCTTCTAGCATCTCCCTTAGCGCATTGGTTTAACACTTGGGTTTCCTCTAGATCTAGCTTCGTATGATGTAACCTTTTTCACAAACTCCTCCTCTTCAAGAACGGCGCACTGGTTGACCCACTTGAAATCTTCTAGGAACTTGCAAAATTCTCATGAATCTCACCTTTTCCCTTGTCGCACCGGTTAGGGGAATCAAATTCCTCTTGTTATCTTTGCTTTGGTGGTCGAACCTTTTAATCGCTTCTAATTCTCCCTTTGATTTGCCTTTAAAATCTTAAACTAGACCACCCTATCTAGTGGCGCATTGGTTGAGGTATTCAAGATCCTCTAGAAACAATATGAAATTTGCACTTTGACCCTTAGAAACTACCTATCATCCATCTTGGCGGATTGGATTAAGGGTCTGGAGTCTTCCTTGATGCTTAACCTTTTCATCTCACTTACCCTCCATCAAGCGCATTAGATCTAATTTCTGAGTCTTCTATATGGCTGGCGCATTGGATCAAGGGTGTGATTTCCTCTTGATTTTCGCATTGGATGACATCTTCTAGATCTTCCTTCTCGACCTTCTATCAAGCGCAAAGGATCTTCCTTGCTAAATTTTGGCACACTACTTCATCACATTAGAATCTTCTGAAAATTGATTTAAACCTTATGATGAACCTCCTTCCAAGCGCTTAGAATCTATCTCCATGATGTCGCATTGGTTGAAGGATTGGAGGTCCTAAAAAAAAACCCTTAATGTGTAACAAATCTCGACCAAAATCCCTCCTCCTTAGGTCGCATTAGATAGACATATTGATTTTCTCTGAATTTCGCATTGACTTGCTTGATTCAAGCGCTCTGGATGGATGTTTGAAAGTCTTCCTTTTCCTTCACCATGATGTTTTAGTTTGGGCGCATCACTTCATCAATTGAAAATCCTCATGCCTTGGCGCATTAGTTCATCAATTGAAAATCCTCAAGACTCAGCGCTTTGGTTTAAGGTATTAAGATCCTCTTGATTTCGCATCAATATTGCGCATTACTTAAAGGCGTGGAAATCGCATCACTTGAAGGCTTGAAATCCTTTAAAATTTTCGTCTCCCTTTATCTTTCCAAACTAGTGCTTTAGATGGGCGCATTGGATGATGATTTGGAAATCCTCATCTTGTTTTGTAATTGAAAGCGCCTTTTCATCGCGATTTTGCACCGCTTAGATACCCCGTCGCACTAGATGAACTTTTGGAATCCTCTGGAAGAGTTAGGCGTTTTTCAGGGTCGTGAGGATAAAGGTATATTGAAAAATATATTTAAGTATTCTTATACTTTAAATATTTTAAAATATACCTTTCAGGATGTTTGAGATAGGTCTCGAATCCACCGGATTTAACATGCAAAATCTAGAATTTGGAGGATTCACCAGATTTCAGACTTAGCCATTTTTTTTCAGGATTTCAGGCTATCAGACTCAGTCTTTTCAGGATCTCAAACATACATCAAGAAGGGTCTCATTATTCATTACTTGGATAGAATTCAATCAAGATTCTTCATTTTCCAGATGGGACCTCCAGTTATGAAGCAAAAATCTCCTAGAAGAGGAACTCATTATTGGATTGGCAGAGGAAATGAACCTAAGGCATCATCGTCAGAACTCATGCAAAACATCGGAGCTCAAAAAAAAGGGGGTCCCCATTTGCAATGGGGCGATGTGTGATTTGGTCACAACACGTACCTTTATTGATTTTGTAATCGTTGGTAGAGTCGGGTGCCTTTCTTGGAATCGGAACTGTTGTTTTTCGGGAGCCGTGTACAATGTTCGGCCAAAATAAATTGTCTGACTTTTTAAAATTATGTTTTCTTTGTTGCTTTTCACCGATCACCATAACTTCAATAAAATTACAAGTTGACGGAAATACTGCATAGTCCTTAGTCATTCGGTATGGTCTCTTTCTAACCAGTTGTGTATTAGAGATCAGGGGAATTCTGCGCATGCATAGTTCTGGAGGTATTCCCTTCAAATCTTTGTATGTCTGGGTGAATACGTCCTTGTACTCAAAGAAAGTTTTAAATGCAACAGCTTTCAATGCTGGGTTCCCGTCGTCACCCGTGAAAATCACTTTTTGATTAGTTCCATCACCCCAATTCACCTTGCTTGCCAATTGCTCCTCATACCTGATCACCTTGTGTAGTTCAAATTTATGCGCAAATGTCTCATATATCTTGGCATCACCCTTTGTATATTCTTTATGTGCCTTTTCTGGTCGACTTGTCTCTGCCACTAGTTGCTCTGGGTACTATCTATTATAGCCTCTTCTTCCTTATACTCTTCATATGCTTTGGGAAAAGCGTTACTTCCAACTGATTATTACCTTCCTCCCCTTTGTCACTCGTCAATTCCTTCTTACCAAGTGTTTCAATGTCGCCGAGTGTTTCACTGGTCGACCGAAAATTGCCCAATGGTTCACCAGTTGCCCAAGAGCACTCACCCATTTCTTTTATTGAAATCATATTACATTCAGGTTGAAAGAACTCATAATCTTCCATCTGCCAATGGAAGAGTCCACTGAAGGAGTTGGTTTCATCTTCTGAGCATTCTTGTAATTTCAGTACCCCTTTGTCATCAGGCTCCATCGGCCCTTTTTCTCCTTCTGACGATGACACCCCTCCATCTGAGTCGGAGTCCGATGCCAACTCACTCACGGTTTGTGTTCTCAAATCAATGATAAATTTCTTACCTTTGTTTTCTATTGACAGAGTGTTCTTCTTCCAGTTGTGGTTGGCCTTGGCGGCTATTAGCCACCCTCGACCGAGTAATGCATCATAGGATGCATTTCGTGTTGTTATGACTACAAAATTCAACAGAAATTGTTGAGTACCGATCCTTACCTTCTGAGCCATTAGCACTCCCAGCGCTTTACTTCCGTGCTGGTTGGCTCCCACTAATTGGAAGTTCTGTGGCCACAACGTAGGCTTGTTGAGGCTTTTCCAAGTTTCTTCTGGAAGTACATTCACCTCAGATCCCCCGTCGACTATTGTGGTTATCAGGTTCCTTCTGAGGATTTCCATGTGGACTACAGCTGGTTTCTTACCCATGTTGATTGTCAATAGTCTTGGGTCGAGCACTTGTTCCCCAGTCGGCGGTGGTTCCACTATAACGTTGTCCTCTACCCTACCTTCATTCGGGTTTTCTTCCACCACTTTGGATATGGCCATCTTCAATTGTGGCATGCTCTGTAGAAGATTCGCCATTTTGATTGGTACAGTAGTTTGTAGTACCTGATTTGCAATATTTCTGTCTGACTATGACCGTAGGGTTGTGGTTTCCTTTTTGTTTGAATTCCTTTGTTTTGGTCCCATGGAAATCTCCACTTCCTTTCTTGCGTCGCGGAGTCTTTGTTTCTCTGTTCGGGGGTCTGGATAGTGTGCCTTCTTTGTTTGCGCTCGGGTGACGGCAAAGACTTCGTCATCCTCCTCTTCAATGTGGATGAGATTCACCGTACCTTTCTGTTTCGGGCAATCATTGTCTTCATGGTCGTCGGGCCCGCACCATTTGCAAAGTGCATTTGGTTTGTTCTGGTTGTTACTTTGGCAATATCTCGCAAAATGCCCCCACTCATTGCATTGACAACATTGGATCATGGGTCGTCCTTTTGCATCGTACTGGGTACGACCTTTTCTCCCACCGTTATTATTATATTTGTTGTTATCTCCTCTGCAATTGTTACGGTATCTGCCAGGCGATGCATTTTGATTATTTGGTTTGGGCGGTGTGGTCGGCGGGGTAGATTGGTCGCTCTGAGTATAGAGCACTTGGGTGCTCCTTGTCTTTAGATTGTACGGGCACTCCTTAATAGAATGGCCCATCACTTGGCAGATTTCGCAAAACATTTTTCTGGGGCAGTTTGCTTTGATGTGGCCCTCATTACTGCATTTGGTGCACCATAATTCTTTACTTTCCTTTACCGTTTCTTTCTCAGCTTTAAACTCCCTCATCATTCTAATCATATCTTTCCTTAATGCTTGTACGGTTTTTGATTCTTCCTCGTCACTTCCATCCGAGCTTTTGTCGTTATCTTTCTTCTTCCCCCGGCTCGACATCTTGTCTTCACTCTGGATGTCCATAGCCTGGTTGTAAGCCTTGGCGTATGATGCTGGTGGTACTATCTTCATTTTCTTCCTGATAGAGGGGATCAAACCCTCGATGAACCATCTTTTCTTTAACCTGTCAGCCGGTTCCTTCTCTAATTTCACCGAAAGTTCTTTCAGTCTTTGGTTGTATGCTCGGACATTTTCATGTTTACCTTGTATTGTATATCTCGGCCACTATTTCATTGTCATCTCGTAATAATTTAAATTCTTCTTGGAATGCTTTCTTCAGAGCATCCCAACTGGCTCTTGATGCAGCATCCAATTCTGTGTACCAATCTATCGCAATCCCTCTTAGGGTTGCTGGAAATGATCTTAGCCAATAGGACCTGTCATCTTGTCCGTTGGCTATTCATATAGTCTCGCAGGTTTTGCAATGTCGGACCGGATCCTCCGATCCGTTGCCAAGGAATTTCGGCAGCTTTTGCTTCTCTGTACTCAGACTTCCCATATTCGGAGTCACCATGTTTCTTCCCCGATGTCCTCCTTGTGTGTTTGACCTGATTGGACTGGTTCTCTCTCGACGTTCCGGTGCCTTCCTTGCATTCTCGGGTCTTCTCCACGTCCCTCTTCAACGTCCTTTGCATCTCAAGTCTTTTCGGGTTCCTTCTGGTACTCCTTCTGCCCGGGGGTTTTGGGCTCGGGTCCTCTTGTCCTTGGCTCTTCGTCCTCTGCTATTGACAGTTCCCGGATACGGCGTATGCTGTTTTCAAGTTCCTTTGTTACTTCATTTTCATCATTTTTCCCTTTTTCTTTATTTGTTATTGGTGTTTTGAAATTTTCTTGGTCGACTCCCTCGACGAGGCTTTGGTGTACTTCAGTAGTATCTTGATTTATTTCATGATAATGCTCGTTTGCTTCTTCGGCAATTTGTTTCAATCTTTTTCTTCGGTCTTCTTGTTCTTTTAATCTCAATGATCTTAATCTCTCCTCAGGTGTTTCTTGCCCACTCGGCACTCGGTTTTTATCTTTATTGAGTTGTATGGGCATTAATCGACATTCATACGGTTATTAGTTGTAGGGTGTACGACGATGGTTAGCGTCGCTCTCCTCCTCATGCTTCATGCATTTTTCATACCTCCTGAGTATTTGCTGTCGGCGTAGTTCTCTATCTCTTTCTTCTCGGAGGTCTTGCAGGATTATCAAATTTCTTGCCAAAAGTCTGGGTATACGATTGAGAAGATTGTCTACCTCTATATTGACTTCCAAGTTGTCTCCAATTATTTCCTCTGGAATATCCCTGCGGATGGCTTCGTTCCTTATGTATTGTCCAACCGCCAATTGCCACAAGAATACGAGGTCTCGGGTTAGATCATCTTCCTGATCGTTCCTTTCTCGTTCGTTGTCTTCTCTTTTGCTTTTCGCCCGTTCTTGTATTTCTTCTTCTATCCTTTCCACTTGTCTTTTGGTTTCTAATTCTTCCTCAGATTGAATAGGCTGACCCATTATGACGCTATATTTGTTATCTTCTTCCTCGTCATCGACTATTCAATCTCCTGCCGATTCAATTTGTCGTCGACTACTCGTCGACTATCGCATTCCTCACTGACGACTTAACGACTCAATATCTCTTGTCACCATCCAACCCGATTTCGAATCGACAACGGCGCCAAATGTTTACTTGCTATGAGGTTTCTCAGACAAACATAGAGTAAACAGAAATATGTAGTAACAGTTATACAACATAAGATAGAAAATAAGAGTCATACCAGAATTGCACAGAACAAAACATTGTTTCCATTCATTGAATATATCAATAGTACATCACAATATCCTTCAATCATATATGATTCGACTACAAAGTATCGACTCAATATATAACTTGGCCAAGGTTGGTTGAGATACCAACCGTTGGCAACTACTATCCAACTGTCGGGGTTAATTCCCGATAACACTCCTAAACTAACTGTGCATAATTATTATTTAATTTCAGGATTATTTACTTGGCCGACTATGGCCAACTACAATTATGACCGACTACAGTTGTGAGTTAGTTGTGCATATTGTATTTAAATTGCAGCCTTTAGGGAGGTCCACTGATCAATTTAAGATGAGTTGCATCAGTTTCTACTGTTTCTGTCAACTTGCTGCTATCTATACAACCCTAGAAAGGAGCCGTACAGAGTTTAGGGCAAATCGCAACATTGAGAAAGGATTATATTTGTTGTATCACTGTTAGTTACTGAATTGCAGTAGTCAAAGGTGCTAATATTTCCTTGCCGTACCAAGTCTGTAGCATGCTGAGTTGCCGTACCATGCTGATTGCAATCTTGGGTATGTTAGTGTTTTATTTCACACCTTTTAGTGTGAACGTAAAACAGACAGATGTGCGGTAGAACCGCTCTTCAAATTTGAAGGGGAAGCTCCCTGTAAAATAAAACTAACTTAAAACTACAGAGTATGTATAGTGTTTTTTCAGAGGTTTTTTATACTTATGCCATGGGGAGAGCTGGTCAGGAACACAAGAAACTATTCCATCATTATTGGGATATCGCTCGTGTCGGTTGAGCATGGGAAGGACTGAGACCCCGGTCGACTTGGAGCTTCGAGAGGAAGAATCGATTGTGTAACACGTCAGAGTACTCATTTCTGGATAGGGATCTGCTAGGGGCATAAAACATGAAATTTGCAATCTTTTTTGGTTTTGTGACATGCGAAAGGCGGAAATGCACTTTCAACATCAAAACAAGGATTTTGTACTTTTTTGACTGGAATCAGAACCTAGACTTCACACTTGCACTATTCAGCTAAATTCAGAGGTTGAGCAGGGCAAGTACCACAGATTGGATTGGACAGATTGAACAAATAACATAAGAACATATAATCATGAATGCTGTGATTAAATCGCTCATGACGGTACAAAGACATGACTTATACCTTCAACTTCGTTGTGACACAAAGTTCATAGATTCGTTTGAAGTGACTTAACTTTAGCATAGACAACAACACATTGCAATAATATCCATTAGCAAAAACAAGCATAATAAATGTTCTTGAACGAGACACAAAAATCACAATTTGAACACCAGGTGACTAACAACTCTAGCATAATGAAGGCATGAGAATTGCCATTTTCCTTGATGTTCATTCGTGATACAACTGATTTATCTCTAACTCTAATATTGAATGCTGAATAATTAATTGCTAAAAAGCTAACTCTTAAAAAGCTAACTAATAATGAATCTCTGAATTCTAAAATCTAGATGCTTTTCTATGTGCAAAAAACACTTATTTATACTACTACAAAGCAAATGCATGAAAATAATAAACTGAAGTCTAACTTAACTGACTATTGTTTGCATGACATACAAACTTATTACAATCCATCTGCTCCAATAAAACTAAAAATAGGAACATGCGAGTGCCGGCTTGACTTATGATTAAAATCAAGCAAACATGCGACCTCAAGTTGAACTAAAGATCTAATTTGTTGCAAACTCGACTTTGTGGTCACATTTGATGGATGACGACCGGACAAAAGCCAACTCCAGTTAAACACTATAAATAGCGAATGCTAAAATTAGTAAATCTTGAATATGCTTTTTCTCCTTGATGTTGATCTATTTTTAGCCTAAGCTAAAAATAGGATTTCTAAAAAGGCGGCTCTGGTGATTCTGACATTGTTGTTTTGACTAAGTTTGGAAAACTTTGGAAACACTGAAATTTTGCCACTTAGGTCAATCTTGGTGACTTGAATCTGAAAACTTTCAACTATCCATGAATTTCACAACTCTGAACACTCTAGCAAAATATTCCGCTTGGCAATTCTTGATGAAACTTTAAAAGCCGGTCCTAATGACTTAAATCTGGAACATTTTGATGAACTCCTTCTGAAATGATTGCATTCATGACTTGTCAATTTGCGCGGCAATCTTTAATCTTTGTTTCCTTATTCTATTGGGACGCCTGAATTCTTGGTCTTCTTTTACTTCTCTTTAGAGTCCTTTGTCTGTTATGAAGAGCGTTGAATTAGGCCTGTGAAGCATTCTTTTTTCTCATTTTTTTGACTCTCTCTACATGGCACAAGGAATCTGTAATTGGACGTTTCATCTTTTTGAACTGTTCTTAGCTGCTCACTTAGCAAGGAACCGAACTTTTACCCTTTGGAAGTCTTCGTTGACCATTTTGCATAGGCATAGCTTGTTTCAAATCTTGTTTTCTTTTTATAAGAATGCGTAGCCTTTATTGATGAGGTGCTTAGTATGCTATCTGTTGATGATTTCTTTACATGAGCATGAGCAAAGTCATGAATAGGTGTGTTTGAGTTTATATAAGGCACTTCTGCCTTTGAGGAAGCACGTTGAAGCTTTGAAATCTTAATTGAAGGGGCCTTTCTTTTTTTTATGAAGCGCTTTTACCTTCTAACTCATTCCTTGCATTTGATCAAGCCCGATCCTCCATTTGAAAGGCTTTTGAAAGCTGAATGAAGGCACTGTGAAATGACTTTAGGCATCTGAAATCTTCCTATGGGCTCGACTTTCCTTGGAGCTTGTGTAAATAAATCTTTGGAGGTGTGGATCCTTTGTTTCTTGGGCTGGGCACACCTTTATCCTTCTAAGAGCGCTAGACTTCTTACAAAGGTATGTTTTGAAGCTTCAGAATGGCGCCTTTATTGTCATTGGGTGCTCTATCCTGCAAAGCAGCGTGTTCCTTATACAAAGGCGTGTAGATATTTTTGAGAGGCGTCTGAAATCCTCATACAAGCGCATATAACCTTGTTTGAAGCATGTATCCTTCTATGGTGCTTTTAGAATGCTACTGGCACATTCCTCCTCTGCAGGCCGCACTTCCTTCTCTGCAGGGCATTTGAACAGGTGTGAGGAGTCTTCATATAGGGGTGGCTTCCTTCCATGGTGCATTCTCCTCATGTTGGATGCGTTTTTGCTTGTGCAGGAGGTGCTCTTTTCTTCTGAAGGCATGTTGAAAGGCATGAAACTTTGCAGATAGGCGCGTTTTGCTGAGCCTGAGCGCATTCGTTTTCATGATGTGCGCTTTCCTTTATTTGTCTTTGACAAGCGTGTGGATTTATTTTTGAAGTGCTTTGATTTTTTTAATGACTCGTAAAACTTTATAAAGGAGTGCTTGAAGCACTTTTTGCAAAAGTTTTGATTTATTTTTTTATAAAGCCTTATGGACGTGCTTTTTATAAGGCTTCTAATTTTTATATTTTGTTTTTAGTATTTTTAAAAATTTTTAGCTTTTTTAATTTTTAATTTTTTAAAATTATTTAAATATTATTACTTCAATAATATTTTTTTTTAATAAATTAATAACTATAATCATAAAAATAATAAATTTTTATAATTTTGGATTTTTAACAATAACTCTCAATGATATTTAATTTTGATATTAATAAATAATTAATAACAATTTATTAATTAATAATTATATACTAATATATCAAAATTAATTTTATGGACAAAATGACATGGACGAACAAATCAATATTTAAAAGAACACTTTTATGACGACCAACGAACACTGAACTTGACATTCAAATTTTCATAAGATGATTTTTTGGCAACACAATATTGAAGCTTAATGACTTGAACATCAGACTCTTTAACATTTTACGATGATTTTTCGAAGTTGACAAGATTTATACGACAATTTCGAAGATAGTGACTTTGACCAAGAATGACAATTTCTGTTTTTTGACGAACAATCCCGACATGACCAATGACGTAACTTGACACACAAAAACGAGAAAACTTGTACATAATCCGAGTTTCGGATTGGGTACAACAGGGTAATATTTGCCACACTTGGTAGGAAGGAACGTATAAAATATAGGAGCTGCCTAAATGGATCGCAGCCTAGGAAGTGTTCTTATCATCTTCAAAGGGGTATTAACATCATTTTGAATCAAGCCCTACACCTTATATATGTAAGTAGTATTCAGCCCTCATTAAATATTATTCAATCACTTGTGTGTATGAAGGAATGTTGTTATCAATGGGTAGCTGTTATTCGATAATTAAATTGCTGATCATCATTAGTATTTATAAGGGGAGTAGGGTTTGCTCTCAATATATTGTTTATCATCATTGGTGTTAGGATGTGATAAATAACATTATTTCAGCATGGGAAATTGGCTGTGGTTAAGTATCATTGTTGTATCGGCATATTGAAGGAATTCAGATTTCTTAACAGCAGTTGTATTGGTCTTATTTGCTAATCATAAAGGAGATTAGTGCTTTATCATTGTAATCTGAGCAGTTCTCTGCCAGAGTATATTTTGATATTGCATTTAATAATTGATAGTGGATTTTGGAAGGCATAGCCACCAGACCCGCATATCATTCAATCTGATTTTGCATTGCATGCTGTGCAGCCTACCGCCAACAAGCATATCAGATTTAATTCTAGTCACCATATGCTCTCACCCTGCCCATTCCAGAATCTCTGTGATCAGAAAGTGCTAGAATTTGTGCATGAATACTGGGTTATTATCAAGATTATCAAATATTCTAGTTTGGGACGTTCTATTAAACGATTGTCAGACTACTCTAAACCTAGGGGCTAGTGATAGCCAAAAGAAATACCATTGTTGGCTCAAATCTTTCAGCGGTGAAAACATGAGCCGGGCTGTTGCATTCGTCCGAGCCCAGCAGCAATTCATAGACCAGCAGCAGCCTGAGGCGAGAAAAGGGTGTTATCATCAAAGATAAAGTCATTAAGGAGGAGAATATTAGTAGGGTCTGTGGAATTCCCGCCTCTTCCTCATGCACACATTTTATTTTATTTGAGTTGTTTGCGCAACATTCTATCCATACCTGCAACTCTACGAGTACTTAGGGTTTCGATACTTTTGTTTTATAGCAAGTATGGATCCATAGATGTCCTGCAATTTGGGGAATTCCCCATTCCAAATACAGGGCCCAGCCAACTTTTGGTTAAAGTTCATGCAGCTGTTTTCAGTTCTGTGGATTTCAAAATATGGCAACATAGCATCTTTCACGATACAGATGTGTGCCATTTCGTGTATGCTTCTCCATGCCTCTCTGGGAAAATAATATTTTAGATCTTTTTTTTGTTTATGGTTTGGTGAGTATAAATTATTTGTGAGTTTGTTTTCAGTTGGTGCCTGGGTGTGACTTAGTAGGAGCGGTGGTTGATGTGGGTAATGGCATATCCAAGTTTTACAAGGATTGCAATGATTATGGTGACATTCAAGACTTCATGGCTGGAAACCATAATCAGGTGGGCACTCTGGTGCACTACAATGTTTTGGAAAAGCATCTGCTCGCTTCCAAGACAAGCAATTTGTCATGTTTGCCGCTTGCTTTCTTAATGGCGCAGCAGGTGTTCGATACTGTCAATTTCGACAAGAGAAAGAGGGCAGGATATGTTTATCCCAAGAGTGACCATTTTGTAAGGCTTTGGTGGAAGAGATCAAGCAGCAGCATGGCAATCCTTTTCCAAGCCCTAATCAATACCTGCTCTAATGGCAGTGGCTTGCTTTGGGAATTTTACGTTCTCTGTGGGCTTTAGGTTATTTCCATCTCTCTTTGGCTTCCAAATGGATGGGTTCCCACTAGAGGGTGTTGGGTATGGTTCAACTCCTGGGTTTCAGTATGGGTTTTCCAATCCATTCCATCATGGGCATCCCCATGGATTTCAGCAGCAGTATATGATTTGAGAGCAAGAAAAAGAAGCCATGCTGTTAAAAATTCTGCTACTCATTAGAGGTTTTGCCATTTTCTGTTTAATTTTCTTCTAGATTTGCAATAATATATTTCATAGCTGAATGAACTTTGGTCATATTAATTGTTGGTTTTCTTCTGATTGTAAAATTGAAACAGAGAATTAAGTACTTTCTAGAACATGCAGATATTGCTCAGTTTTAACCATATATTTCAGCTCAATAAAAACAGTTGGTAGTTATTGCTGTAATCCAGTTACATTCTGATACATGTTGGGAGAACCTGTAGATACTTGTGTTGGATGTTTGATGCTTTCCTGATGGGGTGGATATGACATTATGATGTATGATAGAGATTTGTTTTTAGGCATCGATCCTGGTATTGATCAGCGGATCTGGTCACTAATAACTAGTGTTTTGTGTTTTCTGAATCTTGATTTCATCTCAGCTTAGTTCCACCTCTGTTTTGTATAGAACTTTTTGCAGTCATCATGGCAGCAATTCAGACTCTGGTTTTTACCTTATGCAAGCTTCATATTACTCATAGAGTATAACCTTCGGCAGGTCCAACTAAAGATAAATAAATTGAAATAATAATTAAGTTTTGGACAAAAATTTACTTCTTAATGACTATTGACCAAACAGACCTATATTTGCAACTGAGGGATTAGTTGTATTTTTTGTTATGCATAAGAAGATTCTTATGAAACACTGTTTTTTGTATATTGTTAACATGGGCTCAGGGTTTCATAGTGTTTATGACGCATTTTTGCCAGTTTCGGCATTTCCTTTAATGTTGAGTGGTTTTCAGTCTGTGGAGGATGATTGCCATGGCCATGACAATAGAGAAGACGGGCATTGGCAAAAAAGCGATAGTTGGCAGTGGCTTTTAGAAATGTCTTCTGTTGGGTATTATGTTGATCAGTTTGGAAGATTGGTAAGCTTGGATGCAGTGCATATCGTCTTTGAAGTTGAAGAACTATATGGGAGAATGATTTGCAGATAGAGCATTTGTCTAAGCAGGTGGCTGAGAGCTCATAGGTGCTTGATAAACAGGCAAGTTACTGCTTCTTTTGGTTGTTTTAAAGAAAATTCCTCTTCAAACATTTTGGCTCTTTTAGGCTATATTCCTCTGAGAACAAATAAATTCTGCTTTAAGCTGCCTGTCTCCCTTAAGATATGTGGAGAATTAATCTAATGACTGTTGCACCTTGTCTCCCAAAGAAAATCAATAGTTAGATCTATTGCGAATGACACGCTTTTGTTTTGATGCATTTCATTTTGACCCTAGAGGTTTTGCTGCCCTATTTCTTGGTTTTTTGGCTTTGAGTAGTCTATGTATTACTCTCATGGATTCTATTTAAATGTTCTCACTGCTTTGAGGGTTTATCAAAACTTTGTTCTAAAATCTGCATTTTAAATTTCTATACATGTTTTTTATAGTTTAATTTTATATATTTCAAAACATAGCATTTTACGAAAATTTTCCAAATAATTAGCTGATAGGATTTTTCCTTTGGGCTTTCAAGCCCAAAACATTGAGTCTTTGACATGTTGTTTCACACCGGAAAAGTGTTCTCATGCCAGAAAAAAATAAAAAGAAATGGTTGTGTTACATCTCCATACATATAATATGTCTATGTCAACAAACAATCATTTTTCTATCGGCATAAACATTGCACCTTGTAACTGTGCAAGTGCTAGTTTACATGCTTTGCATTTCCATTCCAATAGACCCCATAATCATTAGAATCATAGATTTGAAAACTTGGACTCACCAAAATACTCAGCAGCCTAAAATTTTGAATTGGACTGGCGACTCGGCAAATAAAAAAATTACATAACTGCACAAAATGAACTTGAATAATGCATGGGTGCATGAAAAATGAATTTAGAGAACACATAAGTCTATTTTGATCATAGTATCATTACTTTGGTTTGGGATTGACTTGGCAAACCCAAAGTATAAATGAATTTCAATTACTTGGAAGACTAAAAACTGCTGAAAATTTCATAAAAATAAGGGAAAAATGCTGTTTTTGTTATTTCAATCCAAATAAAGGGAAAAACACTGCTTTTTCTTTTGGGGCAGACCAAAACATTTGTTATATTTTGTTAATAAAAACCAGAGTGGAAGTCTGGGGGCAACAGCCCCTAGTGGGATTGAGGAGCAGTGGCCCTGGCGTGTTCCCTGTTGCAATGCAAAGCGGGGTTGAGGGGTGGAGTCCCCACCACCATGCCCAAATTAAGGACTTTGGGGCCTCGAGAACCTTTACAGTGTATGCCATTTTTCATAATTTTATTGCTTTTAACTAACCATCGATAAGTCCTTTCAAATCCAATTGCTCAACAATCAATTCATATCACTGAAAACAAAAATGACAAAAAGAAAAAAATCAAGATTTTATCAAGGGTCTGCAATTTTTTTTGGTGGCCAAGTCTGCACAGAAACTTGAGAGTTTCAGGCAAGTCTTGCCAAGTTTCTCTGCAGGACTTGGTACATGATTCTCTGACAAGTTACTTGTCAAGTAGAAAAACTCATGAGTTCGGCAAGAACTTGCCGAATTTGCTAACTATGATTAGAATAGCATGGAACCTGAGGCAGGGGGTTTGATCTGCCTGAGTTTAAGAGTTCTCTGTCAGCTAAGACAATTCATTAATAGAAAAGGTGAGACCATGCAATATTTGAGTTATACTCTTTATTTTATGACCAATGGGAAGTTAACCTTGAAAAGGGAGTCTGATCCTGCTTCCCTATTTAATTTACATGCCTTTCTTTTCAATATTTTCATCCTTGAAGACCTAGAAGCATGGGACCTATACTCTATACTTTCCATCAAGCTCATACGTCTGTACATCTCAATTTGTATGGACTTTAGCTCAACATCAGTTTAGTAATAGGTGGAGCAGCAAACATCATCAGTTTCATATATTCCTTTTCATTGGCATACCTATTTATCTTTGGTGTACTGCTGAATGTATAATGTGTAGTGTAGTTGGCATACACTTTTTTGTTTTTTGAAACATGCATATGAAACTCAACAAGAAGTTTACATCCGGTGAGCAAAATAGTTACAATGTGCTTTTATCAGGAAAACAAGGAAAGAAAGTACCTGGCCCTGTGCTCTGGTTTGCCACAAAGTACCTGGCCCGGTGCTTTGGTGTGCCAAGAAAATGAACTGTTACTAGTTTTGATACAACAAATAAAGCTAGGTCTTGCTTGAAGAGTCTCAACTTCTCCATGGCAAGAGTAGAAGAATTGTCCACAAGGTATCTTTGCATCATGTTTTTCACAAGAAGCTCATGGAGGCCAAAGGGACGGTATGCCAAAAACTTTTGGCATTGCACCTATAATCATCTGAGGCTATTTCAGCAAAATCTCCTTGCCAAGACAGAAGAGCTATAAAGAGGAAATGGAATTAAAACTTAAGCCAAGCCCAAAATGAGTTAGCCATGGGGTGTCTTGAGAAGATATGATCAATTGGCTCCTCTCTCCACATAAGGTGCATAGAGGGTTTGTGATGCCCTCCTTGCCCAACCTTGCTTTAACAGCTAGAGCTTGATGGGTCACAAGCTGCCCCAAAACTTTTCTCTTGATAACATCTTTGCCATTGAACTCCTGGATCCTTGGCTCACTGCTGCTTATTCAAATACGGGGCAAGTGTTGTGGTATGCCTGATTTCATCATACAAAGCTTTGTCTCATTGTTATAGAAAGCTTTTCTATTGTTCCACTTCCAATCTGTTGAATAAGGATCTGACACTTGTAATTGCAACTTGAAAAGGTGGTTTACAGGGATAATTTTGAATAGTCAACAGATTTTCATGATTAGTTTTATCAATTTTGGTTAGCACTTGAACTCTATTTAAGTGACTCCAAGTTTGCCACTGGTGGAGTTCTTGATTCTACATATCTTCCCAATTTGCTGAATGCTTTCCTGTGAAGGAGCAAAACAATTCATTCTGTCCCTGTGAAGCCTGAAAGGTCTAAATGGGTCATGAAACTAGGCCCCAAGTATTGCATGGTCTCTCAAATCGTCAATATAGTAAGTCTGAGACTGTTTGCTGTGCAATCCAAATCCACCAAAGTGGCGCAGACCCAGTAACCACACTATACATGTTATGCAGTTTGAAAGTGATATCTGTGGAGAATCTGCCAAGGGGTCTTACCCTTTTAGCTGTTTTAACAATCCCACTTACCTTTCAAAGCCATCTCTTGTGTTCTGGTATCAGGAGTTCCCAATCCTTCTGGGAATTCGGACCTTTCCTGTAAGATTACAGACATCCTGCCAGTAACTCTGTTGAGCTGTCCACTATGACTGTAGTATTGCCTCTGAAATTTTGTTTGCATACTCTTTCCAAATAAGAACTTGGAATTATGAAACCAACAACTAGTATTAATATAATCTCTGTCGGTGTTTGGCAAGTGATAAAGAAAAGAAAAACTATTAGTATCAACTAAATGTGGAACATTAATCATTCTTTTGTATCGTGAATCAGAAGACTAACCAATGTGTAATAATTAGTCCCCAAGATAGTCCCAACTAAAATATTGTATGAAATTTGAATAACCAAATTGCAAATATTAGACCTCAAGATAGTACCAATTAAAGGCACTACCATTAGTATGGTCTCTTCAAACACTGTTTAGTGCAGTTAAATCTTGACAACAAAGCTCCAGGGGACTGACCTGATGGGACATTGGCTTTATTTTACCATAAAATAAGTTATAACCATTCATGTTAGGCTGTCTTTTAACTCATATTTAAATATCATATATCCTCACTCTTACCATCTCAATACTTGTAGAAAATATTAGAATAAACCACCAAAACCATATATTACTCTGCAGAATAATTCTGATATCAATCACATTAGGTCTTCTTTGGTCTATTTCCAGGTCATTGATACATATGGAGATCTAGCATTAACAGAGTATGCAAGGGTTGGGCGAGCCATTTCACTCTATGAGGTCGGTGATAGAGAAGAATCTATAGCAGAGATGGAAGATGTATCAGTCTCTTTAAAAGGATATCCAGGTTTATTCATCTGTGATAGTGAAATTTCATGAACCCTTGTTATTTCACATCCCTTTCTTTGGTGAAGTGCTTCATTTTTCTTTTTAAAACATTTCATTCACTTTCTCCTTTTTGTGAATTCTGAGCAGAGGTGCATGCAGCTTTGGCAGCAGCATTTTATGTGGATAAAAAGGCTCCTTTGCTTGCTGAACAACAGTTCACAATAGCCACATTGCTAGATCCTCGCTATACAGACTTGTCCTATGTAAGGGATACAAAACATTGGCCCCCAAGCTTAATAGCCTCTTTACAAAAGTTTATTAACTTGAGCTAGTTGGTTTGAAGAAATCCATGCAACCCATCTAGTGCGTATAGTCGTTTTGGATAGGGTGAGCAGTTTTGTTTTTGCGTGTTAGTGATACACACCTTCCTTTTTGTAAAGGAAAATGTCATCAGTAAAGAGGCCTCATTTGATTATTTTCCCCAAGCAATTGTATAATTTTATTACACTATTTCACCTTATGTAATATCATTTTTCAGAATTTGACTGCATGTTAGTGTCAAGTCAATCTTTATGAACCATCTTTAATGAGTATTTGTTCACAAGAACCCATCTGTCCTGAGCTTGAATGGTGGACTTGGCACTTATTTAACATTGCATGATGCATTCTTTTCTTATAATGCAACCACAATTTTCAGTGACGTGTTCTCAAAAAAACCATGTAGCATATTAGCTGTGTTATTAATATTAGTTTAATTTTTTTCAGTCTCTCAAGAGTCAATATGCAGGCGAGGGTAAATATCATTAGTACTTCTTATTATAGTAGCAATACTGCAATTTTATGGAGTAGAAAGGTGTTCTTGGTTTTGTTTTGCATTCCTGCTTTGAAGCTTTTAAAAATTGCCTGAATAGATTATGTTCAACTCTTTAACCAGAATCACTATGAATTATGAAATAAACCTAAATTTAAATATCTTTCATTGTTTAACTTAATATGTATCATAGTCAGCCCTTATAATGTCTTCCAAACACATTGTGAAGATGAACGCCTTTAGGGCATTTATGCCCCTCATCCTTTTCCCTCTCCACTCCCTCCTTTGTCAAGGAATCTTCTCCTGTTGGTTGAGCCCCGACATTGGACAAAGTGGTTTCAATCAAATTTAGACTTCATTGTCCAGCAGCCTTAAGTCAAAACCAAATGCAAAAGAAACTCAAAGCACTACCTTAAAATGCAAACTTTGCTGATTTTAAAGAAATAACAAGAACTATTTGTTATGAGAAGTTGGAGGGCGAGAACAAGTGCCTCTTTGGTTTGCTTTCTTACTTTGCCGACAAATAACATCAACTTGTAGTGTCCAATGTAATTTGAAAGAGGGATAGGATTCAAATAGTGCATGTAGTTGGCCTTGGCACTTTTTATGTCTCACTTATCTCCTCAATGGACATGTGGATGACTACCGAATTTGACATTGGATTCATTGAGATCTTCAATTACTTTACAATTGCTAATTTACTTTAAGATTAACACTACTAAGAGCAAAGGGAATTTCCCATAGTTGAGTTAGCAAAGGGGAAAGGGTAGAAGACACTCTCTTCTAGGACAAAGATTTGAGGAATTTATGGAAAACCCAAGAAGATCAAGAAAAAATGTATCACACAAGGTGTTAGATTTGGTATATAATGCTTAGGTACCACCTAAGATTTGCATAGATGCTTATGCACACCTAAGATCTTGATGATACAAGCAAGCCACAAAAACTAGATTGCATGTGACAACCAAAGACTGAAGATGCAACATATGCTTGTTCTATTAGGATGAGGATGCAAATGCAAATGTATAGTAGTACAAGATGTTTACATTGCTCGTATGAGAACATGGGGTGGGTATATATAGTATATGCAACCAAGTGAGTTGTACTTACAACTAATGTGGGGTAAAGGATATGTAAAAGTGTGTAGTACAACACTCCAAATTGGGGAAGTACAATCACATGTTATTAAGTGCATAATGCATATTACCTCCGTAAGTAGATGCTTGCCTATGTGTAAGAGAGATCACACCTACCCAAGTAGATACTTGTCTAAGCAAACTTATCCTAGATGCACACTAATGCAATAAAGTAATTAACTAAATGCAAGAAAATAAATATGCACACACCCCCCATACATGCAACTTAGGTTAGTTGAATGGGTCCTTATAAATGTGTAGCCATGTTAGGTATTCATGTGCAAATTGATACCTCCCAAAAGGCTAGAAGGAGAAAACCCTTATGTGAGGGCTTCCCCCAAGAAGAGAGAGAAAGTGAAGGACAATGCTACTCCCCTAATGTGTAGTCTCTTGCATGGAAATGAATGGATGACATTGAATGCTGAAGATGATCCATGCTCACCAAACATTTCTCCCTTAGGAAGTAATAGATCCAAAGGTGAATGTAGAAGATCTTTTCCATTCCAAGAAGGAATTTGAAAGAAGAATGACATTGAATGCTGAAGATGATCCATGCTCACCAAACATTTCTCCCTTAGGAAGTAATAGATCCAAAGGTGAATGTAGAAGATCTTTTCCATTCCAAGAAGGAATTTGAAAGAAGAAAACATAAGATTTAGATCATGAAAAATTGATCATTTGTCGCCATGTCGGTGTTGAAAGGTGTCACAACCCAATCAAGAGTCCCATGCCTAATTGAAGAAGAAGATTTTTAAACACTATGAGAATTGACGTAGAATAGGAACCAAAGATGATGATAGTGATGTCTTAAAAAACTCCTTAAGCTTCTCCAAATCAATGTTGAACCATGATAAATGTTGATAAGAGAAATTAGGGACAATGTAAGAGCTTGGTATAGAAATGCTCTCAAACCAAGTAAGAGATTCAAACCAATGAGCACTTGGAACTCCTATAGGTGTCAAACATGAGTGGCGACGAAGTCAAATTAGAAGACTCAGGAATTGTAGGATGTGTGCCATGGAAGCACGTAGAGGTGGAGAAAGAACATGAGGGTTAGAATGTACTCTCATGACATCCAAAGAAAAAGATGCAACTTCATGAGAGCTATCATCAAAGAGGAGATAAATGTCCTCAATAGAGTTCTCAAGATGATATTCTATAAACAAACATGATATGTACAATAAGTAGTCATCCATGTGAAGTGAATCTTATATACACATATAGAGAGTTGGAAGTGTTTGATAGACAAGATAGGATTAGTGCCACAACATTAATAGAGAACTCATGACAACCTATATGTGCTTGACATTTCTAGAAAGCATCACACTTGTATGGAGGATGATGTGGGTCTCCAAACAACTACCATATGAGGGCCTAAATAGTATAGGGGCACTTAGTGTGCCTAATGTGATGTCTCAAATGTCTAGGTATAGTACGACAAATTAGTTTGTAGGCTGTACCATTGTTGCCACGTTGTTTAGACTTTCACCTAAAACCTCTTGGCTCATGGATGATGCCATAAAGAGTAAGAGATCGACTTGCATGCAATGATTCTTAATCCCTCTAAACTAAGAGTAATAGTTCTATGGAGTCATTTTCACAACTGAAGGGTGAAATCAGACAATGAGAACAATGATGAAACCCCAAGAATCAATCAAACGCAAGAGCCTCATAACAAAATATGATGCACCCCCCTCTTGCCTCTCCCCCCCTCAAATTACTTAGTCAAGAGATCCCCCTAAGAAAATAGGATGATGACACTTTATAACTAATGCATGTACAATCATCACTTGCCAAATGTGCGAAAATTGACTTGATCTTAATGAAATACAATTACCAAAAGAGGCCTAAAATTTGAAACTATAGATCCAAATTAGATTGAGAAAAAACACAGGGTACCATTGTGAAGTACACGAAAAACCTTGCACTTTTAAAAAAAGATGCTTTGAAAGGAGTTTGTATGAGCCCAAATAGAGACTTACAAGTTCACAAAATGAGGATGAGCCAACAACACCTTATTTTGGAAAAAAATAGACACCAAAATCAGAAATGAAGAGCACCAAATTAAAAAATAGCGCAAATTAAAAAAATGCCAAAATTGAAGCCTAGATGCCCAAGATTAGGGCTTGTAGAGTCTAAGTACCAAAATCAAAATCCAAACAAGGTGGACATGCTTGGTTTGGGGTTAGAAGATGATGATGTCAATTGATGGAAATTGTCATCGATGACATAATTCGCCCAAGATTCCAAACCCACTGTTATTTTGGTTAAACCTGACTTATATGATTGAAAATTGTCGTTGCCATAAACCTCAAAATTGCCTCTGTGACTATGAGAAAGTGCTTATGGGCATGCAAGCTAGTAAATAGTTGGAAGACGCTAGTAAGTACAAAATATTTTGCTTAGATGTTGCGCTTGTTGGTTGGAGAAAATTTGGGCATAAAATTGTGTAAGGGGGTTGCTAGAGAGGTGGGAAACCCTTGGTTGCTAGTGATATGGCAAGGACCCCATGCCTTGAAGGCATCCCATACAAGGTACTACCGACAGGTCTATGGATTGTAGTACCTTGTTAGGTATGGTTTCTCTCGACCAAAACAATTAAACTACAAATATAAATAAAACCCATGGCTAACCTCCTTGTACCCTTGCAAACGCTTGTTGATGCCACACGATTTGCAAGGAATATGCCAAGCATATTCCTTGACAAATAACCCTTGTGCAGTATGATCCATATAGGGAGGAGGAAAATTTTGTAGAGGTCTATGAGCAAAGTCATAAAAAAATGAAATGATAGACGATCCTAAGGTTTTAGGGCACTCTAGATGCAATGATAGGGTTAGATCTAGCCCAAAATGCTCTGAAAATAGTGTGACTTATGGATGCCCACAAACAACTCCCCGCTTCGAACCCTTGTAGATCTTGCCTTCGATGCCCGATTTAGATTAAATAAAGGCAAAATTGACTATTTTAGATCCTCTAAACATAATGATGTGATTTAGGAGCTGCTCTATCATTCACTAAATGGTCTATTAAATGATGTCGAACATGAAGCCCTCGATCCTCAATGGAGATGGGCAAGCCTTAGATTACCAACACTCTTGGATACCATGTCAAATTTGGTACATAATGCTTTGATACCATATTTAGATCTAGTACAAAATGCTTTGATGCCATGTAAGATTTATGTAGATGCTTATGCACACCCAAGACCTTGATGACATGAACAAGCCACAAAAGCAAAATCGCACATGACAACTGAAGATTGAAGATGCAACACATGACCATTCCATTAGAATGAGGATATAGATGTAAGTCTAAGAGAAGTACAAGATGATTACATTGCTCATATGGGAGCATGAGGTGGGTTATAGAGTATATGCCACCAAGTGAGATGTACTTGCAACCAATGTGGGATAAAGGAGATGCAGTACAAGTGTAGTACAACACTCCACCATACTAGGAAAGTACAATCACATATTATTAAATTTATAATGCATATTATTTCTCTAAGTAGATGTCTGCCTATGTGTAAGGGAGATAACACTTACCTAAGTAAGCTTATCCGAGGTGTACACTACTGCAATAAAGCAATCAACTAAATGCAAGAAAATAAATATGCACCAACACAAGGCATTGACAACCACAAAGATGAAGCTCCCTCTATTTGGAAGGGTTGCTAAAGACAATGAATAAATTTGTCTATGTTGGAATCATATTGGAGGAGTCATGGAATTATAGATCCCAAAATTAAAATGTGATTTTGTAGGGATGTTATGGCCAATGTTTAAATGGTACATGAAGGTTAGGACCAAATATAATTTGTCTTGGATAGATTTAAAGATTGCGTTAAAAAATGACCATCATTATTGAGAAATGGCCACCAAAAGTATAAGTAAGATGAGAGAATTGGTTCAAAAGGAGAAGCAACTAATAAAAAACTATGATAAGAGATTCAAAGTGGGGTTAAGGAAGTTGGAGGAGTTGGTAAATAAAAAAAAATAGAATGGTTCATTTCTAGATTATTGCCAACTATGAGAGCATCAATAGATGACAAAGAGTTTAATAACTTCGTAAAAGCTTTGGAGTTTGTGATAAGGTAGGAGGCACAATCCTAGAGGAGGGATAACGATTCTACTATGAAAGATGAATTGACAAGAGTGCAAGGAGAATTAACATGAAGCTAAAATAAGAAATACCGATGAAGGGAGAGCCTCAACATTTAGCATTGTCAAGGAGCAAGGTTTTTCCAAGGTCAAGAATTTGGTGCACCATTTGTTACATGGAGGGACACTCAAGAGTTGAGTGTCCATATTATGAAATGGAAGGGAGGGTTGCCACATAGGAGTAAGATTTGAATTACTTTTGTGGATAATCTCTATGATATATTTATATCTCTTAACTACACACTTGTTAATAATCTTAATCATAGTTTTTCATTAAAAGTTTTAATTCACTTAAGGGAGGGATAAAACTTCTATGTTTAATCATAGCCTCATAATGAAGAAACTATGTTTAGTATGTAGTTTCCCACTATACAACATTCTTTTTGTAGACATGCCTCGAGCACCTCTAGATAATATTACTCTTGATCCTATTTAATCATGACTTATTTAACTTTATTAATTCTAAATTTTATTACTTTTTTGGTTGAATCATTCCCATTTACAATACATTATCTATAAATCAAACATGTTTGTAAAACTTCATTAATCCAAATTATTTTTAATATGATGTGGCAATTATCACAATTTGATTATTGATGAAACATGATGATTAAGTTTATTTAAAATGGAAATATTAAAGTTAATATTTTTTAATATAATATACAAAATATTTTGATTTTATTTAGTTTATGCACGGATCATGAGACTTTGAAAAACCAAGTAAAATAGATTTGATCTCACACTAGAGTGATTATAAGTAAACCACACAATTTCATAAGAAAGTCATTGAGTTAACCTAAACGTAGGTGACTTTTAGCAACATAAACCATGAGAAAACCAAAATAAACTTCCATATACATGTTCATTGTACAAATATCTTCTAATGGACAAGCTTTATATTTAATCTCAATCATTTAACTCATTGTAGTGGATCACTATAAAAAAAAGCAATTAAGATTATAAATATATTTTCCCTTTTTGAAGGTGATGGTTTGGGTTAAAAAGGGGTTTCAAAAAAATTATGGATAGAGCCACGTGGAAAAGATTAATGGAAAACTTACCCCATATATATGAAAAACTTTTCAAAAGAAAATATTTGTATGGGATGAAAAAAGGCTATATTAAAAGAAACAATTTAAAAGGAAAGCCTATTGGTCATTAAATTACGGAGAAGACTAGAGGGAAAAACAATACAAAATGACAAATAAAAGAAGCCCAATAAATCTGATCATCTATGTCAAGGTGTAATTACAAATAAAACAACAAAAAGATTTTGAAGGAGAGATCTAGAAGGGGGATTCAAAAAAAGAAAGTGCACAAGCCTATCTAGAAGGGGGATTAAAAAAAGAAGTTGCACAAGCCTATCGTTTCATAAATTACATAATCAAATTTCTCTAATGAAGTGAAGAAAGAAAATGAAAAGTAAGAGTAAACCTCTAAATAAGTGGGAGTTTTTTTGGTTACTGACATGATATTTGGATATGTTGAATGTTTCAATGACGTTAGATTCTTGGGAAAATTTTATGTGGAAAATTGGATAGAAAAAGGAGAGTGGTATTTAGCTAGGAGATGGTTTTGAAAGTAGAATATTAGTGAGAATTTGAAGTAGGTAACCAAAGTTGATTCTTTATCTTGCAAGCTATATTTTAAGGTTTTTGTTGAAGCTTGCATATTGGCCTAAATGTTATTGTGTGTTGATGTTCATCAGATTATTATATTGTTAGGGTCATTGCTTATTTTTCTCTTCCCATGTGTCAATTCTTGAATTAAGAAAATAATAATAAGAGAAAGTTATCACAAAAGCATTGTTCACACTATAAATTTTCTTTTAAAAGCTACACATGGCTAGAAGTCTCCACTATGTGTTTAGTGAGTGGAAAAAGAGTGAACCTGGTGCTTTAGGTGTTAATTACTTCTCTCTTGGTTCTTTCTTTTTATGGGTGAAAGTGAGGAGGTGCAAACTTTCAACATAACCTTGAGCATTAGGTGTAGGGAGGGGAAACAACTATATTACTGCCCAATTGCATATTTTTTTTCTTTATTGAAATATTTTTTTGGTTTGTTTTTTGCAATTTTTTCAAAATTTCTATGTGAGTTTTTTTTTATTGAGCAAAATTCATTGATGGCATCAAGTTTTCTAGTCTAAAGTCTCCTTTTGCTCCTATTAGAGTTGAGGTGGTTTTGGTCTTGGTGATAGAGTAGCGAACAAGGATGGTGAGCGCTAGCGTTCAATTTTAGGTGGAGTGAACATTCCCCAATGATGGGTTTTACCATGTAGCTGCTTCTATGCTCAATTAATGGTTTATGATGGTTTATATCTATAGGGATTCTTTTGAAGTCTCTTCTAGCTTATAGGTTGTTGGTTATTGTCATAGTTTTTTGTTGTCTGTTAGGTGTCTATTAATAGGGTTAGTAGTTTTTTAGTTATCCTTGGGTTTTACATGTTGGACAGTTTTATGTTGGCTTTTTATCTATGGTATAGACTTGTCACCTTTGTATGGGCTTGCACGACAATTTGTGTAGTTTATTAGATGTATGGGTTGAATGGGGTCCACTCTTGTTATAATGAGTATACTTGTTTCATTCCCCCTCTTTTATTTTATTGAAATGAAAAATGCAATTTGTAAGGTTAGCATATTGGTTAATTATGCATTGGAACTCTAATGTTATAATGATATAGTTCCACATTTTGTTGAATGAATGGAGTAGCTTAGAGCTATTGGGATGAGGAGACTTCATTGTTATAGTACCTTTCTAGGGTATAATGTATGTGTAATATTTGATTGTGATAAATTGTGTATAATGTTTAAAGGGTATGTGATATTTCAATTGTCTTGTGAGGATCATTAATAATACTTTAAGAGGGAAATCTTGATGTGCTTGACAAGAATAATTTAGTGTCATACATGTGTAAAACATCTAAGGCTTTCGAATACTCTTTAGGGTTATGGATCGATGACACTTAAATTTTATTTGTACTTTAGTCAATTATTGTTAGCTTGTGCTTGATAAGATTGGTTGTACGAACATTTAATTGATTTTTCCTACCTATGAAGAGGAATTTGTGTTTCATCTATGATATTGGTATGACATATGAACATTCACTTGGATGTGTATCTCTAAGTGACATGTTGCAATTTTGTGTTTTGTTGATCAATTTTAAATATAATTCTATCATGGACTATTTCTTAGATCTAATTAATGCTGAGCGGGAAAGGAACAAAGAGCGGGAAAATAGGACCGAAGGGGCTCTCGAACCAAGGCCAGGCAGGAAGTGAGGAGGACGATGAAGACGAAGAGGATGAAGAAGAGGGCTATGAAGAGTCTGAGGCTTCCTTTGGTGGCGTGGACAAATGGGGAGGCCCGT
This sequence comes from Cunninghamia lanceolata, assembly GCA_027924645.1. Classification (NCBI taxonomy): domain Eukaryota; kingdom Viridiplantae; phylum Streptophyta; class Pinopsida; order Cupressales; family Cupressaceae; genus Cunninghamia; species Cunninghamia lanceolata. The sequence goes on along the minus strand of BSBN01000677.1, from coordinate 7,971,318 downwards.
TTGAAGACGACGACGATGTCTGCTTCCTTGACCTTTGGTTGGACACCTGCAGGAGTGTGGGATCCTCTCAAAGAGTTCATACTTAGACAGATCTCATGGAGGAATCGACAGAGGCTTGTGGCTTTGATGGTGGGAGCCCATCTTTGGGCATTTCTTGTCATTGGTTGCGCAGGGCCTTTTTACTCCCCCTGGCAAACCTAGGAAGGAAATCGTCTTGGATGCCTTGGTCTCGATGACGAGGAAAGGGGTTTGGAGGAGCTAGCTCTTCTTGTAGTGTCTACATGGACGAGATTTGGTTAGGGACGCCTCTACCCCAGTCCAAGGACCTAATATGACACCTTTGTTGGAGGACTCTTGTTGTAGTTTCCTTGCTGCTAGATTTGAGAACCCAGATGTTGTTGGCATGGCGAGGGTTCTGTAGATCCTTGATGCCCTTATGGATAGATCCTTGTCCAAAATGAAGCAAGCCTTAATCGGAATTTTTTTTGGTTCAAGACTGAATGTGGACCATTTCATAAGCTGGGCTAAGAGGAAATGGTCCTGTTGTCTCTCAGATTTGCACCCTTGCTGAGTTGTAAAACTTGGCAATCTGGAGAAACATGGGATCTTTCCAGGTTTGTGGGTCACCTGTGATGGAAAGAACCTCCGAAGAAGGCCGACTTCCTGTTGATACTTCACCTAAACTACTTATACTAAAGTCTTTGCAGAGAAAATGCTAAGAAGGATTGCATAAAAATGAAACCTACTGTCTAAGGTGATGCACCAAAAGATCATCAAAAAATACACAGAAATGATACACTACAGAACCAGGAATAATAAGAATCCCTTACACAACCCAGCAAATCGTAATCTTTGCATCATTACTTTGTAAGGAGGCCAAATAACAACAGTCCTACGAAGGAGAAAGAGGTTTTCTCACTACCCAAAACTGATTGTTATCCCTTGCACATCTCACAACCTGCAAAAATATGTAACCCCTGCATAAAGACACCAACATGAAATATAGCTCCAAGGACAAAGAACATCACAAAGATTTGTACTAACACTGAGGACACACAATATCAGAAGAAATGAGAAAGTATAAACTGCTTATTACTGCCAAAAAGGTGTTACAATACTGTATATCTCTGAAAATGGGTTATAAAACTGTTCACTTCTGCAAAAGAACTCAGAAAATTACAATATACAGAGTAGTGAATAGCAAGAACTTCCTAAAAAATGAACAAGGAAGAAGACTATATACTTCCTAAACAACTGTAAACAGATAAACGTCCACCACCTCCATTCCCTTGCATCTCATAAATGCCCACAAAATATCTCTCTAAAGTCCTCCAAAAAGGGTTCCCAATGCATAATATCATAAAGACACCTGAAAATGTCATAGAATGCCTTTAAATGATTTTTAAGACTTTTGACATACGTCAGATCTGTGCAATAACTCTCCGGCAACATCATAAATATCTGATATTTTCTAAATAAATGACATACTTTTTTTCTGCATTTAATTAATATTTAACTAAGAGGCTTATAATTACACCACCTTAGTAAATGTTTTACAATTCAAAATCATATAGACCTATGCAGAAAATAACATTTATGACATAAAAAAGATGTCCATACCTCCTAGGCAAAATAACGCAATACATATACACGGTATATTTGTATCTCAAAGCCATGTCAAAACAAAAAAACTCACAACTCCTAGCCATCTCCGTTTTCACATACATTTCCACCATCATGAGCGAGGTTCGGTGCAATACATATCCAAGAAATTAACTCTTATGACTCCCATATACATATCTCAAAAAAGAACAACATACCCACCTTGTGGCTCCAACACCAATCATGCCTTCTACCTACACTCCACCTTGTATCTCCCAACACACATGCCTTAGCTAAATACACTATTCGGCCTTGTGTTTTCATAATGCATATTTGACTTGGAAAAGATAAAAAGGCAGAAAAAATCATGCCTCACAGCCCCCTCTTGCATCATTACTAGGTTTTAAGACCTTTAAAAGTCTTCACCATGGTGCATATAGATGAAAATGATTGTTTGCAAATAAAAGTCAAAACTCACCAAAAATGCAAAATAGGTCATTCGACCTAAAAGGAAGGAAACTTGAAAAAAAAAAATTCATTTTTTCATTTGCTTCTGCCGTTTTGCTCACTGTCGCGCCACCATGGAGGGTTTGATGCTAAAAAATGGATGAATTTGGGGCAGTTTTGAGTCGATTTTGGTCGATTTCTGAGGCGAAATGCAAGGTGAGTTACTTTCCTCTGAGATTTCAACCCCTTTTCTGTCGATTTTAGGCCTCCAAGGCCGCGATTTGACTGTGTATTGATGGATGTTTTGCTGTTCTTTGGCCAACCCTCTGTGTATCAGTTGTTGGCTGTGTTGAGGCTGTGATCTGACTGTGTATTGAGAAAGAAACGTGATTTTACGTAGTGAAGGGCAAAAAACTACAGAGGTAACCTCACTGTCAAGTTTCTTTCATTTTTTTTGCTTCTTTTACCTGAATATTCGCTACCTGGGGCTGCGATTTGGACATTTGCTGAGCTTTTGTTTGAAACGAGTCAAAAATCTTTAATCTCGATTTTTCCTTTCTGCTGTTCGAACTTGAAAAAGAAAATTGCATTTTCTTTGTGCATTGCTGCCAAAAGGCACGATTTTAGACATTTTCTGAGCATATGTTTGTAATGAGTCAAAAATCTTTAATCTCGATTTTTCCTTTCTGCTGTTCAAACTTGAAAAAGAAAATTGTATTTTCTTTGTGCATTGCTGCCAGAATGCACGATTTTAGACATTTTCTGAGCATATGTTTGTAATGAGTCGAAAATCTTTAATTTTCCTCTATACTTGCCATTCTGCTGGTTGTTATTGCTCTTGACAGTGAATGACAAAACGAGCCCCTCAAAATAATGATAAAACTTGCAAAAAATGAAAATTTGTGCATTCTGTTTTCTTTATCAGCTGTAGAAAATCCACATTTTTTGTTGTTCTCCGTAGAGGGTTCTGTAGCATTTGAACTTGAAAAAATTCCGTTTCTTCTTTTCATCACTGTGGCAGAAAATTGGAGGAAAACTGAGCATATGAACTTGAAAAAAATGCATTTTTTGAAAAACCATACTTTCTGTTGTGCTGCTTTGACAGAAAAACTTGAAAGAACTTCATTTTCTGAACATTTTATTCTGAAATGAGTTGAAACCTCACTTGCTGTTTAAACTTGCACTTTGGCTCGAAATTTCACTGTTTATGTTGAGAAAACCCGCTATTATGTGAGTAAGAAGTCATGAAATATCTCCATATTTGTTTCAGCTTCCTCTTGTTAGACTTTAAATTCTCAGAATTTTGATTTTTTAGAATGCATGACCTTAGAAAAATCACAAAGCCTTGAACTTGAAATAAAGAACATAACAAGGGGTCCTCGTCAGAAGTAGAACTTGTGTCAGAAACAATTGGATTTTGCCTCCCTAAGGCTGAAAATTCATGCACTTGGAAGACTGTTTTGTATCCTTAGAACTGTATATTCTTCATTCCTATAGGATTGCATGACACTTCCTTTGCAATGTAAACTGTTTCTCTTCTGTAGGATAGTCATGCTATTTCCAACTTGGTTGCTCCTACACACTGTTGACTTGTCTTTTATCAGCTCTTCCTAACTTGTACATTGTTGCTCTCAATCAACTGTTCCTTGGGTTCAATCTTACTATATGCAGCGGATGACAAGCTTATTTTTTACTCCTGATAATGATTGTAGCCATACATTGCATATGAGAAAGAAAACAAAAGTTTTGAGCACTTATCTCCAGTGCTACTTCTAGTAGTTGAACTCTGTCTGTGCTCTTGTTGTCCTTAAGTGCTTGGGTTTTGTTGTCGATTGTTTGCTGTCTTTTATTATGATAGTCAGCTGCTCTATACATGCTATGACAACACTTATTGCTGTCCATCTCTCTCTATGACTGTCTTTTTGCTGCTGTGCTTGAAATCAGTTTGATTGTTGTTCCATCATACCTTGCTGCTCCGTCTCATGCACCTTTCCAATGTCTTTTATGATTGTTATTTTCATGGTGACTGCTTGCTATCCTACCATGACTGAAACCTCTTGAAAGCTGAGATCTGCCTTCTGAATATGCTCCTAGAGCTATGCTTTTGCATTTGTACATTGTATTTGAGATGTTATGTAAGGTCCATGTGCTGGGCTCAACCCTTGTGTGAGCCACATTTCCTCCACTCATAATGTAACTGATGGATCACGGAAACATAATTACATCTGTATCTGCACATGAAGCAAACTTGTTAGAAAATAAATGCATGTTTGCAGTCGATACTCTTGATTTGTCTTCTCAAGGTCTCTGTGACATTGACTGGTTTACTACATCCGAAGAACAAATTGTACTTTTATAGATGTATATCATATGATGTATGATGCTTCGTCATTGCTCTAACATCATTTTTCCAAAATTTTATGCAGATGAATAGGGGGTAGCAAGGAAACAGTAGCTGGATGCGGGACATAGACAATCTAGGACAACACAAGACGCGGCAACAGCATGAAGGCTCATCATTCAGGCAATGACGAGTCACCCTACCTCATATGCATATTTGCTTTTTAGCTCTTTTATAAATGTATAGTTTGTCTTTTTCATTTTGCAATGAAATAGTTAGTCTCACGGCTTGTGTGAGATCTTATACACTTATTTTTCAATACATATTGCTAATCTTTTAAAAGATTTGTACAATCTCTTAAGTTTTGAAATGCATTTGAATGCAACAATACAATTTAATCTTAATTTGTACCGGATATGCACCTGGATATAACGCAGCAAAAATATATGTACCTTTTCCTTTTTCAAAAACTGAAAAGCTCTACCTGATTAAGCTAGTAGTGAAATCTAGGTAACATGTCCCTCAATGGAGTTGTGGAGATCTTCGTTCTCCCAAAGGGCTTCTTTTTAATCATTTTTCCCTCTACGAAGACCGTGCTCGCATCCCAGAAGGAGGACCATGGTTTTTGGGCAACTCCTGCTTGTACATTAAGAGGTGGAATACAAACTTTGACCCTGTGCAAGAAACTATAAAGACATTCCTAGTTTGGGCGAGGCTACCTGAGCTACTGCTGGAATAGTGGGATGAAGATATTTTGGGTAGCATTGCCAGCACCTTGGGTTAGCTCATCGCTGTGGACAATGTTACCAAAAGTAGAAAACTATTCCTATATGTGAGGTTCTGTGTTAATGTGTTGGTTGATAAGGCGCTCCTTTATGTGATCACTTTATCTTCTAAACTTGGTGATTGGGTCCAACAGATTATTTATGAGGACTTCGGGGTTTTGTGTAATCACCGTCACACACCTGGCCATGCTTCCCATGCATGTAAGGCTGCAAAAGGCAAGCAACTTCAAAAGAGGACTGATGTGCTCCTTTGGCTGCTGATTTGGTTCCTGCTGGTGGAGTGGTCGATGGATCGCTTGCAGACACGACAAACTCAATTCATTGTTTTGGGGAAAAGAGCACGTAGGAGCTTGGGTTGGCTGAGGCCTCCCCCAAAAGACAATGCACTATTCCCAACAAGGAAAATAAGCAGGAGAATCACAAGGATTTTTCCGCTTTTATCTCAGACCCGCATTCGGATTCCATTCCTAAATTTATAACTATGGACAAGGCTGTTGTCCAAAGCTCTTTGACGAAGTTTGGTTTTAAGCCACCTTGAACAACAATTTCGTCTCTTATTCATGGGGTTTGACCCTGTTGTGTTTTGCTGTCCCAATTGATTGGGTGGGTGTTGCCGGTCATTTGTTGTTTATTGTTCCTTTGATGATTGTTTCTTGCTATTCCTCTTGGCTTTTGGCTTGTTTGTTCTATTGTGGTCTTTTGTTGTACAAGGGTGGGGCCCTTTCAAAACCCCCTTCTTTGGTTCATAGCTCCGGTTAAAAGCGTTTACCAATATCAAAACATGGATTGTTTCTTGCACCTTTGGCACTTACAAACTCATATTTAATTTGTGGTGTTAACATAAAATAATATTTAAATGTTTTTTTATTAAGATAAGCAGCTAACTAGGGGTTGAACCCTTTACAAACAAGGCCCCTAGGGCAGAGCAAAACAAGCCACAAATAGGCTAGAACAACACAAAAATAGTACAGAAACAACCAAGCTGCAAACCAAAACAAGGGATCTAAACAATAGGTCGTGAATCAACGATAGATTTGGGGAATTCTTTCTTCTTTCTTTGAACAACAGTCCAAGAAAACCTTGAGTCTAAATCCTCACAGCGAGGTGAGAGGAGAGGATCCTCAATAGACACCGCAACCAAAGCAAAATCTCTCTCTGAGTGAGAAGCCGACAACACAGAAGATGAATTGGGGATCGACAAAGTAGTAATCTGACTCGTGACAGTCGGGGCCAACAAGGGGGCCGAAGGCCCGAAAGAGGCCGCTAGAGACGAGGGTTGGGTAGACCTGGCATGATCAACAACAACAGTCCTAGTCGCCATAGGCTCCACAAGCGGAGTAGGCAATAAAGAATCTTGGGAAAGATCATTCTCCTGGGAAGAATCACCCTCTTGGGAGGAACCATCCGTCGAAGAAGCACAAACCGTCAAATGATCAACGAGAATGAGGGCAACTAGAGGCTAAGTGACCAATAGAGACTTGCATCTCTTGCATCTAAAAGGGAGACCTTCATAGTCCAACAACTACGTCCATGGTCTATCCTCAACCATCAATACATCTCCATGGAGGGGTTTAGAGATGTCAATATCCACTAATATGCAAGCAACCGTAGTATACCCTAAATCTGAGGTCATAGAGTCAACCTTCAAGAAATGCCCTAAAGCGTTGCCAATGGCTTCATAGCAAGAATCCTCCCAAAACTAAAGAGGGAGATTTGATAGTCGAACCCAAACTAGTCTGGTATTAAGTGGCTCAGTGAGAGGATTGAAGGAGCAAGCCCATAGTTTGATGAACAACGACCATCCAACCCTGTCCAACACTAAGTCTCGCTCCTTAGATGAAGTAAAAGTCACTATGAAGAACTCCCTTGTGCTGGGGTAAAGCTCAATCTGTCTAACCAGAAGAGGTTTCTAGGATTTAATGACTCAACCATGCAAGTTGGGGAGAGAGGGCCATAAACCATTGAATTTGCAGATCACTCCACACTTCATATAAAAACCCTCATTTTCTAAGACCTTAGGGCCACACATCACCATAGGAGAACGGGCACAAGGCATATGCCTAACTCTGGTCTGTGATGAGCGTGTCTGGGCTCTAGAATTGACTACAACATCAAAAAAAGACTTTAGAGGATGACCTGAAGTAAACTTGGTAGCGTAGGGCCCAACATTCTCAATAGGCGAACCTGCAACTGCGACAGTCCTGTTTGGAATAGACAACAGAGGGTTTTCCCACTCTGGAGAAGACCCCCTCCCCCCGTGCTCAGGGATTTCTTTGACGCGCTCAGAAACAGACGCCAAAAACACATTCTCGTTCCCCAGTCCCACTTGTTTGCTCTCAGACACATTCTCTGCGCCTAGGAGCACGCTTAGGGCCCCGTTCTCAGAACTTGCCGTTCGAACACGCTCAGACACCATGTTTTAATAATATTTAAATGTTGATACTATATGGACATAAACATATTAACGACATCTCTATAGTGAGTGCATTGATGATAATTTTCTTATACAAATGTATAGAGCTTATTCAATTTGCATTTGATTAAACTTGGACATCCATCTTGTATCTTGATGGAGTTAATGAATGCATCTTCTTAGGTACATCAATTCTATGTTAAGTTATATTTGCGTTTGATTAAACTTGGACATCCATCTTGTATCTTGATGGAGTTAATGAATGCATCTTTGGGATTTTATTTATTTGTATAAAACAATTCCATAATTAATTGTGTCATCTTAAAAACATAAATGGTCATTAATAAAATATAGATAAGATAGATTTGTCTGTTTTTTAAAGCTTTCCTTTAATGTTTTTATAAAACCTTATATGGATGAATTGGAAAGTTTTGCCTTTTTAAAACAAGAGACGCATTGCGTCATGTTCCTGCCTCTATGTTGGTAATGTTCTTGTAATTTACCATTAGGGAATATGGATTGAGTAAGTTTACCGTTGTACTAGAAAGGTGGACAGTGGCTGATGGATGCACAGGTGAGAACATATGGTTAAGCAGTAAAGTATGGCATTTATCAGTTCACTATGCCATCAAAGACAATCATCATTGGTTCCGTGAAGAGCATACAAAGTGTACAGAATGTGACATGCATTCAAGTAGGAAGGCAGCTATTGTTTTAGCAATTACTTGGTTTATAGGCTTCTATTGCTCATTGGTTGATGCAAACTATTTTTAGAACTTTAACTCGATTTTAAAAAGCTCTTGGTAAAAATTTGTAGAAGATTTTAACATGGAGAGTTAAGATCAGACTCAATGATCCATTATCAAGATGAAGTACTGGATTTATTAGCAGGGAAATAATTAACAAGATAGCTCCCAAGGCTTAAAGTGTGGCTTGAGGAGTGTGTTGAACAGAAAGCTAGACACATCCCCCTAAAAGACAAGGAACCAGGAACACTCAGTGGTTGTTCACTCCAGCATGCACATGGGATGGCTTATATACAAGTTGCATCTTGTCGATGCAACTCAAGGATTGGGAGCCTGAGTGTCAGAGCATCTTGGCATGACCAAAGGATGTCCAAGATTCAAACCATATGATAGCCATTCAGATTTGTAGAGAAATGCCAAAAGTTCCTAATAGATAAAGGATGGTTATATGATAGGTGTTCAGATTTGTAAAAAAATATGAAAAGTTTCTAATAGATAAAGTGTGGTTTTTGTAGACAAATAGCATTTATCCAAACATAACCTAGAAAGACCAAAAATTGCAATTGGAGAACCATGTGAGAGCCATTGACATTTATACAGAAAATGTGCCAAATGTCCAATTCCAGATTTATTGAACAGGGAAAAAATAGTTGAGAACATAAACAAGTCTAGGAGGCAATTTTGAGATATAACTCAATGGTTCTAAATCTTGCTTATGAGATAAGAGAATACACTTTGAATCAGGCTTTTTAGTTATAAAAACAATTGAGTTCATGTGAAGTTCAATTACAAAGTCCTTGAAAAAGACACTTCCATTTACAATATGCATTAAAATCTGTGAATTCTATCATATAAATTATTTTGCTGTGCAGGAAGAGAGATTTCAGAAATTGTGATCAATTCAATATAGATAGAAAACAGAGTTTATTGAATATTTTTCATTGGGTAATTAGTACAAGTATGTATGTGAGATAATAAAGCCCAAAAGTACCAGTCACATATTTGTGATGAGCATTTTGCCGATGCCATGTTGACATGTATAGAATTAGTGACTAAAAGAAGGAAGAAAAGGAATAGATTATAAAACATATACAGAATTTGAAAAATTACTAGTCACATATTAGTGATGAGCTTTTTGCCCATGTGATGTACACATGTATAGAATTAGTAACTAAAAGAAGGAAGAAAAGGAATAAATTATAAAGCACATACAGAATTTGAAAACTAGAAATTCCATCCAGGATCAATGATTTCAATACTCATGATCATATTTGCAGTTGCAATTGTCCACATTATTTTTTTTAGATTGTTGTAAAGTGTCTGGGTTGTTAGTGGCATATCTCTATTTCATTTGTAGACTACTAACCAGAATGAGGGTATTAAATTATTAATTGCACGTTAGTCCATGCTCTGTGCATTTGTCGTTGGCAGATTCAACAGTGGGACTACCATCTATTTGTCATTCAACATAGTTACTACTGGGCTACCATTCTTTCTGTGGACAGTTCACCTTGTGAAGTTTGTTATGGCTTCCAATCTTTGGCAGCATGTGACATTCTGGTTCATAATAAAAACTTCATAAGTTGAAGCCCATTTGATTATGGGCCTTACATTATGCTCCAAGTAATTGAACGTAATGCCAATATCTTCTTGCTAAAAGCTTGACATCCACAATGTTGCTATTGGGATTCACATCAAGTGGCATGGGTCATCTCACTTGGAGGAGGATTGTATAATTCTAAGTTAATAATTTGGTCAGAAAAATCCTTGGATGTCCGTCTGGTTTGTACCTAGTCTGGATTCATGGTCTGGTGTCCTGTTGAGAAGGAAGCCAATTTATGTCAAGTATGGAATTAAGGACAGAAAGACGACAGAAAAGGGCAAAGGAAAAAGTAATGGAAAAACAGACACAGAACTTGAAAGTTACAAATTCTGTCATACATATTGTTTTACTATGAAAGACCATAGATTTTAGCATTGCAAGTTAATAATTAGCTTCTCGCTCAAGCCATATCTACATGTAAAGAGTTGATGGTTGAAAGAAAGCATAGAAGGGGTAAATGAAAACATACTATTAAAGGTTGAATAAAAGGCAAGAAGAAAAAATAACATATACAGAATGTGAAAAGTACAAATTACATCGTATAAACTAATTTGCATCGAGGATTAGATATTTCAACATTCAGATTGATTTCGGAAATCATCAGTGAACACACATATGACAATATAGTTAGTATTGTGAGAGATAGTTTATAAATCTAAAAGTGGAGGAGAGTGCGAGATAGTATTTGTTTACGAGAGTTCATAAAGTTCAGTTGTTGCAAAACATACAAGGCATAAACATATAACATGATGTGTAATTTAGAGAGCAAATAGAGTATCAAAGAGGTATTTAGTATAAGACATGGAACAAAAATGCGGTTTCATATGCTTTAGAAGCGACAGGCGATGCCTATGCAATTCAGTTTGGTTGTGCTGTCCTGCAAGATGAACATAAAGGTGATTGTGAACATTTATTTTATTGGACAAAATAATATATTTTTTATTTTTTTAAATTGAACAATGCATATATCAAATTGCTAATCACTACCAACAGATTTAGAATCAAATCGATGTATTGTGAAGGACAAAATGTGATTGATGTGTTGTTTCTTCAATTAACAAGCCACAGGGAGGAGACACTATAGTCTTTGTGAAGAAGTTAAATTTGTTTGTTATATTTTTTTAGTAGAACAAAAGAGTTGTAAGAAGAGTGAGGTTGTACCTTAATATATTGCCATTATGTGTTCATTCTTCAGGACAAGATGCCTCAATGATGACATTGTTCTTATTCAATGTAAATTGCCCTTTTTTGTTGAATTCTCGCAACATGAAGATGACTGTTGATTTGTCTTTGAGGTATTTCTCATAGCTGATGTTTTGGAGGTCTGGCAGTAGCATCTAGATGATATTGCTAGCACAAGAGCAATGTATTGTCTGTTTGTTGTCAGTGGTCAGTATTGTCTTGAGATAATGTGAGTAGATATAGGCGACCTCTTCATTGCATCTGTCACATTGGGCAGTTTCATTGTCAAGTGCTCCATAGGAATCAAATTTGCAATTGCATTTTGAGCAAAATGCGTGAAACGGACTGGAAAATGCATTGGCTATTTTCAATGTTCCTTGTACCTGCAATATATATGGAAGTGTTATATCGTTAGCAAAAGGACTTTTTTGTCAATTTTATTTTAAATTTGCCAGGGGGAAAATTGGAGATTTCAATAGTTGTTACCTCAAATGTTGAGTGCAATAAACTATTCAAGCGATCCAAGGTCCTTTTGTCATTTAATGCACTGATATATGTTGACTGGCAAGTGTGAAGCATATTGTCTTTGGCACTGATCCGCTTGACAATACTTTTGAAAAGTATGAGCGGTAATTCATTCCTTCGGAGTTGTTCTTCCATTCTTAAGAAATGGCCTTCTACATTCTAGTGCATCTGTAGCTGTTAGTGTAAATAGTGTAAGTAAAGAATGAAGCTGTAGAAGAGCAATGATTGTCAATTGGAAATCAAGCACATTCCAGAATCAGAACATTTTCTTAACATAACCATTAAATAGAATTAGTAACTAAAAGAAGGAAGAAAAGGAATAAATAATAGAACAGATACAGAATTTGAGAACTAGAAATTCCATCCAGGGTCAATGACTTCAATATTCATGATCATATTTTCACTTGCAATTGTCCACATTATTTTATTTTTAGACTCTTGTAAAGTGTGTGGGTTGTTAGCAGTGTATCTCTATTTCATTTGTAGATTGGTAAGCAGAATGAGGGTATTAAATTATTAATTGCACCTTAGTCCATGCTGTGTGCATTTGTCATTGGCAGATTCAACAGTGGGAGTACCATCTATATGTCATTCAACATAGTTACTACTGGGCTACTATTCTCTCTGTGGGCAGTTCACCTTCTGAAGTTTGTTATGGCTTCCAACCTTTGGCTGCATATGAGATGCTGGTGGGTCTTATGTCCCATCAGCAAAAGGAACAGTACAAAGCTTCTTTCTTTGTGTAGATTTTGGCCAAGATTTTGACGAGAATCCAGGATTTTCTTCAATGGATTGAAGGCAAATCCAAGGGACTAACTGACCAATAACAAGATGCCCTAAGTACAATAAGTTCAAAATGACTTCGGGCCTGCTGGGTACTACAAGAGCTTTGCACAGATCTGGTTGCAAGCCTGTACACCCTAAGCATAGAAGCATCCCATAGGGCACCATGAGCGAACAAGAAAGGGACACTTGGCTGCAAGACATTTGTGTTATGAGGAATACAAGACTAAAACACACAACAAAGAAGGAGATTGAGTCTGTTTGAATCGAACAAAGTTACTATGGATGTCAATATAATACCAATATTTCTTTCTTTTATAAATAAGAAGGCTTTCAAATTGCTCTAAGACAGGTTAATCAAGCAATTTAAGTGCAAGGATACTCCAAGTTAATTTTTATTGGTTGCAAATCAGTTAATCTATCCAAGGCAATTTCTGTCAAAAGTTACATGGGAAATATCAAGAAACTCAAAAACTTGGAAATAATTTCAATGCCATAATTCACAGTTACAAGGATAGTGAAGAAGCAAATGACAAATTTTGTCTTTTTAGAAGTCTCGAATGTAAATGGCATCCTATCACTCAGAATATAAACAAGAAAATTAAACATTACCAACAATGAATTGTGACAGTATCGAGCAGTCGTGTGCAATGTGAATTAGGGTACTGAATAATGGAACATTTGCATAGAACAATAATGAAGGTTTGAAACAATGAAGACAATTTCAAGGATATACTTCAGCACAAAGCCTAAGACGCACTAGATTGTCTAAACACTTTGATAGGTCCTGCGTATGATGTTGTTTTAAAACGATGAAAAATATGTGATTGTCAGCATATAGATTTGTATGAATGGACAGAGGACAAGTATAATTTAGGAGTTTGAATTCAGTGACCCCAGATCCAAACTTGAGTTTGGCATGCTGAGGCATGAAAGATCATAATAAGACCATGAACCAAAATAACAAGAATGTGGTTCAAACTTGCCATAACATTGTTTTGAGCTCAGTAAATTTAGCAGTCTAGGAGACTAGGTCTATGGTGCGATATTGTGCAAGAAGTAAGGAACATTAAATGAACCTACAGCTAATAGCTATTGTCCACAGATTGACTTGTCATGCAGGAACTTATATGGAAATATCAGGTCTCTTGTTCAGATGTTGGGAATTGGTTTGGTCCGAAGTATTGGCTGTCAAGCAAAGAAGAGAATACATTCTCTTTTTCGTTTTATCAATTGTTATGCTCGCGTCAGGTTATGCTCTCTCTAGAAGTTTTATGTGGTGCTGTGAAGCCAATTTCTCTGGCACATCAACAAGGGACTTGAGATTGCATTTGACCAATGCTTTTACAAAGTAACAAGTGTCTTCCTTGGTGTTTCCTTCTGGAACATCAACCACATATGATTCTATCACAATTGTGCCTCGCCTCCCATCAATATCTCTGGATGAACTGTCACTATTGAAGAGTAGTTCTACAGCCATAACCACACATCATATGATTATTTGAGAATTTGAAAATAGAGTCAAATCAAATTCAAAATAGATGAATTTAAGAATTTATTTAAGAAGTTCACATTAGCAAGAGGGTGATGGTAGCTGGTAGGCATCCCATTGGAGGGAGAGAAGTTATTCCAATTCTTCTGGCCCCATATTTATACAGATTCTGCTACAAAGAAAAAAAATAGGGTGTCGAAAAAAAATTCAGAGAGGATTTATTCTTGTCTTGCAAGTAGGAGAAATGGTCCTATGAGTCATTGTCTCATGCCACAGATGTCATGGAAGTTTAGAAGAACACAAATTGCATGGATCCCATAGATCCAACAGAATCAATGGACTTTAATGAAAATTTTCTATTCTAAGATATCACATATAAATACTGAAACAAAGCCTAGAAGTAATTTTAAAGTTGAACACGAGATGAAACAATATTCCAGTGAATACAAACTTTGTAGAAACATTCATTTAATTAGAGGATGCATATACACACATGACTCATATTGTTAAAGCTTAAAAGCTACTCACTTATTGGTCTAATAAAAGTAGCATTAAAGAGAAATGGAAGTTTGGTATGATTCTTGCCTGGACAAATTGTGAGAGCATTGGAAATGTAAGAGAGTCTATGTACTGTGAAACGCTGAAAGTCTTAAAGGAACAAGACTAATGAAATAGTTCTGTATAAAATCACTGGCACCAGAACTGAGGATGTACAGAGCCTAGGACATAGTAGATGAAGTATTCCGTTGACTGGTAGATACGGGCTTTATAATGGCTATTTATGTTATATGTTTTCCTTTTTAGTTACGGAAATCTACTTATAGAAATCCTTGTATTCATAGGTATGTTTCTATTATGCTATAGATGCCATTAAATCTAAACCTATTTAGGCTCACTTTGATTATAGGCATCAATGGACTTGTGCTTGAATTGGTTTAACTGTCATGTTTGCACATCAAGTGAGAATGGACTGAACCCAGATTGACACATTGTGGTATTGTGTGGCCTAATGGTGGATCCACTAGTGGCAAAATTTGCACCATGGCTAAAGTTTGAACCCACAGATTGAAGATACACACTCAAGTATGGCAGTCCCAAGCTTTTAGTTGCAACCAAACCAAACCAAGCCCATTACTTAAACCTACAACAAATCATTCTACTACTTCAAATCAAAATACTAGAACACAATCATGTAGCACATGTGCATACCAATGAAATCTATGACTAGTCTTCCATCGCAGTATCTGCCTTAAGGCTTGTGAAAGAATGTCTGTCCATTGGGTGTAGAAACCACAGAGCCTCACATTGCAAACATGGTGGTGAAGATTGTGAACAGAAAAAAATCCATTATAAGAATATTTGATTTGTATAATGAAATTATAATTTTAATAATAATACAGCGAGGGAGAAAGAGAATCTCAAGAATGCATTTGCAAGGCGGTGAATTCCTGGAACCACCTCATGGACGGACATGGATTTAGAGACTTGCCCGGACGCACCAAAAGCCCACAACAACTTTAGCATATGAAAATTAATTATTTATTTTGGCATATGAAAAGCTCCGTAAAAGGTTTGACATGTTGCAGAAAATTTAGTTGGCACATTGCATGTTATGTACATGTGCAGGTTGGCTTGAGGTCCAAGTTTTTCACAACTGACACACTTTGTCTATACTCCACATTTTGCATAGATATTTGTTATAATATGAAACCAAAAAAGCTCTTCTAGTACGCATTGCATTCTCAACAACGAAGCATCACATCTGAGAATGTAAGGATCTTCTAGGTTCTGCTGGATCAGAATTGGAAGAAGTGCAAGATGTATTGTTGGAACCATGGCATCACGTTCAAAGTTTAGGATAATTTTCTAAGTGTAGTGGTAGAATTTGATGCTTGAATTTTTGCAGGTTATGTTTTCTAAGTATAGTGTTCCACTAGAGAATACGCTGGAATTGTGAATGCTGCACCAGTTACCAATTTGATGCAGAGTGTGCAGCGAAAGGATCAACAACTATAATCGGCCAGACCCGAATTATGTCTTGGTGATGTTTCCCCTTTCGGCCAAACATATCACTATCGGATCTCCCCCTTTTCTTCTTACCGACCACTTTACTCCTCCCGATGACCGCGGCTTCCAATGACTTAACCTCAATGGTTAATCGCCTTCTTCGGGTAGACTCACCTCTTCGCTCAGACTCTGATCTTGTCTTTCGATGACTCCCGTCACTCCGATGAGCATTGACCCGTCGGCCAGACTTTACTCTTCGGCTGAACTTTCTTCACCTCCGCCGACGCCTATCTCCCGCCGATGTCTCCTTCTCACTGCCAGTCTCATACATTCGGTGGGGTCCATGTTCCTTAGTCTACGCAAGGTTGGTTGTATGTGTCTCCGACACCATACAAGTTGGTTTGTATAAAACGAGTGTATGTTCCTCAATGTATGCAACGATATACATTCATGTTATGCTTACCATTCGGCCCTTGTATCTTCGGCATGATGGAGTCTATTTGTTACCGACGCCCGACTCATCGGTAAGAGATTGTATATCGGAGAGACTTCCACAGGCTCACCTGACGCATCAAGTCACACCGATGATCTCTCTATCGCTCAAACTTCAGCTGTCGGTGTAACTCTTCCCTTATGCTCCGATCATACTTATCACCCCGAAATACATAACACCAAATGCTCTGTGCTAACTGGATACAGGAAACCCTTCTACAGATGCAGAAATTTATGTACAGACTGGCCGGTTCTTGAGTCAAAAGCCTCGACCATTCATATCAATCGGATCGCAACACAACACCATTCACTTCTCTTCGATTTCCCGACTAGTCTCGTGGAGATGCCTAGTTGAATCCGGCCAAGTTTCCTGGATTCCTGGGTGAGAATGTGGAGAACACAAAACCTAGATGACTTTCCTCCATCACACCGTTAATGCAGATGATTTTAGTGGACAGAGGAAAGTATTCCCATTTGCGAATCAAACCCTAATTTCTATGTTATAAACTAGTCTCTACAGAGGTAACTATATTACACCTTCTGCACACTACAGAAGCTCTAGGACTTAACAGATAGCATCCCATTTAGGGCATGAGTGCATGAGATCTGAACAGAAATACAAGATACAAAGAACACACAGATAGAACAACGTATAACACCTAGGAAAACTCTTATTTGTTCATTCATCCAATCCCCTATGCATCACACCCGATGCTGCATAGTGCCTGCCTCCAGAAAAAGGTATGAGACAACAGTTTTTTCCTTCCAACCTTGCAAACTGACTTTCAAATCAGTTAGCCGTTGGTCTTACCCTTCAAACAAGCAAAACCACGTTTTCCTTGCCTCATTACATCAATGTGATCAAATTGATCCTTATTACAACATGAAATGGCTTAAGAGCCTTATTAAACAACAAAAAGAAAATATGATCCTCTAAAAGAAAATATGATCCTCTACTACAGAGATAGTGCTCCTGCACCACAATTTTACACTAATTCTTTTGCTCTTTGAATTGTGTATTCTTCTAAAAGCAAGATAGTGGTCCTTTGCCTTGTTGACTGAAATTTAACTTTGTTCGTTTGAAGTTCTTGTTTAGAGACTTATTTGAGGTGTTTTCAAAAGATTAAGAAGCATCATTGTGGGACTTGTGCTTAGATTTTTCTTTAAGTTTGCATGTAAACTTTTAGTCTTATCCTAGAGAAGAGATATGGATGAAAACAGTGTCAGACCTGATATATAGTCTTGGGCCTAACCTATTCCTCAAAAATAGATTTTTCTCAGAAGTAAAGGTATGTAAAGTATTATCGTATTCCTGGACAAACTGATCAGGAGCTTGATCCAACTAGGAAAACTTAATGAATTGATACTAACTACCAATAGGTTAACAAGTTTCTTAAAAGGCATCAACAAAAGTTAAAACTAAACCAAGCTCCTACAAGAGTAATATCATCTCATGGACATAGCAATAGTTTTCCCACCATTTCTTCACAAATAAAGAAACTATCAAAAGGGGAAAAATTGTTTTATCTAAAATAGAGAAGGAATCTAAACTAAAGTAGGAATCTATTTGATTAAGACACCCATCCAAAGAATCAAATCTATCTTGCCTTTAAATGTCTGCAATATCCAAATGTACTTGTACCTTATATGGCATATGGTCTCCAAATGGCTTCATAGTTGATGAAGACAATAGATATGGGGAAGACTGCACCCACTGTAGGAGTTATATCAAATGGTCAATAAACCCAATTTTATCTGATTAAGCTTCTCCTCTTGCAAGTGCATCCCTAGTAGCTTTCGAAATAGAGTCAGGTTTAGCATTTAGAGAGCTACCAATTAGTTGAAGATCTAGTGGCAGAACTTTACACTATGCTTGTTTGTGCACATTAATAAAAATTAAGCATTTTAGACATGGGTAAGACAATTGAATACCTTGCAGGTATTAATAGTAGTAGGCTAGCTGTTTGACCAGTTCTTCATTATGTGTATCTAGTATTGTAGACAGGTCAAAGGCATAGCGGCAGAAAAATGACAAAGCATGCTCCTCTTTCAAGGACGACAGGTCATAAAGCCCTTGCAGATATAGACATGCTACATTCAGGTTTGAGAATTTTTTTGGAGCAAGTGCAGAGGCGACAATGAGATCAAAATAGGAAGACAAAACATTTTGTATTCACTTTGGTGGAATGTTTGAGTATATTTGCATGCATTCAGGTTGTTTAGTGTGCTATTAGGTAGGCCACCTGGGTTTCACTTGTAACATTCAAAGTTAACAATTATTTTAGTCTTTTTGTTATTGAACTATGTTGACCAGAGATCACAGGTGACAATGAATTTAAGTTATGTCTATGCAGTTTGAAGTGACTAATTTCATTGGTTTTGTTGTAGGGAACCAGAGGTTTGCCATTGAATGGGCACTAAGCAAATGAAAAAGGCATTTATAATGATATTTCTTAAGGCCATTCAACTATGAATACAGGGTATAATTTAGACTAGGTGTGTGAATTTTCTGTGAAAGGACAAATGTGCTTAGGGGACAGGGCCATGACTATAGATTTGAGGTTTTTTTACATAGTCCTAACAATTAAATTTGCCAAAGGAAGTGAAAGAGCACTGGGCTATACAGTGAAAACAGGAAAATTAAAATGTGAAAAAAAAACCTTGGAAAAGGGAGTGAAAGAAGGGTATAACTTGGTAGAGCTGTTGGAAAATAAGCGAGTAGGCTCCAACGAAGCGTTAACAGTAGTGTAGTGCTGAAAGATTTACCATCGTTCCAGTTAGTTTTTTTCCTTGTAAAAAGGTCAGGCGTTGATATACATGTAACCATCAGGCCAACTCAGGTTGTGCATTTGTGTGTAACCAAATTTTATCAATATAAGGAATGTGGTCAAACGTTGCAGGCACTATATTGCGTTAACTGATAAAAAGATAGATTACTTAAAATAGCAAAATAAAATCTTCAAAATGATTTAAAGTTTAATCCAGTATTGGGAAGCTTTACATGTGTACCTGGGCTTTGTCGAACTCTGAATCTCCATCTTGTACATCAGCAATGTATTGGAGACCTATTTTTTTTACTCTTGTAACCAATACACCTATGGTGCCTGTAGCGTATTGTTCTGTACTCGCCAACAATTGTTTTATGGTTGTGCTGGGGATGAATTTATAATCAACACAAATTCGCGGGATGATTTCCACTGATGAGGACTTTGTTAGAATCAATATGCAACCACAATCACCGCGATCGTAACCTGTTCTAGGTGCAATTTGGAAATTGGATATGGATAGTCCTGAACCTGGAATTATTATGTCTTCATAATGAGGGACTAGATCAGCAGTTACATTGAGGGTAATGGTCATTTCACCTTTTGCATCTCTGAGGTCTGCGCAAAGCACTTCGCGTGTCTTGTTTGTTTTATCCAGTATGGCTTTATATTTGACAATGACGTCACCATGGAAAATGTTGCCTGCTTTTTGAGCATTTAAGTCCTCAATTGAAACTTGAGTTTGGTTCTTTACTTTTGATCTGCAAGAACCAAAATAAAATTAATTCAGGTGTAGAATTTTGAGAAGGTATAGTATAGATGTAATCAAACAATATTGTTTACCTTTTCAATTGTTGTTGATTGGTTGTGTCCATCTTTCCTTCTGCTCTTTTGACATTGTCCATTGTAACCTGTATGTTTTGATGAATTTGTCATTTGCATAAATTTGTGTGGGCATAATGACAAAATGCTATTGTTCCAATGTTATAGCAGAATATTTATAATTGGTATTATGCAATAAAAGAGTAAGACAAATTTGCAGGTAAAAAGAAAATGAAATTCTATTGAGGTGTTGAAGCTATTCAGAAAACATGTTTTTTGTCTATAGATATTAGGACGACTTTTTTTTAATTCACTTGATTGACAGGACTTTGATAGTATTGGTTTCCATGCTTATGAAGCAAAATAAGTGACACATTTAAGAATATTCAGTTTTTTGAGAGCTTTGAAATCAGGGAAAATTATTGAGAATGTTGTTGTAATATGCTTTTCATTTGAAAATTAGGAATTTTTGTGTCACTAAATTACATGATATATGATTGAACAATGATATGCATAGAGATTATAGTTGACAAAATATTTTATTGTTGATTTGGATGTTATTGAGCAAAAATAGTTTACATATTTAAGAACGTTCAATGTTTTGAAAGGGTTGAAATTTTAAAAAAGTAGCGAGATGGTCAGTCCAAATATGCTTCTGATTTGTAAATTACAAATTTTAGTGTTCATGTATTAGACCATAGATGATTGATCAATGGTTTAGATAGACCATGAGATTTGTTTAACAAGAAATGGATATTGTGGTTTTGCATATGATTTAGGAGCTGTTTTTTTTTGTAGTTTTCTGTACACATGTCAATGTTGAAATCTCCCACTAGGTACAAGGTTTTGTCTGCATCAATACATGAGAATACTTGGTTGGTGATTGTTATGATTTCTTTAAATGGAGCATTGGGTTTGGCATATAAGTTACATATGTTAATTTGATTGTTCATAGAACTTATTGTTAACGTTATTGCTTCTGTATATGGTGTTGAATGTTGTATTGTTTTAGAGACTAATATGTTTTTCTTGGTTAAAGACATTAGTCCGTGTATATGGTATGTTGAGTAACAATTGAAATCTTTGAAAAGATTATTTGTATGAGGGTCTTGGATATGTGTTTCTTGAAGGCACAAGATATCAGATGCCATGATATCAGTGTCATTGATCATGTCTTCTATATACAGGTGTAAATTGTGAGTGTTCAATGTGCACAATAATAGTTCAGAACTAGTTTTTTGTTTGATATGTTCATTTTCAAATTGCCAATGTGCTATTGATTTTAGATGAGACATTTCAAGGACTATTTTTTGTTTTATTTTGAAATTTTGTTTGATAAGAGGCTTTAACAAGAATAATGTGTGGATTGTTTTTGATCGGGACAATGTTGTATACGTTAATCCATGTTGCCTTATGCCTGTAGGATCACATGCCAAACCTTGCATAGTTAGCCCTTGAGATCTATGTATTGTTCTAGCACAAGCAAGCTGAATTGGAAATTGTTTTCTAATAGTTATTTTCTTGCTATTTGATATTTTTTGGATTGGCCTTGTGATGCGAAGTACAGGGGTCCATTGTTTATCAATACTATTGCTATAATATTGTGTAAATTTAGCACGTTGATGGTGGCCAATGTTCGGGTCATTAAATTTTATCCAAACAATTTCAAACCATTGTATATGGTATATGTTTGAAATGTTCCATTTGATCCATTGACTAGGTTGTCTTGTGTATCGTAATTACCGGCATAGATTTCTACAAGGATGTTTGGTTTCAAAAGTATTTGAGAGGGTAAAGATGTTGTATGATTATCGAGATGTATGTCATTGCAATTTTCATCTTGTTCGTCAATTGCATTTAATCTAGTTAGCTCTCCAGTAACCATTGATAACATTTTTTGATTGTGTGCATCAACATCTTTCCTTTTGTAAAACAGATAAGGGAATGTTGGGTCTATGGGTGGTGAGCACAAGCAAGTGTGATTCAAATATTCTACATCATCATCTGTTTGTGAACCTACACGTATTCTATTGAGTATTGTAATAAACTTCTCGTCAGTTTGTCGCATAGTTGATAGTAGTTCATAGTATTTTATGTTGTCTTTCCAAAAGTTGTATGGCATTAATTCAGATAGTGTTGGTGTGTTTTCAAATACTATTGAATCAAGTACAGGTTGTGCTTGATATAAATCACCACAAAAAATTGTATCGAGATTTCCAAAGTATGTTGTAGGCATTTGCATTATATCTCTTAATCGCTTGTCAATGTAACGCAGAAATGTTGCACCTACCAATGAAATCTCATCTACTAAGACTAGACGCAATTGCTGATAATGCTTTGACATTGTATCTAATATTTAAGTATTCAATGGAACAAATTCTGATTTGTTGAAAGGTTTGTGAAATGCTGAGTGTAATGTTACTCCACCTATGTTGTAGGCAGCTTTTCCTGTATAAGCAAGTACGAGACCTTTTGGTTTGTCCGGATCACTATCAATGGAGTTATTATATATGCGAAGGAGAGATTGAAATATTACTTTTGCAGTAAATGTTTTCCCAGTGCCTGCTCCACCTGTTAGGAACAAGTGCAGTGGAGTTTTGTCATTTTTAAATTTCTTCAACACAATGTCCTTTATAATTGCTTGTTGCTCACCATTTAACATTCGTCTCAATTTGAAGTACTCGACATTGTCCATGATATGTGGATGTTTTCCAATTTCAAATGCATTAGAGAATTGATTTTTTGATTTGTTAGGCTTTAGCGTTTCAAAATCTTCTTCTATGTTGTATGATTCTTTGTGTGAATTTTGATTTGAAACAATTGATTGGTTGGGAATGCATTTATTTTCAGAACATATTTTGTCTATAGCTTTGTCAATATCACCCCATTTAGTGTTGATATTGTAATTGTATTTGATACGGTTAGCATTAATTATGTTTTCATGGTATGAGTAAGCATGATGCCATGAATGGAAACCATGTTTCAATGTTTTTTCATTTATTGTGAAGGGTACATAAAGTAACAAATGTTCTCTAGAATAATTTTCCAAGTCAACATGTTTGTTAAAGTTGATAAAACGTATAATATTTGGTTTAGATTTGCGGTGCATTGGCTTGCCATCTTTTCTATATTTTGATATGAATTGTGCAAGGCAAATATGTATGATTGCTTTAGGTCGTGCTAAGTAGTTATCTATTAAAGATTTACAGGCGACATTTTCGGATTCATCTGGTTCATTGTTCAATTGTTTTATTGACTTTAGAATGAAAGTTCGATCACTATCAGAATGAATATACATTTTCTTGAACTGTAGTTTAGTGGAAGTGACAAAATAATGTGGACAACTTGTTGTGAAGACATTTGTTGCAGATTGATCAATGTATTTCCAAGTTTAGTTATCATTTTTATAGCATCAATATTATTTTGTTGATGGTCCTTACGAATTCTTTTAAATGCATTTGTCATTGTTTTATCCACTTTTGTCATGTATGAGCTGCAATACATTGCTGCAGCATATGCATTAAGCACAAATTGTGCATCTGTATTTGCTTTCCATAGATCTGGTATTTTTTTTGAAAAGCTATTATTCCATATCTGTGAAGGGCTTCGTTTTAAGAAAATTGTAGGCCTATGGATTGCTGATTTTATAGCTGTGATGTAATCATGCTCATTGAAATTGATGTCTTCGAGAAACATTTGAAAGGAGAATAATTGGTCATAATTAGATTGTTGTAATATGGAAAAGATTTTTTTTGCCATCGAAACAATAACTTCATTACTCTCTTTCAATGGTTCAAGAATCATAGTTTTTTTCATTGGTGGAAATGGGAAGTTGTATTTACAACAATGCCATTTTGATTTTCTACACTGTTTTGTATGGTGGTGTTTGTGTAGGATAGCTATTTGAGGAGTCAAATCATCAGTGTTACAAGTGATGTATTTGTAAATAAATTGTTCAATATTAGCATTTGTATCTTTTCCATAAACTGGAGCATTCTTAATCCATAAAAGAAAGTGGTCATGCTCGTTGCCACGATTCTGGAATTCAGTTACAGAGAAATAATCGAAGGCCTCTCTGAAGAAAGAGCTATCTATCAATATCAATTGTTTTAGTGCATTGATTCTATGTCTATAATACCGTACACATGTTACAGGATCTTTTTTGATGAGATAGAAAATATTGTTCTTATTTTTTGTGTCATATTCTTGTTTTGAAGATGCATAGTATGTATTGTGCAAGGTTTCAAGTGCTTTTGAAAGGTGTTCCCAGTGTTGTTCAGCACTAGTAAATGTAAGGAAAAACGTAGGTGGTCCAAGTTGTCGAATCATTGCAAACACATTTTTTTTTAATTGATGTAAATAATTCAGAGATATTCTGATTTTTTTGAAATCAACATATCCAATGTCTGATTTTAGAATCTTTTCCAGGTTAGGTTTGCATTTGACATCTTTCGCTATTAGTTTTCTGCCTTTTAACTGACCTTTACGTACTCTTATCCACATTGTAGATAAAACTTGATGTATCAGTATCTTGATAGTTTTAAAAAATAGATAGTTGTATGATTTGCAAATTGTCTATTGGAATGAAGTAGTTCCCATTTTGCAATTTTTTGATATGAGAAATTCTTGGCAATATCATCATTACGTGGGTTTCCAAAGAATAGTGTAGGAAAGTTCATTTCTTCTGCATATTTGTCTTTTAAGATTCCAATAGGTTAATGGTTTTCTGCTGGTGCAACCTCTATGATTTTGTCTTGCATTTCATGTATACATTTAGATTCTGTGAATCCATGTACCAAGGTCTCACAAGGTTTTTGGTCATCTGTATCAGACTCTGAGTCTGTTTCATTTGAGCAAAGTTCATCTACTATGTCACTTTCATCATTTGTTTCAAGAGATTGTCTCCAGGACTTATTGAGTTGAACATTTTCCTTTTTGTATAGTGCTGTTTTGCTTAATTGGCTCAAAGCTTTCATTATAATAGTTGACCCGAACCATTCCCTTCTGATATGCATTTTTATATTGTAATCATCTTTTAAGGGCAACCGCAATAGTGGATGTTTCATTGGTAGGTCGTGGCAATGCGTTTTGTATAATGTTCATGTTGACTGGGACATTGATGATAGACCCAGTCAATCCCATTTGGGGTCTTTTGTAACTTAATTCCCATATTTGTGCAAATGCAATTCTCAGTGAAACAAGGTGCTCTTCTAGTTGTGTAAGCATTTTGACGTATTGCAAAGCTTTATTCATTCGAATATGTTGTGGTGTTGCATATTTAGGAAGTTTACATTGCTTCAATGTTTTATAGCATATGCGACAAATAGAATTTGTCAATATATTGTTATTTTGATTTGTTAGTTTATAATATGTTTGCTTTTCTTTCTCTTTGAAAGCCATAATGTCTTTCTTAAAATGCAATGTTTGACAAATTGCACATGTATGTATTGGTGTATCTTGAATTTATTTTTGGAATAATTCTATTGGTGATGTTGAGCATATGCTTTTCTTGATTGTATTTTGCATTTTATGGTTAGAATGTATTTGTTGTTTGATTTTGTGAAGCGATGTAGTGTTGGCATTTGTTATTTTTTGTTTTCTAGTAAAATTAGTATCATGGCGTTGTTGATTAGTCATTAGAAATTGTTCTAGTTGCCTAGATGTGGTATCTGTTCTAGTATTGTTTGGTTGTACTAGATAAGGTATAAGTGGCTCGAAATGTCCATAGAGGGGATTTGCGTCATGAAATAAGATAGAATACGATTGTCCATGAGATGACTAGTTGAAATGTAAGTATTTTTTGCCTGATGTCATTGACCAAAGGCATATTTGTATATCCAACCACTTTGACAACCAATGAATACAAAATAAGTCGCCCCATAATCCAACTTCATTATTATTCGTGGTCTGTATTGCAGAGAAACACATTCTATGCAGGTATTCTTCAACATTTTGTATACCGTGTAATTCATGCAATGTACGATTATCCAATTCATAATTATATGATGTAATTGCTTCTGGATTGCCCAAGCCTTGAAGTAGTCTATAGTGCCATTCCGTAATTGAATTGATGTGTATTGAGATCGAAGCGAAAACTCTAGCGAGTCAAACAGGCTATCACCTACATTGTATTTAAAAACGTGAGCTCTACGCAATCCTTCATTTCTCAATGCACAGTCAATGTCTGGAATTTGAGTTTGAATTGTTAATTCATATTTTTTTACATCTATGATCTATTTTTGTTTATCAACTACTAATACTCTTGCTCTCTTCATTTTTTTTACAAATAAGGACAATGTTGTCGATATTGAAATATCAGAAATATGGTGCACCTGTAAAATGTTGATAACCATTGGTCAGACAATTTTGATCATTTATAACTATAAAAGGTATATTACAAATCAAAACTACAAGCAAGTTGTGTCCTAAAAGCAATGTCAAGTTGCAAGCTTGAAATCCATTTTTGTATTTTTTGTATTTGGTTTCCTTATCTCAAACCATAAAAAAACATTTAAAAACAATTAAATTCTATGCCAAGACATTAAACAGTTAAAATATTGTTTAAATATTATGAAAGCAATCATTATATATGGATCGTACAAATAGGCAATGCATTAGAATGAAGAAAAAAAGTATAAAGGATTTTAACCTAGAAGCTATCGCAATATCATATTCATGGAATTGCATTATTTTCTTCACAGAGTAGTGAAGCAGAAATTACCATTTGTTAGATAGTTCTGATCATTCATAGTTACAAAAGGTCTATTAAAATTCGAAATAAGAAGCAACTTTTGTCTTGAAAGCAATGTTGGCCTGTACCTTTGAAATTTATTTTGTATTTGGTTTTCTTATTTCAAATCAGAAATTAACATCTACATATAAATAAATACAATGCTAAAATACTAAACAGTCAACATAATGTATTAATATTACAAAGATAATTGCCACACACTTGTTTAGATAGTATAAACAATGCTTGAACAATTCTGAAAACAACATCTTATATTTCCTTAGTCTTTTTCTTCAGACAATTTGCAATTTTCATATATGAATAATATATTGAACATATAAATTGAAAACAATGGAAGAAACAAACAAAAAAGAGATATGAAGGAGCAAAGAACTTGAATAGATGACAATAACATTATTCAAAATTGAGTATGACTTCCAAATAATGGATTAGTATGACAATAGCATTATTCAAAATTGACTATGACTTACAAATAAACTTGAAGAGTATGAGAATAAGAATTTTGGGGTTGCTGACTGCTGTTGGTGCTGTGAGATTTCTTGGGCTTATGTCACATAAGTGGAAAATTATTGCACATTGTTAAATAGTATGTGTTCTCAAGTGGTCTTCTCACTTGTATAGTCATAAATAGAATTTTGCCACTAACATCCTCTAAATTGTGTTATCTATTTATATTTTGATACTGAATTTAACTATATCACGTATTAACAAGAAATATACTAGACATTGGTAACCTATAACAAGATCTGAAGCCAGGGAATTGAAGATGCAATAGCGAGTTTTCTTTAAAACTTGCTTGTAGTCAAAGAAGCTATTAGAAGCAGTCATTGAATCTTGCAAACTGTATAGCTATTACTGGACCATAATTGCAATTCTAGTTTTCTTGTTATTAGATCCTATAGAAATCTAGACGGGAAAAAATTGAAAACTGTTAGAACTACTTTTAACAATTTGCTTTTGTTGTATGTCTTTGCATGTATATTCAAGGATTGCTAATTAGCACCAAAGAGGTGCAATATTAACAATACATAAAATATAAGTGATATGCAAAAGTGTACTGTGTTTTTCACAAATATTAGCAACAAGGATAATATGCCCACTTGGATCAATAGAATCACAAATGATTTTAACATGAAATCATCATTAACAGGTGCAGGTATCTCTTTGGTGTTCTAGAAAGTTATATAAATTGTAATTATGGTGATGTCGACAGTTATTTCCAACTTGTTATGATTGCATTCGCTTGACTTGCATAATCTGCATATCAGCTGTCACAATGTGCTTGGAAATGTTAGCTGCATTAGAAAGCACAATTTTAGTTATCTCTTTGAAAAATTAGAAGACCATAAAAGAACAGTTTTAGAACAGTATGCATTGGTATGGAAATGCTTTCAAAAAAAAAAGTAGAAGCGCGCTATGGGCTTTTGGCAAAATACAACAAACTAGTACGGTCTAGCGACATCTCGACAAATGTTATGGCTTTTTCTATGTAAAGACTATTTTTGTTAAAGATTAAAAATAGACTTATAGTTGGTTGGAATGCAGTTGGGATGATATATCTTTGATATACTTTTCCAATTACATGTCAAAAAATAATAGCAGTCTTTGCCTTGAACCTGTGTTTTGGCGGTATCGCATGAATGTATCATAGGGATTTCAGACATTATTTTTGTTCCAATAACCACATCAGATCTTTGTGTACTAATTATTGACATATTCCCTGTTAAACTGTTTATCTCAATGTTGAAATATATATCATTTTACAGTCATCATTGTCTGCTTGTTGTAACGATTGTATGAAATCTCAATTGAGCTCTAATATATCATTGCTTGGTTGTTGTAACAATTGTATGAAATCTCAATTGAGCTCTAATATTATGTGTTCAGGTTTTACAATGATTAGAAACAAACACTTAGCAAATGACCAATTGCAATAAAAACGGTCACATGGGGTGTTGAACAATGTTTGCATTTGAAGCTTCACCCTAGAGGCTTTGGTTAAATATGAAACTACTAATTTTATGGCATATATGCTTATTTTAATCTTGTTAATTTAACCCTTTGAAATTGTTTGACCTAGACTAATGAAAATGAAGTTCAATGGGATAAATATACAAAGGGTTTCACCAAGCCCAAAAAGTAATAGGAAATTCAAAAAAAGAAACTAGGATCTATTGGTTGCAAGGCCATGGATGGCAAGGAAACTAAGTTAGTTAAAGATATAGTAAACACAAGTAGAGCTCTTTTTAATGATGTGACAAATTATAGAAAAAATCTAGAAGATTATGATTTTAAGAACAGTGTATAAAAACTTTTGGAGGGTGTTGTGTATCCTTCTATGTAAATTAGTAATTTAATAATATTAATCTAATTAGCCATATGAATATAACTACAAATTAACTCTATGTAAATTATTAACTAATAATAATTAACAACCAATAAAAGAAGAATATAATTATATTTATATCATATGGGAAATAACAATTAGTAATTAATAATTAATAATATTATATTAATATTAGTATAATCACTTCCTAAGATTATTATTATATAATAATATAATATATAAATATTAACAATATAAATATATGAATCAATGAATGAATTCTTAATATTGATAGTAATACAAATATTATATTACTACCTAATATAGTATTATATTACCACCCAACATTATAATATTATAAGTATTTATTTATTA
Source organism: Cunninghamia lanceolata (assembly GCA_027924645.1). Lineage (NCBI taxonomy): Eukaryota > Viridiplantae > Streptophyta > Pinopsida > Cupressales > Cupressaceae > Cunninghamia > Cunninghamia lanceolata. Next base: position 7,941,861 of record BSBN01000677.1, on the reverse strand, counting down.
ATTTATCATGACATAAATAATAACCTAATTATGTATAATATGTTTATCGGTATATTAGAAAACATATTATAATAGTTAAATATTATGCACCTAACATATATATATATATTATAAGGAAATACTTATAATTATATATATTATAGCAATATAATATTTATTAATAATGTATTAATACTAAAAAATATATAATTATCAATAATTATCTATTATAATCAAATGAACAATATAAACATCTTAACTCAATAAAAAACTAAATACTTTTTAACCTTTCATTTACATTTGTCAATCTTAACTTAATATTGTTTTAAGTTACAATCTAAATTAATTTGTAGGGTGTGCTTTGTCTTGTAGTATAGTGATCCCTTCATGCACGTATAATGTTTGTTTGGCTATGAGAGACTGTTTCCTATTTTGCTGATGGAGAGTGGGGCCATGGCCATCGGCCACCATAATTTATAGCCATTCACCCATCATCAACATATAATACTTCACACCCCTCTATAACATGCTCATAAAACACTTTCATAAAACATCGATTTCTATAAAATACTCACAGCGACTAATTTATAAGGATCTTTTATACACAAATAAGAGTAAGGTAAATGATTTTGACTGTTTGAATATAATTATTAATTTTAATTTATATTCAAATTTCACATCATGTGTTTTACTAAATTAGAAAAACCAAAAGGGGGAAAAATAATTATTAAGCACCACCATGGTTTTTGAAGATCACGATGTGAATAGTAAAAAAAGCAATTAAAATGCGTCTCATTATTTCTTGAGTAGCTCGATGCAAAGCTACTTTTTTCTGGTAGGGTTTTGTTTACATGTCCATGGCTTGTGAGGCCTACGCGTTCTCTTCTAAGAGTAGCACGATATATGGTCACGCTCTTTCAAGTTGAAGGGCCAACTCATAGTATTGTTTCTGTTCTAGTTTTCTGCTCTAGTTTCCATATTTTGTAGAGCAGTTTCAACAGGATTTTCTAAAAAATAGCTAGATGTCGATGACAAAGCTTTGCATATATCCAAATTTTGTTTCTTTAAAAACATTATGGCTTGGAGGCCTCTGCATTGTTCCCCGTTTGCCTTCTTTGTCCATAGGTATGCTGATAGTAGACGTTCTTGATTTTTAGAACTGTCAATCAATGAATAGATGTTTCATTCAATTTTTTTCACACCATTGGTCATAGTTTTTTAAGCATATTTTGGCTTTTCTTGTACAGGGGAAAGCAGTCTTGACTTCAAGGGTTTCAACTACAATTGTTAGTTTTGTCAAAACCCTAGGCAATAGTTTTACATTTTGCAGATTGGAACAATTCATTGAGGGGTTTGACAGATTTTTACCCTTTTTCTATGCTAATGTTTTTTAGAATAGATTCGTGCATACACTTCCAAAGGGAGACAATGATAAAGTTTCTCATAGCTCAGACCCAAGGGAAAATCTGCAATTGGGTATTTTATAGCCATATAGATACAATGGATTATCTTATCTTATATTGTGATGTCCTCCATTGCTTTTTCCGGTGTTAGAGAAATATTGTTTTTTTGGTGAAAATTTTCTAAATTGTTACCCTTTTTATACAAGGGAAAAGCTACATAATTTGAATTCTCCAACGAATGTGGCCATCAACACCTGTAGCCAGGGAAAACCGTTTGCAGTCAATCTTTCTGCGGAGGCTCTTCCAGATTTGCAAATGCTAAAAGAAGTTGCAGTTCATGCCATGTCCATCAGACAAAAGAGATCCCATGAAGAAATCAAAAATTGGGTGAAAGAGAACTGGAAGACTACTTTTGCCCTAAAATTCCTGTATAATTTTTATTTTAATTTTGGGCTTTTTTTTTTTTTTTTTTTTTTTTTGTTTTTTTTTTTTTTTTTTTCTGCACTCAACTTAAAAAGGGCAACAATTTTGAACATTTATTCAAAAATTGGAGTTAAATTCCTGCATAATTTTTATTTTAATTTTGGGATTTTTTTTTTCTCCCACAGAACTCAAGTTAAAAAGGGCAAAAATTTCCAATTTTTTTTCCCTGTGTTGTTAGCATTATGATGGTGTTCAAATCTGAAAGACCCTGGCTGGCAAAGCTATGAAGCTTTGCAGCATTGCATTTGAAGACTTCATTTTCAGGAACATTTGATTTGAGTTAATGGGTGTGTTGTGGTGTGGATTAAAAATTATAAAAAAAGAGGAGAAAGCTAGAGGAAATAAAAAAGGCGTCTGGAAATTCTATTATAAATCTATTAAAAAAGTATATAGATGCTTTTATAATAAAAAAATGCCAGAACAACTTTTTAAAGACACTAAAAAAAACACAGAACATTACATATTACATATGTATGGGCTAACTATAGAAAGAAGAGTACAAAATTGTGAGAAAGTGTTTCACCATCAAGGTAGATGTTTGGTCCATTTATATCCATTTTTTTACCATACTTTTGTTTTGGTATTGATTAAAACTCCTAGCATAACTACAACACCTAGTGAAACCACCAAAAAAATAAAAGAAACATCCTCTCGCCACTAGCGCCCAAACTGACGCCAAACTTTGCCACTACATAAAGAAGGCATAGTTTTGACATACACACTACTTAGAAGGAAAAGAGGAGTTGAGTGGGACTCACTAAACTAGCCTGAATTTAAGGCAAATTTAATGGGGAAGCTCTAAAAGCAAAAATATGAACTGGAAGTGTTGTATATTTTTTGGGCATCAAACCGACAACCTAGGTCACAGTTTTATTGGTGAAGGTGCAAAATCTGTTTTATTTTTTTCATATTTATTAATCTCATTAATAAATTAAACAAGAGAAAATCATTGTTTTTTTCAATGTTAGTGTCAAAAAGTAGCAGGGAAAACTTTACAACCATCCCAGAGGTGTACATCTGCCACCTATCCCAGACATGTACAACTGCACTCATGCAATTCATCAAGAAAGAAGACAATAGGCTTATGGAACACGCGTCAAAACATTAAAAATCAATCACCAAAGCAAAGCAAGATCCTTGACAGCATTATAGAAGGATGGCAAAAAGGTTGGTTTTCATGATGAAATATAGCCATAGATTCAGCTTCATTTACAAAGTAAGTTATGATTGCTTTTGTCCCACAAACAGCTGAAAACTCATTGTATCATTTTTCTAGAAAAGTCTAAAAGAAACAACGATACGGTTCTGTGGGTTCTCACAACTTGTTTTTAAGAAGGACTGAGTTGGCCTTTTTTCTTCTTCCCTTCACTAGAAAAAAGGTATTTGCTAGCTTTCAGTGGATAATACATCTCTAATGGAAGGCTATTTTGCTATATAGGAAAAAACTTACGCTGTAAACAGATAAGATCATATTTTTAGCCCCTAAGAAATCCATGCTTTGCTTATTGTTTTCTTTTATCGCTGTGCAGGTCAGGGAGGCGGCGATAGCTATGGGAGAGCAACAAAATGCAAAGAGCACCCTCAAATCCATGCTATGCGAAATGCAACCTTAATTTTAAGAGTTTGAGGGCATTCATTGGGATCTTGACAACATCAATCAAATTTTGGTTTGCTTGTTTGTTTTTATTCTTTTTTATATTTTCTTTCCTGGAATGGACGATAGAGAGATGGAGGATGTTATGTTAGGTTTAGGCACCAAAACTGTATTTTTTTTAATTTTTAATAAATTTATTTTCTTGAAAAGCCTCAGAGAGGCCATAACCATGGCAGACCTAAGGCCAGTTGGCAATACCAACGTCATAACCATGACAGACCTAAGGACAGTTGGCATGGTGGCCTTTGCTACGAGGTTTGTGACAACTTTTTCACCCGTTAATGCAATTCTCTTAATAGATAGCTGGTTTTCATTTGCAGCTCATGGGAATTTCAGATTTATAGCGTATTTCTTTTTTTGGTTGCTCTCCGTAAGAGTTTTGATTGCAAAAATTTGTGTTTTTTAGTTGCACTTTTTAAGGGTTTTGATTGATCAGAAGCTTTTGATTTGCAATTTTTCTTCTTGGCAAGGGCATTCAGTTTCACACTTCCAGATTACTTTCAGATTTGCTACTGCTTTGCAGACCAGAGGGAAAGCCATCTAATTCTGCAGTCAAGCCAGTGTATTGAATTAATTGAAGCTCATGTTAACTAAATATCTTTGATAAACCCTCATTTCATACCTTTTATTCCATTGCACATGCCTTCCATAGGTAGTCCCCAAAAAACAATGCCGACACAGGGTTTGAAGGGCTTTGATTTTTTGGGGAAAAAGTCGGTGAGGAGAATCTCTAGATAATTGTTATCTGTTCAAGAAAATCTTGAAATTCAAGTAATTTAAATTGCTAGATAATTGTTATCTGTAAAAAAAAATGCTGTATTTACTATTTACTTTTCAGAATTACCAACAACCTTATTTTTCTTTCTGTTGGTGTAGAAAAATAATATTTGTTTCATATATCTTAATAAGCAGCTACCCAATGAATTCTATGTATTCACCCGTCCGCAGTTTGATCTTGTTACCAGGGGAAAATAGAAGACTAGCACACCCATGAAAAGCCCTTTCATGTAATGACTTAAACATCAAGAAAACATGAAGGATTAATTTGTTTTTGCTACAATTATATATGTTTTGCCAGAGCAAAAACAAACAAATAAATTATTGTTCAGCCTTACCAAAGTTTAAGTTTCACAGGCTTGATGCAGATATCCCTTCGCAACTCCTGGTCCTTCAAAACACAAAAACATACATGCACTACAGCGATTCCTATAATTTTACTATAACTGAGCCAAACGAGGAGGTAAATAGGACTTAACCCTGTCATCTTTTAAGAACTATTAAAAACCATTAATTGACATTGCAGGAACTAATAAATACAAAATGCCATCTGTGCCGTCACTTTGCAATATGCTTCATCCACTTGCACTTTAATAAAATGACAATTTAATTATTTTTTGGAAAGAAAAATTAAATTTCTACACTTACTGTTTGATGTATCAGCCAATGGGAATAAAAATAAATCACAATTTCCTATTTAATAAATTGCCCAAAAAATTAAACACTAAAATATTTTGTTGCACTTTTTTATTCCTTAATGTCTATTGACTAAAAAAATTCAAATAATTGCATCAAAGCGATGCAATAGTTACATTCTTTACTATAACCAACAGGCTCCAATGACGATAAAGAAAGCCCCCTCACACCGTTGATTTGTTCTGATTGAATGACAATGGGGTTCTGAGAAGAACTGAAGTCCTAACACCTCAAAAAGCTCTAACGAACCTGTGGTCTATTTTGATCAAACAATGTGGATATGTAGAGTAACACTTTCGAAACAATGTCTGAGAGCCTTGATAAAGAAATTTGTGGGAGCCAGGCCCTTAAACGTAAAGAGAACATAAAGAAGGGAAGCTGACAATCCACATGGTCATCAGTCACCCATTTATTAAGACAAACGTCTTGTTATGCTTACAATCTCCCAATACAGTTGATCAATACTTATCGAATAGTCCGCTGTCTTTGAAATATGAGGTTAAAGTGCCTGTGCTTAGACCAAAACAACCCACATGGAAAGAATGTGCTGCTTGGAATGGAACATGAAGTGGGGTATATTTGAAAACTCTGCATTACCATTGTTCAAATCATATTCAGTATCTTACGAGCCCTATGAGAAAAAATAAAGGGTAAAACCTTACAAAATTGGCGAGTATATACATACTTTTTAATAGCCAAAGGTGAAGGACAATATTCGTAGAATCATCCATGTGGTAACCAGTCATTGCCTTAACCAATCACCACTTTAACAAATTAAAAGCCTTTTTAGCCTTGAATGTTCATCATCAATCGTTATATGAAATCTAATGAAACAATTGGTAGGATTAGTTAAGGAGACAATTGGCAGGATTAGTTAAGGAGACATACACTCAATACCTATGATTTGAAGGGGAATATATGTGGCAACTAATCACCACTCTCATACAATTGGAATGCTTGTCATCCTTTCAAGTTCCATGTGTCATCAATCAAGTTTGATCCAACAACTAATAAACCCAATGTCTGGTAAAGGGTAGAATCCTTAAGTTATAGTGGCACATACTTGATGCTATGATATTTGATGCTATTAACGTCACTGTTGATCATCCTAACTATTTGATGTTACAGCCAATGGGCCATGATAAATAAAATAAAAGCAACAGTTTTGAAGAAAATTCAGTCTCACGTGGCAAACAATTGAACAATGGGAAGGAAAGGAGGAGAAGCTTCTCTCAAAAGCTAAGATCATTGTTCATTGTGTGAAGTTGTTTCCAGCTGTTGGATTTTATTGTATCCCATGCTGAATGATGATAATGGGCTTTCATCCCTTAAGGAAGTTTTGGCCTAGTACGCCTAAAAAAGTATATTTAATGTGTGGTGTTACAAAAATATCCAACCGGCTGTCTTGGAATACAAATTTCTTTGTCATCATTGCAGTAGCCAAGGGAGGGCGCTACATGGTATTAATTAGAACACGATTCTTGTTGGACTGAAAACTAATCATATGTCAAGTTTATATATACATGGTTGATGTGATTTTTTTTTTATCATGGGTATGTTGACGTGTCTTTCAATATACAAAGGATGGGGAGCAAGGTAAAGCTCATTTGAAAGGGATTTAATTCTTCCAGGTATGGGATTCTTTCTTAGAGATCTTGTGTGGTTACTAGAATTTGGTAATCGGCTGCTTTACAAGGAGATATTGGTTAATATTGAATCAAGAATGGACTGACCAACATTTCTTACTACGTTATAGGTTAACTTATATAAAGGTTTAAGGACATCTTTGGATTTATCACTATGGTTAGCAATACAAACATCAAGGTTAGCATAATCATGGAAAGTTAATTTGAAAATATTTTAATCTAAGATCTATGTTAAGTTTAATCTATTTGAAATTTAAAAAACAAGAAAAACTAAGTAAGGTAGAAGAAAATAGAGATAAGACTGTTCCTCTAGAGTGACATTTTCCTTAGTTTCCAAGTGATTTAAACGAGTTTCTAGAACTATCTATGTCATGGTTTGTCTTGACACAACTAGAGAACAAAGATAATGCAATATTTAGAAGTACTTTACACCATGTAGTAATACAACAACCACCATAAGAATGCATAGGTTATAGTTGAGTATTGGTTTGAAACTCAATCAGACATGCTTCTATAGACTATAGAGACTCCATTCACAAACAAATAGTGCTTACATTCAAAAAGTGAAAATAAATACTTCTATTAAAAATGATAGGATTACGATGTTATTGAATTCTCCATTGTTTCTTAAATTTCCAACCCTTTGTTGAAAAGCTCTGATACCATATTTGAAAGATGCATGTAACTATATAGAGGTGGACTAAGTGTGCATTCACATGAGTAGACCTAGGAAATCTGTGAAGCCAAAGAATCATTGACAAGTATGTGCACTCAACAAAGAAATACTCAAGAAGAGTCCTAGTATATGACTACTCTTGAGTCACCACACGATTCGCTATGTAAAGAGACTAAGTAAACTATAACTTGCTAATGACTTGAACATTGATCTCAACAAGATGACACCTAGTGAACAAGCTTATCCTATGTGGACGATAAACCTAGGATAATAAAGTAAATATGCATAAATATAATGCACTCTAACAACCTTTACAAAGAGATACTTGTTTGGGTATATATAAGATTTAGGCTTGTTACAAAACACAAACCCATATGAAAACAACTCACAATAGACACCAACATGTGTCACAAGAGCTCACAAACAATTTAAATATGATTATAACAAATTTTCAACAAACTACAACTAGTTTTAACAAGATGAGAAGGCTTGGTGAATCCCTGGAATGCCAATTCAATCATACAAAAAAAAACTATTTAAGTATTCCTTGTGTTTACATGTGGATGCTCTTCAAATTCTCCAAACATTCTACCTTGTAGTTGTTTGCAACTACCTTCGAAAGCACCTAGAAGCTTCTCAAATTAGTTTCACACCTTCCTTGATGTCTCTGGGTTAGTTCATTACAAATCCTTACATGTAGATAAATAAATTTAATCACTAGAGAAACCATGGAGAAAAACTAGGATGGGCCACATACCTTATAACCATTATAATTTTACTTGGTGTTGCATATTCTTGCAGTTGGAGGACATTTCCCAATTTAGATCCACCTTTCTCAATTAACTGCCATGAGAAACTATTAGAACACTAGTTATATGAATCCACCATGAATCTAGTTGGATTAAAACATCAAATGCAAAGAGAAATAACATTACATTCTAAAACAAAATTAGATTTGTAATTTGGTTGGAGCAAAAATGATCCTTTTAAGACAACTTTCACCTCCGATGAAATTTTGATGCAACATAAGTCATTTTATTTTACCTTGGGTTAATCCACAATGCCACCTTTTAATCTAACAAGTTTATGGGGGGAGTAGACATAACAAAACATGAAACTCTTGATGTAAAGTTTGGTTAAATACAATTTAAGAATATATTGGATTTGGCGAGCTATTAGAGCAAAAACATTAAAAAATGTTTAAAATTGCTTTAATGTGAATATGTATGCAAAATTTTATTCAATTAGGTTTAACATAATCCATGTCCAAGTTTTCTCTTTACTAAATTGGGTTCAAAAGTTTTGGTTGGGCAGGGCATGTGTCAATTTTTTGCACTAGTTGTGGTTTCATTAGTGTATGTTAGGTGCCGTCATCTTGTGAAAATCCAATGCCACATGCCATTTTGCAAGGTTAAGGGTATTAGATTTTAAAATGTTTCCCAGGGGCCTTTTCTTGTGCAAGCCTAAAATCAATTGTAAACCCTAGATTAATCATTGTGCATAAAATCTCTAGGTTTGAGAAGATCTTAGAGGAGAAAACAAGCAAATATCTAGAAAGTTGCTCTAAAATGAATGTAGAGCTAAAATCGAATTAAGATTTAGTTGTAACATAAAAAATTGCATACACTTACAATTTCAAACTACGTTTTGTGACCACTTTGGTGTTTGCGTATCCTCTTTGCATTTCAGGCTCATGTTTGCTTCATTCTGGCTTCTTTCTCTTATTTTCATCAAATTTTGTTTTAATATTTAGTAATTCTCTTAGCCCAAAGATGATTCACAAGATTCTAAGGTAGATTCACTCAGATGCTAGTGCTTAGCGCGGACATCCGCACGTAGCGTTGGCATCCCGCAAGCATGAAACGGTCAGTGAACTATTTTGGGACATGTTGAACTATCCCCTGTGGCTGACAAGATTCTTGTAACACCTCTAAAGTTTGGATTTGCATGTGGTTTCATTTCTTCCCTCTTATTCTTTGATAATCTAACTTTTGAATCTCTTGTTCTCTTTTTGGCTCTCTTCTCTACAACTTTGGTGAAATTTTGAAGGATTCTTGGGTGAAATCTATCTCTACAACAACTATCTAGATTTTCTATGCCCTCTTGAGTTGTGGTGTTATCTCTACTAGCTATTGGAGACTTTTGCTTGCATTGTGTTCATCGAGAAGGCCCTCTCTTGCTGGGGTTTTGAAGCCATGTAATTGGATTCCAGCCCTTGAGGATTTGCAACCTCCTTCTCACTATTCAAGCTGGTAACATTGTCCTATTTTCTAGTTTAATATTCCATATTTGAATATGTTCATGCATAGTGTATTTATTTTCTTTGAAAGTTTCATGGTGTAGACCACCATTTGTTTATGCTTCATGGTGTAAACCGCCATTTGTGTGTTGTTGGGTATTCTTCCTCATAGACTAGGGAAGCTACCTTAACTTTAGTTTCATTTATTACTGCTCTTAATTCCTAGACACACGTAGGATATGAGCACACACTCTATTTTCCTATTCTCTTTACCATTCGCTGCTCGTGGAGGTAGAAATACTGAAATCAAGGCTTGATTGAGGCAAGCTCTTTGGAAAGCACAACCATTTTCCCTCTGTTCTTTGCAGGTGCTCTTGAATGAAGGCATTTCAAACATGGGAAGTTTTTTTGGCCTTCTGTTCCCTTCCCTTCTATTTCATATTATTTCATTTTCTATAGTGCATCTAGCTTTATCTTCAAACCTGTGTCACCTAGAGACTGCTAGATATTGGTTTTGTTTGCTGTTGTGTTGTACATGTATCTTGGGTCCATATAGACTTGAGCACTTTTATTTTTATGACTTTGAGGATGCTATCACTTAGCGCAGATGTACCCATGGCACGCTGTTGTCCAGGACAGTGAGCTCTTCCCTTTGGTGACAAGGTTCTATTTCTCTTCTCTTTCCACTTATGCTTTCATTTCAATGATCTTCATTTTAGATTTCTAGATATTACAATTTTTATGTTGCTTCTTATAGTTCTAGCTTTGCAAGTTGATTTAATTTCTTAGTATAGAACTAAGTAGGATCTTGCTTAAGTTATTCTTCTCCCCCTTATTGGATAGTAGCAAAATCTTCTCCTTTGGAGTTGGCTTGATCCTCGTGTAATGGTTAAAGTTTATCTCTAGTTTGAGTATTGTATTAATATTTGATTAGATTCAAACTTTAGACATTACATTAGTTTATGCCCATTTTAGGTCCAAGTTCTTCTTAGTTAAGCTTTAACCCACTTTAAAAAAAAAATTGGGTGCAAAACTTGGCTAAGTCTAATTAATGAATTTTTAAAATTTTGGGAGATATCAGAGTGGAAAACATAAAAAATGTTTCAAAATGCTCCCATATAATTCTAGATTCAAAATATTACAAATCCAATATAAGTAGATTTGGATCTGTATTCTAACCAAACTTAAGTTAATTTAGTTTTCAACCCTTGGTAATGTGGCATGATCTCATGTTTTGTAAGACTCATTCAGACATGCCAAGTATAAAGATCTTACATGTTGGGGTGGAAAATTTCAACAGAACAAATGGGAAAAACATCTAGATGACGTGGCAAAAAATTGAGGCACCTAGGTGACATGCAACAAGATCTTTTGGAGTAGTTATTTCAAATTGGTTGAAGAATGCCTAAGGGGAAAACTAGATTTGAAAAGTGAATAAAATGAAATTAATCTAGAAGTTCATTGGAGCCACAAAGGCAGTAAATAACAAAAATAGGGAACCTCGAATCCGAAATACCTTAGAATCAATTATGTCCCATTTTAGGTCCAGATATTCCTTGGAGGCAAAGGTTAAAAATGAGTCATGAGGTTCTTCAAAGAGATTTGGATGCAAATAGAATATCCACCTACATTAAAGACCATTTTGAGTCCATTGTTCTTTACACCTCCAAATGATAATAAATACCAAAGTTATATGTTAAACCCATTTAGATGTGAACTAATTATCACATAGGGTTAAATCTTGGATAGGGTCTCCTTTTAAATAGGCCAAGTCATAATAAGGGAAAGTTAGATGCAAAAAAAGATTAAACCCTAATTAAAGATGATTTTGGATCGAGACATCCTTCATAAGTCAAAAAGATGAAAATCAATTGTGATATGCTTTGATATGAATCTAGATGAGAAAAGATATCAACCTAGATTAAATCCCAATTTTGATCTTGACTAAAGATACTAAGACATAGTTTTAACAAAGAAACAAAACCTAGATGCAAAATTAAAGTAAATAACATAAACTAGATGTAGTTTGAATCCACATTGCATGCAAAAAGGAAAAAAACTTGAGGAATTAGAGTGCAAGGCTTCCTTGATGTAAATTTTTAATGAATCCAGGTTAAATCCTAGATTGAGTCCACAACCAACAATCTAAAGACACAACCCAAGGCAAATTTGAATGAAAAAGACTTTAAACCTAAAACTAAAATCCTATTGGGTCTGAATACTCAAGCCAAGCTACAAATAAAGAAGACTCAAGGTGTGAGAAATAATTCAACTAGGCATTCAAACTTTGACATTCAAATTTAAATTCAAACTAATTTTCCTTGGAAATAGAACAACTGAGCTTGAGAGACTGTAATTCAGAGAAAGATTAGTCTAAAGAAGACATGGATGACTAATACTTTCACTTGAAAAATAATAGACCTAAACCAATCAAGAGGGACAGACCATGATTAAAAAACTAAGATGATTGTGAACATGAGAAATTGAGCAATTAAACAATCACAATCGTCAAAGAAAAACCTAAAATGTTAAAGTACAAGAGAATTGGAATTCAAAGAAATTCATCAAGGAATCCCTAATTTCAATAGACCAAAATTAGAGTGTGGTGATTAGAATAGAGGATTGGAATTCAAATAAATTCATCAAGGAATCATTGATTTCAATAGACCAAAATTAGAGTGTGGTGATCATAATAGGGTATATGGTTACCCTAGATGAAGAAGAATCCTATGTAAGTTTTTGGAATAGTACTATGTGATTGGATATCTATATTAGTTGAATTAAGTTTTTTAGAATCATCATGGCTAATGTACATTTTCCTCAATAACATGTAATAGATCCCCATGGCAATTGAATGCACCATTAGTGTGTTGATATAAATCTACTAAAGTGATCTCACTTAGAAGAATCTTTGAAGAACGTATAATCATTGATGAGATCATTGTCCTAAGTTCATTTTGATCATATGACCGAGAGCTCTACCTCTATACGGTTTCACATTTTAGAACTAGAATGTTGTATCTATTGGATTAAAAGCCCACGTAGTTATGACCATCATTAAGCATTATTAGTTTAAAGGTTATTGTATGATACCAATTGAATTGGGAAAATTCCTTCTTGATATAAAACTACATTAACCCTTGGATATTGAAATATGTCTTTTGCTATTACTCTTGATATATTTTGATTTTGCAATTTTTATGTATTATACTTTAAAGGAATATGACTACATTATTGTTAGTTAATTATAAACTAAACAAATCTTAGAAGTAGATAAATTTTACTTGTTGATTTATATATTTAGCATGACAAATTTTACTCTCAAATAAGAAAGATCTTTATGTTTAAATTATTATATAAAATCTAATTCATTTAAATGCAAGATGATATTTAGATTTACAAGAACAACTACCAAGTATTCTTTTGTAGCACACCACCTTCTATGAATATTTGGTTGATATATGCACCATGGAAATAACTCGACTTTGAAATTTCCAAAAAAATATTTCAATGGTTTAAGTATTCCTTTTAAGATCTAATTGCTTTACTAGCAACGTAGCCTTTTAAGATCTAATTGCTTTAGTAGCAACCTAGCTTGTAAATGGATCATATTTATACAACAGGCTATGGAAAATTACATGTAAATTCAACACTTTTATGATTGATTTAACTTTCCTCATTCTTTTTTGGAAGATTTTTTTGTTTCCAATGGTGAAAACTAAAATTTAATGTATATTAAAATTTTAATTTATTGAACCTTTATATTTACACTGTAGGCATTCTTTATGTGAGAGTTTGTTTAAGTACATCTACAATGTTGGATTGATGGCTAAGAAGTGTTGAAAGAGGTTGAAAGACCATAAAATACAATCTTGTCCATTGATTTTATACGATAATTTATCCATAAGATTTAAAAAATCTAACAGCTTTGATTTAACATGTAAATTCCTTACAAAATCACTGCAACATTTCATTGTGATTTATGTACAGGAAGAGACTACTGAGCATCTACTGACTATGTTTGAGAAAGCTTGTCAAAGAGGGAGTTTACTTGATTTGCAAGACATTCAGTAGTGCTTTTTGTTCAACAACATCTGCAAAGTGGCATTCAGAATGGACCCAAACTGTCTCCAACTTAGCTTTCCACAATTTGAGTTTGTTGATGCCATGGACATTGCATCTCATTTGAGTTCCAAAAGAGTGTGATCTATGATAAATCCTAGTATGGAAACTCAAGTGAGCTTCGAAAAGATTTTGGCTGAAGTCACCCATGTTGTTCACGAGTTTTTGCTAGTGACATTATGCACAAAAGTACAGAAGTAGATATATTGTAATGATTAAGATTCATAATGCATAGTTTATAAATGATTACATAACATAATATATTAGGAAACAAAAATATATTAGATCTTTGCAATTCTTTAAAGTAAAGTACCTATTTATTTTGTTCTATGTTGTATGCTTTATTTGGCTTAGAATTTGAGCATGTGTCCCTTATTTTAGTTTGATATTGAGTGGCCACTATCATTTCTTTTTGCTATATGTTATATTGTTTGTATATCATATCCATTCTATGAAAGTTGTCTATGCACATGTTTGTTAGTGTTCCAATGGCTTGTTGTGGATGATACAATTTTCTATCTTTTAGATGGTCCAGAAAGATATTAGAATTTTTACATGATATTTTAGCAAAATTCAGAAACAAAAAAATCTTCCAAAAAAGAATGAGGAAAGTTAAATTAATCATAAAAGTGTTGAATTTACATGTAACTTTCCATAGCCTGTTGTATAAATATGATCCATTTACAAGCTAGGTTGCTACTTGTTGGAGTACGAGAGACACTAAGAGCGGGGGGGGGTGAATCAGTGTCATAAAACAAACTTGTTTTTGGCAACAATTAATAAACTTTACCAACCATAAACTTCAACTCTTGTATGATGAAAGCAAAACATTCATTTATGAACTGTAGTGCATTGGCAGATCAATTTGTGCACATGAATGAACAAAACAACTGTTGGTGAACTATGACAAATAATAGGGCAGCTTTATTTCTTTATTGGAAAGAGATAACTATCAGATATATTGTGCATTTGTACTATCCAATAACGAACATCATGTCACATATGCAGCAGTTAAATTATGAAATAATGAACATAAACTCATGGACAAAACAAGTGACCATAACACAAAGATTTGATGAGTGGAAAACCCTCTAGGGATGAAAAACCACTCCAGAAAATACCTCACTAGCTTAATCAAAATGTGCTTCACTAGCAAATACAGATGCCTCACTAGCTATTTGTGCCTCATTGGGATTTTCAATAATGTCTCACTGACAATAGTGCCTCACTGGCATATTTCAATCCATACAATGAAGAATACATTTTAATACAGAGGGTTACTTTGTTTCTCTTAAACCTCTGTTCTTGAATATCTCATTGAATGTTTGAGACTTCAAGAATTACATCAACTTGTGCACATATACAACTGATTACAAAATGATATTCAATCATAGTCTATTGCTTTTGATTGATTTTACAATGACTGCTCAGATCAATCAAACCCAATAGAGTATAATCTATTTATCCTTTCTTAGAAATGTCTCTCATTCTTTCACATAATAGTTTGAACAGGTAACTATAATTGTGCAACTGTCTGAGACAATTTACAACTGCCACACAAACTGTCATGATTGAAGGCGAATCTTCAATAGGGCTTCTATAATAAATGAACCATGTAATATTTTGAACAACCAAGGTTATGCAATCAAGCTGTTTGTGCAAACCACAGTTATCAAGATTGTTCAAGTAACTTTAACACCATAGAACAGTAATAAAAAATAACTTGTAACCACATCCTTTAACCATAGTTTTAATCACAACTGAATACTAAATTTTCAAACTGTCCTCATCCAATAAACCTTAACATTTTATGCATATGAATAACACAATGTAACCATAGTCTAAGAAAGGACCTTCAAACTATCTCAAACCCTAACACAAACTAATTGTGGGTAACCAAGAATAATAACCCTTTTCAACTGCCATTTACAAAAACTTAAAACCCTTTTTAATCACAGGGTAAAGTAACTGCAAATGTCTGCTTCATAATATTTACCAACCTTTGAGAAAGAACGGAAAAACAAAGAACAAAATCACCTGAAATATTAGTCGAATGAGTATCATAACTGTCAAACCCTTAAGCTTCAGCATTGTCACCTCATGAAGCAGTCAACACACAAAATAATCATGAATCACTATAGCCATGATAACCTTCATACCCTAGCTCAGTCGAGAGCTTATTTTTGAAGATCAAACCTTGCAAAATGAAATATTATGAAATCCTTTTTGTTCACTTAAATCGTTGTTACCTGCATTCCTGGTGTGCCCTAAAAGGGACCGGTAATCAACAATAGAACTTAACCCCTTTATCTGCTATTCAAGCTCGAGACCTGTTCAACAGGTTAAGATCACTTACATGGCCCAAAGTGACATCTTATAATAAAGTTTATGAATTTAAATTGATATACCACAAAAACAATTTAAATGAGCATGGTGTGTCTTGAGTGACTTTTAGTCTCCCTAACCCAGTGCATCAAATGAATATCCTTTTAAAATAAACAAATTGAAAGGAAGCTAGGTGTGTGGAAATTGCTTCCCACACTAATCTAATGAGGGGAGGAGAGTGCAAATTCAATTTTATCCTTACTGTTACAACTATGTTAACCCACTAACAGAGATATGTCAGCAAACACATAAACAAGAAAGTAAGACAGAAGAAGAGAGACACAAGATATACGTGGGGAAAACCCTTACGAGTGAAAAACCCAACACTCCAAAACACAACTCAAATGTATTATGTAAACAATGAAAGTTACAATACAACACAGAGCTGATGCTCTTATAGGAGTCTTCGACACTCATATTTGGAGATCATCCAACAGCATAATAGTACCTGTAAAACCTATAGTACATCACCTCCTCAAAGCACCTGTTTATATAGAGTATACAAGGCAATTTTGGCTCTATCTTGGAATGGGTGTCCAACATGGCCTCATTGCCCAAAACCCACGCCTATGGACACTTGTCCAACCTTGTAGAATGTTCCTGACACTTGTTAGGTCACCCCATCCCAAAGGGGTCGCCTATTCCCAAAATGGGTAATGACAAATGCTTCTATGACTCTTACAACCGTCATAGAATCTATCATAGCTGTCATAACTTACAACTGTAAGATAATCTGTCATACACATGCTATAAATAGCATATTCTCTTACAACATGTCATAACCCACCTTGGGGCGCCCAAAGATGCCTTCCTCAAAGATGTTCTTTGACACATGTCTTCACTTGTCATAGAATCACCTATTTCTGACTCTTACATGTCATAACTTTGTCACAGGAATCTGTCATGACCTTTTTGGTCAATATTCCCTTACACAACATCCAAGATGCTGACACATAGCAAAATATTCCTACCACTAAGTGGGACGCCTATCTCCTCATGTGAGGACAAAAATACATGTGGTCATATGCCATGTAGGATGACACTTCATCGTGCCAACTCCCACAATATGACAACATAGGATTTGCATCCAATTAATACAATAGGCAAATAATAAATAAATACAATGTAAAAATACAAGGAATTACCAAGGTTGAGACTTTAATTCCCAACATTCTCCCACTTGTCGAACACCTTGTAAGAGCCAATAGAGTTAACAAGATTTAAATGCTATAGGCCAAGAGGCTGATAGACTCCGAACACCATATGAACTTCTCTATGCCCACTGGTTTTGTCAATGCATCTGCAACATTCTTCAAAGTATCTACCTTCTCCAAATTTACCTTCCCATCCTCTACCATGTCTTACATGAAGTGAAACTGTACATCAATATGCTTTGTTATGGCATGAAAAGTTGGATTCTTCACAAGGCAAATTGCACTCTAACTGTCACAACTGATCGTAATCTGACCTGCATCAACACCAATATTTGAACACAATCTTTCAAGCCAAATGGCTTCCTTGCAAGCATGAGTTGTAGCCATATACTCAGCTTTAGTAGTGGACAAAGCAACCATAGGTTGTCGCTTACTCATCCAACTAATTGCACCACCAAACATAGTGAACACATAGGCACTGGTGGATCTCCTGCTGTCAATGTCACCTGCCTAATCAGAATCAACAAATCCATGAATACAAACTAAATGTGGAGGTCCTGTAGCATTACTGTGATAGCATATGGAGTACTTAGAAGTACCACTCAAATATTGGAACACTCGCTTAACTGCATCCCAATGTACCTGTCCAAGATTAGCCATAAATTGACTAAGGATTCCCACTGCTTGGGCAATGTTTGGTCTTGTACAGACCATGGCATACATCAAACTGCCAACAACACTAGCATAAGGTACTCTGCTCATGTCCTCCAACTCACTAGGAGATTTTGGACAACCACTAACAGATAACTTTGTCCCCAATGAAATAGGAACACACAATGGTCTACAATCTGCCATGCTGAACCTATCTTACATAGTCTTCACATACTTACTCTGGCTTAACCAAAGTTTTCTATTTGCTCTGTCTCTTCTGATTTCCATTCCCAGAATGTATCTGGCAGCTCCAAGATTTTTCATCTCAAACTGTGCTGACAACTAAGACTTCAAATCAAAAATCATATTCTTACCATTCCCAATCAACAACATATCGTCAACATACAATGCAATAATGAGAATGCGATCATTGTCAAATTTGTAATACACACAATGACCTGATTTTGATCTTAGATAACCAATTGACAACAAAAAGGCATCAAACTTCAAGTACCACATCATAGGAGACTGCTTCAAACCATACAAAGACATCTTAAGCTTGCAAACCAAATTTTTGTTACCTTTCTCTATGTAATGCTCTAGTTGTGACATTTAGATCTCTTCCTCCAAGTCACCATGAAGGAAAGCTATCTTCACATCCATCTATTCTACCTCTAAATCATAAGTAGCTGCAAGAGATAACAACAATCTAATGGCTGTCAGCTTTGCAACGGGAGAGAAAATTTCACCATAATCAATTCCCTCC
Organism: Cunninghamia lanceolata; assembly: GCA_027924645.1. Lineage (NCBI taxonomy): Eukaryota > Viridiplantae > Streptophyta > Pinopsida > Cupressales > Cupressaceae > Cunninghamia > Cunninghamia lanceolata. The sequence continues at coordinate 7,923,230 of BSBN01000677.1, read as the reverse complement.
ACTTGTGAGTACCCCTTCGCAACCAATCTAGCCTTGTACTTTTCAACACTGCCATCTACACCAAATTTCTTCTTGAACACCCATTTGCATCCAACATGTTTCCATCCATTAGGCAAAGGCACCAAGTCCCATGTTTTCTTCTTTTCCAAAGAAGCCATCTCATCTTCCATAGCCTCCTTCTAGGAACCTGCATCTTTCATGCCCATAGCCTCTTTCACAGTTCTAGGCTCATCAGTGTTAGTAAGTAAAGAAAAAGCACAACTAGAATCAAGTAATGTGTAACCAAACCTATCAGGTTGCTTTCTTATTCGTTTAGACCTCCTTAATGGCTAAGGTTGAGGTTCAGCTTCTTCTGAGCTTTTAGAGCTACTAGAGCTCTCCTCATCATTAGGTCTCATAGGGTCTGTCGGTTCAGTCTCCTCAGGGGTAGAAGGAAACTGAACCGCATCTTCTTTCTTTTTTGTCTATTTTGGCTGTAGAACAACGGAAGGTGTTAGCTCTTTGAATATAACACTTCTGCTCTACAACACTTTTTCAGCCACAAGATCCCAAAGCTTGTATCTTTTCACACTGACACCATAGCCAATGAAAATACATTTAATAGCCTTGTTCTCCAATTTATACCGTTTCTCCCTAGGCACATGTGCATATGCCTCACAACCAAAAACACGAAGATGCCTAACTAATGGCTTCTTACCAAACCACACCTCCATAGGTGTTTTTCCAACAAGAGCTGATGTAGGAGACCTATTTACCAGGTAGCAAGTAGTGGCAACAACTTCAACTCAAAACTTTTGTTCGAGGCTTGCTCCACTAAGCATACTCCTAGCCTTCTCCATCAGTGTCCTATTCATCCTCTTTGCAACTCCATTTTGCTGCGGAGTGTATGGAGTTGTCTTATGCCTTTCAATCCCTTGCTCTTTACAGAACTTATCAAACTCTGCTGAACAAAACTCACCACCGTTGTCAATTCTCAAACACTTAATCTTTTTACTAGTTCAATTTTCAACAAAGGCTTTAAACTCCTTAAACTGACTAAAGACTTTAGTCTTGCTTATGATAAAATAAGCCCTTGTCCTTCTACTGTAATCGTCTATGAAAGATACAAAATATACAAATTTTGAAATTGAAGGAACATTAACAGGACCAAACACATCAGAATGAATAAGATCCAATACACCAGAAGACTTGTGAGAACTAGAGTAAAACTGAACACGATTTTGCTTTCCATAAATGCAATGTTCGCAAAAGTCAAACTCGAGATTACAATCATTTAACCCCTCAACAAGGTTTTTATTTTTCAGGGTTCTAAGACCCTTCTCACCAGTGTGGCCATATCTCAGATGCCATAACATAGTCTTTTCAGTAGGAAGCTTGGCTTCCATAGCATGTGTACTACCATCAGAACTAGTTACAACAGATTTCTTCACTTCATGTTCAGATGGTGGGGATGAAGTGACTGTAGCTCTTTTCTTCAAGTTAGAAGAACTATTGCACTATGAAGTGCATGCCTCAAGCTGAAACAGAGTACCCCTCCGAGTACCCTTCGCAAGCACCATAGATCCTCTTGTCATCTTGCATCCATCCTTCGAAAAGACAACCTGCACACCTGCGTCATTCAACATACCTATAGAAAGCAAGTTCCATGCAAGGCCTGGAATGTGCATAACTCTAGTGATCCCCTTCACTCGTCCATTAGGGAATCGGATTGAGACTCTTCCACGACCAACAATCTTTAGATGAGAGTCATCACCCAGGTACACTCTTCCACCATCGAACCCTTCATATTTCGTGAACTAGTTTCAATGCGAGGTCATGTGGAATGATGCACCAAAATCAATCAACCACACATCATCAGATGCATGGGTGGCCAAGGCTGCGATGAAGGCATCACCATCATCTTGTGACTTATCAGAATCTAAATTTGGGGCTGATTTCTTTTTCTTTTTCTTCTCTTCTTTGCATTCCTTGCAGAAATTCCCATACTTGCCACAGTTCCAATTGAGAGCCTTAGACTTTCTAGGAGATTTGGATCTCCCACGGGATTTGGATATGCCCTTCTCATCTTTCTTGTCTTTCTTCTTCCCTTTGTCTTTGGGTCTTCCACGAACCACAAGAGGATCTTTGGCTGACTCAGTTGTCTTCCTCCGCATTTCTTCAGATAACAACAAGGACACCACATCTTCCATCTTGAAGGTAGTAGTGGTGCTTCCGATAGCCATGACAAGGTGATCCCATGAATCTGGCAAAGAACAAAGTAGGGTCATGCAACGATCCTCCTCCATTTTCACACCCACATATGTCAACTGTGCAACGATCATGTTGAAAGCATTCATGTGGTCTGCAATAGATCCTCCATCTTCCATCTTTAGAGTGAACAACTTCTTTTTTCAGGAAAAGTTTGTTTACCAAGGACTTGGCCTGATAAACATCACCCAACTTCTTCCAAAGATCTTTCATGCTCTTCTCGTCATGGACATTCAACAGGAGAGAGTCAGCTAAACAGAGTCTTATGAGACCCTTAGCCTTCTAATCTTTGAGGTCCCAATCATCTTGTGACATTGCTATAGGTTTCACACCAGATACGGTATCCCATAGGTCACGATCAACAAGTAGGTCCTCCATCTTGAGTTTCCACAACTCAAAATTAGTGCCATTGAATTTCTCCACCTCTAACCTTCCATATGTGGTTGCCATCTCCTTGCTGCAACAAGATACAAAATACTCTGCACAACACTCCCACTCAATCTAAGATCCACTCAAAAAACCCCTACCCAGCAGCTAGAACCAAAAACTGGCCAAGCTCTGATACTAACTGAAAGGAAGTTAGGTGTGCGAAAATCGCTTCCTACATTAATCTAATGAGGGGAAGAGAGTACAAATTCAATTTTATCCTTACTATTACAGCTATGTTAACCCACTAACAGAGATATTGCAGCAAACACATAAATAAGAAAGTAAGACAGAAGAAGAGACACAAGATATATGTGGGGAAAACCTTTACGGGTGAAAAACCCCACTCCAAAACACAACTCAAATGTATTACGTAAACAATGAAGGTTACAATACAACACAGAGCCAATGCTCTTGTAGGAGTCTTCGACACTCGTATCTAGAGATGATCTAGCAGCATAACAGTACCTGTAAAACCTATAATACATCACCTCCTCAAAGCACCTGTTTATATAGAGTATATAAGGCAATTTTGGCTCTATCTTGGAATGGGCATCCAACATGGCCTCATGGCCCAAAACCCACGCCTATGGACACTTGTCCAACCTTGTAGAATGTTCCTGACACTTGTTAGGTCACCCCATCCCAAAGAGGTTGCCTACTCCCAAAATGGGTAATGACATATGCTTCTACGACTCTTACAACCATCATAGAATCTGTCATAGCTGTCATAACTTACAACTGTAAGAGAATATATCATACACATGCTTTAAATAGCATATTCTCTTACAACATGTCATAACCCACCTTGGGGCACCCAAAGATGCCTTCCTCAAAGATGCTCTTCGACACATGTCTTCACATGTTATAGAATCACCTATTTTTGACTCTTACATATCATAACTTTGTCATAGGAATCTGTCATGACCATTTCAGTCAATATTCCCTTACACAACATCCAAGATGCTGACACATGGAAAAATATTCCTACCACTAAGTGGGACACCTATCTCGTCATGTGAGGACAAAAATACATGTGGTCATATGCCATGTAGGATGACACTTCATCATGCCAACTCCCACAATATGACAACATAGGATTTGCATCCAATTAATACAATAGGCAAATAATAAATAAATACAATGTAAAAATACAAGGAATTACCAGGGTTGAGACAACTTAATTCCCAACACAAATGAAATTATGAAGCCCTTATAATCCTTTATGCATGTATTGTCACTTTGTCACATAGACCAATCATCAAGTTCCACTGTCAAGACAAGTACAAATCTGAACCATTATGACATGATACCATATGAAGTATCATTGAAACTGTTATGCAACTATATCAAGAGACCAATGCCACTGTGTCATTAATATGCCACAGCTATGTAAATCATATGATGTATGATATCACATGCCATAGAGATAAACCATATGCCATAAGCCATTTTCCATAGAAGATCATGAGCACATTAAAGACCAAATACATAGTCAAATGTATACTGAGCATCAAATGCATATCAAATATCATAGATATGTCATAGAGCATGTATGACTATGAGCATACCATCAACAACCACAGGAGATAAATCAACTGTAATCATAGTATCATATCAACTGTCCTATCATCATAGCATAGCATGTATAGTATGTGCTATACCATTACCATTACCATGATGCTATAACCAATAACCTCTATCAACATTACAAGCCAAATGCCAACTGCTTGATGATGCTATAACCAATAACCTCTATCAACATTACAAGCCAAATACCAACTACTTGTAGAACATAGTAAATGCTAAACCTCATGAATACCAATGCCAATGCCAACAATCACTGTGCCACAAACCTGAGAGTTGGTGTATTTGTCATCAAGGACAACAACTGAGGGGCAACAAACTCCCCCTTTGTCCATGATGGCAAAACACAACTCTCTCTCATCCTTTTTGGCATCAAGACAAAGGGAAAAATAAAGTATGCGAATGCCTCAGAGATAATATAGATCAGGGATCAACATATGCCTGAAATGATAAAGAAAAATAAAAAATAGAAAGCATACCATGACTGTCCATGAAGGAGAGACATCCAGAATATCCTTAAACAGAACTGCACCATTAGCACCATGATAAGCATAAAAAGAAGCATGTATCAAAGAGGGACAACAACTGAATATGCTGATAGAAGAACATTGTCGTCATTATCAATGATCAAACCCTAGAAGAACAACTGAGTACAACCAAACAATAGAATATAACCATGCTATAGATATTACAAGAAAACTAAAATGCTGGTACTTATCATACTACTGTATTAAATGACACAACAGAGATAGAGAATATGTAGTGAAGCTCCCCCTGAAGCCAAATCTATTGTTCACATGCAACTCAACCAATAGAATTGTCCAGAGCATCATAATAATCCAAAATGGCTTGTCAGCTGAGAATATCACTTCATTGTGCAAATAACACTTGTATCATGATCATCACTTTATACTGTCACTTAATCTCAAAGCATCTAAATGTATATAGTTGTAATTATTGATACTTTACTCAAGACAAATAATCTCATATTCCATACCTATTATTCTATACTCATTTGATCACCTCCTTATCAATATGGTCAAGATTGTTATCATATCCATTGTATTTCTTAAGACACATATCATTGTGCAAGAAGAGACAACTCAAACATAATGTATAGTCTAGAACTGAAGATCATTATGACAAGATCACAACTATAGACCATGAAATATTGTGAAGATAACATATCACTACATACTGTCAATGGCACAACTACAATTAACAGTAATTAAATCATGGAGCAAGTATCATTTACCAAGAGACAGAATACTGTCACTACACTTTGAAACCTTGTTAAAGCATTGTGACTTACCAATTCATCAACATTGCAACTTTGCTTATAAAAAAAATTCGTGTTGTAAGTGCAAAACACCAAGAAATTCCATTCTTCACACTTTACACTCTATTCTTATAAGCACTGTCTAGGGTCTATATTCAATACTGAAGGCAACACTGTCCTGAGCAATGTAGAGCACTCGATCCTTGACAAGAACACAGGTAAGAACACATGGCACTGCCATACTAATCACTGAGATATTACTGTCAAATGAACTCTGCCATTATCATTTGAAATGCACTGACTTTACTTAGATATAGCAGTCAGATAATGCATTCAGATTACTGTCATTGCAATTCCACTTGTCAAATCTTGAAAGCATTGGTCAAACCATGTTCAAAGCACACTAACCTTTTTGCAATAGATAAAACTTGTCATGTATCATTGATTGAGCACAACATGGCAATATGACAACATGAATGAACTACTGTTAAGACCTATTGTGCCAACTGTAAGTAACATCACTGAATCAAATGACAACTGCTACAATAAGAAGATATAATACCAATCACTTTATGATGAGATATGATGCCAGCTACACCTTGAACTCCTCTACAAAAACATCATACATCTCTCTACAATACTGACAAATACTTTAACATGATGGAGCCTACATAATCACCTTGTAAGCACAATCATTGACCACAATATAACTTCATCAGCTTACATCTTCACTTCCAAAGAACAATATGACAAACATGACTGAAAGAAAAAGATATGAAAGACCAAAAAAATTGAACCATTGACATATACTGAAGAACAACAAAGTTATCAACACCATTATGAACTTAATTTCACAAAGCTGATATGAATAGCATCTTAGCAAAAATTATTAGGCATGAATCCAAAAACATACAAAACAAGACCAAATAATCTCCACTTGAAACTTCTTGGGGATAATAGATAGGACATGGACAACTCCCCCTAACTTCATGCCACATGTTATGCAACTGATGATGTGACTTGTGCAAAATGCACAAGTTTAAGATTTATCTTCTCTTGACCTTGTTTCTGCCTCCAAACTTTTACAGGTTCTTTCTTCCTCCATACTTTTTCAGCCTCTTTCCTTTTCCAAATTTTCAAAGCAGGTGATACTTTTCTGCAACTATGTGCTTTGTGACCATAACTACTACACCTATAACATATAATATTGTTATCTTGACCAAAAGAAAATTAATTTCTTCTAGATGATCTGAGAAAGTCATACTTTGCATTCATCCAACAATTTCTTGCAAAATGGCCAACTTTATTGCAGTTATAGCAAACATGATTGTAGTTTTGATTTGACCAGCCATAAGAACTCTTCTTTTTATCCCACCAAAAATCATTTCTTTTATAATCTCTGGCCCTATGACCATAAGCATTACATACATAGCAATAACCATGGAACTAAGAATAATTGTCCCTGATTGAATGATATTGCTTGGTAGATGAATGTCTTGAGTGTTTGTTTGTACCCCTCCTTTCATTATCAGCAACTTTATCTTTTGCTTTCTTCATGGCTTCATTTTCAGAGGCAGTGAAATTTAGGTCTATCTTCTTCCTAGGAGCATCTCTTGTCTTGGAACATTCTCCTTTCTCATAACCCAAACTAGTTGTGTCTCTGTAATACCTTTGTTTACTCAACATGTCATTCAGGCATTTAGTACTCTTTTCAAATTGAATATTCTTATGCAGCTTTGAAGAAGCTTTTTCTAGATCCTTTCTCAAAGAGACTATTTCTTTCTCTAACTTTAGACATTCAATTCTTTTCACCTCAAGATCAGAATTTGTTACATCTATTATTCTTTTTGCTTCCTCAATTTCAGCCTTTAGACTGATAATCAATTTATTAGACTCATCAACTTGTTTATTTAAGTTAACAACCTGATTTCTTGCCTCTTCAAACTCTAAAGAAACTTTTGTCAAATCTGAACATACCTTGTCTTTTGAATCTTTTTCTTATTGAAGTTGAACCTTTAATTCCTAGTTCTCTTTTTCAAGATACTTGTTCATTTCTAGAGCACATAAAAGCTCTCCTTCTATATCAACTTCACAGTGAATTTCATCGAACTCCTGTCCATCTTCATCTACAAAGAAATCTCCTTCTACATCATCAATTTCAACTACAAAATCATCAAGTTCTTGTCTACTAACATTCACATTGTCAAGACTCTTAACTGCAGGACTGATTTCTTTATGACATTTTGTATCTACATTCATGGTTGACTCATGCAACAACTCATTGCTGGACTTAACTGAGGCTTGCTTTTCATTTGTTGATTAACATTTTTCTTTTCTTTATTTGAGGCCTTATTTCTATTCTTTTTACCCATTGTACTCCACTTGCTAGGAACCCTTAAGTTGGTTAGACTTTCTTGCAAGGGTCTAGAGCCTTTGATACCACTTGTTGGAGTACGAGAGACACTGAGAGGGGGGGTGAATCAATGTCTCATAAAACAAACTTGTTTTTGGAAATAATTAATAAAGTTTACCAACCATAAACTTCAACTCTTGTATGATGAAAGCAAAACATTCATTTATAAAATGTAGTGCATTGACAAATCAATTTGTGAACATGAATGAACAAAACAACTATTGGTGAACTATGACAAATAGTAGGGTAATTTTATTTCTTTATTGGACAGAGATAGTATTAGATATATTGTGCATTTGTACTGACCCATAATGAACATCATGTCACATATGCAATAGTTAAATTATGAAACAATGAACATAAACTCATGAACAAAACAAGTGACCATAACACATAGATTTGACGAGTGGAAAACCCTCTAGGGATGAAAAACCACTCCAGAAAATGCCTCACTGGCTTAATCAAAATGTGCTTCACTAGCAAATACAGATGCCTCACTGGCTATTTGTGCCTCACTGGCATTTTCAACAATGTCTCATTGACAATAGTGCCTCACTGGCTATTTGTGCCTCACTGACTGTTTGTGCCTTACTGGCATATTTCAATCCATACAATGAATAATACAGTTTAATACAGAGGGTTACTCTGTTTCTCTTAAAGCTCTGTTCTTGAATATCTCATTGAATGTTTGAGACTTCAAGAATTACATCAACTTGTGCACATATACAACTGATTACAAAATGATATTCAATCATAGTCTATTGCTTTTGTTTGATTTTGCAATGGCTGCTCAGATCAATCAAACCTAATAGAGTATAATCTATTTATCCTTTCTCAAAAATGTTTCTCATTCTTTCACATAACAGTTTGAATAGGTAACTGTAATTGTGCAACTGTTTGAGACAATTTACAACTGCCACACAAACTATCATGACTGAAGTTGAATCTTCAATAGGGCTTCTATAATAATTGAACCATGTAATATTTTGAACAACCAAGGTTATGCAATCAAGCTGTTTGTGCAAACCATAGTTATCAAGACTGTTCAAGTAACTTTAACACCATAGAATAATAATAAAAAATAACTTGTAACCACATCGTTTAACCACAATTTTAATCACAACTGAATACTAAAATTTCAAACTGTCCTCGTCCAATAAACCCCAACATTTTATGCATATGAATATCACAATGTAACCATGATCTAAGCAAAGGACCTTCAAACTATCTCAAACCCTAACACAAACTGATTGTGGGTAACCAAGAATAATAACCATTTTCAATTGCCATTTACAAAAACCTAAAACCCTTTTTAATCATAGGGTAAAGTAACTACAAATGACTGCTTCACAATATTTACCAACCTTTGAGAAAGAACGGAAAACCAAAGAACAAAATCACCTGAAATATCAGTCGAATGAGTATCACAACTGTCAAACCTTAAGCTTCAGCATTGTCACCTCATGAAGCAGTCAACACACAAAATAATCATGAATCACTGTAGCCATGATAACCTTCATAGCCTAGCTCAGCCGAGAGCTTATTTCCGAAGATCAAACCTTGCAAAATGAAATATTATAAAATCCTTTTTGTTCACTTAAATCCTTGTTACCTGCATTCCCGGTGTGCCCTAAAAGGGACCAGTAATCAACAATAGAAGTTAACCCCTTTATCTGCTATTCAAGTTCGAGACCTGTTCAACAGGTTAAGATCACTTACATGGCCCGAAGTGGCATTTTATAATAAATTTTATGCGTTTAAATTGATATGCCACAAAATAATTTAAATGAGCATGGTGTGTCTTGAGTGACTTTTAGTCACCCTAACCTAGTGCATCAAATGAATATCCTTTTGAAATAAACAAATGACATTATGAAGCCTTTATAATCCTTTATGCATGTATTGTCACTTTGTCACATAGACCAATCATCAAGTTCCACTGTCAAGCCAAGTACAAATCTGAACCATTATGACATGATACCATATGAAATATCATTGAAACTGTTATGCAACTATATCAAGAAACCAATGCCACTATGTCATTAATATACCACAGCTATGTAAATCATATGATGTATGATATCACATGCCATAGAGATAAACCATATGCCATAAGCCATTTGCCATAGAAGATCATGAGCACATCAAAGACCAAATGCATAGTCAAATGTATATTGAGCATCAAATGCATATCAAATATCATAGAGCTGTCATAGAGCATGTATGACTATGTGATGCAGAGGCATCCACACTATAACCTTCGCATATAGCATGAATGTCTGCAGACCAACCTCATCATCATCATCTTCGCCATCATCATCATATTCCGCTTTATACTGTCAGCATCATCATCATGTTTCCCAAAACCAACAGCATCATCATATTTCGGACACTCGCAATTGTCCTCCTGCCGACTACTGTTCACCTCCTCCGCCTTCCTTCTAACATCATCATCATGATGTTCAGCGGGCGCAAACATCCTCCGGTTGCACTGTTCATCGGGCTCCGAACTCCATCGTCATCATCATGATCTCCGACTCTACCTTCGTCAGCAGGATATCCAAATATCCGGTTGCTCAAAGATCCTGATGACGATCACCTTCAGCAGTTTACCTTCGATGCTCCGCTAGCCGACGATACAAGCAACAGCATCATGATATAACTTTATCCGGTTCTCTTCGAAACCTCCTGATGATGATGTTAACACAACTTCCTGCCACGGACTTCCGCCGATACCTTAGCACTTAACGACGGCAGTATAAACTCGTATAAGGGGATATCTCAATATCCTGATGACGATGACGTCATATCCTGATGACGATGACGTCACCCAATATCCTGATGACCTCTTCAACACTTAGTCAAAAAACTCGAACTTCCTCTCCCGCATCTACTCGCGATACGCGGATGTTTGGCACTTCCGATATGATGATCCTGATGCCGATACACTCCAGCTCGGCTCCTCTAGATGATGATGATCACCCCGACGCACTTGCACTTCATGCAACCGACAACATCATGCTCTCCTTCACTTATCCGGATGACGATATCCGAACTGTCTGCAGGATATTTGCAGAAATATCCTGATGATGCCGTTTTTGGCGAACTTCTTCACTTAGCGAAATCTCACTTCGCCGATCCTCCAGGGATGACCTGATCCAACCTCAGGGTGATCTTCCAACTCAAACTTCTCAACTTGACCTAGCACATGAGGATGCTAGGCTTCTCAACATCTGTCGACCGCGATCCTGCACACCTGCATGCAAACAAAACACAAACTACCTACTAACCTACTGTACATTGCCATTCCACCGATCAGATGAGTCAACCGGTGGAATGGATCAGTGAATCCATGAAGTCTCTCAAACCAGCAAATTAATCAAGTAATGGAATGCAACCAGAGCAAGAACACAAACAGGATCTCTTTATTGATTTCAAAAGATGCAATACAATGATCAACTTCTCTCTCAGTCTCACTCTCTGCAACCTAGCTCGATCGATGATATCTGTCTGTATGTCCAATATCAACCGATCTCATGCTTATAAAGACTTTCCTACGAGTACTACTGACCCGACTCCAAGCGGCTGGGAACTCTCCAAACGGCTGGGAGATCCCACCGAACACGCATCATGACAACTGTCTTAACTAACTAGCTAAAAATAGCAAAAGCCTGGTCAGCATGATCTTATCATGATCAGCTTGACCTTATTACATGCAACTGGTCTTAACAGACCTTCTTGGAAACATAAACAGGACCTAAACTACTAACTGCCTTAGCCAGACCAGCTGTCAGGTAGGTGCTCCTGCACCACTATGAGCATACCATCAACAACCACAGGAGATAAATCAACTGTAATCATAGTATCATATCAACTGTCCTATCATCATAGCATAGCATGTATAGTATGTGCTATACCATTACCATTACCATGTTGCTATAACCAATAACCTCTGTCAACATTACAAGCCAAATACCAACTACTTGATGATGCTATAACCAATAACCTTTGTCAAAATTACAAGCCAAATGCCAATTGCTTGTAGTGCATAGTAAATGCTAAACCTCATGAATTCCAATGCCAATGCCAATAGTCACTGTGCCACAAACCTGAGAGTTGGTGTATTTGTCATCAAGGACAACAACGGAGGGGCAACACTACTAAAGCAATTAGATCTTAAAAGGCTAGGTTGCTAGTAAAGCAATTAGATCTTAAAAGGAATACTTAAACCATTGAAATACATTTTTGGAAATTCCAAAGTCAAGTTTTTTCCATGATGCATATATCAACCAAATATTCATAGAAGGTGGTGTGCTACAAAAGAATACTTGGTAGTTGTTCTTGTAAATCTAAATACCATCTTCCATTTAAATGAATTAGATTTTATATAATAATGTAAACATAAAGATGTTTCTTATTTGAGAGTAAAATTTGTCATGCTAAATATATAAATCAACAAGTAAATTGATATATTTTGATTTTGCAATTTTTATGTATTATACTATAATGGAATATGACTACATTATTGTCAGTTAATTATAAACTAAACAAATCTAAGAAGTGGATAAATTTTACTTGTTGATTTATATATTTAGCATGACAAATTTAACTCTCAAATAAGAAACATCTTTATGTTTAAATTATTATATAAAATCTAATTCATTTAAATGGAAGATGGTATTTAGATTTACAAGAACTACTACCAAGTGTTCTTTTGTAGCACACCACCTTCTATGAATATTTGGTTGATATATGCACCATGGAAATAACTTGACTTTGGAATTTCCAAAAATTTATTTCAATGGTTTAAGTATTCCTTTTAAGATCTAATTGCTTTACTAGCAACCTAGCCTTTTAAGATCTAATTGCTTTAGTAGCAACCTAGTAAGTGGATCATATTTATACAACAAACTATGGAAAGTTACATGTAAATTCAACACTTTTATGATTGATTTAACTTTCCTCATTCTTTTTTGGAAGTTTTTTTTTGTTTCCAATGGTGAAAACTAAAATTTAATGTATATTAAAATTTTAATTTATTGAACCTTTATATTTACATTATAGGCATTCTTTATGTGAAAGAGTTTATTTAATAACATCTACAATGTTGGATTGATGGCTAAGAAGTGGTGAAAGAGGTTGAAAGACCATAAAATACAATCTTGTCCATTGATTTTATACGATAATTTGTTGATAAGATTTAAAAAATCTAATAGCTTTGATTTAGCATGTAAATTCCTTACAAAATCACTGTAAAATTTCATTGTGATGTATGTGCAGGCAGAGACTACTGAGCATCTACTGACTATGTTTGAGAAAGCTTGTCAAAATAGAGTTTACTTGATTTGCAAGACATTCAATAGTGCTTTTTGTTCGAGAACATCTGCAAAGTGGCATTCAGAATGGACCCAAACTGTCTCCAGCTTAGCTTTCCACAATTTGAGTTTGCAGATGCCATGGACATTGCATCTCATTTGAGTTCCAAAAGAGTGTGATCTATGATAAAGCCTAGTATGGAAACTCAAGTGAGCTTTGAAAAGATTCTGGTTGAAGTCGCCCATGTTGTTCACGAGTTTTTGCTAGTGACATTATGCACAAAAGTACAAAAGTAGATATGTTGTAATAATTAAGATTCATAATGAATAGTTTATAAATGATTACATAACATAATATATTAGAAAACAATAATATATTAAATCTTTGCAATTCTTTAAAGTAAAGTACCTGTTTATTTTGTTCTATGTTGTATGCTTTATTTGGCTTAGAATTTGAGCATGTGTCCCTTATTTTAGTTTGATATTGAGTGGCCACTGTCATTTCTTTTTGCTATATGTTATATTGTTTGTATATCATATCCATTCTATGAAAGTTGTCTATGCACATGTTTGTTAGTGTTCCAATGGCTTGTTGTGGATGATACAATTTTCTATCTTTCAGATGGTCCAGAAAGGTATTGGAGTTTTTACATGATATTTAAGCAAAATTCAGCAACAGTCAGAAATCTTAGGGAAGCTTTGGAGCTAATGGATACATGTTTCGTAACATTTAACAAAAATATGTCTATAAATTCTCAAATTTGCACTATAAATTAGGCAGTCTTCCAATTAATTTCATTCAGTTTTCTTGTCTAGAAGTGCATATTTGTTTCTGTATGTCCAGCCAATTCTAAATTATTAGTATACCTGGGCCATGTTTAAACAAAATTGTCTTTGGATTTTATTATGCATCTCTTTGTTTTTTCAATGCTTGACTAGTGAAATATGTGATTCTCTAAAAACAACTTATGTCTTCTAAGTTTAATCAAATTATTTGATTCTCTTTCGTCATGGACCTATCAAGTGCATTCATGGTTGGTTCATCTACAAAATATAATCAATATGCAATTTATTAGATATAGTTAAGATAATATATGGGAACCTCTTGACTAGGAGTTAAACCTCATAAGGAACAATGATCAAATAACTAAATGTGTAAGGCTCAATCACTTTGCGACCTTAGTCACACCCCATATGCTTTATGACTATAACAAATTTATCCACTTTTGGAACAATTAATCATCTTGTACAATATTATACCATAATATGTGGTTATTCATCTTAAACAGATAATGATAATTAGTTTTCTTTGTGATTGCTGTGTTAATGTGGGTAATGAGATTTAACCGTAATTAGCAAGAGTCGAATTGGATTCAGAACCTAAAGTAGAGTTTATGATATTATTGTCTTTTAATCATATGGGTTATGCCTATGTGGCTACCTTCCCTAGGAAGAAGATTACCTTTGATTGTATTTAGGACCTAATTAATTTTAGGATGACATGGATGTTCAAATTAGTGACATTTGATTGCCATGTGGCACTTTCATTTACTCTTACATTTTGGAATTTACTTAAATTGTTAGTTAGCTTTAGTGGTTATACAATACCCCGATGAACTTGAGTTAACCCTAAATAGTGGTAGTGCTAAATCTGATACATGGAGGACTCCTAGTAAGTGAATTATTCATATTAGGGGTGCACAATATTTTGGTAGTTGTAAATTACTCACATATAGTTATTTAAATAAAATTGAATAATATGATGAAATATCATTGCTAACCCTAGTCTTTATAATTTGCCATGTCCCTGACTCCTCTACTAACCCTAGCCCTTGATTCAAAATTTTCTCTCTTGCCTAGTGCATTTGTTGATGTTCACGTGGGTTTGGACATGTTTGGAGCTGTGCACGTGGGGGCCATGTCTCCCCCAGTTGTGGCGTTTGTAGACTTGTCCGCGTCCATTCCATCATTCCTTGGTGATGGTTTTGTTCCTGCGACCTTTCTGCCGCTCCATGGCGATGCTTCTGTTCATGCGCTGTCTGAAGGCAAAATGATGGAGGTGACAATACGGGTGGCATGTTGTTGGGTGAGGCCCTTGACTCATTTGGCAGTTCTGCTCCTACACAAGGCCTGAAACGTGGCTCATCCTATGTGGCCATTGTAGGGAAGGGGTCTCCGTCTTGCCCACGTGACAAATTCCAGCCCATCCATTGTGCTCATTCCTCCCTTGTCATTGTGTGTGGTAGGGAAGTGCTTGAAACTGAAATTTTTTATGCTTTCCATAGCTTGGTTTACAGATTTACCAATTTGTGGCTCGCTCGCTCTCTCTCTCTCTTTCTTTCTTTTGTCTTTTTTCTTTTTCTTTCTTTTTTTTTTGGGATGAAAATGCAAGTTATTCTCTCTTTCTGATTTGTACATGTGTGTTTCAAATTTGTGGCAACTTCTTATTGAAGGTAAAATTGATTTGTACATGTGGGTTTCAAATTTGTGGCAACTTCTTATTGAAGGTAAAATTGAGCTTTACTCTCGTGTTAGGGATTTTTTTATTGCGACATTTGAATCTTCACATGACATGGATTTGATTTTGGATTGACGGTTGTGGATGTGGGCGAGCATTCCCTTTCTCTCAAGCCATGGTCTACCTCTTTCAAATCGCTCTTAGAACCACTTAATATCAAGCTAGTTTGGGTTAGACTGCCTCATCTCTCACTTTAGTTTTGAGATGATTCATGTTATGAGGCCATCGACAATGCTATCGGTCATTTTTGAAGGTTGATTCAACCACTACCCTCATGGGTCACCCTACTTTTGCTTGTATTTTAGTGGATATTGACACCTCTAAGGCTCTTCCTTGGGATGTTGTTTTGATGGTTGAGGATAGGCCTTGGACTTAGCCACTTGATTATGAGGGTATCCCCTTCCAATGCAAACAATGTTTTTCCATAGGACACATGGCTTCTCGTCGTAAGGTGGGACCTACTACACGGTGGAAGAATGCCTTCACTGACCACTTGATTATTGGTGATTTTGACTCTCGGGATGACATGCCTTCTTCTCCCATTTCCTCTGCAACAAATCTCATGCCTAAGGTGCTTTCCCCAAGGGGCGGTTTAGATTTGGAAATTTCCTTGACTCCTATCGAGAGTTCTTTTGAACTGTTTCTAGTTGATCCTTTGTTAGCTCCCATCCCCCCTTTAGCTCATTGTGATGAGGCCCCTACTCTAGCTATGTCTTCTGTTTCTATGTGGCATTTGACTACCGTAGATAGACATCTTTCCTCCTTGTGGGAGGTGGCTTTGGCTAAGGTTGGAATAGAGGATTCTCCTCTCCTTTCTCCTCAATCAGAGGATTCAAATAATGATATTTCCTAGATGATTGTTCGTTGTAGGATGAGGGGTCTTCCCAGATTTGTGTTAGGGTTTCACCCTCAAGTCAAGGGTTTGTAGATTGCTCATTCGGAATCTGATGTGGTGTAGGGTGCTTTTCCCTAGGGAAGCTTGGCTACAACTTTGTAAGGTTTCAGGTCTTGTAAAACCCGAGTTTTCCTTTGTGTGTTGGGAGTTTGATCCCAATGGCAGCTTGGTTGCAGCTTTGTAAGGTTTCAGGACCTATCAAAACTTGAGGTTGTTGTACAAGGTTTATGGTCCCTTCAAAACCAACTTATCCTAATCAAAACCCTAGTCTTTATAATACTGTTTGAATGAGTAGTTAAATGATAAATAGACTTGAGTATGATTTTAATGGATAATAAATGTTGTGAGGACACTAATTTAAATGTTCGGTGAAATATTGACATGTTTTAATTTAAATAATAAAATTATGATTTTAATATGAATACTGGTTTACAAAAAATTGCTATAGGTTATTATTGCATTGTACATTAGTAAATATTATGGATCTAACCATGTGAGATGTAATTTTGTTACTAGCTATTGTGATGAGTCATGATTACTAGGCATGTGATTGCTTTTAAATATTATAGGTGAATAGTGTAATTTTTAATCATGTTGCTTCAGCTATATATTCTATATGTATTTGATGTGTACATCGAGTGTGCAAGTATATTTATAAGTTGACCAATGAGAGAATGAGAGATTAATCGAAAACCTTAGCCACCCTTTCACTTCACCTCATGAAATAATGGGAACTTGATTGTGTTTTCGAGTTACAACATCGTCTTAGTCCATGAGATGATTGGAACCCCCTTATATCAAGCCTTATTAGCAACTTAAAATGTTTTACCTTGTTTTAAGCAATTTAAATTAGTGTATTTCATTTCTGATAATATTTTCAATGCATAAAATATTCCTTTTTGTGTAAACCTAGCTTTACACTTGTGGTCAATTTGAAAAGGAGCTAAAATATTTTGTGGTTTTGGGTGACAATAGCCAACTCTAGCAAGTACCTATGGGGTAGGCACTCTTTGGGATTTGTATTTTGAGTGTTGGGTGAATTTAGTACACACCTAACCCCCTTGGGGAGACCATGCCATTAAGAGACATGTAAGAGGTTGAGTGTGACCATACCATTAGGAGGCATGTAAGAGGTTAAGTGTGAGCTTTGCCAAATCAACCCTCTTCTCTTCCCAAGGACATTTGTGTAAGTGAAGTGTTGAGTACACCCCACTCCACCATACCTTGCCAATGTGGGTGCACATGGGTAAAATAATCCAAAAAAGATATGTATGTTGATATGGTTCTTTTTGTGTTGTTAAGTACTAATGTAAATGTAACAGTAAATTAAATGTTTTTCCTCTAACAATAAGAGCTGAGTCTAATCTATTCGCTAAAGATACACACACACAAGCAATGCAAATAAGAACTAACAAACACTAGTTTAGGAAACACAAAACACAAATAAAACGAAACAAAATGCACCTAGAGAGACTGGCAATTGTTGGATTCAGGATTATGACTATTTGTAGAGGTTCTAAACTAAATTTTATCATTTTATGCACTCAAGACTTTGTGTCCTAGAATTGGTGTGCTTAGGGGCATTAGGGAGAAGTCTAGGGTCGAGGAAAAGTTCTTAAGGTCATAGGAACTTAAAACTTTCTGAGTTTGTTCAGAACATGCTCTTGATCAAAACTCAGTATGGACACCTATCACAAAAATGAATAGAATATTGAACAAAATGACAAAACATATGTCAAGTCAACTCATATATACTAAAAAAAAACAAAAATATAGAGAGGCACACCTAGTTTTAGGGATGGACACCACCAAATTGACATCTATAAACCACTAGGAGGTTGCAAACCAAATTTCATTGAATTCTAAGACCAAGAATTTGCCTCCTAGAGCTAGTGCACCCAAGGTTGGGGAGAAGTCTAGGGGATGAACCTAGGGGTGGGAAGAAATAGGGGGAATGCACCTAGGGGTGGGAAGAAGTATGGGGAATGCACCTAGGGGTGGGGAGAAGTTTGGGCTTGAGGCTAAGTCTAATATCTTTGATTGACTTGGAAATTTAAGGGAAGGTTCTTATCACCATTCTAAGAAAAAAATTGTACTGGAAATTTGTTGAATTATTCATAGATTGTCCCAGTTTGACTTGCAAGCACAAAGATCCTATGGAAACATCTAGAAAACAAATGGTCAAAGGGGTTTTTTACTTTCTTCAACCCCCTTGTGGGCTTTCAAGCTTGGATCTACATAACATAAAACTACTAACATGAAATTGATAAACAAATTTATACATATAAATCATACCTATTCTAAGAATAAACAATACATTTTAAGTGAATAGGTAACTAGGAGGTGATGCAAGAAAATTTGTTAGAAGGGGTCTTAGAGGATGACATAAACTATGCAAATGGTAACAAAAATTAGCAAGGGTGGTAAGGTTGGAAAGGTGTTTGAAGTAGGAAGGTGAAAAAATTGGTTTGAATAAGATATGATCGATTTGGGGGAGAAGCAAAGGAAACACTAAAACTAGGCCTTCTAGAGTTTGCAATGGAGATGGATGATGGGTGATGGAAAGAGATAAACAAATGAAAATACAAAACTATAAATTTGATACAAAAATAAAGGGGATTGATACATGGGACTAAACAGACTAATGTGTAATGAGGATTTGGGATTTATGATGTAAATTGAAAACAAAAACTAAAGCTATGATGACCCAGGCTTGCAATAGAGCTAGGAGAGGATGGGAGGATGAAAATAATGGAAAAATGGGTATGTGAGTTGATGGAAATGGATGAGGAGGGATGGGGTATGGCTAAGGAGTGAGGGTATGTAGATTATAAGCTAAAATAAAGTGAAAATCAAACTATTATAATAAGAAAGCTAAACTAACTAGCGTAAAACCATAAAAATATGATATGATTAATTTGGCTATAGAGGCTGCTATGATGCTCCCAAAAATTTCTTAAAAATATAAAATAAAAGATATCTCACCATATAAATACTCTAATCACTAACATATGCTTTCTTATTTGGAAAATTTTTCGTAAAAATTACTCGCAAAGCAAAAGGTTGTTGTTTTAGTTATAAAAAATGAGATTAAGAGATTTTTTTTTTATAAGATTTTAGAGAAAATTCAAGATGGAAACTTGGTTCACCCTATTGGTTACCATTAAATGAGCTTGGTGTGAAAAATTTATCTTTCTTGGATGATGAGGATGCCACCTCACGCTTGTGCCCAAGGGTGGGGAGAAGCCCCAAGGCTTGAGGAAACTTACTTTCCTAGGACAAATGAAAGGGAAAATTTTCCACCCAAGAGTGGTGGTTCCCAATCATGAATAGGTTTTAAAAGTGAGATTTTAGGAGCTAAGAGGTGGTTATTGCACTAGTTTTAATAATTAGGATCTTAATAAATAATTTTATTAAAAGGATTAAAAGGTGGTAAGGAAAGAGGGGTGACGGTTCATGAGGAAGGGAAAAACACCTAGGATAACGAGATGAAAGAAAATAAATAATAAATCAAAAGGATGAACACATAAAGGATGAAGGGGACATAGGAAATCTAGGACAAGGATGGGGAAAGCAAGAAAGAGGGTCCAAAAAGAGGTGAAAATAAGCATGCGACAGGATGACTAAAATGAGTGCAAAACACAACAAAGGAAATTGCAAAGTAATGCAATTTATGTTCTTACATTTTGTCTCCACTTTAGTAGACTTATGAATCACTAAGGAAAAAGTTTGATAAAATAGACTACAATAAATTATAAAATATAGACAATGTATTATACCATAGGAGAGATACTATTCTTTGATTTGGTTTTGGTATTCATTCTTGCACATGTACCTATCCTTGCAAAGACATCTGTAAAAAGAGTAGTCATTGTATGCCAACAATAGCAAACATCCACACATACTAAGGACACACAAACATAAAGGGGAATAAAAACACATGTGAAATGCAATGCACATCTAATATGCTACTATGCTATAATATGCTTGTAGAATAGCTAAAAGGTGCCACAAAAATTTTAACCATTTATTTTGGGAGAGGGATCTATAAAGATCTACTCTATAGAGGAAATTGAGGAGAGGAAGAATGAAAATGACCCATGTTAGAAATAAGAGGATGACCTTGGATAAAGGTAAAGGATAACTAGAAACTAGGTACACAAAATAGGATAACAATGACAAGGGTTGTAGGATAGCCACTGATGAGTGTCAGGTAGCACTCGTTTAAACATCTTTTTACTCTCTTTTTCCCATCTATTCATACTACCTGTCCTAGTATTTGCATGATAGAAACTGTAAAGTCTAGTTTAATTATGCTAATAAGAGATGAAGTGCTGAAGATTATTGTTCTAATGAAAAGACTTATGTTGTAGTGAAACTGACGAAATTGTACAGAATTATCTCTTTTTGTTTTCACAGGTGTCTATTTCACAGGTGGCAAGCAATTTTAAAGAACTCTAGAGGTAATCCTAATTATCTTTGGAGCCTGGTATGAAGGACACTACAAGGTACTCTAATGTTTTCTAGCTTGTTGGAGGATCTCTGGAGTAGGAAGTAGAGCATAAAAGACGATGATCTCCGGAGCTATGTCTCAGCAGCTTCTTGGAGCATCTCTGGAGCTGCTGGCAACAACTTGACATCTCTAGAGCTACACAAAATCTCTGGCACCGTTGACTACCAAGAATCTCTAGGGTGACTAAAGTGCTATGGAGCCCACCTATTCAAGCCTGAATGTCCTAGCAGATGACTCCAGTTGTCCACGGGAACATGATACACTTTCACTTGTCTTTACATGAGATTAGAAGATTTCTCTCGGTCTGCTATTTTGGGAAATTAAGTTCCTTTTTATCAGGCCTTGCTACCTATTATTGTTATAAGTTAAACTCTGAATCTAGTGGTACCTTTAGTATCACTAGAGTCCTCTTTCAGAGTTTGCATGATAATATTTTAGATGGACAATTGCATGTTTTAGTTTAGAATAAGAGATTGTTTATATCTCAAGATGAACTGATTAGGTGAAATAGTTAACTCTAGTAATATCATGTCGCTTAGACTGATATATATTTGGATAGGAACAATAGAATAATAATCAGGATTTTATAGCAGTATTATGTAATTTCATTTTCAGAGAAGAAACATATACTTTTGAATACAATATACTTTGATAGATTGGATTAAAGGGAGTTGTGCTGCTACACTTTTATTCTGAGTTTCTTGTTTAGCCTTCAGTTCTGAAGGTGTGGAGAAAGGGCCCACTCCCACCAACGGATATGAGGCTAGCATCTTTTCTTTGTTGTCTTATTACAATTTTAATTAGAAGTATAATTTTCTTGCTTCCATAGGATAGATCAATTATTGTCAAAGTAGTTTAGTTTCCATTTAAATGCATGTTTCTAGTTTTTGTGTGAATTAGATAGATTCATTCAGTAATTTACTGCTTTAGTCTTTAGATGATATTTCCTTTCAAGTAGATGATCAACAACATTGATTTATTAGGACATTTCAATTTAGTATGTTAGCTAAGGACTGTTGATTATTAGGTTTCTTATTGCAAATAGCTAAGGACAAAACCTGGATTTGACACATGAAAACATGATTAAATGCAAGGTACAATGACCCTTGTCATTTTTGGTGTTGTTGCTGGGGATATGTGTTAATAAGAAAACCCTATTTAGCAGTCCTTTTAGATTAAACTGAATATGTATGGTTAGACCTAGGGATTCAAAAGGTAGATACATTAAACAAATACCCAAGCAACAAACTGTAGGTGAAAGCAGTAGGGTGGTACAAGATCTTGTTGAAGAGGAAGAGGAACACTTAGAGCCTACCTTGGAAATCACACCCCAATTAGACATTTCAAAATCTTTCACTCTTTGAGTATATTCAAGAACTACAGGAGAGACACCGGGAAAATATGTTAATAGGATCCATTTTACCAGAAACTCACACTAAATCTTGGGAAGAAGAAGCATCAGACATGGGGGATAATCATAATGATGAGGTAGATCCTTTGCATGAGAATGCAAGAACCTTCTCATACCCCATTTTTCTTGCTCCTGGAGATAATGCCCCTATGAAGAACATTTCACCTTCAAACCTACCAACATTCAAGGGTCTTGCTTCTGAGGATCCAAATCAGTTTCTGTTTGAGTTTAAGGTCTTATACTGTACATATGATTACGGATCAAATAATCAAAAACTCAAACTTTTCCCATCTACACTGAAAGATTCTTCCATGAGGTGGTTCATGGGTTTAGTCCCAGACTCCATTCACTCATGGGGCCAAATGGAAATTGAGTTCTTGGACAAATACTAGGACTACTATAGAATTAGTGATAGAAAGGAGGAGCTGTTCAGAACTAAGCAAAAGGAAGATGAAAGTTTAGAAGACTACCTAGATAGATTCAACTTTTCCCTAAGGAGATGGAAAACCCATAGCTCACAGCTTAGCCAAAACTTTGTTTATAAAAGGGTTGGACAAATAATCAAAACATGCATTGGACCTAATGGGGAGAGGGAATATCAACAAAATAGTCATGCCCGTTATAGAGGAAATCTATAGAAACTACTCTAGAACACAGGATGGAGTGAGGACACCAAGGTCCTTAAAAGGGAAGAATGATATAGGACAGTTAATGAAGGAGTTTGTAAACCTAAAAATAGATATCTTAGTCCAGTTGAATACCATGTTAGATAGGATTCAGGCAAAAACTAGAACAATTGAACAAAACAGAATAACTAAACCTCTTTCAATATACTATCCTAGGTGTAGGAACAAACACCTCTTGATAAAATACCCATTCGATAAGTCAGAGATCTACCAAATCTGTGACAAAGAACACCCTACCAGTCATTGTGATTAGCTCCCAACCCTAAAAAGGCTGACTAAAAAGAATGCCATAATAGAAGAGGAGTTGAACTATGTAGGGCAAAAATAAATTGGCCATTTCTCATACAACCAATACCCAAATCAAGCTTCCTATAGGGGTCCTTCAAACTTGGGAAACAATCAATGGAATCCAACTTGGCAGTGACCTCAAAACATTCCTCCATGGGTACCACAAGACTGGCCAAGCCAATAATGGAAGAACCACCAGTGGAAAAACCAACCTTGGGGAAACCAACAATGGCCACAACAACTTCCATCACAATATGGACCACAAAATGTGCAGCCTCAGTGGGGTCCTCAACAGGGTTACAATCAACAATACCAAGGACAACCGAGACGTTTCCAACCTCAACAACAAGCACTCCTAACTGGACCCCCCAACACACAGGAATAGTCACAAAATGAGCTAGTTAGTCAACCACCCTTACCAGCTCAACCTGTAGCAAATCCATAAAATAAACAGGGGGCAACTATTTACATGACAGAGCAAGAAAACATGGTTGGTGTAAATGCTATTTATCTAAACAACCTCCAACTACGATCTGGGAAAGCATTACCAAGACCATCTCCTCTGCTCATAGTTGAAGTAACTGATGATATGGAACCTGAAAATCCATCCACTCAACCCTAGGATAAGATTACTATTGAAACTGTGCCAAAAGAATAGCTCGTAGGTAACTCCGGAGTTCCTCCTAAAGGAACATCTCTGAAGATCACCTCTGGGGCTACTTCTGAGATGAACTCTAGAGCTGCTCCAGAGACTGAAAAGCAAGCACCTTACCTAGAATGGCTCAAACAACATGTCCCTTAGAAAAAAGTCCTACAAAAACATGTCCAACCTACCATTGAATCAGAACTTTTATAGGAAATCAGGTAGCTAAACATTGAAATTCCACTCCAACAAGCAATTAGGGATGTTCCTAAATTGAACCAATTTATCAAATAACATTGTGTTAAAACCCAGGGTAGAAAGAAAAACTTTCCTACTACCATTTAGGTGGAAGGAAAAGTAGTAGATCTTCTTGTGGGAGAGATGCTCCTCCTAAAATATGGGGATCCTGGGAACCCTGTCATAACTGTCCACATTTCAGGGGTAGAAATATCTAATGTTTTGGTTGACCTGGGGGCAGCAATAAACGTAATGACAGTTCACACCTTGGACAAATTATCCCTTACTGGTGTTCAGACCACATCCATAATTCTCCAATTGGCTGATCAGTTAGTGGCCATTCTAAAGGGGGTGTTAACTAATGTTCCAGTTATTGTGGAATCATGGGAATTCCCAGTGGACTTTCTGATATTGGAGCCTAGAAACCAAAGGAATGCTTATCCTTTGATTCTAGGAAGGCCATGACTGGCTACAATAGCAACATCTATTGATTACAGAATTGGAGACATGGTCATTTCAAATGGTTTGGACATGAAGAAAATCTCCTTGTATCCCCCAGCTAAACCATCTATACACTATTCAAGAAAAGTGTGGGTAGACGAGCCTAATAACATGGAAAATAGTGCCTCAGTAGCTATGTCTACCATCAAAGAACAATTGGGTGAGTTAGAAGAAGAAATGGACTATGAGACACCTGAAGATATAACCCACATTCTCATTGGGAAAGATACAATGGAATTAGCCCAGGACTTAAGAAAAGAATTTTTGACTGCTACCCATTGTACCCTTGCAAATATCATTCCTTGTGGAGAAACATTCTATAGAGACTTAGCCACTTTTCACATGCTACTTCAACATTCTTGTCCTCTTAACACTATGACTCCAGAATATGGGATATGAACATCTATGGATCATATTACAAAATAGGTCATGATCTTACCTAGGAAAACATTGAACATCAACACTCAGCTAACAAAAAAGCAGGAAGGGGCACTTCTTGATCTCCTCATCTCCCATTTAGTATCTTTTTCTTGGGAATATCAGGATATGAAGGGTATCCCTCCTAAGATCTATACCTATCACATATACACAAAAGATGTCAAACCTATTAGACAACCCTAGAGGAGACTAAACCCTGCGTTGAAAGACATTGTTAAAACTAAGATAGAGAAATTGCTATAGGCAGGATTCATCTATCCTATTTTAGACAGCCAGTGGGTTTCACCCTTGGTTATAGTGCCTAAGAAGAATGGGAAATGGAGAGTATGCATTGATTATAGAGAGCTCAACAAAGCTACAAAGAAGGATTATTTTTCCTTTCCATTCATTGATCAAGTGCTAGATAACCTAGCAGGGAAAAAGTACTTCTCATTCCTAGATGGGTTTAGTGGATATAACCAAATTCAAGTAGCACCAAAAGACCAAGATAAAACTACCTTCACATAATCATGGGGAACTTTTGCATATAAAGTCCTTCCATTTGGCCTATGTAATGCTCCAACTACCTTTTAGAGGGCCGTTTTAGCCATTTTTGCTGAATTAGCCAATGAGTGTATGGAGGTCTATATGGATGAATTTACTTTGTATGGGGACACCTTTGAAGAAGCCCTTAAGAACCTAGACAAAGTGCTGCAATGTTGTGAGAAAAATCAGCTATCCTTGAGTCATGAAAGATGCTTTATGATGGTAGAGGAAGGAATTGTCCTTGGACATCACATATCAACAAAAGGGATCAAAGTAGATCAAAACAAAGTAGAAGTGACAAATAAATTACCCTCACCTAAGAACCAAACTGATGTTAGAAGCTTCTTAGGTCATGCAGGATACTATAGGAGATTCATAAAAAGTTTAGTAAGATAGTTGCTCCTATGTTTTCCCTGCTAACCAAGGATGCTGACTTTCAGTGGACAGAGGACTACCAAACAACATTTGAAACCATTAAAGAGAAACTTAAAGTCACACCTATTTTAAGGGGACCTAATTGGAATCTTCCCTTTCACATACAAACAGATGCTTCAAATGAATCAATAGGGACAGTCCTAGGACAGAAAGAGGAAGGGGAAGGTATGCATGCAATTTACTACATAAGTAAGAACTTTACCCCTATTGAAAAAACTACACAACAACTGAAAATGAATTCCTGGCAGTCATCTATGCTATTAACAAATTTAATTATTATATCATAGGGTATAAAATCTTTGTGCACACTGATCATGTAGCCATTAAATACTTAATGAACAAAACTGTAGTTGGTGCAAGGATAATTAGATGGCTGTTACTATTGCAAGAATTTGACATTACTATCATAGATAACCCAGGGAAATTCAATTTGGTTGCTGACTTTTTGTCAAAGCTGCATATAGGCGGAGAAAACTAGCTATAATGGAAGACAGGTTTCCAGATGAACATCTCTTTGCTGTTTCTTCCACTACACCTTGGTTTGCTGATATAGAAAATTTCTTGGCTACAGGCTTGTTTCCCTCTCATTTCACTTCTAAATAGAAAAAGAGATTGGTAAAAAAAAGTTTATCTTACAAATGGTTGAATGGTCTGCTATTTTAAATGTCATCCTGACATTATCTTATGCAGGTGTTTAAGAGCTGATGAAATCTTTGATGTACTAAGGGCATGTCATGATGAACCCTCAGGTGGACATTATTCCTCACAAAGGACAATCCACAAGATCCTTGGAGCTGGTTACTATTGGCCATCTCTCCATAAGGATGCCAAAAGGAATGCGAAGCAGTGTGATTAGTGTCAAAGGATGGGTCAACCAACCTTCACCAAGGAGATGTCACTTCAACCTCAAGTGGTTTTAAAACCATTTGAGCAATGGGGCCTAGATTTTGCAGGGCCAATTTCTCCACCATCTTCAGGAAAATAATTTATTTTGGTATGCATAGACTATGTAACCAAATGTATAGAGGTTCAGACATTGCAATTTGCAAGAGAGGAAAAGGTTGTTGACTTCTTAAATATAACAAGATATTTTTGAGGTTTGGAGCCCCAAGATCAATAGTTTCTTACAAAGGTCCACAATTTACTTCTCATGTTATACAAGACTTTACAGATCTATACCAAATTAAGCTCATGAAATCCTCACCTTACCACCCACAAGCAAATGGGCAGGTAGAGGTGACAAATAGAGAGCTGGAAAATATCTTGACAAGGACAGCGGCCATGAATAGGAAAGATTGGGCCAGCAAGTTACTTGAAGTAGTTGGGGCTTACAACACCACATGGAAGTCAACAATCAAGTTCTCACCCTATGAATTTGTCTATGGGAAGAAACCTATACTGTCCATAGAATTTGAGTTGCAAACATTAATGACATCATTAGACATTGGATTGCCATTATCTATAGCACAACAAGATAATATTCAACTCAATGAATTGGATGAAATGAGAACATAGGCCATACAACAAACAAAACTCATTCAACATCAGAGGAAACAATGGCATGATCAAGACATCAAAAAGAGGACATTTTAATAAGGGGACTGGGTTCTCTTGTATGATTCCAAGTTCAAGGAGTTCAAGGAAAAATTACAAACTCATTAGATGGGACCATACCAAATCAGGGAAGTTTATGAAAATGGGATAGTTTTGCTGGCACCCATTGATGGAGGAGAAAACACATTCTTAGTAAATGGTCACAAAATTCCTCTCTATCAAAGACCAGCTACAAAAGAGGAGTTTACCAAGGACTTGTGCTTGATGACAGAGGTCACAGCCTTTGCCACAAATTGAAGAGATTCAAAGGACAATAGAAAAAGAAAAATAAAGAAAAATAAAAGAAGGGTTAAAAATTAGTAAATGACGACCCTTCTAAAAAAAAAGAGAAAAAAAAGAAGGGTTGAAAACCAATAAATGGCGACCCTTCTAAAAAAAGAGAGAAAGATTGAAAACCTATCAAATGATAGTTTTTCTCGCCCAGGGAATTGAAAACCAGTAAATGGTGGTTCTCTTTTTCATGCAGTAATTCAACAGAAGACTCTCCGGAGCCAACTAGGTGCTTCTCCAAATCCAACCAGGTGCATCTCTAGAGAAAACTAGGAACACCTATGGCGCTTCAGCAGACCAAATCAATTCAAACTTCCAGGGCCCACCTTCCAAGCATCAAAGTGGAAACATTAAAAAGGGATGAGGTCACCATGACTCACCCTCCACTTTCAAAAAGGGAAGCCACATAGAGCATCCATTGTACCCATCATTCACATAGCATTTAATGATGTCATCTATTGGTGCGTCACAGTTCCATCCATCCTTAGGGAAACCTGCTAGATCACGCGCTGCTGACTTCATGGCGAGTGACAAGAAGGTTACATGAATATAAAATTACATCAAACATAATGAAGACAGTGGCGCAGCAACCCAAATGTATTGTCTAATCATTACAAATGGTAATCTAGGTACCTCACTTGTATTAGTTAATTATTACAAGTCCTTTCATTTCTATTTTTGTGCAAATTACCTAGACACGTAAACCCTGCCATTATTCCTATCTGAGTTCATGCATGTCGCTATAATTGCCTGGCTAACACATCCACTCCAGAGTATCACATCCTCCCTTACAGTCATAATTTACCCTCCAAATCAAATTATTCAAGTAAAAACCCCTCCTGAACTGAGCAATCGTTGCCAAGTCATAACCAGATAAAAAAGATTACAAACTCCAGAGATAACATACAACAAACAAGGTATAATCTTTCTACAGAAACATGGGAGTTCCAGGGTTAGGGTTAGTCTGTAACAACAGAGGAAGAGCTCAAAAAGGGGAAATCATTCCAGCAAAAGATACTCAGAGGAAGTAATCAAAGGTGAGGGTTTGGAATCAACACAAGCAACAAAAAGGGGAGAAGAATACTGTCAAGGGCAACATGGGGATCAAGAAGAAATCTAAGCCTGAAACGGCCAAGGGGTTACTTCAAGATTAGGCCTCGACTGATGTGTTGAGGAATGCAGGGTGGTTGGAGTTCTTCGAGAAATTTAAAAGCTACTAGGAAGATATAGTGGATGAATTCCTCTCTAATATGAAGAACAACCAAACAAAGGTGCGAGGAGTGACAATTTTTGTCTCAAACACCATCATTAGTCACATATTTGGCTTCCTGGAAGAAGGTGAGAGGTTTTACCATCTTAAAAGCCTCTACTCTGAATTAATCAAAAATTTCTTAGTAGATAATGACCCTGAGGTACAATTACATTTAAATAAAGGAGAAGTAAAAGGGATCATTAGGACTTCACAGCCATGGCAATCTTTGGCCATGTGGCTGATGAAGTACTTCACCTGTGATGGGCAATTTGCACTGGTGCTAGGGCCTGTCATGAAAATGCTGATTTTCCTAAGGCATGGACATGACCATCCTGAATATAGCATAAACCTGCCAAATTTCATGCATTCTGCATTAGTAGCCTCAACATACAAATATCAGCAGGGGAAGGGTCTTATGAAACACCATGGACTTATTCAATTGATTGTCAAACACCATTTTATCTCTAGAAGAGGAGGGGAGGCCTTATGGAAGTCATTTTTGGATGACACACATAAAGCCAAGAAGAAAGAAAGAAAACTACTGAAGAGGAGCCCTCCTTCACTCAGGAGACTAAAGAAGAGGTACCCTCTACTTCATCCCCAGCTACTGGGAAGAGTAAGAGAAAAAAGAATACAACAAAGGAAACACCCTCTTCCATTCCACAGACAACACAGGAGAGTCCAACACCAACTAATGAGAAGAGGAAAAAAGGGAAGGAGACTGTGGGAAAATCCTCAGTTGTACTTGAACATGAGGAAGAAACAACTGAAGAACAACCCTTCAGAATAACTCACTCAACAAAAAGGAAACTGGCCTTGGTTGAGGAATCCACCCCAGCTAGGAAAGTAAAGGGTGATGTAATTATAGAGGAAGAGGTAGTAGAAGAGTCTGCCAAGACCTCCAAACCTAAGAAAGACAAAGCGAAGGTAAAGGGAAAGGATACAACAAGGAAGCCTCCAAAAACTCCAAAGTCCAGTAAGCATAAGCAACCAAAGGAGGACTCAGATAGTTCAGATGAAATTCCCTTATTAAGAAGAAGTACAAGAAGAAGAGTGACCGAGGGACATGCTCTGGAGACCACTGCCCCTCCAACTACCCAAGTTCCAGAGATCCCTGAACCATAAGAGGTGGCATATAGTGAGGCCCTAACCATCTCCTCAGGTTCTGAAGGAGATATACCAGCACCAGAGACACATCCAAAACCAATGCTCTGGGGGAGCAAGAGGAAGAGACAACCCACTCAAGCAAAAAAGGATACTGCCCTCTTGACCAAAGCCCTTGAGGGATTCAAGACTTCCATGAATCCTCTTCAAGAGCAGGCTGGGCCATCACATGCCCCAGCCCTTATAGTAGACCAAGAAATGGGGGAATGAGAAGAGGAACAACAGGAGAAGGTAGAAGAATAGGAGCAGGCTGACATTGGTGAACTAGGAGATATGGAGATCCCAAATGTAGGATTGGCAGAGGGAGTAGAAACAAAAAATTATTCACATCCCTCTAACCAAGAGGATATTGAAATTCCAAAAGAACAACAATTAATGGAGGAGATTGAAAAGCTAAAAAGATTGCTGTGGAGCAAAAATTTGGTTATCATTGACCTCAAGAATGTCCTGAATGAAAAAGAGGTAGTTAAAAACCAAAAAATTGATGGGCTGAAGGAAGTAGAGGAGAAGCAAAAGATCATTGACACCAAGGAGGTTGAGATCCAGAAAAAGGATGCAAAGGTAATGCAGAACATTTCTAGTATTATCCAGGGCATGGATAATAGCATTACCTTGATCTTAGCCATGATTTAGAAATTGCAGAGCCAGGCCTGGGAACTCACAAGGGCCAACAATAAGATAGATGACCAAGCTGAGCTACTTCAAGAATTGACCAATCCAGTTGCTACTGCTGAACAAGGTACTTAGATAGATGCATATTTTGGGATACTTCCAATAGACATTCCTAGAGCCCTATTCCATTAGGAAAGGAGATGTAGGGAGTTAGAGGGAACAATTGTGATGCTACAATTGTAAAGGGCAGTGACAACCATGACAAAAAAACATAAAAACTCTAGAAGAGAAAGTCACCACTATCACCACCCTCTTAATTGAAATCATAGCTTGTAGATCCCCCAGTGGTAGTTATGCTTTGTTTTTACAAGAGAGGATCCTCCAAAGGAAGATATCATTAGTTCTTTCTGATTCAACTGAGAATATATAGGATGGGAAGGACTTCTTTGATGTGTACATGAAGAGTATAGATGAAGATAACAATTTTCTATGTGAATTGTATTTACACAATTTCTTCAGAGAAGACCACACTTTCTTCATCAACTTCTTTGTAGGTGACTACCAACTACGAGCATTTATGTCACTGATGAGGAATCATCAGATATGGAATGAATGAATGAAATTTTACACCAAGAAGGATGCATATACATGCATATTCCTTAGGAGAGATTGCCCAAATCCCATGGCCTTTGAAATTCATTTTAGAGTAGCAATTTATTCCCCAACAGGTAAAACAAAAATTCTGCCCTTGTATCAACAACACCTACAAGAGTGTTCCATTGAATTTGGTTTATTCATGCATAACTCATTCAATCAGATGATGACCATTTGTAAGAAAATATGGAATACTCTCACTTCGAAGCAGAAAATGAAAGAAGTAGTGTCTCGAGCCAACTTTAGGTGGTTTATGAGAAAAGTAAGGGCAATGTCCAAGTTGATTGACAAATATAAGCAAGATTGGATAGGGGGATGCTTTAGGCCATCCCTCATCATTGAACCATCGCCCATATGGGCTGAGCAGATGGAGGATGCTAAATTTCAAGAATGATTGAAATAGGTTGAACAGTTCAAGGGGAATGGCAACATAAACTTCACAACTTGGTCAATGTTTGAGGAGTACAATCTCACCGATAAATTATACCACCTCAACAAGTCTAGGTTATGAAAGTGCAGGAGGACCTGCAAACCCTTAGGCTTGGGGAAGATGATGAGTGTCAGGTAGAACTCATTTAAACATACCTTTTTACTCCCCTTTTCCCATCTATTCATATTGTCTGTCCTAGTACTTGCACTATAGAAACTGTAAAGTCCTATTTAATTATGCTAATAAGAGATGAAGTGCTGGAGATTATTGTTCTAATGAAAAGACTTATGTTGTAGTGAAATTGACAAAATTGTACAGAATGATCTCTTTTTGGTTTCACAAGTGTCTATTTCATAGGTGGCAGGTAGTTTTGAAGAACTCCGGAGGTAATCCTAATTATCTCCAGAGCCTAGTATGAAGGACACTAGAAGGTACTCCAACATTTTCTAGCTTGTTGGAGGATCTCTAGAGTAGGAAGTAGAGTAGAGAAGATGGTGATCTTTAGAGCTATGTCTTAGCAGCTTCTTGGAGCATCTATGGAGCTGCTGGCAACAACCTGACATCTCCGGAGCTACACAGAATCTTTGGCGCCATTGACTACCAGGAATCTCTAGGATGACTGAAGTGCTATGGAGCTCGCCTATTCAGGCTTGAGTGTCCCAATAGATGACTCCATTTGTCCATGGGGACATGATACACTTTCACTTGTCTTTGCATGAGATTCGAAGATTTCTCTCGGTCCACTATTTTGGGAAATTAATTTCCTTTTTATCAGGCCTTGCTGGCTATTATTGTTATAAGTTAAACTCTGGATCTAGTGATACCTTTAGTATCACTAGAGTCCTCTTTCAGACTTTGCACAATAATATTTTAGATGGAGAGTTGCATGCTTTAGTTTAGAATAATAGATTGTTTATATCTCAAGATGAACTGATTAGGTGAAATAGTTAACTCCAGTAATATTATGTTGCTCAAATTGATTTATATTTGGATAGGAACAACAGATTAATAATCAGGATTTTATAGTAGTATTATGTAATTTCATTTTCAAAGTAGAAACATATACTTTTGAATACAATATACTTTGATAGACTAGATTAAAGGGAGCTGTGCTGTTACACTTTTATTCTAAGTTTTTTTGTTTAGCCTCCGGTTCTAAAGGTGTGGACCAAGGGCCCACTCCCACCAATGGATAGGAGGCTAGTATCTTTGCTTTGTTGTCTTATTACAATTTTCATTAGAAGTATAATTTTCCTGCTTCCGTAGGATAGATCAATTATTGTCAAAGTAGTTTAGTTTCCATTTAAATGCATGTTTCTAGTTTTTGTGTGAATTAGATAGATTCCTTTAGTAATTTACTGCTTTAGTCTTTAGATCAGATTTCCTTTCAAGTAGATGATCATCAACATTGATTTATTAGGACAGTTCAATTCAATATGTTAGCTAAGGATTGTTGATTATTAGGTTTCTTATTGCAAATAGCCAAGGACACAGCCCTGGATTTGACACATGAAAACATGATTTAATGCCAAGGTACAATGATCCTTGTTAGCCACCCATGAAAGAGGATAGGTCAAGCCATTGATAAAAGGTACTAATGATGAAAAAATAAAACTAGAACTAATAGCTTTGAGGTTTCCACCTTGGCTATTGGAGGTTTCCACTTATGGCTAAAGATAGTAGCTAACCCGATGGATTTGGAAGCAATGGCTTTGAGGTTGCCACTTTTAGCTATGTAAGGAAGCTAAGGTAGCGGAACAACTTCCTACACTAATCTTGAGAGGAGGGTTATGTAAAATTTCTCATATCTTTACAATAGTTACATAACTTATACATAAATAAACATAAATAACAATCATACCACGACACAATGATTTACGTGGGGAAAACCCTTTCGGGGAAAAAACCCCACCTTCCAAAAGCCACCCAATATATTATTCAGAAATGAATAAGATTACAAAATACTTGTAGAGCAAGCTTTCACATGAGTATCACCAACTAGAGATCTGCAGGAAACTCAACATCTATAAGACTCTCACACTCTACCTCCATCTCAAGCTCCTAATAAAGAGGAGATATAACTTACATGAAACCATCAAATGGTAATTACAAAACCATGAGCTAAAACCACCCAAAAAAGTGGTGCCCAAATTATCTCCAATCAAAGATGCCCTATGATGTGTCAAAACACACACCAACACGTGTAACTCCCCCTTACAACTCTTTTATGTGTCCAACACGTTTTCACATTTTCCAATACAGGAGACCCAACTTCCAGAGGCCATAAATTTTGATCTGGGAGGCCAATTGATGAACCGTTTGATGGGTTGGAAAGATCATGAAGAGATCTATGTGGCACTTTTACTAGATCAAACATGATCAAATGTTGGTCAAAGCCCCATTCAATCATTTAAAGGTCCCAAATTCAAATTTAAAATTTTTTATAAGATTTTTCTGAGAGTTTCAAAAATGAAAACTTTAATATATTGACATCCAAACATGACCTCAAGGGTTGAAACTCACCCAGAATGTTTATTTGGCAATTTTGAAGCTTTGGGGAAAATTTCAGCCTCATATGTGCTAAATGAAAACTTACTAAAAATAGAAACCTTTTATAACTACACGGTTGAGACACCTTTCCTAACAAGATATTTGGTGGTTTCTACCCTAGCTATAAGTTGCCACACAAAGCATTGGCTATTTGGTAGTTGCCATGTTGGATATTAATGATTGTGATCCAAACAAGGAGATTAGAAAATGATGATGTCATCAATGGTTATAAGGTGATCATCTGAATGGATAAAAGGCTAGGCCAGGCTTGAAGTGATGGTAAGGCTAGTCATCATTGAGATCAAGAATTAAGGTCAAGGATAAAGAATATGAATAAGTGAGAGTGAGTTATGTAGGATATATGTCCCCTTAAAGCAACTAGTGAAAGAACATGCCGAGCAAAGAGTGCCAGTCATTTTAAGGATAACAATTAAGGGGAAAAAAAGAAAGTGGAAAAATACAATCAAGGATTTTAATAAGGGAAGAGAAAGAAAGTGATGAATAAAGGGAACATCTACGTCATGCCCCTAAGTGATAATAAAAGATAATGAGTTTTGGTAGTATAGATCTAATCCATTACCATTAAATTGAAAACCCAAAAGGATAACCTAATGGAGGCCAATGGTGAAAACCCATAAGGGTACCAAAGGTTGACAACAAGAGAACACACCCTTGCGCAAGATAGAATTAGGCAGAGTTACTGCCGATCACTAGAACAATAGTACAACACATAAAAATCCAAAGAGGCACAACTATGAAGGAATGTGAATAGGGACACATGCCTATAGGTAATGATGAACATATATGTACCACAACTAGAGAAGATTTAGAGTGATATAATATAGAAGAGAGTGAAGTGTAGTAGATATATGGGAGTTATAAGAGAGTAAGAGAGATAATTGTAAATCATGTATTGAAGGATAGATAAATGATGTATGATAATTTACTACATTATAATATGAATATATGAGAAGTATATGGAGATTATATATGTATGAATGGTGTATAAGTGTATGTTTATTTTACTTTGTATTATTCTATAATCCACCATATTATTTTGTAATCCACCACACATATTTAGATTCTCTTCCTTATCCATCACACTAGGGTAAAACACAACACTCACATAGAAATAACATACATCTATGATTTGTGATTTGTTATTAACATTTGGTTTTGTTGTTGAGACCCTAGTTGTTGGTGGTAAGGAGAGGACTAAACCCAAGGAGAGTTTTATGGTGAGAAAAACTTTTGGGAGAAGGGATTAGAGATAAGCATTGAAGTAATTGTGATGTTGTGTAGTAGCACACACTAAGTCCTATCCGTTGGGGGGTTAGGCAGCTAGGGGGTGACAAATGGAATTGGGGGCATCTTGAAAATATGTGACTGCTAAGGCCAGTGAAGTTTGAGCTATTGAGGATGAATAAAAGGATTAATTTAACACAAAATAAAAAACACCCATGGCCAAACTAGATAGTGTTTAATAGAAAATGTGATTCTAACTAAAATCTCTTTAATCAGAACAAATTCCTATTACACATTAGGACACTAGCCACCGAAGGTGTTTGTCTTACTACTATCCAATCAAGAAGAATAAGACTAACGGGCTATGTCCCTTTGTTGCAATTGAAATTGAAAGATTAAATGTTATTAACTAAAACTAACTAAAATTAAAGAAAATAGGGAAAATGTAGATATGGAAGCAATAATTCATAGAAACAAATGCAGAAATGAGAACTACAGACTACTAGGAACCTAGCACCAGGCATGCAACCTCACTACCTATGATGACAGTGTGTGGTGCGGACGTTTGTGCTTAGCGCTGTGGTCTGTATGATGTCAAAAACTAGAAACCCTGATCTGTACGATTCTGTTTGGATTTTGATGAGTTCTTGTTGATAGAAAACATGATTATCAGTGCATAGAAATTGATAGATAAAGCAAATAAATAAGAATGATATGAGAATAATGAAATAATGAAATTGACAAAGAAGGGAAAAGAGAGTGCAAACACTCATGTGTTTGAAGATTTTTCTCACGCACCCTACAATCACAAACACGCGAAAAGGATTGGGCTGTATAGAGGTTTGCCTTGGTCAAACCCTATTTTTGGTGTTTCCACCTCAATGATAGCCATATATTGATATGTTGATAAAGGAGTGTGTGTATGCTCTGAATTCTAAGTTTATCTATAATTGTGGCGAGCAATGACAAAACGATATTGCAATATTGATATACAAATAAATAAAGCAATGATTATTAAATACAAGATAAATGCTAATCTAGATAGATTGACAAAGAATTGAGAAAGAGATTACAAGGATCTCGTTGGAAGACTATCACCCAAGGGAATAAAATAGAGTTTTATTCTGAAGGATAGTAATCTCAAACAAGAGCCTTTTTGGATAGCACGAGATACAAATGTAAATCACATCAATCAGTTTTCCTCAATAACTTGCAATGAAAAAGAGAGCATGCAATAGCAATGATACGAGAAAGATGATTCTTCAATGACAATATCAGCAGAGCTTCGCTATGAAAAGGAATAAATGGAAAATTTAGAAGAGCTTCACTATGAAAAGATTTTGATCCTTTGAATGGAAAAGTGGCAAGGTTTTAAAGAAGAGGTGAGAGATTGAGAAGCTAGGAAAGGAACCGTTTGGGAGTAGATAGACATTAGAAAAATCTTAGAGTGCCACACAAGTAAAATACACCTTCTAAAAATGGGTGACGAAATGAAAATGCTTTGGTCCATGCAACTTCAATTTCCAAAAGGTTCAGATTACTCAAGACACTGCCAAGGCTAAGGTGTTTTTACAGGTTTTGGTTAGGACAAGTAGAAAGGGTTGAAGCAGCATTTGGAAAGCACACTAAGGGAGCAGGAACTAATGTGAGTACCAAACAGAGCATCAAACTATGAGCGAATATAATTTACAATGCTACATTTAGCCCCCACTTTAGTGGACATATGACACTATGGGCATATGCAAGCTAAAGTAGACATGTGAAGAAAAAAGGAGAGAAAACCTTTTCTACTTGTGGGCACTATAAAGGATGTAGAATATCGCTAAGTGAGAGATCTGAAGCCCCTAGCTTAGGATCCTACAAAATCATAATGTTAGGCCAAAAAATCTGCACATGAAACAAATGTCAGACACACATGCATACACATATATAAAGCTGATAAAGAGGAGGATTAGACCTAATATTATTTGTTGAAACCCTTGTGGTTAACAAATAATATGGTCTAATGCACATTAATCTAATACAAACACACAAAAAGAAAGGAAGGGTATAGTTCTAGGGCTAGTAAATTTTGTTTGCTAGGAACCATAGTGAAAAGTTTCCATAAGTCACTAGAGCTAGCAAAGTTTGTTGTTTGCTGGGTGGCTTATAAGAAAGTGCCGATAGAAAATGAAGCATCACAGACTAGCATTGATTTGCTAGGTGAGCTACATGTCAAATAGTATATGAGATTACACGACTAGCAAAATCAGTTATTTGCTAGGTAATTCTGATAAAGGTGGCCAATCTAAACAGGTGCATCTGCTTAGGACCACAAATGCTATGAAAAGTGTTGTAGAGAGCATACCATCGGTGTGGAGTGTGATCAATTGTGAGAGAGAAAATGTATGCCCCCTCCTTAAAGTAGTTGCTTACATCATGGAGGAGCAATTAATTTTAAGGTAAAAAGAGCAAAAGAAAGGCACAAGAGCTTTTAGAAAGCATATGCCTAGAGGATATGTTCTAGAGAGCTACATCATGAAGGGGATACCCCCAAGCAGGATGACCAATTTGATGCTACAGGCATGATACACAATGGTTTGTGTAAGCATGGCATGATGCCGAGCAATGCAATAAGGTGTCACATAAAACAAGCAAAATCGTAAAAACACACACAAAGGGAGCTATGTGCTTTGGAGTTAGTACAATATATAGAATGATTTGTGTGGGACAATTTTTGTAATTAATTTTGTCAATTATTGTAATTGATTTTTATAATTGTCATCATCCTCCTAGGCATGTAGAACTATGAATATAGAGGAAGAATGCCACAAGAAGACAAATAAAAAAGTTGGGTCAACATGGAAGGATGCTAAATCACCCAGCACTTTGCATTGTTGCCAAAATGTGGAAAATTTCAAGTACAACATAGAGAAGAATGTAGAAACATATAGAAGAATGTCATGATAATTTCATTCCCCCTGTATCCATGTGCCTACAAGCACATCAAGGGTCCTCCAGGGAGAGCTAGAAAACAATCAATCATGCCATACTCAGATTTGGGGATTACAAAACACATAAAAGTAACATAATAAAATTTAAATGACATGAAGGTACCATGCTCAAGGATCAGGCTCTAGAAGGTCATTCGCCTCCCAATCTTGCTCATCATTTAGGGATGGAGGATAGGCCGCTAGAGGGACCACATTAAGGGGAGTATTGGGCACAGTGCCCAATTTTTCATGTGGAGGATCAACATCCAAGGGAGGATCCTAACACAATTCATCGAAGGTAATGTTCATCGACCGTGTGAAGATTGAGGACAAAGATTATATCTCTTCAAAGGACTAAAATACATATTCCTTGGGGGAAGGCTGAATTGGGTCACTGTCGGAATAGATGACAATCGGTGGTCATCCAATGCTAATAGTAGAATTGCAAGCATCAGTGGCCATTGGTGGAGTAGAGGTCTCCATAACCTGAATAGATGAAGTGGAAGGACTCGATGGTAGTGAGGGTGGCATGTAATTAGGCTTGCAAAAGGGTGGGGTGGGATAATGCTCATGCTTGCGTTTAGGCAACAGTGGCAGAATGTCAATGTCTATGGTAGCAGGATGCAGGACATTAGGGAATACCTAGTGTCAGGTATACTGTAGTGGGAGTAGCTCTGACACAATGGTACTAGGTGCAATGTTGATGTTTGGATGAATCAATGGAGAGGCAAGAGTGGGTGATGGGAGAGAATCACGCTAAGGAGAAGGTGCAAAAAGCTGAGGTGATGAGGCCAAGTCTGGGGTTAGCTGCATGGGAGAGGGAAGGGTTCCTCCCTGGCGGAACACTCACGAGCTGCAATATGACGGTGATGCTTGTGATCTCTCACAAGTTGGTTACGCCTAGAGTAGCTCATAGCATTTGAAGGAGGAATTAGCGAGTCTCCCAACATGGGCTCCTTTTCTTCCATCACTCTTAGAGTAGGAAGAGGAACATAAGGAGCCACCAAAGGCTGGGGTACTACTAGACAAGAGTCTCTCATTGTGGGCTTCCTTCCTCTAGCCACCGAAGGGGCTAGAGGAACAAAGGATGCCACAGATGATTGAGGGACCGAAGGGGAAAGGTCCTGCACCATGGGTTTCTTTCCTCTAGACTTCGAAGAGGTAGGAGGAATAGGAGCAACCATTGAAGGTCAAGAATGCCTAAATTGTGCAGGTCGTGTGCCTCTAGGTCTTGGGTAAGATGTTGGAGGTGGGACCTTTGCATAAATACCTGGTGGTCAGGGTTGGGAGAGGTCAATCGATTTGGGTTGTTTTCCCTTCTCTACCTATGGGGTAGGAGGAGGGATACAGACAGCCGCAGGAGATTAAGGGGCCTCAAGGGTAGTAGCTAGTTGGGTTGATGAGGAAGTACTGATAGACAACTAAGAAATACGATTAGCTTTGAATTTTTGATATGATAAAAATAATAAATCATTGCGAGGTCGCAATGGCTCAGTTGTTGTCATCCAAAAGTAATCCAAGGAGAAGTTTCCTCTAAATGTGAAAGGCTTGAACCCACTATGGTAAATAGTGTGCACCTATCCATCATGGGGAAACTTCAGACACTTGTGGATTAGTGAGGAGACCACTCTCATGGAAGAAACCCACATATTTCCCAACTTCACATGAAATTGGTCAGAAGTGGGGATGATGGAGAATGAGACATCCAGGAGTTTTGGTCCTACCTATATAGGTAGGGTGATCAAACCCAAGGTACAATGAGAGGATCCATCATGCACCTGTATCAAGACTTCTGATTGCTCGTACTTGTCTTGAAATAGTTCATGTACATACAAAAATTCCTCTATGACTACATTTACCATACACACTGGGTCAATTAGTATGCCCTTGGTGGGATTTTCATTAACAAGTGTAGAAATGTAAAGAGGTCCATCGTATATATACACGGGTGCATCAATGGGAGTGAAGGAGATGATTGGCTTGAGAACATATCACATTTGACTATAGCGAGGGTGATGGTCCACCATGTTAATCATCTTGGCTAGAGAGGTGGTAGGGTCGTCAACAAGAATAATAGTAGCCATAGGATCAGAGGGAAGCTCAATTAGGTTAATGGAATGGTGAAGTAATGGGTTTGTGTAGATTTGAATGTTTTGGTTAGGTGGAGTGACATATTTATTCCCTTTTTCATCCATGCAAGAGACCTGGATGACATTCTAATCAATGAGGTCTTGCACTTGGTGCTTAAGATGCATACATCTTTCAATGTCATGTCCTGGTACTCTATGGAATTGACAAAAGGCCCTTGGGTCGAAAGAAGGTGCCAAGGGTCTAGTTGTGTCTATGGGGTGAATAGGTGGAAGTTGGATTAGGTTATTGTTTAGCAACTACTGCATGATGGCATAAATAGATTTCAAGATTGGGATAAAATGTTGAGTCCTTTGCTTACTTTGTGATGAGAGGGCCATAGCACTTTGGGTTGGTTTCGTGGTTGCTACTTGTTGAACATTGTTGGAAGAATTTATTTTGATGAAGTTTTTGTTTTTCTTGTAGTTTTGAAATGAAGAAGGGGCATCAGACTTCCCAATGGGAGTCTGTGATGAGGAGCCCTCATATTGACTAACTGACTACTGGTAGTCGCGAAGTGCCATGCAAAGATGCGTGAATGAGGAATAGTGCATCAACATAATCTTATCTCTTATCTGTGGCTGGAGGTTTCCTATGAAAACCCACTGCACATTAGAATTTGGGATTGAATAAGGTATCTGCGAGAAAAGGGCCTAATAGTGGCCAATAAAGTTAGTCACTTTCTCTTGTGCTCCTTGGTGATAATGGACAAGATCGGTCAGTG
Source organism: Cunninghamia lanceolata (assembly GCA_027924645.1). Lineage (NCBI taxonomy): Eukaryota > Viridiplantae > Streptophyta > Pinopsida > Cupressales > Cupressaceae > Cunninghamia > Cunninghamia lanceolata. Next base: position 7,881,259 of record BSBN01000677.1, on the reverse strand, counting down.
TGACCTGTGGTCCAATATTCACTTGGAAGTGTTAGAGAAATTGGTTGACAAGTTGTTGAAAAGAAGTAATTGAGTGATTAGGAAGTGAGCAGAACCAATCCAACACAGTATCTTTTAGAGATTGCCGAAAGAGTTTTAATAGCAGAGTATCTTGGAATGTTAAGTCGCTACACAATGCTATGAATGCTGACACGTGGTTTTGTAGATCTCCTTTACCATTGTACTTTTCAAAGCGTGGAGCTTCAAAGTTTTATGGAAGGGGGGAGGCAAGAATAGCTAAGGATAGTGGACTCCTTGTATAATATGATGGGATGGTAGGATGAGATGAACTTGTGGACATGGTAGCTATTTGTTGTTGTAAGGAGTTCACATTCTAGAGGAGTTGGGTGATAATGGGATCTGTGATATGTGTGGATTGAGTTTGGGTAACAAGTGGAATGGTGTTGTTAGGTGGTTGAGAAGCTTTAAGGTTAGCTCTAGGAAAAGTAAATGATAATGAGGAGGTTAGGGGAATAAACCCATATTGATTAATAGGATTCCCACCCATTCTAATAGAACTAGCATTGGCATTGACCGTTTGAGAAGCATTTGAAGAGAGATGAGAAGTGAATGTTGAGATAGAAGAAGTCAATATTGACATTGATAATTGAGCTTGCATCATGTTTGAATATGATTCATTAATAGCTTCTACACAACTAGCTAGCTATGGAACATTGTTATTCACAATGTGAGCTATGCTACGAAGAAGATCCACACCATGCAGATAATTGGTTAGAAACTTTTGGAGGTTCTCCACGAGTGGGACAGCCTTGGCAACTTGGTGCTCCATACCCAAAAATTCCTAAAAGTCAGCTAGATGACTATCCAATGTCTGGATTTGAGTCTAGGGTACACTAGCTATGGACATGTTTGTATTAAGAGTCAGTCTAAAAGATAGTTGTCTAGGGATTGTAGGGGTATTAGAGGAAGAAAAGAGAGGTTCTTGGACTCTAGAGTTTCCCATTGAGAAGTTGAAGATGTCTATTTCCGGCCATGTGGATCTAGAGCTATCAGAAGCATTGGAAGCCATGAACAATCTTATGCTTATGAGAATGGTGAATTCTAAGTCAGAGCACTGGGTCATGAAGCTCATAAACCATTAAGAGCTCTGCAACACACAAGTACTCTAAAATTTGAAGATTTGAAGAAACGATGTTTTGAGAGGAAGTTTTGATTTTAGAAGAAAAGAAAGAAGTTTTTGTTGTTTTAAGTGTTTCAAGCATGTCAGATTCACCAAAATATTTAATAGAAAATGTGATTCTAACTAAACTCTCTTTAATCAGAACAAATTCCCCTTACACATTAGGACACTAGCAACCGAAGGTGTTTATCTTCTACTATCCAATCAGGAAGAATAAGACTACCTGGGTGATGTCCCTTTGTTGCAATCAAAATTGAATGATTAACTGTTATTAACTAAAAGTAACTAAAACTAAAGAAAATAGGGGAAATATAGAGATGGAAGCAGTAGTTCATAGAAACAAATACAAAAATGAAAATTACAGACTACTAGGAGCCTTGCACTAGGTAGGAAACATCACTACCCAGGATGACAGCACGTGGCACAGACATCTGCACTTAGTTCTGTGGTCTGTACGGCATCAAAACCCATAAACTATGATATGTATGGTTCTATATGGATTTTGATGAGTTCCTATTGACAAAAAATGTGATTATCAGTGCAGAGAAATCGATAGATAAAGCAAATAAACAAAAATGATATGAGAATAATAAAATAATGAAATTGACAAGGAAGGCAAAAGAAAGCACAAACACTCATGTGTTCAAAGCCTTTTCTCATGTAACCTGCAATCACAAATAGGAGAAAAGGGTTGGGCTATATAGAGGTTTGCCTCAGTCAAACCCTATTTTTGGTGTTTCCACCTCAATGCCAACCAAATATTGATATGTCGATAAAAGAGTGTGTGTGTGCTCTGAATTCTAAGTGTATCTAGAATTGTGGTGAGCAGTGACAAAATGATATTGAAATATTGATATACAAATAAATAAATCAATGATATTTAAATATAATATAAATGCTAATCTAGATGGATTGACAAAGAGTCGAGAAAGAGACTACAAGGATCTCATTGGAAGACTATCACGTAAGGGAATAAAATAGAGTTTTATTCCAAAGGATAGTAATCTCGAATGAGAGCCTTTTTGGATAGCACAAGATACAAATGTAAATCACATCAATCAGTTATCCTCAATAACTTGCAATGAAAAAGAGAGTATGCAATAGCAATGATATGAGCAAGATGATAGTTCAGTGACAATTTCGGTAGATCTTTGCTATGAAAAGGAATCAATGGCAAATTCAGCAGAGCTTCACTATGAAAAGATTTTGATCCTTTGAATTGAAAAGTGGCAAGGTTTTATAGAAGAGGTGAGAGGTCAAAAAGATGGGAAATGAGCCGTTTGGGCGCGGATAGACATTATAAAAAGCTCAAAGTGCCATGCAAGTAAAAACACACCTTCTAAAAATGGTTGACGAACTAAAAGACACTATTGGGACGCCAACGCGTGGCACATACATTCATTCTTAGCACTTTGGTCCGTGCAACTTTAGTTTCCAAAAGGTTCAGATTACTTAGGGCACTACCAAGGCTAAGGTATTTTTACAATTTTTGGTTAGGACAAGCAGAAAGGATCAAAGCAACATTTGGAAAGCACACTAAGGGAGCGAGCACTAAAGTGAGTGCCAAGTAGAGTGTGAAATTGTGAGAGAGCACAATTTACAATGCTACAAATAGTAAGAAACTGAGAAAGATGTTGGAAGTATGTGCTAACTGGTGTTCTCATTGATGTCAACATGTTTGTGTTGTCATTGGTGCCAACTGTATCTTCTGATATTGTTGTTTACTGATTGATTGAGCTATCATAGTTAGGATATTGTCTGAGTATTTTGCTCTGCATTTCCTTTGTGTTGAACACCAAAGTATTAGATTTGGATATAATTTAGAGAAGTGTTTGAAGATGCTAAATCCAAAATTTGGTGGTCCAGATCATTGTACAACAAAAGTTATATTCACCAGTTTGAAGACTGTGCCTGACAACATTTGCAGAGTGATAGGGAGAAAGTATTTTGCTCCGCATTTCTCTGCATTTTAGATTTTGGTCTTGTACTTCTGGAATTAATTTTATTAACTCCTTAGCTATCTTCATTCCAAAGGATTTGTGATTTGGTGCTTTGGAAAGCAAGTTATTGATTAGCAGAGTTCGACAGTGTTTGTTGAGAGCAGTCTGTGATCTATTTTCAGGTGATATTTATTGCCCTCAAGTAAGATCTGAACATGCGGTTGGATTTAATGAAGTAGTTTGAAGCATGTATTCAAGTATTCTTGATGTTTGCATTAGTTCTAGCTGACTTGATTATTTACACTTGTTGTGGAGGTGATTTGTGGATTATGGAAGCATGTTGGAGTGTGTAAGGATGTGTTTGGGTCCAAGCTAAGTTGTGAAGTACTCTTCCTTCATTCATTTTCTTTGCAAGTTTGTTTAGGTCTAGACCTAATTTGATTTATGTATGTATGCCAACCTTAGAGATAGTTCCAATGGTTGTAAGTTGTATTGCCAACCTTGATGAATGTTCCAAGTTTGATGATTAATATAAATATATGTAATTAATCCATGAGTGAAGTGAGAGAGTGCAAAGATGCAAAGATAAAGTGTGTGTGTTGTAAAAGTAGAGCAGAAGAGATATATTGTGCTTCAATGGAACTGAACTCAAGCATGCTGTAGATGCTACTATATTAGTTCATGGAAGTGAACCACCCATCCTGGTAGTGAGCCACCTCATGGTAGTGAGCCACCCCTTGGTAGTGAGCCACCCTTTGGCAGTGAACCTTTTTGTAGTGAGCATTTTGGGCAGTGAGCCTCTTTGTTATTCGGTATTGTTACTACATTATATTGTGAGCTAACACTCATCGTGGTTTTTCCCTTTTAGGGTTTTCCACATAAAAAATTGGTGTTCATGTGTGTATGGTGTTGATGTGATTATGTTTTGATTTTGCTATTCATTTTTAATATTCATAATAAAATAAGGAGTTAAAGTAAGTTAATTTTGTTTAAAGAAGTTAAAGTTTTTGATATAACTGATTCACCCCCCTCTCGGTTGTCTTGTGCCTTTAACAATTGGTATCAGAGCAAGGTTCCTTGGAAGAAATCCTAACAACTTAAGGTGGATTTGGGATGGCACACAAGAAAGACAATTCTCAGTTTGATGGATCTGATTATGCCTAATGGAAGGTACAAATGCAAAGTTATCTTATTTCAATGTTTGGACAATGGTTAAAGATAAATACATAGTACCTGAAAATGGTCTGAAGTCTGATGAAGAGATTAAGGATTATGAGACTAATCACAAAGCTAAAAATTCTCAATTAAATTCTTTGTCTAACATTGAAATGGTGAAAGTTGTGGATCTGGAAATTGCTCATGAGATCTGGGACAAATTGAAAAACATCTATGAAGGTGATGAATTTGTCAAGAAGGCTAAGTTGTAGAACTTGAAGACCACATATGAAACCATGGAAATAGCTGAGGATGAGAACATAAAAAGTTACATATAGAAGATTGATGAAGTTGTCATCAACATCAAGGGTCTTGGTGGAAAGATAGAGGATGTGGATGTTGTAGATAAGATACTTAGAACTCTTCCCAAATCTTATAGTCACAAGGTATCTGCCATTGAAGAATTGTTTGATATGGGTAAGCTTACAAAAGATCAATTGCTTGGTAAACTGACTGCTTTTAAGATGAGATAATTTGGTACTATTGATGGCTTTGTGAAAACTGAGACTGCCTTTAAGGTCAAAGAAGAAAAGACTTCTAGATCAGATAAATATGATGTGGAATTAGATGAAGAAGATTTTGAAGAGATTGAAGAAAAATTTGCAAGAAGAATGAAAAGAGGTAGTAGAAGAAAGTTAAAAGGTAAGTTACCTTTCAAATGTCTCAATTGTGGTAAAATTGGTCACTATGCTTCAAGATGTCCTGACAAAACTCTGAGGATCAAAAACATTGAAAATAAAGGAAAGATGGTAAGAAAGAGTTACTATGTTAGAGATGATGATGGTGTAACTAATGATGAACCTAATTTTGATGATGGTAATAGTAGTGAATGCTTGTTTATTGCACTTAGAGAAGAACCTGCTTTTGCTAACCTTGCTAGCTGTGTGAAGGAAGGAAGTCCAGGAGAGTTGTCTACATTTCATGTTGAAGAGGAAGATAAATGGATCATTGACAACAGATGTTTAAATCACATGATAGGAGATAAGAGTAAGTTTGTTAAGTTTGAAAAATATGATGGAGGACTAGTGAGATTTGGTAATGATGCACCTCGTAAGATTTGTGGAAAAGGATCAATTACTTTTGATGACAAGCATAATACAGATGATGTTATTTATGTGAAAGGCTTAAAGCATAATGTTCTAAGTGTTGGACAAATGTGTGATAAAGGGTATAATTTGATGTTTAAGAACAATGGGTGTGAGATAAGGAAAATCTCCAGAACTTTAATTGCAACTGGTAAAAAGACTCATGGTAATGTCTATCATTTGAAGGGTACTAATAATTGTTGTTTATTGGCTTAGACAAATGAAAGCTGGTTATGGCATAGGAGAATGTGTCACATTAACTTTGATAGTTTGGTGAGAATAAGTATAGTACAAGCAGTAAGAGACCTACCTAAGATTGTGAAGCCTACTAGTGTTATGTGTAAAGAATGCCAATTTAGGAAGATGACAAAAACTACCTTCAAAAGCAAAGAACAATTCTCTACCGGTTTGCTGGAGTTGGTGCATACAGACTTATGTGGCCCTACAAGAACAAGAAGTCTACAAGGTGACATGTACTTCATGCTTCTTATTAATGATTATTCAAGAATGACCTGGGTTACCTTTCTTAAAGAAAAATCAGAAGCCCTAGACAAGTTTAAGGCATTCAAAGCTATGGTTGAAAATGAGTTGGATTTGAGTGTTTGAGATTTGACAGAGGAGGCGAGTTTGCCTCAAATGAGTTTAATGATTTTTGTGAAGAACAGGGAATAAAGAGACATTTGTCTGCCCCCCAGACTCCTCAACAAAATGGAGTGGTTGAAAGGAAAAATAGAACTGTTCAAGAAGCTGCTAGAACAATGATTAAGGAAGCAGACCTATGGGAAGTATATTGGAAAGAAGCAATACACATTGCTATCTACATTCAAAACATAGTGCAAATTAGAGCAAAAGAAACAAAGACACCTTATGAGCTGTGGTATGGTAGGGTTCCTACTGTCAAATACTTCAAAGTTTTTGGAAGCAAATGTTACATCAGAAGAGATGAAGAATTAGGAAAGTTTGATGCTAGATGTGATGAAGGCATATTCCTTGGGTACTCTACTAAGAGCAAGGCTTACCAGTACTATAACAAAAGACTGATAAAAATCATTGAAAGTACAAATGTGAAGGTATATGAAGATATTCAGCCAGATGGATATGAGTCAGATGGATTTGCTAATACATAAAAGGTTGAAAAAGACAAATAAAAGGAAGTTCAGACTAAAGTGCAAGCGACTCTTGAAGAAGAAGAAGTTCAAGCTGAAGCTCTAAAAAGAGTTCCTAAAACCCCCAGGTATGTGCAAAGAGATCACTTTGAAAATTAGATTATTGGTGACAAAAGGAAAGGTGTGTTGACAAGAAGTAGAGATGCAGAAGATCAAGCGAATCTCTGTTTACTCTCAAAGGTGGAACCTAAAACAATAAATGAACCATGCAGTGATGAACATTGGGTCAAAGAAATGGAAGAAGAACTAATGCAGATTGAGAAGAACAAGACTTGGGAACTTATCCCTAGACCCACAGACAAGAATGTGATAGGAAAAAAGTGGGTATTCTAGAACAAACTGAATGAAGTTGGAGAAGATGTGTGAAACAAGGCAAGACTTGTGTGTAAAGGCTACTCACAAGTGGAATGAATAGATTATGAGGATACATTTTCTCCAGTAGCAAGAATGGAAGCTATCAAACTATTTTTGTCATTTGCAGCACATAAAAACATCAAGGTATACCAGATGGATGTCAAGTCTACTTTCTTGAATGGTGAGTTAGAAGAAGTCTACATAGAACAACTGAATGGATTCCAACTATCAGACAAACCAAATATGGTATGCAAATTGAAGATGGATTTATGTGGATTGAAGTAAGCTGCCAGAGCTTGGTATGCAAGACTAGATAAGTACCTGTTGCAACAAGGATTCAATAAAGGGTCCGCATATAGTAACCTGTACACTAAGATAAGTGGAGACCAAATTCTGATTGTTGAGATCTATGTTGATGACATCATATTCGTTGGAAATTAAGGTATGTGTAAGAAGTTTGTAGATGAGATGCAAAAAGAGATTGAGATGTCTATGTGTGGTTAAATGAATTTCTTCCTTGTATTGCAAATCATTCAAACTAGTGAAGGTATTTTCATTTCTCAATCCAAGTATGTTAAAGAGTTGCTGAAGAAGTTTGGAATGGAGGACTCTAAACCGGTATGTACCCCTATCGTTACTGGTTGCAAATTGAGTAAGAATGATGAATTACCTAAGGATGATCAGAGCAAGTATAGATCAATGATTGGAGGACTGCTTTATCTAACCTCTACTAGACCAGATATCATGCATGCAGTCTATCTTGTGGCCAGATTTCAATCAGATCCCAGTGAATCACATGTTATGGTAGTAAAGAGGATATTCAAGTAATTGAATGGCACTCTTGATCATGGCTTGTGGTATCCTAAGAATAATGATTTTTCCTTAAGTGCCTATACAGATGCAGATTGGACTAGATGTGTTGATGACAAAAAAAGCACAAGTGGAGGTGCATTCTTCCTTGGAGATAGGGCGGTGTTCTAGCATGCTAGCAAGAAACAAGAATCAGTTTCCTTTTCTACTGTAGAGGTAGAATATATTGTTGCAGCATCATGCTGTACTCAGGTGCTGTGGATGAACCAAACCTTGAAGGATATCAAAGTTGAGTATGATAAGCCAATCCCTATTCTTTGTGATAACACAAGTGTCATAAATATTTCAAAGAATCCAGTGATGCATTCAAAGACAAAGCACATTTCAATTAAGTATCACTTTTTGAGGGAGAAAGTTGCAGAGAATGAAGTGAAGCTTGCATATGTGCCTACAAAAGATCAAGTTGTTGATATATTCACCAAGGCTCTTCCAAAGGATACATTTGAGTATCTCCAGGAGAAGTTAGGGGTTATTGCCCCTCCTTCCTTGAACTAGATGCATAAGAAGATGCATCAGTCTAGTGTGCCCCAAAGTACGTTTTTTTCTATTTGGACTGATGTTGGAAGCTACCTCTCAGGGGAAGCAGGTAGTGGTTTGAGATGATTGTTACAGTCAAGAGGAGCTAAAGAATGATTTCAGACTAATCAAATCAGTAGTATGCAAGTATGTGTAGTGGAAGAGATGTGATGCCCTTTTCCATTGATGTCAAACAGGGAGAGAGATCATGTGAAAAACTTAGGGAGAAAAGAGTTCAGATGTGTAAAAAGAAAGAGGGAGTCCTGATGCAAAGTTATGTCTTGATGAAGGAACATGTTATTTAGTTTTTTGCATCATATGTTGCCATCAATGAAAAAGGGGGAGATTGTTACAAGTATGTGCTAACTGGTGTTGTCATTGATGTCTACATGTTTGTGTTGTTATTGGTGCCAATTCTATCTTCTGATATTGCTGTTTGCTAATTGATTGAGCTGTCATATTAAGGATACTGTTTGAGTATTTTTCCCCGCATTTCCTCCATGTTGAAGACCAGAGTATTAGATTTAGATATAATTTAGAGAAGTGTTTGAAGATGCTAAATCTAGAATTTGGTGGTCCAGATCACTGTACAATAAAAGTTATATTCACTAGTTTGAAGATTGTGCCTGTTAGCATTTGCAGAGTGATAGGGATAAAGTATTTTGCTCAGCATTTCTCTGTATTTTGGATTTTGGTCTTGTAGTTCTGGACTTAAGTTTATAAAGTCCTTAGCTATCTTCATTCCAAAGGATTTGTTATTTGGTGCTCCGGAAAGCAAGTTATTGATTAGTAGAGTTCGACAATGTTTGTTGAGAGTAGTCCGTGATCTGTTTTCATGTGATATTTGTTGTCCTCAAGTAAGATCTGTTGTGGTTGGATTTGTTAGCTCCCAGGGGATTCTATGTTATTTTTTGATGTCTCCAGAATGTATTGAAGGTGTGTGCTTGATCCAAAAGCTATAATGAAGTTCTTTGAAGCGTGTATTCAAGTATTCTTGATTTTTGCATTAGTTATGGCCAACTTGGTTATTTACACTTGTTGTGGAGGTGATTCATGGATTGTGGAAGCATGTTGGAGTGTGTAAGGATGTGTTTGGGTCTGAGCTAAGCTATGAAGTGCTCTTCCTTCATTCATTTTCTCTGCAAGTTTGTTAGGTCCATACCTAATTTGATTTATGTATGTATGCCGACCTTGGAGATAGTTCTAATGGTTGTAAGTTGTATTGCCGACCTTGATGAATGTTCCAAGGTTGATGATTGGTATAAATATATATAATGAAGCCATGAGTGAAGTGAGAGAGTGTGAAGAGATAAAGTGTGTGTGTGTTGTAAAGGCAGAGCAGAAGAGATATATTGCACTTCAATGGAACTGAACTCAGGCATGTTGTAGATGCTACTCTATTAGTTCATGGAAGTGAGCCACCCATCCTAGTATTGAGCCATCTCTTGGCAATGAGCCACCCTTTGGCAGTAAGCCTTTTTTGCAGTGAGCATTTTGGGTAGTAAGTCCTAAGGTAGTGAGCCTCTTTGTTATTCAGTATTGTTACTACATTATATTGTGATGCAGTCAAGGTAGGAGGGTCTGGTGAGGGACAGTCCAACCTTGCAGCCTTAAACAACCAATACTAAGATCATACAGATATGCAATGGAAGCTAGCATTTAAGCCACATAAATATAATAGTTAATCAAGAATGCATAACACAAGATTTATCCTGGTAAAACCCTAACAGGGAAAAACCCAACCTTCAAAGCTCATCTTCACATATATATATTGATATCAAACACATTACAAATGCCTCAAGGGCTTTACAGATGCTAGGCCACAACTCAGGGATTATAAAGGATCCATATAATAACACTCTCACATGACTTCCATTGTTTGATTATCAGATCTCTGCTCTGTAACTCATTCTGCTTTCTGTTCTACCTTCTACTCTGTTTTGTTACTCATCTGGATCAATACAACTTCAAATCTCGCTTCATATCTTCATGCTATCAATCACTTCCCCATTGCTACCTTGTAACAAATCATTATCCTTCATTTATATCCTCCGCAAGACTTCTAATCATCAACAAGTCAGCCTAATTGCAACGACTAGTTTATGTAACATGTTCACAAAATAGGTTGGGCCTTAAACATAAGACACTGCTCCACAGATGCTTAGAACTTCATGTGGATCCCACTAAAGGTTGGCCAAGTCCTAAAGTTCATCTACCAATTCTCCTTTTCACTCTGCAAGTCATGGAATTGATCTGCATGCCGATTTAGACTCACTAAACACTATTGGCTCTGTTCTACAAAACAATTAATCTTTCGGTAGCGATATCTCTCTGGAATCAAAGCTAAATGATCTGAATTCTAGATATGTTATAACAGACTATGTTTAGATGTTAATTCTAGATCCACAACCTCTATTATTCAAATACCAGAACTTTCCAAGGCCACTCTCTCTGCAATTTGTAACTTCACTGTCAACTATCTCCATTGTTCTGAATGCTTCTGGATGCTCCTGCATTAGACTCTTAGGGTTATTTGAAAAGTGAGCCTCTTTACTTTGGTCTATATTATGTCAGATTTAATTTTGTTTCTTTGAATAGGTTTGGTGATCTATTCATAGGTACCTCCAACTGCCTCAAGGTCGGCGGTCTGTTCAAGTCCACCCTGCACAACTAACTCAAATTCTTCTAAGGGTGGCATTCTACTTACAAGCCTTGCACTTCCTCAATGATCGATGGTTTGAGCAAGTCTTCTCTGCAAGTTGCCTCAAGATCAATGTTTCTTTCAATCAAATGCATCCTCCGGAGTCAATTCACTTTCTTAGTTTCTCTGTAACACTATCTACTTTCTAATTCTTAACACAATTTCCTTCGCACTCATCAGGGTCTCATATTTTCTTCTCTGCATGTACTTCTCCTATACCATTCTCTATTTTCTTATCCACTTTTACTTTACTCCGGTACACAAAATTCTCCTCCGGTAGAATGTCTTGTCATTTCCTCTTTCTCTGCCACATGAACTTCTCTTTTCTGTTATGTCTCACACTTGTTCACACAAACTTTCTCTTGCACTTCTTCCTCTTACACTATAATTCTTCTCAAGATTAATGCTTCACCTACTTCTGGGTTCTCTATTATACTCAATGATTCAAAAGGTTCTTCTTTCTCTGCATAAACTATATCTGCATCAACAAGCTCTTCTTCTGCACAAACTGTCTCTGAATTACTTATTGTTTTTCCTTTATCAGTTTCCTTGGTTACATGTTCCTGATGACATTCACTGCTTGATTCTTTTCTCCTTCAAACTTGAAAACTGGTTCCTCTGAATAGTCTTCTGTCAAATCTCCTTTCATCTCTTCTGTATCTTTCACAGTGATAAGAATTGTGATTCTTGTCATTTCTCCCTCTGTAGTTTGAATTTCTGCTCTTGTTCTGCTCTGCATAAGATCTTCCAACACATGAATACTTTAGTCTATATCTTCCTCTAAACATACCAATAACATGTTTCCATTCATGTCCATCAATCCATCCATAATTCTTCTGTATACAACCTGCCATAGATTTTCCCCTTCCCATTCTATTCCAACACATCCTTTTAGAATGATTCCTTAATCCATAAAACTTACAAGGGTTTATATCCCAACACAATTCCCTTTCATGTCCATGCCTATTACAATGTAAACAATACATACCTCTTCTGCTTTGACTTGATTTGTTAAAGTTCGCCATAACATCCTTAGCTCTGTCATATCCAATCCCTTCACTTCTTGATCTGATTATTGGTTCAATAGGTTCTATAATTCCTTGCTGCTGCTTTCCCAATCATTGTCCTTCTTCATCATCACTTTCTAGAAAAACTTCTACATCATCACACAAATCATTAGTATCACAAGAAACATCACCAAGTTCAGGCTTAGATTTCAGATTTTCATTCTCCTTTCTACATTCTACTAGTGATTGTTCCAATTGATTAACATGTTCCTTCAAATATGATATTTCACTTTTCTGCAAACTATTCTCCTTCTTCAACTCTTCCAAACTATCTTCTAGATCTCTATTCCTCTGTTCAACCTTATAAAACAACTTAAATCTTTTCTCTAATTCTACAAATTTCTTTTCAACATCCTCAAACAATTTGAGCTCTGCTTCTAGGTCTTCATTTCTACTCCTTACATCTTTCATTTCTTCTTCAAGGGCATCAAACTTGTCCACTCTTAGATCTTTCATCTTCTCCAACAATTCTGCATATACTTTCTGATTTCGCACAATTCCTCTTTCAAAATATCTTTTTCGCATACTAGGGTTCTGTTCTCTTTCTTCATCCTCTTTCCAATCTTCCCCATCTGAAACAAATTAAATAAACAACTAAAATTGAAAAGGTTACCAAATATTCCTTGCATTGGTCATTACTTCTAGGGTTTCGCACAACACTCCAATAGATTCACCACCTTCTAACAATTCGCAACCAGCCCAGCAGATTCAAAACTAGCTCTGATACCACTTGATGCAGTCAAGGTAGGAGGGTCCGATGAGGGACATTCCAACCTTGTAGCCTTAAACAACCAATACTAAGATCATACAAATATGCAATAGAAGCTAGCATCTAAGCCACATAAATATAATAGTTAATCAAGAATGCACAACACAAGATTTATCCTGGGAAACCCTAACAGGGAAAAACCTAGCCTTCAAAGCTCATCTTCAGATATATATATATTAATCTCAAACACATAACAAATGCCTCAAGGGATTTATAGATGCTAGGCTACAACCCAGGGATTATAAAGGATTCATATAACAACACTCTCGTATGACTTCCATTGTTTGATTATCAGATCTTTGCTCTGTAACTCATTCTGCTTTCTATTCTGCCTTCTACTCTATTCTGTTACTCATCCAGATCAAAAAAACTTCAAATCTCACTTTAGATCTTCATGCTATTAATCACTTCCCCACTACTACCTTGTAACAAATCATTATCCTTCATTTATATCCTCCGCAAGACTTCTAATCATCAACAAATCAGCCTAATTGCAACAACTAGTTTATGTAGCGTGTTCACAAAATAGGTTGGGCCTTAAGCATAAGACACTGCTCCACAAATGCTTAGAACTTTGTGCGGATCCCACTGAAGCTCGGTAAGGTCCTAAACTTCATCTACCAATTCTCCTTTTCACTCCGCAAGTCATAGAATTGATCCACATGCTGATTTAGACTCACTAAACTTTATTGGCTTTGTTTGACAAAACAATTAATCTTCTGGTAGCGATATCTTTCTGGAATCAAAGCCAAATGATCTGAATTCTAGATATGTTATAAATGATGTCTAGACGTTAATTCTAGATCCACAGCCTCTAATATTCAAATACTAGAACTCTCCAAGGTCGCTCTCTCTGTAATCTACAACTTCACTGTCAACTGTCTCCATTGTTTTGAATGCTTCCAGATGCTCCTACATCATATTGTGAGCTAATACTCACTGTGGTTTTTCTCTTTTAGCATTTTCTACGTAAAAATCTAGTGTTCACGTGTGTATGGTGTTGATGTGCTTATGTTCTGATTCTGCTATCCATGTTTAATCTTCATAATGGAATAACGAGTTAAAGTAAGTTAATTTTGTTTAAAGAAGTTAAAGTTTTTGATACAACTGATTCACGCTCCCTCTTAGTTGTCTTGTTCCTTCAACAAAAGATTATTGAAGAGATTGAGATGACATTTGAGATGAACATTAATAAGGAAAGAGGTTGAAATTAATTCAGGAGAGAGGAAAGACATTTTAGAAGGATTGAAAAGGATAGGGAAGTCTCATTAGAGAGTGGTAGGAGGGTTACTCTTGAAAGTTTGGGGAGTTCGTAATTAGAGAGATCAATAGATAGGATGACACTTAGTAACATTGACAAATCAGAGCAAGCACTAACCCCAATTAGAAAAGCAAAAGGAAATTTGATGCAAATGACATAAAAAATAAAGGAGTATGAAGAATTAGTTGAGTTGGATAGGGGAAGGCTTAGAAGTAGTAGTGCTCAACCATGGTCTAGAAGTAGGGGTGCTCGACCAATTAATTTTCTTTCAAAAACCAAATTCTACTCTAGATATATCAAATTTTAAGGTCACAATCAATGAAGGGTTTAAGGGGTTAATAACCCCTTCTAAATTAAAACCTCTAAATTTAGTGTAGAGTATTTATACAATGTGGTGAGTAGGAATGTATGCCTACAAAAGGAGGAAATGTTGAAAACCCTAGAACTTTAGGAATGGAAAAGAAGTGAATGGAATGAATATATAAAAGAAAAGTTCAATAATATGGAACTTACCATTTATATAATAGAAACATTTGAAGAAAGATGTTATAACTCAACACTATTTAATAAAAGTTTACTAACTAATAATGAGTTATCAAAAGACACACCCTTAAAATAAAAAATACCCTATGAAGAGGTGAACCCCCCAAACCAAGAGTTGTCCCCCATGCCATCTAAAGAAAGAAGAGTTTATCAAAGGGATATATTTAGTGGACTCTTCAATATGGAGGAAGAGGCAACAAGAAGAGAGTTTGTGATATTGTGTGAAGAAATTTTGGGAGAAGATTTCTTTGATATTGAATTACCTAGGGATATTGGGTAGAACAAGAAAATTGGTAAAATAATAGGAGGCTATCAAGAGTGGTAAGAGTGTTAAGAATATGAGGGAGAGAGGGCTCAAGGAACCACAATAAAAAAAGAAGGTAGAAAAAAGAGTAGAGGAGAATCCTCAACAATTAGTAACAAATAAGAGGAACGTACTACTTAAAATATGGAAACTAAACTACTTATCTTTGGTAAGGATAACAAAGAAGTACAATAACATATATTTGTACTAGAGTCTATCTAGAGGAGAAATGAAATATCAGATAATTAGATAAAGCTCTATGAATTTGTTCTATGTTACCGAATTTTCTAGGTTTGTGGCCAGATCCAGGTCCAGTTCAAATCCGGTTCGTGATCTAGTCTGGTTCGCATACATGTGTGGACTGGGTGCATGGAAATCATGGCAAGTTCATCATGAGCGAACCCAGTCAAACCTAAGGAGGATTAGACGGAGAAAAATGTTTTTTAAATATTTATTTTTATTTTTTATTATTTTTTCCTTGAATGTGAGTCTGTGCTATTGGGCCATGACATCAACCGAAATAAGGGTAATAGAGTTACTTTGATTCATTTTGATTCTAGTTGTTTGTTCATCAGGGTTCATCGTGCTCTAGCATGTAGTTATATTAGTGATTAGCATGGAATTAGTAAGTTATAATGGTTCCCACATGCTTCCATGATGCCATTTGATATGCATCCACTGCTCTTGTACCTGTTAGGGTAGGCACATTTTCTGGGGTGAACCTTTTAAAATAGAGAGGGGCCCCTAGATTGCCCCAGGACACTGTTATATTTATATATTATAATATTTATAATATGTAAATTATTAATATATTATTATATGATATATATTTATAATATGTATAAATATAATATTTTTCTTTGATCAGTAAGCTCTACCAGAGGGGGTAGCTCCCATTTTATTAAAAAGGAAAATTGAACAAACAGAGCTAACATAGTTTTAGCCCTCATAAAAAGTGCATTAGACCCTTAAAGGGGTGCATTACAATTTATACCAATTTGTAATGTGATCATAAATTCATCTTATGGCTCACTACCTCTTTTTTAGATATTTCTTTCCTTTTCTTTTGCACCACTTTCCACTCTAAAGAAGGCTCAGGAGACTAATCATTCATTGCATGCCCCTCCCCACGAGGAGTAGTGCTGCCATTGATTGAGTTTGACAGGAATTCCATTTGTGATTGCTTGCTTTGTGCGGGGGCTAATATCTCTTGCTTAACTAAAAAATAATTATTTGGTGTCATCATAGGATTTGTAGGTTAATCAGATTTTCTCTTGTCTGCTTGTTCGAGAGAGGGAGATGGAAGGTTCTTTGAGGGTCCTTCCACAAAATAATGTTGTGGGAGGGCATTTTTCCATCAAGTTGCATGATCTTCTGAGTTATGCTTAGAACATTCAGCAGCGATGTGTCCTATAGCATAACACTGACAACACCAAAAGGGCAATCCTTCATAGTCTAATGTCTGGGACCAACTGCGCTCAACAATTTTAAAAGTAATGTCTATTAGAAGCACTTTCAAAGTATCAAGATCAACAAGAATGCAGTGCAAATGTAGTATGAGTAAAGTTTGAAGTATCATGGTCAATTTCTAGGAAATTGCGAAGAGAGTCACCTATAGCCTCAAAGCATGCATCGAACCAGAATTGGAGTGGGAGGTTTGGAAGGTGAATCCACACTATTTTAACCTTGAAAGACTTTATGGAAGGATTAAAATCCATATGGCACGGTTTGAGCATGAGTACATTCTGGCCCCAAATCCAATGATTTCATAGAGAATAGCATCTCTATCTCTAACATAATAAAAAACAACAATAAAGAATCCACGAGCACAAGGATATATTTTGAAGTTACCTTTCAAAAATGGATGCTAGGTATCAGTGATCCGTTGGTGTAGATCTGGTAAAGCAGGCCATAAGTTAGTGAATCTTCCAATTAACCCATGAGCCATGAAGAATTCTTCACTTTCTAATACTTCCTTTTTGATCCACTCATTGAAGACTAAGACTAGATTTAATTGCGCAACTAATGGCTTCAAATTCCCCTCCTGCCATGACTTAGAAACATTTGAAGTGACTTGTTTGACACCTATGAATCATGGATTTTGTGCAGATCCATGCATGGAAGCAGCATGCCTTGGAGGTGAAACCCTATTGGATGTTGTATTAGCCTGTGTATGAGATTTGAAGTGTGAATCAAGGGAAGGAAGCCCTAAATCTTAGGAAAGGCACAAATTTCTGTCCTTCAGAGTCGAGAGCAAGATTTTCCCATCATGTAGGCCCTAGCCTTGATCTATTTTAAGGTTTGAGCAATCAGGAGGAGGTTCGTCCACACATAGATGAGAAAATTGATTCTCAGAAACCCTAAGCACAGGAGAATGCAGGAAGGTTGGAGGATTTAGCAACAACCTCTAGCAAGATTTTTTTCAAAGTATGTATAAATATAATATAATAATATAATAATATATCATATTATAATATATTAAATATTACTAATATACATATTATAAATATTATAATATTTATAATATGTATATTATTAATATATTATACTATTATAATATTATATATAGTATCGAACCCAAAAATGAACCCAACCTCAAATTGTTTTTTGCCAAATCCACGAACTAAATCTATGAACTTGAACCAGGATTCGAACCAAAATTGACAACTTAGAAATTGTTGGCACACTAAGGGATGAAGAATTTAAATGGTATATGAAAGAATGCCCCCTACACAACAAAGAATGGATTAAATTGAAAAAATATTTTTTAAAATAACTTTCAATCACCGGATATCCCCTCAGAAAGTGTGAGTAAAATGAGAGAAATGATAGGAAAGGTGAAATAATAAGGGAATTTAACCAAAGATTCAAGGGAGTGGTTAGGAAGTTGGAAGAGCACCGTATTGAAAAATAAAGAATTGAATGGTTTGTTTTTGGATTGTTACTTGGGATTAGAGCATCCTTAAATGGAAGAACTTTTAACTCCTATATAGAGGTAGTGAAATTAGCTTCTATAATTAAAGTGCATAGAGGAGAGAAAACAAGAAAAGTTAGAGTGAGGAAATTGAAATATAAAAAATGGAACTAGATTAATTAAAGATTAAACAAGAGATTTTTGCAAAATAAGAAAGTCATAGGGATACATCATGCCTCCACAGAAAGAAGATATGGTGTACTTATTGTTCAAATCAAGGTCATTTGTGGATTGGATGCCCAGTACTAGAAGGAAAGAAAAGAGCTATTGCGTTGAGAGTAGTTATTGTGGAACCACTTAAGAGGTTGAAGAGTGTTTATTGTGGGATTTACAATAAATGAGACAAACATGAAACATGTGATTGCCCATCATTAATGTTTAGAGTATGAGAAGAGAGTGAGCCTTGGTATGGCCATAGATGTGAGGATAATGATCCAATTCATAGAGAAACATAAAGAGAAAAATTTTTGGTAGAAAGACCCTTTCATACTTAGAATCAATGGATATTACCAACTACAATGGAGAACCAACCAAAGAACAATCAACAAAATACAACATGCAGTGATACAGATCCAAGATGAAAGACTCTCCACTAGTTACTAAGATGACTATTTATAAGGTGGCATTATAAGTTACCACAATGATAAAAAAGAATGATGTGGTAGAGGAAGGGGTTAAGGACAAAGAAGAAGATAACAGGTCACATGTTTCAGTGCAGTGAAACATGACACTATGCAAACAAATGTAAAGAAGAAAGGAAAAAGACCTAAGGTTTTTGTATAGATTCTACACATGATTCATTTACTTTCCTTAGAGAAACTTGGTACTGCACTTGAATGGCCAGAACTTACAAAGATTGAGGAACTCTCAAGGATAAATGTGGTAAGACGGGTAAGTGAAATAATGAAAATTCTAAAAGATAATCCCCTAAATGCCATCAAATGTCAAAGGACAACATTTGAGGATGGAGATGAAAAAGGAGAGACCTCCTTGACTAAGGAAGAATAGTTGGAAAGAGAGTATCAGGAGAGAAAATAAATTTTGAGGAGAAAATCTGTTATAGAATATAAAAAGAAGAATAGAGTAGTAGTGGTCACTCAGGGAGGGCCTGACACTGAGAAGAAAAAACTAATTCAAGAGGAGTTAGAAGATGAGGATGAGTTTACATCAAGAAGTAGCCATGCTTTAATTATAGATAAAGCCAAAATAGTTATTAGGTAAGAATAAGGAAGAGAAGAGTATCGTAGATGCGGCATCTCAAAAAAAAAAGAACAATTATTAAAAGAATTGGCAAGTTTTGTAGAAGATAATATAATAAAAAAACTCAAGCTTTTTGCCAAATACTAGAATAAGCACAAAGAAGAAAATAAAAGAGGACAAGTAAAATTTGTGGTAAAAACTACAAGAAAATGGAAAAATCATCCTATCTTAATTGAGTCAAGAGTTCATAAGAAATGGCTAAAAACTGTTTTAATAGAATTGGGAGTAGATGTAAGTATATGGCCAAAACTAACTTGGGAGAAACTTGGTAAACCAACACTATATGACACTCCATATGATATTGCATTAGCTTATGGAACATCTATAAGTACTAAAGGTACTTGGAGGAATGTTGAAGTAAACCTAATGGACATACAAAGAAAAATAGATTTCAAGGTAATTAATATGAAGAAACCCTTTGATTCCTTTAGTCTTCTACTAAACTTGGAGTGGTTTGTGAATTGTGATGGAGTATTTGATTCAAAAAAAGAACTTACATTCTATGGAGAAGACAAAGTAGTGTTTGAAATGAAGGTGAACAACTATAGAATGGAAATCTAATTACAACTAGAACTATTAATCTAGTGCAGAACCAAAATGGAGATAGTATGAAATCAACACAAAGAAATAACAGAACAGGAGATCAAACACATAACACAATGTTTATGTGGAGAAACCCTTTTGGGAAAAAACTCCACACAAGAAGAGATGCACCAGTCTGTATTAACTTCAATAGAGTTTACAATACAACACTATCAATCTCCTCTTAGGTCTTCAATCCAGCAATGCCTATAATACTCATACACAGCTGTAATATAATGCCCTCTTTAAAAGAGTGTTGCCTTCTAGGGAAAAAAACCCTAACATAACCTCTACTATTAGATCTATGACCTAATGATGAATCGTCCAGATTGACTATGAAATTACAATATTTTCCAAGGCAATTTTCTAAAAAAATTCTCTTCGAGGGCACTACCCCCGAACTCTTGCTATGGGGCTAGGAAGATGTCACCACCCCCCTAAACCCCTTGAAAATAGTAGTGGGGGGCAATCCCCCCACACCCCTTTGTCGGGTACAAGGATCCAAAGTGTGGTTGACAAGATCACTACTTGGTGAATACTTTATCCCCTATGAATGATTTACAAACAATATTAGAAGTTATTAAATACATAGGATTCACAAGGTTGATGGCACCTTAATCCTAACAAATAGTACATATACTTGTTGGAAGAATGAGGAGATGTCATTGATGTTGTTGGTGGCAACATGAGCATACAGTCATACATTGCAGTGTTCTCATTGATGTCAACATTGTTCAACATTGCATTTTGGTAAAGTGTAGATCATTTTAGATAATTGATAATTTTGCAAGAGGGTTTGATCCTATGTAGAAGGCTAATTTGCAAGAAGGTTTGATCCGGTAAAGAACCCTATGATGAAATTTGGCTAAGTGTTAGGTCTAGCATTTCTGAGTTACATAGCTCTAATAATTGGTTTACATTTCTCTGTTGTTGAAGAGCTATCTCTACGGTTCTAATATATGTTTTTTGGTTGTTAGGATCATCTAATTCCATAATTTTATCTATTTATGTTCTCCGATGTGAAAGTTGTGAATGACATAGTTCAGCCTGATAGTTTATAGTTGTTTCTGGTACAAAGCATGTGAGCAAACAAGTCCGCATTCCTCCACGGATAAGTTTCTTGCTTTGTGGTTCAAAAGAGATGTTCGTAGGTGTCAATAGATGGCATATTCTAGTTTTCATGATTTGTGGAGGTCTGCATGTCAGGATGTGAATGAACAGTTGGCAAATTTTTGGATTAGGTATTCATCGATGTCGACCCAATCAGTTGAGTGATTTGCAGAAAATGAATATGTTTTGATCCATTGTATGGGAGCTATTTTAGGTCCATGCCAACCTATTTCAATTTGTTTCAAAGTTTGAATCTTGGTGTGAAGCGTGTGTGTAAAGGTTTGGAGCCAACAAATCCTATATGGCATATTTTGCACGTTACATCCATTTAGGCTAACCTAATTGATATTGTGAGTGAAGCAGATACTTAAAGAAGATTGTTTTCGACGTTTAAAGTGGAAGTATGATATATGTGTGATCTGAGTTATGCAACAAGTGCACGTGAATGCGAATTGAGCAAATGCAGAGCAAAGTAGTGTGATATTTCAGATCAGTGTGAAGAATTTTGATTATGTAATTTGAGCTTCATTAGAACTGTATTTCATGCATAAGTTAGATGCAATTGTAATAATTCAATTCTGACAGTGAGCCACAACTCTTCTTCTATCTCCTTTTAGGATAATGAGCCACATGTAGTGAGTTTTCTTGGATAGTAAGTCCAACAATTGTATCAACCTTAACTGGTTGCATGAGCTAATC
Source organism: Cunninghamia lanceolata (assembly GCA_027924645.1). NCBI lineage: Eukaryota > Viridiplantae > Streptophyta > Pinopsida > Cupressales > Cupressaceae > Cunninghamia > Cunninghamia lanceolata. The sequence continues at coordinate 7,859,663 of BSBN01000677.1, read as the reverse complement.
CTCACCGTGGTTTTTCCCGCTTTGGGTTTTCCACGTAAAATCCTGGTGTTCATGTGGTTTGAATTGTATTTGAATGTTTTATGCTTTATTTCATTTGCTACACTTAAATTTTCTAAATGGATTGGATATTCAATGTTTGAATGGTTTAAAAGAATACTGATTCACCCCCCCTCTTAGTATTTCAGGTGTTCAACAATCGGTATCAGAGCCAAGTCCTTTGGAAGAAGCCTAACCGCTCAAGGAAGATCTTGGAGATTGAATACATAGCTGCTAGAAGATTACCTATTCCTCTGAAAGAGATTCTTCCTATTTTATTCACTGGAGAAGATTGTATGATTGACAAAGATGGAGAACTTAATGGTAGTCTTGAAGATCTTGAAATAACTGAAGGTGAAATTAGAGATCTAAAGGAAGATGTCAAGGAAGCAAATGAATGCATCAAAAAATTGAAAGAGAAAATCAAGAAGTTCAGAGAAAGGCATAAGGAAGTCAGTGATCAATTGAAGCAAGCAAATGAAGCCATCATTGGTCTAAAGGTGCAAGTTGAAGAAAAGAAAAGAATTGAGGAATGTCTTAATGCAGTGGTGAAAAGTAAATCTGAAGAATGTACAAAACTTGAACAAGAAGTTGTGAATCTGAAATTAGATTTGGAGAAAGCAAAGAGTCATGAAAAGAAATTCAAGATGAGTACTGCAAAGCGTGATTAAATGATTACAAATAAGAAAGGTCTTAATGATAAAGAGGGTTTAGGATTTGAAAAGGGTGAAAGTTCAAAATCATGTCAGACATCAAATAAGAAGAACAATGGCAAGCAACTCTGGAATCAAAGGAATGAAGCTAGAAGACCATTGGTCAGACAACCAAATGCACAAAGGTACCCATCTTTCAATGGTTTTTGTCATTCTTGCAATAAATTTGGACACAAGGCAATAGAATGTAGAAGAAGAATGAATCAAAATGTTCCATCTTTCTCTACTAAATGTTTTACATGCAAGATATTTGGTCATAGAGCTAGTGAATGCAGAAGTCAAATGATGAATGGCTATAATAATGGTAGAATGGTTCAATCTTTCAAAGGCTACTGCTATACATGCAATGGATTTAGGCATAAAGCTAATCAATGCAGATCTATAATGAATGAAAGGAATAGTGGTCCGAAGAATGTTATATGCTACAATTGTAGTAGGCCTGGACACATTTCCAAGTTTTGCAAAAGTAGAAACATGAAGAAGGATAATCTGGTAGAGAAGAATAAACTAGTACAAAAGATTGATCCAGCAGAGACAAAGAAGGAAATAAATAAGATTTGGAAAAAGAAGGATGAGACAGAGGTCAAGGATGAATTTGTACCAGCATCTGATGCAGATAGTTCCTCTAGAAACTAAGATAAGAGCTTTGGCTTAGGGGGAGCTTCAATGAAAATCTTTTCCCCTGCCAAAGAAAGTGGTGTTGATACCTCAACATGAAGATATGAGATGAAGATCAACGTTTTTGATTCTTTGGTGAAAATTTTTGAAGAAAATATGACAATGCGGTAATTTGTGGAGCATCTGAAGCTGACTATGCATACAAAGAAAGGTTTGACAAATTTATTGTTTGAAACATTTAATACGAATTAGGTCAAATCCAAAAAGTTATAAAAGGCATTTCACTTAGCAACTTATTCACAAAAGCATTTGAAGAGACCAAAGTAGCAGAAGAGTAATCAAGGTAATTCAAAGTTCAGTACACTCAAACCCTAGTTTGGTGAAGCAAAAGTAAAGGTATTTTTTAATCTCTAGTTTGCCCCAATTTCATAGAGAACTTTGAATTTGGAGTGTTTTGCATTTACAAATGGCTACACCAAGGGTTATAGAAGTTAGTGAGAAGCCACAACCTAAGTTCAAGAAATACCTTGCTAAATCAATCGAGGACTACTCATTAGGCACATTTTCATCTATCCCTTATGGGGTTTTACCAACTAAGGACATTAGGATTTACATCCATGGAAAGATTGAAGAATTTAATCACAGTAAGTTAGGGAATATTTGGGTAAAAGAACTTATTGGTGACGACTTTGCCCTAAAGCCTGAATATCAAAACCTAGTTGACAAGAAGCTTGATGTATGGCAACAGTTTTGAAATTTTTGTTTTGATGAAAAATTGGTCAAGATAGATTTGAGTATAATTCATGATAAGTTTGTATGGGTTGATATGCTAGGAATGATAACTAAGGAAGTAGTCAGGGAAGTTATAGGTCTTTGCTCCACCAAACCTGTTCCTGTGTTGAAATCCATCAAAAATGAAGTTGTAATGGAATTGACAGGTGCAACTTTTGATAAAAGAGCTCTTACTATTAATCCTATTTGGAATCTAACTATGAGATATGCTACAATCATGATAAGATATAAAATCTATTTTACTAATAGGAAAAACTCAGTTTCTGCCACTACAATCAATGTGGCATATGAAATGGTTGAGAAAGGAGCAAACTATGATCTTTGTGAGTTGTTACGACAATAACTATTAGAGAATTTGAAGCAAACTAAGAAGAAGAAATATCCATTCAAATTTGGAACTCTTGCTATTTGCTTACTCTTCTATTTCCTACAAGAGCTTCCTAGAACACAAAGTGTAAGATGGATACAAGGGAGACCTGTGGCACATTAGATTGTAGATTTCATGAGAAGTCTTGGTGACACTAAGATACAAGATGATGCCCTTACTACATTCTTTGTAGTGTTTTAGAAGAAGATGTAGAAAAGAGAGAGGATATCTAGGAAGATAGTGGAGAAATATCAAAATGACATCACTTTTCTGGTCTCTACAGATGAATGTATGATGGAAGCTGTTGAACCCAGATCAGTGTGGATCCTTGCACTGGGATATGAGGTAAGTGAACAAGAAATCATTGGTCTAGCTGATGTTTTTATAAAAAGCCCCAAAGATATATCCAAAGCAAGATATGGTACATTTGAAGAAAAATCCATGGAAGTGCACTTGGAGCAAAAAAACCCTGCTATAAGGAAGAAGGTAGAAAGAATGGGAATCCCCAAGGAGTAAGTACAATAGGCTAGAGAAAAAGCCAATGAAGAATCCAGTGCTACGAAGAGCTCAGGGAGCTCAAGAAGATTTGGTAGAACAAATATGACCACTCCAGCCACCCAAAAGTCCTCTGGGACTATTTCTACTATTGGAGAGAAGAGTAAATCTACTACTATTCCTCTTGTAAATGAGAAACCTTGTCTGACTGTGCAAATTTCCAAGGCTGAGAAGAAGAAAACAACCTCAGTAACACCACCTATATCTCCTTCCAAGAAAAGAATAAAGACAAAGGCAATAAGAAAGAAAGATGTAAGTGAAACTATACAGGAAGATGAAGAAGAAGAGGAAGAAGAGGAGGAAGAAGGACCAAAATTGGTCTGGAAAAAGAGAAATGTTGCTTCATAAGAAGCAAGTGCCAAAAGAAGAAAAACTTAGATTGTGGAGACTGACAGTGAAGAAGAGTTGGAGAAGAAAAAAGAAAAAATTGTCATTCATATGAAAGAACAGAAGAAAGAGGCCATTAAGAAAGTGGCATCAAAGAAGAAGAAAGCAGAAGCAAGCAAGGAGAAGTCTCTAGATGAAAGCATAGAGGAAAAACAAACTAATCTAGTAAGACCTCACTCACCATTGAAATTAGATTCTTTATTCAATAGCATTGTGCAACTTGAGGCATTAGGAAAGATTGCTGCCCTCTACAAGGAGGCAAATGAGGTGGACAAGGCCACCATTTTTGAAGCTATAGTCAAATATATTATTGTGTTAGAAGTTGACATGAAAAACATAGAAGATTAGATCCCTGTGGAGTTATGGGATGTTTTAATGAAAAGGAGACAAGAAGCAATCCAAGAAGAAGGAAAGATAAAATAATTTGCTTTGGAAAAGGTTGGTACTTCCTTGTCTGCAGAAAAAAGAGCTACATTGACTCGACTTTACTCTATTGAATTTAGGGTCAAACAAAGGGTAACCACCCTAATGAGTAAAGACAAACATGATTTTGAGAAATTGCAAAAAGAGACTATTGAGAAAATTTCTGACATCGCTCAGAAATATGGAATGTTCTCAGAAGACTTTGTTCCAGAAGTTGTCACTTGAGAAGAGAACATTGATGCTCAACATGAGCATGGAATAGATACTATACATACTCAGGATAATATTTCTCTAGTGTTAGAAGAGATTGCTCAGAAATACAAAGCAAAGGAGATTGTTGAAGAAGAAACTGTCACCGGTGAGGAAATAGAAAAGGAAAATACATCCACTCCTCCTCCAACACTAGATGCCACTCCTCCAAGCAATACTAAGAACTCTACAGAGGCAGAGAATACAAATAAGGAAGATGATGGTGCAAAGGATGAAGTAGAGAAGAATAAGGAACAAGAAAACAATGAAGAAAAAGATAAGGATAATGATACATCCAGAGATGCAAAGAACAAGGAAGAAAATCAAGAGAAATCTAGTGAAGATGTGGAGAAAGACTTAAAAGAAAAGGCTGTTGAGTCATCAAATCCCTCTGGTGAATCCTCTAGCCCCTCTGGAGATTCATTAAAGGTTCTTTTAAGTATACAACTTAATTTCTAGCCTGTTGTATCTTCATAAGTACTCCAATTACCTATGCAATAGGGAAGCATAGATCTGGATAAGATTGCCCCTCTCTAGAAGCTACAATTGGGAGACTTATTCCATGCATCCACTAGAAAAGAAGTCATAGAGACTCACTAGAAAAGTGAAGACTTGATTGATGAAGTAGTGAAGGCATTACAAGATGCCATACCTAGTGCAAATATCGACACATCACTCGGAGGTATAGAAAAATTAAAATGATTAATTGATTCTTTTAAAGATTACGCCTCTCGTCTTAAGGAATAGATTGAAAATGAGGTAGAAAAGAAGATGAATAATAAAAGAATGATTGAGATATCTAAAAAATGTGCTTTGGCACATAAGAAGTTTTAAGAAATTTTGAAAGATGTACAAGATTGCATAGGTGAGGCAAAGGCTCTATATCAGTTCAACATGAAGTGGTCTGGTGTCACACAAAGCATTACTAAGGAAATGGATTCCATTGAGTCTGAAATAAATAATGCCTCCAATGCCTATGATTTGACACTTGATCTGAATGACACTACAAGGGATGCCATAGAGGATTTACATAAGAAATTCTTTCAATTGCAGGCTCAAAAGGAGCACATTATTTTACAATTTGGTGAAATAAGAGATTTAGTAAATCCCAAACTTCTGCTTGTCTCAAAAGCTCTATTGAGTGCTAATAAAGCATCACATGTGAATTCAATACTGAACACTCTAGAAGAAGGAGAAGAGCTATTACTAGAGTATGAGACAATTTAGAATTCTAAAGGAAACCAAGAAGGCTTGGGATGAAGGTAAGTAGGAATGATAGACTCAGGTGCAAAAGCTACAAGCACAATCCTCATCCAGTTGAAAACAATTTTCACTCTTTATGTATTTTCTATTTTCAGATTCCTTTTAAATATGCGGAGTATATGAAGATGTTTCCAACACAAACTTTTTGGTTTAGCTCTGATCTAAGGGGGAGTCATTTTAGCCTGTATATACATGGATACATTTGACAGGGGGAGATTCGGTATGAATAAAGAATGCTATTTACGCCCTTTGCCCTTGATGTCAAAGGGTGAGAGTATTTTGGAGTAATGTTTTGGAATGTTTCCATCAATGATAAAGGGGGAGATTATTGGAAGAATGAGGAGATGTCATTGATGCTGTTGTTGGCAACATGAGCATACAATCATACATTGCAGTGTTGTCATTGATGACAACATTGTTCAACATTGCATTTTGGTTAAGGTGCAGATCATTTTGGATAATTGATAATTTTACAAGAGGGTTTGATCCTCTATAGAAGACTAATTTGCAAGAAGGTTTGATCTGATAAAGAACCCTATGATGAAATTTGGCTAAGTGTCAATTCTAGCATTTCTCAATTATAGAACTTTGGTAATTTGGTCTGCATTGCTCTGCTATTGAAGATATGGATTTGCGGTTCTAATATATGTTTTATTATTTGTTAGGAGCATCTAATTCTAGAATTTTATATGTTTATGTTCTCTAGTGTGAAAGTTGTGAATGACAGAAGTTCAGCCTGATAGTTTACAGTTGTTTCTAGTACAAAGCATGTGAGCAAATGAGTCCGCATTCCTCCACAGATAAGTTTCTTGCTTTGTGGTTCAAAAGAGATGTTCATAGGTGTCAATAGATGAAATATTCTAGTTTTCATGATTTGTGGAGGTCTGCACGTCAGGATGTGAATGAACAGTTGGCAAATTTTTGAATTAGGTCTTCATCGATGCCGACCCAATCAATTGAGTAATTTGCGGAAGATGAATATGTTTTAATCTGTTGTGTAGGGGATATTTTAGGTCCATGCCAAACTATTTCAATTTGTTTCAAAGTTTGAATCTTGGCATGAAGTGTGTGTGTGTGAAGGTTTGGAGCCAACAAGTCCTATATGACATATTTTGCACGTTACATCCAATTAGGCCGACCTAATTGATATTGTGAGTGAAATAGATACTTAAAGAAGATTATTTTCACTGTTTAAAGTGGAAGTATGATATATGTGTGATCCAAGTGATGCGACAAGTGCATGTGAATGTGAATTGAGCAAATGCAGAGCAGAGTAGTGTGATATTTCAGATCAGTGTGAAGAATTTTGATTATGTAATTTGAGCTTCATTGGAACTGTATTTCATGCATAAGTTAGATGCAATTGTAATAGTTCAATTCTAGCAATGAGCCACAAATCTTCTACTATCTCCTTGTTTCAGGACAGTGAGTCCTTTGGTAATGAGCCACTTGGAGTGAGCATTCTTGGACAGTGAGTCCACCAATTGTATCAACCTTAACTAGTTGCTTTATTATAATATATTGTGAGCTAATCCTCACCGTGGTTTTTCCTGTTTTGGGTTTTCCACGTAAAAATCTTGGTGTTCATGTGGTTTGAATTGTATCTGAATGTTTATGCTTTATTTTATTTTCTACACTTAAATTTTCTAAATGGATTGGATATTCAATGTTTGAATGGTTTAAAAGAATGCTGATTCACCCCCTTCTCAGTGTTCTGGGTGTTCAACAATACTATTGTACATAGATATGAAGGGATCCTATGTTGAGGAAGTTGTACAAGAAGAAGATATAGATGAAGAAGATGGATACAAGGGATTATGCTCATTAGGGAAGATTCCCATAATAGAAACTAATAAAGATCCAAATTCAGAGGGAGAGATAGTTCTAGAAAGGAACAATCACAATATTGATAGTGAAGATGTAGTAGAGACTTGTTTATTAAATAATCCAAAGAGAAGATCAAGGAGAGTTTTAGGGGAAAGAAGGGTGTATAGCCTAAAGAATATTGAGAAAAAAACTAGTAAAAGTGCTACAGTAGAGGAGGATATACTAGAAAGCCACATTATAAGGAGAATCTTGCATATCAAACTACCATGCTACTCAAGAGTATGAGATCTCCTAAGATACTTGGAAATTATGGAAATACTATTTTAATGAGAGGATATTAGGAAGGAGGTACTAGATGATACTTTAATGTGTAGTGTAGCAAGATGATGGTAAACACATAAGACAAAAATTCCCACATGGAAAGTGATGATAGTGTTAATCAAAACTAGGTACTTACCTAAAGAAGGGGATTGATAGATCATAGAAACTGTTGATAACTGAGAGGGGGGGGGGTGAATCAGTTATCCTAATTATTTCCCTTATTGAACTTTCCTTTTAATTGATGCAGCATAAAATCAAACAGAAAACATTAACCATGAAATAAGAAACACATGACACAGTATTTTTGACGTGGAAACCCTGTTAAGGGAGAAAACCACGGGGTGATTAACCCAAAATTATTCTCTGTTAGAAGAATAGGAAATTACAAAAATGGCACTTGCCAATTAGGGCTCACTGCCCGAGCACACTGCTCACAAGAGGCCCACTGCCTACAAGAAGACACACTGTCTACAAAGTGATGAGAATCACAGTCTTGAACTGATTGGAAGCATCTGCATATGTTGGAGTTCAGTTCCGGTTAGGCTCAGTACACTGATCTGCTGCACTTCATCTTTCCTCTGTTCTTTATTCTGCTATCTTTCACATACCGGATCCTTTTTGCTACTTCTGCTCTTTATCTGGATTTATTCGCATAACACTCCACAACAACACCTACTTCACAACTGAATCCATCCTCTATATATATCCGCACAAGTAATTTCATCACCTTTCTAGTCGGCATCCGGAACAGTCTGGTTTCTTACAAACTCTCATTCTGTCGGCTGAATCCTTCCTCACCAAGCAATGCGGATCAAGCATATACTTGTAGATATCATTAATCATGTCTGCCAAACATGATTCATGCCTTCACAACCTCTGTTATCAACAGTAACCCATCCGGAAAGCAGTCTGATACTCTGCCAGTCAGTTCTTCCTCTGTTTTCACTGTCTCTCAGGAATCCGGTACTCAACCATTCATATCTTTTTCCTCGTCCATCACCGGAGGCTAAATCCTTGGAATATACCACTCAAGGTAGTCCTCTTGACTTTCCCAAATCCGCACTGCACCAAGACACTTCCTCTGAGAGGTCCGGACCAATCTGTCGGACCTTGCCACATGCTCTGTTCTTCTTCACCGGACCAGAACATTCTTTATTCTGACTTCCGGTAGAGGCACATCATGACTTGCGGATATGTGGGATGACCTTTGTTGCCATCAATGACAACAACCATGAATCCATATAGTGTCTCTTGCCAACAATCTCCCCCTTTGGCATTGATGGCAACACTTAGTGAAAAATGACTAAGTGTTTTCACTATGCTCCCCCTTTGCTGATGCTCTGTCTTTATATACAATTTCCGGAACTCCCCCTTAGTTGGATTCCTCATTTTTCACTGCTCCTCACTCCCCCTTTGACATCAATGGCAAAGGGTAGGGTCCGCACACCAAAATTTTCAAAAATTTCCTATACATAGCCGCATATTTACATACTTACATATACTGAAGAATGTCTGCAAAGGATGTCTGCAATTGAATCATTTCTGTAGCCCAACTTTGCTTCATTCTATCCAAAATTGAAATGTGACCACTTAGCAAAAATGCAAACGCTTCTGCCCGCTTGAGATCTGTCGGATCTTTTGTTTGGGCGGTGGTTTGAGCATCACTGATGGCCTCATGCATGGTTTCCAACTTAGGGATTATAATCCTTCTAAGTTCTCCCATCCGGTTGGTGATGTTCTTCCTTTCCTTCTCAAGATTTTTTATTTCATTCAAGACTGCAATGGTCTGACATTCTTGATTTATTATAGAGGAAGAGAGAGGATCAAAACTTTGAGATAAGCTTTGTAGCTTATCCTGTTCCTCTTTTATTTTCTTGTCAAATGCTGCTGTTGCCTTTGACCAGGATATACAAAATTTATAGATGTCACCACCATCCTTAAGAGCATTCTCTAAGCTCTTTATTCCAATGCTTACAATCTTCCTATCTTTAGAGATTAATTCTAATATCTCTGAAAATCTTTTATCCAAAAATTCCTTCCAGACCTTTTCTTCAGCTGATTTTTCTAAAGAATCAAAATGTGTATCAACACTGCTGACTAAGGTTTTTAGATTACCGGAAGAGGAGGCTGTCGGATCTATCTGGATTGATGGCATGATCTTCACAAGTACTCCGGAAGCAGCCTCTATCAACTCACAGTCTTCCATATGAGACTTCAGGAGCTTTTCATTTGCCTTGGCATTTGCAAATGAAGCTATCTTCATTGTTTGTACCGGAGAGAGAGAGTCAAAATCAAATGGGCCTTTTAGAAGCTCCGGTTCATCAATCTCTAGAGTTTCTTTGCTCAAAAATTGTTGAACAGTTTGTGCAGTGTCTCTTGCTGGAGACAGATGTTTCTTTTCTTCTGCAGTCTTAGAACTGTCAACCTCTTTGTCTTTCACCACTGCTTCCTTCTCCTGTAATTGCTCTTCTTCTTTGGATCCGGAGACTGTAGGGGAAACCGGAGGAGAGATGCTAGTTTGTTCATGAGCCACTTCTTCTGGAGCAGAGGGTCCCAAGTCCTCAGCTGTTTCTGTACCTAAATCCTCTACAACCGGAAGATTGAACCTTTTGAAGGCCTTCCGGAGGATCTCTTCTGTTTCTTGGGCCACTTTGTCAGTCTCGCCAAGCATGAGTTGATTCATCCTGGCTTTGCTTCTGAACTCATCTTTGCAGTCCTTGAAGATAATGTTCATTGTCTTGGGATCAATTTGAGGATATAGCTGAATAGCTATCTGCTCCCGGATCTCAAGATCTTTAGCATGAGCATTATTCTTTCTTACTTCCATTTCCTTTTCTAGGCTTTTAGGAATAAGAGATATTATTTCAATGAAAGCCTTATTATATATGTTAAGATATTTTACTGTGGCCTCCTGCAGAGTCTTTTGGTCAGCCTCACTGAAGTCATCATATGATTCAGTCATTGGTTGAAGGTTTCCATCCACCGTGACCGACTTGATTATGCTCTCTAGTGACAGAGTGGGCTTTTCAACAGTTACCTCTGCCATTTCATCCTTGTCTTGGCCTGTGGAGGGCTTACCGGATCCTTTCTTCTTCTGTTTCTTTACTTCTCTTACTCCCTCATCTGATTCTGTTTCCTCTTCATCCTTTTGGCTTCCATAAGCCCTTGTGGCTTTTGTCTTGGATCTCTTACCGGATGCCTGAACTTCCAGTTTTGAACCTTTGGTTGTGGAAGGTGCAGGTCTCTTTGATGATCTGGTCCGGGTGGGAGTTTCAACCGGAGCACTTTCTTTGCTTTTCTCTTCTTCCTCGGCCTTCCTCCTCTTTTCCCGGCTGGCATCAAGTGCCTCCTTTGAGATACCTAGGCCTTGAGCAATGTGCTCTACTTCTTTTCTTACCTTTCTTTTAATCTCAGGTTCCCTGAGTTCTACATGTATTTTTACACTCAGCTCCTCAAAGGTTCCAAACTTTTCTGCCTTAGGATCTTTGGGCTGACTTAGCATGTGTTGAACATGCAGCTCCACTATCTGTTCATCAACTTCATACCCCATGGGCATGATCCAGACAGTCCTTGGCTCCACTGCCTCCATTAGGCACTGATCAGTGTCAACCATAAAGCACACTGAGTCCTTGTATTTCTCAATGAGAGACTGGGGAATTCTCTCTCTTGCTTGCATCATGCTCTGAAAGTTTTTGAAGTATCCCCATAGAGCTGTATTTCTCACTTTTGCATCCCCAAGTCCATGCAAATAGTCTCTTATCTGGACTGCAACAGGTTTGTCATTCTGCCATACCCATCCACTTGTTCCGGGTAGCTCATTCATGAAGTAGAAGAATAGACATACAATAAGAGTACCATACTTGAAGGAATTCTTCTTATCCTTCTTGATTTTCTGTATATTTTCCATTAATTGGCTTAGCAGTAGTTCGCAGAGGTCATATTCTGCATTCTTTCTTAGCATTTCAAAGGCAGTGTATACTGCAGTTCCGGATACAGAATTCTCCCTGCTGGAGTGATAGATCTTGTATCCTATTATCATTGATGCATATTTGATATCCGGATCCGAAATATCTTCAATGGTCATTGCCCTCTTGTCAAATTTTGATCCGGTGGCCTCAGTTACAATGTTGTTCTTGATAGATTTGAGGATAGGTACCCCTCCGGAAGAGTATAGGCCAGTTACTACTCTAATTGCCTCTTTTGTGATCTTGCAGGGTCTATCTAGCCATAGAAAGTTGTCATGCATCCTGCTCAGTACATACCGGACCCATTCATCTTCTTCAAAGCAGGGGAAATGAATAAATTGCTCAAATTGTTTCTTCTGAATATCCTTATACTCTGGTTTAAGCTCAAAAGCATTGTCAATCAGCTGCTTGTGATAGAGGTCTCTTAATTTGAATTCCCCAAATTCCTCAATGTTTGCATGTATGTAAACCCTAATGTCTTCGGTGTGTAAAACTCCGTGAGGAACACTAGAGAAGGCTCCTAGTGGGTCTACCTCCAATGATTTGTAGGGATGTTTCTTGAATGAGGGGCGAGGTCTATCAGAGATCTTAACTATGTTTGGAGTAGCCATTCTTCAAAGATTTGCAGTGAGGTAATGAAAAACGGAGAATACCTTATGCGCCTTCGGTTTGCACTGAGTGGTTGGATTGATTTCTTTATGCAATAACTTCGGCAGGAGATCCTTGGTGTGCTTGATGAACCTTGCTGCAGAGCTCCACTTTTCGCTTCTTCTCGAGTGCAGAATGAGCAAATAACCTTTGAGAAATCTCTTAAATTGCTCCGCGAACCCTAATATCTGTCTGCAATAAATGCTTCACCTACATCATTCCGGTTTGCCTTGTCTGGATAGCTTGGATTGTCCCGGATTAGTCCTGATCTGAGGATATCATCCGGATCTTTCAATCATGAATAAATCGAGGTAACATATTACAAGATCATCCCAAACACTCTGTCCAATCCGCAGAACAAGATAGTGCATTTCCGGATCTTTCCGGACCTTTTTGTAATCCTTTATCATACCGGAGCATCTCCCTGAACAGGTCTTATTTGATCGATCACAGCTTCTTCATAACTCCATGCGGACCTCTGAAAACTTGACTGAAGTATCTCAAGACTCATATCTACAAACCCTTTGATCCGCATCTTGTGCCACATCCGGCACCACTTGTTTGGCTGGGGGAACAAGATTTTCTTTGAGTCTCCCCCTGAGCCTGAGCTCACTTTTTAATTTCCGGAAGAAATATCAGCACCAGAGTCTGGTGCGGATCCAACCTCTACATTCTCTGAACTTTTCTTCACCCAAATCTTGCTCATCTGATTCCTAACCTCATCCGCATTCATCTTTTGTTTACCCTTGTCTTGATTCTGATTATACACCGGACCTCTTTTGTCCTGATTCTTGTTTCTGCAGACTTTAGCATTATGACCGGACCTATTGCAGATTTGGCAAATAATATTTCTTTGCATATTTGACTGATATCCTCTTGATCTGCATTGATTAGCCCTATGACCTATTCTATTGCATGTGAAGCATCTACCTTTGAATGATTTGTTTACTTGCATAATTCTGCATTCATGGGATTTGTGTCCATACCTTTTGCAGTTGAAGCACTGTCCGGAGAAGGATGAATTAATCTGATTCATTCTCATTCTGCACTGATTAGCTTTGTGACCAAAGTGGTTGCAGCTGTGGCAGTATCCATTGAAGGATGGATATCTTTGAGCATTTGGCTGTCTTACCGGAGGTCTTCTAGGCCTGCTCCTTGGATTTTCTGATCCAAGATTCTTCTGACCGGATCCGGAGCTTTCTCCTTTCTCATATCCCAAACCATACTTGTCATCTGTCCTCTTTTGACTTCCAAGAAGAACTTCAAGTTGAGCAGAACTTATCTTGAATTTCTCTTTATATTCATTTGCTGTTTGAAGGTCTCTTTTGAGAGAGGCAATTTGATCCTCAAGTTTTCCTTCATTATCTTTGGCATCTTCAAGATCAGATTCAAGATGTCTGATAATCCTGTCCATCTGGTGGCATTCTTCTGATTTTTCTTTAAGAGATTGTCTTAGATTGTCTTCAGCCTTTCTTTTTTCTTCAATCTCTTGAGTAAACTTTATAGTTCCTGATTCCATTTCATGTCTTAACATAATGACTTCTTTTGATAACTTTTCACATAACTTGGTTTGCTCAGTCAATTCTTCATTTGTATTGCTTTCTTCACTTTGCCTTGCCAACTGTTGAAGCAGCTCCTTTCTCTTTTTCATAGAGAGACTTAATTTGTCTTTTAATTCTCTCATGAATTCATCAGCCTGTTTGAGTCTTTCCTTTAATTCACTGACTTCAGAATTTGACTGTTCAAGATCCTCAAGAGCAGTCTTGAGTTGCTCTCTTAAACCATATGCATCCATTTGAAATCCCAGATCTTCCTCAAGCTATTAGGCTCTATTAGGAGGAACTTAGCTCTGATACCAATTGTTGATAACTGAGAGGGGGGGGGTGAATCAGTTATCCTAATTATTTCCCTTATTGAACTTTCCTTTTAATTGATGCAGCATAAAATCAAACAGAAAACATTAACCATGAAATAAGAAACACATGACATAGTATTTTTGACGTGGAAACCCTGTTAAGGGAGAAAACCACGGGGTGATTAACCCAAAATTATTCTCTGTTAGAAGAATAGGAAATTACAAAAATGGCACTTGCCAATTAGGGCTCACTGCCCGAGCACACTGCTCACAAGAGGCCCACTGCCTACAAGAAGACACACTGTCTACAAAGTGATGAGAATCACAGTCTTGAACTGATTGGAAGCATCTGCATATGCTGGAGTTCAGTTCCGGTTAGGCTCAGTACACTGATCTGCTGCACTTCATCTTTCCTCTGTTCTTTATTCTGCTATCTTTCACATACCGGATCCTTTTTGCTACTTCTGCTCTTTATCTGGATTTATTCGCATAACACTCCACAACAACACCTACTTCACAACTGAATCCATCCTCTATATATATCCGCACAAGTAATTTCATCACCTTTCTAGTCGGCATCCGGAACAGTCTGGTTTCTTACAAACTCTCATTCTGTCGGCTGAATCCTTCCTCACCAAGCAATGCGGATCAAGCATATACTTGTAGATATCATTAATCATGTCTGCCAAACATGATTCATGCCTTCACAACCTCTGTTATCAACAGTAACCCATCCGGAAAGCAGTCTGATACTCTGCCAGTCAGTTCTTCCTCTGTTTTCACTGTCTCTCAGGAATCCGGTACTCAACCATTCATATCTTTTTCCTCGTCCATCACCGGAGGCTAAATCCTTGGAATATACCACTCAAGGTAGTCCTCTTGACTTTCCCAAATCCGCACTGCACCAAGACACTTCCTCTGAGAGGTCCGGACCAATCTGTCGGACCTTGCCACATGCTCTGTTCTTCTTCACCGGACCACAACATTCTTTATTCTGACTTCCGGTAGAGGCACATCATGACTTGCGGATATGTGGGATGACTTTTGTTGCCATCAATGACAACAACCATGAATCCATATAGTGTCTCTTGCCAACAGAAACATATTGTCGTACCATAGACCTATGCAAACACATAGAGAATAATATCTAGAGTTGGGATGTGATGAGGGAGTATGATGAAAGGCTCTGCATATAGTTATTCTATTGGACTTTGGATTCAATAGTAAAAACATGATATATAAACCAAGAAAAAAGAGTAGAAACTAGAAGCTGGACCATGGTACAAAATAATTTTTGAAAACATTTCTAGTTCTTCAAATCTAATAGACAACTACATAATTGTTGCAAGTATGTGCCTAATCGGTGTTGTCATTGGTTTCAATATATCTATGTTGTCATTGGTGTCAACTATGCTCCTATCTTGTTGTTTGCTTGTAATGAGTAAGATACTTTGTATTTACTTATGTAAGTAATCTTGATGTTGAGGATATTGAGAAAATTAGCTTCTTTGGTAGAAACAATGAGTTGCAGTGGAAATAATGTATTGCATACAAAAGAATAGTCCAAGAGATTGCTCCACATTTCTTGTAGGATGAATATCTTTTTCTGTGGATTGGAAGTTATTTAGAAGGCCATCTAAAGATGCTATGTTTCAAGTTTGAGCCTCTGGTATGAAGAATTGAGTGAGTTATGTTCACTAGAGTGAAAACAACTTTTTCTGTATGTTTGGCAAAGACAGGGAGAAAGTATTATGCTCCGCATTGAAGTATTTTGATCTACAGTTCTAGAGTTAAGTCTGAGATGATGTTAAGTGCTTTCAACTCCCATGGTTCGTGATTTGGAGGTCCGCAAGCTATCCTTTCTTTATGACAGTAGCTGACAGTGTTGTTCTTGTGCTCCAGTTTGAAGAATCTTCTTGACAGAATGGTTAGAGATCATGCGGTTGTTCCTGGTGATTACAATGTGCTTATGGATGTCTCCTGATCATGTTCCTACCTTTAGATTGGTCCACAAAGAAGTTTGGATCATGAAAGAAGAATCTTCTTAGAAGACCTAGTGTTAACTCTAGTCTTGGCCGACTTTGTTGATTTCACTATTTACAAAGATGCATTGAAGATTGTAGAAGCGTGTTGTGTCATGGAGGATTGCGTTTGAGTCCTAGCTAAGGCGTGGCATGTTCATTATACTTTTCTACATCTTTCCTTAGCTAAATTTTGTAATAGGTCTAGACCTATTTCTGTGCATTTTTTGTAATACTGACCTTGGAGAATGTTCTAATGGTTGATGAATGTAATGCTGACTTTGATGTACATTCCAAGGTTGATAAATTGTATAAAAGCATGTAATAGAGTTGCAAAAAAGTGTGAGTGTGAATATGAAGAGATAAGTGCGAAGGTGTGAAAGACTAGAGTAGAGAAGTTATATTGTGCTTCAATGGAACTGAATCCTGACATGGAGTAGATGCTACTTAATTAGTTCACCCCTTAGCAGTGAGCCACCCCTTAGTAGTGAGCCACCCCTTGGCAGTGAGCCACCCCTTTGGCAGTGAGTCATTCTTTGTAATGAGAAATGTGGGTAGTGAGCCTCTATTTTTTGGTATTGTTATAACTCATATATTTCTGTGGGCTAACACTCACCGTGGCTTTTCCCTTTTAGGATTTTCCACATAAAAATCTAGTGTCTATTGTGTTGGATGTGTGATTGTGATTAAGTTTATAGTTTCATGCTTTCATGGTTAAATCTAATTATAAGTAATTAAGTTGTTGATGGTTTGATATTCATCTGAAGCTAAGTTTTTGTGACAATTGATTCACCCCCCCTCTCAGTTGTCCAGTGCATTTCAACAACTTGTATCAGAGAAAGGTTCCTCGGTGGAAAGCTTAACAACTTGAGGTAGATCCAGGATGTCTTACAAGAAGGAGGGTCATTAGTTTGATGGGACAAATTATGCAACTTGGAAGATTCACATGAAAAGCCATATGCTTTGTATTGGTTATAAAGTATGGCAAGCGACACACTAAATATACCATGCCAGAGAATGGTCTAACAATTGAAGATGAAGTCAAAGAATATGAGGTAAATATAAAATCTAGAGATGCTCTGCTAAGTGCATTGACTGACTTTGATTTAATAAAGGCCATGGATTATGAGTATGCTAAAGAAGTCTAGGATAAGTTGAGTAATCTGTATGAAGGAGATGATTTTGTAAAGAGTGCCAAATTGTAGGGACTGAGAGCCAAATATGAAGGTCTTAAAATGGAAGAAGATGAAAACATAACATCCTTCATGCAAAAGGTTGATGAACTTGTTACTGGAATCAAAGGTATGGGAGGAACTATTGATGAAACTGAAGTTGTGATGAAAATTCTTAGGTCACTACCTAAATCCTATGCTCACAAGGTAACTGCAATTGAAGAAATAATGACTGTGAAAAAGATTAATAAGGATCAGTTGCTTGGTAAAATTACTGCTTTTGAAATGAGAGAGTTTGGTGATGCTTTTCCAAAAGTAGAAACTACTTTCAAAGCTAGTACTTTAGAAAAGATCTCCAGAGTAGAAAGGTACAAGGTAGAATCGATGATGAGCTTGATGAAATTGAAGCCAACTTTGTTGACAGACTGCAAAGAGGTTCCAGTAAGGTCAAAGGAAAATTACCTTTCAAATGTTTCTCATGTGGTAAAGTAGGTCATTATGCTTCTAGATGTCCTGAAAGAATTGAAAGGAATAGAAAAAGATTTGAGAACAGGCCTAGAGCACCAAAGAAATGCTACTATGTTAGAGATTTTGATGATGAAGGTGTGACTGATGATTAATCTGATGATACTAGTACTAGTACAAATGAATGCCTATTTATTGTTATTAAAGAACCTATGTCTACTAATCCTGAAAGCTGTGTGAAGGAAGAAAAACCAATGGAAGAAAGTGCTTTTGCTGTTTAGGTTGAGAAAGACAAGGATGAATGGATTATTGATAGTGGATGTTCACATCACATGATCGGAGACAAAAGTATGTTTGTAAGTTTTAAAAAATATGATGGAGGACTGGCTAGGTTTGGACAGAATGCAATTGGTAAGATTTGTGGAAAAGGATCTATTTCATTTGATGGAAAGCATAACACTGACAATGTTATCTATGTGAAGGGTTTAAAGCATAATCTTTTGAGTGTTGGTCATATGTGTGACGAAGGTTATGATCTGGGATTCAAATACAATGGATGCAAGATAATGGAAAGCTCTAGAACTGTGATTGCTACTGGTAAGAAGACCAAAGGTAACATCTATCAATTAAGAGGAACTAATGATTACTATTTATTAGCCCAAGAAGATGAAAGTTGGTTGTGGCATAGAAGGTTGTGTCATATAATTTTTGATAATTTGGTAAAGATAAATTCAGGTCAGATTGTAAGAGATCTACCAAAACTTGTGAAACCCTCCAATACTATTTGCAAGGAATGTCAGTTGGGGAAGAAGACAAGAACAAGTTTTAAGAGTAAAAAACAATTTTCTACCAGTTTTCTAGATCTAGTTCATATAGATCTATGTGGTCCTACAAGGATACGAAGTCTACAAGGTGACAAGTACTTCATGTTGCTTATTGATGATTATTCTAGAATGACTTGGGTTACTTTTCTAAGAGACAAATCAAAAGCCCTTGATAAGTTCAAATCCTTCAAAGTAATGGTTGAAAATGAAATAGAACTGAAAATCAAATTCTTGAGGTCTGATAGAGGAGGTGAGTTCACATCAAATCAATTCAAAATTTTCTGTGAAGAACAAGGAATAAAACGACAGTTGTTTGTACCTAGAACTCCTTAGCAAAATTGAGTTGTGGAAAGGAAAAATAGGACAGTTCAAGAAGCTGCAGAACGATGATGAAGGAAGGAGGCTTGCTGGAAGTCTTCTGGAAAGAAGCTATACATACTGCTGTCTACATTCAAAATAGAGTTCAAGTGAAAGGTAATGGCACTAAAACCCCCTATGAATTATGGTATGGAAGAATTCCAACAGTAAGATACTTCAAAGTCTTTGGAAGCAAATGCTATATCAGAAGAGATGAAGACCTAGGGAAATTTGATGCAAGATGTGATGAAGGAATCTTCCTTGGATACTCTAACCAGAGTAAGGCCTACTAGTGCTACAACAAAAGGTTGAAAAAGATTGTGGAGAGTGAAAATGTGAAAGTGGATGAAGGAAAAGGAAAAACATTAGTTCAGATTGGCTATGAGTCAGATGAACCTGCTGATATAACTCATGAAGAAAAAGTTGAACAAGAAGACAATCAAAGTGAAGAAGAAAAGGCTCCAGAAATTGGTAAGACTCCCAAGTATGTAAGAATCAATCACTCTGAAGATCAAATTATTGGAGACAAAGAGAAAGGAGTACTGACAAGGAAAATAGTTGCAGAAGAACAAGTGAATTATTGTCTGACCTCTATAGTTGAACCAAAAACTGTGAATGAAGCCTGTAATAATGAAAATTAGGTTAAGCCAATGGAAGAACTAATGTAGATAGAGAAGAATGAAACTTGGGAATTAGTTCCTAGACCTACTGACAAAAATATCATTGGAACCAAATGGGTCTTTAGGAATAAGATGAATGAAAATGGAGAAGTTGTAAGGAATAAAGAAAGGCTTGTTTGCAAAGGATATTCTCAAATTGAAGGGATAGATTTTGAAGAGACTTTTACCCCAGTAGCTTAGATTGAAGAAATCAAAATGTTTTTGGCATTTGCAGCTCACAAAGATTTCAAAGTGTATCAGATGGATGTGAAGTCTACATTCCTGAATGGGGAGTTAGAAGAGGAAGTCTACATTGAGTAACCAGAAGGATTCTAACTATCAAATCAAGGTGATATGATATGCAGGTTGAAGAGAGCATTATATGGACTCAAGAAAGCTCCAAGGCATGATATGCAAGGTTGGATAAGTACTTATTGCAGTTAGGTTTTAGTAAAGGCACTGCTGATAGTAATCTTTATTTCAAGATTAATGGTGATCAAATTTTGATTATTGAAGTCTTTGTTGATGATACAATCTTTGGTGGAAATGAAGGTATGTGTATGAAATTTGCTAGTGAAATGTAGAAAGAGTTTGAGATGTCTATGTTTGGTGAGATGAATTTCTTTCTAGGTCTGCAAATCAATCAATCAGATAAATGAATCTTCATATCTTAGGCTAAGTATGTGAAAGAGTTGTTAAATAAGTTTGGGATGGAAGACTCTAAACCAGTATGTACTCCCATGGTGACTAGTTGCAAATTGAGTAAAACTGATGAATCAGCCAAGACTGATAAAAAAAAGTACACATCCATGATTGGAGGATTACTTTATTTAACTCAAACCAAACTTTATATTATGCATGTAGTTTGTCTTGTTGCAAGATTTCAAGCTGATCCAAGAGAATCACATGTGATGGCAGTAAAGAGAATCCTGAGGTATTTAAAAGGCACTTTGGATCACTGCTTATGGTATCCAAAGGATAATGATTTTACTCTCAGTGCTTATATAGATGTTGATTGGGTAGGAGATGTTGATGACAAAAAAAGTACAAGTGGAGGTGCTTTCTTTTTGGGAAATAGATTGGTTTCATGGCTTAGCAAGAAGAAAGATTCAATTTCTTTATCAACAACTGAAGCAAAGTATATTACAGCAACATGTTGTTGTACTCAAGTGTTATGGATGAAGTAGA
This sequence comes from Cunninghamia lanceolata, assembly GCA_027924645.1. Lineage (NCBI taxonomy): Eukaryota > Viridiplantae > Streptophyta > Pinopsida > Cupressales > Cupressaceae > Cunninghamia > Cunninghamia lanceolata. Next base: position 7,838,958 of record BSBN01000677.1, on the reverse strand, counting down.
CTTTGAAGGATATAAGAGTTGTTTATGAAGATCCAATTGCAATCTTGTGTGACAATACAAATGCCATAAATATTTCCAAGAATCCATTGATGCACTCAAGAACAAAACATATATCTATAAGTTATCACTTTTTGAGGGAAAAGGTGATAGAGAATGAAGTTAAGTTGGAATATGTGTCCACAAAGGATCAGATTGCAGATATTTTCACTAAGCCTCTGCCTACATATACTTTTGAGTATCTCAAGAAAAAATTAGGGGTCATTACCCCTCCATCTCTGAACTAAGATGCAAAGGAATGCATCAGTCTAGTGGTGCCCAAAGATTCACTCTTTGATCTAAATTGATTTTCTGAGAGCTACCTCTCAGGGGGAGTAGCTAAATGATGACAAAAGAGTTGGTTGCAGAAGTTCAAATTTGATCAGAGTAGCAGAGTGCAAGTATGTGCCCTTTGTCATTGATGTCAAAGGGGGAGAGAAATCATGTGAAAAACTTAGAAGCATAAAAGAAGTGTAGATGTGTAAAGAGAAAAGGGGAGAATTGTGTCTTGATGGTCTTTACAATTTTTCACATGAACATCATATGTTGCCATTAATGACAAAGGGGGAGATTGTTGCAAGTATGTGCCTAATTGGTGTTGTCATTGATGTCAACATATCTGTGTTGTCATTGGTGTCAACTGTGCTCCTATCTTGTTGTTTACTTGTAATGAGTAAGATGTTTTGTATTTACTTATGTAAGTAATCTTGATGTTGAGGATATTGAGAAAATTAGCTTCTCTGATAGAAATAGTGAGTTGCAGTGGAAATAGTGTATTGCATACAGAAAAACAGTCCAAGAGATTGCACTGCATTTCCTATAGGATGAATATCTTTGTCTACAGATTGGAAGTTATTTAGAAGGCCATTTTAAGATGCTATGTTCTAATTTTGAGCCTTCGGTATGAAGAAATGAGTGAGTTATGTTCACCAGAGTGAAAACAACTTTTTTTGTATGTTTGACAAAGATAGGGAGAAAGTATTATGCTCCGCATTGAAGTATTTTGATTTGCGGTTCTAGAGTTAAGTCTGAGATGATGTTAAGTTCTTTCAACTCCAATGGTTCATGATTTGGTAGTCCATAAGATATCCTTTATTTATGACAGTAGCTGATAGTGTTTTTCTTGTGCTCTGGTTTGAAGAATTTTCTTGACAAAATGGTTAGAGATTGTGCGGTTGTTCTTGGTGATAACAATGTGCTTGTGGATGTCTCCTAATCATGTTCCTACCTTTGGATTGGTCCGCAAAGAAGTTTGGATCATGAAAGAAGAATGTTCTTAGAAGACCTAGTGTTAACTCCAGTCTTGGCCGACTTGGTTGATTTCATTATTTGAGGAGATGCATTGAAGATTGTAGAAGCATGTTGTGGCATGGAGGATTGCGTTTGAGTCCCAGCTAAGGCATGGCATGTTCATCATACTTCTCTACATCTTTCCTTAGCTAAATTTTGTAATAGGTCTAGACCTATTTCTGTGTATGTTTTGTAATGCTGACCTTAGAGAATGTTCCAATGGTTGATGGATGTAATGTCGACCTTGATGTACATTCCAAGGTTGATGAATTATATAAAAGCATGTAATAGAGTTGCGAAAAAGTGTGAGTGTGAATATGAAGAGATAAGTGCAAAAGTGTGAAAGAGTAGAGAAGAGAAGTTATTATTAAGCTTGTGCAAGATGCAAAATGGATTAGTCCAATGGTTCTGCAACATAAGAAGATATGGGAAATTAGAATTTGTGTAGACTTTTGAGAGCTTAATAAAGCATGTGTGCATGATCCATTTCCCACTCCCTTCATAGAGGAGTTATTGGAATTATTAGTTGGCAAAGAAGTTTATTCCTTTGCTGATGGGTTTTTCAATTATGACCAAGTCAAAATCCAAGAAGAGGACCAACCCAAAACTACTTTTGGTATAGAGTAGGGATCATTTATGTACACTATCACACCTTTTAGATTGAAGAATGCCTCGACTATCTTTAGTAGGATTATGGTGAACACGTTTAGAGAATTTATACATGACTTTCTAGAGGTGTATTTTGGATGATTGACTATGTATGGGTTGATGAAAGACCATGTGGAGGTATTGAGATTAATGTTGAAAAGGTGTAGGAGTCTAATAATAGCCCTTAACTTGAAAAAATATACATTTACGATACCTTTTGGTACCTTATTAGGGAATATTATTGGTAAGGAGGGTATGATGGTTGACCCTCTAAAGGTGGCAATGATATTGAATCTCAAATGCAACAGAGGTAGTAGAACACATACTTATCCTAGAGTCACTATGGCAGAGAAAAGGAACAACTAGGGATCAAACAAAACTATTTGTGTTTGTAGGAACTCTGTGAAATGATGCACTAAACTGGTATAGGAAAACATGTCCGGAACATGACAAAGAGTGGACATAGATTAAAAATGAGTTCTTATAAAATTTTGAATCATAAAAAATCCCCATTAAAAGTGTAAGTAAAATACGGGATAAGGTATGGGAAGAAGGAGAATTTATAAAAGATTATGATTGGAGATTTAAAGAAGTATCTAGAAAATTGGAAGAACCTCTAACAAAAAAGAAATGCATAGAATGGTTCATTTCTTGACTAACACCTGAAGTCAGAACTTCATTAGACGGAAGAGTATTTAATACATATTCAAAAGAAGTAACACTAGCCTATTGCGTAGAAGCACAAACATGTCGTAAACAAGACAAATCTATAGAAAATAAGGAAATAGAAAGATTAAGACTTGAATTAGAACAATTAAAAATCAAATAGGAAATATTTTCTAAGCAATAAAATACCCAACAATCACAAAGAATGAATATATGGTGCACATATTGCTCAAGGGAAGGACATATTAGAAATGAATGCCCGATACTTAAAGGAGATAAAAGAGCTGCCACACTTAGGGTAGGCCTAAGAACAAATCCAAGGAAAACACAATCATTTTATTGTGGAATATATGGAGAGTGGGATGATAATGAGACAAATGATTTCCCATCATTATTATTTAGACTTTGAGAAGAAGAACAACATGAACCATGGTGTGATCAATAATAAAGAAACAATAAACCATGAGATGGCATACATAAACAGACTATTAAAAAGACCTCTCTATGCTTGAAATCATGGATATAAAGCATTGAATTGGAAAAAAACAACAAAACATCAACACACTCTAGAACACACCACCACAAAATCAAATAGCCTATATGCCAAATTATTCAAATGAAGAAAGAGGTTATTAAAATAATTATAGAGGTGGAAGAGGAAGAGGTAGGGGCAAAAGGAGAGAAGATGCCACCTACTACAAATGTGGTAAACAAGGACATTATGCAAATGAGTGTTGGATAGATAAGAAAAAAGCATGTGAATTCTTTAGAAATCTAGAACATGACTTATTTGCCTGTGAGAGAGCATAATAATATTTTAAAAATGCTCCATAGCATTCAAAAAGTGATGAGCTAACGCAACTAGAGGTGCAAAAATAATGCTAAAAGTACCTAAGATTCCATCGCAAGGGGCACGATGATGTCGCAAAGAAGAAGTAGACCAAGAAAAACATACAAATTCTCATATCTTAGATGAGGAAGAGGAACTACAAAAAGAATAGAGAAATCCCTATTAGAACACAAAAACAAAACAAACATTGCACTACTTACAAGAGAGGAAAAGATACCGCTAAAGCAAGGTAGCAAATAGAAGAATTAGATGATGAAGAAATTTTTTTCCCACCAAATATAAGTGTTGGTTATCAAATTTGTAGTATGCAAAACCCTAAAAGGATGCCAAGATTTATGATTAGGTTATGCAACCAATTTGGCCAGCTAACAGAATCAACCAAGATGGTTGGGATTCCTTGCACTTTAGGCTTTGCCTCGCCTAGGTGGGTGTACCTTTTTAGCACCACTTAATGTTAACACTTCAAATTTATTGGTGACTTATGAGTAGATTATAGATTTTTATGAAATTTTATCAATTAAATCATCCAATATAACCTAATTCAGATTGGCATTTGATTTGAATAGGTTATTCTTTCTGTTATACACACTACTCCTACTCCTACAAATAGAAAATTAAAATTGGATTTTTGAATATGATATAAGGAAATGATTTTGGAAAAGAATTGATTGGTGCCTTTTTCTCAACAGGGCAATGGAGCCTAATTACAGATAGATTTGTGCTTACTTTCTAGTCACAACTTGAATTACTTGGCATAGTATTGTCTATGACTGGCATAAACATGCAAGATTATTTTTATCTGGCTCTACTTAATTATCCAACTTGGATCCTCCAAATTACAGTGATCTATTCAATGGAATTTAATTCCTACTTGAGGAAACCCTATTAGAGAAATCACCCAAAACATGAAATATGCTTTGAAAAAACTAGACAAATACTTGATATGCTAATTTAAATAACAAGGAGAAAACAAAAATGGAGACAACCAGATAAAATGTAACAAGAACATTCAACAAGCAATTGAGAACTAGATTTCAGGCACCAGAGAAATGCAATTTCCTTTTATTGATATGCTTCAGAGAACATGCCTTACAATGTCTCTTTCCAAAATCAAATTCCCAACCCCGCCCCCAAGGTCTTGGTTTCCTTCTTATAGGGATAAAGGAAGAAACAAGCTTTAGACCTTTCACATTCAAAAATGACTTTTCATATTCCCACCCCTTGATATTACAATATTTACTTTTTGACAAGTCTTAAAAAGACTGCCAAATATATATTAAAAACATTGAAAAGCATAAAACAAGAAAGAGACAAAACAGGAGGATGTCCAAAATTTACTGATGAAGATTAGGTGCCTGTTGATGCTAGCTTGATGCTCACATTGCTCTATTGCATGCTTTGCCTGCTCAATCTTCAATTGAAAGGTATTGTTTTTCCCATTGATACACAGAGTAATCACTAGGCCATTTGTATTCTTAGATATGGAGCAGATTAGCCTGGTGATCCTTCCATCTTTTATCCAACAACACTTTAACATCAATGATGAATTTTACATACCTAGCATCTAGTGCAATCACTCCATCTAGAATCAAATTGAAACTATGAATGTTTATATCTTCATCCTTCTTCAAATGATCAATCACCTAAGGAACTATTTGATCAAACTCATCTTTCCATTCTTGAAATCCTTTGATTTGTTTATCTTTTGTTAGAATTGAAGGAATGAATTGATGCTTGAAAGTGGCAAAAGAGTCTATCTTTGCTTGCATCTTTTGGCTCTCTCCATTCACATACTGAAACTCATCTAAAATCATTTTGACCATTTTTCTATTGGTTTGAGAGCAGCAGGAGCACCTAGATTTCTTTGCAGAACTTTGCATAGGGTCATCAATGTATGATGTTCTTGCTACCATCTCTTGTATACTGGATCCAAAATAGAAAGGTCAAGTTTCAATTGTTCAATTGCCTGAGGCAAAGCACTATAGCATTCATGCACATCTCCAAGTTTGTCAATAACCAATTTCACTCTATACTCCAAAATTTTCTCAAATACATTCAAAATTTTCAATCTTACTTCATCTTTTGTCATCTCATTTTGCTTTTTCAAGTCCTCAATTTCCTTTTCAAAGTTTTGTTTCATAGCATTCAACTACTCAATAGGAACAACATTGTCACTAGTTTCTTGTGGCACAGGGGCTTGATAAGGCACAATTGCCTAACTCTTAGAAGAACTAATGCCCTTTATTTGTTGCTTCAACTTTACATTCTCCAAATACAACTTATTGATTTCATCATTCATTTCAATTTGATTCTTTTCATACTCACTCATTTTGATTTGCATGTTTTTCACAGTAGCTTGTGTGAACATGGCAGAGTGCACAGTCAACATGGCTGCTTCAAGAGTTGATGTATCTTTCAATGTCTTAACCATGGCCGTTCCTCTCAACTCCTAAATTACATCAAGCAGTCTTGGCTTGCTAGTGCTTTTTGTGTGGCCCACAATGCTAGAGTCTTTGTTTTTGGGTTATATCCAACTCCACTCACACCATCTTCATAATTAAATTCAGAAATCATCATGGAATCATCCTAGCTTCTCACTTGATCCAAAAAAAATATTTTCTTTAGCTTCATGTCTGGAATGATCAACATATTACTTTTTAGAACCAATTGTTGAGCCTCTTGAGGGCTAATATTTATTTCATCAATCTTGATTTCATTGAATGTTTGGGTTACAATATGATCATGTTGAGATTCATCTGCACCCATTTTGTTTATTTCAACCTTTTCCTCAAACTCTTTCATCTTCATCTTGAGCCAAAAATCCTTGAATTCAGGAGTGTTAATGAAATCATCATCTTCTATAAACCTCATGGAAGCCACAATTCTTTCATCTTCATGCATTTCAGGCTCACCTTGTGCCTGTGCATCCATTGTTACTTCAGGTTTATGAGCTTTTGTTTCTTGACCATCAAGGGGCTGATCAGCTTCTTCACCACCTCCCATGTCCCTTAAGATACCTGTCACTTCATATGGCACTAGAGGAATCACATCATCAACCCTTTGTTTCTTTGATGGCGACTGATCAGGACATGTAGGATCTTGTACAGTCATGGCATCAGGGGCAGGTTCTTCAATTACAACTCTAGTTGACCTCTTCATTAGGAGTTTAGCAGCCTTAGTAGGCTGGCTCTCTACTTTGCCATATATTCTTTCAAAATTATCAATGATCAAATTTATTCTCTTCAATGGGTCATTTTCTTCAATAAAGAATCCCAAAAAATTAGGGTTTTTCATCTTCTTATCATCCTCAATCCTTTTCAAAAGTTCCCATTTCCTTTTTCTGTCATAGACCTCCTCTAGGGTGAGGCAATTTATGATCACATCCTCATCAAAGTCAACTTGATGGGATATCTTGACCCTGGTGAGAATGACCTATCTGAAAAAATTCATGTGATCCTTTGGATCACAAACCCATTCTGTCTTTGATTTTAAAAAATATTTTGTTTTCAAATAGGCCTGTAGCTCCTCCAATGTATTTGATCCCACTATCAATTCACCAAACACAGTTGAATTAGGCAAGAATGTGCCTTTCTTTTGTTTTTTCATTACATCCCTTTCCATCCAAAGCATTTGCCACATGAATTCAAGAAAGGCCAATATTTTAGGCACAAACTTAGGCAAAGCATGAGGTGGTTGGGTACACCTATAGACTCTGATTACAGTATGGTTAGGAAGGAAAAAGTAGTCAGCAAAATTGTGCATGTGATCCTTTTCTAGTTTGAAAGAAAGAGGCCTCAACATTTCCAAAATCCCTCTGGACAACCTAGGTGAAAGAAATCCTAGTGAAGCCATTATTCTTACTACAAAATCATCATGAAATATAATGTAATTGCATTTTTTGCAATTACTATCCCAGATGTAGCACCAACACTTCATAGGTAAACTCTGTCTTCTCTGATCTATCATGCTTAAATCCAGTCTACTGGTCCATTTTCTCCCATTTTGGTACAATATCAAATGGCACAACAAAGAATAATGCTTGAAATTCAAAGGGGTTTTGTTTTCCTCATTTGGAGCAATCCATCATGCAACTTCTTTTTAATGAAAGATGCAAAGTCATATTCCTCATTGACTTCAGGGTTCTGAATTGTCATTGCCATCATCATCATGCTAATTGGCATTCTATTTTGAGCATCAATACCCACCCCTGACACAACAAAATAAGTTTTCTTGAAATACACAGTGAAGTCATCCACTAAGAATGGCTCCACATAAGTAGATGGGATTGGAATCCTCTTGTTATTAGCCCCTTTCCTCATGTACATAGAGAGTTCATCACTCCTATATGTCTTTCTCAATCTAGTGTATTCTTGTTGACTCTTCTGCAAGTCAACTTTTGTGAGGGCTTGTTTATTTAGCATGAAGCAATCAATGATTATAGCTCTGTTCACAGTTACCAAAGGTGTCCCATCTAGAAATCTGACTATTCTGGTACCTGCATGGTATTGTTGTGCTAGTATTCCAATCAAATCCACATGCACAAACACATTTGGTACAACAAGCTTAGCTAAATCCAGTATCCATGGATTGGCAACAGGCCCTTAGGTATCTTTCTTCTCACAGAAGTATCAAAACAAGTTCCATCCGGAGACATGAACTAGGACATCCCGGCACTCTTGTGCCAAATCTTTGAATATCTTTTTGTAGCCCTTATTTACTGAATTTGGGAAAACATCCAATAGAGACTGTTGGAGGGGCCATTTCTTTTCTTTTGGGGGAGCTGGTTTAGCTTTTTTCCTTGTAGACTCATCCTTCTTAGGTGCCATTATGTGTGAGTTCACTAAGCTAGAGTTTTATATGACTTCTTGATTCACTTGAGCAATTTGAAAACTGATTTGTATACACAATATACCAATTCTGATAGAGGAAGGTAGAAAATGAACTTACTCGGTTATGAAAAACTACAAATCTCACTCCAGAACTTGAATCTCCTACTTCTACGTGCCTCTAAATTCATCTGAATAAAGAAAATGAACTGAAATCCTAAAATTTATTCCATGTTGGTGCTAGTCAACTCACCATTACTCTGTTTGTGCCTTGAGATTAACAAATTTGAGCATTCATACCACTTCAAACACAGGTAGTTAATTCACACAAATCAGAAGGATGAGAAAGCTCGACAAGATTTGTCTAATTTCTTGATTACCACATACCCACCGTAGTGAATACTGACATCTACGGGATAGCGGGGCATTTATTTCTCCATTTAGCACTTATCGCTACACAATAGACCTCCTTTATCTTTTATTGTCTTTCCTGCGGGCCCACGGTGACCCCTTATGCTCATATTTGTCTTCACTAAAATACCGTGCCATCACCAAATGTTATATTTCTTACAATGTGGGATAGCAGGGTAACATCAAATGTTTTATTACTTACTTTACGACCCTCTCGTGAGCCCCAAACTATTTAAGTGTTGACTGCTGCGGGGATGCAGTGGCCACTGAATGTTATGTTATATTATTCCTGTTGAACTATACCAGACAACTGAGGGGTGGTGAATCAGTTGTTCTAAAACTTTTAACCAAATATGATCACCAACTTATCAATTACTTATATTCAGATATAATCATGAAAGCATCAAATGATAAACTCAACACAAATGTATAAACAACACAGGAGACACCAGATTTTTACATGGAAAACCCTAAAAGGGAAAAACAATGGCGGGTGTTAGCCCACAGAAATATATATGTTATATCAATACCGAAAATAGAGGCTCACTGCCTACAGGGTTTACTACCCATGGGGCTCACTGCCAAAAGAAGGCTCACTGCCAAAAGGTTGAGCTGAGATAACAACATCTACTGCATGCCAAGGTTCAGTTCTATTGAAGCACAAAACACCTCTACTCTACTCTACTACCTTACTTTACTTTCTCTTCGCATCTTTTAACTTGGATACATTTTCAAGACTCAATTACAAGTATTTATAGACTACATCAACCTTTGAATGATCATCAAGATCAGCATTACAATCATCAACTATTGGAACAATCTCCAAGGTTGGCATTACAGACATACATAAAATAGGTCTAGACCTAATACAAATTTAGCTAAGGAAAGGATGTAAGAATGTATGTAGATCATGCCATGCCTTAGCTGGGACTCAAACACAATCTTCCATGCTACAACATGCTATCACAATCTTTGACACATCTTCGCAAATGATGAATTCAACCAAGTCGGCCAAGACTGATGTTAACACAAGTATTCTCAAGAACTTGCTTCATGCACGATCTGAATTACACCTTGTGGACCAATCCGAATGTAGGAGCATGATCAGGAGACATCCAAAAGCACATTATAATCACTAGGAACAACCACACGATCTCTAACATCCCTAGCAACAAGATTCTTCAAACCAGAGCACAAGAACAACACTGCCAGCCACTGTCATGAGTGAAAGATAGCTTGCGGACCATCATGAACCATTGCATTTGAAGGTACCTAACATCACCATAGACTTACTTTCAGAACCATAGACCAAAATACTTTAATGTGAAGGAATGCAGAACAAAACACTTTCTCCCTGTCACCACCATATACAGAAAAAGATGTTCTCACTCTGGTAAACATAACTCTCTCAATTCTTCATACTGGAGGCTCAAACTCAAAATATAACATCTTCAGACAAGATTCTAAATAACTTCCAATTCATAAGCAAAGATATTTGTTCTATAGGAAATGCAGATCATTCTTCTAGACTGTTCTTTTGCCTGTAATACACTATTTCTACTGCAACACATTGTCATCACCGGAGGGGCTGATTTCTCAATATCCTCAACAAAGTAAGAGCACAATTGACACTAATGACAACACAGATATGTTGACATCAATGACAACATGGATTAGATACATACTTGCAACAATCTCCCCCTTTGTCATTGATGGAAACATATGATGTGAAAAACTGAAAAGACCATCAAGACAAGATTCTCCCCCTTTCTCTTTACACATATGCACTACATTCTCTGCATGCTTTCTCCTCCCAAGTTTTTCGCATGATTTCTCTCCCCCTTTGCAATCAATAGAAAGTGGCACATACTTGCATGTTGCTGCTTTGATCCATTTACTTTACCAGAAACACTTAGCTACTCCCCTTGAGAGGTAGCCTTCAGAACATCAATCCAGATCAAGAAATGACACTTTGAGCTCCACTGGATTAATGCATTCCTATGCATCTTAGTTCAGGATAGGAGGAGTAATGACCCCTAGCTTTTCACTGAGATAATCAAAGGTATCTTTAGGAAAAGGTTTAGTAAAAATGTCTGCAATTTGATCCTTTGTGGACACATATTCTAGCTTTACTTCATTCTGTGTCACCTTCTCTCTCAAAAAGTGATACCTTATTGATATGTGCATTGTTCTTGAGTGCATCACTAGATTCTTTGAGATGTTTATGGCACTTGTATTGTCACAATAGATTGCAATTGGATCTTCATGCACAACTCTTATATCCTTCAAAGTCTACTTCATCCATAATACTTGAGTGCAACAACATGCTACTGCAATATACTCTACTTTTGCAGTTGACAAAGATATTGAATTTTGTTTCTTGCTTAGCCATGAGACTAATCTATTACCTAAGAAGAAGGCACCTCCACTTGTACTCTTCCTGTCATCAACAAAGACCTCAACAATCAAGATCTGATCATCATTAATTTTGAAGTACAGATTCTATCAGCAGTACCTTTACTAAATCCCAATTGCAATAAATACATGTCTAACCTTGCATACCAGGCTCTAGGAGCTTGTTTGAGTCTATACAATGCTTTCTTCAACCTGCATACCATATTACCTTGATTTGACAATTGGAACCCCTCCAGTTGCTCAATGTATACTTCCTCTTCTAATTCACCATTCAGGAAGGTAGATTTCACATCGATCTGATATACTTTAAAATCTTTGTGAGCTGCAAATGCCAAAAACATTCTGATTGCTTCAATCTGAGCTACTGGGGCAAAAGTTTCTTCAAAATCTATTCCCTCAATTTGAGAATATCCTTTGAATACAAGTCTTGCTTTATTCCTTACAACTTCTCCATTTTCATTCAACTTGTTTCTAAAGACCCATTTAGTTCCAATAATTAGCAAGTCTAGGAACTAATTCCCAAGTTTCATTCTTCTCTATCTACAGTAGTTCTTCCTCCATTGCCTTTACCTAATTTTCATCATTGCATGCTTCATTCACATTTTTTGGTTCAATCTTTGAAAGCAAATAGTAATTGACTTGTTCCTCTGTAGCTCTTCTTCTTGTTAGCACACCTTTATTTTTTTCACCTATACTCTAATCCTCAGAATGATTGATCCTTACATACCTGGGAGTCTTGCCAACATTTTCTGGAGACTCTTCTTCATTTTGACTATCTTCATGCTCATCTTTTTCTTCATTCAAGACAGTTGCAGGTTCATCTGGTTCATAGTAATTTAGGTTTGATATCTTTTCCTTGCCTTTATCTACCTTCACATTTGCACTTTCAATAATCTTTTTGAGCCTTTTGTTGTAACACTGGTAGGCCTTACTCTTGGTAGAGTATCCAAGAAAGATTCCTTAATCACATCTTGCATCAAACTTTCCTAGATCTTCATCTCTCTTGATATAACATTTGCTTCCAAAGACCCTAAAATATTTTACTGTGGGAATTCTTCCATACCACAATTCATAGGGAGTTTTAGTGCCATTATCTTTCACTTGAACTCTATTTTGAATGTAGACAACAGTGTGAATAGCTTCTTTCTAAAAGACTTCCGGCAGACCTTCTTCCTTCATCATGGTCCTAATAGCCTCCTGAACTGTCCTATTCTTCCTTTCCACAAATCCATTCTACTGAGGAGTCCTAGGTGCAGACAATTGTCTCTTTATCCCATGCTCTTCATAGAAAATGTTGAATTCATTTGATGTGAACTCACCTCCTCTATAAGATCTCAAGCATTTGATCTTCAAATCTATTTCATTCTCAACTATTGCCTTGAAAGATTTGAACTTTTCTAGGGCTTGTAATTTATCTCTTAGAAAAGTAACCCAAGTCATTCTAGAATAATCATCAATAAGTAACATGAAGTACCTGTCACCTTGTAGACTTCTTACCCTTGTAGGACCATAGAGATCTGTATGCACTAGATCTAGCAAACCGGTAGAAAATTGTTCTTTACTCTTGAAACTTGTCCTTATCTACTTTCCCAACTGACATTCCTTACAAATTGAGTTGGAGGGTTTCACAAGTTTTGGTAAATCTCTCATAGCCTAACTTGAGCTTATCTTTACCAGACTATCAAAGTTTATATGACACATCCTTCTATGCCACAACCAACTTCCATCTGTCTGAGCCAATAAACAATAATCATTAGTTCCTCTCAATTGATAGATGTTACCTTTTGTCTTCTTACTGGTAGCAATCATAGTTATGGAACTTTCCATGATCTTGCACCCATTATCTTTGAATCTCAGATCATATCCTTTGTCACATATCTATCCAATACTCAAAAAATTATGCTTCAAACCCTTTACATATAGGACATTGCCAATATTATGCTTTCTGTCAAATGAAATGGATCCTTTTCCACAAATCTTACCAGTTGCATTATCCCCAAACCTAACCAGTCTACCATCATATTTTTCCAAACTTACAAATTTACTTTTGTCACCGGTCAAGTGATGTGAGCATTCACTATTTATAATCCATTCATCCTTATCTTTCTCAACCTGGACAGCTAAAGCAGTTTCTTCCACTGATTTTTCTTCCTTTATACAACTAGCAGAGTTAGTAGACACAAGACCTTCTTTAATAGCATTAAATAGACATTCATTTGCACTAGTACTAGCATCATCAGATTCATCATCATTCAAACCTTCATCATCAAAATCTCTAACATAGTAGCATTTATTTGGAACTCTATATCTGCTCTCATATCTTTTCCTATTTCTTTCAATTCTTTTAGGACATCTGGAAGCATAATGGCCTACCTTACCACAAGAGAAACATTTGAAAGGTAGTTTACCTTTGAACTTACCAGAACCTCTTTGCATAATGTCAACAAAGTTAGCTTCAATTTCTGCAAAGTCATCATCCACTTTATATTTCTCAGCTCTGGAAATCTTTTGTGAAGTATTGGCTTTGAAAGTTGATTCAACTTTTGGAAGGGCATCACCAAATTCTCTCATCTCAAATGTTGTAAGCTTTCCAAGTAACTGATCTCTGTCAATAGTTTTCACAGTCATAAATTCTTCAATATCAACCATCTTATGACTATAGGATTTTGGTAGTGATCTAAGAATTTTCATCACAACTTCCTTATCAGTGAGAGTTCCTCCCATGCCTTTTATTCTAGTGACAATTTCATCAAATCTTTGCATAAAGGCAGTTATGTTTTCATCTTCATTCATCTTTAAACCCTCATATTTCACTTTCAGGCTTTGTAGTTTGCCTTCTCTTACATAATCATCTCCTTCATACAAAATTTTTAGCTTCTCCCATACCTCATTTGCAGATTCAAGGTTCACAACTTTTGTCAACACTGAGTCACTTAAGGAACTCAACAGAGCATCCTTTGCTTTGACATACAACTCATATTCTTTGATGTCATCTTTAGTTTGCAAACCACCTTCAGGCATGACAAATTGTGATTGTGTAGCTAGCCATACTTTATAACCATGATAGAGGAGATGGATTTTCATTCTTACCTTCCAAAGAGCATAATTTGACCCATCAAAATGCAGAGCTTCCTTCTTATAAGACATCCTAGATCTTCCTCAAGCTGTTAGGCTTTCTTTAGAGGAACTTGCTTTGATACCAATTGTTGAACTGCACTAGACAACTGAGAGGGGGGGTGAATCAGTTGTCCTAAAAATTTTAACCAAATACGATCACCAACTTATCAATTACTTATATTCAGATATAATCATGAAAACATCAAATGAGAAACTCAACACAAATGTATAAACAACATAGAAGACACTAGATTTTTACGTAGAAAACCCTAAAAGGGAAAAACCATGGTGGGTGTTAGCCCATAGAAATATATATGTTATATCAATACCAAAAAATAAAGGCTCACTGCCTACAGGGATTACTGCCCAAATTGCTCATTGCAAAAGAAGGCTCACTACTGAGGGTGGTTCACTATCAAAAGAAGGCTCACTGCCAAAAGGTTAAACTGAGATAACATGTACTCCATGCCAAGGCTCAGTTCCATTGAAGCACAAAACACCTTTGCTCTTCTCTTCTACCTTACTTTACTTTCTCTTCACATCTTCACACTTGGATACATTTTCACGACTCAATTACAAGTATTTATACACTACATCAACCTTGGAATGATCATCAAGGTCGGCATTACAATCATCAACCGTTGGAACAATCTCCAAGGTCAGTATTACAGACATACATAAAATAGGTCTGGACCTAATAAAAATTTAGCTAAGGAAAGGATGTAAGAATGTATGCGGATCACACCACACCTTAGCTGGGACTCAAACACAACCTTCCACGCTAAAACATGCTATCACAATCTTTGATGCATCTTCACAAATGATGAATTCAACCAAGTTAGCCAAGACTGATGTTAACACAAGTATTCTCAAGAACACACTTCATGCACGATCTGAATTACACCTTGTAGACCAATCCAAATGTAGGAGCATGATCAAGAGACATTCACAAGCACATTATAATCACTAGGAACAACTACACGATCTCTAACATCTCTATCAACAAGATTGTTCAAACCAGAGCACAAGAACAACACTGCCAGCCACTGTCATGAGTAAAAGATAGCTTATGGACCACCAAATTATGAACCATTGTAGTTGAAGGTGTTAGGTCTAAAAAATGCAGGTTACAAGTCCTAAAAGGATGCCAAGATGTATAATCAAAGTTGTAACATTTTTGAACTAACGAACGAAGGTAACTCATATGGTTGATGACTCCTTGCACTTCAGGTTCTACTAGACCTAGGCGGGTGAACCTTACTAGTGAAGCAGATTAAATGGATGTGTGATTTTGGTTAAGTTGATGGATCTACCCACAGTGGCAAGTGGTGTGGAATAGATGAAAGCTTGCTAACTACTTCTACTCCTAATATTAAGATCTGAAATATGATTGTTTGAATAGGATTTTGTGAAATTCTAAAATGAAATGGGTATGACTAGTGCCTACTTATGTTGGGCTAATAGAGTCAAGAGGTGAATGATATATGATTTACTTATTGGCTACAATTCGAATTGCTTGGCACTTGTGACTGTTTGCACCTTGTACAAACGTACAAGAATGTAACTATCAGACTCTTCTTATTGATCCAAATGATCCACACTAGGTTGCTGTGATTAATTAATAGGAAAGTTTAATCCCTCTTTGAAGGAACCAGTTAACTAAATCACATAGAAGCAACAAGTGTGCCCTGACAAATCAAATATATTTCTGATTTGAACAACAAATCAGAATCAAACTGGAGACAGTATGATAATTTTATTGATTATAGGGCTCTTCTTTAACTATCCAAGTGATACCTCCAAATTACTGTGATCTATTAAAAGGATATTTAATTCTTTGAAAGAAACCAATTAATGAAACCACACAAGAACAACAAATGTGTTTTGATAAACTAAGTTTCAATACTTCAATTCAAATAATATGAAAGTACCAATTTCGAGACAGCCAAATAATCAGATATAAACAACAAGAAATTGACACCAATGTTGGATCATTAATTTATGCACCTCTCCATTATATAATTTCAAAAGATATTGCAATACAAAGCATAATGTTCTGTTGCAGCAACTGATCAACTACTGATTCCCTAACCTACTACTACTGATGATTTCTCCTCCTACTTCTATTGATTCTCATCCTTCTAAATGGCCTCGGTATCCCATATTTATAGGATGCAAACAAGCTTTGGGCCTAAAATGATATGATTGTTCATAAATACATCTTTTCACATAACTAATGCAACGATCAAGTTTTGGGCTCTATTAATTATCAACATATGTGGTTGAGCTCTGTATCGCATTGAAATTTCCTTCTTTTCAATCTTTGGATTTGTATACCGTACATCTTACACAATTGCAACTCATACACATGCAGACTCCATCAAGTTTATGAAGTAGATTTGGTAATAATTTCAAGTCCATTCATGTATATGTCCTATTGCACCTATTTCTGTAATTCCACACTTCTGCTTGTGTGTTCAGTCCCTATTCTCTGCAGAATGGAAGAAAAGAATCGCTTTCCGCACTTCGGCACACCCATTTGCTCTCTCCCTTCTGCCTTTCATAGAATTGTGGAATCTCAGTATTCCGTCATTCCGCACATCCATTTTGAGCGCTCACCTTTGTCCTCTATAGAATGGTGGAGAAGGAATGCTTTCCGCACTTCCGCGCACCCACATTTCTTCTCGTTGCAGAATGGCGGAATTCCGCACTTTCGCACTTCTATTTTTTGCTCACCTTATTGCCTTACGTAGAATGGTGGAAAAGAACACCTTCCACATTTTTGTGCTTCTCTCGTGACCTTGCCTTTTGTATCTCGGTAGAATGGCAGAAAATTCACTATCGCCTTTCAAAGCCAATTGAAATTTGCTTTCAGGTTTGAAAGAATATCAAATGATGTGCTGGGGTCTTCAAAACTGACATGGGAGGATATTATCATAGGGGGAATTTGGACCACTGATTGGTTTGCAATGATCACCATCCAACTACCAGATATTTTCCTTCCAAGTTGACCTCCTAGGAAGATTTTACAATGTGCAAACAACAAACCTTCTCAGAACCCTTCAACTTGGCACTTTAAAACCCAGTCAAATCTCATTGTAGGAAGCTGAAATCAGTAATGCACACTCACATATGACAGATGAACATGCTTACAAAGTGATTTTGCATGAAACTAAGAAGGCTTAAAAATATGGCTCTCCAAAGTAGGCTCCTCAGACATGTTCTTCTAGTGTATTTCTGGGTACTGAAATTGATTTTCACACATGGAAACCTAAACTTTTTGCAAAAATTGGTATGAAAATTTAGGTCCCAATAGTGGCTCTATTTGGGGATGAATGCCCCTTGTGGGCATAGAAAGATCCTATATCTCTGGGGAGCAGACCAGTGCCTACCCCATTAGGAAATAGAGTCCAAATGTCACCTTTGCCCTAAAATGATATGGTTTGAAAAAACCACACCATGAGTAATGGCACAAGGCCATCAAAAAAATAAAATCCTCCTTTTGCTTTTATCATATACTTTATTCTGATTTGATTCCATCAAACACCTTTTGAAAACATTAATGCAATCTGCCCTACTATATCCACTAGCATTGGAAACTTTCAAAACCATATTATATTCATATTCGTCCTTATCTCTTTTTAGTTGTTCATAATTAGGCATTGTCTGAGACTTTCCATCATCATGTGATACATTCTTATCACATAAAAGGAAACATTTTTCATTATTCTTCTCACTGTCATATACTGTAAATTGACCTCCTAGCTGATCTGGAAAATGAGAATGCTCATTATTCTTTTCATCATTACCACAATACTCAAATGTGCTTATTTCATCTCATCATCAGCATATTCACTTTCCTGACTATCTAAAAGTACTTCATCCTCTTCATAGAATGGGTTTGAATACACATTAAATTTGTGTTCTGACACACCTTGGCAAAATGTCATCTGATCTTCTTCTATCTCTTCATCATATAATGGGTTTGAAAAAACTTTCATGGTTTCATGGATACTCTAACATTTGTTCAATATGAAGTAGATGGTTATGATGGTGTTATTGGAAGCAAAGCTATTCAACAATGGGAACCTTTTACCATTGATTTTGATTTTATTATAATTCAGAATAGATATCAGCTTCCAAGGCTTTATTGAGATCTAGCTTATTCATCTAAGCTAGAAAAGGAACAGAAAAGGAAACCAGTTAATGCAGTTTGGTTAGCCAAACAAATGGATGTAGGTCAAGAATCTCTAATAGAGATTAAGAATGCCTTTGCTGCCACAGTTCTTACAAAAGACTTGAAGAAGCAGAAAAGGAACCTGACATGTGATCTCCCTCTCAAAAGAGATCCTAAAGGTAATGAACTCATACCTAAAGCAAAAGCTAATTACTTTTTAATGAGTTCATCTGAAGCATTAACTTGTAGAACAGAAGTTGCAGAGCTAGAAAAGCTAGGCATAATTTAAACTTCTGAGTCACCATTCTCATGTCATGCAATGTATGTTCCAAAAGTTGATGAGAATGATAAATAGTCACCCTCTTCCTCCCCAAACTGCTGATTCATATATTGCGGTGGGTGGGTTGGGACAACAAAAGAATATGTATTTTGAAGATTGCTCTTATCTCTTGATATACCATATGCCATTTCATTAGTTGGAATATGTTGTGGCTCCAAGTGTGGTGTAATAATATTTTGTTGCGTATGATATCCATATGGGGGCTGATGGTAAGCATTTTGTTGGATGGGTTGATGAGAGTGCACATTCGGATGTGACATATGCTAGTGGTGATATTGTGGGGCATACCATTGTCCCAGTGGTGGATAATATTGGGGAATATTACTTGCACTTATAGGCTGGGGCCTTTGTGGTGGCATATTATACTGGATAGAGTTACGGTATGCACTATGAGGTATTCTTGAGGTACATGGAGCATACGTATTCTGAGAAGTCTCATGTGAATTGATATTACCACCTTGTGGAGGGACATATTTTGGTGGTTTTGATGCCTGGATGTCCATTTGTGCCAATTGTCTATCCAATTCTTAGCTTTCTTGTATTAACTGTAGTCTCTTGAGCCATTGTCTTTGCCATTCTAGATACACTTCAATCTCTTGGTTAGTCATACTATCAAAATCAATGATAGTGTGATCAACAAACCCCTCCTGATTTTCTTCCATCCATCCCTCCAATTCATTTGCCTTTTGAGGTTCTTTTCCATAAGGAGATCCATGCTTGTCTATCCACCTTTTCTTAGGACTCTTTTGGAACAGAGATCTTCTTCCATTCATTGTTGGATAATATTAAAATATTTTCAGAGTCGCCACCTACTTTTCATAAGTAGCAAAATGATTATGCTCTCTAGGTCCTCCTTGCCAGCAAAGTTACCAATTGCTATTCGAATTCAAAATTTCAATGACTCTATAATGAAATGATCTTCAACTGGATATAACTGGATTAGTCCCCAGTGGAGTCGCCAATTCTATTAGGGTAGACTCGGATGGGGAGTGCAAATTTCACAATAATGAATCTCTGTTTGAAGACCTAATTTGAAAATTTTAATGACTTTATAAGGTAAGATGGCCTACTACTAGATTTTCTCAAGTTTTCCCCAGTAGAGTCACCAATTCTGTTAGGTCTCAAAAATGCAGGTTACAAGTCCTAAGAGGATTCCAGGCTCTATAATCAGACTTGCTACATTTTTGAACTAACGAACAGATTTAACTCATATGGTTGATGACTCCCTGCACTTCAGGTTCTGCTAGACCTAGGCGGGTGAACCTTACTAATGAAGCAGATTAAATGGATGTGTGATTTTGGTTAAGTTGATGGATCTACCCACAGTGACAAGTGGTGTGGAATAGATGAAAGCTTGCTAACTACTTCTACTCCTAATATTAAGATCTGAAATATGATTGTTTGAATAGGATTTTGTGAAATTCTAAAATGAAATGGGTATGACCAGTTCCTACTTCTGTTGGGCTAATAGAGTCAAGAGGTGAATGATATATATGATTTACTTACTGTCTACAATTCGAATTGCTTGGCACTTGTGACTGTTTGCACATTGTACAAACGTACAAGAATGTAACTATTAGACTCTTCTTATTGATCCAAATGATCCACACCAAGTTGTTGTGATTAATTAATAGGAAAGTTTAATCCCTCTTTGAAGGAACCAGTTAACTGAATCACATAGAAATAGAAAGTGTGCCCTGACAAATCAAATATACTTCTGATTTGAACAACAAAATGGAATCAAACTGGAGATAGTATGATAATTTTATCGATTATAAGGCTCTTCTTTAACTATCCAAGTGATACCTCCAAATTACTGTGATCTATTAAAAGGATATTTAATTCTTTGAAAGAAACTAATTAATGAAACCACACAAGAACAACAAATGTGTTTTGATGAATTGAGTTTCAACACTTCAATTCAAATAATATGAAAGCACCAATCTGGAGACAACCAAATAATCAGATATAAACAACAAGCAATTGACACCAGTGTTGGATCATTAATTTATGCATTCCTCTCCATTATATAATTTCAAAAGATATTGCAATACAAAGCATAATGTTCTGCTGCGGCAAATGATCAACTAATGATTCTCTAACCTACTACTACCGATGATTTCTCCTCCTAATGCTACTAATTCTCATCCTTCTAAATGGCCTCAGTATCCCATATTTATAGGATGCAAACAAGCTTTGGTCTTGAAATGATATGACTATTCATAATTACATCTTTTCACATAACTAATAGAATGATTAAGTTTTGGGCTCTGTTAATTATCAACATATGCGGTTGAGCTCTGTGTCGCATTGAAATTTCCTTCTTTTCAATCTTTGCATTTGTATACTGTATATCTTATGCAATTATAATACATACACATGTGGACTCCATCAGGTTTATGAAGCATATTTGGTATTAATTTCAAGTCTGGTCATGTATATGTCCTGTTGCACCTATTTCCACAATTCTGCACTTCTGCTTGTGCGTTCAGTCCCTATTCTCTGTGGAATGGTGGAAAATAAGCGCTTTCCACACTTTTGCACACCCATTTTCCTCTCTCCCTTTTGCCTTTCACAGAATTGTGGAATCTCAGTATTTCGCTATTCTGCACATCCATTTTGAGCGCTCACCTTTATCCTCTGCGGAATGGTGGAGAAGGAATGCTTTCCACACTTCCGCGCACCCACATTTCTTCTCTTTGTGGAAAGGCAGAATTCCACACTTACGCACTTCTATTTTCTACTCACCTTATTGACTTATGTGGAATGGTAGAAAAGAATGCCTTCCACATTTCTGCACTTCTCTCAAGCCCTTGCCTTTTGTATCTTGACGAAATGGCAGAAAATTCACTATCGCCTTTCAAAGCCAATTGAAATTTGATTTCGGGTTTGAAAGAATATCAAACGACGTGCTGGGGTCTTCAAAACTGACATGGGAGGATATTATCATAGGGGGAGTTTGGAACACTGATTGGTTCATCATGATCATCATCTAGCTACCAGATATTTGCCTTCAAAGTTGACCTCCTAGGTAAATTTTACAATGTGCAAACAACAAACCTTCTCAGAACCCTTCAACTTGGCACTTCAAAACCTAGTCAAATCTCATCATAGGAAGCTAAAATTAGTCATGCACACTCACATATGACAGATGAACATGCTTACAAAGTCATTTTGTATGAAACTGAGCAGACTTAAAAATATGGCTCGCCAAAGTAGGCTCCTCGGACATGTTCTTCAGATGTATTTCTGGGTACTAAAATCGATTTTCACACCTGGAAACCTAAAATTTTTGCAAAAATTGGTATGAAATTTTAGGTCCCAAAAGAAGGTACCTAATATCACCATAGACTTACTTCCACAGCCACATACTAAAATGCTTTAATGCGGAGCAAAACACTTTCTCCCTGTCACCACCAAACACACAGAAAAAGCTATTTTCACTTTGGTGAACATAACTCTCTCAATTCTTCATACTGGAGGCTCAAACTTGGAATATAACATCTTTATACACGATTCTAAATAACTTCCAATCCAGAGGAAAAGATATTTATTCTACAAGAAATGCGGAGCATTCTTCTGGATTGTTCGTTTGCTTGTAATACACTGTTTCTACTACAACACATTGTTATCACCGGAGGGGCAAATTTCTCAATATCCCCAACAAAGTAAGAGCACAATTGACACTAATGACAACACAGATATGTTGACATCAATGACAACACTGATTAGGCACATACTTACAACAATTCCTGCCAGACTGCAGGGGTTACATTAACTGTCCAATTTATCTCGGGGTGTTGCTGTAACAACTACCAACAAGAATACACTTTATCGCAAGCCCGCACATACTCATACATGCCCATCGCAGGGCCGCAGTGAATGTCAAGTTCACATTTTTGTCTCCCACCAACCTGCTGGTCTAGTTCTTAGCTCCTTGCGGTAGCGTGGTAGATGTTTGAACTTGTCATTGACTCCCACACCCCCGCAAGCAAAGTTAGGGCTTACTCATCTTTGTAGGAGTGCGGTAAAGGGTATATTACAAGATTTGCAAGGAAATTTCAAATACATATTGGGAAACAGACTAAATGCAAGGATGCCAAATGACTTCTTGGACATAAAAGATGGATTTTACAAAGGGTAAGAATATTCTAATGGATCGTGGAACTTGGAGCTTGAAAAAAAACTTGAATATGTCCTAGGCAAAATTTGCCAATCCTAACAATAAGCATGACAAAATAGTTGAAGAAACCAAGCAAACTATAATTCAGGAACAACAAAAAGAGTAATACCACAAAGCCTTGCTTTCAGAACAAGAAGCTTCAACATTAAAGTAACTAGCCTCGGTTGTTGAACAAAACAATCTAATTGAAAAATTGAAACAACTTTCCAAGTATTGGAATAAGCAAACAAACCACAACTGTAGGTCTGAAGAATGACAAAAGCATAAAGATCTTGGAAAACCAAGCCATTGATGATTGATGCACACATAAATCATAGAAAGATTAAACAAGTAATGGTTGATTTGGGAGCAGATGTCAACATGCTTCCTAGAAGGGTATGGGAACAATTAGGGAAACCTAAATTACATAAAACCCCCTACAACATTAGCCTAGAAAATGGTTCATCAATAGGTATAATGGGAACATGGAAGAATGTTGAAGTCAACATACTAGGAGTTAAACAAATAGTAGACTTTGAAATCATTGAGATGAAAGAAACCTTCGATACTTTTAATACACTTCTTGGAAAACAATAGTTTGTAAATTCTAATGGAATCATAGATTCAACAAAGGAAGAATTATCTTTTTGCAAATAATAATAAGATTGTACACATACCCTTGGGAATAGACATGAGTAGTGCATACATTAAAAAAGTGACAGAGGAGGAATATGATGACGATGAAGCTAAAATGCTTTACTGATTAGAAAAACTATCTAAATTGGAATTAGTTGAAGAACCAAACTTTGAAGGGGATATATATATTGATAGAAAAAATGACAGTATAAACAGTAAAGATGTACTAAATGCATGGTTAAGGGATGAACTAAAGTTGCAATCCTAGAAGGTAAGATGAGCCAAAAAATCTATGCACTACACATAGTACCAAAAAACACATTGCATTCCACCGTAGATGATAGTATCCCACCACAATCAACACCAGATGCATCCACTCCATATACTCCCCCTACCATCTAAAAATCTTAGCAAGTGTGATGCAAGAGCATCCTAGGTTGTAGAGCAATCTTGCATCAACCAAAAACATTTGCATTCTTTCTTTTCTTTCATTTCCAGTTTAGTTTAGGCATTTGTAATTTCAGTATTTTGTACCACATTTTACCGCATCTTCATATCAATTCTTGCGGAGCAGGACTTAGCATCTACATATCATCATCTACATCATATCCAAATTTCAAGTCATTTGGACTTGTCT
Organism: Cunninghamia lanceolata; assembly: GCA_027924645.1. Classification (NCBI taxonomy): domain Eukaryota; kingdom Viridiplantae; phylum Streptophyta; class Pinopsida; order Cupressales; family Cupressaceae; genus Cunninghamia; species Cunninghamia lanceolata. The sequence goes on along the minus strand of BSBN01000677.1, from coordinate 7,814,747 downwards.
ACTAAGAGTTATCGCTATCAGAAGATCATCAGCTTTCACAGAGCACAGCATTTAGATAGTCAGTTAAAGGAGAAGGTTTGTAGAGCACTTTTGTGACTTACAGAGCCAAATGAAACATATCACAAGGCACATATGGGTCATATAGACCTTCATTGAGGTCTACACCAAGTTTCATCCAATTGCGGAGCAATACCAGATGTTGTAGGCCGACCTACATGTTTCTACATGCTTCATCATTTCATTGGATTTTGTAACCACTCTTGTGGCTGACACAGAGGATTTCATGAGCTTGAAGATGATATATATAGATCTCTTAGAGGCATTAGAAAAGTAGTTCTTAGTTGATAGTTCTCAAGAATCAAGTTATGTAGTTTTAGAATATAGTTTCCTTCTAGAAGGGCACTTCAATGCCATATCATTCTTTTTTGTTGTAACCTAGAAAGCAAGCTTGTGAGACCTTTGATTGTAGCCTGCATGTTGTTGGCATATGAACATTGTAATTCTTTGATATTCTAAATAGATGAATCTTCCATTGCAATCTTGTTGTGCCCTGCACACACGCCCCATTTTACCAAATGGAGACCCTCTTTCTCTTGCTTTGCTTTTGCTTGGTTTTTCAGTTAGCAGTCTTCCTTGAGAGAAATGATGTCTTGATTTCCTAATGGTTTGATACCTTTGCACATATTCAGGAAAATTTGAGTGAATTTGGTATAATTGACCTTAGTGGCACCCTTTGAAGGCCAGGTTGGAGTGATTGAAGCACACTAAGTCCCAAAATTAGCTTCCTGGGTGAGTTTTGTGATGAAAATGTCCCTTATCATCATTTGTGCTGATATCCTATTCAACTGGATATTAGCGCTAACTTCCGCATGCACTGTCCTCCACTAAATTATCAACAACTAGACTTGCACTAAAAAGAGTCCCAACATGATATATTCGGTAGCATTCAAATGCCATGCTTATCCAGGCAAAGATGTCTACTATCCGGTTGGTCTTAAAAAAATCTCGTAGATCCAGTATCCTTAAAAAACACCACAATCCTTGATACTTGACATTGGCGCAAAAATGATGACCTATCGAACATGTTCACTGGAGGTTAGTTTCCCCACAATCCTGTTGAGGCCTAAACTCCCGCAACCCTATAATAGATTAGCTATCCATTAAAAGATGAATGATACAATTGTTACATGAGTGAAGTGGGGGGCATGGACGATGCACTTGAACAGCTAAAGACAATAAAATATGTTATCATCATTGAAAAACCCAAGCACATTTGTTTAACTTGCAGGATTTGAGCTTGATTGTGGTGTAGCAGAAAATGAAAGAATTACCTATCTCGGGATCAATACAAAACCAAGGGAAAATCTTCTACATGCAGAGGCTAGGTTGTGGCAATTCAGGGTTGGTGTCATTTCTCCATTCCAATCTATTTAGAAAAGCCTTTGCACCTCGAAGATTAGCTCAGAGAATCAAGATTTTGGGGAGCATATACAAGGCATGAAATATAAAACAAAATGCTTCAAATCAATGTGATGACATGTTTAGAAGAACTTTCGACCTTAGTAGTTGATGTTTTAATTACAGGAAAAGATGTACAAAATAGAAATTAAAAGAGTTGCCAGCAGTACACCTATGCACGGTAAAGTTAACATAGTTTGGCAAGAAGTACCCCAAAGCGGAACTTCTGTGGGTAGTCTGACGTTGTGGGAGTTTTTTCTTTTACTGGACATATCAGGTTGACTACATTTTCCCCGCTAACTACTATAGAGACTGATTTCTCTGTAATCTCCCAGGATGTACTATATTCTAGCAATATTTAGTTGAAGTACCCCTTTGATCAGAAATATAAAATTTAGAGTGGTGTTCTAGGTGTTCACCGAAATATGAATGAGAAAAAGATTTTGTTTGAGGATGATGGCCACATCCATATGTGCAATGTATGGAAGCATACACATGGAGTGGGTCAGGTTTGACAGGATGCCACTGTTGATATGTGTTGGACAACTGAGAGGGGGGTGAATCAGTTGTCACAAAAACTTAAACATTTTTTGGAATTTAAACATTCATTACTTATCCACAATTATTATGATTTAACAATGAGTGCATGAAATCAGAAACTTAACCACAGATATAACATCAAACACAAGAGACACCAGATTTACGAGGAAAACCCCGAGGTGGGGAAAAACTACGGAGAGGATTAAATCTCAATATATATTGTAATCTTGAAATATTAATGTTCAAGCTTGGTCACTCCATGGGACTAAACATACTAGCTTACTGCCATGAAGAATAACTAGGTCTAGCAGGCTCACTGCCTCAACCCTAAACCTAGCAAGATTACAATAAGGGCTGTTAAACCCTACTGGTGGCTTACTGCCAGACTCACTACCATGATCAACACCTTTCTATGTTTTGAATGAAGTATAACAATTCCTCTGCTCTTTTCTTCCTATTCTTTCCTTTGTCTCTATCTCTACTTTGCCTTTTGGACCTTTCTTAATATATTTTCATTTCTTGCTCAAGGACACCTTTTCCATGACTCAACTACAAGTATTTATACACCACATCAACCTTGGAATGATCATCACGGTCAACATCACAATCATCAACCATTGGAACAATCTCCAAGGTCAGTATTACAAACATTTACAAAATAGGTCCTGACCTATTGCAACATTATGCAAAGGGAATGAAATGCGGATCATGCCATGCCTTAGCTAGGACTCAAACATGATCTTCCATGCCACAACATACTTTCACAATCTTCCAGAGATCTCTGCAATCACTGGGATCAACTAGGTCAGCGAAGATTGGTTACATGCTGCATTATCTGGGAACAATCTTCACACACCATCTCAATTTCTTAACACGGACCAAAGTCTAGATAAGAATATGATTAGGAGACATCCACAAGCATGCTATACTCATTAGGAGCAACCACACAAACCTTAACCACTTTATCCATAGGAATCTCTTCACCGAAACATATGAACTTCACTGTCTTGAACTATCATAAAAGAAAGATAGCTTGCGGACCACCAAACCACAAACCATTGTAACTGTAGGCACTTATCATCATCCCAGACTTCCCTCTAGAACCACTAAGCCAAATATTTTATTGTGGAGGAATGCAGAGCATAATACTTTCTTCCTGTCCCAATTGAACTTACAGAAAAAGCAAGTTTCACTCTAGTGAACACCATTCACTCAAATCTTCATGTGGATGGCTCAAACCTGAAATGTAGCATCCTTAGACATACCTCTAAGTTACTTCCAATCTATAAACCATGATCTTCAAGAATAAATAAATGCAAAGCAATTTACCAGATTGTTCTTTAGCATACAACTCACTGTCTGTACTGCACTTCTTTATAACTCACTTGTTTCTTCCAGAGGCTAATTTTCTTAATATCCTCAACATGCAAGTCTTCTAAACAAGTAATAGAATAAGATAGAGTTGACATTAATGACAACAAGGATATGTTGACATTAATGACAACATCAATTAGGCACATACTTGCAACAATCTCCCCCTTTGTCATTGATGGCAACATATGATGTGAAAAACTACAATAGCCATCAAGACAAGATTCTCCCCCTTTCTCTTTACACACCTGCACTCTTTCTTTCTTTAAAATTCTCCCCCTTTCTTTTACACATCTACACTCTAAGTTTTTCACATGGCTTCTCTCCCCCTTTGACATCAATGGCAAAGGGCACATACTTGCACTCTTTTGCTCTGATCTAATCTCTCTTCTAAACTCTCTGACTACTCCCCCTTAGAAGTAGCCCTAAGAAGCATCAATCTAGACCTCTAAACACCTTTGAACTGATGCACTAATGTACATCTTAGTTTAGAGCAGGAGGGGTGATGACCCCTAACTTTTCTCTGAGATAATCAAAAGTGTCCTTAGGTAGAGGCTTGGTAAAAATGTCTGAAATCTGATCCTTGGTAGAAACATACTCCAACTTGACTTCATTCTCTATCACCTTTTCTCTTGGAAAATGATACCTGATGGATATGTGCTTTGTCCTTGAATGCATCACTGGATTCTTTGATATGTTAATGGCACTTGTGTTATCACAAAAGATTGCAATGGGATCTTCATACACAACTTTGATGTCCTTCAAAGTCTGCTTCATCCATAACACTTGAGTGCAACTGCATGCTACTGCAGTGTATTCTACCTCTATAGTAGATAGGGATATTGAATCATGTTTCTTTCTTAACCAAGATACTAATCTTTTTCCCAAGAAGAATGCACCTCCACTTGTACTTTTTCTATCGTCGACATCTCCAGCCCAATCTGCATTAGTATATGCATTGAGAGTAAAGTCACAGTCCTTAGTGTACCACAAACCATAATCTATTGCACCTTTTAAATATCTTAGAATTCTCTTGACTGCCATCACACGTGATTCTTTGGGTTCTACCTGAAATCTTGCCACAAGACACACTACATGCATTATGTCAGGTCTGGTTTAAGTCAAATAAAGTAATCCTCCAATCATAGATCTATACTTTTTCTGGTCTGCCATGGGTGAGTTATCTTTTCTCAACTCACAACCAATTATCATAGGTGTGCATACTAGTTTAGAGTCTTCCATCCCAAATTTCTTTAACAACTCTTTCACATACTTAGACTGAGAAATGAAGATACCCTTATCTGATTGACTTATTTATAGACCTAAAAACAAGTTCATCTCTCCAAACATAGACATTTCAAATTCACTTTGCATTTCTTTAGTAAAAATTGAGCACATACCTTCATTTCCTCCAAAAATAATATCATCAACAAAAACTGCAACAATCAGGGTTTGTTCATTATTGATCTTGAAGTAGAGATTACTATTTGTAGTACCTTTACTGAACCCTATTTGTATCATGTACCTATCCAATTGTGCATACCATGCAATGGGAGCTTATTTTAATCCATACAATGCTTTCTTCAATTTGCATACCATGTCCCCTTGTTCTGATGACTGAAATCCTTTCGGTTGTTCAATATAGACTTCCTCTTCCAACTCTCCATTTAAGAAGGTAGACTTCACATCCATTTGATAAACCTTGAAATCTTTGTATGCTGCAAAAGCTAGAAACATCCTTATTGCTTCAATCCTTGAAACTGGAGAAAAAGTTTCTTCAAAGTCTATTCCTTCTACTTGAGCGTATCCTTTGCATACCAACCTTGCTTTGTTTCTTACCACTTCACCATTCTCATTCATTTTGTTTTGAAGACCCACTTCGTACCAATTACATTCTTGTCTGCTAGTTTGGGAACAAGATCCCAAGTCTGATTCTTCTCTATCTGCATCAATTCCTCTTCCATAGCCTTTATCCAATTCTCATCTTTGCAAGCCTCATGCACAGTTTTAGGTTCAATCTTAGAAATTAGATAGAAATTTACTTGTTCCTCTGCGGCTCTTCTTCTAGTTAAAATCCCTTTGTTCTTATCTCCTATGATTTGATTTTCAGAATGACTGATTCTTACATATCTTGGAGTTTTGGTAGCACTTACCAGAGCTTGTTCTTCTTCATCTATGTTGTCTTCATGCTGCACCACTTCTGAAACATCTGACTTATATCCACTTGATTCTGAAGACCTTTCCTTACATTCATCAACTTTAACATTTGCACTTTCAATGATCTTATTCAGCCTCTTATTATAGCATCGGTAGGCCTTACTCTTGGTGGAGTAGCCAGGGAAGATTCCTTCATCATATCTAGCATCAAACTTTCCTAAATCTTCTTCTATTTTGATGTAACATCTGCTACCAAAAGCTTTGAAATATTTCACAGTAGGAACTCTACCATGCCACAATTCATAGGGAATTTTTGAACTGTTACCTTTTACTTGAACTTTGTTGAGGATATATACTGTGGTGTGAATTGCCTCTCTCCAATAAGCTTTCGGAAGATGCGCTTCCTTCATCAAGGTTCTAGCAGCTTCTTGAACTATTTTGTTTTACCTTTCAACAACTCCATTTTGTTGTGGAGTTATGGGTGCAGATAGCTATCTCTTTATTCCATGTTCTTCATAAAATAAATTGAATTCATTTGATGTGAACTCTCCTCCCCTATCAGACCTCAAGCATTTGATTTTTAAATCCATCACATTTTCAACCATTGCCTTAAATGCCTTGAATTTATCTAGAGCTTCAACTTTCTCTTTCAAAAAGGTGACCCAAGTCATTCTAGAATAATCATCAATGAGAAACATGAAATACCTATCTCCTTGTAAACTTCTTACTCTGGTAGGTGCACACAAATCTGTATGTACTAGCTCAAGTAGTCCTCCAACTGATTGGTCCTTGCTTTTAAAACTTGTTCTTGTCTGTTTCCCAAATTGCACTCCTTGCAAACCGGATTAGTAGACTTCACAAGCTTAGGGAAATCTCTAACAATTTGTGCAGTACTTATCTTCATAATATTATCAAAATAGATGTGACAACCTTCTATGCCATAACAAACTCTCATCAGTCTGAGTCAACAAGCATTAGTTTTTGTTTCCTTTCAAGTGATAGATATTACCTCTAGTCTTCTTACCAGTTGCAATGACTGTTCCAGAGCTTTCCCTTTGCATCCATTGTCCTTGAAGCTTAATTCATAGCCCTTGTCACACATCTGACCCACACTTAGAAGATTGTGCTTTAATCCTTTCACGTTAAAGACATCTTGAGTATTATGCTTGCGATCAAAAGAAATAGATCCTTTCCCACAAATCCTACCAGCTGTATCATCTCCAAACCTAACTAGTCCACCATCATATCTTTCCAAACTTACAAACTTACTTTTGTCACCAGTCATGTGGTGAGAGCAACCACTATCAATAACCCATTCATTCTTGTCCTTGCTGACCTGAGCAGCCAAAGCACTTTCCATTGGTTTTTCTTCCTTCACACAACTAGAAAAATTAGTAGACATGAGATCTTCTTAATAGCAATGAACAAGCATTCATTTATAGAGGAACTAGCATTATTTGGTTCACCATTATCTGATACTTGAAAGGAAGCTAGGTGTGCAAAAATTGCTTCCTACACTAATCTAATGAGAGGAGGAGAGTGCAAATTCAATTTTATCCTTACTATTACAGCTATGTTAACCCACTAACAGAGATATTGCAGCACACATAAACAAGAAAGTAAGACAGAAGAAGAAAGACACAAGATATATGTGGGGAAAACCCTTACGGGTGAAAAACCCCACTCCAAAACATAGCTCAAATGTATTACGTAAACAATGAAGGTTATAATACAACACAGAGCCAATGCTCTTATAGGAGTCTTCAACACTCACATCTAGAGATGATCTGGCAGCATAACAATACCTATAAAACCTGTAGTACATCACCTCCTCAAAGCACCTGTTTATATAGAGTATACAAGGCAATTTTGGCTTTATCTTAGAATGGGCATCCAACATGGCCTCATGGCCCAAAACCCACACCTATGGACACTTGTCCAACCTTGTAGAATGTTCCTAACACTTGTTAGGTCACCCCATCCCAAAGAGGTCACCTATTCCCAAAATGGGTAATGACAGATGCTTCTACGACTCTTACAATCGTCATAGAATTTGTCATAGCTGTCATAACTTACAGCTGTAAGAGAATCTATCATACACATGCTATAAATAACATATTCTCTTACAACATGTCATAACCCACCTTGGGGTGCCCAAAGATGCCTTCCTCAAAGATGCTCTTTGACACGTGTCTTCACCTGTCATAGAATCACCTATTTTTGACTCTTACATGTCATAACTTTGTCATAGGAATCTGTCATGACCATTTTGGTCAATATTCCCTTACATAACATCCAAGATGCTAACACATGGAAAAATATTCCTACCACTAAGTGGGATACCTATCTCCTCATGTGAGGACAAAAATACATGTGGTCATATGCCATGTAGGATGACACTTCATCGTGCCAACTCCCACAATATGAAAACATAGGATTTGCATCCAATTAATACAATAGGCAAATAATAAATAAATACAGTGTATAAATACAAGGAATTACCAAGGTTGAGACACCTTAATTTCCAACATTCTCCCACTTGTCGAACACCTTGTAAGAGCCAATAGAGTTAACAGGATTTAGCTGCTATAGGCTGAGAGGCCCATAGACTCCGAACACCATTTGAACTTCTCTGTGCCCATTGGTTTCGTCAATACATCTGCAACATTCTTCAAAGTATCTACCTTCTCCAAATTTGCCTTCCCATCCTCTACCATGTCTCGCATGAAGTGAAACTGTACATCAATTTGCTTTGTTCTGGCATAGAAAGTTAGATTCTTCGCAAGGCAAATCGCACTCTGACTGTCACAACTGATCGTAATCTGACCTGCATCAACACCAATATCTGAACACAATCTTTTAAGCCAAATGGATTCCTTGCAAGCATGAGTTGCAGCCATATACTCAGCTTTAGTAGTGGACAAAGCAACCATAGGTTGTCGCTTACTCATCCAACTAATTACACCACCAAACATAGTGAACACATAGGCACTAGTGGATCTCCTGCTGTCAATGTCACCTGCCCAATTAGAATCCACAAATCCATGAATACAAATTGAATGCGGAGGTCCTGTAGCATTATCCTGATAGCATATGGAGTACTCAGAAGTAATCCTCAAATATCAGAACACTCACTTAACTGCATCCCAATGTACCCGTCCAGGATTAGCCATAAATTGACTAAGGACTCCCACTACTTGGGCAATGTTTGGTCTTGTACAAATCGTGGCATATGTCAAACTACCAATAGCACTAGCATAAGCTACTCTATTCATGCCCTCCACCTCACTAGGAGATTTTGGACAATCACTAATAGATAACTTTGTCCCCAATGAAACAGGAACACACAATGGTCTACAATCTGCCATGTTGAACCTATCCAACATGGTCTTCACATACTTACTCTAACTTAACCAAAGTTTTATGTTTGCTCTGTCTCTTCTGATTTCCATTCCCAGAATGTACCTAGCTGCCCCAAGATTTTTCATCTCAAATTGTGTTGACAACTGAGACTTCAAATCAGAAATCATATTCTTACCATTCCCTATCAACAACATATCGTCAATATACAATGCAATAATAAGAATGTGATCATTGTTAAATTTGTAATACACACAATGATCTAATTTCAATCTTAGATAACCAATTGACAACACAAAGACTCAACCTTTAAGTACCACATCCTAGGAGACTGCTTCAAACCATACAAAGACTTCTTAAGCTTTCAAACCAAATTTTCATTACCTTTCTCTATGTAATACTCTGGCTATGACATGTAGATCTCTTCCTCCAAGTCACCATGAAGGAAAGATATCTTCACATCCATCTGTTCTACCTCTAAATCATAAGTAGCTGCAAGAGATAACAAAAATCTAATGGATGTCAGCTTTGCAACGGGAGAGAAAATTTCACCATAATCAATTCCCTCCACTTGTGAGTACCCCTTCACAACCAATCTAGCCTTGTACTTTTCAACACTACCATCTGCACCGAATTTCTTCTTGAAAACCCATTTGCATCCAATGGGTTTCTGTCCATCAGGTAAAGGCACCAAGTCCCATGTTTTGTTCTTTTCCAAAGAAGTCATCTCATCTTCCATGGCCTCCTTCCAAGGACCTGCATCTTTCATGCCCATAGCCTCTTTCACAGTTCTAGGCTCATCAGTGTTAGTAATTAAAGCAAAAGCAAAACTAGAATCAAGTAATGTGTAACCAAACCTATTAGGTTGCTTTCTTGTTCATGTAGACCTCCTCAATGGCTGAGGTTGAGGTTTAGCTTCTTTTTCTGAGCTTTCAGAGCTACTAGAGCTCTCCTCATCATTAGGTCTGACAGGGTCTGTCGATTCAGTTTTCTCAAGGGTAGAAGGAAACTGAACTGCATCTTCTTTCTTTTCTGTCTGTTCTGGCTATAGAACAATGGAAAAAAGGTGTTAGCTCTCTAAATATAACACTTCTTCTATACAACACTTTTTCAGCCACAGTATCCCAAAGCTTGTATCCTTTCACACTGACACCATAGCCAATGAAAATACATTTAACAGCCTTGTTCTCTAATTTAGATTATTTCTCCCTAGGCACATGCGCATATGCCTCACAACCAAAAACACAAAGATGCCTAATTGAAGGCTTCTTACAAGACCACACCTCCATAGGTGTGTTTCTAACAAGAGCTGATGTAAGAGACCTGTTTACCAGGTAGCAAGTAGTGACAACAACTTCAGCCCAAAACTTTTGTTCGAGCTTGCTCCACTAAGCATACTCCTAGCCTTCTCCATCAATGTCTTGTTCATCCTCTTTGCAACTCCATTTTGTTGCAAGTTGTATGGAGTTGTCTTATGCCTTTCAATCCCTTGCTCTTTACATAACTTATCAAACTCTGTCGAACAAAACTCACCACCGTTGTCAATTCTCAAACACTTAATATTTTTATTAGTCTAATTTTTAGCAAAGGCTTTAAACTGCTTAAACTGACTAAAGACTTCAGTCTTGCTTCTGATAAAATAAACCCATGTCCTTCTACTGTAATCATCTATGAAAGATACAAAATATACAAATTTTGAAATCGAAGGAACATTAATAGGACCAAACACATTAGAATGAATAAGATCCAATACACCAGAAGACTTGTGAGAACTAGAGTAAAACTGAACATGGTTTTGCTTTCCATAAATGCAATGTTCGCAAAAGTCAAACTCAAGATTACAATCATTTAACCCCTCAACAATGTTTTTATTTTTTAGGGTTCTAAGACCCTTCTCACCAATGTGGCCATATCTTAAATGCCATAACATAGTCTTATCAGTAGGAAGCTTGGCTTACATAGCATGTGCACTACCATCAGAACTAGTTACAATAGATTTCTTCACTGCAAGTTCAGATGGTGGGGATGAAGTGACTGCAGCTCTTTTCTTTGAGTCAAAAGAACTATTGCACTATGAAGTGCATGCCTCTAGCTGAAATAAAGTACCCCTCTAAGTACCCTTCACAAGCACCATAGATCCTCTTGTCATCTTGCATCCATCCTTTGAAAAGACAACCTGCACACTTGCATCATTCAACATACTTATAGAAAGTAGGTTCTGTGCAAGGCCTGAAATGTGCATAACTCCAGTGATCCCCTTCACTCATCCATCAGAGAATCAGATTAAGACTCTTCCACGACCAACAATCTTTAGATGAGAGTCATCACCCAAGTACACTCTTCCACCATCGAACTCTTCATATTTTGTGAACCAACTTCGATGCGAGGTCATGTAGAATGATGCACCAGAATCAATCAACCACACATCATCAGATGCATGGGTGGCCAGGGCTGCGATGAAGGCATCACCATCATCTTGTGACTTGTCAGAATCTGAATTTGGGGCTGACTTCTTTTTCTTTTTCTTCTCTTTTTTGCATTCCTTTCTGAAATGCCCAGACTTGCCACGGTTCCAATAGAGAGCCTTAGAATTTCCAGGAGATCTAGATCTCCCACGGGATTTGGATCTGTCCTTCTTAGCTTTCTTGTCTTTCTTCTTCCCTTTGTCTTTGGGTCTTCCATGAACCGCAAGAGCATCTTTGGCTAACTCGGTTGTCTTCCTCTACATTTCTTCAGATAACAGTGAGGACACCACATCTTCCATCTTGAAGGTGGTAGTGGTGCTTCTGATGGCCATGACAAGGTGATCCCATGAATCTCGCAAAGAACAAAGCAGGATCATGCAATGATCCTCCTCCATTTTCTCACCCATAGATGTCAACTGCACAAAGATCATGTTGGAAGCATTCATGTGGTCTACAACAGATCCTCCATCTTCCATCTTCAGAGTGAACAACTTCTTTTTCAGGAAACTTTTGTTTACCAAGGACTTGGCCTGATAAACATCACCCAACTTCTTCCAAAGATCTTTCACGCTCTTCTCCTAATGGACATTCAACAGGATAGAGTCAGCTAAACAGAGTCTTATGAGACCCTTAGCCTTCCAATCTTTGAGGTCCCAATCAGCTTGTGACATTGCTATAGGTTTCACACCAGATACGATTTTCCATAGGTCATGATCAACAAGTAGGTCCTCCATCTTGAGTTTCCACAACTCAAAATTAGTGCCATTAAATTTCTCCACCTCTAATCTTCCGGATGTGGTTGCCATCTCCTTGCTATAATAAGATACAAAATACTCTACACAACACTCCCACTCAACCTAAGATCAGCTCAAAAAACCCCTACCCATTAGCTAGAACCAAAAACTGGCCAGGCTCTGATACCAACTGAAAGGAAGCTCGGTGTGCGGAAATTGGTTCCTACACTAATCTAATAAGGGGAGGAGAGTGCAAATTCAATTTTATCCTTACTATTAAATGTTAAACCTCTAATAGAGATATTGCAGCAAACACATAAACAAGAAAGTAAGATAGAAGAAGAGAGACACAGGATATATGTGGGGAAAACCCTTATGGGTGAAAAACCCTACACTCCAAAACACAACTCAAATGTATTACATAAACAATGAAGGTTACAATACAACACAAGGCCAATGCTCTTGCAGGAGTCTTTGACACTCATATTTGGAGATGATCTAGTAGCATAATAGTACCTATAAAACATGTAGTGCATCACCTCCTCAAAGCACCTGTTTATATAGAGTATACAAGGCAATTTTGGCTCTATCTTGGAATGGGCATCCAACATGGCCTCATGGCCGAAAACCCATGCCTATGGACACTTGTCTAACCTTGTAGAATGTTCTTGACACTTGTCAGGTCACCCCATCCCAAAGAGGTCACCTATTCCCAAAATGGGTAATAACAGATACTTCTACGACTCTTACAACCGTCATAGAATTTGTCATAGTTGTCATAACTTACAACTGTAAGAGAATCTATCATACACATGCTATAAATAGCATATTCTCTTACAACATGTCTCAACCCACCTTGGGGTGCCCAAATATGCCTTCCTCAAAGATTCTCTTTGACACATGTCTTCACCTATCATAGAATCACCTATTTCTAACTCTTACATGTCATAACTTTGTCATAGGAATCTGCCATGACCTTTTCAGTCAATATTCCCTTACACAACATCCAAGATGCCGACACATAGCGAAATATTCCTACCACTAAGTGGGATGCCTATCTCCTCATGTGAGGACAAAAATACATGTGGTCATATGCCATGTAGGATGACACTTCATCATGCCAACTCCCACAATATGACAACATAGGATTCGCATCCAATTAATACAATAGGCAAATAATAAATAAATACAATGTAAAAATACAAGGAATTACCAAGGTTGAGACATCTTAATTACCAACAATAATCCTTCATCATCATCAAAATCTTCAACATAATAACACTTCTTTTGGGTCCTAGGCCTGTTCTCATATCTTTTTCTATTTCTTTCAATTCTTTCAAGACATCTGGAAGCAAAATGACCTACTTTGCCACAGGAAAAATATTTGAAAGGTAATTTGCCTTTATACTTACCAGATCCTCTTTGTAGTCTATCCATGAAGTTGGCTTCAACTTCATCAAACTCATCATCGGATTCTACCTTGTACTTTTCTGATTTGGAAGTACTTCCAAGAGTACTAGCTCTGAAGGTCGTCTCAACTTTCGGCAGAGCATCATCTAACTCCCTCATTTCAAAAGTAGTAAGCTTACCAAGCAACTAATCCCTGTTAACAGTTTTTACTTGCATGAAATCTTCAATCGTGGCTACCTTGTGACAGTAGGACTTGGGCAGAGATCTGAGAATTTTCATAACAATTTCCTTTTCTTTGAGAGTTCCGCCTATGGCTTTTATCCCTGTGACAAGTTCATGAACTCTTTACATAAAAGCTGATATGTTTTCATCCTTATTCATTTTCAAACTTTCATATTTCACTTTCAAACTTTGTAACTTGGCTTCCTTCACAGAATCATCTCCTTCATACAAATTTTCAACTTTTCCCATACCTTATTTGTAGTTTCAAGATCCACCACTTTCGTCAATTTTGAGTTAGTTAATGAGCTTAGTAGAGCATCCTTTGCCTTGATATCTATCTCATATTCTTTGATTTCATCTTGAGTCATCAGACCATTTTGAGGTATGGTGTATTCTATTTCTGCAGCTTTCCAAACTTTGTAACCAAGAGAAAGAAGATGGCTTTTCATTTGACCCTTCCAGAGAACATAATTCATTCCATCAAAATGCAACGCTTCCTTCTTGTAAGACATTTTGGATCTTCCTCAAGCTGTTAAACTTTCTTCATAGGAACTTGGCTCTGATACCAATTGTTGATATGCACTGGACAATTGAGAGGGGGGGTGAATCAGTTGTCACAAAAACTTAAACACTTTCTACAATTTAAACATTCATCACTTATCCACAATTATTATGATTTAACAATGAGTGCATGAAATCAGAAACTTAACCATAGATATAACATCAAACACAAGAGACACCAAATTTACGTGGAAAACCCCAAGGTGGGGAAAAACCACAGAGAGGATTAACTCTCAATATATATTGTAATCTTGAAATAATGATGTTCAGGCTTCGTCACTCCATGAGCCTAAACATACTTGCTTACTACCATGAAGAACAACTAGGTCTAGTAGGCTCACTACCTCAACCCTAAACCTAGCAAGATTACAATAAGGACTGTTAAACCCTACAGGTGGCTTATTGCCAGACTCCATGCCATGATCAACACCTTTCTATATTGTGAATGAAGTATAAAAATTCCTTTGCTCTTCTTTTCCTCTGCTTTGTTCTTCCTCTTCTTTCCTTTGCCTCTATCTCTGCTCTACCTTTTGGACCTTTGTCAATATATTTTCTTTTCTCACTCAACGACACCTTTTCCATGACTCAACTACAAGTATTTATACACTACATCAACCTTGGAATGATCATCAAGGTTGGCATCACAATCATCAACCATTGGAACAATCTCCAAGGTCAGTATTACAAACATTTACAAAATAGGTCCTAACCTATTGCAACATTATACAAAGGGAATGAAATGTGGATCATGCCATGCCTTAGCTGGGACTCAAACATGATCTTCCACACCACAACATGCTTTCACAATATTCTAGAGATCTTTGAAATCACTAGGATCAACCAAGTCGGCCAAGACTAGTTACATGCTACATTATCTGGGAACAATGTTCACACACCATCTCAATTTCTTAACATAGACCGAAGTCTAGATAGGAACATGATTAGGAGACATCCACAAGCACACTATAATCATTAGGAGCAACCACACATACCTTAACCACTTTATCCATAGGAATCTCTTCACTAGAACACATGAACTTCACTGTCTTGAACTATTATAAAAGAAAGATAGCTTGCGGACCACCAAACCATGAACCATTGCAACTATAGGCACTTATCATCATACTAGACTTCCCTCTAGAACCGGAGAGCCAAATACTTTATTGTGGAGGAATGCGGAGCAGAATACTTTCTACTTGTCCCAACTAAACTTACAGAAAAAATAGGTTTCACTCTGGTGAACACCATTCACTCAGATCTTCATGTGGATGGCTCAAACATGGAATGTAGCATCCTCAGACATACATCTGACTTACTTCCAATCTGTAGACCATGATCTTCAAGATGAAATAAATGTAGAGTAGTTTACTGGACTGTTCTTCAGCATACAACTCATTGTCTGTACTGCACTTCTCTGTAACTCACTTGTTTCTTTCAGAGAGGATAATTTTCTCAATATCCTCAACATACAAGTCTTCTAAACAAGTAATAGAATAAGATACATTTGACACTAATGACAACAAGGATATGTTGACATCAATGACAACACCGATTAGCAACATACTTGCAACAACCACAAAGGGATCTTGAAGAGTGATAATTGCAGCACACTGGTTATCTTAAAGAGCCTTTAAAGCTTTTACAGAAATATTTCATACCTTTTGATAATTGTGACTCTGTACAAAAGAATTTATGGACAATCTTCATATTTCTCAGTCTATTTCAGAAAACATTGATTATTTGAGCGTCTGTAAAAAGAAGAATTCCATGTACATGTCTGTAAAAAGAAGAATTCCATGTACATGAAGTTAGATAGAAGAGGTTTATTTAGCAGTATCCAAAGTAGTGTATTTCCTTGTAATTCCAACATCCCAATAATTACTTTTGTCCAATATCCTTGTTCACCTATGAAGAATTGGAAATCGCAAAAAATGAATTTTCGGCTCAAAATCTTATTGAAGAGGGTGGCTTTGGATCTATTTACAAAGGATAACAAGAGAGTCTTTTCTGATACTTATATGGATGATGAAGGCCGTGAGGCTTGAATGTCACATACCATGCTAACAGTCAGGCATTTATAGATCAAATGATAAGCTGTTAATTAATACAATTGAAAGTAAATCGCTTCAATGAGTTGAAAGGTGCAAATAGATCAGATTAGAAAAAGCGGGAGATTAAAGTTCAACTGGATGCAGAACTTTCACCCCTGATTGGACATATCTAGTACCATCCTTTTTATTTGCCAACTCTTGTGACATCCATTTTCCCTACCTCTGTCAACTATGGAATTCTCTGCATATCATCTTGGTGAGCGCAATCAATAAGTCTTGATGATCGCTACATTGGATAGTTGTGAATGTTTTAAATGTTTCAATAAGGGATTAAAAATAATTCTAGATGTTGGATCATGTTAAAGGACTATGGGAAATTAATAGGCAGTGTATATGGAAAATTTGGCACCTTTTGCATTCATCAGATGTGAATCTTCCTCCCTTAACCAGACATATCCATTAACACACTAAATTCCCGCAAAGTCTCGTCAAAGACAATCTCTCCACAATTGCTTGGGTGAAATACTAAAGGGTGACTTAGTGATGTCCAACATGCGGCCCATGCTGTTATTATTGTAGGTCTTTCGTGGATGACAAGATATTGCAGGGATTTTGGTTCCCTAAAGATATATCTGGTCTACCTTACATTTCCCACAAACTCTAATGACCTATTGAAAGCATGTAAACTCCAGTGATATTCCTAAACCCCACAGGTTTGACTGAGTAAATCTTCTCTATGAATACTTGGATAAAATGTGAGGTAAAGGGGCAGCGAAGAGAGTATTTGTAGAAAAGCATTATAGAGAAGGGTGACTGAAACTATTGAAGCCCACTCACGATAGTTGACACATCATTAAGGCCTGAGGATTAGAACAAGATGGTAGCAGAGTGCAAAAAGGTAGATTCGATTGTGCTTACATATTTATGTAACTAGCCTAACACATTGGATAGATTATCTTGGAAATAAAGGCTTGGTCATTGTAGTTGATTGTAAATTAGATTTTTGGGATGATCTGTCACAAAGTTTGGAACAATTAATGTCACCACTTATGTATGAATTCTAAAAGGTCAAGACGTGTATAGTGTGATCAGAACTTGAATAGATATAGGTTACTGGAGTTTTCTACTATGCTCAAAAGACATTTCTTCATTCAGTAGTACCGTTATTTGATCAAGAAAATTGGGCATTGAAGCCTCATTATGTGAGGACATTGAAGACAGTATCCTTCAAAGTAGTTTGTCGAAAGGTACACATCAACTAATGGTGACTATTATGTAACATATATTGTTGATACAATGAGGGGAACAAAGAAGACATTGGTAATGTGTGAACCTTTAGAGGATAGAGTGCATAAGCTTCTAGAAGACAGGGAATCTTTGGCTCCATGTGATGTGGCCTTGTTTGTTTATGATGGTTTAGATGAGGCTTCATGGAAGAAAATTGCTGAGTTCCTAGTAGAAGTTGCAACATATGGGGAAAATAGTGGCTTTGAGATTCCATGTCTCATGATGGCTACAAAGATGATTTAGATCCACATCTAGTGCATATTTCAGATTCGGCAAGGGTGAGCCATGATATGGGAGTTGAAGCTCAGATTGTTGTCAGTATGAAGTTGGGTGATATATGTAATTTATTTTTCTGAATTGTTGAAACTACCCAATGACCCATCTGAGCATTCCAAAGAGAGATAGAAGATATATATGCAAGGTATAGATACATCACACAGGGAATTGAGGGCCATTACCATCATATCTGGTGTCATAAATATTTATAAGCACATGAACAGTGGTTCTAGTATTATAAAATTGGAAGATCCAAAGGAAGTATGAGGAATCAAGAAGACTAATTCATTCAAAATGGTCAAAGGGAAGTATATCTTGTCTATCCTATTTGAGTTCAGATTGGCTCAAATATGTGGTTTGAACATCATTATATTTAAAATGATTAAATTTTTTTAGCATCTGATTTCTATGCTTAAATGTATTATGTTTGTAAAGATCATTCATTATGTGTTCTATTTTCTTGCAGGTGAAGTTGGGCAGGATGATGTAGTATATAGTAGATGTGACATGAAGATTCTAAGATCCAGGAAGCTGACATGTTAGACATTAAGTGACCAATTGAAGCCTCCCAAGATTCTGGATCTAGTGAGTACATGCAGAATGTCAAGAAGATCAAACTGTTGCCAGAAAATGCAAAGAATATACTTCCTTCTGAGTTCAACTCCATCCTTGTTTGCACCTGTTCCAGTCAACAAATCGATCCAGCAAGTATCCAAATGGATACGTCTTCATTAAAAAGTGCCACATGCTTGACCAGTCAGCATATGGAATCCTGTCAGTCTACATCAACACAAGTTTTCATGCATCATGTGACCTCTTGTTGACTTTCTCTTACCTTGGAAATTGGCTCTTTTACATATACAACTAAATGGGTAGTCATTTTTTCCATATTCAATGTATTTAAAGCTGTATTTTGTCTTTATCCTAAAGGACAAATGCAAATCCGAGTTTTGTAACAAACTGTTATGTAATGTAAATCTAGGCCATTGGTGATTGGGTTAATCTCCATTGTCCATCAAAAACTCGGTATGGTGTTTCCTCTATAAAAGGGCACCACTTTCTCTCATTGTATTAGACTCTTGATAGTGAATTGTTGAGACTATGCCAAAAATCTTGATTAATACAAAGAAAGCTTTGCAGGTTTCTGGGAATTTGTATGTTGTCTTGTCTATTTTGGTTTTCATGGCTCACTTCAAATCTTGGATTAATTCGATGTGCTATTGCAATGTTGAGTGAATATTGAAGGTATTTGATGAACACTTTGGTCCATACTATTGGTGCTTGTTGATTGTAAGTTACTATGCATACTATTTTGAAATGTGATCCCTTTTTGAAACGCGATCCCATTTTCAAATGGGATCTTGTTTCAAAACAGGATCCTGTTTCAAAATGGGATCCTGTTTCAAAACAGGATCCCGTTTCAAGAAAATGGGATCCCACTTTTGGCTCGGGATCTCGAAGCAAAACGAGATCCCGTTTCATAAAAAGAGGGATCCCATTTTGGTTTACCTAATTTCAGGTTTTTTCTAAGTTTGAAACTTCCACCTTAAGTGGACTCATCTTTGTGCATTTACCCACTCCTAGGCCTTTCTATTGAATTCAGTTCGATTGCATCTCATAAGTTAAATTGCGCCATAATTTGGATATTTAATGAATGAATGTAATTTAAAAATTTTAAGCCTCCATTGAAGATTGCATCATTTTCTGTAGCATTGTGGTTTCTGTAGCCTGGTAAAATAGAAAGTGGTTAATGAAAGTCTTTGTCTACCAACAACATTTTCTTCATTGTGATTGTCACTTAGGATTTAAACATTTCTCTCTAAATTCTTAATCCTTTTGCATTTTATTTATAAATATTTGTTAGATTTAGGCTTTTGAGTAGCAATCATATTCCAAATCCACTGAGAATATCATAGGGCAACTTGCACACTTTGCTGTAATAGTTTATAAGCCCTATCTGTTGCATGTAAGTCCCCTTGTTGGTACAACTGATATATATCCACTGAAGTTTATAAGCCCTATCCTGCAAGCTAAGACCTAGCTATATAAACCTTGGGGCAATCCTATCTAGGATAGGATACCTTTTTCAGGAGAGGTGAGATACCCTATATTTCATTTGTGTTGTTGTGTGCCAAAACCACCATCAACAATTCTACATTTGAGTTGTTTCTGTTGTGTTTACTCTAGCTGCATGGTTTGGACAGTTCACTTTGTGGACCCTCTGACCATGATTGCACCAAGTGGTATTAGAGTGAATTTTTGAATTCTTTGAGAAGTGAAGGCATTCTAGAAGATCTTGTGGTGAACTGATCGCCAACCTGAGGCAGTCTACTTGTGTTTGTCAATAGAGCATCGATTGTGAGGTAGTTGCTACCTTGTAGTCAGATTGCTGAATTGAGGTAGTTGCACCATATTCTAGGAAGAGATGCCACTGAGGAAGATGCCTACTATGGGAAATGTTGCTGGAAGAATGGAAGAAATGATGGCTATGATGAAAATAACGAAAGTTAGATTGGATGTTGTAGAAGAAGATAGAAGAAGAGGACTGAACCCTAGACATCATGCTAAAAGTGATGATGAAGAATTTGAATCTACTAACCAAAATGAAGAGACCCTAGAAGAAGAAGAATCAGATCAGGTAAAGATCTTTAAATCTATTTCTATGATTGTAAAGAGACTTAGAGTGGAAGTACCAAATTATACTGGAAAATTGAATCCAGAGAAATTGATTGATTAGATAAATGACTTGGAGGAATACTTTAAATATGAAGAAATTGAATGATGTAGGAGCATCCCTGGTTCAAGAGAAATCTTGCATCAACCAAAAACATTGGCATTTTAGTTTGTTTGCAGTTCAGTTTGTTTCTTTCATTTTCCAGTTTAGTTCAGGCAGTTCAGTCAGTAGCAGTTTTTGTATTTTGGCCCGCATTCTACCATAGTTGCATTTCAAATCTTGCCGAGCTGGGCTTAGCATCTAGATTCATTCATCTACATCATATCTAGAATTTAGAGCATTTGGATTAGTTACCGGAAAGTCATAGCTATCAGAAGATTGACTATTTTCTTAGAACATAGCATTCTGATAGTCTCACACACATTAGCTGAAGGAGAAGACTTGCATAGCATTCCTTGACTTGTGAAGCCTAATTGCACATTATTTAATGCTATTTGGTTTGTGGCCAACCTTCCCTAAGATCCACACATCATTCCATTCAATTGCGAAGGATTTCTATGCATTTAGGTCCAACCTATCCATATACACATGTTATAGCTCTTCATTGGAGTTTGTGATCTTCCTTGGCTAACGCGGAGGAATCTTTTGAACTAGAGATGATATATAAGGATATAATAGATCCCTAGGAAAGTAGTTAGCCATTGATTCATAATCCTTAGTCTAGATTTTGAGCAAAGGAACTTCAAAGCTATATCTTGTGCGTATTCTGACATTCTGTAATCAGGTACTGTGAGCCCTAATTGTAAGCCCGCTTGTTGCTGGCCGATCTGTATTTGAATTCTATGATATACTGAATGACTGAAACTACATTTATTCCATATCTCTTAGTTGTTTCTATTGTGTTTACTCTTGCTACACGGTCTAGACAGTTTATTCTATGAACCCTCCTACCGTGATTGCACCAAGTGGTATCAGAGCGAAAGTTTGAATCTTTGGGAGAGAATTGAGCAAATTTGGTGAAGGAATTCTGTAAGATCTTGCTATGGATAGATTGCTGAATTGAGGCACGTTACTTGTGTTGCGACCGATTGCCAATTGTGAGGCAGTTGTCACCATGTAGCCCGATCGCTGAACTTGAGGCAGTTTGCACTTGATCCTAGGAAGAATGCCACCAAGGAGAGTTGCTTCTGTTGGAACAATGGAGGGTAGAATGGATGAGATGATGGAAATGATGAAAAAAATGAGAATTTGATTAGATGCTGTTGAAGAAGATAGGCAAAGAGGATTGACACCGAGACCTAATGTTGAAAGTAATGATGAAGAAGAATTTCAATCTGTTGAACAAATTGGCGAAACCCTAGGAGGTGATGAAGAAGAAGAATTAGATCAAGTAAAGATGTTGCGAGCCATTTCAAAGATTGGAAAGTGATCTAGAGTTGATGTACCCAATTACACTGGCAATTTGAACCCTAAAGAGTTGATTGATTAGATAAATGACATGGAAGAATACTAAGTATGAAGAAGTTGAAGATCCAGAGAAGGTGAAATTTGTAAAGACAAAGTTAAAAGGACATGTTGCTATATGGTGGAAGGAAGTTCAGTTGGATAGAAATAGAAGAGGAAAAGAAACAATTACAAAGTATGATAGAATGGTGAAAAAATTGAAGAACCAGTTTATATTTGCTGAGTATGAGTTGGAGTTGTTGAAAAGATTGCAGAACCTGAGGCAAAAGGAGAAATCTGTGAAGGAGTATATTGAAGAATTTCATAAGATGATCATAAGAACAGGACATAGTGAAGCAAGCAAAGAGAAAGTGGCTAGATACATCAATGGACTGAGATTGAACATTCAAGAAGAACTAAGTCTCGTGAGGATGACATCTTTGGAGGAAGCATATTAGTTTGCCTTGAAAGTTGAAGAAAAGATGAATAAGAGACATGATCAGAGACAGAGAGGCAGAGGAGGTAAATTTTAGAGAGGTAGAACATTTCTGGAGGTGAGAGGTTATTTGCAGAGTAGAATAGATAGGAGAACACATTCAAGAAGGATGACAGAGATAATAATGCATATCGGAGAGATGACATAAATTTTTACCAGAGAGGAAACCCTAGTGCATACCAGAATGAAGGCTACAAAAGAGAAGGAAGAGGATTTGATAAGAGAACATTCAGAGGTACTTGTTTCAAGTGTGGAGGTGAAGGACATAGAGCATTTGAATGTAATCAAGGAAGTACAAGAAAGAGAACAAAGAACAGTGGAAGAGAAGCCTATGTGCAAGAAGAACCTATTGGATCACCCAATTTAGTTGGTAAACCTGAGAAAGTGAATCATTGGTGATGAGGAGAGCACTATTTCAAGAAGAGACAAATGAGGAACCACCGCAGAGGAAGAGTTTGTTCAGAACCAGATGCAAATTAGGAGGTAAATGTTGTAAAGTGGTAATTGATAGTGGTAGCTCTAATAACCTAGTTTTAGAGGAGATGGTGACTAAGCTAAAGTTGGAAAGATTGAAACACCCTAAGCCCTATCAGATAGCATGGATTTAGGATGATCATAAGGTACTGGTGAGTGAACAATGTTTGGTGAAATTTCATATTGGATCATATCATGATGAAGACTTGTGTGATATTATGCCTATGGATGTATGTCATATTTTGTTGGGTAGACCTTGGCAGTATGATAGGAGAGCTATACATGATAGGAGAAAGAATACATATACCATAACATCAAATGGGAAGAGAATTACCTTGATTCCTTTGGAGTATCCTAAGAGTGAAGTATGTGGGAATGCTAGAATCTGTTTGGTAGATGGAAGAAAATTTTTGGATGGTTTGAGACATGAGAATATCTGTTATGCTTTGATTCCTAAGAAGCTTGAAGCATTGAAAGAGATTTAAGAATCACAACTAGAGCAAATAAAAGAGTTGCTGACAGAGTATGAAGACATCATATCAAATAATGTGCCTGAAGGACTGCCACCTATAAGGAGTATCAGTCATCACATGGATCTTATACCGGGAGCTAGTTTGCCTAATAAAGCAGCACATAGGATGACACCGACAGAGAATGAAGAACTAAATAGACAGATACAAGAATTGTTGAGGAAAGGTTTGATTAGAGAAAGTTTGCATCCTTGTACAATACCCACAATGTTAGCACTAAAGAAAGATGGAAAATGGAGAATGTGTACAGACTCTAGAGCAATAAACAAGATCATAGTTAAGTATAGATTCCCTTTACCTAGGATGGATGATATCATGGATTGTTTGAGTGGAGCAAGATATTTCACAAAGATAGATTTGAAGAGTGGATACCATCATATCAGAATTAGAGAAGGAGATGAATGCAAAACTACTTTTAAGACAAATGAAGGATTGTAAGAGTGGTTAGTGATGCCCTTTGGATTAACAAATGAGATGAGTACTTTCATGAGATTGATGAGTCATGTCTTGAAGAAATTCCTGGGCAAGTTTGTGATTGTATACCTGGATGATATTCTAATTTTCAGTAAGACAAAAGAGGAACATTTGTGGCATATTAGACAAGTACTACAGATGTTGAGAGAAGAGAAATTACTGATAAACATAAAGAAGTGTAGTTTCATGAAAGAAGAATTGGTATATTTGGGATTTGTGATTTATGTGGAAGGATTGAAGATGGACCCTGAGAAAGTGAGAGCGATTATCGAATGGCCTACCCTAGAGAGCATTGGAGAGGTTAGATCATTTCATGGATTGGCTAGTTTCTATAAGAAGTTCATTAGAAATTTTAGTTTAGTTTGTAACCCTATGATAGAGACAATGAGAGGTGATAGAAAAGACTTTAAGTGGACATTAGGAGTAGATAAAAGTTTTGAACTGTTGAAGTAGAAAGTGACAGAGCAACATGTTTTAGCATTACCAGATTTCAATAAGGTATTTCAAGTTGATTACGATGTAAGCGGGAGTCCAATTGGAGCAGTGTTAAGTCAAGAAGGTAGACCTAGAGCATATTTCAATGAAAAGTTGAATGATGCAAGGAGAAGATATTTAGTTTATGACCAAGAGTTCTATACTATAATTCAAGCCTTGAAGAAGTGGAGACATTATTTGTTGCCTAAGGAGTTTGCGTTGTATATAGATCATCAAGATTTGCAATATTTGAACAGTCAAGGTAAGTTGAATCAGAGACATATGAGATGGGTAGAGTTCATGAAGAGTTATACATTTGTGTTGCAGCATAGGAGTGGCAAATCAAACAAAGTTGCTGATGCCTTGAGTAGAAGAAGAAATTTGTTGACAGAATTGAGAGTTGAAGTGTTGGCTTTTGATGAATTGAAGAACATGTATGAGGGAGACTCTGACTTTGCAAAACCTGGGAAAGCATGCGAGGAACCTGTTGTGATAGATAGGAGTAAATGGTTGGACTATTTCATTAAGGAAGATATGTTGTTCAGAGGAAATCAGTTATGCATACCTAGAAGTTCAATGAGAGATAATTTGATCAAGGAGAAACACAGTGGAGGATTGGTAGGACATTTTGGCATTGACAAGACAATAGCATTGGTAAGTGAAAATTACTTTTGGCCTCAGATGCATAAGGATGTTAGGAAATTTGTGCAGAGTTGTAGAGTTTGTCAAGTTGCAAAAGGGAGTAGTCAAAATACTAGATTGTATAAACCTTTGATAGTACCAGAGAGACTTTGGGAAGACATAAGCATGGATTTTGTGATGGGATCGCCTAAGACAGAGAGGATATGATTCTATATTCGTAGTGGTAGATAGATTTTGAAAGATGGCTCATTTCATACCTTGTAAGAAGACAATTGATACAGTGCATGTAGCAGACCTATTTTTCAAGGAGATTGTGAGGTTGCATGGATTACCTAGGAGTATAATTTTAGATAGAGATGCTAGATTTCTTGGATATTTTTGGAAAACACTTTGGAAGAAGATGAAGATCATTTTGAATTTTAGTTCATCATTTCATCCACAGACTGATGGACAGACAAAGGTAGTGAATAGGAGTTTGGGAAACTTGTTGAGATGTTTGGTTGGAGAAAAGGTAGGAAGTTGGGATTTGATTCTTTCACAAGTAGAGTTTTCATACAATAATTTAGTAAATAGGAGTACCAGAAGAACACCTTTTGAGATTGTTACCAGAGTAAATCCTAGAGGACTGATAGAACTAAGAGACATGGGTATAGAAGGAAAGAGAAGTGCAAAAGCAGAAGAATTTATAGATCACATGAAGACAGTGAATAATTAGGTGAAGAAGCATTTGGAAGCAATGAACAACAAATATAAGGAGCAAGCAGATGAGAAGAGAAAACACAAGGAATTTACAATGGGGGATGAAGTGATGGTATACTTGAGAAAAGAAAAATTTCTAGTTGGGACATATAACAAGTTGAAGATGAAGAAGTTTGGACCTTGTAGGATACTCAAGAAATTTGATTTAGCAAATGCATATGCAGTGGAACTATCGGAAACATTGGGCATATCACCTATTTTCAACATTACAGACCTATACCAGTATCATGAAGTAGAGTTTAGTGACAACATGGAAGAGGACTTGAAGAAGCAGTTACCACAACAAGCACCAGAGCATATTAAAGACATTTTGGAAAGAAGAGTTGGATGCAGCACCAGAGGAAGACAATACAAAGAATACCTTGTGAAGTGGAAAGGCAGACCAGAAGAAGATTCATCATGGATTTCTCTGGCTAAGGTGGACCATCTTGGTTCTCCCCTAGCCCTAGCAAAGTGAGGGACTCACTTTTTCAATAACCTGGGATGTCTAGTGTAGGAGCATCCTTGGTTCAAGAGCAATCTTGCAGCAACCAAAAACATTGGCATTTCAGTTTGTTTCTTTCATTTTCCAGTTCAGTTCAAGCAGTTCAGTTAGTAGCCATTTCTATATTTTGGTTCACATTCTACCGTAGTTGCATTTCAAATCTTGTAGAGCTAGACTTAACATCTAGATTCATTCATCTACATCATATCCATAATTTAGAGCATTTGGATCAGTTACCGGAAAGTCATCGCAATCAGAAGATCGACTATTTTCTTAGAATAGAGCATCTTGATAGTCTCAGACACATCAGCTAAAGGAGAAGACTTGCGGAGCATTCCTTGACTTATGGAGCCTAATTGCACATCATTCAATGTTGTTTGGTTTGTGGATGACCTTCCCTGAGATCTACACATCATTCCATTCAATTGCAAGGGATTTCTATGCATTTAGGTCCAACCTATCCATATACACACGTTATAGCTCTTCATTGGAGTTTGTGATCTTTCTTGGCTAACGTGGAGGAATATTGATGAAGGGGGTAAATCACAAAATAGATATTGAACACAAAAAATAGAACTTTCTTTTATTGAACTAGGCAACTCTTTACATTACAAAAGCTCAATTACAATCAGAGGATGAATCCTCTACTGGCTGCAACACATTATAGCTTTCCCAACCTCAAGACTCTAGAATCTATTTCTGATTTCCCACCTATTCTTGACTCTACACTGGCCCCCCTTAACTCTACTACCACCCAAGGTTCCTAAAATAGTCATAAATAGCACTTTTTGGCAGCCTCCAGCTAAATTTCAAAATTTGCAACTCCCTCCAAAAGTAGGTCAACTTCTGGGAAGCATAACTTTTGATCTGGGTGTCCGATTGACGAACCGTTTTAAGCGTTAGAAATCTCGCGATGTGAAATATCATGCCGAAAATTCATAAATGGATTTCTGTCAACTTTTTGGGATGTTATGGGAAGTTTTAATGCCTCATATCTCGTTCCAAAAATTTTTAGGGGCTTTTTAGAAAATAAAAACTTTAATATCTTTCAGCTCACAAATGATCTTTGCCTAATTCCTTCGCCAAAGGTCTTATATTTCCATTATGTAACTTTTTGGAAGTTTTTGCTTCATTACGTGCCCAAATACAAACTTTCTAAAAATAGCAGGTACACTTTCCAAAATAGGCAGGTCGCTATTTTTAGCAGTTTTGGAAAAAACTGAAAGTCCTACATTATTATCCTAGATATTATGGAACTAGAAACACTAATTATGGAAAGAAATGAAAACAACTACAATGATTTTGAATTAACTTCTTTTTGGGTGATGCAAGATTGCCCTTACACCATTAGATGCTCCTGCATCAGACACCCAGGGTAATTTGAGAAGTGACCCTGTCACATTTCATGTGTTTGTGTGAGGAAAACCCAAATGGTCAACCTTTGCCTTAGACAGCCAAGAAGAATCTTCAACAGGCCTTCCTTTCCATTTTACTAGATATTCTTCATATTGCTTGTTCCGAGTACTTCTTCCCACATGGCTATCCAAAATTGCTTCTATCTCCTCTGTTGAAGTAGATGCCGGAATACTCCACTGCACCTCTGTTGGTCCATCCTCATCATTAGTCTTCTTACAAGGAATAAAATGTGCCATCTTTGAGAATTTGTCCACCACCACAAAAATAGAATCATGCCCTCTCTGTGTCCTTGGTAAACCAAGAACAAAATCCATACTAATATCATCCCATGGCTTCTCTGGTACAGGTAATGGTTGATACAATCCTGTATTTTGACTTGTTCCTTTTGCCATCTGACATACTCTGCAACTTTGCACAAACTTCCTCACATCCTGCTACAACTGTGGCCAATAATAATTTTCACCAACAATAGAAATGGTCTTATCTTGACCAAAGTGTCCAGCCAGTCCTCCACTATGCTTCTCTTTAATCAGGTTCTCTCTCATGGAACTCCTTAAAATGCACAACTGGCTTCCTCTAGACAACATGCCGTCTTGGATTATGAAATCCAACCATTTTGTCCTGTCCAAAGTAACAGGCTCCAGACAAGCTTTCCAAGCCTCTACAAAATCTGGATCTTCAGGATACAAACTTTTGAGCTCATCGAACTCAACAACCTCTATCTTCATTTCTGTCAACAAATTTTGCCTTCTGCTCAAGGCATCTGCAACTCTGTTGGACTTCCCACTCCTGTGCTTCAAAACAAAGGTATAACTCTGCAAAAACTCAACCCGTTTTAAGTGCCTTTGGTTCAACTTCTCTTGACTATTAATATACTGCAAAGCTTGATGATCAGTATATAAAACAAACTCTTTTGGCAACAAATAATGTCTCCATTTCTTCAAAGCCTGAACTATTGCATAAAATTCCTGATCATAAATAGAATACTTTTTCTTGGCATCATTAAGCTTCTCACTAAAATAGGCAATGGGCTTACGTTCTTGGCTCAAAACAGCTCCTATACCACTACCACTAGCATCACAATCTACTTGAAATACTTTATTAAAATCTGGAAGTGCCAAAATAGGTTGTTCTACGACTTTCTGCTTCAATGTGTCAAAGCTCTTGTCTGCTCCTTTAGTCCATCTGAACTCTTTTCTATCCCCTCTCATTATCTCAGTTAGGGGTGCACAAATGCTACTAAAATTCCTGATAAATTTTCTGTAAAAACTTGCCAAACCATGAAAAGATCTTACCTCTGTTGCACTTCTTGGCGTAGGCCATTCAATGATAGCCCTTACTTTTTCTGGGTCCATCTTAAGACCTTCCTCTGAGACAACAAATCCTAGGTATACCAACTCCTTTGCAAAACTACATTTCTTCAGATTAATTAGCAACTTCTCCTCCCTCAGCTTCTCTAGAACTCTTCTGGTATGCATCAGATGCTCATCCCAAGTCTTACTGAAAATCAAAATATCATCCAAATAAACAATAATAAAACTTCCCAAAAATTCTTTCAGTACCTCAGTCATGAGCCGCATGAATGTGCTTAGTGCATTGGTTAGCCCAAATGGCATGACTAACCACTCATACAAACCTTCCTTTGTCTTGAAGGCTGTCTTCCATTCATCTCCTTCTCTAATACGGATCTGGTGATACCCACTCTTCAGGTCAATCTTCGTGAAGTACTTGGCTCCACTCAAACAATCCATGATGTCATCCATTCTTGGCAATGGAAATCTATACTTGATAGTTATCTTATTGATGGCTTGAGAGTCTGTACACATCCTCCATTCTCCATCCTTCTTTGGTGCTAGTACTGTAGGTACCGCACATGGACTTAGGCTCTCCCTTATCAGTCCCTTTCTCAACAACTTATGAACTTGTCTGTTTAGTTCTTCATTCTCTGCAGGGGTCATTCTATGGGCTGCCTTGTTTGGCAAACTGGCTCCTAGTATCAAATCCATTTGATGACTTATCTTCCTTACTGGTGGTAAACCTTCTGGTACATTATCAGAGATAATGTCCTGGAACTCTTCCAACATAGCTGAAACTTCTACAGGTACATCTTCACATTTCTCTTGACTAATCTTAGGAATCAATGCAAAGCAATGATGCTCATGCTTCATACCCTCCAAAAATTTCCTACCATCTACCAAGCAAATTCTAGCAGTACTACATACCTTTTCTTCCACCTCCTTCAAGGGCTTCAACTTATGACGAACTCCATCCTTTGTTAGGGAATATGTATTTGCACGACCATCATGGATAGCACTCCTATCATACTGCCACGGCCTCCCTAACAGCATATGACATGCATCCATCGGTATGATATCACACAACACCTCATCATGGTAGTCACCAATCTTGAACTTCACTAAACACTGCTCATTGACCAAAGCTCTATGGTCCTTCTGCAACCATGCAATCTGATATGGATGTGGATGCTTTCTTCTTGTCAACTTCAACTTGTCAACCATCTCCTCTGAAACAAGATTATCAGTGCTTCCACTGTTAATAATAATATCACAACACTTACCCTCACATTTGCACCTTGTGCGTAATAAACTCTTCCTCTGATTGGGTTCTTTCTCCTCATTCAGCAAGGTTCTTCTAACAACTAGGGTTTCTCCCCTTTTAGCATCTTCAGAATGCTCAGAATGTGCATCTTCATCTACATGTGCAACTCGTGCATTACCTTTAGGTCTTCTATTTGTCCTTCCTTGATGTTGTGGACACTCATATGCTCGATGCCCTTCTTCTCCACATTGGAAATAGGTTCCTCTAAAACCTCATCTTCCAGGTCCTTGCCCAGGTCTGCCTCTTTCTCTTCCTCTTTGATCACCATTATTCTGGTCACGAGGGCGGTAGGTATTATCTCCTCTTTGATTTCGACTGGTGCCTGTTTCTTAACTTTTCTTTTGATCTTCATTACGGCCTCCATAGGGTCTTCCACCAGTCCTTCCACCTTGACCTCTTCCCCTTTGCTTGCTATCAAATCTTTTGTTCAACTTCTCTTCCACCTTCAGAGAAAATTGGTACACATCTTCTATGGTGGTCATTCTAACTAGGCTCAACTCCTCTTGAATACTCGGCCTCAACCCATTAATGTAACGGGCTACCTTCTCCTTGTTGGGCTCTGCATGGCCTGTCCTGATAGTAATTTTATAAAACTCTTCTGTATACTCCTTAACAGACTTGTTATCTTGCTTCAGTCCTTGCAACTTCTTTAGCAACTCTATCTCATAGTCCACAGGAATGAACTGCTTCTTCAGTTTCTCCACCATCCGATCCCATCTGGTGATCTTTGCTTTTCCTCTTCTATTCCTCTCTAATTGGACCTCTTTCCACCAAATATTGGCATGGCCCTTCAACTTTGTTTTTGTAAACTTAACCCGATCTGGGTCCTCCACATCTTCATACTCAAAGTACTCCTCCATGTCATTGATCCAATCAATAAGCTGTTCTGGATTCAAATCTCTAGAATATGTAGAAAATTCAATCCTGGGCCTCTTTCCAATCTTCAAAATGACCCTCAACAACCTTACTTTTGCAGCATCTTCGGCAGCCTCTTGTTCTTCCTCAGATATCTCTTCTTCAACTTTATCTTCACTTTCTTCTCTTGTCCTCAGCTCAAACCCTCTTCGTAGCTCCTCTTGCAATGCATCGATTTACCTTTGTAGGGCTCTAAAACCCTCTTCTATCAAAGCATTCCTCCCAACATGATTTCTTCATGGAGGCGTCTTGGTCTCCGCAGCAAACCCACAACCTCAGGTCTTGGTGCAAACTGCCTCACGGTCGGCGATCTGTCTACACACTCAGGAACCCTCACTCTGATACCACTTGATGGAGGGGGTAAATCACAAAACAAATATTGAACACAGCAAATAGAACTTTCTTTTATTGAACTAGGCAACTCTTTACATTACAGAAGCTCAATTACAATCAGAGGATGAATCCTCTACTGGCTGCAACACATTACAACTTTCCCAACCTCAAGACTCTAGAATCTTCAGCCTTTTGTAACCCCAAATCAGCTAGGGTTTCTGTTTTCCCACCTATTTTTGACTCTACACTGGCCCCCCTTAACTCTACTACCGCCCAAGGTTCCTAAAATAGTCATAAATAGCACTTTTTGGTGGCCTCCAGCGAAATTTCAAAATTTGCAACTCCCTCCAAAAGTAGGTCAACTTCTGGGAAGCATAACTTTTGATTCGGGTGTCCGATTGATGAACCGTTTTAAGCGCCGAAAAGCTCGCAATGTGAACTATCATGCCAGAAATTCATAAATGGATTTCCATCAACTTTTTAGGATGTTATGGGAAGTTTTAGTGCCTCATATCTTGTTCTAGAAATTTTTAGGGGCTTTTCAGAAAACAAAAACTTTAATATCTTTCAGCTCACAAATGATCTTTACTTGATTCCTTCGCCAAAGGTCTTATATTTCCATTATGTAACTTTCTAGAAGTTTTTGCTTCATTACGTGCCCAAATACAAACTTTCTAAAAATAGCAGGTACACTTTCCAAAATAGGCAGGTCGCTATTTTTAGTAGTTTTGGAAAAACTGAAAGTCCTACATTATTATCCTGGATATTATGGAACCAGAAACACTAATTATGGAAAGAAATGAAAACAACTACAATGATTTTGAATTAACTTCTTTTTGGGTGATGCAAGATTGCCCTTACACCACTGGATGCTCCTACATCAAATATTTTGTACCAGAGATGATATATAAGAATGTAATAGATCCCTAGGAAAACAGTTAGTGATTGATTCATATTCATTAGTCTAGATTTTGAGTGAAGGAACTTCAAAGCTATATCTTGCATATTTTGACATTCTGTAATCAGGCCTGTGAGCCCTAATTATAAGCCCACCCATTGCTGGCGATCTGTATTTGAATTCTATGATATACTGAATAACTAAAACTGCATTTGTTCCATATCTTTGAGTTGTTTCCGTTGTGTTTACTCTTACTGCACGGTTTGGACAGTTCATTCTATGAACCCTCCTACTGTGACTGCACCATTGAAGATCTAGAGAAAGTGAGATTTGCAAAGACTAGGTTGAAAGGACATGCTTCTATTTGGTGGAAAGAAGTTCAGTTGGATATAAATAGGAGAGGAAAAGAAAATATCATAAAATAGGATAGGATGGTGACAAAATTGAAGAATCAGTTCATACGTGCTGACTACGAGTTGGAACTATTGAAGAGATTGCAAAACCTAACAAAAAAGGAGAAATCTGTGAAGGAGTATACTAAAGAATTTCATAAGATGATCATAAGGACTGGACATACTGAAGCAAGCAAGGAGAAAGTGGCAAGATATATAAATTGATTGAGGATGAACATTCAAGAAGAACTGAGCCTGGTAAGGATGACACCAATAGAGGAAGCATATCAGTTTGCCCTGAAAGTTGAAGACAAGTTGAATAAGAGGCATGAGCAAAATTAGAGAGGAAGAGGAGGTAAATTTTAGAGAGGTAGAACATATTCTGGAGGAGAAAGACCTTATGCAGAGAAGAACAAAGAAAGTAGTCCATTCAAGAAGGAAGATAGAGACAATAATCGATACCGAAGAGATGAC
The DNA here is from genome assembly GCA_027924645.1 of Cunninghamia lanceolata. NCBI lineage: Eukaryota > Viridiplantae > Streptophyta > Pinopsida > Cupressales > Cupressaceae > Cunninghamia > Cunninghamia lanceolata. The sequence goes on along the minus strand of BSBN01000677.1, from coordinate 7,781,358 downwards.
AAAAAATTCTATCATAGAGGATATCATAATTCTTACCACAATGAAGGATACAGAAGAGATGAAAGAGGGTTTGATAGGAGAACATTCAGAGGAACCTGTTTTAAGTGTGGAGGTGAAGGACACTGAGCATTTGAATGTCATCAGGGAAGTACAAGCAAGAAGATAGAGAATAGTGCAAGAGCAACTTATGTAGAAGAAGAACCTGTTGGATCACCTAATTTAGTTGGAAAACTAGAGAAAGGAGAATCATTAGTCATGAAGAGAGCATTATTTCAAGCAGAGACAACCGAGGAACCACCACAGAGGAAAAGTTTGTTCTGGACCAGATGCAAATTAGGAGGTAAATGTTGTAAAATGATCATTGATAGTGGTAATACTAATAATTTGGTTTTAGAGGATGTGGTGACTAAGCTGAACCTAGAGAGATTGAAACACCCTAAGCCTTACAAGATAGCATGGATTTAGGATGAACACAAGGTACTGGTGAGTGAACAATGTTTGGTGAAATTTCATATAGGATCTTATAATGATGAAGTATTGTGTGATATTATACCAATGGATGTATGTCATATATTATTGGGTAGACCATGGCAGTATGATATAAAATCTATACATGATGGGAGAAAGAATACTTATACCGTAACATGTAATGGAAAGAAGACTACCTTGATACCTTTGGAAGATGAGTCTAAGAGTGAAGTATGTGGGAATGCTAGAATTTGTTTAGTTGATGGAAGGAAATTTTTGGATGGATTGAGACATGAGAACATGTGTTTTGCTTTAATTCCTAAGAAGTGTGGAACCCTAAGTGCATAGACTATTATCGGAAGAAAAGAAGAACCACTGGAAGAGATAATATTGTTGATAGAGTATGAAGACATCATATCAGATAATGCACCTGAAGGATTGCCACCAATCCAGAGTATTAGTCATCATATGGACCTTATACTTGGAGCTAGTTTGCCTCACAAAGCAGCACATTGGATGACACCAGTAGAGAATGCAGAGCTAAATAGATAGATATAGGAATTGTTGAGGAAAGGATTGATCAGAGAAAGTTTGAGCCCATGTGTGGTACCTACAGTATTAGCATCAAAGAGAGATGGAGAATTGAGGATGTGTACAAACTATAGAGAAATTAATAAGATCATTGTTAAGTTAGATTTCCATTGCCAAAGATTGATGACACTATGGACTGTTTGAGTGGAGCAAAGTATTTCACAAAGATAGACTTGAAGAGTGGATACCATCAGATCAGGATCAAAGAAGGAGATGAATGGAAGACTACATTTAAGATAAATGAAGGACTGTATGAATGGTTAGTGATGCCTTTTGGATTAACTAATGCCCTGAGTACTTTCATGAGATTGATGAATGAGGTTTTGAATAAATTCTTGGGTAAGTTTGTTATTGTATACTTGGATGATATTCTGATTTTTGGTAAGACAAAGGAAGAACATTTGTGGCATATTAGACAAGTATTGTAGAGGTTGACAGAAGAGAAATTATTGATAAACATCAAGAAATGTAGTTTCATGTAGGAAAAATTGGTATATTTTGGATTTGTGATTTTTGCAGAGGATTGAAGATGGACCCTAAGAAAGTTAGAGAAATTGTTTAGTGGCCAACACTGGAGAACATTGGAGAAGTCAGATCATTTCATGGATTAGCTAGTTTATGTCAGAAGTTCATCAAAAAATTTAGTTCAGTATGCACACAGATGACAAAGATAATGAGAGGTGATAGAAAGGATTTTAAGTGGACATTAAGAGCTGATAAGAGTTTTGAATTGCTGAAGCAGTAAGTGATAGAAAAAACCAGTGTTAGCATTATCAAATTTCAATAAAGTATTTCAAGTAGATTGTGATGCAAGTGGAAATGCAATTGGAGCAGTGCTAAGTCAAGAAGGGAGACTAGTAACATATTTTAGTGAGAAGTTGAATGATGCAAGGATAAGATATTTAATTTATGATCAAGAGTTCTATGCCATAATTCAAGCTTTGAAGAAGTGGAGACATTATTTGTTGCCTAAGGAATTTGTATTGTATACAGATCATCAAGCTTTACAATATTTGAACAATCAAGGAAAGTTGAATCAGAGACATATGAGATGGGTAGAGTTCATGTAGAGTTACACATTTGTACTAGAGCATAAGAGTGGGAAGTCAAATAAAGTTGTAGATGCATTGAGTAGAAGAAGAAATTTGTTGACATAGATGAGAGTAGAAGTATTGGGTTTTGAGGAACTGAAGCACATGTATGAAGATCTTGATTTTGTAGAACCAGGGAAAACATGAAAGGAACCTATTTTGATAGATAGAAGTAAGTGGTTAGATTATATCATTCAAGAGGATATGTTTTTCAAAGGAAATCAGTTGTGTATACCTAGGAGTTCGATAGAGATAATTTGATCAAGGAGAAGCACAATGGTGGATTAGCAGGACATTTTGGGATTGACAAGATAGTGGCTTTGGTAAGTGAACATTACTTTCAGCCTCAGATGTATAAGGATGTAAGGAAGTTTGTACAGAGTTGTAGAGTATGTCAAGTTGCAAAAGGGAGTAGTCAGAATATTGGTTTGTACAATCCTTGACAATACCAGAGAGACCTTGGGAAGATATAATCATGGATTTCATATTAGGATTTCCAAGAACACAGAGGGGACATGATTTTATATTTGTAGTGGTGGATAGATTGTCAAAGATGTCACATTTCATTCCTTGTAAGAAGACAAATGATGTAGTGCATGTTGTTGACTTATTTTTCAAGGAGATTGTGAGATTGCATGGATTACCTAAGAGTATAATTTTAGACAGAGACACAAGATTCATTGGATACTTTTGGAGGACATTGTGGAAGAAGATGAAGACAGACCTAAAGTTTAGTTCAACATTTCATCCACAGACAGATGGAAAAATAGAAGTGGTTTTAATAGGAGTTTGGATAACTTGTTGAGATGTTTGGTAGGAGATAAGGCAGGAAATTAGGATCTAATTATACTGCAAGCAAAGTTTGCATATAATAATTCAGTGACTAGGAGTACAGGGAAGACACCATTTGAGATTTTGACAGGAGCTAACCCTAGAGGAGTAGCAGAGTTGAGAGATATCAGTATGGAGAATGAGAGAAGTGCAGAGGTAGAAGAATTTGTAGGATACATGGAGACAGTACATAAGCAAGTCAAGAAGCATTTGGAGGAGATGAATAGTAAGTATAAGTGATGCAGGAGCATAGAAAGGTATAAGAGCAATCTTGCATCACCTAAAAAAAGATGTTGATTCAAAATTGATGACTTTGTTTTCATTTCTTTTCAAAATTTGTGTTTTTAGGTACCCATTTTCTTGAATAATGATTCAGAACCTTCAAAATTTCCAATAGGGCTAAGGATACTAGAATTTACTATTTTTAGTAAGTCCATATCAGAGAAGTGATTGAGCCTAAAAATTTCCCTAAAGCTTTAGAATAGTCAAATAAGCTTTCTTGGTAAATTTCAGCTCAAGATCATCTCTGGATTTCAAGATATTAAAGTTTCAATTTTGTGAGGTTCCCAAAAATGTTCTGAAATCATATAGGAGGTACTAAAATGTCCCATAATGGCCCAAAAAGTTTATGGAAGTCCATTTATGGATTTCTAATGTCATAGTTCACTTCTTAAGATTTCCAACTCTTCAAACGATTCATCAATCGGACACTCGGATCAAAAGTTATGTTTCCCGAAAGTTGACCTATTTTTGGAGGGAGTTGCAAATTTTGAAATTTTGGCTAGAGGCGCTAAAATGGCTATTTATGACTATTTTTGTGAACCCTGGGCAGTAGTAGAGATAAGGGGGAAAGTGTAGAGTCAAGAAAAGGAAGGGAAAAAAGAAACCCTAGCAGATTTGGGGCTACAAAAGGCAGAAGGTTCCAGAGTCTGGAGAGAGAAAGCTATAATGTGTTGCAGCCTATAGAGGATTCTGATGGAGATTGATTGTCATTGATGTCAAAAAGGTGTTGAGTTGATGATGCAGGTACATCATAGTGAAAGTTAGATCATACATGAAGTTGATGTTTGTCTTCATATGGCAAGGTTGTTTCAGGAGTTCATCATGATCTTCATGGTTAAAGTGAATTTAGGGTGATGACAATGTGACATGTGATGTCAATGGTAAAGTAATGTCATCAGTTCATATGAAGGATGTGAAAAAGGTTTGATTTCTCATTTCAAGATTTGTTTGTATTTGTCATCTCTCTGGTTTAATAATGTTGGATTTGGTAAGATATGATCATGTTGGAAGGTTGTATTCATGCTTGTTTCAGGATGGTCTCATAATGGTGTTTTGGTGGTGTGAGTTTATCTTCATATTTCAAGACTTTTTTCATATTCACAAGTTAAGATCTTCCAAGAAGAATAAGTTTTTTCTCTCATCAGTTCTTCATATAGAGTCTACTTGCTTAGAGTGTAGAATAAGATTGATCAGAGGTTTTGTTGTGTGTATTATCTTATATATGGTTACTTTCAAGAGTATGATCACCCTCAAGAGCACTAGGTTCTATCAGGAGTTTAACTTGGTTAGTTATTTTAGATGGTGTTCATTTAGGGGATTAATCTTCAGTTTTGATCTTCATAATGTTTTCACAATAAACTCTTGGTAACATAGCAATCTCATGGTGACAAATTTTTTGTAAGACTTCATAAAGTAAGGGTTTAATATGTTTCATCTTGAAGGGGATGAGATCCTAAATAATGTGCTTTGAAAACCCTACTTAACCGTTTTAAAAGTATTGTACTTTTCTTTTATTTCTTTGTTGACTTGTTATCACAAGTCATAGTCACTTAAGTGACCGATAAGAAGGGTTTTATAAGCATGAATGCCAAGAAAAAGGAAATTCAAAGATTGCAATTGAAGATAAGTTTTTATAAGACTATTATTAGTCTTTTTAAAAGGAGATTTTTTAAGAGATTTTGTGGCAGATTTAGTTGAGCTTTTTAAGGAGATTTTCTTATAAAGATTTTTTCTGATTTTTAAAAAGATAAGTGGGCCTCTCTATCTCTCACGTGCAAGGAGTAAAAAGATAAAAAGAAAGATATTTTTTGGAAGGAATTTGAAGTGATGTTTTGAAGTTTTTATATGATGGATTTTATTCATGTTTTTAAAGCTATTTTTTAGCCTTCCATAAAGGCAGCTTTTTAAGGGATTTGGAAGCATATATTTTTTAATGGAGATTTAATTCCATTTGAGAAAGGATTTTTTATATTTTTGTATGCAGGATTTAGAGAGGAGAAGAATGTGTATGGATTTTGTTTGAAAATGTTTTATGCAGGGAAGATAAATTGGATTGAAGATTTTTTAGATGAAATTTTTATGAAAGGGAATATGAACAGATTGAAGGCTCTAAAAATATGAAAGTCATTTGTATGAAGATTTGTTTGTGAGATATGATTTAATTTTTCCAAATTTTTCATGAATGGAAATGGGCATACAGAGAAGTAAAATGATTTAATGATGAAGATGAATATGCAGAGAAGGATTGGTCTTGAAAAGATTGATTTTATTTTTCTTGCAGGATGGAAATATTTATGCAGAAGAAGAATATGACTGGTCATTTCATATATATTGGTTTTGCAGGTGCATTGTATGATAGAGTTGTGTGAATCAAAATGCAAAGGTGAAGACATTTTTTATGAAGATATCGTTGAAGAGAAATTACAGATAAAACATTATGTTTTGTATGTGATGAGAAAAACACATGTTGAAGATATTATGCAATGAATTTATAGATTGAACCATACTAAGTATGAAGACATAGGTGATTTGATTGTGCGGAGATTATGAGATTGATATGCAGTTCAGATTGAGTGTGATTGAACAAAGATATGCAAATTCAGGGGCTTGTATTGAAAGGTGAAGACATTTTCTATGAAGATATTGTTGAAGAGAAAATACAGATAAAACATTATGTTTTGTATGTGATGAGAAAAACACATGTTGAAGATATTATGAAATGAATTTACAGATTGAACCATGCCAAGTATGAAGACACAGGTGATTTGATTGTGCAGAGATTATGAGATTGATATGCAGTTCAGATTGAGTGTGATTGAACAAAGATATGCAAATTTAGGGGCTTGTATTGAAACAGAGAAACCCTCTGTATTACTTATATTGTTTTGTTAACGGTGATTGTGTTTTCCAGTGAGGCTTTATGTGCCAGTGAGGCTTTATTGGCTAGTGCGACCTCTTTGTAGCCAGTGAGGCTTGAATGGTCAGTGAGACCTTGTTGTAACTAGTGAGGTTTGAATAAGCTAGCGAGGCAATTTTGAGATGTTTTTCTACCCCAGGAGGGTTTTCCTCTTGTATAATCTTTTGTGTCTTGGTCTCATATCTTGTGTGTCTTCATGTGTTCATATATTTCATGCCTTCAATATTATAATTGTGCATATGTGTGTTAACAAATCATTGATATCTTTCTCTCTCTTTATCTTGTAAGTCAAAAGGTGTAAAAATTGTAAAATTTATACAATACTGATTCACCCCCCCTCTCAGTTTTGTTCTAGACTCCAACAGATTCATCCTCTGATTGTATTTGAGTTTTTGTAATGTAATGTGATTTTCCAAATAAACAAAAGAACATTCCTATTTTCTGTGTGCAATTTATGTTATTGTGTGTTTTTTGTATTACCCCCTTCATCAATAAGGAGTTGAGCCTAGTTAGAATGACCACCATAGAAGATGCATACTAATTTTCCCTAAAGGTGGAAGAGAAGATGAATAAAAGATTTGAAAGCAAGAGAAGGGGAAGAGGTCAAGGTGGAAGGAGTAGTGGAAGATCCTATGGAGGCTGAAATGAAGATCCAAAGAAAAGTGAAGATGTTGGCACCAGTCGAAATCAGAGAGGAGATAATGCCTACCATCCTCATGACCAAAATAACTATGAGAAAAGAGGAAGAGGAAGAGGCCAACCTAGGAAAGGATTTGGAAGAGGAGGTTTTAAAGGAACCTATTTCCAATGTGGAGAAGAAGGACATCAAGCATACGAGTGTCTGCAACATCAAGGAAGGACAAATAGAAGACCTGAAGGTAATGCATGCATTTCACATGTAGATGAAGATGCGCAGTCTGAGCATTCTGAAGATGTTGAAAGGGGAGAAACCCTAGTTGTTAGAAGAACCTTGTTGAATGAGGAGAAAGAACCAGCTTAGAGGAAGAGTTTATTTTGCACAAGCTACAAATGTGAAGGTAAGTGTTTTGATATTATTATTGACAATGAAAGCACTGACAATCTTGTTTCAGAGGAGGTGGTTAACAAGTTGAAGTTGACAAGAAGAAGGCATCCACATCCATATCAGATTGCATGGTTGAAAAAGGCCATAGAGCTTTGGTCAATGACCAATGTTTAGTCAAGTTCAAGATTGGAGATTACCATGATGAGGTGTTGTGTGACATCATACCGATGGATGCATGTCATATGTTATTGGGAAGGCTGTGGCAATATGATAGGTGTGCTGTCCATGATGGCCGTGCAAACACATATTCCCTAACAAAGGATGGAGTTCGTCATAAGTTGAAGCCCTTGAAGGAGGTGGAAGAAAAGGTAAGTAGTACCGCCAGAATTTGCTTGGTAGATGGTGTTGGATTTCTTCCCAAACTGGATGCTTCCTAGTAATCCCTACAAGGTAGCCATCATTGATCAATAGGATTTCTGGGCCAGGGGCCAACATTATAGGAGATAGACTATAAATATCTCCTCTTCTTCTTTAGGCTCTGCAGAACCAAGGGGGGTATTCCCTATTCAACATCAATAAAATATGTATGTGAACTTACTGGGATGTTGACACAAAGTAGATAAATCCTCTCTTATGCAGACCAAAACTATAAAATAAGTGCAAAGGGGCTAGATTTGGGCTTATGCTCAGTTGTAGATAGAGGATTTTGATCCTAAAACTACTTCTAATGTCCTAATGGTTTGTATTTGAAGTTTGAGTTTGATTTTATATTTGGATGCAAGAATGGGACTTTGGGTTGTAACCTCAATACAAGACCAGACTGGTGCCTATCTTGGGCTTGGAGTCAATAGACATACACATGTGAATCATTACCATAAACTTGGATCAATAACTGAGTTTCAAGGGGATTTTATAGTGTCTGCCTTACAGATACTTCCCAAGATTGAGTATTTAGTCATTCATACTTAATGATATCCCTGTTGTAGAAAACTTTTCCCAATGTTTAACCTAAAACATTCAATTTGTCCCTTGAACAAAGGTAGGAGATTAAATATTCAACATAGAAAAATAGTATTCCTGAATCCCAAATAATCCTTAACTATTCAGATTCAAAAGAAAAGATACCCACAACTTGGAGACAAATATCCAAACACATGCAATAGAGCATTTCTCATATTAAAGCAGCATGAAACTAGTAGTTTTATGCATAAAACATACAACACATGATTCATAAACTCAGAAGGCACAAAATAGAGTCACCAGCAAGACTGTATCCTATTACTCCACTAAAATTTGCCAAATCTTCAACAACCAGAAATGAGTAACACCATTTGCCTATTATAGCAAGAATGTGTACTCCACAATAATTACATGGCAATTTCAAAATTCCCAGATACATTGCACCATCAGAATGGCATCCAAAAATATTCAATGCAGCTTGCAGAAGAAGAAGGAAGGAGCAGGTGAGATTGGGAAATGTGCATCCATTTGAAGATTTTTTATTAAAATGGTAGCTGGCTTATCAATCATTGACCCATACCTCCGCACTTCAACCATTAATGGCAAACCAACCCCCGGCCTCTTGGAAATGCAGCAGCTGCATGTTTAGAAATTTTCCCACCTGGAATGCGACTGTGGATGCATAGGAAAATCCTTCTCTGAAGTTTTAAAACATGGCCATTGATTTTCTCCCCTTCACCAAAAAATGCACCTCATTGGCCGTCGGAATGACTATTAGTTGAGCTGCCGATGCACCTTGTCATGCTAAAAATCCCTTTGCATATTGGCCTTTGTATATGCTTGTTTTTGAGATTGTATATACATACAATCACCTACATACAAGGCGCGGACCCCAAATATTTATAGAACAATTTTGAAAACGCACTCTGGTCCAGCTTGTATCTCCTCCATTTGCATATCGCCTTGTATATTGCACATACAAAAGCAATATACATACCGTGAACTTCAAATTATTATGTAGCACATTGAAATCATATTCGGGTCTGGGCCATGCATCTAACATTGTATATCAGCATATACAAGCACCTAACATACAAGCTGTGGACCTCACCGCTGAATTTGCCAAATTTGACTTTTAAGTCAGGTCCGGCTTGTATGTCACGAATGTATATAACCAATGTATATCGCATATGCATACGCAAACATACAAGGAAAACATACATTGACCTTTGTATGTGCGGACCCCACCTGTTGTATATTGGCCTTGTATGCATCGGACCTTTGTACCTACGACTTGTATATCGCCCTTACACATTTCGATGTACATTCTGCTTTGTATGTCTCCATTGTATATCGAACACATACAACCCCCTTTGTATGTTGACTTTGCATGCGCCATTTTTGTATCTTTGTAGTGTACATTTCCTTTGTATGTGTACTCACCTTTGTATCTTTCTATTGCATGTAGCGAATGTATATTGCACATACAAACCCCTTTGTACATACAAGCACAGAATATTCCTAGAATCTATGATGTACATACAACCCATTTTTTCCACCTTTTGAAGCTGATTGAACGCTTTTTTGGGCCCACGAATGTACATTTGAACCTACACATATATATAAATAGACATGCACATACAAGGACACATGCATACAACTATTTTTTGCACTTTTCAACTACGAAGGCTGAAAGACCTAGAATTTTTGGATTTTCTGAAAGGTGCCTACATATTCAAATGCTTAAAACCCAAACTTGTAGCAGGCACCAACAGATGGTAGGAAATTTTTGGAGGGTATGAAGCACGAGCGTCATTGCGTTGCGTTGATTCCTAAGATCAGTTAAGAGAATTGTGAAGATGTACTAGCAGAAGTCTCAGATCTGTTGGAAGAATTTCAAGACATTATCTCTGATCATGTACCAGAAGGTTTACCACTAGTGAGGAAGATAAGTCATCAAATGGATTTGATACCAGGAGACAGTTTGTCAAACAAGGCAGCCCATAGAATGAATCTTGCAGAGAATAAAGAGTTGAATAGACAAGTTCACGAGTTGTTAAGGAAGGGACTAATAAGGGAGAGCCTAAGTCCATGTGTGGTACCTATAGTACTAGCACCAAAGAAAGATGGAGAGTGGAGAATGTGTACAGATTCCTGAGCCATCAATAAGATCATGATCAAGTACAGATTTTCATTGCCTAGAATGGATGACATAATGGATTATTTGAGTGGAGTCAAGTACTTCATGAAGATTGACCTAAAGAGTGGGTATCACCAGATCTGAATCAGAGAAGGATATGAATGGAAGACAACCTTCAAAATAAAGGAAGGTTTGTATGAGTGGTTAGTCATGCCATTTGGGCTAACCAATGCACCGAGCACATTCATGCGGCTCATGAATGAGGTATTAAAAGAGTTTTTGGGAATTTTTGTTATTGTTTATTTAGATGACATTTTGATTTTTAGTAAGACCTGGGATGAGCATATGATGCATATCAGAAGAGTTTTAGAGAAGTTGAGGGAGGAGAATTTGCTGATTAATCTAAAGAAATGTAGTTTTGCAAAGGAGTTGGTATACCTGTGATTTTTTGTCTCAAGGGAAGGTCTTAAGATGGACCCAAAAAAAGTAAGGGCTATCATCAAATGGCCCATGCCAAGGAGTGCTACAAAGGTTTGATCTTTTCATGGTTTGGCAAGTTTTTATAGAAAATTTATCAGGAATTTTAGTAGCATTTGTGCACCCCTAACTAAGACAATGGGAGGGGATAGAAACGAGTTTAAATGGACTACATGAGTAGCCAAGAGCTTTGATACATTGAAGTAGAAAGTCATAGAGCAACTTGTTTTGGTACTTCCAAATTTCAATAAGGTATTTCAGGTAGATTGTGATGCTAGTGGTAGTACTATAGGAGTTGTTTTAAGTCAAGAAGGTAAGCCCATTGCCTATTTTAGTGAGAAGCTTAATGATGCCAAGAAAAAGTATTTTTTTTTATGATTAGGAGTTTTATGCAATAGTTCAGGATTTGAAGAAATGGAGACATTATTTGTTTCCCAAAGAGTTCATTTTATATACTGATCATCAAGCTTTGCATTATCTTAATAGTCAAGGAAAGTTAAATCAAAGGCACTTAAAATGGGTTGAGTTTTTGTAGAGTTATACTTTTGTTTTGAAGCACAGGAGTGGGAAGGCCAATAGAGTTATAGATGCCTTAAGTAAAAGGCAAAATTTGTTGACAAAAATGAAGATAGAGGTTGTTGGGTTTGATGAGCTCAAAAGTTTGTATCCTGAAGATCCAAATTTTGCAGAGGCTTAGAAATCTTGTTTGGAACCTGTTACCTTGGATAGGACAAAATGGTTGGATTTCATAATCTAAGATGGTATGTTGTTTAGGGGAAGCTAGTTGTGCATTCTAAGGAGTTCCATGAGAGAGAACCTGATTAAGGAGAAGCATAGTGGGGGATTAGCTGGACACTTTGGTCAAGATAAGACCATTGCTATTGTTGGTGAGCATTATTATTGGCCACAATTGCAGCAAGATGTGAGGAAATTTGTGCAGAGTTGTAGAGTGTGTTAGATGGCAAAAGGAACAAGTTAGAATATAGGGCTATATCAGCCACTACATGTACTAGAGAAGCCATGGGATGATATTAGTATGGATTTTGTTCTTAGTTTACCAAGGACACAGAGAGCACATGATTCCATTTTTGTGGTGGTGGACAGATTCTTGAAGATGACACATTTTATTCTTTGTAAGAAGACTAATGATGCTGTTCATATTGCATAGTTATTTTTCAGAGAGGTGGTAAGACTACATTGTCTACTTAAGAGCGTAGTTTCAAATCGAGATACCAAGTTTGTCGGTTATTTCTAGAGGACATTGTGGAAGAAGTTGAAGACAGATTTGAAGCTCAGTTCTGCACACCATCCATAGACTGATGGAAAAATAGAAGTGATGAATAGGAGTTTGGGTAACCTGTTACGAAGCTTAATAAGAGATAAGTCCAAGGGATGGGATTTGATTTTACCATAGGTAGAATTTGCTTACAACAATTTTGTCAATAGGAGTACAGGTAAATCACCATTCTAGATTGTATATGGGAGTAGTCCAAGAAATGCTTTAGAGTTAAGGAAGCTAGACAAGGGAGAAAAGACAAGTGCCGAAGCTAAAGACTTTGTAGAACACCTGAAGAATTTGCATGAAGAGGTGAGAAAGCACATTAATAAGATGAATATGAACAGTACAAGGCTAAGACAGATCAGAAGAGGAGATATAAGGAATTCTAGGTAGGAGATGAAGTCATGGTTTAGTTGAGAAAAGAAAGGTTTCCAATTGGAACATATAATAAGTTGAAAATAAGAAATTTGGACCATGCAGAATTATGAATAAGCATGATTCAGGAAATGTATATGAGGTAGAGCTGTCGAGTGGGATCAACATTTCTCCTGTGTTCAACATTGCTGATTTAACATAATATCATGAAGGTGGAACAAAGGATAGACCAACAGAAGAACAATGGAGTATTCTGACATATACTTCAAAAGCAAAGATAGAAGAGATCTTGGATAGCTGTGTGGGAAGAAGTACTCAGAATAGACAATATGAAGAATATCTGGTGAAGTGGAAAGGAAGACCTGTTGAAGATTCTTCCTGGTTATCTAAGGCAAAAGTTGACTATTTGGGGTTTTCCTCAAACACTTGAGATGTGACAAGGTCACTTCTCAAAACTACCCTGGGTGTCTAATGCAAGAGCATCTAGAGGTGTAAGAGCAATCTTGCATCACCTAAAAAAAGTTTTTGATTCAAAAATGATGACTTTATTTTCATTTTTTTTCAAAATTTGTGTTTTTAGGTACCCATTTGCTTGAATAATGATTCAGAACCTTCAAAGTTTCCAACAAGGCTAAGGATGCCAGAATTTACTATTTTTAGTAAGTCCATATCAGAGAAGCGATTGAGTCTAAAAATTTCCCTAAAGCTTCGGAATAGTCAAATAAGCATTCTTGGTAAATTTGAGCTCAAGATCATGCTTGGATTTTAAGATATTAAAGTTTCAATTTTGTGAGGTCCCCAAAAAAGTTTTAAAATCAGATAGGAGGTACTAAAACGTCCCATAACACCTCAAAAAGTTTACAAAAATGTATTTACATATTTTTGTGTCGTAGTTCACTTTGCAAACATTTTGACGCTTCAAATAGTTCATCAATCGAACACCTGGATGAAAAGTTATGCTTCCCAGAAGTTGACCTAATTTTGGAGGGAGTTGCAAATTGTGAAATTTTTGCTAGAGGCCACCAAAATGGCTATTTATGAATATTTTTGGGAACCCTGGGCAGTAGTAGAGATAAGGGGGAAATTGTAGAGTCAAGAAAAGGTGGGGAAAACAGAAACTCTAGCAGATTTGGGGCTACAGAAGGTAGAAGGTTCCAGAGTTTGGAGAGAGGAAGCTGTAATGTGTTACAGCCTATGGAGGATTCATCCTCTAATTATATTTGAGTTTCTGTAATGTAATGTGATTGTCCAAATCAATAAAAGAATATTCCTATTTTTTGTTTGTAATTTATGTTATTGTGTGTTTTGTGTATTGGCCCCTTCATCAATAAGGAGCAAGCAGATGAGAAGAGAAGACATAAAATTTTTTTAGTTGGAGATGAAGTAATGGTATATTTGAGAAAAGAGAGATTTCTAGTGGGAACATTCAACAAGCTAAAGATGAAGAAGTTTGATTCAGGAAATGCATATGAAGTGGAGCTACTAGAGACATTTGGTATATCACCTATATTCAACATTTTAGACCTATATCAGTATCATGAAGGAAAATCAAGTGACAACATGAAAGATGGATTGAAAAATTAGTTACCACAGCAACAACTGGAGCAGATAGAGGACATCTTGGATAGCAGAGCTAAACGTAGTACCAGAGGCAAGTAATACAAAGAATATTTGGTAAACTGGAAAGGCAGACTAGAAGAAGATTAAACATGGATTTCTAGGATGAGGTAGACCGCCTTGGTTTCCCTCTAGCCCTAGCAAAGTGAGGAACTCACTTTTTCAACAACCCTGGGTGTCTGATGTAGGAGCATCTCAGGTTGTGTTAAGGTTCAGGTAGATTGAAGCAATAAACACTAACAATTATATGCAGATTAAATAACCCAACTATAACAATGAAGAATAACACAAAAGAGACCAACACATAAATTTAATGTGGTTCACCCAATATGGGCTACATCCACAGAAACTTAGCCATCCAATGATTTTATTATCCAGTGCAAAACAAATTACAATCTGGTGAATTCCATAACCGCAACATACATCCCAGCCGCTTATATAAAGCTTTTTGGAAGCTTCTAGAATTAGGGTTTTACAATGTCATTTTTTTTGTCGGTTAACAAAAATTAACAATCAACTGTGAACGTTACGAGTGTATAGTACTTGCATGATCAGTCCCCACATACCAACAGGTTGCAGAGCAATCTTGCATCAACCAAATATTTGCATTCTTTCTTTTCTTTCATTTCCAGTTCAGTTCAGGCATTTACAGTTTTAGCATTTTGTACCGCATCTTCATATTAGAGCTCACAGAGTAGGACTTAGCATCTACATATCATCATCTACATCATATCCAAATTTCAGGTCATTTGGACTTGTCTGCTAAGAGTTATAGCTATCAGAAGGTCATCAGCTTTCACATAGCAGAGCATTCAGATAGTCAGTTAAAGGAGAAGGTTTGCGGAGCACTTTCATGACTTGTGGAGCCAAATGAACCATATCATAAGGACATATGGATTAGATAGACCTTCCTTGAGGTCCGCACCAAGGCTAAATGCAAAAAGATGAGTCCACTTAAGATGGAAGTTTTAGACTTAGAAAACACCTGAAATTGGGTAAACTAAAACAGGATCCCATTTTGCTTTAGGATCCCAAGCCAAAAGTGGGATCCCATTTTGAAATGGGATTGCATTTCAAAACGGGATCCCGTTTTGTAGAAATGGGATCCCGTTTCATAAAAGGTTAAAATATTAACCTTTTATGAAACAGCCGTTTCTAGAACGAGATCCTGTTTCATAAAATTTGAATTTTTGACCCAATTTTTGCTATGGGTTTTAGGTTAGAAAAAAGGCTTGGGAACCTGATCCTTGGCTTTGGACTTGGTTTGACCTGCAAGTTGAAGGTCTTGTCAATGTCACAACAAAATAGTGACTTTGGGCATATGTCTGAAGGCCTTTTTGTAGAATTTTTTGACAAAATTAAAACCCATTATAGATGAGACAGTGTAGATTCCAAATATGTAAATTTTTTTACAATTAAATTATTTTTTCTATTTTTTAATTAATTTATGATGAAATAGGTCCATAAACTTAACTTATCAGGGTTTTTTAGTATTTTAATAACTTTTTATTAAAATATTTTTTTGTAAAAAAAATCATATGAAAATGTACTTCAGACAATTCTTTTCAATTTGAAAAAAAATTCAAAAAATGATAAGTTTAGGTCATCTTATGCATGACGTACATGACGATTTTTTAAAACACCAAAAATGGCCAATAAAAAAATTAACAAAAAAAATATTCAATAAAAAATTACAAAAAAATATGGAAAATGTGCTTCAGTGAGTTACAAATCTTTTCCCAAAAGGATTTAGGAAAATATGATTATTTATGTCAAAATATGGATGACGTACACGTGCATGGTATAGTAAAAAAAAAGTGACTTTTAAATGATGGTTTTTAGAAACACCCACTAAAAATCAATTTGTATCATCTAGGTATTAAAAAAATTACATATTTGGAAACTAGACTCCAAGTGCTACATTTCATATTTACTGACTTTTTTCAAGATTCCACCTTTAAGTGCTTCAAATTTTTAGGTCAAATGTGACAAATTCTAAAAAATCAGGGAAAACACTTCCACTTTTTGGCCAAAAAGTGGACTCAACTTCTTGCACACACCCCCAAGTTTCACCTAATTGCGGAAAAATACCAAATATTGTAGGCTGATCTACATGTTTCTACACGCTTCATCATTTCATTAGAGTTTGTAACCACTCTTGTGGCCGACACGGAGGATTTCATGAGCTTGAAGATGATATATATAGATCTCTTAGAGTCATTAGGAAAGTAGTTCTTAGTTGATAGTTCTCAAGAATCAAGTTATGTAGTTTTAGAATATAGTTTCATTCCAAAAGAGCACTTCAATGCCATATCATTCTTTTCTGTTGTAACCTGGAAAGCAGGCCTGTGAGCCCTTTGATTGTAGCCCGCATGTTGCCAGTATATGAACATTGTAATTCTTTAATATTCTGAATAGATGAATCTTCCATTGCATTCTACATTTGAGTTGTTTCCGTTGTGTTTACTCTAGTTGCATGGTTTGGACAGTTCACTTTGTGGACCCTCCGATTGTGACTACACCAAAGTGAATCACATTTCATGAGGTATATCTCATATTAAGTTACCAAGATAATCTAGGGTAGGAGACCTAAAAGCATACTTGGAAGAAATGGAGAAAATTTTTGAAAAGGAGGAATTAAGATTAGAAGCACTACAATATAATTAATTTGGTCGCAAGGTGGTGGGACACCCATAAAGACAACATCCCTTGGTGCAAAGCTCTAAAAATTCTCATAAAAACACTTAGGTACTTACTAGAAGAAGAGGAATGCAAACAAATTTCTAAATATGACAGTACTATACCACCGCAACAACATTTGGACATTTGTATCACTACATGGGATGTAAGGAGAGAATATGACACATGGCTATTTAAGATGATGAAAGACTAAAAGGTGAATAAACATGGAAGAAAGCATAAACTAGAAGATTATACGTCAAAACTTCAAGTCCTCCATTCTCCTTGGTAAGGTTGTGGAAATGGTGCACCCAAGATAATTTTCTAGCTTTACCCAATACAAAAATGATGTGGATTGCTCTAATGATCAACACAAATGGAATAAGATGAGTTTGCAATGGATTTGGCTATGAATTTTGGCATAGTATGGATGCAAAATGGCTTGATTGAAAAATGATTGGAGGAGGCTTGAATTTATAGAGTTTTTGGAGGATTTTTGATCAATGGTGGAGATGAAATGGTGAGATCAAGGGCCAAGATTTGATCAACAATAATGGATGGCTCTCATTATTTTGAAATTTTTAATTAATCTTGGGAAGGTTTTGCATTAATGAGGATTAAGACATATGAATGAATTTGTCACATTGGGAGAGGGTGTAATAAAAAATTGGAGTTAATCACCTAATTAATTAGAATAAACCTCCATTATCCCATCTCCCCACACCCTTTGAATAAAAAATAATTTTTTATTAAAAGGGAGTCACATGTGTCTCCACCTCACCTTTCCTCTTTCATGCAAGAGCACCTTTTAATATAAATGCTCACACATGTCTTTGCCAAAAATATGCATGTGTCATTTCTCATCCCACTCACCCATAAACTCCAATTTTTTATTACACCCTCTCCCATATAAATGTGTAAAAAATTAGATAGACCAAATAGAGATACAAATACTATAGGTGGTCGGTACGTATGATGCAATGCAAGGTGGGGATGGGACAACAAGGGTACAGATTGAAACAATGCACACTCAAATATAATAATTGCAGGACCAAAGAGAGCTCATCAAACTGCAAATCAAATAGCTTCGAGAGGTGGTGAGACTCAGATTGGCACATGTGACTAGTTTACTTAGGGATGTGAATAAAATATTTCAACAAATTCAGATCCCTACTAGCATTGCAGAGGTAGAGAAAAGAATGACTCAAACCCATAATCAAATACAAGTGCTACAACGAGCAAAAAGCTAATGGGATCTCACATTTGCACAATTGAAGGAGATGTATAAGAATATCTTGCCTCTAAACTAACCATTTTGCATCTCTTGAGGACAAGACATGGTTTCAAAGGGGGATGATGTTGACAACAATGAGTACAACATCCAAAAGTCACCGTACTTGGCCACAAGAAGGATGTGGAGCACAAGGCCAACTAGGCCAAGTAGGATTAGTCATCTTTTGTAAGGGACACGTCCCCAATATAGTCATATGTATATAGTAACATAGGAGTAAAAGTAAGAGAAGGAGAGAAATAGAATAGGAAGAAGAGCAGAGCAGAGCAGAGATTGTACATCTTACATTGTATTGCATGAAGTTTATATATTTTTATATAGGAAGATATATGGTTCAAATACTTAAATTGAATGTTTAATTTATGTGTTATGGATTCCCTATTATGTTATGTTACTGCATGAGGTTATTTCCTATCGTAAACCCTCTGCTCGTTCTCTTACTGTAAAATTGGGGAATAAATACAACATGCAAGGCTAGATTGCGCTTAGAACTTCAGTCTATGACTCCTCATTCCTTGCCAACAATAATGAAAATGTTAAAAATAGACTTAAGTAACTTCACATCAAAAATTGAATAAGTTATCTACACAATCTAAAAATATGGTAGTAATAAAAGTTGTAGGAAATTGAATGTAGTTTATGGGATACTACTTTTCTAAAAAAAATAATAATAATTTAGCAAAAATTCGATGTTTCAGTGAGACACTATTAAAATTTTCAAAAAAAGGTAAAAAGTAGGTGTCATTCCGGCCAACCTAAGTATGAGCAAAAAAAAAAAAATTCACCAAACTTTAGATTTAAGTAATGGACACATGAGCAGATGTGACAAAAAAATTTATTTTTTAATAAATAAATAAATATTTATGATTTTTTTACTGACTTTTTAAAATATTAAAAAATATTTTTCTAGCCAACCTAACTTGGTCAAAAAATATGAAATTCAAAACTTTTTTTAAAACCTATAGCTAATAAATCCTATAATCTAATGCATCTTTTGGATTTAAAAAAGGATAAATGGTTTGAAAGTTATGAATGTTTTTCAATATGTATATTTATCATGAATTCAAACATAGTGTAGAAAATTAACAATAATTACCTATTAAAATTATAAAAAAGGCATATATTATAGTTTTAGAATTCTGATAGTTTCCTCTACAAACCTTTTTTGTTTTATTAAATTTGGTTACAAAAAAGTTTGTCAGCTTCAAGGATGAAGTCATGGAAAATTTCAATATAACACTAAATGGGTGGTTTTGCAAATTTCTTTGGTAAGTTTTAGGACTCCCACTTGCCTTAATCTAAGGTAATCCCAAGGCATGTTTTAAGGGAATCCATATTTGAGTTAGAATAATTAACACTTGTTCCATCCAAATCTAAATATGTCTAAATGTTAGCACTTTTTCATCCAATAGATTTTTTGTGATTTCCATTGTTTGGCCCATCATGATCTTGCACTCACCCTAGAGACAAATCATGATATTCTCAAATACTTCTTGGAACAAATGTTATCATATGAAGAACAACAAAAATGGGTCACAAAGATGTTTGGATATGACATTGAGATCATATATAAGAAAGGAAAGAAGACTATTATGGCTGATGCTCTATTTAGGAGGGATGAACCCATAGAGTCACTACTATATGTCATTTCCATATTATAGGCATATTGGGTAAATGAGGCATAAAAAGAGTGAGAGAAGGACATGGATACTCAAACTGTCATTGAGAAACTCCAACAAGATTCAAGTGTGTTAGAAAAATTTGCATGGAAAGGAAATGCTTTATGGTACAAGGATAGTAGGTTGTACTTATGTAAGAACTCAAACCTTAAGTTTAAGATTTTGGTAGAATTACATGCTTCTTTAGTAGGTGGGCACTCAGGTTTCTTGAAGATTTATCATAGAATCAAGCAAGATTTCTTTTAGGATAGGCTCGAAGGGGATGTTTAAAAATTTGTAGTCAAATGCATGATATGCTAGCAAAATAAAGGGGAGACAATTAAGACTCTAGGTCTTCTATAGCCCCGATAGACACCTAAAGTTAACCATTACGTCATGACTAAATTTGTGCTATTAATCTCATATCCATTCCTGCACTAATTAACTATTTAATTAATTAGGTTATCCCTCCCCCATCAGGCTAATTAAATAAATTTTATTCAATTAGCCTATCCTAATGTTAGTTAATTAAATAAATCATTTTATTTAATTAACTAGGCTAAATCCACATCATGTATTTCCTCTAGTTAAAAAATTCTCCCTAAAATCTACATCATCAATTAAATTTTCATCCTAGCCCTCCATTCAATGTTTTAATCCTTACCCTCCATTTCACAAATGTGACCAATGTAACTCTCACACGTGTGAGAAAATCCACATGTCACTTTCACTCTTCCCTGTCTCTCAAACATGTGTGAGAAAGTCCACATGTCACATTCACTCTTCCCTATGTCTCTCACATGTGTGAGAAGATCACTTATCACATCCATATGTGTGAGAAGATCACTTGTCATAATCACATGTGAGAAGTCTCATCACACATCCCTATGTCTCCTATCACACATGTGTGAGAGCTTGTACACAAGATCCTAAAATGTACCTTTCAATCATCACCCTCCATCTTCTTCTAGAAAATCTTGTCCATTCATCTCCTCTCAATCCAATCCTCATTATGAGAATCAATTAGGAGATGCCACTTAGAGATTCTCATTCACCCTCTCCTCTCAACCACTCTCATCCATTGATCTTTTAAATTGATCTCATCCCAAAAATCTATAAATTTGACCCTCCCTCAAGCCATTTCTAAGAAAGTTTGGAATACAAAAGGCATGTTGTTGGGATTCAAGCAACCAACATACAATATCATCAACACATATCCATTGTAGCACATCCGGTTAAGCGAGGTTTACATTTGATGTCATTCATTTGATTTCATCTTGTATTTACATTCCTTTTTTCTCTAATCTTAGTTGAACTAAAGTGTGAAATAAGAGTTTAAATTAGTGTTAGATTTCTATTCATTTCACATTTTGATTTCTTCATTTTGGAACTCCTGGTAAAGTTAGGAAAAATAACAATTTTTTTTAGAAAACCTCCTTTTTTGTTTAAACGAAACATAATTTTTTATAAAAAAATCACCTATTTTACTCATTTAATATTTCAAATTTTTAATCATCTATTCCTTCAACTTTTAGATTTTAGATTTTTAATATCGTTTACTTTTTCATTTTTCATAGTTTAGGTTTTTTATTAACACTTTATATGGTTTCATTTTTCATTTTAATATTAAACTTTTATCTTATATGGTTTGAAAAGTTTAATTTCTTTTCAAATTTAAAAATGGGGCACGGGCTTTCTAGCCTGCGCACCCCTCTTTTCCCCCGTCCACTTTTTGTAAACCATTTTAAAAATTTCAAAGCCAAACATTTTTAATATTTTTTTGAAAACCTAAAACCTAACCTAATCCCCCTACCACCCTAAAACCCAACCATCCTAAGCACCCAACCCCTGGACACCTCCTTGACCCCGCATCCCATCCCTAGCTCAAGCCAGTCCCAATCCCATCCTCGCCTATAGACACTATATCTGTGGGGCAGACAACCCACCCCCATCCCCTATGGACTGTATCACTCGGCCTCCTCTCCCCTAAACCCCTGTGAAAGCTCCTCCTATTCACCTTCCTTATGTGGATTTAGAGTTTGAACCACTCCGACACCACCAAATGCTAAGAAAGCTATTTGAGTCTCTTTTTTGGGGTTCCCCTAACGATCGAGTTTTCAACATCATATATATTTCTGCATATCTTGGCATCATATTGATGATGGATTGTGTATTTCTTGGATTCTTCTAAGCACTATCCATAAATCTTGAGAGTCTTTTGAGACTCGAGGTCTCAGTGATCTTCATAATTTGGTAAAGTTGGTAAGCGGTAATCCCAAACCTTGCCTCTAATTCCGATTATTTATAAATGCTTAATTTTTCTAGGTTTGGAGATTATGGAATAGGATAGTCTCTCCCAAAATAGGACAACCTGTCTCCAAATGGGACAACTTGTCCACAACCCCAAAAACCAAAAATGACATTTCAAAAAACACAAAAATCAAAACAAACCAAAACACAACAAACAAAAACAAAAACCAAATAAAAGCAAAAAAAACACAAAACACAAAAAAAATTGCTTTTCATTTATCCTCACATAGTCATTTTTTTTTTAAAATTGCTTTTTTATTCCCCGAATAGGCATTTTTTTGCAATAATCATAACTTTTGTCCAACTTAGCTTTTTTTGCATTTTAATAGGCAACATGAAGATAATTATGCCATCTTTTCCATGGTATTGACTATTTTTCACTCTTTCACCATATGCACTAGTTGTAGCCATTTGAATCATAATTTTACATATTTCTCTTGTCGCATGTGCTACTAACACCTTGCTTGCAGCATTTTTTGCTCGTTGAAGACATCTAGAATAAACTACTAACATATTGGTGATTTAGCACACTTGTCAAAGACCTCATTTTTTGTACTAATCTTAGGCACATTTCATTTCTAAGGGTAATTAATCATTGTGTGCTTTTTTTGTGATCATGTCATAAGTGTATGCTCTCTCCTCGTGCCATTTGGTGATCTTGGAGATCAAAAGCTTTGACTTGATAAATATTTTTTTTATCATTGTTAATCCTAAGAACCTAGTGTGTATATGCTCTGCCTTCATGTGGAAAGGTGATATTAGGGATCAAAAACACCTAGGCTTCTTTCCTTTAGGGGCCTACCTAAGAATTTCATCACCTTAGGGGATGACCCAAACCAGATGTTCTAGTGGGTATATCTATTATATGTGAAAAGAAGATAGGTTGAAATGTAGTTAAGATAGATTCAATCAAACCCTCCCTTTACATTAACATTCAAGGACATAAACTGAGCTAAGTCACTACTGATGCAAGAGGACTCTGCTATAGGTTTGATGTCACTATGTAATGATAAGGAAAGAATGGATTGATGAATTTGTTAAACCTTAGTCCAATTAAGCCTCAAACCCTAATTATATGAAATCGTATATAGACAAATGAAATAGATAGATGATCGCATAGGAAGGCACTAAATACATATTAGAAATATACCAGGATTTAGATTTTTAGAGGCAAAAACTTCAGGGACAACGGGGCGGTGCCCAAGTTTGATAGGGCAACTTTTTTTGTGGATCTGGAACAGTGATCTGTATCGGATTGCAACCTACTTTAGAGTTTTTGGAAATGCCAATTGAGAGGACTAAGGGGCAAGCACCCTAGTCCAGTAGGATTGATTTTCTATACTTTTTATCTAGATCCCAAATCTCTATCCTCTACTTTTCTTCTCTGTAACTCCACTTCACCAAAGCCCACACTTGTAACCTGCAATCACAAAGAGAGGGGTTTGGGGGATGTGGTGTTTAGGAGCTTGCCTCGGTCAAGCCCCAGAATGTCATTCAAGCCTTCCAACATCGTTGTTAGATAGAGTGTGTGCCCTTGGAAGGTAGAGGCCAAATCCAATGATAAGATAAATTGATTAAAGCATAAATAGATGTCACCTTAGAGGTGAAACCCTCAGAGAGATGAAGAGCCTTGAAATCATGAGGAGATGAGTTGATGAAGCCAAATTTGCAACAAACACAACACAATTCTGCTCTGCAACACAATGAATGCCTTGAATGCTCTTTGCTTGACAATCATAAGTTTTCCTTAACTGTCTAGGAGTTATCTAGGAGTAAAATGAAGTCATAAACCTATTTAAATATGCATTCCCGCTAAAATTTTGTAATTCAAATTGAAAAGGCTAACAAAGGGAAACCTTTATAAAGGTCCTATACTGACATCCAAAATTTAGGTATCAACAAATCAACCTAGACTTGGGTGCAATGCCCAAGTCCCAAGGCATGATTTGAGTCTTGATTAAGCATTAAAGTGGACCCCTAGGCCCCATTTAACATGGGTTTCGAGGGAAATTTCTTTGGGATAAATTTTAAACATGCATAATGAAATTAAGGGGACCTAGGAGCTAAACTAGGAGGTAAAAAGTCATAGGGAAACTTTTTACAAAATAACATTTAGCCCCCACTTTAATGTATGTATGATCTTATGATTCCATACATGCAATAAAGTATGGTTGAAAACACATCAAACACACTAGGAACATGAATCTAAGGCATACACAAAGGTTCGAGGACTATTTCTAGCCCCCAATCTTAGGTAAGCACTAGAAAACACATAGAAGACATGTACGACACAAATAAGACAATAAGAAGCATGCAAAACATGGAGAATATAGTGGAAGCACACAAAACATGATGAAGACATGAGAGCAGTCACACAATACATGATGAATACATTGATATCACATTTTATATATGAAATAAAATCCTAAGGGGTAGGGGGAGCTCATCGCTACACCCTTGATACAACCAAAAACATGTAATACAAAACCCAAAATGTAGAGGGAGTTCATCTCTAAGCACCTTGATACTACACCAGGGGCAAGACATGCCAAACAAAACTCAAGTGTGGGAGAGCTCATCTCTATGTGACTTGATACCACATAAGGGGAAGACACACAGAATACACAAGCACCATATAGCATGTCATAGACATACTATAAGTCTTATACATGACAAACACGAGCGATGGAAGGAGTTTAATGCTAAGTCCCACCATCTAAAACACACCAAACACACCTAACGGTTGATTTGTGCGCTACTAAAACCACCAAAGACACACTTAAGGGAGGATGACTCAAGATCCAACCCTACCTCACGATGAGGACTTTGTATAAAAGGATGTGCACTAGCTCAAGAGATACACCATCCCCGCCTTCTGCAGAAGGGCTTTGTATAAAAGGATACACACTAGCTCAAGAGATATGTAATCCCACTTGATTGCAATTTAAATAAGGATGTGCACTAGCTCAAGAGATACACCATCCCACCTTACGGAGAGGGCTTACGAACATGCTTTTTCAATGTTGAAATAATTAAGTAGATACCATTATATACACCCCCACCTTAAGGTGGTTGATGTTACTTACCGATATCAAGCACATTAACGTAAAGAGAAAACACGCAAGGGAACAAGAGCTCTCACAAAGCCTATGCCCCCAAGGTGACATGTGCTTATGATCATTGAATGTTCCCACAAACACATTGATATTATTTTCTAAGATTAACAATAAGATGGTTAGAAATCTTATTCTAAGATAATAACCAAATCAATCATGAAAGCTATGCATAAAAATAGTCACATCAAGGACCAAGGCTATACTCACGAGTTCATAGTCGAGTATAAGCATTGGGCTATATTGCAGGTACCTCAGAACTGAGTGTAGTAACAAGGTGAGATACCAATCAAAGTGTACAATAGTAGATTGAGTGGATTGTAAAATGTTAGTCACAAGAAATGCCATAAGATGATGATACATCACACAAAGTGATTCTACTAGTCAAGCATCAGATATATGTATAGATCAACCCCATCTTCATATATGGACTAGGTCCATTTTTTCTTACCTTGCTGAAGGGATGCATGATCCATATCAGTATTTGTTTATTTTTCATCATCCGCCCACTAGGTAGAATCACTGAAGAATGGAAACAATAAAAATGAGAGAGGAGAAACAAGTGCCTTAGGAACACCACGTAGGAGGATGCCCCCAAGACATCATCCGCAATGCTATTCCCCTAAGGCATGACACACAACAATAAAATAGAGGGGGCAAGATAGAAGGATGTAGGGACAAATAGAAGAATGGTCACAACAGAGGTGGTCTCCTGGTATCCTTGACCTTAAAAGAGTATCAAGGGTCATCCAAGGAGACCTAAACAACACATAACACAACACGAGGGAACACAACATGACACAATGCTAACAACATATATATCTAGGAGGAGGCCACCCTTGAGAGAAACTAGAATAGGTGCTACAATGAGTGTGGCTTAATGAGGGAGAAATACTTATGACAAGGGTCATTGTACCTTATCATTTAATCATATTTCTTTTGTCAAATCCAGGGCTGTGTCCTTGGCTATCTACAATTAGGAATCCTATAGTTTCCAGTCTTATCTAACCAACTCTAATGACTTCTACTGATTTAAAGGAACTAATCTATCTACTATGAAATGAATTCCAAGAATATTGAAAATAGAACTCAATAGTAAATTACTTAAAGAAAATCTATAAACTGAAACATGCATCTATCTATGAAAATAGTAAATATCTTTTAAAGAAAAATCTGAAACAAAATAATAGTACTACCCTTCTGCCTTGGTGGTGAGAGTGGGCCCTTGCTCCACACCCTTAGGGCTAAAGACTAAAGTAAAGAATCAGTACCAGAGAATGATATCACAACTCAATTCAATCCAATTCCATCAACTTTGCATTAATATCAGAAATGAGATTACAGAAATCATAAGGAAAATAATTGCTTGTTGTCTTTCTGCTTCTTCTATAAGTATATATAAAATTAGTGATGAGATATCACTTATCTTATCTACCAGTTCTTCTATGAGATGACATCCATCTCTTTATTATACTAGCTATCTAACTACAGAAAATAACCATGCATTAAAAATAGATTGAGTGGAATAGAAGTCCACTCTAAATCTAAGTTTCAGTCTTAATACATTTGGTCAGCGAGGCCCTAAAAATATGGATATTAAATTAGTTTATCAATAATTCATGCAAAAACTAAAAAAGAGATAAAAACTCTTAGCAGTTAACTATAAATTGCCCTTAATCACTTAGGTGATCATTTGAGTAATATCGGGGGTATCACGATCACTACTGAAAGTGTCTGACCGACAGCTATGCTGGAAATCTGCTCTACTCTAAAGAGGTGCCAGAGATGTATGTCTCTACCTGCAGCTCCAGAGATATAATTGTGGCCTTCTTGCTCAGCTCCAGAGATGCCCTAGACTTCAATCCAGCTTCAGAGATGCTTTTCCTCTTTACTCCAAAACTTCTGATGTCATGGTATTCTGATATTGTCTCCAGAGATCATTAGGACTACCTCCGGAGGTGCACAAAATTGCCAACCTAAACATCTGTACTTGTTGATTCAAAAAGAGAAGTTTTTCTACATATTTCCATCAATTCCATGCACATTAGTTCTTTAATCAGAAATCATGATCTTAAGTAATTCATCTCCTATTACTCATTATTTAGAACAATCTTGCTAGCCTATTCAGGTGTAGTCATCAAGAAGATGGAATCAGAAAGGAGAAAAAGAGATGTAAAGAGATGTATTTCATGGGTGCTACCTGGCACTCATCAACTTACCTAGTTCAATGGGATATTTCCTGGCAGACAATCCATGTCTATCATCTCAGGATATATCATATTTAGTCTTGAACTTGATATTGTATTAGCATTAGCACACTTATTTACTATCCCTTTAGTATGTGAAATGAGTCTATTATTGATAAGTAAATTAACATTGTTTTCACTTTGATTGGGCTCAACATCCATTCCCAAACGATTTAATGTGAGACATTTCTTCAACCACCAATGCTTCATCTTGGCCAAGGAGAGCATTGGAACTAAGGGAAGGTAAGGTGTTGTTAAGGGAATTGTTGATGATTGTATCTTTAGTGATATTCAAAGAACATGTAACCAAAGGAGAGGTATCCAAGGTTTTCACATCCTTAGTGATATCCAAGGTACTTGGATATTCAACTAAAGGAGGGAGATCAAGGGTCTTCACTTCCTTAGTGATATCCAAGGTACTTGAATATTTGACTAAAGGAGGGAGATCAAGGGTCTTCACTTCTTTAGTGATATCCAAGGTACTTGAATATTCAACTAAAGGAGGAAGATTGATAGGATAATCCATAGAGACTTCATGTACTATGGTAGGGATAGAGTTAGATGAATTCTCATTGTCTATCCATGGATTGCTTTTCATTAGAGGGTGCTCTTAATTCACTAATGATTCATCCTTTATCGGGAGAACATTGGAATAAAGAGAGGGTAGGTTGATGTGAAGGGATGTGTCAATGATTTCATCCTCTTGTACCAAAAATTCCTCGCATGTGGGAACAACTTTGGGAGAGGGATCATAAGATGAAATAGACAACATTAAGTTATCGTTGCATGTAGTAGAGACTAGATCCAAGGCATGGTCCTAACCTTTAGCAATAAGAGTCGTGGTGGAATGTCCAATAGAGATAAAGTCATCTAGAGATTCATCTAAAATATTGAAGTCATCACTACTAAATGATGCATCATATTTATTGTTCTCTATGAATTTAGTGAGATCATCTAATATTGAAGGATATATACCCATGAGAGTTGTGAAACTATCAAAATAAGATATATAATAAATGATTTCATATATGGAACACATAGAAATGTCAACATCATATATGCACGCTATTTGTTTTAATACTTGAGGATACTTATTAATGAATTTGGAGAAATTATCAATGTCTATGATGTATGCTAATAAAGCTTCCAAATATGAATAACAAGAAGCATCCATGATGAAAGTATGATAACTTGTTGCACACCCAAACACTGGTTTGAGGAAATTGGGTTTTTGAATAAAAACACACTAATTTTACTAAAAACAAAGTAAACACGATGTAAACAATGCTACACAACAAGGCAATGTGAATGTTTTTAGAGATTTGTAAATAGAGTGTGTAAACCCTTAGTGTTGAAATACACACTGTGTAATTTAAAAATATGCAGATTTTCAAGTACAAGTATGAAATGATGCAAAATTTTCAAATGAGCAATGAAAATATGCCTTAAGATGAATGCAAGATCTGAATTGAAAGATATTTATGATGAATGCAATGAAATAATACAAGTCTATGCTTGTTTATGAACCTAAAATGCTCAATTTTTTCACTTTTTTCAATGTAAATGTGCTAAAGATGCAAATGTAAATGCAAAAACTTACAATGCAGAAGCACTACAGTCCAAAATCAAATTTTAAAGAGTGTTTAAATGAGTAGTAAAATATGAAATAATATTTTAACTACAAACCCTAGCTTTTGGAATTACTAGGTTATATGAAAAAAATGCAAATTTCAATTAAAACCCTATCAAATGAGATATGCAAATGCAAGGTAAAAGATCATGAAATGACTAAATGCTGTAATTTATCTCAGATCTGATGTAAATATCAGAAAATTAAATGTTTTCAATGATATGCAAGGAAAATTGTGCAAACTATGCCTTATTGCAAGCCTAGAATGCTTATTGTTTTTTGATTTTTTCCAAATGTATGCAAGATTTTTGAATGTATGATGATGAATATGATATAGATGAATACAAAACTAATTACAACACTCAGCAAGATGAAATTTCAATAAAAACACAGATTCACCAAAATGTTATATGTGAAAAGAAGATAGGTTGAAATCTAGTTAAGATAGATTCAATCAAACCCTCCCTTCACATTAACATTCAAGGACATAAATTGAGCTAAGTCACTACTGATGCAAGAGGACTTAGCTACAGGTTTGATGTCACTATGGAATGATAAAGAAATATAGAATAGATTGATGAATTTGTTAAACCTTAGTCCAATTAAGCTTCAAACCCTAATTATATGAAATCGTATATAGACAAATGAAATATGACAGATGGTCACATAGGAAGGCACTAAATATAGATTAGAAACATACTAGGATTTAGATTTTTAGAGACGGAAACTTCAAGGACAACAGAGCATGTGCCCAAGTTTGATAGGGCAACTTTTATACGGACCTAAAATAATGATCTGTGTTGGATTGCAACCTACTTCTAAGTTTCTAAAAATGCTAGTCAAGAGGGCTACAAGGCGGGCACCCTAGTCCAGTAGGGTTGATTTTGTGCACTTTTCCTCCAAATCCTGAATGTTTATCCTTTGCTTTGATTCTCTTCAACTCCACTTCACCAAATCATGCACCTGTAACCTGCAATCACAAAGAGAGGGGTTTGGGGGTTGTGGTGTTTAGGAGCTTGCCTCGGTCAAGCCCTGAAATGGCATTTAAGCCTTCCAACACCGTTGTTAGATAGAGTGCGTGCCCTTGCAGGGAAGAGGCCAAATCCAATGATAAGATAAATTGATTGAAGCACAAATAAATGTCACCTTAGAGGTGAAACCCTCACGGAGATGAAGAGCCTTCAAATCATGAGGAGATGAGTTGATGAAGCCAAAGTTGCAACAAACACAACACAATTATGTTTTATAATACAATGAATGCCTTGAATGCTCTTTGCTTGATAATCATAAGTTTGACTTAATTGTCTAGGAGTCATCTAGAAGTAAAATGAAGTCATAAACCTATTTAAATATGCATTCCCGCTAAACATTTCTAATTCAAATTGAAAATGCCGACAAAGGGAAACCTTTTTAAAGGTCTTATGCCAACATCCAAAATTTAGGTCCTGACAAATCAACCTAGACTTGGGTGTGGGTGTCCAAGTCCCAAGGCATGATTTGAGTTTTGATTAAGCATTAAAGTGGACCCCTAGGCCCCATTTAACATGGGTTTCAGGGGAAATTGCTCTATGATAAGTTTTAAACATGCATAATGAAATTAAGGGGACCTAGGAGCTAAACTAGGAGGTAAAAAGTCAAAGGGAAATGTTTTACGACATAACAACATCAAAGGGGGGAGAATGAAAGTTGTACCTCAATAGGATCCATCATCATGTCTTTGGCACAGCCTTGGTGCCCCTTTTCATAAGGAGTCAAGGTGAAGTGGAATTGGGTTTGCCCATGAACACATGCTTGTAGACGGGATCCTTTTTCATGAATTTTGGCCCCACATACCTTGTGTATATTAGGGATGCCCTTAGTTTCCTTGTATAGCCTAGCTTAAGACCTTACTATCATCCTTTTTTGTGGTGCATCGTAAGCTAGTTAGGTCCAAGAAGTTACTCTTGCCATACTTCCAAGTGTGTTGAGATAGAGATAACTTTGGGCAAGGCTTTCACCTCCAAGGTAGTGGGTGCATAGGTGGTACATGACCTTACATTCCTTAGTTATCTGCCACTTGGTAGATAGTATATTGTGGGCCCATGGAGATTGACACACCACTTTAATAATCATAGGCTTGTTGATGTGCTTGGAGTGTTTTCTTGTGTAAAACCTGTGAATTGCCCTTAAATCCAAAAATTAAATCCAAACATGTTTGCAAACTTGTGCATGTTGTGTAGGAAATTTAATGTTTGCAATTTGCGTAAGGTCAAGCATTAAGCCAATCCACCTCATCCAAATTCCCCTTATCCATCTCATCCCCTAATTATCCATTTATCCAAATCACCCCTAATCTTCCTAGTCATCTACTCCCCCTAGCCACATCATCCTTAATCCTAATACATCATTATGGGACCTCATCCCAATCAATTTGCCTAATCCAATCAAAGTCTTACTCCTCATCCAATCAATCCACTTAATCATCTACCTAATCACCATCATACTCCCCTAATCAATCCCATCATTGAGCTTAATAAAATTTATCATCATTCTAATTACATCCTAATCCAACATCATTCCAATCCATTCATCCTAATCCAATCCCTAAATCACATCCTCATCCCTAATCCAAATCCCATTTGTCATCCTAATCATCACATCCATTCTCCATTATCAACCTTAATCCATCCTCCAACATGCACCTTAATTTAATCCTAATCATATCCTAATCCAATCATTATCCCTAATACAATTTCATCACTCATCTTAATCCTACTCTATCCCCATTCATCCCCTAATTCTACTCATGTCATTCCTAATCTCAATCCAATCCATTATCATAAATCAGGTCTTCTGCATTCATATCCCTAATCTACTTCTTAATCACCATCCTTATCCCTCATCAATTCACCTACCCTAACCTAATTTAATTATTCATCATAATACCCTAATCAAACCCCATCCATTACCTCATCATAATCATTTCATACCTATCTTAATCCAATCCACTATCCTGATTATCTCATCCATCATCTATTCTAAATTCCCTTTATCCATCTAATCCAATTTCATTCCAATCCCTAATCTATCTAGTCCATCCCTTGTAATCAAACCCATCATCCTAATATAATCCACCATCATCATTCTAATCCAATCTCATTTATCCATCCAATAATAGTCCTCATTAACATCCTAATCCCTCATCAACCCTTATCCCTAATCCAAACCCAATCCCTCAAGTTATCCACATCCCTCCAATCCAAATCAAAATAATTTTTATATCCACACACATATTAAGGTTCAATCCTTAGCCATTCAAAGTCATCAATTCCTTCAAACATCACATCATGCAAACTCATCACAAATATAACCCAAACATCATGAATCCATTTATTTTTATGAATCCTGTCATCATAACCATCCCACAAATCCTTTTAAAATCGATGATGATGAGAGTCTTGTTGATAAAGATGAATATGACGTTGATCACAATGATGATAGTCTTATTGATCAAGATGAGTGTGAAAATGATCCCCTTGATGACATCATAGAAATAAAGCTTTCCATAAGTTTCCATCACCCAATCATGCATAACCCAATACCTTTTGACCAAGATTTGGATAGCCCAAGCTATCTCACACCTCCTAAATTCATATCTATTGGTCATCCTTATGGCTCCTTGACAAGAGAAATCCATTTTATCAACCATCCATATCCTAACACTCATCATTATGCAAGGCTCCTATCACCTGCACCTCCTATCTACATCCTTTATCCTATTATCAATCACTCCATAAATCCATTCCCCATTCCAATATCACAACATCTCAACCCACCTTTTTGGGTTTTCTCCAAGGACTCCTAGCAACGAATCTCAAGCCACATCACAAAAATGACATTGTGAAGCCATACTTCCCTATTAATCCAGTACCATCTAAGTGTGTCATTGATGATTCCATCACCCACCTCACACCCATCCAAGTCATTCAATCTTCCCAATAGTCCATCCAATCCAACATCCATGAGCATAAAAAATCCCTTGCACATCCATATGCGCCACTTGAGGAGTTTATCCAAACAGTTGAAGCTAAACACTCCTCCCCATCACATCATCCATTCAAATCTAGGTATGTCAAGCACTTGTTCCAAAGCATGCTAAAAGATCACCTCCTCCAAATAAATATCCAAGCATCCACACTAATCCCTTCCACGATCCCATACCTATGCATATCCCCCCATCCCCAAACCATCACCCTATCACCTCGGTCTTGATACCTTTCTTTGTGGTGATCCTCTTGCAGTAGAAGAAGAATTTATAGTCACCGCCAATCCCTCCCCACAAATAATAATTAAACTTAAGGAAAAATAAGGAAAAATTAAAAATAATAATTAAACTTAAGGAAAAATTAAATATCTCACCAAGGCCAAATAAATTGACCCTACAAATAAATATTAAAATTCAAAAATAATTAAATGTCACAAAAATAAACTTCAAAATTAAGTCCGTTAATAAATATAGTTTCGACATTATATTTATTAACTAACTCAAAAATAATGGATAAAGGGAAAAATTAGAATACCTTTCCCCGTAAAAAAAATAATTAAACTGATTAAAATTTAAAAAAATCAAGTAAAAGTCCTCCCATCACAAGGACCTAAAATGCACTAAGGAAAAAAAAATAAATGTCCCGATTAAATAAATTACAAAGGGAACACACTTCCCATTTAAAACAAAATTAACCCATTCCCCTAAAAATAAAAATCCCACAAGACATTAAATCCAAAGCCCAAAGGAAATAATTGATTTAACTTAAAAAGAAAAGAAATCACAAGGAATGCAAAAATAATAAAAAGGCCAAAAGGCAAGAGAGAGGGGAGTTTTAAATTCCATGCACAAGAATAATTGAGGGATTTAAATAAATTAGAAAAGACTAATTTCCTCTCATTCCCATTCAACCCTAATTGATATATTTTATTAGTTTCCCAAAAGGAAACCCTAACCCTATTGTCCATCATATTCTATTGTTTCCTTTTCATTCTTTCTTTTGTTTTCCATTTTGCCTCTCTATCACTTTTGGTTTTCACTTTTGTAGGTTGAAACAATCCTTCATGGCTTCCAAGGAATGCACAAAGGTATACACATTGAGTATACCCCATAGGGTTTGTGTAAATGTTATATATATATACTTATGTGTTGCAGATCGAAGATATAAAGCGGACAAGAGCAAGGCCGAATGGCAAGAGAGGGCGACGAGGGTCTGAAACTGCCGCCACCACCATGGACTGCGGAAGGAGGGTCTGTGCTATGGTAAATGGTGTGGGGATGGGGCTGAGCCCCCACCCACATGCTTGGGTGTGGGTGGGGGCTTGGGCCCCTCCCCACACCCGCGTACTAAGGAGAGATGGGTGGGTAGCGGTGAGACCTCCGTCCACCCACAGTATTTTCTTTTAAAAAAAAAAACTAACTCTGAAATACAGTTTGCCCTTGTTAAAATTCATTCACTTTCTTATGTTATTTGATAGCTAAACTCAGTTTATTTAACGCCTGTTATATATATACACACACACACACACACACATGCATATCTCTTTTTTTTGTTAAAATAGTAGCATCATATATACATATTTATATATATTTTCACAGTTACATGCATAAGTCCTTTTTTTTGTTAATAACAATAACATTAAATATATGTATATATATATATATTCTAACCAGAAATATATATATATATATATATATATATATATATATATATATATTACATGTACATATATGTACACAAAACACACAATAGAACATCATAACCAAATTTATGACTTATCAAAACTATTTGGATATGTACAAATTAAATAAACAGATTTACTAAATTTCTTTTTTGACAGAATGATTATAACATAACCACATATTTTCTTTTGACAACAACTATATATATATTTTTTGAAGTAAAGAACACCAACTAAATATAATTTCTTTTGACAAACTTTCCAAAAAAAACACATAACCACAATAACAAAACAATGAACATCTATTTTCTTTTCTATTTAACATACAACCATTTTAGAATACAGCGAATATGATTTCATAGATGGAAGTAAAATAAACAGCTATAATTCTGGTGTCAACTTTCCAATAACAATAGGCACATCAGCAAGCTTATAGCAACAGTTTTTGAATAGATTTTGAAGAATACTCACAATTTATTTTCTTACATCTATAAGCACAAAAGATAGTAAATAAAATTTGACCAACATTACAATAAAAAATACTTCACATTTACATTTCTCTACAATAGCATGGACAATGGTTCACAATAATTTGCCAACAATACACTAAGGCCTCCAAGGCCATGGCTCACAACAGCCAACAAAATAATATTGCAAAAGAGGTGAAAATGAGCTTCTCCAAGCTCCATTTCTCCCACTAAAAACCTGCAAGAAGCAACACAACAAAAAGGAAAACCAAGCCACTACGAAATGCCCTCCTCCCTACCGTAGACCCGCAAGTGGGTCACCCTCGAGCTAGGGAGGTAGGAATCACATGGTTGCACACACACACCACAACAATCAACACAAAAACAACTCAACAATAACCCAAGGATTAACACATAATAAAACTCATGAAAATGAGTTTGATGGGGGTAGGGAATGGACCCCTCTACCCAAGAGGCCACTCCAAGATCTCAAAACACCAAGTCTCAAGGCCTCAAGCCAAAACCTCCAAAACACATATCTCCAAATAACTCAAAAACTATCATGGCACTCTTGCCATCAAAATGATCTCAACACCAAGAAAAAGCCCTCGAGGCTATAAGTAGCACAAATATGGAGGTGACCTCGAGGAGGTTCTCTCTCCCCTACCCCATACAATTTGAGCCTTGCCTCCAAATGGAGGTGCTCTCACCAAACTCCCATCCCACATAAAAATGAAAACAACAGACAACAAAAATCCACAAACACAACATAAATGAATATGCAAGGGTAAATGAACATAGTCATGGAGCTTACCTTCCAAATCCCTAAAAATGGAAACACATTTGGTGAAGAGCTCCAAGCTTCTCTAAATATTCCAATCTCCAAAATGTTCTCTAACTCCCCAAAAGAAACTCCAAGAATAGAAAGAAAAATCCAAAATGCAAGAACCCCACACTCCTCAACAAGAGGAGGTAATATAGGCCTTCTAAATTGGCCTTGAGGAATGAGAAGGTGGCACTTCTCACCTTCTCCTTCCTCTTCTCATGCCACTTGCAAGGGAGAGGAAGTGTGAGGGTGACAAGTGTCACCCTCCAATTCCATCCCAATCCTCACCTTATCCACTTGTGCTCTCACACATGTGTGAGAGACCAAGTGGTGAGGTGGCAATTCCCTTCAAGCCTCTATGAGGATAAGGGATGCCATATGGCACCCTCTTATTCTCCAAGAGAGCCATCTCCCTCCAAGATGCTCTCACACGTGTGTGAGAGTCTTGGAGACCTCCCAAGTCTTCTTGGTGAAGGGATCCCCAAACTTTGGGAAGGGAGATGAGTCTTTCCCAAAGAATGACTCATCTCCCACCCTTAGCCATTTCAAAATTCGTCACTTTGGCTAAACCTCAGTTTAGAGTGACCAAAAGTGAGTTACCCCAAGGTTTAGTTAGTCAAAATTGACCCTAGATCCATGGGTAACCACCTAGGGTAAGTTTTGGGACACTAACGTTTACCTAGGGAGTCATAAATTTACTTTAAATGGCCCAAAAATAAAAACAATACAAAATGGTGTAAAACAATAAAAAATATACAACACATGATATAAATTAATTTAAATAGAGGGGTACTAGGCCAAAATAATAAAACCACAAGTACTTAAACAACATTCAAATCAAACGTGATCCTCATCCCTCTTGGGAATGGATCGGTTTCATAGGGAATAACATATGTGTGAATACTACCTCTAATTTCCTGTGGCCTGGGAATATACTCCTGCACATCTAGATCAAGTGTCAATCATATCATGAATAATCATAGCTGAAGCAACTGGAATTAAATTCATGCCATTGAATACAACATTAATCACCTACAACGTAATTCAAGATTAAACTACATTTTCTATCTAATGTCACATAATCATCATTACATAAAGAACTAGAAATCACATCAATAAACATCATCTAATATATCTCACATGTCTAGTCTCAACATAGCATCAAAATATGATCAAATCAAATCAACATATGTCTAATCAATGTCAAAACAAAATCATGAGATATAATCAAATCTGCATAATGGACCAATAGTCTCTAAAAGTATGATAATGTCATCAACTGAAATGTAAAACAATCAAAATAAGGAAGGAAAAATAATTGGCCTCATAGTACCACCTTCACCAACCCTAAGAGAGCTTCTCATCTCAAAACAGATGCCTCATGTCACTCATCTATAAAGTTTTCTACCATCCCCCTCCTTTATTATACCACTCCAAAAAGTTTACTTCCATCTCCCCTCCTTCATCATACCAATCCGAAAATTTTGCCGCCATCCCCCCTCCGTTATCATACCAATCCAAAAAAATTTCCACCATCATACCCATCCAAGAAGTTTTCCACCATCCCCCTTCCTTTATCATACCAATCCAGCAAGTTTTCTGCTATCCCTCCTTCCATGCACAAATCTAGTCCTCCTTCCATCCATAAATTCCCTAATCCATACCAACACACACACACAGACACACATCATTAGGCCTATTCCAAAACGATAAATCTATCACCCAACTCATGGGCTTACATGATGAAACCTCCCCAAGGGACCACCACATCAACTTTGGAAGCAATTTGGATGCATCTACATATGAAGCAAGGAATTCCCACAAATCTAAAGATCACCATGTTGTAACACCTCGACATGCAAAACCAAATTCAAATCTGATCCAAAATCCTAATGGACCATAAAGGCCACATTGTCCCACCACTAAAAAATGCAACACAAAATGATGCGGGTCCCAAAGCAAACAAAAGAAATAAATGCAATTCGAGCATCCAAATTTGTACCCCCAAAATCATAATCCACCTCTCCAAAGTCCCACTCCATTCCCCTATCCCAAATACCTATCTTCTATCCTGCACCCAATCAAAAAATCCCAAAAATCTTAAGTCCATTTGGGTCCCCAAATCTCCAACACAACAATCCCCAAATCCCCATCCCAACCCCAAAATTTGAAATCAAGCATTCCTACTCATCCCCAACATCACCCCAAACCTCAAAATCCACCATCCCATCCCATGCAAATCCAATTGCATTATCCCTTATGGTGTGTACAAATGTTGGTCCTAGTTCCCCTTGGTCCCATGCACTTTCCTCATACCTCTATCCTCCCATCCTTCCCTAATCATATCCATTATCCCCCATACATCCACAATTGCATCCTTTTACTCTATGCCTTTGCATAATCATTATCCCTTCATCCTCCATCCAATCTACCTTCCCTCCCCATTCTATGGCAACATCCTCTAAACATTAGAGCTACAGTGGTACCATGTTTCCATTTTGGCAAGGCCCACTTAGGAACCAATAAGGTCCCTATCCACATCAATGAGCGTAGTGACATTTGACATGGTTCATATGTCATAGTCCTTTAAGATGGGATATTCTCAACTTGGTATGGAAACAAATGCTTGAGTCCCCCATTCCCATATAAAAATCTATCCATACATTCCCCCTTAACCTATAATATTCAAAAATCCACAAAAAATATAAAAATATTAAAAATCAAAAAGAGTAAATAGAAAAAAGTACCATGATGAAAAACCCATCGTGGGTATCATGCATAATCTACTATCAAAAAGCACCCTACACTTGGGGGCAAGTCTCACCTATCCTATCATTCCTATCCATCCCATCCATTATCTCCATATCTCCCCCTTTATATCTAATCCATTCATCCTTCCCCCTTGACAAAGATAGGGGCATCAATGTTAACACATGCTTTGGAAACCTCTTGGCATATACCCATCTTCAACGTATCCTACAACATCCATCTCACCTAAGCATCGTAGTACCTCATCATGAGCACCATATATCAAGTGGGGCATGTTATTCCTCTATGATGTAGTCCTTGGGGATCACATCCTAAACCTCTCTGTCCATCCATCCCATCAACTATCGACCAATCCCCCAATCACCTCATCCACATCATCTCACCATCCCTCACCTCTTGCCTTGGTTTTCCCTTGTCATTGGTATCCATCCAAAGGCTATTTAAACACAGTCCAATGCAATCATCCCTCCCATCAATTCAAATCTCCCACCAATCCAAATATTGCAATCAAATCCTAATCCACTCATATCGTGTTCAACAAGCTATACCAACTCACCCAATCTCATTCATAAATCTTGTTCCTAGCCTTGTTGCAAGCCTTCATCCTTGTTAGTCATCATCATCATCAAGATGTATCATTCCCAATCCTCATGTTGTTCTTGGGATATATCATTCCCACATCAACAACACTATCCCTCATCCTTATCAATAAATCACTCTTTGGCTTGTCAGCTACACCAGGGGCAACATCGTGTTTTTCTTTGAATCATTTTGTGCCTTCTTTCTTACTTGTTTGTGTGCATTATCATTTTATCTTTCATCTGCATCGATCCTTGTAGCCTACTTGCCATAATAGTATCATGGTCTTCCATATCATGGTGCTATACAACATATGTTTGCTTGTGACCTTGTCGATTGTCTCATCACAATTCTCACCAAGGCCATCCAACACCTTGTGATGTGCTGGGGCATCCTTTTTGTTAGTCATATGCATGTGATCATACATCATCACCTTGGTTCCTTATACCATGGTGCATAACATCTCATGCTATATCAAATAAGGTTGCTCAACCCAATGCAACATGATCTATCATCCAATCCCCATATTCATTTCTTCACTCAATCATTTCCATCCATCACACTCAACCTATTCTCTCTAATTCTGTATCTAATCATTTCCCTCTCTTCATTCATTTCAAGAGCAAACTTGTATTCTTCCAGCCCACCTGTGCTCTCAAGGGGGCATCCCTTATCTATTTACTAACATCAATTTCCCTCAGCCGACTGGGGCATCTTGTCTCCCCCTTCATCTCATCAAGCACTATGTTTTATCTTTCTTTGAAATGATGCTACTATCACAATACCATCTCAAAGAGGGGCAAAATAGACACCTAAAATTAACCACTACATTATGACTGAACTCATGCTATTAATCTCATATCCATTCCTGCACTAATTAATTAATTATTTAATTAATTAGGTTATCCCTCCCCCATCAGGATAATTAAACAATTTTTATTCAATTAGCCTATCCTAATGTTAGTTAATTAAATAAATCATTTTATTTAATTAACTAGGCTAAATCCACATCATGTATTTCCTCTAATTAAAAAATTCTCTTTCCTAAAATCCACATCATCAATCAAATTTTCATCCTAGCCCTCCATTCAATCTTTTAATCCTTACCCTCCATTTCACACATGTGACCCATGTGACTCACACATGTGTGAGAAAATCCACGTCACATTCACTCTTCCCTATGTCTCTCTCACATGTGTGGGAAAGTCCACATGTCACATTCACTCTTTCCTATGCCTCTCATACATGTGTGAGAAGATCACTTATCACGTCCACTCTTTC
This sequence comes from Cunninghamia lanceolata, assembly GCA_027924645.1. NCBI lineage: Eukaryota > Viridiplantae > Streptophyta > Pinopsida > Cupressales > Cupressaceae > Cunninghamia > Cunninghamia lanceolata. Next base: position 7,740,751 of record BSBN01000677.1, on the reverse strand, counting down.
CTATGCCTCTCACACATGTGTGAGAGGATCACAAGTGTCATAATCACATTTGTGAGAAGTCTCATCACACATCCCTATGTCTCCTCTCACACATGTGTGTGAGCTTGCACAAGATCCTAAAATGTACCTTTCAATCATCACCCTCCATCTTCTCCTAGAAAATCTTGTCCATTCATGTCCTCTCAATCCAATCCTTATCATGAGTATCAATCAAGAGATGCCACTTGGAGGCTTCTCTTTCACCCTCTCCTCTCAATGATTCTCATCCATTGATCTTTCAAACTGATCTCATCCATCCAATCCTCATCCCAAAAATCTATAAATTTGACTCCCCTCAAGCCATTTCCAAGCAAGTTTGGAATACAAAAGGCATGCTACTGGGATTCAAGAAACCAACATACAATATCATAAACACACATCCATTGGAGCACATCTAGTAAAGAAAGGTTTACATTTGATGTCATTCATTTGATTTCATCTCGTATTTGCATTCCTTTCGCTCTAATCCTAGTTTAACTAAAGTGTGAAATAGGATTTTGCATTAGTGTTAGATTTCTATTCATTTCACATTTTGAGCTCTTCAGCCTCTATCTATTCCAAGACAGAAGCAGGAGGAGGTATTCATGGACTTCATCCTAGATTTTCCCAAATATGAAAGAAAAATGTTATCATGGTTGTTGTGGATCGAATCACAAAATGTGCACATTTTTATGCATTGTCACACCCAATCATAGAAAGCACTATAGCAACAAGTGTCACATCCCCAATTTTTGTCTTGCTAATACTTTTTACTTTTACTTGGACATAAGTAAATCTATTTTGATGTTTAGATTAATATCAAGGAAAGACAGATTCTATTGAATGTCATTTATGGAATTATGGAAATGAATATGTTATATCAATTTAATAATTGCATTATGTGAATTTGGTTTATTATTTATATAATGATACACTGATCGTAATCTATTGATTTCAAGTTTTATACAGGATTACAGGTTTCATATGACTCTTAGAGAAAAGAGAGAGAGAGAGTATCTTTTGAAAAGAGAAATATAGACCTTGGATTACGAGTGATTATTTGCCAAAATGAGTATAAGTGTTTAACAAAAATGTGAACCAGTATCGATAGAGGTAAGTCATGTTTTGTCAACATAGCTTTTGAGTCTATTTGACAAGTAGTCGATATCTTTTGATTCTTTTCTAGGCAAGTCGTTTGTGTGTCGACATTGTCGTTTGTAAAGGAAATGACATCTTCTAAGTAGAACGGTGTCCATTTATGATTAACGTAAATATTACATCATCATTGTCGCAAAATTGTTATGTTAGTACCCTTGAGTCATATAAGGTTTTTTTGTTGACATTAAATGTCATATGACGATCTCATCAAGCCAAGTTGATGTGATTTAATGAAAGACTGTGAAAGGGAGACAAGCTCGACCCTTTCACATTATTTGTAAGCTTTTCGACTTATTATATATATATATATATATACATTGATCAAAGCCTAAATGATCAAGTAGGGTTGGTGTCATGATTAAACCATATTTAATTATATAAACAAATATATGTATGCATGAATTTGAGGTTAATACCTCATAATTATTAATGCTTGGTTATGGAGTAGCCGTAGGGTTGCAAATAGGAATGCCTTCATTTGTATTAAGTGATGGATCGAATCACTTAAGGTGATCATTAAATGATCAACGGTGGCTTAAATGATATGTCGGCCTTATTGGAGAGGAGTTTGTGGTGTTTCAAACCACATTTGATATACTCCATGTGTAGGACGTTTCTCCCCATCAACATTTGTAAAGCCTTACATCTTTTGAGGTATCAGTTGTAACCAAAAATAGTATGTGGACTGTACCTTGTATTCATTTTGCCCCTAACTGTAATCGTGGGAGAGAAAAGATAGGATGACTCATTAAGAGTTGTGCTTGAGTCTTTAAAGGAACGATTCAGTAAGAGTTGATGCATTATTATTCGGTGTTAATGTTTTGGAAGGATCGCTGTGAGCAGCAGAAGATAGATAACCAATTTTGAGTAGGAAGTAAACATCGGTTTTCTTAGGCGTCCATTGGAGTATTCTATCTACAACTCTTTCTTATCTTAAGTCGTCGCTACCAGGTATCTTTCCTACCTTGTGTGCATTGAAAGGCATTGAAAATTTGAATGTTCTTTTATGTTATCCATTGTAGTGCCCTATTGTAGATAATCGATTATGCCATTATCGCTTATCCATTCAATTCTATGTGCATTTGCTCAAACCAATAGAGTCAACTGTATCCAACAAATGATAGAGTCATTAGTAAAACTGTAGAGTTAACTTAAAGGAATTCAGAGAGCATCAATTAAGCCTAGAAGGCCAATGCATGCTAATATAAATGAATTCTATATTATAGTACTCTGAGCCGAATGTTACTTTTTTTTTTTTTAAATGGTTAAACAAGTCAAACTTTTACATGGTGAGTAAATGATCATTACAAATCGTATGCTGAAGAAGGTTATTTTAGTTATCATGTGCCTTGTAAACCAATCGCTCTAATGATTGAGATTCATCATATAGTAGGTCGATTATATTGTTATAAGTTAATCATGTAATAGACTTTCGATGATATTAGTGCAAATGAAACTTTGATAGGTAAACTCTTTAGTAATGAGTAATACAGTTTAATCATTAAGCTGTGTTATTATCATTTTAAACCATTCTTGTTTTAGTCTATTTATCTATGACAAAACAATTTTCTATCCAAAAGAACTTAGATTCTTAGTAATCCGTGGAAAACTATCTTATATCCAATCAAGTGATAGAAAAATTAAGAATATTTTGATAGAAGAAAAAAAGGTCTATAAGACAAAACTTATTATCTATTTTATTAATCTTGTTGAAGTTAGTCTTTCTAAACCATTATGATGGTATAGATTAGTCTAAACTAGAAAATGACCGAGTATGGAAACAGATATAAGTATATATAGTGATTATCAATGATATCGTGATAGAGGGAATAGAAAGTACTCGTACTCCTTTTTGTAGAAGGAGATATCTATTATAGAACCATATTATTCTTAATCTTGATTGAGTTAACCTAGAGGTCATTTTTAAACCTTAGTCTCATAGTTATGAGATATGGTTATTTTTGTGAAATATAGGTTTATTAGAGGTTGTAATGAAAACCCTAGTATCAAATATGAAAAAAAATGATTAGAACTTGTCTAAAGTCGAGTAGACTATGGTCATGGAAGATATTAAGACTATTTACATAAACATATTTGGTGAGAATAAACTGCAAGAATATGATAGTATCCAAGTCGAGTAGGTGTGGGCGAACATTTCGACCACGTTCATTATGAACGTTATTGATATTAAAACTTTGGCCAAAGTAACGCATTCACTTTCTGCATGCATTGTTAGTTCACTGTATCTGGATTGCACAACCTATTGGAAATCATACTTAGCTAGAGGGTATCTAGGGTTGTATGATTGATAGAGTTGTGTAGGATACAACACTATGTACTCGGGAAGGCAAATTACCACTGGTCACCTTTGGTCTATATTCCTCGTGAAGGGTAGGGCCACTTCCTATGTGGAAGATGTGTGGGAGATCGCCGGTCTATGGATGGAGGTAAATCATTGGGAGGATACTCTCTCTCTCCAGCAGAAAACATGCCAAGGCTTGTGATAAAGATGTCAGATATTCAGAAGTAGTAATTATTCCAAATTTGTTTATGAAATTGATTTACTATTGCAAATATTGTAATTGAGAAAGACAATATGATATATTGTATTATGTAAGAGAATCTTGCAAATTGTTGTTACTTGATTCTATGTTAAATAAAAGAAAAATTTTCTTTCAATTTTTACCTTGTTGAATTACTCTATGGTAAATTCTTGACTTTATTATGTTTTTAAAACATGGATGTTACATATGGTATCAAAACTACCAGGTTCAACACTAGGGCTTATGAGACCACTATGCTTACCTGTAGTCAACATTATGCAGTTAGCGAATGTTTGAAAAATTTTGTGCCAAGATGGTACGTCTTAAGAAGACAGCGAGAAAGTCAGTTAATATGAGTCAACATTTCCTTAAAGCAAAAAGAGAACGTGAAGCCATTATTAAAACTTTTGAGGGAACTAATGATGACAGTGACATTTGGTTAAATGATACTGAAACCCTCGCGAATGCCTTAACTCGAATTAAGCGAGTGAGAAGGGAAAACATTGAAAGAGTTAAGATCACTACTAGAATCATAGAATACATGTCAGATGAGGATACAACTATGGTTAGACGAGATCCCTACATACCCCCATCTGCTAAGATTATAGAAGTTAGGTCCGATAGTGAGTCAGAAGGTTATATACCTCGAGATTATGTATCTAAAAATGAATCTGAAGGATATACTCATCTTGAGCATGACTTTTGAAGTCATTTCTTGTATAAATAAAGAATTTTCTTTACTCTTGAAATTAAATAAATAAAGAAGAGTTGTTTTTGTACCAAACTATTGTTTGATTTGAGTTTATTATGTTTTGATTTAATGGGATGCATTATAATCATGAACTAATAGACAACTCAATATTCTCAGGTGTGAGAAAAATGATAAACATGCTTCAGACAAGAATTTAAGGAGAAAGTCAAGAGGGAAACCATCCACCAAATAATAAATTGGACTAGATCATAACCATGCTTGAGGAAACTAAAAAAAGACTGGGTGATTTGGAAAAGAAGGTGGATGATAAAGGTAATTTTGAGGGAGGAGGCAAAAACTCTCATGGAGAAAGTAGAGAGAATCATGAAGATCAAAGTAAGAGTACGGAACCTCATAAAGAGGCAAGGGATAGACTGACCTCAGAACTCTCTAAGGATATGAAGAAGGTCACTCCACCAAAATTTGATGGAAAGGTGACTGGAGATGCAGTAGAAGCTTGGTTGACAAAAATGGAAAAATATTTCGAGATAAGAAATTACTTGGAAGTAACCAAGGTAGTTTGGGGAGCATTCCAACTAGCAGAAGAAGCATCCACTTGGTGGATGAATAAGAAGATGGAATTGAATTTAAGCTCTCTAAGGGTAACTTGGGATGAGTTCGTGGAGCGCTTTCACAAGAGATGGCTAGCACAATTTTATTTTGATCAGAAATTGACTGAGTTTTAGAATCTTCATCAAGGAGACATGATAGTGGTGGAATATGGAGAAAAATTCACCCATCTTCTGAAATATGTGCCTCAGTATCAAAAAGATGAGAGATTTAGGATCAAAAAATTCATCATGGGTTTAAATTCTTGAATAGGTGGAGAAGTGGATGTACATGGTCCCACAATAATGGATCAAGTGTACAAGAAGGCGATCAAGCAAGAACAAATGCTAAAATCCATCTCAGCTTATTATGACAGAAACCACAAGAGATTTAATGGAACTCCTTCTAACCAACCATTCAAGAGAAGAAATGATAAGAGCTATGAGAACAAGAGAAAAGATAAAGGAACTCAGAAGAATAGGGGTGGACCTTGAAATGAGAAGAAGAATGGTAATTACAAAAGGAATGAGGATAACAATGGGAATACTTTAGATAAGGGAGGACCCATTGGAGGATGCTTTACTTGTGGAGGCAACCATTATGCTAATCATTGCCCTAACAAGAATCAAAATGGTCAACAAAGAGGTACTGCACTACCTACTCAACAAGAAGCATTCCAGCAAAGGATTCATGCAGCTCTTGACAATCGTCAAGCAGAGTATCAAATCACAACCATTGAAATGACATGTACTTTATTTGGAGTCCCTATATCTATTTTGATTGATACAGGAGCAACTGAAAACTTTGTTTCTCCTAGAATTTTGAATAAGTTTCCTAGAAAAGTTGGGTTCATGTCTAAACCTTGGTCAGTATAATATGCTAACCAATCTAAGGCTCAGGTAGAGCAATGTTTGTTTGAGGCCAAGATTGATCTCCCTAGTTTCACAACGGAAGTAAATCTGTATGTAGCCCCCTTAGGTTCCTATGTTGTAATCCTAGGAATGAGCTGGTTATGGAAGCATAGAGCTAAGGTTGACTATTTTTCAAAAACAGTTGAATGCTTAGATGATTTGGGAGACCCAAATCCATGGAATTCAAAGAGAAGTAAAGATTAGACCTATCTCTGCTAAGCAATTGAAAAGGGCTAGAAGAAAAGGTTGTCAGTTGTTTGTAGTTAAAATGGAACAAGTGGAGGCCCTAGTTCATCTTTTGGAGAAAAGTATCCCTTTCTTCAGGATTTTCAGAATGTTTTTCCAGAAGAACTTCCAGGATTGCCTCCCAAGAGGGTTTTTGATTTTGCAATTGATATTAAACCAGGATTTGAGCATATATCAAAAGCACCGTACCGTATGAGAACTACGGAGTTAATGGAATTGAAAGCCTAATTACAAGAAATGTTGGCAAAAGGTTTGATTAGACCCAGTGTTTCACCATGGGGTGCTCCAGTTATTTTTGTTAAGAAGAAGGATGGAACCCTTCAGTTATGTATAGATTATCATATGCTTAATAAAGCAGTGGTAAAGAACAAATATCCTTTGCCACGTATTGATGGTCTCTTTGATCAAATGCGAGGAGCTATTGTATTTTCAAAGATTGATTTGTGATCAGGATATCATCAGTTAAGATTAAAGGATGAGGATATTCTTAGACAACTATTAGAACTAGATATGGGCACTATGAGTTCATAGTGTTACCATTTGGTTTGACAAATGCCCCTACCGCATTCATGAATCTCATGAATAGTGTATTCAGAGATTGTTTAGACAAGTTTGTTTTAGTCTTTCTGGATGATATACTCATTTACTCTAAGAATGAAGAACATCATCGGCATTTGCAATTGGTTCTGCAACGGTTAAGGGAACATAAGCTATATGAAAAACTGTCAAAGTGTACATTCTTTGAAAAAGAGATTCAATATCTAGGACATATTATATCTACAAATGGAATATCTGTTGATCCTACAAAAATTGCAGCTATTCTGGATTGGCTTGTACCCACAAATGTGCACGAGGTGCGTAGTTTCATGGGCCTGGCTGGCTATTATAGAAAGTTTCTTTTAAATTTCTCTAGTATTGCTAGTCTAATCACTTCCCTACAAAGGAAAGGAAAGCGATTGAATGGACAGACAAATGTTAGGAGGCATTTGATCTCTTAAAGGAAAAGTTAACTTTAGCTCCAATTTTGAAGGTTCCTGACCCCAAAGGATAATTTGAGGTAATTATAGATGCCTCGGGAGAAGGATTAGGAGGAGAGCTTATGCAAGATGGGAGAGTCATAGTATATGAGTCTAGAAAATTGAAATCCTATGAGAAAAATTATGCACCACATGATCTAGAATTGGCAGTAGTAACTCATGCTTTGCAAATGTGGAGGCACTATTTGTTAGGGAAAACCTTTGTACTTAAGTCAGACCATCAAAGTCTTAGGTATATTTTCTCTCAACCACATTTGAATGCCTGACAAAGGAGATGGTTAGAATTGATATCTAACTATGACTTTGAGATAAACTACATTAAAGGAAAAGAGAATAGAGTACCTGATGCTTTGAGTCATAGAAGACATATATCTTCTATTTTCTCTATTTGTGGAAATTTCAAGGATTCAGTGCTGCAGAATTTGTCTGGTGATGAATATTATGAGCAGGTTAAGCAGGCTCTGGAAGATAATCCTAAAGACCCAAGGTATGATGGGTTTCTATTTGAGTCAGATGGACTATTGAGGTTTAGAGGTAGAATGTATGTTCCTAATTCAGCTGGATTAAGGGATCTAGTTTGGAAAGAAGTTCATACCGCACCATATTTTGGACATCCGGGAGTGACCAAACTTCTAGTGGATGTTAAACCTCTTTATTTTTGGAAGGGAATGAAGAATGATGCTACAATATTTGTAGCAAGTTGCTTAGAATGTCAGAGGGTAAAAGCAGAACATCAACATCCAACATGATTGTTGTACCTGCATGATGTACCAAAGTGGAAATGGCAAGTTATAAGTATGGATTTTGTTCAAGGTCTTCCTATGTCTAGGAATAGACACGATGCCATTTTAGTTGTGGTTGATAAACTCACGAAGGTAGCACATTTCATACCAGGAAATTTGACTGATGGAGCACCAGTGTTAGCTCACAAATTTGTACAAGAAGTGTTTAGATTGCATGGCTTCCCTGAAAACATTATTTCAGATAGAGATGTGCGTATAACATCAAGGTTTTGGCAAACTTTGTTCTCTACTCTAGGGACTAAACTCAATGTGAGTATAGCTTATCATCCTGAAACTAATGGGCAAATTGAGAGAGTTAACCAGGTTTGAGAAGATTTGTTGTGAATGTATTGCATGGATCAACAATATAAGTGGGAAGAATATTTACCACTTGTGGAATTTGCTTACAATAATTCCTATCATTTCGCTATTAAGATGGCGCAATTTGAAGCATTATATGGAAGAAGATGTAGAACTCCTATAAGCTAGGATAAGCTAGAAGATAGGATTAGAATCAGACCAAAAATGCTAGTTGAAATGGAAGAAAAAGTTAAACTGATCAGAAAAAGATTGGTAGAAGCTAATGATAGACAAAAGAGTTCTGTAGATGCCAAGCGTGTACCAAAACAATTCTCTGTTGGAGAGAAATTTCTCTTGAGAGTCAAACCTCAGAAAAGTTCTATTAAGTTTGGGAAGTCTTCTAAACTAGCTCCTCGTTATGTGGGACCCTTTGAAGTACTCGAAGTGGTCAATCCAATTGTCTATAGAATTGCTCTACCACCGGCTTTGTCTAGAATGCACAATGTTTCAAGTGATAATCATATTTGAAATTAGAATTCTTTATAGATGCAGGACCCAGGGGTGGTCATGATCGAGCCACTCAAAGTGTTAGAAACACGCAAGCTCCTCTTGCATAACAGAGAGGTCTTGCAGTGCAAGGTCCAATGGGACCAATATGCTAAGGACAATGCTACATGGGAGGACTACCATGAATTTTATCAGAAGTTTCCTCATTTATTTAATATTTTTACCAATTGAAAAAAATTAACTTGCTTTTTAGTTACATTTTGATACTTTATATCATCGAGGACGATGAATCTTTAGGGGAAGGATATGTTACATCCCCAATTTTTGTCTTGCTAATACTTTTTACTTTTACTTGGACATAAGTAAATCTATTTTGATGTTTAAATTTAAAATCAAGGAAAAACATAGATTCTACTGAATGTCATTTATGGAATTATGGAAATGAATATGTTATATCGATTTAATAATTGCATTATATGAATTTGGTTTATTATTTGAATAATGATGCACTGATCGTAATCTGTTGATTTCAAGTTTTATACATGATTACAGGTTTCGGATGACTCTCAGAGAAAAGAGAGAGAGAGAGAGAGAGTATCTTTCAAGAAGAGAAATATAGACCTTGGGTTACGAGTGATTATTTGCCAAAATGAGTATAAGTGTTTAACAAAAATGTGAACCAGTATTGATAGAGGTAAGTCATGTTTTGTCAATATAGTTTTTGAGTCTATTTGACATGTGGTCGATATCTTTTTATTCTTTTCTAGGCAAGTCGTTTGTGTGTCAACATTGTTGTTTGTAAAGGAAACGACGTCTTCTAAGTAGAACGGTGTCCATTTACGATTAGAATAAATATTACATCGTCATTGTCGCAAAATTCTTATGTTAGTACCCTTGAGTCATATAAGGTTTTTTTGTTGACATTAAATGTCATATGATGATTTCATCAAGTCAAGTTGACGTGATTTAATGAAAGACTGTGAAAGAGAGACAAGCTTGACCCTTTCACATTATTCATAATCCTTTTGACTTATTATTATTATATATATTGATCAAAGCCTAAATGATCAAGTAGGGTTGGTGTCATGATTAAACCATATTTAATTATATAAACAAATATATGTATGCATTGATTTGAGGTTAATACCTCATAATTATTAATGCTTGGTTATGGAGCAGTCGTAGGCTTGCAAATATGAATGCCTTCATTTGTATCAAGTGATGGATCAAATCACTTAAGGTGATCATTAAATGATCAACAATGGCTTAAATGATATGTTGGCCTTATTGGAGAGGAGTTTGTGGTGTTTCAAACCACATTTGATATACTCCCTGCGTAGGACGTTTCTCCCCATCAACATTTGTAAAGCCTTGCATCTTTTGAGGTATCGATTGTAACCAAAAATAGTATGTGGACTGTCCCTTGTATTCATTTTGCCCCTAACTATAATCATGGGAGAGAAAAGATAGGATGACTCATTAAGAGTCATGCTTGAGTCTTTAAAGGAATGACTTAGTAAGAGTCATGCTTGAGTCTTTAAAGGAATGACTCAGTAAGAGTCGATGCATTATTATTCGGTGTTATGCTTTTGGAAGGATCGCTGTGAGCAGTAGATGATATATAACCAATTTTGAGTAGGAAGTAAACATTGGTTTTCTTAGGCATCCATTGGAGTATTCTATGTACAACTCTTTCTTATCTTAAGTTGTTGCTACCAGGTATCTTTCCTGCCTTGTGTGCATTGAAAGACATTGAAAAATTGAATGTTCTTTTATGTTATCCACTGTAGTGTCCTGTTGTAGATAATCGATTATGCCATTATGGCTTATCCATTCAATTCTATGTGTATCTGCTCAAACCAATAGAGTCGACTGTATCGAACAGATGATAGAGTCGTTAGTAAAACTGTAGAGTTCACTTAAAGGAATTCAAAGAGCATTGTTTAAGTCTAGAAGGCTGATGCATGATAATATAAATGAATTCTATATTATAGCACTTTGAGCCGAATCATATTTATTGTTTTTTTAAAAACTATTAAACAAGTCAAACTTTCGCATGGTGACTAAATGATCATTACAAATTGTATGCTTGAAGAAGGTTATTTTAGTTATTGTGTGCCTTGTAAACTAGTCGCTCTGATGATTGAGATTCATCATATAGCAGGTTGATTATATTGTTATAAGTTAATCATGCAATAGATTTTTGATGATATTAGTGCGAATAAAACTTTGATAGGTAAACTCTTTAGTAATGAGTAATGCGGTCTAATCAATAAGCTGTGTTATTATCATTTTAAACCATTCTTGGTTTAGTCTATTTATCTATGAGAAAATGATTTTCTATCCAAAAGAACTTAGATTCTTAGTAATCTGTGGAAAACTATCTTATATCCAATCAAGTGATAGAAAAATTAGGAATATTTTGATAGAAGAAAAAAAGGTCTATAAGACAATACTTATTATCTATTTTATTAATCTTGTTGAAGTTAGTCTTTCTAAACCATTATGATGGTATAGATTACTCTAAACTAGAAAATGACCGAGTATGGAAACAGATATAAGTATATATAGTGATTATCAATGATATCGTGACAGAGGAAATAGAAATTACTCGTAATCCTTTTTTAATCTAAGGAGATATCTATTCTAGAACCATATTATTCTTAATCTTGATTGAGTTAACCTAGAGGTCATTTTTAAACCTTAGTCTCATAGTTATGAGATATGGTTATTTTTTTGAAATATCAGTTTATTAGAGGTTGTAATGAAAACCCTAGTATCGAATATGAAAACAAATGATCTTAGAACTTGTCTAAAGTCGAGTAGACTATGGTCATGGAAAATATTAAGACTATTTACGTAAACATATTTGGTGAGGATAAACTGCAAGAATATGATAGTATCCAAGTCGAGTAGACTATGGTCATGGAAAATATTAAGACTATTTACGTAAACATATTTGGTGAGGATAAACTGCAAGAATATGATAGTATCCAAGTCAAGTAGGGGTGGGTGAACATTTCGACCATGCTCATTACGAATGTTATTGATATTAAAACTTTGTCCAAAGTAATGCATTCATTTTCTGCATGCATTGTCAGTTCACTGTATTTGGATTGCATAACCTATTAGAAATCATACTTAGTTAGAGGGTATCTAGGGTTGTATGGTTGATAGAGTTGTGTAGGATACAACACTATGTACTCGAGAAGGCAAATTACCACTGGTCACCTTTGGTCTATATTCCTCGTGAAGGGCAGGGCCACTTCTTATGTGGAAGATGTGTGGGTGACTGCCGGTTTGTGGATGGAGGTAAATCACTGGGAAGATACTCTCCCTCTCTCTCTCTAGTAGAAAACATGCCAAGGCTTGTGATAAAGATGTCATATATTCAAAAGTAGTAATTATTCCAAATTTGTTTATGAAATTGATTTACTATTGTAAATATTATAATTGAGAAAGACAATATGATATATTGTATTATGTAAGAGAATCTTGCAAATTGTTGTTACTTGATTATATGTTAAATAAAAGAAAAATTTTCTCTCTCAATTTTTACCTTGTTGAATTACTCTATGGTAAATTCTCAACTTTATTATGTTTTTAAAACGTGGATGTTACAACAAGCTTTATGGATACTATTTAGAAATTGCATAATACTTCAAAAGTTATAGTAAGTGATTACGATTCTATATTTACAAGTAATTTTTTGATTGACTTATTTTCATGTTTGGACATTCAGCTCAAGCTCATAGCTCATCATATCATCCCCAATTAGATGGACAGACTGAGGTGGTAAACAAATGCTTGGATGCTTATATTTGATGTCTTATTTTAGATAAACAAGAGAGATGGGTGCAATGGATACCACTAGCAAAATGGTGGTGCAACACTTCTTTTCATACTTCATCCAACATGTTTTCATTTGGCAATATACATGTACCATCCACCATCAATCACCTCTTCATTGTTGGCACACCCAAAGGTTCAAATTTTAAGAACACATCCAACATCAACAAGAGATAGTTGCTAGTCTCAGGGATAATTGATAATGGCATAGAATAGAATGAAGCAATAAGTGGATTAGCATCACAATGAAAGGAATTTTGAAGTAGGAGTTTAGGTCTTTGTGCAATTACAACCATATAAGCAAATGTCATTGAAACAAAAGAAGGAGGATAATAATCTTGCACCTAAGTGTTATGGTTTTTATAAGTTTAGCACTATAGCATGCAAATTGGAGTTACCTATGTCAAAAAAAAACATCTGCTCTTCCATGTTTTATGCTTGAAGAAGGTTATTAGACAAAGAGTTGCAACCTAGATAGAGTTACCAAAGTTTGCTGAGGAGGGTAGAATGATTTTGGAACTATAGGGAATTATTCAAACATGCACTAAGAGGCTATGGATGAGGGTGATCATAGAGTATTTGATCAAATGTTAGAATTCTCTAGTCGAAGATGCTACATGGGAAAATGAAAATTTTGTGCAAAAGCATCCATAGTTGGTCAACATTAAGGAAAATGCTTCTCTAAAGAGAGAAGCATGCTACTCCCTTAATCCATTGATTGTAGTGGGATACTTGTAGCTGACTTGTGGCTAGCATAACCCTTAAATTAAGTTATATAATCATTTATATAGTTTTATATAAGTAGTTAAGTTAGCCTACGTGGCATCCAAGGCTTAAGTATGGTATATATAAGAGTTAGTGGTTAGGTCATGATCATCATATTGCAAATTATGTTCTCATTGGAGACTTTTAGAGGTTTACCCCTCGAAGTGGCTTATTATAGTCAAGTATTATCAAGTATTTGTAGCATATTCCCCATTATATTCTTCTCTTGTGCAAGTTATTTCTGTAGACACCTAAAAATGTCTTCTACCATCAAACTGACTCCCGACAACCCTAAACACATCAATTTCCCTTCTAACCAATTAATTAAATTTTTATTTAATTAATTACTCCTTTCGTTTTCTAAATTCACATCATTTTATCCCCAAAATTGAATTAATTTCATTAATTCAATAGTCCAAACCTTAGCCAATTAATTTTTATAAACATGCAATATTTATTAAATCAATTTCTCCTTTTTCACTAAATCCAATTAATTAGTTAAAACCATGTTAACGAATTAATTCAGCCTATAATTAAACTATCCCTACCCTAGACAATTAAATAGCTATTATTTAATTGCCTACCCTAGCCTACCTCATCATAGCCCTAGGATTAATTAAATAAAACCTCTATTTAATTAATCCTCACCCCTTCATTTGGGTGGTCAAACCTTGTTTAACACCCTTCCCCACATCCTCCAAATAAAAAATTGAATTAAATCCCCATAAGTCAAATTTTTATTTAAAAACATCCCACATCACATTTATTTCTCCTTACAACCCCATACTCATTTATTTCCTCTTTTCCCCAAATGAATTTTTAATTCATTTACATTCCCCCATATGAATCTTTTATTCCAAAATAATCCTTCACCCCCATGCTCATTAAATAACCCCTTTTCCCAAAATGAATAAAATAATCACTTTTATTCCTAGCCCTCCATTCATTCAAGATTGAATCTAGGCCCTCCACATCACTTATATCCTCCACCATTGATCTTCCAAATCAATCTCCACCCTTGGATCAAAATCTCTTCCAAAAATCTATAAATAGAACCTCTCCCAAGCCATTTTCATCATCCAAGTTTATGTAAAGTTACCATGCCAAAATAACTCTTGAGCTAGAATAGTGAGTTACAACTTTGAGTAGCATTTCACATTTAAATCCATTGTCTAGGGATTATCTTTGTCTAGGAGCTTGTTTTGGGTGCAAAGGCTCCTTCCTCCTTTGATGGGATTGGGTTTGCTTGTAAGGTATAACTTTGTGTTTATTGCATTTTGTTTAGTATTTCCACCTTATTTGCATATCTAATCTACATTGGCATGCCCGGTGGGACCCATAAGGTCCAAGTCTAATTGTTTTGTGAGTTTTTGGTGTGAGATACGTGTGTTTACAGGTGCAACGCTATCCTACCCTTGCAACAACGCTATCACTGGCTAGTTTCAGTGCCATTTCCTGTTTTGGCACTATTTTTGTGCAGCACATTTCTATTCATTTACCCACTCACATTTCTTTTTCTCATGATCTTCCTGCCATTTTTGGTGTTCAATTGCTCTTGGTTTTCACAAAAATATTGAAATTGCAAGGGGAAATTATGTCAAAAATTTTATAAGAGGTCTAAACATGCATTTTAGCTTTATTTTTATCTTGTTTTTCATTTACTCAGACTAACAAGACCTCGATTTTGTTGTCTGACCCTTTGTGTTATGAAGAAAAAATCACTTTTTTGCAGGTCAAATGCATTCAGTGTCATATCAGCGCTATCTCCCAGATCGGCGCTATTCGAAGGATAAACAGGCTCTCTGGAAAGTTGCACAGTGGCGCTTTCATATACCTATATCAGCGCTATCTTCCTTTTTGACGCCTTCCACTTGATGTATTAGCACTAAAATATGTATTAGTGCGTTTATTGTAATAGTGTAGCGCTATCGTATGTTGCGTTGCTTTCATGGTCTTTTATTAGCGCTATATTTTTAATTAGCGCCATTTGTGTAAGTTGGGTTGTTCTACCCGCAGTGGCACTATTGTATATCTGTTTTAGTGCTATGTTGAGAAACTAACTTTGCTCTCTGTGCAGGTACTGACAAGTGTGTTGCAGGTCATATTGCAGATACTAACAGAATTTTTTTTTGCAGGATGGTTTGATTTCTAGTTAGCAAACACTTCAATTTGCAACTTAAAATGAACCCTTTGCATGTTAGTTAGTCAAACATTTCGATTTGGTGCAATTAAAATTGAACCATCAAACTTTTGTGTGTGTGTGTGTGCCCAAACATTTAAATTTTGGTGTCTTAAAATTTACATTGTGTGCCAACAACGACAATCCAAACACTTCAATTTGGGCTTTAAAAAGAACCACAACTTGCATAAATCGAAAGCATTTGGGTTAAAAAGAACAACAATTTGTATTTCTCACGCATGTAATCAAGAAAACCAAAATTGTGTGAAGTGTTATGTGGTCTTTTGCTTGTGGTGTGAAAAAGCGTATGCTCTTCTCTCGCACCATTTTTGGTGACCTTGGGAATCAAAAGCTTCTCACTAAACTTGCATTAATCACCCCCAATCTAAATCCAAAGAAATAAAATGAACCATGTTTAGTGTGATGCAATCATAGAAGATATGTATGCTCTCCCATCGCATCTTTGAATGAACTTGGGGATTAAAAGTGTTTTCATGATTGCATTGCTTTTGTAAACCTTAGAGGGCCTACCACCCCGCTTCGAAAGGTGGGAACGACCCAAGCGGCATCAAGCTAAAGCCAAGCTCTTCCAAGCCGCTATATAAGGCGTTTGGGATGAAAGTCTCAAGCGACAGGTGTTGTGTTATACTGATAGCTAACCTCCCCCAAAACCCTCCAAGGCGTAACCCTTGGAGGCTGGGAGACTCCATAATAGAGAGTAGTGTTGCCACACATATATCCACCTAAACGGATGCCCTTACTACGAACCATTGTTTAGCAAGCCAAAATCCTTCTATTTGTTGGTGCAGAAGGGAAACCTTTGAAGCGGCCCCGATTCATGCGGTTCTTAGCCGAGGTAGCAGGGATAATCTAAAGGTTTGGTGAGGGATAAGCCTTATAAGAAACCCGGATCTTGGTATGTGTGAGAAGTGTGTGCAATTGTAAGGAGGGCCAGTGCTACCAAGATCCTAGAGCTACCCGCTTTGAATAGGTGCAGCTAGGGGATTCAAAAAATACTGTCACATACTCACCTTAGGTTGTTCAAAGTGCTTGTTAAATAAAATCACACATCTTTTTACAAAACAAAAGCAAAATCTTGATTATGGTGTGATTATTGTGCTTGAATTGTTTGCAACAACATTGCCAAGAGACAAACCAAATCATTTGATCACATTCCAAACAAAGAAAATCCAAAAATTGCAATAAAAAATCTATCTTTTAGGACCTCAGCAAACACTGTCTTGTTTTAGTGCCATATCTGTCTGATGTGGTGCCATTTCACCTATGGATTAGCGCTATTCTTAGATTGACTTGCCTAAAGCAGAGACCTATCCATTTGTGACCTTCACCATCTGCTCTGCCATAATCCATATTCACATCCCAAAAATCTGATAAACAATACATCCATTTTCTTCCAAATTTCCAAAATCACACCTTCTCTTTGACCTTAGAGAATTAATCACCACCATTGTTGGATCCTACCCAATTTTGTTTCATATCCACCTCATCTTTATTCGCATACCTTTTGGACCAAACCAAAATCCTTGTCATACAAAAATCATTCCAAAAATCCCCAAAATCTCCAAGATCAAAACATCATCAAAATCCATCATCCTCTTGAGCTAAAGTTAGATCTAGATTTCATCCTTCACATCATATCTTGCTTGGAAAGTCATTAGTCTACCCCAAACAAAGAAAAAACATCCATTTGTGCAACCACAAATCTAGGTCCTACCTAAGCTCAATTTATTGACTATCCAAATCATCCATATCAAACATCAAAATCCAACATCAACAAAATCTCTTCAAAATAAAACTTCATCCATCACCTATCTCTTTGGTCCAAAATTGTGTAGAAAATCAAATATCGCCCATCTATATCACCCTAAGGTTAAAACCTTTAGACAGACATATCGATCTTCCACCACATCCTCTCTTCTACTCCATCTCACTACTACATCCATCTTTGGGTCCAACATAATCAATCAGATTCTCTAAGGTCTTCATCCCCATCTCACTCTACTTCTAGAAATCAACTCCATATACGTGCATGCCCATCATGAGATCACAAAGCAAAAAGAAGCAAGAAATGGTAGAATCTTGGCAATATGGCGGCATAGGAATGCCTAATACCGATAGCAACAACATACCCATCTATCAAACACGCAACCCACCTACATACTCTTACCTCCCCCCATATGGTCCCAATGAAAATCCTTTCAGTTACTTATGACAAACACAACCATCACCACCCCCACCACCACCAACACAAAATGTCCCCATCATTTCCCAAGATGATCTAGATGTCTTGAGCTTTACACAAGACGCTGATAACATGGACCTACTTGATAAAATCCTAAGGTCGGACCCAAGTAGATATCTTGATCATCTTCTCAAAATTGGTGCTCAACTCCCCCCCATCACGACATCATCACAACCATCCACCTCTACAATAGTCCTTACCCGATCAATTACCCAAGCATCTACATCACATACCCAACCCACCATCTCTCAAATGTGAACACCTACCGTATCTACCACCTCCACAACCTTAGCCGCTACCACATCTACAATTCCCACATGTACCTCTATCCCTACCATCTCCCAACCCATCATCACTTCTACTACCACAACTACCATAAACCCTTCCGCTTCACAAATCACCATGGTCATACAAGGCAACATCACGCAAGCAAGTACCTCCATGAGTGTGCCCCCACCCAACCCTCAAACTATTGCATACCTATGACAATTATTCTCACAAACACCTCGCAACACATCTAACCAATCCAACGTCCATATACCCAACGTCAATCCATCTAATGTCACCTACCCACATAATCCCATAAATCAACATAATCCCAATCCCCAAATACCACCACATGTCTTCCAACAACTCTATGCACATCAACAACATTAGGCACCAACATGCAATACCAACACCTCAATCAAACAAATCCCCAATATCAAATCCCACCCCATCTCCAACATCTCACCAACCAACAGACATACATACAACAACCACAACAACCACAAGATCTCACAACCATCCTACAAGGCTTAATCCAAAAGGTAGATGACCTACAAACTGGGGGCAAACACAAACACTATTCCTTTGAGGACATTTGCCCCTACCCATTCAATCGCACATTGTATATGCCCCCTTTCCCCAAGAACTTTGAGACACCTAAATTTGACAAATACAAGGGAAAGGGAGACCCTAGGGACCACCTTAGGGAGTTCTACATCGCTTTCTTAGAAGTCTCTAATAATGACACCTATCTAATGAGACTGTTCCCAAGAAGCCTCGACGGTCAAGCCATAGAATGGTTCACACATCTTCCCCCAGGCATTAGGACTTTCCCTGAGCTTGCGGAGAAATTTGTAAACCACTTCTCCTACAATTTTGAGCACGAAATGTATATGACAGACCTTTGCAACACCAAACAAAAGAACGGAGAAGCCTTCGCTTCCTTCTTGCAAAGGTGGAGAGGCTTAGCAAGCAAACTCCCATGGCCCATTCCTGAAAAACAACTCGTCACCATGTTCGTAGCTAACCTCAATCAGGAATTAGGGTTTCATCTACAAATACTTTGTGCATCTACCTTTGAAGAGGTCATCGACAAAGGCACCACCATCGAACGAGCCCTCATTGCCAAGGGCTCCATCAAACTATACGACCACAAATCCAACAACAACAACTACTACTACTACTACAAATCCAATAACAACACCCCCAATACCAACAACAACGCCAACACACAATCAAATGACAAATCACGTTATTGGGGGAAGAACAAGAACAATCTGAATGATAGCGTCACGGATGTGAAAGCCATCCAACATATACAAAACCAGACACCTGCGCATACATATGCAACAAATGTAAATAACCAGAGGGGCCCAACTAAACCACGCAAACCACGTAGATAATTCACACCCTTAGGGGAACCTATTGATGACATCCTTGATAGATGTCTCAAGCAAAATTTGATCATGCTCCCACCCGTTAGACCCCGTCAAGAGAATGAACTAAAAGCCACGTGGTACTGTTGATAACTGAGAGGGGGGGGTGAATCAGTTATCCTAATTATTTCCCTTTTTGAACTTTCTTATTAATTAGTGCAGCATTGAATTAAACACAAAAACATTATCATGAAATAAGAAACACATGACACAGTATTTTTGACGTGGAAACCCTGTTAAGGGAGAAAACCACGGGGTGATTAACCCAAAAATTATTCTCTGTTAGAAGAATAGGAAATTACAAAATGGCACTTGCCAATTAGGGCTCACTGCCCGAGCACACTGCTCACAAAGAGGCCCACTGCCTACAAGGAGACACACTGTCTACAAAGTGATAAGAATCACAGTCTTGAACTGATTGGAAGCATCTGCATATGCTGGAGTTCAGTTCTGGTTAGGCTCAGTACACTGATCTGCTGCACTTCATCTTTCCTCTGTTCTTTATTCTGCTATCCTTTCACATACCGGATCTTTCTTGCTACTTCTGCTCTGTTCTGCGCTTATTCACATATACCTTCACACAATCATACACTTCACAACTAAATCCATCCTCTATATATATCCGCACAAGTAATTTCATCACTTTTCTAGTCGGCATCCGGAACAGTCTAGTTTCTTACAAACTCTGTTCTGTCGGCTGAATCCTTGCTCACCAAGCAATACGGATCAAGCATATACTTGTAGATATCATTAATCATGTCGGCCAAACATGATTCATGCCTTCACAACTTTTATCATCAATAGTAACACATCCGGAAAGTAGTCTGATACTCTGTCAGTCAGTTCTTCCTCTGTTTTCACTGTCTCTCAGGAATCCGGTACTCAACTATTCATATCTTTTTCCTTGTCCATCACCGGAGGCTAAATCCTTGGAATATACCACTCAAGGTAGTCCTCTTGACTTCCCCAAATCCGCACTGCACCAAGACACTTCCTCTGAGAGATCCGGACCAATCTGTCGGACCTTGCCACATGCTCTGTTCTTGTTCACCGGACCACAACAATCTTCATTCTGACTTCCGGTAGAGACACACCATGACTTGCGGATATGTGGGATGACCTTTGTTGCCATCAATGACAACAACCATGAATCCATATAGTGTCTCTTGCCAACAATCTCCCCCTTTGGCATTGATGGCAACACTTAGTGAAAAATGACTAAGTGTTTACACTATGCTCCCCCTTTGCTGATGCTCTGTCTTTATATACAATTTCTGGAACTCCTCCTTAGTTGGATTCCTCATTTTTCACTGCTCCTCACTCCCCCTTTGACATCAATGGCAAAGGGTAGGATCCGCACACCAAAATTTTTAAAAATTTTCTATACATAGCCGCATATTTACATACTCACATATACTGAAGAATGTCTGCAAAGGATGTCTTCAATTGGATCAGTTCTGTAGCCCAACTTTGCTTCATTCTATCCAAAATTGAGATGTGACCACTCAACAAAAATGCAAAAGCTTCTGCCCTCTTGAGATCTGTCGGATCATTTGTTTGGGCGGTGGTCTGAGCATCACTGATGGCCTCATGCATAGTTTCTAACTTAGGGATTATAATCCTTCTAAGTTCTCCCATCCGGTTAGTGATATTCTTCCTTTCCTTCTCAAGATTCTTTATTTCATTCAAGACTGCAATAGTCTGACATTCTTGATTTATTATGGAGGAAGAGAGAGGATCAAAACTTTGAGATAAACTTTGTAGCTTGTCCTGTTCCTCTTTTATTTTCTTATCAATTGCTGCTGTTGCCTTTGACCAGGATATACAAAATTTGTAAATGTCACCGCCATCCTTAAGAGCATTTTCTAAGCTCTTTATTCCAATACTCATAATTCTCCTATCTTTAGAGATTAATCCTAATACTTCTGAAAATCTTTTATCCAAAAATTCCTTCCGGACCTTTTCTTCGGCAGATTTTTCTAGAGATTCAAAATGTGTACTAACACTGCTGACTAAGGTTTTGAGATTACCGGAAGAGGAGGCTGTGGGATCCTTTTGAAAAGATGGCATGATCTTTTCTAGCACTCCAGATGCTACCTCCATAAGCTCACAGTCTTCCATGTGAGATTTCAGCAGCTTCTCTTTGACTTTCTCATTTGCAAATGAGGCTATTTTCATTGTTTGCACCGGTGACAAAGAGTCAAAATCTAATGGTCCTTTTAGCAGGTCCGGTTCATCAATTTCTATAATGGCTTTTTTCAGGAATTCTTGAACAGTTTGTGCAGTGTCTCTTGCCGGAGACAGATGTTTCTTCTCTTCTGCAGTTTTGTCCTTTTGAATCTTTTCTCCTTCCTTACTCTTACCACTTTCAGTCGTGGTTTTCTCTGTTGGGGTGCTGTCAACCTCTTTTTCTTTAACTGCTGCTTCTTTCTCCTGTAGTTTCTCTTCTTCTTGGGATCCGGAGACTATAGGGGAAACCGGAGGAGAGATGTTAGTCTGTTCAAGGCCCACTTCTTCCAGAGCAGATGATTCCAAATCCGCAGCTGTTTCTACACCTAAGTCCTCTACAACAGGAAGATTGAACCTTTTGAAGGCCTTCCGGAGGATCTCTTCTGTCTCTTTGGCCACTTTGTCAGTCTCACCAAGCATGAGTTGATTCATCCTGGCTTTACTTCTGAACTCATCTTTGCAGTCTTTGAAGATTATGTTCATTGTCTTGGGATCAATTTGAGGATATAGCTGAATAGCTATCTGCTCCCAGATCTCAAGATCTTTTGCATGAGCATTATTCTTTCTTATTTCTAATTCCTTTTCTAGGCTTTTAGGAATAAGAGATATGATCTCAATGAAAGCCTTATTGTATATGTTCAGATATTTGACTGTGGCTTCCTGCAGAATCTTTTGGTCAGCCTCATTGTAGTCATCATAAAATTCAGTCATTGGTTGAAGGTTTCCATCCACCGTAACCGACTTGATTACACTCTCTAGAGACAGAGTGGGCTTTTCAACAGATACCTCTGCCATTTCATCCTTGTCTTGGCCTGTGGAGGGTTTACCGGATCCTTTCTTCTTCTGCTTCTTTATTTCTTTTACTCCCTCATCTGACTCTGTTTCCTCTTCATCCTTTTGGCTTTCATAAGCCCTTGTGGCTTTTGTCTTAGATCTTTTACCGGATGCCCGGACTTCCGGTTTTGAGCTTTTGGTTGTGGGAGGTGCAGATCTTTTTGATGATCTGGTCCGGGTGGAAGTTTCAACCGGAACACTTTCTTTACTTTTCTTTTCTTCCTCAGCCTTCCTCCTCTTTTCCCGGCTGGCATCAAGTGCCTCTTTTGAGATGCCTAGGCCTTGAGCAATATGCTCTACTTCTTTTCTCACCTTTCTCTTTATCTCAGGTTCCCTGAGTTCTACATGGATCTTTACACTCAGCTCCTCAAATGTTCCAAACCTTTCTGCCTTTGGATCTTTGGGCTGACTTAGCATGTGTTGAACATGCAGCTCCACTATCTGTTCATCCACTTCATACCCCATGGGCATGATCCAGACAGTCCTTGGCTCCACTGCCTCCATTAGGCACTGATCAGTGTCCACCATAAAGCACACTGAGTCTTTGTATTTTTCAACAAGAGACTGGGGAATTCTTTCTCTTGTTTGCATCATGCTTTGGAAGTTTTTGAAGTATCCCCATAGGGCTGTATTTCTTGCTTTGGCATCCCCAAGCCCATGTAGATAGTCTCTTATTTGGACTGCAACAGGTTTGTCATTCTGCCATACCCATCCACTTGATCCGGGCAGCTCATTCATGAAGTAGAAGAATAGACATACAATAAGAGTACCATACTTAAAGGAATTCTTCTTGTCCTTCTTGATTTTCTGTATATTTTCCATTAATTAGCTTAAGAGCAGTTCGTAGAGATCATATTCTACATTCTTCCTTAGCATCTCATAGGCAGTATATACTACAGTTCCGGATACAGAATTCTCCCTACTGGAGTGATAGATCTTGTATCCTATTATCATGGACACATACTTGATATCCGGATCAGAAATATCTTCAATGGTCATTGCCCTTTTATCAAATTTTGATTCGGTGGCCTCAGTTACAATGTTATTTTTGACAGATTTGAGGATAGGTATCCCTCCGGAAGAGTATAGACCAGTTACTTCTCTAATTGCCTCTTTTGTGATCTTGCAGGGTCTATCCAGCCATAGGAAGTTGTCATGCATCCTGCTCAGTACATACCGGACCCATTCATCTTCTTCAAAGCAGGGGAAATGAATAAATTGCTCAAATTGTTTCTTCTGGATATCCTTATACTCTGGTTTAAGCTCAAAAGCATTGTCTATCAGTTGCTTGTGATAGAGATCTCTCAATTTGAATTCCCCAAATTCCTCAATGCTTGCATGTATGTAAACCCTAATGTCTTCTGTGTGTAAAACTCCGTGAGGAACACTGGAAAATGCTCCTAAGGGATCTACCTCCAATGACTTGTATGGATGTTTCTTAAATTCAGGTTGGGGCCTATCTGAGATTTTCACTATATTTGGAGTAGCCATTTCTTCAAAGATTTGCAGTGAGATAATGAAAACGGAGAATACCTTATGCGCCTTCGGTTTGCACGGAGTGGTTGGATTGATTTCTTTATGCAATGACTTCGGCAGGAGATCTTTGGTGTGCTTGATGAATCTTGTTGCAGAGCTCCACTTTTCGCTTCTTCTTGAGTGCAGAATGAGCAAATGCTTTTTGAGAAATCCCTTATATTGCTCCGCAAACGCTAATATCTGATGGCAATAAATGCTCGACCTATATTATTCCAGTTTGCCTTATCTGGATAGCTTGGAGTATCCTGGATTAGTCCTGATCTGTGAACATCATCCGGATCTTTCAATCATGAATAAATCGAGGTGACACATTACAAGAACATCCCAAACACTCTGTCCAATCCGCAGAATAAGACAATGCACTTCCGGATCTCTCCGGATCTTTTTGTAATCCTCTGTCATACCGGAGCATCTCCCGGAACAGGTCTTACTTGATCGATCACAGCTTCTTCATATCTCCATGCGGACCTCTGAAATCTTATCTGGATCATCTCAAGACTTATATCTTTAAACCCTTTACTCCGCATCTTGTGCCACATCCGGCACCACTTGATTGGCTGGGGGAATAGGATTTTCTTTGAGTCTCCCCCTGAGCCAGAGCTCACTTTTTAATTTCCGGAAGAAATATCAGCACCAGAGTCTGGTGCGGATCCAACCTCTACATTCTCTGAACTTTTCTTCACCCAAATCTTGCTCATCTGATTCCTAACTTCATCCGCATTCATCTTTTGTTTACCCTTGTCTTGATTCTGATTATACACCGGACCTCTTTTGTCCTGATTCTTGCTTCTGCAGACTTTAGCATTATGACCGAACCTATTACAGATTTGGCAAATAACATTTCTTTGCATATTTGACTGATAACCTCTTGATTTGCATTGATTAGCCATATGACCTACTCTATTGCATGTAAAGCATCTACCTTTGAATGAATTGTTTACTTGCATATTTCTGCATTCATGGGATTTGTGTCCATACCTTTTGCAGTTAAAGCACTGTCTGGAGAAGGATGAATTAATTTGATTCATTCTCTTTTTGCACTGATTAGCTTTGTGACCAAAGTGGTTGCAGCTGTGGCAGTATCCATTGAAAGATGGATATCTTTGAGCATTGGGCTGTCTTACCGGAGGTCTTCTAGGTTTGTTCCTTGGATTTTCTGATCCAAAATTCTTTTGACCGGATCCGGAGCTTTCTTCTTTCTCATATCCCAAACCATACTTGTCATCTATCCTCTTTTGACTTCCAAGAAGAACTTCAAGTTGAGCATAACTTATCTTGAATTTCTCTTTATATTCATTTGCTATTTGAAGGTCTCTTTTGAGAGAGGCAATTTGATCCTCAAGTTTTTCTTCATTATCTTTGGCATCTTCAAGATCAGATTCAAGATGTCTGATAATCCTGTCCATCTGGTGGCATTCTTCTGATTTTTCTTTAAGAGATTGTCTTAGATTGTCTTCAGCTTTTCTTTTTTCTTCAATCTCTTGAGTAAATTTTATAGTTCCTGATTCCATTTCATGTCTTAACATAATGACTTCTTTTGATAACTTTTCACATAACTTGGTTTGCTCAGTCAATTCTTCATTTGTATTGCTTTCTTCACTTTGTCTTGCCAATTGTTGGAGCAGCTCCTTTCTCTTTTTCATAGAGAGACTTAATTTGTCTTTTAATTCTCTCATGAATTCATCAGCCTGTTTGAGTCTTTCCTTTAATTCATTGACTTCAGAATTTGACTGTTCAAGATCCTCAAGGGTAGTCTTGAGTTGCTCCCTTAAACCATATGCATCCATTTGAACTCCCAGATCTTCCTCAAGCTGTTAGGCTCTATTAGGAGGAACTTAGCTCTGATACCAATTGTTGATAACTGAGAGGGGGGTGAATCAGTTATCCTAATTATTTCCCTTTTTGAACTTTCTTATTAATTAGTGCAGCATTGAATTAAACACAAAAACATTATCATGAAATAAGAAACACATGACACAGTATTTTTGACGTGGAAACCCTGTTAAGGGAGAAAACCACGGGGTGATTAACCCAAAAATTATTCTCTGTTAGAAGAATAGGAAATTACAAAATGGCACTTGCCAATTAGGGCTCACTGCCCGAGCACACTGCTCACAAAGAGGCCCACTGCCTACAAGGAGACACACTGTCTACAAAGTGATAAGAATCACAGTCTTAAACTGATTGGAAGCATCTGCATATGCTGGAGTTCAGTTCCAGTTAGGCTCAGTACACTGATCTGCTGCACTTCATCTTTCCTCTGTTCTTTATTCTGCTATCCTTTCACATACCGGATCTTTCTTGCTACTTCTGCTCTGTTCTGTACTTATTCGCATATACCTTCACACAATCATACACTTCACAACTAAATCCATCCTCTATATATATCCGCACAAGTAATTTCATCACTTTTCTAGTCGGCATCCGGAACAGTCTAGTTTCTTACAAACTCTGTTCTGTCGGCTGAATCCTTGCTCACCAAGCAATGCGGATCAAGCATATACTTGTAGATATCATTAATCATGTCAGCCAAACATGATTCATGCCTTCACAACTTTTATCATCAACAGTAACACATCCAGAAAGTAGTCTGATACTCTGTCAGTCAGTTCTTCCTCTGTTTTCACTGTCTCTCAGGAATCCGGTACTCAACTATTCATATCTTTTTCCTTATCCATCACCGGAGGCTAAATCCTTGGAATATACCACTCAAGGTAGTCCTCTTGACTTCCCCAAATCCGCACTGCACCAAGACACTTCCTCTGAGAGATCCGGACCAATCTGTCGGACCTTGCCACATGCTCTGTTCTTGTTCACCGGACCACAACAATCTTCATTCTGACTTCCGGTAGAGACACACCATGACTTGCGGATATGTGGGATGACCTTTGTTGCCATCAATGACAACAACCATGAATCCATATAGTGTCTCTTGCCAACAGGTACAATGAGAATGTGAATACCACCGTGTGGCGGGTCATAAAACAGTTGACTGCATGCAACTAAAACATTGCATCCAAGACCTTATAGAACAAAATCTAGTCAGCCTCGATCACAGGGCCCAACCATCACCAAATGCCAACCTCGGAGCTTACAAGGATCCCCTACCTAATCATAACAAAGCCTCCTCGTCCAACCAAGCATACAATGTCACCCCACCACCCATGTCCTATGACTCTATCGTAGGTCGGATAGAACCATCATCCCATCATGTCAACATAGTCACCATTCAGGCACAAGCACCTAATTGCATTGTTACAACCCACCGTGGCCATGTATCCATCCGCACAGCCCCTCCCACTGACCAAACACCTGCATCCACATCAGATCCCCTACCTCCTCATCTAACCACATGTCCATCACTTACCCAATAGTATAACCTCGTAGAACACCTAGGAAAGACACCCACACAAATCTCCATCCTCAAGTTGCTCTGCACATCACCACTTCACAAGGACGTCCTTGACAAAGCGCTCCTGCAAACACAAGTCCCTACCGACTTGAATGTAACTCAATTCCAAGCCATGGTAGGACACATCGCCGCACCCCACCACCTCACCTTCTCACAAAAGGACCTACCCGCCTCTGAACACATACATAACGATGCTCTACACATCGAAGTCCGCATCCACAAACACACCATTAAAAGAGTCTTAATAGATGGTGGCTCTGGCCTCAACATATGCACTCTAAAACTGCTAAAACACTTGGGGTACTCTGATGTGGTTGTCGACACCAACGAGTGCATCACGATCAAAGGATATGATGACATTGAACTGCTCTCTGAAGGCACTATCAAGCTTCCCATACAAGTGGGACATAAAATATTGGAAACTAAATGTCAGGTTCTTGATCTCGACCTCCCCTACAACATCCTTCTCGGCAGACCATGGATTCACGCCATGCAAGCCGTCACATCCACCTTCCATCAATGCATCAAATTCCCTCACAACAGCACAGAAGTCACAGTTTATGCCGACCCCCGCCCCTTCCAAAACTGTAGTTTTCTGGAAGGCCACAACCAAACATTCTGCCCATATAATAAAGCCATCGCTGAAACTAATCCAACAGCATTAAACTCATATATCGACCCCGTAAACATTGCCTTCACTTCATCCCAAGTAACTCCACCACCCGAGGTCCAGATCAAGCTATCCGACATGGGATGTGGGGAATATGACCTACACGGCACCTTTTGTGTGGGCACATTACCCAATCCTAAGACATTCGGCATCCCAAAAATAGAGGCAGCCAATATCGTCATTATTAAGTGCAAACCCTCGCCCATCTTCGAGAAGAGGCGTCTCTTGGATTAGGATGTACTTGAAGATATCTCATCTTGGCTTTACAGGGATGAAGAGCCTGAGCAAGACGCCCCCACAATCCCAACAGAAATCTACAGCAAAGGTTCTCAAATTGTCAAAAACATGGGTTATAAAGGACAAGGCGGTATTGGCCTTCATGAACAGGGGATCGTAGAACCACTACAAGTAACAAGAAACCCCTATACTCAAGGGTTAGGGTATGGACAACCACAACGCATCCTCACTCCCGGTGAGTGTATCTTAGCCGAGGTCGCTACGGTCTCCTTAGACGTCGACAATGTTAACGAAATGGTCCTTCAAGACTCCTTTAGTCACTTCACCGACTTCTTCGACTCATCCATTTGTACCATCTACTCCGTCACCACTCTCACTTCACCCTCCAATGACTTGCCACTAGTTTACCCCGACCTCATTGATTGGGACCAACGGGGACCTCCTGTCTTTGACATCGCACCTAACGACGAGGCCACTGCCGAAATGATGGGGGTAAGAGATCACTTCCCTTTGGGAGATCATCGAATAGGATACATAATGGAACTCAATCCGGATGCCTATTTCGAGGAGACAACCCCTGCTTCCAGTCACAAAAACATAAAAATAAAACATGGATCTGATGGTGAAAACCGTTCTACAGCAGTATCAGATCCCAAAATAGTAAAAACAAAAGATGTATCTCTTGTTGAAAACCTCCACGAGGCACCAGGAGATGGAAGCATGGGCCTCCCTGAGATAGACAAAGTCTATCCAGATAGATCACCCATCTTGGTCGAACCAGCTCAGGAAATGAATCTTGGGACAGAGGAAGAGCCAAAAATCACATACAGAGTAGAATCTCTCAGCATACCGGAACATGAGAACTTCTTGTCCTTCTTCACACACAGAAATCACAATTTTGCGTGGACCTACGTGGACATGCCAGGGCTAGATCCTGCTTTGGTGGTTCATCACCTTACAGTACACCCTGATGCAAAACCAGTCAAACAGAAGCTCAGAAAAATGAATCCTTAGGTGGCTCTCCTCGTCAAAGCAGAGCTAAATAAATTACTAGATGTTGAGTTCATTCACCCAATCGATTATCCTGAATGGGTTTCAAACCTTGTACCAGTTGCTAAATCGAATGGCCGAATCCGCTGTTGTACCAATTTCAGAGATCTTAACAAGGCCTTCCTGAAAGATGACTTCCCACTACCAAACATCGACATGATAGTGGATCTCACGGCAGGATATGAAATGTTATCCCTCATGGATGGTTTCTCAGGATACAACCAGATAAAAATCACCGAAGAGGATCAGCACAAAATGGCCTTGATATGTCCATGGGGAACATACTGCTGGGTGGTAATGCCATTCGGCCTGAAGAATGCAGGAGCCACCTATCAAAGAGCTATGACCGTCATCTTCCATGATCTCTTCCACCACATCATGGAAGACTATGTGGACGATTTGCTAGGGAAATCAAAGACTAGAGAAGAACACCTAAATGTGTTGGCCAAGATCTTCGATAGGTTAGAGCAATACAATGTCCGTTTGAATCCAAAGAAATGCATCTTCGACGTCACCTCAGGCAAACTTCTGGGATATATAGTCTCGAGAAGAGGAATCGAAGTGGATCCTACAAAGGTCAAGGCTATCACCAAAATGCCACCCCCAAAAATACTGAAACAGTTGCGAAGCCTGTAGGGAAAACTCCAGTCTATCCAATGATTCATTGCCCAACTTGCTGATAAATGCCAACCATTCCAGCATCTGCTCTAAAAAGACATAGCTTTCATTTGGAACACTCAGTGTGAGGATGCCTTTGACCATCTAAAAGAATACCTGGCTAATCCTCTTGTGCTAACTCCACCAAGGCAAGGCGAACCACCCGTGCTTTACATCTCTACAACAAAGACAGCTATCAGAACCTTGCTAGCACAATTCGATGAGCAGAGGAAAGAAAGAGCCATCTACTATATCAGCCGCACCTTGATCTCATATGAGCTCAATTACACACAAATTGAACGAGCATGCCTAGCCCTTGTCTTTACGTCACAAAAGTTGAGACACTACATGCTCAATCACAAGACCAAGCTCATTGCTAAGATCGACCCACTGAAATACCTACTAAACAGAGCTACTCTTACTGGCAGAATGGCTAAATGGGTCATGATTCTCACAGAGTTTGATATAGAATACACTAAGAGAAAGGCCATCAAAGGGCAAGTAATAGCAGATTAGCTGGCTGAAGCACCTATCCTAGCAGAACATCCTACAATAGCGGAGTTTCTTAACGAAGCTATCTTGACAATCATACCAGCCACAGACACATGGAAGATGTATTTTGATGGATCATACACTCACAGAGGCTTGGGGGCAGGCGTCCTATTTGTTACCCCTCAAGGAGACACAATCCCTAAATCCTTCAAGATCACATTTCCATGCACCAACAATGTAGCAGAGTATGAGGCCCTCATCACAGGGCTCCGCATGGCCATCCAATGGAAAATTGAACGGCTACTGGTGTATGGTGACTCTCAACTGGTCATCAGGTAGGTCAATAATGAATACAAAACCAAGGATGACAAGCTCCTTCCCTATAAGAATATGGTTGATGATTTCAAAGACTACTTCAAAGACATCCATTTCAAGCAAATCCCAAGACTCAATAACAAAGCAACAGATGCCATGGCAACTATCAGATCTCTGGTAGACATGAAGAAGGACAACAAGAAATGTGAGTTCCTGATCGAAGAACTCCCCATCCCAGCATATGAGGTTCCTCAATCTGAACTAGTATGCAAAGTCGTTGGTCCCTTATCCCCGTGGTACCAAGAAACATACTTATACCTCCACGACAACATTCTCCCCCCTAACCTATCCACATCACAGAGAAAATCATTCATCCGTCGACCTTCCCATTTCATTCTTGTAGGTGACACCTTGTACAAAAGGAGTCTTGATGGCACGCTTCTACGATGTTTAGACTCTAGGGAAGTTGAGGTAGCCTTGGAAGAGGTACACACAGGCATCTGTGGGGCGTATTCAAGTGGAACCACTCTTTCTAAAAAGATCCTCAAGAGCAGATATTATTGGCCAACAATGGAACAAGATTCCCATAGGTTTATCAAGAAATGCCTCCCATGTCAATAGCATGGCGATCTCATCCATGCACCCGCAGAAGAGCTGCAACCGATCACAACGCCATGGCCTTTCTCACAATGGGGACTCGACCTCATAGGGAAAATACATCCTCCATCCTCCAATGGCCATAAGTTCATTATCACTGCTACCGAATACTTCACAAAGTGGGTGGAAGCAATACCACTCACCTTCACCACAGGTATCCAAATCTCAAAATTCATCCTCCACTATTTCATCTGCCGATATGGTATCCCCCATTCCATCGTCACTGACAATGGAAAGCCCTTCAAAAACCAAGAAGTTCGCACCTTGTGCAAAAAAATTGACATCAAACACCACTTCTCCACACCGTATTACCCTCAAGGAAATGGTCAAGCAGAGGCTTCTAACAAAACCATCCTCTGCATTCTCAAAAAGACAGTCAATGAAGCTAGCTATGACTGGCACCTCTACCTCAACCCTGCCCTATGGGCCTATTGCACAAGCATCCGCACTCCTATAGGAGCCACTCCATTCTCACTAGTATTCGGATCTGAAGCCATTTTACCTATAGAGGTCGAGCTCCCAGCTCTCTGAGTGTCCTTGCAAAACATTATCTCTGATGAGGACTACCGCGTCGCAAGGTTGCATCAACTAGAACTACTAGATGAGAAACGCCCGAATGCATTGAATCACCTACAGGCATATCAAAACTACCTCAGAAGAAGCTACAACAAAAGGATCAGAAACTAAAAATTTGAGGTAGGTGACCTTGTCCTAATGGAAAATCAGAAGAACCTGCAAGAGCGTCCTAAGCAAGGAAAGTTTGAGCCCAATTGGCTAGGACCTTATGTTGTCACAGCCGATTATGGGTCAAGAGCATATTAGCTGGCAACACCTAAGGGGCAACCTCTAGATGAGCCAATGAACATCCTACATCTCAAGAAATTCTATGCATAACCCATCTGGTACCTCAAGTCAAAAAAATAAAAAATAAAATCAAAAATCAAAAACACCAAAAAAATTAGAAAATCAAGAAAAATCAGAGTGCAATAAAAACTTCCAATGGTGAAAATCACTTCGGTGACGCCTTGGATAAGTACCATGGTGAAAGCCTATTCTAGGTGCCATGCGTAGTGGCCGGTTCTACCATCTAATAAGTCCTCTTTCCGTTACACCGCTCCATATGTCACGCATCCCATGGTTTGGAATTCTGAAACATCAAGTCCTATCGCCCAACCCATACTATCCCATCCCAAGACCAACTCATGGAATGAGGATCTTTGTAAGCTCCCCTTTTGTATATACAAAATCAAAAAATCCAAAAACATCGCAAAATCATCACCTAGGTCATTTCATACCTTTGTGAACTGTATCCTACGTTGCTACATTAAACTAAGAAATGCTCTCAATTCATCTTTTGCAACTACTGTTACCAGCTCAAAATCATCATCCTAATCACTCAGTCAACTATCCCATCTCGACCTAGATTTGATAATCACTTTCCCCCCACCCCCCCATCTAATTCCCTCACTAACCCTATTCCCCCTCCATATCTCCACTTAACACATCTTGAACCGAAGCAAATCTCCCCTTAATGACGTGGCGTCTTATGACCTAACAATCCTCTCATCTCCCACCGCCAACCTCTAGACGCTCCCACTCCTATCCTCTCCCACCTAATTCCCTTTCCCACAGCCTCACCACTCAGGGTTAAACAAAGAACATCATGTGTATCAGGACTGGATCATCTCACCTATCACCTAGTTTACATACCACCTATCACCTAAACTACATCTAGCATATCATTTAGCTACATGTCATGATCATTTAAATTGCGTATCCTTTAGGTACATTTAATCCATTTAATTTTGCATGTCATTTAGGGTCATTTTAATCCATTTTTCATGTCATTTAGGTTCATTTTAATCCATTTGCATGTCATTTAGGGTCATTTTAATCTATTTTACATTATCATTTAGGTTCATTTTAATCCATTTTGCATGTCATTTAGGTTCATTTTAATCCATTTTACATATCATTTAGGTCATTTTAATCCATTTTGCATGTCATTTAGGTTCATTTTAATCCATTTTACATATCATTTAGGTCATTTTAATCCTTTTGCATGTCATTTAGGTTCATTTTAATCCCTTTTGCATGTCATTTAGGTTCATTTTAATCCTTTTTGCATATCACTTAGGTTCATTTTAGAATCAGTTTAAAATACATACCAGTTAGGATCATTCCAAATCATTTAAGTTAAATTGCATTAACAGCTGATAGTTTGCATAATAATTAGGTTCATTCTAGAATCATTTAGTTGCACATTATACATCACATTTCGTATCATCTCATAAACCACTTAGTCACATTACATCATCATATAAATGCATTTAATAAACACCTAGCTACATATGCCTATTTTCATACATAAACATACATTTCCATCCTCAAGGCATCCATAAAATAAAAAATATCATTGCATAAACATAACACATCCATAGCATATAAAACCCATAAAGAAATACTGCATCCATCACATAGGCATCATCATAATAGAGCATCATATTCATAGCATCATAAACCACCAGAATGCATCATATCATATAAAATCATCGCAAAAAATGTACATCGCTCATATATACATCAAAAAATAAAATGTCCTGATACAAAATGCCTCCAAGGACTATCATGATATGGTTATCACATAGAGGATCCCCTCTCTGATGGAGTGGGAGACTCTAACCCTGGTTGAGCCTGTGATCTTGTCAGTGGCTGCGGCGGTGGCTGTGCCTGCATCTGAGGACCCTGCTAGGGCACGTGTGAGGGAGGAGACATCGTTTGCTAAATGGACTGAATAGATCTTGATCTATGTGATCTCGATGCCCCCGATCTGCTAACCTGACTATAACTCGAGGCACGCTACGCTGCTAGCACCGCCGCATAATACAAGCCTTGATAGTACTCCACCCGTGCTCTGGCCTCTGTCAAATCCCCCTATACCTGCATCAGCTACCCCTGTACCTGACTTAGCTGTGCTTGCAGCTGATAGGTCTGTGTTTGCGCCTAAGCCAACTGAGCCTACATCCCTGTCAAAACTGGGGCAAGTCCACCACCTAAAGCTTGTAGACTACCTAATGCAGTCTCTGCCTGTTGTGCCCTGCCAAGTGCTATATCCTACTCTCTGGTCAACACCTCTACCTCACCCTGAACCTGGGCTAGCTGTGCATGTAACGCCGCCACCTATCCATCTGCCCCATCTAATAAGGCCAGTGCCCCCGTAACTGCACCAACTCTGCATCCCGACCCTCCA
Organism: Cunninghamia lanceolata; assembly: GCA_027924645.1. Taxonomy (NCBI): domain Eukaryota; kingdom Viridiplantae; phylum Streptophyta; class Pinopsida; order Cupressales; family Cupressaceae; genus Cunninghamia; species Cunninghamia lanceolata. The sequence continues at coordinate 7,705,851 of BSBN01000677.1, read as the reverse complement.
ATGCCTCCTGTAGGCTCGCCACCTATGCTCACAGGGTCTCCATCTCCTCCTCATCCCATCGCTTCTGACGAGGTGTAAGCCTCTCACCCTCAGCCTCTCCAGTTGTCCCTGAGGGACCTGCCTGCTACCCTCCCCCAACAACCTGCTGCTATCCTAACTGTAGTGGGGATAGATCACCCATATCCACCCTTAGCTGTCCTCCACGCCGTCGAGGCCCTCTAGGCTATCACTTTGCTCCAACCTGTACCTGCTCAACAGAAACCTATTGCGCAGGTACCTGCTGCCCCACCTGCCCCTGCCCTGCTGCCATCACCGCCGGCACATCTATCGGTTGGCCATCCCTACCAACCACTCTCTCCTCTCCATCATCGCCAACCTCCATGAGGTAGTCCTCAATAATCTCCTCGCCCATTGCCACGTGATCCTCCCCATCTGAGTCATCTCCACCATCCGAATCATCACCCCCTGAACCTATTGCCTCCTCTACTAGATTTGTCAACTGAGTAGGCCGATGCATATGCCACCATATATCATAGGTAGCCATAGTCCCTGCATCCCTCATTGTGCTCCTCCAATCCCACTGCACTAGCCGTAGAGCTGCAAAATCTGCTAAGGCGACCTATGGCTGTATGGCTGCAGGCCAATAGACCGCATCTCGAGGTGTCTGCGTAAATATCACCATCTGCTGCGGAGTGTCCTATACCAAACCAAACTGCCGCATAACCCGCGAAGGTAGATACACATCTATCATATGGTCTCCTCGACCCATTAGGTACCGCTGCTGAAATGCAAAAGGGAGATGAAGGTCATCATCTGGCCACGGCTCTACACCGATGTATGGTCGCTGGGTCACACTAATCACATCATCTAGCATCCTCCTCCAATGCCGCACCTGCCCAGTATATGTGTACTCTGCATCCCGATATAAAAACATAAAGGCCTCAAACTGCCGTCAATAATACCTGCATATCAGCCTGGTAATTGGGACGTGCTCCCAAATCCATACGTGAAGCAGAGTAACTCCTGCTGATAATGCTCTATCATGCAGGTAGGCGAATGTATGCATCTCATGATATAACTGCCCTAGCATAGCCGGTCCCCATGCATAGACGGTCTCATGCATCACCATCCTCTCTATCATCACCCCTAGCCAGCTAGAAAACCCCTGCCTCACCTGTCAGGCATCACAACCCCTCCAATCAACGCACAAAGGAATAAGGCAAATGGATCTGCACCTGCAGCCAGTGTCCCCTCATAGTCCATCTCCCTCCCAAACACCCTGACTAATGCACTCTACCCTCTCCTCGTGTCATATCTAACACGCTGGCCCATGATAGGTAGCTTGAGGATGCGATAAACATCCTCAAGTGTGATGGTAATCTCTCCAGTAGGCAACAGAAAGCTGCATGTCTCTGAACGGTACCGCTCCACATCTGCTGTCATCAAAGCTCGATGAGCTCATAGAACTGGCATCAAAGCCACCGTCAGAAGACCCAACCTAGCCAGTCGAGCCCGCGTCGCATCATCAAAACCGTCAAAAAGTGTCATCACAAATGGAACTCATTGCTCTCGTGAAGCAAGTATAAATCGCTCTGTATCCTGCATACGCAACATTATGGTTAGATGTCAACCTATCTATTTCTAAACTATTCTTTTTCTTGTAAGTGTCTAACAAGCCAGCATCAGGTGGCATGAAAACAGACAACTCCTTGTGCCATTTTTAAAAATGGCGCTAAAATTTCCTCTAAATGGCGCTAATACAGAAATAGCTCCACTGCGCATAACTCTTTGCGCCAATCCACAAAATAGTGATACTGTGCGCTATCCATCGTGCCATTTCTCCAAATACTATTCCTTTTGGCATTATTCCGCCCAATGGTGCCGATTTCCCCAATAGCACTAATCCAGTCAATAGCGCTAATACACATGATAGCAATAAAATGAATCATAGCGCTACTTCCCAGGATGGAATAGTGCCACTTTAACCCTAATTTGGCGTTAAAATGCCAGAATCCTATTCTTCCTTGTATGGCGCTAATCCGGATGATAACGCTAAAACACCTACCTAATGGCAACAAACCGCCCTAACCCTACCCAGGCGGATAGCGCCAATCCAGATGATGGCGCTAATCCACCTTGCCGTTGGCGCTACGCGCTCCACCTCAAATCCCAAAACCTAAAAAATGCACGTAAAACAAGAAAATTACAAAGTCAGGGTTAGGCCCTACCGGGGGTCCAGCGCTTGGTGCCCAGCCAAACTCTCAGAATCGCTTTGAGATGTGTCGAAGTCGCGGGAACTAGGGGTTACGGTCAGCCATCTCTCCTTCGCTCCTTCTTCTCCAGGGTCAAAGTGTGCAAATGTAGAACTCTTAGGGCTCACTTTTCCTAATATAGTGGGCCATGTCATCCCTCCTGAAATATACCAAGCCAATTTTTTTCACTTTTCCAATTACAACAAGCAGAGCAATACACAATCGTTGAAGTTAGCAATTAAACCAAACGATGTGGAATTCAACTCTAACCAAGAATGTACACCAGGATGGCATGATCATATGGTCAGAGGATCTCTATGCAATGCTGATAAAGGAACTCTAACCAAGAATGCGCCGGATGTCGAGGAGCATATGGTCAGAGGGTCTTGATGCAATGCTGCTATAAAGAACTCTAACCAAGAATGCGCCTGATGATGACGAGCATATGGTCAGAGGATCCCTACCAACTATTATGCTGAAATAACTCGACGTCAAGAATGTGCTTTCCAACCCGAAGTGGAATTGGAGCTACCATATGACAGAGATGCAAAGTATTATAAAGCAAATATGAGAAGAAGTATGAAGTGCTGACAGTACTACTGTTCATCTTACAATAATTAGAGACTTCCAACCCAACTCAAATGATAGAAGTTAGCAAACTGAAATGACGGATCAACAACTTTGAAAAACCAAACCATCAACTTAAAACCCTACAAAAATGCTCACACCTCACTCATTTCTCAACTAAATGACCTCAAATTTGATGCAATGCACTCCTATGACAATGGCAACCAAGCTACACACTTTAAACCACTCTTACACCCAAGTATTTATTTAGCATGCTTTCTAATGCACTCCAAAGAGGGGCGGCCTGGCAAGAAGGGCGATTTCCTTCTAGAAAATCAGATTCTTCATAATAAATTCTGTAAATTGGCACAATGGGGCGCCCAACATAAATAAAGGGAAATATGAAATACCCAGAACAAATGCCTTTTTATTTTCAGATTTATGAATGAAACTACAGATTCAGCCTTGTTATCAGCAACTCCAAAAAATGACATAAAATGCAAATAACTGAACTACAAACAAAACTCAAGCTACAATGCAAACCTCACTACAAAATCACTACTATCAGCAAACCTCTCCCTAGGTGCTATCTCTCAAGCACGAAGTGAGCCCAGGCTAGGAGGCATTCATTCCTCGAAGTAGTCCCAAAACCATTACGGCAGCATAACATTATCAAGATTTCGGATGCCCAAATGAGAGCACTCTTCTTCCTTTTATACTTTTCCAACTGGGAGTCTCTAAAATCCTCTTGCATATGGGATAAAACATGAGAGGGAAAATAATATAATCCTCTTCAATTCTTTTTCAACCTCAACCTTAAAGTCCCCTCTTTTAAAACAACATTAATATTAAATAATAATATTTAATTTACGGACTTTAAAACGGAGGCCAAGATGATGTCGGAAATCAATGATCTATAGCTCGTTGGAAAGGTCTTGACAAGACGAATCCAACCCCACTCTCAAAATCCTGTTCTGGTGCCAATCCTGAACTTACTAAAAATAGCCGTAACCAACAGGGACTAAGAAGAACAAACCCAGAAAGAAACTGCCAACCAAACCACAATCCACAAACAAAAGCAACCACTAAAACATGAAACCCCAATTTCAACCTCCAAGTAGCCTACGGGTCTCTGGAATAGGCCAACGGTCAACTGTAAAAGATCAATCTAGAAAACGGGACATTACAGTCTGCCCTTCCCAAGATTGCTTGTCCTCAAGCAATTGTAAGCCTGGATGCTGCAGAATCTCATCATTCTCCCAAGTAGCATCCTCCATAGGCAAGTTCCTCCACTTCACCAAATACTCTCTGATAGTTCTTTTCCTCAAAGAACGCTCCCTGGAATCAAGAATCTCTTCTGGAATCAAAACTAACTGTCCTTCTTCATCCAAGGGTGGCATCTGTGATGAAGCAACAACATTGTGTCCAAGTGCCTTCTTGAGGCGAGACACATGGAATACATTGTGCACTCTGCTATCCGAAGGTAGCTCCAACTCATAAGCTACTGCCCCCACCTTCCTAGTGACCTTGAACGGCCCATAAAAACATGGTTTAAGCTTCTCAGCTCCACTTTTCTTGAGAGTGGACTGTCTATAAGGTTGTAGTCAAAGATAAACCATATCTCCAACTTCAAAAGAGCGCTTAACATGCCGTTGATCAGTATACATCTTCTGTTGATTCTGTGCAATCTGTAGATTGTTCTTCAATGAGTTCAAGATATCTTGACTCTGTTGTAACAAATCTTTGGCCTGAGGGGCTTTGCTATCACCAAACACCAAATCAGCAAAGCTAGGAGCCTCATAACCGTAAAGAGCCATGAAAGGTGACATCCTTATTGACATGTGAAAAGTAGAATTATAACAATACTCGCCCATGTGAAGCCACTTCACCCAAGCTCTTTGCTGCTCCGAAACATAGTTTCTCAGGTAACCTTCCAACCACTTGTTCACTATCTCTGTCTGTCCATCGGTTTGAGGGTGATAACTAGTGCTTGGAGTAAGCACTGTACCACTCATTCTGAAAACCTCTTGCCAAAAAGTGCTTAGGAACTTGCTGTCCCTATCACTCACAATATTTTTTGGCAACCCATGTAATCTAAACACCTCATGAAAAAACAAATCTGCAACTTGGGCTGCTGAAAAAGAGCTGGCAATGGCGAAGAAGTGAGCAAATTTTGTTAATCTGTCCACTACAACATAGATACAGTCTTTACCTTGAACCTTGGGCAACCCTGTGATGAAGTCCATTGATATGCTTTCCCATTTTTGATTGGGAATGGGAAGAGGTTGCAGAAGACCAGCTGGTAAAGTATGCTCATTCTTGTTCATCTGACAAGTGGGACACTCCTGAATGTAACGTTGAACCTCCCCTTTCAGCCCTTTCCAAGAAAATCTTTCCCTGATCTGCCTATATGTCTTGAAGAACCCTTGATGACCAGCATGTGGAATGTCATGAAAGGTCAACAAAATCTTCTTTTTGAGCTTAGAATCAGCCACCACAAAGATTCTACCCTTGTAGTGTATCAACCCTTCGACCACTTTGTACCTTTCGTCAAGAAAAGTACCCTCAATGATGCTGGTTGCAAACTAATTTTTGGCATAATCAGCAAGCAACATGTCCCTCCAATCAGCTGTAAGCTCACACAATGAGCTCAAATGAGGTCTCCTAGAAAGAGCATCAGCCACAATATTGTTTTTTCCGTTGACATATTCGATGTCAAAATCGTAAGCTTGAAGCTTACTCACCCACTTTTGTTGCCTCTCGTTCAAATCTTTTTGATGCATGAAGTGCTTGAGGCTATTGTGATCAGTCTTGACCACAAACTTGCTCCCCACCAAGTACTATCTGAACTTAGCTAAAGCATGCATAATGGCAAGCATCTCCTTGTCGTAGATGGAGTAGGTCCTTTCAACACCTCTTAATTTTCTGCTTTCAAACACAATGGGAGGTTTGTCTTGCTTCAAAACAGCCCCAACTCCTTCACCGGATGCATCACACTATAGCTTGAATGGCTTGGAGAAGTCCGGGATAGCTAAAACCGGACAAGAGCTCATGATCCCCTTAAATTTATCAAAAGTAGTTTGAGCCTTTTCTGACCAACAAAAAGCACCCTTTTTCGTGAGGTCAGTAAGAGGAGCAACATTCTGAGAGCAGCCCTTCACAAATCTTCTGTAAAATCCACAAAGACCCAAAAATCCTTTCAGATGAGTCAAATTCTCAGGAGGTGGCCAATCAACAATTGCCTTGATCTTTTCAGGATCAACCTTCACTCCTTCAGCACTGATTATATGGCCAAGGTAAAGTAACTCCTTCATTCCAAATTCACATTTGGATTCTTTGGCAAACAAACTCTCTGATTCCAGGATGCTAAGCACTTCCTCCAAGTGCTTGAGATGTTCTTCCCATTTCTTGCTGTAGATCAGGATATCATAAAAAAATATCAATACAAACTTCCTCAACTGTTTTTGAAAGATTTTGTTCATACATGACTGGAAGGTAGCAGGAGCATTAGTCAACCCAAATGGCATGACTAGAAACTCGAAGTGGCCATAGTGACATCTAAATGCTGTCTTCTCAACATCGGATCCTCTCATCCGAATTTGGTAATAACCTGATCTCAAATCGATCTTTGAAAAGAACTTGGCTCCATGTAGCTCATCAATGAGCTCATCTATCCTCGGGATGGGATATCAATTTTTGATAGTGCTTTGATTCAAAGCACGATAGTCCACACACATGCGGATGGTACCATCCTTCTTCTTCACCAGGACAACTGCCGAAGAAAAGGGGCTCTTGGTTGGACGAATGAAGCCCATCTCCAAGAGTTCCCAAATATTTTTCTCAATCTCATCCTTTTGCTTCTTAGGATACCGATAAGGAGTTGTAATAACTGGTTTAGCTCCTTCCTTGAGCTCTATGACATGCTCCGAACCTCGATCAGGAGGTGGTCCAGGAGGTAAATCAGCAAACACCTTGCTCTTCTTTTTGAGTAAAGACTGAATATCAGGAGGGTAGTCTCTCTTTGTTTCAATCGGACTAGCAGGAAGAATCATACACTCTACAGCCCACTCAACTTGATCATGATGAATCAACCTCGCCATCCTCTTGAATGACACAATCCGAGGACCACCATTGGACATTCCTCTTATCACTACATTCTTCCCTTCAGATTGAAACTTGAGCTCCATGGTTTGCAGATTTAGAGTGATCTCCCCGAGTGAACGCAGCCATTGAATGCCTAGGACAGCATCCGTATCTCCAATTTTGACTACATAGAAGTCATCCTTGACCTCATAGTTTCCCACTTGCATAGTTATGTTTGAGATCTTCTTGGTGCAGGTGATGTGAAAACCATCAGCAACCATAACCTTGAAGCCTTCAAACTCTTCTGTTTGCAGCCCCTTCTTTGCCACCACAGCTTCGTCAATGAAGTTATGCGTTGCTCCAGTGTCAATCAAAGCAACTATGCGTTGCCCCTTAATCATCCCTCAAACTTTGAAGGATTCATTCCTTTGAAAGCTCGAAAGTTGAGCCAAAGTGCCTCCACTTCCCTTTTCATCTTCGGATTCCTCTGGGACTTTTTCCACTTCACTGTCTTCAGAATCAGACTGCTGGTCTGACAAATCAGAATTACTTTCTTCAGCTGAATAGTATTCAATTTGATGAAATTTGCCTCCTTTTGGGCAAACATGATCTTGGGACCATTTTTCTCTACACCGGAAACATAACCCTTTTCTTCTGAGTTCATTAAGTGTCTCAGGATCCAACCTTGTGACATGAGGTTGATGTTGTTTAAACTCCTTATGCTGAGGTCTTTTTCCTTTATCTCTTTTGTGAAATGATGGCTTGGGTTGAAACTTTGCTTTAGGAGCAACCCACTCCATGTTTCTTGCCTTCTTCATTGCCTCTTGTAGAGAGGGTGGATCAAAAGCTTTAATCCAACCCTTGAGTGGCTCCGTCAATCCTTCACTGAATAGGATCACCAAGCGCCTCTCAGTGACTCCTGTGACCATGACTGAAAGCCTTTGAAACTCAGCTATGTAGGCATCAACTGTACCATATTGCTTAAGTTGTGCCAATTCTCTGAAATGCACTTCTGGATCTTTTTTCTCAAATCTCTCTATGAGCTTATTGGTAAACTCATCATAGGTAGTGATAGACCAATGACCCAAGGTGACTAGACCATGGTACCACCACTCGTGCGCCACCCCATCCAGGTGTAGCGTAGCGAACTTAATCGCCTCCTCCTTCTCCATGGGTCTGAGAGCTAGATAGTTGTCTAACTTCTGTGTCCAGGCTCTAACTGAACTATTGTCACTCCCATCAAAATGTGGAAGCATAACCTTGTTGATAGCTTGATGCAAATCCCCATGAACTATTGTCCTCCTTTGTTCATAATGTCTTCCTTGTCCTCTATCCTTCCTTTTATGATCCATAAAATCATTATAAGACATATTTGCCTTAATTTCATCAGGTAGAGAATCATACTCAGCGCGGCCGAGTCTCAACTGTTCAACAAAGGACACATTTTCTTCTGGATCAAGATGAGGTTTTACTGGTGCCAAGAAAGTGGGTTTGAATGGCCTGGAAGAAATTTATGTACTATTTGAAGCAGGCTGAGCAGCATGTCCATTATGCTGGTTGGTGGCACTGTGTTCTCCACTATGTCCTGAATTGTTTAGTGGAGGTTGGTTCTGACCCATTCTCCCCATCATGAGAGATATCATATCCATTAAGGTATCCATCTTCCTCTCGAACCTCTTTGCCGGACTTAATGATCTTTCTCTTCCTTTCCCACTATCATCTCTGTTACTTCCCGACGTCCTCTCATTATCCCCCATTTCTCCTTCAGGAGAAGACTCACAATTGGCTCTTAATACCTCTGAAGATGTCTGACCTTCTGGGGCCTGATGCCAATGAAACTGACTGGTAGCCTTCTTGTATTCTCTTGCTAAGTACCTCTGTTCTCTGTCACTCATAGAAGGTTTGTTTTCACAGGATGGCAGGATGCGTGGCTCTGATACCACTGAAATATACCAAGCCAATTTTTTTCACTTTTCCAATTACAGCAAGCAGAGCAATACACAATCGTTGAAGTTAGCAATTAAACCAAACGATGCGGAATTCAACTCTAACCAAGAATGTACACCAGGATGGCGTGATCATATGGTCAGAGGATCTCTATGCAATGCTGATAAAGGAACTCTAACCAAGAATGCGCCGGATGTCGACGAGCATATGGTCAGAGGGTCTTGATGCAATACTAATATAAAGAACTCTAACCAAGAATGCGCCTGATGATGACGAGCATATGGTCAGAGGATCCCTACCAACTATTATGCTGAAATAACTCGACGTCAAGAATGTGCTTTCCAACCCGAAGTGGAATTGGAGCTACCATATGACGGAGATGCAAAGTATTATAAAGCAAATATGAGAAGAAGTATGAAGTGTTGACAGTACTACTGTTCAGCTTACAATAATTAGAGACTTCCAACCCAACTCAAATGATAGAAGTTAGCAAACTGAAATGACGGATCAGCAACTTTGAAAAACCAAACCATCAACTTAAAACCCTACAAAAATGCTCACACCTCACTCATTTCTCAACTAAATGACCTCAAATCTGATGCAATGCACTCCTATGACAATGGCAACCAAGCTACACACTATAAACCACTCTTAAACCCAAGTATTTATTTAGCATGCTTTCTAATGCACTCCAAAGAGGGGCGGCCTGGCAAGAAGGGCGATTTCCTTCTAGAAAATTAGATTCTTCATAATAAATTCTGTAAATTGGCACAATGGGGCACCCAACATAAACAAAGGGAAATATGAAATACCCAGAACAAATGCCTTTTTATTTTCAGATTTATGAATGAAACTACAGATTCAGCCTTGTTATCAGCAACTCCAAAAAATGACATAAAATGCAAATAACTGAACTACAAACAGAACTCAAGCTACAATGCAAACCTCACTACAAAATCACTACTATCAACAAACCTCTCCCTAGGTGCTATCTCTCAAGCACGAAGTGAGCCCAGGCTAGGAGGCATTCATTCCTCGAAGTAGTCCCAAAACCATTACGGCAGCATAACATTATCAAGATTTCGGATGCCCAAATGAGAGCACTCTTCTTCCTTTTATACTTTTCCAACTGGGAGTCTCTAAAATCCTCTTGCATATGGGATAAAACATGAGAGGGAAAATAATATAATCCTCTTCAATTCTTTTTCAACCTCAACCTTAAAGTCCCCTCTTTTAAAACAACATTAATATTAAATAATAATATTTAATTTACGGACTTTAAAACGGAGGCCAAGATGATGTCAGAAATCAATGATCTATAGCTCGTTGGAAAGGTCTTGACAAGACGAATCCAACCCCACTCTCAAAATCCTGTTCTGGTGCCAATCCTGAACTTACTAAAAATAGCTGTAACCAACAAGGACTAAGGAGAACAAACCCGGAAAGAAACTGCCAACCAAACCACAATCCACTAACAAAAGCAACCACTAAAACATGAAACCCCAATTTCAACCTCCAAGTAGCCTATGGGTCTCTGGAATAGGCCAACGGTCAACTGTAAAAGATCAATCTAGAAAATGGGACATTACACCTCCACCCCCTTTTCTTCCTCTAGGGTGTAGATCTCAACCTTTTGTCCTTCATTTTTCTTCCTACCATCTCCTTTTCCTGTCCCCTATCCAATCATTCACTTCCGTCACATTCTTTTCGAGAACTCGCTCAGAAAATTTTTATTTTCTCACCGACCTCTCGAGGGGGCATCCCTTATCCATCTCATACCTGCCCGGCAGCTGGGGCATATTTTTCTTCGACCTGACGCCACTTCCCTCCTAGGTCCGGACACCATGTCAAAGAGGGGCAAATGTAGACACCTAAAAATGTCTTCGACCATCAAACTGACTCCCGACAACCCTAAACACACCAATTTCCCTTCTAACCAATTAATTAAATTTTTATTTAATTAATTACTCCTTTCGTTTTCTAAATTCACACCATTTTATCTCCAAAATTGAATTAATTTTATTAATTCAATAGTCCAAACCTTAGCCAATTAATTTAATAAACATGCAATATTTATTAAATCAATTTCCCTTTTTTTCACTAAATCCAATTAATTAGTTAAAACCATGTTAACTAATTAATTCAGCCTATAATTAACCTATCCCTACCCTAGACAATTAAATAGCTATTATTTAATTGCCTAACCCTAGCCTACCTCATCATAGCCCTAGGATTAATTAAATAAAACCTCTATTTAATTAATCCTAACCCCTTCATTTGGGTGGTCAAACCTTGTTTAACACCCTTCCCCACATCCTCCAAATAAAAAATTTAATTAAATTCACATAAGTCAATTTTTTATTTAAAAACATCCCACATCACATTTATTTCTCCTTACAACCCCATACTCATTTATTTCCTCTCTTCCCCAAATGAATTTTTAATTCATTTACATTCCCCCATATGAATCTTTTATTCCAAAATAATCCTTCGCCCCCATGCTCATTAAATAACCCCTTTTCCCAAAATGAATAAAAGAATCACTTTTATTCCTAGCCCTCCATTCATTCAAGATTGAATCTAGGCCCTCCACATCACTTTTATCCTCCACCATTGATCTTCCAAATCAATCTCCACCTTTGGATCAAAATCCCTTCCAAAAATCTATAAATAGAACCTCTCCCAAGCCATTTTCATCATCTAAGTCTATGCAAAGCTATCATGCCAAAATAACTCTTGAGCTAGAATAGTGAGTTGCAACTTTGAGTAGCATTTCACATTTCAATCCATTGTCTAGGGATTATCTTTGTCTAGGAGCTTGTTTTGGGTGCAAAGGCTCCTTCTTCCTTTGATGGGATTGGGTTTGCTTGTAAGGTATAACTTTGTGTTTATTGCATTTTGTTTAGTATTTCCACCTTATTTGTATATCTAATCTACAATTTCATTATAGCATATCCCTATACATTATTCCTATCCATATATTTATTACACCTATACATGCACATACTTCTATGCATTTGACTCCCATGTTGATTTGACCCCTTTTTATGCTTGGGGTCATTTTTGTAGTCACAGGGTCGACCCAAGAGTTGTAGATTTGACCCTTTCAAATTCAAAATTTTAAATTCAATTTTGGCCAACTCTTGCCTATATCCTTCCCTCTACTGTGCCGACTAAACACAAATTTGTGTGATATGTTTCTATGTCCTTATATTTAAAGGCATTCAATGCATTGATTTTCACATCCTATCCTTCCAATCATTCTAAGTTTATCGCTTGCATTTAAGGAAGGAAACACTTCAGTTTATTGTACTAAAAATAATCTAGATCTACACAAGCATTCTAGGAGTGTATGAATGTCTAAATAGTGTTGTTCTTTATTATTTACACATATTTCCATAAGTTGAGGTCTAGGAGAACATGTCCTCTAGTGACACAATGACAACCCTACCAAGGTATTTCCAAATACTGTCAATCTTAAAATATTAGAAATGAGAATAACATGTGCAGATCATTCAAGCAAATAACATAGTAGAATTCTATATTGTGTAGAGTCAAGTCTATACTTAAAGAACAAATTTGTGACCATAAACTTGACCCAAACCTACGGACTTGATCTCAGATAGAGCACAGACCCACCACCAATTTAAGGCATTTCATTGGTAGAGAGGCACCATTTCCTGAGTAGATACGAGTCTAATTCCAAAATCTTCAACAAAGGGTAGTCATTCTTTAGTCATAGAGCTAAGTACCATCCTCCTCTTGCTTTACACTTATTTCTTAAAATAAACTATTACAATTAATCTAATTCATCAATCCTGACTATCATTATTTAACCAAAACTAATTTATACCTCAATGATTACATTTACTTAATTAACCCAAATTAACCAAAACTAATTTATACTTCATGATTAATTTACTTAATTAACCCAAATTAACCTTGAAGAAAGGTTATTTTCCTTATACAATAGCATACATTGTGATTATATAAGCCCTGCAAATTATAACAACTTTTCTCAAAATGGTGGAACTTAAGTAATGTAAAAGTTGTATATATATATATATATATATATATATATATATATATATATATATATATATAATTCTATTTATATATTCGTATCTTGTCTCTATATCAACAGTGAGATGTAACTAATTTGGTCATTGTGACATAATTTTTCATCTAATCCCAAAAATAATCAATATTTCTCACCCACATTATATTTTGAAATACAAAGAAAACAACAACAATTTAATAGCTAATTATTCTCTTTATGAGACTTGAAGACAAAGTTTAAGCTGTAAAATACCTACTTTGTTGGGGGCATAACTGCCGGGTTACACTAAAAAGCAAAATCTTCCCATGAAATTTGATTTGTATAACCCAAATTATATACAGATTATCATACCAATCTTCCAGAAAACAAACATAAATTCCATTATCTCCGTGTTTATTAAAATATAATCCATTATTAGTCACGAGAGTGCTTTGCTCGGGAGGAAGAATCCAATCATGACCTTCGTTTTTGATTGGATTTCAAGCATATCCATTATTTTCTGATAAATTTATGTGGTTGTTACCAACAAACTATTGAAAATAATATTTCAATCTTGGTTTGGTTACAACCCACCAAACAAAATGTGTTGTTTTGTGTGACAGATCGTCATCCAACCAAAGCACTTGATTAACAAAAGTAATTGACTTGTTTCAATGACAAACAGAGATGTGGAGTCCCACACTAGTTTTTTCTTTTTTAATAAATGCAGAGGACTCTGGTTTGTCGGAGCAAATGGAATGAGATTCTAGCTTTTGTTATCACTGTGTATATATATTATTTTATTTTAAGCCAAAGTTGGAGAGGCCCATGAGCATCTAGTGGAGAAAGAGATTAAGTCCACGTCCAATGATTAAACTATGCCGGAGAGATTCCTGCATTAATCTAATCTGCCTTATTTTCCCACTGCCTCCCCAGCATGAGCCCTCCGCCCATGAGCATCAATATATCATGCTTCTTAGTGCCGGACCATCTCCAACTCTATACCTAATACCATATTCAATTATGTTTATGGTAATATATTCATTCATCAAAATGGAGATGGTAAGCATGGCCACCATTACAATGATTTTTTCTTGTCTTTCTTTCTCACACTCACTCTCTCTCTCACACTCATATTTTTTTAGGTTTTATAATAAGTTGTGATATTTTTTAAGTTATTGGTATTGGGAGTGCCAATAGAAGTTATATGAATAACTGAAGTTGTTATTAGAAGTAAAAATTGAAGTTACACAAACAATCTAAGATGTTGTTATTGGGAGTACAAATCAAAGTTACATGAATATTCACTCTTTTTTTTTTGTTCAAAATCAAGGATTAAGGAGTATTTATTGGGTTAAGGGGTATCTATTCTTCTAAAGTCGCTCAGGACAAGACCCTGACCTCATCTCTTTAAAATGTTACGTTGTTGGTAATGAGAGTATGAATCAAAGTTATATGAACAATTGATCTCTTTTTGGTTCAAAGCCAAGGATTAAGGGATATATATTTTACAAAAGTTGCTTGGGGCATGATCCTGACCTCATCTCTTTAAAATGTTACATTGTTGGTATTAAGAGTACAAATCAAGTTAATGAATAATTAATCTATTTAGGCTCAGAGCCAAGGATTAAGGGGTATCTATTCTACCAAAATCACTTGGGGTATGATCCCAACTTCATCTCTTTAAAATGTTACATTATTGGTATTGGAAGTACGGATCAAAGTTACACGAATACTAAATCTCTTTTGGCTCAAAGCCAAGGATTAAGGGGTATCTATTTTATCAAAGTTGCTCGAAGAATGATCTCGATCTCATCTCTTTAAAATATTAAAGACCATTCACTTAACAAAACTTAATCCTTCGTAAACTCTTTATAAGACATTCAACTTTACTAATAAACCATAATTATTTTAACAATAAATATATACTTAAATTCGCTACCATACACACTGAGAATATAAATTCATTGGTAATGTAGGGTAGCCTCTTTTGTAAAATTTTAATGAATTACCCATGACCCAAACTTTGGGTTTCTTCGCTTCATTTTTATTGGGGCTTTTGGTTTAGCTTTTATGTTATATTGTTTTCATTGAAAGTTTAAGTACTAATTTTAATAGTTAATTTTCCAATTATTGGATAGTTCAAAATAATAAATATAAAGATATTCAATATGTATTACATGACCCCACAATTCATTGGAATTTATCTGATCTTCAAGATAAAAGAGAATTGATCACCTTATACTATTTTGAAGAGGAGAAACAACCACCTCGTAAAGGGTATTTAGAGGTTACGTAATGTAATAATTAATAGCCAATTTAAATAAGAGTTAGCTTAGAAAAGCACTAAGATAAATATATTGAAATAAATGTTGAAATTGGTAAAAAGTGTTTAGTTTTATGTCTTAAACAAATGTTTTATTGTGGTGTGTGTTTAGTGATTCAATTTAGATTTTTGTTATTAGATTTGCAACTGTAATCTTGATAGATTAAAGAATGATTTGTACTTTATTTTGGTTTAATCCCACACCTATGGCCTTAAACATCTTAGCCTTATAAATCATGTAATTTAAAGGGTCAACTTTAACAATCACATGTGTTTTTGAATGTAACATATAATGTCTAAATTTTTAAGAAGAAAACACCACTAACAAGCATAATTTTTCCATAGTACATATTAAGTCTCACAATCTAGCAATGTATGATTAATATAATAAACTTCCTGTTCTTTTCCATGTTCATCATTTTGTGCTATAAAACACCAATGACTAACTCTATACCTAAAATGTGTAACAATAAATGCTCACCATGTCTAACATGCATCAACACAATAGGATTCAACAAATATTGCTTCATATCTTCAAATGCCTTTTTTACAATCCTCATTCCACTCAAATATAGTGTCCTTTTAAAATATTGGTGAAAAGTAAAGTACAATCTACCAACTGAGAAATAAAGTGTCTAGTGGCTTGGATCTTAGCTTGTAAAATGTACAACTATGTAAGATTATGAGGCAGGAGCATGTTAACAATAGCATCTTGATATTTTTAGCATCTACCTTTATACCTTGCCCCAATACAATGAAGCCTAATAGTTTGTCACTATCGACACCAAAGATACATTTCTTAATATTAATCCACATATGATACTATCTCAATCGATCAAAGATGTTCCTCAAATATCTAAGGTGATCTATTCATTTTTGACACTTAGCTAAAACATCATCAATATAATCCTCTAAATTATTATTCTAAATTATTATGCATCAAATAGTGAAAGATAAGTCTCATAGCCCTATGATAAATAGTACTAGCATTTTTCAATTCAAAAGGCATAACCGCATAATAGAATGTACCCCATGGAGTAATAAAAACAATCTTAGTTGATCTTGGGGATTGATAAGAATCTAGTTATAGCCTAAAAATCTATCTATAACTAACAAAATTTCACATCTAGTAATAAAATCAACAATCATATTGATATTTGATAATGGAAAATCATCTTTTGGAAATGCTTTAAATTATTGAGATCTTTAAAATTAGTAGAAATATGAGTTTTTTCATTTGGTCTAGCAACCAACACTATATTAGAGATATATGGAGAATAATTGCATCACATGTAGAAAATAAGCATGAAAGAACAAACTAAAACCATATTAGCCTATTCTACTCATTAACTAATTGAACCTCAAGATTGAGCATAAAAGGAATGCAAACATATGAAGTTAAAACACTTAACTACAAAAACTTTATTGTTTGGATGTGCTCCTTTGATGTTGGATGTATGTGATTGCTCCTCAATTTGACAACATAACATTGTACTTCATGGAGTCTTCAAAATGGCTTGGGTTGATGTCTATTTATATATTTTTGGGATGGTGGATGAATGAAGGGCTAGGATTGATTTGGGAGATCAATGGTTGAGGATGATTGAGAGGCTTGGATTGATGAGAGTTTGCCAAGTTGCAAGGTTGGATTGGAGGAGAAGGTTTGTCCTTGGATCAAGGAAAGATCAAGGGTGGAAAAGTGAGCTGGATAAAGTGGATGGATATAACTAAAAAGGGACAAAAGGACCTTTATACAAAGGACTTTGACCATACCTTTGTAAGAGACCCAAGTGGTCACGTACAAAAGGCCATACCTTTATACACTTGGGAGGATGTGAGGGATTTGAATAGGTTTAAGCATGGTTAGGAATCTGCAACCTTTTGATTAAGTTGACTAAGTGGATTAAGCAACTTAATCAAAAGTGCACAAAATAGGGAATAAAATAAATAGAAATATTCATTTAATTCATGTGATGGGGATAGGGATATTAGATAAATAAATATTTATTTACGGTTGGACTATAGAAGATGGATGATAAATGATTATATAATCATTTATTCTAGGAATAGGTACATATGAGGGTACATATGCATAGTCAAAAGTACATGAATAGTGATTTTGATAATAAAATATTATTTAATCATAGTCGGAAGGGGAGTTGGATGATTAACCATCTAAATAGGTGTTTATTTAGTTAAATGTGGAAGAAAGTGGTTTAGGAATGTCCTGATTGTAAATTCATAGTGACAAGATGATGAGTGGATGATTTTAGGTGTCTGTATTTACCTCTCTTTGAGATGGTGTTGCGAAGCAGCATCATTTCAAAGAAAGATAACACATAGCACTAGATTGGATGGAAGAAGATGATAGAGTTAGGTATGATGATGCCCTATCCACTTAAAGTGAGAGTGACAAGGAGGTATGATGGTAAGGATGATGATAGAGATAATGCCCCCTCGGGAGAGCAAGCAGGTTCAAAGAACATAGATGTACTCTCGAAAGGATGAATATAGTTGGATTAGAATGATGGTAGTGGAATTTAAATAAAAATGGATTGGGGGGATAGAAGAGGTTGGATGCAGGGGATTGGAGGAAAGGGGTAATGGGGGATAAATGATTGGATGAAAAGTTGGGGGAGAAATTAGATATGGGGGGATGCAAAGGATGGGGTGATATAAATGCGCTATGATGTATTGTAAATGGGAGCAATCTTATTTGATATAGCATGAGACGTTATGCACCAAGGTATAAGGAACTAAGGTGACAATGTGTTCCATGCATAAAAAGGATGCCCCAACACATCACAAGGCATTTGACGACCTTGAGGGGTATTGTGATGAGACAATCGATAAGGTCACAAGCAACCCTATGTCATATAGCACCATGAAATGGAAGACCATGATACTAATGTGGAAGATAGGTTATAGGGACTGATATAGATACAAGATAAAAGATAATGCACACACACAAGAAAACATGCATGCACAAAATGATGTAAAGTTAAGCATGATGTTGCCCCTGGTCAAGCTGAAAAGCCAAAGATTGATGGATTGATGATGTTGGATTGTGTTGTTGATTATAAAAACAACACAAGGATTGGGAACGATATATCCTGATGATGATGATGGATGTTGGATTTAAAGGCTTGCAACAAGGCCGGGAACAAGACTATGGATGTGATTGAATGATTATGTGTAGATAGCTAGGTTGAAACGTGCATTGATTAGGATCGTCTTGCGATATTTGGATGTTTGGGAGATTTGGGTTGCTGGGAGGGATTGCATTGGTTTTCATGTAGGTACCCCTTAGCTAGATACCAATGACAAGGGAAAGTCAAGTCTATCGACAAGGGCTTGGTGGGATGATTGGGCAGAGATGATAAGGGGACAATGGATAATGGATGGGGTATGTAGGAAGGATTAGTGATAAGGGGATAATGGATAGTTGATAATGGATGGAAGGAAAGGATGGGTGTAGGATATATGTTGGATGGAGGATTAAGGAGAGAGGATTTAGGATAGATAGGTAGAGGGGATTTGAATGTGATTTCCAAGGACTATGTCGCATAGGAAGAGGATGCCCCACTCGATACATGTGTTGCTCATGACAACGTGTTATGATGTGTGGGGGAATGGACATTTGTAGGATATGATTGGAAATGGATGTATGCCAAGAGGTGTCCAAAGCATGTTGTGGATATTTTGTCCCTGTCCTTATCAGGATCAAAATCAGGAAGGGAATATGGAATGACGATAGGATAGGTAAGGAGATATAGAGATATAATGAATAGGATGGATGGGATGGATGGGATTTTATATATTTTTATAGGGGAGGGTTTCTTAAAGTTATCATTGGTCACCATAATCATGAAGTAGTGTAGAATAGTAGTGTCACTCAATGATATTTAAACATGTTCACAAATTTTATCAATTTATCTTTATCCAATTTATCCATATCCACATTAAAAGTACAACCAAATGTAAGCATGCTCCTATCCCCAATAAATGGTTTAGTAGGTAATGAATTAGGTAACTCCAAAGAATTCCCTTGGGAAAGAGATGTTTCCCAAAAATAAGAGCAAGCATCTAGAGTATAAGGAAAACCTATACCATGATTAAAAAATAGGAAAATCCTCATATACACCAAAAATTTGAACAAGATATCATTGTTAGAAAACATATCTAAAGGAGGAGTATAATTTGGTGAAGACATATCAATCAACTTAGGTGTACCAACTATAAATTTGTCTCACAAGTGAATGCACAAATTAACCAAAACTTTACTTATTGATTAACTTTATATTTCTTATCCATATTATGAGTTTAACCCACAACTTTTCATTTCATTGTTAAATAGGCTCAAGCACGGTTGTAGAGTACCATTCTCACGTAAACCCAAACATTTACCTTTATAACTATTTAGTTGTAATATTTCAAAAACATTACTATATTTAGCATGCAATAGTGTGAGTTTTAGTTTAGAAGCACCATCAAATCTGACATTAGATCTAGCATCACAAGCACAAGCATCCCTAGGAGCAATATCTTTAAGATCAACATAAAAGGGTATCAATGGTCTATCATATATGCCCAGATCTATACATAAGGAAGGAATCATAAAATATCTATCATTCACCTTATATTCCCCAATACAAGTAGGTGTGAAATCTAATGTACCACAAATATCATCAAGACATTAAGTGTGTATGAAGAAAAATGTTGCCTCAATGGTGATGGGAAGAACAACATTTTATTTTTTGGTCAACTGACAAAAGTCATAAGGATTAGTGTTTGCGTAAATCACATATCTCTTATTCTTATAATGAAACTTTAACATCCAATGAAGAGTGGAGGAGACTACCCCCATAGCATGTATCCATGGATGACCCAAAAGAATATTATACATTAAGAGTCCTAGCATCACATAGAATAATGTATCATGTAAGAGATCCAAGAGTAAGGAGTAAACTAACAACACTAAGATATTCCCACCCCATATTATTAAATCCTTTTATAGTGATCTCAAATTTCAACAAGTTAGAGGAATCAACATTAGTTTTATCTAAAAATTCTTTGCTACAAATGATTAAATGAAATCCATTATCCATTAAAGCTCTTTCAATATCATGTGGCCTAAATATGATGACAATGTATATAATAGAAAATGCTCATGTGAATGATTGAAGGGATAAGTAGCTCAAGAATCCCAAAGAAAATCTTAGTAGCTTGGGTATGAGTGGGTTGTAAAATAGAATCCACCACTATAGGATTAAGAATTGATGGAACAGGAAGATTTTGTAAGTTCATCCTCAAATTATGTCTATATATTTAGATGATTGAATTAAGCCCCAAAGAGAAATTTTCACTAGAGTGCTCTTAAGTTGATCAATCAAATCATAACCTTTATGTTTTTTTTCTATTAACTTGGGTGAAGGAGGAAACATTGGATCACTATCTTCAATGGTAAATTAGATGATTAGATGCAACTTTCTTTCCTATATTCATCCACTAATAAATATGATCCATTGCATGATAATCCTATGAATTTGATACCTCATGGGATAGATATGCTCGTGCCTAAAAAGAGATGAATTAGGTCAACCACTAACTACAACCCTAGGTCCCATAGAAGTTTGAATAATATCAACCATATGAACATCAGATAAGGGAGATAGTCAAGGATTAAATGATGGGACAAGAGAATGCATAGACAAGTCTAGATAGTGTTTAGACATGCTAGGGCAAGAAAATATGCAATAGAGTCATGTGCTAATATTGTAAATGAATGATAAAACATACAAGATGAGTTAAATAATGACAATCCTCTATCATTCAAAGTAAATCTAAATTCACTCATTAATAAGATATCTTTGAATCTAAGTACTCATAATTAGCAATCAAGAATGACTTAACATGCAAAGTTGTATAACTAAATTACCATAAAAGTCATCAAGTCTCCTCAATAAGAGATATAATATCATTATGTAATGTAGGAGGAGGTAATAAGTCATCAATAATATCTAGATTAGAATTTAATATATAATCATTATAGTGCATGCTATCATCATGTATAAAAGAAATTAACTCACATAAATCATTAGACTCCTCATAAGATGTATCATCAATCTAAGGGTATATAAAGAGGGCTATCATGACATATAGATATAAAAACACCATGAGTAGCTAAGGAAGGTATAACCTCAACACATAAAACTACATCCCTAGATGTGTCATTAGTAGGTAGGGTTGCATCATTATCTACATACTAGGGAAATAACCATCATGAATCATGTATATAAATGAGACAAAATCTCCTAAGATGGAAGGAAAATCATCAATAAAGTCCATGAAAGAGGAGGTATATCTACACATGCAAACAACTCTCAATATGAAAGGATGTAATATTGTCACTGGGATCAAAGGATATGAATCAATAGAGCATGAAAACACCTTATAATCCTTGATATATTTATGAAGGTAATCACAAAACATAGGCTCACAAGAATCCATGGTGAAAATTATATCAATGAAAAATAACCAAGAAAGCATGGAAGGGTAAGTATCAAATAGATATCAAACAATGAAGGCCCAAATCCCAATCAAGATATAGCAATGAAAAACAATAAAGGGTAGATCCAAACCCTAATCAAATTTGAAATGAAAGATATGCTATCAAAAACATTAGATTTGAAATTCTAATGGAGAAGGAATAAACTGTAAGGACAAAACTGTAGGGAGTGTAATATAAATTGGGTCCACCAAAAATGTAAAGAAATAAAATGCACCTTTACATAAATATCCTAGGATAGATCAACTAAATTGCAACAATATGCAAATCTACCCTAAGATATAGAGATGAGACTTATACTAATAAACATATGCAATTTAATAAATGTAGAGAATTTAAATAAATGAGATAAAGGTACTTGGCTCTAGTTTTGATGTTGATGTGTAATGTTCAAATGGTGGAAAACAATTCATCATTGTCTCAAAACCCTATTATTATATGTCAAACAAATTGCTCTCAAATTGAAAACTTTGACTGTTAAAAGCTTTGGGCCTATTTTGTGTTGTGAAATTGATTCGAAATAAATTTGTCTCAACTAATTAATCTAGATCCTACAAAATCATCCTTTTGGGTTCTACGTGGAAATGGTTTTCTCGGATATTTGGACTTGAAATAAGTGACTAGTGATGTTGACATACACCTTTGAGGAGCTTACTAGGTATGGTGTATTCTCCCTTGGTCAAAGCCCTAAGTGAGCCAATTTAACATATTGTGAATCACAATTAAACATATGCCAAACAATCATGCAATATACCTAGTCATGTGTTACTATAGATATTTGATGCGATGTGTTAATGCAAATATTCTTGAATGATCTATCTTGATGTGTATAAGAGTTGTCCAATGATTCCTAGATTATCATAATGAATTAGGACTTGTCCTTTTATGCAACACCCTAGAATACAATTTAAAGTATTTCCCACTCAAGTCAATGGGTAATGACTAGTTAGAAGGGGGCAAACATGAGTTCAATTTTTAAATTTGAACTTAAAAATGTGGGGTCAATTTCATGTTGTGGAATCAATCTAAGGTGGGGAACGAGTAATTTGTAGGTCAAATCTAGACTCTTGGGATGTGGGAAGTTGGGATTAATGAAGGCTTAAGTAATTTAGCAATGTTTACAAAGAAATACACCATTTATATGTTAGTTATTGCACAAAGAATGAAGTAGGGTCAAAGTAAGTCCAAAATGGATAGGAAAATTGCAGAGTATGCAATTTTTACCATTACAACTATAAACAAAATCACTAAAAATATTTTAAATAGTGAATTTTTTTAACATAAAGATTACGAAAACAAAAGTATGTATTCTATTATTAGGTAGGTGTTTTGTAAATGGGGTAACAAGCTAAGTTGGTTTGACCTCAAGGAAAACATTATGGTTAAGTGCACTTGAGTTAGAGTAATATTAAGATGGGTGACCTCCGAGGAAGTCCCGAAGCTTCACCCCTATAACTATTGTGTACATGTAAAAGTGAATATAAATAAACATGTTAAACTAAGTCTAACCTATTTTATTCACAACTTCAAGTTTAAGCATAAGGAAACTAGTATAAAAGGATGAAAACAAACACAAGAGCTCTCACCCACAAGCCTCCTTATTGTACCAAGTCATGGTGGGTGTGCTCCAAGATTAATTGTGATAAGAGAGGATTATGTTAGTGCTCAACTCATCATCATAACATTACATTCAAGTGATTCATGAAAATGGCTTGTGGAGGATGTTATTTATAGATATTTGGATAGGCAGATGAAGGGTTGGGATTGATTGAAAATATCAATGGTTGAGGATTGTTAAAAGGATGAGAGCCATAAAACACCTCCAAGTGGCACCATGTGAATGGTGGTCAAAAGGGGTTCCAAGATTCAAGGATAATCAAGGGTGGAGATTTGTCTTGGATAAAGTAGACGGTGGGAGATTAAAAAGTAGATTTTTAGAGGGATGTGAGGATTTTGCCCATGTCCAAAGTACCAATCATATACAAATCAAGGCCATACATTTGACTTATGTACACTTTTGAACCTTGTGCAAGATTTACCTTGATTAATCATGTTTTAGATGTGCAAATGATTATCGAAAGTTAATGATTTGATTTTGACAACTAATGAGAAGTGGATAAAATAAGGAATTAAATAAATATGAGAATTTATTTAATTCTTGGGATGGTAATGAGATGAGCTTAGATAAATAAATATTTGTTGGACTATAGATGAAAGATTGATTAATTAAATAAATAGTTCTAATTTATTTAATTAATGCTTGGTGATTAGTGGATGAATATTGAATTTATTAATTAAATAATAACAAATTATTTAATTAATTTTTTTAAAATGAAATGATTAATCAAATAAATGAGATTTATTCAATTTATTATGGAGGAATGATTGAGCGATACCTGATGCTAACTGAGTGATGCGATGATGATTGAAATAGTGATGAGATGATTTTAGAGGTCTATAACTATCACCTAAATACAATGAATGTTAAGTGGACCATTTTTGTGAACCTCTACTCCAATTAAATTGACTTAGAAACTACCTAATTAAATCTTTATAAAAGATCACATATATCGAGTGATACACTGATGATGACTGAAATAGTGATGAGATGATTTCAGGGGTCGACAACTATCACCTAAATACAATGAATGTTAAGTGGACTATTCATGTGAACCCCTACTCCAATTAAATTGACTCAAAAACTACCCAATTAAATCTTTATAAAAGATCACATGCATCGAGTGATACCCTGACGATGACTTAAATAGTGATGAGATGATTTTAGGGTCGACAACTATCACCTAAATACAATAAATGTTAATGTTAATGAACCCCTACTCCAATTAAATTGACTCAAAAACTACCCAATTAAATCTTAATAAAAGATCACATATATCGAGTGATAACCTGATGATGACTAAAATAATGATGAGATGATTTCAAGTCCACAACTATCACCTAAATACAATGAATTGAATGTTAATGAACCCCTACTCCAATTAAATTGACTCAAAAACTACCCAATTAAATCATTATAAAAGATCACATACATTGAGTGATACCCTGACGATGACTGAAATAGTGATGAGATGATTTCAGGGTCGACAACTATCACCTAAATACAATAAATGTTAATGTTAATGAACCCCTACTCCAATTAAATTGACTCAAAAACTACCCAATTAAATCTTAATAAAAGATCACATATATCGAGTGATACCCTGACGATGACTAAAATAATGATGAGATGATTTCAAGTCCACAACTATCACCTAAATATAATGAATTGAATGTTAATGAACCCCTACTCCAATTAAATTGACTCAAAAACTACCCAATTAAACCTTCGTAAAAGATCACATATACCCTATTAACTAACAAAAATGAAATGACCCACCTACTTATTGTTGAAGAAAAGTTACGTATGCAAATTCTCCTTTTGCCTCAGTCGACACGTTTCTAAGACTGACGTGGCAGCGGCGACGTTTGGAAGAGAGCAATTGATGGTTATAGACCAGCCGCCAGGGTGGACTGCGCTCACCTTTTCACACTGGGATCTCGTTCCGTCTATTAACAGAAAAACTCACCGTTGACATTTGAACCACCAGGATGTTTGAAGGGAAAGCGGGCAGATGAGTTCAAATGTCAACTTATATATAGTGACGTGAAACAGAAAATTGATAAACTAGAATCTGATACGACAGGACGCAATAACTGTAGAGCTGGAAGTAGGGCCCACGTTGTATATAACAGTTGTTGACTTGCTCCAAAATACGAATTCCACCTGCAAATAAACTGCCACCAACGTCTACAATACAAAGATGGAAAACAATCTATCTAAGCTTAAAGTGTCGCATACGGGGTCGGTCCGAACTGGGCTTGTCACCTCGGTCTTCCATGGCCTGACAAAATTGTGGTCAAAATGGAAAGTCACCCAAGACCCATTAAAACGGGTTACGCCATTATTATTCTGGTTGTCACTGTTGCACGAACAATTATAATTATAGCCTTCTTATAATTTCTGTTCTACCGTGGTTACGGGAGAAATAGTTTTCTATACCATTTTTATTCTGTCTAAAGCCATCGCCCATGGAA
Source organism: Cunninghamia lanceolata (assembly GCA_027924645.1). Classification (NCBI taxonomy): domain Eukaryota; kingdom Viridiplantae; phylum Streptophyta; class Pinopsida; order Cupressales; family Cupressaceae; genus Cunninghamia; species Cunninghamia lanceolata. Next base: position 7,679,974 of record BSBN01000677.1, on the reverse strand, counting down.
TGGGAAGGTTCCAGTTTTTTAATTCTGCCGGACGTGTGCAGTATAATAGGTAATAATTGAGGGTGAAGGCTTTAAATTTATAGATTTGTCAGAGCTTTTGTACGGGACGGAATTTTTGTACGGGACGGGGTACGTGCACTCCAACTTTTATACGTTTGGAAATTTGAGCTCTGTTAAGTAGGCCTTTATTTTTAGTTTACATGTTGCGAGGAAAATACCTAGCTCACATAAAATATCCAAGGGAAAGTAAAGTTTTGTACTTCATAATAGATAAACAATTTAATTTAGTATTGAAATGAAAAATAAGTATATATTTTTTTTAAGTAGAGGGTGATTAAAATATTTTTTATATTTTAGGATTGAAATGAAAAATAAGTATATATTTTTTTTCAGGTAGAGGGTGATTAAAATATTTTTTATATTTTAGGATTGAAATGAAAAACAAGTATTTTTTTTTTCAAGTAGTGGGTGATTAAAATATTTTTTATATATATTTAAGATGAGTAGATAATTAGGACCTAAATTTGAGGGTCGACCTCTTGTCAAGCAAAATTTTTATGATGGTTGTTATCCATTCAAAGGTGCATTAAAATATTATGGTATACTTTAGTAGAAGTAAAATTATATATAAACCAAATATATATCACATCACAATTCTATATAAATTTTGATAGTCTATCCAAAATCTCTCCTTTCATATGATACAATCTTTTTTATGATGGTTATCCATTCAAATGTGCCATTAAATACTATGGTAAACCTTAGTATAAGTAAAATTATATATAAAAAATCAAATATATATCACATCACAATTCTATATAAATTTTGAGAGTCTATCCAAAATCTCTCCTTTCATATGATACAATCTTTTTAAATTTTGATTGTATTTTACAGCAAAAATGTCTAAATGTGGCTATCCCCTATCAAATTTAAGCCCTCGTGTAGATATTTTAAATAGATCTATTTAAAAAAGCTATTTTGTTTATTTAAGAGTTATTTTATTTACTATGTACTTATATACACATAAATTTTTATTTTTATTTAAGAATGATTTTATTTTATCTATATTGTTTACTTTATTTTTATTTGAAGAGTTATTTTTTGGTAAGACACTTGTTTTATTTTAATATGTAATTTTTAATTTTACTTTGGGAAAAACCACTATTTATTACTTGAGTAATTCTTTTATTTTGTTTTTACTTTGAAAAGTGTACTAAATATTGTATACTTATATGTTACTTTTAATAGTTTCATTTGTAGGATTAATATATATTTTAAAATTTTGATGTCTATATTTTATGATGGATAGTGTATTTTTATATTAAAAGTAAAATAATATAATACACGATTCACATAAAAAGTGGGTGGGATCCCAAGAGTCTATGTTGAGACTAAAGAAAACAATTGCGGCCACATCGCTAAGCAATAAGGGCTAGATAGGGGGGTCATTATCAGGAGGTTTGCTCCATCTATCTGGAGGATCTTGGGCATTAGGGATGTGATCCCAACCTATGATGGTGTCCTTGTCTCTTTTTCTTCTTTTGGATCATCGAGAGCTATGCGAATAGGTGAAATAGTAAGGTCCAGCTGAGGGAGCTTTCCATTGTCATGCCAATTAGGGAGGCCATGGTCACACTAAGAAGTTGAGGATTTCCCACATGGCAGGGACCAACCATGACATTGGTGTTGAGGGGATCCATGAGAGCCACATCTTGAACAAACACTATGGCTACAACTGTGATGGTGCCCACACAAAGAGGCATCCCTACTAGAAGGAAAAGGTGACATATGAGCAATAGTAAAGGGCCTTGGACCAATGCTCAATAAGTGTCTACAAGTGGGAAAACTCCAAAGTAACTTTATTAGCTTGCACTTGGATTTGCGACATAACATTAGAGCATATAATGACTTAACATACAAAGAGAAATGAGCATCCATTGTAAAATATGAAAATAAGGTAGTGTTTTTATCTTTCCATATGTTGAAGAGAATTTTCCACTTTGAAAGCATGCCAAATTTGGGTAAACCTTGTAGGCATCTTAGGCCAATCACCTAGAAGAATCATATGCTAAGAAAAAAACTTTGGCTAGAAAGGCTTGAAGAAATTGTGTATCCAGTTCCAAGCCACTTAGGCTAGGGGCAAAACTAGAAAAGGTGCTTGAGAGTTTCCAAATGTCCACAAAAAGGATGGGGGGTTGGAAACACCTAGATGGATAAGGTGAAATCTAATGGGAAGACCCTAATATAGGAGGCACTAAGAAAAATGAGCTAGTTTGGGCTCCAAAATGGTAGAGCAAACTATTTGAAACCTGTAGCCCCATTGAGTGGAAGTGGACTAGAGGTTCCACTTGATATTAAAAGTTTCTGAACCATGGCTAGGTGAGGAGAAAGTCAAGAATATCCTTGAAAGGGTATGTATCTCTTGAAGGGAGTATTTAAAAATATATGGCATCTCTAGATAGTTTTTCTTTCATGGTCACAACATCAGATGATTTTCTCCCTGATGTTGTTATATGTTGTGCCTCTCAATGTAATAAGTATAAAAATCTATTTCAAATAAAAATAATGTTGTGGAAATGTAATAAATGTTTAAGTGAATTATATATTTTAGAAATTGAGCACAATAATAAATGTATATTTAATTAGAAACCATGATAGATGATAAAATATGATTCATTAATAGGGTAGAAATGTTAGTAAAAATAAACAAATGCCTTGGAATCAATGAATGCTTTGTTTGCCACTTTGGGTCACTATCATGTCTTCATATTCGATCTTGCAAATTTAATTTAATTTATATTGTAGATTTAATTTGGGCCCATGAATTTGATCTCTACAATCTTTTAGAATGTCTCTTTTAACTTGTCTTGATGTTCTCAACATCACATTCTTTCATAAAAAACTAGTTTTGGTGTTTGATGGTTTCCACATGGCAGGGATATTATAATTGCTTACCTTATGCCAAACCATGTAACTATATTGTTGGAAAGAAAAAATTGAGCCATTCCTATTAGGTTGAAAACCCAAAAGGGTGGCCTAATGGAGGCCAATGGTGAAAACCCCCAAGGGTGTCAAAGCCTAGTAGCAAGAGAACACACCCCTATGTAGAATAGGATTAGTTAGAGTTACCGTAGGTCACCAGAATAGTGGTGCAACACATATTGACAACTTACGACAACTCTAGGTGGTCACAACTATGAATATATATGGATAGGGACACATCCCTATATGTAAAGAAAAACATATATGTATCACATACTTGGATATGTAGTATATAACATAAAGAATAACATAGCATATAGAAGAGATAGAGATAAGTGAGATATGATATGAGAGGATAGAGAAGATATATGAGTAGTGAGAGAAAGAGGATAATATATCAGAGTGAAGCATGAATATAATGGACACTTGATAATGTATTATGACATGATGAATATATGAGAATTATATGGATTTAATATGCATGAAAAGTGTATAAGTGTATGGTTTATTTTACTTTGTAGTATTCTACAATTCACCACAGTAATATGTAATCCACCACACATGTTCTGATTCTACTCCTTATCCATCACACTAGGGTAAAACACAATACTAACATAGATCTACAGTCTATGATTTCTTATCAACATTTGGTTTTGTTTCCAAAACCCTAGTTGTTGGTGGTACAAGGAGAGGACTAAACCCAGGGAAAGTGTTGCAGTGAGAAAAAATTTAGATAAAAGGGATTAGAGATAAGTATACATATGATTGTGATGTAAAATAGCACACACTAGGTCCTAGCCCTCGAGGGTGGGTTAGGCACCTAGGGGGTGACAAATGGAATGGGGGGATCTGTGAGGCCTACTTTTTCATTCCCTTATATTTGACTACTTATTTTACTGTTGGTGATACATTTAGACTTGTGGGATTGTTGATCTTGAATTTCTGGACTATTAGACTTTATGTTGTATGTGGAATTGTTATGCTTAGCATGTTTACGATGTGTTTAGACCTGGATATTGATTCACTGATAATGTTAGACATATGGTTTATATTATGATGTTATTGGGAAACTATTCATGTGATGTTAGTTAGAAAATTGTTATGTGATTCAATCTTGGGAATGGATGTTTGAAATGCAGAATTTAGAATTTAACTATAATGTGATTTCCTTGATGCTTATATGAACATGTGATGTTGTATGTGCTTGTTTCACTTTGCTTCAACTATCATATACATGTCGGATTAACATTTCATTTGAGTGCGCAGGTGTTTCTAATGAAGCCACAGAAATTCAGAGATCATCCCACACACTGCATTATTTTCCCTTGTGAAGCTGATCTAGTTCCAAGAGGAAACAAGATCATCTATGTATTGCATGATGAATTTTCATAATGTTTTGCGTATGGTGTCCTTTGAGCTAGGTCTACCCTTTTTCAGTTGTTTGTATTATGGTGTTGTAAATGTATAATGTTTATTGACTCAATTTTTTTTTGGGACCCCTTTTCATAACTCAACCCTTGGTGCTCAAAATGGGTTAAACTTGACTCTGGGTTGTACCCCTTGGGTCTAGGGACCTTTTGTGCTTGTGTAACCTTAGGTAAACTTTCATTTGGTCACTTTAACTTCACCCTGAAGTAAAGTGACGAAAATAGAAGCATGAGAGGGGGAGGATGAGTGGGTCAAACACTCAACCTCTTCCTTTCCTCTTCCCTAGGTTGGGGAAGTCTCCAAGACCCCTTAATTGTGGAGGACTTTACTCCAAGTCTCTCCCACAATTGGTGAGGGTACTTTAGAATTGTGTGGTCCCTCTTAGGAGGAGAGGATTGGGGCACATGTGGAACCCACTCCCTCTTAAGCTCCACTTTTCTCTCCCCCATGTTTTAGAGAGGACAGGTGGAGGGGAGAGAGACTTGGTGGATGGGTGAGTGACATGTGTCACCACCCATTCCAAGGGTCTTTCTTGTAGTTGGGAGGAGTGAGGAGGTGACATGTGTCACCTCCCCATTCCTCAAGGCTCTTGGAAAAAAAAGCCTATTTTAATCCCTCTTGGAGAGAGGGATGGGGTTATTGAATTTGTGGCAATTTTATTGATTTTAATTATTTTTGGGGAAAAAGTTGGAGGAAATTTGGTGGCTTAATTTGGAGAAGAGTTGGAGGAGCTCTACTCAACCATCTACCAATTGGGCTTTTTAAGGTAGGTTTCAAGGCTAAGGCCTTTCCTTATGTATTTTATTTACTTGTGTGATGCTATGTGTGAGTTTCTATTTTGAGTTTTATTTGTTGTTGTGGGGAAAAATTGTAAGGGAGTTGTAAGAGCCTCTCCTACTTGGGAGAAGATGCTCAACAAGTGTGGGGTGGGGGAGGAGTGAACCTCCTCGGGGTCATTTCCTTGATTTGGTGGAGTTGTAGCCTTGAGGGTAATATGTGAAATGGCTTGAGAGCCAAATGGAAGCTTTGTGAAACTATGTTTAAAAGTGTTGGCTTGAGGCCTTGAGAGGTATTTGTATTGGGAAGTTGTAGGAGTGGCACTCTTGAGTTGAGTGTTGTCCACTCCCCTACCCCATTGAACTCATCCTGAGTGAGTTCTTGTGTTGTGTTAGCCATGGGAGTAATTTTGTGTTTGGTCATTTAATGCATTGTTGTGTTGTGATTTGAGATTCCTAGTGTGAGGATGACCTCCCTAGCTCGGGGGTGACCCACTAGTGGGTCTATGGTAGGGAGGAGAGCAAGTTGTTGTGGCTTCTTCCCCCTTCTTGTGATATTGTAGGTTCATTGGAGCTATGGTTGTGGAGGAAGAAAATTATCATTGTTCTTGAGAGTTGTTACCTTATTTCTTTTTAGCTCTTGAGTGAGAGCATGGCCAAGTTAGGATTTTGTATCAATTGTTAGTTTTCAAAAGAGGAGGACATTGTTCTCTCTCTCTTGTTGTAAAAATATATTTTACTTGTGTATATGATTTATTTGCATTTGCAATAGAAATTTTAGTTTACTGATTTCCAATGCTATGATTTAACAAATAATAGAGTAATGAAGGAAAATTTTGGTCTTAATGCTATTTCATTTGTATGTTTATTTTTAAAATAACAAATAGGAAAGTTGTTTTATTGTTGAGAGACAGACATGAAATTTGTGTATTGTTCTTATAAAAAAATAAATAAATTAGTTGATGTTATATATTAGAAGTATTTAATTAAATGCATTTGTTTCTTTTCTTTAAAAAAAAAGTACAATGAATAAATTCTTGAAGGAATGATCTTGTGGTATAATGAATATATCCTTTAAAAAAAAAATGAGTTCCTTGCCTTACATAAATTTGATAAAAAGAAAATATAACTTTTGCTTATTGTTCTTAAAAGAAAATTTGTAAGTGTTTGAAGGAAAATTATATTTGAAAATTTATATATATATAATATGCAATAAACTGTATTTGAACTAAAACTATGATTTTAAATTTAATTGTGTTTTTGCTGTGTAATATATATATATTTATATAAATATATACATATACATATACATATATATATATATATATATACAATGCACCATCTGTGGTGAGAGTATTCTTGGATGAGATTGTTAGATTACATGGGGTACCTCGCCGTATCATTTCTGACAGGGATTCAGTATTCACTTCAGCCTTTGAGAGAGCCTTACAACAAGCGTTGGGCACACAGCTCAACTTCAGTTCCGCTTATCATCCTGAGACCGATGGACATACAAACAAAGTTAATTAAGTTTTGGAGGATATGCTCCGTATGTATGTCATGTATTATTAGAGTAGATGGGAGGAGTATCTATATCTAGTTGATTTTGCCTACAACAATGGGCATCATAGCTTGTTGGGTATGCCTCCTTTTCAGGCCTTGTACGACAGACCTTGCAGGACACCTTTGAGTTGGGACCGTATTCAGGACAGGGTTGCGATAGGGCCAGAGTTGGTTCAGGATATGGAGCAGTAGGTGACGTTGATTAGGCAGAGACTTCAAGAGGCACATGATCGATAGAAGAAGTATGCTAATGCTAAGAGGGTAGATCAGAGCTTCTCAGTAGGGGACAGATTATTCTTGAGAGTGCGACCGCACAAGAGTCCAATCCGTTATGGAAAGGGCTCTAAGCTCGCACCTCATTTTGTAGGACCTTTTGAGATCTTGGAGTGGATAAGACCTGTAGCCTATCTAGTAGCCTTGCCACCTAGCCTGTCGCGTATCCATGATGTTTTTTATGTTTCAGTGTTATGGCATTACATATATGATTTATCTCATGTATTGGATTGGAGTGCTCTTCAGGTAGAGGCAGATAGTTAGCTGGATGTGGAGCCAATTTGCATATTGGCTCGTCGGATGCTGGGCCTTCGAGGTCGAGAGTTGGACTAGGTTAGGGTCCAGTGGGACATGTATGATGAGGTCACGGTGACATGGGAGGATGCAGCGAGATTGAGGGCTCTTTATCCTCACCTCTTTGATGACTTCCAGGAGGAAGTACAGTCTTAGGGGGGATGATGTGAGGGCTACTTTTTCATTCCCTTATATTTGACTACTTATTTTACTGTTGGTGATACATTTAGACTTGTGGGATTGTTGATCCCGAATTTCTGGACTATTAGACTTTATGCTGTATGTGGAATTGTTATGCTTAGCATGTTTACAATGTGTTTAGACCTGGATATTAATTCACTGATGATGTTAGACATATGGTTTATATTATGATGTTATTGGGAAACTATTCATGTGATGTTAGTTAGAAAATTGTTATGTGATTCAATCTTGGGAATGGATGTTTGAAATGCAGAATTTAGAATTTAAGTATACTGTGATTTCCTTGATACTTATATGAACATGTGATGTTGTAGGTGCTTGTTTCACTTTGCTTTGGCTATCATATACATGTCGGATTAACATTTCATTTGAGTGCACAGGTGTTTCTAACGAAGCCACAGAAATTCAAAGATCATCCCACACACTGTATTGTTTTCCCTTGTGAAGCCGATCTAGTTCCAAGAGGAACTAAGATCATCTGTGTAATGCATGATGAATTTTCGTAATGTTTGCGTATGGTGTCCTTTGGGCTAGGTCTACCCTTTTTCAGTTGTTTGTATTGTGGTGTTGTAAATGTATAATGTTTATTGACTCAATTTTTATTTTATTTTATTTTATTTGGGACCCCTTTTCATGTGCTTTAACTCAACCCTTGGTGCTCAAAATGGGTTAAACTTGACCTTGGGTTGTACCCCTTGGGTCTAGGGACCTTTTGGGCTTGTGTAACCTTAGGTAAACTTCCATTTTGTCACTTTAACTTCACCCTGAAGTAAAGTGACGAAAATTGAAGCATGAGAGGGGGAGGATGAGTGGGTCAAACACTCAACCTCTTTCTTTCCTCTTCCCTAGGTTGGGGAAGTCTCCAAGACCCCTTAATTGTGGAGTACCTTACTCCAAGTCTCTCCCATAATTGGTGAGGGTACTTTGGAGTTGTGTGGTCCCTCTTAAGAGGAGAGGATTGGGGCACATGTGGCACCCACTCCCTCTTAAGCTCCACTTTTCTCTCCCACATGTTTTAGACAGGACAAGTCGAGGGGAGAGAGACTTGGTGGATGGGTGAGTGACATGTGTCACCACCCATTCCAAGGGTCTTGCTTGTAGTTGGGAGGAGGAGTGAGGAGGTGACATGTGTCACCTCCCCATTCCTCAAAGCTGTTAGAAAAGAGCCTATTTTAATCCCTCTTGGAGAGAGGGATGGGGTTGTTGAATTTGTGGCAATTTTATTGATTTTAATTATTTTTGGGGAAAAAGTTGGAGGAAATTTGGTGGCTCAATTTAGAGAAGAGTTGGAGGAGCTCTACTCAACCATCTACCAATTGGGCTTTTTAAGGTAGGTTTCAAGGCTAAGGCCTTCCCTTATGTATTTTATTTACTTGTGTGATGCTATGTGTGAGTTTCCATTTTGAGTTTTACTTGTTGTTGTGGGGAAAAATTGTAAGGGAGTTGTAAGAGCCTCTCCTACTTGGGAGAAGATGCTCAACAAGTGTGGGGTGGGGGAGGAGTGAACCTCCTCAGGGTCATTTCCTTGAGGGCAATATGTGAATATGTGTAATATGTGAAATGGTTTGAGAGCCAAATGGAAGCTTTGTGAAACTATGTTTAAAAGTGTTGGCTTGAGGCCTTGAGAGGTATTTGTATTGGGAAGTTGTAGGAGTGGCACTCTTGAGTTGAGTGTTGTCCACTCCCCTACCCCATTGAACTCACCCTGAGTGAGTTCTTGTGTTGTGTTAGCCATGGGAGTAATTTTGTGTTTGGTCGTTGAATGCATTGTTCTGTTGTGGTTTGAGATTCCTAGTGTGAGGATGACCTCCCTAGCTCGGCGGTGACCCACTAGCGGGTCTATGGTAGGGAGGAGAGCAAGTTGTTGTGGCTTCTTCCCCCTTCTTGTGATATTGCAGGTTCAGTGGAGCTATGGTTGTGGAGGAAGAAAATTATCATTGTTCTTGAGAGTTGTTATCTTATTTCTTTTTAGCTCTTGAGTGAGAGCATGGCCAAATTAGGATTTTGTATCAATTGTTAGTTTTCAAAAGAGGAGGACATTGTTCTCTCTCTCTTGTTGTAAAAGTATATTTTACTTGTGTGTATGATTTATTTGCATTTGCAATAGAAATTTTAGTTTGCTGATTTCCAATGCTATGATTTAACAAATAATAGAGTAATGAAGGAAAAATTTGGTCTTAATGCTATTTCATTTGTATGTTTATTTTTAAAATAACAAATAGGAAAGTTGTTGTTTTAATGTTGAGAGACACACATGAAATTTGTGTATTGTTCTTAAAAAAAATAAAAAATTAGTTGATGTTATATATTAGAAGTATTTAATTAAATACATTTGTTTCTTTTCTTTAAAAAAAATATTACAATGAATAAATTCTTGAAGGAATGATCTTGTGGTATAATGAATATATCCTTTAAAAAAAAACGAGTTCCTTGCCTTATATAAATTTGATAAAAAGAAAATATAACTTTTGCTTATTGTTCTTAAAAGAAAATTTGTAAGTGTTTGAAGGAAAATTATATTTGAATATATATATATATATATATATATATATATATATATATATATATATTTGAAAATATAATATTTATGTATATTTGAATGTATGTATTTATATGTAATTAAATATAAATTATTTTTAATCATTCTGTCAGACAAAAAAAAAAGCCTATATTACATATACAACAGTATATATATATGCAATAAACTGTATTTGAAATAAAACTGTGATTTTGAATTTAATTGTGTTTTTGTTGTGTATATATATATTTATACATATATACATATACATATACATTTACATTTATATATACATAATAATAATAATAATAATAATAATAATAATAAATAAAACTCATTAAAAAAAAATTGACTGTGAAAATCATGGTAATGAGACTGTATTTGTTGTTACAGTTTTTTTTTAACTAATAAAAAAAGAAGGGTTTGGGGGGGGGTTCGAACCCCCCACACCGTCGTCGTTGTGTACATTGGGTGTGGGGAGGGGGCGGATGGGGTGTGGGTGGGGGCTCTGCCCCCTCCCCACACCCCCATCTCCCACAGACTCCCAGCAGAACTCCCGAAAACTGCCGTTGCAACCTCCTCACCCAACACCCTCGCGCGGACAACAAAAGACTCCAAACTCGCCGCCGGTCCCTTTGCACCCTGTGGCCCCTCCTCCAACGCCGACCCTCCTTCAACGCCGCTCCACAGTTCGTCCCCTCCGCCACAGTCCACTGCCGAACTCCACCCTGCAGCACATAAGATATATATATATATATATATATATATATATATATATATATATATATATATATATATATATATATAGCATAGTCAATACTTGGTGTGGCCATGTATGGCCTCTATTAAACCTGCAAACACAACCAAAAATAAAATGAGAGAAGAAAAAGAAAGGAGAGGAGACAAGAAAATGAGTTTTTAAAAAATAGGGTTAGGGATTTTTGCCCTTAAGGAAATTTATATTTTATTGTTGAAGAATTAAGTTCTTTGTAATTTAAAATTGCCCTTATTTCATTTCCCAATCCCTTTATTATTTTTCTTCATTTGCTTTAAAATTTATATTTGTTTTGAATGGGGTTTTTTAGATAAATACAAAATTTGCTAATATTTAATTCCATTGGGGAATGTTTCTATTATTATTATCATCTTGGGTTTAGAGGAAAGGTTGTTTAATAAACAGGGTATTCTTTTGTTGCTAGAGGGAATTTATATTTTATTAATTTTTAATTTAATTTTAAAAAAAAATGATTTATTTGTTTCAATTAAATTTTACACAATTTAATAAATTTGAGATGTATTTATTCTAACAATTGAGTTAATCCTTTAATTATAAAACCTAATTAGACGAGGTTAATTTTAAGCTGGATTGTTATTAATTTAATAATTCCTTTTTAATTATATCTAGAACTATTTTATTAATTTAATAAAGACATTGTTCAAACCAACTCGGAAACCTAGTAAACTATTTAAATGAAGTTAGTATAACAAGTTTCCGTAATCTGGTCTACCAAGAAATTAGGAATAATGTAAAGGATGCAGTGATAACTCTGATTGATAGAAAACGTGAAGAAGAACAAATTGATCAAGCTTTGTTGAAAAATATTTTAAATTATAGAAAACGTGAAGAAGAACAAATTGATCGAGCTTTGTTGAAAAATATTTTAAATTATAGAAAACGTGAAGAACAAATTGATCGAGCTTTGTTGAAAAATGTTTTAAATTATAGAAAATGTGAAGAAGAATAAATTGATTGAGCTTTGTTGAAAAATGTACAATTAATCTATTTGATTGATTTACCAATTTAACTGATGTTACGTAGGTAATTTAACACCAAACTAGTAAACTTTCGATCAAAATTAGTTTTATCATAATAAACCCTAAACATGCCTGTGAGGCGTTATGCTGCTAGATTTTTCTAGAATTAAGGGTTTATCTAGGTTAGTGAAATTTAACCTTGTTTAGGACTATATTATTATTTTTGCCAATTATCGACATTAGATTTTTGTATTAAATTATACCTTTCTCATGCACTTGAATTTGGCTCTTGATTTTCCCATCATTCACATATATTAACTTAGGGTTTTGATCGTTGATCCTAACCCTATTGGCGACGTTAACAGCGTCGCATCAACCCCCTAGTTGGCTTTCATTGCGATTGGTATGCGTAAGTGAACGCATTACCCCGCATTCAACTGTCATGTTTACGCCTTATGCGTAATACCACCGAGCATGCTTACGCATGTGAGGGGGTTTCTAGGGAAGCGTGGAATTTTTTTTGATATTTTATGTCATGATCACATGACAAATGTGGACATGACATATGTGATGCGTGTCGTGACCGCATGGGAAATGTGGGCATGGCATTTGGTATCAGAGCCTAAGTTTAAACACTAGGCTTATTTGGGCACATTACTTATTCCGCAACTTTGATTAATTAGTGCCTACCTTGTTTTTATAGGATTACTCCCTAACGAATTCGATGAGCATGATCACGTAACACTACGTCCATCGAGGTGCACAGTGATTCCTCTACAGAGGGTTAGGTACCAGTAGCCTTATCAGATTAGCCAGTATCGCAGGCACCACCAAGACTTGATATAGGAACTCAGATTTTATAGACGTTACAGACCATGTTAAAAAGGCTACCGCCAGTTATACCAGCGCCACGTGACGAGCCCTGCGTTGATCTGCGAGAGGAGCCACATGAGGAGCTGTGTGCTGAGTCGTGAGATGAGCCACATGTAGAGCCCCACGTTGAGCTGCGAGAGGTACCACGTGTGGAGCCAATTGTAGAGATACCAGATACTACAGTGGAGGAGGTAGGGTCAGCTTACAGAGCACAGAGTAGGAGTCCTCCGCGACATGAGAGACGAGATGAGACTGTGAGGGTTGAGCAGGTACATCATGGACTTTATGAGTATGGTATGGATGAGCCGATCATAGGACTTAGAGACAGAGGAGATCCCATCAGAGACATACTTAGGCTTAATCCACCTACCTTCGCAGGAGCTATAGAGGGAGCTGAGGCTAAGGCTTGGCTCATCAGTCTAGACAGATGCTTTGTGTTGTGACCTTATGGGAGCAACACGAAAGCACGCGTGGCAGTACACCTCCTGAGAGATGCAGCAGCTACTTGGTGGTACAATGAGGAGTGCAAGTGCCAATTATCATTAGACACACTCACATGGGACACTTTCATAGAGTGCTTTAATGCGCATTACTTGTCAGATCATTATAGGTAGCACCGGATAGATGAGTTCCATGACTTACAGCAGAGAGGACTCGCGATTGCACAATATGAGAGCTAATTTATTAAGCTTTCACGTTATGCAGAGTATCTCCACGATGAGAAACTTCTGGTGCACAAATTTATTAGAGGTTTGAATCAGGGGATAGCAGGACTAGTGCGTATGGCAGACCCCCAGACTATGAGTGAGGCTGCCAAGAAGGCTTATATTGTAGAGGAGATTCAGGGATGAGGGCAGAATTCATGCCCGTAGTTTCAGGACTGTAGTCATTAGCAACAACAGAACTTTCGTAGACCACCACCACCACCATAGAGAGGAGGATTTAGTTCTCCATCATTACCTCCTATGCCTCCACAGCAGCAGCAACAACATCAGCAGAGGTCTAGACCCCAACAGAGGGCTCAGGGACGACAAAATCATGGATGGCAACAACAGGGCCCGCGTAGAGATCAGAGATAGTAGGGACCATCTGTGGGACCCGCGAGGTCACAACAGTCGTATAGGGGTTCACAGGGGTCCACGAGATGGACTGGGCAGCAGCAGGGTGCTAAGACTCAGTCAAGGCAGATACAGGCTAGGGGCCCATGTTATGTTTGTGGTGGGGCAAGACATTTGGCCAGAGAGTGTCCACAGGGCTTTACAGCACGGGTACAGCCCCGTTCAGGAGGGTCAAAGCAGACTGTAGGAGATGTGGGCAAGTCCCACCGTATGTTTGCAGCAGTTGACAACCGCTAGGTTGACTTCCAGGCCTCAGTTATTGAGACAACAGGTATGATTGGGGGTGTTCCCATTTCCATTCTTTTTGATTCTGGCACTACTGATTTCTTTATATCTGCATCATTAGTGGAGCGTTGTAGGCTGGTGGCTTCTAGGAAGGACATTAGGTGAGAGGTTGAGTTGGCCTCTAGGGCCAGGATGTCAGTAGATACCTTGGTTCAGGATTGTGAGATTTCTTTGGATTCCTTCACTACATCTTGTGACCTTAGAGTTATGCCATTAGGATCCTATGGTGTGGTTTTGGGTATGGACTGGCTTGCAGCTCATGCAGCCAATCTAGATTGTCGCTGAAAGGTGGTTAGCTGCTTAGACGATCATGGTGCATCTGTTGAGATAGTGGGCATTTGGAAGCCTACGTCAGTTCGTATGATATCCGCTCAGCAGCTTAAGTGTTGCATGTGGAAGGGATGTCAGATGTTCACCATCATAGTTAGTGACAGATCAGAAGATGAGCCTGAGGCATCACTAGATGATCACCCTATCTTGAGAGAGTTTGCCGACGTATTTCTGCCAGAATTACCAGGTATGCCTCCATGCAGAGAGGTAGATTTCCACATCGATCTAGTGCTGGGTGCCAAGCCAGTATCTCGTGCACCCTATAGGATGACCATTCATGATCTTACAGAGCTCAAATTGTAGTTAGAAGAGTTGCTAGAGAAGGGGCACATCTGACCGAGCGTTTCACCTTGGGTGCTCCGGTTATCTTCGTTAAGAATAAGGATGGGTCTCTTCGCTTGTGCATGGACTATAGGTAGTTGAATAAGGTGACAGTAAAGAACCATTACCCTCTGCCTAGGATTGATAACCTTTTTGATCAGATGCAGGGAGCCAGAGTGTTCTCAAAAATTGATCTGAAATCCAGGTATCACCAATTGTGCATCACAGAGGCAGATATTCATAAGACTGCTTTCTAAACTAGATATGGCCACTACGAGTTCACAGTGGTACCCTTCGGTTTGATGAACGCCCCTGCAGTGTTCATGAGTCTCATGAACGGGGTGTTCCACACTTACTTGGATCAGTTCATGATAATTTTTCTCGATGATATTTTGATCTATTCGCAGATCAAGGAGGAGCATGTGGATCATTTGCGTTAGGTTTTGCAGTGTTTGTGAGAGCAACATCTTTATGGCAACCTCGTGAAGTGTGCCTTCTTCAGGACAGAGGTACAGTACTTGGGGCACATCCTATCAGGGGATAGCATCTCTGTAGATCCATCGAAGATCAGAGCTATCCAAGATTGGTTAGCACCCACTAGTGTGACAGAGGTCAGGAGTTTCATGGGATTACCTGGTTACTACAACAGATTTATAGAGGGCTTTTTCAGGATAGCGCACCCCATCACTTCCCTTCAGGGGGAAGGGAAGAGTTTCACTTGGACTGAGCAGTGCGAGAGGGCCTTTGGGTTCCTCAAGGAGCGTCTTATCAATGCTCCCATCTTAGCGGTTCCAGATCGTGTAGAGGATTTTGTAGTTTGCACATATGCATCACTTGAGGGGTTGGGAGCTGTGCTTATGCAAGGTGGTAGAGCGATTGCATATGAGTCACGTAAGCTTAAGACACATGAGCTGAACTACCCTACTCATGATTTAGAGCTCACAGCAGTGGTGCATGCTTTTGTTTGTTAGAGATACTTTATTTTGGGTCGTCACTTTGAGCTTCATTCGGATCACCATAGTTTGCAATACATATTGACACAACCAAATTTGAATGCCTGCCAGCGGCGTTGGATGGAGTTTCTATGCGAGTACGACTTTGATGTCCATTACATCAAAGGGAAGGAGAACATGGTCGTTGACACCTTGAGTTGGAGGCGCCACGAGATCCTGACCTTGACATTGAGTGTGGACTTGAGAGAGCGTATCTTGTAACATCTGCCTGAGGATGAATGGTTTCTTGAGGTGCAGCAGGAGATCCAGAAATAGAGGGCCCTTAAGGGCAGATTTGTAGGACATTCCCTTGAATCAGATGGATTGCTTAGACATCGACGGCACATCTATGTAACCCATGTGGGTGATCTTCGTGCAGTGGTTCTTTCAGAGGCTCATAGAGCACCTTATGCAGCACACCTAGGGCTGAAGAAGATGCATGCTGACTTGCGACAGTTATACCATTAGGCAGGTATGAGACGAGATATTACAGAATATGTTGCTCGTTGTCTTGAGTGCTAGAGGGTCAAGGTTGAGAATCACCATCCAGCGGGACTTTTATACCCTCATGAGATACCTGAGTGGAAATGGGACACCATTTCCATGGATTTTATTTTTGGTCTTCCTATGTCATCACATCACCATGATGCCATCATGGTGATAGTTGACAAGTTGACCAAGGTGGCCAATTTCTCACTTGTATGCACGACGTACAATGCACCATCTGTGGTGAGAGTATTCTTGGATCAGATTATTAGATTACATGGGGTACCTCACCGTATCATTTCTGACAGGGATTCAGTATTCACTTCAGCCTTTTGGAGAGCCTTACAACAAGCATTGGGCACATAGCTCAACTTTAGTTTCGCTTATCATCCTGAGACTGATGGACAAACAAAGAGAGTTAATTAGGTTTTTGAGGATATGCTCCATATGTATGTCATGGATCATTAGAGTAGATGGGAGGAGTATCTGTATCTAGTTGAGTTTGCCTACAACAATGGGCATCACAGCTCATTGAGTATGCCTCCTTTTCAGTCCTTGTATGGCAGACCTTGTAGGACACCTTTGAGTTGGGACCGTATTGAGGACAGGGTTGCGATAGGGCCAGAGTTGGTTCAGGATATGGAACAGCAGGTGACGTTGATTAGGAAAAGACTTCAAGAGGCATAGGATCTATTAGCACTCATTTTGACTTAGGGTTGATTTTCATGATCAGGGGGTTTCTTCATTTGAACCCTTTATCTTCTTGCCCATTTTTCCTAAGTATTGGACCTCCTCAGCATTTTTCAGCTGCAGCATCATATTTTCCTGAGGAGGAGGTCATCATCATCATCTTGTCTTCGATGGTGGTCTGCATTAACATGTTTGCTTCGACTTGTTTTTCATCGTCATCATCATATTTCAATATCGGGTGATGTCTGGATATCATCCTAATCCTGCTGATGAGCTACAGTGCGCCCTGATTTGCTTGCGGAGGTGATTTTTCAAGTATCCGGTGATCTTCCAATTATCACCTTGCCCAAACATGATGATGATGTTGCCCCGATATTCTGAAGGGGTTATTCTTTGAGTTGTTCGACCTGACTTGTTCTTTCTTAAGGGTCGTCATCATCATCATCATATTTCCAGTTATCACCGTGTTGCTTGCGGGGGTCATCATATTTTCTGCCTTCGTGTTTTTTCGCCGGGGTGATATCTTTATCATCGGGTGATCTTGGTTATGATCATCCTGATGATGTTGTTGAAGAGTTCTAAGTGTGACCCGATATTCACTGGGGTCATCATATTTTGAACGTCAGGATGATCTTAGTCAATATCATCCTGATGATGTTGTATCACTTCTTGTTCGTTGTTTTGTCATCCTGATGATGCTGACGTCATCCTTATATCAGGGTGATATCTATTTCTCTGCCTATCTGCATCATGATATTTCCGAAGGAGGGGATGATATTTTCATATCACTCGGGTGTATGTTTGTTACAGCGTCATGATGATGCTGATATCAAGGAGATATCCGCCTGCCGGCTTCGTGCATTATCTAGTGGGGGTGATCTTTTCAAGCATCATCATATTCGTCTATCGCCCCGATCTTATAGTGGAGCTACAGTGCAACCTGATATTTGTGCATCAGGATGATATTTCCAAATATCTGGTTGTCTTCCGAATATCATCCGGATGTGGATATGATGATGACGTCATCAAGGTCCGGGGGGGTCATATTTCTAACACTGATCATCTTGAGGAGATCTCCCGATATTTGCAAACATGATGATGACGTCATCCGGATATGAGGAGGTGCACAGTAGGCAGATATGATGATGACGTCAGCAAGATATGATGATGACGTCAGCAGGATATGATGATGACGTCATCAGGATGTTCATCGGCCAGACTTTTGGTATAAGCTCAGCAGGAGGATGTTCCTCCGATGGATTAGGTCGTGCCGATGAAGGCAATTATCATGCAGATTGTATTGCGATATGATGCTGACGTCAGGGTGATATTTCAAGCAACAGGATATCATGCTGCTGGAGGATGATGATGATGAAGTCTTATACTAATGTCGTCAGGAGCAAAAGCACCGACATCATATATGCTCATGACCTAGTATATAAAGTGTTAATAAGGTCATCGCGGGGTGCATGTGGGATAATTGATATCCTACATTTTCAAATATCATGATGATGAATCTCGGCGGGAAATGGTTGCGATCGACTGTTAGATGTTTTTCCCAAGGCCGCGGGTTGGTGCGCCATTAATGGCGAAGGTTGCAGAGGTATGGGCGGATCTGTACCCGATGGAAGGTGTACATCAGCGGACAGTGGCGCAGGGCTCGAGATTTCTTCCTGTCTCCTCCCCTACCTGCTGCATTCATGTTTGGGCGCCAATCTGGTAGTGTTTGAGTGCCATTTTCCTGATACTGTGTATCTGGCGGGATTTTTGGTCAACCATGTAATTAATTGCTGTGGTACACTACCTGGCTGTTATAAGCAGGAAGTGTTACTCATTTGTGGTTGTTGAAAGTTGAAGATTTTTGGCTCTGTAATGCATAACAAGCTGATCTGGTTGCTCTGTACAGCTTACCTGTGAGTTTATGTATCTCTTGTTGTATGTTTCTGGCGTGAACCCACTGATTTCATGATTAATCTTATATGAGAAATGCTATCTTAGCATGTGTTGTGTTAATTCTGTCTCCAGTATTGCATGTATTCTTCTTATGAATTTGGATATTTGGGTAATGTTTAGATTCTAGAGCATAGAATTCCTATGTTGAATGTCTGATCTTTTAACTTCTGCTCAAGGGGTAGATTAAACTGTTTTCAGGTTGAACATTAGGAAGGGTATACTGCAGTAGGGATGCCATAAGTAGAGATAACTTAACACTCTATATTGGGAGATATCTGTAAGGCAGATATCACATATATCCCCTTGAAATCCAGTTTTAGCTGTTCATGCTGATCATTCACAGGTGTATGTCTACTGACTCCAGGCCCTGGATAGGCACCAATCTTGCTTTGTGTTTGTGTTACAACCATGTCCAGCTTTGCATCCAAACTTAAACTCCAAATCAAAATCTAAAACAACCATTAGGACCTTAGAGTTAGTTTTAGGATCCTCAGTCCTCTGTCTACAACTGCAAATAGGCCCAAAGCTAGCCCCTTTGCTCTTATCTTTCAGTTTTGGTCTACTTACAGGAGGACTTATCTGCTTTCTGTCAGCATCCCAGCCTTGTATGCATATTCTCATGGATGTTGAGTAGGGAATACCCCCCTAGGTCTTGCAGAGCCTGAAGAAGAAGAGGAGATAAAATATAGAGTCTATCTCCTACGCTGTTGGCCCCTGGCCCAGAGATCCTGTTGATCACTGATGGCTACCTTGTAGGGAAATCTGGGAATAAGCATCCAGTCTGGGAAAAAACCAACAGAAATTGGCGACTCTGCTGGGGAACCTTGTGAAAGAACCCTGGTTTTCAGAAGAAAATAGTTCCTAGTAATAGGTGGCGACTCCGAAGTAATCTCCCAACCGGTCAAAGTAAAATTTATATGCAGGGGAGAAGATCCCAACAAAATCCTTTATTTGAAGAGTTACCATTAACAAAAAGAATGATGTACAGAAGAAAGGGAACTGTCTCAGTTAGTCATGAGAGTTCCCCCAGAAAAGGTGATGATATACAAGATAACCCTAGGCCATCAGGACAGCATGCGCCTTATTTTTCAAATGCAGAAGCTGATATTCAAGGTGCATATGAGAGGCAACAGGGTGGTAGCATGAGAATGAGGTCAGAGGTGTTCCAAGAACGCCCTTTTCTAGACCCAAGTGAAAGGTTTGAAGAGGCAGAGTCTCTGAGGGATGATGAAGATGATGACCAGAATGGTATGAGACCATCTACCTCCAGACCTAAGGATGAACAATTGGCTGAAGAAATCAGAAGTCTAAGAGCAGAACTAGATATCTACAAGCCATGAAAATCAGAGATGATATAAAGCAGAAAGTGCAAGCCTTAAGAACTGCCCAAAATGATTCAGTTCCTACCCTAGAGAATGCAAATGTGCAAAGACATCAGCAAAGATATGAAATGCAACATCAGCATCATGATGAGAGACAAAATGTGAATGATGCTAGGATACCACTGAACAATGCAGGAAACCAGAATGCAAACAGAAATGTTAATGTTAATCAGCCAAACAGACAGCCCATGCAGTTAGATAGATTCAGGCAGCTGGTGTTTGATGGTATTCCTGGGTATCCTAACCCCATTGATAAGCATCTGAGGCTGCAAGTGCCTAAATTTTTAGGAAATAACACAGTGTCAGGAGAAGATCATCTAAAGGCCTTTCAAAATGTCATGGATAATTTTGAGGTTGAGCATGAGGATGTTTTCATGAAGTCATTCATGCAATCCTTAGTAGATGAGGCAAGAGAATGGTACAGGAATCTGCCTGACCGGAGTATTTCATCATGGGATGATTTTAAAAGGATATTCAAGGAGCAATATGGTGATAAAACTGACCCTAGCTTTTTTGTAAATGAGTTCACCAGTATCACCAAAGGGTCAAATGAGCAGGTTGCTGACTTTAATGCAAGATTTACTAAAGTGTTGAACAAATTGCCACATCACATGAGGCCAAATGAACCAATGTGCATAATTTTGTATATCAATGCCTTTGATGCAAAGACTGCATATGGACTAAGAGATAAAGGTCCTGCTACTCTCAGGGATGCTTTCAGAATTGCAGTGAATATTGAAAATAATAGGAAAGCATCGGGCAAGACAAATAGAAGGGATGATGTAAAAATTCTGCAGAATCCAAACAAGCCTCAGAACACTCAAGGTAGTACATCTGCTCCTGAAGATAAGATAGACAAATTGGCAAATGTTGTTAAGGACCTAAGCTATAGATTGGCTAGAAGTGAAAAAGGGATGGGTCCTGATAGGCAAGTCTATCAAAGGCAGGAAAAGAGGCCATCACTACATGATATGCCTTATAACACCAATTGGCATGATGGTAAGCCTGTATTCCCACGTAACAACACAAATCAGAGGGCTCAACATGTCAAAGAAACTCCTGATCCTCTAAAGAAAGCTATAAATATTGCTGATGATGCTCCGTGGTGTATAATTTGTCAGATGCCACATTCACAGTCACAGTGTATGATTGCTCAATCCTTGTATGATAATGCTACATCTTGTAATGAATGCAATGAGCCACATCATGTGCAGGATGATGATGTTAATATGATGTCCATAGGCAATGGATACACTCTTTATGATGCTGATGAGAATACAGATCATCAAATTCAGGCCTGCCAACAGTCCCCATATGATGAAGATAATGAAGATAACTATGTGTATGCTCAGAACTCACACAATTTTCTGAGTAACTTACAACGACCTTCTGATGAGGAAATTAGAGCCTTCACAGCTGCAGCAGTTGCTCAAGTCAAAAGCAACTACAATCTCAGAGGTAAAAATTAAGTAGGCAGCCCACATCAGCCAGAAGATATTTCTGCAGGTCAGCTGGTGCATGGTCATAAAGGAACTGAACCACAAAAAAGGCAGTGGGTAAATAATAAACAGAACTTTAGACACAGAACAGGTCATGAATTTCAAGGACCAGAAAACAAAAACCCTCAGGCTGAAGATCAAAGTAAAGGTTCCCAAGACAAGAATGATGATCAGGGAACTATGAAAATGAAAGCTAAATCAGCTCAGGATAAAAACAAGATTGTGGAGCAAGCTACTACTGTTATACAAAATTATGCTCCATTTGATATAGCTCAGATCCTCTCTCAGGTAAAGGTCTCTGTTCCACTTATGGAACTCATGAAAGTGGAAGAGATCAAGAATAGGACAATATCCCTAATCTCAGGGGTACCTTTTCAAGCTAAACAAAATGTTCAGACCCAGGGTGAGAAACATGTCATGTGTAATGAAGAAGATGAGACTCCTGAAGTTTATTTAGGAGTGACTATGACAAAGTGTCCTTCACAGGTGGAACCATTTTATGTTTCCCTGGTTATAAATGGAAAAATAATTAGAAATTGTATGCTTGACTCTGGAGCATCCACAAATGTCATGCCTTTGGCCATCATGCAACAAACTGGATTGAAAATTGACAAGGCATGTGGAAAATGTTATGCCATGGATGCCAGAGAGGTACCAGTTATTGGAATCATGAAGGATGTAGATTTCAAACTAGCAGCATTTCCTGAAAAAAGATATAAAATGAATATAACAGTGGTTGACATCAAGCCACAATATGGTATGTTGTTGTCAAGGAGATGGGCAGCACTAATTGGTGGAAGTATGCAGCTGGACCTGTCATATGCCATGATTCCAATGAATGGCAGGGATGTCAAGCTAATCAGAGAGCAAAGATCATCAGGGACAGTGGAAGACCAAGAAGCAGAGGAACAAGTATGCTTTGTAGACACTGACTGTGATAACTTCAAGGTTGTCTCAGATGATACAGAAGATAAAAAGAAAAATGTCTGCATTGAAGAGCTGGATCAGCAAGGCTTATGGACCATGTTTTTTGATGGAGCTTGTGCAAAAGAAGGCTCTGGAGCTGGAGTTGTTTTCCTGTCTCCAACTGGTAAGCTCCTCAAATTCTCTTTCTTGCTGAGGTTTGATTGCACAAACAATATTGCAGAATATGAGGCTTTACTCTTAGGCCTAAATATTGCTCTCAAACATGGAATTAAGATGTTAAGAGTATTTGGGGATTCTGAGCTGATTGTATCCCAAATTAGAAATAAGTATGCTGCAAAAAATAAAAGACTGAAACAATACAAGCATGCTGTTTGGGATACCATTGAATTATTTGATGCATTTTCAATAGGCTGGGTAGAAAGGTCAAAAAATGTTATGGCTGATTTCTTAGCCAATGTTGCAATAAGGCCAGATGACATCACTCTGTCAAGTGTTACAAATGTAGAAGTTAAAATTAGGCCTGCAATACCAGAAAATATATGTAGTTGGCAAGTGTTTAATGATGATAGGGATTTATTGAAATTTTTGCACTGCATAGATGAATATGAGAATCAACAAATTGATTTCCAAGCTTTTGTAGAGACTGTAGATGGAAAAGAAACTCTTGTGGGAAAAGAGATAATTCAATTGAAGACTAATAAAATCCCTAGAGGGTTGGTAGCTTTGGAAAGAGTTTTTGACAGTAGAGATAAAATGGTCACAAGGACATCTCCCACAAATAAGGAAGATTTAGAGGAGATAAATTTGGGGACATCTCAGGCCCCTCAGAAAGTATACATTGGTAAACAGCTCAAACCACACATTAGGAGTATGCTGATTGCATTACTGAAAAAGTATAAACATGTTTTTGCTTGGTCATATGAGGACCTAAAAGCTTATAGGGAAGATTTATTCCAGCATGAGATCCCATTGAAGCCTGGAGCTAAGCCATTTAGACAAAAGCAAAGACCTATTAATCCTACCTTAGCTCCCAAGATGCAAGAAGAACTCAAAAGGCTCAGGGAAGCTGGAATAATTGTGCCAATCAGACATTCAACTTGGGTGTCTAACCTTGTCCCAGTCAGAAAAAAGAATGGTGATATTAGGCTTTGTGTTGATTTCAGGAACTTGAATGTATCCTCTTTGAAGGATAACTATCCACTGCCTAATATGGAAGCTATGTTGCAGAGAGTGACTGGTTGTGAACTCCTATCCATGATGGATGGATTTTCAGGATATAATCAGGTAAAGGTAAAGGAATCAGAACAGTATAAAACCGCCTTTACCACTCCATGGGGAACTTATGTGTATGTTAGAATGCCATTTGGACTAACAAATGCAGGTGCTACATTTCAAAGAGCAATGGATGTTGCTTTTGCAGGGTTGATTGATTCAATCCTGGCTGTATATCAGGATGACCTGACTGCTTACTCAAAGAAAGAAGAGCAACATTGTTTGCATCTGGAGCAGATTTTCATAAGAGCACTAGAATATGGTATTTCTTTAAACCCAAAGAAGTGTGCCTTTGGGGTAGTTGAAGGAAAGCTTCTGGGACATATTGTTTCCAAGGATGGAGTCAGGATAGATCCAGAGAGAGTGGCTGCTATTGACAGGATTCAAATGCCAAAAACTGTGAAAGGAGTTCAGTCCTTCTTTGGACAGATAAATTTTGTTAGGAGATTTGTTCCCAACTTTGCAGAAACCACAAGGAACATTTCCAAGATGATGAAGAGGGATGCAACTGTCAACTGGGAAAGGGAAGCAATAGAATCATTTCAGAATATCAAAGAGGCAATCAAGATGGCCCCTGTTCTTAAATCTCCTGATTTTTCTAGGCCATTCCAAGTATTTTCATTTGCTTCCTTTCATACTGTTGCTGCATGTTTGTTACAGAAAAATGAAGATGGTTTTGAACAGCCCATCGCTTTTTTCAGTATGTCCTTGCAGACCTCTGAGTTGAAGTATGATATTATGGAAAAACAGGCATATGCACTGGTCAGAGCCATCAAAAGTTTCAGACCATACTTGGTAGGATCATATGTAATTGCATATGTACCTCATGCAGCAGTCAAAGACATATTCACTCAGCAGGAGGTGACTGGAAGAAGGTGCAGATGGATAAACAAACTGCAGGAGTTCAACATAGACATACAAGTTACTAAGTTGATAAGAGGACAAGGATTAGCCAAGATGATGGCACAGTCAAACTTGGAAGCATGCCAAGTTAATGCAGTCCAAGATGAGAGTGTAAATGTATCAGGATCTGAATGGTACAAGGATATTATCTACTACTTGCAAAATCTGAATTGTCCTTCCCATTTCAGTGACAGTCAAAAGAGGACTTTAAAGTTACATGCAATCAGGTATGTTATTGTTCAAGGTGAGCTATACTGGAAAAACCCTGATGGTGTGCTGCTGAGATGTGTGGATGAGGATATGGCTAACAATGTTTTGATTGATATGCATAAAGGATTGTGTGGTGGACATTATACTGCCCAAACAACAGCTCATAAAATTCTCAGAGCAGGATATTGGTGGCCCACTCTCTTTTCAGATGCACAAAGGTTAGTGAGAAAGTGTGACCCTTGCCAAAGATTTTCAGGAAAGCTGAAATATGATGGTGCTTTACCCCTCAGAACTGTACCTGTGGATGCTCCATTCCAGCAATGGGGAATTGACTTCATAGGGGAAATTGCAGACAAATCAAGTGGGGGACATAGTTGGATTTTGGTGGCAACTGATTACTTTACCAAATGGATTGAGGCCATTCCAACTAAGAGAGCTACAAGTAAGGTGGTGACGGATTTCATACTAGAAAACATCATCATCAGGTTTGGAGTACCATTTAAGATAATCACTGATAATGCTATGTGCTTCAAATCAGGTGAATTTGTTGATTTTTGCAACAGGTATGGGATAAATCTGTCATATACATCACCATATCACCCACAAGGAAATGGTCAAGCAAAATCAAGTAATAAGAGCATCATGAAAATTATCAAGAGGATACTGGACAGGAACAAGAGAGCTTGGGACTCAAAGTTAAACTTAGCAATATGGGCTGACAGAGTGACAGTGAAAAGGGCTATTGGGAAGTCACCTTTTGAGCTAGTATATGGTGCATCAGCTAGATTGCCCATAAACAATCTCCTACCAGTTTACAGATTCATTCAGGAAAATGATGAGGAGATTGAAGATTCCATGACAGAAAGAGTGAATCAGCTGGTTGCATTGGATGAAGACAGAAGGAAAGCCCACCAGATCAATCTCAAAAGACAGCAAGATGTGAAATATCAGTTTGACAGGAGAACTACAAAGAGGAAGTTTCAAGTCAATGATCTGGTGCTCATTTGGAATGCTAAAGGTCAGGAAAAGGGTAAACATGGTAAATTTGAACCCTTATGGATGGGCCCATATCAGGTCTGCAATACTCATGGGGAGGATTCTTATTTCCTCCAGGCCCTAGATGGTGAAGTTCTGGAATTGCCTGTGCATGGCCAATTCCTTAAGTTCTATTTTGCATGAATAACTGGTTGCTGTGCACATTTGTAAAAATATGTATGTAGTGTAAATGCCTTGTACAGCTCGCGTTTTTTTGGGGCTTTGTCTGGTCTGCCCGGAGATCTGGTTCTCGCTGCAGGTTTTCACCTGCACGTCCCCATTCGGAGCCACTGTTAGCACTCATTTTGACTTAGGGTTGATTTTCATGATCAGGGGGTTTCTTCATTTGAACCCTTTATCTTCTTGCCCATTTTTCCTAAGTATTGGACCTCCTCAGCATTTTTCAGCTGCAGCATCATATTTTCCTGAGGAGGAGGTCATCATCATCATCTTGTCTTCGATGGTGGTCTGCATTAACATGTTTGCTTCGACTTGTTTTTCATCGTCATCATCATATTTCAATATCGGGTGATGTCTGGATATCATCCTGATCCTGCTGATGAGCTACAGTGCGCCCTGATTTGCTTGCGGGGGTGATTTTTCAAGTATCCGGTGATCTTCCAATTATCACCTTGCCCAAACATGATGATGATGTTGCCCCGATATTCTGAAGGGGTTATTCTTTGAGTTGTTCGACCTGACTTGTTCTTTCTTAAGGGTCGTCATCATCATCATCATATTTCCAGTTATCACCGTGTTGCTTGCGGGGGTCATCATATTTTCTACCTTCGTGTTTTTTCGCCGGGGTGATATCTTTATCATCAGGTGATCTTGGTTATGATCATCCTGATGATGTTGTTGAAGAGTTCTAAGTGTGACCCGATATTCACTGGGGTCATCATATTTTGAACGTCAGGATGATCTTAGTCAATATCATCCTGATGATGTTGTATCACTTCTTGTTCGTTGTTTTGTCATCCTGATGATGCTGACGTCATCCTTATATCAGGGTGATATCTATTTCTCTGCCTATCTGCATCATGATATTTCCGAAGGAGGGGATGATATTTTCATATCACTCGGGTGTATGTTTGTTACAGCGTCATGATGATGCTGATATCAAGGAGATATCCGCCTGCCGGCTTCGTGCATTATCTAGTGGGGGTGATCTTTTCAAGCATCATCATATTCGTCTATCGCCCCGATCTTATAGTGGAGCTACAGTGCAACCTGATATTTGTGCATCAGGATGATATTTCCAAATATCTGGTTGTCTTCCGAATATCATCCGGATGTGGATATGATGATGACATCATCAAGGTCCGGGGGGGGTCATATTTCTAACACTGATCATCTTGAGGAGATCTCCTGATATTTGCAAACATGATGATGACGTCATCCGGATATGAGGAGGTGCGCAGTAGGCAGATATGATGATGACGTCAGCAGGATATGATGATGACGTCAGCAGGATATGATGATGACGTCATCAGGATGTTCATCGGCCAGACTTTTGGTATAAGCTCAGCAGGAGGATGTTCCTCCGATGGATCAGGTCGTGCCGATGAAGGCAATTATCATGCAGATTGTATTGCGATATGATGCTGACGTCAGGGTGATATTTCAAGCAACAGGATATCATGCTGCTGGAGGATGATGATGATGAAGTCTTATACTAATGTCGTCAGGAGCAAAAGCACCGACATCATATATGCTCATGACCTAGTATATAAAGTGTTAATAAGGTCATCGCGGGGTGCATGTGGGATAATTGATATCCTGCATTTTCAAATATCATGATGATGAATCTCGGCGGGAAATGGTTGCGATCGACTGTTAGATGTTTTTCCCAAGGCCGCGGGTTGGTGCGCCATTAATGGCGAAGGTTGCAGAGGTATGGGCGGATCTGGTACCCGATGGAAGGTGTACATCAGCGGACAGTGGCGCAGGGCTCGAGATTTCTTCCTGTCTCCTCCCCTACTTGCTGCATTCATGTTTGGGCGCCAATCTGGTAGTGTTTGAGCGCCATTTTCCTGATACTGTGTATCTGGCGGGATTTTTGGTCAACCATGTAATTAATTGCTGTGGTACACTACCTGGCTGTTATAAGCAGGAAGTGTTACTCATTTGTGGTTGTTGAAAGTTGAAGATTTTTGGCTCTGTAATGCATAACAAGCTGATCTGGTTGCTCTGTACAGCTTACCTGTGAGTTTATGTATCTCTTGTTGTATGTTTCTGGCGTGAACCCACTGATTTCATGATTAATCTTATATGAGAAATGCTATCTTAGCATGTGTTGTGTTAATTCTGTCTCCAGTATTGCATGTATTCTTCTTATGAATTTAGATATTTGGGTAATGTTTAGATTCTAGAGCATAGAATTCCTATGTTGAATGTCTGATCTTTTAACTTCTGCTCAAGGGGTAGATTAAACTGTTTTCAGGTTGAACATTAGGAAGGGTATACTGCAGTAGGGATGCCATAAGTAGAGATAACTTAACACTCTATATTGGGAGATATCTGTAAGGCAGATATCACATATATCCCCTTGAAATCCAGTTTTAGCTGTTCATGCTGATCATTCACAGGTGTATGTCTACTGACTCCAGGCCCTGGATAGGCACCAATCTTGCTTTGTGTTTGTGTTACAACCATGTCCAGCTTTGCATCCAAACTTAAACTCCAAATCAAAATCTAAAACAACCATTAGGACCTTAGAGTTAGTTTTAGGATCCTCAGTCCTCTGTCTACAACTGCAAATAGGCCCAAAGCTAGCCCCTTTGCTCTTATCTTTCAGTTTTGGTCTACTTACAGGAGGACTTATCTGCTTTCTGTCAGCATCCCAGCCTTGTATGCATATTCTCATGGATGTTGAGTAGGGAATACCCCCCTAGGTCTTGCAGAGCCTGAAGAAGAAGAGGAGATAAAATATAGAGTCTATCTCCTACACTGTTGGCCCCTGGCCTAGAGATCCTGTTGATCACTGATGGCTACCTTGTAGGGAAATCTGGGAATAAGCATCCAGTCTGGGAAAAAACCAACAGAAATTGGCGACTCCGCTGGGGAACCTTGTGAAAGAACCCTGGTTTTCAGAAGAAAATAGTTCCTAGTAATAGGTGGCGACTCCGAAGTAATCTCCCAACCGGTCAAAGTAAAATTTATATGCAGGGGAGAAGATCCCAACAAAATCCTTTATTTGAAGAGTTACCATTAACAAAAAGAATGATGTACAGAAGAAAGGGAACTGTCTCAGTTAGTCATGAGAGTTCCCCCAGAAAAGGTGATGATATACAAGATAACCCTAGGCCATCAGGACAGCATGCGCCTTATTTTTCAAATGCAGAAGCTGATATTCAAGGTGCATATGAGAGGCAACAGGGTGGTAGCATGAGAATGAGGTCAGAGGTGTTCCAAGAACGCCCTTTTCTAGACCCAAGTGAAAGGTTTGAAGAGGCAGAGTCTCTGAGGGATGATGAAGATGATGACCAGAATGGTATGAGACCATCTACCTCTAGACCTAAGGATGAACAATTGGCTGAAGAAATCAGAAGTCTAAGAGCAGAACTAGATATCTACAAGCCATGAAAATCAGAGATGATATAAAGCAGAAAGTGCAAGCCTTAAGAACTGCCCAAAATGATTCAGTTCCTACCCTAGAGAATGCAAATGTGCAAAGACATCAGCAAAGATATGAAATGCAACATCAGCATCATGATGAGAGACAAAATGTGAATGATGCTAGGATACCACTGAACAATGCAGGAAACCAGAATGCAAACAGAAATGTTAATGTTAATCAGCCAAACAGACAGCCCATGCAGTTAGATAGATTCAGGCAGCTGGTGTTTGATGGTATTCCTGGGTATCCTAACCCCATTGATAAGCATCTGAGGCTGCAAGTGCCTAAATTTTTAGGAAATAACACAGTGTCAGGAGAAGATCATCTAAAGGCCTTTCAAAATGTCATGGATAATTTTGAGGTTGAGCATGAGGATGTTTTCATGAAGTCATTCATGCAATCCTTAGTAGATGAGGCAAGAGAATGGTACAGGAATCTGCCTGACCGGAGTATTTCATCATGGGATGATTTTAAAAGGATATTCAAGGAGCAATATGGTGATAAAACTGACCCTAGCTTTTTTGTAAATGAGTTCACCAGTATCACCAAAGGGTCAAATGAGCAGGTTGCTGACTTTAATGCAAGATTTACTAAAGTGTTGAACAAATTGCCACATCACATGAGGCCAAATGAACCAATGTGCATAATTTTGTATATCAATGCCTTTGATGCAAAGACTGCATATGGACTAAGAGATAAAGGTCCTGCTACTCTCAGGGATGCTTTCAGAATTGCAGTGAATATTGAAAATAATAGGAAAGCATCGGGCAAGACAAACAGAAGGGATGATGTAAAAATTCTGCAGAATCCAAACAAGCCTCAGAACACTCAAGGTAGTACATCTGCTCCTGAAGATAAGATAGACAAATTGGCAAATGTTGTTAAGGACCTAAGCTATAGATTGGCTAGAAGTGAAAAAGGGATGGGTCCTGATAGGCAAGTCTATCAAAGGCAGGAAAAGAGGCCATCACTACATGATATGCCTTATAACACCAATTGGCATGATGGTAAGCCTGTATTCCCACGTAACAACACAAATCAGAGGGCTCAACATGTCAAAGAAACTCCTGATCCTCTAAAGAAAGCTATAAATATTGCTGATGATGCTCCGTGGTGTATAATTTGTCAGATGCCACATTCACAGTCACAGTGTATGATTGCTCAATCCTTGTATGATAATGCTACATCTTGTAATGAATGCAATGAGCCACATCATGTGCAGGATGATGATGTTAATATGATGTCCATAATAAATGGTTGAAAAATGTTTTAATAGATTTGGGAGTAGATGTAAGTATAATGGCAAAAGGAACTTTGGAAAAACTTAGCAAACCAACACTATATGATATTGAATTAGTAGATGGAACACCTATAAGTACTTGGAGGAACATTGAAATCAACCTCATGGGAATAAAAAGAAACATATATTTTGAGGTAATAGATATGAAGGAACCCTTCAATGCCTTCAATTTCCTACTAAATTGGGATTGGTTTGTGAATTGTGATGGAGTATTTGATTCAAGAAAAGAACTTACATTATATGGAGAAGACCAAGTGGTACATATACCCTTGTACATAGATATGAAGGGAGCCTATGGTGAGAAAGTAGCGCAAGAATAAATCTATAGACAAAGAAGATGGATACAAAAAATTATATTCGTTATGGAAGATTCCCAAAATAGAAATTGATGAAGAGCCAAACTTGGAGGGAGAGATAATTGTGGAAAGAAAAAACTATAGTACTAATAATGAAGATGCAATAGAATCCAATGATAACTTTAAGAAAAAGCCCCTAAAATTTTTTATAAAATCCTGGTGAAACTTTCCTTTTTCTCAATAAAATATTAATTTTTATTTGCAAAATTTTCCCTTTTTTTTAAAAAAAAAATTTACTAGTGAATTTATGCCATCACTAGAAATTTGTATAAAATCCTAGCAAACCTTGGTGAATAATAGGTAAGTGCGTTAATTACCATGTCAAATCCTTCCTTAAAAAAAAATTCCTATGGAAAAACAAATTATTAACTTGGGCTAACCATAAAATCAAATGTTATCTAAATGGGGGGTCCATCAATATCCATAGAATTGGTTGGAATAATCCCCCCATATATTCGTTTGTTTTTTATAATACTAAAGCAAGGGCTTGAGGACAACAACCACTAGCGGGGTTAAGGGGTAGTGCCCTCATAGGGGTTGAGGGGGTAGTGCCCCCTCATAGGGTCAAGCAGTAGTGCCCCTTGTGGTGGTCAAGGGGGAAGCACAAATCTGTAATCAAGAAAGCATTGGAGCTCACACGGACTAAACATTTTAAATCAACACCATATAAAGAAGATTCTTATATAATGGCCCTACTCAAAGCTATAAATTCATCTCTAATATAACAATTATCATTTCTTTTTAGGAAGTAAAGGAATTCCAGGCTTAATGAACATTTTAAAGTGCATGTACATTTTACTTCCTAGAAAGCAATGAAAATCGTTAGATTGAGACAAAATCAATGATGGGAAATGAAGATTAGTAATATGGCCCTAAAATAAGCAATAATTATTTAACATTAATGGTGAATCCATTTAGATTTGTAATGTCACTTATAAACTTTAGGCTAATCAGATCTAATCGTGCATTTAATACTATGGCAAAACAGTTGAATTTAAAAGTTTAATAAAATAAATGCTTTGGTGATTTAACCAACACTGAACTAAAAATTTGTAAAAATGTGGTGATTTAGGTAACCTTACAGCTTGTTCTATTCACCAAAAATTGAAGCCCCAATTTCAACTACTCGCCATTTGGTGAAAATTTGCCACTAAAAAAATCATTGGTAGAATCCTAGCTATTAAATGAGCCAAAGAGAAGAACAATAAGAGTGTTAGGGGTGAGAAGGATGTATAGTCTAAGAAGGATTATGAAAATAATTGGGAAAAATACCACAACAGAGGAGCATATATATACCTATTGAATAGACTGGACAACTGAGAGGTGGGGGGTGAATCAGTTATCACAAAAACTTACCTTCATATGAATATCAAACCATCAACAACTTAATTACTAATAAACAGATTTAGCCATGAAATCATGAAACCATAAACTTAATCACAATCACACATCCAACACAGTAGACACCAAATTTTTCCATGGAAAACCCTAAAAGGGAAAAACCACGGTGGGTGTTATCCCACAAAAATATATGAGTTATAACAATACTAAAAAATAGAGGCTCACTGCCCAAATTGCTCACTGCAAAGAATGGCTCATTGCCAAAAAGGGTGAATTGATTAAGTAGCACCTACTCCATGCCTAGATTCAATTCCATTGAAGCACAATATAACTCCTCTGCTCTGCTCTTTCACACCTTCGCACTTATCTCTTCATCTTCTCTACCCACACTCTTTTTCACAACTCTATGACATGCTTTTATACAATTCATCAACCTTGGAATGTACATCAAGGTCGGCATTACAAAACATACACAAAAATAGGTCTAGACCTATTATAAAATTTAGCTAAGGAAAGATGTAGAAAAGTATGATGAACATGCCACACCTTAGCTGGGACACAAACGCAATCTTCCACACCACAACACGCTTCCACAATCTTCAAGGCATCTCCACAATTAGTGAAATCAACCAAGTCAGCCAAGACTGGTGAGAACATTAGCTCTCCAAGGAATAGACTTCTTCCACGATCCAAATTACTCTTTGTAGACCAATCCAAAGGTAGGAACATGATCAGGAGACATCCACAAGCACATTGTAATCACCAAGAACAATTGCACAACCTTTAACCAATCTGTTGAGAAGATTCTTCAAACCAGAGCACATAACCAACACTGCTAGCCACTGTCATAATCAAAAGATCTCTTGCGGACCACCAAATCATGAACCATTTGAGTTAAAGGCACATAACATCATCTCAGACTTAACTCTAGAACCACATATCAAAATACTTCAATGCAGAGGAATGCAGAGCATAATACTTTCTCCCTGTCACTGCCAATCATACAGGAAAAGCTGTTTTCACTCTAGTGAACATAACTCACTCAATCCTTCATACCGGAGGCTCAAACTAGAATCTTTAGATAGACTTCTAAATAACTTCCAATCCATAGACAAAGATAGTCATTCTATAGAAAATGCAGAGCATTCTTCTAGATTGTTCTTCTGTATGCAATACACTATTTTCATTGCAACTCACTGTTTCTATCGGAGAAGCTAATTTTCTCAATATCCTCAACATAAAGATCACTTACATAAGTAAATACAAAGTATCTTACTCATTACAGGCAAGCAACAAGATAGGAGCACAGTTGACACCAATGACAACACAAATATGTTGACATCAATGACAACTCCAATTAGGCACATACTTGCAACAATACCACAAAGCCACAAAGCTTATTGCATCACAAGAGGTGTTTCACATATCAAACTGCCACATTACTTAGGAGTAGGAGAAATCCTAGGATACCTAGAAAGTATGGAAATAATATTTGAAAGAGAGGACCTTAGGAGGGAGACACTAGATGATACTTTGGTGTGTATTGCAACAAGATGGTGGTACACTCACAAGCCAAACATTCCCACATGGAAAGCATTGACAATGTTAATCAAAACTTGGTACTTACTTGTAGAAGGGATTTGGTAGACCATAGAAGAATATTATGGTACCTCAGACCCATGCAAACACCTCTAGAGAATTGTATCCAAAGTTGGGATGCTATGAGGGAGTATAATGAAAGTCTCCACATATAATTGATCTATTGGACTTTGTCTCCAATCGTAAAAACATGGTACATAAACCATGAAAAAAGAGCAAAAAATTGAAGTTGGAACATGGTACAAAATGATTTTGTAAAACTTTCCAATTCTTTGAGAAAAATAGACAACTATGTAATGTGTTATAAAGAATCAAGGAAGCCATCACATTACCTATGGAAGAGGTATGAATAAAATTTGGAGGAAAAAGGAGCATATTAGTCCCAGAGAAGGGATATGGCATTTGGAATTTGACTGAGTGGATGGAAAAAACAAATGTGGTACCCAAAAAGATATTCAACAAGGTTGAGAAAAAAGAGGAAACAAATTATGAAGTAGAAGACCCTAAAAAAATAGAGGTTCACATAGAAGAAGGAGAAAGAGATCTAGTAATGCAAAATGTAGAGAAATCCCAATATTTTTACCAACTCATTGACGAAGAAAGAAGAAAATATAGCATTAGAGGGCACACCCAAAATAATAAGAATGAAGATTACCCAAATGAAAAGGAAGTGATGTAGGTAGTAGAGGTACAAGGATTATGAATTATTCCCTAAGACATTCATAGAACTAAAGGGCAGTAAGGAGGAAGTTAGAGTTATGAAAATAAATTTGGAGGGAACAAAACCACAAAGGAAGAGACCCTACTGATTAAATCTCAATGTGAAAGTCAAACAAGAATTGGACAAGTTGTTGGAAGGAGGGATTATTAAGATGGTAGAGGATGTGGGATGTATTAGTCCAATGGTTGTGCAACATAAAAAGATAGGAGTAAATTAGAATTTGTGTGGACTTCTGGGAGCTTAACAAAGCATGTGTGTATGATCCATTTACCACTCCCTTCATAGAGGAGGTATTGCAATTAGTAGCTGGCAGAGAGGGTTTTTCCTTTACTGATGGGTTCTTTAGTTATCACCAAGTCAAGATTCAAGAAAATGACCAACCGAAAAATGCTTATGCTACAACGTGGGGATCATTTATGTACACTATCATGCCTTTTGGATTGAATAATGTTCTAGCTATCTTCAATAGGATTATGGTGAACATGTTTAGAGAATTTATACATGACTTTCTGGAGGTATATTTGGATGATTGGACTATGTATGGATTGATGAAAGACCATGTCCAAGTATTGATATTAATGTTATAAAGGTGTAGGAGCTTGGGAATAGCCCTTAACTTGAATAAATATATATTTGTGGTACCTTTTGGTAACTTATTAGGGAATATTATTTTTAAAGAGGTTATGATGGTTGAGCCCCTAAAGGTGGTGATAATATTAAATCTCCTACCTCCTAAAAATGTATTGGAAACAAAGACATTCTTAAGATAGATGAGGTATCACTACAAATTAATTAGAGGTTATATGGAAATTGCAAGACCTATTAAGGATCTCTTAAAGAAAAAGAACAATAGAAATTTTGAGTGTACAAGCAAATTCCAAGAAGCTTTTGATACCTTGAAAAATAAGATTGCAGCAGCTCCTATATAGATATTCCCTGACTAGAATCTTCCATTCCATGTTCATGTAGATGCATCTAGCACTGCAATAGGAGTATTATTGGCTCAACCAAGGGGTAATAAGGACCATCCCATTACTTTTGCAAGTAGATCATTAATGCAATAAAAAAAGAGCTACACTACAACCGAAAGAGAAGAACTAGCTGTTAGATTTCAGGCAGACAATTGAGGGGGGGTTGAATCAGTTCTCCAAAACTTTCTTCCAATTAAACACTTAAATCCACTTTATAATTCAGCAGCATAATAATAAATCAATCATTGAAACATAATGCATTAAATCAAGAGCTGAAACACATTGACACACAAGACACCAAGATTTTGATGTGGAAAACCTGGTTAAGGGAAAAACCACAGGGTGATTAACCCAAGATTGTATTCTCTGTTAGAAGAATAGAAAGAACAAAATGACACATGCCAATTAGGGCTCACTACCTGAGCACACTTCTCACAAGAGGCTCACTACCTACATGAGACACACTGTCTACAAAATAATAAGTGTTACATACTTGAACTAGAGAATAGCATCTTCACCATGCTTGAGTCAGTTCCATTTAAGCTCAATGCTTATGCTCTGCCTTTCACTCTGCTCCTCTCTACCACACTCTCATCTTCACAAGACACACTTTGAAATGACTTTACAACTCCTTATTTATACAAGACATCGACTTAGGAATTATCATCCAAGTCGGCATACATTACAGAGCAAGTACTTAAATACAACATGACTTATTACAAAAAGACTTCACGCGGATCAACACACTATCAGCTACATAGATCTGAGACTTCAATCTTTCTTTGGGAACATGCCATTCTTCACAGGACACCTTCTAGATCATCCGCAGGATGTGTAACTCATCTGGTCGGCCAGACTTAAGAAGAACATCATCATCCGGAAGTAAATCTTTAATTGTGAGCTCAATCTTCAATGTGGACCATCAACACAAATTGGACACAATCCAAAGACCTCCACAAGCTTGCCTGAGACATCAGGAACATCCACACTACTTCTGCTTACTCAAATCATTCTCTCCTTCATCGGGAATCTCAAGAACATAGTCTGTCATCACTGTCATATTGGAATAGATGCTTACAAACCTCTGGACCACAAACCAATTGAGTTGTCAATCCATATTAGCTTCCTAAACACTCCACCAAATCCGCAGAATAGGATATTGCATTTCCGGATCTCACTGGACCTATCTGTGTCACTCTATCACCTCTGAACACCTACCGGAACCAGTTTTACTTAAGTGGCCATAACTTCTTCAGGTCTTCATGCAAACCTCTAAATTCTTTATTGGATCATCTTAAGACACATATCTACAAACCCTTTAAAGCGCATCCTCTAATTTTTATCTTAATTAGGATATTTACCTCACTGTCTTCACTGTTCTTCTCTGTTCCTGATTAGGACTAATTTTCTCAATATCCTCAGCACACAGCTCATCCAATCCTTGTCATCACTGCAACATGAGTATGTTGACATCAATGACAACATCGGTTAGGCTCATACTTGCAACAATCTCCCCCTTTGTCATTTATGGCAACATATGATGTGAAAAATTGTTTTACCCATCAAGATAAGAACTTCTCCATACTATCACAACTCCCCCTATCAACAACAACCGCTCACATGTCTTCTCTTCCTTTACTGCTCCCCCTTTGATTAGCAACCACTTGTTTTTCACATGTCTTCTCTCCACCTTTGACATCAATGGCAAAGGGCACATACTTGCATTACTTCAGAACCATATCAGCTACTCCCCCTAAGTAGCAGCTTCCCAAACATCAATCCAGACCACAGAATATGACTGCGATATCCACCGGACTGATGCACATTAGTGCACCTTAATTCATCATCGGAGGGGTAATAACCCCTAACTTCTCCCTGAGATACTCAAAAGAGTCCTTAGGTAGAGGTTTGGTAAAGATATTTGCAATTTGATCCTTGGAAGGCACAAAATCCAATCTAAATTCATTCTTGTTCACTTGCTCTCTCAAAAAGTGAAACTTGATGGATATATGTTTAGTCTTTGAATGCAACACCAGATTCTTAGATATATTTATTGCACTTGAATTATCACAGAAGATTGTGATAGCTCCTCATACTCTACTCTCATGTCTCTTAACATTTGCTTCATCCACAAAACTTGAGTGCAACTACCTACTGCTATAATATATTCTACTTCTGCAGTGGATAGAGATATTGCCTCTTATTTCTTGCTCAGCCAAGAAACTAATCTTTTCCCCAAAAAGAATGCTCCACCACTGGCACTCTTCTGGTCATCCATATCTCCTACCCAATCCGCATCAGTATATGCATGAAGAGAGAAATTATGATCTCTAGGATACCACAACCCATACTCAACTATCCTTTTCAGATATCTAAAAATTCTTTTGATTGGCATGACATGAGATTCTCTAGGATCAACTTGGAATCTAGAAACAAGACCAACAACATTCATAATGTCAGGTCTAGTTTGAGTGAGATACAATAATCCTCCAATCATTGACCTATACTTTTTCTGATCAGCCTTAGGAGAGTCATCATCTTTGCTCAATTTGCATCCAGATGCCATGGGAATATTCATTGGTTTTGAGTCTTCCATCCCAAATTTCTTCAACAATTCTTTCACATATTTGGTCTAAGAAATGAAGATTCCTTTCTTTGTTTGAGTGATTTACAGACCCAAGAAGAAATTCATTTCCCCAAACATGGACATCTCAAATTCACTTTTCATTTGATTTGCAAAGGTTTTGCACATACTGTCTCTTCCTCCAAAAATGATATCATCAACAAACACTTCAATAATCAAGATATTTTCATGATCAATTTTGAAATACAAATTACTGTCATCAGTACCTTTGTTGAAACCAATCTTTAAAAGGTGCTTATCCAATCTCTCATACCAAGCTCTTAGGGCTTGCTTGAGTTCATACAATGCTTTCTTCAATTTGTAGACCATATCACCATGATCAGACAATTGAAATCCATCTAGTTGTTCAATGTATACTTCTTCTTCCAAGTCACCATTCAGGAAGGTAGATTTGACATCCATCTGATATACTTTGAATTCCTTGAAGGTAGTAAAAGCAAGAAATAATCTGACTACTTCAATTCTTGCCATCAAAGAAAAAGTTTCTTCAAAATCAACTCCTTCTACTTGGGAGTAACCCTTACAGACCAATTTGGCTTTGTTTCTGACTACTTCACCATCTTCATTCAGTTTGTTCCGGAAGACCCATTTGGTTCCAATCACATTCTTGTTTTTAGGCCTAGGAACAAGATCCCAAGTGTGATTTTTCTCAATTTGCATCAGCTCTTCCTCCATTGCTTTAGTCTAGTTTTCATCATTGCAAGCTTCATTCACTGTCTTAGGTTCAATCTTTGAAATCAGACAATACTCTTCTAAATCTTGACCAATCCTTCTTCTTGTTTGCACACCTTTGCTTTTATCGCCTCTGATCTGATCTTCAGAGTGATTCAATCTTACATACCTAGGAACTTTGGGAGTTTCTTGCACTTCTGATTCTTGAACATGTTCATTCAAACTTATTTCTTCTTCCTGATTTACTGGATCAGTCTGAATCTAAATTTCAGAGGGATCTTGGACTTCTTGAACAAAAACATCATTTTGATCATCTTCATCATATTCATAAAACCTTGAGGGTTTTTCAACACCTTTATCAACCTTCACATTTGTACTTTCAACAATCTTCCTTAATCTCTTGTTATAACACCGGTATGCTTTGCTTTGAGTAGAATAGCCCAAGAATATTCCTTCATCACTTCTAGCATCAAATTTTCCTAGATCTTCATCTCTTTTAATGTAACATTTGCTACCAAAGACTCTGAAATACCTCACAGTGGGAGTGATGCCAAACCAAAGTTCATAAGGAGTCTTACCAGTATTGCTTCTAATTTGTACTCGATTGAGAGTATAGACTGCAGTGCTTACAGCTTCTCTCCAATAGATCTGAGGAACATTTGCTTCCATCATCATGGTTCTAGATGCTTCCTAGATGGTCCGGTTCTTTCTCTCCACTACTCCATTCTGCTATGGAGTCCTAGGAGTAGACAACTATCTTTTTATTCCATGTTTCTCACAGAATTCTATGAACTCACCGGATGTGAATTCTCCACCTCTATTAGACCTCAGACATTTTAATTTTAATCCAGTTTCATTCTCTACCATAGCTTTGAATATTTTGAATTTCTCAAGAGCTTCTGATTTCTCTTTTAGAAAAGTCACCCACATCATCTGGGAATGGTCATCAATTAATAACATGAAGTATCTATCACCTTGCACACTCCTGATTCTTGCCGGGCCACATAGATCAGTATGAACTAAGTCTAATAATCTAGTAGAAGATTGTTCCTTGCTTTTGAATGAGACTTTGCTTTGTTTACCCAACTGACATTTCTTGTACAAACTCTTGGTAGGTTTTACCAATCTTGGAAGATCCCTTACAACCTGAGTGTTGCTTATCTTGATGATATTATCAAAATTCACATGACACATTCTCCTATGCCACAACCAACTCTAATCAATTTGAACAAATAAGCAACTTTTACCAGTACCAACCAAGTGGAAGATGTTACCTTTAGTTTGAGTACCAGATGCAATCTTTGTTCCAGAACTTTCAAAGATCTTGCATTTTCCATTTTTGAATTGGAGATCATAGCCTTTGTCCACCAACTGTCCAACACTAAGAAGATTGTGCTTCAGGCCTTGAACATACAGTACATTACTAGTTTTGTTCTTTCCATCAAAAGAAATAGTTCCTCTACCCTTGATTCTGCTAACAGAATTATCACCAAATTTTACCACTCCTCCTTCATACCTTTCCAAATCTATGAATTTATTTTTGTCACCTGTCATATGGTGAGAGCATCCACTGTCAATGACCCAATCATCCTTTTCCTCAACTTGGGCAGCCAGAGCTCTTTCTATAATTTTATGATTGACAGAGTCAAAGGGCACTGGATCTTCTTCCTTGATGACAATAAACACCCAATCACTTCTGGATTTGTTTCCTGTCTCTGATTCATCATCTATTACTCCTTCATTATCATCATTTTCATAAACATAGTAACAATTCTTTTGGAACCTTGATCTGTTAGGATTTGGCCTTGAAAATCTTTTCAGACACCTTGAGGCAAAATGACCAATCTTATTGCAGTTAAAACATTTAAAAGGCAATTTCCCTTCATACTTACTGGATCCTCTTGGCAACCTTTTAGCAATAAGGGCTTCAAGTTGAGCAGCTTCTGGTTCATCTTCTTCCAGGTCTTTTCTTGCTTTCTCATACCATGATAGTTTCTTTGAGGAGTTCTCTCCCAGATCAAACTTTTGTTTTCCTTTAACAGAGGCACTAGCTTTGAATGCAGATTCAGTCTTGGGGGGGCATCTCCAAACTCAGTCAATTCAAATGAAACCAATTTACCAACCAATTGATCTCTTGTGATACCTGAAATAGATCTGAATTCTTTAATAGCAACAACCTTGTACTTGGTGCAGGAGCACCCCTTCGAAATAAAGAATAAGTCTAATTATAGTATGTTTTATATTATGATGTAATAAGGTCCATGTGACCAATTCTTATGTTGTAAGTCAATCTAGGTTTATGTGCAAGTCAGTTAGAAGTTTGTTAGGCTAGCTGTCCTCTCCCAGCTACTTGGAAGTCTCCCAGCCATTGGGAATCAACTCTGTACTACTCGTGAGGAGTAGATATATATGCCCTAGCTCAGTTTGTTTTAGATATACAGTTGCATAGGAGAAATAGAGACATTGTGTTTTGGAG
Source organism: Cunninghamia lanceolata (assembly GCA_027924645.1). Taxonomy (NCBI): domain Eukaryota; kingdom Viridiplantae; phylum Streptophyta; class Pinopsida; order Cupressales; family Cupressaceae; genus Cunninghamia; species Cunninghamia lanceolata. Next base: position 7,638,209 of record BSBN01000677.1, on the reverse strand, counting down.
ATCAGACTGAGCATTGTGATACAGTGGGGCTGTGATATTTGTATGTATTTCTGTTATTGAAATAAACAAGATCCCGTTGTTTCATTTGTCTGATCTTCGTTCTATCTATGTAGTCGATTTTGATTTTGTAGGTGAAATGGATTCATTCATCCATTCCACCGGTTAATTCTTTGAATCGGTGGAATGGGCATGTATAATAGTTTAGTTTTCTTTTTTGTTTTTATGTTCGTGCATTTCATGTTTTTGGGATCAATTTTTAGCATGCTATGATTTATCCTAGCATCCTCATGTGCTAAGGTTTGAAGGTTAAATTCTAAGTTAAAGTTGCCCAGGAAATGGTTCGGCCCGATCGTAGTATTTTTTGTGTGAAATTTGTGAAGTTTTGAGGGTTTTGTCAAAATGTACATTTGACGGATATACAATGTTTGTATGTGACATACAGTCTATGTGTATATCGCATTTGTATCTGTGCATATATTGCTAAACAGATTGGGTGTTAAAACATGTTAAAAATGCATGTTTCAAAGGTACAAAGGTGAAACAGTTTGGATATACAATTCCTGTGTATATCGCTTTTGTTTGTTGGGGACAATTGATGTGTATATCGCTTTTGCATCCGAGGATTATTTTGTGTATCTATCATTTGCATATCGTTGTTGTATGTTGGAACATACAAGTAGCTGGAGGTACATTTAATACATACAAGTGGGTCAACGGCGAGTCAAAGATACATTCGCCAAAGATAGATGGGAAATGCATCTTTTGTTTGCATTTCGGGTTTGTACATTCTAAATGTACATTGAAAATACACATTCAAGATATACAAAGTTTGTGTATATCGCTGAGGGGCATCGGGTCATACAAGTTCTGAGTATACATCTTTTGGTATACATTTTGTGAGTATACTGCAGATGCATGTTTCTGCGTATCCATCAAATGCATTTTGAGGTTTGTATACAATGAATGTATATTGCAAATATACATTCGATGATACAAGGGAAAGTCAATAGTCAGCAGATCGTGGAAAGGATATACTGAGGAATATTCGTTGACTGCATATTTGTGATTGTATATTTGAATGTATGTCCAAACATACATTCTGCAGATACAAAGAAGTCAATGCCAATCAAACATACATTGAGGGCATGAGGAATATTCGGTGAATGTATATGGGAAATATACATCACGCTTATACAGTATCAGGTGATACATCAGACGACCGGTAGCGGAGGTGACAGGGACCGACGATCATAGGTTGAAGTTTGTATGTATTGTTGTGACAACAGTCATCAGGATAGCTCGATTTGGAGAAGCTGATAAGTAGGGTCTTGCCGATAGGCAATATAAGCGAATCACAGATCGGGGTGAGATGGGTATCAGAGTGAATGGTGTTTGAGATACTGATAGTTTTTGTCTGGCCGATGGGATATGTCGGTGTGACATTTATCAACTCTTGCCAATGGAATAAGAAATATCAAATTCCACCAATAGAGAATGTTTCCAGCTGTGGCTTTGCATCATAGTGGTATCAGAGCGAAGGAGTATCTTCTAGGAAGATAAGAAGACGGTAAGATGTCAGATGAAGAAGGAACATCAGAGATTCTGGCAAGGATGACCAACGCTGAGTTGGCAGTTCTGGTAAAGAAGCAGATTGCAGAGAGCATTGCTGTAAAGGCTCAGAATCAGGCATTGAAAAATGAGTTGGAGAAGTTGAGGGACAGAGTAGGTTCTGGTAAAGAAGAAGATAGGGAAGAAGAAGAGATCCCTAGGTGGAATGAGGAATACGTTCCTATAGACTAGAGACCCTTGATTAATGCCCTCAAATCCATGGAGAGGAGAACCATGGATGTGAAACTAGATTTGCCAGTGTTTACAGGAAAGATGGATCCTGATTGGGTGATGGAGTGGATAGACTCCTTAAATAATTTCTTTGAGACAGAGGAGATACCAGAACACCAGTGGGTAAAGATAGCCCAATCAAAAATGAAAGAGGTTGCATTAACTTGGTGGAATTTCATCCAAGATGACAGAGTACAAGAAGGAAAGTGCAGAGTTGCTACATGGAAGAAGATGATGGCTTTAGTGAAAGAAGCCTATGTTCCATTGGATTACAACATCTAATTATATAAGAGGAAACAAAATTTGAAGCAGAAGGAGGTAGATGTCAGCTCATATATAGAAGAGTTCATGAAGCTTTGTGTCAAGACAAAGGTAAAAGACAGTGAGGAAGAAAAAGTAGCCAGATATCTTAATGGATTGAGGTTCAACATTCAGGAAGATTTGAATCTACATAACCCAGATACAGTTCAGAAATGTTTTCAGTTGGCATTGAAAGTGGAAGAGAAGTTAAAGAGAAGACAAGAACAGAACAATAGAGGAAGAGGAAAACAACAAAGAGGTGGAAGAGGTCCTTTTAGAGGCAGAGGACATGGATTTAGATATCAGGGAGAATCTAGTCATGACAACAGCAAGGGAGATAACAGTCAAAACTAGAGAGCAAGTTACAATCAATAAGGAAACTTTAGAGGTAGAAGACCTTTCAGAGGAAGATCCCAGGGCAGAGGATCTATCAAATGTTATAACTGTAATAAAGAAGGCCATATAGCCAGCAGATGTCCAGAAAAGGCAACAAGTTCAACAGGAGAAAGGAGAACAAATCTGATCCAAGAACCTGATAGCCAAAGTGCAACAAGCTCAAACTCTTTTCAAAGTGTGAATGCTCCTAACAATTATGGATATCCAAAAAGTGGAGAATCTCTGATGATGAGGAGAACAATGACCACCATGAAGGTACCTGACAAAGAACCCCCACAAAGAATGTCTCTTTTTAGAACTAATTGCAAGGCAGGAGGAAAGGTATGTAAAGTTTTAATTGATTCTGGTTCTACTAAAATTTTTGTATCTGATGAAATGGTAACAAAGCTTAAGCTTAGAAGATTGCCTCACCCATCCCCATATAAGGTCTCATGGCTTACCCAAGGTCAACAAACAGTTGTAGGAGAGCAGGCTTGGGTAGAATTTCAGATTGGATCATATAAGGACAAGTTGTTGTTTGATATTACCAAGATGGATGCTTGCCATCTTTTATTTGGGAGACCATGGTAGTATGATTTGAAGGCATGCCATGACGGTGTTAGGAACACCTATATAATCACTAAAGATGGTATGGTGACAGAGTTGATCCCATGGACAGAGAAGGAGGAGAAATCAAAAGGAAAAGAGGTGAAGGTAATGCTGATGGAAGGAAAACAATTCATGCAAGAAGTAGCAGTAGAAGGTGCAGTTGCATATGCCCTAATTCCATGTCTAACAGTGAATAGAGAACAACAACAAGAAGTCAAGAAAGAGAAGAAGTAGAAGTTCATAGACCCAGCTGTCCAAGAGTTATTGGATAAGTATAAAGGCATCATCCCTGATGGAATGCCAAGATCCCTACCACCTGTAAGGGATATCAGCCATTGCATAGATCTAATTCTAGGATCTACACTTCCAAACAAGGCAGCATATAAGCTAACTCTAGAGCAGAATGCAGAAGTAGCAAGACAAATTGAGGAATTGCTCGACACAGGTCTGATTGGCAAAAGTTTAAGCCCATGTGCAGTACGAGCTATACTAGCACCAAAGAAAGAAGGCACTTGGAGGCTTTGCACAGATTCCAGGGCTATTAATAAGATCACAATCAGGTATAGGTTTCCAATACCTCGGATAGAGGATTTACTTGATTGTTTGGGAGGTGCTAAGTATTTCACTAAAATAGATTTGAAGAGTGGATATCATCAAATCAGGATTAGGCCAGGAGATGAATGGAAAACAACATTCAAAACCAATGAAGGGTTGTATGAGTGGAAAGTTATGCCTTTTGGTTTGTCTAATGCACCTAGTACTTTTATGAGATTGATGAATGAGGTTTTGAGAGAATTCATGGGAAAGTTTGTCATAGTATATCTAGATGACATTCTAATTTTCAGCAACACAAAGGAAGAACATCTCAGACATATAGATTTGGCTCTCAAGAGGTTACATGAAGAGCAGCTGATGATAAATTTGGACAAGTGTTTGTTCATGCAGGAGGAGATCACATATTTGGGTTTTGTCATTTCCCAAGGCAAGCTGCAAATGGATAAGGAGAAGGTAAGTGCCATATTATCTTGGCCAACTCCAAGGACTATGAATGATGTCAGAAGTTTCCATGGGTTAGCAACCTTCTACAAAAAGTTTATAAGAGGGTTTAGTCATATTTGTGCACCCATGCTTGATACTATAAAAGGAGGACAAAAGTGCAAATTTGTTTGGACTAAGGAAGCAGATGATTCTTTTGAAACATTGAAGAAGAAAGTGGCATAGCAGCCAGTCCTTGCACTTCTAGATTTTACCAAAATTTTTCACGTAGAATGTGATGTAAGTCACATGGAAATTGGAGCAGTACTCAGCCAAGAAGGTAGGCCAATTGCATTTTTTAGTGAGAAGCTCAATGATGCTAAAAAGAGGTATTCATCATATGATTTGGAAATGTATGCTTTAGTCCAGTCACTCAAGAAGTGGAGGCATTACTTGATGCTAAAAGAATTCATAGTATTCACAGATAATCAGGCTCTAAGTTTCATAAACAGCCAGGAAAAACTGAATAATAGACATATGAAATGGGTAGAAACTTTGCAAGCTTTTACTTTCACATTGAAGCATAAGAAAGGAGTCAAAAATAAGGTAGCTGATGCCTTGAGTAGGAGAGCTCTAACAGTCAACCAGATCTAGTTGGAAAGTGTTGGCATTGATTCATTGAAGATCATGTATGATGCTGATGAAGATTTTGGAGAGATATATCAGGTATGTACTTCTTTTGGAGATAAATATCATGCTGAGTTCTCTAAATTTCTGATCCAAGATGGATTGCTGTTCAAAGGTGGACAGTTGTGTATTCCAAGGTGTTCTATGAGGTTGAACATCATAAAAGAGAAACATTATGGAGTTATGGCAGGACATTTTAGTTTAGACAAGACTCTTGATCTTGTTAGAAGACATTATTTTTGGCCTAAGTTACAATCCGATGTTAGAAAATTTGTAGAGACATGTGTGATATGTTAGACAGCAAAAGGAAGATCAACTAATGTGGGTTTATATCAGCCTTTACCCATTCCTTCCAGACCATGGGAAAGCATAAATATGGATTTTGTGTTGGGTTTACCTAGAACCAGAAAAGGATATGATAGTGTTTTTGTTGTAGTGGACAGATTCAGCAAAATGGCACATTTCTTGCCATGCAAAACCACTGCTGATGCTTCATATATTGCAGATTTATTTTTTAAATAAATAGTTAGAATACATGGATTGCCATTAAGCATAGTGTCAGATAGGGATGTGAAGTTTATTGGTCATTTCTGGAAAACTCTATGGAAGAAGCTTGGAACAAATTTGTCTTTCTCATCCGCATATCATCCTCAAATGGATGGACAGACTGAAGTGGTAAATAATTCCTTAGGGAATTTGCTCAGATGTTTGACAAGACATCATGGCAACAAGTGGGATAATATCCTACCCCAGGCAGAATTTTCCTATAATGATACTGTCAATAGGAGTATAGGGAAATCACCTTTTCAAATAGTGTATGGTATGCATCCATGAGGTATTTTGGAGCTGAGAGATCTACCTACAGGAGATTCTGTTAGTGCAGATGGAGAAGCTTTTGCAGAAGCCATAAAAGAGGTTCATGATCAAGTAAAGACCCAGCTACAACAAACTACCTTGAAGTATAAAGAATATGCTGATAGAAAGAAGAAAGATGTATAGTTTGATGTTGCAGATTTGGTATGGGTTCATTTGAAAAAGGAAAGACTTCCTAAAGGCAAATATACAAAACTAATGTAGAGGAAGATTGGACCATGTCAAATTTTGAGAAAGCATGGACATAATGCTTATGAGATACAACTTCCTTCTGATCTTGGTTTATCACCTATATTCAATGTATGTGATTTCACTCCATACAAGCATGATCTAGATGACGAACAGGAACTACTACAGGATACAGTAGCTGATGACATTCCAAAACATGATCTACCATAGTTGTAGAAGATTTTAGACACAAGAATTATCAAGAAGACCTGGAACAAAAAATATTTGGAATATTTGGTGGCTTGGCAGGGAAAACCTAATTCAGAAGCAGTGTGGATGACTGAAGAATAGATCAAACAACATGGTTCCGACCTACATACTCTCATCTCAAGTGGACTTGAGATTTCTTCTTCTGGGGAGTATGGTGCAGGAGCACCCCTTCGAAATAAAGAATAAGTCTAATTATAGTATGTTTTACATTATGATGTAATAAGGTCCATGTGACCAATTCTTATGTTGCAAGTCAATCTAGGTTTATGTGCAAGTCAGTTAGAAGTTTGTTAGGCTAGCTATCCTCTCCCAGCCACTTGGAAGTCTCCCAGCCATTGGGAATTGACTCTATACTACTCGTGAGGAGTAGATATATATGCCCTAGCTTAGTTTGTTTTAGATATGCAGTTGCATAGGAGAAACAAAGACATTGTGTTTTGGAGATCAGACTGAGCATTGTGATACAGTGGGGCTATGATATTTGTATGCATTTCTGTTATTGAAATAAAGAAGATCCCGTTGTTTCATTTGTCTGATCTTTGATCTATTTGTGTAGTCGATTTTGATTTTGTAGGTGAAATAGATTCATTCATCCATTCCACTGATTAATTCTCTGAATCGGTGCAATGTGCATGTACAATAGTTTAGTTTTCTTTTCTATTTTTATGTTCATGCATTTCATGTTTTTGGGATCGATTTGTAGCATGCTATGATTTATCCTAGCATCCTCATGTGCTAGAGTTTGAAGGTTAAATTCTAAGTTAAAGTTGCCTAGGAAATGGTTCAGCCCGATCGCAGTATTTTCTATGTGAAATTTGTGAAGTTTTGAGGGTTTTGTCAAAATGTACATTTGACGGTATACAGTGTTTGTATGCGACATACAGTCTGTGTGTATATCATATTTGTATCTATGTGTATATCATTAAATAGATCGGGTGTTAAAACATGTTAAAAATGCATGTTTCAAAGGTACAAAGATGAAACAGTTCAGATATACAATTCCTATGTATATTGCTTTTGTTTGTTGGGGACAATTGATGTGTATATCGCTTTTGCATCCGAGGATTATTTTGTGTGTATCTGTCATTTGCATATCACTGTTGTATGTTGGAACATACAAGTAGCTGGAGGTACATTTGATACATACAAGCAGGTCAATGGCGAGTCAAAGATACGTTCACCAAAGATAGATGGGAGATGCATCTTTTGTTTGCATGTTAGGTTTGTACATTCTAAATGTACATTGAAAATATACATTCAAGATATACAAAGTTTGTGTATATCGCTGAGGGGCATCGGGTCATACAAGTTCTGAGTATACATCTTTTGGTATACATTTTGTGAGTATACTGCAGATGCATGTTTCTGCATATCCATCAAATGCATTTTGAGGTTTGTATATAATGAATGTATATTGTAAATATACATTTGATGATACAAGGGAAAGTCAATAGTCAGCGGATCATGGAAAGGATATACTGAGGAATATTCATTGACTACATATTTGTGATTGTATATTTGAATGTATGTCCGAACATACATTTCGCAGATATAAAGAAGTCAACGCCAGTCAAACATACATTGAGGGCATATCCAGAGGAATATTCGATGAATGTATATGGGAAATATACATCACACTTATACAGTGTCAGGTGATACATCAGACAACTAGTAGTGGAGGTGATAGGGACCGGCGATCACATGTTGAAGTTTGTATGTATCGTTGTGACAACAGTCATCGGGATAGCTCAGTTTGGAGAAGCCGATAGGTAGGGTCTTGTCGATAGGCAATATAAGAGAATCACACATCGGGGTGAGATGGGTATCAGAGTGAACAATGTTTGAGATACCGATAGTTTATGTCTGGCCGATGGGATATGTCGGTGTGACATTTATCAACTCTTGCCGATGGAATAAAAAATATCAAATTCCACCAGTAGAGAATGTTTTCGACTGTGGCTCTGCATCAGTACTTGTAGGAATCAGGAAGGGATCTGAGAACTTTGCCAACAATCTCATCTTCATCCAAGACTCCACCAGCACATCTAATGCCACAAACAAGCTCATTTACTCTTGGCATAAATGTAGTGATATTTTCATCTTCTCTCATCTTCAGATTTTTGAATTTTCCTTTCAGACTCTGTAGCTTGGCACATTTAACATACTTGTCTCCTTCATGTAGAAGTTCCAATTTTTCCCAAATCTCAAAAATAGTTTGTAGGTCAACAACATTTGTCAACTCTGAATCAGACAAGGCACTTAGAAGAGCTTCTTTAGTCCGCAGATTATTTTCAGCATCTGTGATTTCATCTACAGATTTCAGACCATTTTGTGGAGGAGTATACTTCTTTGAGGCCATGGTCTAATACTGTATTCCCATACATTACAAGTGACATTGCATGTGACTTTTCCAAAGAGTAAAATTGGTTCCATCAAACTTCAGACTATCCTTCTTGTAGGATGACATCCTTGATCTCCTCAAGCGGTTAAGCTTTTTTTGAGGAACTTAGCTCTGATACCAATTGTTAGATTTCAGGCAGACAATTGAGAGGTGGGGGGGTGAATCAGTTGGCCAAAACTTTCTTCCAATTAAACACTTAAATCCACTTTATAATTCAGCAACATAATAATAAATCAATCATGGAAACATAATGCATTAAATCAAGAGCTGAAACACATTGACACACAAGACACCAAGATTTTGATGTGGAAAACTTGGTTAAGGGAAAAACCATGGGGTGATTAACTGAAGATTGTATTCTCTGTTAGAAGAATAGAAAGAACAAAATGGTACATGCTAATTAGGGCTCACTGCCCGAGCACACTGCTCACAAGAGGCTCACTGCCTACAGGAGACACATTGTCTACAAAATAATAAGTGTTATATACTTGAACTCGAGAATAGCATCTTCACCATGCTTGAGTTAGTTCCATTTAAGCTCAATACTTATGCTCTACCTTTCTCTCTACTCCTCTCTACCACACTCTCATCTCCACAAGACACACTTTGAAATGACTTTACAACTCCTTATTTATACAAGACATCGACTTAGGAATTATCATCCAAGTCGGCATACATTATAGAGCAAGTACATAAATACAACATGATTTATTACAAAAAGACTTCATGCGGATCAACACACTGTTGGCTACACAAATCTGAGCCTTCAATCTTTCTTTGGGAACATGCCATTCTTCACAGGACACCTTCCAGATCATCCGCAAGATGTGTAACTCATCCGGTCGGCCAGACTTAAGAAGAACATCATCATCCAGAAGTAAATCTTTAATTGTGAGCTCAATCTTCAATGCGGACCATCAACATGAATTGGCCACAATGCAAAGACCTCCACAAGCTTGCTTGAGACATCAGGAACATCCACACTATTTCTACTTACTCAAATCATTCTCTCCTTCATCTAGAACCTCAAGAACATAGTCTGTCATCACTGTCATATTGGAAGAGATGCTTGTGGACCTCCGAACCATGAACCAATTGAGTTGTCAATCCATATTGGCTTCCTAAACACTCCACCAAATCTACAGAATAGGATATTGCATTTCCGGATCTCACTGGACCTATCTGTGTCACTCTGTCACCTCTAAACACCTACCGGAACTGGTTTTACTTAACTGGCCATAATTTCTTCAGGTCTTCATGCAGACCTCTAAATTCTTTACTGGATCATCTAAGACACATATCTACAAACCCTTTGAAGCGCATCCTCTAATTTTTATCTTAACTGGGATCTTTACCTCACTGTCTTCACTGTTCTTCTCTGTTCTTGATTAGGACTAATTTTCTCAATATCCTCAGCACACAGCTCATCCAATCCTTGTCATCACTGTAACATGAGTATGTTGACATCAATGACAACACCAGTTAGGCTCATACTTGCAACACTAGCAATGGTGTATGCACTACATAAATTTAGACAATATATATTGTCCATCCCTTTATTTTATTCACCAACCATGAGTCTTTAAAGTATTTGATGAACAAACCATGGATTTAGGGAAGAAAGTGTAGGTGGTCAATGTTGTTTCCGAAGTTTGACTTTAAGATCATGGTAAAACTAGGAAGGGCTAATTAGGGACCCAATTATTTACCAATGATTGACATAGGGAAAGATCAAGGGCCTATAGATGATGAATTACCTAGTGCCCATGTGTTTAGAATAAATGCAATACCATCATATCTAAAATATGTTGTAGAGATACTATCAATAAGAGAATTCCTAGGGGTACAAGAGAAGAAAGAAATACACTGTTGTGATGTTCTCTACCATATACTTTGATTGAAGGATAACTCCAAATTGTGGGAAAAGATGAAGTAATAAGAATAGTAGTAATTGAGAATGAGAGAGAATATATTTAAGAGAGGCACATGAGGGAATGCAAAGGTCAAATAAATCCACCTTGCATAAAAGATAAAAAAAATTTGATATTAAATAGAAAAAAATAATAACATGTCACCAATTAACTCCAAGGGAAAAGAAAAAAAATTGAGTCTGTTATTAAATATAATTTGGGCATTATATTTAATAACTAACTCAAATAATTAATAAAGAAGGGGGAAGAGTTTAAATAACTCTTCCCATAAAATAATAATAAAAATAGATAAATAACCAAAATGATAGAAATCCCGCTAAGGTAAAATAACAGAATAAAACTCCCACTAGGATAAATTTAAAAACGAGGGAGAATTAATCTTCCAATTTAAATAAAAACCAATACCCAAAATAAAATTAAGGCAATTCTTAAAAGAGCAAAAGAAATGAAACAATGGTAAGGTAAAATAGAGGATTTAAAAATAATGAACTAAAATAAATCCCTCACAAGAGAATATCCTCTCAATTAAATAATATTGCTTCCTAAAAATAAAATAACCCTAATCTCTATTTTAAAATGGTCATCTCTAAAGAAAGCCCTAATTTTGTATTATATTGTTTTCTCTCCCTTAGTTGTCCTAATCCTCTAACTCCTTTTCTCTTTGTTTCTTTTTTTTGTGTTTTGTTTTCTTCCTATTTTGCAAGTTAGGGTTTTGAAGAATCATGGATGCCATGGGTGAGTTTGTTGTTACCTCCCACAGAGGTATGCACAGTGGAGATAATGATACACCCCTTTGTTTTTATCACAGTGATATATATATATCATTAAATTAGATTACTGATAGTGTTATAAAATCTACAGGCTGTAGGGTTTAAGCAGAGTGGAGGGGGAGACGGGGTTGCCGCCACCACCGCTGCTGGAGAACCACAAAACAGAGATTCGAAGGGGAGGTAGAGTGGTGTAAGGGGGCCGCAGAGGAGTTGTTGTGGGAGGAGCGGAGGTGGAGCTGAGCGGTGAAAGGGGTTAAGGGGTATGGGGGCACCGTTTGCAGAGGGGTGAGAGTCAGGAGTTTCGGCGCCACTGTGCAGAGGGAAGGTGTGGGGAGGGGGCTGTGTCTCCCCCCACACTCACGGGTGTGGGGGGAGGCATGGCCCCCTCCCCACACCATTATTAAGCACAGAGGCATGGGGTGGCGGCTGGGCCGTCATTCCCCCCTGCCCTTTTTTTTAACAAAAACAAAACACATAACAGAAATGCGATGGGGTTTTTTTTCCGGCTCGAACTGTCTATTGACAGTTATCTTCTCTTTTTTTTATTATAAACTTCAGTTTAATAAATATACATTATATATATTTATATATATATATATGTATGTATGTATATATATATAAATGTATATATTCTGAAAGATACATAGTTTGTTTAAAAAAATTCACAGAATAAAATCCTCTCCTTCCTATTATTGTAATTATATATATATACAAGTGTATATGCATTTTATAATCTATATAGCAATATGTAAAATATAATTTTCTTCTAATTTTATTTTCTCCTACCAATTTCTGTATATGAGCAGTACATAAACAAACAACAACAACTAGATTTTGACAATAAGAACAATGTATATATATATCTTTTTAAATTTTATACTCATAGAACTACCACACACAGTAACACAAATCTAAATTAACATGGACTCCTAAATTTTTGTGTTATTACATGAGTGACAATCCAATAGCATCTCTTCATTTTCCCCTTTTTTTTTGACATAATTATGCATAGATAAATCTTTTTTTTTTTTAAGAACCAATAAGGTAGGATAGCAAACTAGTAAGGCAGATTATGATTTTTTTACAACTCATTCTTCTTAATAGCAAACTAGTATTATAAAACTAACAATGCATCAGAATAGAAACTAGATATGCAATAAAAATTCATTTAACAACTCATATATTTTTTTTTGAAGGGGAAACATGACAGCAACAAAAAGTATCTTTCACATGCATTTCTCATAGCAAAACAAACTCACAACTTAGAGGGTAAATAATATTTCATTAAAATACAAGGAATGTTTGTCATACAACATGTATTATAGCCAACTCCTGGCAAAAATAACAAATCAGATTTTACAAAAGGGCCACAATGGCCATGGCTTGAACAACCAACAACAAAAGAATATGGTAACACAAAAATGGACTCCACAAAAGCTCCATTTCCTCCTTAATACACCTGCAATTAAAACACCACAAAAGAACAACCCAGCCACTTTGAAATGCCCTCCTCCCTACCGTAGACCTACAAGTGGGTCACCCCCGAGCTGGGGAGGTAGGGATTCACACAGGTGCAAACACTCCACAACAAAAATCAACAACATCAACACAAAAACAAACCCAAGGATAAACACATAACTCAACTCATGAAAATGAGTTGATGGGGGTAGGGAATGGACCCCTCTACTTCAAAGGCCACCCAAAATACCAAAAAATATCAATCTCATGGCCTCAAGCCAAAAATCTTCAAAAACCCCAACTCTCCAATATCACAAAATAATCTCCATGGCACTCTTGCCATTCAAATAACCTCCACAACAAGTAAAAGCCCTCAAGGCATGAATAACACAATATGGGAGTGACCTCAAGGAGGTTCCTTTCCCCTACCCCAAACAAGTTGAGCCTTACCTCCAAATGGAGGTGCTCTCACCATACTCCCATCCCACACAAAAACAATGAAAACAACAAACAACCAAAAACTACAACACATCACATTTAATAAGCAAGGGTAAATAACAAGACATAGAGCTTACCTTCAAGAGCCCTATTATGGAAGCACGTTTGGTGATGAGCTCTAAGCTTTCCCAAACCTTCCAATCTCCAAGAATTCTCTAACTTGCCAAAATTGCTCCCAAAAATAGAAAGAAACTCCAAAATGCAAGAACCCCACACTCCTCAACAAGAGGAGATAATATAGGCCATCAATTTTGGCCTTGAGGAATGAGAAGGTGACACTTGTCACCTTCTCCTTCCTCCTCCAATGCCACTTGCAAGGGAGAGGAAGTGTGAGGGTGACAAGTGTCATCCTCCAATTCCCTCTCAATCCTCACCTTATCCACTTGTTTCTCACACATGTGTGAGAGGACAAGTGGTGAGGTGGCATTCCCACTCAAACATCCAAGAGGATAAGGGATGCCATATGACATCTTATTCTCTCAAGGAGCTATCTCCCTCCAAGATGCTCTCACACATGTGTGAGAGTCTTGGAGGAAGATCCCACACACTTGGGAGTCTTGGAGACCTCCCAAGTCTTCCTTGGGAAAGGATTCCCAAACTTTGGGAAGGGAGATGAGTCTTTCCCAAAGCATGACTCATCTCCCACCTTCTTTAATTTCGAATTTCGTCACTTTGACTAAACCATAGTTTAGAGTGACCAAAAGTGAGTTAATCCAAGGGTTAGTTAGTCAAAATTGACCCTAGACCCATGGGTAACCACCTAGGGTAAATTTTGGGACACTAAGGTTCACCAAGGGGGTCATATATCCTCTTTAAATGGCCTTAAAAATAAAAACAAATACCAAGTGGTGTAAGTCAAATAAAAATTATACAACACTTATTATTAATTAATTAAACAAAGGGGTACTAGGCCAAAATGATAAAAATTAAATCAAGCACTTACATCAACATTCAAATTTCAAACATGATCCTTATCCCTCTTGGGAATGGATCGGTTTCATAGGGAATAACATTGGTGTGAATTCTACCTCCAATTTCCCATGGCTAGGGAATGTAAAACCTGCACATCTCGATCAAGTGTCAATTATATCATGAATAATCATAGCCAAAGCAACTGGAATTAAATTCATGCAATCAAATATAAAAATCATCAACTATCACATAAATTTGAATTAAACTGCATTTTTCTATCACATGTCAGATAATCATCATTACATACATAACTAGAAATCACATCATAAAACATCATCTGATATATCTCGTATGTTGAATCACAAAATAACATCAAATATGATCAAATCGAATCACCATATGTCTAATCAATGTCATATCAAATCAGGAGATATAATCAAGTCTGCAAAATGAAACATAGTCTCTAAAAAGTCTGATAATGTCATCAACTGAAATGCATATCGATAAAAGTAAGGAAAAATAATTGGCCTCACACTTCTCTGTCTGATTTTTCTTCAAATCCCAAGTCCTTGATGCTTGCCAGTCCTTCTTGCAACTCCACTTCTTCCATATGTGACATCTATAATCTGCAATCACAAAACTTGGTTTGGGGGTTGTGATGTTTATAGGTTTGCCTCAGTCAAACCCTAGAGGACACTTAAGTCTCCAAACACTATTGTCAGATGAAGAGGGCATGCCCTTGTGAGGCAGAGGCCAAAACCAAAGGAATCAATGATAAACACACAATGATATGTCACCTTGTAGTGAAGCTTTCATGGAGGAAGATGCTTCTCATGCCATGAAGGAATTGATGTTCAAATATGCAAATATCAATGCACAAAACATACAAGTCTACTCTTGCAACACAATAGAAAGCCTTCAATCACCTTGAGAACACAATAGCTTGCTAGTAATCATCTAGTTGAAATCTAATTGCCATCTAGTTTTCAAATGAATACCTTCATATGTTTATATATGCATCTACAAGCACTCCTGCCAAGATATTAAAAATCAAACTTTACCGTTTCGGTAAAATAACCTCCTAATGGTCATAAACTGATACCCAAAAATTGGGGCTGCCCCAAAATAGGGCAGGACTAGGGCATGGGCACCCAAGTCTTCCCCCCTATTTTAGGTAGGGTACAGCTCAAGGGGTCCACCTAGGTCCTATTTGCCATGGGACTTAGGTCTCATTCCATTGGGATGCTAAAATATGAACTATAATGTCCTAAATGCACTCTAAAGACCTGGGAGCTAAACCTTATGAGGGAAAAGCCCCCAAGGGGACATTTTCTAACGTTACAACATATAATCATGGAAGATAAGGGTCATAGCCCATTGGTAGGTTGCTCCGACATTCTTTAATCCAAATGGCATGACCACCCAACAAGATGTACCCCAAGGTGTTATAAAAGCTATTTTATATTGATCATGAAGGTTTATAAAAATTTGATTATATCTTGAAAAACCATCCATGAAGGAAAGTAATTCATGGCCAGTTATTGAATCAAAAAACATGTCAATGTTTGGAAGAGGGAAATCATCTTTCAAAGAAGCGAGATTCAAATCCCTAAAATTGGTACACATCTGAATATGGCCATCAGGTTTAGTGATGATGATGATAGTTGAAATCCAAGTTGAATAATCAATCAGGTGGATAAAACCAACTTCTAAGAGTTTTTATATCTCAGCCTTTATGAGTAATGTAACCTTAGGATTCATCTTACAAATCTTTTGTTTAAACGACTTACCATCTGGTTTTAATACAATGTTATGTGTTACAATCTGAGGATCAATACTAGGCATATCCGAATAATTCCAATCAAATAACTCTGAGAATTCATGTAAAAGATTGGTCATATCTTCTTTTTCCTCTATTTTTAGGCAATCACCTATAGGGATAACCTTTTTAGTGTTATCTTTTTCCATAAAAACATCAACAATCTTTCCATTAAGCAAAGTACTGTGGTCTAAGGAACTAGGTGATTCGATCAGTTCTTTGTCTTCTTCCTCAGATTTTAAAGTAGTGTTTATCAAGCTAGTGGACTTTCCAAAATATGCATCTTGATTTAGTTGATAAGGTAATCCATGTTTGTGATGATATCGGGGTAGATCTTCATAAGCTCCTAGGAATTCCATTATTGCTTCATCTATCAAGAACATATCCAAAGGAATATCACCTAGAGAACAACTCATGTCTATCATCTCAAGATACATCAAATTAAGTGATAATATCATATTCGCATTAAGATTAGGTCTTCAACGGGCTTTGGTTTCTTTCAAAGGATTATATCCAATGTCACTTGAGTAATGTTGCAAAGCAGATTATATAGGTACTCGAATCCCTTGTTGATTAATAATGCAACCAAAACCTACATAGTCACAATTCTTATAAAGGATTTGAAATCCTCGACCATAAAAAGAAGCCATTTCCTTAGAGGAAGGTGGGGCTTCATAAGTCTCATAATCTATAGTGTAAGTAAAAGTATTATCTATATTTGTTAGCAAAAGGACTTTAGGTTTTATATTTAAACATTTAGATGGGATCGATGCAACATTTGATGTTTCAGGAGCAGGGTTGTTAATTTTATATTCACCTGTAGAGGGAGATGTAAAATGTAATGAACCCCAATCGTCACCAAGAAATGCATTCGATTGTTTGGACTTTTGCACAATATTATCTATGGCAAGAGGAGTTGATGAGTCAACGTTCAAGTTATTTAAGATCTTATGATGAACAACTTGCTTTTGTAATTCAATTTGTAGACAATTATCTAGTTCAGGATCAACATCAATAGTGTGAAGTTTATCTTTATAAATAAACTTGATTGAATGATGAAGGGTAGAAGGAATTGCTCCCAATGCATGAATCCAAGGTCTACCAAGAATCATGTTGTAAGATAAGGAACCAGACATGACATGAATCAGGTTAGATAAAGTCACATGCCCAACTTGTACATGTAAAGTTATAGTGCCTACGGATTGTCTTCCAACATTATCAAAGCCACAGATACTTATTCTATCTGACTTAATCAAAGATGTATCAACTTTAATCTTATGTAATAAATTAATTCCACAAACATTAAGAGCTGATCCATTATCAATCATTACTCGCTTAATCAATTTCTTGTTTATTGTAAAGAATATAATCAAAGGATCATATTGATTTTGAACTTCAAGAGATGTCAACTCATGTTGTTGAAATAAAATATGTGTTTTTGCCGCATGCATACAATCTAATAGAGCTGCTACATCATTCGGCTTGATAGTAGGTAGTACAATCACCTTTTGTAAAGCTTCTTGGAGCATTTCATGGTATGTAGGTGAAGCTTGTATAAGTTCCCAAAGAGAGATTTTAGCAGGAGTAGCTCGAATTTGCTCAACAAGATCATAGTCTTGACCAACTTTATGTGTTAAACAAGGTGCTTGAGGAAGCATCAGTTGAGAAGCTGGCAGATATATTAGAATGCTCAATTGTTGTTTTCTTTGTTTGTTATTCCATGTGTTATATGTATGAGCAACCACAGTACGATTAGGTTGTTGTGAGTTTCGCTCTGTTATTTGTTTAGCATAGTTATAAATGTAATTAGGAGGTTGAGAAGAAGATAGAAGACCTCTAACAGTGAGCACCAGTTTAGAGTGTGGTTGAGCCACATCCGAACATAGGTTAATCACCATCTTCAGCTTCACAGGTTCTTCTTGAGGTTTAGAAACGTAAATTGCATTTACTAATCTTTGAAACAATGATGGTTTAGGAGTCGTAGTGGAATATTCAATCAATATAAAGTCCTCAACGACTTCATCTGACATATTGAAGTCATAAAAACTAAACAGATCATCATACACATGAAAGTCTTGTAAAAAGTAATCTGACATTATAGCATGTTCTAATCAACCCAAGACTTGAATGTAAAAAAAGATATAGTATAAACTTTTTGAAAATGGAATTTAATAGTACTATCCAACACACAAAGTTGTAATTTCAAACTCTTTTAATGAAAGGATAAAGAAATCAGTCAAGATTCAATGTATGTACTTTCACAAGAGGGTTTGCAATATAAATATGATTTAGAAAAACAAACTAATTCAGATCTAATGTTAAAAAGGATGCAAATTCTTTTAGAGCATGGGTTCACCAAAATGTTCAGCGGAAAAAGTGGGATAATGATAGTTAATCAAATCTTACTCTTTCACTTGCTAAACATTAGGAAGATAAGAACTAAGCTTGAGGGATCAAGCTATAGGTTTCTTATGCCTTCCTTTATGCTAACTAAGTCTAAGTAAGTGTTTTGTTAGGCTTTCACAAATTTGTTGCACTCACTAATTATGAAACCCTAATTATACAATGCAACTATAATAGACTAATCTCAGAGATAGACACAAACAAATAGATCACAAAAATGTAGAGAATAAGGTATAGAGAGCATGCACCCAGAAAATAAGGATCAATTGGGCCTGGGCACCCGCCCCGAAGACCTGCAACTCTCCATCTATAAAAATACTCCGCAACTGATATTTGATAGTCCTTGAAGGTTCCCAGATCCTAAATAATATGCCTAGGTGGGCTTGGGCACCCGCCTCGAAGCCCCACAAATATCATAGTTTAGAAATTTGAAACTCTATCATGACTGTATCTGTAATATCTATCTTCCTGTCACTCCTTTCCACCGGATCTCGATGAATTTAACCTATACATACAAAGGAGGAGAAAGATGGTTGTGGCTATATAAGAGCTTGCCTTAGTCAAGCCCTATTTTTGGTATTCCTACCTCAACAATAGCCAATGATAAAGATTCATAGATGTGTGTGCTCATCTAACAAATGTGTATGCAGAAAATGTAAAACCCTAGATGACTCAAGCATCAAGGAAAGATCAACACTTTGCTTCACCCAATGAAACAAACACAATTTCACCTCAAGGAGATGATGGCAATGAAGACATGTAGAACAAGAAAGTGAGGCAGATGTATCCACGAAAGATTTCCAAGCTCGATGTTGGAGGCTTCAAGCCTTCTCCCGATGCTACAAAAGGTTGTTCAAACCCTAAGAAGAGCAAGATAGTCTCAAGATCTTGATTCCTTATCTCCATCAAATCTCTCCATTGTTGGGATAAGGTGCCATTAACCTTGTAAATCCCAATATTGTATTTATTCCATTTATTATATGTAATTTGTAATTATCCATGAGGAGATGTACTAGTTTCACTGGTCGGGGTAATTTCAGAGTCACCGAAGGTTATTACAGAGTGACATTTACTGTTGGCAAATGCAAAAACTCAAAGTAAATGAGGGTAGGCATGCTCCCTTGAGGAATCTACTATATTTTTCATGTATGACAACTGTCATAATATTTAGTAAGTGAATCTATGACAGCTGCAAGTTGTCATAAGATTCTATGACACTATGACGCATATGACAGATATGTTAGTTGTATATTTCCTATATTTAGCCCAAGGTTCCTATCTTGGAAAGATACTCTTTTGTGGAATCTATGATGGTTATGACATGTCATAAGATGATGTAAGAGGCCAGATCTAGTCTTGGGCTCCCAACCTTTGCATGGCTTTTTTTGGACAAGTATAAGATGCTTGTAAGATGGTAATTAATGTTTATAGGTTGGAGAATCTTAGGAGAGAGAAGGTGAATGCCTAGAATGGAGTGGAAAACATTTCTATAAGTATTTTCCATGTATTTGTTGCTACAATATAGATTTAGGGTACTTAGGTGCTGCAGGAATGCTGTCGGATTGAAGACTGAAGGAGAGATTGGTGGTGTTGTTGTATTGTACAATCTTTTACAGATTAATACAAACATTGGGCCTCTTTCCTGGGTGGAGTTTTTTACCCATAAGGGTTTTCTCCATGTTAAACATTGTGTCATTATGTCTTGTGTTGAGTTCTTCATGTTTGGCATTTTCTCTGTAGTGGGTTTTATGTTTTGATTACAATCTCCATTGTTAATGCACAATTAAAGATTGCTAAAATTTATCTTGAATCAGATTTCCATTGAAGTAGTGTTTCTTTTATTTCTAACATTTGGTATCAGATCCTAGCTAGCTTTGACCCTTGGGTGGTAGTGTGGAATCTGAAGCTGTAGTGGGAGATTTGGTTGTGTTTGTTTTGCAAATCTTGTGTTGTTATTATGGTTGGATCCACTATTGCATCAACCTCTCGATTGGACATTGAGAAGTTTAATGGAACGGGGTATGAGTTGTGGAAGCTAAAACTGGAAGATTGTTGGAAGAAAGAAACCAATGGTTGGTTGTTCAAAAAGAGAAGAAACCTGATGATGTCTCTCAAGATGAGTGGAATAGACTAGATAAGAAGGCACAAGGAACCATCCGGTTGTGTCTTTCAGACTCTGTCTTGTTGAATGTCGCAAAGGAGGAGACTGCACACAAGTTGTGCAATCGGTTGGGTGAGATCTATCAAGCCAAGAGTATGGTAAATAAACTTTATTTAAAAAGAAAATTATTTTCCATGAAAATGCAAGAAGGTGAATCAGTTGTAGAGCATTTAAATTCTTTTAATTTGTTATTGAGTCAGCTTGATTCAGTAGATGTTGAGGTTAGTGAGGAAGATAAATGTATCTTACTTCTTTGTTCTTTACCTGAATCTTGAGAGAATGTTATCCTTGCTATCACTATTAACCTTGCGGATCTGAAGTTGGATGCTCTTGTGTTAGTGCTACTATCACAGGCTTTGAGGAAGAAGAGTTCGGATAGTTCAGGGGATGCTCTCAGTATCAGGGGAAGGTCTAAGGAAAGGGGACCTAAAAGAGATCAGAAAGGGGCTAAGGGCAAGTCTAAGGGCCGGTCTAAGACTCCAGTTAAAAAGAACAGAGTTAAGTGTTGGAACTGCGGTAAAAGGGGACATCTGAAGAAGGAGTGCAGAAACCCCAAGAAATAGTGGGAGAGTGCTTCAGATAAGTCCTTGAATCTAGGTGAAGAAGTTTTACTTTTTGCATGTAATCTTGTTTCTAATGATCACTGGTTGGTTGACTCAGGATGCTCGTTTCATATGACCCCGCATAAGGAATGGTTCTCCACATATGAAGAATATGATGGAGGTAATATCTACCTTGGTGACAACTCTTCATATCTGATTGTCAGGAAAGGAAAGGTATTGTTGTGTTTTAGTGATGGGAGGATTAAAACCCTCCCTGGTGTTTTGCATGTTCCTAGATTAGCTAGAAATCTGATTTCAGTTTCAAAGTTGAATGATTTGGGAATGCATGTGACATTTGACAAGCATGGCTGCAGATTGGTGAGAGGGAACTTGGTGGTAGCGAAAGGGAAGAGATTTGGGAACTTGTTTAAGCTTGAAGCCACTACAGTTTGTAATGCCTCCTATGTATCTGAGGCCACTATTGAAAATACATGTATGTTGTGGCACCGTAGATTGGGCCACACAAGCAATAATGTATTAAAAACTATTAAGAATAAAAATTTGTTGGATGGTTTCTCCTATTCTGATGAGCACTTTGATTTCTGTGAGAATTGTGTGTTTGGTAAACAAAATAGAAAATTATTTCCTTCGGGAAGTAATAGAGCAAAAGAGAAGTTAGAAATTATTCATACGAATGTGTTTGGACCTGTGGATAATGAATCTATTGAAAAATCTCATTATTTTGTCACCTTCATTGATGATGTATCTAGATTTACATGGATTTATTTTATGAAACATAAATATGAAGTTTTCACTAAGTTTAAGGAATTCAAAGTCTTAGTAGAGAACCAATCAAGTTTAAAGATAATAATATTAAGATCTGACAATGGAGGAGAATATTGCTCTAAGGAATTTGATGAGTTTTGTAAGCATGCAGTTATTATCAGACAAAAGACAACTCCGTATACACCACAACAGAATGGTGTTGCAGAAAGGATGAACCGAACAATTATGGAAAGGGCTAGAAGTATGCTTAGCGATGCATAGTTGGATAAATGATTTTGGGTAGAGGTTGTGTGTACTGCTTACTACTTGATAAATAGATCTCCTTGTAAGGCTCTTGATTCGACACCTTATGAAGTGTGGACAGGTAAGAAACCTTTTGTTTCACATTTAAGGGTTTTTGGTTGTGAGGCTTTGTTCATGTGCCTAAGGAAAAGAAATCTAAGTTGGATCTAAAGGATGAGAAGTGTACATTCATTGGATGTGGTGATAATGTCAAAGGTTATAAGCTTTGGAATCCACTAACCCACAAGATTATCTTTTCTAGAGATGTTACTTTCAGGGAACTTAGAGTTATTTCTGAACCTAAGCATCCAAAAGAAAAAGAAGAAAAGGTAAAGAAGGTGTACTTTGATTTAGAGCAGCAAGATGCACCTCAGGAAGAACAAAATGATGGATTGGGGGTGAAGAAGAAGAAGAAGATTTGAGTAGTTTTGATGAAGATGAGTCTGTTGTTACAGAAGAAGTTGGTGTAGATGATCATGTAGAAGAATGAGTAGAGTCTCTTACTCCACTCTTGAGGAGATTCACAAGACAATGAAATCTAGTTGACAGGTATAGCCCACTAGATTTCTATTGTGCATATGCCTTATTGAGTACTAATGATGAACCTAGATCCTACATGGAAGCTATTTCTATAGATGATAGTGAGTCTTGGTAGCTAGCCATGCAGAAGGAGATGATAGCTTTAGACTCTTGTAACACTTGGGATCTTGTTCATTTGCCCAAAGGAAGAAAGGTTGTAGGTTGTAAGTGGGTCTTCAAGAAGAAGTTTGGAGTAGACAGGTCATTGGAGAAGTACAAGGCTAGACTGGTAGCCAAGGGCTACTCCCAGAGAGAGGGAGTTGATTTTGGTAAGATATTCTCTCCTATTGCTAAATTGACTTCTATTATATTTCTCTTATCCATTGTTGTAGCTTATGATTTGGAGATTGATGAAATGGATGTTAAGATTGTGTTCTTGCATGGAGATCTTGATGAAGAAATTTATATGCAATGACCTATAGGTTTTGAGGTAAAAGGAAAAGAACATTGGGTTTGCAGGTTAAAGAGGTCTCTTTATGGTCCAAAACAGTCCCCGAGAATGTAGTCAAAAGTTTTACTCATTTGTTTTGAAATTGGGTTTTGTTAGAAGCAAGGAGGATCACTGTATTTACATTCCTTATGTTGATGATTCTATACTGGTTATTGCTTTGTATGTTGATGATATGTTGTTTTTCAACAATACTAAGGGTATGATCAGTGAGCTTAAAGCCCAAATTTTAGGTGCATTTGAGATGAAGCATCTTGGTTCTGTAAGGTATATTTTGGGAATGGAGATCAGGAGGGATAGAGTTAACAGAAAGCTTTGGTTGTCACAAAGTAAGTATGTGAATACTATTTTGTAGAGGTTTATTTTGCAGGATTGTAACCCAGTTAGAGTTCCTTTACCGATTGGTACTAAGCTTTCATTAGATATGTGTCCAAAGACTGAGGATGATCTTGAGGATATGTCTAATGTGCCATATGCTAGTGCTATAGGGAGTTTGATGTATGCAATGGTTTGCACTAGACTAGATATTGCCCAAGCAGTGGGAGTTTTGAGCAGATTTATGTCTAACTCTGGTAGACAACATTGGAACTATGTGAAGAGGGTGTTTAAATATCTTGCAGGTACTCTTGATCATTGTTTGGTTTATTCTGGTACTGATAGTGCTGATAAATCTTTGGACATACAGGGTTTTGTTGATGCAGATTAGGCAGGTGACTTGGATAGTCGAAGGTCCACTAGTGGTTATGTATTGACTCTGTTTGGAGGTGCAGTGAGTTGGATGAGTAAGAGGCAGCCCACAGTTGCTTTTTCCACCATAGAAGTAGGGTATATGGCTGCTACTCATGTCATTAGGGAGGCAATTTGGTTGAGGAGACTATGTACAGGTATTGGTTTTGATTGCAGGATCATTCAAATTGGTTGTGATAGTCAGAGTGCTATCTGTTTGGCCAAGAATCCCATGTATCATGCTCGGACTAAGCATGTTGATATTCAGTATCACTTTGTTCAAAAGTTGGTTACAAATGGAGAGATTGAACTAAAGAAGCTAGACACTTAGGAGAATGTTGTAGATTCATTGACCAAGCCTGTGAGCACAGAGAAGTTCGTATGGTGCAGAGAGGCCATTGGCCTTGTTTCTAGTGCCTGATTATTTTCATTTGATTTCCTCATTTGATTTCCTATGGGTTGATTTACAATGTATAATGTCAAGTGGGAGAATGTTGGGATAAGGTTCCATTAACCTTATAAATCCCAATATTGTATTTATTCCATTTATTATATTTAATTTGTAATTATCCATGAGGAGATGTACTAGTTTCACTGGCAGGGGTAATTTCAGAGTCACCGGAGGTTATTACAGAATGACATTTACTATTGGCAAATGTAAAAACTCAAAGTAAATGAGGGTAGGCGTGCTCCCTTGAGGAATCTATTATATTTGGCATGTATGACAACTATCATAACGTTTGGTAAGTGAATCTATGACATCTGCAAGTTGTCATAAGATTCTATGACACTATGATGCATATGACAGATATGTTAGTTGTATATTTTCTATATTTATCCCAAGGTTCCTATCTTGGAAGGATACTCTTTTGTGGAATCTATGATGGTTATGACACATCATAAGATGCTGTAAGAGGCCAGATTTAGTCTTGGGCACCCAAACTTTGCATGGCTATTTTTGGACAAGTTGAAGATGCTTGTAAGATGGTAATTAATGTTTATAGGTTGGAGAATCTTAGGAGAGAGAAGGTGAACGCCTAAAATGGAGTGGAAAACATTTATATAAGTATTTACCATGTATTTGTTGCTGCAATATAGATTTTAGGTACTTAGGTGCTGCAGGAATGATGTCGGATTGAAGATTGAAGGAGAGATTGGTGGTGGTGTTGTATTGTACAATCTTTTGTAGATTAATACAAACATTGGGCCTCTTTCCTGGGTGGAGTTTTTTTACCCGTAAGGGTTTTCTCCACGTTAAACACTATGTCATTGTGTCTCGTGTTGAGTTCTTCATGTTTGACATTTTCTCTGTAGTGGGTTTTATGTTTTGATTACAATCTCCATTGTTAATGCACACTTAAAGATTGCTGAAATTTATCTTGAATCAGATTTCCATTGAATAGTGTTGCTTTCATTTCTAACATTCATGATAGCAAATTCAAATAACTTCAAGAGCTTCAACAAGTTGCTGATCTTTAATGGTAATTTAGATAGAGTTTTGGCATAAATCTTGCATAAAGATTGTGTGTAATAAAATGATTTTCAAATGTATTTAAATATCTAACCTTAGGAATTTAAAATTTTGAAATAGGATGTCAACAATGCATAGAAAAAAAAATTTCAAAAATAGAATCCAGAGATGCACAGCGGGAGCCGACATTCCGCCAAGATTCAAAACCTAGAAAAATAAGGCAGGGCTAGGGCACAGGTACCCAAGCCCAAGACCTGATTTTTTAGTCAGGTCTGCTTCAAGGAGGTTAGGGATATCCAAAATCCAAACTTCTTTTTCATGTTCAGTCTTTAGTTACTCAGGAATATGACATTTTTTCAATTAGACATAGGTCAATCAGGGTTTAGGAAGGCCAAAAATGAATCGGCTAAAAGGACACCAAAGGAGAGGAGCTAAACTGAGAGAAATTGTACTATTCCATACAGGAGGACAATTTCTGACGTAACACAATCATGATCCTCCACACCAAGGGAATGTCAGTGCATCCCTTCTCTAATAGTCAGAGTTGGATGTGTCCTCACTCTGCCTGAGTGATGGTATGACCTATGCAATATAACTAGTTCTCCTAAGTGTACTCTACTGAATGACACTCTAGGATCCTCATTGTCTCTCATTAGATAGGCAATCACAGAATGTGGTAGACGTCCTCCAAGGTAACTATCATCTTGCTTGTGGGTACATGGAATGTAGACATGTCTACATTTCACCTCTCCATAAGTGCCATCAGCATGCTACAATCGAATCTCATTGTGGGCATAATAAACACCCATTAAAGACCCACTACCTACAAGAATCCCCTCTCCTCATTTGACATAGTGTCAGCTTTGGTCTTGAAGTAGCATCATCAGGTGACCGCCTATGTGTTCTTGTGTCTTGGGAACATCCTACAGGTCAAACATTCAAAATTGAATTAGTTCGCATCATCAAAGAATTAAGAAGCATATAAGACATCATTTTGTGCCATGTCCTTGGGGCCCTTGTCCTTCCTAGACTTGGGTGCCCCAGGAGGACTTGGACGCCCGGAGAGGACACAGACACCCTGAGTGGACTTGGGCGACCTAGTTGGGAACCCCTATCCAAAAAGGTCTACTTAGCATGCAAAACAAGGAAAACAAAAGAAACGAGAAAGAAAGTTGACAAAAGTAAAGTTTGACACCCTACCTCGGGCTCAATCCATCTCTCTACCACTTGGGATTGGAGCATCTCCAATCTCAGAAGCTAATATGGACATCAAGTCAACATGGTTGGTCTGTTTCTCCTTCTCCATCTCTCCTCTACACAATGAAAATGGGAATGAATGGTGAAAAGTGAAAACTTCCTTTACATATAGTAAGTGGATGAGAATTCCTATCACTATCTAGGTGCAAAATTAAACAGCTTTTACTCATGAGCCTCTATCTTGGGTTGCCGAGCTCAAATTTGCACATTATTTATTGTGTTGGAATCCTGGTTCCACCCTCCATCTAACCCAATTATTTGTTCTTCGGTGTTGTTTGCAAAAATGACCCTCGTAATGCATTTCTCATCACCTTCCCTTGAAATTTGTGTGCGTAGATAACCACGTTTCTCCTTTTCATACTAAGCAAGCAGAAACAAGGGGGCATATATCTCCCTTGATTTCCTCCCTCATCATGTCTCATCACTTAACCCCCTTAGTGTTTATGACTAACCTATTTGTGTGATTGGTTATCTAACAAATTATTCCTTTGCAGGATTATAGACTGGGGGCTTCTTTCTCTTGCGTGACAACACTTTGGCTTCCTCTACAGTATCCTTTTAGGTATCCTTTTCATGATTGATGTATTTACTTTCCTTTAGTTGCATGTGCGCATAGTTTCATATGGCCACTAAAGTGGGGCCTAAATGTTATGTCAGAAATTGTCCTCCTGCATGGAATGACAATTTCTCATGGTTTAGCTCCTCTCCTTTGGTGACCTCTTGTCCTTTTTGTTTATGGCCTACCTGAACCCTGATTGACCTATATCTAACTGAAGAAATGCCATATTTTGAAGCAACTGATGACTAAAACTGAGAATGGACCTTAGATTTTGGACATCCTAGACCTCCTAAATGCAGACCTGAGCAAAAAATTAGGGCCTAGACATGGGTGCCCATGCCCCTATCTTGCCCTATTTTTATAGGTTTTAAATTTTAGCGGGGTGTCAGCTCCCGCTATGCACCTCGAGATTCCAATTTCAAATTTTGATTTTCGCACAATGTCGACACCTTATTTCAAATATTTGAATTTCTAAGGTTAGGTATTTAAAGAGAATTGAAAATCATTTTATCACACACAATCTACATGCAAGCTTTCTATGCTGAAACTCTACCATTTTTGCTATTGAAGATCAACAAATTGTTGAAGCTCTTTGAAGATATTGGAAATTGCTATCATGGAGATATTCAATGGAGATTAGGAATCAAGATCTTGAGACTATCTTTCTCTTCCTAGGGTTTTGTCAAACCTTTTGTACGACCAGGAGAAGGATTGAAGCCTCCAACTTGAGCTTGGAAATCCTCTACAAGTCTTCATTGCAATCATCTCCTTGAGGTGATGTTGTTGTTGTTTCCTTGAGAGAAGCAAAGTGTTGATCTTCCTTTGATGCTTGAGTCATCTAGGGTTTTGCATTTTTTGCATACACATATGATCTATGAGCATACACATCTACATATCTTTATCACTGGCTATTGTTGAGGTAGAAATACCAAAGACAGGGCTTGACTGAGGCAAGCTCCTATATAGCCACAACCATCTTTCTCCTCCTTTTGTATGTGTAGGTCACATTCGAAAAGATCTGATGGAAAGGAGCAGTAGAAAGATGGATATTGATGATACAGTCATTACAAAACTTTGAATTTTGGCATCACAAAATATTTGCGACAAAAGAGTAGGTGTCCTAGTCTAATTGATCATTTATTTTAGGAGCTGGGAACCTTTGAGGACCCTCTGATACCTAATACAATAGATTTCACTCATTGGAAACTTGCAAGACAAAAGAGTGGGTGCCCTTGTCTAACATGCCCTCATTTTCCAGGTACAAACTCTCTGTGATCTTTGCTCTGTGTTTTTGCAATTTGTTTGTCTATACCTATGTCAGAAACTAGTCTTTTATTTTATACTTGATAATTATGGTTTCATGCTTTGTGAATGTCATAAGCTTGTAGAAACCTAATCAAAGAATCCACTCAATCATAGCTAGCATAATAAGGATACCTAGGAATCTGTAGCTTGATCCCTCATAGAGAGCGAGCTTGGTTCCTACTTCCCTAATGTTTGGTATGTGAAAGCGGGACTTGATTTTGTTTAGACAAACTATCATTATCCCACTGTTTCCACTAAACAACTAGATAGCATGATGCCTGTTCTTGGGAAAGGAGTCACTAGTTTAGTCTGATTTGAAGTACTTTGAGATCTCATACCTCTTCACACTTTAAATAATCTTGAATTTTCTAAGAAATTCTTTGTGATCTTGGATTAAGTGAAAAATCTTAAAGGCTCACCTTTGCCACCACTATGATTCCCATCCCAGCGAAGTTGAAATAATATACGTAGCCCATATGATATTTATCATGTGCTATAAGGGTATGCGGTACTTTCTAGTACTCTTATCAAAAGATAAGTTAATTGAATCATCAAATAAGCAATTTATCAAAGGTGGTACATCTTAGTACTCCCATAATATCACTCAATTAGCTAGAGGATTCAAGCATCTCTATCAAGGCTATGGACACCTGGCAGGCAAAAGAGTAATGTTTGAGTGGAATCATAGAGACAACCTTGTCAGGGCTATATACGCTTGACTGGCAGGGAGGCAATGTCCAAGTAGTTCATAAGGTGAGTATCATTCATGTAGCTTAATCCAAGAGAACTTGGATGATCTTAGTTGCTAAATGATGGGAATGAATGCATTTGCACACACTTAGATCCTTGGAATGCTAATGGTTGTACTAAGTTTCTGACCTCTAATTCTTTGACCTTGTTGTCATGTTCATTTGGTTTGATAAGTGGGAAACTCAAAGTTTCTGGGTTTGTAACTATAGTTTATCTTAGAAATGCTCTGAAGCATTTCCATAGTAGAGTCTCCATTTGTTGTGCCATACATACACACCCCATTTTGTCAAATGGAGACCACCTCTTTTGTTTTGGTTTGAGTGTTAGTTTGTCTTCCTTATGATAATCAGAAAGTGAAGTCATGCTTAGGTTGGGTAATTTGCTTCAAATCTAGCATTTGTGATAATTTGGGTCTGCTTGATGCTTACTAGCATTTTCATGATTGATTTGCATGGGTTTTTTACTATCTTTATGCATGGGAAGTTTGTCTTTTGGGTTTTTGCGCTAATTGTAAGGTTCACTAGACATAGCATTGAAAACAGGTGCTACAGGATGCATCTAGTACCCGCTGTAAGTTTCAATTTTGGGCTAGCTATATGTCTTTAGGAAAAAGAAGGTTTTTCACCCTTCACCAGATATTACGCTAATTTTGGTAGCTGTAGGACAGATCTGGCAATGCACTTTTTCCTCGTATATCCAATCACCTTTGTTTTTCCCTCTTCTCAACTTTGAGTGCTTGACATTTTGTCATGTTTTTGAGAGATATTTATGGCATTTTTTAGGGGGGTTTAAAGTTGGAATTCCTTACTCATTTCATCATTTGCATTCAAATTTCCATTACTCCCAGAGCTCTGATGATTTCAGCAATTTGTGAAGCGATTTCTTGAGTGATTGAAGACTACATTGCGTTGATTGGGAGGATTCTTGTGGTTGGATTGAAGGTTTTTATTTGCATTTTAACTTGATCATGTCCACTTTCTTCCCTTTCCTTTTGGTTTATGATTGCATCTTTCTATTTATACCTTTCTTGAATTCCATTTTGAATTTGAGTAGATGTTTCATTTGTTTTCATGGCACAATGAGTGGTATGATTTTGCAAACCCTAGTTATTTTAGTTTTCATTTTGTTGCATAGGGTTTGAATACTTGGGTTTTGTGGGACTATGTAGAGGGGTTTCACATTTTTTATTTTGATTGCATGGTGTATTTCTAAAGAGGATTGATTAGAATGTGTTTCTTGGGAAAGGGTTGATCTAGGGTAATTAGATTATGCTTTAACTTAGATTTTTCAAAGATCCACATATAAAGCACGCCCTAGGGAAGAGAAATCTACTTAGTGCAACTTTAATCCCTACTAGATATGTCCACTAGGGTCTCTAAATCCTACTTGTCCCATGGGTTTTTCACCACTTGTTTTTACCCTTAGGAATTCTAGTTTGAAGTTCTTCACACTAAATTCGAGGGGTGTCAGACATATCTGCCGATCCCCAAATTCTCCACCTCCTCTGGTGAACATTATTATGCCTATTTTTCCATCTTCAAACCTTTGGATGGTGCTTAGCATGAGTTTTTTTTGGACATTGGACTTGTCCGGTGAGGTTCAATTCACCTTCTAATTCAGTGAGATTCCCTTTCCCCGCCTTACTACTTTGGACTGTCGGAGGATATATTGCACTAATTTCGCACGATGCTAGATTTATCCTATGAGGTCCACTTAACCTGCTTATCTGGTGAGGACTAATTCCTACACCCAGGGAGACTAAGCTCTTTTGCGCTAAAACTCAGGGAGCATGATATGTCTGGAGGAGGCCAATCTTCTCGCTTATTCAGCAGAAGCCAAAATCTTGTTGTATCCTGTCACGACTAGAAAGCCCGAATTTATTATAAAATGATCATGGTACCCTAAACAAGTCTAAATTTCTCATCTTAGAATAGGTCCTTGATCATTTAATTTATTTTAAAGCTTTATTTGTTGTAATTGATGTATAGATCAGATTTTGTAACACTGCATGTTGATATCCTATAGGAGGGAAAAAACTTGCTTTTCATTCTAGTTTATCCAATTTGATGCCTAAGTGAAAGTTAATAATTAGGAACTCATGTAAATATAATATATTGATGATTTGTGCAAGTCTCATGATCAAATTGATAGATTTAGGCATATGGATTAACAATAGATTAGGGTACTCATTAGGGTATTGCATTGCAGGATAGATGTCTACAAGGGCTGTAACCATGAAGTATGAATTCAAAGGCATCCCTCCCACTTCTAAGATCACCTCAACATGGTACAACATGGGAGACAAAGACTTGGGTCATATTGACCTAGATAACTTTAGACTGAGGATCTTTGGTGACAACCCGACTGATTGGGAAAGAAGGATAAGAAATAATAGAATTGCCTAGGCTGCTGCATTCCCTATTTCAGCCTAGTGTCCTGAATTAATCATAACATGTGCTAAGAGATACCATGCCCCAACTAGGTTAGTAGTGACTCAAGATGGGATAGTAGTTGTAAGCTTTACTATAGAGGCTCTTATAGAGGCATTTGATATCTCCTTTCCCCACTTTGACTATTCTTACAAAGGCTCAGAATCAAAACATGTATGATCAGGGGCTAGAAGCTTGCAGAAGGATCATAAATGACACATGGATGAAAAAGAAGAGGACAACAATGTCAAAGGTCCCCCATGTATTGTATAGGAGTGACTTCAAGAATGAGGTGGGAGACTTAGTTACACTTTTGAGCAAAATTATGGGACTACATTCTACCTCCACCTTCGAGCCATGGATGTTTGGTTACATTAAGGAGATTATCAAAGGGGATAGGAAAATACACTAGGCCCACTTGATTAGTGACAATATCCATGAGGCATTCCTAGCCTTAAATGAGGTGAAGAACTTCCACTGGACTTCATATGTAGTTTATATGTTGGCCAGAAGTTTTGTCTATCTTGGACTTTCTCAGCTTGGAATAGTTGGCAATGTTTATG
Organism: Cunninghamia lanceolata; assembly: GCA_027924645.1. Taxonomy (NCBI): domain Eukaryota; kingdom Viridiplantae; phylum Streptophyta; class Pinopsida; order Cupressales; family Cupressaceae; genus Cunninghamia; species Cunninghamia lanceolata. Next base: position 7,606,063 of record BSBN01000677.1, on the reverse strand, counting down.
GACAACTAAAAGTATATGAGTCTTATCCCGAACTGCAACATGTCCAATCCCTAGTGTACTATAAAAGAGTCAATGATGCATTTACTATGCACATTACTAGGATGTTTTAAGGAGATATGTCAAGAAGAATATCTCTTGAAGCTACCAATATAGTCCAAAACTATGGCAGATGGTACATTCAATTTCCTAAATTCACATATCTCAGGGTTCAAGGATTTAAGGGAGTTCCTTATAGGTTGCCAAAGTACCCTACAGACAAGATAGTCTTACTAGAATTGACAAGGCAATTATGTGCTTTCTATGGGATGTTGAAACATTTACACAGAGCCTCCATCAAATTCCCTATTGTCTTGGGCTGAGGACTGTTTACTTGCATCACCATTGGTGCAATAGAATACTCAAATGTTGAACTACAACAACTACACCTGAATTTCTACAAAGAAAAGACACATTTTGATCCCTTTGAAACATTGGAGAACCATGTGAGCAAGAAGCTCTTCCACAAGGAGAATTTAGAGGACTTTTGGGTGAATTGCCCTGATGAGCATGAAGTTAGAAGGAAATTCTCAAGACTATCTTTGGATTTCTTCAATTTGTTTCAAATTGCTCTAGTGCCAGACCAACTAACTGATGATGGAGTGGTAGTACAAGAAGTTGAATGGAGGAGACTATTTGGACAACCAATCCCACCTCCCAACTGTGCTAAAGCAGAAGATAGTTCCCTTGAGGAGCTCATGAAGGCCCCTATCAGATACATCAAAATATGGGTAAGAATCCAAGTGGCTGAACTTATTGCTTCCAAAGTAAACCTAACTTATACCCAGCCTCAACTAGGTAGGGAAAGTGATGATGAAAAAGATGAGCCTATTGAGGCTGAAAAAGAATCAGGACCTATAAAATTATGAGGTGCAGCTGAGGGAGATAAGATTGATAGTGAAGACATAGAGGATGATGTGCCAATTGTGGACAGGAAAGGTAAAGGTAAAGCCTCCAATGAACCCAAGAAGAAAATAATGAGGGGTAGTGTGTCTCCCATGCAGACAACGACATCAAAGAGGAAACTTGTGTAGATTGGAGAGGTAGAGGGATCTAAAACAAAGAAAACCAAGGTATCAAAGAGGGCACCCAACCTCAAAATAGTACATGATTCCCTAGCTATTGTTGCCTTAGCCTCAATACCTCTACCTGTTGCCACTATACCTCCTACCACATCTAGTGTCCCAGGTGCTCTTGTGTCTTCTCCACCTGCAGTCATAATCTCATAGCCTCCCCTTACCACTTCCATTTCTCCCACTATGTCACCTTCTCCTGTTATTGCCTCAGTTGCACCCTCTTCTTCCTCTCCACCTTCTCATTCACTGTCAACCATTGACATTCCCATCTTTTCATCACCTCCACTTTCCTTGCCCGTCTCTTTTTCCATTTCCCCCATTTCATCTGTTCCATCTTTCACTATTTCCTCCTTGCCACCTATCTCTACCATCATTTCACCTCCATCCTTCTCTCTACCACCCCTTAGCCTTTCCACTCCCATTGTCCTCTCTTCCATGTTTCCTCCACCTTTTTTGGGCTTTGCGGCATTCACAAACCTTTCTAGGGTGCAACTCCATAGCACTATAGTTGATTCATTGATGAAAATAAATAATACCCTTACTTGGCCATTCTGAGATACTAAGGATGATCCTAAGCCACCATCTCCAAAAGTACCGTTAATGGAAGGGATTGAGAAGGTCTATGTAGAGATGAACATAGTCATTGAGGAGGAAGTGTAGATAGAAGATGCTCTAGACAGTTCTCAAGTGAATTTAAGCACAGTGGAGATTGTTAGCATTGATGACAGTCCTCCTAAGGACAAGACAGATGACACTGCATTTAATAAAGCTGAACAGGATGTTGGGAAATAGTTGGAACAACTGGGTTCTCTTCTAAAGGTAAATGCAAGTACTATAGGTGAGGTTAATGTGAATAAAGGGATAGAAACAAATAATGTGGGTATTCAAGATTCTTTGAATAAAGAAGGAGACCAAATTGGTCCCTCCATTCATTCTTTGGCAACACCAAATTGGTTGCAACAGAGACTTCAAAATAAACAAACTCAGGTCAAAGTTGTAGATTTGAATTCAGATAATTTCCTTTCCCGGATTGAGAAGCCAAAGAAGTAAAAGAAAGAAAAGTTACATTCTGGAATCTATAAGGATGCTTCTGGGTGAAGGGTGGCTGAAATTGCAGTGCCTCCTAAGAAAACAAATAAGGAATATGTTAGGCCAGAAGAATATACTATTTCTACAATAAACCTTGGCGCAACCACCATGATATAGGAAATAAAGGAGTTTAAGGATTTTATCTCCAATATAATGGACATGATGAATAAAGAGGAGCTCACCAAGCAATAGTTGAAGTAGCAAAATGAAGATCTTTGGGCTTGTGTGAAGTATCTAATCAAACCTTTATGTACAGAAGATGGGACAACCATAGCTCCTATTCTTTTGAAGGAAGAATTAGAAGATTTTGCTAACATCAGAAAGCTTGCTTCAGTAGCTCAACAATGGATAACTGAAGTATATACATAGGGCAATGATGTAATTGATAAAGTTGCTGAGATGCATAGGGATTTTTGTGCCTTAAATGTAGAGTGGGAAGAGATAGTAGAAGATGGTAAAAATTATGATGATTATTATTCCCATATCCACCCCAGAGTTTTGGCCATGAGCAAGATCCTTGAGGAAGTTCTTACTAAGGAGAATATTTTGGTGCAAGACAAGTTGTGCATGCTTGATCATTGGCTTGAAATGATGAAATTGAGAATGGAGATTTTTGAGAAAGCGAAGAGTGGGGTGAGTCTGCTAAGACTCAACTTTTGGAAGAAATTTATGACTTCAATGATTTTCTTAGAGCTACAACAGGATTATATCTTGATGATACTACCCCGATTGACCCTCAAGAGTGCAAACATCAGTTGGGCTTACTGCTACAGGGAGACACTTCATCCTACAATACAACTGACTTGAATAGGGCAAGTGATCTGCAGGTACAATTTAAAGAGTTTAAGAAAAGTAGAAGGGAAAAATTCACAACATATCATAATTTATCCTAGTCAATTGACACTCTTAAGTTTCAGATAGATTTAGTTAAAGATCTAGTGTTTGCAGAAATTAATCCAGCATTAGAGGCATTAATGGCGTATAGGAAAAGGGAGGCAGAGAAAAATAAAGTGGTGATAGATGACAATGACCAATAGAAGGCTAAATCAGTAGGGGCATAAGTCAAATGCTAAATCCAACAAGGCTGCCATCACTACTGAAGAATGTGCCACATGTCTTTTTTGATTAATTTATTCATTGTAAAAGAGTTTGGTTCTTGATAAACAACTCAAAAAGTGACTATTTGTGCTATTCTCATGAGCTATAAAGTTGTAATTTTGTCTTCTTCCTAGAAGACAAAGTCAATTATGGGATTGTAACTGCCCACCAACTAAAATTAAATGTTGTTGAATCTAAGCCCTTGACATTGGTTTAATCCTCACCGTTCATTGAAAAACTCGGTATGTCTACTCCTCTATATAAGGGCACTCATTTTCTCTCTTTGTAATGTTGGAACAATGAATTGTTGAGACTCTACTAAAATTTTAACTTAATACAAACCATATTTATAGGTGTTGCTGCAAATTGTGTTGTTGTGTTATGTGATTTTGGATATCATGGTTCATTTCAATTTGAATTTAGATGAAGTACAATTGCAGTTTGAATGAATACTTAGATATTTGATGATTGCTTTGGTTCATACCATTTGTTTCTTGTTGATTGTAAGTAACTTTGCATGGTTAGTCTAAACCTTGTTGATTGAATTGAGTTCAGTTACATAACATTGATTAAGTTGCGCCAACAATTGGGTGTTTGATGAATGCATGCAATTTGAAAATCTTTAGCTACCATTGGAGATTGCATTGTTTCTGCAACATTGTGGTTTTAACCTGGTTAAGTAGAAATTGATTTATTTAGAGCATTTGTCTATCTGCAACACTCTTATTAACTATGATATGTCCTTAGGATTTATTGTACTCTTATTAACTATGATATGTCCTTAGGATTTATTGCTTATCTCTGTATCCCTAATCCCTTTTGCATTTTCTTTACAAATCTGGTAGATTTAGGATTGAAGTATCATTGTATTGATCATCAGCTAATAAAATTTAAGACTTAGTAGTTTGCATCACTTTAGGGGTTTTAAGCAGTTACTGTTGTTATATTCCATAAACCCTACATAGCGTGTAAGTCCCCTTGACTAGAACAATGAATCATATCCAACTAAGTTATCCCGCAATTCAAGAACTGACAGTAAAAACCTTGGGGCAGTCTTATTCTAGGTTTTTTGGGATAGGATTCCTTTCAAGAGAGGTGAAATATCCTACATTTTGCCTGCATTGTTGCATGCTAAAACACCCATCAACAAGATGGAAGATTCAAAATTGGTTAAGTATGGAATTCCCATTCCAGAATTAAATAAATGTTCATGAGATGTACACTCATGGAACATTTCACTTACCCAACATGTCTGATACAGGAGCTTTTGGGTTCACAAGCAATCCCGTGTCACATAAAAATATTTCCATTTTTTGTTTTTTCACTGTTGTGTTTTGTAGTTATTTTTGGTGCTTTTGTTTTAGGAGGCATTTTTAGGTTGAATTTTGGTCAAGTAAGGACTTCATCTTGTTGAATGGCTTAATGGGTACATATATTTCAAATTTGGTGAAAATTGGATGAAAATTGGTGAAGTTATGAGCGGTCAGGGTTTTGGCCCTGCTCGAGAACAAAATCCAGATTTCAAGGTGTTCCTGGAACACCAGAAATATCTAACAGGTTCCAGTTCCTATTGAAACCCTAAAAGGTTTTTGGCTTGGCATTTTTTGGTGAATTTCTCTTTAATCAAGCTATTCCACCTAACCTAGAATTCTTTGATGGGTTCCTTGTTGTCAGACATTTCCACCTCTCCTGGAAATCTCCAATGAAGGGAACAGTTCCTTTTGTCTTCAATTTCCCTCATAAGGTATTAAACACTTATTGTAAATATGTTCCTAATCGATGTTGTCATTGATGTCAACATATTCTTGTTGCCATTGGTGTCAACTGTGTCCTATTTTGTTGCTTGTTTAGAAGACTGGAATGTTGAGGATAATGAGAAAATTAATAAGGATCAATGTATGCAGACCATATGGCTGAGTAGAGGATTGTCTTAAGAAGCTCTAGTTAAGATTTGAAGGGTTCACATGAAGATTTGAAGAAGCTATGGCCATCTAAGTAGAACCAGTTTTGTAGTGTTCAGAAGAGATAGAGTGATAGGAAAGAGGTCTGGATTGTTCTGGAAATATAAAATGATGATCTGCAAATCTAGAGACATGTTTGGGAAGTCAGTGTGTATCATCTAGTCAAGTGGTTCATGGTTTGGAGATCCGCAAGCAATCTTTCTTATGTAACAGTCATAGCAAACAGTGTTATTGAACTTCCAGATGAAGATGCAAGTGATTCTGATAATTTGGAGGAGTGTGGATGTTTTTGTTGAATTCAATGTGCTTGTAAAGGTCTCTGGATCATGTGACTATTATGTTGGAGATCCGCATTGAAGTTTGAGCTCGTTGGTGAAGATTTCCTTCTTGGTGTTGATGTTCTTCCCAGTCTTGGCTGACCAAATGATTCAAGAGTGTTGCAGATGATCTATGAGCAATTCGATGGAGCATGGTGTGTTGATCAAGGAAGATTTGAGTCCCAGTTATGTTTGGTCGACAGCTTAGTGACTCGCATTAAGTCAAATGCTTGTAGTGCCGACCTTGATGTTTATTCCAAGGTTGATGAAGGATATAAAGGCATGTAGATGAGTTGTGGAAAAGCATCCTTGTGCGAAAATAATATAATCTGAAGAAAGGATCAAAGGCAGAGTAGAGCAGAGGAGAAGCAGAAGAACAAGAGTTGTTTTGATGAAGAGTTGGATAAGAAGTATTTGGGGCAAACCAGAAGTTTTGTGAGCATTCAATGAAACTAAACTAGACATGAATAAGATGCTATTTATCGGTTAATCCTTTCTGTATTAAACATATATTTTGTAGACAGTGAGCCTCTCTTGAGCAGTGAGCTCTCGGCAGTGAGCCCGAAGGCATGTGCCTTCTCTTTTCTTCTAAGTACTTTTAACAGGGTATGAATCTTGTGAGCTAACCCCCACCATGGTTTTCCCTTAACCTAGTTTCCACGTAAAAATCTTGGTGTTATGTGTGCTCAGTTTATTTCTGCTCATGTATTGTTGATTCATGCTTTAATATTTACATTATTAATCTGATTGTAAGTTGATAAAGAAGATTAAAAGTAGAAAAGGTTAAATTTGTGAGACAACTGATTCACCCACCCTTCTTAGTTGTCTGGACTAATTCCAAAAATTGGTATCAGAGCCAGATCCTCTAAAAGAAGCTTGACTGTTTGAGGAGATCCAGGATATCAACCTACAAGAAGGATAATCTGAGATTTGATGGAACAAATTACTCTATTTGGAAGAGTGGCATGGAGTGCCATTTGCAATGCATGGGTGATGCTTATTGGGTGATAACCAATTATGAGTATAAACCTCTAGAGAAGGGTCCTTCGACTCCAGATCAACTCAAAGATGCTAAAAATAACCTTTGAGCTAAAGAAGCCTTGTTGAGTGCCCTAACTGATTCAGAAATGACAAATGTCTTTGGACTAAAAACTGCTCATGAAATCTGGAAGAAGTTGGAGTATCCTTATGAAGGCGATGAACATGTCAAATGTGCCAAGCTACAAAGTCTGAGAGGAAAATTTGAAAATCTGAGGATGAGTGAAGATGAAAACATCACAATCTACATGCAAAAGATAAATGGACTTGTGTTTGGTATCAGGTGTACTGGTGGAACTTTGGAAGAATCAGAGATTGTGGCAAAAGTGCTCAGATCTTTACCTAATTCATACAAACATAAGGTTTCTGCTATAGAGGAGATTAAGACTGTCTCAAAAGTTACAAGAGATCAGCTGGTTCGCAAAATTTCAGCTTTTGAATTAAGTGAGTTTGGTGATTCTCTTTCTAAGTCTAAATTTACATTTAAGGCCAGTGTATATGGAAAACAAAGATATGATCTGGGTGAAATCTCTTCAGCAAGATCAAACAGATTTGTGAAGGCAAGGAAGGATCTTGAAGATGATGAAATTGAGACTACATATCTTGAAGCTCTTATTGCCAAAAGAATGCCAAGAGGATCCGGTAAGTATGAAGGAAAGTTGCCATTCAAATGTTTTGCTTGTAATAAGATTCATCATTTTGCCTCAAGATGTCTAGAAAGGTTTTCAAAACCAAACCTTAATAGATATAAAGTTCAGAAGAAATGTTAGTATGTCCAAGAAGCTAGAGAAGGAGTCACAAATGATGAATCTGATCATGGAGGTTCCACTGAAAATGATTGGGTGTTCATTGCTATCAAAGAAGAAGAACCAGTGTCTACTAAATTTGCTAGTTGTGCAAATGTGGAAAGTGCCTTAGCTTCTCAGGTTATTGAAAAGGATGAATGGGTGATTGATAGCAGATGTTCTCATCATATGACTAGTGATAAAAGTAAATTTGTAAGCCTTGAAAGATATGAAGGTGGGCTTGTAAAATTTGGAGACAACTCAGCTGGTAGAATCTGTGGCAGAGGATCCATCTCTTTTGATGGTAAGAATAACACCAATGATGTTTTGTATGTGGAAGGATTGAAGCATAATCTTCTCAGTGTTGGATAGTTGGTTGACAAGTGTTATGATCTTTGATTCAAGGAAGCAAAATGCATAATCTTTCAAAGCTCCAGAACTAAAATTGCATCTGGTACTCAAACCAAAGGTAACATCTTTCATTTAAGTAGTTCTGGAAAAAGTTGTCTGATTGCTCAGACAGATCAAAGTTGGTTATGGCATAGGAGGATGTATCATGTGAATTTTGATAACATTGTCAAGATAAGTTCTATTTAGGTTGTAAGAGATTTGCCAAAACTTGTGAAACCTGATAGCATGTGTAGAGAATGTCAATTGGGTAAGTAGAACAAAATTTCATTCAAAAGTAAAGAGCAATTTTCAAGTGAACAGTTGGAACTTGTGCATATTGATCTGTGTGGTCCTGCTAGAATTAGGAGTGTGCAAGGAGACATTTTATGTTTCTAATTGATGATTACTCTCGGATGATGTGGGTAACCTTCTTAAAAGAAAAATCATAAGCTCTTGACAAATTCAAAATGCTCAAGGTTATTGTGGAGAATGAGATTGGTGGAAAGATAAAGTGTCTGAGATCTGACAGAGGTGGAGAATTTACCTTCAGTGAGTTTGATTCATTTTGTGAAAAGCATGGAATAAAAAGACAGTTATTTGCTCCTAGGACTCCACAACAAAATGAAGTAGTGGAAAGAAAAAACCAGACCATTCAAGAAGCTGCCAAGACCATGATGATGGAAAAAAATGTTCGTCAAGTCTATTGGAGAGAGGTTGTGAGTACTATTGTCTACACTCTTAATTGGGTACATATCAAAGGTAATTCTGGTAAGACTCCTTATGAACTATGGTTTGGTCATCCTCTTATTGTGAGATATTTTAGAGTTTTTGGTAGAAAATGTTATATCAAAAGAGATGAGGATCTAGGCAAGTTTGAAGCAAGAAGTGATGAAGGAATATTTCTGGGTTACTCTACTCAAAGCAAGGCATACCAGTGCTTTAACAAAATATTGAAAAAGATTGTCGAAAGTGCAAATATTAGAGTTGATGAAAGAAAAGAAGGTCATTCCAGGTCTTACGAATATGATTTAGAAGATCAAGATGAAAGTCAAAATCAAGGAAGGCAAGTTCAGACCTAGATTCAGATCTAGATTGATCCAGAAAATCTAGTAACTCAAGAGGATAGTGCAGAAGTTGAGGAACAAGCTCAAGAAATAGAAGTTCAAGAAAATCCCAAAACCCCCAGGTATGTAAGGATGAATCATCCTGAAGATCAAATCATAGGAGATAGAAATAAAGGTGTTCGAACTAGGAGAAGAATTGTTGAAGATCAAGAAGAGATTTGTTTGATTTAAAAGATTGAACCAAAAATAGTAAGTGAAGCCTGCAAAGATGAAAATTGGGTAAAAGCAATGAAAGAAGAATTAATGCAAATTGAAAAGATTCACACATGGGATCTTGCTTCTAGACCTGAGGACAAAAATGTGATTGGAACTAAATGGGTCTTCCGGAATAAATTGAATGAAGATGGCAAAGTTGTAAGAAATAAAGAAAGGTTGGTATGCAAAGGATATTCTCAAGTGGAAGGAATTGATTTTGAAGAAAATTTTGCTTCGGTGGTAAGAATAGAGGCAGTCAGATTGTTTCTTGCTTTTGCTGCTTATAAAGATTTCAAAGTCTATCAGATGGATGTCAAGTCAGCATTTCTAAATGGAGAGTTAGAAGAAGTCTACATTGAGCAATCAGAAGGATTTTAGTTGTCTAATTAGAGAGATATGGTCTACAGGTTAAGGAAAGCATTGTATGGACTCAAATAAGCCCCAAGAGCTTGGTATGCAAGATTAGATGAGTATTTGCTAAAGCTAGGCTATAGCAAAGGCACTGTTGACAATAATCTTTACTTCAAGATTGATCATGAGAATTGTTATCACCCAGATTTGCACCTTTTGCTGCAGTTGTGAGACTTTAGCAAACTGGGGTAACATGGGAATGATCTTGAAGTGTGGGACCTTGCGATTTGAGATCAGACCTCTAGAGAAGGCTGGTTCCTCTCTCTAAGCCTATTACTTGTATATCGGCCTTGTATGTTCTGCTTGTATATTCTGCTTGTATATCGGCCTTGTATGTTGAACTTATATGCCCGCTTGTATGTAGAAGACATACAATCCTCTTTGTATATGCGCGGGCCCCACCTCTTGCATCTTCACTTGTATATGCCTTTGCATGTACGCTCCTGCGGCGACTTTTATATTTCCCCACTGCAATGTAGCAAATGTATATTGGCACCTTTGTATGTCGAATATACAAACACAATATACAAACTCCCTTACATACAAATAGGGAATCTTTGAGGAATATGCGATGAATGCACATTAAACCTTGTACGTTCACTTGCACCTTTCCTTGTATATCACCAATATACAAACCGGGAATATTCCCGGGGACCTGCGAAAGATTCCCTGAATGTACATGCACCTTTTGAGCCCGATATACATTCAGAAAATGCATATAACCTACCTTTTTTCATCATTTTCTAAGGCCGATAGGGATTTCCAAGCCCACCAAATGTACATTTGAATTGCATGTTGACTAAAACTTTGACCATGCATAACTTCTTTATTTGGTCGAATTTCAGGGTGAAGTAAAAAGCAAACCTGCCTATTTTTTCAAGCTCTTTCCAATGGTAAGAGTTTTTTTAGGCAAGGTTTCTTGGGAAAAATGGCACTTTGGCTTTATAGGGACCTCTTCAAAAGATTTTTAAGGAAAATACTAGGTTAACTATTTAGCTTTGAGCAGAGGAAAATAGGATAACATTTTTGGCGACCTCTATGGGGTGTTTGCCTGCTAAACAAAGGATCAGTGGCCTTGCATTCATTGGGCATGGAGTCAAAAGAAACTAAAAATACCTTGACAAACATCCTGACCTCAGAAACCCATCATGACAGCAATGAAGGACACAAGAGAACAAGGGGCCAAACAAAATGCTAACAGCAACCCACAAACTGTGCTAGACAGCACTTAGGAAAAACAAAGAAGCATCTAAACTATTGTGTAGCAGCACTCATTGAAAGCAAAGAGACCTAATCTATCAATTTACAAAGCACTCCTACCTCAAAACACCTCTTTAGATGTATCCCATGAACTGGGATAGGCAAATTTTGTCCATCCATATTTGATAACTAAAATGCATTCTGCTCCTTGCATTTAGTAATGAGAAATGGGCCACTCCACATGCTATCAAATTTGGAGTGTTTTCCTAGCCTACTTTTTAATTCATCCCATTTGAGCACTATATCTCCTTCCCTGAAACTTCTGGGGATGGCCTTCTTATCAAAAACTCCCTTGGTTTGAAGTTGATGATACTCCACAGTCTTCATAGCTTTGTCTCTGATTTCTTCGAGCTCCATGAGCTAAGCATATCTGATAGCCATGGGATCCTCTTCTTCAAACATCTCCAACTGGTTCACGATGTCAAGAGCTGGCAGCTCTGCAGATATAGGTAATCTTGCCTCTTTTCCATAAACTAGTATGTATGGAGAGTTCCCAATAGATCTCTTAGGAGTGATTCTATCTGTCCATAAAGTAGATTTTAAATGGGTATGCCAGGTCCTTTGGTTATCTTCCATTGTTCTCTTGATAATCCTTATGAGGTTTTTATTCATGGACTCAGCCAGACCATTACCCTGAGGGTAATAATTTGATGAAGTGCCCAAATAAATCCCATTCTTCACAGTCCAGTCAGTTACTTTTAATCCAACAAAGGCCAAGGCATTGTCTGAGATGATTGAATCAGGTACCCCAAATCTAGATACCAAATCACTATAAAAGTTCAACACAACACTCTCATTGGATTCCTTTAGGGCCACTACCTCAGTCCACCTTGTGAAGTAATCAATTGATGTAAGCACCCACCTATGGCCTGCACTGGAAGGCACATTAATGGGGCCTATAAAATCGATACCCCACCTCATGAAGGGTTGCTCAACTTGAATTGGCTGTAGAGGCAGAGCTGGCAGCCGTGATTTACCTGCAAAAGGGGCACACTTCACACATTTCCTAGCCCATGCGTGAGCATCCTTGCATAATCTGGGCCAATAATATCTAGCTCTCATAATCTTCCAAGCAGTAGTCCTTGGGGCAAAATACTCTCCTACTGTTCCATCATGAAATTCACGCAGTACCCTGCTAGTCTGAGCTTTATCAATGCACCTTAATAATACGCCATTAAAATCTTTCCTGAAAAGGATGCCATTGATCAGAATGTATGCGATGGACTGCAGTCTAAAGTATCTCCTCTTGGCTCTATCTAACCCTGTCAGACATTCACCAGTTTGTAAGAAATGGATCATATTATGAACCCAACTGGTGCCCGCTACTACTGTGTCTGTTTGATGTTCACCTTCTACGGCCAGAAATACCGCCTCTTCCTTGCTTGCTTCACTCTCAGGACTAGTAGCAAGTTGTTTGCTGAGTCCTCTTCCTTGGACGAGCTTTGTTATTTTGATGTCAACGTCATACTCCATGACCCTGGTAATCCAACCGGCTCTTTTCTCATTGACATCCTTACTCAGTAGGAACTCCTTTACGCCAGGGTGAGTGACCATTAAATGTATCTTATTATTAGAAATAAGATGCCTGATATTCTTGAGGCTCCTCACCACTGCAAAGACGTGCTTCTGAATGAAGCTATACTTCTGTTCATACTCTTCTAGGCCCTGGCTGAAAAAAGTGATTGGCTGCTCAAAACCCTCACTCTATTGTTGCACCAGAATTGCAGAAATGGTATCCAGACCACCATAAGCATATAGAATAAAATCTTTGGAGAAATCAGGATTTACCAGAGTTGGCGAGGCTAACAATGCTTCTTTTATGGAATCAAAACTAAGTCTGGCCTCTTTCGTCCAACTGAACGCTACGTTCTTTTTTAACATGGATGTCAAAGGCTTCAAGAGATTTGCAATATCAGGTATAAACCTTCATAGAAAATTAATTATGCCAATAAAACTTTGAAGTCCCTTCTTGTAGCTAGGTAAGGGCAATTCCAGAATAGCCCTTACCCTTTCTGCATCAATGGCAATTCCCTCTTTTGACATGACGTGCCCCAACAACTTGCCTTCATGAATAGCAAAAATGCATTTTTTGGGATTGAGAGATATCCCAAACTCTCTGCATCTTTCAAATAATTGCCTCAAATGGAATAAATGCTCAGACACATTCTTGGAAAAGACTGTGATGTCATCGAGGTATACTAGCACCAACTTATATAGCAAACCCTTAAGGCCATATCCATAGCCCTCTGAAAAGTTGAACCAGCATTAGATAGACCAAAAGGCATTCTTTTGTAGGCCATGGTGCCCCATTTGGTAGTGAAAGCAGTTTTATATTGATCCTCCTCCTTGACTAACACTTGGTTATAACCAGAAAAACCATCCAGCAAGGAGAATCTCTTTGAGCTAGCTACTACTTGCAGGATCTGCTCCATTAAGGGCAATGGGTAGTGGTCCTTCAGGGTGGCTCTATTCAAATCTCTAAAATTAACACACAGTCTGATCTCTCCATTCTTTTTTCTGACAGGGACAAGGTTGGAGACCCAGGAAGTATGTTTGATTGGAAAATTGATATTTCCCTCAATCAGCTTAGTCAATTCTTTAATCATCAGGGGCTCTAGCTTTAGATTTAGGGGTCTTTGCTTCTGTCTTACAGGTTTTGCATCTGGCTCTAATTCTATGGTATGCTGGGCAATATGAGGATCAAATCCTTTAAGGTCTGAATAATCCTAGGCAAACACATCTTCAAATTCATGGCACAGAGCAATAAAAGCCTTTCTATCCTCAGGCGAACATATTTTTCCAATCTTGAGAAGCCTACCCTTAAAAATTTTCAGCTCCTCGTAATGCTCCTCTTTTATCTGCATGCCAGTTTTAGTCCTCTTCATCTGATCATCAGTACCAAAAATAGACTCCAATGTTACTAGTCCCTTGGGCAGCTTGTTTGTTTTTAACTGAACAATTTGATCATTGCCATACTGCTTTCTGAGTTTATCCTGGTTCAGCACAGAGAACTCGTCCTCTTCTAACAAAAAATGCAGGACTTGCTTATCACTTTCGAAGACCTGCCAATGAATGTCATTGTCGGGGATAGAGGGCCTAACAACTATTTTTACATGAGGCTGCACCTTCTCCCTTTGGATGTCACTGGGTATGTCAAACTGAGCCCCAATTGCAGCTAACCTATCTGCCTGGTAATTCTGATTTCTGGGAATAGAGACCAAATTGAAAGCATCGAACTCTTCAATCATGTCCCACACCCTATGCTTGTAGCATTTCAAAGTATCATTTTTTGTAGCATGCAATCCTCTTACTTGATTTACAATGAGTTCACTATCCCCGAACACTTGTAAACAACTAATCTTCCTCTTTCTTGCCCACTGCAATCCCTAGATTAACCCCTCATATTCGGTAGTGTTGTTGGTGCATGAAAAGGCAAAGCAGAAGGCTGAATAATACCTATGACCATGAGGAGACACCAACATAGCACCGCCACCAGACCCATTCCTACTTCTAGAGCCATCGAAGAACATTTTCCATACCTGATTGTGCTCTTCTAACTGCGGCTCTAAACTCTATACAAGGCTTGGAATTTCTGATTCAGGCTCATGTAGCATGTACACTCCCATACCAGTCTCTTGGATGTGTTCCTCAGGACCATCAAAAGTATTTTCCAAGGCCCATTCCCTTAATAGTATCTCTGGTATACTTTCAGCCTACAGTTGCTGAGTAACAACAAGCTCAGGATCATCAGAGATAAGGCAATTTGCATTAATGACACTTGGAGTGTAGGGCTCTATGTGGTGATTTGAAAGCAACTCAGATTTTAGGGTTACCTTGGTGCCATATCTGGTCCTGAAAAACATGTGGGACTAGTCCGAGGATAAATATCCTCCAATCTTTGCTGTGAACTCTCTTGACAAACACATGTTAAAATGAGGAGGTAGGTCTATGATGAACACTTCCTGAGTGATGGAAACATTTGGACAAGCATGCAGGGTGAGGCTTAGGTCCTTTATGACACCTACGGTGTTGATAGCTATGCCATCTAGCAGGAGCACACCCTTTGTTAGGGGCTAGTATTTCAATCCCAGTTGGTCTGTGATCTGTTTTGGCATAACAGAACTACTTGCACCACTATCTACCATGCAATTGTGCACTAGCTTATCTCCTATTATTAATGACACATAGAATGGAAGTGGTTTGACAGTCTTGCTTGATTGTTTGCTATTGTCCTGGGGTGAATTGGTAAGGATGGCCCTATTTGGGTCAACAGTCGTATCTTTGGACACTTTCAAATCAGATAAGGCAAATTGCAATATGTCCTTTTGGCCAAGGATTGCTAGGGAATCCCACATGGACATTGTCACATTTGCCTTTTTCATAGTCTCAATAATATTGAAAGGTGCAGCAACACTTACCTTCTGATGTGGCTTGGCAGCAACAATGTCAGCCTGTAAATAAGGCTGCTCTTTGGTAGTTGCTTGAGTATTCCTTTGTAACACATGGGGAAACCGAGATGTAGACGGATCATCAAGTCCTCTTCCTTTGCTTGCCCCCTGATCTATTTTGTAATTCCTTCTTTTGGCTCTCGTGTTCGCTGCAACTGGAGTGTCATCTCTGTTCATGCCACAAAACTCATTTTCCTGCCAATTTAAGAAGGCAGTATCATGCTGAGGCTATTCTATCTGCTGCACAGTCCCCTCACTAGATGTGCTTGGTTGCGAAACCGCAATGCTTTGCACTGTTAAAGCTTGATTTATGGTTCCATTTGGACATGTTGCTTAACCGTGCGACTGATTGCTATGAGAGCACCATCCATACTCGGATGCTAGGTTGTTCTAAACAGGGACGATGTCACTAACTGCACTGGTGGGCACAGGATTGTAAGGCTGGAAAGGCCTCTGATTCGTATTTTGCCTAGCCCCCTAATAATTGCTTTGATAAGGTGGCCTTTTAGCTTGGTAGGGTTGGTTCTTTCCCTGATAAGGCTGGCTAACCCTTGACTATGTGGTTGGTAGGGATGTCTATTCTGGAATTGCTGCCTTTTCATATTTGTCAGCTCATTACCAAAAGATTGCAACAATCCCTTGATCTCTTGCAACTTAAAAGACTGATTTGGAGCAACACTTTCTGACCTATTTGGCTGCACATTAGCTGCTGGTAATGCTAGTGCGGTAGGTATAACAGATATGGGAGGCACATATGTTGGGAAAGGTGGCTGAATTGCAGAAAAAATTGGCAAAGGAGGCCTAGGAGCAATTTTTTTTTTTTTTTTGTTGCGCCAAGGGTATTCCCGCGACCCAGCCCGGCGACCCCACCATCCTTGCCTTGGGCTTACAAGCTACCAAGTTGGGGAACGGAGGGGGTGAGCTGGGGCGAGACTAATCCCCTGGGGATGTACGTAACTGCCCGCAAGCCACATACATCAGTTAAATCTGGGCCTCGGAGTCGAACCCAAGACCTTGGGGAGCAAACCCAAGACTCAAGCCAACTCTGCTACCCGTGCGGGCTAAGCCTAGGAGCAATTTTACCAGCCTGAATGAGGCTGTTTTCAGCCCTAATGGCTATGGCATAGGCCTGTGGTAAGGAAAATCCTCTCATAGATTGAATCATGACAGAGATGTCACTATTCAATGCTCTCAAAAAATATAGGAATGCATGGTCAGCGGTAGGCCTTACCGTTGGTGGGATTCTGTCCCACATCTTTTGGAAACGGTGGTTGAAGTTTGACATGACCTCGTGAGGGGCTCTTTTGATTGTAGACAGCTGCTCCACCAGCGATAGATGGTCTGATTTGTGCTAAAGAAGCTGCACAGTTCTTCCCCCAATCGATCCCATGAATCTATGGAATTTATCGACAGGCTTCTAAACCACTGCAGAGCCTTCCCTTTCAAGGAAGCTGCTAACAGCCTAACTGCTACATTTTCTTCTGTCACATGATGGAGAACACATAGGTTTGCAATGTCCTTGATATGCTCAGCTGGAGTGGTATGATCTTCACCATGAAAGAACGGTAAACTCTTTAGGGCAGCGATAGGGATATCATCATGCTGAGCTAGATTCAATGGGCTGCCTTGGTTGAAAGCGACAAAGGGCTGATTTCTAATCGCAGGGATCGTTGTGACTGAGGCCCTTGGGGTAGTATGAGCTCCAACGGTAGGGGGAGTCAACTTGGCTCTCCTAGACTAGATGCGAGTCCTCTTATGCTTCTCAGCTGCTACCCCTCTTCTCCTAGGTGGGGATAATTGTAGGTATTTGAAAGGCGAAGAGCTGCTTCCGGTATGTATTCTTCTCATAAGCAGAAATACACTGATTTTGCTAAACCAAAGTTTGGATTTGCCAGATGTGCAAAGTTTTGACCTCTTATAGGTCTGGATATCACTGGCTGCACATCAAAACCAGTAATCAAATGTAATATTTGAACTTGTTATTTAGTTCTGGTCCCACCGGGTGTGCCAGAAACTGTTATCACCTAGATTTGCACCCTTTGCTGCAGTTGTGAGACTTTAGCAATCTGGGGTAACATGGGAATGATCTCGAAGTGTGGGACCTTGCGATTTGAGATCAGACCTCCAGAGAAGGCTGGTTCCTCTCTCTAAGCCTATTACTTAGAGTAGTGCAACTAAACCTAGTGCTAATACTGAGGGAAATTCACACAGACTTATGACTGCTTGAGGCTTTGGTATGGAAGTTAAACCTGCAGAGGAGCTATTTTACCCACAACAGACTACAACTTGAATTAAAACACAGAAATCCAGACATAAGAGAGGCGAGAAGTCAGCATATATTAATCATGAAGGCCCAAAACTATTACAATACAAAACATTCAGAAACAAAAAAGATTCGTCTACAGAAAATTTGGCAGCATAACAGCCCCAATAAAAACCATCCCCCTTTGCAAAAAAGTTTTACATGTCTTATATAAGCCAGACTCCTGTCATAAGAGCATGGAGTCTCTGATTCACAGAAATGAGGCCATAAATGCCAGAAACAGGAAAGTATGGGTAGAGGCATGGTGAAGGGACAAGGGCCATGCCTCTGCCAGGCCAAAACTCAAGAAAACGTAGCCAGGACGCAAGAAAGGATGGGGCATGGAGAAAGAGCCTCCAACGTTGCCGTCCATCATATGGGAAAAGGCCCATACACCATGAATGCACCTGCAGACTTCACCAACCCGAGCCACTGTGCAGAGAAAAACCCTTCAAAACTTCAAGGCAGCCGCTGAAACGTCCAATCGACCCACATGCAAAGCCAGATCTGAAAAGTGGAAACTGGAAAATCTCCCCAAAAACCTGCTCAAATGAAAGAGGAGGCAAAAACAAGCATTTTTGCCTCTTACAGCATGCCAAGATTCGCTGAAATGGGGAAGATATAGGCGGTCAAAGTTCTAGTCAACTGCCTGTATATATCACTTTTGCATGTGTGTATATATCAACCTTTGAAAAGACCTATGAGTTTGCCTTTGCATGTATCAAACGCCTTGCATGTATCTCTGTTTTTGGCACCTAAAAATCCTCTGCAGTTGCCTCAGAAAATGCATTTGAAAATGCCTCTTAAATCATCCTTGTATGTGCAAGAGCCTTTGTATATGCATTCGCCACTACCACGTGGCACCCCCTGATTCACCATCAAACTTGAAACTGGGACCTATCGCTGAAGAACTACATCTTGTTTGGCTGAAAAATCCCTTGCATATCGGCCCTTTGTATATTGCGAATGTATGTACAACATACAACACCCTTATACATACAAGCCGAACTTCAAACTCTTACAAAGCAGATTGGAAACATTTTGAAATCTAGGTTGTATCTAACCTCCTTTGTATCTGCAAACATACAAGCCGTGGACCCCAAACTGACCATTAACTGTATTTGATTGTTCTGTCGGGTTTGGCTTGTATCCCTTTCTTTGTATATTTCTTTGTATGTGCAAACATACAAAGCACCAACACATACAAGCCGGACCTCACACCTTTATATGCTAAATTTGACCTTCGGTTCAAGTCCACCTTGTATGTCTTTCATTGTATCTCCACTTGTATATCGCAATATACAACTGCAAAATATACAACCTGGATTTCAAACTTTTATAAAGCTTTCTGAAAAATTTTTCGGGTTCGGCTTGTATATTCTGCTTGTATATCAGCCTTGTATGTTGAACTTATATGCCCGCTTGTATGTAGAAGACATACAATCCTCTTTGTATATGCGTGGGCCCTACCTCTTGCATCTTCACTTGTATATGCCTTTGCATGTATGCTCCTGTGGTGACTTGTATATTTCCCCACTGCACTATAGCAAATGTATATTGGCACCTTTGTATGTCGAATATACAAACACAATATACAAACTACCTTACATACAAACAGGGAATCTTTGAGGAATATGTGATGAATGCACATTAAACCTTGTATGTTCACTTGCACCTTTCCTTGTATATCACCGATATATAAACTGGGAATATTCCCGAGGACCTGCAAAAGATTCCTTGAATGTACATGCACCTTTTGAGCCCAATATACATTCAGAAAATGCATATAACCTACCTTTTTTCATCATTTTCTAAGGCCGATAGGGATTTGCAAGCCCGCCAAATGTACATTTGAATTACATGTTGACCAAAACTTTGACCATGCATAACTTCTTTGTTTGGTCAAATTTCAGGGTGAAGTAAAAAGCAAACCTACCTATTTTTTCAAGCTCTTTCCAATGGTAAGGTTTTTTAGGCAAGGTTTCTTGGGAAAAATGGCACTTTGGCTTTATAGGGACCTCTTCAAAGGATTTTCAAGGAAAATACCAGGTTAACTATTTATCTCTGAGTAGAGGAAAATATGATAATAAGAATATTCTAATTGTTGAGGTATTTGTTGATGATATCATTTTTGGTGGAAATGAGAATATGTGCAAAACATTTGTTGATCATATGCAAAGTGAATTTGAGATGTCCATGTTTGGTGAGATGAATTTCTTCTTAGGTCTGCAAATCAATCAGTTAGATAAAGGTATCTTCATATCTCAGTCTAAGTATGTGAGAGAACTGTTGAAGAAGTTTGGAATGGAAGATTCAAAGCCAGTAGGTACACCTATGGTAAGCTGATAAAAGTTAAGTAAAGATGATAATTCACCTAAGGAAGATTAGAAAAGGTATAGATCAATGATTGGAGGACTGCTCTATCTGACTCAGACCGGACCTGATATCATGAATTCAGTTGGACATGTTGCTAGATTTCAAGCTGATCCTAGAGAATCCCAGTTGTAACAGTCAAGAGAATTTTTAGATATCTCAAAGGGACAATTGATTATGGATTATGGTATCCAAATAATAATGACTTCACTCTTCATGCATATATAGATGCTGGTTGGGCAGGAGATGTGGATGACAGAAAAAGCACTAGTGGTGGTGCATTCTTCTTGGGAATTAGATTGCTTTCTTGGTTGAGTAAAAAGTAGGAGGCAATATCCCTATCTACAACAGAGGCAAAATATATAGCAGAAGAAAACAATTGTACTCAAGTTCTGTGGATGAAGCAAATGTTGAAGGACACCAGAATTGTGTTTGAGGAGCCTGTCACAATTTTTTGTGATAATTCAAGTGCAATAAGCAGCTCAAAGAATCTAGTGTTGCATTCAAAGACAAAGCATATATCCATCAAGTTTCATTTCTTGAGAGAGAAGGTAAATGAGAATGAAGTCAAGTTGGAGTTTGTGTCTTCAAATGATCAGATTGCGGATATTTTCACTAAGCCTCTTCCCAAGGATACTTTTGAGTATCTTAGGGAGAAGTTGGGGGTCATTACCCCTTCTGATCAGAATTAAGATGCACTAAGTGCATCAGTCTGGTGGAATTCATAGTCATATCTTGTGATCTAAATTGATGTTAAGGAGGTACTACTCAAGGGGAGTAGTCTGCATGCAATTTTTTAGTTTGGTCTTAAACAAAAATAAGGAGAAAATACTACAAATATGTGCCCTTTGCCATTGATGTCAAAGGGAGAGAGAAGTCATGTGAAAAACTAGTTGCTAAAGAAAGGGGGAGTAGTGAAGATAGTGGTTGCAGAAGTGATAAGAGAAAGGGGGAGAAGTTCTTGTCTTGATGGTTGAATCAATTTTTCACATCATATGTTTCCATCAATGACAAAGGGGGAGATTGTTGCAAATATGTGCCTAATCAATGTTGTCATTGATGTCAACATATTCTTGTTGCCATTGGTGTCAACTGTATCCTATTTTGTTGCCTGTTTAGAAGATTGGGATGTTGAGGATATTGAGAAAATTAATAAGGATCAATGTATGCAGACCATATGGCTGAGTAGAGGATTGTCTTAAGAAGCTCCAATTAAGATTTGAAGGGTTTGCATGAAGATTTGAAGAAGCTATGGCAATCTAAGTAGAACTGGTTTTGTAGTGTTTAGAAGAGAGAGTTACAGGAAAGAGGTCCGGATTGTTCCAGAAATATAAAATGATGATCTACAGATCTAGAGACATGTTTGGGAAGTCAGTGTGTATCATCCAGTCAAGTGGTTCATGGTTTGGAGATCCGTAAGTAATCTTTCTTATGTAATAGTCATAGCAGACAATGTTATTGAGGTTCTAGATGAAGATGCAAGTGATTCTGATAATTTGGAGGAGTGCGGATGTTCTTCTTGAGTTCAATGTGCTTGTGAAGGTCTCTGGATCGTGTGACTGCTATGTTGGAGGTCTGCATTGAAGTTTGAGCTCGTTGGTGAAGATTTCCTTCTTGGTGCTTCTGTTCTTCCTAGTTTTGGCTGACTGGATGATTCAAGGGTGTTGTGGATGATCTAAGAGCAATTTGATGGAGCATGGCATGTTGATCAAGGAAGATTTGAGTCCTAGTTATGTTTGGCCGACAACTTAGTGAATCGCATTAAGTCAAATGCTTGTAGTGCTGACCTTGATGTTTATTCCAAGGTTGATGAAGGATATAAAGGCATGTAGATGAGTTGTGGAAAAACACCCTTGTGTGAAAATGATATAATTTGAAGAAAGGATCAAAGGCAGAGCAAAGTGGAGGAGAAGTAGAAGAACAAGAGTTGTTTTGATGAAGAGTTGGAGAAGAAGTATTTGGGGCAGAGCAGAAGCTTTGTGAGCATTCAATGAAACTAAACCAAGCATGAAGAAGATGCTATTTATCAGTTAATTATTTTTGTATTAAACATATATTCTATAGATAGTGAGCCTGTCTTGAGCAATGAGCTCTAGGCAGTGAGCCCAAAGGCATGTACGTTCTCTTTTCTTCTAAGTACTTTTAACAGGGTACAAATCTTGTGGGTTAACCCCCACTATGGTTTTCCCTTAACCGGGTTTCCACATAAAAATCCTGGTGTTATGTGTGCTTAGTTTATTTCTGCTCATGTGTTGTTGATTCATGCTTTAATATTTACATTATTAATTTGATTGTAAGTTGATAAAGAAGATTAAAAGTAGAAAAGGTTAAATTTGTAAGACAACTGATTCACCCCCCCTCTCAGTTGTCCAGACTAATTCCAACAACACTCAGTTTTCTTCAGAGTTTGAATTGATCACATTGTTCCCAGTGAATTAGAAAATATTGATAGTTCCTTTTTGTTGCTCAATTCCACCTCATGTGGAAATCTATGAAAGCAAAATTTTGTAAAGATAATTGGTGTTTCAAGGTGTTCTTGGAACACTTGAAACACCCAATCTTTCCTATTCTACTCCATATCTCTGATGAAGTTCCAACAGTTAGAAGTTTTCATGGAGTTTTGAATGGTCACAAAGTTCCTAGTGGGGTGGAAAACCCTAACAACATGGAACAGTTCCTAAAGGTCTCAAGAAAATCTGACAGAGTCTACTTCATAAAGGAAGTCATAACTTTGGATAGTTCCAAGAACATTGGAATTCTCTAATGAGTTCCAACATGATGTCATTAAAACCCAATGGTGTCCAAAGGTGCTTAAGTTATAGAAAATGTGAGATCAGGTGGTTCCTTTGGAGGCAGAAATTGCTGATGGTCAGGTAGTTCCTCGTGAACTAGAAATGCCTTATATTGTTCCAAGTGGCCATCAAAATTCTGATGAAGTTTTAAATAGGGGATTTTTTGATTAAGTGACTCTTTCATCTAGTTACTTCCACTAGAAACTAGTAATTTCTGCTCATCTTCCTATTGCCAGTTGCAATTTTAAATTGACTTTGGCACCATTTCCAACATTGACATGTGGTAGATGTGGTGCGAAGATTGAGGTCATTCAATTTGTTGTTGAGATGGTTGAACTTCTTTCTTAAGGTGGTTAAACTTCCTCACATAGGAATTATATATAGATGAAATATGATTGGAAGAGGGTTCAAAATTTCTAAGAAGAATATTGTATCTAAGAAAAAGAAGACTGTATTGATTTTGATTCCTTGTACACCTAAATATTGATTGTTGTAGATGAATAAACACATATTGTTGTTATGTGAATTGCTATTGTGTTTTTTTATGTTGATTTGGCTACTAATTTTGATTGTATGATAATACTATTGGGGTTAGTTTTGCACCAGTGGACCATAGTCATGAATCGTAAAAATAATTGAAACCTTAGCAATAATGGAGTTCATGCTAAGACTCTAGGTAATTTTAGAAATCAAGTTGTTAAGGCATTGCTTAGAATAGTTTAAAAATGTTAGAACAAGGGGAAGAGGTGGTCCCCCCAATGGTGAGTTGTTCAGTGAGGTCAACAGGCCTAAGTTTACTAGAACGCCTCAACTAGATTCAGTTTTATCTTCTTAGCTAAACAATTTTTGTTTATTCTCCTACCTCTTCCCCCCAATGGTTCCATGTCATTCTTGCAGTCCACCTAGGCATTTGGAAGAGGGAGAATATTTCCTATAGAAAATAAGATTGAATACCCTTGTCACTTAGTTGAGAAATTTTTTCTTAAGATGAACTTTTGTAGAATCATTGTGCCACTCTTGATGAGTTGGATAGTGATGATATGACTCTTGATTCTCATCAATGAATTTTATCTCCTAGAATGTTTGAGGTCTTGTGGACCTCCCCAATAAATACTCTATGAGAGACACTTGACAGTAGTTTTGAGATCTGGATGTTCTCTATTTGAAAGAAGTTACAATTACTAGTTTTTTGTTTTATGTTGCTTTCCATGTTATTTGGTTAGCCAATGTTTTTTGTGTATCGATCATGATGTGAGTTGTGGAGAATTAATCACTTTTCTCTCTCCTAGGTGGCCTCCATATTTATTTGATCATGTATGTGATCCCACTAATAGAACATTATGGGAACTTTCAACATTGACAATCATTCTTTTGGAGTTATTAATGTTTATGCCTCCAGTGATGTTGTTGAAAGATCTTCCCTCTAGTGATGGATTTTTTGTTCAATTCCTACCACCACTTGGGTTTTTTGTAGAGACTTTAGTATTCTTGAGATGGTGTGTGATAAAGTTAACATTCTTCCCATGCATTGGACAATTGTCAATAGGGAAGCTTGGTATTTCATGCACAATAAATTGGGACTTTTTGATCCCAATATATGCTGCCACCAAAATCACTCCCATTAGTATACATAGAGAAATTTATGGGTTATGTATGGTAGAGTGTACAAATAACTTGATCATTCTATGATTTAGTGTAATATTTCTTTTTATTTTTTAGCTATTTTCTCCTTTCGATGGTGCCTTTTCCATATGTCATTTCTAACCATTATCCCATTCAATTTTGCATTGAATAGCAACTTGCTAAAACTAAGGATAGCAAGACTTAGTTTTTTTTAACATGTCCTTGCTGACTCATAACCCATGTTGGCCCACATCCAATATGTCTAGAACCTTGACCCTCAACCTACTCAATAGATAGGATAGATTGATTGGTGGAATAGTGCTATCAAACATACCCATTTCTTTAAAATTTATGGCCACCAGTTGGTATAGTTTAATCACTCTCATACGAGGCCACCACTACTTTGGAAGCCCATCCATTTTATCTTTCTTTGTAGTTGTGGGTGGCCAAGATTTGTCAATAGAAGAAAATTGTTGATAGTCATACAACCAAAGGTGTTCAAATTAAATCTCATATACATTGGCTCAAAGTAGGAGATTGAGCCTCTAAATAAATTTTCCAATCTCTTCATGCTCACCATAGTTCCCAGGCCATTAGAAAATAAAATATGGCCATCAACTCTTGACTAAACTTCCTAATATCCTTCAAGATTTTGTTTTTCATTATGAGTGGGTGTTTAAAGCTCAAGAGAATCCTCCTAAATGAGCTCATGCTTTGTAACAATGCATTAGGGTTGTCCCTTGTCAGCTTTCTCATGCTCAATGAGTCTTTTGTAACCAAATACTCACTCTTGATGATCTTTGTGAAACTATCTTTTACATGTCCAATGGAAAAACTCTCAAATTTGATGGATTTTCTTGTGATCTCTACAAGTCTCTTTGAAATTTGGTTGGAGAGAATCTTCATAAAGTATACCTTGAATCCTTTCATTCTAATTCCTTAGGAAAATCTATAAACAAAGGAAATATTAAGTTCATATCTAATCTTAGATATCCATAGGATATCTACAACTAGAGACTAATTACTCTACTATGTCTACTACAAGACCATTGCCAAGGCTCTTTCTTTGAAGTTGTGCCATCTTCTTTTACAGATTGTGTATCCTAAAAAAATTGGCTTAATTAAGTCTAGGTATATTTTGGACAATATTATTTTAGTTTGGAAAGGCATGGAATGGGCCCAAACATCACAACAACAAGTTGGTTTCATCAAGATTGACTTTGCTAAATCCTATGACCATATTGAGTGGTCTTTTATCCTTGCCACACTTCAAGATTTAGGATTTGGCCCTCATTTTGTGCAATCCATTCACATGCTTTTTCCAAATGCCTTTTCTTGTATCACTATCAATGGCCATCAATATAATTCCTTTCAGATTTTTAGGTCTATCTCCATCAAGGATGTCCTTTAGCCCCTGCTATTTATGTGATTTCTATTGAGGGCTTTGGATATCTTCTTGCTAATTTTGTCAAAGGCATTTCTTTGTCTGATTCCTCTTTATAGAGATTGTTATCTTTAAAATTGAAAAGAAGTTGGATTATAGGATTACTTAGCCTCTCTCTAGCAGAGAAATTCTAGGTGTGCTCAAAGATATTGGTGACTACTCATGTATATTATTCTTCCTTTCCTTCTAAAGCTTCTTAGGAATTTTCTTTGGCTCTCCTCTAAAAATCATAGAGGTCTCCATCATGTGGCTTTGCAGTTTTTTGTCACCCACATGACTCTGGAGGGTTGGGTTTGATTTCTACTCAACAAAAAGGATTATCCTTGTGTGCCGAATGGATTATCTATGTGCTTGAAGGAAATGAGGCCTATAAAATCTTGGTACATCATTACATCTCTATAGGTGTTCCTTATGGGAGGCAAACTTGGAAGAGGATTGGCCTTCACACCCTTCTTATGATGAAGGGGCCTATCTAGATTCAGGGTACTTTGTGTTGAAAATCATTTGGAGATCCTGAGAATACATCAAACCCTAGTTGGTCTAGAATGGAAATGACTTTCACATAGGAATTTCTATTAATCAAGAATCTATATGGTGGTCTCTTGTTATCTCTTATCAAGATCATCCTCTAGCCAAGACTGCATGGGTCCATGCTTTGAGGTTTTTCAAGAAGGGAATTGTTGTGTGGTTACACAACACACCCCATTTTGCCTTAGCAAAACAGGGACCCAACTTTGCTAGCTTGTTCCCTTGCTTTTGTGCTCTGGGCGGTAATGGTAAAAACAGTGTCAGTCAGTATGCATATGCCTAATGTCAGGTGTATTTGTGATCTTGAAGTCTGAACCCAAATCTCAAAGTCTGAATCTTTCCTTAGGAAGCTTGCCATGTGAAAGAGTGAAAAATTCTAGGGAGGTTTGCCTTTTGCATAACCCTAAAATTTGGCCAAATAAGGAAGTTATGTGTGGTCAAAGTCTGGTCAAACCTGACATTCTAAATCATTGGGGTCATATTTCTTAATATGACTGATATTCACAAACATCACCCTACTTAGAAAATCCACTATCTGCATATTTGTATGCGCATGTCAAATTTCTACCCAGGGATCATATACCCATTAAGGTACTCACGCCGATGGGGGTCACATTAGTTAATATGACTCATCTTCGCTAAACATGATGATGATGTCAACTTTCACATTTTAACAAAGGACCCAACATGACGGTGACATCATTAATCGGATTGACATCCGAAGGTCATCTGTTCTCTAATATCCATCATCTTTTCTAATATGACTGATCTTTCCTAACATGACGGTGACGTCATTCTAACCCGATATACAAAAGCTCAACATGACCGTGACATCATCTTATTTGGAGGGTGATATTCGTAAACATTAGGGTCATATTTCTTAACCTCCCAATTTCCTTTGGTATGACCATGACGTCATCCTTTCACATTTCAATGAAGCCCGCCCATGATGGTGACATCATCATCATATCCCGATCTATGAAGAGGGTCACATTACTTAATATCCCTCATATTAACTAATGTGCATACCCGGACCCGACAAGGTTCAAAGTCATAATGAAATCACAGTTAAGTCCGTCAGACGCATCTTTTGTTTGTATGTATCTTACATACATTGACTATTTACAAGAGCCAGATCCAAAAGGTTTATTAAATAAGGAAAAATCCTTGTATGTATGCAGGCTTGTATGTTTCGGTGACATATAAAGAAATATGCATAGCGTGGAACTGAAGGTTTATTAAAGTTGATAAAATCATTGCATGTTGTGTGCCTTGTATGTATGCTTTGGAAACATACATTTTGAAACACATACAATCGCCAGAGCTCAAAAAAGATTAGAATCTGATATATACAATGCATCATACTTAATGCATATTAAAAGATGCATTGCATGTTATACATCTTGGAGACGAAAGCAAGTAAAGTATGGTCTATAAAAGGCGATAAGTCCGCCAGATGTATATGATGGTTTGTATGTTTGAAGATACAAGTGATAGATACAAACGGATGCAAGCCTATATACAAAGAGTGGACACGAATAGAAAGTTAAATACATAAAAGTTCTTGTATGTTTTTATGCTTGTATGACTATGATGTATAACCCGATATGCAAGGAGAAATATACAATGACCGGATGTGAATGGAAATTTAAATATTGAAAATTCTTTGTATGTTCGCTGCGATTGTATATTTACGATATGCATTAGTGAGATACAAGGAAAAGGCGGGAGGGCAAAGCGAAAGCATTTTGAAGCCATTTTAGAGCCCGGTAGCATGTTTTTGGTCAATGATGGTTGACTTGACCATTCTTGACGTTGTATATGCATTTGGATGCGCAAATTTTCACATATTCATGGCCCGATATCTGTGTTTGCATATTCTGAGCCTGATTTATAATGTAATGTTTAATCTTCCGACTTATTTCTTGTTTGTTTGTTGCAGGATGTTGGAGCTATTTCGAAGTGGCTGCAAATTACAGAGTTGCACACAGAGGCAGCATGAACCAGAGCCAAGGAGGATATTGTCAAATGTATTGTTTGCCAGTTGGAGAATGAATCCAGGTTAAAGAAGCTAGAATATTCTATGCCAGCTATGCAATTGCCAACTGGCGGACACGTGCTATTCATCTGGACCGTTGATTATTCTGAGAGGATCCTAAGCCTTGGATCATTGTAACCATTTTCTGGTCTTTGTTCTATATAAGGGCTAGAGCTTGTCTTTAAGAAATATACACGAGAAAGGTCAATCATTCTAAATCTGATTGAGCCAATTTAATGCAGGAGATAGGATTACTAAGACTAATGAGGACTGAATTGTTGAAATGTTAAGGTTCTTTCTTCAGATCATTGTAAATGTACTTGTTCTAAAGCATACTGAATGAAGATGAAGCTTCAGATTACATCCTGATTGTAAACTTCACGTAATCTTCAAGTTGATTTTTGGATATGTAATGGTGAATGCTATGTTCAATAGAAGTGCTTTCATTTTATTGCATGTTGTTGTCAACTTTTCCTTTGAAGATTTGCACTGGATCATGTAGATTTGTGGAATGTCCTGGTGAAGTATGATTTTAGTTTTCTTCTCTTCATTGCTGTATCGAAACATGTTATGTGGATCAATGATCTCAGTCAACTAATTTTGGGAATCTCATTCTCTAAACCCCTTTTCTCATTTTAATTTCATTAAATCACTTCTATAACTGCAAATCATGATAAATAATAAGCAAAATAGAGAAATATGCTGACATCCCATAGATAACTAAATATCATTAGCATATTTGAGCAAAATGCATGTAGTGTTGAAAATATCATGCAAATATCAACCTGTAGGCACATTATTTGTGTGAATTCATAGTGTAGAGGTAGAATTGTTAGAGATTTATGTAGGACAAACATAAAGGACAGGGTATTTGGAGGAATATTGATGAACTTTGGAGAAATTACTAGAGAACATAAGGCCCCTGAATGATTAACAGCAACACACATCAACCACCGAGTAACATCAGTAGATTATGAACTAATCAACAGAGACTTGGGATCATGAATTCTTTGAATTCATTGTATCTTCCAAGATAAATAAAGGTTGTTGTGTAACTTTTATTTCATGTTTGTTAATGAGTAACATCATCATCAACAGGAATCAAGACCCTTTCAGATCTTTTATCTAGAGAGACTAGAAATTTTCTTACTTGATCTGAAGCCAAAGTTAAGTTTTGATTGTCCTACTAGGACCTTGAAATCTTCTAGGTTGTTATTGACTATGTGCCACCTAATATAATTCACAATATTGGGGTTCATTATTCTAAGCCTTGGTGGAAAGATTAGAAATGGTATCCTAAGACACCATTTCATAATTACAAGCCTCATAAAGGTTGATCCTATCTCTCTCCACATTTTCCTATTGTGCCTATTTGAAACTAGAGATGGTTGTTGAAATCCTCTTTGAGTATTTAATAGGGTAGGTTCAAACTGTTTGGTTGGCCATTCTAGAGCCAAAGCTTTCTCATTTTTCCTGGTGTATTCTTTTCCAATGCCTTCTAGTTGGCTCTTGATTAACTCATATTGGGATAAGGGATTCTTGATGTCTAGTTTATGGTCATCAAGAAAGTCTCAAGTACGTCTTCTAGTTTTGTCCTAGAGATCAAGCTACTTGGACTTGGATTCATGATTTTTTAGACCCTTTCATCCTTATTCAATCTCATGGCATATGGTTTTGTTGCAGGGTTGGCTTTGAATCCGCTCTAGATATACCCAAATTTGGCACATGCTTTTAGGGTAGAAATTATTTTCAACATATGGAAGAACAAGAATTCTACATTATTTTCTAAATGTTTAATTGATACCAATTTATTACTTTACACTAAGGTTGTGATTTGTTCTAATGTGTTTATGTATATCTAGGTTCAAGCCAACAAGGTTGCACTTGAGGTGGCACATATTTATGTGCTCTTGGATCATTGGAGTAATGCCCCTTGCACTATTACTAGAGTCCTTCCAACTCCTACCTATGGCCGAGGACATTCTCCACCTTTTGTGCATCTTCAAGTGTGTAGCCACTCTGCTCTTGGTGAACATGATGTACACTCTCATACCTCTTAGCCTCCTATGAGAAGAGATAGGGATTGATCTTAGAGAGGATAATCTCATCCCACCTACCACCACTTATCCTCTCCCTAGACTCCTGGAAGTGAGTTTGGTGGCTAGGCAAACTTTGGAAACTTTCCTCACCTTGATCTTGTAATATCACCTAATCATGACACTTAGCCTCCAGATGAAGACAAAAAATATGATGATGGAAAAGGTGGTTGGGAGCCTCCCATGGATGCTCCACATATTGTTGATGTTTGGGTCAAATTGAATGATCAGGACCCTCCTCATCCTACTAGTGCTGTATCTCTTATCATATAGTGGCATGTTACTATATTTTATTCTAAGTTTTATCCCCATTTGGAATTTAGGGTGTGACTTCTTCCACCCACCCCTTTTTGTGAATACATGTAATATTATTTTATAAATAGTAATATAGACACTTATTCATAAAAAAAAGAAAGACTCCATGTTAAACAAAGCCTATTTCTTCAAACAAAACTTTAGATAAGGGGAAGAATGAGTATTAATAATCACTACACACATTTGATGACTATCAATATCGCAATTGATGGTCTAGCAATAGAAGCATGTCCTTTATAGTGAAAATTATTGTTACACAAATAATCCACTCATATATCCTACATATTGATGGTACTAGGGCTTAGAGATGGATTATATACCACACTTTCAAAAATTAAAAATCACCTTACACATGAGAAGATAAACCATGGGTGTTTAGATATCTATCCAATTATTATACCACATTTATCAAGAAGTGATATTTTGAGTTTTGGCTCATGCAAAGGGAATTATGATCAAACCAAGCTACATGAAATATATTTTTATAAATAGTAATATAGACAATTATTCATAAAAAAATAAAGACTCCATGTTAAACAACAAAAATTTCTTCAAACACAACTTTAGATGAGGGTAATAATGAGTATTAATAATCACTATACACATTTGGTGACTATCATTATCACAATTGATGGACCATCAATAGAAGTGTCCTTTATAGCCAAAATTGTTATCACATGAACAATCCACTAGGATAGGACACATTGCTGGTACTAGGGCTTGGAGATGGAATAGATACCACACTTCCAAAAATTAAAAATCACCTTACAAATGAGAAGATAAACTATGGGTGTTCAGATATCTTTCCACTTATTATACCACATTTATCAGGAAGTGATATTTTGAGTGTTGGCTCATGCAAAGGGATTCATGCTCAAACCAAGATATGTTACCCTACATCTAGAATATATTATCCCTTATGTTGGATACTTAAATCAACCAACACAACAATACGATCCATTACATCTCAAGTAATTACAAAAAACACACACAATAATGGTTATAAGGGGAGATAAATCTTATTTGTTAAAACCCTATTGGAAGGAAAATGTGTGAACAGGAAAAATCAGGTTAGGAAGATCAAGCATTACAATCAAAACCCAATCCTACCACCTTCAAAAAATCCATCTAAATGATACAAAATGAAAGCAAATCAAAGAACAATGTCACCTATATTGTATTGATTCCTTGGTTGAATGTGGATTGCTTCTCAATAGTGAACAACCATAGTTGCCAAAGCTGCCATGATGATAGATGATATGCTCAAAGTGCTTAATGGATGCAATATGCATAAGATGATAATCTGGACACTATAGAGATTGTGTGGGATCGAATGAAGGGGGTGAGAGGGTGTATATATAGCTCTCAACTAAGATTGATCAACAGTTGAGATAATTCAAGAGGCATGGATGAATGTGTATAAGACATGTGTCCATAGAGATAGCTTTTATTAAATGATTTAGTTGGCTTTATTGGTGGAGATAAGATTGATTTTCTTAAAATAGGATGCTTTTCTATTTTAAGAGTTCGATAACAAAGATAATTGATTTTTAAACCAATTAAATCATTTTTGTATTTAATTTTTGACAAACTATGGACAAGGCCAATTTGTACACATATAAGAAAGTGATAAAAGAGGAAAATGATAAGATAAAAATAAATTAAACAAATAAATTCATTTAATTTATTTTTAAATGATAGAGGAAAAGGCTAAATTTAGAAAATTGGAAGAATAAACATAAATTAAATAAATAAATTTATTTAATTTATATGCATGATGAGAAGATAAATAAATAAAATATTAATTTTATTTATTTAGAAAGAAAATTAAGTAAATTTAGAAAATTTATTTAATTTTAGAAGAATAGTGGGATAATTAAATAATTAAAGATTATTTAATTATAGATAGAAAATAGAAGAATAAAGATAATGAAAATAGATGAAATTAATTAAATAAATATAATTTATTTAATTAATTATGGAAATCGATGGTTTAGAAGAAAATCGATAATTGATACAAGTGTGCTAGACAAAATTGATATATGCAATGGTGAATAATGAAACAAATTGATAAATGATTGAAGGGTCAATTTTGGGTGTCTACATTTTGCCCCTCTTTGAGACAATGTACTTTAGGATGTTGTTTCAAAGAAGATATGATTGATAATAAAGTGAATAGGCCATGGCCCACTAAAACTAGCAGGGGATACCCCCTCGAGAGGAAAACCAGGTGACTAGGAAAAGACTGGATTGACTCGTGATTAGATGACAAAACAAGGATAAACTAGGTTGACATGAAGAATGAGGGTTTGGGTGGGATAAATGAGGAATGAAAAAGAAGAATTAGGGTTTGGATTAGAAGAAATTAGGATTTTGGCTTAGAAGAAATTAGAAGAAATCCTTGTGAGAGCTATGAATTTTATTGTAGGATAAATCGATGGATGATGGATAATAGATGCAGCTTCTTGGCAACGGTTGCACACAAATTTAGAGGTTACACTCCTTATGTTTGATATAGCATATGGATGTTATGCACCAAGGTATAAAGACCAGGGTGACGATGTATCTGATGCATTCAGCATAATACAATCTTGTCTATCATATGAGGTCAAGATGTTGATCCAACATACACATGACATGAATATTAGTTGTTCTGAGATGGACTTTGACTTTGAAAGAAAATAGTTTGAGCTTATTTCCACTAAACATAATGAAACTTTGTTGGTTATATGTATGGGAAATAATCTTAGCATAGAATAGTCTTAGTACATAAAAGGCTTTTTAGGTCCTCAGATGCAAAATATATTGATATGCAAGATGCTAATCCCAACACGTACAAGATACCATTAGGCATAGAAGGAGAATAAGATCATCCCACAAACACATCATACAAAAGCAAATGATTATGCCCCAGTCCATACTTCATTGCAACATACCCAGATATAATAAATCAAGGCAGTCTAACTAGGTATTAGAAAGAGACAAGATAAATAAAAAAAGAAAACAATGACAACCATTATGTTCTCTTGCCAAAAGAGGATGCTCTTGGATGGATTGGATAGTGCCTTGTTGTGAGGAAAGATATATCTTGTTGAAGGCTAAGATGCTAGATTGATATAGCAAATGTTGGCTAAAGGCATGCAGACAAATGTCTTTGTTTACCTCTGATTTGATGAGTGCTTGAGCTATTGAGACATGTGTAGTTTTCTTTCTATATGAGTTATTCAAAGTGAGATGGAAGATGGAAGAATGAGTCATCTGTGCTTGCATACTAGATACTTCCTTTGTATTCTAGACTACTTACATACCCTATATCCACGGGATCAAAGGACAGTACGATGATGATGAAAATGATGATATGTAGTTCTAGGTGTTTATTAATGATGTGGGAGGTAGATGATTGAAGCATATGAGATGGATGAAGATGACGATGGGTGAAGGTTGGATGAAGGATGAAAGATAGAAGAGGTGTATTGCCCATGCCTGAGTCTGGATACTTCCTTCGTATTCCAGACTGCCTACATACCCTGTATCTATGGAATCAAGGAACTTAACAATAGAGATGATATGTAGTTATTATAACATGTTAATGGTAATGATGAAGATGGATGGATTGATCAAGTTATGGATTGATAGTATTGGTTAAATGTTTGATGATATGAGATGTTGATGGGAGAGATGTGATTCAAATGCAAGATAAAATGATAACACACACAAGCAAACAAGCAAGCATGCACAAACGATTAAAAAAAAAAAAGGTATTACCCCTATCAAGTTGTAAATCAATGATTAATTGATTGATTGATGATAATAATGACGATAGTGTTGTCATTGTGGGGAACAATATATCCCTAGATCAACACAAGGATGTGGGAACAATATAACCCATTGATGATGATGATGCTAATTGATTGATTTGGTTTACTACAAGACTAGGATCAAGACCATTGATTGCAGTTGGATAATTTGACTTGATTGATTGACTTGATTGGTATGGATGAAGGATGACTTACATTTGGATCATTTCTTGGATTGATTTGATTGATTTTGATGAATTGAGAAGTTGATTTGATGGATTTAAATGGATGAATTTGCTTGGATTGATTTTGATTTGATCGATTGATTGAGTGAATTGATTTGAATAGAATTGGATGAATTGGTTTGACAAATTGATTTGGTTGATTGATGAATGGATTAGAACAATTGATTTGATTTGGAGTGAATTGATTGGAGGAAGTTGTTTGATGATGATTGAATTTGTGATTGATTGATCTTATTGCTTGGATTTTTGTTGGCTATTTAATTTTTTTTGTATTTTGGGAAAAAAAAAATTGTATTTTTGAAATGTTTTGATGGCATTGGATGACCATTTTGGGTAGCCTTTGAGCTAGATACCAATGACAAGGTAAAACCAAGTCTAGGTGCAAGGATGAATGTAGGATGGATAGATAAAAGGATGGGTGATAGTAAATGGGATGGAAACCTTATGATAGATGAATGAGTAAGAGGATAGGCCATGGAATGGAAAGCTCATAATAAATGGATAGATACAAGGATAGGCTATAGTGGATGGATGTATGTCTCATAATGGAGCTAGGATGTGACCTCCAAAGACTATGTCACATAGGAATAACATGCCCCATTCTTGGTGTAATGCTTAGGATTTTACATGACAAAGCTTATGACAATAGGATAATGATGTGATTGATTGGAAAGGATGAGGTATATCAAGAGATATCTAAAACATGTTTCAACATTTGGGCCCCCATGTCTTTATCAAGATCAAAAGGAGGAAAGGAGGATTAATGGACTCAATAGGATAGGTATATGGGTGTAATGGGTAAGGATGGTAGGATGGTATGGTAATGGTATGATGGGATAGATAGGAAGGAAATGGTAGATTGGATGAGGCAATGTGCCCCCAAGTGTAAGTGACATAGAAGATCAACCTACACATGACGCCTGTTTGCCAGGTTTTCATCATGGTACTTATCCAAGGCACCACCAAGGGTGGTTTTCACCATTGGATGAATGGATTTCTCTTTGCTATATTTTTTATTTTTTTATTTTTTAATTTTTGAATGAGGGAAGGTGGATACGGATAGGAGGGACTCAAGTGTTTAGTTCCATGAAAGGTGATAGTCCCATTAGAGAATGATGTCACCGCATGGACCATGTCAAATGTCATTATGCTCATAGATGTTGGTAGGGGATTGCATGAGAGGAAGATGGATTAGGTAGATAGTGAATTATGAAGAATGCTAGTGGATTATGGAGGGAAGAATAGTGGATTATGAAATTTATGGTAGGTAGGCTAGTGGATTATGATGTGGATTATGGAGGGCACATGAAAAAAATGAATGAAAGGTTTATGCAAAATCATGGACCATAGGAAGGTGATGGGGAAGATATGTAGGATAATAGGTAAATGATGGGGTGATGGAAGTATGTGAGATTGGAATCATGACTAATGGTTGCACACATTGAGATAAACATTAAAGCTTTTGATGGGAAGGTGGTGTAGGAAGTAATGGAAATGTTTGCTTAGGAGATGGGTGACGAAGTGACTTAGGTACCGACATAGACTTAGTATTTTTATGATTTTTGTTTTTCTTGTGGGATTTTTGGAATTTTTAATGGAATGGAAATTTTGGATGGAAGAGGATGGTTGGGATTTTTGAGATGTGGATGCCTCATTTGATTTGATTGATTTTTGCTCAGGGACCCAAACCATTTTGTTTTTTTCCCTTTCTTGTGAAGGTTTGGGCTTAGGTAGCCTTTTAGACGTATTTTTCCTTGAATTTTTGCATTGATGTCCCAAGGCATGAGGCTCCTTAGGATTTTTGGCTTTAGGGGTAGAGGCATCCAAATTTTTACTTTTGAATCCTATGGGTTTGGTGGAATGAGTGGAATCTTCATGTTTAGACAATGTATGCATTTGTTGGTCATGATTAGGATTTTTAGGGGACTTATGGATAAGTGGATAATTAGGTGTTGGTAGAAGTGGAGGCAAAATGGATGGAGGGATAGTAAGAGTTAGAAGGAGTGGAG
Organism: Cunninghamia lanceolata; assembly: GCA_027924645.1. NCBI lineage: Eukaryota > Viridiplantae > Streptophyta > Pinopsida > Cupressales > Cupressaceae > Cunninghamia > Cunninghamia lanceolata. The sequence goes on along the minus strand of BSBN01000677.1, from coordinate 7,569,273 downwards.
GTAAAGTTGATGGAGAGAAATTAGGAGTTGGAAGTAATGGAGGTAAATTGAATGGTGGAAGGTGTATGGTCACATGCTTTTGACATTTGTAGGATGGTGGAGGTGGAATGGCCACATATGTTTTGGGTATATGATGTGGTTTGTGATGGAAAGTGGTGAACTTAGGATGCATGGAGGAATTACCAACATCTTTAAATTGTTTACCTTGGGGTGTGTATCCAAGGCCATATGAGCATGGAGGGACTTTGACATGGATTGGCTCCAAAATACCTTGTTCATGAAGGCCTAAGCCTTTACCTTGGTAATTCATGTTTTGGAGTATGCGATGGACAATGGGGCTTGGTGTGCTTTGGGAACTAGACTTGAACTTATTATTGGATGGAGAAGGTGAGGTAGTAGACAATGGTTGTTGTTCCCCTAAGGAAGAACATTCATGGATGAGGGTGGTAAGACTAATAGAATATGATGATGGATTTGCAACATGGTCGATACTGGGTGATGAAGGATCATTAGGATCATGCTTATCATTATAACCCAAGCTATTTGTTTGATCATCTATGTTTACTTGGGAGCCAAGTGTCTCATCAAGGGAAGTGGATGTTTGTAGGTCATGGATGGGGCTAGATGGAGGATGGATTTCTTGCTCATGGATAGTTATGAGATTATGGATAAGATCAAGGTGCTCATGGGTAGCTTCTTCATCATGGATATTATCTTGATCATAGAAAATATATGCATTATGGATAGGTTGGATTTGGATTGTTTTCTCATGTGGATAGGTATAGGATCAAGTTGCTCATGGATAGCTTCTTCATAGGTAATATTTTGATCATAAAGAAGGTATATGTTATGGATGGGCTGAATGGAAGGGATTTGATCATGATTAGAATAAGGGCTTGACATTTCCACATGCTTTAGATTAGATTCTTGACATAGCTCTTGATCTTGGATGGAAGTGGAAGTGATAGACTCTTGGATAGACTTGATGGGTTCTTCATGGTCATCAACATGAGGGTACAATGGGTCTTGACTTGGACTCACAGTTGGAGACTCTTCAATAGACTTGAGGGGTTGTAGGATTAGACATTGCATTTGGAAGTTCTCTGATAGGCTCAAGGATAGGTGTTTGGCATGGAGATGGTTTATTCCTTACTAATAGCCAATGGATCACATCCTTCATAAGTGTATGGGTGGATGGACAATATAATGGATGGATAATAATGGTAGATGGTGTTGTAGGCTTAGGATTAGGATTAGGTGGAGGGATAATGGTATTGGACATATTAGGATTTGAACTAGATGGGGGTGACACATGGGATTGGGATGATTTGGTATACTTACCTGTTCCATGTTTGTACATCTTGCAGAGGATTGAGATAAATATGGGGCATTCATTTGTATTATGACCTTTGATCCTATGGTATGCACAATAGTCATATTCATTATACACACTTTCCTCACAATGTTTGATTTTAGGAAGTTCAATGAGTTTCATTTTAAGCATCTCTTGTAAAATCATCTCAGCATTATCTTTTGGTGAAGAATTTGATTTGCATGATGATGAAGGTAATGGAGGGTTTGATGGATTAGAAGGTTGGTGGATTAATGGACTAGGAATGGGATCACATGGTGGTGTTGAGATAGGACTAGTAGGCTAATGGATTGGCATTTGGTTGGATGATGATGGAGGGTACTCATAGGATACATAATCTAGATTGGTATCTCCCTTGTCAAAGGTAGCATGAGAACTAAAGGATATTAGGTCTTGTTGCACAGGGTAACTTAGGCTCACATGTTCTTGTTGTGAAGGCACTTGATAGTCTTGTGAATGAATTTCATGGTGAGGTGAAATGGTGGGATATGTAGGTAGAAGATCTTGGGGTATGGATTGATATGGATGTTGGTTAATATTGGAAGAAGTGAGGTAAGGTGATGTAGAATTGATATGATAGGTGGATTGATTAGATTGGTATGAAGTGGGATAAGTTGATGTGGAATTGATTTGACATGTGGATGGATTAGATTGGTATGAAGTGGGATAAGTTGATGTGGAATTGATTTGACATGTGGATGGATTGGATTGGTATGAAGTGGAGGGGGATGACACGTAGGGTTGAGGTGGCATAGGTTGATAGTGAATGGATAGAGGATGATGTGCTTATTGGGTTTGACAAGTGGCTAGGAAGAATTGGACTTGTGCTAGGAGTTGTTGCATTTGAGGTGATTGGCTTTGTTGAAGTTGTTGGATGATGACATGAAGCTTTTGAATGGTTTGTTGGTCTAGAGGTTGTGGAATTTGGTAAAGTGTTTGAATGAAGTCTTGGAATTGGGGTGCTAGGTCTTCTAATGTTGGCATGATGTCACACATGTGTTTAAGGATTAAGAACCTTTTGGCAAGAGCTTGACTAGGACTATGATGATGATGTGGAATGATTAGAATAGATAAGATGTGATTAGGATGATATCGATTGGATTAGAAAGAGGATGATTAGGATGAAGGTGACTAGGATGACTTGGCTTGACATGATTAGAATGGAATTTTGGACTGGATAGACTAGAAAGAGTCTGTAGATTTCCAGAGGTGAGACTGTACCAACCAGAGGCGAGTCAGGATAGCTCAAAGGGACTTGGGATAATCCAAAGGCGTAATTCTATTGATCAAAGGTGATTTTCTGCAGTTCAAAGGTGACTGTATACAGTGTGAAGGTGACATAGGATAACTCAAAGGCATTTTGTATGATGATCAAAGGTGATTTCAACATGACCCGGAGGTGAGCTTCTGTCATTCAAAGGTGACTAGGTGTGATGCAAAGGCGACTGTGGACTGTGCAAAGGTGAGTTTCTATGATAGTGTCTTGTTTTTAAAGGATAATTGGAAAGAGAACACACAACAAAGACACAATGGCTGATTTTGGGATAACTCTGATACAAAATCAGTGTAAAAGTCTGAATAAGGGCCTAGATTAGCCCAAAATTTTGCACGGGTCTCTACAACTTTGAAAACACTTGTAAGCATGTATAACCTAGGCTGGAAAGAAGATACTACTTGCAAGTCCCTACTTGGATTTCTCCATATACTGAGACAAAGCAGACAGCTAGAGATATCGGTGACACTAGCTCCCCCACCACAACATGAGCACACCAAATCTCTTACCCCAAAGATTCAGAGATCTTATGAACTGATAGATTTTCTGTCTCTACAATGAATAGTACATATAGGGTGGCTTTGGAGGTCTGACCTCCTGCACCAGCAAGCAAAAGGGTTTTTGGCCTCTACAACAAGTGGTATCTAGTGATAATTCAAGGGACTAACACATTACAAGCAACCAAAAAGCTACTTGAAGCTTTAACTAGTTCTACTAGGAGTCTCATATACGCAAGGTATGCCTCCTTTAAAACTAGCACTGTATGGTAAGCGCTAATACCAGTTAGACTTGGCTTTCTCCTTATCCTTTTTTATATAGCGGACCGAATGAAAGTACCACTTGAGGTCGTTCCCTTGGGGTGAGTACCTCTTTTCCCACCAAGGCAGGCCTCTCTAAAGCTAATAACAAGTCCTCTTACACCTAAGATCCATTTGATAGGCAAGGGGATAGGATACTTTTGATATTATCTTAGGGATCTAACTAACACAAGACATGTACAACAAGCAAGACAAACAAGCAAAGCAAGAAATCAAAGCAAACAAGTTCCTTTTAAGCACCAAACGAAATGTTCCTAGATTAGTGAAAATAAGGTAAATCTTCGACCGATCGATCTTGCAACAAATTTGTTAGTAGTTTTAGATCCTCCTTTCTTTGACAAATGATAAAGAGCTACACCAATAGATATTAGCTTCAAAGAAATCAAAGTTACAACTGTGCAAAGCAAAAATGACAAAATAGAATTCAAAAGTGATATTTGCAAATCAAAAGTGAATATGTTTATACCAAAGGCGATTTTCTATCGCTCAGATGCGATGCCAGGTTGTGTGCAAGGCAAGCTTGAAAACCCATTTTTTTAAATACATTATTTTGAAATAATTATTTAAATGATTAAATATTGTTTAGAAAATAATTTGTGTGATTTCTTATTTTTCTTTAAATTCTAAATTGGGGCCAAGAAGTGGCCGTTACTTGGTTTATGAAAATTCATGATTCAGTTTTAAAAGATTAAGAATTAAAAGAAGTGGAAGAGGAAAAAAATCATGGAATCATTATGAAAAGGGATTTCTCTTCTTCCTCTTTGGACATAGTCGCTACCATTAATCAAAAGGTTTTGAAATGTGAAAAATGGCTATGTAGGCTCAACGCTTACAACAGGAATTTGCAAACACAATTATTTTTTACTTCCTTTTGATGAGACTTGATATATAGAATTCTTTGGTTTAATTCAAATGGGAAGGCTTGAGAAAACATGGAAGAATTTGAAGGAAAAATCAGACAACAGAGAAAGAAAAGACTTAGGGAAAATGGATGCAAGTTGGGAAATGTTGGTGAGGTTTGGATAGTAGTAATATTCCATGTATGCAATTGATTTCTATTATATGCAAGCTTTATGAATTCTCTTCTACATATTTTTTTCATTTTTTTTTCCCTTAGGGATCACTTTCTTGAAACCAATCTCCAATCACTTATCAAGATGTTAATATAACTAGTTTGGAGATTCTAAACCCTATTCTGTTACGTCAGCCATAAATTTTTTACTACGAACTGGGTTTCTCTAAAAATTTGATATAAGGTGTGTCATTTAAGTATTTCAAACATATCCAAAAATCAGCCATACCCAGTTTGGTGTTATGGAGATAAGTAAAGTTTAGTGACCGTCTATTTCTTACCATTTCATCTCTAATAAAACAGTCTGTTGTGTTGGCAATAACTTTATTTCTATGAACTAGTTTTTCTAAAATTTTTATATAAGGTGTGCCACTTAGTTATGTAAAACATATCCAAAAATTAGCACTACCCAGTTTGTCAATTGGAGATGTGTATCAATTAGTGATGGCCATTCCTACACCCTCTTTGTTGTTGCTATTAAATCTGCAAATCCTTGACTTTTTCCCTCTAAACCTAACATATCTCTGATGCTTGAATTCTTCTCAGGACAATAGTTGTTTAGGTTAAAACATTCATTTTTGGAACCTTATTTTGTTTGAATAGAAATAGCAAATCTAATCTCTATGGTAATGTCTAAATTGTATGAAATTGCATCTGAGATAAAGTATATCTATTTTATCATTGGTTGAGATGGGTCTTCATTGTATATATGTGATTACACATTAGATGATGTATGGGTATATATATCATTGCATGATGTGTCTTTGATTGTTGCATGTATGATGCCATTGTATTTTGTTTCTCTACTATTTATTCTTCTGTATGCCTTCATTCATTTTCTTTTGAAAACTATTTAGTTCTTGAATTTTGATTAACCAACACCTTAGAAGAAAATCTATCTATGCATAAACTAATGGAGTAGATTTTAGGTCTTTCATGTTTCTACTCTTCTATTCTTTTGATAAATGTAATAATTATCTTTATACCAAACAATTATCATTGATAGTTTTATCATATTGAATACCTAAATTGTTATCGTAAAAATTGAAGAATGTGGCTATATTGTTTGGTTTAGACTAAGTTAGTACTTCATATGGGATTCTATTGTTTGAAATGATTGATTTGTCACGTTCTTAGTACTTGATTTAATGCTTGCAATACATTTTATATGGGATCGAAGTCTAAGTTGTTAAATGATGAGTGAGTGAATACTTCTTGAGATGAAATATGTCTTATTTCACATATCACATCCTTCTTGCGATCTCGCATGTATCTTTAGAAGTTGAGTAAAAATATTGTTTATTTTCTGCATTTTGTATGATATATTGAGATAGAGAATGATTGGAATATTTTTGTTGTTGTTATAACTTCCTTATTTTACCCCTGTAGGGATTACTCGTAAAAATAAATATTTCTTGTACTCTCTAGAACTTTAATGATACTCTAGAAAATATTATGGAATGAACTAGATTCCTTATGAGTTATTGAATCTAAGTCAACCTTATGGTTGCAAGGCTAGTTTCCCGAACTACGAAGTCTCCGCACTATGCGTACGTAGGCAAGGCCATCAAGGATGAGCCCTCGAGACTTAGGTTGGCCCTTAGGGCCTTAGGATAGTATATTATTATTTGATATGTATTTGATGGATTTTGTGGAACTAATATCTGCATTTAGTTTTGTAGAAACAAGTTTGTAGACCAAGCAAGATTATGGAGCTAAGGAAGAACTTTCCATCTTGTGAAAAAAATGTTTATGAATCTCTTTGTGAATGTGCATAATTGTATAAAAAATGTTATATCTTACATTCATGGTTACATTGAATTGAATAAAATTTACGTTTGATTATGAAGTTTATAAGTCAAATTTTGAAAATTTTCTCCTGTGATCTTATTATATTTCCGTTATTTCTGGATATTTTAGTGAATTATTGTTATTATCCTGAGTGGGCATTACATAGGTATTAGAGCTAGGTTGCAACACTCGGGATCTTTTGGGTAAAAGTATTGGTAATGTAAACCCATTTTTGGGTCTCATCTTGATGGATGCTTTGGGAAGGAAAAAGTGTTGTAATCATCTGTAACAGATTCTTGGAAGGATTCTTGGAGAGATAGAAGAAAATTGGCTGAAAGTTGTGGGTGTGGATTCTAGCCTAGAGAAAGAAGGTAGGAAATTTGGTTGATAATACTATTGTCTTGTCAAATTATTGATTGTTTTGAAAATGATAAACTATATGTGTTTTGTGTGAGCCATACTTTATGCTCTGTGTATGTGCTATGTGTGAGCCATACTTTAAGCTTTGTGTATGTGCTCTGTGTGAGCCATAATTTATGCTCTGTGTATGTGCTATGTGTGAGACATACTTATGCTCTGTGTATGTGCTCTGTTTGAGCAATACTTTATGCTCTATGTATGTGCTCTGTGTGAGCCATACTTATGCTCTGTGTATGTACTCTGTGTGAGCCATACTTTATGCTCTGTTTGAGCCATACTTTATGCTTTGTGTATGTGCTATGTGTGAGCCATACTTTATGCTTTGTGTATGTGCTCTATGTGAGCCATACTTATGCTCTGTGTATGTGCTCTATGTGAGCCATACTTTATGCTCTACATATGTGCTCTGTTTGAGCCATACTTTATGCTTTGTGTATGTGCTCTATGTGAGCCTTACTTTATGCTCTGTGTGAGCCATTATCATAGCTCTATGTGAGCATATCTCTGTGTGAGCCATTGAGAGTTGTTGTTGCTCTGTGTGAGCTATTGGGAGTTGTTGTTGCTCTGTGTGAGCTATTGGGAGTTGATGTTGCTTTGTCTGAGCTATTGGGAGTTGTCATTTCTCTATGTGAGCTATTGGGAGCTACATGTGATGGGGAGCTACTGTTGTGTTAAGGGAGCTACATTTGTGGAAAAAGGGAGTTTTCTAAACTTTGATTATTCAAAACTATTGAATGTTAATAATTGTATAACTTTCATGATTAACTACTTTTGTGGTATATGTTGGAGTTTAATGTGGTTTGAGACAACCATACTTCCCAACCCCAGCTCCATGATGTCATCTTTATGATGAGGAAAGAATATTGTTTATGATTATTATTAGTTAGCTTTGAATCTTACATAACAGTTTTAGACCTTCTGTTGGTCTGTTAATTTAACACTAATCATCCCAATTTTAATGAAAGCATATATGATGTATGGAATTGATAATTGTGATGTTAAACATGTTGCAATGAAATCAATTGTAATTCTATTTCATATGGATTCTATGATTTAAATGAGTGTAAGCAATTGAATTTTGAAAGAAATCTGTTTGTTTGCATTTGCCAAAAATGAAGAATTCTTGCATGAGCATTGTTATGTTGCCTAAAATTGGTGTTATGATGATATGTGAAATGATAACAGTTTTGGGTGTTTTGAGAGATTATTGAAGTTGATGCTTAAAAGGAGATTTTGGGAGTTGTGATTAAGGGAAGTTAACATTTAATGGGAGTTGTTGATTTTATTGTAAATGTGAATTTGATTCTTGAAAAATGAATTTATAATCTGTTTAATTTGTTCCACATCAAGAAAGTGTTTCTCTTTAAATGCTCGGAGGGTAGATTCGATTGGTTTAATCCTAAGGTTGGGCGGTGAGCAAATTGGGAATTGTTACTAATTTTGTGGTTGCAGATCATGTGAGCTAACTCTGGTTGAATGTGTTGAAATTAAGAAATATTCATTTCCCCTGATGACTTCCAGGAAGAAGTCCATTCTTAGGGGGCAAAATGTAAGGAAAGCTTGAAAACCCATTTATTTTTAAATACATTATTTTGAAATAATTATTTAAATGATTAAATATTGTTTAGAAAATAATTTGTGTGCTTTCTTATTTTTCTTTAAATTTTAAATTAGGGCCAAGAAGTGGCCATTACTTGGTTTATGAAAAGTCATGATTCAATTTTAAAATATTAAGAATTAAAAGAAGTGGAAGAGGAAAAAAATTCATGGAATCATTATGAAAAGGGATTTCTCTTCTTCCTCTTTGGACAGAGTCGCTACCATTAATCAAAAGGTTTTGAAATGTGAAAAAATGGTTGTGCAGGCTCAATGCTTACAGCAAGAATTTGTAAACAAAATATTTTTTTTACTTCCTTTTGATGAGACTTGAGATATAGAATTCTTTGGTTTAATTTGAATGGGAAGGCTTGAGAAAATAGGGAAGAATTTGATGGAAAAATCAAACAACAGAGAAAGAAAAGACTTGGGGAAAATGGATGCAAGATGGGTAATGTTGGTGAGGATTGGATAGCAGTAATATTCCAGGTATGCAATTGATTTCTATTATATGCAAGCTTTATGAATTCTCTTCTGCATATTCTGTTCATTTTTTTTTCTTTTAGGGATCACTTTCTTGAAACCAATCTCCAATCACTTATGAGGATGTTAATATAACCAGTCTGGAGATTCTAAACCCTATTCTGTTGTGTCAGCCATAAAACTTTTTCTACTAACTGGGTTTCTCTAAAATTTTGATATAAGGTGCGTCACTTAAGTATTTCAAACATATCCAAAAATCAGTCATACCTAGTTTGTCGTTATGGAGATATGTAATGTTTAGTGACAATTTGTTGCATTGGAAATAACTTTATTTCTACGAACTGGGTTTTTCTAAAATATTTATATAAGGTGCACCACTTAGTTATGTAAAACATATCCAAACATTAGAACTACCTAGTTTGTGAATTTGGATATGTGTATCAATTAGTGATGGCTATTCCTATGCCCTCTTTGCTGTTGCTATTAAATCTGCAAATCCTTGACTTTTTCCCTCTAAACCTAACATATCTCTGATGCTTGAATTCTTCTCAGGACAATAGTTGTTCAGGTTAAAACATTCATTTTTGGAACCTTATTTTGTTTGAATAGAAATAGCAAATCTAATCTCTATGGTAATGTCTAAATTGTATGAAATTGCATCCGAGATAAAGTTTATCTATTTTATCATTGGTTGAGATGGGTCTTCATTGTATATATGTGATTACACATTAGATGTTGTATGGGTATATATGTCATTGCATGATGCATCTTTGATTGTTGCATGTATGATGCCATTGTATTTTGCTTCTGTACTATTTATTCTTCTGTATGCCTTCATTCATTTTATTTTGAAAACTATTTAGTACTTGAATTTTGATTAACCAACACCTTAGAAGAAAATCTATCTGTACAAAAACTAATGGAGTAGATTTTAGGTCTTTCATGTTTCTACTCTTCTATTCTTTTGATAAATGTAATAATTATCTTTATACCAAACAATTATCACTGATAGTTTTATCATATTGAATAACTAAATTGTTATCATAAAAATTAAAGAATGTGGCTATATTGTTTGGTTTAGACTAAGTTAGTACTTCATATGGGATTCTATTGTTTGAAATGATTGATTTGTCACATTCTTAGTAGTCGATTTAATACTTGCAATACATTTTATATGGGATCAAACTCTAAGTTGTTAAATGATGAGTGAGTGAATACTTCTTCAGATGAAATATGTCTTATTTCACATATTGCAGCCTTCTTGCGATCTCACATGTATCTTTAGAAGTTGAGTAAAAATATTGTCTATTTTCTGCATTTTGTATCATGTGTTGAGATAAAGAATGATTGGACTGTTTTTGTTGTTATAACTTTCTTATACAGGGGTATTACTCATAAATATAAATATTGCATGGTACTCTAGAATTTTAATGATACTCTAGAAAATATTATGGAATGAACTAGATTCCTTATGAGTTATTGAATCTAAGTCAACCTTATGGTTGCAAGACTAGTTTCCTGAACTACGAAGTCTCTGCGCTATGCGTGCATAGGCAAGGCCATCAAGGATGAGCCCTTGAGACTTTAGGTTGGCCCTTAGGGCCTTAGGCTAGTATAATATTATTTGATATGTATTTGATGGATTTTGTAGAACAAATATCTGCATTTAGTTTTGCAGAAATAGGTTTGGAGACCAAGCGAGATTATGGAGCTAAGGAAGAACTTTCCATCTTGTGAAAAAAATGTTTGACTCTCTTTGTGAATGTGCATAATTGTATAAAAGATGTTATATCTTATGTTCACGGTTACATTGAATTGAATAAACTTTACGTTTGGTTATGAAGTTTATAAGTCAAATTTTGAAAATTTTCTCCTGTGATCTTATTATATTTCCATTATATCTAGATATTTTAGTGAATTATTGTTATTAACCTGAGTGGGCATTACAATGTGCAAAGGCGATCCAACAGTGCGCAAAGGTAATTTTCTATTGTGCAAAAGCACTTGGATGTCTAATATCTGCAAAACTCAAATGATGGAGTTAAACAAATGATCATAAAATGAATGTATAAAACCTTGATGACCCAGATAGGTGGATTTATTGAATCAAATCTATACCTTGCAACCAAACACAAAAGATCCAATGATATGATATAATTAGGTCAAAGATAAATCAAACCCCCAAATAACCAAGCTTGAGGATTGAAAAAGACAATTAGGGTTAGCAAATATACTAGCTTGCAACCTAAATTAGACAAGTAAAATAAGAGAAAACCCTGAAAAGACAAATGTGTCAGTAAAACCCTAATCGACCAAAGGTGACTCCCTACTGATCAAAGGTGATTAACTGAGGACCAGAGGCAACGAATAACTGTTCAAAGGTAATTTCCCCTAACCGTAAGCGATGTAGGGTCATGCAAAGGTGATTTTCCATAGACTGAATGTGATTTTTTGCTGATCAATTGCACTATTCTGTACCTAGACTTCAAAAAATGACTTTTCAACAAAAATCAATCAAGGACGTGAGTCCCATCGAGCATGTCAGAATGTGTGAGCAGGAAAAATCAGGTTAGGAAGATCAAGCATTACAATCAAAACCCAATCCTACCACCTTCAAGAAATCCATCTAAATGACACAAAATGAAAGCAAATCAAAGAACAATGACACCTAGAATGTATTGATTCCTTGGTTGAATGTGGATTGCTTCTCAATAGTGAACAACCATAGTTGTCAAAGCTACCATTATGATAGATGATATGCTCAAAGTGCTTAATAGATGTTCAATGGATGCGATTCGCATAAGATGATAATCTAGACACTATAGAGATTGTGTGGGATCGAATGCATAGGGTGAGAGTGTGTATATATAGCTCTCAACTAAGATTGATCAATGGTGGAGAAAAGGTGGCTACATGAATGGTTGAGATAATTCAAAAGGCATGGATGAATGTGTACAAGACGTGTCTATAGAGATAGCTTTTATTAAATGATTTAGTTGGCTTTGTTGGTGGAGATAAGATTGATTTTCTTAAAATAAGATGCTTTTCTATTTTAAGAGTTGGATGACAAGGATAATTAATTTCTAAACCAATTAAATCATTTTTTGTATTTAATTTTTGACAAACTATGGACAAGGCCAACTTGTACACATAGAAGAAAGTGATAAAAGAGGAAAATGATAAGATAAAAATAAATTAAACAAATAAATTCATTTAATTTATTTTTAAATGATAGAGGAAAGGCTAAATTTAGAAAATTGGAAGAATAAACATAAATTAATTAAATAAATTTATTTAACTTATATGCATGATGAGAAGATAAATAAATAAAATACTAATTTTATTTATTTAGAAAGAGCAAATTAAATAAATTTAGAAAATTTATTTAATTTTAGAAGAATAGTGGGATAATTAAATAATTAAAGATTATTTAATTATAGATAGAAAATAGAAGAATAAAGATAATGAAAATAGGTGAAATTAATTAAATAAATATAATTTATTTAATTAATGATGGAAATAGATGGTTTAGAAGAAAATCGATAATTGATACAAGTGTGCTAGACAAAATCAATATATGCAATGGTGAATACTGCGACAAATGGATAAATAATCGAATGGTCAATTTTGGGTGTCTACAGAAAATAAAGTCATGATGGATCTCTTGTCTTCAAATTCTATAATTAATAATTCTTTATCTCCCCACATTGACAAATCATTATATTTAATGTCCTCATCCATTTGATCAATTGCCAAATTTGACAACTTGTCAACAAGTTTATTAGCTTCATGGTAGCAATGACTCATTCATAATATTTAAAGCCTTCTACCAATTTCCATGAAATTTGAAGAATATTCCTCAACTTCCAATTCAAGCTTCTCCCCTATTTGATAGCATTAATTATCAACATAGAGTCTTCCTCTATGAAAATTCTTTGGATATTTCTTTTTGAACAATTGTTAAACCCAAATGTATTACTTGAGCTTCTTCCTTATTATTGGAACCCACAAACAATTTTTTTGGAGTTGAAAATAATTACTTGTTCATATTTGTACCTTAAGACAAATTGTACACCTAAGATCCCAAAGTTCTTATGAAAGGCTACATAAAAATTAATTTTAACAAGGAATGCTAGAGGAGTAGTCAATTTTAACAAAGATTGACTAGGTTTAGTCACACTACCTTTAGATGATCCATGTACAAGAGGAGATTTTAGGAGTGGCCAAGATTTTAGTATTTCATTGTCCCAACTTGAAAAATTGTTAAGGCTTAGTGATTTCTTAAAATTATGACATTACCAATTCATATATTGATGTTTCCAATTTATTTATAACCACTTCCACTAGAGAGAAAGATCTAAAAATTCTACAGTTTGTGATCCCTCAACAAGTGCCAAATTAGGAGTGATGGGATAATTTTCCAAATACAAGCATAGGTCAAGTCCTTATACAAGATGGGCCAACTCAAAAATAGTTGAGTTATAGTATTAGAGAAAACTTATTCCTAATGAAGCTTTTTACACACCCATTTCCAACACCTGATACTAAAAACATATTTGAGAAAAAGATTTTATGTATCCTCTAATTCTTCCTCACATAATACACACTAAAATTAAGTAGTAATCCCCATTTTTCCAACCTTTTAAACTTGTAAGGTTCTTGTTATGAAGAGATAATCATACAAAGACACTTGCTTTAGAAAGGACAGTGCTATCCCAACAAAGAGAAGATGACCAATTTATGTGTTATAGAAATATGTCAAATCTTAGTATCCTTGCTTGATTGTGTATCCCCTAGAACTTGAATCCATCCAACACAATTCATCATTCTTTTGTGAGAAAAAAATTTCTTCTTTTTTCTAGTAACTCATTAAGCAAGTCTTTCTAATTTTGAGGGAATGGGTGATCCTTAAAGTCTCTTAGATTAACATTGGGCATAGAATGTGGCCAGAAAACCTCAATATAATCTTTAATTTTGTTACCCCATGCCTAAATTAGAAATAATTTGGCCTCAACTAAATATATTCTACTATCTAAAGGTTTGTGACCATTTCATGAATCTAACTAAAAAAGAGCTTTCTCCCCATTATGAATCACCCAAGAGAGATGTGGTAAAAGTACATCCCTATACATAACAATATAATTCCACATTCTTGAACTAGTAGGAGGGTTAGCTCTAGAAAAGATCCTACGATTATCTTGAGTGTCAAGATACTTTGATTGCATTATTTTACACCATTTTGAGTCTAGTTTGATATACATATGCCAAGCTAATTTGGACCCAAGGGCCAAATTTTGAAGACTGATATTATGCACACTATCCCCTCCATTAGTTTCTACACTGCATACCTTGTTCCAATCTATGAGAGCCACCTTTTTTTTTTCATTATTGCCTTTCTATAGAAAAATTATCTTTTATTTTTCAATGATGGAAGAGACAACACTTGGAATCTTAAGAACTGACATCGTATAGATAGGAATTGCAGACAACACAAATTTGATTGAATCTATTCTCCTATCCATGGTTAACCATTTTATTTTTCAAGAAGTCAATTTTTTTTGTATTGAGGAAATCAGAGGGTTCCAAAAAGTGTTCTTAGTCCCTCCATAGAAAAGAGAGATTCCAAGATATTTGCATGGTATCTTTTCTACCTTAAAGCCCAAAAGATTAGTAATTTTTCTTTGGATATGTAAGGAGGTATTGGAAAAGAAAATCTTTGATTTTGTGGAGTTTATTACCTAGCATAAAGATGAACAATAATTTGAGAGAACTTTATTAATATTCTTGGCTTCATTGAATGTGGTGAGACCAAATAATAATGTATCATCCACAAATAGAGGATGGGTGATAGGTTCCACAACCCTAGGAATTGAAATACTTTGTTAATTGCATTAGATTTGGGGTTAAGTTAGTGCCCCTAGGATTATGAGGCTCTGACTAAGTACTTCATATATCAATCAAATTGATATAAATTGGACCTATATATGTACTGAAATGATATATATTAAAACTAATGTATAAACTTTTATATATATATTTCAATATTATAAATCAATTTCAGTAAATTATAGATATTTAATTTTGTATATATGTGTGTACATAAGTTTATATGTATTAATTTAATTTTACATGTATGTATGTAATTAAATTGTACATGTTCTAAATAATTTTACATATATATTCAAGTGTGCATTTAATTTTGTATATATTTAATCTCAAGCACATTTTTATCAATGAAATCTATATACAATTTTGATTCGATACGTACATAATTGGAAATTTTACCTTTATGTATTTTTGTATTTAATTAAATAAAGTATCAATTCAATTTAAATTATGTATCACTCATATGGCCATAATACGGTAGTGAGTTCACTTAGTTGTTGTGATCACCACTAGGATTCAAACCCCCACTAGGCCAAAGAGCTCACAAGACATGGGCCTTTGTTGTGTTGTCGCGCTCGTAGGATATGTGCCTTCACTAGACTGGCATGCTCACATGCTATGCACCTTCGCTGGGCCAATGAGCTCACAGGTTTGAACAAGGTGATAATGCCTTGGGGACTGAGACCCCCAGTAGTGGTCTTAGTGATAAAGGTGTGGGAAGATATCCCCCATAAATGGTCTCTTTGGGCTTAGACTAGGCTAAAAACCCAAGTAACCCACATAAAATAATTTTAATTTATGTATCTAGATGTGCAATTTTTCAATATTTTTAATTTATAATTGTGTAAAGTTTGTAATTTTAAATTTATTTAATCTATAAATTGTAAATGTTTTTAAATTAAATAATTTAGTTCAATGCAAATTTATTTTAATGCAAATCTATATATAGAATCAAGCTTCAAGATGTCCCAAAATTCTTGAAAGAATTCAATGGGAAAATCTTCTGGGCCAAGAGTTTTCCCTTTCTTCATCTAGAACACAAGTTCAATCTCCTCAAGAGAGATGGGACCCATAAGAAAGTTGTTCATATCCTCATAGACTAGAGGTGGTATGCAATCCAAAATGATTTGTTCCTCCTCCAAGGCTAGAGGGTCACTTTCTGAGAAGAGGGAAGAAAAGTGATGGATTCCTTCCTTGCTCATATCCTAGAAGGAAGACAATTGATTTCCTTGTGTTGAGATGAGAGAAGATAAGACATTCATGCTTCTCTTGTCTTTGACCAAATTGTGGAAAAAAGAGGTATTCCTATCTGTTGAATGCACAAGATAGCTTGGGGGGGGGGTTTGAATCAATTGTATCAAAATTTCAAACCCTCACAAACATTTAGATCCAAATTAATCTTTAAACTTTTATGATGATTAAGCATGAATCACAAATAACAGAAACTCAAACATAACAGCACCAAACACAAGACAACACCAGATTTTACGTGGAAAACCTAAGAAGGGAAAAACCATGGTGAGGATTAGCTCACAATATAAAGTAGTAGAAATACCGAATTACAAAAGGCTTGCTATTAGAGGACTCACTGCCCAAAATAGAGAATGCTCACTGCAGGTGGACTCACTATCCAAGTGGACTCACTGCCCACTAAGAAAGAAAGAAAGAAGACAAGAATGGCTCACTGCCAGGATTTGAACTGATATAATTGCATCTAACCTGTGCATGGAGTTTAATTCTAATGAAGTTCAATATCCATCACAACACAAACAACACCTTCACAACAACATTGAAAATAGTAGACACCTTTTGCTCACTACATCTAGTAGCCTAACACATGAAATCTCTTACTGCCCTAATCAAATTCACATTACAAACATCATGTTCCTGATGCCCACATGTGTACATGAACTCTTGAGATTTATTTATACCATTATTGATGCAGGAGCATCCCTAGTTCAAGAGCAATCTTGCATCAACCAAAAATATTTGCATTTCAATTTGTTTGCAATTCAGTTTGTTTTTCATTTCCTAGTTCAATTCAGGTAGTTTAGTCAGAAGCAGTTTCAGCTTCTGGTCCAGTTTTGGCATTTCACATCTTGCAAATCTAGACTTAGTATATACATTCATTCATCTACATCATATCAAGAATTCAAAGCATTTGGGTTAGTTACCAAAAAGATATCATTATCAGAAGTTGACTATTTTCTCAAAGCAGAGCATCCTGACAGTCTCAGACAATCAGCTGAAGGAGAAGGCTTGTAGATCATTCCTTGACTTGCGGATCTCAATGACACATCATTCAATGTTCTTTGGTTCATGTCTAACCTTCCCCAAGGGTCCGCTCATTGTTCCATTCATTTGAGGAAGTGTTCTATGCATTTAGGTCTGACCTATCTGTGAAAACGTTATAGCTCTTCATTGGAGTTTGTGACCTTCCTTGGCTGACACGGAGGAATCTATTAGTCTAGAAATGATATATAATGATGTAATAGATCCTTAGGAAAACATTTCAGAAGTTAGCAATTGATTCATAATTCTTAGTTTATATTTTGTGCGAAGGAGCTTCAAATCCTTATCTTGCACATGTATGTAATCAGGCCTGTAAGACCTAATTGTGAGCCTACATGTTGCTGACCATATTGTATTTGAATTCTATGATATAGTGGATGACTGAATCTACATTTTGCTTTATTTCTTTGAATCATTTCAATTGTATTTACTTTTGTTACATGGTCCAAATAGTTCATTATGTGAACCCTCCTACCGTGACTGCACCAAGTGGTATTAGAGCAAAAGTTTGAATCTTTTGGGAGCGAATTGAGTGAAGATTGGCAAGGGATTCCATAAGATCTTTCTATGGACAAATCTCTGAATTGAGGCATGTTACTTGTGTTACAACCGATCGCCAATTGTGAGGTAGTTGTCACCTTGTAGCCCAATCACCAAATCTGAGGCAGTTTGCACTTGATCCTAGGAAGAATGCCACCGAGGAGAGTTGCTGCTATTGGAACAATGGTTGGTAGAATAGATGAGTTGATGGAGATAATGAAAACAAAAGTGAATCTAATTGGATGCTGTTGAAGAGGATAGGCGAAGAGAATTGACATCGAGACCTAATGTTGAAAGCGATGATGAGGAAGAATTTCAATCTGTTGAACACACTAGTGAAACCCTAGGAGGTGATGAAGAAGAAGAGTTAGATCAAGTAAAAATGTTGCAAGCTATTTCAAAGATTGGAAAGAGACCTAGAGTTGATGTGCTGAACTATACTGGTAATCTGAATCCTGAAGAATTGATTGACTGGATAAATGATATGGAAGAATATTTCAAATATGAGAAAATTGAAGATCTGGAGAAGGTGAAATTTGCAAAGACAAAGTTGAAAGGACATGCTACTATATGGTGGAAATAAGTTTAGTTGGAAAGAAATAGAAGAGGAAAAGAAAAGATTACAAAATGGAATAGGATGGTGACAAAGTTGAAGAATCAGTTTATACATGCTGACTATGAGTTGGAGCTATTGAAAAGATTGCAAAACCTGAGACAAAAGGAGAAATTTGTGAAGGAGTTTACTGAAGAATTTCATAAGATGATCACAAGGACAGGACATAGTGAAGCAAGCAAGGAGAAAATGGCTAGATACATCAATGGACTGAGATTGAACATTCAAGAGGAACTAAGTTTGGTAAGGATGACATTTTTGGAGGAAGCATATCAGTTTGCCCTAAAAGTTGAAGAGAAGCTGAATAAGAGGCATGATTAGAGACAGAGAGGAAGAGGGAGTAAATTACAGAGAGGTAGGACTTATTCCAAAGGAGACATATCACATCTAGAGTAAAACAAGTTTGACAGCCCAATGAGGAAGGATGACAGAGATAACAATGCTTACTGGAGAGATGATAGCAATTTTTACCAGAGAGGAAACCCTAGTGCATACTAGAATGAAGGATACAAGAGAGAAGGAAGAGGATTTGATAAGAAGACATTCAGAGGTACTTGTTTCAAGTGTGGAGGTGAAGGACATAGGGCATTTGAATGTAATCAGGGTAGTATAAGTAAGAGGACATAAAATAGTGGAAGAGCAGCCTATGTTGAAGAAGAACCTATCGAGTTGGATGACCCCTATTTAGTTGGTAAACCAAAGAAAGGAGAATCACTTGTGATGAAGAGAGCACTATTTCAAACGGAGACAAATGAGGAACCACCATAGAGGAAAAGCGTGTTTAGAATCATATGCAAATTAGGAGGTAAGAGTTGTAAAGTTGTGACTGATAGTGGTAGTTTAGATAACCTAGTTTCAGAGGAGATGGTGAATAAACTGAAGTTAGAAAGATTGAAACACCCTAAGCCATATCAGATAGCATGGATTCAGGATGATCATAAGGTACTGGTGAGTGAACAATGTTTGGTGAAATTTCATATTGGATCTTATCATGATGAAGTCTTGTGTGATATTATGCGTATGGATGTATGTCATATCTTGCTAGGTAGACCTTGGCAGTATGATAGAAAAGCTATACATGATGGGAGAAAGAATACATATACTATAATAGAAAATGGAAAGAAAATTACTTTGATTCCTTTGGAGGATGATCCTAAGAATGAAGTATGTGGGAATGCTAGAATCTGTTTGGTAGATGGAAGAAAATTTCTGGATGGTTTGAGACATGAGAATATGTGTTATACCTTGATCCCTAAGAATCCTGAAACATTGAAGAAGGAGACTGAAGAAGGATAACCGAAGGAGATAAGAGAGTTGCTAACAAAGTATGAAGACATCATATCAGATAATGTACTGGATGGATTGCCACCTATAGGATTATCAATCATCACATGGATCTTATTCCTGGAGCAAGTTTGCCTACTAAAGCAACACACTGGATGACACCGGAAGAGAATGAAGAATTGAATAGATAGATACAAGAGTTGTTGAGGAAAGGTTTGATTAGAGAAAGTTTGAGTCCTTGTGTAGTACCTACAGTTTTGGCACCTAAGAAAGATGGAGAATGGAGAATGTGTACTAATTCTAGAGCAATAAACAAGATCACAGTTAAGTATAGATTTCCTTTACCTAGGATGGATGATATTATGGATTGTTTGAGTGGAGAAAAATATTTCACAAAGATAGACTTGAAGAGTAGATACCATCATATCAGAATCAGAGAAGGTGATGAATGGAAGACTACTTTTAAGACAAATGAAGGATTGTATGAGTGGTTAGTGATGCTCTTTGGATTGATAAATGCACCGAGTACTTTCATGAGGTTGATGAATGAAGTTCTGAAGAAATTCTTGGGTAAGTTTGTGATTGTGTACTTGAATGATATCTTGATTTTTAGTAAGACAAAAGAGGAACATTTGTGGCATATTAGACAAGTTTTGTAGAGACTGAGAGAAGAGAAATTGTTGATAAACATCAAGAATTGTAGTTTCATGAAGGAAGAGTTGGTATACTTGGGATTTGTGATTTCTGCGGAAGGATTGAAGATGGACCCTAAGAAAGTGAGAGCAATTATTGAATGGATTACACTGGAGAGCATTGGTGAGGTTAGATCATTTCATGGATTGGCTAGTTTCTACCAGAAGTTCATCAGAAATTTCAGTTTAGTTTGTAACCCTATGATAGAGACAATGAGAGGAGATAGAAAAGATTTTAAGTAGACATCTGGAGCAGATAAAAGTTTTGAGTTGTTGAAGTTGAAGGTGATAGAGCAACCTATTTTGGCATTACTGGATTTCAGTAAGGTATTTCAAGTTGATTATGATGCAAGTGGAAATGCAATTGGAGCAGTATTAAGTCAAGAAGGTAGACCTATAGCATATTTTAGTGAGAAGTTGAATGATGCAAGGAAAAGATATTCAGTTTATGATCAAGAGTTCTATGCCATAATTCAAGCCTTGAAGAAGTGGAGACATTACTTGTTGTCTAAAGAGTTTGTGTTGTATACAAATGATCAAGCTTTGCAATATTTGAATAGTCAAGGTAAGTTGAATTAGTGGCATATGAGGTGGGTAGAGTTATACTTTTGTGTTGAAGCATAGGAGTGGTAAATCAAACAAAGTTGTTGATGCCTTGAGTAGAAGAAGAAACTTGTTGATAGAGATGAGAGTTGAAGTGTTGGGTTTTGATTAATTGAAGAATATGTATGAGGGAGACACTGATTTTGCAGAACCTTGGAAAGCATGTACGGAACCTGTTGTGACAGATAGGAGTAAGTGGTTGGACTATTTCATTCAAGAAGATATGTTGTTCAAAGGAAGTCAGTTGTGCATACCTAGAAGTTCAATGAGAGATAATTTGATCAAGGAGAAGCATAGTGATGGATTGGCAGGACATTTTGGCATTGATAAGATAGTGGCTTTGGTGAATGAAAATTAGTTTTGTCCTCATATACATAAGGATGTTCATAGATTTGTACAGAGTTGCAGAGTTTATCAAGTTACAAAAGGGAGTAGTCAGAATACTGGATTGTATAAACCTTTGACAATACCGAAGAGACCTTGGGAAGACATAAGCATGGATTTTGTGTTAGGATTGCCTAAGATACAGAGAGGATATGATTCAATATTTGTAGTGGTGGATAGATTTTAAAAGATGGCTCATTTCATACCTTGTAAGAAGACAATTGATGCAGTACATATAACTGACCTATTTTTCAAAGAGATTGTGAGATTAAATGGATTACCTAAGAGCATAGTTTCAGACAGAGACACAAAGTTTGTTGGATAATTTTGGTAGACACTTTGGAAGAAGATGAAGACAGATTTGAAGTTTAGTTCAATTTTTCATCCAAAGATAGATGGATAGACAGAGGTAGTGAATAGGAGTTTAGGAAATTTGTTGAGATGTTTGGTTCGAGAGAAGACAGGAAGTTGGGATTTGATTCTTTCACAAATAGAGTTTGCATACAATAATTCAATGAATAGGAGTACCAGAAGAACACCTTTTGAGATTGTGACCGGAGTGAACGCTAGAGGAGTGGCATAATTAAGAGACATCAGTAGAAAGGAAAAGACAAGTGCAGAAGTAGAAGAATTTTTAGATCACATGAATACAGTGCATGATCAGGTTAAGAAGCATTTGGAGAATATGACCAACAAGTACAAAGAGAAGGCAGATGAGAAGAGAAGACATAAGGAATTTCAAATTGGAGATGAAGTAATGGTGTACTTGAGAAAAGAAAGATTTCTAGTTGGGACATATAACAAGTTGAAGATGAAGAGGTTTGGACCTTGTAAGATACTTAGAAAATTTGATTTAGGAAATGCATATGAAGTGGAATTATCAGAGACCTTGGGTATATCACCTATTTTTAACATTGCAGACCTCTATCAGTATCATGGAGCAGAGTTCAGTGATAGTATGGCAGAAGACTTGAAGAAGCAGTTACCACAACAAGTACCGGAGTAGATTAAGGACATTTTGGACAGCAGAGTTGGACGCAACACTAGAGGAAGGCAATACGAAGAATACCTTGTGAAGTGGAAAGGTAGACCAGAAGAAGATTCATCATGGATTTCTCAGGCTGAGGTGGACCATCTTAGTTCTCCCCTGGCCCCAACAAAGTGAGGGACTCACTTTTTCAATAACCCTAGATGTCTAATGTAGGAGCATCCCTGGTTCAAGAGCAATCTTGTATCAACCAAAAACATTTGCATTTCAGTTTGTTTTTCATTTCCCAGTTTAGTTTAGGCAGTTCAGTCAGAAGTAGTTTCAGCTTGTGGTCCAATTTTGGCATTTCACATCTTATGGATCTGGACTTAGTATATACATTTAGTCATCTACATCATATCAATAATTTAGAGCATTTGGATCAGTTACCGAAAAGATATCGTTATCAGAAGTTGATTATTTTCTCAGAGCAGAGCATCCTGACAGTCTTAGACAATCAGCTGAAGGAGAAAGCTTGCAGATCATTCCTTGACTTGCGGATCTTAATGACACATCATTCAATGTTCTTTGGTTTGTGTCTAACCTTGCCCAAGGGTCCACACATTGTTCCATTCATTTGAGGAAGTGTTCTATGCATTTAGGTCCGACCTATCTGTGAACACGTTACAACTCTTTGTTAGAGTTTGTGACCCTCCTTGGCCGATGTAGAGGAATCTATTGGTCTAAAAATGATATATAATGATGTAATAGATCCTTAGGAAAGTAGTTTAGAAGTTAGCAATTGATTCATAATTCTTAGTTTAGATTTTGTGCGAAGGAGCTTCAAAGCCTTATCTTGCGCATGTATGTAATCAGGCATGTGAGCCCTAATTGTGAGCCCGCATGTTGCTGGCTAGATTGTAGTTGAATTCTATGATATACTGAATGACTGAATCTACATTTTGCTTTATTTCTTTTAGTTGTTTCCATTGTGTTTACTCTTGCTGCAAGGTCTAGACAGTTCATTCCTTGAACCCTCCTATCGTGACTACACCAATTATCAAACTTGAAATCATTCTCCAAGGTCGGTAACACATCTTAACCCTTAAAATTTAAATTAGGTCAGGACCTAATCATTCCCATAGAGGAAAGGAATGAATGTAGACCACATCATGCCTTAGCATGGACCTAAATCTATTCTTACATGCTTCAACACGCTTTCACAATCAACGAAGCACAACCACCATTAGTGTAAACAACCAAGTCGGCCAAACTTGTGTTAACACTAAGAACTTTTAAGTGTACGCTTCCTCAAGACCAAAAGATGACATGCAGACCATGCACCAAGCTCAAACATGATCTAGAAACATCCACAAGCACCTAAAAATCAACAATTTCCTTTGCAACATCTTTCACTTGAACAAACTTCACACCAGAGTCCTTAACCAACTATATCATGCTCTATCATCATCTGGAACTTAATAAATGTACTTGCAGAGCACCAAACCATGAACCACTTGAGATGAAGGAAGATATAGAATTTATAAGCACACAATTAGAACCACAACACCTGAAACCATTCTATGGAGAAATGCGGAGAAAAACACTTTCTCCCAGACACACTGCAAACACTGTCAAACATTGTTCTCAAACTGGTGAACACAACTTTAACTGCACAATGATCTAGAGCACCAAATTCTGGATATAGCATCTTCAAACACTTATAAACAACATATCCAAATTGCACACTCAGATCTCCAACACAAAAGAAATGCGGAGTAAAAACTCAAACAACAATATGTAAGTGAGAAGACTTGTTCAACACACTGTTTCCAATATTAATCAAATTTTCTTAAATGCACTTGGAAACCCAACAACAAAAGCATATCCTCAACATCTTCAACACCTCTACAAAGCAACCAAATCACTTTTAGCAAAGCAATTGAATCAAACAAAAACAATCTCATCAGAAGACACAATTGACACCAATGACAACACAAGTTTGTTGACATCAATGACAACACCGATTAGCATATACTTGCAACAATCTCCCCCTTTGTCATTGATGGCAACACATGATGTGAAAAACCATCAAGACACAACTCTACACCAATTTTATTTACTTTCTTACACTCCCCCTTTATTTTACATATTTTATTCTCTCTCTCTGATTACTAATTTTTTTTCTTTTTCACATTGCTCTCTCTCCCCCTTTGTTTTTCACATGAACTCTCTCCCCCTTTGACATCAATAGAAAAGGGTGACACATCTTTTTATAGCTCTCTCCCTCTTTTTAAAATAGTGCACATACTTGCACTGCTCACTACTATTCTGAATACTCCCCCTTAGGAGTACACACCAAACTGTATCAACTCTTACTCCCCTTGATTGTAACAATCATCATGACCACTACCTACTCCCCCTGAGAGGTAGCTTCGAACATCAATCCAAAAAAGAATGAATCTTGAAATCCACTAGACTGATGCATCTCCTTATACATTTAGTTCAAAGAAGGAGGGGCAATAACCCCTGACTTCTCCCAGAGATACTCAAATGTGTCCTTAGGAAGAGCCTTAGTGAAAATGTCAACAACTTGATCCTTTGTAGACCCATACTCAAGTTCTATCTCATTCTCTACAACCTTCTCTCTCAAAAAGTGATACCTGATTGAAATATGCTTTGTCCTTGAATGCAATATTGTTTTAGGTTCAAATTTAGAGAGTAAACATAGATTTGCCTATTCTTCAGCAACTTTGCTTCTTGTTAATACACCTTTGCTCTTATCACCAATGATCTAGTCTTCGGTGTGTTGCCTCTGCACATACTTGGGAGTTTCACAGATTCTTTCCAAAGCTTCTTGTTCTTCAATCTGCACTTCTATTTCTCTAGCTTCTTCTTCTTCTCCAATCTATACTTCCTTTTCAATAGTATTTTCTTCTTTTTTGCAAGAGGACTCATCTGAGTCTGATACATATCCATTAACTTCTAAAATATTTTGTATGTCTTCATCAACCTTGACATTCACACTCTCAACAATATTTCTTAGCCTTTTGTTATAGCACTGGTAAGCTTTGCTCTTAGTAGAATACCCAAGGAAAATACCTTCATCATACCTTGCATCAAACTTTCCTAGTTCTTCATCTCTTCTAATATAACATTTTCTTCCAAAAACTTTGAAATATTTAACGATAGGAATCCTTCCATACCATAGCTCATAGGGAGTCTTTGTGTCATTTGCTTTTACTTGTATTATGTTCTATATGTAGATAGTAGTATGAATTGCTTCTCTCCAGTAGACTTCTAGTATGTTTGCTTCTTTTATCATTGTCCTTGTAGCTTCTTAAACAATTATGTTCTTCCTTTCAACCACTCCATTCTACTGAGGAGTCCTATGGGCATATGAGTGCCTCTTTATCCCATGATTCTCACAAAACATGTTAAACTCATTAGAAGTAAGTTCTCCACCTCTGTCAAACCTCAAACGTTTGATTTTCATATCTATTTCATTCTCAACCATAGATTTAAATGCCTTGAACTTATCTAGGGCTTCTAATTTTTCTTTAAGAAAGGTGACCCAAGTCATTCTAGAGCAATCATCAATAAATAACATGAAATACCTGTCACCTTGAAAACTCCTTACTCTGGTAGGACCACAATGATCTGTATGCACCAATTCCAATAGTTTGGTAGAAGATTATTCTTTGACTTTGAAACTTCTTCTCACTTGCTCTCCAACTTGACATTCCTTGCAGACAACATTAACAGGTTTGATAATCTTTGGTAGGTCTCTCACAGCTTGAACTGAACTTATCTTCACTAGACTATCAAAATTAATGTGACACATCCTTCTATTCCATAGCCAACTTTCATTGATTTGAGTCATAAATTAATAACCACCACCTTCTTTGAGATGATAAATATTTCCATCTGTCCTTTTTCCAACAACTATCATAGTTTTAAACTCCTTTCTGATCTCAAAGCCATCATCCTGAAACATAAGATTGTATCCTTTGCTACATAATTGTCCAACACTCAAGAGATTTTGCTTTAAAACTTTAACATAAAGAACACCATTAGTGTTATGCTTTCCATCCAGACTGATTGAGCCTCTTCCACATATCTCAGTAGTACAATCATTACCAAATATAACTCGTCCTCCATCATATTTCTCAAATTTAACAAATTTTCTTTTATCACTGGTCATATGATTTGAACAACTACTATCAATAACCCAATAGTTCTTTTCTTGTCTGGTATGAAAAGTATCTTCATTATTAAGACTTACCTCCGGAGTATTTTCTTCCACACATCCTTCAGGGTCAACAACACCAATATCATCTTTTAGATTAGTGGACAAGAAGTCATTATCCTTATCATCTTCATCATCAGATTTATCATCAGATATACTTGCATCTTCTTTCACATAGCAGTTTTTCTTAGACACTCTACTTTTGTTTTCCCTGTTCTTACTTCTCAAAATTCTTTCCAGACATCTTAATGCATAATGACCAATCTTGCCACAACTGAAACACTTGAAAGGCAATTTATCATTGTGATTACCAGTACCCAATTTTATTCTTCTCACAAAATCAGTTTCCATATCATCAGCATCCTTCTAATCTGTTTCCATAGTCTTCGTAGATTTGCCAATCCTGATGGCAATTACAACTAAGTTCCAGATTTCATATCCAACAGAAACCAGATAACTTACTATTCTTATTTTCTAGAATGCATACAGAGGGACATCCTTCTTGTGCACCATCCTGGATCTACCTTAAGATGTTAAGCTTTCTTGAAAGAAACCTTGCTTTGATACCAATTGTTGAATGCACAAGACAACTGAGAGGGGGGGTGAATCAGTTGTATCAAAAGTTCAAACCCTCACAAACATTTAGATTCACATTAAGCTTTAAACTTTTATGATGATTAAGCATGAATCAAAAATAACAGAAACTCAAACATAACAGTACCAAACACAAGAGAACACCAGATTTTACGTGGAAAACCTAAGAAGGGAAAAACCATGGTGAGGATTAGCTCACAATATAAAGTAGTAGCAATACTGAATTACAAAAGGCTCACTACCAGAGGGCTCACCACCCAAAATAGAGAATGCTCACTACAGGTGGACTCATTATCCAAGTGGACTCACTACCCACTAAGAAAGAAAGAAAGAAAGAAGAGGAGAATAGTTCACTGCTGGCTTTGAACTGATATAATTGCATCTAACCTATGCATGGAGTTCAGTTCCAATGAAGCTCAATATCCCTCACAACACAAACAATACCTTCGCATCAACACTGAAAATAGTAGACACCTTTTGCTCACTACATCCAATAGCCTAACACATGAAGTCTCTTACTGCCTTGATAAAATTCACATCACAAACATCATGTTCCTCATGCCCACATGCACACACAAACTCTTGACATTTATTTATACCATTATCAAACTTTAAATCATTCTCCAAGGTTGGCAACACATCTTAACCCTTAAAATTCAAATTAGGTCTAGACCTAAGCATTCTCATGGAGGAAAGGAATGAATGTAGACCACATCATGCCTTAGCATGGACCTAAATCCATTCTTACATGCTTCAACACACTTTCACAATAAATGAAGCACAATCGCCATTAGTGTAAACAACCAAGTCGACCAAACTTGTGTTAACACTAACAAATTTTAAGTGCATGCTTCCTCAAGACCAAAAGATGACATGCAGACAATGCACTAAGCTCAAACATGATCTAGAAACATCCACAAGCACTTGTAAACCAACAAATTCCTTTGCAAAATATTTCACCTGAAGAAACTTCACACTGAAGTACTTAACTAGCTATATCATGCTCTGTCATCATCTACAACTTAAGAAATGTACTTGCGAAGCACCAAACCATGAACCACTTGAGATGAAAAAAGATATAGACTTTATAAGCACACACCCAGAACTACAACACTTGAAACCATTCTGCAGAGAAATGTAGAGCAAAATATTTTCTTCTAGACACACTGCACATACTATCAAACACTGTTCTCAAACTGGTGAACACAACTTTAACTATACAATGATCCAGAGCACCAAATTCTAGATATAGCATCTTCAAACACTTCTAAACAACATATCCAAACCACATACTTAGATCTCCAACACAAAAGAAATGCAGAGAAAAAACTTGAACAACACTCTGTAAGCTAGAAGACTTCTTCAACACACTATTTCCAATATTAATCAAATTTTCTCAAAAGCATTTGGAAACCCAACAACAAAAGCATATCCTTAAGATCTTCAGCACCTCTACAAAGCAACCAAATCACTTTTAGAAAAGCAACTAAATCAAACAACAACAACGTCATCAGAAGACACAGTTGACACTAATGACAACACAAGCTTGTTGACATCAATGACAACACTGATTAGCACATACTTGCAACACTATCTCCCTCCTATAACCAATCAATTCTTGATTTTTTATTTCCAAAATATCTCCTCTCAAAAATCCATTGATTAAGCTCTTTGGAAAGAGATGATTCCTTAATGGTGCAGGGGCACCTAGATACTTTAATTAATTTCATGTTCATTTTGATGTTTTGGTGTTGTATAAGGTCCAATTGACCAATTGTAAGGCCTAGTGCCATGTCTGAGTCCGAGTGGAATAAATCTAGGTCCATTTTGTAAGTCCCAAGTGACATTTGTCAATTGTAATCGTATAATGCTAAAAATAGCAATAATGCCAAAAATAGGTAGTAGTGTTTCCTAGTTGCTTGGAATCGATCTCCCAGCCGCTTGGAGTCAGTTTGGTACTACTCTGGGTGAATCTATAAAAACCAAGGAAATGAACAAGATCAGGTATTAGGGTTTGAGGTTGTAATCAGTCATATGATATTGTGATCGAATGTAATCAGATTGCAGAGAGGAGGTTGAGTGTGATTGAACACTGTTTCAAAGAGAAATAAAGATATTTTGTTCCGTCATTTCAATTCCTGTTCTCTGTCATTGCAAGTTTGTTAGCTGTAGATTTCCTTTCTATTCTGTGCTTTCCATTGCTGCAATATGTCAATATGAAGCATTCCACTGATAAGATTTCTACCAAAATTAGTGGAATGGCTTCATTGTATCATATTTGTTTGTTTTCTATTTTGTTTCATGATTCGGCGACGCAGAGGACCAAATTTGGTTGTGCACAGTAGATCACCTACCATCTCCATGTGCTAGGGTTTGGATCGGAGGAGTTGAAGATGCTGTCAGTGAGATAGAGACCATCAGTGAACCGTTTCCCTTTAGGAGCGTTAAGGGCAATCTGGCCGAAGAGGAGTTCAGGGCGTCAAATGGAAGTCACGGCCCAAGATTTAGATCGGGGTGACAAAGCGCATCAGTCTAAATGTATGAGTACCCATCGATGACAAGAGTCTCGCCGAAGACACTAGCATCATCGTAAGTTGAATGTATGTTGCAAATGCATATCACAAAGCATGTTGCGAATGTACATTTTAGCGGATACAAATGGTGACAGGTCGGAATGGTGAATTAGAGTATTGCCACTGGTATTAGCAAGTCACACCAAGCATGTGCTAATTTGGTGTATCAGCACATCGGCTAAGATTTATAAGAGTTCACTAGCACCATGTATTGCAGTTTCACTGTGCACTCTGCATCATTTTAGTATTAGAGCCATCGAAAGGTCTGTAGAAGTGTTAGCATTGTCTATGAATGTTTATGTTAGACAGAGAAAGTGAAGAAGGGGCTAGCGATATGCCTCCAAAGGGGATGACCATCAAAGTGGTCAAGAAATTCAAGGAGATGGAGGAGATGATCAAGACTGGAGTCAAGGAAGCACTCCAGGCTGAGTTGAAGACCTTAGGAAAAGGTAGGAAATCAGACGAGGAGTCTGGTGAAGAAGAAGATGGGGAAGAGGAAACAACCCCAGAACAAACAAGTATATCTGTAGACTAAAAACAATTTCTGGAGGCCATAAAATCACTTGGTAAGGAGTCATTTGAGGCAAGAATGGAGATTTCGATGTTTAGTGGAAAGATGGATGCAGATGAAGTCATCGAATGGGTTGAGGCTTTGAACAATTACTTCGAGTACAAGAAGATACCAGAGAATAGAAGAGTCAAGTTTGCAAAGATGAAATTGAAGGGCGCTGCACTCACATGGTGGAACTACACCCAGGGGGAAATGGTGAAGAGTGGCAAGAGCATGATCTCATCCTTGAGTCGTATGGTAGAGAGGATCAAGGCTCAATTCCTACCAAAGGATTATCAAGTGCAGATATATAGGAAAATGCAGAACCTTAGGCAGAAGGATATGGATGTATCCACCTATACTGAGGAATTTCATAAATTGTCTCTAAGGTGTGGACATGCTGAGGATGAGAAAGGAAGAGTTGCCAGGTATATTAATTGCCTGAAGTATAGTAGACAAGATGAGATTACCATCTTGACACTAGAAACCGTGGACAAATGTTTCCAAGTGGCACTGAGAGTAGAAGAGAAGCAGAAAAGAAAGGGAGACCAGCAGAACAGAGGCAGAGGTGGAAGGAATTCTAGGGGCAGAAATAGCTTTGGTAGAAGAAATCAGTTCCAAAAGACTCAAGGGGAGTCCAGTCAACAAGAACACAGTGGAGAATCTGGTTCCAGAGAGGGTTTCAGAGGAAGGAGACCCAATGGGAGAGGAAGATTTGGTTGACCAGGTAGAGGTCCTA
Organism: Cunninghamia lanceolata; assembly: GCA_027924645.1. Lineage (NCBI taxonomy): Eukaryota > Viridiplantae > Streptophyta > Pinopsida > Cupressales > Cupressaceae > Cunninghamia > Cunninghamia lanceolata. Next base: position 7,538,482 of record BSBN01000677.1, on the reverse strand, counting down.
ATGTCTTCACGGGAAGATGTTATAATTGTAAGCAAATTGGGCACACAGCAGGCAGGTGTCCGGAGAAAGCCTCAAGCTCTCATGGAGGAGAGAGAATGAGCTAGTTGATTCAAGAAGAAGATTGTCAGAGTGTGAACTCACCCATGGGAAGCACATCTCTAGCACAAGATGGAGAGAGTCTCATGATGAGAAGAACAATGTTGAAAGTGCCACAGAACAAGGAACCACCCCAGAGGAAGACACTATTCAGAACTCTGTGGAAAGTTTTCAGAAAAAGGTGTAAGGTAATTGTTGATTTTGGTTCAACTAAAATTTAGTTTCATTAGAAATGGTAGAGAAATTGAATTTGAAAAGATTTCCACATGTGAGTCCATATAAAGTGTCATGGCTAAACAAAGGGCAGCAAGTCTTGGTGGATGAACAAGCTTGGGTAGAATTTTAGATAGGGGAATATGGGGATAAACTTTTGTGTGATATAATTCCCATGGATGCATGCCATTTACTATTAGGCAGACCTTGGCAGTATGATGTACAAGCCCAGCATGATGGTAAGTCAAATTCCTTTGTGATCACTAAGAATGGTAGATAGTATAAGATGGATCCTGTACCAGAAGAGGGTGTAGACAAGAATGTAGGCTCAAGTATCATGTTAATGAGTGGGAAAGAGTTTCTCCATACACTAAAAGAAGAGGGAACCTAGGGGTATGCTCTGATTTTGAAACCTAAAGACAATTCTGATTTGTCTAAAAAAAGCAAGGAAAAGTCTCTAAAGAAGTGCAGGAATTGTTAGACAAATATAAGGGTATCATGGTGGAGGATATGCCCAATGTACTACCCCCTATGAGAGACATAAGTCATCAGATTAACTTCATCCTAGGATCCGCATTGCCAAATAAACCAGCTTATAAAATGACACCTAATCAGAATGAGGAGATTGCTAAACAAGTACAAGAACTGTTGGATAAAAGCCTGGTGAGGAAAAGTCTTAGTCCATGTGTTGTACCCACAGTTTTAGCTCCCAAGAAGGATGGCAAATGGAGGTTATGTACTGATTTGAGAGCCATAAATAAGATCACCATCAGATATAGGTTTCCTATGCCCAGAATAGAGGACCTTATGGATTGTTTGGGTGGAGCTCGGTATTTTTCTAAAATTGATCTCAAGAGTGGATACCATCAGATCAGGATTAGACAAGGGGATGAATGGAAGACAACCTTTAAGACTAATGAAGGTCTTTATGAGTGGCTGGTGAGGCCATTTGGTCTATCCAATGCTCCCAGTACTTTCATGCATCTAATGAATGAGGTATTGAAGGATTTTATTGGTAAATTTGTTGTTGTCTATCTAGATGATATTCTAGTTTTTAGCAGGACAAAAGAAGAACATTTGCAGCATTTGGAACAGGTGTTGAAGAAGCTGCATGAGGAGAAACTGATGATCAATATGGAGAAGAGTATCTTCATGAAGGAAGAACTCACATACCTTGGATTTGTGATATCCTAGGGTAGTTTGAAAATGGATCCAGAGAAGGTAAATGCTATTCTGTCTTGGCCAGCACCTAAAACAGTAAGTGATGTAAGGAGTTTTCATGGGTTGGCAACTTTTTATAGGAAATTCATAAGAGGATTTAGTCACATTTGTGCACCCATTCTGGATACCATAAAAGGAGGACAAAAATGTAAGTTTGTCTGGAATAGAGCAGCTGATGAATCTTTTGAGATTCTCAAACAAAAAATAGTAGAGAAACCCATATTGGTTTTTCCTGATTTTAATAAGTTGTTTACTGTGGAATGTGATGCCAGTAACCTTGCCATTGGTGTTGTCTTGAGTCAGGAAGGCAGACCTGTTGCTTTCTTTAGTGAAAAGTTGAATGATGCTAAAAGAAAGTATTCCACATATGATCTAGAATTGTATGCAATGGTTCAAGCATTGAAAAAATGGAGACATTATCTCTTGCCCAAGGAATTCAATGATTATACTGACAACCATGCTTTGATTTTTTGAATTCGCAGGAGAAGCAAAATCACAGGTGTTGACTTTTTCCCAGACTGGATGTTCATTCCCAGATTTCCCTACAAGGTAGCCATCAGTGATCAACAGGATCTCTGGGCCAGGGGCCAACAGTGTAGGAGATAGACTCTGTATTTTATCTCCTCTTCTTCTTCAGGCTCTGCAAAACCTAGGGGGCTATTCCCTACTCAACATCCATGAGGATATGCATACAAAGGCTGGGATGCTGACAGAAAGCAGATAAGTCCTCCTGTAAGTAGACCAAAACTGAAAGATAAGAGCAATGGGGCTAGCTCTGGGCCTATTTGCAGTTGTAGACAGAGGACTGAGGATCCTAAAACTAATTCTAATGTCCTAATGGTTGTTTTAGATTTTGATTTGGATTTTAAGTTTGGATGCAAAGCTGGACATGGTTGTAACACAAACACAAAGCAAGATTGGTGCCTATCCAGGGCCTGGAGTCAGTAGACATACACCTATGAATGATCAACATGAACAGCTAAAACTGGATTTCAGGGGGATATATGTGATACCTGCCTTACAGATATCTCCCAATACAGAGTGTTAAGTTATCTCTACTTATGGCATCCCTACTGCAGTATACCCTTCCCAATGTTCAACCTGAAAACAGTTTAATCTACCCCTTGAGCAGAAGTTAAAAGATCAGACATTCAACATAGGAATTCTATGCTCTAGAATCTAAACATTACCCAAATATCCAGATTCAGAAGAAGAATACATGCAATACTGGAGACAGAATTAACAAAACACATGCTAAGATAGCATTTCTCATATAAGATTAATCATGAAATCAGTGGGTTCGTGCCAAAACATACAACAAGAGATACATAGACTCACAGGTTTAGCTGTACAGAGCAGCCAGATCAGCTTGTTTTGAATTACAGAGCCAAAAATCTTCAACTTTCAACAACCCAAAATGAGTAACACTTCCTGCTTATAACAGCCAGGTAGTGTACCACAGCAATTAATTACATGGTTGACCAAAAATCCCGCCAGATACACAGTATCAGAAAAATGGCGCTCAACGCATTACCAGATTGGCGCCCAAACATGAATGCAGCAGGTAGGGGAGGAGACAGGAAGAAACCTCGAGCCCTGCGCCACTGTCCGTTGATGTACACCTTCAATCGGGTACCAGATCCGTCCATACCTCTGCAACCTTCGCCATTAATGGTGCACCAACCCGCGGCCTCGGGAAAATGTCAAACTGTGCATCGCAACCATTTCCCGCCAAGATACCTCATCGTCATGATATTTCAAATATGCAGGATATCAATTATAGCACATGCACCCCGCGACGACCTTTTCAACACTTTATATACTAGGCCACGAGCATATATAATGTCGGTGCTTTTGCTCCTGACGACACTAGTATAAGACTTCATCATCATCCTCCAAGAGCATGATATCCTGTTGCTTGAAAAATCATCCTGACGTCAGCATCATCATCGCAATATCACTTGCATGATAATCGCCTTCATTGGCACAACCTGATCCATCGGAGGAAGATCCTCCTACTTAGCCGATGAACATCCTGATGACATCATCGTCATATCCTGCTGACGTCATCAGCATATCTGCCTACTGCGCACCTCCTCATATCCGGATGACGTCATCATCATATCGACATCAGGATGATATTCGGAAGATAACCGGATATTTGGAAATATCATCCTGATGCACAAATATCATGCTGCACTGTAGCTCCACTATAAGATCGGGGTGATAGATGAATATGCCAGATATTTGAAAAGATCACCCCCCACTAGATAATGCACGAAGCCGGCAGGTGGATATCTCCTTGATATCAGCATCATCAGGATGATAAAACAACGAACATGAAGTGATACAACAACATCAGGATGATATTGACTAAGATCATCCTGACGTCCAAAATATGATGACCACGATGAAAAATCGGGTCACATTTAGAACTTTACAGCAACATCATCAGGATGATCTTAACAAAGATCACCCGATGTTAAAATATCACCCCAGCGAAAGATCATGCAGGTAGACAATATGATGACCCTCGCAAGCAACACGGCGATAACTGGAAATATGATCATGATGATGACGACGACCCTTAAGAAAAAATAGGCCGGGTTGAACAACTTAGAAAATGACCCCCTCGGAAGATCGGGGTGACATCATCATCATAAAAGGGCAGGGTGATAATTGGAAGATCACCGGATATTTGAAAAATCACCCTCCGCAAGAAAATTAAGGCACATTGTAGCTCATCAGCAGGATCGGGATGATATCCAAACATCACCCGATATTGAAATATGATGATCCTGATGAAAAACAAGTCGACAGAAAACATGATGATGCGGACCATCATCGAAGACAAGATGATGATGATGATCTCCTCCTCAAAGAAAATATGATGATGCAGCTGAAAAATGCCGAGGAGGTCCAACACTTAGGAAAAAGGGCAAGAAGATATAGGGTTCAAATGAAGAAACCCCCTAAACATGAAAAATCAACCTCCAGGTCAAAATGAGTGCTAACAACAGGCATATGAAGTGGGTCGAACAACTCCTGGCATATACTTTTTCCATCAAACATAAGAAGGGACAAGCCAACAAGGTGGCAGATGCTCTGAGCAGAAGAGTGTGCACTATACAGGAAATCTAGTTGCAAAGTGTGGGAGTGGATTCTCTCAAGAATATGTACTAGGATGATGAGGACTTCAAGGAGATATATGCAGTTTGTTCACAATTTTTAGATTCCTATCATTCTGAATTTTTTGAATTTTTGCTACAGCAGGGGTTACTGTTTAAAAGCAACCAGTTGTGTGTTGCTAGGTGTTCCATGAGGGAGAACATCATACAAGATAAACATTACAGTAGTCTTGGAGGTTATTTTGGACTGGACAAGATGTTGGAGCAAGTGAGAAGGTTTTACTTATGGCCTAAGATGCAAATAGATGTCAGAAAATTTGTAGACAGTTGTCACATTTGCTAGAGAGCCAAAGGAACTTCATCCAATGCAGGTCTCTATCAACCACTTCCAATTCCTCAAAGGCCATGGGAGTGTATAAGTATGGATTTTGTTTTGGGTCTTCCCCGGACTCAAAGAGGTTTTGATAGTGTTTTTGTTGTAGTTGACAGATTCAGGAAAATGGCTCATTTTGTACCATGCAAATGTACCAATGATGCTTCACACAGTGCTGGTCTATTCTTTAAAGAAATAGTTCAAATTCATGGTTTGCCATTGAATATTGTCACTAACAGAGATCCCAAATTCGTGGGACATTTTTGACGCACATTGTGGAAGAAATTGGGCACTCAATTATCTTTCACCTCAGCCTATCACCCTCCGACAGATGGACAAACTGAGGTCGTGAATAGATCATTGGGTAATCTTTGGAGAAGCATGGGATATGATCATCCCACAAGCAGAGTTTGCATATAACGATTCTGTTAATAAGAGCACAGGAAAGAGCTATTTTGAAGTTGTATATGGGATTCATCCCAGGGGAATTTTGGAGCTTAGGGATCTCCAGAATATGGAGAAAAGAAGTGCACAAGGAGAAGATTTTGCAGTCAGCATGAAGGATATCCATGATGCTGTAAGGGAAACTATCCAGAAGAACACAGGGAAATACAAAGATAGAGCTGATCAGAAGAAAAGGGATGTCCAATACAAAGTTGGGGATCTGGTAATGGCATATCTAAAGAAGGAAAGACTTTCGAAGGGGCAGCCCACGAAGCTTCTTATGAAGAAGATAGGTCCATGCAAGATTGTACAAAAATTTGGACCTAATGCATACAAAATTGAACTTCCTCCAGGTTTAGCAATATCACCCATTTTCAATGTGTCAGAACTGATTCCATTCAGGAGAGACAATGTTACAGATTCAGATGTGACAGGAGCAGGGGATGCAGAATGGATTTCTAATTTTCCACCGAGTCAACTAGTATAGCTAGAATGTATTTTGGACACCAAAGTTCAGAAGAAGACCAGACATAAAACCTATAAGCAATATCTAGTCAAATGGCATGGTTTACCTAATGAAGATGCTACCTGGATGAGCGAGGAAGACATCATCAAATATGGGGTTAATATTTCAGACTTTGTTCCTCAAGGGACTTGAGTTCTGTTAACCCCAGGAGTATGGTGCAGGGGCACCTAGATACTTTAATTAATTGCATGTTCATTTTGATGTTTTGGTGTTGTATAAGGTCCAAGTGACCAATTGTAAGGCCTAGTGCCATGTGTGAGTCTAAGTGGAATAACTCTAGATTCATTTTGTAAGTCCCAAGTGACATTTGTCAATTGTAATCGCATAATGCTAAAAATAGCAATAATGCCAAAAATAGGCAGTAGTGTTTCCTAGCCACTTGGAATTGATCTCCCAGCCGCTTGGAGTTAGTTTGGTACTACTCTGGGCGAATCTATAAAAACCAAAGAAATGAACAAGATCAGGTATTAGGGTTTGAGGTTGTAATCAGTCATATGATATTGTGATCGAATGTAATCAAATCGCAGAGAGGAGGTTGAGTGTGATTGAACACTGTTTCAAAGAGAAATAAATATATTATGTTCTGTCATTTTGATTCCTATTCTCTGTAATTGCAAGTTTGTTAGCTGTAGATTTCCTTTCCGTTATGTGCTTTCCATTGCTGCAATATGTCGATATGAAGCATTCCACTAATAAGATTTTTGTCGACATCAGTGGAATGGCTTTGTTGTATCATATTTGTTTGTTTTCTATTTTGTTTCATGATTCAGCAGCGCAGAGGACCAAATTTGGTTGTGTACAGTAGATCGCCTAGCATCTCCATGTGCTAGGGTTTGGATTGGAGGAGTTGAAGATGATGTCAGTGAGACAGAGACCGTTGGTGAACCGTTTCCCTTTAGGAGCATTAAGGGCAATTTGGTCGAAGAGGAGTTTAGGATGTTGAATGAAAGTCGCGGCCCAAGATTTAGATCGGGGTGACAAAGCGCATTAGTCTAAATGTATGAGCACCCACTGATGATAAGAGTCCCACCGAAGACACTAGCATCTGCGTAAGTTTTTAATGTATGTTGCGAATGTATGTGGAGAATGTACATTTTGGTGGATACAAATGGTGACTGGTTGGAACGGTGAATCAGAGTATTGCCACCCATATTAGCAAGTCACACCAAGCATGTGCTAAGTTGGTGTATCAGCACATCGGCTAAGGTTTATAAGAGTTCGCTAGCACTATGTATTGTGGTTTCGTTGTGTGCTCTGCATCACTTAAGAAGATGATCCCTTGTCATACCAAGCTCCTTGATTTGAAAGGTGATGTCATCTAGTTTCTCCTACACCTACTTAATTTTCTCAAAATGTTGCTAAAACAAGATCTATTCCATTGTTTGAGCTTGAACTTCACAAATGAAGAAGGATTACATAGTAATACCAAAATGGGGCTTTCCCTCTAACCACCATGCAACCATGTTTTCATGAATCATTTGATCCATGAGCCACATTAGTTGAATCTTGAATGGGGTATTTTTTGATTGAGAGAAGAGAGAGGGAGAAAACTTGATAGGCCAGTGATATGATCATTTCTAATATAGAATGATAGAGGAGGATCTAAGAATCCCTAATCAAACACACAGAGACTTAAAACCTGTCAAGACACTCAGAGATGGAGTCCAACCCACATGTTCTATTATTCTAGGTAAAAAGTCTAGATCTATGTTTAACATTCACAAGATTAAGAAATAATAAATTTTCTCTTAATAGAGAAGAAGAAGGATCTAACTGATTAGAGCCACCAAGCTTTTCATCTAGATTAAGAATAGTATTGAAATGTCCCACCATGATCCAAGGAGAAGAATGAAACAAAGAGAACAAATATAATATGGGAATAGAAGAGGTTCTTACCTTGAAAATATATAGGAGCATAAATTTTGGTTAGGAAAATGGAGCTACCTAAATCAAAGCAGGATCCAACCAAAAATATAATGTCTATAATCTATCGATAGGGAAGGAGTAAGATGACAAGGATCCAAGATACAAGTTAGACTTCCTACACATCCTTGAGATCTAATGCATTGATATTAACTTCTTTTCCAAATCTTAAAGGAGAGACAAGCTATTTCCTACATAGAGGGTCTCATTTCTTGAAGAAAAATGATATTAGCCTTGTGTTTCAAAATAAGGTCTTGAATAGCTATTTGGAAAGGAGTGTTGCCCAAACCCCTAGTATTCCATGATATCACTATCATTTATGGGGAGTGGAGAAATGAGCATGTAATGTCTAAATGACACTAGATATAACCAAGTATTCCTAAATCATCTTCACCTTTTCCTAATCTCATTTTCTCCTAGCTTTAGAAATCTTGTATTAGGGAACCTTTTTGAGATTTTTTTCTAGAGTCCTAAAAGAGGATATTTCTTCTTCGATTAATCTTTTGAACCATGGGATAGAAAATCTTTTAGAAATAAAAAGTCATAGGACTCTTCAATCAAAGTATATATTGTAAAGGGAGACTTGAAAATCATAGTAGTGTCCACATTATCAACATCTTGATTCTTGAAAGAGTCTACATTGCAGCTTGGAGAGAGGGTACCCCTCTCATTGGGAAACACCTACATGTCAAGAACATCATGAGTGTTTGTTAGGCAAGGAGAAGCACTAGGATCACCTAGATCCAAGTCTTTTCTAATTGGGGGTTGCTCATTTAGGGAACATACAAGATCCTCAAAGTTTTATAGAACATGAAATCTATTATTGAAGTTTCCTCTTAGTATATTTCCTTTTTGGAAATTTAAATTTCTTACTCTATGGTGGGATTCCATTGGAATTAATCCATCTAGATCAAGTCCATCAACATGGTCTGGGGCTTTTCCTTTTTATTTATCTTTAGTTACAAAATATCTAGAAAAGATTGGGAGGTAACATGAATCCTTTATGGTTAGTTTCTTTGTAAGTGCCCATAAGAATGGAAAACATGACATCAAAAAGGAAGAGATTAATAATATAACTACTAAATCCATTACATATTCCCCAATCTGACCTCTCAAGAATCAGGTAGTGGTTTATTAAGATAAATTTCAACACAAATATAGACATAAGTATTTATCTCCCTTTATATTATGAGGTGAGGATAGCCCATGAGTTTCCCAAGGACTGCAATGATGGATTGAAGAATTTCAAGTCTCTTGAACTCCATGGGTAGCCAAATAAGATAGATCCAGAATGGTATGTGATAAGGGTGATGCTCTATGAGATGAAAATCCACTTTTAATGGTTTTATGAATAAACTTGCTTGATTGTGAAGTAAGGGCCTCCCTTGAAGGCCATATTTGATTGACCATTCTTGAAAAACAACATTTTTTTAAAGACATGATATTTCCATAGTCCATGATAGTGAATTGTAACACTTCTGGTAAATAATTGTGTATATCTTTTTTAACCTCAACATTTCATCTCACACTGCCTGATCCGTCATCAAGATAATCTCAATGTCCCTCTTATGCTACCAAGCTCAATGAGCCTAAGACTCTAGGAATGACAATAGGATTTTAGTTCCCATAAACTTACAAATCAAGGTGTGTTTAGAGAGATAATACACATCATTTGCAATTAAGTTAGGGTTAATGACCAAAATAAGTTGATCTACACTTTTCTCCAAATAACCATTGGGTTTTGGTCATTTTTCCTTTTTTTTATTAGATTTAAACTCATTCATTGCATGTAGAATAAATGAGATGGAATTTTCATGTCCAAAAGAAGAGGGATCATCAACCTAAACTACACACCTTTAGGCACAACCATGCATGCCAAAAAATTCCCATAGTGGCTAGAAAATGCAACAAGAAAACCCCAAAACCAAACCCCTACCACCAACACCCCATGTCTTCACCTTCAACAAACTAAGTATGAATGAGATCCCTTGAGTGTAGGTAGAAGCACTAGTAAAAGAGGCTTAACATGCTCAAATCTTAAATCATAAGTGTGTAGGTAGAGTGAATGCCATTTTTATTTTCTAATTATTTTTAGATTTAATCATATACTCACAAATTGATTCAAAATACACATTGCTTGTATAAATTATTTTAGATCTAGTTACTTAGCAATGGCTTTATAAACTATAACTTTAATATTTACAATTTTATACCTATTTGTAAGTTTCAGATTTCTAAAATTAAACCTAATCTGTTCCACTATGAAAAAAGGGTAAAAAGATTAAAGGGTTTTAGATAAAATGAATTTGTTGCAAGGAATAAAATTTTAATTGTGTTGAAATGAATAAAAAACCCACAAAACCAACTTTGTTTTTATCAATATTATACTCAATCATAAGACAAAGAAATCCAAGCATATAAGGAAATCAGAAAATAAAAAATAAAATCATCACCATATTTCATGCACAGATATCACATGCAACCTTCCATAATCTCCACATTGAATAATTCATTATTGATCACACAAGTGTTTTCTTTAGTTCCAAACATATATGCAATAATTGTAATTTCAATTTAACAATATTTTTACTATTTGAAAACTCAAAGAGATAAATAAATGCAACCAAAAATATGAACTTGTATTATAAGAATAGAGTTTCCAACCACTATTTCATACAACAACTACCTATTTATAGATAGAGTATCTCCAAATACATCTTTTCACAACCAACTACCTAGGCACCAAAATTAAATGACAATTACATCAAAGGCTAGCATTCATTTGATCCAATGATTACAAACCCTTACACATTTATTTTTTGTGGCAAGAAAATATCCACCTTTAAAATCTACCTACCCAACCATTTGAGATGTCCAACACATTTGCACAATTTCCAATGTCATTAACTTTTTTCCGACCTAACAAAGCACTTTTTAATAATAAATAATATTTTCCCTCTTTACACACTTTCCCAAATCTAGGCATTTACTTTTGGGATTAAAATATTTACATGTATAAAGTTTATATTTACAATTACATTTTAAATAAAATTTGACATTTGTTTGGGTTTCATTGCTCCTTTTTCTCTATTTCTAGATGGTTGTCTTCTCTGTTACCTACACTCTACTGGCCTTCTAGTCTATTCACTTGAAAATATGTCTATAGGTTCTCAAGTTCCTATTTCACCACATTGAATTTGGGACCATGAGAATATTGAAAGTTTACTTTCCATGATAGGACAACATTTGCAACTTGTTTGGGAATTTTTTATTTTTGCTACACATGCTTTAAACAAGTTGAAGGAAACATTTATTCTCATGATCTCATCAATGACTTCCTCCATTAAATTATTCTTTGATAACACAACAAATTCTTTAGTAATTGTTCTAGCTAGGTTGACCTTATAATAATTTTCATAGAATTACCTCTATGAAGGCCTCAATTTTTTCCATTGTAGCTTCTCCCACTTTGTTCCTTTTTAGAAATTTTTCATGCACTCATACAAGGTCAAAAATCTTCACTTGGTGGCCTTAAACCATTCAAATAGTAGCTTTCGTATGCTATCAAGAAATCTATCATTTGAAACTAGAGTAGAGAATTGGAACTAGGCCATCCACTTGAGTAGGAGAAAATTATCATCAAGAGTGATCAACTCATCATCAATATTTTATTCAAATTATGCCATTGCATTGAGATCATTAGTAATCTCATGATAATATTTAATTGATTTTTTTATTAATATTTTCTCTTATGCTAACAAGGTATCCCTCTATGCTCTAGTGGCTTGGACCACTCCACCCATCTCTCCTCTCATTTGTAGCCCTTTATCTAGTGCTTCCAAGAGGGTAGGAGTAAGTTCTTGTGAATCAATGGGATCTATGAGGTAGTGCACATAAGTGGTTAGTTATCTAACTTTGGATTTGAGCTCTTCCTTTGTTTCTTCATTCTTTTTAATCCACCTCTAAGATGGTAGAGACTACTACTTATAGTGACTATTTTTCACCTCCCCTCATTTGGTCCCTAAGATTAACCCTTTGAATGTGATAGTCCCCTGATTGCATTTCCATTTCTTCTTTTTTACACAAAGGAGTGGCTATTTTTGCATTCATACTCCTTGGGCATCTATAGTAATAGTTGAGAGTGTCCTCACTGTATTTTGATTTTAAGGTTCTTAGAACATATCAACCATTACTTGGAATTCATCTCTAGTTGGCCCATAATCTGGCAAGCTTGTATATGAAATATCTCCATCCATATCCTTTGGTACTATCTCTTCTCTTCTTATAGTACAATAAGTTGGAGGAGGAATTTGATGTGGAAGGATCAGAATGGAAGCTGGTGAACTAGGTGGAGGAGAGGGTCTCCTTGAATAGACTAAATTTTGTGAAGGAGGGGACCTTAAAGAGGAGTTTTGGTGCAAGTTGGTCTCCTCTAGAGAGTGAGGCTCCTCCTCATGAGAAGAGATATCCTCAATGATGACCTCTCTAATCATTTCCTCTACTTTATTCTCTTCTTATTCTTCTTCTATCTTATCATCCCCAACCTCTTGTTCCCTAGCAATTTGCCCTCTTTTCTAGCCTCTTAGGTGTCATGTTTTCTTCCTTCTTGTTGTTGAGTTGCTATTGTATATTCTACAAAAATATTTTTCTGATTTGTCTGAGTTCTTATATCTACAATATTATGTGGGGTAGATGATGTTGGTAAATTAGAAGGAAGAGGAGTGGGAGTTTGTATAGGAGGTGGAGCAATTATAGTAGCAATAGAAGTAGCTACATACTAATCTAGAACCTAAGGTGGCCTAATTTGATCTTCTTCTTGATAAGAGGGACATGTTCTTGAGACACTTCATATTCATCCTCTCCCTTAGCAGCTTGAGTAGCCTCTTATTGAGAAGGATTTTCTTTTCTTTTCTTGGAGGGCTTCTTGGTATAAATATTTTGTGGGTCCTCCTCATCTTCTTTCTTTGTCTCTTCCTTCTTCAAATCCTCTCCTTTCTTTGGAGGTGTGATTTGGAGAATGGGGTAAGGATTTTAGAGCCATTTATTTATTTTATCCACTACATTTTGTGTTCTAACTCAGATGGAGTTGTTCGCATTTAGTGACCAATCAACTTTGGTAATTTATTGCTTGTATACCTTATCCTACTCTAATGAAGGGTCCAATATCTTTCCATCCTCTCTTACATTCTTGGGAACTTTGTCAATGTCAAATTATTTGACTTGGGATATGGCCATTCAGAAATAATCCCTTATTATCACTTCGTGTTCATCAATATAGTCAACCCAGTAATCTTCAAGGTCAATTTCATGTTTGTAGAAAGAACTGATCACCGATCTCATCTTCCTTGTTAGATCAAGCCTTTCTCTAACCTAATATTATTACATAGTAATCAATCCAATTTCTATCTCTATTTTTTTGGCACAATTGTAAAAATAGAACATGTATGGCCCAACTAAAATAGGGAAATGAATCCTTGCTTTATTTTTTCCAGCCTATATCTTCTACACTTCCACCAACTATTTACAGATTTCCAACGATACTATCTTATCTCTAGGATACTTTGGAAGTTTGTATGGAGCCATGTGGAAGCCTCTAGCCTTGATATATGTAAATGTTTAAAACTTAATGAACTAGTTCCCCCATTCTACTATTTATTTCATAGCCTTGATTAACAACTTTTTATTGTAATCATTTTCTAGACACCTAATAATATAATAAACAAAGGCATCATTTACCCTATTGTACTATTTTTAGCTCTCTTTCAACTCCAACTATAGGTAATGATCATAAAGCTTCATCTCTCCCAAATCCTTTCTCCCTACCTTGGTTAATCCTAGGAAACTTTCCCTTCTAGCTAGTAGGTAAACCAAATAGGAGGTCATATAGATCTTGTTTGTCTCCTATACTTCTATCACCTAGGTATGTAAATTATTACTAATGATGGAGTCTCAGTCTATCTTCTTCCCTTCTAGAATTGATAGAATGAAGTAACACATCGAGAGATAGAAGTTCCTTGCATTTGGGTTACCCTCAATCCTATTCAATAGAGTAATTAAATCATGAATTTCTTCTTTGAAATCACTTTTGTGGATGATTTTGGTCATCTTCAAGGCTAAATGCCTCTTCTTGATCAACCAATTATCATTAATGCAATTGATTTCAAAATTCTTCTTCTCATAATAAATGAGGGATTCTTTCACGTCTAATTTGTCATACTTGGTGTGGATTGGTAGACCAAATGTTTTCTCTATTTCCTTAGGAGAAAATTCAAGCACTGTTTGGTGGGTAGGTCCAAAAACCTTCTTTTGATCTTATTATAATTCTTGGCACAAGCCAATACTAGCTCTTAAGATTGAAAGGAAGTTGGGAAGACAACTACTTGGACTAGTCCATTATCAACATCACATTTGGCCCAAACTATCCTATCTCCCACTTTGTTGAATCTCTTAATTAATTTCTCCATGTTCATGTTTCCTAGATCCATATCTCCAATCTCTATCCATGGAGAAACAATCTTGGAAGGGGGCGGTACCCCTCGAATTTAGACTTCATTTATTTCAATTGTGGATTGTTTGACATGAATTTTTCAAATCAATAACAAAATCCATTAGTCCCATCATAAATCATCTAAAAATACCTTATCTAAGTTTCAAAGTCACTAATCTTTAATAATGCTTGCAAGAAGATCAAACTGACTCAAAAGATGAAACTAACAAGAGGTTAAAAGAAAGTCTAAAAGCATGAAAGGATAAGAAAATAAATTAGGTAGAGATCAAAACATTGGGATACTACATGAAATTATATTGAGTAAAGAAATGTCTAGAAGTATACTTAATAGGTTACATTGAGAAAGATCCAGATTTACAAAAACCACTACTGATCTACTTTGGAAAGGTTCACTAAAATAGTAGGGTTTATAACTTTGAGATACTTTATGCAAATATTCCAAGTAAGGGAGAGTCTAGATGTCTACTTAAGCTTATATAGGAATAGGTCAATACTTTACGATAATAGATACCAATCCATTAGAAATAAAGAAACCTAGAAGATGCACTAAGATGGTAGGTTTCATGATTTAAGATAATGCAAATTGAGAATAGAAAATGACAAGGTCCAAAAACTCAAAAGTGGTTTTGAAAAGGTGAGAGAGGATTGGAACTTAAGGATACTTGATACCAACATACTAAGGAAAAAGGGAATCTTGGAAGCTTACCAAGGTGGTAGAGTTTAGAAGTCTAATGTTGGTGCATTCATAGTTAGGAGGGTCCTCAAGAGAACAGTCTAGACCGTGTAGCAAGAGTAAACACAACGGAAACAACTCAAAGATATGAAAAAAATGTAGATCCAGTCATTTAGTATATCATAGAATTCAAATACAAATCGGCTGGCAACATGCAGACTTATAATTAGGCTCACATGCCTACTTACTAAAAATTAGAATACACACAAGATATAGCTTTTAAGCTCCTTCACAATGAATTCAAACTATCAATCTTCTAAATCATGAGAACTACTTTCCTAAGGATCTATTACATCAATATATATCATCTTCGAAACAATAGATTCCTTCGCGTCAGCCAAGAAAGGTTACAAACTCCAAGAAAGAGGTGTAACATGTGTACATGGATAGGTTGGACCTAATCATGAAGAACTCCTCCAGAAATGAATGGAATGATGTGTGGATCTCAAGGAATGTTGGCCACAAACCACTGAACATTAAATGATATGTAATTAGGCTCTGTAAGTCAAGAAATGCTCTGCAAGTCTTCTCCTTTAGCTGATTGTTCCAGACTATCAGGATGCTCTGTTCTGAGAAATAGTTGATCTTCTAATAGCGATAACTTTTTGGTAAATATCCAAATGCTCTAAAAATTGGATATGATGTAGATGAACATGTCTAGATGCTAATTCCAGCTCCACAAGGTCTGAAATGAAACTATGGTATAATGTGGACCAAAATACAGAAACTGCTTATGACTAAACTGACTGAACTAAATAGGAAAATGAAAGAAAACAAACTAAAATGAAAATGTTTTTGGTTGATGCAAGATTGCTTTTGAACTAGGGATGCTCTTACATTAGACATCTGAGGTTATTGAAAAAGTGAGTCCCTCACTTTGCTAGGGCTAGAGGAAAATCCACCTCAGCCTGAGAAATCCACAATGAATCTTCTTCTGGTCTGCCTTTCCACTTCACAAGGTATTCTTTGTATTGTCTTCCTCTGGCATTGCATCCAACTTTGCTATCCAAAATATCTTCAATCTACTCTGATGCTTGTTGTGGTAACTACTTCTTTAAGTCTTCATCAATGTTGTCACTGAACTCTACTTCGTGATACTGATATAGGTCTGCAATATTGAAAATAGGTGAAATACCCAATGTCTCTGGTAGCTTCACTTCATATGCATTTCCTGAATCAAATTTTCTGAGTATCCTACAAGGTCCAAGCTTCTTCATCTTCAACTTGTTATATGTCCCAATTGGAAATCTTTCTTTTCTCAAGTATACCATTACTTCATCTCCAACTACAAATTCTTTGTGTCTTCTCTTCTCAGCTATCTTCTCCTTGTACTTACTGTTTATATCCTCCAAATGTTTCTTCACTTGATTATGCATTGTCTCTATATGTCCTGCAAATTCTTCTGCTTCTACACTTCTCTTGTCATCCATACTGATATCTCTCAACTCTACTACTCCTCTAGGGTTTATTCTGGTAACAATCTCGAAAGGTGTTCTTCCTATACTCCTATTCACTAAATTATTGTATGCAAACTCTGCTTGTGAAAGAATCAAATCCCAACTTCCTGCCTTCTCTCCAACGAAACATCTCAACAAGTTTCCCAAACTCCTATTCACTACCTCTATCTGTCCATCAGTCTGTGGATGAAATGCTGAACTGAACTTCAAATCTGTCTTCATCTTCTTCCAAAGTGTCTTCCAAAAATATCCAAGAAATCTTGTGTCTCTATCTGAAATGATGCTCTTAGGTAATCCATGCAATCTCACAATCTCCTTGAAAAATAGGTCAGCTACATGCACTGCATCAGTTGTCTTCTTATAAGGTATGAAATGTGTCGTCTTTGAAAATTTGTCTATCACTACAAATATTGAATCATGTCCTCTCTATGTTTTAGGCAATCCCATTACAAAATCCATACTTATGTCTTCCCAAGGTCTCTCTGGTACTATCAAAGGTTTATACAATCCACTACTATTTTGACTACTCCATTTTGCAACTTGACAATTTCTACAACTCTGCATAAACTTCCTAACATCATTATGTATCTGAGTCCAAAAGTAGTTTTCACTTACCAAAGCCACTATCTTATCAATGCCAAAATGTCCTGATAATCCACCACTATGTTTCTCTTTGATCAAATTGTCTCTCATGGAACTTCTAGGTATGCATAATTGATTTCCTCTGAACAACATATCTTCTTGAATGAAATAGTTCAACCACTTACTTTTGTTTGTTACAACATGTTCCTTAAATTCTCTCCAAGGTTCTACAAAATCAAGATCTTCTTCATACAAGTTCTTCAATTCATCAAATCTCAATACTTCAACTCTCATCTCTATCAACAAGTTCCTTCTCCTACTCAATGTATATGCAACTTTGTTTGATTTCCCACTCCTATGCATCAATACAAAAGTATAACTCTGCATGAACTCTACCCATCTCATATGTCTCTGATTCAACTTACCTTGACTGTTCAAATATTGCAAAGCTTGATGAGCTATATACAACACAAACTCCTTAAGCAACAAGTAATGTCTCCACTTCTTCAAGGCTTGAATTATGGCATCTAGAACTCTTGATCATAGATTGAATATCTTCTCCTTGCATCATTCAACTTCTCACTGAAATATGCTACATGTCTACCTTCTTGACTTAACACTTCTCCTATTGCATTCCCACTTGCATCACAATCTACTTGAAATACCTTATTGAAATCCGGTAATGCCAAAATAGGTTGCTATGTCACTTTCTGCTTCAACAATTCAAAACTTTTATCTACTCCTGATGTGCATTTGAAATCTTTTTTGTCACCTCTCATTATCTTTGTCATAGGGTTACAAACTAAACTAAAATTTCTGATGAACTTCCAGTAGAAACTGGCTAATCCATGAAATGATCTAACATCTCCAATTCTCTCTGGTGTAGGCCATTCAACAATTACTTTCACTTTCTCAGGATCCATCTTCAATCCTTCTGCATAAATCACAAATCCCAAATATACCAATTCTTCCTTCATGAAACTACACTTCTTGATGTTTATCAGCAATTTCTCTTCTTTGTCTCTGCAATAATTGTCTAAGGTGCTACGAATGTTCTTCCTTTGTCTTACTGAAAATCAGAATGTCATCCAAATATACAATAACAAACTTACCCAAGAATTTCTTCAAAATTTCATTCATCAATCTCATGAAAGTACTTGGAGCATTTGTCAATCTAAAAGGCATCACTAACCACTCATACAATCATTCATTTGTCTTAAAAGTAGTCTTCCATTCATCTCCTTCTCTGATTCTTATCTAATGGTATCCACTCTTCAAGTCTATCTTTGTGAAATCTTTTGCTCCACTCAAACAATCCATGATATCATCCATCCTAGGTAAAGGAAATATGTAATTAATTGTGATCTTGTTGATTTCTCTAGAGTCTGTACACATTCTCCACTCTCCATCTTTCTTAGGAGCTAACACTGTAGGTACTGGACAAGGACTCAAACTTTCTCTGATCAAACCTTTCCTCAAGCATTGATGTATATGTCTATTCAATTCTTCATTCTCTGCTGGTGTCATTCTGTGTGTTGCTTTGTTAGGCAAACTAGCTCCTGGTATAAGATCCATGTGATGACCAATACTCCTGATTGGTGGCAATCCTTCAGGTACATTGTCTGATATGATGTCTTCATATTCTATCAACAATTCAGTTATCTCCTCTAGTTGTGATTCTTCAGTCTCCTTCTTCAATGTTTTAGGCTTCTTAGGGATCAAAGCATAACACATATTCTCTTGTCTCAAACCATCCAGAAATTTTTTTCCATCTACCAAATAGATTCTAGCATTTCCACATACTTCACTCTTAGGATCATCTTCCAAAGGGGTCAAAGTAATTCTCTTTCCATTTGATGTTATAGTGTATGTATTCTTTCTCCCATAATGTATAGATTTTCTATCATACTGCCAAGGTCTACCCAACAAGATATGACATACATCCATAGGCATAATATCACACAGGACTTCATCATGATAAGATCTAATATGAAATTTCATCAAACATTGCTCACTCACTAGTACCTTATGATCATCCTAAATACATGCTATCTGATAGGGCTTAGGGTGTTTCAATCTTTCCAACTTCAGCTTAGTCACCATCTCTTATGAAACTAGGTTATTAGAACTACTACTATCAATAACAACTTTACAACATTTACCTCTTGATTTGCATCTGGCTCTAAACAAACTTTTCCTCTGCGGTGCTTCCTCATTTGTCTCTGCTTGAAATAGTTCTCTTCTCATGACAAGTGATTCTCCTTTCTTAGGTTTACCAACTAAACTAGGTGATCAAATAGGTTCTTCTTCCACATAGGTTGCTCTTCCACTGTTCTCTGTTCTCTTATTTGTACTAGCTTGATTATGTTCAAATGCTCTATGTCCTTCACCTCCACACTTGAAACAAGTGCCTTTGAATGTTCTCCTATTAGCTCCTCTTCCTTCTCTTCCTGCACTCCAGTATGGACTAGGGTTTCCTCTATGGTAGTAATTTATGTCATCTCTCTGGTATGCATTGCTATCTCTGTCCTCCTTGAATGTGTTCTCCTATCTATTCTGCTTCGCATATGATCTCTCTCCTCCAGAAAATGTTCTACCTCTCTAAAATTTACCTCCTCTGCCTCTCTATGTCTGATCATGCCTCTTATTCAACTTCTCTTCAACTTTTAGGGAAAACTGATATGCTTCTTTCAGTGTTGTCATCCTTACCAAACTTAGTTCTTCTTGAATGTTCAATCTCAGTCCATTGATGTATCTAGCCACTTTCTCCTTTCTTGCTTCACTATGTCCTGTCCTTATGATCATCTTATGAAATTCTTCAGTATATTCCTTCACAAATTTCTCCTTTTGTCTCAGGTTCTGCAATCTCTTCAACAACTCCAACTCATAGTCAACAGGTACAAACTGGTTCTTCAATTTTGTCACCATCCTATCCCATTTTGTAATCTTTTCTTTTCCTCTTCTATTTCTATCCAACTAAACCTCTTTCCACCATATAGAAACATGTCCTTTCAAATTTGTCTTTGCAAATTTCACCTTCTCTAAATCTTTAATTTCTTCATATTCAAAGTATTCTTCCATGTCATTTATCCAGTCAATCAACTCTTCTGTGTTCAAATTGCCAGTGTAATTCAGTACATCAACTCTAGGTCTTTTCCCAATCTTTGAAATAGCTTGCAACATCTTGACTTGATCTAATTCTTCTTCTTCTTCTTCACCTCCTAGGGTTTCACTAGTTTGATCAACGGATTGAAATTCTTCATCATCACTCTTAATATCAATTCTAGGGCTTAGTCCTTTTCTTCTATCTTCTTCAACAACATCCAATATGGTTCGCATTGTTTTCATCATTTCCATCATCTCATCCATTCTACCAACCATTGTTCCAACAGTAGGGATTCTCCTCGGTGACATCTTCCTAGGATCAAGTGTAAACTACCTCAATTCAGCGATCAGGCTACAAGGTGACAACTACCTCACTATTGGTGATCAGTTGTGACACAAGTAACCCGCCTCAGATTCGGTGATCTATCCATAGCAAGATCTTACAAAATTTCTTTGCCAACTTCACTCAATTCACTCCCAAAGATTCAAACTTTTTCTCTGATACCACTTAGTGCAGTCACAGTTAGGAGGGTCCTCAAGAGAATAGTCCAGACCATGCAACAAGAGTAAACACAATAGAAACAACTCAAAGATATGAAACAAATGCAGATTCAGTCATTTAGTATATCATAGAATTAAAATACAAATCGGTTGGCAACATGCGAGCTTACAATTAGGGCTCACAGGCCTGCTTACCAAAAATTAGAATACACACAAGATATAGCTTTTAAGTTCCTTCGCCAAAAATTCAAACTATCAATCTTCTAAATCATGAGAACTACTTTCCTAAGGATCTATTACATCAATATATATCATCTCTGGAGCAATAGATTCCTCCCCGTCAGCTAATAAAGGTTACAAACTCCATGAAAGAGGTGTAATGTGTGTACACAGATAGGTCGGACCTAATCATGAAGAACTACTCTGTAAATGAATGGAATGATGTGCGAATCTCAAGGAAGGTCAGCCACGAACCAATGAACATTGAATGATGTGTCATTAGGCTCTACAAGTCAAGAAATGCTCCACAAGTCTTCTCCTTTAGCTGATTGTTCTAGAATGTCAGGATGCTCTGTTCTGAGAAACAGTTGATCTTCTGATAGCGATAACTTTCTAGTAACTGATCCAAATGATCTAAAAATTGGATATGATGTAGATGAACATGTCTCAATGCTAATTCTAGCTCCATAAGGTCTAAAATGAAACTGCAATAGAATGTGGGCCAAAATATAGAAACTACTTATGACTAAACTGACTGAAATGAACAGGAAAATGAAATAAAACAAACTGAAATGCAAATATTTTTGGTTGATGAAAGATTTCTCTTGAACCAGGGATGCTCCTGCATCAAATGTGTAATTGGTTTTAAAGATGGTGCTAAGGAAAAGTCTACAATCTTGCTATACGGTAGAGATTAGGACTTTGGGTGACATAATCCTTCATCACTAATATAAAATATAGTCTGAAGGTTCATGAAGAGATGTAGGAACCAATACTTGGAAGGTTTGATAAACAAGAGGGAGATGGGTCATTGAGGATTAAGTTCAAGATTTCCTCTTATGTGGTGCTTGAGATGCTTGAATCTCTAAAGCTCTAGATTTGAACTTATAAAAGCTAGTAGGTGCCAAGGAATGGACTTTGGTATGATCATTTATGTGGTACCTAATTAATTAAATCCCTGAAGTTCCCAACATAAATACCTTGAAATATAGCAAAATTTGAGGCTTTCTAATCTTGATTGTTTACATCATCGATTCATGAAAATACTAAAACTCTAGACTTTTTCTGAAAGTAGGGCTCAAGGACTTGACAAGATAGGGATAAATGACAATGGGGATTAAAATATCTAGATCCTTAAAGGATGACTAGGTTTTGGACTATGTTCATAAAAGTGATTTCAATGACCAAGGATCAAGACTAAAAGATTTCCCATGCATAATTTTGACTAATATTGGGAATACATGGTCTACTAACCCTAACTAGGGCATGGATTCAAACTTGACACCTTCTAAAACAAACCCTATGTACAAGAACACTTGAAACAACAAGGGTTTGGCATGAAAAATAAAAAAATCACTTAATTTTTCTTCTCACAAAATTTATTCGAATCAAACATAAATTTCAATTGAAAAGTAAAGTGGGTAGGCCCTACCTAGAAAAAATATGCAACAAGGATAGAAGGCATGAGAAATAACACCCTAGGGCACCACAAGCTTTTTCCCCTCACAAGATCATGCAAAAATAGAAAATAGGTCAATCATTAGTAATAAATCCTCATGATTTGAGTAGAGGAAGGGTGGTCAGGCATGCAAGGAGCTCTAAGGATGAATCATGAAACAAAATTGAGGTAAATGATAGATTGTTAAGGGTTTAAATGAAATTGCATGCATGGAAACATGACATATATGTAGAGCTAAAGAGGTAGGTCATAAATATGGTGAAACACTTTCTTGATGCCAAGGATTGGGGTTTACTCATGGTCCATGTAATTAACAACCTACCATAAAAGTTCCAGACCCCCGCATTGAATACCATATTTCAGGGAATCAAGAAATCAAATGCATTTTGACTAATTAAAAACTTGGTAAAGACAATCCTATAACTCCACAAATGAAGGTGGGATTCAAGGAACTCTATGATCAACAAGTAGGTAAGAGAAAACCTAGATCCTCATAAACAAAGGTAGGAGTTAAGATTTTCATAGACATCTTAATTGAGTACCTCAATAAGGAAAAGGTTGGACCTACGTAATTTAGCCACAATCAAGAAAGTGGGACACTAACTACACATCGACTCTTTTAGCATGAGGGAATGTAAAAGTTTGAAAGTCTAGACACAAGTGAGGTCAAAAGTTTGAGAAACCTCATGATCAAGTACTTGGGTAAAGACAAGTTTGAACCTTGACATCTCACAAAACACTCAATTTTGACTTTTCAAGACTTAGAATTTTAAACCTGTGATTCTTTTGAAATTACCTAAGGATGGAAAACTTTCTCCCTTAACCTAAGATGAAATATATCTTTAAAGATGAATGATTAGAGCCACTCCTTAATTCACTATAAAATAAGGGGAACTCAAAACCAAAAGCAACAAAATAGTGGGTCTCAATTGTTGGGAATTAAGGTGTCTCAGCCTTTGCAAGTTCCTAATGTTGTATTTAGTTATTTTTGCCTACTATTGTAATTTTATATATAAATTTTTCCTCAAATGAGGAGGTAGGCATCCCATGTTGACTTGGCATAGTTTTGCCATGTGTTGGCACTTTGTGGTCATGCGTCATGAGTTATGATAGATTCTATGACATGTAAGAGCTGAAATGACAGGTGTGACACGTTATTAGTATGTGGTGACTGATCATGCTGTAGGGCTACAGGTACATGCAACAATGTAAATTTTGGTGACTTTGTCAGCCATAGCTTCCCCTCAAAATAATTAATGGGGGAGTGTAGGGGGTGGAGCAAAAAATGCCCTGTATTTAATAAAGGCATCAGCAGTTAGTTTGTTATTGTCCAACATGGAAAAACTGACATTGGATAACTACCAAAGAGGCTTGATAAATAAGTGGTTGGAGAATGTGAAAGGTCAGGGGATGTGAATGAGAATTGACATTGTGTACTCCTGAAAGAGCTTGCATTGCAAGTGTGTTGTAATCATCTTTTGATTTGATAATATATTGTGTAGGTTTTGGAGTGTGGGGTTTTTCACCCAAAAGGGTTTTCCCCACGTATATCTTGTGTTGTGAGTTTTGTATTTGCATTTGGATTTTGTTATTACCTTTCTATTAAAGTGCATCTTAATCTTTAACTGTAAAAGTTAAAATTTGTGTAAATCTTTCCTTAGTAGATCAATGTAGGAAGCGTTTCTGCATACCTTGCTTCCTTTAATCAATTTTTCTCATACAAAATGAGGCATGTTGTGTGAGGCACAACAAAGGTGACTCTATTAGGAAATTATCTTGAGCATTTAAGATAAATAACACAATCAATTAACCTAAACTATCTAATACCCAAAAAACAAAACAAATAGATGTATACAAGACTAACCAAGAAAATAATGATCATAGTGCAAGATCTAATGCTTATGAAACCCAATTGTGTGCACGTGTGTTCACTACCTTTCTTGGTCTCACTAGAACATGTCATTGCAAACTAAATTATCAAGCTAGGAGTTAATCTCACCTTTGAAAATTATTAGGGGCCTATTAGATTACACATGTATTTAAGTAGACATTATCATTGATCACATGGACATGTTGCTTTGCTACTAGTTAGGTGTCCATAGCCCTATCCACGATATCTTTTCTACCACTCTAGGTATAGCTATATTGCCAACTAGGTGTCCATAGCCATACTAGAGGTTACCTGAACCACCCAACTAGCTAAGTTCTTCTTTTTCTTTTCTTTTTCAATTTTTTGGTCTCTTTTTAATATATTCTTTTGAAGTTGTCTCAACTCACAAGCAATGAAGCTTGTTGTTAGGTTGGGGATCATGGTGGATGTCAAGAAGGTAAAATTTTATAGTTTTTCACTTGATGCTCACCTACAACAACTAATTCCAACATACCCAAGAAATATTAGTATGTGTGAGTATATAAGGTTTCCAAATATTCTCAACAATATTAGTAATCACCTTTACTTCAATTAGCTAGCATGCATGTAATCTAAAATGATTGATGTGAACTAAAATTCCTAAGTTAATACTAGTTCTTTTATCATAAATTATTTAGAAAACAAATCACCATTATCATATACATTGTTAGCACTCACAAACAACCCTCTTTCTATTAGAAAAGGTTCCTGATGAGCACAATAGGACCCCAAGGCTATGGACAACAAGGCAAAAACAACATGCTAAAAAATTAGCCAAAAAATGAAACCAAATAAATTGAAGAAAATAATAAACAAGACCCAAAAGCAAAAGAACAAACAACCCAAACTAACTATTTACAAGGTAGGATTGGGACCTACCTATTCTTGAAAGTATTGTATGAGGAATTTTCTATTGACAAGCAATGGGATAGCCTCTTTGATAAAAGTGTGAAGCCTATAGGTATTCTCACCTAGGATTTCTACAATTTGAAAGGGACCTAGCCAAAACTTATCAAACTTAGCATTCTCTCCATTTTTTCATGCACCTTATCTCAACATAGAACTAAATCTAAAATCCTAAAGGCCTTAATATTATCTCTTTTATCAAACCAATCTTTAACTATGTAATGTGCACCCTAGTGCTTTCTTGGTGTGCTTTTTGATTCTTATGTTATGTGTTGTATTGAGTGTTTATTAGTGTATTATGTTTTTCTCGTGTTATGAGTCATTGCACTAAACTTGATGATGAGGTTTGTTGTGCTATTGAGAGGTTTTGAGGGTGTATTCTAGATGACCATCAAGGTGTTTCTGATGGGGTTTTGTATTGACTTTGGATTCCAACTATGCATTATTGGATGCATATGTTATGATTGTGTATGATAGATCTTCGCATTGTTTCAACTTCACTATTTTCACTATATTTATTATAGTTGTGATTACTATATTGTTTTAGCATTGAGAAATGTGGTTGATTATGCATCATGTTCCTGTATCATGCTAGTTGTAGATGATTTATAGTAGATGTGATTATTTTATAGCATATTATGATTTATACCACATTGGGGTGGATTATGTTTCTTTGACTATTATATGTGGACCAAGTATGCCTGATGTTTGACCTAAGTGTGCAGGTACAGGGTTATTCCCCAATGGTGGTTATTGAAGATGGTTTTCTTTAGGTAAAACATGTGTGTTAACCTCTATCTCACTTGGTTCGAGTGCAAGATGAGTCTTGTGAATCCCTTTGTTAACTTGGACTTAAATCAACAAAGATTCTAGAGTCCACATGTTGTGAAAACTTGTAAAGTGTGAATGATTCCTTTGCATGTGTTTCTTTTAACTTTTTGCATTATATTCTAATTTATCTCAAAAAGTGTGGTTTTTGTGTTTTTGAAATATTTCAATGATCTAGTAAAAAAGTATTAAATTTACCTTAGCAAAAAAGCTTATTGCATTATTTTATTTTAGTAGAATAAATTTAAAGTAAATTTAATCTTTTCTTCGAAATGAAATATTTTGCATTTAAAAGGTGCATTTTTATAGAAAATTGAATAATTCCATGAGTGTTCAGAATTTATGGAATGTTATTAAACCATGTTACCTTGCCTTATGGAATTTATTGTATTAAATTAAGTGTTTAAATTTCCTAATCTTTTAAGTCATTTTTGAAAAAGAAATTGGGAAATTAGAAAAGAAATAAAAAATAAGAATTAGAAAAAAGGGCTTTTGGGAGTATAAATAAAAATAGACTTCTATTTTTCATTTACTTGTTGTTTTGTCTCAAACCCTCTTTATGCTCCATGGAAAGAAGGGAAATTTGAAAAGATTGAAGAAAAAGATTAGATTGTTCGTTGCTTGAATTGGTGGTTGCTTGGTGAATTCTTGGTGAAGATTTGTGTGTGTAGCAAAAGCTTTAGATTCAAGAATTTCTCCATTTACATTTTTTAAATCTTGTTTGGAAGGTATTTTACCTATTTCTTCATTGTTTTAAATTTTGATATCCTCCATTGCCATGCCACAATAGGTGGTT
Organism: Cunninghamia lanceolata; assembly: GCA_027924645.1. Classification (NCBI taxonomy): domain Eukaryota; kingdom Viridiplantae; phylum Streptophyta; class Pinopsida; order Cupressales; family Cupressaceae; genus Cunninghamia; species Cunninghamia lanceolata. Next base: position 7,511,555 of record BSBN01000677.1, on the reverse strand, counting down.
TTCTCATGGCTTCCTTGTTGAAGTAATTGATTGTTGTAATTGGATGTGGATTTCATATATTTTAAGTTGCATTTTTAAATTTTAAAATGTGCCCAAAATAGTTGTTACTATGGCAATTTTTTTATGAAATCACGTTTCCCCAATTTTATTTGAAAAATGTGTTGTTGTACATATTTGGGATGTAAAAGGGCATATTTAGATTTTTGAAATTTTCCTTATTTTAAAAAATGAAAATATGCAAAATTATGCAAGGTAGCAACCAAGCTCCATTAATGGATGATTTGAGGGTTTATGGTTTTTCTTGTATTTGGAAAAAGAATGAAATTTGCATTTTAGACTTTACTATAATGTTCTATAATGTAAGATGAGTATTCTTCCTATTATTTTAAGATTCTATATATTTTGAGCATCTTGTCAAAAAATATTATATGTTGAAAAATTGGGCATTAATTTGCATGCCATGCCCAATTTGTAAAATTAGAGTGTTAGACATAGGAATTAGGCATATAATAGGTAAGGAGTGGGCTCTCACCATTTTCCATGATACAAAGGGATCATTGGAAATTCATTTGGAGAGTTTAATAATCAAGTGATAATGTAATGCAAACTAGGAAAAATACAATATTCTAATTAAGATATCTATGAAAATGGGGGTGCTATCCTAGATCTAGTTTTGATCATAAAGGGCATGTCACAACTCTAGGATGGTGAATGTCAGAGTATTCCTTTACTCAAAATCTTTGTAAAATGGGGATGCTATCTTTTGAACTCCATTATTAACCAATACATTGATGCAAAAAGGGTATGCACACAACTCAACGGACCAACAGATCCTATATCAAGTAACCTACTAGCTATAATGTGTTACATTTAAATTGTCAAACTAGGGAATCGTATTCTTCTTGGATGATGCCCGTACTATGTGTACAATTAAGGATTCCTAAGTTTTAATCTAGAGGTTGTGCATAGGAATAAACTAATAGAAAAGTAAACAACTCTATTTGCAAGGATTGAGAAGTACTACAAGTAAGCAGTGCTAGTAAGAAATAACCAATGCTATTCAGTTGGTTGTAATAAAATGGTCTTATATAATCCTAAATAAGAGAACAATTAATAATTAGTTGGTGATCACCTTGACTCAACAACATAGATTATCAAAATCTAACTAATTCATATAACATAACTCATTACAACATGCATTAATCACATACGCATAAACATACAACATAAACTAAACACATGAACATATAGGAGAGACATAGTTACCTCAAGTGGCCCTTGCTTGAGTGATTGTGATCCCACGAAATCTAACTAGATCTCTAATGTATCTCTAAAAACCATTGACTAAACTCAAAACATGTGTTCCTTTATTGAATGTTGAAGGGAAAAGTACAATAATAAATCTGATAATACAATCTCTGTCTAACCTTCTTGTTTTGTATATAGAAATCTAATATATCTATAGACAAGATCAGCCCTTTTTATTTGAACAAAACTACTGAACAATAAATACCATAACTTTCCATTATCCAACAACATAGGAAAAGGACTTTATTACAAAGAAAACTAGGAATAGGAAACTAAACTGTCGTGAATGTAATATAGATGACATAATCCTACTATAACTCTCTCTAGTCTTTATGAAGAATACTCAAGACTAGAAACAGAACATGGAGCATGATCTGAGATTCCTTGATTATTCATGACTGCATCAATTGTCAAAGGATAACCGTCAAAGAGCGGAGAGTTATGGATAACTCATTCCAATCAATTCGGAGTCTTCTTCCTTTGGTTACAGGTGCCTATACTATCTACTATGGACATCAACACATCCTTTATTGTGGGCTACCTAGTGGTCTTCATGAAATGTAGCCATGTACTTGTTGCATGGAGGGTTAGTCCATCACATGATATCTATACATTACAATTACTAAAATTAACATAAAGTACCATCATATTTCATGAGCAATCATCAATTCACACATAATTAATTAACAACATATTATATACCTATCTTTATGCTTTCAATGTCTTAAGGATAATTATAGACATAGTTAATATATATAAAAGTCTAGGAATGTCTTAGGAAGCATGTACTTAAAGAAAGAGAAATAAGACAAAACATGGCGTCATCACACCCCTATTAACTAAACATGTTGATGCTCCTCTAGCAACCAAGGTCTCTGATTGTATTGAAGAGCTCTCTCCCTATAATTTGTAGGTTCTTCTACTCCTCTCCTGTTTGAGATAGAAGCCCTTCTGTGCTACCAACCTGTTCCACCTAGCCTGTTCTACTTCCTGATTCATCCTCTACCCCATCCAATGTGGAATGGTATAAAGAAGTAGGGGAGGATGGAATACTAATGGTAGCCAATTTATTCCATGTTTATTAGTTGATCTTATATATTTATGTGCCCTATTGATTGTTGCTGAGAGGTTGAATACTGAATGAGGCTCTTTCCTTTGTAATACTGGTGTCAACTCTTTCCACCTACCCTGTGAGAAACCCAAAGATTCCTTACCAATCCCTTCGGCCAATTCCATGAATTTCCTGTAATCCATGGCTCTACATTCTAGGAGTTTGTTTTCTACCTCTGGATGTTCAATTAGATCAATCTATTCCTCCACTATCTTGTTAGGATTTGGAGGTTCTACCCTAAGTTTGAGAGGGAGTGATTTCTCTCTCTCATTATACTGCTGCTATAACACTCCTCTCCTATGGTCATTTTGAATGAATTATGCTAAGGCCTTTAATTGTACATCCCAAATAAAAATTAGGGGATTCCAATGAGTGTCATATGGAATGGCAAGTTCATGTAGATAGAATTCATATAGTTGATTCTGCATTTCAGGTAGCTTTTTGGTAGGCTATTAGAAATAAGGCAGGTGTAAAAAGAAAAATAGGGGCATCACTATAAAGTTGGCTAAAGTGAAAGCTCAAATACTGCTCCTGTAGATAGAGGACATAAATCCTTGCAGGTGGCTGACACCTCATCAATTGGACAGTCATATCTACCATTCTATCTATTTTGAATTTCAATCTCTTTATTTCTGTGTTCTTCACCTCTATCTCCTTGCTATGCTTCTCCTTCAGTTCACCTTGTTCTTTTACCAATTCATCTATCTTATTCCATAATTGCAAGGTAACTGTAAATAAGGTTGATGGAGCAAGTTCCTCTAGTTGTTCTTCTAATTGCATAGGCTCTAGATTCCTTCTATTGATTTCTATAATGGCCAATTGAGCCAAATGTTCTAGTCCCGACCCTTGTTTTTGGAAAACATGCAGCTGATCCTCTAACTTCTTAACTTATTCATTTAACCCTATCTCTTTTTATTGGTAATCCCTCAACTACTTCTCTAATTCTATAATTTTTTGTAGGGCTAGCTGTAATTCATCTTTCTTTCCCTTTACTATATCTTTAGAGTCTAATGACAATTCCTCTTCCTAAGTTTCATCTGGAGAGGTTGAGAAGTCTAGGTTTTCAGTATCAAGGGGAGGTTGATGTTTTTTTTCTAGCTGTATATAAATTTTCCTCCTCAGACTATGTATCAGTCTCTAGGATGAGTGTGTGACCCATATTTCTCTGTTTCCTATCAACAAATAGATGCTCCCTTTCAAAGTCTGTATCAGTGTGTATATCAACCACATTCTTCTTTTCAGGCTGGGTTTTTCCCCCTGAAAGTTCTTTCTCCTTTAGGTGATTTGAGCACCAATGTAATTGAGTAGGGACCTTTTGTTTCTTCTTGGCTCTAGATGAAGAAGAAGATGATTTTCTCTTCTTGGTGGGCTTTGAGATAGAAGGAGTTTCATGGGTAGTTTTAGGTGCTACAGGAGCTAAGCTGGTAGTTCCAGGCTGTAGTTTTTGTTTTGACTTTTTCTTTGTGTGGCTAGAAGTCTATGAGGGTGAATACTTTGGCAAGGGGGTTGAAACTGGTGAATCTATAGGTGTGGGAGACCTAGTAGGTTCACCTATAGGATTATTAGGGTTTAGACTTGAATGTTCCTTAGTAGTTGCATGACAGCAAGTAGGTGAAGCTTCTAGTTGAGAAGAGGTTGCAGGTGCTTCCTCTTCTTCTCCTATTTGAAAAATTTCTACCTATGCCTCTTCTTCTCTCTCTAGTTCAACCCTCAAAGGTCCCTCATTAACATGATTAATTTCAAGAAAATGTTCCCAAGAAATATTAGGGTACTGAATAGATAAACTCCTTTTTACTAATAGCACAACTAAACAATGATGAGACAATGAAGACTGGCTATTTTTCCTTTTATATTCAGAAGACATCCTTTTTAACAAATTGAACAAGAAATTTAGAACTTTCACTATCCTCCTGTGACGGAGATGGCTTAAAAGTTTGAAATGCATAGTATAAAGCAAAGATTACCTCCCATCACAGGTAAGATATCTAATAATATAGGTAGCAACAGAGGTCCATAACTAGGGCAAAGAGATTCATTTGGTACCTTGAGATGTAGATGTTGGAATTAGGCCAGACAACTGAGAGGGGGGGGTGAATCAGTTGTGCCACAAAATTAACCTTTTCTCTTTATAATCTTCTTTCACAACTTACAAATAGATTAATGATGTAAACATTAAAACATGAAACAATAACACATGAGAAGAAACACAATTAACACACTTGACACGAAGATTTTTAATGTGGAAACCCGGTTAAGGGAAAACCATGGTGGGGGTTAACCCACGAGATTCGTACCCGGTTAAAAGTACTTGAAAATGGGAAGGCACTTGCCTTCGGGCACACTGCCCAGAGCTCACTACCTACAGAATTTATGTTTAATACAGAAGGAATTAATTGAGAAATAGCATCTTCTTCATGCATGGTTCAGTCTCATTGATTGCTCATAAAACTTATTCTCTTCTCCCAAATACTTCTTCACTATCACTTCATCCTTTACAGTTCTTGTTCCTCTGCTCCTCCTCTTCTTTGCTCTGCCTCTAATCCTTTCTTGGGATTTGATTATTTCGCACAAGGATGATTTTTAACAACTCAACTACAGGCCTTTATATGCTTCATCAACCTTGAATAAACATCAAGGTTGGCATTACAGGTGTCTGACTTAATGTGAATCACTAAGCTATTGGCCAAACATAATTGGGACTCAAATCTTCCTTGATCAACATGCCACACTCCATAGAACTGCTCTTAGATCATCCGCAACATGCTAGAATCATTTGGTCGGCCAAGACTGGGAAGAACAGCAACAGCTTGGTCTTCAATGCGAACCTCCAACATAGTAGGCACATGATCTAGAGACCTCCACAAGCACAATGAATTTAACAAAGACATCCGCACTCCTCCAAATTATCAGAATCACTTGCATCTTCTCCTAGAACCTCAAGAACACTATCTACCATGACTGTCACACTAGAAAGATTGCTTGCGGACCTCTAAACCACGTACCACTTGAGTTGATGATACACAATGACTTCTCAAACATGCCTCTAGAACCGCAGATCATAATATTTCAATGCGGAGCAATCTGGACCAATTTACTATCACTCTGTCTCTTCTGAACACAGCAAAACCTAGTTCTACTCAGATGACCATAGCTTCTTCAAATCTTCATGTGGACCTCTCAAAACTTGACTGGAGCTACTTCAAACAATCCTCTACACATCCATATGGTCCGCATACATTGATCTTCATTAATTTTCTCAATATCCTCAACATTCCAGTCTTCTAAACAGGCAACAAAATAGGATATAGTTGACACCAATGGCAACAAGGATATGTTGACGTCAATGACAACACCGATTAGGCATATATTTGCAACAATATCCCCCTTTGTCATTGATGGCAACATATGATCTGAAAAACTGATTCAACCATCAAGACAAGAACTTCTCCCCCTTTCTCTTATCACTTCTGCAACTACTTTTTCATTGCTCCCCCTTTCATCAGCAATTGGTTTTTCACATGACTTTTCTCCCCCTTTGACATCAATGGAAAAGGGCACATATTTGCAATCTTTTCTTCCCCTTTTGGTTACAAACTGATCTCAAAATTTGTATACTGACTACTCCCCCTGAGTAGTTTCTCCTTAACATCAATCTGGATCACAAGATATGACTGTGAATTCCACCAGACTAATGCACCCTAGTGTATCTTAGTTCTGATCAGGAGGGGTAATAACCCCTAACGTCTCTCTGAGATACTCAAAGGTATCCTTGGGTAGAGGCTTGGTAAAAATATCCGCAATCTAATCCTTTGAAGAAACAAACTCTAATCTAACTTCATTCTCATTAACCTTCTCTCTCAAAAAGTGAAACTTGATTGATATGTGCTTTGTCTTTGAATGCAACACCTGATTCTTTGAGATGCTTATTGCACTTGAATTATCACAGAAGATTGTGACAGGATCCTCAAACATAATTCTGATGTCCTTCAACATTTGCTTCATCCAAAGAACTTGAGTACAATTGTTTGCTGCTGCTATATACTCTTCCTCTGCTGTAGAAAGGGATATTACCTCATACTTTTTTCTCAACCAAGAAACTAATCTACTTCCCAAGAATAATGCACCACCACTAGTACTTTTTCTATCATCCACATCTCCTGCCCAATCAACATTTGTATATGCATGAAGAGTGAAGTCATTATCCTTTGGATACCATAAGCCATAATCAAGTGTCCCTTTGAGATATTTGAAAATTCTTTTGACTGCTAGAACATGGGATTCTCTAGGATCATCTTGAAATCTAGCAAAAAGTCCAACTGCATTCATGATATCAGGTCTGGTCTGAGTTAGATAGAGTAGTCCTCCAATCATTGATCTATACCTTTTATGATTTGCCTTAAAGGAGTCATCATTTTTACTCAGCTTACATCCGGTTACCATGGGTGTTACCACCAGCTTTGAATCTTCCATTCCAAACTTTTTCAACAATTCTCTCACATACTTAGATTGAGATATGAAGATACCTTTATCTGACTGAGTGATTTGCAGACCTAAGAAGAAATTCATTTCACCAAACATGAACCTCAAATTCACTCTACATCTGATCAGCAAATGTTTTGCACATACTCTCATTTCCACCAAAAATGATATCATCAACAAATACCTTAAAAATTAGAATGTGCTCATGATCAATCTTGAAGTAAAGATTACTGTTAGTAGTGCCTTTGCTATATCCTAGCTTTAGCAGATACTTATCTAATCTTGCATACCAAGCTCTTGGGGCTTGTTTGAGTCCATACAATGTTTTCCTCAACCTGTAGACCATATCTCTCTAATCAAACAACTGAAATCCTTCTAGTTTCTCAATGTACACTTCTTCTAATTCTTTGTTTACGAATGCTAACTTGACATCCATCTGATAGACCTTGAAATCTTTATAAGTAGAAAATGCAAGAAACAATCTAACTACCTCTATTCTTGCCACCAGAGCAAAAGTTTCTTCAAAATCAATTCCTTCCACTTGAGAATATCCTTTGCAGACCAACCTTGCTTTGTTTCTTACAGCTTCACCATCTTCATTTAGTTTATTCCGGAAGACCCATTTAGTTCCAATCACATTTTTGTCTTCAGGTCTAGGAACAAGATCCCAAGTGTGATTCTTTTCAATTTGCATTAATTCTTCTTCCATGGATTTTACCCAATTTTCATCATTGCAAGCTTCACTTACTGTATTTGGTTCAATCTTTGAAATCAAACAAATTTCCTCTTGATCTTTAGCAATTCTTTTCCTAGTTCAAACACCTTTATATCTATCTCCTATGATCTGATCTTCAGTATGATTCAATCTTACATACCTAGGAGTTTTGGGATTTATTTGAATCTCTATTTCTTGAGCTTGTTCTTCAACATCTGTACTAACCTCTCGAGTCACTGGATTTTCCAAATCAATCTGAATCTGAGTCTGGGTTTGAACTTGTCTTCCTTGACTTTGACTTTCATCTTGATCATTTGATTCATATCTGCAAGACCTAGAATGTCCTTCTTTGCTCTCATCAACTCTAACATTTGCACTTTCAACAATCTTTTTCAATCTTTTATTAAAGAACCGGTATGCCTTGCTTTGAGTAGAGTAACCCAGAAATATCCCTTCATCACTTCTTGCTTCAAACTTGCCTAGATCCTCATCTCTTTTGATATAGCACTTACTACCAAAAAATCTGAAGTATCTCACAGTAGGAGGATGACCAAACCATAGTTCATAAGGAGTCTTACTAGAATTGCCTTTGATCTGCACTCACTTGAGAGTGTAGACAACAGTACTCACAACTTCTCTCCAATAGATTTGTGGAACATTTGCATCCATCATCATGGTCCTGACAACTTCTTGAAAGGTCTGGTTCTTTCTTTCCATGACTCCATTTTGCTGAGGAGTCCTAGGAATAGATAACTATCTTTTTATTCCATGCTTTTCACAGAATGTATCAAACTCACCGGAGGTAAACTCTCCACCTCTGTCTGATCTCAGACACTTTATTTTTTCACCAATTTCATTTTCCATCATAACCTTGAACACCTTGAACTTGTCAAGAGCTTCTAATTTTTCTTTCAAAAATGTTACCCACATCATCTGGGAGTAATCATCAATCAGAAACATAAAATATATGTCTCCTTGCACACTCCTAATTCTAGCAGGGCCACATAGATCAGTATGCACAAGTTCCAACCGTCCATTTGAAAATTGTTCTTTACTCTTGAATGAAATTTTATTTTGTTTACCTAATTGACATTCTCTACACATGCTATTAGCAGGTTTCACAAGTTTTGGAAGATCTCTCACAACCTGAGTAGAACTTATCTTGACAATGTTATCAAAATTCACATGACACATTCTCCTATGCCATAACCAACTCTGATCAATTTGAGTAATCAAACAACTTTTGCTAGTTTTATTTAAATGAAAGATGTTACCTTTAGTTTGAGTACTAGATGCAATTTTAGTTCTAGAGCTTTCCAAGATTCTGCATTTTCTATCCTTAAATCAGAGATCATAACCCTTGTCAACCAACTGTCCAACACTAAGAAGATTATGCTTCAATCCTTCCACATACAGAAAATCATTAGTGTTATTTTTAACATCAAAAGAGATAGATCCTCTACCACAGATTCTACTAGCTGAGTTGTCTCCAAATTTCATAATTCCACCTTCATATTTTTCAAAGCTTACAAACTTACTTTTATCACCTGTCATATGATGAGAACATCCACTGTCAATTACCCATTCATCCTTTTCTACAACCTGAGTAGCCAAGGCACTTCCCACATTTGCACAGCTAGCAGATTCAGTAGGCACCAGATCTTCTTCTTTGATAGCAATGAATACCCAATCATTTTTAGTGGAACCTCCATGATCAGATTCATCATTTGTGACTCCTTCTTCACTAGCTTCTTGGACATAGTAGCATTTCTTCTGAACTCTAGGTCTATTAGGGTTTGGCCTTGAACCCCTCTCCGGACACGTTGAGGCAAAATGACCAATCTTATTACAAGAAAAACATTTGAATGGCAACTTTCCTTCATACTTATCGAATCCTCTTGGCAATCTTTTGGCAAAAAGGGCTTCAAGTTTATCAAACTTGGTTTCATCACCTTCAAGATTCTTGTCCTATTGAATCTGTTAGATCTTCTTGAAGATCTTTCACCCGGATCATATTTTTGTTTTCCATGAATACTGGCTTTAAATGCAAATTCAGACTTAGGAAGAGAATCACCAAACTCACTCATTTCAAATGCTGAAAGTTTACCAACCAACTAATCCCTTGTAACAGTTGTCACATTCCTAATTTATTCAATGGCATGAACTTTATGCTTGTAGGCCAGAGATAAGGATTTGAGCACTTTGGCAACAATTTTTTATTCTTCCAATTTTCCACCAGCACACCTTATACCGCTCACAAGTTCATTCACTTTTAGCATGTAGGAGGTAATATTTTCATCTTCACTCATCCTTAAGCATTCATATCTACCCTTCAAACTTTGTATCTTGGCACATTTGACATGTTCATCACCTTCATGCAGTGTTTCCAACTTCTCCCAGATTTCATGCACAGTTTCCAATTCCAGTACATTTGTCATTTCTGTATCAAACAGGGCACTCAACAAGGCCTCTATTGCTCGAATGTTGTTCTCAACATCTTTGATTTCATCTGGAGTTGTAGGACCTTTTTCTGGAATCTTGTATTCATTATTAGTTATCAACCAGTAGGCATCTCCCATACATTGCAAATAACACTGCATGTGCATCTTCCATAGAATGTAATTTGTTCCATCAAATCTCAGACTGTCTTTCTTGTAAGTCAACATTCTGGATCTCCTCAAGCAGTCAAGCTTCTTTCAGAGGAACTTGGATCTAATACCAATTGTTGGAATTAGGCCAGACAACTGAGGGGGGAGGGTGAATTAGTTGTCCCACAAAATTAACCTTTTCTCTTTATAATCTTCTTTCACAACTTACAAACAGATTAATGATGTAAACATTAAAGCATGAAATGATAACACATGAGCAAAAACACAATTAACACACTTGACACCAAGATTTTTAATGTGGAAACCCGGTTAAGGGAAAACCATGGTGGGGGTTAACCCACGAGATTCATACCCTATTAAAAGTACTTGAAAATGGGAAGGCACTTGCCTTCGGGTGCACTGCGCAGAGCTCACTGTTCAAAAGAGGCTCACTACCTCCAAAATTTATGTTTAATACAAAAGGAATTAACTAAGAAATAGCATCTTCTTCATGCCTAGTTCAGTCTCATTGAGTGCTCATAAAACTTCTGCTCTTCTCCCAAATACTTCTTCACTATCACTTCATCCTTTACTATTCTTGTTCCTCTGCTCCTCCTCTTCTCTACTCTACCTCTGATCCTTTCTTGGGATTTGATTATTTCGCACAAGGATGATTTTCAAAAACTCAACTACATGCCTTTATATGCTTCATCAACCTTGGAATAAACATCAAGGTCGGCACTACAAGTGTCTGACTTAATGTGAATCACTAAGCTATTGACCAAACATAACTGGGAGTCAAATCTTCCTTGATCAACATGCCACACTCCATAGAAATGCTCTTAGATCATCCGCAACATGCTAGAATCATCTGGTCAGCCAAGAGTAGGAAGAATAGCAACACCAAGAAGAAAATCTTTAACAATGAGCTCGGTCTTCAATGCGGATCTCCAACACAATAGGCACACGATCTAGAGATCTCCACAAGCACATTGAATTTAAGACATCCGTACTCCTCCAAATTATCAGAATCACTTGCATTTTCTCCCAGAACCTTAAGAACGCTGTCTACCATGACTATCACACTAGAAATATTGCTTGTGGACCTCTAAACCATGAACCACTTGAGTTGATAATACACACTGACTTCCCAAACATGCCTCTAGAACCACAGATCATAATATTTTAATGCGGAGCAATCTGGACCAATTTATTGTCACTCTATCTCTTCTGAACACAGCAAAACCCGGTTCTACTCAAATGACCATAGCTTCTTCAAATCTTCATGTGGACCTCTCAAAAATTAACTGGAGCTACTTTAGATAATCCTCTACACAACCATATGGTCCACATACATTGATCTTCATTAATTTTCTCAATATCCTCAACATTCTAGTCTTCTAATAAGGCAACAAAATAGGATACAGTTGACACCAATGGAAACAAGGATATGTTGACATCAATGACAACATTGATTAGGCACATATTTGCAATAGTAGATTCCATTCTTTCTCTTGGTTGTCTGAATTTGGACCTTGCTGTAATGGCATCGACTTTTATACGGAATTCTTCTCGAACTGCCTGTAGCCCCATGACCTCGACTATGGTAGCTACAGTCATGTCAACCCACAAGCCTTTCGCTATAGCTTCCTCATTCTGGAATGTTCCTACAAACTATTGGGTAATGTCTTCATTATACTCTATTAGCTTAAGGAAATATTCCAACCACCTTGCTTTCTAAAAGATAGGCATGCAATTCTTGTCAGACAATAATGTCAAGTGAATAGTAGGATCTCTCTTGATCGGATCTCCACCCATCGTGATATCCCATGAAACTCTGCTACTGAACCTAATTCCACTCTACAAACTCAATTCCCTCAACTTAATCCCCTGTTCTTTGGAAAATTCTTCTTACCAGTCACTTGTTATCAAATGCTTTTACCAGTTGCTATTGTGCTAGCTTGTATGTTATGCGGCACAGATAGTCATAATTATGAAGGAAGAGATTTAAGATATTTGAATGTACATAAAATAATTCCTACATATACAATTTCCCCCAACTATGGTGTCATTTGTCCTCAAATGAGAAGACAAGGTAAGTGTACGGAAGAATGAGGTGAAAGAAAATGAATGGATATAATATATGAAAATAATGATGTGTGAAGTTTGAAAGCCATAAAATTAGAAGCAATAAATGTTAATTAAAGCAATATCTAGATAAATACCTTTGAGGTGATGTCTAAGTTGGAAATGTTGCATGGAAAAATGATTACATCATGGTTGGAGTTGATGTGCTTGACAAACGAGCTAGAGCGAATCACATTGATGTGATGTTGAAGAAGTGTGTGGATGGGGTGTTCAGTGGTAGTGCGACATGTAGCAGGAAGGTACAAGCTACAGTGGAAGATGACGGCATGTGGATGCCTTGAGAAAAGGTGTTACAGGTAGGAGTTGTTGCATGCACGCAATCAAAACATCAAATGAAAAGGTCCCATGTTTTGTGGCTGTGGGTGCAATAGCTACAGGTCCCGTATGTTGACGACTAGTGCAATTGCTAGATGTGGAAATATATAGGTCCCATGAAATAGTAGAGACTTTTGCTATAGGTCCCTTCAGTGAAGTGGCTGGCAGCCAAAGGAAAGCTCAACTAGATAATGGGAGTTGAGTTAATGTAGCCTGAACTCTGATTGAATTATTTGGTGTAGTGTATCTCCTTTTTTTTATGTTTTATGTTTTATTTATGTACAAAGAGCATAGAAATCAAACTTGATGTTGTAACATAGTCAAGTTGGTAGCTTGACATGTTGTTGGAATGTTGTGATCATCTGTAACTTTGCTGCAGGCCTCATCTGAGGCAAGCTGCCATGGAACTTCGTTATCCACATCTGCCCTTAATTGTTGTAGGAATGTAGCTTTATTCAAAGGCTTCTTATATAATTTCAATCTGTGTTCATTAACCATCAGGGAGAATCTAACTGGGTGAATTGTGGTTAATTGGACTACACCATTGGGAAAAACTTCCTTGATTTCATAAGGGCCTAACCATCTAGTCTATAATTTTCCCTTATGATCTTTATACCTGGAGTCATACAGGAGTGGCCAACCACCTACCTAAAAGTCCTTGGTTTTGATATACTGATTATGCCATTTGAATCTCTATTTTTGTACTATTTCAGTGTGATGAATTGCTTCAATTATTAATTCTTCCAAGGCATTAAGCTAGTGTAACCTTTCCTTTTGAGTTGTTGATAGGTGTTGTCATATTTTGCCCAGCCTAAAATATTCTAGAATCCCTCCTTCTATTAGAAAAATCTGATCAAAGATAGCCTAAATAGGAGGTAAAACCCAAATCCTTCAAAATCCAATGAATTCCCTTGCAAAAATCCCCAAAATTTCATGTGGAGAATTCTCTCAGAAAACCTAGAAAAACCCAAAAAAATCTAGGCCATTGCCTTAGTTTTTCACCTACTTTTAGCCTTTATTGGCAAAAGTTCAGGGTCTTGAACTTTCAAAAAACCAAAAAGAAAATTGACCAAGGCATTGGTAAAGGTTTTCTCCCTTTGGTCAGCAATTTTCATATTTTGTGAACTCTTCTCTGAGTTCACTTTTCTTCAGGTTCATTGATTTGTCGATTTGCCAACAACAGGCAGGTGAGCGAACTTCAAGATTTGGCTAAGTCATGAAGGAAGAAAGGTTTTCCTTTATCGGTGAACTTCACAATGTATGAACTTTTTCAAAGTTTGAATCTTCAGTGGTTCACCAATTGGGCAGTTTTTTGACAGAAGGGAAAGGGGTGCACTTCATCAAAAATTGCCTAAGGCATAAGACAGGTAAGGGATGCCTGATTGACAATGTTCTAAAAATTTGAACTCTTCAAAAGTTCAAAAATCTCTTGGTTCATCGACAAGGCAAATCATCGACATGGTAAGGAGAAGGAGATAGGGTTCGGCATGGGCAAGCTTCCCTGACATAGGAAGAATTTGTTTGAAATTAGCTAAGTAAAGAAATGGCAAACATTTACCTTGTCAGCAAAGTGATGGTTTGGTGAACCAAAGGTTCACTGATTGGCGACTTTGCCGACATCATGAAGAAAGCTGGCCAAGTTCCACAAAGGATAAAATCGTTGATAAAGGTGAGGAGAGGGGACAACTAGGCAAGGTTCAAAAAATGTGACTTTTTCCAAAAAGGCAAAAAACCAAGCTTGGTTTGAACTTTGAAGAATTCGCCGATAAGGCAAAAATGGCTAAGAGAAAGGTCAAATCGGTAAATCAGCTAAGGGGAGAACTCATTAGCTAGTTCCAAATTTCTTAGGTTTGCTGACAGGGAAAAAGGATGATAAAAGGAAATGCAAGTGCCGATAGGAAAAGGAAAGTTCAGTAACGGGACACTTTTGCCGACAAGGCAAAAAGAGAGTTCACCAAAATAAAGTTTTACCGATAAAGAGGCCAAGGTTCGTCAAGGGGAACTTTCATTGATAAAGCAAAAGTGAAAGAATAGAATGGTTTGGCAAAGTAACATTTTGCTAATAAAGATGAAAGTAAGACCGAAAAGCAATCTCAGTTCAGGAAAGTTATTTTTTGACGATTGTATACGCCTAAAAATGACACGACTCGGTCTAAATTAATATTCTTAATATTTATTTCATTCTAATTCTTCTATCAATAAATAAATAAACAAATTTATTTATTTGATTCATATTCCTCTAAGTTAATTAAATATCAAAATATTTAATTACCTCTTCTAAAGTCAAAATTAAATAAAATCCTTTATTTAATTAAATTCTTCCAAATAATTAAATAATTCTTAATTACTTAATTAAGTCAAATCATTCTTCCAAATTTAAAAAAATCAATTAAATTTATTTAAATCCTCTCAGTCTCTAAGAATAAAATATAATAAAATATTTTATTTATTCTTCCAAATCATGTACAAACAATTAAATAAACCTATTTATTTAATTTTCTTTCTTATCTTCTAATTCTTCAAAAAACTTCCAAATCTTCTAAAAATAAGTCTTCTTCTTCATGCACACACAATTAAATAATTTATTATTTAATTTCTCTCAAATCATGCAAAAGTAAATCACAAGTTGAGTTATCTATTCAATCAACCTTAGTTTTATCAATATCTCTTAAATTAGAAAAAAGCTTTCTAATTTATGAAAAGAAAATCTTATCTTCAATAAAAGAAAGCAGTTAACTCAAACAAGACATCTTTTGTGTGACACATGTCTTATTATTCGCTCACATTCCTCAACCATTCCCAACCATTGATCTTCTCATTTTCTCTATACCGTTGATCTTCTCTCTTTCAAGTCTATAAATTGAACCCAATTCTTCCATTTCATTCATCCAAGCTTTAAGTAAACTTACTTTGTAGGAATCACACCATGCCTTTGGCACCAATTCCTTCATTTCTTGCGATCAAACTTGTTACTACACACTACTATCATTGTTGTGAAGCTCATCTTCATGGTGAAACTATCATAGCCATTCCCATTTGACATCTTGGAATCATAGCAAGGAAGTGGACCTTCTAAGGGCCATATTCATAAACAAGATCATTTGTGATAGGCGATCAATGGAAGCTGAGAATTAAAGGAGGTTTGCTTTGTATTGTTCATTGTTTGATTGATCTCTTTTGTTGATTATTTCATTGAGTTTTGGGTATCATTGATATTTATATATTGATTATTCATTTAGATCCAATTTTCCCTTAACATTTTTGGCACCCACCATGGGGCCTTGCCTTGATTTAACCCAAAAACTAAGTTTTTGTGTGTTAGGAAATCGTACACAAGAGGTATCTATACATCTGACCCATTCTAACATGCATCTAATGTCTGTTTCGGCACATCTGATCTTTCGGCGCATACAGTCTCTATTTGGGCGCATCTAACCTCTAAGACAATGTATTTACTAATTCTATGCATCTATTCCATCCTGCAACGCATCTGTTCCATCCTACAGCGCATCTGTTCCATCCTGCTACGCATCTGTTCCATCCTGCTGTGCATCTATTTTGCAGTGAACTTTTAGAACATTGATTCTATGCATTTGATCATTCTTTTTGCTTATATGTCCTCTGATTCAACGCATCTGTCAATCTATGCATATGACCTCTGTTTCTGTGCATATGAGCTCTGAATCAACGCATCTATCAATCTACGCATATGACCTCTGTTTCTGTGCATATGATCTCTAATTCTATGCATCTATAAAACTACACATATAACCTCTATTTCTATGCATATGAGCTCTGTACCTGCGCAGCTAATTCTGACATTGACTTTTTGAGTTTTCTTGTGGTTTTGCTAACACTAACACTTTTTCATAGGAATATTCTTTGATCTACTTGTAGGCTAGGTACTGGTTTAGTCATATAGCTGTATTTGTTAACCCACTTCGATTTCTAAAAGGAAAGCAAATGGATGCTCATGCAAATCTCACGTAGTCTTAACTAGAAGGGTGGTAACTGAATCATTGCTATATTGCTATCTTTCAAAGTTAGACACATTGCTATCTTGGTAAAATTGAACCATTTCTATCTTGTTATCACTTCAAAGTTAACAAATCATTGCTATCTTGGTAAAATTAAACCATTGCTACCTTGTTATCACTTCAAAGTTAATAAATTTTTGTGCGTGCCCAAGCAGATAGCTCATTTAGTCTTTTTCATTTTAACTAGGGGAAAAGAACCACTGTCTTTCATGTTTTGGGAATGATACTAGGCCTATGCTCTCCCCTATCTTGGGTGACCAAAATGCCAGACATATCATTTTCACATGTGTTAAACCTTTAGAGGGGCCTACTCTTGGATATCATTCATCCAAGTAGGAATGACCCTAAGTGGTAATAGGCTAAACGCCAAGCCCTACCAATCCAATCCACTATAAATAAATTGTGTTTGGAGCAAAATATTCAAACAACGAGTGCAGTTGTGTTATACCAACAGCCAACCTCCCCTAAAACCCTCCAAGGTGCAACCTTTGTAGGCTAGGAGACTCCATAATGGAGAGTAGTGTTGCCACATGTATAACCACTCGAACGGTTGCCTTCATTAAACACCTTTTGTTCTAGTGGCCAAAAACCCCTATAATCCATTTGAAGCCTAGGATTGTACTTGCTTTTCTTTTTAGTCCAAAAAGAGTCAAAAAATCACACAAAAAAAAACCATGAAAACATTCTTTGTGTTTGCTATGTCTTCTTGCCATAAATAGAGAAAATCAAATAAAAAAGAGACCATTTTGCAACAAAGAGACCAAAAACATCAGAAAAATTACCAAAAATTTGCAAAAACATTGAAAAAAAAACCAGAGCTGCACATTTGTGATCTGAAGCTGCACATTTGAGATGACTTTCTACTCATTTACACCGACTTGCCACGCTTTTATCACCTATTTCTATGCATCTGACCTTTACCAGTACTGCGCATCTGTGTCGACTGTCTGTGTATTTATCCTTTTCTACTACGCATCTGTTCCTACGCATGCGTGATAGTGAGCACTTCCACATACTTTGAGAGAAACTTTTCAACCTTTCTGGGTACCCATTTTGGTCTTGTGTCAGCTTCTAAGGATATGACAACCGAATTAGAATAGCTTGCTCAAGAACTCAAATACCTGAAATTGTAATTAACCTTAGACACCTCACTCCAAGGTTGTATAGCAATTGCTCAAGAACTCCAAGTCATACAACAACACTTTGCAATCTTACAAGCTGAACAGGCCAGTACTAGCTACGCCTCATCCTAAAATCATTCATTCTTTGCCCGTCTTAATGATACTCATGACAAGGAAAGCACCACCTCAGGTTGGAAATCGTATACCACTCTGTCTACTAGTCTTCCCTCACCATCTCCTATAACACATGGCCCAAAGCATACTAATCCTACCATGGAGAACTCTAAGTCCACCTATCCATTACCTCACTCCTCTACCTATACACCTACCAATGATGTGATCCAAGGGCTACTAGCAGAGAGTCAACCACATCCCCAAATTCTGGTCCTTGACCTTATCAAAGATTCTTCCAATGCTATGTCAAATCCTACAACCTCATCATGTAGTCGACAACCCCTTGAGCTTATTGAAAAACCTCCTACCATGAACCAAAGTCAAGGTCTGTCATACCTTCATGTTGTTGACCAAAGTCCTATCCAAGAGGCCTCTACCTCCAGTTCAATTCAAGAACACCAAGTGTTGTGTCAAGAGCACACTTTAGAGCATGTGGAAACATCAACCCCTTGTCTAAATCAAGATCAAAGCACTCCCATTCGACCCATGCATAACCTCTATCTTTTCGATGATCCTATACCTATACATGAGCAAGAGATCCAATTTCCAGCCATGCATAACCTATATCTTTTCCATGATCAAGATACTACCTTTGATGAAGAAGCTATCCATGAGCAACTTGATCCTATACATGAGCTAGAGATCCAATTTTGGCCCCTCCATAACCTATATCTTTTCTATGATCAAGATATTATCGTTGATGAAGAACCTATACAAGAGAACATTAATCCCATCACACTAAATCCTATCTATGATCAAGATCCCATCTATGATGAAGAGCCTATCTATGATCAAGCAGACCATGATGATCCTCTTAGTCCACTTTATGCATTCCATGGTCTTGAGCTTATAACCCCATCTAGTCCTATCCAAGATCCAACAACTTCCACTTCCCTTGATGAGACACTTGCCTCCCAAGCAAGCATAGAAGATCAAACCAAAAATACTCCTCCGCCATCCATTATTGACCATACTGCAAATCCCCCACCATGTATCCTTGGTCTTACTGCCTTCATTCATGAGTGTTCCTCCTTAGAACACCAGCCATCATTATCCTCTATCCCACCTTCTTCATCCAATAAGAAACTTGTTTCTAGTGTTCCACCTACACATAATCCCGCTGTCCACTGCATACTCCAACATATGAACTATCAAGGTAAAGGCTTAGGCCTTCACGAACAAGGTATTTTGGAGCCCGTCCATGTTAATGTTCCTTCTTGTTCATATGGACTTAGATACATACCCCAAGGTGAACAAACTCAAGATGCAGGTACTTCCTCCATGCCTTCTAAATCCACCACTTTCCATCGTACATCCTTTCATATCCCCAAAACGTATGTCACCATTCCACCTCCATCATCATACAATTGTCAAAAGCATGTGACCATACACCTTCCACCATCCAATCTACCTCCGCTACTTCCAACTCCTAATATCCCTCCATGTATGCTACCACCACTTCTTCCAACACCTTATCCATCCATCTATGAATCTTCTAACAAACCTAATCATGACCAAATGATGCACATGTTGTCTAAATAAAGAAATTCCTCAAACTCCACTTCCACCATCTCTAGAGAATTCAACCATAAAAATCTGGATGCCTCTACCTATCAAGTCAAAAATCCTAAGAGTCCTCATGAACTAGGATACAAAAGCCAAGAATCAAAGAAGCATCCTTCTCAAGAGCTAGATACACCCCCACACCTATATGCCAAACTGAAAAAGGTGTGGATCCGCATCCAACAAATGATTACCTCCGAAGCTGCACAAAAATTGCATACACCCAAGCCCATACCTTCACATGTACTATCTAAAAGAAAAATGGCTTGGGTACCTAAGTAAAAATCTATCAAGTCAAATAAGGCATCCACCTCTCAAGAATCTCAACCATCCACTTTCTCCCATTCTATCCAAAAGTCTCAAATTCTTTCATCCCACATGACAAGCAAAACTCAGAAAAATACTCAGTCTATGTGGATCCCTACATGCCTAAGTCATTCATCCACAAGCAAAAGTCTTTGTTGCTTCGTACACTGCTTTCCCATCACCAACTTCAATGTTTATCATGGTATGTGTAACCGTTGGTCATGATTCCCTTCCATCTCACAAACCATTTCACATACCTCCATCTCCCCTTCCTTCCACTATTATCCTACATATCTTCTCCATCCTACTCCCATGGTCCATGCTTTTGCATAAGCCTTCCCTCCATATTTTGCATCATCATCCACTATCGCACCCTTCCATAAACCGTTATCTACCATTCTCCATCTCACTTTCATGCAATCCCCTACCAACATCTATGAGAACACTTGACCTTGTCTATGCGACAACATCCATCTAGTAGGACTATCACATCTCACGGAACTAGATACTTGAGTCTCTCCCTTCCATATCCACCTTCTCCCATCCAACTGTTTCAAAAAAAAAAGGAAAAGAAAAGAAAAATCCCTTCATCCAACGGTGAAAATCTGGCAAACAGGTGCCTTGGATAAGTACCATGATGAAAACTTGGCAAACAGGTGTCGTGTGTAAGTTGATCTTCTACATCACCTACACTTGGGGGCACCTTGTCTCATCAGCCTATCACTCTTCTCCTAATAGTTTCTTTCCATTTTATTTCCTATCCTATCCTTCTATTCATTGCATACCTATACTGTCCAGTCTATCTATCCTAATCTTCAATTCCTCTATTTTTGGTCTTGATAAAGATTAGGGGCACAATGTTAACAAATTCTTTAGGTGTCTCTTGACATACCTTATCCCTCCAAGTCATGCAAATCCTTCATTATCCTCTTATCCTCCTATCGTCTTAAGCATTTGCATGAAAAATCCTAAGTATTCTACTTACAATGGGGCACGTTATTCCTATGCAACATAGTCCTCGGAGATCACATCCTTAGTTTCTTGTATCTACACATTTGTGGCCACTATTTTCCATCCCTCTACCTATCTGTGGTGTTTCCTTGTCATCAGTGTCTAGCATTAAGGCTATCCATAATGTTGTCTTATCCTATCATGGCTTGATACTCTATCTCTTATGTCACCTTATCAACTAAGGTCTTATCCAGTATCCCATCCGCAGTGTCAGCCTAGTGTAGTGTCTATCGTCAGTATCATAGGGTCAACCCCGAACTACGTTGCCTCTGCGTTGTCACATAGGCAAGGCCATTTTCAATGTGCCCTCGAGGCTCCACCTTCCCATCCATCCCATTTCTTGTCATCTATCCTCTATTCCATCCATGGTCGAGGTCCCTGAATTACGTTGCCTCTGCGTTGTCACGTAGGCAAGGCCATTTAGCAATGCACCCTCGAGGCACTAGGTCAGTCCCTTAGGGTCTATTTTACCAAGCATGCATGCAAGCACAAGCAAGTGCCTGTTTCCAAAGCAGAAATCTTGATGCAAGACCCTAACCTATCCAACACAGAGTCAGCAAGTACCTAAATCACTCTAAATGATTTTACCTAAATTATGGCAAGAAACAAACACATCTAAATGCAAAAATATTTTGTGGTTATGATTAGGTTAGGTTACAGGCATCTTGATTTTTATTATCATGTCTTTCTATGCTACTCAAGGATGCCAAAAGATAGAGATGCTATGATGGGGGCATGATTATTTTCTTTGTTTTGTTGTTTGTGGATTAAACTTTAGTAATGTGATGCCTTGTCTAATGACATGATTGGTAAAAGATCATCGAGGACATCAAAGGTCTAACATGAAAGGGGGCAATCCTTGTCTGTTGATACACAAGAAATACTCAGGTCATCTTGGTTCAATTATACCTTGATGCTTGTATTTTCTTACAACATTTTAAAAGCCCAATGATGAAATAAGCACTTCAAAATACTTGCAATATCAAGATGGCAAAAATCTATTTACATTCCATATCCATAACATATCCATTTGCATTCCATATCCATACTCATACCGTATCTAGTTGCATTTCGCATCCATATCCCATGCAATGAAGATCCAAAAATGCAAAGTATCAATACAAATAAAAGCTTGTGAGTCCTTTTGTCGCGTCATTCTTCTATCAATCAAAATTTTATCTATCGTTGTGATCCATTCTTCTCAATCTGGTCAGTCTGAGTAGTGATCCAGATGCAAGGTCCATCCTTAATCCATACCAATCAAGTCAAGTCAATCTTGCACAAATGATCCAATCACAATCAGTGGTCTTGATCCTTGTCTGGTTGTAAACCAACTCAATCAATTATAATCTATCAATTGTCTTATACATGATGTTGCATTGTCGAAATCAGACCAATACACATGTCTTACATGACACATTTCATTTCCTGAAACCAAACACTATCCTTTGTGTTGCTCTAGGGATCCATTGCTCCCCGCCATGACAACACGCCTGCCATGTTGGTCTAGGGATATATCGTTCCCCGCCATGACAACAATGTCGTATATCATTGGTTTACCACTTGACAGTGGCAGTACCTTATTTGTTCTTGTATCATTTGTGCATACTTGCTTGCTTGCTTGTGTGTGTTATCATTCTATCTTGCATAGCATATCATTTAGCTCTTTCTTCACCGGCTTCTTCGTGAGATTGTCTGTCTCACGCCTTCTACCTTTTTCCCATCTAATCTCCTGAGGGGGCATCCTACCATTGTTAAACCTGTACCAGGGGCAAACTAAGACATGTTTCATTATCAAAAATATATTCTTTGAAACAACGTGATAAAACACATTTCTTCAAAGAGGGGCAAAATGTATACGCCTAAAAATGACACGACTTGGTCTAATAAATATTCTTAATATTTATTTCATTCTAATTCTTCTATCAATAAATAAATAAACAAATTTATTTATTTGATTCATATTCCTCTAAGTTAATTAAATATCAAAATATTTAATTACCTCTTCTAAAGTCAAAATTAAATAAAATCCTTTATTTAATTAAATTCTTCCAAACAATTAAATAATTCCTAATTATTTAATTAAATCAAATCATTCTTCCAAATTTAAAAAAATCAATTAAATTTATTTAAATCCTCTCAGTCTCTAAGAATAAAATATAATCAAATATTTTATTTATTCTTCCAAATCATGCACAAACAATTAAATAAATCTATTTATTTAATTTGCTTTCTTATCTTCTAATTCTTCAAAAATCTTCCAAATCTTCTAAAAATAAGTCTTCTTCTTCATGCACACACAATTAAATAATTTATTATTTAATTTCTCTCAAATCATGCAAAAGCAAATCACAAGTTGAGTTATCTATTCAATCAACCTTATTTTTATCAATATCTCTTAAATTAGAAAAAGGCTTTCTAATTTATGAAAAGAAAATCTTATCTTCAATAAAAGAAAGCAGTTAACTCAAACAAGATAGCTTTTGTGTGACACATGTCTTCTTCTTATTCGCGCACATTCCTCAACCATTCTCAACCATTGATCTTCTCATTCTCTCTATACCGTTGATCTTCTCTCTTTCAAGTCTATAAATTGAACCCAATTCTTCCATTTCATTCATCCAAGCTTTAAGTAAACTTACTCTGTAGGAATCACATCGCCCCTTTGGCACCAATTCCTTCATTGCTTGCAATCAAACTTGTTACTACACACTACTATCATTGTTGTGAAGCTCATCTTCATGGCGAAACTATCATAGTCATTCCCATTTGACATCTTGGAATCATAGCAAGGAAGTGCACCTTTTGAGGCCCATATTCATAGACAAGATCATTTGTGATAAGTGATCAATGGAAGCTGAGAATTAAAGGAGGTTTGCTTTGTATTGTGCTTTGTTTAAATTGACCTTCTTTGTTCATTATTTCACTAAGTTTTGGGTATTATTGATATACTGTATTGATTATTCATGTTTACTCTAATTTTCCCTTAACAACAATAAGGCAGAAAAGATGATGCTTCGCTAAAGGTTCAAAAAAGTTTAAGTTTGCCAATAAAGGCAAACATAGAGCGATAAGGAAGCTTCAACAAATGAGGGATTTGTCGATAGAGAAGTGAAAAAAGAAAGGATGTAAGGTTTGGCAAAATTGACTTTTGCCGATAAGGAAGCAAAGTTTAGGAAAAGCCGATTTCGCCGATAAGGGTGAATTAGAGAGAAAGCTTCCAAGGTCCAAAATAGAGGAACTTTGTCAACAGTGAGTAAATGGCCAAAGACGATGGTTCAAAAAAATGAGATTTTATCAATAGGATAGGGATAAGTTTTGAAGGTTGATAATTTGTCGATAAGGCAAAAAATGGTGCTAGCATGGTCTATGAAGGTGAGAAAATAAACGAAAATGAAGCCTGATAGTTCCATAAGCAATGAACTCACCAGTCAAGGAAAAATTAAACGCAGGTAATTCAAAGTGTAGAGAGGCGCCATGTAAGTGTAAAAAGGTACAACACGTTGAAGTGTTTTAAAAGCTTCCCTCTCCCTAAAATCACACCATTTCTTAGGGAGGGTACTCAACAATTCTGCAGGCTAGGGGCGAATGGGAGCAGTTGGAATAGTGAAACTCTTCAAAGCTGTAGTACAAATCAAGTTGTAGGGTAGAGTTGCAGGGACAAAGGAAACACTTTCATCCTTCCCTCATAAATGCGTCTGGCATCCATGCATGCAGGCAATCTCTTTTGTAGGCTTGGAGGCTTGTCAGAGGCGTGGTCATTATCCCAATTCGTAGGTTTTTCAATAGATTTTCAAGGTTAGAAATTTAATGAAAGTGTGGGTTGTCCTAGGCAATTAACCAGTTACAACATCCACTATAGCAGAAGAAAATAAAATATTATAAATACATTTGAATATAATGTATTTCTATTAGTTGTTCTTTTAGGCTATTGCAGGTTGGAGAATTCTTGTAATTAGACCTCTTTAATGTAGTTGCATGAACCAGTTGGATTTGATGTACTGTGCTCAACACAGAGCCTTTGATGTCTCCAATTTGTTGGTTCATCCATGAATGTAACTGATTATTCCATATCTATTTATTTTGCATCATTCTCTTCTTTGTAATGGTTATTTGGCCTCTATAATCAATATAAACTGACATTTTGCCTCCCTCATCATTCTTGCACCGTGTCTACTTTTTGGATTAATGTGAGCCGTGTATTATGGATTAAATGGTGGGTAAGTGCAAGAAGATGGGGGGCCAAAAAGGGGTCTTAAGTGGCCACTTTTTTTTTTCTGAAATAAGGAAATACTGGCCTTGGATGAGAAATTGAGCATAGTTACACTCAAAATTTGGAGATGCAACCAAAACAATGTTCGTAGTGCTCTGAGTCTACTTTCTAAACTACTATTTTTTTTTTGAAAATGACATAGATTAAGGGGTTCAAAAGAGGGAGCCATAGAAATTGGTGTTGTTTCTGTCAAAAAAACATAACATAGCATGTTTTGTGGCTCCCTCAAAAGGTCAACTTTTTTTTGGTATTTTTAAAATCACTTTGGTGAGAAATTAGCTGATAGCATGTAGTTTATGCCCAATTTTTCTAATAATTTTTTGATGAATATTTGATTTTTTACTAATTTTCAAAGTGGACACATCCTAAAAAATAGAATTTTGGTCGTGCTACCCCTATAAATTTTGAAAACTAATTAAAAATTATTTTTTTCTTTTTGAATATTTGTAGAATGGAGTCTAGTTTCTAAATATGTAATTTTTTTGAAATTTCAATGAATGGTTAATTTACAATGAAAAAAAGACCGAACAGTGGTTTTGCCCAAAAACGGACACACAAACAAAAGAAATTAAAGATGAAAGGCTTAACATTGTTAAAATTTGAAAAAAATCACATCGTCAAATAGCTAAGAGAAAGCCTAACATTACCCAGGTGTTCGATTTGTTTGATGTTGAAACACGTGCAAATCTTGGGGTTAGCACGAATGAAATTATGTGAAATCTTGAAGAATCTGGAAAAACATGTCTGTGACTATTCAAAAAGCACTCCAAGCCTTCAGGTTGGAAATCCAAAGCAAATCCCAAGCCCAAGGCTTGGGATTCCCAAAGCAAGACATAACGCGAGCGCGTTATAACGCGCTCACGTTATGTTTTTCTTTACATTTTTCCTTTTCCGCAAGTCTGTTGTTTGTCATGTTTGACATAACATGAGCACATTATAACACGCTCGTGTTATGTTCCCCTTAAATTTTTTTATGTTCAAGGCTATTAATCATGTATGTATGTATGTATGTATGTATGCCTATATGTATGTATGTATGTATGTATGTATCTATGTATGCCTACATGTATGTATGTATGTATCTATGTATGCCAATATGTATGTATGTATGTATCTATGTATGCCTATATGTATGTATGTATAGTGTCGAGGGCAGAGGAGGGTAGAGATGGGAGTGAGCTAGATAGGGGAGGAGAGGGGTGGATAAGGATTGAGTGATTAAGGTTTAAGGTTGAGGGTTGAGCATTTAGGGATAGGATTTAGAGTTTAGGGATAAGGGATTAGAGTTTAGGACCTTGAGGGATTAGAGTTTAGGGTTGAGGCTTTAGGGATAGCGTTTAGGGTTAAGGGTCGAGGGATTACGTTTAAGGTAGAGTGTTGAGGGTAGAGGGATTAGGGATTAGGGTTTAGGGTTGAGACTTTAGGGATAGCGTTTATGGTTAAGGGTCGAGGGATTAGGTTTAAGGTAGAGTGTCAAGGGTAGAGGGATTAGGGATAGGGTTTAGGGTTGAAGGTTTAATGATTTAGGGTTGAGGCTTTAGGGATGAGGGTTAAGAGATTAGGGTTTAAGATATAGTGTCGAGTGTCAAGCATGTAGGGATAGATTTTAGGGTTCAAGTTTTAAGGTTTAAGGGTCGAGGGATCAGAGTTAAGGGTTGAGAGGTTAGGGTTTGACATTGAGGGTTGAGTACATTGAGGTTCGAGGGTTAAGGGTTTCGAGATAGGGTTGAGGGTTGAGGGTCGAGGGATTAGGGTTAAGGGATAGGGCTGGAGGGTTTAGGGATAAGGGATTAGGGTTTAAGGTATAGTATCGAGCCCGTTGAGGGTCTAGGAATAGGGATAGCATTTAGGGTTTAGGGATGAGGGATTAGAGTTGAGGGATGACGGATTAGGGTTGAGGGATTAGGGTTTAAGGTATAGTGTTGAGGGTTTAGGGATAGGGTTTAGGGTTGAGGGATTAGAGTGAAGGGTTGAGGGATTAGGATTTGATGTTGAGGGTTGAGGGTTGAGGGTTTAGGGTTTAGGGATAGGGTTGAGGGTTGAGGGATCAGAGTTAAGCGTTGAGGGATTAGGGTTTAATGTTGAGGGTTGAGGGTTGAGATTTGAGGGTCAAGGGTTTAGGGACATGGTTGAGGGTCAAGGGATTAGGGTTAAATTAGAGTGTGGAGGGTGTAAGGATTAGGGATAGGGTTGGAGGGTTTAGGGATAAGGGATTAGGGTTTAAGGTATAGTATCGAGTATGTTGAGGGTAGGAATAGGGATAGCATTTAGGGTTTAGGGATGAGGGATTAGAGTTGAGGGATGATGGATTAGGGTTGAGGGTTGAGGGATTAGGGTTAGGGATAAGGTTTAGGGTTGAGGGTTGAGGGATTAGGGTTTAAGGTATAGTGTTGAGGGTTTAGGGATAGGGTTTAGGGTTGATGGATTAGGGTTTAGGGTTGACGGATTAGCATTTAATGTCAAGGTTAGGGTTAGAGTGTCAAGGGTAGAGGGATTAGGGATAGGGTTTAGGGTTGAAGGTTTAAGGATTGAGGGTTGAGGCTTTAGGGATGAGGGTTTAAGGCTTAAGATATAGTGTCAAGTGTTGAGGGTGTAGGGATAGGGTTTAAGTTTTAAGGGTTAAGGGTTAAGTGATAGGGATTAGGGTTTAAGGTATAGTGTTGAGGGTTGATGGTTTAGGGATAGGGTTTAGGTTTGAGGGATTAGGGTTTAGGGTTGATGAATTAGGGTTTAATGTTGAGAGTTGAGGGTTGAGGGTTGAGGGTTGAGGTTGAGGGATAGGGTTAATGGTCAAGGGATTAGGGTTAAATAAGAGTGTCGAGGGTAGAGGGATTAGGGTTTAAGGTATAGTATCGAGCCCATTGAGGGTCTAGGAATAGGGATAGCATTTAGGGTTTAGGGATGAGGGATTAGAGTTGAGGGATGACGGATTAGGGTTGAGGGTTGAGGGATTAGGGTTTAGGGATAAGGTTTAGGGTTGAGGGCTAAGGGATTAGGGTTTAAGGTATAGTGTTGAGGGTTTAGGGATAGGGTTTAGGGTTGAGAGATTAGAGTGAAGGGTTGAGGGATTAGGATTTGATGTTGAGGGTTTAGGGTTTAGGGATAGGGTTGAGGGTCGAGGGATCAAAGTTAAGGGTTGAGGGATTAGGGTTTGACGTTGAGGGTTGAGGGTTGAGGTTCGAGGGTCAAGGGTTTAGGGATAGGGTTGAGGTTCGAGGGATTAGGGTTAAACTAGAGTGTGGAGGGTATAAGGATTAGGGATAGGGTTGGAGGGTTTAGGGATAAGGGATTAGGGTTTAAGGTATAGTATCGAGTTTGTTGAGGGTTTAGGAATAGGGATAGCATTTAGGGTTTAGGGATGAGGGATTAGAGTTGAGGGATGACGTATTAGGGTTGAGGGTTGAGGGATTAGGGTTTAGGGGTAAGGTTTAGGGTTGAGGGCTAAGGGATTAGGGTTTAAGGTATAGTGTTGAGGGTTTAGGGATAGGGTTTAGGGTTGAGGGATTAGAGTGAAGGGTTGAGGGATTAGGATTTGACGTTGAGGGTTTAGGGTTTAGGGTTTAGGGTTTAGGGATAGGGTTGAGGGTTGAGGGATCAAAGTTAAGGGTTGAGGGATTAGGGTTTGACATTGAGGGTTGAGGGTTAAGGTTCAAGGGTCAAGGGTTTAGGGATAGGGTTGAGGGTCGAGGGATTAGGGTTAAAGTAGAGTGTGGAGGGTATAAGGATTAGGGATAGGGTTGGAGGGTTTAGGGATAAGGGATTAGGGTTTAAGGTATAGTATCGAGTCTATTAAGGGTTTAGGAATAGGGATAGCATTTAGGGTTTAGGGATGAGGGATTAGAGTTGAGGGATGATAGATTAGGGTTGAGGGTTGAGGGATTAGGGTTTAGGGATAAGGTTTAGGGTTGAGGGTTGAGGGATTAGGGTTTAAGGTATAGTGTTGAGGGTTTCTGTCATCAAATATAGATTTATGGGTTTGATTATATTGATTGCCTCTCTAGTTTTGGGGTGTGGATGTTTTGGAATCAATCAGGAAGTCTTCAGGACACTTTTGGAAGTGGATTGGAAATCGCTTGACAGAACCCCTGCTATTTATGCTTGGATAAGGATTTGTCACAAACTAGAACTTCTGCTTCCAAAGAAGATCTGTCTTTCTTCCTCGATGGCCATTTTCTATCAAGAACTTGATTATGAGGGCTTGCCCCTTCATTGTTATGCCTATCATATGGCGGAGCATCAGGCAAGCTCTTACAGGAAACAGGAAAAGTTCTCCCTCAAAAACCTTGTGGTCATTCAAGTTTGAAGGGGAAGGTTTGGAAAGGGATGTGATCAATCTATAGCAAGACAAAACGTGAGCGCATTTTGTCTTGCTATAGAAATGGTAAACAAATGTTGACCCTCGTGATCCAGGCCCACATGCTATGTTTTCATACTGATTCTATGCATGCTCTGACAAAAAAGAAGTGCTTTCATGCTGTTGGGAAGTTCACATGCACATTTGACACATTGTACCACCTTTGCATGATCTTTCCACCACCTTTTCTACTTTGCCAACTTGAGAAGGAGGAAATAACATAGTTTTCACACCAAGTTTGATATATATCTATTCAAGTTTCAATTTTTGTAGTGTTGCAATGTTAATTGTGATTCAATTTTAGGAATTTAACATCATAGATTGGTTAATAGTATTGTTGTTAGTAATTATATTTGAGTGTTATTCAATTTAACATTGAAAAGGAAGCAAGTGGTGAAAAACTCAAATTGTTGAGGAGTTTGATGCAAGAAGAAAAAAACACTACATAATTGGGTACTCTCTCCATTTGAATCTTCATTTTTTAGGTATGTCAAGTCTTTACATGCATGTTCTTTACATTTTCCTTATTTCGGATTGAATTACTTTATCATGCTTTATCATACATGTTTAAAATAGACACATTCCCAATTAAGAAAGTAGCCTACAATCTCACATGATGCCATGTATATTTTCTACACTTGGGCTTTTTAATAATTATGTGTAATAAACAGACCTTAACATACCATGATGTCAAACTATACAAGAATAAATCCTTACAACATAATAAAAATACAATCCCACTATTATCTTGTATTCATTTCTTAGGAACTAATATTGGTCTCCTTATAATGCTACAGACAAATTCTCCATCATGCTAAGGAAACGATCAAGAATTAAACCAACACAGGAAGAGATAGAAGCTAAGAATGCAAAGAAAGTAGTGGCTATGAGGGAACTTCATGAGAAGAGGAAATTGGAAACGATAAATGAAGACACACCAATTGAAGAGGAACCACAACCATCACAAAGAGATATGGTATTGGCGGCACAAAGAGAACTAATGCAAAAACTTTGTGGTACAAGAGATTTGAATACCATAGTTGGAGACACGTCCTCTACCGCAAGTCAACATGTTGGGACACCATCTACCACATCTCAAGTTGAGAGTACATCATCACTCACATGTGATGAAGGAGGTACGCCATCGTTCCCACCTCAACCTCAAGGTATGTCATCTATTCCATCTTCGATCGAAGGTATGCCATCTAACCCATCTCATTTAAATATTGATGAAATTCCTAATGTTGAGATGAATTTACCTAACTTAACACCACCTAGAATTTTGCATAGAAAGCCAAAGTATTTGATTGATATTGATGAGAATATTTTGCAGCCAATGGAAGGTAAGATTCCAAAACGCACTTGTAGAAGATATGCTAATAAGATTTGGAGATTGTTCTTTGAAAAGTTAAATGAGACTGTAAGATGTCAACTATTCGTAGAAATGATGTGAAGTATAAAGTATAGGTCTACCATGAAGATTCTTGGGTTGAGAGCATCAGAGGCTTCAAGTGAAAAATCTATTGTCAAGAATCTAATGAGTGCATATGAGAGTGTGGGTAACACCTCACGCACAAAAGATAATAATGCAACATGGCATGTGATTACATCAACTATAGTAAGTAGTCAAATGAGGAAAGCTTGTCTCATTAGAAATACGAGTCAAGAATTGAGAATTAAGAGGAAAAATTTATCAAGAGCCGTTGGAAGACGCCAAAGAATTGAGGACACTAATGCCAATGAATTATGGGTGTTCTCGGGGAGACTACCATGAAAAGATAAACCAATTGTTGAAGCATTGAGATCACTAATTGAAGACTTTTGGAAGAATTACACAAGGGTATCTCTGAATCAAAGGGATGTGGTAAGAAGGAGAATCGGTAGTTAGAACCGTGAGTCACATGCAAAGCATTTTTTGGATGAGACTCAAACATAGTTTTATGGTAAATTTCTAGAGAAGTATCCTCAAATTAAAATTTGTCAAAGATATTTTGAAATACTAAAACCTTTCTATGTTAAGATAAATCACACACGCACTACTTGTTGTTGTAGATTACATATTGAATTTTCTAACCGTTTCGATGCTTATAGGTCTATATGTTTAGATATGCATACTAACAATGATTTGCAAGGTTGTGCCTTATGTGCCCCACCAACATCTTCAAGAGACTTCATATCAAGAATTTTATGTGAAAGAGAGGAAGGTCAAATATTCTACAAGAAATTATGCTTGGATGGCACATGTCATCGTTGCGGTGGCTTGCAACATTTGCCAATATGTGAACATATGGAAAGAACACATGCGGTTGGAAACAAACTAGTAGAGTTTGGCAAGTACAAAACAGTGGCATACAATACAAAAGATTGTAAAGAAGCAAAGAGGTGTGAATTGGTTATTGAAAAGATTCCAGTGTATCAGTTTATGCCTATATTTCATGACAGCATAGTGTATGAGTATGCAAGACATGCCCATAGAGCTCAATGGTTGGACTTGCAATTCAAGTTATCCAAGGACACATTTCCAGTTGGTAGCATTGTTTCAGTCATCGACTTTGTAGAGAACTACAGTCTATAGCCACAGCGTGAGGTGCAATCACAATATTACAACTCCACACAGGTTTCTATATTTGTGCACATTGCATTCATTCATGCGAATGATAGTACAGAGGATGACAAAAAGATCATAAGGGAGTATAATTTCTATATTAGTGATGATCGTACGCATTCAACGAAGTTCGTGCAAGGTTTCTTTCAAGTGTTCTATAATGATTTGGGTAGAAGGTGCATATTGTTCAGTCAGCATATCATATGGTCGGATAACTATGCATCACAATTCAAGAACTCACAAAATTTCTATTGGCTGAGTAGGAGGCATAATTTTACAGGTATTTAGCATATGTTAAACTTTTGTGAGGCTGGGCATGGAAAGGGGGAGCATGATGGTGCAGGAGCATGTATCAAAAGAGCCATAGCACGAGAAGAGTTAAAGTATAAAGACAATGCAAAGTTGACAGATACAAAATTGATTGTTGAGTGGTGTAATGCTTCCATGGGTCCAGGTAGTGAAGGTAAGTCTTCAGTTCGTAGATTTTTTTGGTTGATAGATGATACTAACATTGTACCATATGAGGACTATTGTACAATGATAGGATCAAATGAGATGCACTCTTTCAGAAGCTCAATTGTAGGTTCATGGAGTATCCATACACGAAAGATGTCATGCTTTTGTTCTTCCTATACAATTCAAGTCTAGGATGAGTGCAAGTCAAAGGAGTGGGTTGACGAATGGCAGTTAAGTTATCTTAGCCCACTTGACACGTATCGACCCCCGACGGGCACTTGAACTAACACAGATGGAATCATTACTTGACTTTGACCACATATCAGATTTAGTTCAACTAGGTAATATAGGGCATGTATATGCATTTAATTTCATCTAGTTCAACTAGGTAATGTCATCTTACTTTGTAGTGTTTTTGTAATGTTGACTAATTTCATCTAATTTGCTACACATATCAATGTAGAGCACGTATATGCAGTTATTGCAGATGAAGATAATGAAGAGGGAATAGATTATTACTTATGTCATTGTGTTCCAAATCTTTCTTCAGTCAGATCCCTAGGCTGACTTAACAAATGTTGTGCATATAGTTCCAACACACATCCATCCACTTCATACCCCATGGGCATGATCCATACCACTCTAGGTTCCACTGCTTCCATTTTGCACTGATCAACAGTAATCATAAAAAATGGTGTCCTTGTATTTTTCAACCACAACCCTAGGTATTCTATCCCTAGCCTGCATTATACTCTGGAAGTTTTTGAAGAACCCCAAAGTGTAGTCTTTTGTGCATCATAATTACCCAGACAACTCAAATGATTTCTAATCTGGACTACTACTAGTTGGTTGTTGGACCAATATATATTCTTATTCCCAGGGAACTCACTCAAGAAATAAAAGAAAAGACACATGATTAGTATACCATATTTGAATGAGTACTTCTTGTCCTTCTTTATCTTGCGTAGGTTCTCCATAAGCTAATTCAGCAATAGTTCATAGAGATCACAGTCCGCATTCTCTTTTACCATCTGATATGCAGTATAGATGGCTGTTCTGGACACTAAATTTTCTCTGCTAGAGAAATATATCTTGTACCCTATTACCATCGATGCAAATCTGACCCCATGATCCTCTATATCATTTATAGTCATAGCTCTCTTATCAAATTTTGATCCGGTTGCCTCTCTGAATTCTTGATTTTTCACAGCCTTCAACTGAGGTAGAGTATCAGTTGAATTCAATCCTATAACTGACCTTATTGCATCTTTTGTGATCTTGAACAGATGATTCAGCCATAAAAACTCATCATGGATACGGCTCAAAACATACCGGACCCACTCGTCCTCTATGAAACTCAAAAACCCAACAAATTGTATGAACTTCTTGTCTTCCAAGACTTTGTATTCTAGTTTGAGCTCAAAATCATCACCTTTTAAGTGTTTCATGAATAGATCATCAAACATTGACTCGCCATGCTCCTCAAGAGGCGCGTGAATATAAGACCTAATGTCTTTTGTGTGAAGAACTCCATATGGAACCCTAGAAAATGCTCCCATCAGATCAACTTGAGTGGAATTGAAGGGGTGCTTTTAAAACTTTGGCCTAGGTCGCTCAATGATGTTCACAACCAGAGGTGTAGCCATTTCAAAAGATTACAAGTTCAAAGCTTTGCAGAGAAATACCTTTTTCTTCACGAGATTAGGGTTAACTAATGAATTCACCTGTTGCACTTCAAATCTTTGAAATCTCAGCTCAAGCGCTCTTCTTCTTGTTTTCTTCAAATGCAAAGTGATTCAAATGTTGAATGAATGACTTTTTATGCTCCACAAAACCTAATTTGCCATTGTAAGAAATGCTCTGCCCTAATACATTTGGTTACACTGTTTCTGCATACAGTCAATCTTCAATTTCTCCGCAATCAATCACATTAGCTTCTTTTCTTCCAGAATTTGCTTCAATAGATCTACAATAGGCTTCTTTGTCTTCATTCATTGTGCTAGATTCAGGCACCCACTTACTGGCAGGGGGAATTAGATTTTCAATGCAACCCCCTGAGCTTGAGCTCTTATTTCAATTCCCAATGGAATTAACAACACTAGATTCTGGTGTGGACCCATCACCATCAATCACTTCACCTTTCTTTACCCATGTTTTTTGTTCATTTCATTCTAGATCTCATTCACATTTACTTTACCCTTGCCTTTATCTTGTCCTTGTAATTTTTGGTTTCTATTTACCGAACCTTTTCAGTCATCATTCCTGCTTCTGTAGAATCTTGCAACATGATCGGATCTATTGCAATTGAAGCACACAACATTTCTTTGCTCATTTACTTGATTTCCTCTTGATCTGCACTAATTAGCCATGTGTCCAAATCTATTGCATGCAAAATAGTAGTCATTGAAAGAATTGACATTTCTTTTGTTGTTAGAGTAGTTCATCATCATACTTCTGCATTCATTAGATCTATGACCATACCTTGTAAAACTAAAGCATTGACCGGAGAAGGATGTACCATTTTGATTCACTCTACTTCTGGACTGAGTAGCTCTATGACCAAATTCATTGCAATTGAAACAATTTCCATTGAAAGATGGATACCTTTGAGCATTAGGTTGTCTTACCGGAGGTCTTCTAGGTCTATTTCTTTGACCAAATCTAGAGCTTTCACCTTTCTCATATGCCAGACCATGCTTATCATCTACCATCTTCTGACTATCAAGCATCACTTCAAGTTTAGCTGAGCTTATCTTAAACTTTTCTTTGTATTCATTTGCAAATTCTAGGTCATGTTTGAGAATAACAATTTACCTTTCAAGTTGTTCCTCATTATCTCTGGTTTCTTTAAGATCAGACTCTAGATGGCCAATTATCCTATCCAATATGTAGCATTCTTCTATTCTTTCTTTTAGAGATTGATTCAGTTTTTCCTCAGTCTTCTTCCTTTCCTCAATTTCCTTGGTTAGTCTCATCACCCTAGATTCCATCTCATGTTTTAGGACAACTTCTTTTGCTAACTTCTCACATTCTTTTGTCTTCTCCTTCAGATCCTCATCCATGTCATTGTCTTCATTCTAATTTACTAGCTGATGAAGTAGCTCCCTTCTCTTTTCATTAGATTTGCTCAGTTGTCTATTTAAGGTCTCAATGAAATCTTCAGCATCTTTAAGGTTCTCTTGTAGATCTCTAATTTCTTCTCTACATAGATCAAGATCATCTAAGGCTACTTGGAGTTGTTGATTGATGCCATCAGAATGCTTGAATGAACCCATTGAAAACACCTTCCCAGATCTTCCTCAAGTTGTTAAACTTCTTCTAAGGAACCAAGCTCTGATACCAATTGTTAAAATTAAGGAACATTGAGAGAGGGGGTGAATCAGTGTTCTGCAAAACTTTATGTTCCTTTAACAATTAACCACATACATTCAAAAGAAAGAAGCATAAACAGAAACAAAAAGATCATGACACATGAACACCAATATTTTTACGTGGAAACCCGGTTAAGGGAAAAACCACAGCAGGGGTTAACCCACAAGAATTTATACTCTGTTAAAAGTAGTACAAATGGGAAAGGCACATGCCTTCAGGGCACACTGCCCAAAGCTCACTACTCAAGGAGGCTCACTGCCTACAAATTAATTAGAAAAGTTCACTGAAATGTTTGAATTGAAGAATAGCATCTAACTATGCAAAATAACAATTCCAATTAAGCTCAATATACTGACTTTGTACACTTTGTCTTTCTCTACCCTGCTTTACTATTCTACCATGATTTGAGGATCAGATCTTAACTTCACACTTGATTCCTTCACACCTCTCACCTCATATTCAGACATCCATACCTCAAAATTCTTGCACCCATCAACTATATATATCCGCAACATGGAATTACATCAACTACAGTCAGCCTCAAGAAAAATTAGAAAGCTTTTCCAAGATCACTGTTCTGTCCGTTGAATCCATGCACAAAAATCAATGTGGATCAAAACCTATGTTCTCAAGTCATCACACATGTTGGCCAATACCATTGGATCTCATACATTACTCAACCTATCACTTTTCTCAATCTGCACAAGGATCAAACACCAAGTTAACCCATTCTTCATTGTTTAACTAGAACCCGATACTCAGATGCTTTTAACTTTCAATCCCTTCATCACCGAAGGCTAAAATCTTGGATTTAGGTAACCCTGACATCCCTTAACACTCTCTAAGATCTATAGTACAATATGATTTCCTGTGGAGAAATGCGGCCCAAAATGTTGAACCCTGTCATATGCCATGTTCCTGTCTATCCAGACTTAGACAAATCTGCAATCTGACTTCCAATATGATCCACTGATGAAATGGGGATATGTAAGATAGATTTGGTTGCCATCAATGACAACATTGGACATGCCTAGCAGTGTCTCTTGCTAACAACTACAACACACTATCACAACCTTCAAACTATAACCACAAGTAATGAGAACAATCAAGTCGGCTAAAACTAGTGTTAACACTAAAACCTTTAAGAACACGCTTCATGCATGATCCAGATTATACTTTGCGGACCAATAAAAATATAGGAACATGATCAAGAGACATTCACAAGCATGTTACAATCACCAAGAACATCCGTAAGATTCTTCAAATTGGAGCACTTGAACTTTACTGTCGGCCACTGTCATAAAAGAAAGATCGCTTGCAGATCACAAAATCATGAACCATTTGAACTGAAGACACATATCCTCATCAAAAACTTAATTCCATAACCATAGACTGTAAGACTTAATTGCAGAGAAATGCGGAGCAGAATACATTCTCCCTATCATGACTAAATGCACAGAAAAATAATCTTTACTCTAATGAACATAACTTGCTCAAATCTTCACACTGGAGGCTCAAACCTGAAACATAGCAACTATAGACATCCTTCAACATAAATTCCAAACCACAGATAAAGATATTCAATATACAAGATATGTGGAGCAAAACATTTTTTTATTCTTATACAAACCAAGATACTCTACAACACACTATTTCCACTAGGAGAGCAAATTTTCTCAAAAGCACTTGGAAACTCAATACCAGGAACACTTTCTCATTATATTCAACACTTATGTAAGACAATACAAACCAATTATATCAACACAAGCAAGCATCAAAACAAGAGCACAATTGACATCAATGACAATCACAGATATGTTGACATCAATGACAACACCGATAAGCACCTACTTGCAACAAATACACCAGTGAGATACAAAAATGTAGTGGGATACAATGTTGATGCTGATCTTTAGGGTAGATGATATTCAGTGATATTCCTAAGGTTCATAGTGGGTTTCTGATGTTCATGGTTTGATGTCATGCCCAAATTAATGTCAAAACAAGGTGTACTGAGCATGCTTAAGGTCAGCAAAGCAATGAGATGCAATGATGTTCTTAATGTTCATGGTTGGATGTCATGTATTATCCAATGACGACAAAGAAGATATATTAAGATGGGAATTATAAGTTCATGGTTGGATGTCATGTCCTATCCAACAGAGAAGATACAGTTCATGGTTGCATGTCATGCCCTGATCAGTGTCAAGTCAAATTGTTGGTCAACAAAAGATGTTTTCATGATGAAATATTAAGATGGAAATTAGAAGCACTAATATGAATGATGATATATTAAGTTATGCTGAGGAAGAGAAGATGTTGCTAAGGACCTGTGGTATGTTTTATGATCCATCCTATTGTTTCCAAGGATGTATGTGTAGTTATATGAAGATTTTGGCTTCTGGAAGTTGGTGAAGGTTTCTGCCATAGAAAGGTGCCTGAAAGACTGTTTGGTAAAATGTTCCGCATTCCTCCGCATTTGAAGATATGCTCATGTGGTTTAGAACTTAAGTTAAATATGATGTGAAGGTGCTAAATCCAAAGTTTCAGATCATTTTTCCCTCCGCAATGAAAGTTATGAGAGACAGAGCTCTGGTCTATGCTCTGGCAGAATTAAGTAATGAAGAAGACTGTTTGGAATCCTCCGCATTTCTCTGCAATGATAGATTTGGCAGTGTAGTTTTGAGGACATATTCACAGAGGGGTATGAGTGCATCCATATGAGTTTCAGGTGTTTTGGAGGTCTGCAAGACTTGTTTTCAGTTGACAATTATGATAGAAATTGTTCTGGATGCCTAGTTGTTCTCAGGACATATGCTGATGATGTGTGCCAGCTTGTTGTAGCTTGAAATGATACATTGACTAAGTGAAGATGGTCCAGATGATCTTATGTTGTCTCTAGTTTCTCCACAAGATGTTTTTCTTCTCTCTTCGATACTGGTTATGGTTTTGAATGTTGATTTTTCTAGGCTATGCCTCTATCTGGTTGACTGGAGAATGTTGAAGGTATAAGCCACCATGTTGTTGCTGTGTGGAGTTCAAGAAGTGTTTGAAGATGATGTATAGGTTCTTTCAACTCATTTGGAAGAAGAACAAGCAATGTTTACTCATTCATGAGTACTGCTAAGATTGTGAAGACTAATGTGCTACTTGGTTCATGTTTTCTTGCTTAAGGGAGACCTAATTCAAAGTTGTGTAATGTGTGGATGTTATCCCTTGAAGA
The DNA here is from genome assembly GCA_027924645.1 of Cunninghamia lanceolata. NCBI lineage: Eukaryota > Viridiplantae > Streptophyta > Pinopsida > Cupressales > Cupressaceae > Cunninghamia > Cunninghamia lanceolata. The sequence goes on along the minus strand of BSBN01000677.1, from coordinate 7,472,396 downwards.
ATGCTGCTGTGAATGATGTTTAGGACCAGACTAAGCATGAATTGGGATCTGCAAGGCATGTGTTTTCTTCTGGAGTAGCATGTTTTTTATGATAGGGCTTGCCCTATGCATGTTTTATGTGTTGTGATCTCTGGCCAACTTGTAAAATGTAATATTCTTGTTGTATTGGATGACTTGTAATGAAATCAATGTAATGAGATGTATATATTGTAAACCTAGTTGGTCTAGGTGAGGTATAACTATGGAGATGAACATATGAGTGTGTGAAGAGTAGAATATGAAAACCATATGCATTGTGATGTCTGACTAAAGGAGAAAGAGCAAAAGTGTTAAAGGTTGTCATGATTCATCTTGAAGATATTTTTGTGACAGGAGGAAAGTGAAGAGTGTGCTTAGCTAATCCAATCATCAAAAGAAAGTGTGAAGAGGCATAATTGCAATCATCAAAGGTGTAAGCTTCAATGTTAGTTTTCAAACAGTAGAAGGAGTGTCATTTTGTAATCTTTCTTGAGTTCATTCTCATTTTAGGGAGTAGTTGCTTCCTTGGGTTGTAGCCCTAAAACAAATTCTATAGGGAGTTGTAGCTTCCTTGGGAGTGACCCTAAATCAAATTCAACAAGGAGTAGTAGCTTCCTTGAGTTGTAGCCCTAAAAGAAAGTCAAGAGGGAGTAGTAGCTTCCTTGGGTTGTAGTCTTAAAACAAATTTATTATTTTGAGCTTCATAAATTATGAGTTAATCCTCACCGTGGTTTTTCCATGTATATCTGGTCTTATGTGTTGATGTGCATTGTGTTGATCTTTCATTTTTATGTTAATGTTGTAATGATTAAGTTTTAATTTGCTCCAGAGGATTTGAAGTTTGTTTAGATATTGATTCACCCCCTTCTCAGTATCCTAGTGTGTTCAATAATTGGTATCAGAGCCAAGTTACTTAGAAGAAGCTTAACCACTTAAGGAAGGTGTGGGATGGATAATAATGAATCTCTCAAGGTACCTATGTTTTATGGAACAAATTATTCCTTTTGGAAGCTAAGGATGGAAAACTATCTGTCTTCTCTAGGTTATGGCATTTGGCAATCAGTCAAGAAGGGTTACATTGTTCCTACTAGTGATCCTACAGATGCAGATGAGATTAAGTTGTATGATAACAATGCCAAGGCAAAGAATGCTATCATGAGTGGGCTAGCTAATTAAAAACTTGTGAAGGTAATGAGTTGTACATCTGCTCAGGATGTTTGGAATAAACTTGCAGGTATTTATGAAGGAGATAGTAAAGTGAAGCAAGCCAAGATGCAAATTTTCAAGAGCAAATTTGAGACCCTGAGAATTCCAAAAGAAGACATTGCTAATTACATGCTCTGGGTGGATGAAATAGTTAATCGCATTAGAGGTCTTGGTGGAGAAGTAAAAGAAGATGAGATTGTGAAGGTCTTGAGATTGTAAGGAAATGAGTTCATCTAATAACAAACATATGAGAATAGTAGTGTCTTCCATAGCTTTAAATTGATTTAGATTACCTCAAAAAACACATACAACTATGCCACAAAGTAGAATCAGACATAGTTCATTTCCCACCATTAATCCTACTGAGAAAAGTTCATGCAAGTTCAACACAATTTCAACATGTAGAAAATAAATTCAACAACCGAACCATTAAACATAAAAGATGGAACAAAAGACATGAACACAGAGATTTACGTGGGGAAAACCCTTTCGGGTAAAAATCCCCACACTCCAAAAATATATATTTATTGTAATATTCAGCAACAACGTAAATAGTTACAATACAATGCAGGCTCTAAGCCTCTACATGGAGATTTTCATCCTATTCAATCTGGAGATAGTCCGATAGCGTAACCCTAATCTGATCAGCCTCTTCAATCAATTTCAAATCTACTTACTATTACTATTGCTTACAATGCTCTATTGCATTCGCATACCATTTTCAATCATTCCAAGAAGCTAATCGTTACATCTCCCTACCGAACTGAGCAATCTTAACTTCATTGCATTCTCCTGTTGGAATGTCAAAGAGATTGAGAACAGTCTCTCTTTGAATTCCAACACTCACTCTGACATGCATACCTGCCAAGATGTTCAGTCATCGGAGTGTCGAAGAGACTCTAGACCATGTCTCTCCAAACACTCAATGTCACTTCGATACAAGTTTGTCACTTACTACTCCATCTCACCAGGATGTCAAGGAGATGACTTAGTATCTTCCTCTGATACTGGAGCGTTAGACTGATGATGCTTATAGCAATAACCGAGGTCCCTACCACCCATGTGGTGTCCATGTCACCACTGTCGAACCATTCTCCACACCCTTGCTAAGGTACAAACTAGATCCCATCAAGGCACCATGGGCTAGCAAGAAGAACACAATACATTGCATCAAATTATTGAGGAGACTTAAGACAGAGTCCCACCAAAAATAGTAGGTCACACTAATGGAGAGCCAATTCTTTATATCAGGTTGTCAAGGAGACACCATCCAAAGTCATGGTGACATGACCGCCTCCCATCGACAGAACACACAATGCCAAACTCATGAAGATCTATCAGATCATCAAGGGGACTGGAAACCACGTCCCACCAAAAATGAACTGACAAGCTGATGAAAACAATACACCAAATGCAGAAGCTTGATATGCTTATCATGCCAGTAAGCTTGAGGCATAATTTCTCAACATTCTCCCACTTGACGAAGAACTTACTGCCTCCTTCCAATGCTTGAAGTAATTGTATTACCCAAGACACCTAACATCAAAGGCTACAACATACTACCACCACTCCACTGTGCTCACAAGCTATACAAAAGCATCAACAATATCAATTTTAAAGCCCCCGACTTGAACACAACCATGAAGTCATCCTCCAGAAAACAAGATAGAACATTAGCTAGAACATCAACCAGAAAACTAACTGCTCCCATCTAACTGAACAAAACCCACGTGACTAAAAATAGCACAACAAACTCATGCCACCTACAAAGCCAACCCATCAATTGCAAATACAATCTCCATGTGTCAACTAGTTGAAGAAGACCAAACACATCCAGGAACTCCCATTGCATGGGTAATGCAAATCTGAAAAAGATCAAGGCATATCAAGTCTACCAATAGCATCATTTAGCAAGTGTAAACAACATCATGTAGCACCAAGGAATCATCCACAATGATAAGTAAAACCTGTAAACAAATAACCTGCAAGAATAAATTTCACCACCAGTCCAGAACTCTCCCAAGTTCTCCACACCCAACAAAGGAAAGAGATAACAAAACCTCCATGTCATCACCCAAGAACATAAGTAAAAGCACATGACCACAAGCTAGTGATCACAATAGCTCTAATCAAACTTCAAACCAATGTAATGTGAAACCAACCATCCAGGAAGATAACTGAGACAAAGAGACAAACTCTACACATCATATACCTATAGAAAATCCTCCCGCATACACCTCTAAGTGCCAACTATGTCAAATATGATCTCCTTCACAATCCCCAAAAGAAAAGCCATAACAACACCCAACCGTCTAATTACCAATGATCAAACATAACATATGTATCATGTAACCAACATGGATGTAAGCCTTTCAAACCAAAGAAGATCAAACTAATCCATTTCCCATCTCAAGAAATCAGCCCACTACCATCCCCTATAATCATCATAAATGAAAATGCAATCCTAAGGATATAAGCATGCTATCCATCATTCATAATGAATCTTCCAGAACCATCTATTAACACTTCCAGATCCATGTCTATGAAAGAAAGCATAAAAGACCTGCGAGAAAAAATGGGCAATACCTCTCAAGTAATAAACTGCCGAGTAGACCAAGACTGGGAATGAGAATACTCCTCTAGGACATGCAAGCCATCATGACTCCTCTAAGAGCAATCTCCTCACAGGTCTCTGTTGAACTCATGTCTAACCAAGGTGTAGGCTCTTTGGACTTTCTTTTTAAATATCTTCAAGAGTAACCATCTCAACAACACTTCTCTCATCTTAAGAGAAATACAGTCTCACCTCATTCTCCAGGTATCCATGAGCACCTGCAAACAATCATCTCATGCTAAACTCCAAATGCATCACTACACCATCATGAAGTTCTCAAACAAATGACCAATGCACCCAAAACATAGAGAATCACTAGACCACTGTAAAAGCTCCAAGCATCTGAATCAAGAACTTGTCATGACATCATGATCTTAACATCCCCCTTAGGAGATTCCATGCTCCAAGTGAACATAGCATTGTCTCAAGAGCAATGTATCATGCCAAAACTCTAATGCATAAACAAGAGTATACCATGACATAAAACAAAAAAGCTCTAAACCAACATCACCTTTCAAGCAACACTGACAACTCAACCAAAGACTCCACGAGTCCTCAATGGCTCCAAGATGTTACACATCTTCAATATCATGAAGATGACCCATCTCCAAATAGTATCCATGCAAATGTGAAAGAACCCTTCTATAGTAATAGGATCTAAAAGCTATTCCTAGTAACATTTGCAACACTAAAGAAGATCATCCATCACCAAGTGATGAATTCACAGTCATTGCTAAAGCTCCCACTAAACTGTAACAACCAAGCTTTCCAAGCATCATGACCAAAATTCTACTAATCTAAAAATCCTTCAAACCCACACATTAACATGTCCATGTGACAATAAAACCAAGTGGCACTAAGATGTCCAAACAAAGGAAATACACCATCACTATCAAAAGCTTACACAAAAATGTGTATCCAAGCTATTCATGACATCATGATACACATGCTACAAGTCCCCACCACTGACTATCCAATTATTCAACATCATCCATCCTCTCATCTCAAGGAAAGCACACCAATGCACAAGTGACCACAAACAAGGCTAGATAACAAGTCTGTATCAATACTGAATCAACATCATGGATATAGATAGTCCACTTCTGATTCATCCCACTGCAGCCAATGGGTAGCTAATCCACAAACTGCATAACTCATAGATCCAATCAATATAACATGCAAACCCATTATCACACTGGAAATTACAAAACTAAGATCTCAAACAGAAAAAACTATGTAGACAACATGACTTAAACACCAGATTTCTTACAAATCTAATTTACCAAATACATCCACAACTTGAGCACCATAGTCTAGGAATCCAAAAGCATTACCATAGAAATGTTGAGTGACTAAACACATACCAACACTCCCATGCAGAGAAATAATCTCACCTTCTCAATACCATGCATGAAGCATACATGTAAAACTGCAACTATCTCATCTAGTAACACCCCAAAAGCCAGGGTCTAGAAAATAGCTTACCATCAGCTCCATAAAACCACAAGTTTTTCTTGACCATGTAAAACCTGGAAAACCACTATGTTTGAAAAAAACCCATGCACACCCATAGCCACTTCACACCTAGACGACTCAAAAGTCTGCATACAACCATAATAGTTAAAACCAGAACAATGGAATATCACATATGAGCATAACCATAGATTTTAGGAAAAACTATAAAACCCCTCAAATCGAAGGAACATGAATCTAAGGCATGCAAGTACAAAACATCCTAAAGCAAGTAGAGGTTCAGGAACTCTAGGCCCACTTGTAGGCCAACTCCACAACCACCAACATGCACATGCATCCGAGGGAGACAGGCTATTACAGAAGCTTCTAGATCATCCAATGATCAACTCCATAACCTATATGCAATCGGAGTAACAAAAAACAATGCCTTCCAATACCAGGAAAGAACACCCAGCATAAGCACATTACTCCATAGCTAAAGAGCAACTCAAGCTCCTCCATATCATCAAGGACCCTCTCATACAGACACCCAATATAGAAGCTTTGTTGTAGCACAACCACAAAACAAAGAATCCCACCCCATGCATCAAGATTATTTAATTGTCAACAAGGAGCCTCAGACCACATCAATTCAATATGACTAGCTCCAGTTTCTCCATCTTCACCATCCTTCAAGCTACGTGTTATCACATAAAATTGAAAACACAAGAGCAATCACCCTCCACTCAACAAAGGATAAATCATTAACTGATTCCTTCTTATTTCATCAAGCTTGCCAAACTAAGAAATCTTCATAGAAGAAATACCTAGAACCAGAAACAGCAGGAACAATCAAATCCCAGAAGAAGGTACTGATACCACTTGAAGGGAAATGAGTTAATCTCATAATGAACATCTGAGAATAGTAGTGTCTTCCATAGATTTAAATTTATTTAGATTGCCTCAAAAAACACATACAACTATGCCACAAAGCAAAATCAGACATAGTTCATTTCTGACCATTAATCCTACTAAGAAAAGTTCATGCAAGTTCAACACAATTTCGACAACATGCAGAAAATAGATTCAACAATAGAACCATTAAATATAAAAGATGGAATAGAAGACATGAACACAAAGATTTACGTGGGGAAAACCCTTCCAAGTAAAAAATCCCACACTCCAAAAATATAGATTCATTATATTATTCAACAACAACGTAAACAGTTACAATACAATGCAGGATCTAAGCCTCTACATGGAGATTTTCATCCTATTCAATCTAGAGATAGTCCAACAACATAAACCTAATCTGATTAGCCTCTCCAATCAATTTTAGATCTACTTACTGTTACTATTGCATACAATGCTCTATTGCATTTGCATACCATTTTCAATCATTCCAAGAAGTTAATCGTTACATCTCCCTACCGAACTGAATAGTCGTAACTATCATTACATTCTCCTATTGGCATGTCAAAGAGAATGAGAACAGTCTCTCTTCAAATTCCAACACTCACTTTGACATGCATCCTTGCCAAGACATTCAGTCATCGGAGTGTCGAAGAGACTCTAGACCATGTCTCTCTGAACACTCAATGTTACTTCGATACAAATCTGTCACTTACTACTCCATCCCACTAGGATGTCGAGGAGATGACTTAGTATCTTCCTCTGATATGGGAGAGTTAAACTGATGATGGTTATAGCATTAATCGTGGTCCCTACCACCCATGTGGTGTCCATGTCACCACTGTTGAACCATTCTCTGCACCCTCGCTAAGGTATAGACTGGGTCCCATCAAGGCACCATGGGCTAGCAAGAAGAACACAATACATTGCATTAGATTATTGAGGAGACTCAAGACAGAGTCCCGCCGAAGACACTAGGTCACACCGATGGAGAGCCAATGCTTTGTATTAGGCTATCAAGGAGACGCCATCCAAAGTCCTAGTGACATGACCGCCTCCCGCTGATAGAACACACAATGCCAAACTCATGAAGATCTATCAGACCATCGAGGGGACTGGAAACCACATCCCATCGAAACTAAACTGATAGGCCAATGAAAACAATACATAGAATGCATAAGCTTGATATGCTTATCATGCCAGTAAGCTTGAGGCATAATTTCTCAACATTCTCCCACTTGACAAAGAACTTACTAGCTCCTTCCAACACTCAAAGTAACTGTATCAGCCAAGACACCTACCATCGAAGGCTACAACATACTGCCACCACTCTATTGTGTTGACAAGCTATACAGAAGCATCAACAATATCAACTTCAAACCTCCAACCTAAACAAAACCATGAAGTCATCCTCCAGAAAACAAGATAGAACATCAGATAGAACAATAGCCAGAAAACTAACTACTTCCATCCAACTAAACAAAAACTGTGTGAGTAAAAATAGCACACACAACAAGTGCTAATCCATCCAATCACCCATACCTTGAAGATATCTACATCAGAAAATGCATTGCACCTACAAAGCCAATGAATCAATTATAAATACAAGCTCCATGTGTCAACCAATTAAAGAAGACCAAACACATCCAGGAACTCCCATTGCATGGGTAATGCAAACCTGAAAAAGATCAAGGCATATCAAGTCTACCAATAGCATCATTTAGAAAGTGCAAACAACATCATGTAGCAACAAGGAATCATCCACAATGATATGTAAAACCTGTAAACAAATAACATGCAAGAGCAATTTTCACCACCAATCCAGAACTCTCCCAAGTTCTCCACACCCAACAAAGTAAAAAGATAACACATGACCACAACCTAGTGATCACAATAGCTCCAATCAAACCTCAAACCAATGTAATGCGAAACCAACATCCAGGAATATAACTGAGACAAAGAGAGAAAATCTACACATCATATAGATGTAGAAATCCTCCTACATACACCTCTAAGTGCCAATTGTGTCAAGTATGATCTCCTTCACAATCCCCAAAAGAAAAGCCATAACAACACCCAACTGTCCAATTACCAATGATCAAACATAACATATGTATCATGTAATCAACATGGATGTAAGCCTTTCAAACCAAAGAAGATCAAACTAATCCATTTCCCATCTTAGGAAATCAGCCCACTAACATCCCCTATTATCATCATAAATCAAAATGCAATCCCAAGGAGATAAGAATGCTATCCATCACTCACAACAAATCCTCCAGAATCATCTATTAACAGTTCAAGATCCATGTCTATCAAAGAAAGCATAAAACACCTGAGAGAAACAATAGGCAATGCCTCTCAAGTAATAAATTGTTGAGTAGACCAAGAGTGGGAATGAGAATGATCCTCCAGGACATGCAAGCCATCATGACTTCTCCAAGAGCAATCTCCTCACAGGTCTCTGTGGAACTTATGTCCAACCAAGGTGTAGGCTCTTCAGAGTTTCTGTTGAAATCTCTTCAAGAGTAACCATCTCAACAACACTTCTCTCATCTTAAGAGAAATATAGCTTCACCTCATTCTCCATGTATCCATGAGCACCTGCAAACAATCATCTCATGATAAACTCCAAATGCATCATTGCACCATCATGAAGTTCTCAAACAAATGACCAATGCACCCAAAACACAGAGAATCACTAGACCACTATCAAAGCTCCAAGAATTTGAATCAGGAACTTGTCATGACATCATGATCTTATCATCTCCCTTAGGAGATTCCATGCTCCAAGTGAACACAACATTGTTTCAAGAGCAATGTATCATGCCAAAACTCTAATGCATAAACAAGAGTATACCATGACATAAAACAAACAAACTCTAAACCAACATCACCTTTCAAGCAACACTGATACCTCAACCAAAGACTCCATGAGTCCTCAATGGCTCCAAGATGTTACACATCTTCAATATCATGAAGATGACCCATCTCCAAATAGTATCCATGCAAATGCGAAAGAACCCTTCTGCAGCAATAGGATCTAAGAGCTCCTCCTAGTAAAATCTGCAACACTAAAGAAGACCATCCATCACCAAGTGATGAATTCACAGTCATTTCTAAAGCTCCCACTGAATCGTGACAACTGAGCTTTCCAAGCATAATGACCAAACTTCTACTAATCTAAAAATCCTTCAAGCCCACACATTAACTGTTGAAATAAGGGTAGACAACTAAGAGGGGGCGTGAATTAGTTGTCTCAAAAACTTTATCTTTTGTTGTATCTAATCTTCTTCCTCACTTATTAACAGATTAATGATATAACCATGAAAGCATAAATCAACAACACATGAGCAGAAACATAATCAACACATATGACACCAGGATTTTTATGTGGAAACCTGGTTAAGGGAAAAACCACAGTGGGGGTCAACCCACAAGATTTATTCTCTATTAAAAGAATAGAAAATGGGAAGGCACTTGCCTTCGGGCGCACTACCCAGAGCTCACTACTCAAAAGAGGTGCACTACCTACAAAAACATTTATAAGTTTATCACAGGAAGATTGAACTAAAAAACAACATCTTCTTCATGCCAAGGTCAGTTCCATTTAAGCGCACAATACTTATGCTCTTCCCCCAAATACTTCTTTGCCATCTCCTCATTCTTAACTACTCTTCCTCTTCTGCTCTTCTTCTTCTCTGCTCTGCCTTTCTTCCTTTCTTAGGATCTTCTCATTTTCACACAAGGATAATTTTCCACAACTCAACCACACATATTTATATGCTTCATCAACCTTGGAATAAATATCAAGGTTGGTACTACAAACATCTGACTTAATGCAAATCACTATACTATCAGCCAAACATAGCTAGGACCCAAATCTTCCTCGAACAACACGCCACACTTCATAGAACCTCTCTTAGATCATCTGCAACATGGACAAAGCATCCGGTCGGCTAAGACTGGAAAGAATAGCAACAACCAAGGACAAATCTTCAATCACGAGGTCAATCCTCAATGCAGACCACCAACAGAGTATGCACACAATCTAGAGACCACCACAAGCATAATGAAATTAAAAAGAACAATGGCACCACCTCAGATCATCAGAAACACTTGCATCTTCATCCAAGAACTCAAGAACATCAATTGTCATGACTGTCACACTAGAAAGATTGTTTGCGGACCTCCAAACCATGATCCACTTGAGTTGAGGATACACACTAACATTCCAAACACACCTCTAGATCCATAGATCATAACATTTTAATGCAGATCAATCCGGACCAAATTTCTGTCACTCTGTCACCTCTGAACAACTACAAAATCTGGTTCTACTCATATGGCCATAATATCACCAAATCTCCATGTAGACCTTTCAAATCTTGACTGGAACAACTCCAAACAATCCTCTACAAACCCTTTAATCCACAGACTCTAATCTTCATCCTACTTGAAATGTGAAGCAATCTACTTCACTAAACTGCACTGTCTTCACTGTCTCTGACAGAGAGATATGTAACTCACTTGTTTCTTCTGGAGAGGCTAATTTTCTCAATATCCTCAACATACAAGTCTTCTAAACAAGTAATAGAATAAGATACAGTTGACACTAATGACAACAAGGATATGTTGTCATCAATGACAACACCAATTAGGCATATATTTGCAACAATCTCCCCCTTTGTAATTGATGGCAACATATGATGTGAAAAATTGTTTTAGCCATCAAGACAAGAACTTCTCCCCCTTTCTCTTATCACATCTGCAATCACTTTCTTCACTGCTTCCCCTTTCACCAACAACTACTTAATTTCAATTTTTTCACATGACTTCTCTCCCCCTTTGACATTAATGGAAAAGGGCACATATTTGCAATCATCTCTCCCACTTTTGATTCTTAGATAAAACCAAACTGAAATCAGAACATGCTGACTACTCCCCCTTAGTAGCATCCCCTTTACATCAATTCAGATCACTAGATATGACTATAAGTTCCATCAGACTGATGCACATTAGTGCATCTTAGTTTTGGACAGGAGGGGTAATCACCCCTAGCTTCCCTCTGAGATACTCAAAAGTGTCCTTAGGTAGAGGTTTAGTGAAGATGTCTACAATCTAATCTTTTGATGAGACAAACTCCAATCTGACTTCATTCTCATTCACCTTCTCTGTCAAAAAGTGAAACTTGACGGATATATGCTTTGTCTTTGAATGCAACACCAGATTCTTTGAAATGTTTATTGCACGAGAATTATCACAGAAGATTGTAACAGGTTCTTCAAACACAATTCTGATATCCTTCAACATTTGCTTCATCCACAAATATTGAGTACAATTGCTTGTTTCTACTATATATTCTACCTCTGCAGTAGACATAGATATTGCCTCCTATTTTTTGCTCAACCAGGAAACCAATCTCTTTCCCAAGAAAAATGCACCTCCACTAGTACTCTTTTTGTCATCCACATCTCCTACCCAATCAGCATCTGTATATGCATGAAGAGTGAAATCATCACCCTTAGGATACCATAAGCCATAATTAGATGTTCCCTTTAGATATCTGAATATTATTTTGACTGCTACAACATGAGATTCTCTAGGATCAGCTTGAAATCTAGCAACAAGGCCAACTGCATTCATAATATCAGGTCTGGTATGAGTCAGATAAAGCAGTCCTCCAATCATTGATCTATACCTTTTCTGATCTACCTTAGGGGAAACATCATCTTTACTCAACTTGCATTCAGTTATCATAGGAGTACTCATTGGTTTTGAATCTTCCATTCCAAACTTTTTCAACAACTCTTTCACATACTTAGACTGAGATATGAAGATGCTTTTTTTCTAACTGAATGATTTGTAGACCTAAGAAGAAATTCATTTCACCAAGCATGGACATCTCAAATTCACTTTGCATCTGATTAGAAAATTTGTTACACATGCTCTCATTTCCACCAAAGATGATATCATCAACAAATACCTCAACAATCAGGATGTGTTCATGATCAATTTTGAAATAAAGATTACTATCAGTAGTGCCTTTGCTAAAGCCTAACTTTAGCAGATACTTATCTAATCTTGCATACTAGGCTCTTGGGGCTTGTTTAAGTCCATACAATGGTTTCTTCAATCTGCAGACCATATCTCCTTGATCAGACAATTGGAATCCTTCTGGTTGCTCAATGTAGACTTCTTCTTCCAACTCTCCATTCAAGAATGTTGACTTGATAGTCATCTGGTAAACTTTGAAATCTTTGCAAGCAGCAAAGGCAAGAAATAATCTGACTGCTTTGATTCTTGCTATCAGAGAAAAAGTTTCTTCAAAATCAATTCCCTCTACCTGAGAATAACCTTTGCACACCAATCTTGCTTTGTTTCTCACAACTTCACCATCTTCATTTAATTTATTCTGGAAGACCCATTTAGTTCCAATTACATTTTTGTTTTCAGGTCTAGGAACAAGACCCCAAGTATGATTCTTTTCAATTTGTATTAATTCTTCTTCCATTGCTTTTACCCAACTTTCATCATTACATGCTTCATTCACTGATTTTGGTTCAATCTTTGAAATTAAACAATACTCCACTTGTTCTTCAGCAATTTTTCTTCTAGTTTGAACACCTTTATTTCTATCTCCTATGATCTGATCTTTAGAATGATTCAAGCTTACATACCTGGGAGTTTTGGGATTTTCTTGAGCTTCTGATTCTTGAACTTCTTCTTCAACATTTTCACTAGCTTCTTGAGTCACTGGATTTTCTAGAGCAATCTGAATTTGAGTCTGACCTTGAACTTGCTTTTCATTTTCATCATCTGATTCATATCCACATAACTTCGAAGGTCTCTGGACATGCTCTCATCTACTTTGACATTAGCACTTTCAATCATCTTTTTCAATCTCTTGTTAAAGAATTGATATGCCTTGCTTTGGGTGGAATAACCCAAAAATATTACTTCATCACTCCTTGCATCAAACTGGTCTAGATCTTCATCTCTTTTGATATAGCATTTACTACCAAAAACTCTGAAGTACTTCACAGTAGGAGCATTACCAAACCAAAGTTCATAAGGTGTTTTACCAGTATTACCTTTGATCTGCACCTGGTTAAGAGTGTAGATAGCAATACTCAGAGCCTCTCTCCAATAGATATGTGGAACATTTTCCTCCATCATCATGGTTCTAGTAGCCTCTTGAATAGTCTTGTTCTTCCTTTCCACAACTCCATTCTTCTGAGGAGTCCTAGGAGTAGACAATTGTCTTCTTATTAGATGCTTTTAACAAAATGCATTAAACTCACCGAGGTAAACTCTCCACCTCTGTCAGATCTCATACACTTTATCTTTACACCAATCTCATTCTCCACCCTAGCCTTAAACACTTTGAATTTGACAAGAGCCTCTGATTTCTCTCTCAAGAAGGTGGCCCACATCATCTAGGAGTGATCATCAATCAGCAACATAAAGTATCCGTCTCCTTGCAAACTCCTAACCCTGGCAGGACCACACAAATCAGTGTGCACAATTTCCAACAATCCACTTGAAGATTGTTCTTTACTCTTAAAAGTAGCTCTACTCTGTTTTCCCAACTGACATTCCTTACACATGCTATTAGCAGGTTTTACAACTTTGGAAGATCTCTCACAGCCTGAGTAGTACTTATCTTGACAATGTTATCAAAGTTTACATGACACATTCTCCTATGCCATAACCAACTTTTATCAATCTGAGCAATCAAACATCTTTTACCAGTGCAACTTAAATGAAAGATATTACCTCTAGTCTATGTACCAGATGCAATCTCAGTTCCAGAGCTTTCTTAAATTCTGCATTTACCATCCTTGAATCGGAGATCATATCCCTTGTCAACCAACTGTCCAACATTGAGAAGATTATGCTTCAACCCTTCTACATACAAAACATCATTAGTGTTATTCTTACCATCAAGAGAGATGGATCCTCTGCCATGGATTCTACCAGCTGAATTGTCTCTAAACTTCATAATTCCACCTTCATACCTGATGCAGAGGAAGGTAGAAAGATTGTAGTTCACTCAAGGAACTTAACTTCCTTCTTTAAGGTTTACAAAAGTGTTTGTGACAACAAAGCCTACACAAGGCTATTATTGAGACTTACCTAGCCTAGGACCACTATCTAGTGTCCTCATCATAGGCTACCCACTTCTCAATTTGGAGAGTCATTGCTCCATCCAACTTAGATCCACAAAACACCTTTTCAAGGACTCTCAATCTACTACCCACAACTCTACCAATAGTGTCTTCATACAACTGATAACAATTACTTGTCAATGAATCATAACTAGCAAGTGGTCTATGACCAAAAGACTAATTTTTGCATTTTCCTAAGATGATGGACAGTAACAGCAGAAGGACTGTTCTAGGGTAGCGTTTGGAGAAGGCTTTGTCTTATAGAATTTGTTAAGAAACCCCTCAAGGATTCAAAAGAACACCTTCACTCAATGCATACTAACCACTCAAGGTGAAAGAACAACTATTTACACACATGCAGTCCACACTGTGTCATAGAGGACAAAGGACAGCAAATGACATCTTGATTGTCCTATGATAGTGCTGCAATGACAACTTATAACTTGTAGCTATTAGGAACAGCCAACTGGTATTGTACTCCTGTATCTATAGGGATCTCCTCATCAATCTCCCATATACCTTCAGTGGACAGGAACAACAATAAGCTATTAACAAAATGATCAAACTTATGTCCTAAACAAGACTGTGAACAACAACTAGCCTTGACTGTCACAAAACAGTGTTACAAAGAGATCTACTTCCTTAAGATTGGTTCACACAATCTCAACTCATCAGTCCTTCCACAAACTTTGTAGGGTTACTACACACTCCAACACCCATGAAAACTTCACAACTTTCCACAAAAGTACAGGGCCGTACTTTGTCAACATGGAATAGTAAATAGACTGTCCCTCATAACAACAAACTATTCTTTTCTTCTAGAAATCATTCTAGTTTGAGGAATAGAGAAGGATATGTTTCAAAAAACACCTTGTCTGGATCAGTAGGATGTTGTGCATACCTACCTTCCTTCTAAAGCACAGAGATCAACATCAATTGATCAAATCTTTGGCAGTTTTCTAACACTCTTGCTGTCTTCTACCTTTCTTGACTAACTAGTCATTGTTTTGAATAGATAGAGGCATGCCAAACTTTATGAAAGAAGGAGAACAACCTATCAAACATCAAAAACATGAAAGCTACTCTAATTTCCTCCATCTCATCAAAAGATGATTGTTCACCTTCAGAAGATAGAGGAAAAAAAACTCCATTTTACCTCAAAACCCGAGGCAAAGAGGGTTTAATCCAATATTTACAAAAAGGAGAAGAAACTAACACCTCCAAACGTTTCAAAGGCCCAAATTACTTGCAAATGAGAGACACGTCCAAGAACTAAAACATTTTAAAAAATTCACTTCCTCAGCAATCTGTACTTGGCCGTACAAAGACTATTTTCACAGAAAAAATAGAAAAAACACAGTTTCTCTTCATAAAACTTGTTCTTTCTATATCTTCTTGGCATGATTTTACAAATTCAAGTTTATAGGAAGTTTCCAAAACTCTTGCACTTCCTATTTGTTCATACAACTGCCTAGGAAGGCAGAAAATCGATCGAAAAGGCAGTTTTTTCATAAATAATAGTTTCTAAAGTGAAAACCTCCTAGAAAATAGGTCTAAGATAACTCCAACTGAGACTAGTCAAACAAATGAATAAGTCTTTATTACAAAACAAGAAATGGCTTTCAAAGCCTTAGGAAAACCAAAATTAACAAGGTCACCAAAATATTATATTTGAAAAAGAAATGTAAATTGAAGCTCCTGCACCAATACCTTTCCATACTTACAAACTTACTCTTATCATCTATCATATGATGAGAGCATCCACTTTTAATTACCCATTCATCCTTTTCTTCAACTTAAGAAGCCAAGGGTCTTTTCACATTCACACAGCTAGTAGATTCAATAGGCGCAAGATCTTCTTCTTTGATGGCAATGAATACCCATTCATTTCTTGAGGTACTTCCCTTATCAGATTCATCATCAGTGACTCCTTCTTTAGCAACTTCTTGGACATAGTACCATTTCTTCTGAACCCTAGGTCTGTTAGAGTTTGGATTTAAAACCCTCTCCGGGCATCTTGAGGCAAAATGACCAATCTTATTGCAAGCAAAACATTTGAAATCCAACTTTCCTTCACACTTATCGGATCCTCTTGGTAGTGTTTTGGCAAAAAGAGATTCAAGTTCTTCAAGATCTGATTCATCTTCTTCAAGATCCTTCCTTGCCTTCTCAAATTTGGTTAGTCTTCTTGAAGAGCTTTCACCTAGATCAAATCTTTGCTTTCCAAAAACACTAGCCTTAAATGCAGATTTAGATTTAGGAAGAGAATCACCAAACTCACTCATTTTAAATGCTGAGAGCTTGCCAACCAACTGGTCTCTTGTAACAGTTGTCACAGTCCTGATCTCCTCAATAGAAGCAACTCTATGCTTGTATGAAGTAGGTGAGGATCTGATCACTTTGCCAACAATCTCTGATTCTTCCAGAATTCCACCAGCACACCTGATACTGCACACAAGTTCATTCACCTTCTGCATGTAAGAAGTGATGTTTTCATCTTCACTCATCTTCAAATTTTTGTATCTACCCTTCAAGATCTCCAACTTAGCACATTTGACATATGCATCACCTTCATATAGAGTTTCCAACTTCTTCCAGATTTCATAAGCAGTTTTCAATTCTAGGACATTTGTCATTTCTGTATCAGTCAGGGCACTTAACAATGCTTCTTTAGCTCGAATATTGTTTTTAGCATCTTTGAGTTCATCTAGAGTTGAAGGACCTTTCTCTGGAGGCTTATACTCATCCTTTGTTATTAATCAATAAGAATCATCCATGCATTGCAAATGGTACTCCATGCGACTCTTCCAAAGAGTGTAATTTGTTCCATCAAATCTTGGACTATCCTTCTTGTAAGTTGACATCCTGGATCCCCTCAAGCGGTTAAGCTTCTTTTAGAGGAACAGGCTCTGATACCAATTGTTGAAATAAGGGCAGACAACTGAGAGGGGGGGTGAATCAATTGTCTCAAAAACTTTATCTTTTGTTGTATCTAATCTTCTTCCACACTTATTAAAAAATTAATGATATAACCATGAAAGCATAAACAACAACACATGAGTAGAAACATAATCAACACATATTACACCAGGATTTTTACTTGGAAACTCGATTAAGGGAAAAACCATGATGGGGGTTAACCCACAAGATTTATTCTCTATTAAAAGAATAGAAAATGGGAAGGCACTTGCCTTTAGGCGCACTATCTAGAGCTCACTGCTCAAAAGAGGCTCACTACCTACATAAACATTTATAAGTTTATCACAGGAAGATTGAACTAGAAAACAACATCTTCTTCATGCCAAGGTCAGTTCCATTTAAGCGCACAATACTTCTTCTTTGCCCCCAAATACTTCTTCACTATCTCCTTATTCTTTACTACTCTTCCTCTTCTGCTCTTCTTCTTCTCTGCTCTGCCTTTCTTCCTTTCTTAGGATCTTCTCATTTTCACACAAGGATAATTTTCCACAACTCAACCACACATATTTATATGCTTCATCAACCTTGGAATAAACATCAAGGTCGACACTAGAAACATCTGACTTAATGCGAATCACTATACTGTCAGCCAAACATAGCTAGGACCCAAATCTTCCTCGAACAACACACCACACTTCATAGAACCTCTCTTAGATCATCTGCAACATGTACAAAGCATTTGGTCGGCCAAGACTGGAAAGAACAACAACATCTAAGACAAATCTTCAACCACGAGCTCAATCCTCAATGCAGACCACTAACATAGTAGGCACACGATCTAGAGACCACCACAAGCACAATGAAATTAACAAGAACAATGGCACCACCTCAGATCATCAGAAACACTTGCATCTTCATCAGGGAACTCAAGAACATCAAATGTCATGACTATCACACTAGAAAGTGGTGCAGTCATGGTAGGAGGGTTCACAAAACGAACTATTCAGACCATACAGCAAGAGTAAAAATAATAGAAACAACTCAAAGAAATAGAACAAATGCAGATTCAGTCATTTAGTACATCATAGAATTCAAATGGAGATCGGCTGGCAACATGCAGGCTTACAATTAGGGCTCATAGGCCTGATTACATACATACGCAAGATAAAGCTTTGAAGCTCCTTCGCACAAAATCTAAACTATCAGCTATCACTATGTTATGAACTGCTTTCCTAGGGATCTATTACATCAATATATATCATCTTCAGACCAATAGATTCCTTCCCGTCGGCCAAGGAAGATCACAAATTCCAAAGAAGAGATGTAACATGTGTACACAGATAGGTCAGACCTAAATGCATAGAACACTTTTAGAAAATGAATGGAATGATGTGTGGATCTTTGGGGAAGGTCGGCCATGAACCAAATATCATTGAATGATGTGTCATTAGGCTTCGAAGATCGAGAAATGCTTTCGCAAGTTTCTCCTTGAAGTGGTTGTCTGTGATTATCTGGATGCTCTTCTCTGAGAAATAGTCATCTTCTGATAGCGATATCTTTCTAGTATTGAAATATGGATCTCTGAATTCTGGATATGATGTAAATGAATGAATGTAGATGTTAAATCCAGCTCCACAAGATCTGAAAGGCAATTATGGTGAAATGCTAGGCCAAAAGAAGAAACTGCTTCTGACTGAACTGCCTAAACTGAACTAGAAACAAACTGAAATGCAAATGTTTTTGGTTGATGCAAGATTGCTCTTGAACAGGGATGCTCTTGCATTAGACATCCAGGGTTATTGAAAAATTGAGTCCCTCACTTTGCTAGGGCTAGGGGAGAACCAAGATGGTCCACCTCAGCCTGAGAAATCCATGATGAATCTTCTTCGGGTCTACCTTTCCACTTCACAAGGTATTCTTTGTATTGTCTTCCTCTAGTGTTGCATCCAACTCTACTGTCCAAAAATGTCTTCAATTTGCTCTGGTGCTTATTTTGGTAACTGCTTCTTCAAGTCTGCTTCCATGTTGTCACTGAACTTTGCTTCATGATACTAATACGAGTCTGCAATGTTGAAAATAGGTGATATACCCAATGTCTCTGGTAACTCCACTTCATATGCATTCCTTGAATCAAATTTCCTAAGCATCTTACAAGGTCCAAACTTCTTCATCTTCAACTTGTTATATGTCCCAATAGGAAATCTTTCTTTTCTCAAGTACACCATTACTTCTCCAACTTCAAATTCCTTGTCTTTTCTTCTCATTAGCCTTCTCTTTGTACTTACTATTCATATCCTCCAAATGCTTCTTCACCTCATTATGCACTGTCTTCATGTGATCTGCAAATTCTTCTACTTCTAAACTTCTCTTTTCTTCCATACTGATATCTCTTAATTTTGCTACGCCTCTAGGATTCACTCTGGTAACAATCTCAAAAGGTATTCTTCCGATGCTCTTCTTCACTGAATTATTGTATGCAAACTCTGCTTGTGAAAGAATAAAATCCAAACTTCCTATCTTCTCTCCAACCAGACATCTCAACAAATTTACCAAACTCCTATTCACTACCTCTGTTTATGGATGAAAAGCTGAAATGAACTTCAAATTTGTCTTCATCTTTTTCCATAGTGTCCTCCAAAAGTATCCAACAAACTTTGTGTCTCTATCTAAAACTATACTCCTAGGTAATCCATGCAATCTCACAATCTCCTTGAAAAATAGGTCAGCTGCATGCACTGCATCGGTTGTCTTCTTACAAGGTATGAAATGACCCATCTTTAAAAATATGTCAACCACTACAAATATTGAATCATGTCCTCTCTGTGTCTTAGGTAATCCCATCACAAAATCCATGCTTATGTCTTCCTAAGGTCTCTCTGGTACTGTCAAAGGTTTATACAATCCAGTATTCTGACTACTCCCTTTTGCAACTTGACAAACTCTACAATTATGCACAAATCTCTGAACATCCTTATGTATCTGAGGCCAAAAGTAATTTTCATTCACCAAGGCCACTATCTTATCAATGCCAAAATGTCCTACCAATCCACCACTATGCTTCTCCTTGATTAAATTACCTCTCATTGAACTTCTAAGTATGCACAACTAACTTCCTTTGAACAACATATCTTCTTGAATGAAATAGTCCAACCACTTGCTCCTATCTATCACAATAGGCTCTCTACATGCTTCCCAAGGTTCTACAAAATTAGTGTCTCCCTCACACATATTCTTCAATTCATGAAAACCTAACACTTCAACTCTCATCTCTGTCAACAAGTTTCTTCTCCTACTCAATGCATCAACAACTTTGTTTGATTTTCCACTCCTATGATTCAACACAAATGTATAACTCTGCATGAACTCTACCCATCTCATATGCCACTGATTCAACTTACCTTGACTATTCAAACATTGCAAAGCTTGATGATCTATATACAACACAAACTCCTTAGGTAACAAGTAATGTCTCCACTTCTTCAAGGCTTGAATTATGGCATAGAACTCTTTGATCATAGACTAAATATCTTCTCCTTGCATCATTCAACTTCTCACTGAAATATGCTATAGGTCTACCTTCTTGACTTAATACTGCTCCAATTGTATTTCAACTTGCATCACAATAAACTTGAAATACCTTATTGAAATTTGGTAAAGCCAAAATAGGTTGTTCTATCACTTTCTACTTCAACAAATCAAAACTTTAATATGCTCCAGATGTCCACTTAAAATCTTTTCTGTCACCTCTCATTGTCTTGGTCATAGGGTTACAAACTAAACTGAAATTTCTGATGAACTTCCGGTAGAAACTAGCCAATCCATGAAATGATCTAACCTCTCCAATGCCCTCCAATGTAGGCCATTCAACAATTGCTTTCACTTTCTTAGGGTCCATCTTCAATCCTTCCACAAAAATCACAAATCCAAATATACCAACTCTTCCTTCATGAAACTACACTTCTTGATGTTTATCAGCAATTTCTCTTCCCTTAACCTCTAAAAAACTTGTCTAATATGCCACAAATGTTCCTCTTTTGTCTAACTAAAAATTAGAATGTCATCCAAGTACACAATCACAAACTTACCCAAGAATTTATTCAATACTTCATTCATCAATCTCATGAAAGTACTCAGTGTATTTGTCAATCCAAAAGGCATCACTAACCACTCATACAATTCTTCATTTGTCTTAAAAGCAGTCTTCCATTCATCACCTTCTATGATCCACTCTTCAAGTCTATCTTTGTGAAATATTTTGATCCACTCAAACAATCCATGATATCATCCATCCTAGGTAAAGGAAATCTATACTTAACTGTGATCTTGTTTATTGCTCTGGAATCAGTACACATTCTCCATTCTCCATCTTTCTTAGGTGCTAACATTGCAGGTACTGCACAAGGGCTCAAACTTTCTCTGATCAAACCTTTCCTCAACAATTCTTGTATTTGTCTATTCAATTCTTCATTCTCTGCCGGTGTCATCTGGTGTCCTTCTTTGTTAGGCAAACTTGCTCCCGGTATAAGATCCATGTGATGACTAATGCTCCTTATAGGTGGAAATCCATCGGGCACATTATCTGATATGATGTCTTCATACTATGTTAGCAACTCTCTTATCTCCTCCAGTTGTGATTCTTCTTTCTTCAATGCTTTGGGCTTCTTAGGAATCAAGGCATAACACATATTCTCATGTCTCAAACCATCCAAAAATTTTCTTCCATCTACCAAACAGATTCTAGCATTCCCACATACTACATCTTTAGGATCATCCTCCAAAGGAATCAAAGTAATTCTCTTTCCATTTGTTGTTATAGTATATGTACTCTTTCTCCTATCATGTACAGCTTTTCTATCATACTGCCAAGGTCTACCCAACAAGATATGATAAACATCCATAGGCATAATATCACACAAGACTTCATCATGATAAGATCCAATATGAAATTTTACCAAACATTGTTCACTCACTAGTACCTTATGATCATCCTAAATCCATGCTATCTGATAGGGCTTAGGGTGTTTCAATCTTTCCAACTTTAGCTTAGTCACCATCTCCTTTGAAACTAGGTTATCAGAACTACCACTATCAATCACAACTTTACAACACTTACCTCCTGATTTGCATCTTGTCCTGAACAAGCTTTTCCTCTGCGGTGGTTCCTCATATTTCTCTGTTTGAAATAGTTCTCTCCTCATCACAAGTGATTCTCCTTTCTCTGGCTTACCAATAGAACAGGGGTCACCTAGTTCAACAGGTTCTTCTTCAACATAGGCTGCTCTTCCACTATTTTTTGTCCTCTTACTTGTACTACCCTGATTACATTTAAATGCTCTATGTCCTTCACCTCCACACTTGAAACAAGTACCTCTGAATGTCCTCTTATCTAATCCTCTTCATTATCTTCTATATCCTTCATTCTGGTATGCACTAGGATTTCCTCTCTGGTAAAAATTTCTGTCATCTCTCCAGTAAGCATTGTTATCTCTGTCATCCTTCTTAAATGGGTTGCCAAGCTTGTTCTTCTCTAGAAATGATCTGTCTCCTCTGGAATAAGTCCTACCTCTCTAAAATTTACCTCCTCTTCCTCTTTATCTCTAATCATGTATTTTATTCAGCTTCTCTTCAACCTGCAGGGCAAACTGATATGCTTCCTCTAAAGATGTCATCCTTACCAAGCTTAGTTCTTCCTGAATGTTCAATCTCAGTCCATTGATGTATCTAGCCACTTTCTCCTTGCTTGCTTCACTATGTCCTGTCCTTATGATCATTTTATGGAATTCTTCAGTGTACTCCTTCATAGATTTCTCCTTTTGTCTCAAGTTTTGCAATCTTTTCAACAATTCCAACTCATAGTCAGCAGGTATAAACTGATTCTTCAACTTTATCACCATCCTATCCCATTTTGTAATTTTTTCTTTCCCTCTTCTACTTCTTTTTAACTGAACTTCTTTCCACCATATAGCAGCATGTCCTTTCAACTTTGTCATTACAAATTTCACCTTCTTCAGATCTTCAATTTCCTCATATTCAAAGTATTCTTCCATGTCATTTATCCAATCAATCAGTTCTTCAGGGTTCAAATTACTAGTATAGTTCGGCACATCAACTCTAGGTCTCTTTCCAATCTTTGAAATAGCTCGCAACATCTTCACTTGATCTGATTCTTCTTCTTCATCACCTACTAGGGTTTCACCAGTTTGTTCAACAGATTGAAATTCCTCTTCATTATCACTTTCAACATTAGGTCTTGGTTTCAATCCTCTTCACCTATCTTCTTCAACAACATCCAAATGAATTCTTATTGTTTTCATTATCTCCATCATCTCATCTATTCTACTAGCCATTGTTCCAATAGTAGCAACTCTCCTTAGTAGCATTCTTCCTAGGATCAAGTGTAAACTGCCTCAGGTTTGGCAATCGGGCTACAAGGTGACAATTGCCTCACAATCGGCAATCGGTTGCAACACAAGTAACCTGCCTCAATTCAGTAATCTATCCACAACAAGATCTTACGGAGTTCCTTCTCCAACTTTGATCAATTCACTCCCAAATATTTGAACTTTCGCTTTGATACCACTTGGTGTAGTCACTATAGGAGGGTTCACAGAATGAACTATCTGGACCGTGCAGCAAGAGTAAATACAACAGAAACAACTCAAAGAAATAGAACAAATGTAGATTCAGTCATTCAATATACCATAGAATTCAAATAGATATCGACAACATGTGGGCTTACAATTAAGGCTCACAGGCCTGATTACATACGTGTGCAAGATAAAGCTTTGAAGCTTCTTCGCACAAAATCTAAACTATCAGCTATCACTATGTTTTGAACTACTTTCCTAGGGATCTATTACATCAATATATATCATCTTCAAACCAATAGATTCCTCCGCGTCGGCCAAGGAAGATCACAAATTCCAAAGAAGAGATGTAACATGTGTACACAGATAGGTCGGACCTAAATGCATAGAACACTTCTAGAAAATGAATGGAATGATGTGCGGATCTTCACGAAATGTTGGCCATGAATCAAAGATCATTGAATGATGTGTCATTAGGCTTCGAAGATTAGGAAATGCTTCTGCAAGTTTCTCATTCAGTTGGTTTTCTATGATTATCCGGATGCTCTACTCTGAGCAATAGTCATCTTTTGATAGCGATATATTTCTAGTATTGAAGTGTGGACATCTAAATTTTTAATATGATGTAAATGAATGAATGTAGATGCTAAATCTAGCTCCACAAGATCTAAAAGGAAATTGTGGTGAAATGTCAGACCAAAGAAGAAACTGCTTCTGACTGAACTGCCTAAACTGAAATAGAAAAGAAACAAACTGAACTGCAAACAAACTGAAATGTAAATGTTTTTGGTTGATGCAAGATTACTCTTAAACTAGGGATCCTCCTGCATCAGAAAGATTTCTTGCAAACCTCCAAACCATGAACCACTTGAGTTGAGGATACACATCGACATCCCAAACACACCTCTAGATCCGCAAATCATAATATTTCAATGCGGATCAATTCGGACCAAATTTTGAACAACTACAAAACTTGGTTCTACTCAGATAGCCATAATTTTTCCAAATCTCCATGCGGACCTCTCAAATCTTGATAGGAGCAACTTCAGACAATCCTCTACAAACCCTTTAATCTGCAGACTCTGATCTTCATCCTACTTGGAATGTGGACCAATCTACTTCACTGAACTGCACTGTCTTCACCGTCTCTGACAGAGAGATATGTAACTCACTTGTTTCTTCTGGAGAGGCTAATTTTCCCAATATCCTCAACATACAAGTCTTCTCAACAAGCAATAGAATAAGATACATTTGATACTAATGATAACAAGGATATGTTGACATCAATGACAACACCGATTAGGCACATATTTGTAACATTAACATGTCCATGTGACAATAAAACCAAGTGGCACTAAGATCTCCAAACCAAGGAAATAAACCATCATTGTCAAAAGATTACACAAAACTATGTATCCAAGCTATTCATGACATCATGATACACATTCTACAGGTCCCCACCACCGACTATCTAGTTACTCACTTTCATCCATCCTCTCATCTCAAAGCAACCACACCAATGCACAAGTGACCACAGACAAGGCCATATAACAAGTTTGCATCACCACTAAGTCAACATCATGGATATAGACAGTCCACTTCTGAGTCATCATACTGCAGCCAATGGGTAGTTAATCCACAAACTGCATAACTCGTAGATCTAATCAATATAACATGCAAACCCACTATCACACTGGAAACTACAAAACTGAGATCTCAAAGACAAAAAACTATGTAAACAACATGACTTAAACACTAGATTTCTTACAAATGTGATTCTCCAAATATGTCCACAACTAGAGCACCATAGTCTAGGAATCCAGAAGCATTACCATAGAAATGCTGAGTGACTAATCACATACTAGTACTCCCATGCAGAGAAATAATCTCACCTTCTCAATACCATGCATGAAGCATACATGTAAAACTACAACTATCTCATCTAGTAACACCCCAAAAGCTAGGGTCTATAAATTAGCTTACCAACAGCTCCATAAAACCACAAGTTTTTCTTGACAATGTAAAACCTACAAAACCACTGTGTTTGAAAAATACCCATGCACACCCAAATCCACTTCACACCTGGACAACTCAAAAGTCTGCATACAACCATAATAATTAAAACTAGAACAATGGAATATCACATATGAGTATAACCATAGATTTTAGGAAAAACTATAAAACCCTCAAATCCAAGGAACATGAATCTGAGGCATGCAAGTACAAAACATCCTAAAGGAAGTAGAGGTCTAGGAACTCTAGGCCCACTTGTAGGTCAACTCCACAACCACCAACATGCACATGCATCTGAGGGAGAGAAGCTATTACAGAAGCTTCCAGATCATCCAATGATCAACTCCATAGCCTCAGACCACATCATTTCAATATGACCGACTCCAGTTTCTCCATCTTCAACATTCTGCAAGCTACGTGTTATCACATGAAATTGAAAACAAAAGAGCAATCACCTTCCACTCACTAAAGGATCAATCATCAGCCGATTCCTTCTTATTTCCTTGAGCTTTCCAAACTAAGAAAACTTCACAGAAGAAATACCCAGAACCAGAAACACCAAGAACAATCAAATCCCAAAAGAAGGCTCTAATACCACTTGTAGGGAAATGAGTTCATCTCATAACAAACATCTGAGAATAGTAGTGTCTTTTGTAGATTTAAATTTTTTTAGATTGCCTCAAAAACACATACAACTATGCCACAAAGTAGAATCATATATAGTTCATTTCCCACCATTAATCCTAATGAGAAAAGTTCATGCAAGTTCAACACAGTTTTGACAACATGCAGAAAGTAGATTCAACAACAGAACCATTAAACATGAAATATGGAGCAGAAGACATGGACACAGAGATTTACGTGGGGAAAACCCTTTCAGGTAAAAAACCCCACACTCCAAAAACGTAGATTAATTGTATTATTCAGTAACAATGTAAACAATTACAATACAATGGAGGCTCTAAGCCTCTGCATGGAGATTTTCATCCTGTTCAATCTAGAGATAGTCCGATATCATAACCCTACTCTGATCAACCTCTTCAATCAATTTTAGATCTACTTCTATTACTATTACATACAATGCTCTATTGCATTCACATACCATTTCTAATTGTTCCAAGAAGTTAATCATTACATCTCCCTACCGAACTGAACAATTGTAACTGTCATTGCATTCTCTTGTTGGAAAGTCGAAGAGACTGAGAACAGTCTCTCTTCGAATTCCAACACTCACTCTGACATGCATACCCACCAAGATGTTCATTCATCAGAGTGTCGAAGAGACTCTAGACCATGTCTCTCTGAACACTTAATGTAACTTTGATACATATATGTCACTTACTACTCCATCCCACCAAGATGTCAAGGAGATGACTTAGTATCTTCCTTCGATACGGGAGAGTTACACTAATGATGCTTACAGCAATAACTGTGGTCCCTACTGCCCACGTGGTGTCCATGTCACCACTATCGAACCATTCCCCACACCCCCACTAAGGTACAAACTGGGTCTCATCAAGGCACCACGTGCTAGTGAGAAAAACACAATACACTACATTGGATTATTGAGGAGACTCAAGATAGAGTCCCGCCGAAGACACTAGGTCACACCGATAGAGAGCCAATGCTTTGTATCAGGCTATCGAGGAGACACTATCCAAAGTCCCGGTGATATGTCTACCTCCTGCCAACAAAACACACAATGCCAAACTCATGAAGAGCTATCAGACCATCCAGGGGACTTGTAACCACATCCCACCAAAACTGAATTGGCAAGATGATGAAAATAATACACTAAATGCAGAAGCTTGATATGATTATCATGCTAGTAAGATTGAGGCATAATTTCTCAACAGAGACCTCTTCCTAAATCTTACATTCATAAGGTGTCTACCATTGAGGAATCTCAGGATTTGGATAAATACATAATAGATCAATTATTTGGCTCTCTCACAACCTTTGAAATGAGAGAATTTGACAAAGGTGCTCCAAAGAAGGAAGCATCATTCAAAGCAAGTAAGAAGATAGAAGATGAAGTTGTTAATCAAGGTGATGACCTTGATGAGATATAAGCAAACTTTGTAAGAACACTGAAGAAAGGCACAAGCAAATACAGAGGTAAGTTACCTTTCAAATGTTTCAATTGTGGAAAGATTGGTCATTTTTCTTCTAAATGTCCTTTTAAAGATTCAAGGGCTTGTAATAAGAGAGAAGAGTTCAAAATAAGTTTGTATTCCATAGAGAGCTGTTGTTCTTTAGAAGAATTAGGATCATGATGATTCAAATGATGAAACACTTTTCATGGCCTTGAATATTGGTAACAAAAAGGATGATACTAAAAAATGTGAATAGACTAATACCTTGCAAGCTAACCAAAACAATGATAGATCAATGGTGGTATGGACTGCTTTCATGCAAGAGAAGAAGCCAAAGCTTGGGTAATTTATAGTGGTTGTTCTAATCATATGACTGGTGACAAGGAGAAGTTTATCAGCCTTGAAAAGTGGAATGGTGGAGCTGTTAAGTTTGGTGGTGATGAGTCAGCACAAATTTGTGGAAATGGTGCTATAACTATTGATGGGAAGAACAAGACTAAGGATTTTCTCTATGTCAAAGGACTAAAGCATAATCTTCTCAATGCCAATCAGATGTGCAATAAAGGATACAATCTTGCCTTTCATGCCAAAGGTTGTGAAATTAGGAAGGCTGGGTCTGAAAAACTAGTTGCAGAAGGCATCAATTCATATGGTGATATCTATCATCTGAAGGAGGTAAATGGAAGAACATGCTTATTGGCTCAACCCAGTGAGTTTTGGCTATGGCACAAGAGAATGGGACACAACAACTTTGACAACATGGTAAATATTAGCTCTATACATGCAGTGACGGATATGCCCAAGATAACCAAGCCTGCAAAGACATTATGCAAGGAATGTCAAATGGGAAAGCAGACAAAGACAAATTTCAAGAGCAAGGAGTACTCTTCTTCAATTCCATTGGAGTTGATTCATACTGACCTATGTGACCCTACAAGAGTAAAGAGCCAACAAGGTGAAAGGTATGTCATGTTACTTATTGATGATTATTCTAAAATGACTTGGGTTACATTCTTAATAAAAAAATTAGATGCCTTTGATAAGTTTAAGGTTTTCAAAGATATGGTTGAGAATGAAATAGATACTAAGATCAAATGTTTAAGGTCTGATAGAGGAGGTGAGTTTACTTCAAATGAATTTGATAAGTTTTGTGAAGATCATGGTATTAGGAGACATTTGTCAACTCCTAGGACTCCTCAGCAAAACGGGGTAGTGGAAAGGAAGAATAGGACTATGCAAGAGATGGCTAGGGCAATGTTGAAGGATACAGATCTGCCTAACATGTACTGGAAGGAAACAGTTCACACTGATGTCTATCTGACTAACAGAGTACAGTTAAAGATCAATAGCACTAAGACTCCTTATGAGCTATGGTATGGAAGCAGTGATAACTTTAAGAAATCCCCCCTAAAAAAAGATATAAAATCTTGGTGAATCTTTCATTTTTTTAGAAAAAAATATTAATTTCTATTGGCGAATCTTTACTTTTTTATAAAAAAAATATTAATTTTATTGGGGAATTTATTTAAATCACTAGAAATTTGTAGAAAATCCTGGCGAATCTTGAAGAAAAATAGGAAAATGCATTGATTACCATGGCAAATCCTTCCTTTTAAAAAAAATTAAATTCCTATGGAAAAGTAAGTGCCTGAGGGTGGCAGTGATTGACTAGTTTAAGGTGTAGTGCTCATGTCTATAATTCCTTAATTTTTAATATTTTAAATCAAACATTGAATATTTTAAATTGGTCCTCAATTATTTTTCACCACCTTTGATTTATTTATAATCTAATGGTTTGGGTTCTATTCCATGTGCCAAAATGTACCCGTGAATCTCCAATGCCCATGGCCCCTAAAATTACATTTAGGTCATTGATCTCAATGGAGATCAATGGCCTAAATGCAATTTTGGACCCCATGGGCATTGGAGCTTCACGAGTACAATTTGGCACGCATAATTTAACCCCATCCATTAGATTATAAATTGAGATCAACAACCCAAATACAATTTTTGGCTCAATGGGCATTGAAGCTCTGTGGGTACATTTTAACCCATGGAATACAACCCCAATTGTTAGATTATAAATAAAATCAATGGTGGTGATTAAAAACTAGCGATATGGCCCTAAAGTAAACAATTATTATATAATATTATTGGCTAATTAATCTTATTTTCTACTATAACTTATAAAATTTAAGCGAATCTAATCTAATCAAGTATCGAATATTGTGGCAAATCTTTGAGTTTAAAAGTTTAATAAAATAATTGTTTTGGCAATTTAACTAGGAATAAAATAACATTTTGTAAAAATGTGGCGATTGACGTCGCATTACAGCTTGTACTATTAGCCAAATTTTGAATTCCCAATTTCAACTATTAGCCAATTGGCGAATATTAGCCACTAAAAAAATCACTGTATGGAAGACCCCCTACTATCAGATACTTCAGGATTTTTGGCATCAAATGCTATATTAGAAGAGATGAAGAAGACCTAGGAAAGTTTGATTCAAGAAGTGATGAAGGGATCTTTCTTGGTTACTCAACCAGAAGCAAGGCCTATAGATGCTACAACAAGAGATTGGGAAAGATGATTGAAAGCACAAATGTCAAAGTAGATGAAGACTTGTATCAAATCTCACAAGAATTAGAGGAGTCTGAATCTGATATCTTTCCATGCATTGAAGATGGAGAAGAAGGGAAAGAAGAAAAGGAACAAGAACTAGAGCAGATACCCAAGACTCCAGCAAAGTATGTTCAAAAGAACCATTCAGCAGATCAGATCATTGGGGACAAGACTAAAAGTGTACTAACCAAGAGAAGTTTTGCAAAAGAATATGAGCAAGTGAACTTGTGTTTATTATCAAAGGTAGAGCTAAAAACATTTATTGATGCTAGAAAAGATGGTGGATGGATAAAAGCAATGGAAGAAGAATCAGATCATATTGAGAAGAATCAGACATGCGAATTGGTTCCCAAACCAGCCAACAAGAATGTCATAGGAACAAAGTGGGTGTTCCTGAACAAGCTGAATGAAGAAGGTGAAGTGAGAAACAAAGAAAGATTTGTGTGTAAAGGATATCCATAAGTTGAAGGTATTGACTTTGAGGAGACCTATGCTCTGGTAACCAAGATGGAGGCAATCATGATGTTTCTTTCTCTAACTACTCACAAGAACTTTAAGGTTTATTCTAGATGGATGTCAAGTCAGAATTTTTGAATGGTGATCTAGAGGAAGAAGTCTACATTGAGCAACTAGATGGTTTTCAAATATTAGAAGATCTAGACATGGTGTGAAGACTCAAGAAAGATATGTATGGTCTCAAGCAAGCACATAGGGCTTGGTATGCTAGGTTAGACAAGTACTTACTTTAGTAGGGCTTCAAGAAAGGTACTACAGATAGCAATCTTTACATCAAGGAAGAAGGAGATATGATATTGAGAGTTGCAGTATATGTTGATGACATCATCTTTGGTGGAGATGATGATATGTGTAAGAGGTTTGCAGAGGAGATGTACAAAGAGTTTGAGATGTCTAAGATTTGTGACATGTCTTTCTTCCTTGGACTTCAAATTTCTCAGTTAGATGATTGTATCTTTATTTCTCTAGCTAAGTATGTTAGAGAGATGTTTAAGAAGTTTGGCATGGAGAATTCAAAACTAGTGAGTACTCCCATGGTCACTGGATGTCACTTGAGTAAGGATGATGAGTCTCTGGAGGTTGATCAAACTTCCTATAGATCTATGATTGGAGGATTGTTGTACTTAACTGCTTCTTGAACTGGAATCATGCATGCAGTATGTGTGGTTGCCAGATATCAAGCTAATCTGAAGCAAACACATGAGAAAGATGTGAAAAGAATATTCAGATACTTGAAGGGAACTTTGGATTATGGATTATGGTATCCAAGAGGTAATGACTTTAATCTGAGTGCTTACACTGATGTTGATTGGGCTGGGTGTGTTGATGATAGTGTTGGTTCCAAAAATGACAGCAACACAAAACTCTAAAACATTTCTAAATCACCCAGGCCAAGGATTGTCATCAGGGTGATAGAAAGAGGTTTATCAACAAGTTATGGGTGATTTTGACCAACTACAGGAGTGGGTAGACTCCTCTACTCTTTCATCTCAACTTAAACTCTGGAGGGATACTCCAAGGGGTATACCTAACCAAGTATTAATATCAAATCAGATGAACAACTAAAAATATGAACAACCAAACCCAAATCACTTTCTTAGCCCCAAATTGTCACTGAACTAAGAACAGATGATTGTTAAAAGAACCCTAAATAGCTGATAAATGTAATACTACATAGTGAGGATGAATAAAAACTACTATTGCTTCTAAAGATAAGTATGTTGTTTTGTTTTGAATATTGGGTGATCTAAGGCCACTCAGACTGGTACATATCCATTGGGATGTAGATTCTAATGTTCAACAGAGGAAAAACAACCACAAAGAAATGTACAGCTACCTATTTGATAGATCAAATGCATGAAAATTAGTACCAAATCACTGAAAATGCTTAATAATCCAACACCATACCATATTATTTCCCATGAATTATGGAAAAGATCATTTACAAAGCCTTGGAAATGATTTAAGAACTGTCATATTCCTTCAAATCAATGCTTACATTTACACCACTAAATGTGGCAAGAGCAAACTATAACTGCGATTAAGTTTGCTAAAAAGACCACCTATAGCAATGGAGAAAAATAGTAATCTGATATAAAGATTTTAAAATTAGATTACATATATTTCACGATTGTTTCATGCTAAACAAAGACTACAAATATAATCTTTCCTAATCTGGCTTCTGGAGCTCAAAACCTACTGAGAAAATTGCCCAACTGACCAACCAACCCCTCTTGCATCTAAAACATATCTATATATAGCATTACAATTCAAAGTCTATTCCTATGTGTCACACCCTGTCAGTGAATATGGCCATACTACATTAAATTCAGTCCCTCTGTAATGATAGAAAATCTGCACGTTGGAAGCCTACCCCTACCCTAACAACTCTAAAAATGTCAGAATAATATTGCTTGCACTCTTTATGTACTTGGAATAATAAAGAGGGAAAGTTCTAATCCTTTTCCTGACATCTGTAACCTCTGATATATCCAATTTGTCATTCAAATGTACCTGTGCATTGAAGAATTTCACTATGTCAACCACCTGCATGGCACTATTCTATAGAATCATAAATTTATGGGTACAAATCTTGCAATCATGGTGCACCTTAAGGAATTACCATTTTAAGGCCTTTACAACACTTTAAAAGTGTTGTCCAATTTTCCATTCTGGGCCATCTGATTCTAAGTGTACCTTTCTGCATTTTGGACACATCCTTCCACCTTTAACGACCAATCTTCTTTATCACAAACTTCTTGTTTGCCACTTCATTTTTCCTTCATCAGAACCTTAACTTCTTCAAACCATGGGAAAACACTCTTTTTTCTCTTTGGCACTTAGTCTTCATTTTTGGCCTCCTTTTTGCCTTATCATCAAATCTTCTCTTTTGCAAACTAGCCCTGTCTCTATTTTCTCACTCTCTCCTTTAGTCGACAAAAGTTGACTTTCGCGAACGTGACTAGTTTTGCCCTTTATCGACAATTTTCACCATTTTCAAACTCTTTCTTTCTTTCTTCTTCACTCCCTATCGACAACTTTTTCCTTTTGCAAACCTCACTTCCTTCTCCCTTTTTCACCTTATCAGCGAATTTACCTCTTCACGAACCTCTATTCCTTTTCACTTTTTTGCCTTATCAGAGAATCTTACTTTTCACGAAATTGGCCTTTTGTCTTCTTCCTCATTTTCTCCTACATTCAGCAAATTTTGACTTTTGTGAACTACCTCTTTCTCCATCTTTTTTCTTAATCAGTGGGCTCTTCCTTCTTTAATTTGTTGGCAAAAATTCCCTTCTTACAAACCTTGCCCTTGGCTCTTTGTTTCCATGGCCTCTATCAAGGATTCACTCTATCGGTGAACCCAAGAAATTTTGAACCATTGAACAAGTTCAATTTTTCCCCTAGTTCTTGATAAAGCATTTATTTTCCTTCTTTCCTTAGTCATTTTGTACCTTTTGCCTTTCTCTCTGCCTTGGAATCTTTTCATTCCGTGGCCCCTTTGTTTCTCCATCACCTTCAATCGGTGAATCTTCATGGCAGAGAACCATTCATCAGTGAACTTGGAGGTTCGTGAACCTCCAATTTCACCAACAAAAGACTTGGCTCATTTGCTCTTCTTCCCTTTCACTACATCCTTTTCTCCATCGGCGAAGTTGGAAGTTCGTGAACTTCCAACTTTGCCGATAAAGGACTTTACTTTTCTTTCTTTTCTCCTTGCCAATAAAGGACTTTGTTCTTCATGTGTCTCCATCGAAGTCATCCTACCTAGTCGCCTTAT
Source organism: Cunninghamia lanceolata (assembly GCA_027924645.1). Taxonomy (NCBI): domain Eukaryota; kingdom Viridiplantae; phylum Streptophyta; class Pinopsida; order Cupressales; family Cupressaceae; genus Cunninghamia; species Cunninghamia lanceolata. The sequence continues at coordinate 7,437,992 of BSBN01000677.1, read as the reverse complement.
TAGTGAATCGGTGAAATCATAAACTCGTGAACTAGTTTGTCAGTTTGTGATTTCGCCAATTTGCTGATAAAGCCTCCAAATGAGTCATTTTTTCACAAGGAAGAAAATTAAGGCAAGGGGAAAAAATTTACTTAGAAATTTTTTGGGAGAAAAGACCCCTATAAACTATCTCAGATCAGATTTAAATAGGGGATTTTGATAGCAAGGGCAAAAGTGGGAATTTTGATGGATTTTTTGGGGCAAAACAAGGCATTTTTGGGAGCTAATTTTATAGGTGCCAACACTAGCTCTGGTTGGTGACATGTGAGAATCAATGTCACAGTGAGGATCTAGATCTCTAGGTAGACCAAAAAGACACAAAACACATAAAAAGGAAAAACACAAACGTATTTACAACAAAGGCTTATATACATGACAAAATATAGTCATAAACATTAAAGCACAAAAGACTATTGACTGTATTCAAAATTCTAAGGGAAACATTCATTTACGAAAAGTAAAGCTTCAGATGTTATCCATGAATGGGCATCTCCAAAAATTCTCCCTCCAAATTTATGGTGTAAAAGGTATCATGTCCAGCTCTTCCATCAATTTGATAAGGTCCTAGCCACAATGGTTCAAATTTTCCATGCTTACCCTTGTCCTATGATTTTGCATTCCATAGGAGAACCATATCTCTAGTCTGAAAGCTCCTTTTGACTATTCTCTTGTTGAACAGATGCTTGACCTTTTGTTGTTGCATAAAATTTTTATCATGTGCCACCCTTCTAGCCTCATCCAACTCAGTCAACTCGTGCATCCTCAACATTAAAGCATCATCCCCATCCTTGTCTATTTGTTGCAAGAATTGATACACAGGTAGTTCTAATGACATTGGCATTTTTGCCTCTAATCCATATACTAGTTTGAAAGGGCTCTTACCTGTAGCATGTTTGTATGTGACTGAATCTACCCAAACAACATATTTCAGCTTGTCATCCCATCTCTTCTTGTTCATATCTAGAGTCCTCTTCAAGATCTTCGTGAGGCTCTTATTTCTAGATTAAGCTTATCAATTACTCTATGGATGGTATGGTGATGAGTGAATCAACTTGATTCCATACTTGGAACACATATTCATTATATCCTGAGATTTGAAGCACATGGCACTCCAAATCTGGTTATAACATTGTTCATAAGGAACTCAATCACTACCTTGGATGTGGCATTACGAGTGGGGATAGCCTTAACCCACTTGGGAAATAGTTAGTGGCCACAAGGATCCACTTGAATCCATTACTGGACTTCTCTTGAATTTCCCTTATAAAATCAATGCCCCATTGCTGAAATGGTGCTTCAACTACAACTGGAAAAAGAGGTAATGCTCCAACAAATTTCATCTTGCCAGAAAAATGTTGGCAAGCACCACATTTGCTGACTTTTCTTGCAACATATTTGAAGAGACTTGGCCACCATAATCTTTCCTTGATAATCTTGTGCGTTGTGGTTTTGGCATGGAAGTGTCCACCACATATTCCTTGATAATATTCTTTAATGACTGCCTCAGATTGTTGCTGGTCCAAACACTTCAATAGCAACACCTCATGATTTCTCCACATTAATACACCTTGAATCAAAACATACTTTTAAGATTGGAGCTTGAGGGTTTTCTATTGAGTGACATTCATACCTGAGGGACAATGCATGTTGACAAGAAAAAAGATAATATCTCTATACCATGGATCATTTGTCAATATACATGCATCAGTAGATGGAACACCTACTTCATTGACCTCAATGGCCTCTAAGTTGGAATTAGCCATCAACTTAGCTAAACCCTAGCCTCTAACTAGTTTGGTGATCTTCACCTCAATATCATACTCTTGGATCTTGTTGATCCACCTGCATCTTCTTCCAGAAGCCTCTTGCTATGTGAAAATATCTTTCACAACTAAATGGGGCACATATGTAATTATCTTTGCACCCATAAGATACGGCCTAAAGTTTTTTACTACCTTAACCAAAGCATATGCATGCTTTTCCATAATGGAATAATTTAATTCAGCAGCTTGCAAAGACTTGCTAGAAAATCCTATTGGTTGCTCAAATCCATCCTTATTCTTTTGCAACAATACAACAACAATAGTATAAAATGAAGCAAAGGAGAAAAGATGGAAGGGCTTGGATAATCTAGGCTTACTAGCACTAGTGCTTTCTTGAGAGCCTTCTTTATGTCAATAAAAGCCTCAACTGACTCTTTTTCCCATGTGATGGATTGTCCCTTCTTGAGCATCTTGGAAATTGCTTTGGTTTTCTCAACAAAGTTAGGAACAAATATCTTCACAAAGTTAATCTGCCCAAAGGACTAAACACCCTGGACTATTTTAGGCTGAGGGATAAGGTCAATGGGCTTAACTCTTTCAAAATCAATTTTAACCCCTTCCCTAGACATGATATGTTCCAACAACTTTCCTTTTTCTACTCCAAATTGACATTTCTTGGGATTTAAAGAGATCCCATACTCCAAACATCTATCAAAAATAATTTGCAAATGCTTGCAATGATCTTTTCTATCCTTTGAATATGCAGTAAGATCATCTTGGTATACAACCATGATCTCATCAATGAGGCCAACAAAGACCACATCCATTGCCCTTTGAAATGTTGACCCTGTATTCTTCAACCCAAATGGCATTCTCAAATAAACATATGTCCCCCAAGGAGTGGTGAATGTTGTTTTGTATTGTTCTGACTCCTTGACTAGCACTTGATTATATCTTGAGAACTCATCCATCATAGACATCAGCTCTGAACCTACAAACCTCTACAAAAGATGATCCATTCTTGGAAGAGGATAATTATCCTTAACGGATTTGATGTTCAAATTTTTGAAATCCAGATACAGTCTAATCTCCCCATTCTTTTAACTTTATGAGAAAAGATTAGACACTCACTCAGAATGTCTGATTGGTTTAATAATACCTCTCTCTTTCATTATTAACAATTCTTTCTACATTTTGGGAGCTATAGTGGGGTTTATAGGCCTTTGTTTTTGCCTAAACAGTTTTGCATTAGGTTGGAGAGGAATAATATGTTGAAATAAGTCCTCCCTATAATCTTTCAGCTCATCATAGGACCATGCAAAACATTTTTTGAATTTTCTCAATAAAGCAATCAGCGTTTGCTTTTCATGAGGCTATAATTTCTTACCTATGTAAACCATTTTAGGTGCTTCCTTAGTTCCAAGGTTAACACCTTCAACATTTTCCTCTTCAACAGGTTTACCTTTACTCTTCCAGTAGTCTACATTATCAAACATTCTTTCCAGTGCCACCAATCCCTTGGGAATGGTATTTGTCTTCAACTGCACTACCTCACTGCCAGACATCATTTCCTTGCCATTTTCCATCTCTATCATAAGTTGCTAGCCAATCACTTGACTGTCAAACTTATCCATGCAATTGAGGAAACTAAAAATCTGATTACTGTCATTGAACACTTGCCAACTGTATATGTTATCAGGGATTGTTGGCCTTGTAAGCACTTCTGCCTTTTCATTTTTAGTCCTATCAATCCATTCGATGCCAATGGCATCAAATAACTCCATGGTATCCCATACAACATTCTTGTATGCCCTTAACCTTTTATCCTTTTAACCTTCTATGCCCTTAACTTGATTTTATGCTTGTGAGCAACATTCAAACCTAACAATAGTGCCTCATATTCAGCTATGTTGTTAGTGCACTGAAAATCAAGTCTAAAAGACATACCAAACTGCTCACCATTTGTGGATATCAGAACAATTCCAACACCTAAGCCTTCTCTTGAGCACACACCATCAAAATACAGCATCCATAAATCAGATGCACCACAAATAGAAGCAACAGGATCAGAGGGTAAAATATCCATGCTAGGAATATCATCACTACAATATCCCATAAAATGGTCCATATCACTGTCAAAGAAATTTAAGTGATCTTCCTTTGTTTTATATATGTCCTCTATGTTTTGGTATTCTACCTTCCTTTCTCTATACAACTTCACTTCCACACCTTGGACTAGAATAGTGGTTGAAGACAAGAGAAATCTAAAAGGTAAAAACACAAGTAAAATGCATGAAAACACACAAATTATACCTTAAGATCTTCTTACTCCTTGATAAGGTCTAGAGCTTACACTAGTAGAATTTGGGCAAATAAATGACTACATGCCTAAAATGTTTAGTCATTCTACTAATTTTTTGCAACACAGCTATAAATGACTAAATAAATGACTAATTTGATCATTGAGTAAAAAACACAAGTAAATAATTAGTCATGCACAAAAAAAAATAAAAGCTGGGGAAAGAGAAGGTGCGTGTTTTTTGTTCAATTTTTGAGCATATTATTATTCGCGCTCTTTGGTTTTGGGTGAAGGAAAGCAACAAAGAAGGAAAATCAACATTATAGAGTTGAGATGGAAATCAGGCAGGGAGCTACAAATTGCGAGGGAAAGAACTTTTAACAGAATGCAAAGGCTTTGATTCTGTCTACACTATTTAGAACTCCTTTTTCGCTAGAGAATAATGCGTCCCTTGCTTATTTTGGACATGGCTTAGGGTTTTTGCGGCATTCAAGGGTTTTTCGTAGATGCTAGATTTTTCAAAATTTCATCTGGTACAAATTTTGGTTTTGTGGTTTCTGGAAAAGTAACGAATAATTCAAACCCTTTTCCTCACTGCTCTACAACACTGCCTATTTTGATTGTTTTATTGTTGTCTTTGTCTTGAAAATGTAAAATCATTGGAAAAACCTATGTAAAATCTTCATTGAGCTTGGTTTGCTTCTATACCACATTACCGCGAAGGCTTATAAGGAGAGGTGCGGGCTAGAGGTGCCACCTGCCAACCTGTGGTGATCTGTAAAGGTCTAAGCAAGGGTGCGGGGTTACCCATATTCTATGACATCCAAACTTCGAACATTCGCTATATTTACAAGGGAGCATATGCCGAAGCCTTTCAGGATCATAGAAACAAGGGCAGGGTTACCATTGAACAGGTGGACAACTAGATAAATACCCTCAATAAAGTCTCTCATATTTCTAGTGTGGTGATTAGTACAGAGGAAAAGTAAGTATTTACACATCCAAAAATATATTAATGTACATTTATTCACATGAACTTCTGGTTTATGACCTTCAACAGTCCAAGACTGCCCTTTGATATATTCATTTAATTGTGATCTTCTTTTATGACTTTCTTTTAATAATAATTGTCATCATGCAAAATCTATTGTTTGTGACTGCCATTCAAATGGAAGTACCTTCACAAACCCTAGTCCCTCTCTCTTATAGTGATATTTTCTCTTGTTACCCTCTGTCAGCATCTTTTAGAGTTATAAAACTCCCTTACAATGTTTCTTAAGGTATCCTCTTTCATGTAGCATGTATAGGGTTCCTTCATACCTTGCATTGATAGTCCTTCTCTAAAACCCACTATGCAGATCTTCTTGTATTGATAGTGTTCTATATTTTAGGTAGATTGTGTAACCTTTCTAGGCTCACATGAATTCTAAAAACTTAGACAAAGTTGTATAACTTTTGATGAATCTCTAAACCTTGTGAGACCTCTAGGACTCTCTCAAGACTCTTGCACAAAATGTTACAAAGGATTCTCTAGTCTAAAAGAACTTCATGGTCCCTGTAATGATACTATTTTGACTCATAAATCTCCTTTGTATAGATTTGAGAGACCCTAATCTTCTATACAAACTTGTTCATCATTTGGTAGGGTTTAATGATTTAATATTATTAGTTCAAAACAACACTATTCTTGATATTCTCAGACCTCCTATTCCATGGAACTTCCTATGTTTCTACAAATTTGACATACCTTTGTAAAAGTTCAACCCAAGTCTGTAATAGTATTTAGCACTATAAGATAGAGCTACTCAAGAGTCTTCATAAACTACCTCTACTATGTGAGACTGATACAGGGTCCATCTGGATCTTTATTTGATATGCCTTATCTCTTCTCATTACACTTCTTCTAGTAAATATATTCTTTACATAGTTGTTCATTAGACCTTTCTCCTCTTGGATTGACTTCTATATCATTCGAGATCCCTTTTCTACCTTTAGTGTAGGCTTGTCAATGATTTCTTTACACTGTATATCTTCACAAGGTCAATGCATTTATTGCCTTGATGCCCTATTACCAATCCCTTGCTTTCAATATTGAGTGCAGGCATTTCATGAATTCCATTAAATGACTATCATCAAGCCCTCCCTTAACATATGCATACCTGACACTAGAGATCAAGGTTATACTAGACCCTTTACAATGACTGTATTAAACTTATACTAGTTTAGTAGGCCTTCCTTTACAAGGTGCTCATAATGAACATGTAGATCTCACACATTCCTATAAGGTGCATGGGATTCCCTTATCATACAGACTTCATAATGTTTATGTAGGGCTTGGTGAAGAGATCCCAGCAAGTGGGTTTATGCACACTATCTTCACAACCTTTATGAGATCATGTTGACTGTCCCATACTCAAATCTCAGTGTCTTCTCATGTCTACCAACTTTGTGATAGTCCATATTGTTGTTTGCAACTTTCTAGTGCAGGTCTCTATTAATAATGAGACAATCATATCATGCAAGCCTCATAGTTGAAAATGGATAGAGAGATGTAAAGGTGGGTTTGGACTGTCACCTTTCCTTAGACCTCTATATTCTTGAACTGACAGTCTCGAGTCACCATCTCTCTTATGCAATGTATCTCAGTCTCTTCTTCATTTTTCCCTATATGCATTTGATGTAGTTTAAAATCCCTCTATATTCTTGTTTTTATAGTCTTAGAGAATTCTTATGAATGAAAATATTCTTTAATTCAAACCTTTGTGTGACAGTGTAAATTTTTGCATGATAGTGTAGACTTTCTACAAGACATTGTAAAGATCAAACACGATACCCTAGAGTGTTGGTGAAAAGGACCTATATAATTTTTCATGATGGACCTCTGTTTACTGTTATCATTGTCTCCTTGTAATCTAACCAAAAACTATGTCTAAAGAGATCCTCTATTATGATTTTATATGTGATTTTTGTTCTTTATCATGTATATCTCTAGATATGAGGTTTTCAACAAAGGTTAACCATGCTCAAAACTACTTTCAAGATCAGGTATTACCTATGTTCACTTTGTCCACCCTCAGTCTTCTTGACCCTCTTCATTCTTTATCTTCTTGACCTCATATCTGAAAGCCTGTCTAGAAATTCTACCTCTTTGCAATGTATCTTAGTCTCTATTCCTTTGTAGTTGTCTCCTACACATTATCATGCAACCATTGAATGAACTTATTGGTTACAAGGAGCATACAAAGAGTCCCTTCTTTCCAAGTCAATAAAAATTGAATGTAATTCATACTCTTCTTGAGGTTCACATGTAGCACAATGCTTCAAAGTTGATATTTGATGGGCACAACCTTACCGAACTATCTTGTAAAGGAATTCATTGCTCTATTTTGGCAATTTGTCTAGTGACATGGTAAGCATTTAGAATGAATTCATATTTTAAAATTCTTATGAAGTGTATTTTAATGGCATTTATATGTTGGTTTTTTAATGGTTATCACCAAAATGTTTGCATGCTTGTGGAGCACAATCCATATGTTTGCCTAGCTTTTAGACTGAAATTTTCATTAGGTTGTCTGTTTATGGGGTGCATGATGTGATAATGAATTAATCAGAGCCATATTTTAAGAAATTCCATTTGGAATATCTCAGCAGTGTTTGGGGTTCTGGTTTTCCTTTTGTCTTAATAACATCTTTACTTGTATGTCACTACTGGATAAATCTAATATGTAGCATTGCTACTCTCACTCCGTAGCATTAGAAAATGAGGAAAGATAACTCATTTTTTGTAATATAAATAATTTTAACCTTGTTTGTGCATCCCAAATTTGAAAACAAATTAGAACACTTAAAACTTGTTCCATTGATAAGGATTTGCATGAGAATGTCATTGTTGCATGCATTGTGGAATGTAATTATCTAAAATATTCACCTTGTCAATAATTAATGAGCCAATCCCTTTGGCAAGAATTAGTGTGAAAAGTTGAGAATTTATTGATTCAAGGGGATAGTCTGGACTGGGGTTTACTTTCTCTCTTTTTAGGTTATTAATTTTTTTTTCAGTTTATATGGGCTCCTTGGTTGTCTTATAGAGGGAGCAAAGACAAAGAAAGTGGAGGCTTTGGGGCCCTCACAAAGATTGGCAAGCTTTTCTCACTTATTGGAATTATTGTGCCCATGTCTTTAATGAATATTTTGATGCCATGCATTAAATACATGTTCCATTAGTTGTTTGTTGCAATCAAGTATGTTGTAATATGAGTATCTCCTCTCTAAATTGGCAAGGCATGTTGCCCCATATATATTTTCTAGACAATTTATGCTTGATTTTGATGACATGTCTATGGGTAGGAACTCCATTGCAGTTTGTATGTAGTGACAGAGAATGATCCTTCTTTTGTCTTGACAATCAAAATCTCTTGTACATGTCATGCTAGTATTTGAGATGATGAGATGGTAGTATTCTGCACATACCCCTTAAGCAATTCTAGACAATGTGTCAGTAAGTGCAATCTTACCAACTAGGATCTCCTGAGGGGATCCTTGTTGAGGTTGTATTAGGTTTTACAATTTTCTTTTTTGAAACTACCTTGTAATTTTTGTTTATGAAATGATTGTTAATTTATCACGAAATTCATCCACCAATTGTGAAAAGTGAGGCTTTCTTTGCTTGCAAAGTGCAACTGAAGAAAAGTTGTTCAATGCAACATTTTCATATATGCCTTTTGATAGGTAGGTAGATTGGAGCTTAGCTGTCAAAGCTTCCCCATGTTACATGACTGTATGTTTTCACTACCCTGGGCTTCTTAAAGATTATAGCTTTGTTATTCTAATGTTTTCTATCAACCATAGGGAAAATTTCCTCTGACATAATTCTATCTATAACATTCTTATGTATCAGTATTTGAAGGTTGCTATTGATCGGATTACAAGCTTTTTTGAAAGTAGCAGTGTTAGTCAAATTCTTGCATTAGAGACGGTAGCTACTATATAGGTCAGCTCATTAGATTTTACCTTAATATGTATGCATGGAAAATGAAGATCAGCCCATAAGATTAGAGTTTACAATGTTAGGATATGTTCCAAAGTGCTTCATTAATTCAAATATTTTGAGGGCATCCATGCAAAATACATTTTGTGTATATCCTGCAATCATTGCATTCCAAGAGATGACATCTCTTTGAACCATTCCATCAAATAGTTCATGTGCCTTATCTATACTTCCACATTTTACACACATGTCTATCTAACAAAAATCCCTCTTCAATTATGTTATGATTGATGTCCATACCTTGTTCCAAAGCTCCCATTTTGGCACAAGCAAGGAGTATGCTGGAAAAGGTTGTTGAATTTGGCTTTACACCTGCTAATTACATTTGCTTGAAAGTTTCTAAAGCCTTTTCAACAAATCCATTTTGTGCATATCCCGCAACCATTGCATTCCATGAGATGACATCTCTTTGAGGCATCCTGTCAAATAGTTCACATGCCTTGTCAATGCTTCCACATTTTGCATACATGTCTACCAGGGTAGTTGTGCAGAAGACCACTGCAACACCACAAGGTGGTTTTTGGGCCTTCGTGGTGATGCGAGGAAACTCCCCACATCACCACAAATGCCCAAAAACCACCTTGCAGTGTTACAGTGACCTGGGCATAAGAGTGGATGTGCCTTCCATTGAAAGTTTGGATTGACAACATCATTCTTCCTCCAATTTGCAAATGTAGGTAAGCGGTCCCCATGGGCATACTGATAACAAAGAAAGGGAGAGCTTGTGGAGTGAAACATAGTATCCAAGTAGATGTTTTTGAATTCATCATCGGTGAGGTCTGCAAACTTGTTAAGGCCCAACCTATAAGACTCATTCTTCTGGTTGTGTGCCTCTATATAAGCAAGGTTATTCTTGAATATGTGGAAGCGTTCTTCTTTCTCAAGCAGGTCATTGTAGGCTTTTCCATGCTCACCCATCCATTGTTCATAAATGTGGAGGAGCTCCTTCGCACCTCCTTTACATCTTCTCATCTTCACGTATACATAGATATGCATTGAATATGTATTTCACAACTCCCCTTCAGATTTATTTTCTCCCACAGAGAGAGACTGCAGGAGCACATATTTACGATTGCTCTACTATATTTTAATGTTGTATTATTTGCAAGGAATTGAATATAATGGTGGTTTGTTGTTTAGCTTCATTTATGAGCAACTTGCTTTTTATTCCTAGTATTCTTCATCTTGATGTGTACATATGCATTTTATTTCTAGTAGAAATCATATTACTGTATAATGTTTATATACATTTTATATGCTAAAAGTTGTAATCTTGATGTCTAGTACCTATATACACTTTATACGGCTTACTTTGGCTAAAGCCTGTACAAAATCTTTAAAATTAAAGAAGATTCCAATTTGATCTTTTTTAAGTGTAGGCTAAAATTCATAAATATTTTGTTGTTAGCACTGTACAAAATTTAAGGAAAGATTTTAGTTTGTTAGTATTGTACAAAATTTAGGGGAAGATTTTAGTTTGATTTGTACATGTAGGCTCAAATTCATCAATATTTTTGTTCTTAGTTGTAATGGCATTTATATGTAGTTTATATGTCTTATTTTTTGGTACAATATAAAGTTTTAAAAAGTGGGTTCTCTATTGAAAGCTCTAGTTTAGTCTTTTGGTGTGGACTCAATATCATAAATATTTTATTTTGAATTGTAATCTTGTTGTCTGGTGTTATGTTTATATGCACTTCATATACCTTATTCCCACTAAGAGTTGCAATCTTGTTGTCTGATACCTATATATACTTTATATACCTTATTCTTGCTAAGAGTTATAATCTTGTTGTCTATTGCCTATATACATTTTATATGCCTTACTCTTGCTAAGATTTGTAACCTTCAAGACTTTCCTACCTCTGAATTTGATCATTGTCTTACACTTCATTGGTCATTTACTATCACAAATAACAACCAAGTTCTTCCTTACAGTCCTAAAGACTATCCTTTACCATCTGATGCTTAATATTGCATGGTCTACCCTCATGTCTTATGACTACCTTTTCACTGTACTCTGTTACCTTTGATCCATCATGATTAATGTCATTTGTTGTATTCATGGTTTTGATCCAAAACATAAGCTATGATTGTCTTCTTATGAGATCATTGGATCCGTCCTTCTTGGTGACTATCACCTTCAATATGGACTATCATACTTACTTTATGATGCATGATATTGCCCCTATGTTTTCCTCAAGGCCACTATCATAAATGATAAACCACTATCATCAATGAAAATGACTTACATAAAGTTATGGCCGTCCTTACATGCCACAAAGAACTTGGTCTTATTTGTTACACATCCCTTCAACCTTGACTAATGACAAGGTAGGGTTACAAGAGGTTATGAGCCATGTTTAAAAAACTAAATACAATTGCTAACTTTTCACTATGGTGGTAGATAAATTATTCTTTTTTCTTCTATTCCACAACATTAAGTAAAAGTCTTGAATCTAGAAATACCCTGCTGCCTTCATTTGCCAAGTTGTTTGATAGTTGTTTGACTCTTTACTTGATATAAGAATAGTCAACTCCAACTGCTCTAATTGTAACATCCCATCCTCTTAACACTCGAGTAAACTCAAGAATTTACAAGAAAGTAAATAAACTTGGTAAACATGAGAGAGATTTTTTTTAATTAAATATCATTTGCATAAACATAAGAAATAAAGTACAACTTTCCAAATAATTTCAACTTAAAATCACAACATAATCGAAGCTAGATAAAGTGAAATCCTTTCACTTATTATTTATAAAACATAAACTACACTTGGCATAAAGAATAGTCTTACCTCATAATTTGACTATCATAAGTCATAACATGGAGTACACTAAATCTGGAAATTTGATAACTGTCTTCACAAGCCTTGGCGAGTCTTCTGCTTCAGAGGGAGAACATCATCTGAGTGTTTTACCTCCAACCACAGATCGCCGGTCCGCCACACACCTTCCTTCTTGGAAGTGGCCCTACCCTTCACGAAGGGTATAGATATAAGGAACCAACAAGTATTTGTCATCTAAGTCCTAGTGTCATTTCCTACATAACTTCAATCAAACATACAAGTCTAGACCCCTTCTAGCTAAGTATGATCATACTGATTAGTCATGCCATCTAGCCACACACCTCTGACTCGACTTAAGGACTATCTCACCCTATAGTTTGAATTTCATCATTTAGTAACTCTAGACACAAACTTGTCTATACTGAAAATTTATTCTAGTCAATCTGACTTAGAACTAATCCTTCACCTAGGATTTACATGAAATATATATATATATATATATATATATATATATATATATATGTATGTATATATATATGTATATATATATATATGTATATATATATGTATATATATATGTATATATATTTGTATATATATATATGTTTAGGTAATTCAAACCTTTCAGATATTCCCTCTTTGCATACTTGCAACTTCTAGGGTCTATGACCTTCTGTCACTCTTCTCTCTGTCTCAAATATCAAACATCTTTGATGTATTAAAACAAGTTTTGACTCTATCATAGAATCTCTTAAATTTGATAAAGTACTACTAAGACTCTTCTTGTTTTTCTCTATGGTTTTCTTGACCATTTACTGCTGACCCAATAAGGTTTTCTCGACCCTTCATTGTCAACCAATATATATATATATATATATATATATCTTAATGAGTACCATCATTTCTCATAACTAGTCCTTTGACTAAGTTCAATCCTTCAACCTTAATAGGTTAGATTTGTAAAGGATAATAAACTACTTTCAACTTCCTAGTCTACTCAAGTTTACTGACATTTGATTAAGGATAGGTTATAAACTCATATGCATATCATCCTTTATATATGTATGTCACATATACTTATAATAACAATCTCAAGTACCATAATCATATGGGATGAGTTTTGGTCTTCCAACATCCCTTTCTCGAGGCTGGTTACAACATTGATGTCGAGTATTGGAATAACAAAATTCCTTTGTGCACATAACACTAAAATAAGTTCAATCATTCATATATAATAAGGTCTATACTTCCCATCTCATAGTATGTCTATACCCCTGAGTTGATTAAAAGTCTCAATCTTGAAACAAAGGAGAAGTTGAATATATCTCCTAGCATATCCATTCTGGAGAGGGTTTTACACAAGAATAAAGATGCTTACCTTAAGGTTAACTAGGTTTCTTTTCTTTGAAAACACCTAATACCATAGGTTTGGCTTTGAATCATTCACGTAATAACCTTAGCTCTCCAATGAGAGTCTATTCTTTCCCATAATATAGACATTTCCTCAATGTGCTCATAATATAATTAGAGCAATAAATTTATCTCAAATTAGATTGTCTTGATGAAGCCAATGAATAAGATACCTTGGTATCCTAAATAGTCTTATGGATCCGTAGAAGTAAAACATGTAACTTCCAAAGTTTCTTAACACATGATCCTCCCTTATAGGGGTTGACTACACTCATAGCATAAATTTTCACTCTTAATTTTATTAGAAGCTTAACAATATTTAGGGAAAGAGAGCTTTAATTCCCAGTCTAATACATGTTTTAGATCATAGACCAAGGTTACTTAAGAAACATTTACTTAAGAATTAGGTCCATTGCATTTTATTTGTCTTTGTCTCGATTCTTGCCTATTTCTTGCAATGCAGGGTATCTATCCAATCGCTACCTTCATGCTATTTAGAAGGATTTACTATAAATAAAAAAATGTGTGGATCTACTACTTGGTCCATTGTTCTCAACGACATTCATGTGCAACCCATTGCTCTCACAGACATACATGCATAACCCATTGTCTACAACAAGAGACAATGAATCTTAATTGGGCCTCCTCCTCACTGTCCCACGGACTTATCACTAAATCTCTTAATGTTTTTAAACACAGTTCTAAGTTTTTCTCATGAGTCACAGTTTTTCTCCAACTATTTTATCTCTCTTGCCACTATTCCAATATGATTTAGCCTTTTAGAAGGCTTCCCACTCTACATCCCATGGATTTTTCCTACACAATAGTGAAGGCTTGTGACCTTATCATGGCCTATCATCTAGGATATTATACGCATAATCCACTTGGTTTTTGGGCAGTTTGAAAACATTGGTATCCATACAGATATAAACCATCTACTATCTTTACAATATTTAGAGTATAATGTACATGCAAAAGAGATGTCCATTCTTCTTATTAACTGTGTTACAAAGAACAATTCAAAGACTCCAGTAATGTATTTCTATAAATAATAAGGAAAGATAAAAGTTACTTAACTTATAATATCTGGTAAACTCATGCCTAACTTGAAGATGTGATCTCTATTTGAGTCTTTCATAAAATCTTCTCCTCTTGATCGTAACTTACGCAGTATGGTTTTATTGAAGGATTCCTCTTCCTATACTGCTTACCTGAGCCTCCTATGACATGATCTTACCCAAATCTCTTTAACATACTAGATATTGTCTACTACTTGTGCTCTTTTTTTTTCCTCAAGAGTGTGTCGTGCTCTCTTCCCCATAAGAAGTTCAGGGAATCTCTATTGAAAGAAGCAACCGACAAGTTTAAAGACTCTGCTCTATTTTGCCAAGGTTTTAAGCTAATTTCCTGCCTATACTCATGTTTTTGCTCTCCACGATATCTATGTTCTCTGTCGTGATATCTTTTCTATCATCCTTTGTGATAACAAGAAGTTGTTCTCTGCATAATAACAAAGCTGTTGTTTTACAAAAAACAATGCTTTGCCCCTTTCTTTTCTATATCCCCCATGCATAGCATCCAAATCCTCATGGTCGAGTTGGTAATCTCCTATGTGATATAATCTATAAATTTTGCAGAGACTGAAGAAACATTCAAAACCTTTAAAACCATACATCTTGTGTTTCCCTTTGCTTGCTCAATCTTCACGTTGAAGCCATTCTACCACTAAACAAGGATATCCTTCCTCTCTCTTTTCCTCCGAGTGAACTCAGAGATATCCTTCCAAGATTTAAAAAAAAACCCTCCGATTGTCTACCATAGAGAGCTATCATAGCCCCCCAAATAACCATTTTTATTAATGCCAAAAAAAATAATGCTCCTCCCCCCAAACTATCATGAGGGCATGCAATTAACAAAAAGGCAGTTGTCATAATGGTCCACTCCACTTAAGTCATTAGAACTACCTTCCCACTAGCCGCGAGTATCTCCAATTAAGATGCCTCTCATTGCTCATAAATCGAGCATGCCAAGTTAGAGGGAAAACATGGGTACTAAATACCCTTCCTGATGCAAACAACGACTAACAAAATTGGTTAAGACGAAACCTTTTAATAAAGGAGGTAGTTATCATTTAACCAACTAACAACCACTACTCTCAACCTGAGAATATTCACATAAAATATAGGTCTAAAAACAAGCTTAGATATTAATATCAATAGGGTTTACAATAATGTGACGTAAAATTACGCACAAAAAATGACTAGGTCGAGATATTCTCCCCTTCACGTATAGAAGGAAATCACGTCGATTTTGATTAGACGAATATGGAATTTGACATCAAAACTACTAATAAGAAACATATTATCAAATATACCAATTACACCATTGAGGTTGCAAACATAAACTCATTTACGACGTAAAGAATGACATGTTTGACAGAAAGTCGTCTTAATTTCAAAACAACCAACATACAACCTTAACAACATCGCTTTCTCCAAAATGACTAGGTTGACATTAAACGGCATTAAAAAGACTCTAAACGACATCGACGACTTGTCGAGTCGAGAAATAAACATAGACCAAAAGGGTTGAGTATCACTTACCTGACTCAACTAGGTTCACCAATCTGCACCAACACAATACTTAAGATGGTGACAAACTATTCTTTTCCTTATATCTATTCCCTTCTCTCTGATGATGCTCTCCCTCCCTTTCTCAAAGGGGCAAAAACCTATTTCCTGAATGCAACTTGCAATCACCAACTTGAAATTAGTGTATCAATAATTATTTCATAATCCTTAAGAAATCATAACATCTTGACAACTTATAATCACATGCCAATTATAGCCAAATAAACATAACTCATGAAAACATTGATTTTTCCAGACATTTTTACTAAACGTCAAATCATTGAATTACACATAATCATCTACTGATTACTTCAAAAGTAAAAAGTAAAACATAGTCAAAGTTAGGGATGTAACACTAATGGAGGTATTGTTAGCCATTCCATATGTTATACCCTTGTAATATTAGAATAGTAAGCACCGATTACTTGTATGTTATAAGCATATTTGAGCTCCAAGTGATTTGACTTTGGATTGCCACTTGTATCATTTTGTCACTAATATTCATTGATCTATTTGAAGAGGTAATTTTGTAGTAGCTTGGGAACCTTGTACTTGTATGGTAAACTATATTTTCAATGTCACTGGCAGTGAGGATCTCGACATTCACTTCAAATACATTGAAGCAACAACTAAAACTAGACAAATCAAGGAGGTGGAACGTGTAACCAGAGAGTCAAACTTCTATGATGCTGAAAAGACAAAGAACTTTCCTATGGAAGCAAGACTTCTAGATGCTCATCCACTGATAAATGTTTGTGATCGGTTTGGATTTGTCCACTGTCATGTTCAGTAAAGCTTATCAGTCAAGGTATATGCAGAACATAGTTCTCAATCCATACTGAGTATTCATGGTGTGAAGTCTGCAAAGGAGTCTTTCATAGGACCCTTAGGCTTCATTTTTCAAGTAGTTATTTCATGTTTTGGAGCTGTATAAGAAAAAAATAGAGCATTGTAACTCAATTTTCTCAGTCACAACACTAAGAAACACACTTTGTAATACATTTTTCAAAGCAAAGACACATATTTATGTCTTGTATCTACTGTAAGAACACCTTTTCTCAATAAAATTTCAATATTTTACCTTCTAAATAGCTATTTCTTTATGTGCAAATAAATGATTGATTATGTTTTTCTTTGTTTTATGTTTAAACCTCAAAAGCATTGTCTCATTTCCAAAACTTTTAGGTAGAAATCAGTGAACAAAAATAATTAAATATACTGCCAATTGACTAAATATACTACCAACTGACAGAAATCAGTGAATAAATATGACTAAATATACTACCAGTTGATAGAAATCAAGGAATAAATATACTACCAATTGACAGAAATCAGTGAATAAATATACTACCAATTGACATAAATTAGTAAATAAATATGACTAAATCAATGACTAAAAATATACTACTAAATTGATCGATCAAAACAACCAAATAAATGATTGGCAATAAACTTCTAATGGTCACATGACCAAGCCCAGTAAATAATATGACTAAATCAATGACTAAATATACCACCAAATTGATCAATCAAAATGACCAAATAAATGACTAAAATTGTTTTAGTCATAAATTTGGTCACGTTATAAATGACTGGCAACAAACTACTAATGGTCACATGACCAAGTTTAGTCATTTATAAGCAGTTTTTAGTAGTTTTTTTAATCACATATTGTTGTTTTTGTACTAGTGTTAGCACCCACAAGCTCTAGCTTTACCCATGACTATGTTCTTTGAATGTGAAATGCTCTCAATACTAATGCAAATCAACATAGCCTAGCTAATGATGGAGAGGATGAGAGAAATTTTGGCATAATAATGTTACTCTAAACTTGGATGTCAAAATGGCTTGTGGAGGCTTGTATTTATAGTCAAATTGGAAGGGATTTTGATCCAACGATGGAGATTCATTGATGAGATCAAGGGATGAGATTGATTGTGAGATCGAGGGCTAGGATCTGATCAACAAAATTGGATGGTGGGGAATAAAAATGAATATTTTATTCATTTTGAGGAGGACTTAGCATTAAATGTGATTTAGATGGATGAGGAAATTTAAAATTAATTTCCTTGGGATGAATTGGAATTAAAATTCCATTTTATGTGGAATTCTGAGAGACATGTGACACATGCACATTTTTGGGGCCTTACATTTGTAGGCTAAAAAAGAGGAAGATGTTTTTGCACAAAAATGGTAAAGGTGAGTTGGAAGGGTTATGAATATTTTGTAATTTGTAATTTATGGGTGTGGAAGAAGGTGTTAATCATACTTTGACCAAGTTAATCAAGGTGATTAACTTAGTTAATGTGGCTGGAAAAAATTAGTGGATGAGGTAATCAGAGTTTAGGATTAATTAAATAATGATATATTTAATTAATCTAGGTCCAGGGGTCATGTAGGCTAGGGTAGCTAATCAAATAATAGGTATTTATTCAACTAGGTTAGAGGTAGGCTAATTAGTAAGTTTGATTAATCAAATGAACATGATTTACCTAATTAATTAGTTTTAGGGAAAAGGGCAAATTAATTAAATAAATATTTGACATATTTATTTAATCAATTAGATGATGTTAGTAACGTGGGACTATTGAATTAATTAAATTAATTCAATTTTAGGGATGAATTAATAAGGGATGAGTGAATGATTTAGGAGTAGGATGAAATAATTCATTAAATAATAATTTAATTAATTAATTAGATGAAGAATTTGTGTTGTGAATGATGTCAGAGGATAGTTTAATGGTTAAGAAATTTTTAAGTGTCTACATTTGCCCCTCTTTGACGTGTGTCGTGACCTCGTAGGGATATGGCATCAAGTCAAAGAATTTGCCTCAGCTGCCGGGAAGGAATACAATGGATGAGGGATGCCCCCTTGAGAGGTCGAGTGAAAAAAATAAAAAAAATCGAGTGAGCTCTCGAAAGGAGGAAATGGTAGTGAAAAATGGATAGAGGATGGAAAAACAAGTTGACAAGAAGAAAAATGGGTGAAAAAGGTTATGTTTTGCACCCTGGGGAGAGAAAAGTGTGTTGGAGGATGACATGGCATGCTATAAATAGAAGATGTGGGCCCAAAGTGCCACATTTACACACATTGAGCTTATTGGCACAACCACCTTTCCCCCACTACAAGCATCGATCCAAGCACGTGCGCACCTACCTGAAATCATCCCTGGCAGACCCACGGGTATGTTGATTAACTTTGACTTTGTCAATTTAGGGTTTTGAGACATTTAATTGCACAGGAAAAGGGTAGGTTAGATGGATTGGCGCCATAGCACAACCATTTGGCAACATCCATGGCTAAATTGTTGTCAGAGTCACCATAGGCTGATCATAAGTTTTGGGGGTTTTGGCACTATTTTGGGTTTCTGTGGCACCATCTTTTGGAATGGCACATACCAAAATGGGGTTTTTTGGAGAAATGGTGCCATCTGCTAAAGTTTCAGCACCAAATTGTGGTTTGGCACCATATGTTGAATGAGCAGGGGTTTATCGTCATATACTGGTGCTTTGGCGCCATCTTCCAAAATGGTGCCATACCTAGGATTTGTGGTGCCATTCTTTGGAATGGTGCTAGGGGTTTCTTAGAAGAAATGACACTTTGGCGCTAAATTCTAGTTTAGCGCCAAACTTGGGAAAAATGGTGCCATCCTGCAGATTGGAACCGTACCTAGAAGAAATGGCACCATCCTATGGATTAGTGCTATATTTGGCAGAATTGGCGCCAAACTCTGGTTTGGCGCCATATGGCTTAAAACTGGCACCAAACTCTATTTTGGCGCCATAGGGGCTAGAAATAGTGCCATGGCACTGATTTGAAAAGAAAAGGCTAAATTTTTTATGATTATTTTGCGGATGTAGATTGATGGTCATATTGTGGCTTCGCAGGAGCAATGAGTTCCCGTAGTTATGAGGTTGTTAGATGGTTTTGATCAAGTGACATTAGCCAGATTAGGGAGATTGGGCCTAAGGACAATGTTTGAGATGCCCAATATACGGGCACATAGGGCCATGATTACGGCCCTAGTGGAGCAATGGTAGAGCGAGACATGCTCCTTCCTCCTACCCACAGGTGAGATCACCATCACCTTGGAGGATGTGTGGTGGATTCTAAGGTTGCCGACTGTCGGAGTGCAGGCCACCTATGACATTACCACAGGATGAGCAGCCCTTGATAGGGCCTTTGCCCCAGGTCACGCAGTTCTGACATGAGATTGATGACAGATGACCTACAGTTTGACTTTGGCAATGGGAGTGGATGACTTTACATTATTTTTGTGTGCAGTGATTGGGGGTTTGGTGATGCTGGATCAATGTGCGCAGGGCTTCTCGGTGGGCTAGGGAGTGGAGATTGAGCAGATGGTTCATCATGAGACGATGTATGCATGGGGGCCATGTATGTTAGGCTAGTTGTACCATGAGATGTACACTATTATGTATCACTTGGATGGGGCTTTGTCCGTCGGGGTGACATTGCTTCACGTATGGACTTTTGAGCATATAGGCATCACAAGGCCACAGGGAGCTCAATTTTAGGCGCAGTTCAAGGTGTTCATTTTTTTGTACCAGGCACCTATTTAGTATTCCTATGTTGGGCAGCTGCGACATTGGCGGCAAATTTTTGACAACTTGGTTACAGTGGTCTAGTGACCATAAATTGGAGTGGAGGCCTGGCCAGACGATAACAATCATTTACCCTATGCATTTCAGGCGTGTTACTTGATCGGCTGAGGGGATAATGCCATTGATAGGTATCTCCCCTCATGGGTGATGAGGTAGTTTGGTTTATACCAGGACTAGCCACAGGCGATGGCAATTTTTGTGAGAATGCCTTGAGATGTCAGATGGCCACCACAAATAGTGCCCCAGGTGGCGATTCAGGATTTTACAAGATTGTAGCCCCAATAGTGGGATTGGCAGAGCATAGTGGTTGACACAGAGACCACCCCTGCATATGACCAATGGTGGGCAGTGCAGAGGTCGATCCACTTGACAGATCCCGCAGCTAAGCCTGCAATGACAGTGGAGGAGGGGAGGAGGGAGATTTTGTTAGAGGAGGTGGAGATTGATGAGAGTGATACTATCGGGATGTTGGTTGTAGCAATAGCAAAGCAGGTGTTGGGGAGAGGATGGGGGTGGGGACAATAGAGGCATTAGCAACAGCAGGCACCAGCCCAACAGTAAGCACAGAGGGGACAGATGCTACTGCCACAAGCACCTTCCTAGCAATAGGGTCGGTAGGCACTGCCTCAGCAACAGGTTAGACCACAGGCTACATAACAACAGCAGGTCAGACCATAGTAGGTGGGGAGACCTAGGGCAGGTACATCAGGTGTTAGGACTTTAGGTATAGGACCTAGTCCTCTTCCTGGTGTTTAGATTGGGCATCGACAGACTCAGGCTAATGGGGAGGAGGCAAATACCTTACATGCCTAGGTGGCCAACTTGGAGGATGAGGTGGCTTGGCAAATACAGGAGCTACAATAGTTACAGGGAGTTTAGGCCCTATTAGATGGACTGAGTGATGGAGACGGGGATCCTCAGATCCGCATGCTATAGGCTCAGATAGGGAACTTACAAGGACAGCTGCAGGCACAAGTGGTTGCGGTTACAGCTGAGTGGGACTAGAAGAGGGCACTATGGCAGGTAGTAGAGGCTAGATCTCAGTAGGTAGAGGGACAGGTGGCTAGTCAACAGGTTGAGATTACACAGATGCAGGGTGTCATTGCTGGCACCAATGCATCACAGACGTGGACTGACTATACAACGGCTCAGGATTGTGTGGCATAGTTACAAAGTCATCTTGTAGAGATGCGTGCGAGGGCCAAGTACTATTATGGTGCATACTATACAACAGTCTCTGAGGGCTAGCATGTGCCTAGTTATAGTCAGTGGAGTGGATCTAGGATGTTTGGGTCATATAGGTCCAGGAGATCGGCTCAGTCAGTGCAGCAGCCTATGGCATCGCCACCACCATCATCTTAGCGGCCATAGTAGTCACCTCAGCAGTAGCAGCAGTAGCCACCTCAGCAGTAGCCTAGGTCTCCTACTGATTCTGCTAGGGGGTCATCAGCCTAGGGTTGATATTTTATAGACTTGTTGTATTTTGGCCCTTGTGGCATTTTTGTATCATGACATTTATTATTTTTGAGTGATGTATATTTCTGCAGTGACATATTTTATGGATGTTTATGCTATTATGGTTTATGATGATATTGTGGCTTATGATGATGTACTTGTGATTATGATAGATTTTTATGGATGTTATGGATTATGCTTTTATGTGATGTTTATGATGGTATTTATGGATATTTATGATGTGATGGATATAGATATGATGTTATGGATGCATTTATGAATGTGTTATGATAATGTTATGGATGGCATCGTAAGATGGTTATGGATGTTATTTTATTATGGATGCATTTTTTGTTTCTATATGTGATGATATGGATGGGATATATGCTTAGATTAATAAACATATATTATATATGATGAAAAATGAAATGAATATGTAATGTTTATGTAATGGATAAATGGTAAAATGGATATGTTTTTTTAATTGTAAATGATAATGGATGAATGGATTATGATGTGGAATATATGCTCAAATTAATAAACATATGTTATATGTGATGAAAAATGAAATGGATATGTAATGGATAAATGGATTATGATGTGGAATATATGCTTAGATTAATAAACATATATTGTATGTGATGAAAAATGAAATGGATATGTAATGATTATGTGATGGATAAATGGATTATGATGTGGAATATATGCTCAGATAATAAACATATATTATATGTGATGAAAAATGAAATGGATATGTAATGATTATGTAATGGATAAATGGTAAAATGGATAAATGGTTATGATAAAGGATCAATATAATGATTAATGAAATGGTTAAATGATGAAATGATTAATGAAATGGTAATGATGAATGTAATGATACAATGATAGGTGACTATGATAATGCAAATGGACAAACGATTAATGGGATGCTAATGGATAAATGTAATGATACAATGATAATGAGATGGGATGGGTTGATGCTATGGTTGGATATCATGATACATGTGATGTTCTTTGAACCCTGGGCAATGGGGTTAGATGGTTGGGGTAGGTTTAGGGATGGTTGGCATAGGTTTAGGGATACTAGGTCACTTTAGACACCACATTATTAGAGGGGTTTTGTTGAAATGGGTGGAGTATGTAGAGTGAATTGGTTAGGGGGATTGATTGTGGGGGGAAGGGATATGTTAGATGGGGGGGGGTATGTTAGAGTGGTGAATGGAGGGGGGAGTTGAATCATTTTTAAATGCTAAGTCCAAATAGTGTGTTGAATGGTTGGTGATAGAAAGGGTGATAGGTAAGCTAGGTAAAGTACTTGCATTAACATTATTGAGAGCATTTCTAGGTTTATTATAGAAAAAGAGGATATTTTTTACCAAGGTATGAAAGGACCAAGGTGATGATATATATCCATTTTTACATGGACTAGACTATCAAACAATAGGTTGATCTCATGCATGCCCAAGGTAGTATAACCTTGCCTAAATGAGGGAAGGGGACTCATAGCATAAGTTATTTAGTACATAGAAGGTATGATTAAGCTTATATGCAAATGGGAAACAATATGCTAGAACCAACCCTACATATTCAAGATATGAATACCATTCTTGGAGTAATGAAATCAACCCACAAGTGCAGCATAAAAAACAATGACCATGTCCATTCTAGGTGTTTTCCACCATGTACCATGATATAGTGAGATCAAGGTAGCTTTGGAATGATCCCTAGAATAAGGCAAAACAAAAATCAATAATCAAAAAGACCAACAAACCGTACAAATAGCCATTGTATCTCTTGCCAAGATAAGTGTTGATAAGATGATGGATTCTGCCTATTATAGGAATGATATATCCATTGAGGCGAGAATCTGTTAGATGTTGTTGGATAAATTTTGAAAGGTGGGCAAAAGGATAGTAGGCCATATGTGATGATTATGATTGGTTTGTTGATTGATGATTTTTGCATAAGATGTTATGCTTAGCATGTATATTGTCTGGTGAATTTGGTAAGCTCAGAAGATAGGGACCATCCAACGGGTTGGATGGGTGCATCTTTTGTACCTAAGTACTGGATACTTCATATTCCAAATTGCCTACATACCCTATATCCACGAGATCAAGGCACTTTAAGATGCAGGTGACATGAATATGTAGTTCTAGTTTGACTTGATGATGTGGGAATGTTTAGGATAGATGTGATGATGGTGGAAGATGATGTGTTGAGTGTGATTGATGATGTGGGATTGTTTTCGTATTTTTGTGGTTTTGTGATTTTTTTGGAGTTTTGGATTTTATATTGTTTTTGGATTTTTTGGTTTTTCTTAATGTTTTTAGGCTTTTTAAAGTTTTGTATTATTTTTAGATTTTTTGGTTTTTGAACTCTATAGGGAGAGCATACAAAGATCCTCGTTTCATGCATTAGCCTTGGGTGAGATAATGTAGGGTGGGTGATTTGATGTTTTAGAATTCCAAGCCATGGGATGCACGTAATGTGGAATTTTATGATGGATGAGAGGACTTATTAGATGGTAGAACTGGCCACTACTCATGGCGTCTAAGACTATTTTTTACCATGGTACTTATCCAAGGTGTCACCGAAGTGATTTTCACCATTGGACGACTTTATTGCACTTGGGTTTTTCTTGATTTTTGATTTTTTTTGAATTTTTTCTTTTTTTTTTTGGGTTTTGTGATTTGGGATACTCGATGGGTTATGCATAGAACCTTTTTAGGTGCATGATGTTCATGGGCTCATCTAGAGGTTTCCCCTCAAGTGTTGCAAGCTGATATGCTCTTGACCCATAGCTAGTTGTGATTACATATGGTCCCAACCAATTAGGCTTGAACTTTCCTTTTTTTGTGATGCTCTTGTAGGTTTCTCTGATTCTCCATAAGGACAAGGTCACCTATCTCAAACTAGTGGTTCTTGATCTTTTTTATTGTAGCTCCTACGTAGGTGGTTTTGATAGGCTTTAAGGTGATTAAGAGCATCCATGTATTTCTCATCCAATATCTCTATCTCATTCAGTCGTGCAACTTGGTACTCTTCCTCAGTGATTATATTCTGTAATGAAATCCTGAGTGAAGGGAGCTCGACCTCAATAGGCAAAATATCTTTGGAACCAAATACTAATGAGTATGGTGTCACTCCTGTGCGTGTGTGAATGCTTGTATGGTAGGCCCATATGGTGGGGTTGAGTTGGGGTGCTAGTCACAGCTGGCTTCATTAACCATCTTTTTCAGGATGCGTAAGATGGTTTTGTTAGAAGTGTTGGGAATTAAGGTGTCTCAACTTTTGTAATTCCTTGTATTATTTCATTGTATTTATTTATTTATTGCCTATTATTGTAATTAGGATGCAAATCCTATTTTGTCATCTTGTGGGAGTTGGCACGGTGATGTGTCATCCTACGTGGAAGGTGACAACATGTAAATTTGTCCTCACATGAGGAGATAGGCATCCCACTTAGTGGTAGAAATATTTTTCCATGTGTCAGCATCTTGGATAGTTTGTCAGGGAATATTGACTGAAATGGTCATGACAGATTCCTATGACAAATCTATGGCGTGTAAGAGTCGTAAATGGAAGATTCTATGACAGGTGAAGACATGTGTCACAAGGCATCTTGGAAGAAGGCATATTTGGGTACTACAAGGAGGGTTATGACATGTAAGAGAATATGCCATTTTTAGCCTGTGTATGACAGATTCTCTTACAACTATAAGATATGACAACTATGACAGATTCTATGACAGTCGTAACAGTCATAAGAGTATCTGTCATAACCCAACTTGGGAATAGGCAACCTCTTTGGGATGGGGTGACATGACAAGTGTCATGAACATTCTAAAGTGTTGGACAAGGGTCCCCAGGCATGGATTTTGGGCTATGAGGCCATTTTGGACGCCCATCCCAAGATAGTCATTTTTTGCCTTGTATCTTCTATATAAACAGGTGCTTTTGAGAGGAGATTACTATGTGATTGACATATACTATTATGCTACCAGATTATCTCTAGATACGAGTGTCAAAGACTCCTTCAAGAGCATTGGCTCTGTAACTGTATTGTAAACCTCATTGTTTAGATAATACATTTAAGCTATATTTTGGAGTGTGGGGTTTTTTACCCGTAAGGGTTTTCCCCATGTTATATCTTGTCTCTCTCTTCTTTTGTCTTACATCCTTGTGTATGTGTTTTGAGACCTATGGGAAACCGTATCTGGTGTAAAACAAGCTGCAATGGCACAAGCTGATTGGGATCTCAAAGATCGAAAGGCTAAGGGTCTCATAAGAGTTAGTCTTGTTGATTATGTCCTGTTAAATGTCCATGAGGAGCAGACCATGAAAGATCTTTGGAAGAAGTTGGGAGATGTTTATCAGGCCAAATCCCTGGTGAACAAACTTTTTCTGACAAAGAAGTTGTATTCTCTGAGGATGTAGGATCTGTTGCAGATCACCTGAATGCCTTCAACATGTTAATTGCACAATTGACATCCATTGGTGTGAAGATGGAGGAGGAGGATTGTTGTATGACCTTGCTTTGTTCTTTTCCAAACTCGTAGGATCATCCTATTATGGCTATTGGGATCACCACATCAACTTTCACAATGGATGAAGTAGTATCTTCGTTGTTATCTAAAGAGATGTGGAGAAAGTCTTCTGAGGCAGCCAAAGAGGCTCTTGCAATTCATGGAAGACCCAAGGAGAAAGGGAAAAACAAGGATAAGAAAGCTAAGAAGGGCAGATCCAAATCCTGTGGGAGATCTAAATCTCCTGGAAAGTCTAAAGCTCTCTATTGGAATTGTGGAAAAACTAGGTATTTCTAAAAGGAATGCAAGGAAGAAAAGAAAAAGAAGAAGAAGAATGTCCCAGATTCTGATTCTGACAAGTCACAAGATGATGGTGATGCCTTCATCACAGCCTTGGCCACCCATGCTTCTGATGATGTGTGGTTGATTGATTATGGTGCATCATTCCACATGACCTCGCATCGAAGCTGGTTCACGAAGTATGAAGAGTTCGATGGTGGAAGAGTGTACGTAGGTGACGATTCTCATCTGAAGATTGTTGGTCATGGAAGAGTCTCAATATAATTCCCTGATGGACAAGTGAAGGGGATCACTGGGGTTATGC
Organism: Cunninghamia lanceolata; assembly: GCA_027924645.1. Lineage (NCBI taxonomy): Eukaryota > Viridiplantae > Streptophyta > Pinopsida > Cupressales > Cupressaceae > Cunninghamia > Cunninghamia lanceolata. The sequence goes on along the minus strand of BSBN01000677.1, from coordinate 7,410,801 downwards.
ACATCCCAAGCTTAGCACGGAACCTGCTTTCTATAAGTATGTTGAATGATGCAGGTGTGCAGGTTGTCTTTTTGAAGGATGGATGCAAGATGACTAGAGGATCTATGGTGCTTGCGAAGGGTACTCGAAGAGGTACTCTATTTCAGCTGGAGGCATGCACTTCATAGTGCAATAGTTCTTTTGACTCAAAGAAAAGAGTTGCAGTCACTTCATCCCCACCATATGAACAAGCAATGAAGAAATCTATTGTAACAAATTCTGATGGTAGTGCATCTTATGTACCCAAGGGTGCTCATTCTTTGGAAGTTAAGCTTCCTACTGAAAAGACTATGTTATGGCATTTGAAATATGGCCACATTGGTGAGAAGGGTCTTAGAACCCTGAAAAATAAAAACCTTATTAAGGGGTTAAATGATTGTAATCTTGAGTTTGACTTTTGCAAACATTGTGTATATGGAAAGCAAAATTGTGTTCAATTTTACTCTAGTTCTCACAAGTCTTTTAGTGTATTGGATATTATTCATTTTGATGTGTTCGGTCTTGTTAATGTTCCTTCAATTTCCAAATCTGTATATTTTGTATCTTTCATAGATGATTACAGTAGAAGGACATGGATTTATTTTCTCAGAAGCAAGACTGAAGTCTTTAATCGGTTCAAAGAGTTTAAAACTTTTGTTTAGAATCAGACTAGTAAAAAGATTAAGTGTTTGAGAACTAATAACAGTGGTGAGTTTTGTTCAGCAGAGTTCGATAAGTTCTGTAAAGAGCAAGGGATTGAAAGGCATAAGACAAATCCATATACCCTGTAGAAAAATAGAGTTGCAGAGAGGATGAACAGGACACTGATAGAGAAGGCTAGGAGTATGCTTAGTGGAGCAAGCCTCGAACAAAAGTTTTGGGCTGAAGCTGTAGCCATAGCTTGCTACCTAGTAAATAGGTCTCCTACATCAGCTCTTGTTGGTAAGACACCTATGGAGGTGTGGTCCGATAAGAAGCCTTCAGTTAGACATCTTCATGTTTTTGGCTGTGAGGCATATGCACATGTGTCTAGGGAGAAACGGTCTAAATTGGAGAACAAGGCTGTTAAGTGTATTTTCATTGGCTATGGTGTCAGTGTGAAAGGATACAATCTTTGGAATCCTATGGCTGAAAAAATGTTGTATAGAAGAAGTGTTATCTTTAGAGAGCTAACACCTTCTTTTGTTGTTCTATAGCCAGAACAGACAAAAAAGAAAGAAGATGTGGTTCAGTTTCCTTCTACCCCTAAGAAGACTGAACTGACAAACCCTGTGAGACCTAATGATGAGGAGAGCTTTAGCAGCTCTGAAAGCTCAGAAGAAGAAACAGAACCTCAACCTCAGCCATTGAGGAGGTCTACACGAACAAGGAAGCAACCTAATAGGTTTGGTTATTCATTACTTGATTCTAGTTGTGCTTTTGCCTTGCTTACTAACACTGATGAGCCTAGAACTGTGATAGAGGCTATGGGCATTACAGATGTAGGTTCTTGGAAGGAGGCCATGAAAGATGAGATGGATTCTTTGGAAAAGAATAAAACATGGGACTTGGTGCCTTTGCTTGAAGGACAAAAACCTGTTGGATGCAAATGGGTGTTCAAGAAGAAATTTAGTGTAGATGGTAGTGTTGAAAAATACAAGGCCAGACTAGTTACGAAGGGGTATTCACAAGTGGAGGGAATTGATTATGGTGAAATTTTCTCTCCTGTTGCAAAGTTGACATCTATTTGGTTCTTGTTATCTCTTGCAACAGCTTATGACTTAGAGGTGGAGCAGATGGATGTGAAGACATCATTCCTTCATGGTGATTTGGAGGAAGAGATTTACATGTCATAGCCAGAGCATTACATAGAGAAAGGTAAAGAAAATTTGCTTTGCAAGTTGAAAAAGTCTTTGTATGGTTTGAAGCAGTCTCCTAGGATGTGGTACTTGAAGTTTGATGCCTTTATGTTGGTTGGATTTCTGAGATTGAAATCAAATCATTGTGTGTATTACAAATTTGACAATGATCACATTCTCATTATTGCATTGTATGTCGATGATATGCTGTTAATTAGGAATGGTAAGAATATGATTTTTGATTTGAAGTCTTAGTTGTCAACACAGTTTGAGATGAAAAATCTAGGGGTAGCCAGGTACATTTTGGGAATGGAAATTAGAAGAGATAGAGAAAATAGAAAACTTTGGTTAAGCTAAAGTAAGTATGTGAAGATTGTGTTGGATAGGTTCAGCATGGCAGATTGTAGACCATTGTGTGTTCCTGTTTCAGTGGGGACAAAGTTGTCTATTAATGATTGTCCAAAATCTTCTAGTGAGGTGGAGGACATGAGCAGAGTACCTTATACTAGTGTTATTGGCAGTTTGATGTATGCTATGGTCTACACAAGACTAGACATTGCCCAAGCAGTGGGAGTCCTTAGTCGATTTATGGCTAATCCTGGATGGGTACATTGGGATGCAGTTAAGAGAGTGTTCAGATATTTAAGGGGTACTTCTGAGTATTCCATATGCTATCATGGTAATGTTACAAGACCTCCACATTATGTTTGTATTTGTGGATTCTGATTGGGTGGGTGACATTGATAGCAGGAGATCCACCAATGCTTATGTGTTCACTATGTTTGATGGTGCAATTAGTTGGATGAGTAAGCGACTACCTGTGGTTGCTTTGTCCATGACAAAAGCTGAGTATATGGAAGCAACTCATGCTTGCAAGGAAGCCATTTGGCTTAAGAGACTGTGTTTAGATATTGGTGTTGATGCAGGATAGATTATGATTTGTTGTGACAGTTAGAGTACGATTTGCCTAGCAAAGAATCCAACTTTCCATGCCAGAATAAAGCATATTGATGTACAGTTTCACTTCATGCGAAACATGGTAGAGGATGGGAAGGTGAATTTAGAGAAGGTAGACAATTTGAAGAATGTTGCTGATGCATTAACGAAACCAGTGGGCACAGAGAAGTTCAGATGGTGTTCAGAGTCTATGGGCCTCTCAGCCTATAGCAGTTAAATCCTATTATTTCCATTGGCTCTTACAAGGTGTTCGACAAGTGGGAGAATATTGGGAATTAAGGTGTCTCACCCTTGGTAATTCCTTGTATTATTTCATTGTATTTATTTATTTATTTATTGCCTATTACTGTAATTAGGATGCAAATCATGTTTTATCATCTTGTGGGAGTTGGCATGGTGATGTGTCATCCTACATGGAAGGTGACAACATGTAAATTTGTCCTCACATGAGGAGATAGGCATTACTTAGTGGTAGGAATATTTTTCCATGTGTCGGCATCTTGGATAGTGTGTAAGGGAATATTGACCAAAACGGTCATGACAAATTCCTATGACAAATCTATGACGCATAAGAGTCATAAATGGAAGATTCTATGACAGGTGAAGACATGTGTCACAAGGCATCTTGGAAGAAGGCATATTTGGGCACCCTAAGGAGGGTTATGACATGTTGTAAGAGAATATGCTATTTTTAGCCTATGTATGACAGATTCTCTTACAACTATAAGATATGACAGCTATGACGGATTCTATGATAGTCGTAAGATTTGTAAGAGTATCTGTCATAACCCAACTTGGGAATAGGCGACCTCTTTGGAATGGGGTGACATGACAAGTGTCATGAACATTTGAAAGTGTTGGACAAGTGTCCCCAAGCATGGATTTTGGGCCATGAGGCCATGTTGGACGCCCATCCCAAGATAGAGTCATTTTTTGCCTTGTATCTTCTATATAAACAGGTGCTTTTGAGAGGAGATGTATTATGTGATTGACAAGTACTGTTATGCTATCAGATTATCTCCAAATACGAGTGTCGAAGACTCTTGCAAGAGCATTGGCTCTATAACTATATTGTAAACCTCACTATTTAGATAATACATTTGAGCTGTGTTTTAGAGTGTGGGGTTTTTCACCCAAAAGGGTTTTCCCCACGTTATATCTTGTCTCTCTCTTCTTCTGTCTTACATCCTTGTGTATGTGTTTTCTACAATATCTCTATTATTGGGTTAATAACACTGTAATTGTAAAGGTTGAAAAGAATTTGCAGTCTTCTCTCCTCATTAGATTAGTGTAGGAAGTGATTTATGCACACCTATCTTCCTTTCAAGAAGCCTCAGCTTGACCATTACATTGAGGGTAATATGGTATGGAAAAATGATGTTGGATGTGGAATTTCTTGCATAGGGTGCGAACTTCCTAGTTTTTGAATGGTTTCCCATTATTTGTAATGATGGAATGGGAAACACCATAGCAGCATATTATGTAGTGGAGGATAAATTTAGTGATTTGGATGCCAATGGTAAAAGTGAGTGGAATAGCTTCGACCCACTTGGTGAAGTACTTAGTAGCGGTAATAATGAATTTGTGGCCATTGGATGAGAGTGTGTGAATTTTTCTATTAGGTCAAGTCCCCACTGTGAAAAGGGCCAAGGAGATATTATCGGTGCAGCTCCTATGAAGGTGCATGGATGAGATCACCATGTTACTGACATGGTAGACATTTATTCACAAAGCGGTAAGCATCCCATTCCATGGTTGGCCAATAGTACCCTGTCCTCTGAATTTTCTTTGCTGAGGTAGGTCCACTAGAGTGTGCCCCACAAATGCCTTCTTGTACCTTTTGTAAGGCCACTTTGGCTTCCCTAGAGTCAAGACATCGTGTACCATCAAGACTTCTTTGATATAGAGTATCTCCTATGAGAGTAAAATAGGAAGCTCAGTGGATGAAGGTTTTGTGTTGTGTGGATGATAGATTAGGTGGTAGTATGTTGTCATGGAGGTACATGTAGGTCTCTTGATACCAAGGAGATAAGGGACCAACAATGTCACACACTATCTCTGATTATGGTATGTCATAAGCTAGTATTGGAAGCTCTTTGATCAAGATCTCACACTTTTTTCTATCCTTTTTCATGTCGACCAAGGATCCTATAGTGGCCATAGCATTCGCTGCTTTGTTGTTTAACCTTAGAATTTGCTCAAAATGGATATCATGGAAATAATATTTGAAATTATCTACCATCCTTTTGTAGGACAGGAGTTTTTTTTCCTTTGTCTTGTACTCATTGTTAACCTATCTAATGACTAACTGGGAGTCTCCATAAACTGTCAACTTCCCAATTTTCCACTGAATGGCCATGTGAAGTCATGTGATGAGGGCCTCATATTCTGCTAAATTATTTGTGCATGGAAATGTGATTTTGTAAGATTTAGGAATAGTGTCTCCTTAAGGGGTGACAAACAAGATGCCTACCCTCGAGCCATAATGTGTGTAGGATCCATCAAAATACATTTTCTATGTATCCATTGTTGGCGCTATTGTCAATATGGACTCATCTGGAAATTCTTCAAGGAGTGGTTGTTCTATTGGGATAGGTGCATCGGCCAATTGATCGGCAATCACTTGTCTTTTGATAGCTTTTATTTTTGTGTACTCAATATCGAACTCACTCAGGATCATAACCCACTTAGTCATCCGTCCTATGAGAGCTGCTCTAGTCAGTAGATATTTGAGAGGATCAATCTTGGCAATGAGCTTTGTCTTATGGTTGAGCATGTAGTGTCTTAGCTTTTGAGAAGTGAAGACAATGGCAAGGAATGCTTATTCAATAGGAGTGTAGTTTAGCTCATAGGTCACCAAGGTGCAGATGATATAGTATATTTCTCTCTTTTCTTTGTTCATTGTGTTGCACTAGCAAGGCCCCTATCATTGTTTCTGTTGTTGAGATGTATAGAAGAAGGGGTTGTCCTTGTTTTGGTGGAATAAGAATGGGTGGATTAGCAAGATATTCCTTTAGCTGTTCAAAGGCGTTCTAACATTGATTATCCCATACAAAAGATATATTTTTTAGAGAAGATGCTAAAATGGTTGATACTTGTCTACAAGTTGTTCTATGAAGTGGTGGATGGACTAAAGTTTCCCTTGTAGGCTTCAAAGTTGCTTGAGTGTTTTTGGTAGAGGCATCTTTACTATAGCCTTAACCTTAACGGGGTCAACATCAATTCCCCTTCTTGACACAATGTATCCTAGGAGTTTTCTGGAGGTAACCCTAAAGACACACTTCTTGGGATTTAGATTCAATTTGTATTGCTCTAGTCTATCAAAGATTTTAGCCAACACATTCAAGTGATCTTCTCTAGTCCTTGATTTTCCCAATAGATCATCTACATCTACATAATCTTCCATTATGCTATGAAAAAGGTTGTGGAAGATAACAGTCATATCCCTCTGATAGGTAGCTCCTATATTTTTCAACCCAAAGGGCATCACAACCCAATAGTAAGTTCCCCATGGACATATAAAGGAGGTCTTATGTTGTTCCTCTTCATCTATCTTGATTTGGTTGTATCTAGAAAATCTGTCCATTAAGGACAACATCTCATGTCCTGCGGTGAGATCCACGATGATGTCTATGTTGGGTAGTAGAAAGTCATCCTTAGGGAAAGCCTTATTAATGTCCCTGAAATCTATGCAACAACAGATGCCCCCAGCGACTTTGGCTACTAGAACAATATTGGATACCCATTCGGGATAGTCTATAGGGTGAATGAATCCCACATCTAGGAGCTTCGTGAGTTCCACCTTGACAAGGAGTGCTACTTGGGGATTCATTTTCCTTACCTTTTGTTTTACTGGCTTCGCACAAGGATGCACTACAAGGTAATGGACAACTAGAGTAGGATCTAATCTCGACATGTCAACATATGTCCATGCAAAGTTATGACTCCTCGATTTGAAGAAAGCTAAGAAAGCCTCTTATTCTTTTGTTGTGAGGGATTCTGCTTAGAATGTGATCTTGGATGTCTCTTTTGTTCCAAGATTAATCTCATGTGATGCTTCAAATAGGATTGGTGATCTTTCTTGATATAGCTCTAATACTTCGGGGAGGTCCATTCTCTCATCTCCTAGCGCCTCATGGAGGTTTTTACTAGGTAATACGTCCTTTATTTTGATTGTTTCTTCATCTGAAAGTGCCACAAGGTGGTTTTCACTAGGAGATGTTATTTTTATTTTCATATTTTTGTGATTAAGAGTTTGGGTTGTCTCCCCAAATTATGAAAATGTGTTTAGTTCCATGATGTAGCCAACCCTATGATCTTCAAGGGGAAAGTGATCTCTAATCCCCATCATTTCGGCTATTGCTTCGTCATTTTGTGCGACATCAAGGACGGGAGGTCCCTGTTGGTCCCAATCTAGAAGTTGGGGGTAAATAAGAGGTAGGTCATTAGATGTATATGGCATGGTGGTTAGGGTGTAGATGGTGCATATGGATGATTCGAAGAGCTTGGTGAAATCATTGAAAGAGTCTTGATGGTCCTCTTCATTGATGTTATCTACTGGGGGGAAGGCATTAGCAACCTCACTTAAGATACACTCAATATCGGTGGGGGTAGACTCTTGTTTTCCATACCCTAACCCACAGAGATATGGATTCCTTGTTCATGAAGGCCTATTCCACCTTGTTCTTTATAGCCCATATATTTGACAATCTTGAGACCTTTTCCATAGATCTCAGTTGGGAGAGTAGGAGCTTCTTGATTTTCTTCTTCTTTGTATAGCCAAGAGGATATGTCTTCGAGAACATCTTGTTCAAGGAGATTCCTTTTCTTGAAGTTTGGTGATGGCTTGCATTTGATGACAACTGTAGAAACTTCATCTTCTTTAGGAGTACCAAATGTTTTGGGGGATGGTGGTAATAGACCCACACAAAATGTGCCATGTAGGTCATATTCACCACATCCCATGTCACTTACCTTGATCTTGACCCCGGGAGGAGTGGATGTTTGTGATGTGGTTGCGATGTTAGAAGGATCAATGTATGAAGTGGATGGTGTAGAATTGGCATGTGAGGTGGATGTTTTGGTGGTGTTGTTATAAGGACAGAAAGTGCGGTTGTGCCCTTCCAAGGAACTGCAATATTGGAAAGGATGAGGGTCAGCATAGATGGTAATTTCCATGCCATTATGATGGAATTTTAAGCATTGATGGAAGGTGGATGGAATGACTTGCATGGCATGAATCCATGGTCAGCCGAGAAGAATATTATATGGGAGGTCAAGATCAAGTACTTGACATTTGGTTTCCAAGATCTTTTGTCCCACTTGGATGGGAAGCTTGATGGTGCCTTGAGACAATCTTTCGGTGTCATCATATCCTGTAATGGTTATACATTCACTAGAATCTACAACCACATTGGAATATCCCAAATGTTTTAATAATTTTAGAGAGCAAAGATTTAGGCCGGAGCCACCATCTATTAAGACTCATTTGATGGTATGTTTGTAGATTAGGACTTCGATGTGTAGAGCTTCATTGTGTGCGGTATTAGATGTAGGTAGATATTTTTCTGAGAATGTGAGGTGATGAGGTGAGGCGATGTGGCCTAGCATGGCTTGGAATTGGTCAACATTCAAATTGGTAGGGACTTGGGTTTCCATTAAGGCTTTGTCAAGGACTTCCTTATGGAGGGAAGATGTGCATACCAATTCGAGGATAGAGATTTGTGCGGGTGTTTTTCTGAGGTGATCTAAGAGGTTGTACTTGTGAGAGAATGGTGGATTGGTAGGTGTGGATGTAGAGGGTTGATCATTGGTAGGGTCTTTGCGGATGAAAATGCGGCCATGACGAGTAGTAACAGTGCAATTTGGTGTTTTAGCTCTAATGATGATGGTGTTGACATGGTTGGAATAATCTTGTATTCGTCCCACAACGGAATCGAAAGAAGGAGGTGGTATGACATTGTATGTTTGGTTGGAATATGAGGCTTTTCCTTTTTTATGATTGGGAATGGAATCCTTGTATGCTCCTAAGTTTGCATTGGGTGATTGTCTTGGAGGTTCATCGATGGTTATATCACCTCTATCTATAAGGTTCAACCTCATGCAGTTAGATGTTTTATGCCCTTTCACACGATGATATTCACAATAGGCATTTTCATTGAACCAAGAGGGTTTAAATTGATTTTTGTTGTAAGGTCAAATAGGGGGTAATGTGATTAGATCCGCCTTCACAAGGTTATTCAAGACATTTTCAATGGGTTCCCCTAGAGGTGTGAACTTCCTCTTAGGGTTGTTGTTTTGTCTCAGCGGTCCCCCAGGAACATTGACATTATTATTCGTGGATGTACTTGATGGGATGGGATTTTGTATATTTTGGACAGCCTTCACATCGGTGACACCGTCATTGAGGGTATTCTTGTTCTTCCCCCAAAAGCAAGGTTTGTCATTGGATTATGCATTGTTGTTCATATGGGAAGTGTTGGAGTTATTGTTGTTGACTTTGTTGTTGTTGTTGGTCTTATTGTCATTGTTGTAAAGTTTTATAGAGCCTTTAGCAATAAGGGCTCTTTTGATGGTTGTTCCTTTGTCTATAACCTTCTCAAAGGTTGATGCACATTGGATTTGTAAATGGAACCCCATTTCTTGGTTAAGCTTAGTCATAGACATAGTGATTAGTTGTTTTTTAGGAATTGGCCAAGGGAGTTTGCTTTCTAGGCCTCTCCACCTTTGTAAAAGGTGGTGAAAGATTCCCCACTCTTTTGGTTTGTGTTGCAAAGGTTGGTCATGGATATTCATGTTCAAGGTTATAGGAGAAATGATTCACAAATTTCTCCACAAGCTCATCAAATGTCTTAATACCGAGGAGAAGATGAGAAAACCATTTGGTAGCTTGAACACTAAGGCTTCTAGGAAATAGTCTCATCAAATAGGTATGATCATATGAGACTTCTAAGAAATCTATGTAAAACTCCCTAAGGTGTTCCCTAGGGTCTCCCTTTCCTTTGTATTTGTCAAATTTTGGTGTTTCAAAATTTTTAGGAAAGGGGGGCATGTGTAATGTTCTATCAAATGGATATGGCAAATATCCTTGAAAGAATATTGCTTTCTTCTGTTTCCATGTTGCATGTCATCAACCTTTTGGATCAATGATTGCACAATGCTAGGTAAATCTTGGATAGGTGGAGGTTGTGGAGCATAGGTTTGTTGGTTTTGGATTAATTGTTGGAGGAAAGGTGGAATTTGATTTTGGGGTGGATTTTGATTTTGATTTTTATGGGTGAGGTGTTGTTGATAGGCGAGGAGTTGTTGTAGAACATGTGGTGGAATTTGTTGGTTTTGATTGGGATTTTGTTGTGAAGTTTGGACGGAAGATGTAATAGGTGCTTGGGAGATTGGATTTTGTACATATGTATGTTAGGGTTAGCTGACAGAAGATATCAATTAAATGCAAATAAAGATTAAACAGAGGAATGAAAATACATAGAAATGATAACAATGAGAGACAAGTTTAACGTGGTTCACCCAAACTTAGGTTACATCCACGAACAGAGAGTCCAATATTATTATCTAGTAAATCAAACTGATTACAACCAAGAATCCCTGCAACTCAATATTGCTGCAAATGCTACAAGATGATAGCAACAGAAACCCTAACCCTTAGCTGCTTTTATCAAGCTTTTTGTAGGAATTTGGGGGGAAACTACACTAATAAAAGTGGGGTAAATTTAACCTCCGAGTCTGATTAGGCTCCAGTTAATAACAATGTAAAATTGGATGAAGGTTTATTACATGGATTGTTGTTATGAATGCTAGATGTGTTGTAAGGTGATATGGAGAATAATTGCATCATGAAAGATATGGTGTTAGCATCAAGTTGGGGTGCACCTGTGGAAGTACTTGAGTGCATGGTGTTTTTGGGAATGTTAAGGGTGATTTGTGGTGTAGATGTAGTGATGGTAAATGTCGACATGGTCGAGACATTTGGTGTAGTTGATGTGGTGATATTTTAATCTTGGGATGTGTTAGGAATATTATGGGATGTGGATGGTTGTGATGATGTAGTGACATTAGGTATGGTGGTACCATTTTGGAGGAATTCAAGATATCTATTGGGATCTAATTTTAGGACTCTATCGCTAATAAGGGCGTGGTTCGGTGGTTAAGTTGCTCGGTTGTAGTGGTGGCCACCATAGTTCAAACCCCTGTTGGGCCAACGAGCACGCGGGTTTGAAGTGTTCTTTCTTGGGGATGAGGTCCCCCCGTGTTGTGGCCTCATTGGTTCATAGCTCTGGGCAAAAAGTGTTATGTGGAGCTAGAGGGCGTGTCGCACTTTCATCACCGGTCATGTTAAAAAGTTTACCAGGTGCATTATCTTTAAAAATAAAAAAATAAAAAAAAATAGGACTCTAGCAAGTATGTCCATGGAATCAGTGCCTTGTGTGAAATCTAAGAAATCTTGATCTACGTTGTTGGTGTTGGTTGTTTGGGTCAGTGGAAAAGGATTTACCATAGCATTAGCATCAAATGTTGGTAGTTGTTGGACTACGGGGACATTGTTTTGGTCGGTTTGAGGCATCCCTATGCCAACATTGACTCTAAAAGGTTCCATGTCCTTGTTTTTCTTATCTTGAGACCTTGTCAAGAGCATACAATGGATTTGGGTGTGGATTTGGTTGAGTGGATGAAGATTGAGACCTTAGAGAATAAATTTCAAAGTATTAGACCCAACGATAGGTGATGGTGAAAATTTGGTGTAAGGGAATAAAGATTTATCCTTAAGACAATAAAATCTCAAAATTCTAAACCTAAGGATGAATAATGATATGGATATGGTAAGACATAGCTTTTTGGCTTTAGAGAATAAATCTCAAAAGTTGTAAACCTAAGGATGATTAATGATAAAGGTATGAGGATGGATGCGAAACTTTAGAGGTTAAAACCTCAGATAATGGATGAATCAATTTTCAAAAACTTTGGACCAAAGGGGAGGGATAGAATGAAAAATAGAGGATGGAAAGAATGGACGAAGCCAAATGGTTTTGGGATGTAGGTGAAGAATGATTTTAGAATGAATTTGAAAGGGATGATGATGTGACTAAGGTATCCTTAAGATGGTTTGCATAATAATCAACTAAGGAAAACCTTAGATGATTTGGATAAATGTATTTTGGATGATAATCAACTAAGGAAAACCCTAGATGAATTGGACGTTTGGATGACTAAAGATGTTGGATAAATTTTGATGACATTTGAAAAGGATTTTCAAATCAAAGGTGAGCTTGAATAAATCTAGATCTTTGGATTATAAAAAGGATATCCCTCTTATCTCAAGGTAGACTTATGAACTTAGGCAAAAAGGGGAGGATTATTTTACTTGAAGGTAGACTAATGACCATCAAGCAAAATGGGATGCTAGAGGATGGTAAGATCTAGATTTAATTCTTGTACAAAAATTGATTTGAGGTATAGTTTTGGATGTTGATTGATGTTTGGATTTTGGATGATTTTTGATTTTGGATTTGATGGATAGAATTTGGATAAGGTTGGGTGAATGCTAGATTCGAAATGAATTTTGGAATGGATGAGTTAAAGGTCTAAAAGTGAAAATCAAAATGTAGGATTGAAATAAAATGGTTAATGAATGGATAGGGTATGACCAAAGATCAAATATTAAAATAATATTTATCTAAGGCCAAATGGTATGAATTTGGACAAAAGGTTGGATTATGCGGAGATGAAAAAGATGGATTATGGTTGGACTTGGTGATTGATTAATGATATGAGATGAAGGGTCCATTAGTCAAAATGATTTTTCTCTAAGGTCAAAATGAAAGTATATGGATGAATTTTGACAAAATGGTTGTGGAAGATGTTCAAAGGTGAATTTGGATTTTGGCGTATTTTAACAACGTGACCATAGATTCTGACTGGACAGGATTCAAGGATTCTAGGACAAATTTCCAAACACGTGTGGGATCTATTCTCCAAATGGTGTTAGTTTTTAATGATAAGGCATCAAAATAGAGTGAAATGGTGCCAGAATAGATTAATATGGCAACAAAATAGTGGATTATGGCATCAGAGAAAATGACACCATAGGGGAATTTTAAGGCACCAAACAAAGAGGTTATAGCACCAAAATGAGTCAGTGTCTAGGATTTTGTCTAGGTATTTGGCAATTTTTGGCAAATATTTGATTTTGGACTCAAACTTTTGGATTTTTGAAGGTCAAATGGTTGATTTGGAAGGTTCAAATATTCAATGGTTTGATTTTTCAAATGGTTCAAGTTGTTTTGGATAATGTTGACGAGATTTCTTGGCAAGTAGACAAACAATCAAACAAGAGAACACAATGGCCAAATGTTTGATAGGAAATATAAGCATTATGTGTATGTTTAATAGCCCCTTAAGCCCAAATTTCCATGGGTCTAGACACAATCAAATACACTTGAAAACAATGCTTAGTCTACCTAAGGTCAATGGCCAATGGCAACTTGTTCAAGCCCACAACTTGTAATGTCCTTCAACACAAATGTAGGAACACCTAATGTGGGTGTATACACTTTTGTCTTTGCAAGAGAGGATAGGTAGGGGACTCCACGATTGGAAGGATGACCCAATCACCCTCTCCTCAGAAAGCCAACAAGTAGCTTATGCTAAGCCAATGATTTATGTCTCATCTCAGGGGAACCATATGGTGAGTATCTTCAGAGAATGTATTCTCTTGCATTGAACAATAAACTAACAATTTGGTCAACAAGGTAGGCTTCTAATCCTAAGGCATCTAGTGAGAATTCATGGACTTGACACTTATTCCTGCAACAATGACTCACTTAAGAGACTATCCCAGCCACTTACATCAATCCTTTTGCAAGGAAAGAATGGGGTTGACATATCACACACACAAGTGTATGGATACTAGGGAACTGTCGAAATAAGAATACTTCATCAAGAAGTCTTTGGCTTTCCCCTAAACCATTTATATAGCAAACCAAATTGAAAGCACCACTTAGAGTCATCCCTTGGGGTGAGTACCTCTTTTCCCACCAAGGCAAGCTCTTCTAAAAGGCAAGGAGAGAGGATACTTTTGTTCTACCTTAGGATCTACTAACAAAAATGTGCAAGTGCACCAAACACAACAAACACTTGTTCTTTTTAGAGCACCAAGTTGAAATGTTCCTACTTTAAACACTCAAGTTCATTTTAAAGCACCAAACCAAGTGTTCTTATGCTAATAAGGAAAACACACACAAAAGGAATCCTGCAATGAAACATGTTAGTAGTGTGATTTTTTGTCTTCGACCAATGTTCTTATCCCCTATAAAAACCTGTCAACTGCCTGCACAAAACCCAAAATCAATCAGCCAGATAGCACCAAAACATAAAGAAATGGAGCTAGAAATTAGTAAAATGATGTTAGAACTATCTCAGATGGCACTAGAAATCTGACAAATGGTGCTATAGAAACAAAAGATGGTGCTAAGATTTTCTAAATAAAAAATTAGACTGATGACATAGCATAAAATGAAAATGGCACTAAAAATAAGGAGGATGGCGCCAAAGCATAGCATGGCGTCAAAATCTCTTAAAATAGCATTATGTTTTTAGGAAATGGTGTCAAAACATATTTTACCTATCTTACGTTGGATCCCTAGTCAGATAGCACCATTCTGTGTGTAGATGATGCCAAAATGAGATAGTCCCCCTAAATTTGCTCAAAAGAGTTTGTTAGTTTGAAATGATTAGATCACAAGGGGTTAGGATGTCTTCTACCTTGTCAATAAGCACCAAGCATCAGATAAAAACTAGACAATAGGTGTTATGAAGCAAGAATGATTCAAAGTTAGAAAAAAGAAACATCCCAAGTATTTCTAGACAAAATCTTGCATTATGACCCCCTGTCCTTGTGTACTTCTAATAAAAATAAAGAGCAAGATACCACTAAAGATGCTAAGACTTCCAAAAACACTAAAGTTTTTTTCTTAAGCCTAAAAATCTTAGCAAATAGTTGTTAGCAAATGGTGCCAAAACAAAGCAATATGGCACCACAAATCAGACATATAGCGCCAATCCACGAGCAAATAGCGCCAAACCGAGGAATTTTGGTGTTGAACTCCTCTAAGTTCGTCTCCTTACAAAAACTCAAGCAAACAAAGTTAAATAGGGACCATGGGGTCCCACTGGGCATGCCAAATGAAGACAAGAGAAATCAAAAACGTAAAAACACAAATAAAATGCATGAAAGCACACAAATTATGCCTTAAGATCTTCTTACTTCTTGATAAGGTCGAGAGCTTAGCACCCACAAGCTCTAGCTTTACCCATGACTATGTTCTTCAAATGTGAAATGCTCTCAATACTAATGCAAAGCAACATAGCCTAACTAATGATGGAGAGGACGAGATAAATTTTGGCATAATAATGTTACTCTAAACTTGGAAGTCAAAATGGATTGTGGAGGCTTGTATTTATAGGCAAATTGGAGGGGATTTTGATCCAACGATGGAGATTCATTGATGAGATCAAGGGATGAGATTGATTGTGAGATAGAGGGCTAGGATTTGATCAACAAAATTGGATGGTGGGGAATAAAAATGAATCTTTTATTCATTTTGAGGAGGACTTAGCACATTTTTGGGGCCTTCCATTTGTAGGCTAAAAAAGAGAAAGATATTTTTGCACAAAAATGGTAAAGGTGAGTTGGAAGGGTTATGAATATTTTGTAATTTTTAATTTGTGGGTGTGGGAGAAGGTGTTAATCATGATTTGACCAAGTTAATCAAGGTGATTTACTTAGTTAATGTGGCTGGAAAAAATTAGTGGATGAGGTAATCATGGTTTAGGATTGATTAAATAATGATTTATTTAATTAATCCAGGCCTAGGGGTCATGTAGGCTAGGGTAGCTAATTAAATAATAGGTATTTAATCAACTAGGTTAGGGGTAGGCTAATTAGTAGGTTTGATTAATCATATAAACATGATTTACCTAATTAATTAGGTTTAGGGAAGAGTGAAAATTAATTAAATAAATATTTGACATATTTATTTAATCAATTGGATGATGTTAGTAATGTGGGACTATTGAATTAATTAAATTAATTCAATTTTAGGGATGAATTAATGAGGGATGAGTGAATGATTTAGCAGTAGGATGAAATAATTAATTATTTATTTTTAGATGAAGAATTGGTGTTGTGAATGATGTCGGAGGATAGTTTCATGGTTAAGACATTTTTAGGTGTCTACAGTGGCATATGACAGATCCATCTGAATGCTTCCACCCATAGAGGCTTCTCACTTTCTTGATAACAGTATACCCCATTTGACAGGGCAATCCACAATAATTATGTCCATCAGGAATAATTTGTCAGGATATGTAGCTAATTTGACCTCAACATCTTTGACGGACCAATCACATTCACCTCCCTAGAATCCTTGGAAAAACACTTACCAAAGGATTTGGACACCTTCAGCCCCAATTCATTCATGATCTCAAGTGGCATGACATTGCTAGATGCCCTTGAATCAAGAATACAATGGTGAAATAGCCAACCATTTATGATCAAAGTGGTGTAAAAAGGGTCTACTCCTATCCTGTTGTTAACCATAGATGATCCCAAATAAACCTCAATTGTTTCATCATGACCTACGCCCTCATCACTACCACTAGGAACAACAACAGGTTATTGTTGTGCATCTACTGCAGTGATAAATGACCTTGCCCTATCTCTATATTCAAGGATTATAAGAGTTCCACTATTGGCACTAAAATTTTGATTTGGCTAAAGACTTGAGCTGTATCAATAGGGTTATAATTGGGCAAAGGAGTATCACATGAAATAGTTACATCATTTACACAAGGAATGTAAGGTATTACTTGATTAGATGAAATATCCTTACCCTTTTATTTTGTCTCCTCCTTTTCTGGTTCTTTTTGTGTCTGCAGTTGATCATGCTTGTTATTGTTCCCTTTTGGATAATGGACCCCTAAAACGGGTGTAGTAACTAGTTGCATAGTTGGTGTTGGATTCTTCTGCACATATTTTTTTTTGCTGCTAGTGGTTGCACTGGAACCTTCTTCTATTCAGGCACACTCTTCTTTGGAGGGCTACTACTTTTATGCTCCACATTCCCCCTACATTTGTCCCTATCCCCATTCAATCTTTATTGTTTTGATTCCTTAGCAGTAGTATTATGTATAGGGACAGTCCCATTTCTTAGTTGATATCCTTGGACTTGCAAAATGGTTGCATCAATCAAAGCTTCCATGTCCTCTTTTGAAGGCTTGGATTGCTGATATTTCTTCTGCGTAAGGTCCCTCAAGTGCCCAAAATCATGAGCTAGCAATTGATACTTCTTTGGACCTTCATCATAATCATATTGGAAAATATGACAATCTTCTTCATAGTTGTTGCAATCAACATCCTGACCCATATGCTCATAATCTTCTGCATCAACCTGATTTATTTCTTCTTCATAATACTTAGTTGCACCCTCTTCATTTGGAAATTCTTCTTCTCTACTCAATGAATGAGCCATTGCACAGTTTGTTGGATCGTGGGGAAGGAAACAATCCTAACACCATAAAGATCCATCTTGAAAATTGACTTGATCCTTTCTCAAAGGATCAGGGGTGTCCCTCTTAGGCTATTTGAAACTAACATGCCTAGGGGCACCTTGTCTGTCATTTTGTTGTGGTCTCTTAGACCAATCAGTATTATAAGGCCTATTATGCAATCTCTGGCCTTCATTAAAATGTGTTGCAACACCCTGAGGTAGCAACCCTTTATCATTTCTAGCAACTTTATATGACAAATCTTTCACAACCCCCATGAGTTTATCCAAATTGTCATCGATAGTGAGGGGTTTGTTGAAAGTTGGTTTATCTGGCTAGGACAATTTGATATCAATCATTTTGATATACTTCCCTAAAGCTCTCATATTACTTTCTATGTTTATGGTTGTAGTATATGCCTCTCTTAATGTTTGTGGACTCTTGTCCCTCAAACAATAACCTATTTTTGAATCAAAGGTACCACAATATAGAACTAAGTACATAGATTCATTGGGTCTCATATGGAGAGGTACCTTTCTCATTGTCATGATGAAGCAGTTGTTGAAGTCAGCTACTATATCATTTATTGCTTTCTTGATGGTTGTAAGTTCATGGATAGCAAACATGGGATCAATCTTGTCCCCATACTGCAATCTAAATATTCTCATGAACTCCTCCTAGGAATCAATACTATTATCAGGGAGGCCTTTACACCATTATTTAGCACTCTCTTCCAATGAATATACAAGAAATTTCATCATAACATCTTCATCCTCAATTTCGTATTCATCAGTGACATTAATGAAATGTCTAAGATGTTCCTCACCTATGACAACATTGTTACCTTGAAACCTAGGAATCTTCCCCCTAATCTTAGTTGGAATTGGATTAGGAAAGTCAGGTATGCCAAAGAAATCAATCTGTTTATACCTTTTAGCTCCCAGCAGCTACCTCTATGGAAGAAAACTTTGTGCTTGTCTTTGTTGTGCATGCCCAACATTCTGAATGTTGCCATGTTGTTAATTAGCTTGATTATGTTGTGGTGGAATGTTGATATTTTGAGCACGAGCCTAATTTACGCCTTGATGTCCTATTTGATGTTGTTGTTGGTATCTTTGATTATTTTGCTGATAGTAGTGATGTGGAGGTGCACATTGCTGATTTGCATTCTGAATTAGGCCCTGTTGTTGTGCATTCTGGTTTTGTTGGGCCTACTAGTCAAGATGAGCTTGTTGTTGATCAAGCAAGGCCCGCACTTCTCTTTGTCTATTTCTGAAATCATCAAGCAAGTTTAGTTCATCTTGGATTCTTCTTTCTCTTTCCTCATCATTAGGTTGTTGTTGTTGATCACCCTCATTAGGGATATTGTCATGTTGACATCCGAACGAGCCAACGGGGGAATTAGGATGCCTTGTACCTTGATACATCTCTTCATTCTCACAGGAATTCCCAAACGTCCTCAAATATGGATCATGAGATCTATCTCTACTTCCTCTACCAATAATATTCTCATTTCTTCTAACATCATACTCATTTCTGTTTGTTCTGAGCATATTATCTGTAGAATCCTTAGAAGTATAATTGTATTAGCTCATGAGGTTGACAAACACATTGTCTTAGGTATTCCTTGGAGGTACCACATTGGATCTTCTTACTCTATATCTACTCCTATTTCCTGCATTGCTAGAGGATTTCTCACATCCAGGCTACTCTTGGTTTCCTCCTCTATTTGTTGTGAAGCTCTTTTCAAATTGAAATTAATTTTTTGGTTATAAAACAGAGTCACCACTTCCCCTGCTAAGAAGAAAAACATGAACAAACACTACACTTCAATATTTCAGCAACCAACAATAAAATTTAGTGGATCCCTGGCAAGAATGCCAAATGTTGGTTCCCAAAATGACAACAACACAAAACTCTAAAACATTTATAAATCACCTAGACCAGGGATTGTCATCAGGGTGATATAAAGAGGTTTATCAACAAGTTATGGGTGATTTTGGCCAACTACAGGAGTGGGTAGACACCTCTACTCTTCGAGATAAGCTTAAACTCTAGAGGGATATTCTAATGGGTATACCTAAGTAGGTATTAACATCAAACCAAATGAACAACCCAACCCAAATCACCTTCTTAGCCCCAAATTTATCACTGAACAAAGAACAACTGGTTGTTATAAGACCCCTATATAGATGATAAAGGCAATCCTACACAATGAGGATACATAAAACTACTACTACTACTTCTAAAGATAAGTATGTTATTTTTTTTTTAAGATTGGGTGATCTAAGGCTACTCAAACTAGTGCCTATCCATTGGGCTATAGAGTCTAATGTTCAATAGAGGAATAACAACCACAAAGAAATGTATAGCTGCCTATTTGATAAATCAAATGCATGAAAATCAGTACCAAATCACTGAAAATGCTTAATAATCCAACACTATACCATATTCTTTCCCATGTAATATTGAAAATATCATTTACAAAGCCTTGGAAATGATTTAAGAACTATCATATTCCTTCAAAACAATGCTTACATTCACACCACTAAATGTGACAAGAGAAAACTATAAATGTGATTAAGTTTGCTAAAAAAACACCTATAGAAATGGGAAAAAAAATCAATCTGATATAAAGATTTGCAAATTAGATTACATACATTTCATGATTGTTTCATGCTAAACAAAGACTGCAAAAATAATCTTTCCCGATCTATCTTCTGGAGCTCAAAACCTGCTGAGAAAATTGCCCAACTGACCAACCAACCCCTATTGCATCTAAAACATATGCATATATAGAATTACAATTCAAATTCTATTCCCAGATGCCTCACCCTATCAGTGAATACACCCATACTACATTAAATTTAGTCGCTTTGTAATGATATAAAATCTACATGTTGGAAGCATGCCCATGCCCTGACAACTCTGAAAATGTCAGAAGAATATTGCTTGCACTCTTTGTGTACTTGGAACAATAAATAGGGAAGGTTTTAATCTTTTTCCTGACATCTACAACCTCTTAAATATCCAATTTTTCATTCAAATGTACATGTGCATTGAAGAATTTCACTATGTCAACCACCTGCATGCCACTGTTCTGCAGAATCATAAATTTTTGGGTACAAATCTTCCTGCACAAATCTTGCAATCATGGCACGCCTTAAGGAATTACCATTTTAAGGCCTTTACAACACTTTAAAAGTATTGTCAAATTTTCAATTCTGGGCCATCTGATTCTGAATGTGTATTTTGGACACATCCTTCCACCTTTATCGACCAATCTTCTTTATCACAAACTTCTTGTTTGCCACTTCATTTTTCCTTTGTCGGTAAACCTTAACTTTTTCAAACCATGGGAAAACGCTTCTTTTTCTCTTTGGCACTTAGTCTTCATTTTTTGCCTCATTTTTGCCTTATTGAAAAATCTTTTTTTTTTGCAAACTAGCCATGTTTCTATTTTCTCACTCTCTCCTTTAGTTGGTGAAAGTTGACTTTCACAAACTTGACCAGTTTTTCCCTTTATCAGCAATTTTCACAATTTTTGAACTCTTTCTTTCTTTCTTCTATCTTCACTCCCCTATCAACAACTTTTCCCTTTTGAAAACCTCACTTCCTTCTCCCTTTTTTGCCTTATCGATGAATTTACCTTTTCATGAGCCTTTACGCCTTTTCACTTTTTCACGTTATTAATGAATGTTACTTTTCACGAACCTGGCCTTTTGTATTCTTCCTCATTTTCTCCTGTAGTCAGCAAATCTTGACTTTTGCAAACTACCTCTTTCTCCATCTTTTTTTTTACTCACCAGGCTCTTCCTTCTTTGGTTTGTCAGCAAAAATTCCCTTCTTACAAACCTTGCCCTTGTCTCTTTGTTTCCATGGCCTTTGTTGGTGATTCTCTCTATCGGTGAACCCAGGAAATTTTGAACCATTGAACAAGTTTGAGTTTTCCCCCAGTTCTTGATAAAGTGTTTCTTTTCCTTCTTTACTTAGTCATTTTCTACCTTTTGCCTTTCTCTCCACCTTAGAATCTTTTCCTTCCATGGCCCCTTTGTTTCCCTATCACCTTCAATCAGCGAATCTTCATGGTGGAGAACCATTCGTCAGCGAACTTGGAAGTTCACGAACCTCCAATTTCATCACCAAAGGACTTGGATCATTTTCTCTTCTTCCCATTCACCACATCATTTCCTCCATTGCCGAAGTTGGAAGTTCACGAACTTTCAACTTTTCTGATAAAGGACTTTCCTTTTCTTTCAAATCTCCTTGCCGATAAAGGACTTTGTTCTTCCTGTGTCTATCAAAGTCATCCTGCCTAGTCACTTTATCGGTGAATCAGCGAAATCGCAAACTCGTGAACTAGTTTTCAAGTTCGTGATTTTTTTGATTTTCCAATAAAGCCTCCAAATGAGCCATTTTTTCACAAGGAAGAAAATGAAGGCAAAGGGAAAGAATTTACTTAGAATTTTTTTGGGAGAAAAGACCCCTATAAACTATCTTAGATCAGATTTAAAGAGGGGATTTTGATAACAAGGGAAAAAGTGGGAATTTTAATGGATTTTTTGGGGGCAAAACAAGGCATTTTTGGGAATTAATTTTATAGTTGCCAACATATAGAAGAAGTAAAAGTGGTGGTGCTTTCTTTTTAGGAAGAAGATTGGTTTCATGGAAGAGCAAGAAGCAAGATTCAATGTCCCTATCAACTACAGAGGCAGAGTATATTACAACAACATCCTACTATACACAAGTGTTATGGATGAAGCAAACCCTGAAGGATATCAATGTACTATATGATGAGCCTATTCCTATTTTGTGTGATAATACAAGTGCTATCAATTTTTCCAAGAATCTAGTGATGCATTCTAAAAGCAAGAATATAACAATCAGGTATCACTTTTTGAGAGAGAAGGTTGCAGATAAGGAAGTAAGGTTGGAATATGTTCCAACAAAGGATCATTTTGTAGATATTTTCACAAAGGCTCTTGCAAAGGACACTTTTAAGGATCTCCAATAGAGGTTAGGGTTAATTTCTCCTCCTTCTTGCTAGATGCAGAGTAGTGTATCTGTCCAGGGGGAGTTCATGCTATATCTTTTTTCCTGGATTGATGGTGACTACCTCTTAGGGGGAGCAGGTAGTGGTTGTTACTGACAGGGGGAGCCTTGAGTTGTTTCAAGAAAGAAGGTATAAACATTAAAAGGAGAGAGAAGTTTTGCACCTTAGGAGGAGAATTTGTGCCCTAAGGGGAAGAAGCAGTTGGCCTTTGTCCTTGATGTCAAAGGGGGAGAGAGAGAAATGTACATCTAAGGGGGAGTATGTGTTGCCATCAATGACAAAGAGAGAGATTGTTGGAAATATGTGTTCTCATTGTGTTGTCATTGATATCAACACTTAAAGTAAGGTCAACACTCAACTTGTGATGATGATACACCAATGAGATACAAAGATGCAGTGGGATAGAGTGTTGATGTTGATGTTTAGGGTTGTTGATATTTAGTTGTATTTCTAAGGTTCATAGTGGGTTGCTGATGTTCATGGTTGGATGTCATACCTGGATTAGTGTGAAAATAAGGTGTATTGAGCATGCTTAAGGTAAGTAAAGGAGTGAGATGCAGTGATGTTCCTAATGTTCATGGTTGGATGTCATGTCTTATCCAGTGACAACAGAGAAGATATATTAAGATGGGAATTACAAGTTCATTTTTGGATTTCATGTCCTATCTAGCAGAGAAGATACCGTTCACAGTTGGATGTCATGTCATGATTAGTGTCAAGTCAAATTGTTGGTTAGAAAAAGATGTTTTCATGATGAAATATTAAGATGGGAATTAGAAGTACTAAGATGAATGATGATACATTAAGCTATGCTGAGGATGAGAATATGTTGCTGAGGACTTATGGCATGTTTTATGATCCTTCATGTTGTTTCCAAGGATGTATGTGTAATTATATGAAGATTTTGGCTTCCAGAAGTTGCTGAAGGTTTTTGCCACAGAGAGGTGCCTGAAAGACTATCTGGTAAAATGCTTCACATTCCTCTGCATTTGAAGATATGGTCATGCAATTCAAAACTTAAGTTAAGTATGATGTGAAGGTGCTAAGTCCAAAGTTTTAGATCTTTTGTCTCTCTGCAGTGAAAGTTATGAGAGACAGAGTTCTAGTCTGTGCTATGGCAAAATTAAGTAATGAAGAAGACTGTTTAGAATGCTTCACATTTCTCTGCAGTGACGCAATGATAGATGTGTTTCAAGTATGAGCCTAACTGGTGTTGTCATTGATGTCAACATACTCCTATTGCAGTGATGACAAGGATTGGATGAGCTGTGTGCTGAGGATATTGAAAACATTAGTCCTAATTAGAAACAGAGAAGAACAGTAAAAACAATGAGGTAAAGATCCTAGCTAAGATGAAGATCAGAGGGTATGCTTCAAAGGGTTTGTAGATATGTATCTTAAGATGATCCAGTAAAGATTTAAGAGGTCCGCATGAAGACTTGAAGAAGTTATCTCCACTTAAGTAAAACTAGTTTCGGTAGGTGTTCAAAGGTGACAGAGTGACATAGATAGGTCCGGTGAGATCTAGAAATGCAATATCCCATTTTACAGATTTGGTGGAGTGTTTAGGAAGCCAATATGGATTTACAACACAATTGGTTAGTGGTCTGGAGCTCTGCAAGCATCTATTCTAATATGACAGTGATGACAAACTGTGTTCTTGAGGTTCCAGATGAAGGAGAGAATGATTTCAGTAGACAATAGTAGTGTGGATGTTCTTGGTGATTCAGGAAAGCTTGTGGAGGTCTTTGGATTGTGTCCAGTTCATGTTGATGATCCACATTGAAGATTGAGCTCATAATTAAAGATTTACTTCTGGATGGTGATGTTCTTCTTAAGTTTGGCCGACCGAATGAGTTACGCATCCTGCGGATGATCTGGAAGGTGTCTTGTGAAGAATGGCATATTCCCAAAGAAATATTAAAGTCTTAGATCAGTGTAGCCAATAGTGTGTTGATCCACGTGAAGTCTTTTTGTAAATAAGTCATGTTATATTTATGTACTTGCTCTGTAATGTATGCCGACTTGGATGATAATTCCTAAGTCGATGTCTTGTATAAATAAGGAGTTGTAAAGTCATTTCAAAGTGTGTCTTGTGGAGATGAGAGTATGGTAGAGAGGAGTAGAGCAAAAGGCAGAGCAGAAGTATTGAGATTAAATGGAACTAACTCAAGCATGGTGAAGATGCTATTCTCTAGTTCAAGTATGTAACACTTATTATTTCTTAGACAGTGTGTCTCCTATAGGCAATGAGCCTCTTGTGAGTAGTGTGCTCGGGAAGTGAGCCCTAATTGGCATGTGCCATTCTGTTCTTTCTATTCTTCTAACAGAGAATACAATCTTGGGTTAATCACCCCGTGGTTTTTCTCTTAACCGAGTTTTCCACGTCAAAATCTTGGTGTCTTGTGTGTTAATGTGTTTCAGCTCTTGATTTAATGCATTATGTTTCGATGATTGATTTATTATTATGCTGCTGAATTGCAAAGTGGATTTAAGTGTTTAATTGGCATAAAGTTTTAAACAACTGATTCACCCCCCCTCTCAGTTGTCTGCCTGAAATCTAACAATTGGTATCAGAGCTAAGTTCCTCTAAAAGAGCTTAATTGCTTGAGGAGATCCAAGATGTCGTCCTCCAAGAAGCATAGTCCCAAGTTTGATGGAACCAATTTTACTCTTTGGAAAAGTCACATGCAATGTCACTTGCAATGTATGAGAATATAGTATTGGACCATGGCCTCAAAGAAGTATACTCCTCCACAGAATGGTCCAAAATCCGTAGATGAAATCACAGATACTGAAAATAATCTACGGACTAAAGAAGCTCTTCTAAGTGCCTTGTCTGATTAAGAGCTGACAAATGTTGTTGACCTACAAACTGCTTTTGAGATTTGGGAAAAACTAGAACTTCTACATGAAGGAGACAAGTATGTCAAATATGCAAAGCTACAGAGTCTGAAAGCAAAATTTGAAAATCTGAAGATGAGAGAAGATGAAAATATCACTACATTTATGCCAAGAGTAAATGAGCTTGTTTGTGGCATTAGATGTGCTGATGGAGTCTTGGATGATGATGAGATTGTTAGCAAAGTCCTCAGATCCCTTCCTGATTCTTACAAGTACAAGGTTGTTGCTATTGAAGAATTCAGATCTATTTCAGGTATCACAAGAGATCACTTGGTTGGTAAATTGGCTACATTTGAATTGACTAAGTTTGGAGATGACCCCCCCCAAGACTGAATCTACATTCAAAGATAGTGCCTATGTTAAAGGAAAACAAAAGTTTGATCCGGGAGAGAACTCCTCAAAGAAACTATCATGGTATGAGAAAGCAAGAAAAGACCTGGAAGAAGATGAAGCAGAAGCTACTCAACTTGAAGCCTTTATTGCAAAAAGGCTGCCAAGAGGATCCGGTAAGTATGAAGGGAAACTGTCTTTTAAATGTTTTAACTGTAATAAGATTGGTCATTTTGTCTCAAGGTGTCCAGAAAGATTTTCAAGGCCAAATCCTAACAGACCAAGGTTCCAGAAGAATTGTTACTATGTTCATGAAGATGATGATAATGAAGGAGTAACAGATGATGAATCAGAGACATGAAAGAAATTCGGAAGTGACTGGGTGTTTATTGCCATCAAGGAAGAAGATCCAATGCCCTCTAAATCTGTCAATCATAAAATTTTTGAAAGAGCTCTGGCTACCCAAGTTGAGGAAAGGATGATTGGGTCATTGATAGTAGATGCTCTCACCATATAACAGGTGACAAAAATAAATTCATAGATTTGAAAAGGTATGAAGGAGGAGTGGTAAAATTTGGTGATAATTCTGCTGGCAAAATCAAGGGTAGAGGAACTATTTCTTTTGATGGAAAGAACAAAACTAGTAATGTACTATATGTTCAAGGCCTGAAGTACAATCTTCTCAGTGTTGGACAGTTGGTGGACAAAGGCTATGATCTCCGATTCAAAAATGGAAAATGCAAGATCTTTGAAAGTTTTGGAACATAGATTGCATCCGGTACTCAAACTAAAGGTAACATCTTCCACTTGGTTGGTACTAGTAAAAGTTGCTTATTTGTTCAAATTGATCAAAGTTGGTTGTGGCATAGGAGAATGTGTCATGTGAATTTTGATAATATCATCAAGATAAGCAACACTCAAGCTGTAAGAGATCTTCCAAGATTGGTAAAACCTACCAATAATTTGTGCAAGGAATGTCAGTTGGGTAAACAAAGCAGAGTCTCATTCAAAACCAAGGAACAATCTTCTAATGGATTATTGGACTTAGTTCATACTGATCTATGTGGTCCGACAAGAATCAGGAGTGTGCAAGGTGATAGATACTTCATGTTATTAATTGATGACCATTCCCGGATGATGTGGGTGACTTTTCTGAAAGAGAAATCAGAAGCTCTTGAGAAATTTAAAATATTCAAAGCTATGGTAGAGAATGAAACTGGATTAAAATTAAAATGTCTGAGGTTTGATAGAGGTGGAGAATTCACATCTGGTGAGTTCATAGAATTCTATGAGAAACATGGAATAAAAAGATAGTTGTCTGCTCCTAGGACTCCACAGCAGAATGGAGTTGTGGAGAGAAAGAACTAGACCATCCAGGAAGCATCTAGAACCATGATGATGGAAGCAAATGTTCCTCAGATCTACTAGAGAGAAGCTATAAGCACTGCAGTCTATACTCTCAATCAAGTACAAATCAAAAGTAATACCGGTAAGACTCCCTATGAACTTTGGTTTGGCATTACTCACACTGTGAGGTATTTTAGAGTCTTTGGTAGCAAATGTTACATTAAAAGAGATGAAGATCTAGGAAAATTTGATGCTAGAAGTGATGAAGGAATATTCTTGGGTTATTCTACCCAAAGCAAAGCATATCGATGTTATAACAAGAGATTAAGGAAGATTGTTCAAAGTATAAATCTGAAGGTTGATGAAGGTGTTGAAAAACCCTCAAGGTTTTATGAATATGATGAGGATGATCAAAATGATGTTTTTGTTCAATAAGTCCAAGCTCCTTTTGAAATTTAGATTTAGACTGATCTGGTAAATTAGGAAGAAGAGATAAGTTTGAATGAACCTGTTCATTAATCAGAAGTGCAAGAAACTCCCAAAGTTCCTAGGTATGTAAGACTGAATCACTGTGAAGATTAGATCATAGGCGATAAAAGCAAAGGTGTGCAAACAAGAAGAAGGATTGCTCAAGATTTAGAAGAGTATTGTCTAATTTTAAAGATTGAACCTAAGACAGTGAATGAAGCTTGCAATGATGAAAATTAGACTAAAGCAATGGAGGAAGAGCTAATACAAATTGAGAAAAATCACACTTGGGATCTTGTTCCCAGACCTAAAAACAAGAATGTGATTGGAACCAAATGGGTCTTCCGAAACAAACTGAATGAAGATGGTGAAGTAGTCAGAAACAAAGCTAGATTGTTCTACAAGGGTTACTCCCAAGTAGAAGGAGTTGATTTTGAAGAAACTTTTGCTCCGGTGGCAAGAATTGAAGCAGTCAGATTATTTCTTGCTTTTGCTACCTTCAAGGATTTCAAAGTATATCAGATGGATGTCAAGTCTGCCTTCCTAAATGGTGACTTGGAAGAAGAAGTTTACATTGAGCAACCGGATGGATTTCAATTGTTTGATCATGGTGATATGGTCTACAAGTTGAAGAAAACACTGTATGGACTCAAGCAAGCTCCAAGAGCCTAGTATGAAAGATTGGATAAGCATCTTTTGAAGATTGGTTTCAACAAAGGTACTGCTGACAGTAATTTGTATTTCAAAATTGATCATGAAAATATCTTGATTGTTGAAGTATTTGTTGATGACATCATTTTTGGGGGAAGAGATAGTATGTGCAAAACCTTTGCAAATCAAATGAAAAGTGAATTTGAGATGTCCATGTTTGGGGAAATGAATTTCTTCTTGGGTCTACATATCACTCAAACAAAGAAAGGAATCTTCATTTCTCAAACCAAATATGTGAAAGAATTATTGAAGAAATTTGGGATGGAAGACTCAAAACCAATGAATACTCCCATGGCAACTGGATGCAAATCGAGCAAAGATAATGACTCTCCTAAGGCTAATCAGAAAAAGTACAGGTCAATAATTGGAGGATTATTGTATCTCACTCAAACTAGACCTGACATTATGAATGTTGTTGGTCTTGTTGCTAGATTCCAAGATGATCCTAGAGAATCTCATGTCATGGCAATCAAAAGGATTTTTAGATATCTAAAAGGGACAATTGAGTATGGTTTGTGGTATCCCAAAGATCATGATTTCTCTCTTCATGCATATACAGATGCTGATTGGGTAGGAGATGTGGATGACCAGAAGAGTACCAGTGGTGGAGCATTCTTTTTGGGGAAAAGATTGGTTTCTTGACTGAGCAAGAAACAAGAGGCAATATCTCTGTCCACTACAGAAGCAGAATATATTACAGTAGCAGGTAGTTGCACTCAAGAATTGTGGATGAAGCAAATGTTAAAGGACATCAGAGTGGAGTATAAGGAACCTATCACAATCTTCTGTGATAATTCAAGTGCAATAAACATATCAAAGAATCTAGTGTTGCATTCAAAGACTAAACACATATCCATCATCAAGTTTCACTTTTTGAGAGAGCAAGTGAACAAAAATGAAGTTAGATTGGAGTTTGTGCCCTCCAAGGATCAGATTGCAGACATTTTCACTAAACCTCTACCTAAGGACTCTTTTGAGTTTCTCAGGGAGAAGTTAGGGGTTATTGCCCCTCTAGTTCTGAATTAAGGTGCACTGATGTGCATTAGTCTGGTGAATATCACAGTCATATCTTGTGGTCTGGATTGATGTTTGGGAAGCTACTACTCAAGGGGAGTAGCTGATATGTTTCTGAAGTAATGCAAGTATATGTCCTTTGCCATTGATGTCAAAGGGGGAGAGAAGACATGTGAAAAACAAGTGGTTGCTGATCAAAGGAAGAGAAGACATGTGAGTGGTTGTTGTTGATAGGGGGAGTTGTGATAGTATGGAGAAGTTCTTGTCTTGATGGTTAAAATAGTTTTTCACATCATATGTTGCCATCAATGACAAAGGGGGAGATTGTTGCAAGTATGAACCTAACCGGTGTTGTCATTGATGTCAACATACTCCTATTGCAATGATGACAAGGATTGGATGAGTTGTGTGCTGGGGATATTGAGAAAATTAGTCCTAATTAGAAACAAAGAAGAACAGTAAAAACAGTGAGGTAAAGATCCTAGCTAAGATGAAAATCAGAGGGTGCGCTTCAAAGGGTTTGTAGATAGGTATCTTAATATGATCTAGTAAAGATTTTAGAGGTCCGCATGAAGACTTGAAGAAGTTATGGCCACTTAAGTAAAACTAGTTTCAGCAGGTGTTCAAAGGTGACAGAGTGACACAGATAGGTCTGGTGAGATATGAAAATGCAAAATCCCATTCTGTGGATTTGGTGGAGTGTTTAGGAAGCTAATATGGATTTACAATGTAATTGGTTAGTGGTTCGGAGGTCCACAAGCATCTATTCCAATATGACAGTGATGACAAACTGTGTTCTTGAGGTTCTGGATGAAGGAGAGAGTGATTTTAGTAGACAGTACTAGTGTGGATGTTCTTGGTGATTCAAGAAATCTTGTGGAGGTCTTTGGAATGTGTCCAGTTTGTGTTGATGATCCGCATTGAAGATTGAGCTCATAATTAAAGATTTACTTTTGGATGATGATGTTCTTCTTAAGTCTGGCCGACCAGATGAGTTACAATCCTGCGGATGATCTGGAAGGTGTCTTGTGAAGAATGGCATGTTCCCAAAGAAAGATTGAAGTCTCAAATCAGTGTAGCCAACAGTGTGTTGATCTGTGTGAATTTTTTTGTAAATAAGTCATGTTATATTTATGTACTTGCTCTATAATGTATGCCGACTTGGATGATAATTCCTAAGTCGATGTCTTGTATAAATAAGGAGTTGTAAAGTCATTTCAAAGTGTGTCTTGTGGAGATGAGAGTGTGGTAGAGAGGAGCAGAGCAAAAGGCAGAGCAAAAGTATTGAGCTTAAATGGAACTGACTCAAGCATGGTGAAGATGCTATTCTCCAGTTCAAGTATGTAACACTTATTATTTTGTAGACAGTGTGTCTCATGTAGGCAGTGAGCCCTAATTGGCATGTGCCATTTTATTCTTTCTATTCTTCTAACAGAGAATACAATCTTGGGTTAATCACCTCGTGATTTTTCCCTTAACTAGGTTTTCCACGTCAAAATCTTGGTGTCTTGTGTGTTAATGTGTTTCAGCTCTTGATTTAATGCATTATGTTTCCATGATTGATTTTTTATTATGCTGCCGAATTGCAAAGTGGATTTAAGTGTTTAATTAGAAGAAAGTTTTGGACAACTAATTCACCCCCCTCTCAGTTGTCTACCCGAAATCTAACAAGATGTGGCGGTGTGGTTTTGAGTATATGTTCACAGAAGGGTATGAGTGCATCCATATGAGTTTTAGGTGTTTTGGAGGTCTACACGCCTTGTTTTCAGTTGATAGTTGTAATAGAAATTATTCTGAATGCCTAGCTATTCTCAAGACATATGCTGATGATTTGTGCCAACTTGTTGTGGCTTGAAATGATACATTGATTGAGGGAAGATTGTCTTGATGGTCTTATGTTGTCTCCAGTTGCTCTGCAAGATGTTTTTCTACTCTCTCTAGTACTAGTTGTGGTCCAGAATGTTGATTTTTCCAAGCTATGCCTCTGTTTGGTCGACTGGAGAATGTTGAAGGTAAGTGCCACCATGTTATTGTTGTATAGAGTTCAAGAAGTGTTTGAAGATGATGTATAGGTCCTATCGACTCACCTGGAAGAAGAACAAGTAGTCTTTAATCATTCATGAGTATTGCCAAGATTGTGAAGACCGATGTGCTACTTGGTTCATGTTTTCTTGCTTAAGGGAGACCTAATTGAAAATTGTGTAAGATGCAGATGTTATCCCTTGAAGAATGATGTTGTGAAAGATGTTTAGTACCAGACTAAGCATGAATTGGGATCCGCAAGGCATGTGTTTCCTTCTGGAGTAGTGTGTTGTTCATGATAGGCCTTACCCTATGCATGTTTCATGTGTTATGATCTCTACTTGACTTGTAAAATGTAATATTCTTGTTGTATTGGCCGACTTGTAATGAAATCAATGTAATGACATGTATATATTGTAAACCTAGTTGGTCTAGGTAAGGTATGATTGCAAAGATGAACATATGAGTGTGTGAAGATGATACAGGAGCATCCAGAGGTGTAAGAGAAATCTTGCATCACCCAAAAAAGATATTGATTCAAAATCATTGATGTTGTTTCCATTTATTTTCAAAATTAGTGTTTCTAGTTCTGTAATCGCTTGAATAATGATGTAGAACCTTCATTTTTTCCAAACTATTAAAAATAACAAACTACTATTTTTGGAAGGTTTGCATTTAGGCACGGATTGAAGTGAAATTTTACAGGAAGCTTCATAAATGAAAAATAAGACCTTTGGCGAAGGAATCACACAAAGATCATTTGTGAGATGAAAGATATTAAAGTTTTTGTTTCCCAAAAAATGCCTAAACATTATTCAAATTTAGGTTTGAAGTGCTAAATGGCCCTGTATAGGCCCCAAAATGGGCAGAACTAGTCCTTAGCATGTAGTGTACTCCGCAAGCTTTCCAACACTTCAAACGGTTCGTTAATCGAACACCCGGATCAAAATTTATGGCTCCTAGAAGTTGACCTATTTTTGGAGGGAGATGCAAAATTTGAAATTTGGCTGGAGGCCACCAAAAAGGCTATTAATAACCATTTTTGGGAAACCTTGGCAATAGCAGAGATAAGGGGGAAAGTGTAGAGTCAAGGATAGGTGGGAAAATAGAAACTCTAGCTGATTTGGGGTTACAGAAGGTAGAAGATTCTAGAGTCTTGAGATACGAAGTTGTAATGTGTTTAGCCTGTGGAGGATTCATCCTCTGATTGTATTTGAGCTTTTGTAATGTAATAAGTTGTCCAATCAATAAAAGAACATTCCATTTTCTATGTGCAATTTCTATTGTTGTGTGTTTTATGACTTACCACATTCATTAAGTGATATCAGAGCAAGTGATCCTGAGTGTGTAGATAGATCGCTGACCATGAGGTAGTTTGAACCAGAACCTAAGTTTGCGGGTTTACTGTAAGGATCAAAATGCCTCCATGAAGAAACCATGTTGGGAGAAATGCTTTGATGAAAGAGGGTTTTAGATCCTTGCAAAGGCAAATCAATGCATTGCAAGAGGAGCTGCGAAGAGGGTTTGAGCCGAGAACAAGAGAAGAAAGCAAGGATGAACTAAAGAAGAGCTATTTGAGGAAGAACAAGAAGTTGCAGGAGATCCTGCAAAAGTTTGGTTGTTGAGGGCCATAAGTTGAAGCCCTTGAAGGAGGTGGAAGAAAAGGTATGTAGTACTGCCAGGATTTGCTTGGTAGATGGTAGGAAATTTTTAGAGGGTATGAAGCATGAGCATCATTTCTTTGTGTTGATTCCTAAGATCAGTCAAGAGAAATGTGAAGATGTACCAGCAGAAGTCTCAGATCTATTGAAATAATTTTAGGATATTATCTCTGATAATGTACTAGAAGGTTTACCATCGGTAAGGAAGATAAGTCACCAAATGGATTTGATACCAAGAGCCAGTTTGCTGAATAAGCCAACCCATAGAATGGCTCTTGTAGAGAATGAAGAGATGAACAGACAAGTTCATGGGCTGTTAAGGAAGGGACTGATAAGGGAGATCCTAAGTCCATGAGTAGTACATGCAGTCTTAGCACCAAAGAAAGATGGAGAGTGGAGAATGTGTACAGATTCCTGAGCCATCAATAAGATCATGATCAAGTATAGATTTCCATTACTAAGAATGGATGACATAATGGATTGTTTGAGTGCAGCCAAGTACTTCACGAAGATTGACTTGAAGAGTGGGTATCACCAGATCTGAATCAGAGAAGGAGATGAATGGAAGACAACCTTCAAGAAAAAGGAAGGTTTGTATGAGTGGTTAGTCATGCCATTTGGGCTAACCAATGCATCGAGCACATTCATGTGGCTCATGAATGAGGTATTGAAAGAGTTTTTGGGTATTTTTGTTATTGTTTATTTAGATGACATTTTGATTTTCACTAAGACTTGGGATGAGCATCTGATGCATATTAGAAGAGTTTTAGAGAAGCTGAGGGAGGAGAAGTTGTTGATTAATCTGAAAAAATGTAGTTTTGCAAAGAAGGAGTTGGTATACCTAGGATTTGTTGTCTCATAGGAATGCCTTAAGCTAGACCCAGAGAAGGTGAGGGCTATCATTGAATTGTCTACGCCAAGGAGTGCTATAGAAGTATGATCTTTTCATGGTTTGGAAAGTTTTTACAAAAAGTTTATCAGAAATTTTAGTAGCATTTGTGCACCCCTAATGGAGACAATGAGAGGGGATAGGAAAGAGTTTAGATGGACTACAGGAGCAACCAAGAGCTTTGATAAATTGAAGCAAAAAGTCACAAAGCAACCTTTTTTGACACTTCCAAATTTCAATAAGGTATTTTAGGTAGATTTTAATGCTAGTGGTGGTGCTATAGGAGCTATTTGAGTCAATAAGGTAAGCCCATTGCCTATTTTAGTGAGAAGCTTAATGATGCTAAGAAAACGTACTATGTTTATGATCAAGAGTTTTATTCTATAGTTCAGGCTTTGAAGAAATGGAGACATTATTTATTTCCAAAAGAGTTTGTTTTATATACTGATCATCAGGCTTTATAGTATCTTAATAGTCAAGGAAAGTTAAATCAAAGGCACTTAAAATGGGTTGAGTTTTTACAGAGTTATACTTTTGTTTTGAAGCATGAGAGTGGGAAGTCCAATAGAGTTGCAGATGCCTTGAGTAGAAGGCAAAACTTATTAACAGAAATGAAGATAGAGGTTGTTGGGTTTGATGAGCTCAAAAGTTTGTATCATGAAGACCCAGATTTTGGAGAAGCTTGGAAAGCTTGTTTGGAACCTTTTACCTTGGACAGGACAAAATGGTTGGATTTCATAATCCAAGATGGCATGTTGTTTAGAGGAAGCCAGTTGTGCATTTTGAGGAGTTCCATGAGAGAGAACCTAATTAAGGAGAAGCATAGTGGGGTATTAGATGGACACTTTGGTCAAGATAAGACCATTGCTATTTTTAGTGAGAATTATTATTGGCCACAGTTGTAGCAGGATGTGAGGAAATTTGTGAAGAGTTGTAGAGTGTGTCAGATGGAAAAAGGAACAAGTCATAATACAGGGCTATATCAGCTACACTACTTGTACCAGAGAAGCCATGGCACGATATTAGTACGGATTTTTCTCTTGGTTTACCAAAGACACAGAGAGGACATGATTCTATTTTTATGGTGGTGGACAGATTCTCAAAGATGACACATTTTATTCCTTGTAAGAAGACTGATGATGTTGTTCATAGTGTAAAGTTATTTTTCAAAGAGGTGGTGAGACTACATGGTCTACCTAAGAGCATAGTTTTAGATCGAGATACCAAGTTTGTTGGTTATTTCTGGAGGACATTGTGGAAGAAGTTGAAGATAGATTTGAAGTTTAGTTCTTCACACCATCCATAGACTAATGGACAAACATAAGTGGTGAATAGGAGTTTGGGTAACTTGCTACAATGCTTAGTAGGAGATAAGCCCAAGGGATGGGATTTGATTTTACCATAGGTAGAATTTTCTTACAACAATTATGTCAATAGAAGTACTGGTAAATCACCATTCCAAATTGTATATGGGAGTAGTCCAAGAAATGCTTCAGTGTTGAGGAAGTTGGACAAGGGAGAAAAGACAAGTGTCAAAGCCAAAGACTTTGCAGAACACCGGAAGAATTTGCATGAAGAAGTGAGAAAGCACATTAATAAGATGAATATTTAGTACAAGGCTAAGCTAGATCAAAAGAGGAGATATAAGGAGTTTCAAGTAGGAGATGTAGTCATGGTTCACTTGAGAAAAGAGAGGTTTCCAGTTGGAACTTATAATAAGTTGAAAATGAAGAAATTTGGACCATGCAGGATTTTGAAAATACATGATTCAGGAAATGCATATGAGGTAGAGTTGCCAAATGGGATCAACATTTCCCCTATGTTCAACATTGCTGATTTAATAGAATATCATGAAGGTGGAACAGAGGATGGACCAACAGAAGGACAGTGGAGTATTCTGGCATCTACTTCAATAGAGGATATAAAAGAGATCTTGGATAACCGTGTGGCAAGAAGTACTTGGAATAGGCAATATGAAGAATATCTGGTGAAGTGGAAATGAAGGTGTTGAAGATTATTCCTGGTTATCTAAGGCAAAAGATCACCATTTGGGGTTTTCCTCAAACACCTGAGATGTGACAAGGTCACTTCTCAAAATCACCCTGGGTGTTTGATGCAGGAGCATCCAAAGGTGTAAGAGCAATCTTGCATCACCCAAAAAAAATGTTGATTCAAAATCATTGATGTTGTATCCATTTCTTTTCCAAATTAGTGTTTCTAGTTCCATAATCGCTTGAATAATGATGGAGAACCTTCAGTTTTTCCAAACTGCTAAAAATAGCAAACTACTATTTTTGGAAAGTTTGCATTTGGATACGGATTGAAGTAAAAATTTACAGGAAGCTTCATAAATTAAAACTAAGACCTTTGGCGAAGGAATCACGCAAAGATCATTTGTGAGCTGAAAGATATTACAATTTTTGTTTCCCAAAAAATGCCTGAAAATTATTCAAATTTAGGTTTGAGGCACTAAATGGCCCCGTACGGGCCTGAAAATGGGAGGAACTGGCAAAGCTAGTCCTTACCACGTAGTGTACTCCACAAGATTTCAGATGCTTCAAACGGTTCTTCAATAGGACACCTAGATCAAAAGTTATGGCTCCCAGAAGTTGACCTATTTTTGGAGGAAGATGTAAAATTTGAAATTTGGCTGGAGGCCGCCAAAAAGGCTATTAATAACCATTTTTAAGAACCCTTGGCAGTAGTAGAGGTAAGGGGGAAAGTGTAGAGTTAAGGATAGGTGAGAAAATAGAAACCCTGGCTGATTTGGGATTACATAAGGTAGAAGATTCCAGAGTCTTGAGATAGGAAGCTGTAATCCTGACCGTGGTTTTTCCCTTCTTGGGTTTTCCATGTATATCTGGTGTTATGTGTTGATGTGCATTGTGTTGATCTTTCATGTTTATGTTAATGTTGTAATGATTAAGTTTTAATCTACTCTGGAGAATTTGAAGTTTGTTTAGATACCGATTCACCCCCTCTTAGTATCTTGGTGTGTTCAACATGCATGTATCAAGCCTTTGGTGAGCCTCTTTTGCTCATCATGTCTAGAGTCACATATTGCTAAGGATTTTGTCTACCATGCCATAATGTAGGCTAGTACTGAGACCTCTAGCTAACCTCATTTGATTTCTTATGTGCATACAAACATCCTTAATGCAT
This sequence comes from Cunninghamia lanceolata, assembly GCA_027924645.1. Lineage (NCBI taxonomy): Eukaryota > Viridiplantae > Streptophyta > Pinopsida > Cupressales > Cupressaceae > Cunninghamia > Cunninghamia lanceolata. The sequence continues at coordinate 7,373,871 of BSBN01000677.1, read as the reverse complement.
TATAGATGTACTATTATGCTTAATTTGCCACCTTTGCTCTTGGTTAACATGGGAGGACTATATGTAAAGCAATACAAAGATTAAAATTTCAAACCCTAGGCATAGAAATATTGTAAGAAACAAATAGATTCAGTTTAAATGATGAGAATAGGGCATTACTGGGATCTAGTGTTAATACTACAAGGTATATACAACTATTTCGAGGAACATGCATAATATAGAAAAGGGTCTTAAAATGAAATTAATATTTGAATATTGAGGAAATTTAGCACTTGGCATGCAAATTGGGCATTAAGAAGCTTGCACTATTTACATAGAGATATGATGGTTTTGTTTGCACTCATGTGCTTATTTTGTCATATGATAAGTATAGGAATACATTAGGTGTTTGAATCTTATTAAGTCTTGTAGGTTGTATCACTTGATTTCAATGAAAACATTGTTCAAACTTGAAGAAAATGTGTTGGATTGTGTCTACAGGATGATAGCTAGCAAAGTTTGAGAAATAAATGGAGATGCACAAAGACCAAGAAATTCTTAGAGACTACAAGACATGAAGTCTATAGTTGTGGTTACAACAAAGGGAAATTATTTGATTATAGAATGAAGAAGATGTCTAAGAACCATAAAAATATTAAGGAATACAAGTCAAGAAGGAGTGAAAGACACTATTAGGGTAGTCCTAATTAAGACAACCTAATGAATACTATAATATCTTGGGGCTTGGGTGATATTCACCTACAAAGAGTTATTGAGGTTTGTCTATAGAATTCAATGTGGTAAGATGTAATGATTTTTAGATGATTTGGTATAGTATGCAAGTTGGTTTAGATGTGGTGATGTTGTAGTAGCAATCACAAGTCATTTGGAGAAGAACTCACAACCACATATAGAAAATAGTGTTGCTATAAGCATGAATGATGATGTAGGAGCACTTGTGGCAAAGCTAGAGTTCATGTATCACCATTTAAGAGTAGGATAATGTTCTAGAAGATGAAACAAGGTAGCACAAGCAATCAAAAGTGATGCAATGTTTATGTGTGCTACTACAAGCATGGAGCTAGTAGTGGTGGCTATACAGGAAAACATGAACTCATTTACAATGTTGAGTAAGACCCTATTGATTCATTGTGTGTGGAAATGGCTATGTATACATAGTGATTATCCACATGGAGACATCATGTTTGGTGGTATGTGTGGTATAGTGACATCATAATATGGTTGGATTATAGTTGTGTGACCCTTGATATTCTACATGTTAGATGGAAAGTTACAAGGTTGAGATTCCATGCTTACATCTATATGTATCATCTCGTGTGAACGTGCCAAGGTTGGACAAACTAGAAATTTTAGTATTGGATAGAACATTATTTATGTGAAACTTTAGAGACATTATAGAAGAGTATGTTGTAGATTGAAACTCTATTAAAGACTTGTTGTATTGAATCCTTGATTGTGAATCCTTGAAGTACTATCCAATTATGTCTTTCAAATTTTATGCTTATGAATGTGTCTGAGAAACAAGTTACCCATTCATTGTCAAAGAAGATAGGTACACTACATATCAATCCAAGAGTATAGTTAATAAAATTGTCTTGAAAAAGAATTCATATTCTCTGAAAATGAGATGAGACTCAATAACTAATCATTTAAACACAAGTTTCCATTTGTTTTTAAGCCAACTTGTGTTAGTAGGAGTCAAAATGGAAGAAAAGGATAAATGCACTATATTACTTTGTTCTTTACCTGATTCATCAGAAAACTTGATAATGTCTACTAGTAGTAACATTGTGTCACTAAAACTTAGAATATCATAGGATTTTTTTAAGTGAGGAAATTACAAAAAATTCTATGCATGATAACTCTTGTGATATCCTAGTTATTAGAGGCGAATCTAAGGAGAAAAAGGATAAGAAGAAGAATGGGGATAAGAACTCCAAGGGAAAGGATCCAGGTCAAATTATCTAGGTAAATGAAAAGCAAAATGTTGTAATTGTAGAAAGAAAGGTCACATTAGAAGGATTGCAAATCTAAAAGGATGGTTCTTTTGATAGATCCTCTAACAATGATGAATATAGTAGTGACACTTTCATTTCTAATAATGTCATTGGTGATGACTCTTGGTTGATTGATGTAGTTATGTCTTATTATATGACACCTCATAGGGAGTGGTACTCTAAATACACAAAGTGTGATGAAGGTTAGGTTTTTCTAGGTGATAATATCTCTTTGAAGATAGTTGGTTGAGGAAAGGTAAAGGTAGCCTTCATGGATGGAAGAGTAAAGACACTCTCAGATGTTTTGTATATTCTAGGTTTGGATAGGAACCTTATGTCTATGTCTAAAATGACTTAACTCTAGGATACATGTTACCTTAGATTGTAAAGGTTTCAAGTTGGAAAGAGGTAACTTGGTGCTTGCTAAGAGAGTTTGCCAGGGTACTATGTTTAGGATAGATATTGAAGAAGTTTGACATTGAATCATATTCTAAGCTGGATATTTTGTATTTTGGAGGAAAAGGTGTCAACTTTGTCAAGGTGTGCCAATGTAACTCAATCTAATTTAAGGTTGTTATCACATCTCAAAATGGCACATTTGAGTGAATAAGGTTTGAAAACCTTAGTGAGTAAACATATGGTGGATAGGATTATCGATTGTTCTACTGGTACTAACTTTTGTGAATATTTTGTGTTGGGAAAATAGAATAGAGTGTGGTTTTTCTCTAGAAATACAAGAGATAAGAAGATTTTGGAGGTGATACATAGTGATGTGTTTCATCTTGTGGATATCTAGTCCATTGGTAGGTCTCTATACTATGTATCATTCACTTATGATTTTTTTAGGTACTTGGGTGTATTTTCATAGGATAAAGTCTAAGGTATTTCTCAAGTTTAAGGAGTTGATGGCTCTAGTTGAGAATCAAATTGGTGAGAAAATCAAAATTATTAGGATAGATAATGGTGTTGAATTATACTCTAAGGAGTTTGAGATATTTTGTAAATACAATGGAATTGTGAAGCAAAAGGTAACTCCTTATACACCACAGTAGAATGGGGTGGTCAAAAGGTTGAATAGAACCTTGTTGGATAGCATGTTTTTGATATTTTGCCTATAACATGTTTTGAAGGGAAAGGATAAACTATTTTAGGTTTCAAAGTTGTTTGTAGCTTGTTTCTGATATTTTGTGACAAATGCAAATAATGAGTAGATGGTGTAGCTTGTTTCTAATACGATGGTGTACCTTTTTTTTGATATTTTATAACAAATGTAAATAACAAGTAGAAGGTTATTGTTAGATTTTTATTGTAACTTGTTTCTAATAGTTTAATGAAGTTGTATGGGGATACGAGAAGATAAATTCTTTATAAGCATTTACATAATACATTGTATACTCCAAATGAGAAATAATAATATATACATATTTTATTGTTATCCTTGAAAGTAATATGGTTTAGTTTTTATAATATTTGTGCCTTCAAATTATTCAACAATTTTTCAACAAATGTAAATTCTCATTTGGTGTTCTTTTATTGTTTTGTTTAAAATCATAAATACATTTCAAGTCTAATAATAATAACTTTATTCCAAGAATATATTAAATATGTGTCCACTATATATTTGTGATATGTAGAAATTAAAATACAAAGATAACTACTACAAATTTGCCTTTGTAACCTTTTCAAAATACCCCATCCACAACAAAAACTCGGCTTCAAAACTTGGGCTAGATGACAAATTTATTTAATCAATGAGGTAATGGATGAAACTTTCCTTGAGGCTAGTGATAAACCCTATATTCTAAGTATCCTGCCATGCTATAGATAATCTTCACTATATCTAAATTTGGTTGGTTTATGTTTCTATTCTAGCACAAGTGACCAAATGATGGAAGGGTACCACTTTAAGCCAATCCACCAAATACCCTTCTTTTTCATACCCCTTATAGATTATCTTTCCCTTGTAATATCTAGCTAAAAATTTAGATAAACTAAGGGTTATTTCTTTTCAATATTGGTGTGAGCTCATGCCATCGATCCTTACAATGATCTCTACTATTTGTGATGTGTAGTAACATTCCTTTAGCCACCTCAACCACTTTATCCTTGGTAGCCTATATCATCTCTATGGTTTATGTATTAGTCATAAGTCTATATAGATTATGCAACACTTCCCTCACCAAAATAGGTTACCCTCTTATCATAATTTTTGCATCTCCCTTGATGTTGTCATACCTCTTCTTCTCCAACCCTCTTTCTATTTGTCCTTGGACAAAGGAGAAAAATGCTCTAAGTTGAACATACCCCATGTACAGATTGGGATTCCAATCTTTATCATTAGATAAAATAAAATTATACAAATATAGCTCGCATAACATATTATTTTCTATCTCAACTTCACTTCCTAAATAAGATTCATAGAATTCCATAGGTGTATCTAGGTTTTTTTATGACCCTTCAATCACCCTTTTTACCTATAGCTTGTAAAATAGTTCCTATAGCCATAATGCATGCACTCTCATAGGGGGCCTCCATTGTAGCATTTTAGTGGCAAGGTTTGAAATTAATTGAATTATATCCCTCAAAACCCAATTTTCCTCATTCATCTTATCATGATCAAATTTTTCTTTCTTAATTGTTGCAATTTTTCCTTTCGATTGGTATATATTTTAATTTCTTCAATTTTCTCTAATGTTCCTTTACAAGACCTTTTGTTTATCCTTTACCTATATTAAATAGTAACTTCTAATCTGTAACTTTGTTTTTAAGTGTCCTTATCTCATCTTCTTGTTTCTTGATCAACTCATGAGCCTACTCTAACTCCATCAAACCTTCAGAAAACTCACTAATCCCTACCATAGACCCATCCTCTTCAATATATTCAAAAACAACATCCATAATTTCTTCTCCCTATTATACCATAAATCCCTTTGCTAAAGGCATCTCTAACTCAGGTTCTCTTAGAATAGTATTTCGTTGTAGGCATTTATGCTACAAGGTTCTCCATAATATAATTTTTAGCTACAAATGTTCTTCTCTTTCATTTAACACTCCATGACACCTTTTCCTCCAAAATATTCACCTTAGAATATGATTAAACTTTCTCTAATCTTGTAGCTTGTTTATTGGCCATGGCTACTAAATTCTTAAGTCTTGTAGATGACCTTATATTTATTTTTGGAGGAGGGGTTTTTTCCTACACTTCATCCTCATATTTGGATTCTTTTATCCAAATTTGTTGCTTCATTTACTTTGAACTACTATCCCATGTTGTAGTTGTAGAAGGCTCTACTTTATCTCCTGGAGTAATAATTATAGGAGGTATATTACTTGTTTTGATACCTACATCATGGATAGGGGCATGGTCATCTTTCTCTACAACATCTCCTTGTGTGGTAGGTGTTGCAACAAACACTTCCCAAGTTAATTGGGTCTACCTTCATTTCAAGGCCTCTATTACCACCAACGTAATTAACCCATGATGGACTAGGTATTTGAGTTTGCCATTTTGTACTTCTAGAGATGTCTTTGTCATGGATTTGAATAAAAATATGGAACATTAATAATTCTTTGATGTCTTAAATGCACCATTACATGAAGATGAGAACTATAGATAAATGAGTACCTTCCATCATAATTCACATACTAAATGAGAGCATTCACCACTTCTAACCATAGCTTTGGTAGTGAGTTTCACAAGATGCCTTGACCATACACCATTTGGGTTCATTCTCCCACGTTCAAAAACTCCTTGAAAATATTTTTTAAATCTAGTCTACCAATGGGAAAAAAGTGCTCCTAGTATTAGACAACCTTGTATCTATTGTGAGCAACTCCATATCAAATGGAAAATCATTTCCCCTCATTAAAATTTTATACTTTTGGCATCCCATGCTAAAATCTAGGGCAACTTAATTGTCAATTCCTTGAAATCATTTGAAAAAAGTTGTTCAACCTATCACCTTAAAATTATAATAAATGTCTAGTTTTTCCTTTAGCTAGTCAACACCCTTCAACTCTCTTTGATTATGTCCACCACCCATTGTGTTAAAACTTCTATCCCTTACCCTCTACAACATTACCTACGAAATTTATTTCCACACCCTACTATTGTTATTATTTATTATTAGATGCATCTTAAATATAAAAAAGTGTCACGTGCAAGGTGTCTATGTTGGGATTAGACAAATGACAACTGTTTACCCACAACTTAAAGAGTTGAACAATCTTTTATGAAGTTTAATACAAGTTTATTAGAGTTATTTTAGGGATCGTCTTCCTCTTAGGTTTTATCAAGTGTTCTCCAATTAGGAACAAGCTTTTATGAAGTTTTGTTGTAAGCTCAATAATTGTAAGAACTATTTGAAAGTTAATACATTTAACCCATTTCAACATAAAATATTGTTGTAAGCATAATTATTGTAAGAAATGAAGATATGCACAAATAATTAGACTAGATTGATTATGTTGGCTCTATTTTCAAAAAAGAATGAGTTAGCTGCATAAATATTAAAATTGTGAAGAAAGTGGTGGGCCGAAGGGCGGGCACCCTATCCACATACAACAAGTGGAAGGGTCATTCTTGATGAAAATTGAATGTTATCCAACTCATCATAGAACTGAATGACTGGATATTCAATGCATGCAGAATAATTTTTATTAGGGTGGCAAATGTACTAAATGTAGCCTCACACGGGAAAGGCCAGACTCTGTCATGACTTACCATCATCATTGATTACACTGCAAATAGCATAGCGAAGCTATAATTTGTTTCTAGCTTCTTTGACAAGACATTAGCTTTGAGAACTATCCAGCGACATTTTCTCTTCTCATTCCTATGCAAATCCCCATTCTTCTTTCCTTCCTCTCACAGAGCTCAGCTTGTGATAAACCCTAGGCTTCAATGGCAGATAATTCAAGATTCATAGCCCACATTGCAATTAAAGTTATGGTGAATTTAGGATTAGATACTTCAATAAAATTAGAGAGTTCAGTGATACAAATGGCCTTCAAAGGTGAGATTACTAATCAGAGACTGAAGAGAGTCTGGCGTCTCCACGATGATCTCATCCTGGCAACGGTCAAAATCATTTTGGGCAATGGGTTCATGGACGTGGGGGAAGCATACAGAGTAGACACTAGCATCTCCTCAAGATTTCTCATTTCATTGTTGGATGCAAGGGTTCCCAAGGCTAAAGCCAGAGTGTTAATTACTAGGCTCTTCAAAGCTGATCTCCTAGGTGGTCTTGAGAAGATTCTCAGTGCAGTTTTCACATGGATTAGGGTTCCTCGCCAAAGAGGTATTCCTCTGCCTCAAGTCTAGGGTGAAGTGGTAAAGGTCTTTCCTTTTATTCTTGAATTGAAAGGGATGGTGTTTCTGGAACACAGAGAAAGAGTGGAAAAAGAAGTCTCCTTCCTCAAAAAGTTGTTGCAGATGGAGGCGGTGAATGGACAATTTGAATGGGTGCAGTCTTTCTAGACTTTAGCACAGGAAATGAATCTAATGTGAATCTATTGGCCCTTCTTCTGGTAAAATTTTTGCAATGTATATAGGATTTTCAGTTTTTAGTTATTATGCTATTGGCTGGCTAGAAAGGTAGATTGGCATATATGCAACATAGATAAGACATAGAGGCCATTAGGGCAGTTTTGGTTCACTATGGCCCTGCGTGGCATCTCTCTAATTTTTGAGACCCTGTGTGGTCAGCTAGGGATAGTGTTGTTTCTTCTGGCAATCTAGCTATAGCAGCCCATGTAAATCTTGATATATATATATATATATAATATCCTTTTTACATACCCAAAAAAAATTGTGAAGAAAGTGAAACTAAATAACACCACACCCCTACAATCTATGAATTTACAATTCGTATAATTTAAAAATTATAAAAATCAAATAGAAGTTTTAGATTTTGGAGAAATTGACTATAACTCAGTTTATTAATCAAAATCAACAATTTTCCAAATATCTAGGTTGTTTGTGTTTGACATTGGTTGAGAACCATCTTCCTCATCTTTGTCCTGTGTTTGAACTGGCTCCTCTAAAACCCTTTTTGAAGTACCTAGTTGGTCCCCTTTTAACTAAGACAAAATATTTGTCACAACTCTTCTTTCACAAGTGGACTTCCAAGTTGCAATAGCTCTATCAAATAGAAGTGTTTGAACATTGTATCCGGTCATAAAGAGCCTCAAACAATTCTTTAATTTTTTTTCAAGTTTATTTTGTAATTTTGACTTCAAAAATGATAAGGTGTTGAAAACTCTTTCATCCTCCACTAAACCCAGAATCATTGCTTGGCACAAATCTACAAGATTGAAATATTTTGAAAGAGTATTATAGAATTTTGCTCAAACTTAAAGTTTTCATAACCTCAAGTTATTAAACCATCTTTGAAATGATGGTCAAGGAATTTAAATTATTAAATCATCGTTGACATGAATCAAGCAAATTGTTTCGCCAAATTTGTCTTATCTATAATTTATTCTATTTGTACTCTATTTATTTCTACGAGTTCTACTAAATGATTGGCCAAGAACATCACCTTGCTCTAAAAATCCTATGGTGAACTAATAGAAGACATGCTAATGACATTTCAATATTGCAGATAAACCATAACCATTGCTCCAAAATTTCATCCCAAGGAAAGTGCACTCTAATCTCATAAGACAAACTTCCCACAATTTCTTACAATGTATCCTTTGAAAAAAACACAAGATCGTTAAAATCCTCCCTTCTAACACTTTTTTGTCTAACCCTAGAGCTTTGTCTAAATTTACCATAGTAGTGTAATTCTATCATATATCCACACACTAATGCACATAAATCACCCACATCATTATACTCTTGAAAGTTATTTGGGTGTTTAATGTCCATAATTACTTGTCAACTTACAAACTTTGGACTTGTAAATGCTTTACATTCATTGATATACATATTGTCCATAGAAAGACATACGATTTTCCATATCTTTGAGTATTTCATAATGTACATTGTTTTGTCTTGTGCCTTCTTTGATAGAATATTCATTTCTTCCAACAAGGGAAGAATTCTAGATAAAGTCACTAATGTCTCAACATCAATAAATAGTTCCAACATATTTGCCTGATCTGAATAGTTTTCATAAAACAATCCTAGTAATTACTAGTACTCTTGGAACAATCTATTTGCTAGTCCATGTAATGATATCCAATTGGTATCCACATCCTTAAATAGCTTGTTACCAGAAGTAAGTTTGTTATGGAGTAAAAAGTGTCCACATGTCTTTTTACCTCCTTGTTTAGCTCCTAGGTCCCCTTATTTTCATTATACATTCAAAATGTTTATCCTGAAGCAAAATTTCCCAACACCAAAGTAAAATTGGAATATGGGCCCCTTTTTTTAACTTACCGACCTAAATAGGGTAGATGAACCTAGGTGGTACCGCACATGTCCCCCCTTTTAGGTCAGGGCTAATTTAAGTGTATGTCCTCTTGGGACCTTTCAAAAGGTTTCTCCTTGTTGGCTCTTTTGGTTTGAATTTATGATTATGAGCAAGAAAGCATATATAAATGTGTTTTTGGATTCATTATCAACTAGGTTGAAAAAATCATAACTTGAGATCTTGAAGAAAATCAAGCAAAAGCATTCATTGTGATTCTAGAGCAGATTTGTGTGTTTTTATTGTGTTGTTGTTGTCGGCATGGAGATATCATCTATTCTTCCTTAGGAGTTGAAGGATCTTCATCATTCTAAGAGTTCATCACATAGGTGATATCATTGTTTGTTTATCATCATTTCAATCATCTCATTATCATTGTTTTTAGCCTCTGCCTGCACGAGGGCACACACTCTTTATTAATCAATGGTGTTGGGAAGCTTGAATGCTATCCCAGGATTTGACTGAGGAAAGTCCCTAAACACCATAACCCCCAAAACACCTTCTTATCTTCTTGTGTACAGGTTATAAGGGAGAGATCTAGAAAAGTCAGAGCTACAGGAAGAATGAGTATAGATTAGGGTTTTGGGATCTAGAGATAGTTTCAACATTTTCAATCATCCTTGAAGACTTGGGCGGTACATCCCATGTCCTCCTATCTTTTCAAGGTTTAGATCTGGCATCAAGACATCATCTGCAACAACTTTCCAATTTACACCTCCGGTAGATTCCTTCAATCAGGACCTAGGCGGTCCCACCTTGGTCCTCTAACACTTCTGCTTTCTAGAGATAGATTCTATCATCTTACTGATCATTTTTGTTCAATTATTTTCTAATATCTATTATTGTTGAACACATCTGGAGACTGAGAGGGGGGTGAATCAATTTATTCTTAAACTTTAAATCAATTCCATTTACAACTTAACCATCAAATTATTTTAACTAAAAGAAGAACAAAAAGTAAAACATGCACCACACAAAGACACCAAGATTTTTATGTGGAAAACCCAATCAGGGAAAAACCATGGTGAGGATTAACTCACAATATATGAAGCTCACTGCTATAAAAGATTACAACTTTATTTTAAGGCTACAACCCAAGGAAGCTTCTACTCCTTATTGGACTTGTAGACTAAGGCTATAACCTTAGGGCAAGATACAAGGACCTGCTGAAGAGACTCACTATCTGATAGCAAGATACATGAGAATTACAATGAAAAAATACACATGAACTGTTGTAAATAAGGCATCTATCATATGTTGATATTGCAGTCCCTTGTTTCACTCAATTACCCCATCACTCTGACTTCGCACACTTCATGCTCAATACATTTCTCAATCTCCGCTCTTTTCCCTCACAAATGATTTTATTATTTTATGTATGGATGTGAATGTTGAGAAATGACTAGGGTTACTCAACCAAAACCATTTAATTGTGATGCTAGTTCCTCATTTTTTCTTGTGAATGAATGGTATTATTGTGACTTGTGATATCATGTCGCATTATGTGTTATTATGAGATGAGAGTGTAATGGGTGTAAAATGAGATGTATATCATTAGGTGAATATAGAAGTGAATGTAATGATGATTGTGAGGATGTTACTTATGTTTATACAGTAAGGTAAAGATGGTAGTGATGATGCTATACATGTTCATGCACTATTGCGTTATGTTGAAAGCAGTACAAGGGAATCTATGATGTTATGGGTAAATGAGTTGCCCTTGTGAAAAGAGAAAATTGGTATGGATGTTGGGAGTACTTATTAATGAGTAAAGTTGTATATTTTGCATCATATTGCATAGTCATATGTGGGCTATGGTATTCCCTAGGTAAGAGAAAATGTGAATTGTACTCTCTGTGATGTTAACATCTAGTAATGTGCTCTTGCTCAGTGTTGTGAATAACTAGTGCTTGAGATATGTGCCCATGGGATGGTGATACAGTGTACCCATCCATGGAGGGTATGTTTGGATTATGTGTATGGGAGAAAATCATACCATCTATGTATTTTCTTGTTGTCACCCTATTGACTGCCAACCCGAGCGTTGTTGATAGGTCAATATGTGGAGGGGTAGTAGTAGCAACAAATTTCCTTGGGAGGGAATTACAAGGTGTATGTATAATGACGACGTGAAATGACGGTGATCATTTCAACTTCCTAGGAAAGTACTCACTACTTCCCCTTATTAATGGACTAGATACTTGGTTCATACAGTGTTAGCGTAATTTGTATAGTTCTAGAGGATGACATTAGTTTATGGTATGAGTATCAGAGACATCTATGATCTTACCTAGATGTGATTGTATATGAGCTCTAGCATGTGCGGACGGATGTATCCCATGCTGAGAGGTATTCTGTATTGCTCATGTTCTGACGCAATGCCTTAGAGATGATGCCACACCCCACTGACGTTCTGACACAGTGTTGGTGATGATGTCGTGTCGCTGATGGTAGCGAGCTGAGCTTAAGGACATGATACCACGTACCTAGATACATGAAGGCGTAGTATATATGTTATGTTCCCACTTGTGTAGCATGGAGTGAGTGCTAGCACAAAGTAGAGACTTCGCTCAAGATTGCCTCCATTCCAATTGGGTGGCATGCGAGTGGAACCTAGCCATGTGTACCTCTGGCTTGATGTGTAGTTGCATGTGTTTTCTCCATGGGTACACACTATGTTGGATGTTCCTATGAGTAGGACATTGCCATGTGGTATACGGCTATTGCGTGCTTTCTCTGCTTGGCGTATACCATGCGCGGTTGTGCCGCATGAGGTATGTGACCTGGGAGTTCTAGCACAATATCTTTCCATGTGGAGGTTGCGTGAGTTGGTTGCACCCACATGAAGGACTGTGGAGACAGTCATATTTTTTTCCTCCTTCCTAGTGTGGTGACTAGTGATAGTCAAATAGTGTTGTAATGTGTATATTTCAAAGATTGTGAATCTTCCTTTCAGTTATTGGTGAATAATACTTTGCTTGTGTGGGCCAGCACTTTGGTTTCTCTTTGCTTGTATTGGTTTAGCCAAGGATGATTTTCTTGGCACATAACTGTTGTGGTTACATTTGATTTATTGTTGAGACTATGCACATATTTCTTATTTTACTATTCAAATTGAGATTTATTCTTTGTTCTTTATATCCTTGGTGGCTAAACTCATTGACTTTTCTATTTTTGAATGCTGGTCTTATGTTGTGATGTGATTCCTCATTAGGTATTGTGAGATCTGCCCATTTGAGTGTATATGAGGAAGTAGACGCAAGGAAACCCTTAAGGATGGGGGTATGTGTGAGTTGTTCTAAGCTCTAATTCACTACCTTCCTATTGTTTGACTATCTCTTGGAGGCTAAAACCCTTACACAAGTAAGAGATATATCATTGTGGCTTGTATGGAAGGGCTCACTAGGTGGGTCAATGCCATCAAGACACATGGATATGGATATTGGACATGGTTATTGGTTATGGACTCATGGTTATGGATATTGGAAATGGTTATTGGTTGTGGTCTCATGGATATAAGTGGATACAGATGGTACTACAACATCCACGCGAACCCCTAATGTAGCCTCGTGATGTGAATGAGTATGTATGTATATGTAGGCTATACAATTTGTCAAGTTTGAGGTTGCATACTAGAAGTGAAATCTACATCATCATACCTGGTAAAGAGACAAATTTCTACTTTTAATGCATAGAGATGTCATGCATGCTATGAAAGTGGAGGATGTAAATCTTGTAAATGTGCATATATGTGTGTTTGTGAACTCCATTTTATAGATAGTTGCATATGAAAAGTTAGAGAACTAGAAATTTTGTATATTAAAAAGTACATTTTGCTGCAATTATGTGATTTATGCTAGCGTTAAGGTGAAAATTGGTGGTTGTGAGCAACTAATCGGCTATTTGAGATAGTGATTCTTTGAGAAAATTGAATGTTATGGCATCATTCTTTATTTGGATTGGAGAAAATTGTTATATGCTAATGTATATTTTATATGAAATTGAGTGTCTTGCCTCTTCTTTACCTGGATACTAGGACACATTGTACGTATTTGTGTATATCGAAAGGAATGTGACACGCTAAATTTTATATTTATATTGAATTTTATGGACTAATGTGTGCTATGGTTGTATCTTAGCATATTGCAAGTTTCCAGGAATAAGCCTAGTCCTAGGGGGTAGGATGTAACTACCCCTGTGTTCGTATTTTGGTTGTTGTTTTTTTATTATATTGTAATTACATGCTTATATGTTTATATACTGTTATCATTACTTTTGCATGATTATGGATAGGAAAGGAATGATGTCGTAACACTCATATCCGAGAGGCTTATGATGTCATGACCCTCTTCCTGATGCTTACTGTTGCTTCAGCTATGATGTATGTTATATGCACATGTACTTTGATGTGTGATTGGAGTGATGCAGGTACTAGGTATCAACTCTACCTAGATTTACAAGCCTGAGTGTACTCTTATTCCTTGATGGTGGTTACTGGATATAGTCACACTAGCCTAAACCACCTGATCCTCATCATCGTCTCCATTTGAGGATGAGTTCTTGACATGTTTTTTTCCTTCAGACGCCAACTAGTTGTCATTTGACTCCCTTGTCCTTATTGAGTCCGTAGAGAGTGGGTGTAGTTTTGGAGTCAGTTCCTTCTAGTTGTTTGGGTGTATATTTGTGTATTTTCTATTTCACCGTGGTATGTGTTCATGATGTGGTCATAGTGTTGTTTCCACATGATCTCCGGTGATGGGTCAATTTTAGTCTTATATTAATTGGTCTCTTAAACTTTTATTCTAAGTTATGTTCATGCCATTGCCTCATTGACCTTGGGGGTAGAATAAATTATAAAGTATGATAAATTAGAAGTTTAATTAAATGAAAAGTATAATAAAAATAAATTACTAAGTTTGTGGCAAAGAAGTGAAAAGGGGGAGAATGTTATATTATTAATATTATTTATTCTCACATAAATGCTCATGTTGTGGATTTGGGGAAAATGGGGAGGCAGCTAGGGTTTCTGGACTCAAGACAGGAGAAGGAGCATCTGAATTTCACTCTATTCCCTGCAATTTTTATAATTTTTGGGTAAGTTTGGCACTCTCTCTGTAAATCCATGGTATCCAAGGCAGTTTTACATCTAGTTTTAGGCTTACAAATGTCCTCTATGTGTCTTTATTAATGGAAGTCTTTACCCCATTTCAAAGCTCTCATTCATGGTACGGGTAGAGAGAATGCTTGTAAAAGTTTAGGAGTTTAGCTTTATGCCTATCAACAGAACTTGCAACTTAAACAACTAACAAAAAATCCCCCTTCCGTTATATTTTAATGGATGTCCATACCTTGTTCCAAAGCCCCATTTTGGCACGAGTAGTGAAGATGTTGGCTACATTTGTAGAACGTGGCTTTACATATGCCAGTTACATTGCTTAAAAGTTTCTAAATCCATTTCATCAAATCCATTTTGTGTGTATCCTGCAATCAACACATTCCATGAGGTGACATCGCTTTAAGGCATTCTGCCTAGCAATTCACGTGCATTGTCTATGCTTCTACTTTATGCATCACTCTAAGGCATTATGTCTAATAGTTATGTGCCTTGTCTTTGCTTCCCCATTTTGCATACATGCCTACCAGAGCATTTCCAACTAAAATTTCTGACAGAAAAATTCCCCTTCCTCAATGCTTTGATGGGAGCCCATACCCTATTTCAAAGTTCCCATGCTGGTGCAGGCAATGAGGATACTAGCAAAGGTTTAAGAATTTGGCTTTACACCTGCCAAAGGGCATTTATTTAAAAAATTTCTAAAGCCTTTTTTATCAAATCCATTTTGTGTGTATCCTTCTATCATTTCATCCATGAGATGACTCCTCTTGGGGGCTGTCTGCCATAGCCCAAGCCACGAGCTGCTGGTAGAGGCTGTGAGTCTGGTTTTCACTTGCCAATTGCATTTTCTTGTAAGTTCCTTAAGTTTGTTCCACAAATGCATCTTGTACATATCTTCAAATCATTGTAGTTCTAGAGACCACATTTTTTGAGACATTATGTCATATAATTTACGTTTCTTGTCTATGCTTTCACTATTTGTATACATGTCTAGCTGGGTGCTTGCAATTTTAACATCTAAAAAAAACTTCTCCTTCATTATGCCTTAAAGGAGATCCCTTCATTATTACTGGAGATCTGTACTACAAATTTTTATAGTGCTAGCCTATTTTCCATATTGATCCATTTAGCATCACCAATAAATCCCACAAGAAAAATGTTCCTTTTTTAAAATGATGGAAATGGTTCGCATCGACTCTCACCACTTTTCTCTCTTGCAATAACCCTAGAAATGTATTGTTGTCGTAGTGTGGCAACCAGCACAAACTCTAAGATTCTTATCACTTTAATAGTTACTCCAAGGGGCATGTTTATCAAACCAAATGCTATTGCCAACTTTTCACCTTGGTGGCAGCGAAAGGGATTCCTTCTGAGGTCCTTGAAACTAGAAATTACCCTGTTGTCCCCCTTTACCAGCAGCAAACAATTTATTCTTACAGCTACCACAGGTTTAGTTGGCATCACAATGATGAAGTTTTTGGTGCTCTCAAGACTGCCAGCACTGTCAAGAAGAGTAACTCGGAACTCACAATAACCAGCTGTAGCTTAGATGCAATAAGGGTTCCTTATGTGACTAAAACATGTACAACTCTCAATTTAGGAATATATTATGTTGTTATACATCAATGTATGCATATCATCTAGCTCTGTGAGTTTTAGTTTGTCAATTCTTTTGGCCTATTAAAGATTGTTGTTGTCACTTCTTTTTCAACATAGTTGTTTGTTTGAGGTCTATGTGGGAAATGTCCCTGAAATGTAGGCCTTGTGAACCCTTATGGGCTGGTTCAATACTTGCTTGCATATTGAGCTTTTTGGAGTTAGGTGTAGATGATAGGGTAGGCATGGAAGTAGTCCCAATGCGGCATTGAGCAAGAGTGCTCACTTGTAGGCCCATTAGAGGAAACACGAACTATGTGCTTGTGATAGGCTTGTGGTTTTGAGATGGGTACAATTGTTGAGCTACTTCCTTCTTTTTGCCCCTATCCTCTCACCCCTCCATATTTGGAGTGGTTCTTCATGGGCATGATTTCGGTTGCCTTAATTATGCCCTCTATGACCCCTTGGTATTTGTGACGTTCTTTTGAGCTTGTGACCTTGAGGTCTTCCTTGTGTGGTGGTGTATGCAAGTCATCCTTTTCCACTGTTTTAATGCTTGTGGATGGTTCATGTGACTACCTCCAACCACAGTGGGGTGGTCTCTTGTGATTCCACATGGTTGGGAGGCGTTGCCACTGCCATTGGGGACTGGTGTATAGGTTATTGGAGCACCAGTTGGAGATGTTCTCTCTTGTATTTGTTTTATCAGTTATTGTATCTTATCCATAGCTATGCCATTTTACTTATGTATATTCTTTTACGTAATTTTTGTACTCTCTTGAGAGAGATGTTGTAAATTATAGTAATGAGAAGAAATGTGATGTTCTATATTTGTCTTATAGTTGTCCAGTGTTGGTATCGGACCCACTTGTACTATGATGATCATTTTGGCTTTATGTTTATAAGTGGAATTGGGTATTAGGAACATTTGAATTGGTGTTTAAAATGAATGTAACTTTAGCAATGTTTCACTGGAGGGTGATTTAGTCCTCTCCTTTGGGTTGTACGTTCAGCCATACTTGGCCATAAATGTTGCCAATCTACCAAGTTGGAAACCGTATTATGTGTATGTTATCTATTTATGTCAAAAAAAATATTCTTGCCCTCTTTTGGCCCTTACCCTTCGGAGTTGCGAGGCGAGATGTTACATCTGGTATCAGAGCCAGGTTCACACACTAGGAGATTTGGCGTACTTGAGCCTTCTATGTTTCATTGTGTTTGGTGTGTGTGGCATGAGCTTGTTATATTATTTTTATAGTCTTGATTGCTTTCATGCCTTAGCATGGTATTAGTGGGTTAACTTACAAGCCCATTCTTTGAAATCGTGGAAGAAATAGCCTCCTTGGCCTTACCTTGGTCAATGGGACTAGAGTGTTGACCTTGGTTGAGAGTCTCCCATGTTATAAGATGACGGTAGGAATATTCTACCCTGTGTGTTTGTGGGTTGAAGGTAACTTGGGTTGCCTAATTACCCTTGCTTGGATATGCCCTTGTTGTGTCTTCCCTTATGTTGCTAGTGAATTAAATCACCCTAATTGGTCATGAATTGCTCTTGTAATTCTTTCTTGTATTATAGGTGTGTCACGCCCGCATCTCCTGCATGGATGTGACGCACAAACACCCATGTCACAACCACATTCGCCATGTGGTCATGACACGGGCCACGAAAAATTTTCCTCCCTAACCCTAGAAACCCCCTTGCACGCGTCTGCATGCTCGGTGGCTATACGCAATGGCGTAGACATGTCGACGTAACCGTGTTGGTGAAGGTTGTCTAGGGGTAAGCGACACGAAGTGTGTCGCTTCTAGGGTTGGGTCGATTCCATCTATACCCCTAAGTTACCTAGGTGAAGATAGTTTGCCGACATCGATCCCTAACTAATCAAATCGAAAGGTGAAGTTATATGATGTCATGACGGCGCACAGTTGAATGGTGAAAAGATGGAATGGAATAAATAAAACTTCACATCAAATAAACCCTAGGACTCTAGAATAATTTCAGCAACGTAATGCATTTCGATAAACGCAAAAATAAATCTAAATAAAACATCAACAGAAAGAACATAGTTAAAATATACGATTAAATATTAAGTAATCTTAGAAGCAAAATCAACGATTTAAATTAAAAAATAGTAAAATTAATTAAAAAATGACAAGACGTCAGTTAAATGCAATCAAAAAATCGAGTTCATTATTAAACATAATTTTGGCATTATGTTTAATGTCTCGCTCGAAAATTAAATGGACGAGGGAGGAGGGTTTAAATAACCCTCCCCGTAAAATAATAATAATAAAATCAATTTTAAAAATCAATGTAAAATTTAATGGTGAGATAACTCGATAATTAAGTCAAATGCAAAATAATATCACATTCCAATATAAAAATTAAAATTAATAAAACAATTCTTCCAAAAGTTAAATTAAACAAAGGAGGAATGAGAGGTTTTAAATAAGGGATCAAATAAATTCCCACCAATATAAAAATAGAAGTAAAAATAATCCTCTCAAGGATTTAAAAATTAAAATCTAAAGTTTAATTCCCTCATCCTCACAAAAACCTCTCAAATAAATTAATAAAAATAAAACCAAAAACTAATCCTAATCACATTTAAAATTAGTCTCTAAAAACATGCTGCCCTAACCCTACTTTCTATTGTTCTCCTTTATGCCCTAATCTCTTGTTTTGTTTTGTTTCTTTTTTTTTTTTCCTCATGTTTTTCTTTGTTTTGTCTCTTTTCTTTTGTGTGTGTGTGTGCAGGTAGGGTTTTTTAAGCCACATTGGAGGCCATGGTTGAAATGTCCATATCTCCACGAAGGTATGTTTAATGGAGTCTCAGTTTAAATCTTCAAGTCCCCCCCTTCTTTTTTTTTATCTGATAAGCAAATCAATGTATGATTTAATGGATATATGTTGTCTTTGTTTTCAAAAATTATAATGGCAGGTTTTTTTTGTTGCAGGGTAGGAATGACCGAGAAGTGGATAGGGTGGTGGTGGTGGTGTGGCGGGGGTATGAGGGCGAAGGGGGGGCGTGGTCCGCGGTGGAGGTGGAGTGGCGTGAGGCAGAGGAGTGGAGGCCATGAGGAGGGCGGCGGGGTTAACGACGGCACGAGGGGCGGAGGTCGCTAAGGTGGAGGGGGTGCTGAGGGTGCCACAGCGGGCGGCGGCGGGAACTGTGCGCGGGGAGGAGAAGGGGGTCTGCAGAGCTCGGGTAGCGCAAAGGGGAAGGGAGACTACGGGGCACGGCGGAGCTTCCACCCACACCCCTCTCTTGCCATAGGTCGGGATTGTGGGCATTGCTCACAGTCACCCACAATCCCTTCTCTATTTTTTTTTGTTTTTTTTAAACAAAATGGATATTCATAAAACAAAACCCTAATTCCTATTTAACAGATATTCAGTGTATATATTATATTCTGAAGCATACTATATTTATATATATTAGATATATATATATATGTATATATATTTATATATTAGATATATATATATATGTATATATTTATATATATATATATATATATATTTATTTATTTATATATATATAATTATATATATATGTATATATATATTTATATATTAGATATATATATATGTATATATATATATATTTATGTATATATATATTATATGGAATAAAGGTATATACAGTCTATGCACTAGCAAATACACAATTTGTATATAATTTTTTTTTTAAAATATATTTATTTATTTATTTATTTATTTTTTTAAATTTACATATCTTTACAAGATAGGACCTAAAATGGGAAAAGATTTACTTGCAAACTTAAACAGTAACTAGAAAACAGCAACTCTATCTTTTTTTTTTTTGGCAATATGCAATATAAAAATACATTTTGCTCCTAGTTTCATCATCAACCAATATTATGAGTTTGTAATGCTTAAACCAATAATTCTGAATTAACCTCCCCCTTTATTCTACATGCAATAAAACTATTCAGTAACTAGATGTCTTATCCTTTAATTCTTCTACAATAACATCTATCATGCCATAGCAACTCATGTTCATTTTTTTTTTTTGCAAGATTAATGTCAATACAGAAATACACTTCTCTTTCTTTCATCTAAAACAAGATCTGAACAGCCTCCTTTTGACACATGCAAGTTTTCTTTGATAATTAAAATGACATCAAAAATGTAATCTTATTTCCCATGCAAATCTCATTTCATAACTTACATTATAGGAGAAAACAATCAGCATTCAAATAGATTGAAAACATTGTTTTCATTACACAAATTTATTTTGATAACCAACTTCATAAAACAGAATATACACAACATTAATAGAATTACCATAGTGTTTACATTACTCAACCTATCTCAGCCAACTCTATGGTAGATAACCAAATAAACTTGTACAAAATACAATACAATGAGGCCTCTTTGGCCATGGCTCCAACAGTCGTTAACACACTTCAAGGCCACATAACAAAGACTCCATAACAACTTCACTCCTTTCCTTACAACCTACAATGGAACACAACAGCAAGGACAACAAAACCAACCACTTCTAAAGCTCTCCTCCCTACCATAGACCCACAAGTGGGTCACCCCCGAGCTAGGGAGGTAGGGATTTCACACAGGGTTTCATTCCACAACAAAAGCACTCACTATACCCCAAAATTAGAACAATCCCCATCGGCTTTACACATAACTTAACTCATATAAATGAGCTTGGTGAGGGTAGGGAATGGACCCCTCAACTTAAAAGGGCTTCCAAATGATAAAGATCTCAACTCATGGCCTCAAGCCAAAATCATCAAAACACCGCCATCCTCCAAAACACAAGTACTCCATGGCACTCTTGCCATCCAATAAATCACAACCCATGGCCTCAAGCCAAAAATCTCCATAACACCAACCTCCACAAATATCACATAAAATCTCCATGGCACTCTTGCCATTCAATATTCTCCTCCACAAATAAAAGCCCTCAAGGCACAAATACAACTGTGGGAGAGCCCCCAAGGATGTTCCTTTCCCCTATCCATACAAGTTGAGAATTACCTCCATTGGAGGTGCTCTCACCATAACACCCATCCCAACATCACAATGCAAAACAACAAAACATCCACAAACTAAACCACAACACATTATACAAGCAAAGTTGAGATAACAAGTTAAGAAGCCTACCTTACAAGCCCCTTTAATGGAAGTAGTTTGGTGAAGAGCTCCAAGTCTTCCCAAGCCTTCCAACTTCTAGAATTTCTCCAAACTCCTCCAAACTAGAAAAGAAACTGAAATTTGCAAGAACTCTCAAAAATTGCAAGGAATAAAACTAGAAAAGAGAAGAACCAAAAGAAGGAGAACCCCCACTCCTCAACAAGAGGAGCTATTATAGGCCATCAACTTGGCCTTGAGGGAATGAGAAGGTGACATTTGTCACCATCTCCTCCCTCCTCCAAAGCCACTTGTAAGAGTGAGAAGGTAAGAGGATGACAATTGTCCTCCTCTCATTCCAGCTCCATCTCCACCTCATCCACTTGTGCTTCCACACAAGTGGGAGGGGGACAAATAGTGAGTTGGATTCCCACTCACACCCCCAAGAAGACAAGGGTCTTGAATGGTGCTCCCACTCACTTGGGAGTTTAGGAGGACTCTTGGAGACCTCCCAAGTCTTCCTTGGGAATGATTTCCCAAACTTTGGGATGGGAGATGAGTTCTTCCCAAGGCAAGGCCCATCCCCCATCTTCCCTCTTTTCTAAATTCGTCACTTTTACTCAACCATGGTTTAGGGTGACCTAAGGTGAGTCAAAACTAGGGTTAGATAGTCCAAGTTGACCCTAGACTCATGGTTGACCACCTAGGGTAACTTTTGGGACCCTAGGGTTCATGAAGGGGTTAAAAATCCACATTTAAATGGCCTAAAAAAAATAATATAAATACCAAGTGGTATAAATCAATTAAAATTTTACGACACTTATTATTAATCAATTTTAAATAAAAAGGGTACTAATGCCAAAATAAATTAAATTAAATCAAGCACAATAAATTCACACTCAAATTCAAACGTGATCCTTATCCCTCTTGGGAATGGATCGGTTTTTCAAGGGATAACGTAGTGTGAATCCTACCTCTGATTTCCCATGGCTAGGGAATGTAAAACCTGCACATCTCAATCAAGTGTTAGTTCTGTCATGAAAAGTGATAGCCGAAGCAACTGAAATTAAATTCACACAATCGAATACAACAATAAACATCAATACATAAATCCAAATTAAACTGCATTATCCAATCACATGTCAATTAGACCACATCACATCAATAACTAGAGTATCATCACAAAACATTATCAATTATATAACTCGCATGTCAAATCACAAAGATAGCATCACTATGATCAAATAAAATCACATATGTCAATCAATGTCCTATCATAATCAGTGCTAAAATCAAATCTGCATAATGAAAACATAGTCGCTAGGGTCTGATAATGTCATCTACTGAATAGCATAACGATCCAAATAAGGGAGGTAAAATAATCGGCCTCACAAGGTGTAAAGGATGAAAGTGTGTAGATGTTTGTGAATGTGGATAGATTAGAACGAATGTTGCATGCTTTCTTTTAAGTGATGTATGGTTGCTGAAATTGATGTGATTTGACCAAATTTTGCTTGTAACCTTTTGATGTGCTAGATTACTACATTTATCATTCTTTAGTTGCTAATTGAAGTAATTGGTGTATTAATGGTGCCTTAAACTTCCCCTTAGTAGAATTTGCATGTTTACATATGATGAATATTGGATGCCATGTAATGTCTTGACTTGAGATGAAATCTATCTTTCTCTCCTCTTCTTAGTTGTCAATAGTTGACAAGATGTTAGAATAATGGCATATGGATTTAATCAGTATGTTAAAATTGCAATAAGTAAAATATTTAGTGAGATAAGAGTGAAGAAGACCTTATGCTTGTTAGTTTTATGTATTGAAAGTGATTATGTGTTAATTAGTGCCTCCTTGCTTGATGAACTCGAATGAGGATGGTAATTTCTTAGTGGATATATCTTGTTGATGAAATTTGATCTCCTCTATTGCATTGTGATTTTAATGAGATCATAAAGGTGAACACTTGTACTTTAATGCAAACCGAAAATAGTGAATACTAAGGTAATAAGAATGTTGCATATATTGCTTTGAGTGAGCAATTGAATGCCATTAACAAAGCCAAGGTTACTTATGCTTTTATGTATGGATGTGAATGTTGAGAAATGACTAGGGTTCCTCAACCAAACTCATTTAATTGTGTTGCTAGTTCCTCATTTTTTCTTGTGAATGAATGGTATTATTGTGACTTGTGATATGATGTCACATTATGTGTTATTATGAGATAAGAGTGTAATGGGTGTAAAATGAGATGTATATCATTATGTGAATATAGAAGTGAATGTAATGATGATTGTGAATATGTTACTTATGTTTATGCACTAAGGTAAAGATGGTAGTGATGACGCTATACATGTTCATGCACTATTGCATTATGTTGAAAGCATTGCAACTGAATCTATGATGTTATGGGTAAATGAGTTGCCCTTGTGAAAAGAGAAAATTGGTATGGATGTTGGGAGTACTTATTAATGAGTAAAGTTGTATATTTTGCATCATGTTGCATAGTCATATGTGGGCTATGGTATTCCTTGGGTAAGAGAAATTGTTAATTGTACTCCCCATGATGTTAACATCTAGTAATGTGCTCTTGCTAAGTGTTGTGAATAACAACCAATGCTGAAGATGTGTGCCCATGGGATGGTGATACTGTGTACCCATCCACAGAGGGTATGTTTGGATTATGTGTATGGGAGAAAATCATACCATCTATATATTTTCTTGTTGTCACCCTATTGACTGCCAACCCGAGGGTTGTTGATAGGTCAATATGTGGAGGGGTAGTAGCAGCAACAAAGTTCCTTGGGAGGGAATTGCATGGCGTACATATAATGACAACACGAAATGACGGCGATTGTTTCAACCTCTAGGGAAAATACTCACTACTTCCCCTTATTAATGGACTAGATACTTGGTTCATATAGTGTTAGCCTAATCTACACAGTTCTGGAGGATGACATTAGTTTATGGTATGAGTATCAGAGATAGCTATGATCTTACCCTGATGTGATTTTATATGAGCTCCAACATGTGCAGATGGATGTATCCCGTGCTGAGAGGTATTCTATATTTCTCATGTTCCAACACGATGCCTTAGAGATGATGCCATACCCTACCGATGTTCCAACATAGTGCTGGTGATGATACCGTGTCGCTAATGGTAGCGAGCTGAGCTCAAGGACATGATGCCATGTACCTAGATACGTTAAGGCGTAGTATATATGTTATGTTCCTACTTGTGCAGCATGGAGTGAGTGCTAGCATAGAGTACAGGGTTCGCTCGAGATTGCCTCAATTCTGATCAGGTGGCATGCAAGTGGAACCTAGCCATGTGCACCTCTAGCTCAATGTGTAGTTGCACGTACTTTCTCCATGGGTACACACTATGTGGGATGTTCCTATGAGTAGGAAATTTCCATGTAGTATATGGCCATTGCGTGCTTTCTCTGCTTGGCATATACCATGTGCGGTTGCACCACATGAGGTATGTGACCTGGGAGTTCCGGCATAATATCTTTCCATGTGGAGGTTCTGTGAGTTGGCTGCACCCACATGAAGGACTGTGGAGACAGTCACGTTTGTTTTCCTCCTTCCTCATGTGGTGACTAGTGATAGTCACGTAGTGTTGTAATGTGTATATTTTGAAGATTGTGAATCTTCCTTTCAGTTATTGGGGACTTTTACTTTGCTTGTGTGGTCCAGCACTTTGGTTTATCTTGCTTGTATTGGTTTAGCCACGGATGATTTTCTTGGCACGTAACTATTGTGGTTACATTCAATTTATTGTTGAAACTATGTGCATTTTTCTTATTTTACTATTAGAATTGAGATTTATTCTTCGTTCTTTATATCCTTGGTGGCTAAACTCATTGACTTTTCTATTTTTGAATGTTGGTCTTGTGTTGTGATTTGATTCCTCATCAGGTATGGTGAGATCCACCCCTTTGAGTGTATACGAGGAAGTAGACGCAGGGAAATGCTTAAGGATGGGGGTATGTGTAAGCTATTCTAAGATCTAATTCACTACCTTCCTATTGTTTGACTATATCTTGGAGGCTAAAACCCTAATATAAACAAGAGATATGTCATTGTGGCTTGTATGGAATGGATCACTACATGGGTCAATGCCATCAAGACACATGGATATGGATATTGGACATGGTTATTGGTTATGGACTCATGGATATGGATATTGGACATGGTTATTGGTTATGGACTCATGGATATGGATATTGGACATGGTTATTGGTTGTGGACTCATGGATATAATTGGATACGGATGGTACTACAACATCCACATGAACCCCTAATGTAGCCATGTGATGTGAATGAGTATGTATGTATATGTAGGTTGTACAATTTGTCATGTTTGTAGTTGCATACTAGAAGTGAAATCTGCATCATCATACCTGGTAAAGAGACAAATTTTTGCTTTTAATGCATAGAGATGTCATGCATGCTATGAAAGTGAAGGTCGTAAATCATGTAAATGTGCATATATGTGTGTTTGTGAACTCCATTTTATAGATAGTTGCATATGAAAAGTTAGAGAACTAGAAATTTTGTATATTAAAAAGTGCATTTTGCTGCAATTATGTGATTTATGCTAGCTTTAAGGTAAAAATTGGTGGTTGTGAGCAACTAATCGGTTGTTTGAGATAGTGTTTCTTTGAGAAAATTGAATGTTATGGCATCATTCTTTATTTGGATTGGAGAAAATTGTTATATGCTAATGTATATTTTATATGAAATTTGAGTGTCTTGCCTCTTCTTTACCTGGATACTAGGACATATTACACACATTTGTGTATATCGAAAGGAAAGTGACATGCTGAATTTTATATCTATATTGAATTTTATGGACTAATGTGTGCTATGGTTGTATCTTAGCGTATTTCAGGCTTCCAGGACTAAGCCTCGTCCTAGGGGGTGGGATGTAACAACCCCTGTGTTCGTATTTTGGTTGTTGATTTTCCTTGATGAATTCTGATACTATTATGATGTTGACATGATTAGTTATTATACTAGAATTACATGCTTATATGTTTATATACTGTTATCATTACTTTTGCATGATTATGGATAGGAAAGGGATGATGTCGTAACACTCGTATCTGAGAGGCTTATGATGTCATGACCCTCTTCTTGATGCTTATTGTTGCTTCGGCTATGATGTATTTTATATGCACATGTACTTTGATGTGTGATCGGAGTGATGCAGGTACTGGGTATCGACTCTGCCTAGATTTACAGGCCTGAGCATAATCTTATTCCCTGATGGTGGTTATTGGAGATAGTCACATTGGCCTTAACCACCTGATCTTCGTCATCATCTCTGTTCGGGGATGAGTTCTTGACATGTGTTTTTCCCTCGGATGCCACCTAGTTGTCTTCTAAATGCCTTGTCCTTATTGAGTCAGTAACGAGCGGGTGTAGTTTTGGAGTCAATTTCTTGTGGTTGTTTGGTTGTATATTCGTGTATTTTCTATTTCACCATGGTATGTATTTGTGATGTGGTCATAGTGTTGTTTCCACATGATCTCCGGTGATGGGTCAGTTTTAGTCTTATATTAATTAGCCTCTTAAACTTTTATTCCGAGTTATGTTCATGCCATTTCCTCATTGACCTTCGGGGGTAGAATAAATTATAAAGCCTGATAAATTAGAAGTTGAATGAAATGAAAAGTGTAATGAAAATAAATTACTAAGTTTGTGGGAAAAAAGTAAAAAAGGGGAGATGTTATACTATTATTATTATTCATTCTCACACGAATGCTCATGCTGTGGATTTGGGGAAAATGGGGAGGAAGCTAGGGTTTCTGGACTCAAGAGAGGAGAAGGAGCATCTAAATTTCACTCTATTCCCTGCAATTTTTATAATTTTTAGGTAAGTCTGGCACTCTCTCTGCAAATCCATGGTATCGAGGGTAGTTTTACATCTGGTTTTATGCTTGCAAATGTCCTCTCTGTGTCTTTATTAATGGAAGTCTTTACCCTATTTGAAAGTTCTCATTCGTGGTGTTGGTAAAGAGAATGCTTGTAAAAGTTTAGGAGTTTAGCTTTATGTCTATCAACAGCACTTGCAACTTAAACAACTGATAAAAAACCCCCCTTCCATTATATTTTAATGGATGTCCATACCCTGTTCCAAAGCCCCATTTTGGCATGGGCAGTGAAGATCCTGGCTACGGTTGTGGAACATGCCTTTACATCTTCCAGTTGCATTGCTTAAAAGTTTCTAAAGCCATTTCATCAAATCCATTTTGTGTTTATCCTGCAATCAGCGCATTCCATGAGGTGACATCACTTTGAGGCATTCTGCCTAGCAGTTCACGTGTATTGTCTATGCTTCTACTTTATGCATCATTCTGAGGCATTCTGTCTAATAGTTACATGCCTTGTCTTTGCTTCCCCATTTTGCATACATGCCTACCAGAGCATTTCCAACTAAAATTTCTTACAGAAAAATTCCCTTCCTCAATGCTTCGATGGGAGCCCATACCCTGTTTTGAAGTTCCCATGTTAGCGCAGGTAGCAAGGATACTAGCAAAGGTTTAAGAATTTGGCTTTATGCCTCTCAAAGGGCATTTATTTAAAAAGTTTCTAAATCCTTTTTTTATCAGATCCATTTTGTGTGTATCCTGCTATCATTTCATCCATGAGATGACTCCTCTTGGGGGCGTTCTGCCATAGCCCTGGCCACAAGCTGCTAGCAGAGGCCGTGAGTCTGGTTTTCACTTGCTAATTACATTTTCTTGCAAGTTCTTAAGTTTGTTCCACAAATCCATCTTGTACATATCTTGGAATCATTGCAGTTCTAGAGACCACATTTCTTGAGACATTTTGTCATACAATTTATGTTCTTGTCTATGCTTTCACTATTTGTATACATGTCTAGGGGGTGCTTGCAATTTTAACATCTAACAGAAACTTCTCCTCTGTTATGCCTTGAAGGAGATCACTTCATTATTACTGGAGATCTGCACTACACATTTTTATAGTGCTAGCCTATTTTTTAGATTGATCCGTTTAGAATCACCAATAAATCCCAAAAGAAAAATTTTCCCTATTTAAAATGATGGAAATGGTTCTCATCTCTCACCACTTTTCTCTCTTGCAATAACCCTAGATATGTATTGTTGTTGCAGTGTGGAAACCAACACAAACTCTAAGATTCCTATCACTCTAATAGTTTCTCCACAGGGCACGTTTATCAAACCAAATGCTATTTCCAACTTTTCACCTTGGTGGTAGCGAAAGGGATTCCTTCTGAGGTCCTTGAAACTAGAAATTACCTTGTTGTCCACCTTTACCAGCAGCAAAAAATTTATTCTTACAACTACCACAGATTTAGTTGGCATCACAATGATGAAGTTTTGGGTTCTCTCAAGACTATCAGCACTGTCAAGAAGAGTAACTCGGAACTCACAATAACCAGATGTAGCTTAGATGCAATAAGGGTTCCTTATGTGAATAAAACATGTACAACTCTTAATTTAGGAATATATTATGTTGTTATACATCAATGTATGCATAGCATCCAGCTCTGTGAGTTTTATTTTGTCAATTCTTTTGGCCTATTAAAGATTGTTGTTGTCACTTCTTTTTCAACATAGTTGTTTGTTTAAGGTCTATGTGGGAAATGTCCCTGAAATGTAGGCCTTGTGAACCCTTATGGGTTGGTTCAATACTTGTTTATATATTGAGCTTGTTGGAGTTGGGTGTAGATGATAGGGTAGGCATGGAAGTAGTCCCAATGCGGCATTGAGCAAGAGTGCCCACTTGTAGGCCCGTTGGAGGAAACACGAACTATGTGCTTGTGATAGACTTATGGTTTTGAGATGGGTACAATTGTTGAGTTACTTCCTTCTTGCTGCCCCTAACCTCTCACCCCTCCCTATTTTGAGTGGTGCTTCGTGGGCATGATTTCGATTGCCTTAATTATGCCCTCCGTGACCCTTGGGTATTTGTGGGGTTCTTGTGAGCTTGTGACCTTGAGGTCTTCCTTATGTGGTGGTGTATGCAGGTCATCCTTTTCCACTATTTTTATGCTTGTGTATGGGTCATGTGACTGCCTCCGACCACGGTAGGGTGGTCTCTTGTGAGTCCACATGGTTGGGAGGCATTGTCACCGCCATTGGGGACTGGTGTATAGGTTATTGGAGCACTAGTTGGAGATGTTCTCTCTTGTATTTGTTTTATTAGTTATTGTATCTTATCCATGGCTATGCCATTTTACTTATGTATATTCTTTTATGTAATTCTTGTACTCTCTTGCAAGAGATATTGTAAATTATAATGAGAAGAAATTTGATATTGTTCTATATTTGGCTTAAGGTTGTCCGGTGTTGGTATCAAACCTACTTGTACTATGATGATCATTATGGCTTTATGTTTTTAAGTGGAATTAGGTATTAGGAACATTTGAATTGGTGTTTAAAATGAATGTAGCTATAGCAATGTTTCACTGGAGGGTGATTTAGTCCTCTCCTTTGGGTTGTACATTCGGCCATACTTGGCCATGAATGTTGTCGATCTACCGAGTCGGCAACTGTATTATGTGTATGTTATCTATTTGTCAAAAAAATATTCTTGCCCTTTTTTGGCCCTTACCCTTTGGGGTTGTAGGGTGGGATGTTACACTTCACAACATATCCTTCAAGGCAAAATTAATTAATCAGGATCAACCACAAACGAAGGGAACCAAACTGTCGGCCCAACCAACATCAACACTACCCACTGATTATCTTCACACCACTGTGGAGAGACCAAAAACATCATGCTGACAAAAATGTGAGTGATATACTTTATCAACTATACCCTTACAACCTTCTCCTGAAGTATCTGATCATTATATGGTGCCACAAGAAGAGAAACATATTGAACTACTAAAAAATAGAGCATCCATGACTGACTGTGACCCATCAATACTTAGAATGTTGTGTTGTGGTTCGCCAAAACATCTGAAACTCATATGGATGTACTCATACACTACTCATAACATATCCCCAAATCCACACATCCATATCTATCACTATGGAGGAATGCAGAGCATTCCAACAATCCTTCATCATTTCTTTACTCTGCCAGAGCACAGACCAGAACTTTGTCACTTATAACTTTCACTGCTGAAGGTATAATGACTCAAAATCTTGGATATAACTCCTCCATATGCCAATCAACTTATGTTTTAAACTGTAAGACTAAATATTTATCTGCAGAGGAATGTGGACTAAAACACTATGACTCTACCTTAGAGTATACACTGTAAATGCCTTAGCAAAACTTCTGTAACTTATCTCTAAGTGTGGTACACCATACTGGTGAAATATCAATGTAGGGATACTAGAAAAATATTGAGACAAGTATATTTACCTCTGTATCAGACTTAGACAACTTCTCTCCATCTACTAGGTCTTAAACATGTTGACCCTATGTCTCTATGTCAAACCATTTCTCTCAAATCTTCCACTATATCAATCATGTTGACTCCATGTCTCTGTGTCAAACCATCTCTCTCAAATCTTCCACTATCTACCAATAATCAACTACATTAGCCTATCTCTAACCTTTTTTAGCCTCTTCAACTTCTATACAAAAACTCTATACAAGCCTGACCTCAAGTTAACACATATTGAGTTGACATCAATGACAACACATATTGCCAAAAATCTCCCCCTTTGTCATTGATGGCAACATTCATTTATCTACAAGTCCTCCCTCCCAACTGATAATACAATTATCAACACACTCTCCCCCTTTGACATCAAGGACAAAGGGCAAAATGTCTTCTACTTATAACAACCCAAAAATTATATGTACTCCCCCTTACTGTATGATTTTTATAAACAATACTCTCCCTAAGATGAAGATGCCAAAAAATTTATGCTATGTACAAAATATTTTCATCAAGAATAACACTACAAGCCTCTGCAAGTCTTATACAAAGCCAAAATTGTCTTATCTACAATACTCTTTTACAACTCACTTAGAAGGTAGAATGCTTTTGTAGATTACCTTGAGTTGAGCAAGAGTGGATACCTAGTTTGCTTTTGTTGAGGACATAATGTGACTCTGACATTCAAACTATATGCATAGGTCCTCAGCCTCCTCCACACTACTTGGAGTCTTCATTTTTAGATCAACCATTTCTGCTTCAGCTAGCAACCCAAATAATCAAGAAAGTCTCAAATTGATTGCTTACCTCAGCTGACCAAACTATTTCTTTATTTGTTCTCTTTGGTCCTGAAGCTGTGACATCTGTGAATGAAGATTTTCAATTTGTGCCATAGTTGATCTAACCTTTTCCTTTGACAAGTCATATATCTCAGCCAATTTAGTGATCTGTGACTCAATGGAGTCAATCTAAGTTTTGATGTTCTTGGTGGAAATTGGCCATTTCAAGAAAAATAGATATAAAGCAGTAACTTCATCAATATATTCCTTAAATATATTTATATTTTCTTGCAATTTGTTGTGTACATTGGCACACCTATCAGATACCTCAGGTAATCTTTTGTCATTAATCTTTCTTAAGGCCTCTTGTTCTACCTTTTGCTCAATATGAGAGGAATAATCTTTGAATGAATCCATCAAAAGCTTTAGTTTTTGTTCTAGAGGTAAGGAGGGATCAATGTTTACCTCTGATAGACCTTCTTGAATCATTTTTATTACATCCTCAACTAAACTAGTTTTCTCCAAATTTTCTTGCAGAAACTCCTTCCTTGCAGATGCATGCAAAATGTCACCAAGTTGTAACTTATGAAGGGGAGAAATATTTGATAAGTCAACTTGCCCCTCATGAGTAGTAATTTGCATAAGTTGAGGTGTAACCATGGGTTGAAACTGCATCTACAATCCTAGTAGGTCCTTAAATGAATATGAAGATTAGGAATCCTGACCTACATTTATAGAAACATCCTAAACTTTCTCATCTTGCTTTTCCTCAGTCTTCTTTTTCTCATCTTGTTTCTCACCAATCCTCTCTATTGCATCCTTAGTTTTCTCAGGATTATCCTCTTTTTTCTTCTCATCTTTCCCTAGATTCTTTGAAGGAGGATTGTTATGTTCTGCACCAGAATTAGTATTCTCCTCAGGGGGTACACCCTCTTCACTTTGATCCTTTGCATCTTATGCTTCAGTGTTTTCTGGAGGAGCAATCTCCTTATTTTGCTGATTATTTTTCTTAATCACATTACCACCAATTACATTACCTTCAAAAGCTGGCAGATCTATTTCTTGAATAGGCACATCAAGCATATCTAGAGAAACTTGTTCCTCAACAGTTACTTTAGAATTCTTCATTTCTTGTAGAATCTTGGTTGTTTTCTCTTTTGTTTCCCTTTCTAATCTTTCTATCTCTTCATTGTCTTTTCCCATTAGAATGTTTATTCTATGTTTGGTTCTAAATTCTTGTG
Organism: Cunninghamia lanceolata; assembly: GCA_027924645.1. Classification (NCBI taxonomy): domain Eukaryota; kingdom Viridiplantae; phylum Streptophyta; class Pinopsida; order Cupressales; family Cupressaceae; genus Cunninghamia; species Cunninghamia lanceolata. The sequence continues at coordinate 7,341,207 of BSBN01000677.1, read as the reverse complement.
CTTGTCTCTAAGACAATTTAACCTTTTCTTCATTAGATAGATGGACCAGCCTTCTCAACTGCTTGTTGCCTCATTCTTGCCTCTTTTGCCATGGCTTCATTTCTTTTATTTGTGAATATGTCTACAAGACTTACTAGAAGTTGATCGATAATTTCATTTAAGGCCACATTGAAGCCCATCATATACATAACTACAGCTTTTTCAATAGTAGTTTTTTTAATAGGAGACATCTCATCATAGAGATCTGTAACTCCATTCAGTGCACCATGCTCTGTAATTGCATTAATAGTAGCCTCAAGCTGTAGAGGTGGATGCTCAGCTACTTCTAGAGGAGTTTTCTTTGTTTTCTTTGTCTTTTCTTTACCTTTCCTTTAAATGTTCCTTCCTCCTCTCCTTGTCTTGTTCTTTTCTTCAATATAAAGGCTTCCTTTTCTTCTTCATCATCCTCTACATTCACCAGATTTACCTTTCCCCTCTTTGCCTGTACCTTAGGCCTTGGTTTAATCATTTCATCAGTCTTGGCTTGCACTGGTGCTTCAGTAGTAGTTCTTCCACTTCTAGGAGATGACTGAACCACTCCAAAAGGTTTAGGAGAGGTTGCAGTGGCAGATGCAGTCCTACTTGTCCTTCTAGGAGTAGGTGTGGCTTCTTTTGCAAGTTCCTCAAGAGTATCAAGCATCTCTGCCAAGTTTGATTTCATCTTCTCTGCCTTTTCTTCTATCTCCTTGTTTCTCTTGTTGGTTATCTCATCATAAGTATCAAACCTCTCTACATAGGGATCCATAGGTTTGCTAAGCAAGATTTCAGCATATCCAGTCTAGTCAGGTTCAGAGACCTCATAGGGCAATGTAGTTATCCATGCAGTTCTTGGTTCCACTACCTCCATGTAGCAGTTGTCCTGTGAATATTATCATTAGGGTTTGCACACAAGCTTCACCGAAACCCTTCTTCTCTTTCTTATCTCTTGCACACACATGATATCATTCAAATGAGGTCAATTTTGATCAAGTATTGATTAAATATGCTTCACACCTACCCTAGTTTCTCTGCATTAAATGCATTTCTCTATTCTTGACCAAAACATCTTTTTATTATCACAGGGGTCCATTATCATTTAGAAAACTTCCACAGAGAGTGTATTTGCTCCAGATTTTTGATCAAATGTCACAAAATTACTAGCCAAACATATTCATGTCATTATTAGCCATTATGTTGAAGATTTCAGCATCTTGTGCATTCAGGGGTTTGAAAAAGATTTGTAATTGCAACTCCCCTGAGCCAATACTTCCCTTTAGTTACCAGAAGATCCATTTGCACTAGACAGAGGTACAAATCCTTCTTTTACTTCACTTTCTTCCTTCTTCTTCCACATTTTGTTCATTTCCCTCTTTTTTTATCAATGCCAGTCTTCTTTTAAGGAGCAAAAGATCTTACATTCTTTCCCTTGAAGAACCTTGCAATGTGTCCTGATTTGTTGCAATTGTAGCAAGTGATCCTAGATTACTGGGCATAATCACCTCTTCTCATATTTGATCTGCAATCAACAGCCTTATGACCAAACTTGTTGCATGTTTAGCAGTTGTAGACACCCAAAATTGACCCTTCGATCATTTATTGATTTGTTGTATTATTCACCATTGCATATGTCCACTTTGTCTAACACACTTGTATCAATTATCGATTTTATTCTAAATCATTCATTTCTATAATTAAATAAATAAATTATATTTATTTAATTAATTTCATCTATCTTCATTATCTTTATTCTTATATTTTCTATCTATAATTAAATAATCTTTAATTATTTAATTATCTCACTATTCTTCTAAAATTAAATAAATTTTTTAAATTTATTTAATTTGATCTTTGCAAATAAATAAAATTAATATTTTATTTATTTATCTTCTCATCATGCATATAAATTAAATAAATTTATTTATTTAATTTATATTGATTCTTCCAATTTTCTAAATTTATCTCTTTCCTCTATCATTTAAAAATAAATTAAATGAATTTATTTGTTTAATTTATTTTTATCTTATCATTTCCCTCTTTTATCACTTTCTTCTATGTGTACAAGTTATCCTTGTCCATAGTTTGTTGAAAATTAAATACAAAAAATGATTTAATTGGTTCTAAAAATCAATTATCCTTGTCATCCAACTCTTAAAATAGAAAAGCATCCTATTTTAAGAAAATCAATCTTATCTTCATCAATAACCCAACTAAATCATCTAATAAAAGTTATCTCTATGGACAAATGTCTTGTACATATTCATCCATGTCTCTTGAATCATCTCAACCGTTCACATAGCCACCTTTTCTCCACCGTTGATCAATCTTAGTTGAGAGCTATATATACCCCCTATCATTTCATTCCAAACCTTGAATCCCACAATCTTCATAACGTCCATATTTTCATCTCATACATATCACATCCATTGAGCATCCCTTGAGCACTTTGAGCATATCATCTATCATCATGGAAGCTTTGGCAACTATGGTTGTTCACATTTGAGAAGCAATCCACATTCAACCAAGGAATCAACACAATCTAGGTGACATTGTTCTTTCATTTGTTTTCATTTTGTGTCATTGAGATGGATTTCTTGAAGGTGGTAGGATTGGGTTTTGATTGTAATGCTTGATCTTATTAACCTAATTTTTCCTACTCACGCAAAAGTAATTGTAGAAGAATTAATAAGTCATAGCATTATTCTTGTTCATGAAACTCTTCCTCATTATTTTAATTTTGTATTCATTAGCCTTATGACCAACCTTTTTGAAATCATTGCACTGACCATGAAATGGAACAGTACCATATCTTTGAGGCACAATTGGTCTCCTACTCATGTAATCATTTCTTCTTTGCATAGGTCTACAATCAATAGCCTTATGCCCAAAATTAATGCAAGAAAAATACTGACCTTGGAAATATTGATTGAACCTGGTAGGGGCATGTTGTCTTGCAAGTGGAGGACCTCCAACTCTTCTTTGTCTCTAGACAAGAATGAATCCATCTTCTTTTCAATCCCTGGAGGCATTCTTCTTAGGATCTTCAGTGCAAGATTTTTCCTCCTTTATTTTAGACTTTCCTTCTACTTTGAAGTTATCATACAAGTTTGCAGATGCACTGGTTATAGGACTTTTCCCCTTTTCAAAACCAAGATGAGATTTTTCTTTTAATGTCTTTTGAGAGTTAATCAATTCATCAAGATTTTAGAACCTCCTTTCAGTATAACCCCTTGTCAATTTGTTCTTTTGCTTTTTCCAGTTCTTTTCTCAGAGTGACAGCTTATTCGTCAAGTTTTAAACATTCAGTTGCTTTCTCATTGAGCTTGGTATTTAAGCAATCTTCAATCCTCTTGCCTTCCTCAATTTTGATTTTCAGATCAAAGATCACATCTTTTGCCTCCTTGAATTTAATTTCCCATCCTTTATCTCCTTTTGTTTGAGCTTTCAGTTTGCCAATTTCTTCTTTTCATTCTCTAGCTTGTGTCTTTAACTTGGTAATTTTCCCTTTTGATTTTTCAAGCATGACCTCATATTTTAGATTTAGTTCTCTTGCTTCATCCAGATCTTCAAGAGTTGATCAGAGTTCACCTTCAAGGTCTACCTCATCTAGACTTAAGTCCCAACCTTCATGTTCCATTGATTCTAGATCTGATTCTGGTGAAAATACATCATTAGTCATTGCTTCAGATTCCATGTGTTTAAGTGTAGGATATACCTCAGTTGTGAGTCTTCTCAAAGGTACTTAGCTCTGATACCAATTGTTGAACACATCCAAAGACTAAGAGGGGGGTGAATCAATCTATTCTTAAACTTTAAATCAATTCCATTTACAGCTTAACCATCAAATCATTTTAACCAAAAGAAGAACAGAAAGTAAAACATGCACCACACAAAGACACCAAGATTTTTACATGGAAAACCCAATGAGGGAAACACCATGGTGAGGATTAACTCACAATATATGAAGCTCACTTCTATAAAAGATTACAAATTTGTTTTAGGGCTACAACCCAAGGAAGATACTACTCCCTATTGGACTTGCAAACTAAGCCTACAACCTTAGCGCAAGATACAAGGACCTACTGAAGAGACTCATTGTCTGATAACAAGATGCATGAGAATTATAATGAAAACATACACATGAACTGTTGTAAAGAAGGCATTTGTAATATGTTGATATTGCAGTCCCTTATTTTGCACAATTACCCCATCACTCTGACTTCACACACTTCATGCTCAACACATTTCTCAATCTCTACTCTTCTCCCTCACAAATGATTTTGTTCTTCTATAAATACCCTTTGTAACAACTCAAAACCACAATTAGATTGGCACCAGGATGACCTTTAGATGAAATGTGTGATACTGTATAGGTCAGCTCATTATGAAGAGAAAATGATTTGTGGATCACAACACATGGCATAACAGAGCCAAATACTTCACAACATATCCTTCGAGGCAAAATTAATTAATCAAGATCAACCGCAAATGAAGGGACCCAGACTATCGGCCCAACCAACATCAACACTACCCACTGTTTATCTTCACACCACTGGGGAGAGACCAAAAACATCATGTGGACCAAAATGTGAGTGATATACTTTATCAACTATACCCTTACAACCTTCTCTTGAAATATCTAATCATTGTATGTTGCTGCAAGAAGAGAAACATATTGAACTACTAAAAACATAGCATCCTTGACTGACTGTGACCCATCAATACTTAGGATGCGTTGTGGTTCACCAAAACATTTGAAAATCATATGGATGCACTCATACACTACTTAGAACATATCCCCAAATACACACATCCATATCTATCATTGTTGAGGAATGCGGAGCATTCTAACAATCCTTCATCATTGCTTTACTCTACCAGAGCACAAACCAAAACTTTGTCACTTATAACTTTCACTGCTAAAGGTATAAAGACTTGAAATCTTGGATATAACTCCTCCATATGCCAATCAACTTATGTTTTAGACTACAATACTAAATCTTTCTCTGAGGAGGAATGTAGACCAAAACACTATGACTCTGCCTTAGAGTATACACAGTAAATGCCTTAGCAAAATTTCTGTAACTTATCTCTAAGTGTGGTACACCATACTGGTGAAATATCAATGTAGGGATACTAGAAACATATTGAGACAAGTATATTTACCTCTACATCACACTTAGCCATCATATTGATCACCATTTTTCCTCAAACTTAGACTACTTCTTTCCATCTGCTTAGTCTTAAACATGTTGACCCTATGTCTTTGTGTCAAACCATCTCTGTCAAATCTTCCACTGTATCAATCATGTTGACTCCATGTCTCTGTGTCAAACCATCTCTCTCAAATCTTCTATTGTCTATCAACAATTAGCCGCATTAACCTATCTCTAACCATTTCTCAGCCTCTTCAACTTCAATATGAAAAATCTATACAAGTTTGACCTCAAGTTGACACATATTGAGTTGACATCAATGACAACACATATTGCCAACAGTTATACTTTCTTAATTATAAGCAAATCATTGTAGAACTAGGGTTTCATGTATTGTTAAGGGTTTGATAAAAAGGCTAAATTAAATCTGACCCATCTATAACACAGGAGTCACAAGATCAATAGCTAAGTCCTCCTTCACTTGGTAGTGATTTGGCTCTGTCTTGTCCTTGAATGTTATATGGAAAAGGGTTTGATCAAGTTTGCATTCTAGTGGTTATCATTCTCCTTTTTCATACTTAACATTTTGGTTAAGCCATAGTTTCAACCATTTGCATCTTACTGATTGTTCAAATCAGATCTTGTATTGATTTATTGCATATTTCCCATTATTCATTTGAAAATCTTGCATAATTTTGGAAAAAGTGCATTATTTAGACCTTCAAAGTCTTATATTTTGGTAAAATTTTGCATTAGGGTTTTAAAAATTCTCTTGAAATCTTATTCTCATATTGGTGGTACTTGATAAATGCATAGATCTAATGGTACATCACTTAATTGTATGCAACAGACAAGTCATCTCATCATGGCTTTTTATAGTTGTTTCTCTTTGGTATCTTTGTATACATATATCAAAGATTTTGAATATTTTTACAAATTCAATAATTGTCATGAGAAAGATGATGGTGATATTTCTTCTTCTACTTATACCACCATTTATGATAATTTCATGGATTTAGTCTCTAATAAATGTGATGGTGACCTAGCTTTGTCTATTTCACCCTATGATTTGGATCCTTCTCCCAAAGTTGTTCCCACTTGTGAGGACATTATGGCCCAAGAGGATGAAATCATTGATACATTCCTTAACATCACCCTACCCTCTCTTCATTCCAATGCTCTCCCTTTGAAATATGAAGCATTAGTGGATGAAGAACCTCTTCTCAAAAAGGATCCTCCATGGGTAGATAATGAGCGTTCATTTAATAATCTTAAATCTTCTATAATGCATGAGGCTTCTATGGCTCATCCTATGGATCTCCCATCTTTGATTGAATGTTCAAGAATATTAGATATCACTAAGGACATGAAGACCATGGATAGTCCTCCTTTGGTTTCATGTTCAAACCCCTTAGACATCACTAAAGATACAATCATTAACAATTCTCTTAACAACACTTTACCTACCCTTCGTTCTAATGCTCTCCCTTCAAAAGATGAAGCATTGGTGGATGAAGAAAGGTCTCTCACATTAAATCCTTTACGGATGGATGTTGAGCTTAATCAAAGTAAAACCAATGTTTAAAATTCAATCATCTTTAATAAACTTATTCAACCCACTAAGGGGATAATGGATAAGTGTACTGATGTTCCTAAAATCATTGTGCATCTTCACTTCAAACTGGTGATTATGGTTCAAGGTGCTCCAACACCACCTCGACCCCCATGTTACATTCTCAATTGTGCAAAACAAATTACTCAAGGAAATCAAGGTATTCAATATGTGTCACAATATCACATGATTGCTCACACATATAACACCTATAACAACAAGCAAAGTAGGCAAGCACCACATGTGCCTATTTCTCTTCCATCTTCTCAACCTATCCTACCTCAAGCACCTTGTCTTTAATGTTGGTCGAGATTATGATCTTGTTGAGAAGATTCATGATACTCCTACTAAGATCTCTCTCTAGGAACTCATACAAACATCACCTACATACCACAGAATGCTCCAAGAAGCTTTACAAAAGGTTATTGTACCACCCTCTATTAAGCCAAATGATGTAGTAGCTCTATTAGACTATATGCACTTGACAAAAATGGATATTATGTTTCAACAACATGAATTACCATCAATTGAAGTTCAAAACCAATATGATCCTCTTGTAATCTCTGTCATTATATATAAAAATTTGATAAAGTGAGCTATGATTGACAATGGATCGGCTCTTAATGTTTTTAGCATTGATTTGCTACACAAAATTAAGGTTGACACATCTTTAATCAAACCGGATAAACTCAACATTCGTGGCTTTGATAACGTTGGTAGACAATCACTAGGTACCATAACTTTACCTATAAAGGTTGGACCTATGACATTACCTACCCTTATCCATGTCATGCCCAATACACTTTCATATAACATTATTCTTGGTAGACCATGGATTCATGCCATGGGGGCAATTCCATCTACCCTTCATCCATCAATAAAATTTATTTATGCAAATAAACTTCAAACCATTGAAGTTGACCTAGATCTAGAAAGTTGTTTACAAGGTGAGGCACAAAAACAAGTTGTCAATCACAAGCTTCTCAATAACTTAAAAGTTGATTCATCAATACCTCTTACCGTAGATAATGTTGTGTAAGATTCCAAATCACCATCAAATGTACATCTTGGTGACGATTGGGGTTCATTATATTTTCTCCTTCCTTTATGGGAGAATATAAACTTACTAACCCTAATCTTGAAACATCAAAAGTGGTCTCTATCTCATCCAAGAAATCTTTGGAAATACCTAAGAAACCTAAAGTTTCTTTAGTAGAAAACAAAGGCAATACACTTACACTATAGAATATGAAACTTATGAGGCCTCACCTTCTTCTAAAGAGATGGAGTCTCTCTATGGTCATGGATTTCAAATCCTTTACAAAAATTGTAACTATATAGGTAATGGTTGTGGCATAAAACAAGGAATCAAAATATCGATAAGGCAAAATGAGAAGCAAAGTGTAAGGAAGCTAAGGTAGCGAAACAACTTCCTACACTAATCTTGAGAGGAGGATAACGTAAAACTTTACAAATCTTAAATAATTACATAAAATTAACAAAAATAAACATAAACATCATGCATACCACAACACAGTGATTTACGTGGGGAAAACCCTTTTGGGAAAAAAACCCCACACTCCAAAAATCGCTCAATATATTATTCATAAATCACAAAGATTACAATATACTTGTAGAGAAAGCTTCTCACAGGAGTATCACCACCAGAGATCTAGAGACAACATGATTTCTATCAAACTCCCATAATGCATTATGATACCGTAGCCATAATACAACTCCCTCATAAAATAGGGTTACCTTCTAGGGCAAGACAAGACAACAAAATATCTACCATCAGATCTAAAACCTAATAAAGAATGGTCCAGATTTACAATATATCATTAATTTAATGTATGTCGGCCATTTAACAGTTTTTGTTAGCAAAAAAATGTTAACACGCATCCCACTTCACCCCATGCTCCCATTGTATATTACACCTATCTATGTAACTAGGAAATATATATAAATATATATATATATATATATTATCAACAATAAACCTTATATAATTGCAAGGTTAAGACACATTTTCCCAACAAATAGATCCCACTTGCCGAACACCTTGCAAGAGAAATGGGATGGAGTAAACATATTCTCTTAATTGCTAGGGGCCAAAAGGCCCGTAGTCTTTGAACACCATCTAAACTTTTCTATGCTCATTGGATTAGTTAAAGAATCAACAACATTCATCAAAGTCTCTACCTTAACCAGCATCACCCTACCATCTTCGACCATATCTCTAACAAAATGATATTGTTCATCAATGTTCTTGGTCCTAGCATGAAATGTCGAGTCCTTAGCTAGAAAGATTGCACTCTAACTATTGCAATAAATTGTCATTGCACCTTGTTTTATTCCAATATCTGAACATAGTCTCTTAATCTAAATGGCTTCTTTGCAAGCATGAGTAGCTTCCATATACTCAGCTTCAGTAGTGGACAAAGCCTATCACTGCTCATCCAACTAATTGCACCACCAAATAAAGTAAACACATAAGCACTAGTGGATCATCTACTATCAATATCACTTGCCCAGTCTGAATCCACATAACCATGAATATCAAGGGAAATATCGTCTTTAGTCAAATTATTATGATAACACAAGGAATACTCTTAGGTACCACGCAAATATCTTAAGACTCTTTTAACTGCATCCCAATGAACTCTACCAAGATTAGACATATATCTGGAAAGAACTCCCACAGCTTGGGTAATGTCTAGTCTAGTACAAACCATAGCATACATCAAACTTCCAACTGCACAATGGTAAGGCACTCTACTCACCTCTTCCATCTCTAATGGAGATGTTGGACAATCTGAAATAGATAACTTTGGTCCAACTGAAAATGGAACACACAATGGTCTAAAATCTTACATGTTAAACCTCTATAAAATTGAATTGACATACTTACTTTGGCCAAACCATAGCTTTCTTTCACTCTATCTCTTCTAATTTCCATCCCAAGAATGTGTCTAGTTGCACCAAGATCTTTCATTTCAAATTTAACAACAAGTTGAGATTTTAGGTCTGAAATCATACCTTTCCCTTTACCAATAAATAACATATCATCAACATATAATGCAATAAACAAGAAATGATCACCATGAGTTTTATAACAAACACAATGATCTCATTTAGAACGCTCAAATCCTAAAATCAACACATATGTATCAAATTTCTGGTACCACATCCTAGGACTCTATTTTAGGCCATACAAATATTTCTTCAATTTGCAAACCAAATTACCTTTACCTTTCACCATGTAGTGCTCTGGTCGTGTCATATAAATATCCTCCTCCAAGTCACTTTGAAGGAAAGCAGTTTTATATCCATTTGCTCAATCTCTAAATCATAAGCAACAACAATAGAAAGCAAAAATCTAATGGATGTCATTTTTGCAACAGGAGAAGATATCTCACCATAATCAACAGCCTCAACTTGAGAGTAACCTTTCGCAACCAATCTTGCTTTGTACTTATCAATACCTCCATCTAAACCAATCTTTTTCTCGAACACCCATTTGCAACTAATAAGTTTTCATCCTTCAAGCAATGGTACAAGATCCCATGTATCATTCTTTTTCAAAGATGTCATTTCTTCATCTATAGAAATCTTCCAGGATTTTACATCATTCATACCTAATGCCTCTTCTACAGATATGGGTTCATCCATGTTAGTATTCAAAGCAAAAATACATCTCCAATCATCAGGTGAATACCTTTCAGGTGGTTGTATATGCCTTGTAGACCTATGAACAAGATGAGTTAGAGGTTCTTCCTCCTCTTCTAAAGATTCAGAGCTAGATGAGCTCTCCTCAACTTCTTGTCTATCCATGGCCCTCGATTCAACTTTCTCATGTGTGGAAGGAAATTGAATCACATCTTCCTGTTTACTTTGTTCTGGCTGCAATGTAATAGAAGAAGTCTTAGTTTCTCTAAAAATAACACTTCTACTATATGTTATCTTCTGTGCAATAGGATCCCAAAGATTATATCCTTTCACACCATAAATGTATCTGATAAAGATAAATTTCACATCCTTGTTCTCCAACTTTGTTCGCTTCTCCTTTAGCACATGTGCATATGCCTCGCAACCAAAAACTCTAAGATGTCTTAATGAAAGCTTGTGACCCAACCATGCCTCTATAGACATCTTCTCAACAAGAGTTGATGTAGGAGACCTGTTAATTAGGTAACAAGCAGCGGCAATAGCTTCAGCCCAAAACCTTTGTTCTAGACCAGCACCACTCAACGTACTCCTAGCCTTCTCACTCAGTGTCATGTTCATTCTTTCTGCAACTCCATCCTGTTGTGGAGAATACATAATTGTCTTTTGTCTATGAATACCACAATCTCTACAAAATCTATCAAAATCATTAGAGCAAATTCACCTCCATTATCAATCCTCAAACATTTTTTTTCTTTCCATTCTATAACTCAACCATTGCTTTAAATTTTTTAAATCAACTGAAAACTTCAAATTTAATCTTTAGAAAGTATACCCGTGTCCTACTATAGTCATCAATAAATGAAACATAATATATGGATTTTCCAATTGAAGAAACATCTACAGGACCAAACACATCAAAATGAATAAGATCCAATACACCACAAGATTTATGAGAACTCAAGTAAAACTGAATGTGGTTTTGTTTTCCATAAATGCAATGCTCACATAAATCAAACTCAAGATTACAATTAGATAATCCTTCAATAAGGTTTTTTTATTTTTCAAGGTCTTTAGACCCTTTTCTCCAATGTGGCCAAGTCTCTGGTTCCATAACATAGTTTTCTCTATAGGTAACTTTGATTCAGAAGAAAAAGCACCCTTGGGTACCCAAAAGCCATGACCATCTGTTGAATATGAAACACTCACCTCTTCCATAGACTTGCTTTTCATAGAAGTACTATTGCACTCAATAGTGCATGCATAAAGCTTATATAATGTTCCATATCTGACACCTCTAGCAATCACCATAGCACCTCTAACCATCTTGCATCTTGCATCAAAAAATACTACCTACACACCTGCATCTATTATTTTTCTCATGGATAACAAATTTCATGCTAATCCAGGGATATACAACACACCATTAATCCTTTTTATTCTTCCATCAGGAAACTTGATTCTAACTTTACCACGGCCAAAAATATTTAAATAAGAATCATCACCCAAGTACACCTTACCTCCATCAAATTCTTCATATTCAGAGAACCAATCTCTATTAAAGGTCATATGGAAAGATGCACCCGAGTCAATTAACCATGCATCATTACTTGCACGAGTTGCCAAAGCTGCAATGAATGCATCACCATCTTCCTTCTTAGACTTATAATCAGAATCAAATCTCTTCTTTTCTTCTTTGCATTTCTTACAAATATGTCCAATCTTATCGTAGTTCTAGCAAACAACTTTGGACTTTCTAGGAGATTTGGATCTCCCCTTGGACTTGGATTTATCACGCTTCTCATTCTTCTTCCCTTTTTCCTTAGGTCTTCCATGAATATTTAGGGCCTCCTTGGCACTAATGGATACCTTCCTCCTCATTTCTTTAGAAAGCAAAGAACCCACCACAGCTTCAATCTTCAATATAACAGAAGTACTCCCAATAACCATAACAAGAGAATCTCATGAATCGGGCAAAGAACAAAGCAATATCTGACATTTCTCCTCCTCATCCATTTTAACATCAACTGATGCCAATTGAGACACCAGCATATTGAATGCTTCTAAGTGGTTTGTAATTCATCCACCCTCTTCCATTCTTAAGGAATACAATTTCTTCCTGAAGAAAATATTGTTCACTAAAGATTTAGCTTGATAGATTTCACCAAGCTTCTTCCATAGTTTATGTGCAAAGGTCTCTTCATGGACATTGATTAAAACAGAGTCTACCAAACACAATCTGATTAGACCCTTGGCTTTATGGTCCATAACATCATATTGAGCAACCAAATTAGGATCTGCAGACCTTGAAACCTTCTCATCAACAACATCTCACATATCTTGATCTATCAACAAATCCTCCATCTTTAGCTTCCACATTTCAAAATTATTTCCAAAAAATTTATCCACCTCTATTCTCACTGATGAACTTGCCATCTGAAAATTCTTGCAACAAGATTACAAAGTGTCTTCTGCACAAGCTCCCACTCAAATCTGGATTAGTTCAAATACCCCAACAACCCACAACTAAAACCAAAGGTGATTAGGCTCTGATACCACTTGTAAGGAAGCTAAGGTAGCGGAACAACTTCCTACACAAATCTTGAGAGGAGGATAATGCAAAACTTTATAGATCTTTAATAGTTATAGAAACTTAAACAAAAATAAACATAAATATCATGCATACCACTGTTGGCAAGAGACACTATGTGGCTTCATAAGTGTTGTCATTGATGGCAACAAAGTCTATCCCACACATCCGCAATACATAGTATGCCTATACCGAAAGTTAGATTGAAGATTATTTTGGTCTGGTGAACAAGAATAGAGTATGTAACAAGGTCCAACAATCAAGTCTGGATCTCTCAGATGGTGTAACTCAGTGAGTTGCAAACTTGGACAAGTCAATAGGGGTATCATGACTACTGTATTCCAAAGATTTAGCCTTCGGTGATAAAGTAAGAAAAAGATATGAGCATGTGAGTGTTGGGTTCTAGTCAGGTAGAGCAAACAGAGGAAGAACTGACCAACAGAGGATCAGACTTCAATTTGGATGAGTAAAAGGTGTTGATCAAGGAATTTGTGGGATTTTACATTATTGGCCAACATGATTAATGACTTCTATGCTTAAGCTTTTGATACGCATCACAAATCAAACATGGATTTAGCCGACAGATCAATAACTTCCAAATATCTTGAGTGTTCCTGTTGCCAACTAGAAAGTTGATGGAAATCCTTGATGCGGATATATATACCAGATGGATTCCAACATGTAAGTGTGTGTTAAAGATGAAAAAGTAATAATGTGCGAAGAAAAGTAGGGATAAGTGTGAGAACAATAATTCAAGTCCGATATGTGACTGAATAACAAAATAGAATAGAGAAAGGATGAAGTGCGTTAGATTAGTATATTGTGCCTAACCAGAACTGAACTTTTGCATTTGTAGATGCTTCTCATTAGTTCAAACACTTGATTATCTTCTATGAGTTCTTATAGGCAGTGTGCCTCTTGTGAGCAGTGTGCTCGAGCAGTAAGCCCTAATTGGCAAGTGCCATTTTGTACTCCTTTATTCTTTTAACAAAGAATACAATCATGGGTTAGTCACCCCATGGTTTTTCCCTTAACAGGGTTTCCACATAAAAATCCTTATGTTATGTGTGTTGATAACATTGAATATTGAGATAACAAAATTAAGGAAATTTTGAGATAACTGATTCACCCCCCTCTCAGTTATCTTCCTTGCTTTCAACAATTGGTATCAGAGCCAAGGTTCCTCTGAGCAAAGCCTAACAGCTTGAGTAAGATCTAGGAATCTCAATGGATGCATATGGTATGAAGGAACAACTTCAGTCTGCCCTAGATGATCTTGAACAATCCCACTCTGAAGTCAATAATTTGAGAGAAAGACTCAAACAAGCTGATGATTTCATAAATGAACTAAAAGAAAAACTTAGTATCTCTATGAAAAAGAGAAAGGAACTACTTCAAAAATTAGCCAATCAGAATGAAGTCAATGATACTAATGAAGATTTGAATGAGAAAAATAAGCTATGTGAGAAGCTGTCAAAAGAAGTCATTATGGTAAGGCATGAAATGGAATTAGGGGTTATGAGAATCACCCAAGAAATTGAAGAAAAAAGAAAGATTGAAGATAATCTAAAATAATCCCTCAAGGAGAAAATAGAGGACTGCCACAAAATGGACAGAATAATTAGGCATCTTGAATCTGATCTTGAAGAAGCTAGAGACAATGAAGAACAACTTGAGAATCAGATAGACACTCTTAAACAAGATCTTCAAACTACAAATGAATACAAAGAAAAATTCAAGATAAGCTCAACCCAACTTGAAGTTCTTCTTGAAAGCCAAAAGAGGGTAGATGATAAGTGTGGCTTGGGATATGAGAAAGGTGAAAGCTCTGGATCCGGTCAGAAGAACTTTGGATTAGGAAATCAAAGAAACAGACCTCGAAGACCTTCGGTAAGGCAACCAAATGCTCAAAGATATCCATCATTCAATGGATACTGCTTCAATTGCAACAATTTCGGTCATAAAGCAACTCAGTGTCGGAGGAGAATGAATCAGAATAATCCATCCTTCTCTAGACAATATTTTAATTGCAAAAGGTATGGTCACAAATCTCATGATTGCAGAAATATGCAAATAAACAATTCATTCAATGGTAGATGCTTTGCCTGCAATAGAATGGGACATATGGCTAATCAATGCAGATCAAGAGGATATCAATCAAATAAGCAAAGAAATGTTGTATGTTACAACTGCAATAGATCCGGTCATATTACCAAATTCTGCAGAAGCAGAAATCAAGATAGAAAAGGTCTAGTGGAACATAATCATAAACAAGATAAGGGCAAAGGAAAAATGAATGTGGATGAAGTTCAAGAGGAGATGAGCAAGATTTGGGTAAAAAGGAGTACAATGAATATTGGGCATGGATCCGCACCGGAATCCGATGCTTATATTCCTTCCAGAAACTAAAAGGTAAGCTCTGGCTTAGGGGGAGCAACAAAGAAGATCCTTTTCCCCCAGCCAGCTAGTAAGTGCCTAAATTTGGCACATTGAGTTAGAAAAAGAGGTTGCGGTTTAAAGGGTTTAAGGAGATTCACTTGAAAGTCATCCAGTCAAAATTTGGCAAATCCGCATGCAAATTTGAGCAAGTTATGAGGAGATCTTGTATCAGCAGCTATCTGGTAAAGCAGAATTTCACAAATAGATCCGGTATGATCCAAAACTAAAATAATTTAATCTACAGACCTATGAGATGTTTGAAGAAAAGAAGATATGTTGTCAATCCTCACAGATAATGATTCTAAGTTCTGAGCAGTGATTCAAGAAAATCTCTCTCAAAACAGGGCAACCAGATAACTTAAGCTGTGCATTTATCACAAAAGGAAATTAGGGTTTACGCAAGGATAAAAGGGTTCTTTCATTCACTATTTACACACTTGCACTCACAAAGAAGAAAAGAAGAGCTCTGCGAATAAGATTCTACAATTTACTCAAGTTCAACTGAAAATTGATTTCAACCAGCGATTCATTCCGGCTCCTGCTTCAAACCCTAAAGCGTGAAAAGGGACTTCCATTCTGAAAATCTCTCTCTGAATCTCTTGCAAAATGGTTACTCCAATGGTTGTCAATATTTCTGATAGGCCGAGACCTAAATTCAAGAAACACCCTTACAAATCCCTAGAAGTTGATCCCTTGGGTGCGTTTTCCAGCATTCCGCACTGAGTCTTGCATGTAGAAGATGTTAGGGTTTATATCCATGCAAACATTGAAGAATTTTGAGACTCAAAATTGATGGATATTTATCACAAACAGGTAATAGATGAGAATTTTGAACTCAAAACTAAATTCAAGGCCATCTGGGACAAACACTTCAGACATTGCATACATTTTCCATGTTTTGCAGAAGATGATTGGGTTCGGTATGTTCTAAGTAGGATGCATGATAATTTTATGTGGCTAATGACCCCATTCAAGATAACTAAAGATGCCATCAGGGCAGTGACCAGACTGCATTTAATGACCCCATTCAAGATAACTAAAGATGCCATCAGGGCAGTGACCAGACTACATTCAGCCGGTGGGTTACCCACACTTAAATCTGTGAAGAACCAAATGGTAACTGAAGCCACCAGATCAAAATTTGACAAAAGAGAAACGACCATAGATGACATCATAGATCCGGATGTCAAGTTTTCCTCAATGATAATCAGCTACAAAATCTATCATTTGAGTAGGGAAAATTCTGTGTCTGGAACAACAATCTATGCTACATATCAGATGTTGAGGGAAGATGCAGATTATGATCTATGTGAGCTTCTTCTAAATCAGTTGTTGGAGAACTTGCAAAAGATTAAAAAGGATAAGAAAAATTCCTTTAAATATGGTAGTCTAATACTGTGTCTATTTTTCTATTATATGAATGAGCTACTCAGATCAAATGGTTGGGTCTGGCAAAATGATAAACCTGTGGCAATTTAGATCAGAGATTACATGTATGGACTTGGTGATGCACAAGCCCAAAATGCTATTCTCTGGGGTTACTTCAAGAACTTCTAGAGCATGATGCAAGCCAAAGAGAGAATACCACAGTCCATAGTTGAGAAATACAAGGACATAGTTTGCTTTATGGTTGACACTGATCAATGTCTAATGGAGGCAGTTGAGCCAAGAACTGTGTGGATAATGCCTATAGGATATGAGGTCAATGAGAAAATCTTGGAGCTACATATTCAACACCTGCTGAGCTAGCCTAAGGACACTGAAGTAGAAAGGTTTGGCACCTTTGAAGAGCTAAGTATAAAAATACATGTTGAGTTAAGACAACCGGAGATGAAGCGGAAAGTAAGAAAGGAAGTTGAAGAAATTTCCAAAAGATTTGGCATATCAAAGGAGGCTCGAGATGCTAACAGAGAGAAAATGGAGAAGGCAGAGGAAGAAAAACAAGAAGCAAAGAAAGAAAGTGCCCCTGCACAAACCTCCTCTAGGACTAGATCCTCCAAGAGCTCTGCTCCTGTCACTTCCAAAAGCTCAAAGTTTACCAAATCAGAAGTCAAGACATCTGGAAAAGGAGAAAAGAGGATGAAGACCAAAGCCTCAAGGATGTATACAAGCCATAAAGATGATGAGGCAATAGAATCAAATGAAGAAATCAGGGAAATAAAGAAAAAGAGAACATCTGGGAAGTTCCCTGCTAGCAAAAATGAGGAAGAGAAGGCAGAGGAATTTGTAGAAAAGCCCACTCTTTCCATTGATGACATCATCAAGGCAGTTACTGTGGATGGGAACCTATAGCCAGTGACTGAGTTCTATGATGCATACAATGATGTTGACAAGAGAATTATGGAAGAGGCTACTGTCAGGTACTTGAACATTTACAATAATGCTTTCATTGAAATCATATCATTGATTCCTAAGAGCCTAGAAAAGGTACTTGAGCTAAGAAAAGAGAATGCAAAAGTTAGAGACTTAGAAATCTGGGAGAAAATAATGATACAGCTTTACCCTTCTATCACTCCAAAACAAATGGACATGATTTTCAAAGATTGTAAGGATGAGTTCCGGAGTAAGGCAAGAATGAATAAACTCATGCTTGGAAAAATAGACCAATTAGCAAGTGAAACAAAGATATCCTCCGGAATGCCTTAAAGAGATTCAATCTTCCCATTGTAGAAGAAATAGATGAAGAACCTTCTACCATGGATGTTGAAGGATTAAATGCAATCAATGAAGAAATTTCTGACAAGGATGTCGAAGGATTAAAGAAAATAAATGAAGAAATCTCTGAGAACTTAGACTCCTTAGTTCCGGAAGAGGAAATTCATGAAGCAGCAAACACAGGTGACATCTCTCCTCCAGATCCCACTGCAACTATGACAAACATTCCAGACTTTGAAGCTGAAGGAGAAGATAGAAGAGAGGAGAAGAAGATTCAAGAAGAAGAGGTTAAGGGAAAAGAAGAAGAACAAGTAGAAAAGACTAATGATGACTATTCTAATATCCCAAAAGAAAAGAAGACTCAATCACCAGCAAGAGACACTGCAGAGATAGTGAAGAACTTCTTAGACAAAGAGGTGGTGGAGTTAGATGAACTGAAGTTGTTTCAAGGGCCCCTAAATCTGGACACTCTCTCTCCAGTACAGATGATGAAGATAGCTATGATAAGTGAAATCAGAATGAAAGATTAAAACTAATCTAATGCAAAAATACACGATTATACCTTCATGAAGACCTCACAAATCCATGCGGGGAGGAGCTGCACCCGATTAGAGCTCCTCAAATGTTTCCTGTGATTAGAATGACTAATGTGGATTGCTCAATTCCTACAACACAATGTATATGAGTGATTTGGACTGAGATGGAGATGGGGAATGGCTTGAGTGATTTTGGCAGAGGTTTGATGAGATGAGGAGATTGGGGAGTGATTTTGACAGAGTTTTGATGCATGAAATGGTCTCTCCAAATGGTCTAGAGAGGGGTCCAATTTATAGAATTTTGGAGATGAGGATGGAGGGTGAGAATTCATTTGATGAGATCAAGGGCTAGGAATAAAAGTGAATCTTTTATTCCTAGAGGATGAATTAAAAATTCTCATTTTGGGAAGAGTGGAGGAGTGTGGGGGACAACTAAATTTTAAATTCAGTGAGTGAATGAGTGTGGGGGACAACTGAATTTTAAATTCAGTGAGTGGATGAGTGTGGGCGACAACTGAATTTTAAATTTAGTGAGTGGATGATAGTGGGAGACAAGGTTAATTAAGTGTTATCTTAATTAACTTAAGTCTAGGTTAATTAGATAATCAGGATTTATCTTATTAACAGGGATTTAGGGAAATGGATAAATCAACTAAATAAATATTAGCAATATTCATTTAATTGATAGGATAGGGTGTAAGATTAAATGGATTAATTAGGTGAATTAATTGATCACCAGGGATATGCAGATGGGAGAATGGATTAGTGTAGAGGTACGAGAAATTGGTTTGCAGAGCAGTCCAATTTTAGGTGTCTACATTTGCCCCTCTTTGAGATGGTGTTGCGACTAAGTAACATCATTTCAAAGAAGTTAGAACATAGAGTTGGATTGGATAGAAAAAAGATTTTGGTTTGGGAGAATAGGGTAAGGTTTGGGGATAATTGGTAAGGGTGATGCCCCCTTGAGAGGATAGGCGGGTTGCGAGAACACGATTGTGCTCTCGAAATGGATGGGATAGATTGGTAGATGTGGGCAAAGGATAAGTGGTGGGATGAAAGGATGATGATGTTCGGAGATGATTGGTGGATGATCATTGTGTTGAAACTAAATTTGAGCAATCCTAGGTTTGATATAGCAAAGTGGATATGTTCATCAAGGTATAGAAGACCAGGGTGATGATGTTTATCCAACATTTGTATGGACTAGACACGCAGACAAAGGGATGATCTCATGCATGCCCAAGATAGTACAACCTTGTCTAGACGAGCGAAGGGGACTCATAGCATAAGCCCTTAGTACAAAAAAGGTATGATGAACCTTAGATGCATAAGGAGATCAATATGCTAGAACTGACCCTATGATCAATCAAGCTATGAATACTAGCTTGGAGTAATGAAACCAACCCACAAGCACAGCATACGAAAGCAACACTATGCCCCATTCTAGATGTTTTCGCCACATACCATGATATAGTAAGATCAAGGTAGCTTTGATGTGATCTCCGAATAGGACAAAAAGATCAAAAATCAAAAACCAAAAGACCAACAAACCAAACAAGTAACCATTGTATCTTTTGCCAAGACGGATAATGATTTGATAGATTCTGCCTATCATAGGAAAGATATATCCTAGGGCAGGAATTGATAGATGATTTGATGATGTTGTAAAATAGGCTTAAGATGTGATGGTGACAAGTTGTGATTGATGCTGATTTGATAGTTGATGATTTTGATTAAGGACAATGCTTTGATAGGTGATGCGATGCTTGGATCTAGTGTAAGCTTATTGATGATAGATGTGATGATGATGCGGGATGATGATAAATCTGATGATGATGAGATTGTGATGGAGCAAGTTTTATTTGTGTGATGGATAGATTATTTTTGGAATTTTGTGTGTTTTCTATTGTTTTTGTATTTTTTGATATTTGTGATGTTTTTGGATTTTTGATTTTTGTGATGTTTTTGGATTTTTGATTTTTTTTTGTGATGTTTTTGGATTTTTTTGATTTTGTGATGTTTTTGGATTTTTTGATTTTGTAAAAAAGGAATGGTTTATTATGATGGTGTCTTGGATTTCGTGTGGATAGCCTTTGTGCTAAATACCAATGACAAGGGAACACCACAGCTAGAGGTGAAAGTGATGGGGTTGGATAGGGGGATTGGATAGCTGATTCATGATAGATGAATGGACAAGTGATAGGGATGCATGTTAGATAGATGGAAGATAGGGATGAGGATTTTCTCCAAGGGCTAGGTTGCAAGGAATCATATGCCCCAATGCTTAAGATTTTACATGATGGGTTCATGTGTGAATGGATGGTCTTTGCAATAGATGAATGGAGGAGAGACTGACAAAGGGAGTATGCCAAGAGGCCTCCAAAGCATGTTGTTGATATGTTTCCCCTTGTCTTTATCAAGATATAAGGTGGGATATATAGTGGATAAGAATATGATAGGATAAGGATAAGACAGTGGATAAGATGTGCAAGGGGATGTTATGGAGGTGGATGAAGGATATGGTTTTGCCCCCAAGTGTAGGGATACAAAATGAATGGAGAAGGGATTACACATGATGCCCACAAGGGGTTTTCATCAAGGTACTTGCCCAATGTGCCACAAGGAGTGGTTTTCACCATTGGACGGATTTTTTTTCTTTACTATTTTTTTTGATTTTCTAATTTTTTGCTTTTTTTTTTATGTAAGGGGGACTCTAGCGTTTGTTTCCATAGCAAGGAGAAGATGGTCCCCTATTGGATAGCATTATGGATGATGATTGCATGGATGTTGGTAGATAGGAGAATATGGAATGGATTATGATGTGGGTTATGTGGGTTACGATGTGGACTATGCAAAAGCATGGACTAGAGGAATGTGACGGGGAAGATATGTAGGATAGTGAACGAAAGATGGAGAGATGGAGGTATGTGGGAATTGCAAGTGGTGGAGGGAAACCAAGACCAATGGTGGCACACACCGTGATGTATTTGGAAGCTTGTATTTTGGATGTGGAGTTGGGAGTAATGGGGATCGGGATGGGAGATTTTTGG
The DNA here is from genome assembly GCA_027924645.1 of Cunninghamia lanceolata. Taxonomy (NCBI): domain Eukaryota; kingdom Viridiplantae; phylum Streptophyta; class Pinopsida; order Cupressales; family Cupressaceae; genus Cunninghamia; species Cunninghamia lanceolata. Next base: position 7,319,488 of record BSBN01000677.1, on the reverse strand, counting down.
ATGGTTGATTTGGGGTTTTAGGGACCCAAATAGACTTAGATTTTGGGGGATTTTTAGATGGGGAGCGAGATGTTTGGGATTTTGGAGTGGATTGGGATGTGGATGCCTCATTAGAGTTTTGTGTTTTTTGTTTAGGGACCCACACCATTTTTGTTTTTGCTTTTGCTTGTGATGGTGTGGGATTGGATAGCCTTTTTTATTTTTCAGGTTGATTGGAAGGGATAATATCCTTAGGCTTTTGTGCTTTATGAGTTGAGGCATTCAAATATTTGAATCCCATGGATTTAGGGGAAGCTTCATGTTTCAAAGATGTGTGCTTTTGTTGGTCTTGATTGGGAATTTTAGGGGGTTTATGGGTGGAGGGGTAAAAAGTGGATTTTTGGATAGATGGATGAAGTGATTTGATGATTGGGATATGAGGAGTTGGTAGGATAGGAGGTAAAGGGGATTTGTGGATAGGGATGTTGGGAGTTGGTAGGATAGGAGGTAGAGTGGATTTGATAGGGATCTTTGGAGTTGGAAGTAGTCGAGGTAAATTAGATGGAGGGAGATGGATGGTCACATGCTTTTGCAAATGGTAGGATGATGGAGGAGGGATGGCGACATATGTTTTGGAAGTACGATGAGATGCACCATGTTTGGGATTGGATGGATGGATTTTGGAAGGTGGGTGGATGGTATCGACATGCGTAGGTTGATTTCCTTGGGATGCATAGCCAAGGCCATGTGAGGATGGATGGAATGTGGTGTGGATGGGCTCTAAGATGCCTTGTTCGTGAAGGCCTAAGCCTTTGCCTTCATAGTTCATATGTTGGAGGATGCGACATGTAATGGGATGTTTGTTGCTGTGGAAACAAGATGCAAGTCTAGTATTTGTTGGAGAAGAATAGGTGGTGGAAGGAAGTTGTTCGCCTCCTACAAGGAAGTAACCACGGATGAAAGTGCTTGTGCCAAGTGAATACGGGGATGGATTTGGGATGGGATTGGTAGATGGAGGTAAAGGATTCATGGGGGATGGTAAAGGGGTGGTAGAAGAAGGTGTGGGATCAATAAGTTGACCAATAGATGGGAGGGGATCGGGGATGGGATTAGATGGGATGGTTAGATCTTGATTAGGAGAAGACATTGATGTTTCAACATGCTTTAGATTTCTTTCTTGACATAGCTCGTGTGCTTGCATGGAAGTGGGAGTGACTTGGATAGATGTGATGGGTGCTTGGATGGATGTGATAGGTGTTTGACTTATGGGTTCTTGAACATGGCTACATGATGGTTCTTGACTTATGATAAGGGCTTGTTCAAGAGATTTGGTGGGTGTTGGATTGCATGAGGGTGTTGGATTCCTTGCTAATAGCCAATGGATGACATCCTTCATGAGTGTATGGGTGGAAGAACAATATAGTGGATGGATAATGATGGTGGATGGTGTAGAAATAGGATTAGGATTGGATAGGTGGGTGATAGGATTAGGTAATGATGGTTCTTGGGTGGGTTCAAGGATAGGTGTGGGATTAGATGGTGGTGTTGGAGGGGTGGTGATAGTGTTGGGACTTGGTTGTTGATATGAGCTTTGGATTTCAGAGATAAGGTGTGCTAGATTGGTGTTCCCTTGATCAAAGTTAGCATGACAAAGGTTGGGGGATGGGTAAGTTGGAGAGATTGGTTGATTGGATAAGTATGATGGCATGGATGTGTAAGGGGATGAAGATTGATATGAGGGTAAAGGTTGATATGACGAAGGTTGATATGATGGAAGTTGGTATGAGGTTGAAGGTGTGGATATGTAGGATGATGGTTGATATGAGGATGATGGTGTGGATATGTAGGATGTTGAAGGTTGGTATGATGGAAGTTGATATGATGAAGGTGGATGGGAGGTTGATGGTGTGGATATGTAAGATGTAGGTTGGCATGAAGGTTGAAAGAATGACGATTGATATGATGTGGATGGGGATGATGTGTAGGGTGTTTGTTGATACGATGAAGGTTGGTATGATGTCAATGGTGTGGATATGTAAGATGTTGAAGGTTGATATGATGAGGGTGGATATGATGAGGGTTGATATGATGAAGATGGGGTAGGGGTTTTAGATTCACCAATGATGATGTTTGCTAAGGGATGATCTTTAACGTCATTTTTGAATTGTTCCTTAGCATTAGGATCCATGTTCGCATAGACTTTTCTAATTATTTGTATATGTTGTGTTGATTCATAAAGATCCATTCTGTGGGAGATAGTATGGGATGATGGGGGGTGATGCATGATTGTGATGTTGGGAATCAAAATTTCAAGACCTTAAGATGATTTGGTTTGTTTTGATTGGATGGATGAGTGATGATCCTATTATGCTTAAGGTAGACTAATGACACTTAAGCAATAGGGTTGATTGGTTCTCTATGCTTTTGATAGACTAATGATCTTAAGCAAGAGGGTTGATTGGGTTGATTTGATTAGGTGATCAATTAAGGTCTTGATTTTTGATTGGGTTGATTTGGATTTGGAGTTTGATAATGATGTTGGGGGATTTGGATAATGATTGGGATTGAGGTTGATTTTGGATTGGATTTGGAATATGGTTTGGAAGATTATGGATTGATGTTGGTTGGATTTTGGATTTGATTTGGATGTGATTAGGAGTGAGTTGGAATGATTAGGGTGTGATTAGGAATAAAGTGGCAAAAAATGAGTGATTAGGATGAATGTGATTGGATTTTAATGTGTTGGAATGACTTGTCTTATGTGTTTGATGTTTAGTTTGATTTGGTAATGTTTAGCAAATGATCACATGTACAAACAAGAAGCACTCACACAAGACACAAGCAAATTTGAATTATGAATTGGAAGAATATGATGATGAAAACAAGCACATGTGTAAGACAAATCAACATGCCCTAATGCCTAGTTTGATGGGGTATGGCCAGTTAGGTTTGGTAAATGTTTAGACGAGGTTGACTAATGATTTGAAAATGAAATCCTGTCACCCAGCCGAGAGAAGGGGGTAACCTACCCTTCACCTTCACTTCCCAAAAGGTAGAAAGTTCTTTGGGGCTTAGCCAAGAGTGACAGGATTCTGATTTCAAAGAGGGTGTCTTTCGATTCAGCCTTAGATGAGGTCATCCCTAGGGGTGATGAAATCTCCTAGCAGGCCTCCTAGGAAAGGGATTGACAAAAGTGAATCAAGCGAGGTGTTTTTGATCTCCAAGATCACCTTGTGGTGCAAGGAGAGAGCATACACATACCCACTTGATTCACACTCGCAGTTGATTAATTGCCCTTAGAAAATGAAATGTGTGAAAAACATGTCAAACAATGGTTATTTTTAGCCCAATTTCAAGGTGTGATTGAAGACACTGATTTGTTTTAATCCTAATTTCAATGTGTGATGATCAAACAATGTTCGTTTTATGCCCAAACCGAAGTGTGTTTGCAAGCAATGATTAAGAGATAAAGGATGAAAAGAAGGCACCTGATTAACTTGTTGTCCAAATTGATGTGTTTGTTGATGCTGATGTTGCTCCAGTCCCGAATGATCACCTGCAAGTCACGAAACTGAAAACAAAGCAAGTAGACTTCCAAGAAGATTGTAATGTGAAAATTGATAATCTGATAAAATTTGATGAAAAAAGAATAGATACAAAAAATTAGATTATAGGAATAGAAAATTCAGGAAATTCTATGCGATTTGAAAAAAAATTTCTCTGAAAAATGATCAAATTTGCACAAGTTATGATGATTTGAAGATTTTAAGCATGTTTGACTTTGACTAATGAAAAAGGTGGGAAAAAAGTATAGTCACCTAATAAAAACCTCACAACTGTGAAGTTCACCTCATCAGCTTTCCAACGAGTCCAATTTTGCAAAAATCCACCTCCATATGACTAAGTTATGAGAAAAAGAAAAAAATAGCCCTCTTATGGCATGTAGAAGGCACAAGGATCCCTGCTAACTGTTTGGGTTGACCGCTTGCTGTTATGAAAATGTGATCACATGCTAGCAGTTTGTGGAGACTGGCGGTTAGGGTTTGGATTGGCAGTTAGAAGTGAAAAAGGCCCCTGGTCGTTGATATGACCAGGGGCTAGAACCTGGCAAAAAATAAAAAAGATATATGAAAGGGGCTTATAAGCCCCTTTCCCTCCTTGCACCCGCGGTTAGGGTTGTGTTTTAAGTTTTCTGCTGCAGGCCGCGGGAGAGATGATGGTGGATGGTGCTGTGGGAGAAGGTAGAAGGCAGAGGTAGTGGCAATGGCAGAGGGGCTGCGGGAGAGGTGGCGACAAAGGTTGCAAGGGCGCGGTGGTCGGTAGGCTTGGAGGACTGGTGGTCAGGAGTGGGGAGGCTGAGGAGGCAGGAAGGAGGAGGCTCGGGCGGTGACTAGTATGTGGGGGAGCCGAAGTGAGTGTTGTCGGAGGTGGCCACGGTGGAGGACGGGAGATATAAGGGTTTAGCAGGGTGGGGAGCTGGGGGAGGTGGAGGGTGGTGGACTGGCGAGGCGGCGGTGATCAATAGGTGGCGACAGTGTAGGAAGGGGGGTGGAGACGAGAGGATGTGCAGCAGGTGTGGCAGGAGGTTTAACAGGCAGCGGCAGTTTAGTGGTGGCAACGGGGGTTCAGGTGGTAGCGACGGGGCACCGACCGGGTTGGTAGGGGAGTGTCAACCAGTGCTACGCGGGTGACGATGGAGATATAAGGGTTTCGACTGGTGGCGGACAGGGGTTTTCGACCTGGTGGCGACTGCTATGGTAAAACCTGTACACAGAACTGAGAGTTACCCTATAAACAACAATGTTAAACCTGCATAGGAAAACCAACTATCACAGCATACAGACAATGTAGAGTCCAAAACAGCAGGGGTACGGTTCCGTACTATAAGGATCCGTATGGTATGGACTGTACCCTAAAAAAATTTCACAAAACCCAAGTGAGTTTACTATCAAAATTCACAGAAACAGCGTCCCGAGCACAAAAATGCAATCCATTTTTGTTCAAAATGAAACCTGCAACACTTAATCACTAAAACTTCATAAAATTTGTGAGAAAAAGAAGATTTTGACAACAAAACCTGCATAAATTGACGAATGGATTCAAGACCGGGCATGCCAAATGTGATAAGTGAAATCAGAATGAAGATTAAAACTAATCTAATGCATAAAACAAAATGATTATACCTTCATGAAGACCTCACAAATCCATGCGGGAAGGAGTTGCACCCAATTAGAGCTCCTCAGATTGTTCCCGTGATTAGAATGACTAATGTGGATTGCTCAATGCCTACAACACAAAGTACATGAGTGATTTGGACTGAGATGGAGATGAGGATGAGAGATAATTTTGGTAGAGGTTTGATAAGATGAGGAGATTGTGGAGAGATTTTGACAGAGTTCTGATGCATGAAGTGGTCTCTCCAAATGGCTTAGAGAGGGGTCCAATTTATAGAATTTTGGAGATGAGGATGGAGAGTGAGGATTTATTTGATGAGATCAAGGGCTAGGAATAAAAGTGAATCTTTTATTCCTAGAGGATGAATTAAAAATTATCATTTTGGGAAGAGTGGAGGAGTGTGGGGGACAACTGAATTTTAAATTCAGTGAGTGGATGAGTGTGGGGGACAACTGAATTTTAAATTCAGTGAGTGGATGATAGTGGGAGACAAGGTTAATTAAGTGTTATCTTAATTAACTTAAGTCTAGGTTAATTAGATAATCAGGATTTATCTTATTAACAGGGATTTAGGGAAATGGATAAATCAACTAAATAAATATTAGCAATATTCATTTAATTGATAGGATAGGGTTGTAAGATTAAATGGATAAATTAGGTGAATTAATTGATCACCAGGGATATGCAGATGGGGAGAGTGGATTAGTGTAGATGTATGAGAAATTGGTTTGCAGAGCAGTCCAATTTTAGGTGTCTATAATAGCATCTTTTGCCCAAGGCAAGGCTAAAGAAAAACTCTTGAAATCTCACGTGGAGGATTGTGAACTGTTGGAGATTGTATCCAGGATGCCGGAGAAGATCATGCCATCCTATCAAAAGGATCCTTCGGGCTCACCATCTGGTAACTTGAAAAACTTAATAAATTTTGTTAACACTCATTTTGAATCTCTAGATAAATTAGAAGAAGCAAAGGTTCGGAAGGAGTTTCATGGAAAAAGATTTACTGAGGTGCAAGGACTTATTGCAAATGATAGGAGGACTCTAGATATTGGAATAAAGAGCCTTGAAAATGCTCTCAAAGATGGTGGGGACCTATTCAAATTATGTCTGACTTGGCCTAAAGTGACAAAAGACATTGACGAGAAAGTAAAAGAATAAGAAGAAAAACTGTGAAGCCTAGTTCAGAATTTTGACCCTCTTTCTTCCTCTCTAATAAATCAAGAATGCCAGGCTATTGTTATTATAAATGAAATAAAGAAGTTGGGTAAAGAAAAAAAGAGCATAATGAATAGAATGGGTGAATTCAAAGGGATAATTATCCCTAAGTTAGAGGCAATGCATGAGGCCTTGACAGATACTTAGACCACAACCCAGACCAGTGATCCAGCAGATTTAAGAAGGGCAGAAGCATATGCATTTTTTGTTGAGTGGTCACATCTCCATTTTGGATAGGATGAAGAGGAGCTGGGCCACAAAGTTTGTACAGCTAAAGACTAATTTTGCAGATATACTCAAGTATATGTAATTTTATCTTATGATTTGTATGTATATATGCGGCCATGTATAGAATAGTTTTTGCAAAATTTTGGTATGTGGATTCTACCCTTTGCCATTGATGTCAAAGGGGGAGAGAAGAATAGTGAAAATGTGGAGTCCAGCTAAGGGGGAGCTCTGGTAAAAGAGTGCAAGAGACAGAGCATCAGCCAAAGGGGAGTTACTGCGACACTTAGCCATTTTCCACTAAGTGTTGTCATCAATGCCAAAGGGGGAGATTGTTGGCAAGAGATACTATGTGGCTTCATAAGTGTTGTCATTGATGGCAACAAAGTCTATCCTACACATCTACAATACATAGTATGCCTATACTGGAAGTTAGATTGAAGATTATTTTGGTCTGATGAATAAGAATAGAGTATGTAACAAGTTCTGACAATCAGGTCCGGATCTCTCAGATGGTGTAACTCAGTGAGTTGCGGACTTGGAAAAGTCAAGAGGGGTATCATGACTACTGTATTCCAGAGATTTAGCCTCTGGTGATAAAGCAAGAAAAAGATATGAGCATTTGAGTGTCGGGTTCCAGTCAGGCAGAGCAGACAGAGGAAGAACTGACCGACAAAGTATCAGACTTCAATCTGGATGAGTAAAAGGTGTTGATCAAGCAATTTGTGGGATTATACATTGTTGACCGACATGATTAATGACTTCTATGCTTAAGCTTTTGATACGCATCACAAATCAAGCATGGATTCAGCTGACAAATTAATAACTTCCAAATATCTTGAGTGTTCCTACTGCCAACTAGAAAGTTGATGGAAATCCTTGATGCAGATATATATACCAGATGGATTCCAGCATGTGTGTGTTGAAGATGAAAAAGTAATAAGGTGTGAAGAAAAGCAGGGATAAGTGTGAGAATAGCAATTCAAGTCTGGTATGTGATTGAATAACAACATAGAATAGAGAAAGGATGAAGTGCATCAGATCAGTATATTGTGCCTAACCAGAACTGAACTCTTGCATTTGTAGATGCTTCTCATCAATTCAAACACTTGATTATCTTTTGTAAGTTCTTGTAGCTAGTGTGCCTCTTGTGAGCAGTGTGCTTGGGTAGTGAGCCCTAATTAGCAAGTGCCATTTTGTACTCCTTTATTCTTTTAAACAGAGAATACAATCTTGGGTTAGTCACCCCGTGATTTTTCCCTTAACAGGGTTTCCACGTAAAAATCCTTATGTTATGTGTGTTGATTTTATTTTTATTCTTATGATTACATATGCTTTCATGTTTTGATATAACACTAAATATTGAGATAACAAAATTAAGAAAATTTTGAGATAACTGATTCACTCCCCCTCTCAGTTATCTGCCTTGCTTTCAACAACCACAACACAGTGATTTACGTGGGGAAAACCCATTCAGGAGAAAAACCCCATACTCCAAAAGCTGCTTAATATATTATTCATAAATCACAAAGATTACAATATATTTGCAAAGAAAGCTTCTCATAGGAGTATCACCACCAGAGATCTAGAGACAACACGACCACTATCAGATTCTCAGAATACATCATGATACTGTAGTTGTAATACAACACCCTCATAAAATACGGTTACCTTCCAGGGCAAGACAAGCCAACAAAATATCTACCATCAGATCAAAAACCTAATAATGAACGGTCCAGATTTACAATATATCATTAATTTAATGTATGTCAACCATTTAATAGTTTTTTTTAACAAAAAAATGTTAACACGCATCCCACTCCACCCCATGCTCCCATTGTTTATTACACCTATCGATGTAACTAGGAAATATATATAAATATATATATCCTATCAACAATAAACCTTATATAATTGTAAGGTTGAGACACATTTTCCCAACACAAAGGAGGTATGGGTGGTTTGCGGAAGTGAAAATTCACCAATAAAGCAAGGAAGAAGACCAAGAAGCCTGAAGAGCAAAAGAAAGAAATAGTTCTCAAAGTGGGTATTTTTTCGATAAGGCAAAAGGCAAAGATAGAAAAAGTAGAGATAAAGAAAAGAAAGAAGCCAAGTTTGCTAGATGAAAATTTTGTCAATAAGGCAAAATAAAGTGAAAATCAATGTAAAATTAAAGCATATAACATAACGTAGTGCTTTAAAATATTTTAAAGTAAGTTTAAAATATTTTAAAGTGTTGTAAAAGCTTGAAGGATATAATTCTATGCATCATGCCACTATTTCAGTAGGAATTTAATACCTGAAGTACAAAAGATGTAGAAAGGTCAGAATCAGGTGGTTGAAATAGTTAAAAGCTTCAATGTGATTGTACAAAGAAGGGACAAAATGGACTTTGTTGGTAGATAGAAGGATTTTATACCTTCATTCCTAAATGTGCCTGACACCCCTGCATGTGGGCAATCTTCTTCTGCAAAGTTGCAGGACTGTCAGAGCATGGTCACCATTCTAAATTTGAAGGTTCTGACAGGGCCTCTGGACCAAAATTGAATGCATCATGGGCACTTGGGTAGGGTAGTTGGTTGATTTTCAATGTCTATTGCTGCAAATAGATTCAAAATGCTATATATACATGAAAAAATATATAAATAATGTTAGTTATTCTTTTGGGTCATTACGTGGGTGGAGTTTATTGCAAATCACAGGCCTTGTAATGCAATTGCAAGAACCAATAGAATTTGATGTATTGTACCTACATCTAGGCCTTTAATGTCTTCTAGTATGGTTCACCAATGAATGTAATTGATTATTTTGTCTTTCCCCTCTATAGAAAATTGTTCTAGTTCTATAATGGCTTTCTAGCCTTCATGATCAATACAAACTATCATTTTGCCTCTTTGTGACTTTACACTATGTTTATTTGAGAATTGTATGCTGGTATTGTGGGCAAAATGGTCCCTTTTGTAGTTTTAGTTTTCTATCCAAACCTATGTGATGGTTTACTTGAGCCTATGTGAGTTTTTTGTAGTTTTGAGGTCATTGTTGTGCTAATTTAGACACAACTGAACACATTTACAAATCTAGTGCATCACCCCTTTCAATTCTAGTATTTCTTCTTCCCCTTTTCCTTGTGAGTAGCATTAGATTTATCTTGAATTCTCTAGACCTTAAGTCCAGAAAGAGGAACCAGCCTTCTCTGGAGGTTTGGTCTCAACTGCAAGGTCCCATACCTTCAGACCAATTCCATGTTACTCTAAAATTATTTGAACTATCAAAGTTTCAACAAAAGAGTACAATTTTAGGTGATAATAGTACCACAAGTAGTCATAAGTGATGTAATAGTGGAGGATGGAAAGTTCATGCTTGAAAAGGTTGACACTTTCATGAATGTCTAAGATGCATTAATGAAACCTATGAGAAAAAAGTGTGGTGAGTCTATGGGCCTCTTATCCCCTAGTTGTTATTTTGTTTCTTGCACAACATACCCTCATTTCTTGATAGAAAACATGGGACCCCTTTTTGTGAGTACCCTAAGTTTAGTCTATCACCAATTTGCTTACTTTCATGGTCTTAGTTTTGAATCTCATTTTAGTCAGGAGGATAACTTATTTGTCTTGGGGAAGGTATGGGTTCTAAGTTTTCACATATGACTCAAGTGTATAGATCCATTATATTATTTGACTTGATTTCGTGATCTATCTTTTGTATTGTAGGCTAGTATAACCTTTATCTTAGATGGTTCTTGCTTGGTTGATATTATTCTTGACCCTCTTGGTGAGATTTTTCCTAATGATTCTAGGATATTCTTTTTTTTTATGGTCCTAATTACATTTTGGTACTCCTAGTTGCTATGTCTCTATTAATGGCAATCTTTATGTGATCCTTTGCATCACTATTATAATGTATGACCTTTATTTTGGAAATACCTAGTGTCCATAACTCATAGTGAAATTTATTTTTATAGAATGAGAAAGAGTTCATGGGTGAACAGTCTTTCTTTTAAATTTTGGTACTACATGGCTCCCTATCATTGATAGTGTGCACTTTGGTGCTAGTGGCTAATCTTGATTGAGCAATTTGAATTTCTTCACTAAGAACTATCTATCAAGATCTCCCTCATCACATCATCAACCATTGGATTGGTTGTTAGTAGTGAGAACTTTATGTTATAAGTCATTGTTACCTTTGAGTCTAAAGTTGATGGCTAGAGTATATAGAGCATTATGTTCATACCTACAATCTTGTAATGTGATATGTGGCATTATGTGTTAGTACGTTGACCTATCAATGATGAGCACATAAGCAAAAGAGAATAGTTTAATATACTATGGAATATACTGACCTATGCAAGAGTGTCACTTAAGCCTTCCATGACAACAACTAAGCATGTTACCCTTACCAACACACATTTATAGTGTATAGTCAACCCCACCCTCACCATGTGGTGAACTCTTATTGGTGGCACATGAAAAGCACTTAACAACCAATCTTCTAAATTGTTGGCCTTAACTAGGTGTTGTGCACTACAATTAAGGATTTAACCTTGATAGTTAATGCTTTCCACTAAGATTAAGGAGCCAAATGGCAAAACTAATTCATAGCACACAAGTCATGGTCAATAACCAATCCTTACGAGTGCACAAGTTTATTGGGTTGCATGTGCCAGCCATCAAATCCTTTCTCAATTCTTGTCTACCACATGATTTCCTTTTATGTTATGAAATGTGTCTCAACCTTGCATCTAATGTTAATATTACAAACAGTGTGATTTTCAAGTTAAAAAATAGAAAAAAAAACTCAATTTCTAGGCTATAGAGTTGGTTTTTGGCCAAAATAAAAGTTTTGTGTTGTTCAAAAGTAGTTCCTAGGTGCCTGTCACATGGATCTCTTCAATCTCTACAATTTTAAAAAAATAGTTGCAATCAACCTCCTGAATCAAAAGTTATGGCCTCTAGAAGTTGGGCCTCCTACATTGGAAATGTAAAAACATCTAAGACACATAAAAGAGTTGTATAAGGGAGTTACACTTGTTGACCAAAATTTCATAAGGTATCTTTGGATGCGGATAATGGATCCAAAATGGGATGCCAATTTGGTGAGTGGATTATAACAAAGTTATGACGGGTGGAAGGAACATGCTATTTTTAGCTTGTGCACTTATCTTGGAATTTGGGTGTTGGATTTCTAACTAAGGATTTGGGTGCCACTATTTTGGGAGGTTTTAGGTCATTGTTTTCTAATTACCATTTGATGGTTTTATGTATTGTATATCCTATTTATTGGGTGCTTGAGATGGAGGTTTGATAGTAGGTTTTGTAGATATTGCCATGCTTTTGGAATTCCTCTAGATCTCTAGTTGGTTATACTCCTGTGAAGGCTTTCTCTACAAGTGTATTGTAACTATTTTGTTTACTTAATAATACATTGAGCTACTTTGGAGTGTGGAGTTTTTCTCTCAAAAGGGTTTTCCCCATGTACACCTATGTTATGGAATATTGTTTATTTTATGTTTATATGTGTTTCTACTTTCTATAATTGTTAAAAGATTTAAAAAATTTACACAACACTCTCCTTAGAAGTTTAGTGTAGGCAGAATTTTCATGTACCTTGCTTCCTTTCATTTTAGTTTCCCATGCTTTAGGATCTATTCACTTAGTACTAAATTTAGGATAAAATTGATGGTTTTGTAAATGATAGCCATGTGCATGTCTTAAGCCTCTTCACCCTATCATGCATAGAGTCACATGTTGATAGGGATTTTGGCCACCATGCCCTAATATGGATCAACACAAATATGTCTATCTAGCCTTATTGGATCATTCCTTTGCATACAAACATCCAAGCATTATAGACACATTATTATGTGCTTACTTTTCCACCTTTGTACTTTTTTAACATGGGAGGATTACATGTCAAGAATTACAAAGATTGAAATTTCAAACCATGGGTACAGAAATATTGCAAGAAACAACTAGATTCAATTGAAATGAAGAGCCTAGGGCATTACTGGGCTCTAGGATTAATACTGCAATGTATATACAATCATTTTGAGGAACATGTACAATCCAGAAAAAGATCTTATAATGAAAGTAATGTTTGAGTATTGAGGAAATCTAGAGCTTTTTATGCAAATTGGGCATTAAGAAACTTGTATTATTTACACAAGATATGATGATTTTTTGTATTCATTTGCTTATTTTGTCATATGATCAATATAGGAATAGATCATATGTTTGAATATTCTTAATTATTATAGGTTGTATCACTAGATTTCAATAAAACATTATTAAAACCTATAGGAATTGTGTTGGACTATGTCTATATGATAGCTAGAAATTTGTCAGAAGGAATTAGAGATGCACAACCACCAAGAAATTCTCAAAGACTACAAGACACAAAGGCTATAGTTATTATTACAACAAAGGGAAATGATTTGTCTTGAGAATAAAGAAGATATCTAAGAACCATGTAGATTTCAAGGAACACAATTCAAGAAGAATTCCAAGATGTTCTTGTAAAAGGGAGCAGTGAATTTAGACTTGTTTAACTTAAGATTACATCTAATCCACCTTACATGATAAGACTAGAAGATTTAATGTTTTATGTTTTTCTCTAGTTTGTTGTTTTGAATAACAAATAACATAAACTAACTAGCCATATCTATGAATTTTCCCTCCTATTAAACTATGTTTAAATAATAATGAAAGAGAGAGATGGGTATGAAAACTATGAATAACTAAAAATTGAAACATAAAAATGGAAAATAGAATTCAGAAGTAGAAATAACAATAGAGGGGAACCTAGAAAATAGCCTGTGCATCTCACTAGTCAGGACATTACCATAGCATGTTGTCATCCTGTCTATATGTTGTCATCCAAACCAAGTGCAAAACATAATTCTCCATACATATTTCCAAATTTTATGCACACAGAGATGCAATAGTACAAGACAATAATTACTAGATACTTCCATGAATGGACATAATGAAATATAAGGGTTTAGAGCAATGATTTTGATTACAATAAAGGAACAAAATAGAATGACAAGGTGAAGGATGAAAGGAAGAAAACACTTCGTACATAAATACTTGCAAGAAAACCTACAGCTAAAACCAAGAGGGAAGGTTGGCGTTGCTTAGGAGCTTTCCAAGAATGGTCAAGCCCCTATTTTGGTCTTTCAACCTCCATAGGTAGCCAATTATATAAGGGAAATAGGAATGTGTTTGTGCTTAGCTAATGTGCATCTAATACTAAGAACAATGCTGAAATAAAATCTATAAGTATTAAATCCTAGGTATACAAAGATCAATACCCTAGTCTGTGAGGATGTAAATGGAGTTGAAAGCCTCTAAGTGCCAACAAAGAAGTTACAACACAAAGAGAAGTTGCTATAACAATAGTGAAATTAAAATAAGACAAGATCTTCAAACAATATCACCTGCAACATGAAAAGGTAGATGATAGGTACCAAGATCACAAACATAAGTCCTCAACCATTGAATAACCAAAGAAGACTAAAGTTGGAAGTGTGTAGCTACTACTCAAAAGCTCAAGAATGCTAAAATCCTTTAGAGATTTGATGGAATGCAAGAGATTGCTTGATGGAGAGTCTAGACTTCTTAGTTGATTTAAAAGATTGAGTTGAGAGAGAAGATGAAGGGTCATGGAATGTAAATTGCTTTCTCAAATTCACCTAACAGATCTCTAGGTAGTTACATTCACATATCCTTACATAGAAAGGTGGCAAAAATGAGGAAAATGATTATTGTACAACTATAAAGTTAGTGGATGCTAGTGCATTGCATGGACTTCCACACATTGTGCTACCATCCAAAATATTGTATGACTAGAAAGAGGTCAAAATGATAGAAGAACAGTGGGTTAACACATAAAACATAATCACGAAGGTAGGAAAGATATTTATGTTCAAAAATATAAGGCTTATGTTGGCACCAAGAATGGAACAAAAGGCTAGGATAGGGCCAAATGAACCTAAAAACATGCTACAATCTACGAATGTTAAACTAAGGTTAATTTACAATACCAAAATTGTAGGGTATGCAATTTTTATCTTACATTTTTCCCCCACTTCAGCAAGGTTTGTGACATTAGGTGATGAACTATGATAAATTACTAAAAAGAAATAACTGAAAGAAAATAAAATTTTAAGGATCATAGGAAATCTCCAAATGAGAAAACATACCCCCAAAATAATATAACACCTACAAAATAAAGGCATTAGAAAAATATAACTTGTAAAATGAGAAATATTAGCAAATCATATATAATCTAATACACACACAAAACATACACAAGCAAGAACAAGAGAAACACACAAGAAACATATGAAGATACAAAGAAGAAAAAGAAAAATCAAGAATTTTCTAGCATACTTTGTTGGTACAAAATTGAAAGGCATAACCAAAAATGCTCTATTGTAGGGAAAATGCAGGGTATGGTTCAAGGTCCAATGTACTATGTTGTTAGGAATTGTTGCTTCCCAAAATAGCCAAGGCAAAACCCTAGAGTATTTCCTAATTTCCTAGGTCAGGGGTGCCATCAAGGAGACAAGAAAGGGGCTCATCAATAGGTTGAGGATGATTAAGGGCCAATTGTTAGGACTGGGTAATCTCTTCTCTTTAAGCTCAACTAAACTTAGGAGGGTGATCCTAAAGGTATCCCTCAATACAGATTGATTGCAACACAATATATGAAATGGTAACACAACAATAGTACCTAGATTGTTTTGATCCCACAATACTATGTCCCACTTTTTGGCCATAGTGGGATATTGAAATCAACATTTTTAACCAAATCTTCATTTTCTAACACCTATAGCAGCTAAACCATTAACAATTCAAAGATGATGCAAACTAGTGATTTGTGAGATTTTGTGTGTAGATTCTAAATATATGTTTTTTAAAAATTTAGAAATAAATTGTGAATTTTTTTATGTAATTTTTAATAACTTGTTTTTTATAGTAAACAACATTTTAAAAAGTGACATTTATGTCGTAATGCATAACTTTATTTTATAGAAAAAAACTCTAATTTTTAAAATATAGATTTGTAACACCAATATCTAGGGCATGCATATTTTTTCATAATTGTTTGTTGCATATTTTTTTAATTAAGTCTTGAAGTGAGATTAATTATAATTTGGACACAGGTTTATGTCGTAACACATAACTTGTTTTGTATGTATCAAAATTTAATTTTCTTTTTTTTGTTGAAACAAGGACATTAATACCTAGGGTAGAGATATTTTTTAGAATTTTTTATCTATTTTTTATTTTTCCACTCAAGTTTGGAATAGAGACCTTGTTGTTTGGTGAAAAACTTATGCTTACTAGAAAATAGAAAATAAATATAATAATCAAATTAAATTATTAAAGATTATACTTTTTGGAAACTATATACAAAGGGCTACATAATTAAAAATATAATTTATAAATGATTTCATTTGACCCCCTCAAAAGGTGAAGTAAAGTTATTTTTTATCAGCATTTTGATAGGTGCAGAGGAGACTCCATCGAGGGTTTAATTTAAGACTAGGAGGGTTCTATCCAAGGGGGTTTTATCTAACCCATTTCAATTAAACCCCTTTAGATGGAACCCCTCAAGGCTTAAATCATTATTTTTTCTAAAAAATATGTGATTTTAGGAAAAAATTAGGATGTCCCATAAGTGGGACACAGTATTGTGGGACAGGATCAAAAGCTAACCTACTACACTAAAAACCTCTCATAAATTTGATGAGGGCATCTTTGAAGAAATATAAGATGGAGGTATGCATATTTGGTTCAATAGGGTTGGAACTTGGTTGGTGTGCTAAAGTTATTACCTGGTTAAAGTGTAGAACCAAGAGATGCATATGTATTAGGACCTATTTCTATTTCATAGTTGAAAGATATTGTTCATTTTAAAGAGTGTGGGTGATCAAACACTTCCCAAATTGGTGTCTATCTAGTTGGCTATAGAGTCTTTAGTTTATCAAAGGAAACAAACAATAGAGAGAAATATGAGGTCTTTCTGAATATTTTTTTGATCATTGTACTCCTGAAGAACTAGACCTAGCATTTTTTGAAACCCTACAAATCTTTTTCACTCCTAGCGCCTAGAAACTACAAGAATCATCCCCCTCTATTCACATTGTTTGCCAAGGATATATAATGTTTCCCTTTGTGTGTTGTAATTTGGGTGGGAATCCACCCAACTACTCCATGTATAATTCTTACCTAATTGCAATCAATACCTAGCTACCTACATTTCCTTCATACTAAACATTAATGGCATCCCCAAGAACTAGGCAAGCATTTAAACACATTAAAACACGTCCAGGCATTAAAATAAACCTTATCAAAGATTGCAAGGCCTTTTGAACTCTTATGTCAGTGTTTTATTGATTTTAAGACCCTTTGAACTCACCAACTCCCCTTTGCACATTGCTTTTCCTTTTATTTTCCTAATGTGTCAACAAATTGATGAGTTCATGTACCATTGGACTTACCGACAAGCCTCCATTGTTCCTTGTTATTTTCTCCCGACTTCACCAATCTTTGTTCTTTCTTCATTTCCTTGTTGTATTTCATTCTCCTTCAGTATTTTTTGTCAACTTATCAGTGATATAATGTCCCATGGAACCTTTATTGGTAGGTTCAAAGATCCTTGAACGTACTGACATGTCAACAAGCATTGCATTCTTCCTTTTGTTTCACACTTTTCGTGAGTTCAAGCAACTTTGAACTCACCAACATCCCTTTCACTTGCCTTATTTTATTTCTTCCCATTGATTATTTTTCATTTCATCTACTATGCCTCACCTGTCATAATTTCAGTGATTTCAAGCTCAGTTGAACTTACCTAAATTCATTCACTTTTGCTCCTTAGCGGCATTTCATAACTTCTCTGCACTAGTAAACTTGTCGACAAGTTCAAGGCTAGTTGAACTCACTGAAATACTTCATTCTTCAACTCTCCTTCACAATTTTAGTAATTTCAAGCATTATTGAACTTGCTGAAATCCCTCAACTCCTCCTTGTTGGTATTTCACACTTTGGACAACTAGATGAACCTATCAGTGAGTACACACACTATTGAACTCACCAAAATCCCTATAAAGTTGGTCCTCCCTTGATGTATTTCACAATTTTAGTAAATTCAAGGCCCATAGACTTTTCTGAAATTTTCAACTAGGGGCAAAAAATGTGACAAAGGCCAATACTTAACCATTTTTGAGATTTTTAAAATTTTCAAGGACATGGTGGAGATTTAGGAATGATGAGATGGGCCAAGAGGCACAAGTAAAACTCTTAATAATAAAAAATGCATGCACATGGTGGGAAACATATGTTTTGTAGGGCTACACATAGACTCTCACAAAGATTAGCACAGGGGCTGACACTAGCTCTAGTTGGGGACATGTGTCTAATAGGAAGAATGAGAATCCAAATGACTCTCTTGGGAGAAGACCACAAAAAATAGGGATGGGGCAAAAACACAAATGTATTTACACAAGGACAAAACACGAAAGGGAAAATATACAAGTCAAAAAGTGTACCTCACTACTCAAGAGAAATAATGGTTTAGATGCTAGCAATGAATTGGTAGATCTACCACTTCTCCATCCAAGCTCTTGAGGTTGAATGTGTCTCAGTTGCACCTTTCCATTATCTGATATAGACCAACCCATAAGGCTTCAAACTTTCCATGTTTTCTCTTGGATTTTGACCTAGATTTCCACATGAGGACAAGGTCACCAACTTTAAAGCATCTCTGAACTACCCTCTTGTTAAATAAATGTTTAACCTTTTACTACTATAGGAAATTTCTTTCATGTGCAGCCCTCCTAGCCTCATCAATCTCAATTAATTCATGTATCCTCAAGGAGATAGCATCATCCTCACTTTCTTTAGTTTGTTGCAGTAACTTGTACACGAGTAATTCAAGGGTGACTGGCATTTTAGCTTCAATTCCATACACCAACTCAAATGGAGTCCTACCAATACACTTCTTGAATGTTATCCTATCATCCCAAACTACATATTTTAATTTATCATCTCATCTCTTCTTATTCACATCCAAAGTTCCTTTTATCATATTCATTAGGATCTTGTTGTTGGATTCAGCTTGTCGATTGCTTTGGGGATGGTAAGGAGATGAGTGGATTAGATTAATCCCATACTTTGAACACATATTCATATATCCTAGGATCTAAAACACATGGTATTAACAACAAAAGTCTTATATGGCATACCAAACCTAGTTATGATGTTGTTTGTTAAGAACTCTACTACCACCTTTGATGTAGCATTGTCGGTTTGAATAGCCCCAATCCACTTGGTGAAGTAGTTGGTTTCCATAAGAATCCACTTGTATCCATAACTATATTTTTATTGAATTTATCCTATGAAATTAATCCCCCATTGCTAAAATGGAGCTTCAACTATGATTGTCATGAGAGGGAGGGTGCCTGCAAACTTTAACTTGAAAATCTCTAGCATGCATCACATCTTCTAAATTTTCTAGCAAAATCCTTAAATAGAGTTGGCCACCAATATCCTACTCTAATTATCTTATGTTTTGTGGTTTTAGCATTAAAATATCCTCCACAAATGCCTTGATGACATTCTTCAATTACTCTTGTGGACTGATTTTGATCCAAGCACTTGAGCAATAGCCCCTCATGATTTCTCCATATGAACTCATTTTCAATCAACACATACCTTTGGGACTAAAATTTGAGTTTACTTTGCTAATTTTCATTCATCCCTGGAAGGAAACACATGTTCCTTGTTAGGACTTGTATTTTCAGCTTTTTAGGTGGTTTTGTTATGAAAATTTTATATCCTAAAATCTTTGCTTCATTTTTGCCTTACAGGTTTAGGGTTTATGTCTATTTCATTGTTGACCTTTTCAGTCAGTTCCAAAGTTTTAAGTCACAATGTTATGTCTCTCTAGTCACTGTGATTATCGGCCCCTTTTGTTCCCTTATCGACTAAGTCCATGGACGAGTTTGTTTAAAAGAATTTTTATTCTCCCCATTGCCCGTGTTTATGGTCCCCACTCATTTCCTCATCATGTGCTACGTGTCATGCTATGGTCACGTTGCTTTCATTCCTCGCATCACACTTCTTTTATGTATCAACTTTTAATTTTGCAGATGTAAGATTTTTCACCACGTGGACATGCGTGTGCTCACTCAGAATCCCTTTCTAGCTTGGCAATTTTCTATTGGTGTTGTGGAGGTGGCTTCTCACTACATTTAGAAGGTGTTCCAACCTATCTATAGTGCTAGGTTGCATTTCATTGTCATGTGTCATTGTTAGGATGTAAGTATTTCTGATGTAGTGTAGTGGGCTAGCTTTTCTATGTGGCAATATTTTATTTGCCTTGCAAACTTTTCCTCCATTTCAATTTTTGGAGGCAACCATAGGATGGGAATGCAATGATGTGCCATGCCACCACATGTCCCCATAGTACGAAAGCTCTACATCGTAGTACATATGGTACGAAGAATTCAGGGTCTGGTGGGCCCCCTATTTCTCACTTATTCATCCATATTGTGTAGGTGTCATTTCTAGATGCCATCATAGGGGATTTTAATGATGCATTTTTAGTAAGTAAATTTTATTGATCCTTGCAAAGAAGCACCATTTGCTGATCACATTGGTTCCTAGCATGATCAATGACCTTCATTCAAATTCAAGATGGACTAGTGGGTGGCATATAGATCTAGCTTGTTTGAGCTTTTAATGTAGATATGATGATTGTTTCTCATCACACAAGGTCCTCTTAAATCTTCACCAGCAATTAATGGTTTGATATGATGTCTGGGAGCTATTGTATTTCCTTCACTTTCCTTGAAGAATGTTTTTACTGTCATGGCAACAACTGGTGGGAAATTGAGATTTCGCGATGTAGTTTATATGCCTAATCAAATCAAACTTGAAATGTTCTTGTAAAGTGTAGCATGGAAGATGGCAGTATTGCTAAATTTGGTTCAAGTTCTCTCATTGAAGAAACCAAGGATTAGTGGACATCAGTTTGTTCATAAAGGATCGTTATAGTTTGGCGGGCTGACTAGGGATGTCTTTGAAAATGAATGCATGATTACATATTGTTATCATTTCTTGTGGCGTCAGTAGAATTAATTGGATTGCTTGGGAGTGATCTACATATCAGAGGATGAGCATTGACATTTTGATGGCACACTTCATAGTAATGGTTCATTTATGGAAGCACGAAATGTTTTGTTTTCTATGTCTTGCATGTTCATTCTTTCTTTTGGGCTATTTAAGTATTGGATGTGTTGTGATTCAACACCTATCTTTTTCAATTCTTTATGTTGTGCCTGTGAATTTTTGGAGATATACCTCTGTGTGTACGAGATGCCATTGTTATCCTGGCTCCTGTTATGCAACTTTCAAGATAAAAGGAATAGAGTTACCTTTTTTAGTCTTGGGTGGGTCTAGAAATTAGTTCTCTTTGTCCTTATATCCATTCTAGATAGGATGGACCTTGTACTATTTTGGCAGATAGGGTTTATTGCTTGATGCAGTATCTTGTTGGGTTCTTCCCTCTCGACCTCGCATAACCTAGATTATGTTTGGCTTAGGTCTTGATGTGGAGTCCCTACGAATGCCTGCATCTGTTTGGAGTAGGGTGGTGGAGGTTGCCGTGTTAAAGTGACAAACTTCTTTGACTCTATAAATAAAAGTTGAATGAACAACAAATAATCTTTTCAGCTTTCTTGTTGCAGCAGCAACTGCAACAACCATTTTCATTTTTGGCAAGCAGCATCTAGTTCGTGTGGTGACCCTCAAACTATCTAACCACCTGGGCTGAGCAATCATAACAAGAGAAGGTGGGTGGCAATTTCTTGAACATGTTCCAGGTTGTTCCAACTAATCGTGCTCTTGGCATTTTAGGGATTAATCAAATTGGGCTATGTGTCAATCATCTAGAAAATTGTAAGAGGCACCTTTGCTCTATAAAAGGGATGCGCTCAATTTTCTTTAGAGGAGAAAATTTTTGGGAAATTTTTAGGAGGTCTTAGGCTTCTTTCTATTGCCTATGTTTGGATATATAGAGGTCTTTATCCACGAAGTCATCATTTCATTATTTTCTCTATTATTGATTTGTAATGAAAGAATGCAAGTTATGTATGCATTTCATCTCCAACAACTTTTTATACTTAATTTTAAGAAATCAATGAATCAAGGATTTGTTATCTTTTTTTTGATACATTTTCTATCATGTGTTATTGTTGTATGTTACATATATCTCAAGCAAAATAGAATAAGTGTTTTCATACATGGTAATGTTTTTATTTACAGTCAGAATGGATAATTAAGAATGAAATGAATATCATTTCCATCATTACAATCAGTGTCATTACATGGATACTGAATCAATTTGCAAGGTAAATTGGTTTTTAATTTTAGGGTAACATTATTGTGAAGGCTTAGCATTGTATCGACTCTGTTATCCCATATTAGGCACCGGTCCTTAAGTCAAAATTTTCTTACAGTAGACATTTCAAAATGATAAATCTTAAGCCATTTATGTAAGTTATTTGTAATTATTTTCAGACTTCATATAAGGGTTATAATGGAGACAAGGAGTGGAATAGTGATGGGTGTACTTATGAAAATCCTTTTCCATTTGTATGAAGTTCAATATCTCCTAGGCACGGTGATATAATTGTGGTTGATATTCATGTTTCAATGTAATTAAGGGTAACCCCCCTAGGTCTTGCAAAACCTAAAGGGCAGAGGAGAATAAATGTGAATTTATCTCATGTTCGTTGGCCAAGCTTCACTCAATTTTAATCATAAAGGTTTCCTAACTTTTAGAAATTGGTGGGTACAATTTGGAGAACCAACATTCCCCAAATAGAAGATGACATCTTTATATCATGGGTTATTTATTAGATGACAAGGGCTAGCAACAGTATCTAAACTTGTTTCATTTACCTCTGTTGCTTCTAAGTTTGTATCTGCCATCAGCCTAGCCAAGCCTTGACCCCTAACTAATTTGGTGACCTACAACTCTATATCATATTCTTGGATCATGTTGATCCATCTATATCTTCTTCTTGAGGCTTCTCTCTATGTGAATATGTCTTTATAGCTATATCTGGCATGTAGGTGATAGTCTTTGCACCCATAAGATATGGTATGAAGTTTTTAATAGCATTGACTAAGGCATAGGCATATTTTTTCATTGTTGAATATTTCAGTTCAACAACTTTTAATGATTTACTAAAAAATACAACAGACTGCTCATACCCATCCTTGTTTTTCTAAAGTAGAACAAAAGCTAGGTCTAAAATGAGGCAAAAGAAAAGAGCTAAAAAGGCTTAGAGTAATCTAGGATTATCAAGATCAAAGCATCTTTGAGAGTCTCCTTTATGTCCACAAATGCAGTAGCTGGTTCTTCGCTCCATGTGATTGATTGCCTTTTTTTCAACATCTTCGATATAGATTTGTTCTTCTCAACAAAGTTGGGAACAAATATTCACACAAAGTTCATATGCCCAAAGAAAGACTTGATAGCCTTAAATGATTTGGGTTGAGGGATGAGGTCAATCACCTTTACTCTATTGGGATCTATCCTCACCCCATCCTTTGATACAATATGTCCCAGTAGCTTTCCATATTCAACCCAAAACATACATTTTTAAGGATTTAGAGAAATCTCATAGTCAAGGAAACTCTCAAATATTAGTTCTAGTTGTTTGCAATAATATTTTCTTTGTTTAGAGAATGCAGTTAGATCATTTTGGTAAACTACCATGATCTCATCTATGAGGCCTACAGAGGCAACATCCATTGCTCTTTGAAATGTTAAACCTACATTATTCAAACCAAATGGCATTCTCACATATACAAAAGTGCCAAGGAGTGGTAAATATTATTTTGTATTATTTCGACTCATTGACTATCACTTGGTTATAGCCTAAGAATCCATCCATCATGGACATTAATTCTAATCCAATCACCCTTTGCAATAAATAGTCCATGCTTGGGAGAGTATAGTTATCTTTGAGAGATTTGTTATTCATGTTTCTAAAATCTACACATAATCTTATCTCTACATTCTTCTTTCTCATAGGGACAAGATTAGATACTCACTTTGAATGCTAGATAAGTTTTATTATACCTCCTTTCAACTTTTCTAATTCATTTTGCATTTGAGGACCAAGAGTAGGGTTGATTGGTCTATGCTTTTGTCTAAAAGGATTTGAATCAAGATGGAGAGGAATGGTATGTTGAAATAAGTCTTCTCTATAATCTTTGAGTTCGTCATATGACCATTCAAAATAATTTGTGAACTTCTTAGACAATGCAATCATCATTTGTCTTTCATTTGGTTTCAACCTCTTACCAATATAAATCATTTTGGGGGCAGCTTTAGTCCCCAAATTTACACCCTCAACATTATCTTCCTTAGCTGGCTTGCCTTTATTTCTATAGCAATCTGCACTACCAAACATTCTTTCCAATGTTACTATCCCTTTTGGAATTGTGTTTGTCTTCAGTTATACCACCTCATTACCAAACAAGGTATCTTTGCCATCCTCAATTTCCACCATAGGCTGCCAATCTATTAACTAATTGTCAAATTCATCCATGAAATTCAAAAACCTATATATTTGATCATTGTTGTCAAACACTTGCCAACTATAAATGTTGTCAGGTACAATAGGTCTGGTAAGAATCTTAAAAACATACTAAGAATGAGAAGAGGCCAATTATATATTAAATTTTTAAGATACAACAACCAAAGCATGTGTCTCTATATTTTCAAACCTTTCAATCCATTCAATGTTAATAGAATCAAATAACTCAAATCTACCCCACACTACATTCTTATATGCTCTCAACCTTTTATCCTTGGTTTTGTAAACATCCTTAACCTATTGCACAACTAATTCATAATCTCTATGGATTCTCAAACATTTAATTCCATGCCTATGAGCAATATTCAAGCCCAACATAAGAGATTCATATTCAACAATATTATTCATGCATTGGAAATCAAGCTTGAAGAACAGTACAAAATGTTCCCCATTTGTTGATATCAAAACAATGTCTGCAGTACCTGAACCATCTCTAGAGCATGCAGCATCAAAGCACATTGTCTATAAATAAGTCATATCATGATTAGGGGTAACACAATGGGAAGAGACAACATCAATATTATGATCATTGACAAGGGGTCGTTGGACCTTGTACTTTAATTGAAATATATCAGTTTATTGACCAGGTTGTGTCCAAGGCTATATGCAACAGGAGGTTCAAGTATCTCATTTTAGTAGCAATTTTCTAATGTTCCTTTCTTATATGAGATTTACAAACAAATTCTAAAGTAGAAAGCATGGAAATTTATGCTAATAAAAAATCTGAGATAATAACTAAAAATTATCAACATCCTATACTAAAGAAAATTGATGAAACTAATCTATGAAAGCATGAGAAAAACAAGAACTAGACTATACTTTAGAATTTTTATGAAACTACAGAAATTTAAACCATAGAAGAACTCTGAAACTTCTCTATCACTAAACAGTGAGAAGAAGCTTTAGAACTCCAGAATATTTTAATCAACACTTATGGAATTTGAACTATAAATGAGTTCTAAAGTTCACTTGAACAATAATCACAACACGAATCCTTTAGGTTATCATAGACTAACTACCACATTTTTTAAAAAGTTTTGTAACATTAATAATGACAATATCACATTCACATTACATCAAAACAAATACTTATCTATCTCCTCTCTGTTCGAGTGGCTAGCTCTCTAGAATATTTGAACTACATTAAATAATATCAAATAGTAACAACACAAATCCATTCCCATCTTGCATGAACATGTATGCAGAAAACTTATTGACTTTAAGAAAAACTCAGAGCATTCTATTATCATTGTATATCTTCAAATAAAGCATGAGGTTTTTATATATACTACATATCTAGAAATCTAGGGTGGCTTATCATTGCTGCTTAAGAAGTCTTATAACAAAAAACATAACAAACTACCTTTAAGAGTATGATCTATAGTGAAATAAAAGAGGCTCTGAGTGGAAGCTTAAATGTATTTGATGAAATAATAGAAAATATAGAGAATTTTATATGAACAGAGAAGCATAAAGTAACTGAAGTCTTCAACTACTAGTTTCCTTCATTCCTGGTACTTCTAGTAATGCCCATTCACCCCTGTTAAAATTTGTTCTCTTTTATATGTCTATTGTGCCATGACCAAACATTGCCCAAGAAGTGGGAGTTTGTTCCAGATATATGTCTAATTCGAATAGAGTTCATTGGGATGTAGTTAAAAGAGGCTTTAGATATTTTTGGGTTACCTTAGAGTATTCCTTGTGTCATCATGGTAATTTGATAGGAGACATGCATTCCCTTGATATTCATGGTTATGTGGATTTAGACTAGGTAGGTGATGTTGATAGCAGATGATCCACCAGTGCTTATGTGATTACTTTATTTGGTGGTGCAATTAGTTGGATGAATAAGTGACATGTTGTGGTTGCTTTGTCCACTACTAAACTTGAGTATATGGCAACTACTTATGCTTGTAAAGAAACCATTTGGCTTAAGAGACTATGTTTAGATATCAAAATAAATAAAAGGTGTAGTGACAGTTAATTGTGACAGTCAACGTGTGATTTTCCTAGCTAAGAACCTGACATTTCATGCCAAGACCAAACACATTGATGTACAATATCATTTTGTTAGATATATGGTCGAGGATGGCAGGGTGAAGCTAGTTAAGGGAGACACTTTGATGAATGTTGCAAATTCATTAACTAAGCTTGTGAGCATAGAGAAGTTTAGATGGTGTTCGGAGTCTATGGGCCTCTCGACCCCTAGCAATTAAATCATCATGTTGATACTCCCTTTTCTCTTGCAAGGTGTTTGACAAGTCAGAGAATGTTAGGAAAGGTGTCTCAACCTTGCAATTACAAAAGGTTACTATTCTTTTCAATTTTGGTTTTTTCAAATACCCATTATCTTGAAGAATGGTTTAGAACATTTAAAGTTTCCAAAAAGGGCTAAAAATGACAAGGCTTACTATTTATATTAAATCTAAATTTGAGCATGGATAGACCTAAAATTTTCCCAAAAGCTACATAACTATCAAATAAACATTATAGGTGAGTTTCGACCTAAGATCATGCTTGGATTACAAGATATTAAAGTTTTTGTTTTTGAAACTCCTAGAAAAGTTTTAAAGTTAATTTTGAGGCACTTAGAGGCCATGATTTGCCTCAAAAGTTGTAACCAGTGAAGTTGATTATAGCTTGATAGATCTCTTCATGATCTTTTCAATACATTAAATGGTTCATCAAAGGACACCTGAATCAAAAGTTATGACCTCTGAAAGTGGGGCTTCCCGTTTTGGGAAATGTGAAAACGTGTTGGACACTTAAAAGAGAATTGTAAAGGGGAGAATTACACATGTTTATGTGTGTTTTGGCACATCACAAGGCATCTTTGATTGGAGATAATTTGGATGCCACTTTTGGGTGGTTTTGTCTTATGGTTTTGCAATTATCATTAATGGTTTTCAATATTGTATCACCTATATATCAGGAGCTTGAGATGGAGGTTGAGTGTGAGAATCTTATAGATGGTGAGTTGCCTCTGGATCTCTGGTTGGTTATACTCATGTGAAATATTTCTCTACAAGTATATTGTAATCTTGTTAATTTCTAAATAATATATTGGGTGGCTTTTGGAGTGTGGGGTTTTTCTCCCATAAGGGTTTTCCCCACATAATTATTGTGTTGTGGTATGATTGCTATTTATGTTTATTTCTATATAATTTTTGAAACTGTTACAAAAGATCTAATAAATTTTGCATATCCCTCCTCTCAAGATTAGTGTAGGAAGTTGTTCCACTACCTTAGCTTCCTTACAGATGTCATTGATGATGAGTATTAAGTTGTACGCCTTCATGAGCTAGAACTACTTGACGCGTCATGCCTCGATTGCCTAAATCATCTACAAGCTTATCAAAACCACCTCCAAACAAGCTACAATAAAAAAAATAGGGCTCGTGAATTTGAGATCGGTGACTTGGTACTTAAAAAAATCAAAATAATCTCTAGGATTGAGAAAAGAAAGGTAAATTCGAGCCTAATTAGATGGGTCCTCATGTCATCATCACCAAGTATGGTTCAAGTTCTTATCAACTAGCTACCCCGGATGGTCAGGATCTTGATGAACCTCTCAACATCATCTACCTCAAATAGTTCCACACCTACCTCATGGAATATCACAATCAAAAAAATCCAATAAAATAAAAAATTGTCAAAAATTAAAAAAAGTAAAAAAAATTAGAAAAAGTAAAGAGAAATAATATGTCCTCTAGTGAAAATCACTCCTCGTGGCACCTTGGATAAGTACCATGGTGAAAACTTACTCACAGCCACCATGTGTATAAGTCAGATTCCATTATCCCTCAAGTATTCTACTATACCATCGCCCTTATCTTCCCCACCTATTCCATCCATATACCCACCATTTACCACTTCACAAGCCATCCCATTTATTTATGAAGTGACTAAGCACACTCTTTGTCAGCACCCCTTATGAATCTATCTACCATTTATGTCTCCATACCACGACCTCAACATGAGAAATAGTTCAACATGTCCACACACATACCAACAATTCATAGCTATTCCATAAAATGGGCCACTAGAACCCTTTGTTTCTACAAACATCCTTCAAATGTCCATGTAGAATGACTATGTTTTTTAGGATTGCAAGAATTATAGCTAGCAGCAAAACCATAACACCCCAACTTGTTTTACAATTAGGCAGTTGAATCCACAAGCTAAGGAGTTTGTTCCTCCTTTACCATATCCATATGCATACTTGCTCCAATCACTCTATCCACCTCATCCATTTCCCACCTCCCTCAAGAGTGGTCTTGATATGCTTCACTTATCCATGGGTATGATCTAAGCTAAGAGAATGCAATATTCCTATCCCAAAAGAGATTTATGTAATACGCCACCATAAATCCCTCACCATCGACCCAACTACATGTTGGAGGCAATGAATTGTGCCTTTCTTTGGAAAAGGCTATTGACATTATCCTTGTTTCTTATTCAGCATCTTGAATGAGTCTCCCTCCTAGTTTTGAGATTCATGCACTTGAGAGCCCTATGATCTTATATCAATAGGCTAAACACTTGAAACATCAAAGCTTAAATGCCACAACAAAGAGCCTATTGAAACCTCAAATAACAATCCACCAATTGAATCATTTACTATCATGAAGATCACCATCTATTTCACTCTTTGCCTTCATGGGATATATCATTCCCCACATCAAGGATCATTCCATCTCCATTATTTACCTTCATGCGATAATCATCCCCTAAATAAGGCAACATTGATCCCATCATCATCGACACTTTCACAAAAGGTAATGGTTGTCCTATTTTTCCTTCAGGCCAAATAGCCCAAAGATTCCCCTAAATCTTACATCCCTTCCATCAAAGAAATCCAATTTGAGACACCTTAAATGGAAGGAATTTTCTTCCCAAAGAAATCCCAAGAAATTCTAAGTGTTTTCCTTTTGAACTGCAAGGAAGAAGCCCAAAAAAGCTAAGTCCAAAGTTTCCTAGTTTTTCCATTGTATTTTCTACCTTTTTTGGAGCTTCAAAGTTTTAGAGTTCTCTCTCCCATCATGTCATTCCTACAGGCTCCAAAATTTCCACCTTGATAACTCGTAAAAGTTTTTAATTATCTTTCAGGTGCTGGAGGTCAAGGCAGGAGCCTTCCTTCTTTTTTCGAGAAACCAGTTAGTGAGAGGCTCGATGGTCAGAGTCTAATGAAGCTCCATATCATCTAAGTATTGCAGACATCAAAGGTCAGGGTTGTGGTCTTCTTCTTTCCTTTTAGCAAGCGATAGGCGGAAGGCCCAATTGTTGACGTCTGCCGAGCTCCAAAGTTCTAAGTCATTCAGATGTTGGTGATCAGACATTTTCTCTTCCCCTTTCATGTTTGAAGGCGGAAGGGAGAAGGTCTGAGGCCCAATCCCTGATCATTTCTCTAAGGTGCCAAGTGTTTGATCGGCGGACTCCAGATCTAGTTTCTTGTTTGCTTGTAGGTTAGGTCCGATGCCCAATCTTGATGATCTTCCAATTCTTCTACGTATTTCAGGATTAAGGATCTAGTGGTTCCCTTTCTTTTCTTCAAATGCACGATGTATGGTGAAGGCACGATCTCTGAAACCTAATGGTTTCCCTTTGTTCCTTTCAAACTTTGGATATCGGGGTTTCCTTCTTCACCCTTTTAGAAGCAGATCACCGAGTGAATGCCTTATTGGTCAAGGCCTGACTATTTTGCCTTCCCTGCTCCTTCCATAGTTCAGAACGTGATGGGACTGTTCAGTGACCCCCCTTAACACCATTAATGCTTCTTCAGAGCCTGATTGCTTGTGGAGACTGATTTCCCATGCCCCCATGCCACTGTAGCTCATTTTGCATTAAATTTATTATACCCAGGGCATGGGTGGATGTTCTTCTTCATCAGATTTCAGGGCAAAGCCATGTGGGCATGCACCAAGGACACGAATGATTTTTTTGCAGCATGGGTGACCGATTTTCCTTGTTGACCACTCTTACCCACATCCATGGTTGCTATAGTAATAATTTTAAAATGCTATATATGCATGTATTGAAGATGTATTTCTATTAGTTGTTTATCTAGGTCACTACACA
This sequence comes from Cunninghamia lanceolata, assembly GCA_027924645.1. Taxonomy (NCBI): domain Eukaryota; kingdom Viridiplantae; phylum Streptophyta; class Pinopsida; order Cupressales; family Cupressaceae; genus Cunninghamia; species Cunninghamia lanceolata. The sequence continues at coordinate 7,289,133 of BSBN01000677.1, read as the reverse complement.
GGTAGGAGATTTGTTGCAGCACTAAACCTTGTGATATCTTCTAGAATTGTATGGATTGGATGCATTGTGCTTGATTCTAAGACTTTGACATCTCCATTTTCATCTCACCTATGAATGGGAGTTCTCATTTAGTGTTTATATCTTTGTGTAATGAATCTTTATTCCTTTGTAATGGATTTTTAGCCTTCATGATCAATATAAACTGTTATTTTTCCTCTCTTTGATACTTATACACTATGTTTATTCAAAAATTGTATGCTTGTATTGTGGGTAAAATGGCCCCTTTCATAGCTCTAGTTTTCTACATTAACCTTTGTTATAATCTGCATGAGACTGTATGATTCTATTTCAGTTTTGAGATCATTGTTGTGTTAATTTAGGTTCAACTAAACTCTAAATCTAGTGCATCACCTTCCAGTTAATTTAAGTTTCTTCTCCCCATTTTCCCTATGATTAGTAGCATTAGATATAGCCCTTTTCTCTGAACCTTAAGTTCAGAATGAGGAACCAATCATCTTTGGAGGTCTAATCTCATCTGTAAGGTCCCACACCTTGAGACCAGTCCCATTATTTCATTGGAATGCTTAAATAGGATTCAAGCAGGGTGCAATTCTAGGTGATAACAGTCTCTAGCATGCCCAGTGGGACCCTTTGCTCTCAGTATGAGCTGAATTGAGAAGATTTGGTGTTGTTCTGTTGGGTGAATATTTTGTAGTCAACTAACTAAAGACAAAATGTTTATATCAACCACAATGTAATGAGATTAAATCTCTCCTCTTAGAAAGGGGAGGCTCCCTTCTTATTGCTAAATAATATCAACCAGTAACTAACAAGACTTATTTACACTAAAAACTATACTTGGGGTGGTTCCATATCATCCTATTCTCTTTTTTAGAATAGATGTTTACAATTCAAGATAACAATCCCACGAAACTTATAATATGCAAAGAACTACAAATTACTAACTTGGAGAAATAATGGCCAATATCTAATAAAGTTACACAAAAGAATAACTAAATGATACCAGCGTGTGTTAATCACCAAGAAACCCATGAAAACACAAAGTTTCCCATTGCTTCTTATGCCAATTGAAAATGAAAGAGTTCAGAGTAGAGTGCAGCCCAAAGTCTTCCCTATACGCCAAGATAAGATAACAAGATTGTAGACAATAACTTGCAGCCCAAAGTCTTCAAGTTACTTCTCATTCACAAACATAAACACAAATCCCAAAGATGATATCGTAGAACAAAGTCTACAAAATCATATTTGAATCACCTTCTAAACACTTGATTTCCACGCTTACAATTCAACCATGCATACAAGATAATGTAATAGAAAGGACATAAAAACAATTCTATAACGTCACAAACTTGATCCAAGACAAAGATTGGATGCCAACTTGCATTCTTTATATTGATTGAAAACTGATTTACAAAATAAGCTCAAAGTCTCAAATTGCTCTACAAAATGGTAGCGCTTTGCTTCAATAGATAAAAGATAATATTTACATAAGAAGCCCTCTTTAATTATAGGGAGAGGCTAAGAGCAAAAATAGGAAATCTACAACTACTTTGACTTATTCAACAAAAGAGTCCAAATTGATTTAGGACTTCTCTATTTTTACATGTAATTACATATTTGAAAATAGCATGTAAATATGTCCGAAACAAAATACATAAAGCATGAAAATAATTTGAAAAATAAACTAAGGTACATTCAACTTTCTCCACCATCTTTCTCCATGAAATCTACAACTTCTTCATGACTGAGTGGTTGTTGTTTAGTCCTTTCCACAAACTCATCCATATCAACACATTTGATTTATGTATCCTTTATTTCATCAATATTGGAGGTTACCGAGGTTAATGAAAAGACTCCTTGATATTTATACTTCATGGCTTTTGATTTCCTTGGGGAGGGATTTGCCATCTGGAGAAAAGCTTATCCTTTGAAATGCAAATCTTGAAATGCGTGCACAAGAGACTGCAACACAAAATTTAGGGTTTTACAGTTTTAGGAAAACATACTTGACTAGAAATTTCAATGGTGGGGAAATCTAAGCAATTGCATGAGCTTTGAGGGGCTAGAGCGCGATGGAGGTGAAAAATGGAGCTAAAGCCGGCAATTGGTTGAAATCAGAAAATTTCCCAGTGTTAGCAAAATTTTACAAAAATGGGTGTAACGGAGCTAAAATTTAGTGACTCTGCATGTTGGAAGGGTATTGCAAGTTTTGTAAAAAGTTAGCAAATTTTGACGACCTTGCAAGTTGGTAAAATTTGCAAGTGTTTTAGGTTTGGCAAATTTCGTCACCCTTGCAGGATAAGATTTACAAAGGTTGGCAGGGTCGGCAAAATTCGTCGACCGTGTAAGTTGGTAATGTTTTAAAGGAAATCCCATGTTTTATTACTTAGGCAATGTAAATTTGGCAAAAATTACTGACTCTACATGGAAGATAAAACTTAAAGTTTTAAGCTCTAGACATTGGTGTGGGACTTGATGTAAGACATGGGTGTAAGGTCGATGAAATTCACCGACCCTACATAGGTAGAGCATATAAGTTTTGCATGATCAGTGACATTTGTCGACCCTACACTAGAGTAATGTTATTACTTCATTAAAGGTGGCAAAAATTGCTGCCATCACATGGGGATGGACACAAAATGGTGATAAAAACCAATCAGTTTGATTTAAAGATAATCATTCAGTAAAAATCACTGATTGATAATCAAATGAACAATGGTTTCAAAACTTGACTCTGGGTTTAACACATGGCAAACAGTGGAACGAACGAATGGGAGCCTAGGGTAAGAAAGCTAGGGTTTAGTGGATTGACAACAAGAACAAAAAATAAATCTCTAAGTTTCAAACAATCAAAAACGAACCCCAAAAAATAAGCATAACAATCTAAAATGCAGAACAAACACATTACTAATGTTAAACACAAATAAATGAAGAATAAATGGAAAGGGAAAACAAACCTAGAAACCACGACAAAAAATGATGACAACCCTAACTGAGAAAACTTGCTAGATCTGCTTGATGGCCACGCACTAGTGACTATAAGAGGTCCACGACGATGCAAGCGTCTTATGAGAGAAATAAGGAAGAAAATGAAAATAAAATAAAAATAAAACCAACTTTAAAACCCCAAAAATGTCATTAATGAGATGCATTAATGGCACTCGTGTTAACTTGATGTTACTAGGTCGGCAAATTTTGCCGCCTGTGCAACTTGATAAAAAAAATGCAAGGTCGAAAAAATAAAAAGACGTGAAACAATACAAATATTTACAAACTTATCTATCGCTTCACTGTGAGAAAAGCTTCAGATGTTGTCCATTGTGAGGCAATAGAAAAGGTGTCCCGTCTTGATATTCCAGAAGGAAACTATTTTCACCACAAAGATAATGAATAACAAAACTGCCTCTCCACAAGGAATCAAACTTCCCATGCATTCCTTTTGGTTCTCTTCTTTTGTCCCACAACAAGACTTGATCACCAACTTGAAAACTTTGGGATTTCACCTTCTTGTCAAATAGTCTCTTTACTTGACTTTGATGTTGCATAATGCGATCCACCACCTTTACACATTGCTCCTCAAGTTCAGAAAGAAACATTATGTGCTTGTTAACTATCAAAAGTCCCATCTTCTATGGCCTTGACCAACTTCAAAGTATGCAACTCCAATGTGATTGGTATTTCAGCATTCAAACCATACAAAAGTTGAAATGGTGACATGTCGATTGCTCTTTTGAGTGTAATATGATCCGCCCACAATGCATTGAACAATGCCTTGTGCCAAGTCCTTTGATTCTCATCAACCAGTTTCTCAATGATGGTAACCAAGTTCTTATTACTAGACTTAGCTTGACCATTCCCTTGGGGGTAATAATCAGATGAGTGAGCAAGAATGATCCCCTAATCAAAACAAAAACTAGTTATCTCATGGGAAGAAAAACAAGTAGCATTATCTGCTACTATTTTGTTTGGCACTCCAAACCTTGATATGATATTTTCCTTGAGAAATTTACAAACCACTTCAGAAGTGGTGTGCTTCACCGGAATGGCTTCCACCCACTTGGTGAAGTAATATGTTACTGTGAGAACATAACTATGCCCTACACTTGACTGTTGATTCATTGCACCAATGAAGTCAATGCTCCACTGATGAAAAGGCTCCTCAATCAATACTAGTTTAAGGGGTAATGCCACCAACTTGGGTTTCCCCACAAACTATCAACACAACTCACATTTATGCACCCAGTTGTATGCATCTTGGAAAAGTGTGGGCTAGTAATATCTAGCTCACAAGATCTTATGAGCCATTACTAGTGCCGAGAAATATCGACCACATTCTAAACTATGAAAAGACTCCAATAGTTTACCTTGTTGCGCCTTATCAACACAACGTAGAAAAATTCCATCAATACTCCTTTTATACAAACCATTATCCCATAGGACAAAGTTTGCAGCCTTGAGTTTGATCATCCTCTTCTCTTTATAGGACAAGTGTTCAGGACATTCCCTGTGGGTGAGGAAGTGTGCAATATTTGAGTACCATTCATCCGTTGTACTGACAAACAGGACTATGGGAAATACCTCATTATCTGCTTACTCTTCATCACCGATTTCTTTTGGTACATTATCAGCAATTAGCTGACACAAACCTTTCCCACGTACCAACTTGGTGGGTTTGATATCCAGATAATATTCCTGGATCTTAGCAATCTAGTTGCCTCTCTTACTCCCAAACTCTTGTTGAGTTAAGATAGACTTGACTATTGAATCAGGTACTAATGCAGTGGTGTGGGAGTTCAAGATGCAGTACCTAAAATGTTCGACTACCTTGACGACAGCATAGGCATGTTTCTCCATGGCTGAATACTTGAGTTCATGAGTCTTCAAAGGACAACTCATAAATGCAATTGGAGATTCGATGCCTTCCTTGTTCTGTTGTACTAGAATAGCTAACAAAGTGTGTTCGCATAGCTATACATAATGAAATCCTTAGTATAATCTAGGCAAACCAAAATCAGAGAATGTGTAATTTCTTCCTTGATGTCATTAAAATCTTCCTTGCCTTCCACACTCCAACAAAAAGTAGACTTCCCTTTCATCATGTCAACAATATGACGAGTCTTTTCTACAAACTCTATCCAGAACAAACCTTCACAGAAAATTTACTTTCCTGAAGAAAGAGTGTACTACTGTCTTACTTGAGGGAAAAGTAAGACCCTGGATAGATTTAACCCACTCAGGATCAATCTTGGTACCTTCTTTGGACACAATTTGTCCAAGAAGCTTACCTTCTGTTACCCCAAAAATAGAATTCTTGGGATTGAGGGAAATACCGTGCTGACGACATCTTTCTAGAACTTGTCGTAAGTGATATGCATGATCTAAATGATTCTTTGAAAAGATAGTTAAATCATCAAGGTATACAACAATGAACTTACCCATTTTGTCATGGAAAGCTAGGCCCATTTCTCTTAATTGGAAGGTAGTGCCAGCATTGATCAGTCCAAAAGGCATTCTGCGGTATGCAAAAGTACCCTATGGAGTGGTGAAAGCAATTTTATGCTGGTCTTCTTCACTAGCTCCACTTGATTGTAACCTGAGAAGTTGTCCAACATAGACTACATTTTTGAACCCATCACTATTTGAAGGACTTGATCCATCACCAACAATGGGTAATTATCTTTTAAAGATGACTGATTCAGATTTTGAAAATCCACATAAATGCGGATTTCTCCATTATTTTTCCTCACTAGGACAATATTTGCTATCCACGTAGAATAATGGATAGGGAAAATTATTCTAGCATTGAGCATCTTCTGAATCTCAGTGAGAATGGTGCCTGAGATTTTTAGATTATACTATCTCTGCGTTTGCTTGTGAGGTGAAGATCCCAACTTGAGTGGAATCTCATGCTGGACTTCCTTCGAACGAAAAGATTTCAAGTCATCATATGATATGCCAATACATCAATGTATTGACATAAGAGTGTTACAAACTTGTACTTTTCTTCCGTCGTGCAACATTTCCCAATATTGAGTAATTTGGGATCACTTTCTGTGCCCATATTGACTTTCTCAACTTCAGTTGATGACTCTAAACTGGATTGTTGTTGACATTTGATGTAGCAGTCGTGTTTATCAAAAAGCTTCTCAAGAGAAACCAAACCTTTAGGAATCTCATTCCCCTTGAGCTGCAATATTTCTTCTCTAGACTCGGGATCTGTTTTAGAAATAGATTCTCAGGAAGGGAAGTCACTTCCTTTGAAATACAACTCGCTGAAATTTTCTAACTTCTCCAAGAATGAGATGATTTGATCATCACTATTGAAGATTTACCAGTGGGTAGAATTGTCTGGAACACTTGGTCAAAAGACCAACTCAATGGTATATTTACTCCCTTTAAAATCCTTATGTGGAACCATAAGAGTAGCTAACATAGCCAAAGAGTTTGATCTATCATTGTATTCCCTTGGAACAACAACAATGTTGAAAGTGTCAAAATCTTCTATCCAATCCCAGACTCAATTGTGGTAATGCCTTAGTGTTTCATTCTTTGACTAGTAAAGGTTCCTTACCTAGCAAACAACCAAAGTTTAGCATCACCCTATACATGAAGATTTTTTATTCCCTTATTCTTTGCAACATCCAAGTCTAACAACAAAACCTCATACTCAGCGGTGTTGTTGGTATTATCGAACTGCAGTTTGAAGGAAAAAGGAAAAAATTCTCCTTTGGTGGATATGAGGACTATCCCCGCTCTAGATCCAGTGGAGGAACAACTGCCATCAAATTCTAAAGTCCAAACATCTTTTGAACTTTCCATCTTTGCAATTTAAAAATCTAGATTTTCTTCGGTTGAAGAAGAAGAATCTTCTATCATGAGATCCTCATTTGAATCTTCATTAGAAGACTCGAGAACTTCACCAGTTGTCAAAAAATAATTGCCCATTCCAGATGACTCAAACAAAATTTGAGATTTTGGATCTTCAGATTTAGTCACTGTATATTTGGACTCTCTTTCTGGAAGAAGCTTTTGCATAATACCCTTGACAGGTATTCTAGCTTCTGACCAATCCAGGTTTATCTCCCAACCAATGTCCTTACAGAAATTTTGTCCCAGTAATATCCCATATGAGGCTGGGACATTAGCTACCAAGAGTGTCATTTTGATCCTCTTTTTTGGGAAAGCTGCGAATGCAAACTATACATCCTTGATCTTCCCTATCAGAGGCACTTGCTTTGTCTCCATAGAAAAACAATGGCCAAAATTTTTAGTTAATGTCAAGCCCAAAGCATTGGCTACCTTGGCAGGTATCACATTATCAGAATCACTTGAGTCTATGATGCAATTGTTGAGTTTTTGGCCATTAATAAGAAAGGAGATATAAAATGGTTCTATTTTCCCTATGGCGGACATAGGAGGAGAAACTAGGTTGCTCTAGGTAGGTCTTGCTTTAGGAACAACAGGGGCAGCTTTGGAAAAATCTTGGTTGTTAGGGGCAACTTTACTTTTGACAAATTTAGCTAATCTATCAAATTGATTGGGATTAGCTTGTAGGTATTCAACTTCTGACATCTAATTTTTTTTCCTTTTGGCATGGTCTATGATATCAAAAGATTTCAATAAGGGTTAGCTATAGAAGATAAAACATTCTCATTTTGAGGTTTGGGATTTGAGGTACTAGTCCTAGGTACAGAAGATGAAGCAAGAGGATCTAATGTACTTACTTGCTTATTACCCATCATATCCTTCAATTGAAAAAGTAAAGGAGTACCCCTCTTAGCAATGGTAACTACAGGTCATGGATCTTCCTTTGACTTCCCTTTATCAACCACTTGTTGATGATTGAATTGATTTTGAGACCAAGTAAAAACAACATAGGACTCACCATAGGCATCTTCTTCTTGTTTTGTTTCATCTTCAAAGTTTGAGAACCTGATGTTAGAGTCACCATCTACTTCCTCCTCACCCTCCATGAAGAAGTTAGCATCATCTTCCTGATCATGTTCTGATTGGGGTAGATTGTCTTGCTTTGATTCATAATAACCAACTACTGCATTCACAGGTGGTGCTTCCAAAGCAAGTCTTCCTTGTGGTAGAGGAAGCATGTTTTGGATTTGATTCTTTGCAGCATTACCTTGATAATTAGGATCATTTGGGAATGTCCTCCTTGGAATGTCTTTACAAGAGGGAATGGACAAACTTTGGGACATCTACTTTTTAAGAGGCAACAACTCATTGGCTAGCTTTTGTACCATGGGATCTGTGGTACTTGTAGAAGGTGCATTTGAAGAAGTCTAATATTTGGACCTATTTGTATCTTTCCTTATTTTTCTAGAAAGGATTAGATCATCTTCAATCTCAGTAGCTAGACTTTGGGTAGCTGCCAAGTCAGCTGGATTAATCCTTCATAAAATAAAGCTTACCTATGGCAATTGGGTGTTAATGAAGAAACACTTCTGGTTTTTAGCTGTTGGTTGAGTGATAGTAGGAATTCTATTTATGAGCTTGTTGAATTTAATTATAAACTCACACATAGGTTCCTGTGGCTCTTTCTTCATCTAGGTAAGCTGAGCCAATAAGGCATGTGTATCTTTAGTTGGTTTGAACCATGCTTCAAATTTGGTTCAAAGTACATTCCAACCAGTAATGGTTCTTACAAGAAGGTGATAGAACCAATCGGCAACCACTCCTTGGAGTGTTTCAACAAACAACCTCACTAATACATCTTCATGTTCCACTCTGATAACACCACATGCAATATAGAAAGTTGCAATGTGTTCATTAGGATGTTGCTTACCATCACTGTAAAACTTGGGAAAGTTCTTATGAGAACTCTGAGGTAATTCATGTAGTGGCTGAGCCAAATTTAGTGCCCCTAAGGCATTACCCCATAGACCTTGAATGACCATTTTTCCTTGGTTGAATGGAGGAATAAAAAACCTCTGAACTATTGTGGTAGGTAGAACTCTATGAGCACTGGAATCTTCACTCGATATAGGAGATCTTACGTTAGTGGGAGGAAAACTCCGTGTAAATTGAAGAGGTGATCTCGTGAGTGCAGTCAAAAGATTGAAGTTATTTTGTTGCATAAATTCAAAAATAGGATCTACAAATCCTTGAGCTCTTCTACTTCGTGTATACCTTCGTTCTACCAGAGTGCAATTTTACAAACAATAAATCAGCAATACAAAACTTATTACAAACAATGATGTTGGTATACTTCAACCAAAGGTGAGAGGCTCTTGGTTGCATGTTCACTCCCCAATGGAGTTACCAAAAACTGTTGGGTGAATATTTTGTTGTCAACTAACTGAAGACAAAATGGTTATATCAACAATAGTGCAATGAGATTAAATCTCTCCTCTCAAAAAGGGGAGGCTCCCTTCTTATTGCTAACTAATATCAACCAGTAATTAACTAGACTTATTTACACTAAAAACTATACTTGGGGTGGTTCCATATCATCCTATTCTCTTATTTAAGAATAGATGTTTACAATTCAAGATAACAATCCCATGAAACTTATAATATGAAAAGAACTACAAATTACTAACTTGGAGCAATAATGGCCAATATCCAATCAAGTCACACAAAAGAATGACTAAATGATACCAACGTGTGTTAATCACCAAGAAACCCACGAAAACACAAAGTTTCTTGTTGCTTCTTATGCCAATTGAAAATGAAAGAGTTTAGAGTAGAGTGCAACCCAAAGTCTTCACTATACGCCAAGATAAGATAACAAGATTGTAGACAATAACTTGCAGCCCAAAGTCTTCAAGTTACTTCTCATTCACAAACGTAAACACAAATCCCAAAGATGATATCACAGCACGAAGTCTACAAAATCATATTTGAATCACCTTCTAAACACTTGATTTCCACGCTTACAATTCAACCATGCATACAAGATAACGTAATAGAAAGGACATAAGAACAATTCTATAACATAACAAACTTGATCCAAGACAAAGATTGGATGCCAACTTGCTTTCTTTATATTGATTGAAAATTGATTTACAAAATAAGCTTAAAGTCTCAAATTGCTCTTCAAAATGGCAGCTCTTCACTTCAATAGATAAAAGATAATTTTTACATAAGAGGCCCTCTTTATTTATAGGGAGAGGCCAAGAGAAAAATTAGGAAATCTACAACTACTTTGACTTATTCAACAAAAGAGTCCAAATTGATTTAGGACTTCTCTATTTTTACATGTAATTACATATTTGAAAATAACATGTAAATATGTCTGGAACAAAATACATAAAGCATGAAAATATTTTGAAAAATAAACTAAGGTAAGTTCAACTTTCTCCATTGTCTTTCTCCATGAAATATTCATACTTCTTCATGACTGATTGCACTTCATGCCATGACTGAGTGGTTGTTGTTTAGTCCTTTCCACAAACTTGGCCATATCAACACATTTGATTTCTGTATCCTTTATTTCATCAATATTGGAGGTTACCAAGGTTAATAGAAAGACTCCTTGATATTTATACTTCATAGCTTTTGATTTCCTTGGGGAGGGATCTGTCATCTAAAGAAAAGCTTATCCTTTGAAATGTAGATCTTGAAATGTGTGCACAAGAGATTGCAACACAAAATTCAAGGTTTTGTAATGTTAGGAAAACTTGCCTGACTAGAAATTGTAATGGTGGGGAAAATCTAAGAAATTGCATGAGCTTTGGGGGGCTAGACCGTGATGGAGGTGAAAAATGAAGAGAAAGCGGGCAATTGGTTGAAATGAGAAAATTTCCCAGTGTTAGCAAAATTTTGCAAAAATGGGTGTAATGGCGCTAAAATTTAGTGACTTTGCATGTTGGAAGGGTATTACAAGTTTTGTACAAAGTCAACAAATTTTTCTGACCTTGCAAGTTGGTAAAATTTGCAAGTGTTGTAGGTTTGGCAAATTTGCCACCCTTGCAAGATAAGATTTACAAGGGTTGGCAGGGTTGGCAAAATTCACCGACTGTGCAAGTTGGTAATGTTTTAAAGGAAATCCCATGTTTTATTACTTAGGCAATGTAAAGTCAGCAAAAATTACCGACTCTACATGGAAGATAAAACTTAAAGTTTTAAGCTCAAGAAATTGGTGTAGGACTTGATGTAAGACATGGGTGTAAGGTCAGCAAAATTCTCCAACCCTACATAGGTAGAGCATATAAGTTTTGCATGGTTGGTGAAATTCACCGACCCTGCACCAAAGTAACATTATTACTTCATTAAAGGTGGCAAAAATTGCTGCCATCACATAGGGATGGACACAAAATGGTGATACAAACCAACCAATTTGATTCAAAGATAATCATTCGGTGAAAATCACCGATTGATAATCAAATGAACAATGGTTTCAAAACTTGACTCTAGGTTTAACACATGGTGAATAGTGGAATGAAGGAATGGAAGCCTAGGGTAAGAAATCTAGGGTTTAGTGGATTGACAACAGGAACAAAAAATAAATCTCCAAGTTTCAAACAATAAAAAATGAACCCAAAAAAACAAGCATAACAATCTAAAATGCAAAACAAACACATTACTATGTTAAACACAAATAAATGAAGAAAAAATGGAAAGGGAAAACAAACCTAGAAACCACAATGAAAAATGATGACAACCCTAACCGAGGACACTTGCTAGATCCACTCAATGGTTGTGCACTAGTGAATATGAGAGTTCCTCGATGACGCAGGGGTCTTATGAGAGCAAGAAGGAAGAAAATGAAAATAAAATAAAAATAAAACTAACTTTAAAACCCCAAAAATGCCATTAACAAGATGCATTAATGGCATCCGTGTTAACTTGATGTTGCTAGGTTGGCAAATTTTGCCACCTGTGCAACTTGATAAAAAGACATGCAGGGTTGGCAAAATTTGCCGACCTAACAACATGAATTTTCCTTTAAGATGCAATAGCAGCAAACTTTGTTGCTCCTACACCAATTGAAAAATCTCTCTGGAAAATGAAAATTTACAATTGATTTGTTTCACAAATTCCAAGGAACCGACATAGGTGAACACTCAAAAAGACGTTTTGAGGTTAGGGGACCATGCATGAGGGCAAATGCAATTTGCCTCATTTTGGGGGCTTAGAGTGTGTGGGCTATGAATGGACAAGTTTTGTAGGGCTTATACCAAAAATTGAGTGTAGATGAATTTGAGGATAACATGTTCTTAGTTCATTTTCTTCTGTGGAAGAATTCAAGAAGCACCTAGTGACTCTGTTGATCCAAGATTCACCAGTTCAATATTTCATACCTAGAGTGCAAACAAGATCTTCTTCGAGAGGTAATTTTTAATTTGTTGAGCTACCCTTGTCTTCTTCTAGAAGAATAAATAGATTATCTAGGTCCCTTGTGAGAGAGAACAGGAGTGTTGTTTTATCTCCTTTAAGAGCCTGATCCACACCCTCTCCTGTTAGATCCCAGTATTCTAGGAGAAGTCTGTATACTCCTAGAATAAATTTGAACATTTTAAGCATGGACCAGCTAAGAAATAGAGCTTTTGTGGCCTTCAATAGGGGAAGCCCACTTGACCTAGCCTAGTATGATGACATCCCAACCTCAACTCTGAAATCCATTCCTTTCTTCATTGGTGAAAACTCAATTACACCAGCAAAACATATCCAAGATATTGCCAATGTATGATCAGTCCACAATGTCATTGAAGATAATGTTGTTGTGAGACTTTTGGCTTCTTCCTTCAAAGGAAAAGCACTCCAATGGTATAGAGGTTTGCTAGTTAATTCCATTCATAATTAGGATGATTTAAGGGATAGGAACGACCACTTGTCTTTGATGGAACAACTGGAAACAATTAAAAGAGCTCCCCATGAATTTATGGTTGACTTCACTATAGATTTCAAGAGACTTGGGAAAAAATTCCTTTGTTGGTGAACCCTCTCCCAATACAGCATTCTTATATTATTTGAAGTTATTAAATAGTGATATTATTGTTATGATTTAATCTATGGGAGAGACTGTGTTGCCAGGTGCATATGATATAGCAATAAGGGAATAAAATAGTCTAATTCATGCTGGAAATATTGCTCCAAGACCACCAATGCCCCTATTTCCAAAGGCTATGTCATCCAGCCAAGTGTGGCTCTGTACACTCAAAAACATGACTCGATGGCCTAGGGAAGTTGAGTCATCTTTGGCGTGCACACGGAACCTCTCTCCTTGCCACGGGGTGAACCACCACGTCACTCTCACTCTCATGGAAGTAGCCAGTTGAGAGGAGGTGAGACACAAGAGTGGTCTAGCTCGTTTGAGAGATGGACTTCATGGAGAGTTGTTGGCCAGTTCTGGGGCCTTTATCATACGTTTGTTCTGATGTGGTGTTCTATGACTTTTTTTAAAATAACTATATGACCCAAAGGGTCACTAGTTGATGAGGTGTTATGTCGTAGAATTTCCCCTAGGACTTTTACCTCCTAAGTTTAGCTCCTGGGTCCTTTAGATTTAATCATGCATTTTAAAAATGAATCCTGAAGAAACATCCCCTGAAACCTATGATAAATAGGACTTAAGGGACATCTTTGAGCTTAATCTAGCCCTAAAATAGGTGCCTAGACAAGGGTGCTTGTGCCCTTGTCCTGCCCTATTTTGTCAGGGTCCCAATTTAAAATGTTCTCAAAGTGATTGTTATTTAAGGTTTCCCTTTATTGGCCTATTCAATTTGAATTATGAATGTTTGGAAGGAATGCATATATAAGCATGTTTAAGACTTCATTTTATAACTAGCTGGATAATGCAAACTTGTGATCTTGTGTTAAGGATATTCAAGGCTTTCATTGTGTTGCAAAGTAGTATTGTGTTGTGTTTGTACTTGTTTGTTGTAGATTTGTCTTCATCAATCCATCTCCTCATGGCGTAAAAGATCTTCATCTCCCTGTGAGAGCTTCATCTCTGAGGTGACATCTATTTTGTGTTTCAATCAATTTATCATATCATTTGCTTTTGCTTTTGTCTACCAAGGACATGCACTCTATCTAACAACAGTGTTGGAAGGCTTGAATACTATTTTCAGGGCTTGACCGAGGCAAGATCCTAAACACCACAACCCCCAACCCCTCTCTTGTGATTGTAGGTCATAGGTGTGGAATCTTGTGGAGAGGAGTTGTAGGAGATTAGAGTAGAGGATAAAGATTTGAGATCTGAAGAGAATAATGAAGAATATTCACTTTTGGATGCGGGTGCCCGCACCAGTGTCCTCCCAATTATTGTTGTCAAAAACTCTGAAGCATGTTGCAGACTACATCACCTTACAATTCTAGATCTATAGACAAAGTTGCATGTTGGACTAGGGTGCCCACACCAGTGTCCTTGAAGTCTCTATTTTTCAAAATTTGAAATTTGGTATGTATCTAATCTACATTTAGTGCCTTCCTATGCGAGCATTTGTCAACTTTCATCTATTTGCTTACAATTTCATATAATTAGGGTTTAAGGCATAATCAGATTGGGGTTTAACAAATTAATCAACAAATTCCAAATTTCCTTGTCATTCCAAGTGACACCAAACCTATAGCTGAGTCCTCTTACAAAAGTTATGATTCAACTCAATTTAATATCCTTGAATGTATGTAGTGAAAGGAGGATTTAATTAAACTATCAACCTCGCCAACAAACTTTTTCTACATAACATTTTGGTGAACCCATGTTTTTATTGAATTTTGCACCTTTTTGAGTGTTGTACATCAGATTTGCATTCATACATATCATTTTCATCTTCATACATTTGAAAATCTTGCATAAAAATTGAAAATTTTGAAAAATAGTCATTTTTGGCTTGCATTTGGACATAATTTGCACTATTTTCCTTGCATATTATTGAAAACATTTAATTTTATGATATTTACATCAGATCTGATATAAATTGCAGTATTTCATATTTTCATGATCATTTACCTTGCATTTGCATCTCTCATTTGTCAGGGTTTTGCTTGAAATTTTGCATTTTTCATATAACCTAGTGATTTCAAAAACTAGGGTTTGTAATTAAAATCTTGTTTCAGATTCTATTACTCATTTTCACACTCTTTCAAATCTTATTTTTGAATGTATTGTGGCTGCATTGTACATCTTTGCATTTACATTGAAAAAAGTGAAAAAATTGAGCATTTTAGGTGCATAAGCAAGCATAGTTTTGCTTTGTTTCATTGCATTTGTCATTGATATCATTTATTTCAGATCTTGCATTCATTTTCAAACATATATTCATCCATCATTTGAAAATTTGGCATCATTTAATGCTTTAGATTGAAAATTGGCATATTTGTTAAATTACACATTGTGTATTTCAACAAGCATATCTTGCTCCCTTGGTTTGTTCTATTAGTTTGTGCATTGAGTGTTGTATGATTTTGCATGAGTCTTATAACCCACTACCCTAATAGAAATATCCCCTTAAGGAGAAGTATTAGATTAATGGGTTCTAGTGCTCTCGATAGCAACGGTGTTCCTACATCAGAAAATCCATTGAACACTTCTTTACAACAGGAGAAACACAAACTTTGCAAGATATCATACCTCCTACAACTACAATGGAAGAACAAACATTTCATGATTTTGAGGATCCTATTGATGTGATAACACATGTACCTAAAGATAAAATAAACAAACTTGACAAGGAACTAGCTGATTTTCAAGCATTTGTGGAAAAAGAAAGGATAGCTGAAGAGGTTGTACATGTTATTCATAATCTAAGAGAGTTGTTTAAAGAAGGACAAGATGGTGTTAATATACTACACATGGACTAGCCCATATAGTACATAAAAATATTATGATGGTGACTGAATGTGTAAGTAATATTAATATGTCATCATCGACTCATACACAAGTATCGGCACCTATACCGACTACTGGAATGTCTACTTTTACATCATCAATTCTCACTACTAATGCACAAGACTGTAGTAATGCTACCACTAGTATTGGAGTATCAATGGAATTAACTCATAGAATTACAAGGCTGTGGGATTCAATTATCAAAACCTAGCACCTAGGGTGACTTCTTATATGAATAATCACTCTCAACCACCTCTTCATTCCACTCATTCTCAACCACCTTCCACTCACAATTATTCCCAACCACCTTTTGTTACCACTCACAATCAATCACCTTAAAATTTTATGACCACAACTTATAATTCTCAAACTGTATCTCCTAATGATACCCTCCTAAACCAACTCTTGCAAAGCATGACTTCTTTACAACATAAGGTGACCAGCTTCGAAAATTATTCTTGACCTAATATACCAACATATCATGCTTGTAGTCCTTTATCTTTTGCAATCCTAAGAACTCCTATGCCTGAAAAGTTTGTGACTCCTCACTTTGAAAAATATGGTGGAAAAGGGGATCCTAATACTCATGTAGCAACATTCATGGCTATGTGTAGTGATTTCTTCTTTGAAGAGGACTTGTTAGCAAAACTCTTCCTGCGATCTCTCAAAGATACTACTTCGGAATGGTTTTGCTCTTTACCTCTAAATTCAATACATTCTTTCTCACAACTTGTTGATCATCAATTCTTACAGCATTTTCAAGCAAACATTGGACCTCATGTCTCATTGATTGATTTATTTCATTTCAAGCAAGGTCCCAAAGAGAAGTTAACTGAGTTTATCAGTCAATATCAAGCTCTCTATGCACAGATTCAATACCAAATGAATGATGAGGATGTTCAGAAGGTGTTTATTACAAATCTACAACCTAACATCTATGATAAGATCCTCTTGATGAAGTACAACTCTTTCCAACATTTATGCACAACTCTTCATGATTATCAACTTTCATCTAGTTAGTATGAGAACCAAAACTCATCAGCTCAAGGTGATCAAGCTCAAATAGGAACATCTCAAAACAATTTTAAGAGGAACAACAAAAATTTTATTAAGATAAATGGGTAGAGTTTAAACAATTTTTCACAAGTGTCCGCTATCAGTAATCCAAAGAGGGCACCATTTCAGTTTCGACAATAGCAAAGATAGTTTACTCCAATATTTGACTCTCTACATTCTATCATGAACCAAATAGTGAGCAATAATCTCTTGAAGCTTCCTCCCATCAAACCATTGGATAGTAATAGAATGCAAGGACCTCACTTTGATGCTAATGCTTTCTATCATTATCATCGACAACAAGGGCATGACACTGAACGATGTATATGTCTTAAACATGAAATTCAAGACCTCATCAACTCGAATGTAATATAGGTAACTGGTGTGAATGACAATGGAAATAATTTGGTTGCCCCTCTGAATCAAAATTTACAGATCTTTAATAATCCATTTCCTAAACATAGCGACAACAATATGGTAGAATAGAACACAATTCAACAAGAAGATGACTATCTAGATTATGATGAAATAGTTGGTATGATAGAAGTGGATAAGGATAAAATTGAAGATTCACCTCATCCATAGGGAAAAGGTATCTATGTTGAGGTTCCTACGCCATTTTCCTTTCAAGGATTGCGAGTCAACCAACACGCACCAGATTTACAAATTGAACAACCGTGACAAGATATTATGATATATGGAAAGGTTGCCACAGTGGAAAATACCCCATTTCACTGCAAAAAGCTTAACAAGAAATCAAAGGATCAGAAAGAACAAGATGGTTATCATCAGTGGGAAATAGCAATGATTCCCTCCTCACAAGCAACAAAAGATTTCAAATATACATGGATTTGAGAAACAAGCACCGCATGACCGTCCTGGAAATAAGAATCAATTAGGTACGAATTACTCACTTTTTACAAAACTTGATGGAACACCTTTCTAAGATGCTCACAAGTTCAGACTCCTCTTAGATAAAATGCAAATATACATATCTATGTATGTTTTGTGTTCCCTTGTGATGTGTTATGTGTTGTTTAGGTCTCCTTGGATGACCTTTGATACTCTTGTAAGGTCAAGGATACCAGGAGACCACCTCTGTTGTGACCATTCTTATATTTGTTTAATCATTCTTCTATTATTTCTCTCCTATTTTATTGTTGTGTGTCATGCCATAGGGGCATAGCCTTGTGGTTGATGACCTGGGGGCATCCTCCTACATGGTGTTCTAGAAGCACTTGTTCTCCTCTCTCGTTTTATTATTTACCTTCTTTTAGTGATTCTACCTAGTCGGTGAATGACTAAAACAAACAAATACTGATACGGACCATGTGTCCCTTCAGCGAGTAAGAAAAAATGGACCTAGTCTATATATGAAGATGGGATTGATCTATATATATATATATCTGATGCTTGACTAGTAGAATCACTTTGTGTGATGTATCTGTTGATTGTCAGGAACACTGAGAGGGGGGGTGAATCAGTGTTCTATAAATCTTTTCTTGCACTTTTACTTTTAACCATTTTAGAAGAATAATCCAATAGAAAAAATATACAATTGAACAACATCCACAAAAGTATGACACATAACACCAAGATTTTATGTGGAAAACCCAAAGAGGGAAAAACCACAGAGAGGATTAGTTCTCAAATATATATTGCAATCTTTACAAAAATGATGTTCAGGCTTGGTCACTCCATGGGCCTAGAACATGCTGGCTTACTGCCATGAACTACAACTAGATTTAGTAGGCTCACTGCCTCAACCCTAAACCTAGCAAGATTACAATGAAGGTTGTTAAACCCTGAGGGCTGTTAAACCCTATTGAAGGCTCACTACTGACTTATTGCCTTGATGATGAAAGCTTGCATCTAATTAGATCACACATGATAACTGAATACTACTTAAGCATATGCTACTATGCCAGGTGCAGTCATTTAATAGCTAAATTATGAATCCCAACTCTTTATACTCACTGATTTGTGTCACTGCTCTGTTATTTGCATATTCACATCACACCCACGCATTCTCTATTCTATTTTGCCTCTACTCTTCTCTGCTCTACCTTTCGGATCTTTCTCATTATCTTCTTGTCTTTGCTCCAGGACACTTTTTCCATTACTCAACTACAAGTATTTATACACTACATCAACCTTGGAATGATCATCAAGGTCGGCATCACAATCATCAACCATTGGAACAATCTCCAAGGTCAGTATTACAAACATTTACAAAATAGGTCCTGACCTATTACAACATCGTGCAAATGAAATGAAATGTGGATCACACCATGCCTTAGCTGGGACTCAAACATGATCTTCCATGTCACAACATGCTTCCACAATCTTCCAGAGATCTCTGCTATCACTGGGATTAACCAGGTCAGCTAAAAATGGTTACACATTACACTATCTGGGAACAATCTTTGAACATGATCTCAAATCCTTAATGCGGACCAATATCAAGATAGGAATATGATTAGGAGACATCCACAAGCATGTTATAATCATCAGGAGCAACCGCACAAACCTTAACCACTTTATCCATAGGAATCTTCTCATCGGAACACATGAACTTCACTGTCTTCAACTATCATAAAAGAAAGATAGCTTGTGGACCACCAAACCATGAACCATTGCAACTAAAGGCACTTATCATCATCCCAGACTTCCTTCTAGAACTATAGATCCAAATAGTTTATTGCAGAGGAATGCGGAGCAGAATAGTTTCTTCCTATCCCAATTGAACTTACATAAAAAGTACGTTTCACTTTGGTGAACACAACTCACTCAGATCTTCATGTGGATGGCTCAAAACTGAAATGTAGCATCCTTAGTCATACCTCTAACTTACTTCCAATCCATAGACCACGATCCTCAAGCGGAAGTAAATGCAGAGCAGTTTACCAGACTGTTCTTCAGCATACAACTCACTATCTTTACTTTACTTCTTTGTAGCTCACTAGTTTCTTCCGGAGATGCTAATTTTCTCAATATCCTCAACATACAAGTCTTCTAAACATATAATAGAATAAGATACAGTTGACACCAATGGCAACTAGGATATGTTGGCATCAATGACAACACTGATTAGGCACATACTTGCAACAATCTCCCCCTTTGTCATTGATGGCAACATATGATGTGAAAAATAGCAACAGCCATCAAGACAAGATTCTCCCCCTTTTTCTTTACACACCTGCACTCTTTCTTTCTCCAAAATTCTCCCCCTTTCTCTTACACATCTGCACACTAAGTTTTTCACATGACTTCTCTCCTCCTTTGACATCAATGGCAAAGGGCACATACTTGCACTCTTCTGCTCTGGTCTACTCTCTCTTCTAAACTCTCTAACTACTCCCCCTTAGAAGTAGCCCTAAGAATCATCAATCTGGACCTCTAAACACTTCCGGACTAATGCACTATTGTGCATCTAGTTTAGAGAAGGAGGGGTGATGACCCTTAATTTTTCCCTAAGATACTCAAAAGTATCATTAGGCAAAGGCATGGTAAAAATGATTGCAATCTGATCCTTGGTAGAAACATACTCCAACTTGACTTCATTCTCTGACACTTTTTCTCTTAGGAAATGACACCTAATGGATATGTGCTTGGACCTTGAGTGCATCACCGGGTTCTTTGATATGTTTATGCACTTGTGTTGTCACAAAAAATTACAATAGGTTCTTCATACACAACTTTGATGTCCTTCAAAGTCTGCTTCATCCATAACACTTGAGTGCAACTACATGCTACTGCAATGTATTATGCCTCTGCAGTAGACAGGGATATTGAATCATGCTTCTTGCTTAGCCAAGATACTAATCTTTTTCCCAAGAAGAATGCACCTCCACTTGCACTTTTTCTGTCATTCACATCTCCGGCCCAATCTACATCAGTATATGCACTGAGAGTAAAGTCACAGTCCTTAGGGTACCACAAACCATAATCTATTGTGCCTTTTAAATATCTTAGAATTCTTTTGACTATCATCACATGTGATTTCTTGGGTTCTACCTAAAATCTTGCCACAAGACATACTACATGCATTCTAGTTTGAGTCAGATAAAGTAATCCTCCAATCATAGATCTATACTTTTTCTGGTCTGCCATGGGTGAGTTATCATCTTTTCTCAACTTATAACCAGTGATCATAGGTGTGCATACTGGTTTAGAGTCTTCCATCCCAAATTTCTTTAACAACTCTTTCGCATACTTAGACTGAGAAATGAAGATACCTTTATCTGATTGATTTATTTATAGACCTAAAAAGAAGTTCATCTCTCCAAACATAGACATTTCAAATTCACTTTGTATTTCTCTAGCAAAAACTAAGCACATACCTTCACTTCCTCCAAAAATAATATCATCAACAAAAATTGCAACAATCAGGGTTTGTTCATCATTGATCTTGAAGTAGAGATTGCTATCTATAGTACCTTTACTGAACCCTATATGTATCAGGTACCTGTCCAACTGTGCATACCATGCTCTGGGAGCTTGTTTTAATCCATAAAAAGCTTTCTTCAATCTGCATACCATGTCACCCTGATCTGATGACTGAAATCCTTCCAGTTGTTCTATATAGACTTCTGCTTCCAACTCTCCATTTAAGAAAGCAAACTTCACATCCATTTGATAAACCCTGAAATATTTGTATGCACTTCACTATTCTCATTGATCTTGTTTCTGAAGACCCACTTTGTAACAATTGCATTCTTGTCTGCTGGTCTGGCAATAAGATCCCAAGTTTGATTCTTCTATATCTGCATCAATTCCTCTTCCATAGCCTTTATCCAATTCTCATCTTTGCAAGCCTCATCCACAGTTTTAGGTTCAATCTTGGAAATCAGACAGAAATTTACTTATTCCTCTGCAACTTTTCTTCTAGTTAATATGCCTTTGCTCTTATCTCCTATGATTTGATCTTCATAATGACTGATTCTTACATATCTTGGAGTTTTGGTAGCACTTACCAGAGCTTGTTCTTCTTCATCTGGGTTGTCTTCATGTTGCACCACTTCTGAAACATCTGGATCATCTGACTCATTCACTTGATTCTGAAAACCTTTCCTTACATTCATCAACTTTAACATTTGCACTTTCAATGATCTTATTCAGCCTCTTATTATAGCAATGGTAGGCCTTGCTCTTGGTGGAAGAACCAAGGAAGATTCCTTCATCACATCTATCATCAAACTTGCCTAAATCTTCTTCTCTTTTGATATAACATTTGCTACCAAAAACTTTGAAATATTTCATAGTAGGAACTCTACCATGCCACAATTCATAAGGAGTCTTTGAACTGTTACCTTTTACTTGAACTCTGTTTAGGATATATACAGCGGTGTGAATTGCCTCTCTCCAATATGCTTATGGAAGATGAGCTTCCTTCATCATGGTTCTAGCAGCTTCTTGAATTGTTCTATTTTTCCTTTCAACAACTCCATTTTGTTGTGGAGTTGTGGGCGCAAATAGTTGTCTCTTTCTTCCTTGTTCTTTATCAAAAATATTGAATTCATTTGATGTGAACTCACCTCCACTATCAGACCTTAAGCATTAGATCCTCAGTTGTATCTCATTCCCAATCATTGCCTTGAAAGCTGAGTCATCTAGTTCATAATCATTCAACTCTGAGTTCATCTGTAGATTTTCAAACCATTTCCAAAGTAAACTGCTATGTACTGAAAATAATCCTGAACTTCTATTACTCATTATTCTCAAGCCAATTATCTAGATCAGACAAACTTTTGGATGTACATATAATCACTAATCAATAATTGTATGCCAGAACTACAAAACATTATCTTTAGAATACCAGAGCCCTGTCACTTGATTTTATTGGTTAGATACTTAGCCAAAATTCATGACTCGTCAGCTTGTCCCTTAAGTACATACTTGACCAATTCATCTGTCACGTCTTAACTCCTTATGTGGACCATATGAGACTCTAGAATTCATATCCAACAATCATTATTGACCTCTTAACATACCTTTAGAACCACACATCAAAATACTCAATAGCGGAAGAATGTGGACAAAAAATACTCAGATGCTTTACACTGTTTTAGGCTTAACCCTATTCATCTGGACTTAGACATTTCACCATGTGACTTTCAGAGGAAGTTATAACTTGAACACTGGAAAATATGTTCACCAGATATTTATGAATAACATACCTGAACCACATGTAATGATCTTCAACTGCAGAGGCATATTGATTCAATCTCTATTACTTTCTTTATATACTGCTTATACTTTAGTCATTTTGAGCTTCTAGACCAGAATCCTTTTATGTCTTGATCTACAGAGTTCCTTTCAAGCAATCTGCTATACAAATCTTCACATCATATCTTTGTGCCGAATCTCAACACTAACTATCTAGCTAGGGGATTTAGAATTTTCAATATAGCTCCCCCTAAGCCAGATTTCCCTGTTTACTTCCCGGAGGAAGTATCTACTCCAGAATCTTGTGCAGGCTCATCTCTAACTTTATTTACTTCTTTCTTGACCAAGACCTTGTTCATCTCCTTCTTGACTTCTGTCGAATCAACCTTTTCAATTGATTTCTTCAATTCTTCTTGATTATCCTTCTTCATGTTCTTACTTCTGCAAAATCTTGCAATATGTCCAAGCTTGTTGCAATTAAAGCACATAGTATTTTTCTGACCATTGTTCCTTTCATTCGTCCTTGACTTGCACAGGTTAGCTTTATGCCCAAATTTATTGCATATATAACAGTAGCCACTGAAGGATTCAATTGTCCTTTTCTTGCCATAGTCGTTTCTCACTTGACTTCTACACTCATTTGCCTTGTGTCCCATTTTATAGCATGCATTGCACCTAATAGGATTTTGACTCACTTTACTTCTGCATACAGTAGCTTTATGACCAATTTTATTGCAAGTAAAACATCTTCCTTTGAAGGATTGTTCATTTCTCACATTGTTGAAACTTTTCCTGATCCGATTTCTACATTCACTTGCTCTATGACAATTGAAACACTGACTAGAGAATGATGGAACCTTTTGATTTATTCCACTCCTACATTGAGTAGCCTTATGACCGAACTTATTACATGAGTTGAAATAACCATGAAAAGATGGGTACCTTTGAGCATTTGGTTGTTTGGCCGGAGGTCTTCTAGGTCTTCTTCTTTGATTTCTAAACTGGTAACCTTTGTTTTGCCTTGACTTAGTGCTTATTTGACCAGAGTTTAAACTTTCTCCTTTCTTAAATTCCAAACTTTTCTTGTCATCAACTCTCTTCTAGCTAGTAATCATTTCATCAAGCTTTGCATTGCTTATCTTGAATTTTTCTTTAAAGCTTTTGGCCTTTTCCAAGTCTGTTTTTAGATTTGCAATTTCTTCTTCAAGTTTTGCACAATCTTCTGATTTGTTCTTCACAATCAAATTTAGATCATCTTCTTCTCTTGTTCTTTTTGTAACTTCTACTTTTAAATTATTTGGGGCTTCATTTGCTGATAACAATTGGTCACTGACTTCTTTGTATTTGTCTTAGAATTTCTTGACTTGCTCTTTCAACTTTAAGATGCATTCATCGGCTTGTTCCAAGTTTTCTTTCAGATCCCTGACCTCTGCTTTAGAATTTTCAAGATCCATAAGATCTTCTTCTAGTTGCTTGTATCTCTCATAATTTCCATACCTTCTTGTTGCCATGATCATACTATCCCAGATCTTCCTTAAGTTGTTAAACTTTTTCAAAGGAACCTTGCTCTGATACCAATTGTTGATTGTCAGGAACACTGAGAGGGGGGACGAATCAATGTTCTATAAATATTTTCTTGCACTTTTACTTTTAACCATTTCAAAAGAATAATCCAATAGAAGAAAAATATACAACTGAACAACATCCATAAAAGCATGACACATAACACCAATATTTTACGTGGAAAACCCAAAGAGGGAAAAACCACGGAGAGGATTAGTTCTCAAATATATATTTCAATATTCACAAAAATGATGTTCAGGCTTGGTCACTCCACGGGCCTAAAACATGATGGCTTACTCCCATGAAGTACAACTAGATTTAGTAGGCTCACTACCTCAACCCTAAACCTAGCAAGATTACAATGAGGGTTGTTAAACCCTATTGAAGGCTCACTGTTGGCTTATTGCCTTGATGATGAAAGCTTGCGTCCAATCAAATCACACATGATAACTAAATACTGCTTAAGCATCTACTACAATGCCAGGTGTAGTCATTTAATAGTTGAATTTTGAATCCCAACTCTTCATACTCATTGATTTGTGTCACTGCTCTGTTATTCGCATATTTGCATCACACCCACATGTTCTTTATTTTGTTCTACCTCTACTCTTCTCTGCCTCTTCTCTGCTCTGCATTTCAGACCTTTCTCATTATCTTCCTCTCTTCACTCCAGGACACTTTTTCCATGACTCAACTACAAGTATTTATACACTACATCAACCTTGGAATGATCATCAAGGTTGGCATCACAATCATCAACCATTGGAACAATCTCCAAGGTTAGTATTACAAACATTTACAAAATAGGTCCTAACCTATTACAACATTGTGCAAAGGAAATGAAATATGGATCATGCCATGCCTTAGCTGGGACTCAAACATGATCTTCCATGTCACAACATGCTTCCACAATCTTCCAGAGATCTCTGCTATCATTCGGATTAACCAGGTCAGCCAAAACTGGTTACCCGTTACACTATCTAGGAACAATCTTTGAACACGATCTCAAATCCTTGATGCGGACCAATATCAAGATAGGAATATGATTAGGAGACATCCACAAGCACGTTATAATCATCAGGAGCAAATGCACTAAACTTAACCACTTTATCCATATGAATCTTTTCACCGGAACACATGAACTTCACTGTCTTCAAATATCATAAAAGAAAGATAGCTTGCGGACCACCAAACCATGAACCATTGCAACTGAAGGCACTTATCATAATCCCAGACTTCCTTCTAGAACCATAGATCCAAATACGTTATTGCAAAGGAATGCAAAGAAGAATACTTTCTTCCTGTCCCAACTGAACTTACAAAAAAAAGTAGGTTTCACTCTGGTGAACACAACTCACTCAGATCTTCATGTGGATGGCTCAAACCTAGAATGCAGCATCCTTAGTCATACCTCTAACTTACTTCCAATCCACAGACCATGATCCTTAAGCAGAAGTAAATGCGGAGTAGTTTACCAGACTATTCTTCAGCATACAACTCATTGTTTGTACTTCACTTCTCTATAGCTCACTAGTTTCTTTTGGAGAGGCTAATTTTCTCAATATCCTCAACATACAAGTCTTCTAAACACATAATAGAATAAGATACAGTTGACACCAATGGCAACAAGGATATGTTGACATCAATGACAACACTGATTAGGCACATACTTGCAACAGTATCATCTTGTGGCATTTCTTGTGACTACCATTTTACAATCCACTCAATCTGCTCTTGTACACTTAGATTGGTATCTCACCTTGTTGCTACACTCGGTTCTAAGGTACCTACAGTATAGTCCAACGGTTATACTTGGCTCTAAACCCATAGTATAGCCTTGGTCCTTGATGTGATTATTTCCATGCATATCTTTTATGATGTGATATGGTTTTTACCTTAGAGTAAGATTTTCTAACCATCTTGTTGTTTATATCAGCATATCTATATCAATGTGTTTGTGGGAGCATTCAATGATCATAAGCACATGTCACCTTGGGGGCATGGGTTTTACAAAATCTCTTGTTCCCTTGCATGTCTTCTCTCTACCTTAACGTGCTTGATATCAGTACACGACATCAACCAACTTAAGGTGCAGGCATATATAATCATATCTATCTGATGATTTTGGTACTAATGAAGTGTGTTTATAAGCCCTCCCCGTGAGGTGGGATGTATCTCTAACGCGAGTACACATCTTCATTTATATTGCAAGAAAAAAGCCCTCTCCGTGAGGCGGGATAGCATATCTTTATCAAATAAGCCCTCTACGCAAGGTGGGATAATGTATCTCTTGAGCTAGTGCATATCCTTTTATTCAAAAGCCCTTCTACGAAAGGCAGGATGGTGTATCTATTGAGATAGTACACATCCTTTTATTTCAAAAGTCCTCCATGGAGGCAAGGTTG
The DNA here is from genome assembly GCA_027924645.1 of Cunninghamia lanceolata. Classification (NCBI taxonomy): domain Eukaryota; kingdom Viridiplantae; phylum Streptophyta; class Pinopsida; order Cupressales; family Cupressaceae; genus Cunninghamia; species Cunninghamia lanceolata. The sequence goes on along the minus strand of BSBN01000677.1, from coordinate 7,262,130 downwards.
GATCTTGAGACCATCCTCCCTTAAGCATGTTTTTGACAGTTGTTTTGGCATAAGCCCAATTGTCAGGTGTGTCAGCCGTGTGTTTGAGATGGTGGGACTTAGCAATAAGATCCTTCTATCACCTGTGTTTGTCATGTTTAAGATGTATAGTATGTCTATGGCATGCTATATGGCACTCATATTTTCTGTGTGTCTTACATGTGTCTTTTCCCGTGTGTAGTGTAAAGGGTGTGGCGATGAGTCCCCCTACACTCTGGTTTTGTATGGTGTGTTTTCCCCCTAGTGTAGTGTAAAGGGTGTGGCAATGAGTCCCCCCTACACTCAGGTTTTGTATGGCATGTTTTCCCCCTAGTGTAGTGTAAAGAGTGTGGCGATGAGTCCCCCCCTACACGAGGGTTTTGTATGGTGAGTTTTCCCCCCTTGTGTAGTGTAAAGGATGTGGCAATGAGTCCCCCCTACATTTTAGGGTTTTGTGTTGCAATTTTATTTTCCATGCATATATATATATGAAAATGAAAATGTTATATCAATGTATTCATCATGTTTTGCGTGACTGCTCTCGTGTCTTCATCATGTTTTACATGTCTTCAATGTTGTCTTCTCCATATCTTGTGTGCATGTTACTGTCTTCATTGTGTTTTACGTATCTGTGATGTGTCTTCTACTGCTTACCTAAGATTGGGGGCTAGAAATAGTTCCTCAATCTTGGTGTATGCCTTAGCTTCAAGTGCCTGGCATGTTTGATGTGTTTTTACCATACTTTAATGCATGTATAGGTCATAAGATCATACATACATTAAAGTGGGGGTTAAATGTTATGTCGTAAAATGTCCCCCTAGGACTTTTACCTCCTAAGTTTAGCTCCTGGGTCCTTTAGATTTAATCATGCATCTTAGAAATGAATCCCGGAGCGAAATCCCCTAAAACCCATGACAAATTGGACTTAGGGGACATCTTTGAGCTTGATTCAGCCCTAAAATAGGTGCCTGGACAAGGGCTCCCATGCCCTTGTCCTGCTCTATTTTGTTAGGGTCCCAATTTAAAATGTCTGCAAAGTGATCATTAAAGGTTTCCCTTTGTCAGCCTATTCAATTTGAATTACGAATGTTCGGCGAGAATGCATATATAAGCATGTTTAAGACTTCATTTTAAAACTAGATGGATAATGTGAACTTGTGATCTTGTGCTAAGGATATTCAGGGCTTTCATTGTGTTGCAGAGTAGTATTGTGTTGTGTTTGTACTTGTTTGTTGTAGATTTGTCTTCATCAATCCATCTCCTCATGGAATAAAAGATCTTCATCTCCCCATGAGGGCTTCACCTCTGAGGTGACATCTATTTTATGTTTCAATCAATTTATCATATCATTTGCTTTTGCCTCTGTCCACCAAGGACACACACTTTATCTAACAATGGTGTTGGAAGGATTGAATTCTATTTCTAGAGCTTGACCAAGGAAGCTCCTAAACACACAACCCCCAACCCCTCTATTGTGATTGCAGGTTACAGGTGTGGAATCTTTGGGAGAGGATTTGCAGGAGATTAGAGCAGAGGATAAAGATTCAGGATCTGAAGAGAATAGTGAAGAACATTCCTTTTTGGATGTGGGTGCTCATACCAGTGTCCTCCTGGTTACTATTGTCGAAAACTCTGAAGCAAGTTGCAGAGTACATCACCTTACAATTCTAGATCTATAGAAAAAGTTTCTTGTTGGACTAGGGTGCCCGCACCAGCGTCCTTAAAGTCTCCATTTTCTGGAATTCAAAATCTGGTATGTATCTAATCTACATTTAGTGCCTTCCTATGTGAGCATTTGTCATGTTTCATCTATTTGCTTATGATTTCATATAATTAGGGTTTAAGGTATAATCAGATTAGGGTTTAACATATTAATCAAAAAATTCTAAATTTCCTTGTCATTCCAAGTGACACCAAACCTACAGTCAAGTCCTCATGCAAAATTTGTGATTCAACTTGGTTTAATGTCCTTGAATGTATGTAGTGAAAGGAGGATTTAATTAAACTATCAACCTCACCAACAAACCCTCTTTTTCTACATAACATGAGGTATATATAACCTCATTTTTATCATTAACCATATGACCCTTTCTGTACCATTAGACTATCTTGAGCCATGCCAATTTATTAGTCTTATACACAATAATTGTTTATTTTTGAACGAATGTTGTACAAATCTTTGTTCTTGAATTGACTAGATTTTGTCACTAATGTTTGCATGATTTTGTGAAAAGATATGTGTGTTGATATAGGTTTTTGAGTATGGCTTAGTGGGAGGAATGGACATGAATGCCAACTGGAGTCAACAATGCCAGAATAATAAGGCACTGGAATTTCAGGAGATACATGATCGTGGACTTCAGTCTTTTATTACCATCTGACCACCTAGCAGTGTCTATCATTTTCTATTGTTAAGAAAACTTAAGACATTTTATAGCTCCACTCGGAGCCTTTGATATGTTTTATTTCATGTTGAAGACTTTTTCAGTGGCATTAATAAGCCTCCCTAGTATCTAAGATTTTGGGAGTGATATAGATTATCTTTTTATTATTCAAATAGTCATGCTATGAATGAATAGAATCAGATTTTGCTCTACGTAAAAATAAGTGTTACTGAGTAGTGTATGCGGACTAGAATTTGAACTGTCAATGGTGAATGTGATTTGAATCAATAAGAGATCTCTAGAGAGCTAGCCACTCGAAGGAACTAGGGATAGATAAGTATTTTGATGTTTTGTGAATGTGTTGTTTATGCTCTGTTCTATGATTGTTTTGTTCAGAATTGTATGACTTTATGTTTCATGGTGATATGGTAGAATGATGTTAATGTTGACCTGCAGGGTATTGTGTTCAGTTATTCTCAGCATCGTGAAATCTTTAGTTGTAGTTTCTGAAGTTCTGTGTGTCATTTTGTAATTTTTAGAGATCCTGCTTAAGTGCAGAAGTTCAATTCTAATTGGTAGTGCAAGTTTGGATTTAAACAATTTCCTACTTTATTAGATTAGAATGTTTCTTTCGAATTCTTGGTTAAGAGTTTGTATGTTGATTCATAGTTAAGAGTTCATATGCTTTATAGGTGAAGTTCAAATGCTTTGTAGACTAAATTTGTACGCTTTCTAGTTTAGGTTTACATTGTCAAAAGCTTTCTTAAAAATCTAGAAAACCATTACTAAGTTGAGATGTCCAAATCAATCCCTATTGCATACATCTTTGGACATTGCTCGGTCAACAAAAATGATACATTTTCAACTAAAGTGTTAGGACTTAATGGCATCCTGTCACTAGTCACCGTTCTTCTGTTTGGATTTCTAAGGTTCCAACGTTGTGTGGGTTGACTATTGTTTTCGTTGATACTTCTTTTAAGTTGGGATTGTTGTTTAAACTGTTGGATGATAACCTGTATTCTTAACCTTTGTTGTTGTCTAGGATGGATCTCCTCTATCTCATCGAGGATTACCCTCACCCGCTCATCTCTAAATCTAGGGCACATTTGTGAGCCTAAACAAAAGAGAGATGGATAAAGCTAACCTTGACTTGACCTAGGGTTTTGACTTAGGGTTTGTTTGACCTAAGATTTTACCTTGTGTTGTGATCAAGGATTTTACCAAAATGTTGACCAAAGTTGACCTTGTGTTGGAATCAAGCATTTGTGAATGCTCTATGAAGCTAATGTTTTGTTCTTTTTAGTTTTTGGATACATGCAAGCCTATATGAGTGTAAAAGAGTTTTTTTGTGCTTTTTTCTATTTATGGAAATGAAAGTCTTTTTTTCTATTCTAGGAATTACAAAATGAACACAAACTAATATGAGATTACCTAATGCAATTGAATCTATGTTTTTGGTTTGTTTTCTAAATATGTGGAACAATTACTCTAGGAAAGGAAAATTACTTTTGAATGAATCTAATCTATGAACTTATGAAAGCAAACTATTTTAATAATGCAAGATCTGCTTAGCCTCTCAAGGAAAAAGCAACATGCATTTACTATTCCCAAGAGAAAATTGTGGTTTTCTAATTACTATGAAATAAAAAGCATGAAGGAATCTAGAATAAAGAGACGCATGAGCCTCCATTACCCTCAAAAATCCTTGTATGGAAACCTTTTATCCTCTTGCAATAGTGGGGTGATCCTCTTGGTAACAATAGGAACTTAGAGATGCAAGGAGAGCTTTTCGAAGCTTGAATGTGAGCTCAATTGTAAGCTTGTGAGTATTGTGGCTTGTGATGTGAGCAGCGTATCAATGCTAAATGAGCTTTTAGAAAATCTAGATAAAACAACAATAAAAAGAAAAAGGCTCTAATGTCCTGTGTGGTCATATGGATGCTTGATTGGAGAGCAATAACCTGCAAGAACTGTGTGCACAAATGAAATTGCCTCCCTTTGTGCTTGAGGGAGGGGGGTATTTATAGGTTTGAAGAAGGCATGAGAGGTGGAGAGGATGGAGAGTTAACTCAATTTGATTGAAGAGTTAACTTAGAAGACACAAGAGTGATCTAGGCTAATATTGGAGTGATCTAACCAATTATAATTTATTACTCAAGAAGAAATGGAGAAAGAAAATGCATGGGTTGATAGCTAAATATAAAAATAAGATAAATATGCTTGGGTGAGTGCATGAAATAGTTAACTCTATCTTTGGGACAAAATTCCATGCAAATAGGAAAAAAATGAGCAAAAATAGACCTATTTTTGGCCAAAAACTTGAGTTATTCCATGGCTAGGAAAGATGGCAAGGTCGCCACCTAGTCATCCCTTTCACCAATTAGGGTCGCCTGGGGGAAACCCATTAGCGAACCTTAGAGGAGGGGTTTTGGGTGAGAACTCAAGATGGGAGATGAAAGAGGAGGAGAAAAGAAGGGAATCTGCGTCTAGAAACAGATCAAATAGGGGTCAAAAACCAAATCTCCACTTACAAATGTAGGATCTCCTAGGGTAGATATGGAAATAATAGAGGGACATTTGTATTGGTTGACTGAAACTGAAAAGTAAAAGTTGGAGATGACTTGGGAGGTCCTCTAGAGGGTTCCTAGGGGTAGGAATGGATAAAAAACACTAGGGAAAGGTTAAAACACAACAAATGGATGAATACAAGGCTCAAAGACAAAGTTGCAAGCACAGGAAATGCAAATCGACAAGTGTCAAAAAGTGTCGAAAGTGAGGAAAGGGTTAGCATGACAAAGGGGAAACAACACGAGGAAGAAGAAACTACATGCTACCAAGAGAATTGTTGTTGAGAGGGCATTATTCCACACTTACATGTACATGTCAAGGATTATGAGTCATCATTGGTGTCCTCATGGAGGCTGTGCATGATTTTGGTGCTTACATATTTGCCCCTTTGGGGATGGTAGTCTACATGAAAGGTAGGTACCATTCTCGAAATAGGCCTTATCTATTGTCAATTTTTTTGCAATTGTACCTGTAATAACTAGTATTAGTCAGGTATCTAAATATATCAAAACAAGTAATGAGAACTGAAATGATGAACATACCATAGATCATGTGAGTTCAACTAGTTGTTTACCTTTGTTAGAGAGACTTGTAAAGATGAAAGCATAGCACGAAAGATGCATAAAAACAACAACTAATCTAAAGATGCATAAAGCAAACTAAGCTAAGAGAGACAAAGACTGAAGAAATTAGTGATATTCGAGTGAAGCATTGATGGAATCAATCATCTAAGCAGTCGTTGGGAAGATATCGTCGAGTAGATCACAAAGATAGCTGCCTCTTCTTCTGCCACTGAGAGTCAAGTGAAAAAATTAGTGAAAAACCCTTCTCTAAACCCTAATTTCTATTTTGTGAAGAATCTCTTAAAATTGTTAGTTTTTGTTGATTTTCTCTATTGCATTGTGTCTGTTTTGACATCTTAGAGTACAACTAGTTTTTTGTTTGTCGAAATCAATTGAAAAGTGAGGTTTTTAGAGAATTTTTTAGTACTAGGGGTAGGAAAAAAGGGTCATCCTTTTTCCAATCAAGTCACTTGGGGGAGGTATGGTTGTGCAATAGGGTTGTCCGATGGAGATTTGCTTGTGCAACAGGGTCACCCAGGGGAGATCCTGCTGAACATCTAGGTCACTCGAGGGAGATCTGACTGATGAAAGGGGCAACCCTGATAGATTGATTCTGACTAAAATTTGATGTTTTTTGATGTTTACTTCACTCTGCTTTGATCTAATTTAAACACTAAACTCGTCAATTTATTGCAATTTTGAAGGTTTATATGTTTTTTTTGTGAAATTTTCACAAGTTTATATGATTTTTAAGGATTTTCTAAGTTGATGGGGTCTAATTGAAAGTTCTTTTCTGATTGGAAGGATATGAGGATCCATTGGAATGTCATTTGCAAGTAGTTGTGACTTTCAGAGATGTATGATTCACTATCTCTTGATGATCTTACTATCCAGAAGAGGTTAGGCTTGGCTAAGATTTGTCATGTACCAGTTGTTCATCCTTTTTCATGCATCTGCTATGACATTTTGACCTATTGGGATGTCAATAGGAACACTTTCAGATTTCTGTCGGTTTCAAGGGAGTGGACTATCACTCTATATGATGTGTACTGCATTCTCAGGGATCCTATGAGAGGGCATCCACTTGTTTTACCTTCCAGTGAGTCCTTTGAGGACAAGGCATCTTGGGCTCAGATCATGGGGGTGAGTCGTCCTGAGGACCAGACTGGCATTCAGCTTACTTTAGTACCATGGCTTCACATTCCTCACTTGAGGAAGTTCTTGATTGGATTGATTGCATCGAGGTTGTCCGGAGACAAGGCCTCAACTCGTCTGTGATTGTGTTGGGCTCCCATCATTCAAGGCATTGAGCAAGGTATCATCTTCGCATGGGGTCCAGACATTCTTGCTATGGTTTACAAAGATTTCTATTATATCACTCGGTGTGGGGCTCTTGCATTTAGCCACTCCTTTCTAACCATGACTTGGATCTTTGAGCATATCAGGCCATACCAGAAGGAGATTCCTATTCCTGATCGTCGACTTTCGAGAGTCATTAGATGGGCTCATGTGGGCCACTTCAATACTTCCTTGCACTATGGCTATTCTCACTAATGCAAACATGAATGCTAACCCTTATGTAGATATAGAGGGTGTATGGTCTAATGACATGTAGATTAGAGATTACTGCCTTAGCATATCAGAGGTTTTAGATTGTAATGGTCATATTGAGGCTCATCTCATTGAGCGAGATCTACAATAATTTGGTGCTGACTTTCCTGAGGACTTGCCCCTAGTTCCTACATGCTACTAATCTATCCAGGAGATGGCCGAGGTTGGTCAGAGACCCATTGCTTGGACACCATTGACTCGTGGGGTTTTGATTACCAAAAGCTCTAGGACCCCGAGAGGTGGATAGAGAGGATGGAGAAGAGCTCCTTCCTGAGGATTGATTATCGTGGCTGACTCAAATTCTACCAACAAGGACTATGTCCCAGATGGAGATGACTTGTTAGATGAGGGAGCAGCAGGTGATTCACATGAGGTTGATTTCAATGAGGGGGAGATACCAAAGGACTCTTCTTTAGGACCTAGACCTCCTCACTTGGATGAGGCAATGTGGTGCTTTGATCCTTACTGGTAGCCTGGCGATCCTCGTAAGTCTGATTTTGTTTTCTAATTTCACATTGTCCTTCTTTAATTAAAGTTATGAATCGTCATCTCTTTTATCTTTATTTTTTAGGTAGCGTTGAGGAATGGAGATGTTTCGTTCACGAGGTTAATGTTGATTTGATGATTCCCTTTACTAGTTTGACATGAGAGAGACTTCTAGTTGATCCTAGTGTGTCTCCTAGAGTTGGGTGACACATTGATATTTTTGCTCCTGCCCACCATGGGTGTTAGGAGAATGCTGCATTGAGGTCAAAGGTTATCATCCTTAGGGGTGAGAATGTCATTCTTCACATGAGATGGCCCTCCTTGGGATTCAGCATCCAGATTCTAGCACTGTAAGTCCTTCACACTCTCATACTTAGAGAAGGGTTGCTCATTCTCATAGGTCTCATGGAGACACTAGTGTCATTCAATGATAGAGGAGCAGGAGTCATGAGGGTTTTGTTGGAGGGAACTATCCTTGAGGTTGTTTGTCTACTTGTTTTGAAATCATGCCCCCTTGTATGGGGAGCCTTACTTTCCTTTGAGAGCATTTTGTCCTAGCTCTTGTACTCTTGTAAAACTCAAACTTTTGATATATCTATGAAAAGTTGTCTCTTTATGGTTGTTTTACTTATCGTACGAATACTCATCTCTTGTGCATTTTAGAAGTTTTAGAACTCTTTGATTATGTTTAGACCTTCAACTCTAATAATGCAAGCATGATAATGATGCCATGTTTTAACCTCTTTTTTATAATATATATATATGAAATGTAGGGGATGATATGCATATTCAAGAATGCAAGTGATGCTAAAATGAAAATTCTACTTCTATGGAATGCCATGAGTTATGACATTGACTTTATTTCTTTGGAACTCTTATTCTGACTTTGGTATGAATGCATTATGGAACAAACAATATGATTTCTCTTTAGTATGATTTTCAATCCAAGGGATTGCAATTTATCTTGGTATAAGAGACCTATTCAGGTTTAGGAGATAGGTATTCAAAACTCAAGTGGGGAGCAGGGAGGACATGGAGTGCTTCTGAATTTTGGGCATTGGTAAAGGCTAAACACTGATCCTTATCTAGATAAGAGAATTTTACAAGCTTTCAACTTAGACAAGCAACAAATTTTATTGGCATTTACTGGACTTAGATCATGGATGGCAAGCAAGATAGACCTAGGGTAAAGGAAAAATGGGAAAGAACAAGGTTCCCTAAAGTAGAAAATGGACCTAAAGACTACGAGACTATTGGCTTTGCTTAGCTAGTGCATGTGTGTGCTTTGTACCTTTCTCTCTCACTTTCTCTAGAGTAGAATGTCACCATTGAAGCTTTGAGCTTAGACTAATCTCCACCCAAGGGTATGGACATTCAACAATCTTCTCTCCATCACTCTTTTTTTTAACTCTCTCTTTTTTTTCTTTTTCACTTTTTTTTGTATTTTCTAGAATGCCTCACTTGATTTTTTCATTTTTTTGGATTTTTAACTTTTATGAAAATGAATGCTTTTGAACTTTCTGAGTACTTTAGATATGCAATAATTTGATCTCTCAATTCTCACTTTTCTCATCACTCTTATTTTTTGATCACTCATTTTTTTATTCACTCATATTTTAGATTGCTTCCTTCATAGTTTTGATCCTCCTGGCATTTTTGGCCAAGAAAATAAGATGTTGAGTGCTACAAAAAGTTTTCAGAATCTAGTTGGACTTATCTTCTACTAGGGAAGAAATGGGAAGGTCTAATTGCAAGCTTCCTTTGAACACTATAGGTTTGAATTGTAGTGCCCCTCCGTTTCCACTTTGGTTGTGTCAAGTATGTTTGACATTTGGTTATTTGGTTTGGATTGTTCATTTGATGCTATTGGTTAATCATGGCATTAAAATAATATGAGTAGTCATTAAAACATTTTTGATAATTAAATATAAATATGATTAAGAAATACAAATATTAATAAATAAATAAAGTTTGGATAATTAATAAGATATTACTATATAGTATAGCGATCAAATTAAAGACAATGGCCTACATGTGAATGCTTCCTAATACTAAGGGGCAATTGACAATATTACTAACCACCTAAATAATAGTCAGCACTAATTACCAGCGATCAAGGCATCGCTGATGTTAGGGAAAGGCACGATTTGTATGTACAATTAGTACATTAACAATTGAAAATTAATAATACAACAAAATAATAATTATTAGACTTAAGGCAACACTAATAAAGATATGATTAAGCATTATGATGCATGAAATGGTTTACAAAAGAATAAGACAAAATTTAGATTGTAAGATAGGTGCTAATTATGAGTTACACTAACTACAAAGCCAACGGTCCCCATGAAAGGGTACGTCTGATCACTGAGTAGCACATATTCAAAGATATTTAAGGAGATAGAGGTGTTGTGAAAGAGGGAGAGGAGGGGTAAACTTACAATCAACTAATCTCAGTCAAGGACTATCATCAACGAATCGTAGCAATAGAGCATCTCATCAATCAAGCACAATTCAGGATATCATCATGGACGAACACTCAATATAGATTGGAATAATCTCTTACTCATCTCCTTAACATAAGTTAAAGAAAAGAATGATGATGTGTTAAGACAAGATGATTACAGCCATTGAAGAGGACGATTGGATAAACCAAGATACTTAATATCATTGTATTCATGGCATGAAGAGATCAATGTTATATCTGATGGAATTAATAACAAATCAACACCTGATTGAAACCAATGATGACTAAAGGAAGTATCTTTTGGGTGGACGGACACCAATCGCCTTTATAAGGCCAGCGAATCATTGAGAAGAAGGCATCAACCCCAACGATCAAAAGAAAACTAGTATCATGGAGTGGACAAAATACATCTCAGCGATTTACATTATTAGTCAAGACACTTATTCAATACACTTCAAGATATGCATCGAATCTCCTCAACATCTCATCGAAGTACACAACAGAAATATAGTTCAAGACAGCAATACAAATGGGATATACATGTATATAAACCAGTCATTTGCAGCAGTCACAGTATACCATGGATCAGATTTGAGAATGAAAATCATTAATAAGAGGAACAGCAATAAGGCATTGAACAAACAAACGAGTAATATCTAAAAATACCAATCGGCAGAGAACATCTGAATCTGCACATATATCAGAAAAGATTTATTAACATTAGTAAGAGCAATACAAATCCATAATATACTACTGGCTACCATTCCTAAGACTCTTCAACAAGCAGTGAGCATATAGAAGTTAAATTCCATAAATATAGAATCTCTAAAAGCGACCAGATTGGCGTTCACAATGGATATACTGTGATATGGAGATAAGGCAATGGATTTCAAGATTTCCACAATACCATTGATGATATCTGAACAACATCCACGCTCGTCACACAATGCATGACTCCTTAACTGAGCAAATTACAAAGATCCCTAAATTCTTCAATATCTCCACAAGGACCATTCAGCCTCACGTGCTGCGTAAACTTCCTAGACCAAAGCTAGTGATCTTCAATACTGTGATGACTTCCTCGGTATGGTGCTTAGAATAATTGCAAGCAATCCATCAAAGTCTTCAGTCTAATCGAATATGGATAAATAATGATTCCTTTAGGAATTGGCGATCCAAGATAAAGATCTTCAAAGTACAAATTGGTGTTCCAAGAAGTTACACTTCGCTATCTTCCACAATATGAATCAGCACTCAAGCAATCAACTCAATGAGGTCGCCAGGCAAGAGATCAACAAATCTGTCTTGACATGAACAGTGAAGAAGATCTCAGCAAATAAGATTACATCAATGAATCAGACCTTCAAATATAAACATCAGATATTAGAGTATATTCGCCAAGGAAGAAATCATTGGCATCGAATGAAAGAAGAAGAAAAAAATAGCATCAAACAGGAAGAACACAGATCGGAGGAGCATTACATCAATCTTATCACACAGGAAACATCATTCAGCCAATAATATAACTAAGAAGCAATCATTCAAAATAGAAGTAATATCATTCAAGCCATTAATTGAATCAAGCATAAAGGAAGGATAAGAAAACACCATATTGTGGAAACAAATCTTACATCTGCAACCACAGTGAACTTAATTGCAAGAGAATTCAACGCAAGCATCTTATACTTGATCAGCAAATCATATACAAGTTCTAAGTTACTATTACTTACTAGCCAACTGTCAAATAGCCACCGCGCTAAGAGTCATATGAACTTTGGAAGGAGGGATTCAATCTCACATTCAAATCGGTCATCTTCTACAAGGATGCCAGAGTAGCCAGTCAATGGCTTACAATATTAGATTCAATCAATCGACTCTATCGATCAAGTGTGACTACATCGCGCCTTCACCCTCAGCCCTGCGAATGATTTGGAAACCAATCCTCCATGGACAAGAGCCTTCATCAAACTTCACAAGGTATTCTTATCATTGGGCGCTCCAGTCGGGTCTCTGTAGAATCCTCAATGAATTTCCAAAGTCTCCACGCAGAGGTTCTTCAAATTCTACGATGCTTATATTCGGCATTCAATGTGGCGATCAATTATTCTATGGCACTCGACTCTCCTAGCAATATACTCAACAACAATTCACTAAGGAACAAGTTAGATATGGAATATCATTGGTCTTCAATGATGACTCTATTGAATTGGCCTACCATCAATCAATCATCTATCATCGAACCAATGGTGGGAATCTCACAGAACAAATGGATTAGAACAAAAAAGAAACAAGAGTAATTTAGATAGAAGAAAAGAGCATTCAACAGTAAGGAAATTGCAGTCACCAGCCAAGGTAAGTATTTATATTTACTTGTTCAATTTATGATTTGTAAAATATAAATGATAAGATTATTATGAAGGAACAAATATATATATATGTTTATGGAAATTAAATGATAAAATATATGTGTATATGTATGATTCTAACACAATATGCATTATAACATAATGTGATGATTTTCATATGAAGATAGTATAATCAAATAAAATCACGAGATAGCAAGAATAGTTACTAAGGCTAATAGGTAGGATGGAAGTTGGCCAACCATGGGTAATTGAAATGGCCCTTGTCTCACGACAAGTGGTTTAGGCATTGGTGTAAAAGCCAAGGAGGGCCTTAGGGTAAAACCTAAGGATTATAATAGGCCTTGCCGTAAAAGCCAAGGAGGGCCTTGGGGTAAAAGCCAAGGAGTTTATTAAGGCCTTTGACTAAGTTGGTGAGTTATTCACCCTTGAGTTGAAGGAGTTGAATATTGGACCCATGGGGACTAATTGGCCTATTACATCCTAACTAATCATCCCTTATGAATGAAAGATTAGATGGAAATAATAGATATGATGAACATGATATAATGCATATTGATTATAATTATAAGGTTCTAATCCTAGATGGGAGATATAAGAATATGAATTTGATATTTCTTATGAATATTATGATATAATTATTATGAGAAAGAATTGAGTACTAATGTTCTCTTTTTGCAAGTTGAATTTGTGTGCAAAATTGCAAAAATTTTGGCTTCCATGAAGGGGGCATTACATGAATATTGACTTCGCTTAGACTTAACATCTTGAATTATTAAGACCAGGATGAATGTAAAGCTAAGAGCTAGGTTTTGATTAGAGTCACTGGGAATGAAGGGGGAAATGACGTTTGTGAAAATACGAAACCTTAAAACCTAAAAGGATCGCTTATACCTAGGCAACCTTAGACTCCTTATTGAAATGAAAATAATACAAGAGCAATTCATTCATAGAAATGCAAGAAACAAAACTCTTTTTGATATTTTTTTGATTTTGTATTTTTGGAATTATTGATTTTTTTGTGTTTTTATGTTTTATGATTTTTATGGTTTTTAGACATAGTATTTCTTGAGGTGAAAGGCATTGACTGTTTCGCCAAATTCCTCACCTTCCATTGTCCACAAGAGATAGGCATCGTTTCTGATATCTTCCTTAACTATATAGGGACTTTCCAATCCTCAGTGAATTTTCTCTTTCACCTTCTTTTCTTATTTTTCATGCTACCTCTTCTTAAGACGAGCTCTCCTATTCTATAAGGTTTCATGATATCATTTGACTCTAACCATTTTAACTCCAAAGTCTCTCTTAGTAATGTGAGACTAAGTAAATCCTAGAAAGCTTGTTGATGGGAGGGAGTCCAATACAAGACTTCATTGAACCTTAGCAATTCCATAAGTGTATCAAATTGATCCTGCATGTAAATCATTACTTCTTGTCGATCTTGAAAATTTTGAAGGAATTGGAACAATTCGAAGGGAGTTTGAGGTTCCCTTTGCTCGTCAAGAGGAACAAATCTTATGTTAGTTCTTCCATTGGGCTCATGTGAGGCCTACTTTTTACACTACTGTTCATGAGACTATTTGCAGTGATATTTTTATTATGTTTATGTTGAGAGACTATTGATCTTGAACCTTGTTTATTAAACCTAATTGATTTTTAAGGAAATAATTGTGCAATGATATTTGATATTGTTTTTAAGAAAATGATGAATGGATATGGAACTTCAATGTGATTATATGGTAGAATGTTTAGGATGCATGTGTTTAAATTGCTTTGGCTATGATATCTATATGTGATATTGACTTTGAGTTTGAGTGTGCAGGTATTGCTAACAAAACCACAAATACAGGAGATCATCTCATACCTATGTTGTATCCCTTGTGAGCCGATCTAGTTCCATGGGGAACTAAGATTAGCCTCGTGTTTGGAAAATGTTGTAATGTTGTAATGTGTTAATAATGCATGAGGTCAAGGGAATAAGGGTTATCTTCTAATTTACTTTTATTATGATAAAGTGTTGTAAGAAATGTTGTTTTTAATCTTGTTTAAATTTTATTTCTTTTAGACCCTTTTCCTTGTGCTTTACTTGACTCTGGGAGTTCTAACTAGGCAAAAATCAACCCTGGGTTATACCTCATGGGTCTAGGGACCTTTTTGACTAGGATAACCTTGGCTTAACCTCCATATGGTCACTTCAACCTCAGGGTGAAGTAAAGTGACGAATTTGGAAGCATGGGGACAATGGGATGAATGGAATCCACACTTAGGCCCACTTCCAAGTCATGGAACAACTCCATGATCCCCTAATAATGGAGTGCTTCTCTCCTTGTGCCTCTTTTTTGGTGGGGTTCCCCTTAATGAGGGTGTTGTGTCACCCACTCTCTATTTATTTTAGTTTACTTATTGTATTTTATTTCTACATGTGGGCTATAATGGGGGATCTCTTAAGTGGGGTTTAATTGTTTTATGACCACTAGGATAATGGATGAGTTGTGGTTTAGTTGTTTAATGCCACTTGGGAAATTAGGAAAATAGAGGGAATTAGTTTTTAAAAGAGAGAGGAGGAGGAGAGTAAGGGGGTTGGATTATTGTGGAAAGAAGGAGATTTGGGAGGAGGCTAGAGAGGAGCTCTTCATCAAATTTCTTCCATAATTGGGCTTTGAAAGGTTGGTGAATAAGACTACTCTCTTGTGTGATCTAATGCTTGATATGTATGTTTGTTTTCTTGCTTGATGAATGAGTTTGCAAATGTCTTCTATGAGTTTTCTATTATTCTTTGGGGGTTTGATTTTAGGTGTTGAAAGAGCTCCTTCCAGTTGGAAGGCAATGCTCATCTTGTATAGGGAAGGGGAGGTGTGACCCTCCTCGGGTGTCATCTTGGTTCTTGTTGTAAATGTCTTGAGGACATGTTGGTACTTTTGAGCCTAGAGGGCTTTATGGCTTAGAAAGCCTATTGGGATATCACTGGTAATTTGATTTATTGGAAGGCTTGAGGTCTTGTGGAAGAATAAATAGTTGGCTTGAGGCCTTGTAATAAAGTTGGCTTGAGGCCTTGTGATTAAATGTGATATAATGTGAAAGGATGACACGTAGAGGTAGAGATTGTCTACTTCCCTACCCTCCTTGAACTCACCTAAGCTGAGTCTATGTATTGTGAGTCAACCCCTGGGTGTGTGTGTGTGTGCATAATTACGTGTTTGTTGTTGTCCAATACTGTGATGTGTTTGGTCTAATCTACCCTGGTATGAGGATGGTCTCCCTAGCTCGAGGGTGACCCTCTCGCGAGTCAAAGGTAGGGAGGAGAGCTAGATGGTTGTTGTTGTCTCCTTTGCTGTCTTGTAGGTTACTATTGAAGCATGATATAGGGGATTGAAGATAGATTTGCCTTGTTAAAGAAAACAGCTATCTTCCTATTTGCATTGAGAGCTTGGTCTTTATAAGTTTTATTATGTAAGAATTTTAGAGGAGAAATGTTCTCTCTTGAAATTGTTGTAAAAGTTGTTATCTTGGGAGTGAGGAGTTAATCCTCCCTTATTATGTCATTGTTTTGATTTTAATGTGGAAGCTAGAAGAAGAAAGTAATTCTTCCCTTAGGGTGTATGTGAGATGTGGAAATTGTTACAATTATTTGTTCTTGATTATTTAATTGTATATTGTGAGATGGTTGTTGATTTGGATCAGTTGCTTTAATTTATCTCTTGTATTATTTAGTGAGAAAGTTACATTTTACAAGTTAAATGAAAGTTGCAAAATTTCCCTTGAATATAGAAATTAAATTTGAGTTAAGTTGTAAAGGAAAATAATCTGAATTGAATTTTAATTGACTGTTGTGTGTTAATGAAATGGATAGATTCATTTGTTTCCTGTATTATCCTTTGAAAACTTAACTCTATTTGAAATTGAAAATTTATTTGATAGATCAAAGAAAAAGGCAACTACAGATTTAAATGATTAAATGTTCTGTTTCATTTGATTAAATTGTATACTCAATTTATAATGTTGAAAATAGTGTGAAAAGAATTTTACCATGGATTATCATTTTATAAACATGAATATATATTTATTTATATTTGTATACATCATTCTACTTTTAATTTAGTTGTGAAAATTGTTATATCTGTATTTACATTGTATTGTGAAACTGAAATATAAATATATATATATATATATAATATATATATATATTTTTTTAATATATATTTTAATAGTCCATTTTTAATGAAGTTGTGAAAATGGAAATATTGATACATACATACACATATATATATAATAGTTTTAAATTAATTGTAATCGTGAAAATGATATATATATATATATATCATTAAATTAAATAATAATAATTGAAAATTTTTGAATAACAAATATTGGAGAGTTCGCTATTTTCATACAATACACAGCTGCGAAATATACAATAGAGGAGTGGTGGGGGGTTAAACCCCCACCATAGTATACAAAGATGGGGGTGTGGGGAGGGGCGAAGCCCCACCCACATCCACAAAGTGGGGTGTGGGTGGGGCTCCGCCCCTCCCCACACCCCCGCGACCCCAAAGACCCCCGCGGCTGCCGTTTCCATCGCGCCACCTCCCACACGATGCCCTCTGCTCCACTGCGTTGTGTGGCCTCCACCACTACTAACCTCCCCACATCCTCCGCCCTCCACTCTCCCTTCAGCCCCTGCGTCTACCATTGCCTCCGCCCTTCGCCCAGCTCGGATCCGCCGCTCCTACCCTGCAACAACACTTCAAACACAATTAAATTTAGGGTTATCTAACCCTCTTCTTTATGAGGTGAGTTTCTATGTTAAAATGATATTAAGATGTAAGTGGTATTTCCACTATCATAACATAATAACATTTATATATATAAATATATATATACATCTCTGTATATATATGTATATTTATATATATATATAATTTGTGAGTGCATGAGCTTGCACTAAAAGGATATTTAATGGATATATATATATATTTTACATGGGTTGGTTTTATGCAAAATACTCTATAAAATTTTAAGTGGGATTTCCACTAGTATGGGGTATAAAGATTAAAATTAAAATAAATGTATGTATATATGCATATATATATATATATATATATATATATATATATATATATATATATATATATGTTGAGTGCATATATATATACATATATGAATACATTTATATATGTTAAATGTGGAGTTTTTCCAATTTACAAGAAAAGAAATTAAGTCATTGGAAAGATTTGTATGAATGATGAATTATACATATATAAATTTATATATAAATTTGATTAAATATATAATTGTATTGAGGTTTAAATGTAGAGGTGTTTTTAAGAAAAGATATATGTTTCTGATTAATTATTTAAACTTTGTGAAAGGGGTTCTCTGAAATAAAATGGATATATCAAAAAGGAAAAGAAAGTTTTTTAAATAAGTAAATATATTTAAATACTTAAGTAAAGAGTAAATGCGACAATTTAATGAAATAAATAGATATTTAAATAACTAGACAATGGTAGGTTAAAAGTAGCTAAGTAAGTTAGTATTTGACATAAATCAAGGAAAATGAATTGTTGTCAATCACCTAACGGAGAAAACCTAAACATTGCAAATATAATCGACACAATCATAGAGGTCGAAATCCACTTGCATACGAATGTAGAACATTCTGTTAGTAACAGTAACTCGACAACCTTTACATACGCAACCGAGCACGCTTATGCGTGCGAGGTGAAGAATTCAAGTAGAAAAGAAAAAAATTTGTTAGTTCGTATCATGTCTACATGTCATATGTGGACATAACATGCGTGTTTTGCGTGTTGTGAATGTACGTGAAATGTGGGCATGACAACTCAAGTCTCAAATCCATGGAATATCCTATGTAGCTTCCTAGTAACTCAAAGATGACAGGATCATTAGTTATGACTGATACTCACATTTTCCATTCTTTATTAAATGTTCCTTCACTTTCTTCATCTTCATTTGGGAGTCTCTCAACCATATCGATTTACACTAAGGGTGCTTCCTGGTGGTACCTGTAGGGGTTTTAGGGGTTTAGGTCCATAAAATTGCAAGTCTTTACCTTTAAAAATCTTAAACCTAAGTCCCTAAGTCCTATGTGCTTTATCTTCTAATTCCCTATTGACCGCCTATAGCAAGCCCCTGATCACTTAAGTTATAACTTAAAGCCTTTATGTTCGTTAAGTGACTGGCCCTGTGAAGTATTAAATCTATGTCCTAAGTCTTTGTAGGGTTATAAAGTGTTATGTAAAAGTATTTTGCAGCATCGCAGTGCATCATAGATGACGTCATCGTCCCCCTGCGCAACTGCAACAAGGTGACACATGTCAAGGAATTTGGGCTTACAGCCCCTTTATCGAAGAATCTTACATCGAGCAACCATGTGCTGCCAAGTGTCAAAGCAAGAAGTGATCTATAGGAAAGCTTAAATATGACGGTTGCACAAGCTCGCAAGGGAATCTTGCTAGAGAGGAATATTCATTGTGTGGTCAAGAGATGGCGACACGTGGCCCTGTCTTAATAAAGAAATAAAAGGCAAATGAAAAGAAGACGCGTGGAGACTTTATCGTGCCCACGCAGGGTGGTCTTGTGAGGAGTGGAAGTAATACAAAATTTTGACTGGTTGCTCTCTCTGTGGCCTTGTGATTTCTATTTTAATATGTGTATGTGTTTTTCATAAGCTATTTATCAGTTTCAGATTAAATTATATGAGTAATATGTGCATGTATTTCTGTTAACTGTCTCCATTTGTTATTTGCATCTTTCTTTGGAACAAAGTAACTAAGAGTTTTCTGAGTTATGGGGTGCATATCTATTGCATTTCATGTTTGATTTCTTGCTTTTGTTTAAGGAACATATTAAAATGTTCTAAGTCAGATATGGGGAAATATGTGTGATAACAAGGATGTTTGTAAGTAGAGTTAATAGGAATACTTAATCTTGGGAGTTCTTTGCAAGGCAAGAACTAAAAAACCCTCTGAAATCTATATATTTTCTTGGTTTATGGGAAGTTTTTTACATGTTTTAAGTTGGACTCCATACCCTTGGATAGGCACCGATCAAAGGCTTCCATTAAGTTTATGAATCAAATCCTAATCTGGCAGCCAAACGTAAAATCAAATCAACTCAAAAACTTAGATTTTAGGATTATAGGAGTAGGATTTAGGTTCCAAATCCTCTGATTCGCAACTAAAGTAGGATCCAAAGCTAGCCCCTTTGCATTTATTTCACAATTTTGGTCTGCAATAGAGAGGATTTATCTGCTAAAATGTCAATGCCTAGTTACAGTTAAGGTTTACCATATGGGTATTGAGTAAGGTAATACCCCCCTAGGTCTTGCAAAGCCTGAAGTGTAGAGGAGACATAGAGTCTATCTCATATCCATTGGCCACTGACCTGAGGTCCTTGTAGATAAAAGATGGCTACTTTTTAGGGGAACTCAGATAATCAACTGGGAACAACAATAGATTGGCCACTCCACTGGGGAGTTGAAAAGGAACTTGGAACTTAAGTATTAAATCCCATTAGTGGGTGGCAACTCCAAGAAAAATCTCCCAGCTAGTAAAAATAGAATTTGTATGCAGGGGAGAAGGTCCCTACAAAACCCTTTGTTCCAATAATTACTAAGAAAAATGTATAGAGAGAAAGGAACTGCTCAGTCCAATCATGAAGGTTCACCAAGTCCTATGAATAATGATGATTCTCAAAATAATGTTAGGTCTTCTGGACAACAACATTTTTTAGCTTCAGAGGCTAACATTCAAGACATTTATGAAAAACAACAAGGTGATGGGTTGAGGTTTGGATCTGATGTGTTTCAAGAAGTTCCTTTTCTAGATCCCCCTAATAGATTTGAAGATACAGAATCTCCAAGAGATACTAACAACCCCATGAGACCATATTCTTCCATGCTAAGAGAAGAGGAATTAGCTGAAGAAATTAGGAATCTTGGGGCAAAACTTGATTACTTACAAGCCTTGAAAATAAGAGATGATATGAAACAAAAGGTGGAAGCTTTGAGAATTGCCCATTAGAATTTAGCTCCCACTCTCAATAATGCAAATGTGTTAGGAAATCGATAGGTAAATGAGGTTAAGAATCAACAGAATGACCAAAACATCCTTGGGAATAATCAAGGTCTTAATGAGCATGTGAATTAGAATGCACAAAACAATCAACAAAAAAATGTAAATAATAACAGGGTACCACAGAATAATATGAGAAATCAAAACATTAATGTTAATGCAAACAGGAATGCTAATGCCAATAAATTTGGTAGAAGACCCATGCACTTGGATAGATTCAAACAGTTAGATTTCACTGGCATTCTTGGATACTCCAACCCTATTGATAATGATGTCAGAGGTGAATTGCCAAAATTCTCAGGAAATAATGTTGTATCAGGAGAAGATCATTTGAAAGCTTTCCTAAATGTTATGGATAACTTTGAAATAGAGCATAAGGATGTTTTCATGAAATTATTTATGCAGTCCTTGATTGATGAAGCCAGGGAATGATATAGAGGTTTGCCTGATCAAAGGGTTAGATGATTTTAAAAGCATCTTTAGGGAACAATATGGAGATGAGACTGACCCTAGTTTCATTATCAATGAGTTCACAAGTATTGTTAAGGGATCAAATGAATCAGTCTCTGATTTTAATGCTAGGTTTACTAGAGTTTTGAATAAACTACCACCTCATATGAGACCAAATGAACCAATGTGTATGGTTTTGTACACAAATGCCTTTGATGCTAAGACAACATATGAATTGAGGGACAAAAGTCCAACCAGCCTCAGAGAATTGCAACTAATATAGAAAATAATAGGAAGGCATCAGGTAAAGGAAATAGAAGGGATGATGTGAGAATCTTGCAAAATCTAAACAATTGAACTCAAAATGCTCAGAATAATAGCTCCACATCTGAAGATAAGTTGGATAAGTTGACATCTGCTTTCAAAGACTTAAGTTATAAGCTTACTAGAAATGAAAAGGGAGTTGCTCCTGAGAAGCAAATTTATCAGAGGTAAGAAAAGAGACCTCAATTGCATGATATGCCATACAAAACAAATTGGCACAATGGTAAGCCCATTCCTAATAACAAAACTAATCAAAGATCTCAGAATATTAAAGAAACTCATGACCCCTTGAAGAAGACTATTAATATTGTGGAAGATGCTCCATCGTGTATAATATGTCAGATGCCTCATTCACAGTCACAGTGTATGATTGCTCAATCCTATTATAATGATGCTAATGCTTGTGATGAGTGCAATGAACCTCACTATATTGAAGATGACAGTGTTAACATGCTTTCTACAAGTGGAGACTATTCCTCCTCTAATGAGGTAGATGTAGAAATAGATGTGAATGAGAGAAGGTGCTACAAGGATGTAATTTGTCAGCGAGTTTTTTCAAATGAAGAAAATGAGGATCGTCAGGTTTATGCCTAGGACTCATATGCTCCTTTGGTTAACTTAAAAATGCCTTCTGATGAAGAGATCAAAGCTCTTATAGCTACTACAGTAGTTCAGGTTAAGAGCAACTATAACCTCAGGAATAAAGCCCAAGCAGGTGACTCAGGCCAACCAGGAAGCATCTTTGTAAAGCAACCTCAAAATAAACAAAGAGACCCTGAATCACATAAAAAGAAAAGTAATAATAGTAAGAGAGATCCAAAAGAAAAATTGAATCAAAACACTAAAAATTCAAAGGGTAAGGTTTCTCAGAATGAAGAAAAAGCTAAGGGTCCACATGTCATAGATGACAGTCAAAAAACCACAAAAGCCAAGGTTGGACAGACTCATGAGAAGAGTAAGAATGTGGGCCAAGCTACAATTGTTATATAAAATTATGCCCCATTTGATATAACTCAAGCTTTTTCACAGATGAAAGTCTCAGTTCCACTGATGGAAATGATGAAAATTGAGCAATATAGAAATAATGCATTGGCCTTAATTTTAGGGGTATCTTGTCAAATAGATCACACTGCTAAAGATCAGAATAATATCCAGGAAATGGGTGTTGATGAAGAACAAATTCCTGAAGTCTACTTAGGGACAACAGTAACAAAATGCCCTTCCTAGGTAGAACCATTCTATGTGTCCCTTATTGTTAATGGGAAAGTGATTAGGAATTGCATGCTTCATTCAGGTGCTTTAACAAATATCATGCCTTTGGCTATTATGCAGCAAGTTGGATTGAATATAGCTAAGGCATGTGGAAAGTGTTATGTTATGGATGTTAGTGAAGTGCCAGCAATAGGGATTATGAAAAATGTGGACTTCATGCTTGCAACCTATCCAGAGAAAACCTATACAATGAATGTGACAGTAGTTGATATTAAGCCACAATATGGTATGTTATTGTCTAGGAGGTGGGCAACATTGTTTGGAGGAAGCATGCAATTGGATTTGGCATATGCTATGATCCCCATGAATGGTAAGGATGTCAAGTTGGTTAGAGAAGAAAGAGCACCAGTTACAGTTGAAGATCAAGAACCAGAAGATCATATTTGCTTTGTGGATACCGATTGTGAGAATTTCAAGGTTATGTCATGCGATCAAGATGAAAAGAAGAAGGAACCTATTGATGAAGAGCTTGAAAAATAGGAAGGTCAAAATAACTTGTGGACCATGTACTTTGATGGGGCATGCTCAAAAGAGGGGTCTGGTGCAGGGGTGGTGTTTCTGTCTCCAACAGGTAAGACCTTCAAATTCTCCTTTCTATTGAAATTTGCTTGCACAAATAATATTGCAGAATATGAAGCCCTGATGCTAGGACTGAATGTTGCTCTTAGACATGGCATTAAAATGTTAAGGGTGTTTGGAGATTCAGAATTAATAGTTTCCTAAGTAAGAGATAAATATGCTTCAAAGAATAAAAGGTTGAAATAATACAAACATGCAGTTTGGGATACTATTGAGTTGTTTGACGCATTCTCAATAAATTGGGTAGAAAGATCAAAAAATGTTATGGCAGATTTCTTAGCTAATGTAGCCATCAGGCCAGATGATGTTACATTGTCTAATATTACAAATGTTGAGATTAAAATCAGACCGGCAGTGCCAGACAACATATGTAGTTGGCAGGTTTTTGAGGATGATAAGGACTTAATAAAGTTTCTGCATTGTATTGATGAGTATGAAAATCAAGAAATTGATTTCTAGAACTTTGTGGAAGTTGTAGATGGTAAAGAAACCCTTTTTAGAAAAGAGGTGATACAACTTAAGACCAATAAGATTCCAAGGGGGTTAGTAGCATTAGAAAGAGCATTTGATGATAGAGATTAGTTGGTTGCCAAGACTTCCTCCCCTCACATGGAAGATTTGGAGGAAATAAATTTGGGTACACAAAATGCTCCAAAGAAATTCTACATAGGTAAGCACTTAAAACCACATATCAGGGTAATGTTAATAGCCTTACTAAGAAAATACAAACATGTCTTTGCTTGGTCATATGAGGATTTGAAAGCATATAGAGAAGACTTAGTCCAACATGAAATTCCCCTTAAGCCTAGAGCTAAGCCATTCAGATAGAGGCAAAGACCTATTAATCCCACTTTAGCTCCAAAAATGCAGGAAGAACTTATGAAGCTTAGGGATGCTGGAATCATTGAACCTATAAGACACTCTACTTGGGTGTCAAATCTTGTCCTAGTCAGAAAGAAAAATGGAGATATAAGACTGTGTAGACTTTAGAAATTTGAATGTATCTTCTTTGAAGGATTATTAACCATTGCCTAATATGAAAGCTATGTTGCAAAGGGTGACAGGGTGTGAACTCCTGTCCATGATGGATGGATTTTCAGGATATAATCAGGTGAAGGTGAGAGAATCAGAACAATATAAGACTTCATTCACAACTTCATGGGGGACTTATGTATATGTAAGGATGCCATTTGGATTGAGAAATGCATATGCTACTTTTTAAAGAGTAATGGAAGTTGCTTTTGCAGGATTGATTGATTCCATACTAGTTGTATATCAAGATGATCTGACTGCTTATTCAAAAGGGGGGGAACAACACTGTATGCATCTAGAGCAGATTTTTATTAGGGCACTAGAATATGGCATATCCATGAACCCTAAGAAGTTTGCATTTGGAGTAACTAAAGGAAAACTCTTGGGGCACATAGTATCTAAGGATGGAGTTAGGATTGATCGAGAGAGGGTTGTAGCAATTGATAAAATCCAGATACCCAAGATAGTTAAGGGCATCCAATTATTCATTGGGCAGATTAACTTTCTTAGAAGATTTACTCCTAATTTTGTAGAGATTACTAAAGCTGTATCTAAGATGTTAAAGAAGGGGGAGTCTATAGTGTGGGGAAGTGAAGCAATTCAATCATTTCAAAGCATCAAGGAAGCTATCAAGACTGCCTCTGTTCTAAAATCTCTTAATTTTTCTAAACCCTTCCAATTGTTTCCATTTGCTTCATTCCATACAATTGCTACATGCTTATTATAGAAGAACGATGATGGGTTTGAACAGCCAATTGCCTTTTTTAGCAAGTCTTTACAGGCAGCAGAATTGAAATATGATATTATGGAGAAGTAGGCCTATTCTTTGGTCAGGACGGTCAAGAATTTCAGACCTTATCTGGTTGGAGCTCAGATTGTAGCATATGTGCCACAGGCAGCAGTTAAGGACATATTCACTCAAGAGGAAGTGACTAGAAGGCGATGCAGATGGATAAACAAACTCCAAGAGTTCAACATTGAGATTCAGATTACCAAGTTGGTAAGGGGACAAGGTTTGGATAAATTAATGATAGAATCAAATTTGGAAGCATGCCAAGTAAATGTAGTTCAGGACCAAGCTTGTGAAATGCATAAATCATAATGGTACAAAGACATTGTGTATTATCTACAAAATCTAAATTGTCCTACCCATTTGAGTGACAGCGAAAAGAGAACATTAAACTACATGCTGTCAAATATTTTATTGTCCAAGGTGAGTTGTATTGGAAGAACCCTGATGGTGTGCTGCTAAAATATGTAGATGAAAATCAAGCCATGAATATTTTAACTGATATGCATGAAGGGATGTGTGGAGGACATTCTACAGCTAGGACTACTGCCCATAAAGTTCTCAGAGTAGGATACTGGTGGCCAAAACTTTTCTCTGATGCACATAAGATGGTGAGGAGATGTGATTCTTGTCAAAGATTTTCTGGAAAACTTAAGTATGCAGGTACATTACCTCTTACGACGATAATAGTGGAGGCTCCATTTTAGCAATGGGGACTAGACTTCATAGGAGAAATAGCAGAAAAGTCGAGTGGAGAACACAATTGGATATTAGTTGCCACAGATTATTTCACCAAATGGATTGAGGCCATTCCAACCAAGAAAGCCACATGTAAGGTTGTGCTTGACTTCATTTTAGATCATATAATAATCAAATTTTGGGTACCAATAAAATTGGTTACAAACAATGAAATGTGCTTAAGGTCTGGTGAGTTTGTAGAGTTCTGCAATGGTTATGGAATTAGTTTATCTCATGCATCACTATATCATCCTCAAGGAAATGGTCAAGCAAAATCTAGTAATAAAAGTCTCATGAAGATAATCAAGAGAACCATTGATAAGAATAAAAGAGCATGGGATTCAAAATTGAAGTTAGCACTATGGGATAATAGGGTAACAGTAAAAAAGGCAACTAGTAAGTCTCCCTTTGAGTTAGTATATGGTGTAGAGGCTAGGTTTCTAGTAAATAATCTCCTGCCATTGTACAAGTTTATACAAGAAAGTGATGAAGATATTGAAGATTCAAAGGCTGAGAGAGTGAATCAATTGATTGCCCTGAATGAAGCTAGGAGAGAAGCACAGAAGACCGATATGAAGAAACAACAGAAAGTGAAATATTTGTTTGATAAGAGGACTTCAGAAAGAAAATTCCAGGTGAATGATTTGGTTCTTGTGTGGAATGCTAGGAATTAGGACAAGGGCAAACATGGCAAATTTGAACCATTATGGGTAGGCCCTTATCTGATAAGTAACACTCATGGAGAGGATTCCTATTTTCTCCCAGGACTAAATGGTGAATTTCAGGAGTTGCCTATGCATGGACAATTCCTGAAACCTTACTTTTCATAAGTAAGTTATTCTCTGTGCACACTGTAAAATAGAATATTTATAGGTTGTAAATAATGTATATTCTTGTATAGTTCGTTCCTTCTAGTTTTGGTTTGGTCTTCTCCCAGAAGTCCAGTGGTTTTCGCTACAACCTAAAAGCTTGCACATCCCCAGTCAGAGCCAATGGTGGTACTTGTAGGGGTTTTAGGGTTTTAGGTCCATAAAATTGCAAGTCTTTACATATTTAAAAATCTTAAACCTAAGTCCCTAAGTCTTATGCGCTTTATCTTCTAATTCCCTATTGACCGCCTGTAGCAAGTCCCCAATCACTTAAGTTATAACTTAAAGCCTTTATGTTCATTAAGTGACTGGCCCCATGTCCTAGGTTTACCCTTTGTAGCACGTGAAGTATTAAATCTATGTCCTAAGTCATCGTAGGGTTATAAAGTGTTATGTAAAAGTATTTCGCAGCATCGCAGTGCATCATAGATGACATCATTGTCCCCCTGCGCGGCTGTGACAAGGTGACACCTGTCAAGGAATCTAGGCTTACAGACCCTTTATCGAAGAATCTTACATCAAGCAACTGTATGCTGCCAAGTGTCAAAGCAAGAAGTAATCTGCAGGAAAGCTTAAATCTGACGGTTGCACAAGCTCGCAAGGGAATCTTGCCAGAGAGGAATATTCATTATGCGATCGCGAGATGGCAACACGTGGCCTCATCTTAATAAAGAAATAACAGGAAAATGGAAAGAAGACACATGGAGGCTTTATCGCACCCATGTAGGGTAGGTAGGTGGTGGGCCATTTTTGGCCGCGATGCTGCGAAATGGCACCATGTGTCCATATCATACAAAAAGTGATGTGGTTAGCAAAGAATGTACACCTGGCTTGGCTTGCTCCTATTGGTCAAAGACTTTTCAAAGATGATGACCCAGATTTTCAAATCTAGTGAGTAAATGGTGGGCATGTGGAGGTTCTTTATGAGATTCTGCATAGCCAAAAGGAAAACGGCCCACTCGCTTATGCTTAGCCATAGAATGATGACATGTGTACATGGAGTTAAGGAATTTTAAATTGCAACGGTTGGCAGTGGATCAATTGGTGACTGTCGATCTAACCTTGAGGTGGTTTTCATCTATGGTAGAGGTTTAAACTAAAGGCAGTTGTCTGTCAGAGTCATTCATGCAGAATTTTGGCATGACCAAGGACAAGATATCAAATCTGCTCATTTAATCAAGGTCCAAGTTGTTTCGCCAACGAGTCTTCACCAAGAAATCTGATTGCTTCAACTACTCTCTTAATTGAGGATTTGATTATTTCATAGAAATTTGTAAGGATCCAATTGTTTCATAAAAAAAATTTCAGAATGTAGGTGGTCAGAAGCTTGTTGCTTCTTGCTTATAAAAGGAATTCAGGGCCATTTTGCCTGGTTGTTGGAGGATTGGGATTTTGAGGAGTGGAAGTAATACAAAATTTTGACTGGTTGCTCTCTATGTGGTCTTGTGAGTTCTATTTTAATATGTGTATGTGTTTTTCATAAGCTATTTATCAGTTTCAGATTAAATTATATGAGTAATGTGTGCATGTATTTCTGTTAACTATCTCCATTTGTTATTTGCATCTTTCTTTGGAACAAAGTAACTAAGAGTTTTTTTGAGTTTTGGGGTGCATATCTATTGCATTGCATGTTTGATTTCTTGCTTCTGTTTAAGGAACAAATTAAAATGCTTCAAGTCAAATATGGGGAAATATGTGTGATAACAGGGATGTTTGTAAGTAGAGTTAATAGGAATACTTAATCTTGGGAGTTCTCTGTAAGGCAAGAAATAAAAAACCCTCTAAAATCTATATATTTTCTTAGTTTATGGGAAGTTGTTTACATGTTTTAAGTTGGACTCCATACCCCTGGATAGGCATTGATCAAAGGCTTGCATTAAGTTTATTCAAACCCTAATCTTGCAGCCAAACATAAAATCAAATCAACTCAAAACCTTAAATTTTAGGATTATAGGAGTAGGATTCAGGTTCCAAATTCTTTGATTCACAACCGAAGTAGGATCCAAAGCTAGCCCCTTTACATTTATCTCATAGTTTTGGTCTGCAATAGACAGGGTTTATCTGCTAAAATGCCAATGCCTAGTTACAGTCAGGGTTTACCGTATGGGTATTGAGTAATGGAATACCCCCTAGGTCTTGCAAAGCCTGAAGTGTAGAGGAGACATAGAGTTTGTCTCCTCTTCATTGGCCACTGACCTGAGGTGCTTGTAGATTAAAGATGGCTACTTTATAGGGGAACTCAGACAATTAGCTAGGAACACCAACACTTCCCATTTTCCCAGCTCATTTAAATGCACCAAAGCAGAGGTAGTGGGTTGCGCATTAGGTTCAGAGACCATGAACATATTTGGGAGAATTCCTATCATGTTGGTTGATTCATTATCCATAGAATTTTCTTCTTCCTTTGGTGTCATTGGTTTATAGGAATCTTCCGATGGTGTGAGTGGTTCATATGACTCACTTTCTTTTGGTGTCTTGGGGACATGTGACTCGCTTAGTGGTGACAAAGGAGTGTAACTTTCTGTCAAGTCTTCCTCAGGATCTAAGAAGGCATGAGGGGCTACATTTCTTAAATCTAGAGTAGCTATTTCAAACATTGGTCCTTCAGTTCTATGAGGTTTTTCCCCTATGCAAGGAAAGAGTTTATAAGTCGGTTGCATATTGATCATAAGTATCTCTAAAGGAAATTGGAGAGGTCCATCCTTTTCTATCCATTCCATGATCTTTATTGTATTTTCCTTGGGAACAACCTCTTTCTATTTCGATGGTGCCTCATTTTCCAAGGCATTCATTTATGCATTGTTTATTATCTTTTCTAGGATTTATGTCCTTTTGATACATATCGATTGTGGAGTAGGACTAGGAATAGAAATCATATTTGTGGGGAGTTTGTAGTCTATGGGGATGCCTATCTTTTTGTTTTCTATTCTGGCTTTTATCATGTTGAAAAGCTCTGAATCCCCTTTCGTGACATACACCTTCCCAAGATGTAGGAATTGAGCTTCCTAGAATAAGGTAAATGGCACATCTTTCATTTTGTGTATCCAGGGTCTTTCGAGAAGTAGATTATATCATGTGTCTTTATCAATGACATATAATGTGGTTGGGATTGTCTTCGGTCCTAAAGTCACTGAGAGCATGATCTTCCCTATCGTGGTAGCCTTTAAATTGTCGTATCTGCTTAACGTGTCTCTAGAGGCAGTGATGTTGGTGTGTCCATGACCCATTCTTTCTAAGAGAGAAAATGGAACTATGTTCACTATTGCCCCATCATTGATTAGTGTTCTCTTGATGCAAGTGTCATAAATCCACACTTGCAAGTACAACATGGGATCTCCTTTCTTTGTTAGCGCTACCTCAGAGGGCATTTTCTTTAAATCAAAGAACCCTGGGTATTTAAGCTCAAATTTTGGTGGGTTTACGTCAAAATCCACTTGATTGATTTGTTCACTAGGGAGAGGTGTGATTTGATCTAGGTATTTCAATCCTATCATTGTTAACAGTGTTGAGTGATGTGAGGGAGAGTTCTTGAGGAGGTCAATGAATGAAATATGTGTGTAAGTTTTTTTTTAAATCCTTGATGAGTTCATAGGGTCCAATCAGGGCTGGTATTGGTTCCACCATCGAGACCGTGGTTTCATGTATTTCTTGTTGCTCCTTTTTGAGATCTCCTTCTTCTTCTTCATTATGTAATATTTCAACCAATCCCAACATCCTAGCTTCTCCTTTTTGTCCTAATTGTGGTGGGATATTTGCGTCATTACCTTGGGCTGCATTGTTTTGATTCATCACTTCTGTGTTTTTGTGTGCAGGAAATGGGTCCTGATAAATTCTCATGTCTACATTCTATGGAGCTATTGACACTTGAGTTTGCCTTGCCCCCTTTTTATCTGGTGTGACCTCTTGCAGATTTAAGGACATCTCTATGAATAGATATTGTTGGTCTTCGGCAATCTTGCTATGAACCTGCTGTATTCTCTACAAGATTCTGTGTTGTGCGCCCTAGTCCTATGAAAAGAATAAAACTGATTATATTCATAGGGGGGTCTTTCCTATTTTCCATCATTACCATTTGTTTTGATTCCAAGATTGATAATTGTCTCGTTGGTAGTACGCGTTGTTTCTATGACAATCAATTGCCTTAACATTTGCAGGATAGTAATCTCTTCCATTGTAATCATCCCTCACTGTCCTAATTAGGGGTTGATTTGTTACCCCGTTTGTCATTATGTTCCTATTGTTTTTGAGGATTTTGAAAATAGGTGCATTGTTTCCTATATCCTCATTCATTAGTTTTCCACCTGACCCATAAGTCCTTTTGCCGCTATCAATGGCTTCTTGGTCAATCCATAAAGCACTTTCCAAGGCTTCTTTATAGGACTTGTAAGGTAACTTTTGGACATCTTCTCTCATGTCCCTATTTAATGCATGCAAGAAGAGATTGTACAACTCACGATGATCCATGTTTGGAGTGCTTGTCAAAGAATAGAGAACTTGTCTCCATTGAGTGACAAAATGGGCTACCGATTCGTTTAGTTCTTGTTTCATGGTTAAGAATTCTCAAATCCCTGTCTTCACGATTTTGTTCATATCGAAAGCCATGACAAACTCTCTGATTAATTTCCTGAATGAGTGTATTGAGGCCTCTGGTAGGCAATAATACCAATACAAGGCTATTCCTTCTAGCATTTTTAGGAAGATTTTGGCAACAACCCCATTCCAAGGGAGGAGTTCTCTTATTGTAGTGGTATAAACTTTAATGTGTGAGTTGGGGTCTCCTTCTCCTTTGAAATTTGGGAGATCTGGTAATGGCTGAGGTAATGGAACACTTCTTATGGCTATGTCAAGTGGCTCCTTTAAGTACTCCAATTATGTGCCTAAAAAGGCACTCTGTGATTGCGGAGTTGACAGCATTAGCCCCATAGGTAGGCTTTGATAACCTAATGCTATTGTTTGATTCACTTGATTTCCTATCATTGCTTGATTGTTTTGAATAGGAGGGTTCCCATTTGGAAACGTGTCATTACTCCCATTTCATGAGTAGTAGTTGAGGTAAGGGGGATTTTGAGATGCCCCCTAGTCCTATTCCACTCTAATGTGCTCATGAGATTTTTGTCTTCTTTTTGGGATAGGTTGGTCTGCCTCCAGAGATTTGATTCTTTGTACTAGCATTGTGATTAGGTTTGCAAGTGTAAGACCTCTAGGCACTTCCTCATTTCTAGGGTTTTCATTGTGAATGTTATCATGATTTTGCATTTCTTCTTGTATAGCATTTTCTCATTGCTCTTCTCATAGAGCAACTTTCAAAGCTTCTTGAGCTTCTTTTGCTTCTTGTAATTTTCTTTCTAGCGTTCTCACTTCATCGTCAATATGAGTGCTTGAGTGACTTGCAGATGGTTGGTCCATGTGGTGGACTTCTAATCTCATCTGTATCCTTTTTTCTTTGTGAGGCTTGTTTGGTATGGCAGGGTTATGCTCCCATGCAGGGTTGTTGAAAGACAAAGAATGTCTGGGTTCTCTTCTATCTTGTTCATAGTCTGAATCTTCATAGTCATAGTAGTTTGAAATCGGTGCATTTGGGTCAGGTGGCACATACTTGTCAAAAGAGGGAGTTTCTAGTTCCCTAGAGGGGATATTACCTAAGTTTAAGTCTAGTTCCGTCATATTTGAGGGTGCCATAGACACCACGGAATAAATGGAACGAGCGAAGGCGAAGATGGTCGAGAAAATAAAAGTGAAAATTATTAAACTCTTGAAGTTGAAATGCTAATAAGTGACAATGATGATGTTTAATGGATCTAAGTGATAGGAACACAAAAAGCATAACCAAGAGGCTTTAGCCTTTCATGTCAGGTTCACCAAAATATGTACACTCAAAATCACAGATCGGTGACCTAGGGTGGTTGAGTCAGCTTTGGTACACACACGGACCCTCTCTCCTTGCCACGGGGTGAACCTCCACATCACTCTTTCTCTCATGGAAGTAGTCAGTTGAGAGGAGGCGAGACAGGGGGTGGTATGGCTCATTTGAGAGCTAGACTTCACGAAGAGTGGTCAGTCGGACCTAGGGCCTTTGTTGTGCATTTGTTCTGATGTGGTGTTCTATAACCGTTGTTGTTAAAATAACTATATGACCCAAAGGGTCACTAGTCACCATTCTTTTGTTTGTATTTCTAAGGTTCCAACGCTATGTGGGTTGACTATTGTTTTCGTTGATACTTATTTCAAGTTGGCATTGTTGTTCGAATTGTTTGATGATAGCCTCTATTCTTAACCTTTGTTGTTGTTGTTGAATTACTTGTTGGTCTTGTTGTTGTCTAGGATGGATCTTGTCTATCTCATCGAGGATTGCCCCCACCCACTCACTTCTAAGTCCAAGGCACATTTGTGAGCCGAAACAAGAGAGAGATGGTTAAAGCTAACCTTGACTTGACCTAGGGTTTCAACTTAGGGTTTGTTTGACCTTGTGTTGTGATCAAGGGTTTTGACACAATATTGACCAAAGTTGAACTTGTGTTGGAATCAAGGGTTTGTGAATGCTCTATGAAGCTAATGTTTTTATTCTTTTCATTTTTTGGATGCATGCAAGCCTATATGAGTGCAAAACAATTTTTTGTGCGTTTTTCTATTTATGGAAATGAAAGTGTTTTTTTCTATTCTAGGAATTACAAAATGAATGCAAACTAATATGAGATTACCTAATGCAATTGAATCTATGTTTTTGGTTTGTTTTCTAAATATGTGGAACAATTACTCTAGGAAAGGAAAATTGCTTTTGAATGAATCTAATCTATGAACTTGTGAAAGCAAACTATTTTAATAATGCAAGATCTACTTAGCCTATCAAGGAAAAAGAAATAGGCATTTACTATTCCCATGAGCAAATTGGAATTTTCTCATTACTATGAAATAAAAAGCATGAAGGAACCTAGAATAAAGAGACGCGTGAGCCTCCATTACCCTCAGAAATCCTTGTATGGCAACCTCTTATCCTCTTGCAACAGCGGGGTGACCCTCTTGGTAACAATAGGAAAGAGATGTGAAGCAAAGCTTTTGGAAGCTTGAATGTGAACTCAATTGTGAGCTTCTGAGAACTGTGGCTTGTGATGTGAGCAGCGTATTGACACTAAATGGGCTTTTAGCAAAGCTATCTAATAAGACAGCAATAAAAAAGGCTTTGACATCATGTGTGAGCATATGGATGCTAAATTGGAGAGAAATAACCTGCAAGAACTTTGTGCACAAATGAAATTGCCTCCCTTTGTGCTTGAGGGAGGGGGGTATTTATAGGTTTGAAGAAGGCATGAGAGGTGGAGAGTGTTGGCGCTTAGGTGTGCGACCCTCAATTCCTCCCTTCCTGGGCCCGCGCGGTCTTTGGGTAACACTGCCGGGGTGCCATTCACTGATAGTTTGAGCTTTTGATGTAGTGGTAGCCGAGTTAGTGCTAACAGCTAGCGACTCTACTGCGGAGGAGTTTGATTCCCACCAATGCCCACTGCCCTCATGCGTGTAAGGCACTTCTAGCAGTCTGTGCCTACCCAAGGGGCAGGTACAAACTGGTGGGGGTGTTGTTGGCACTTAGGTGTGTGACCCTCAATTCCTCCCTTCCCAGGCTCGCACAGTCTCTGGGTAACACTGTCGGGGTGCCATTCACTGACAGTTCAAGCTTTTGGTGTAGTGGTAGCCAGGTTAGTGCTAACAGCTGGCAACTCTCCTCGGGAGGAGTTCGATTCCCACCGATGCCCACTGCCCTCATGCGTGTAAGGTGCACCTAGCAGTCCATGCCTGCCCAAGGGGCAAGTATGGACTGGTGGGGGTGTTGTTGGTGCTTAGGTGTGCGACCCTTAATTCCTCCCTTCCTGGGCCCACGCGGTCTCTAGGTAACATTGTCGGGGCGCCATTCACTAATAGTTCAAGCTTTTGGTGTAGTGGTGGCTAGGTTAGTGCTAACAGAGAGGATGGAGAGTTAACTCAATTTGATTCAAGAGTTAACTTAGAAGACACAAGAGTGATCTAGGCTAAAATTGGAGTGATCTAACCAATTATAACTTATCACTCAAGAAGAAATGGAGAAAGAGAATGCACGGGTTGATAACTAAAGATAAAAATAAGATAAATATGCATGGGTGGGTGTATGAAATAGTAACTCTATCTTTGGGACAAAATTCCATGCAAACAAGAAGAAAACAGTTGAAAATGGAGCTATTTTTGGCCAAAAACTCAAGTTATCTCATGGCTGGGAAAGACAGTAGGGTCGCCACCTGGTCACCCCTTTCACCAGTCAGGGTCACCCGGGAGCGACCATGGGTGACCCTCAGAGGAGGGGTCTTGGGTGAGAACTCAGAATGGGAGATGAAAGAGGAGGAGAAAAGAAGGGGATCTACCTTTAGAAATAGGTCAAATAGGGTTCAAAAACCAAATCTCCACTTGAAAATGTAGGATCTCCTAGGGGAGATCTGGAAATAATAGGGGGATATTTGTACTAGTTAACTGAAACTAAAAACTAAAAGTTGGAGATGGCTTAGGAGATCCTCTAGAGGGCTTCTAGGGGTGGGAATGGATGAAAAACACTAGGGAAAGGTTAAAACACAACAAATGGATGAATATAAGGCTCAGAGACAAAGTCACAAGCATAGGAAATACAAATCAACAAGTGTTGAAAAGTGTCGAAAGTGAGGAAAGGGTTAGTATGACAAAGGAGAAAAAACACGAGGAAGAAGAAACCACATGCTACCAAGAGAATTATTGTTGAGAGGGCATTATTCCATGCTTACATGTACATGACAAGGATTATGAGTCATCATCGGGGTCCTCGTGGAGGCTGTGCGTGATTTTGGTGCTTACATGCTCCAATTCCTACAATAGTCACCCATGCAACCTCTTTGATTACATCCCCAAATGAGTTGCATGATGTTAAGACCCTGCTGCAAAACTTTGGAAATGAGTTAGTGGCACTGAAAAGGCAGCAAGCACAATGTAGCATGCCATATTAGCCCTCTAATCAGGCCCAACGGCCCAACGGGCAGCCTTATCAAGGAAATATACAAAGACATAATCAACCTAGTTATATTAGGCCCCTAAATGTTGTCAATCCCAATGATGCAAACACATCCATACCTATTGTGCCTATACAGAACAATATAGCTGAAGACAATGATTTGTTCTATCCATGCAATCAGCCCCATGATCAAAATTTATGCCAAAGTAGACAGTTTAGTCAAGCTCTGATGGTCCAAAATCCACCCATGACATTAGAACAACGAGCCAGTTCTAATCAAGAGATTGGGGGAGGACAAGAACAAATACAAAATGATTCTACCTTGGTGAATTGGCATGAGGATTACTTATGTGGTTTTAATCAAGGCACAAGTCCAATAGCATACAACACAAGAGAAAAATGAAGAGCGACTGAAGATGGATCAGTTCTTGTAGTTTGTCAAGAATCTACCTCTCATGTATCCCTAATGGCTATAGATAAAAGTGAAACAACCAAGACTCCTTCAACACAAGAAGATCAAGCTATTGGTAGAGTAAATCTAGTGCTAGAACAATAGCCCTAGGCCGGTCAACAATCAAAAGTTGACACTGTTGTTACAAAGGTATCCTAGAAGGTTAGTCATATCTGGTGTAGGAGCACCTAATCCACAGTGGCCCCCATGAGGCATTCAATGTCATGTTGTATTTGATGTTCATTTTGTTGTTTCCAATAAGGTCCTAAAAGACCATTCATGTAATAAGGTCTATTTGACCAATGCATGTCATTGTAGTTTGTATCTAGGTTCATTTTGTAAGTCCCAAGGGACACTTGTCGATCTGTAATCACAAAGGTTGTTAGGCAATTAGGAGGTTGTTAGGCAATTGGAGGTTGTTAGATTTCCCAGCCGCTTGGAGTCGATTCAGTACTACTGAGGGCGAGTAGATAAATGCCCAAGATCATCGAATGTAATCAGTGGAGAGGTAATAGAGATCAGAGATCAGTGTGATTTGTGATTGAGAAACAGAGCATCTGTGTGTACATTTCTGGAAAGCATAATAAATGAGTTCTGTGTTGTGTATCTTTCTATCATTCGAATTCATTGGGTTTTCTCTGTGCAATCGAGTTTCTATTTTGTGGCCAAGATGGATTCTTAATCCATTCCACTAGTTAGATTTCTTTGAAATCGGTGGAATGGCTGTACAGTTCATTTTCGTGTTTTTCATTTTGTTCATTTGTGTTTGCAGGATCGCATACATTATGCTCTGAGAGATCCTAGCATTTATCATGTGCTAGATTGTTGGAGAAACGGGTCTGTGAAGCTACAAGGTTTGCAGAGGTTCAAATCAGCGAAGATTCATGTTGTTTCATCAGGTATACATTCTGTGTGTATATCACTAATGTATGTCAGGGTTCATTTCATGTGTATCTTATAGTTGAATGTTCGTGTGTATCTTGCAAGTGCATATTGCAGTTGTATGTGGTGAATGTGCATTTCGTATGATACAAGGAAAGTCAACAGTCAAACTCACCGAATGCATGTTCCAAATGCATATTCTGAATGCATGTTCTGAATGCATATTCTGAATGTATGTTTCAAATGTATCTTCCGAATGTATATTGAGAATATACATTGCGCACATACATTGTGTTAGATACAAGAGTTGATCAGTAGCATCAGTAAAGAGGACTGGTGGTCGTAAGTCATGTTATGCATGTACAAGTGTTTGGCATAACAGTGAGCATGGCAGGTACATTAGCTCATGGGTGATAGCAGGTCATGCTATGCACATACAAGATTAGTTGTATCAGCGCATCGGCAGGAAAGATTTTGGGTTGATCAATGCAAGGAGTCTCGCCGAAGGCAAAGCTTGGTATTAAGCTTATCGGGAAGAGATATAGATCGATGGAAGGGTTTTGAGTTACACCGATGGGAGAAGTCATAGCGATAGTGGTGTTGGAGACACATCGGTATGAGGAAGGACTTCGGTGTGAAAGGTATTTGGTTGGCCGATGGCATATGGTCTTGCCGATAGGAGTAAATTGCCAAGACACCGACCACCCTCGTGCCAATCAGTTTGTATGACAGAGTGTTGGCTCTGCATCAAATTGGTATTAGAGCCCAGCAAAAGGTCTGGACAGTTGTGTGTTCAGTTCTGTCATTGAGAAGACAGAAGTACAAGAACTGAGAAGTTGCAGAAACAAGTTAGCAAGATGCCTCCGAAAAATGCTGGCACTGCTAGAGAGTTGCAAGAGATGAAGGAAAAGCACGCTAAAGAGATGAAGAAGATGCAAGAGCTTGCAGAAGCCCTTCAAGCCAGGCTTACAGCCTTGGAGACAAACAAAAGAAGAGAAGTGGAAGAAAGTGAATCAGAAAAAGGAGAGGATGGTGAAGAATTTGAAGATGTAGATGAAGATCTGAATCCTGAAGGTCAGAGATTTGTAAAACTGTTAAGGGTAGTCAAGAATGACAAACCTAAGGTAAAGATTGATGTTCCAAGGTATGGTGGAAGGTTAAATGAGGAAGAGTTACTTGATTGGATTGCTGCATTAGATAATCATTTTGACAGTGAGGAAGTTCCTGAGGAGCAGAAAGTAAAGATTGCAAAGAGCAAATTGGGAGGTCATGCCTTGGTATGGTGGGATTACATACAATCAGAGAGGAGAAATAGGGAAAGTCAAGGATTTCTTCATGGGACAAGATGGTAGCAAGAATCAAAGGTAAATTTTTACCCAAGGATTATGAAGTCCAAATGTTTAAAAAGCTTCAATTTTTAAGACAAAGGGAAATGGATGTGAAGTCATATACTGAGGAATTTTATAAATTAAGTATGAGGTCTAGTCATCATGAGAATGAGGTTGAAAAGGTTGCTAGATACTTGGCTGGTTTGAGATTGAATATACAAGATGAACTAGTTTTGGCTAATCCTAGGAGTGTGGAAGAATGTTACCAAATGGCAATCAGGATTGAGGAGAAGATGAAAAGGAGATAGGATAAGTCCATGAGGGGAAGAGGCAGTAATGCAAGGGGGAGAGGATCAGCCCCTACAACAAGACAAGCCAATGAGAATCAAGAAGAGACTAGTTAAGGACAAGAGCAATCTAATTTTAGAGGTGGATGGAGAGGCACAGGAGGTAGATTTGGAGGTGGTAGAGGTTCTAATGTTTTCACTGGGAGATGTTATCATTGTAATGAAATTGGTCACCCAGCATTCAAATGTCTAGAAAGGCAAGGTTCACCATCAGAAGGTAATAGGAAGAATGAAAAGAGGGTTCAATATGTGCAAGAAGAGGAGGTAGATGAAAGTGTTAACTTTCCAATTGGGAGTGCAGCCCCAATTCAAGATGGAGAAGCATTGATGCTAAGGAAAACACTCTTGAAGACATCCAAGGACATGCTACAAAGGAGCCCACTTTTTAGGACCAATTGCAAAAGCAAAGGTAAATAATGCAAGGTAGTAATAGATTCTGGTTCAACAGACAATATGGTATCTCAGGAAATGGTGGATAAATTGAACATAGAAAGGATTCCTCATCAAACTCCTTACAAAGCATCTTGGCTAAGTGATAGTCAATCACTTTTGGTATGTGAACAAGCATATGTTGATTTTCAGATTGGGGAATATCAGGATAGGGTTTTATGTGACATTTTGCCCATGGAATGTTGTCACCTACTTTTAGATAGGCCATGGCATTTTGATAGGAGAGCATTGTATGATGGATATGTTAACACCTACACCATCAAGAAGGATGGGAGGACTTTTGTGATGACACCTACACCTACACGATTGCAGGAGGATGCTGAAGCAAAGAAGGCAGCCAAGGTCATCTTGGTGGGTAAGAAAGAGTTTGTGAAGATCAATGAAGCAGAGACAAAGAAAGTTGAGGATACCTCACGGAGTGGGGTTGTTAAGGATCAAAGTTTGAAGGTGATTTCAGTTTTGAATGATGGAGATTAGATGGAGCAGCAGAAGGTCAAAGAGTAGGTTTGCAAGCAGCCACCAATTGATTGGAAAGATAAGGATGCTATCATAGTATGCACCATTGTTTGTCCTCTAGAGCCAACAAGAGTTGAAAGGCCAACATATTCTTCCATAGCAGGAGTACAAGAAGCATCACCCAAGGTTTACAATATAGGTGTGAGTAGAGCCTACACTGCTAGGCATGAGTCTTTGATTCCAAGGAAGCAGGTTGCAGTCCAGAGATCATGGGGAAGGCATGCAGTAGCAATGGATAAAGGTGGATCAAGACAAAGAATTAACCCATGGGGCATCCGTTCTTTTCTCGATGGGGAGTATGGTGTAGGAGCACCTAATCCACAGTGGCCCCCATGAGGCATTCAATGTCATGTTGTGTTTGATGTTCATTTTGTTGTTTCCAATAAGGTCCTAAAAGACCATTCATGTAATAAGGTCTGTTTGACCAATGCATGTCATTGTAGTTTGTATCTAGGTTCATTTTGTAAGTCCCAAGGGACACTTGTCGATCTATAATCACAAAGGTTGTTAGGCAATTGGAGGTTGTTAGATTTCCCAGCCGCTTGGAGTCAATTCAGTACTACTGAGGGCGAGTAGATAAATGCCCAAGATCATTGAATGTAATCAATGCAGAGGTAATAGAGATCAGAGATCAGTGTGATTTGTGATTGAGAAACAGATCATCTGTGTGTACATTTTTGGAAAGCATAATAAACGAGTTCTGTGTTGTGTATCTTTCTATCATTTGAATTCATTGGGTTTTCTCTATGCAATCAAGTTTATGTTTTGTGGCCGAGATGGATTTTTAATCCATTCCACTAGTTAGATTTCTTCGAAATCGGTGGAATGGCTGTACAGTTCATTTTTGTGTTTTTCGTTTTGTTCGTTTGTGTTTGCAAGATCGCATACATTATGCTTTGAGAGATCCTAGCATTTGTCATGTGCTAGATTGTTGGAGAAACGGGTCTGTGAAGCTACAAGGTTTGTAGAGGTTCAAATCGGTGAAGATTCATGTTGTTTCACCAGGTATACATTCTGTGTGTATATCGCTAATGTATGTCGGGGTTCATTTCATGTGTATCTTGTAGTTGAATGTTCGTGTGTATCTCGCAAGTGCATATTGCAGTTGTATGTGGTGAATGTGCATTTCGTATGATACAAGGAAAGTCAACGGTCAAACTCACCGAATGCATATTCTGAATGCATGTTCTGAAGGCATATTCTAAATGTATGTTTTGAATGTATCTTCCAAATGTATATTGAGAATATACATTGCACACATACATTGTGTTAGATACAAGAGTTGACCGATAGCATCGGTAAAGAGGACCGGTGGTCATAAGTCATGTTATGCATGTACAAGTGTTTGGCATAATAGTGAGCATGGCAGGTACATTAGCTCATGGGCAATAGTGGGTCATGCTATGCACATACAAGATTAGTTGTATCGGTGCATTGGCAGGAAAGATTTTGTGTTGATCGATGCAGGGAGTCTCGTTGAAGGCGAAGCTTGGTATTAAGCTTATCAGGAAGAGATATAGATCATTGGAAGGGTTTTGAGTTACACCGATGGGAGAAGTCATAGCGATAGTGGTGTCGGAGACACATCGGTATGAGGAAGGATTTTGGTGTGAAAGGTATTTGGTTGGCCAATGGCATATGGTCTTGTCAATAGGAGTAAATCGCCAAGACACCGACCACCCTCATGTCGATCAGTTTGATGACAGAGTGTTGGCTCTGCATCAATATCCATTTCAGCATAGTTGATCAAATGAAAAGGACTAACCTAAATGTCACTATGTGGAATGCCCTATTAATCCCAACTTAAAGGGATCTACTACATGAAGCCCTAAAAAGCTTCAATCAGCCGACCAAAGAGACAACAAAAGAAAAAGCAGTCACCCCAGTAAACATATGCCAACCAAAAGAGGAGGCAAGCACAAGTAAAATTAGTAAGCCCCCTCCTTTCTATGTTTCCCTAATCATTGGAAATAATTTATTACATAATTGCATGATTGATTCTTGGGCGGGTAGTTATGTCATGCCTAAAGAAATAGCTAACCAGTTAGGTATTAATCATGAACCTCTGAGCAAAGGGGTAGTGCAACTAGATGGCACTGTTGTTAAGACAATATGTGTCCTTAAAGATTTTAATCTTACCCTGCATGTATGCCCTAGTTGCTCTATTTTACAAGACATTTCAGCCATTGATCTCCTGGCATACTTTGGTATATGCTTGTCTAGAGATTTCACTACTAAAATAGGTGGATACCTATCCTCTAATTGGTCCCATATGTTGTTTAGGACAAGGTATGGTACTAAGGTGGCCATTAAGGTTGAGTCTATTGCCAAAGATCATATAGAGCCTTACTCCCCTACCCCTCTTGACATGAACTACACAATCCATGATTTAGAGGAAGATGACAATAGCATGCATGAGGCTACCACACCTGTAGAAGAAATTCCAGATATATTGTTTGATGAATGGGAAAACTATTTGCAATTTGATACCCTAGATCATGTAGATGAAATGAGGTTGGGTACATACTATATCCATGATGAAGATGCCATCATCCTTAACCTTGTGAAGTCAAAAGAAGATTCAAGTGGGGTATGGCAAATGTCTTTTGATGGTTCCAAAAGCAAGAATGGAGCAAGTGTTGGTGTAGTGCTAGTTTCACCCCCAAAAGAAAAATCATTTCTTTGCTTTCAGATTTTAGTTCAGCTGCACCAACAATGTGGCCGAGTACGAGGCCTTGATTCAAGGCATGCAATTGGTACATAGGAGAGGAATAAAAGTTCTATAAGTGTTTGGTGACAGTGAACCGGTTGTCAACCAATTCAGATCACAAAGTGCTTCAAAGAATGACTTGTTGTATTCATAAACATAGAGTCTGGGATTTGAGTAAACACTTTGATGCCTTCAATATTCAGGCAATGCCTAGGGGAAGAAACAAAGATGTTGATAGGCTAGCTATAGTTGGTGCCCAGTTTGACATTCCCAAGAATGTCAAACAAAACTCAATTCAGCATGTAAAATCATAGTAAGGCCAACTATTCCAAATAATGTCACAAGCTAGCGGGTATTTAAAAATGATTAGCAGATCATTAATTTCTTGCAAGAGGAGGCAAAGTTTGCTACTACTAATTAGTCAAAATTAC
This sequence comes from Cunninghamia lanceolata, assembly GCA_027924645.1. Classification (NCBI taxonomy): domain Eukaryota; kingdom Viridiplantae; phylum Streptophyta; class Pinopsida; order Cupressales; family Cupressaceae; genus Cunninghamia; species Cunninghamia lanceolata. The sequence continues at coordinate 7,219,410 of BSBN01000677.1, read as the reverse complement.
AAGAGTAGTATGGTGATCAAGTGGTCCATCTAAAGACAAACAAGTTGCCCAAGGGGTTTATCACCTTAGAGAACATATTTAGTGCTGATGATCAACCATAAAGGGAGAAAATGAACATGACGGTTAGAAAAGAAGATAATGAAGAGGTAGAGATTGCATAGGGAAGATTTATAAAGCATGGCAAGGTATGTGATCAAGCTGAAGGGCCTGCAAAGCCTCCTGGGCAAGATCAATTTTGTGAGGAGGTTTACACCCAACTTCACTAAAATAGCCAAGCCTCTCACAGCTATGATGAAGAAAAATGTCATATTCAATTGGTCAAAAGAAGGTAGAGATAGTTTTGGAGCTATCAAATAGGTCATTACACAAGCTCCTACACTAGTAAACCCTAACTATGAAAAGGATTTTATCCTTATGTTTTTGGAGTCAAGGAGGGTATTTCAACAGTTCTAACACAACATAGTGATGAAAATTTGTTGCAGCCAATTTCTTTTTTCAGTCAACCTTTGAAAGATTATGAGCTTAATTATAATTTTGTTGAAAAACAAGTGTTTTTTGTGGTGAAAGGTCTTAAAAAATTTAGGCACATGCTTTCAAATAACAAGATACAATTGATTGTGAACCATCCCGATGCGAAAGATTTTCTTTTGAGTAGAGATGTCGGCAAGAAGAGAGATGGGTGGATCACAAAAGTCATGGAATATGACATGAATATCAACATCACCAAGTTGGTAAGAGGTAAGGGACTATGTGAGCAGAAGGCAGCAGACATTGGAGCTAGAAATGACATAGTGTATGTCCTTGAACAAGTCTAATCAACTAAGTTTCACACTCTAACTGACTGGTATCATGACATGGATGCCTTTCTACAGTCAGGTAGCTACCCAAATGGATTAAGTCAATCAAAGAAAAGATATTTCAGACTTCAATCCATTTCCTATGTTCTTGTTGGTGGTTCCCTATTTAGGAAAGGCACCAATGGAGTTCTTTTGAGATGTATAGAGCAGAATCAAACCAGTAGGGTGTTGGAAGAATTCCACAATGACCCTACAGGTGGCCATTTTTCACCAAAGACAACTACTGTAAAAATCATCAAGGCAGGTTATTACTAGCCCAACTTGTTCAGAGATACCCATAGATGGATAAGGAGTTGTAAGGAATGTGCCTTATTTGTAGGAAAATAGAAGTTGGCAACTCTTCCCCTGCACCCAATTCAGACTGATCAGCCATTTGTCCAATGGGGTTTAGACTTCATTGGAATGATTAATCCACCATCCAATGCTAGCCACAAGTGGATTTTAACTGCCACTGATTATTTCACAAGGTGGACAGAGGTAGTTTCTTTGAAGGATGCCATAGAGGCCTCCATTTTGGATTTCCTTGAAGGTATAGTTACAAAATTTGGTGTCCCATTCACTATCATTTCTGATAATGCTAAGGCCTTTGTAGGCACAAAAATTAGTGAATGGACAGTTAAATATGGAATTTACTTGAAGACATCTTCCAACTACTACCCTCAAGGGAATGGCCTAGCTAAGTCTACCAACAAAAACATGATCAGAATCATCAAGAGAATAATTGAAGATAACCAAAGGACTTGGCATTCCAAGTTGAAAGTAGTTCTGTAGGCTAATAGAATCACTCGCAAGAGGGCCATTGGCAATTCACCCTTCATTCTTTTTTATGGAAGGGAAGAAAAACTTCCATTATCACTAGAGTTTCCTTCCCTTGAGCTTGTACAGTAGTTGGAACTTCTAGAAGATGATGCCATGATAGTGAGATTTGTTGAACTGATGGAGCTAGAGGAGAAGAGGGATGCTGCCATGAAGACTCCTGAGGGCCCACCAAGATCAAGTCAAGAGAACATTTGACAAAAAATTAGCTGACAGAACATTCAATGAGGGAGATTTGGTGTTGAAGTGAGATGAAGACAGAGCTAAAGCTGGGAGACATTCAAAGTTAGATGATGTATAGAGTGGTCCCTACATTATTACTAGTTGCAAATAGGCCAATGCATTTCAACTCTCCAAGCTAACTGGTGAATCACTTCCAATCCCAAGTAATGGGATTCATCTCAAACCTTGCTTCTAAGTTTGGTTTTGGGACCCTTGTAAATAAGTAGAATAGGCCTTGTTTCTGTTTTAGTTTTTCTTTCAATAAGTGCTCTTACACAGGTAGCATCCTCATTAGGAGTTTTTTTGCCTTGTTTTCTTTGTTTTGTCTTGTTGTCTAGAGGCATGTTCATTTGTGTTGGTTTGGCCCATCTTAGCTTCAAGTGTTGTTGCATCCCCTTTGACTCTATGCCCAATGGATTGATAAGGCCACTAGATCCAAGTGTTTAGCAGGCAAACACACCTGCATAGTTGCCAAATCTTTTCCTATTTTTCCTTCAAGACAAATAGCCCAAAGATTCCCCTAAATCCTACATCTTTTCCATCAAATAAATTCAATTTGAGACACCTTAAATGGAAGAAATTTTCTCCCCAAAGAAATCCCAAGAAATTCTAAGTGTTTTCCTTTTGAAGTGTAAGGAAGAAGCCCAAAAAAGCTAAGTCCAAAGTTTCTTGGCTTTTCCCTTATATTTTCTACCTTTTTCAAAGCTTCGAAGTTTCAGAGTTCTCTCTCCCATCATGCCATTCCTATTGTCTACAAAATTTCCTCCTTGATAACTCATAAAATTTTCTAAGTCTTTCAGGCACAGGAATTCAGGGCGGCAGCCTTCCTTCTTATGAGAAACCAGTTAGCGAGAGGCCCTATGGATGAAGTATGACGAAGCTCCATATCATCTAAGTGTTGCAAACATCATAAGTTAAGGTTGTGGTCTTTTTCTTTCCTTTTAGAAAGCGGTAGACAGAAGGCCCAATCGCTGAAGTCTGCTGAGCTCCAAAGTTCCAAGTCATTCGGACGTTGGTGATCAAGGGTTTTCTCTTCCCCTTTATTTTTTGAAGGTGGAAGGGAGAAGGTCTAAGGCCCGATCTCAAATCATTTCTCTAAGGTGCCAAGTGTTCAGACGACAGACTCCGGATCTAGTTTCTTGTTCACTTGCAGGTTACAAGCGTTAGCGACAAGGTCTGATGCTCGATCCCAATGATCTTCAAATTCTTCTATGTTTTTTTGGATTAGGGATCAAGTGGTTCCCTTTCTTCTCTTCAGATGCATGATGTATGGTGAAGGCCCTATCTCTAAAACTTGATGGTTTCCCTATGTTCCTTTTGGACTTTGGATTTTCCTTCTTCACCTTTTTAGAAGTAGATCGATGGGTGAAGGCCTGATTGGCCAAGGAGTGACTATTTTTCCTTCCTTGCTCCTTCCACTATTCAGAATGTGATGGGATTGTTCAACAACCCCCTTGATCACCATTAATGCTTCTTCATAGCCTAATTGCTTGTGGAAATTGATTCTTGTGCCCTCATCTCACTGTAGCTCCTTTTGCATTAAATTTCTTATACCCAGGGCATGGGCGGATGTTCTTCTTTAGCATATTTTTAGGGAAGATCCATGTAGGCATGCACCAAGGACACAAAGATGAATTTATTGCAACATGGGTGACTAGTTTTCCTTGTTGACCACTCTTCCCCACGTCTGTTGGTACCTGAAAAATCCCAGTTCCCAACTTGCATTATTTTGCCCCAAACCCATCAAAACCCCACTTTGTGCCTTTGTTGTCTAAACCCATCATTTATACCTGATCAGAGATAATTTCCATGGGTTCCCTTCATAAAAATTCTAAGTATAAAATCCTCTTGCCCCTTGTGTTTTTCCTTGTTATTTTTCTAAGTGTCGCCTTGTTGGTAAGTTTTCAAGTTCACAAAACTGTCAATTTGCTAACTAAGGTTCGTAGGTTCATGGTTTTTCTGATTTGTCGATTTTACAACAAAGTAGCAAAGGGTGAAGGAAAAGTTTCTAAGGAACGAAAGGAAGCACCGAGTTTTTGTTGGAAAATTTGGTAGTTCATGAACCGTAAGGTTCACCAATGGGAGATTTCATCGACAAAAGGGAAAGTGAAGGCAAAAGAGACAAAAGAAAAAGTGACAAGGATGAAGTTCACCATGGGGAGAATTTGCCAACAAAGGGAAAGCTAGAAGAAGAAAAGGTGGAAAAAGGATATGACAACGAAGTTCATGAACAAAACACAAGGCAAAAAGGCCGACTGCAAAGACAAAGGGCCAAAGAGGTAGAGAAAAAGAAGGAAAAGAAAGACATTCCAAGGTTCATGATAGAAGAATTTTGCGGATAAGGCAAATTGAAATGTTAAAATCAAATGTAAAGCATGAAGTATAAATGTAATAGTTTAAAATATTTTAAAGTAAGTTTTAAAATATTTTAAAGTATTGTAAAATCTTTATAGACACTTTCAACAGGATTTTATTTTAAATGCCCATCTGCTCACTGGCCACCATGAATATAGAATTGAGGAGGATGTACAAGTTGGTGGCAGAGTTAGATGGAATTAATTGCTAGAGTAATGGCAGTTGGTGGGGTAGTTTGTTCCTGCCCAAAATGCATAAGAGAAAATATATATACATGATTGAGATATGTTTTACAAGTTGGTCGTTAAACCAATTGTCTCGTTTGCAAGTGCCTCAAGTTGATTTTAGGACATCAAATCACATCAGTCTGGTCTGCAAGTGAAGGGAGGTATTCAACATGGTCTAGGAAGGATGTGTAAAGTAGATCTACATATAATGGTATGTCTCCATGGGAGTTTGTAATTATTTTGGCAAATTTATAATCACAGCTATATGTTTTCCCTTGCCAAATTTGTTGGCACGGTTGTAACTGGGGTTTGGAGGTGTCTGATAGCATTCAAGTTAATACAAGGCTTTGTATTTGCCATTCCTTTTGTTGCATATGAATCATTGCAGTTCTTTCTTGGATTATTAAGTATGTCAATTGCATGAAGGTCTATTTATGATATGTATGTGAACACATGTTTGGTTCCATTGATCCTCTGTTGCATATTTTCTTTCCTCCTTGCACTCTATGACTCAGTTACCCAATGGAGTAGACACTAGTCCATATTGGGGATGGATCAATTACCATTCTAATCAAACCCTCGTCTTGTTAGTTGTAGGAGTAGGAGTAGGTTTAGTCTAGGGTTTATCATGTTGTCCATGATTCAGTGTAATAACCAAGGATCAATCTAAAGTGATGCAAGACTGTTTTAATCATTGGTGAATCATTCACATGTATGCCTACACTGTGTATCTTGTGTATGATAAGTTAAGTATATTCATCTCAAGGAGTATAATATTGCCATGTTTGGGTGAAAATACATGTGCAATAATCAACTTAATTAGAGGCCTGTGCAGCCAGTTTGTCTTGACCTAGTGACAGCGTTGGGGGTCAAGTCTGCATTGGGTATGGCTATGTTTGTTTGTTTGTGTTTTATTTCATGCCTCTGGAAATATCCATCCTAAGTCTAGCTAAGCTTGAAGTGTAGGGGAGTCTACCCACTCTTGTAAGTTGGCCAAAATTACCCTTAACCTGTTGATTAACCTCTTTTAATCACCCTGATGACACCCCTGGCCTAGGTGATTGTAAAATGTTTTAGGTTTTCAAGTTGTAGTTAGTTTGGGAACCAACAATGTCCATGGTTGCTACAATATGATTTGAAAAGGCTATATATGCATGTATTGAAGATGTATTTATGTTGGTTGTTTTCTTATGTCACTACACAAGAAGGAGATTTGTTGCAGTAGCAAACCTTGTGATATCTTCCAGAACTGTATGGATTTGATGCATTGTGCTTGGTTCTAAGCCTTTGACGTCTCCATTTTCAGCTCACCTATGAATGGGAGTTCTCATTTTGTGTTTATATCTTTGTGTAATGAATCTTTCTTCCTTTGTAATGGCTTTTTAGCCTTCATGATCAATATAAATTGTTATTTTGCTTCTCTCTAAGACCTATACACTGTGTTTATTCAAAAATCATATGATTGTATTGTGGGTAAAATGGTCCCTTTCATAGCTTCAATTTTTTGCCTTAACCTCTATTATAATTTGCATGAGTCTGTGTGAGTCTATTTTAGTTTTGAGATCATTGTTGTGTTAATTTAGGTTCAACTAAGCTCTAAATATGGTGCATCACATTCCTTTTAATTTTGGTTTCTTCTCCCCCTTTTCCCTCTGATCAGTAGCATTAGATTTAACCCTTTTCTCTGAACCTTAAGTTTAGAATGAGGAACCAGCCTTTTCTGGAGGTCTAACCTCATTTGCAAGGTTCAACACCTTGAGATCAGTCCCATTATGTCATTGGAATGCTTGAACAAGCTTCAAGCAGGGTGCAATTCTAGGTGATAACAATAACATTGTTGTATGTCAGTCAACTTCTATTTTTTATCTTTATTTATCTTTCTGTTATCCTACATTATACCCCTCAAGGTCACCATGGTCCTTCATATCATGGTGTGTCTTGAATTGTATATACCAAGGCATGGTTTAATTATTTCATGTGTCATTTTTGCTTAGTTGTCCTAACATCGTACCCATTAAGGTCATTAAATTCCTTGTGATATGATGGGGCATCCTTCTACCTATTGGTTGTCTCATTGTAGTACCCACCAAGGTCATCAAACACCTTGTGTTGTGATGCAACATCCTTTTGTCTGTTGTTTGCAAGTCAATCCTATGCATGAGATACATCATCACCTTGGTCTTTATACCCTGGTGCATAATATCTTGTGCTATATCAAAATAAGTGTTCATTGCATTTCACCATAATACATGCAATCAAGATCAAACCAATAATTAGTCCATCAATTATCTATCCATTTTATCCATACATCCCATTATCCATTTATCCATGGTCTATTTACCTTGATTAATCATGATTTGAAATGTGCAAATGCTTAGTTGGTTAATTATTTGATTATTTAGCTATGTGATTAGCATTCATCATCATTTGCCTCTATCTAACATCACCATTTTCTATCTATCATTCATCATTTTCTTCTATATCGTTATACCATGAACTTAGCATCATACATATCCTTTACGTCATCAATATATCTCAATCATCCCAAAACCATCCATCCATGTGCAAGCAATCCTAATCCATGCAAAACTTACCAAGAGATCTAAGCAAATCATCTGAATGCATCCATCAGTCTCTTTCTTAGCCTTATTGTAAGCCTTGATCAAGTCCATTCAAACCATCATCAAGCTATATCATTCTGAATCCTTGTGTTGTTCTCGAGATACATCATTTTCACATCAACAGTGCTATCATCATCATGAATTGATCAATCTTTGGCTTCTCAACTTGATTGGGGACAACATCCTTGTGTGTCTTTGCGATCCTTTGTGCAGACTTGCTTTCTTGCTTTCATGTATCCTCATTTTGTCTTGTGTCATGCAATGCCTCATCCATTCCCCCCATCTCTCAAACCATCTTCTTATCATTCACATCCATTATAACAACCCTAACACTCTCATCCTCATCCCCTAATCCTTGAAACACCCTTGCTATCACAACAAGAGGTGATCTCAAATCCCTAACATCACATTCTTCATTCGAGAGCTCACCCACACACTTTTTTGCCTAATTGACCTCTCGAAGGGGCATCATCTCTCCATCTGTTTAGTGTTAAAAATGAAGAGGATTTATTTTAATGGTTTGTGTTGATCTTCCTTTCACCACTAAACATACAAGGACATTCAATCGAGTAGAGAACTCTACTACAGATCTCCTGCCACTTGGAACATAGGGGAAGATTGGAATTGTGTGATTTTGTTATTCAATGAAGCCCAATTATGCTCAAAATCCTAATTTCGTGAAATTGTAAACAAACGAACAAATTATGGAAAATGATTGCACATAGAGATATCAAATGACAACCAAATACATACCAGATTTCAAAGTTTGGTGTGCAGAAAAGTCAGGGACTAATGAGTGGTTGCCCTAGTCGAGTGCCTCAGTTTTTGTCAAGATCTGGGAATGTTGTCTGCAACATAGTTCTTCTCTTCTAGAGATTTCACTATTGTGGGATCCAAAGGACTAATGAGCGGGCACCTGAGTCCAAGTCCCTATTTTCTTCTTTGATTTGTGATTCTAATAGTCTACACTGCTCTCCTGGAACTCCACTACTTTCATTTCCACAACCTATAACCTACAATCATAGAAAAGTGGGTTGGGGGTTGTGGTGTTTAGAAGCTTGCCTCAGTCGAGCCTCGGAGAGACATTCAAGTCTTTTGAACACCATTGTCAGATAAAGAGTGCGTATCCCTGCGGGATAGAGGCAAAATCCAAATGATAAATGACAGAAAACACAATTGATATCACCTTGTAGTGAAGATCTCATGGAAGGAAGATGCTCTTCATGCCATGAGGAGATGGATGCCAAATCTGTAAATACAAACACAATAATAGCACAAAGTACTGCTCTGCAACACAATGAATGCCTTGAATCACTTTCACATAAAGCCACAAGTTCGCAATATCCATCTAGTTTACAAGTGAATCACTAATCATGCTTATATATGCAACTACAAACATTCCCGCTAAGAATTTCGCAATTCAAACTTAGGATGTTAATGGTCATAAACCGACACCCAAAAATAGGGCAGGACTAGGGTGCAGGCGCCTAAGTCCTCTCCCCCTATTTTAGGAGGGAATCATGTCAAGTACATCCCCTAAGGCCCATTTGCCATGAAACTTTAGGTTTTTCTCATCGAGAGTCATCATAATCATACAAGATACTCTAAATGCATTCTAAAGGACCTAGGAGCTAAACCTTAAGAGGGAAAAGCCCCCAAGGGGACATTTTTTGACATAACATTTAGCCCCCACTTTAATGTATGTATAAACACAAGGCCAATACATGCATTAAAGTACGGTCAACAAGAACAATAAACACGCCAAGCACAAAGAAGACACACCAGTCACAATGAAGACAGTAACAAACACGCAAAACACAGAGAAGATAGTATTGAAGACATGCAAAACACAGTGAATGCAATGAATGCGGTGATTATTTTCTTTTTCTTTTTCTCATATATGAAATGTAGATGCAAGTACAAGGAAAGTAAACACATAACCCAAAATGCAGGAGGGACTCATCACCACCAGTCTTAAAGATTGCATAAGGGGAAATAGACACGCAATACAAATCAAGCATGCCATACAAATTCCAAAGCATAGGAGGGACTCATTGCCACCAGTCTTTAAGACTATGCTTGGGAACAAACAAGCAATACACACACACATAGAAGACACGGATAAAACACGACAGACAAGTGATGGAGTGTACCTATGTCTAGGTTTATCACCATTACAGGCATACATCGATGATTGGGCTTCACCACAACAATTGCTGAAGACACATTTAAGGATTAAGATAGTCTCAAATCCGCTCCCCGCCTACTCATAGGACTTATGAAAATGCAACCCCACTTGCATCACGGAGACGCTTTATAGTGAAAAGGAAGTCGATGAAGGGGGTAAATCATAAAACACACAACAACAAAATTTGCACACAAAAAATAGAACTTTCTTTATTGATTTGGACAACTTATTACATTATAGAAGCTCAAATACAATCAGAGGAATCAACCCTCCACAGGCTACAACACATTACAGCTTACTATCACAAGACTCTGGAATCATCTGCCTTCTGTAACCCCTAATCAGCTAGGGTTTCTATTTTCCTGCCTATTCTTGACTCTACACTTCCCCCCGTAACTCTACTACTACCCAGGATTCCCAAAAAATGGTTATTAATAGCCTTTTTGGCGGCCAACAACCTAATTTTAAAATTTGCATCTCCCTCCAAAAATAGGTCAACTTCTGGGAGCCATAACTTTTGATCCGAGTGTCTGATTGGAAAACCATTTTCTGCATCAGAAAGCTCATAGAGTGCTCTACGTGCTAAGAACCCGCTTTGCTAGTTCCAGCCATTTAGTGCCTTGAACCTGAGTTTGAATAATTTTCAGGCATTTTTTAAGAAACAAAAACTTTAATATCTTTCAGCTCACAAATGATCTTTGCGTGATTCCTTCACCAAAGGTCTTATATTTCTGTTATGTAACTTCCTATAAATTTTCACTTCAATCCATGCCCAAATGCAAACTTTCTGAAAATAGCAGGTTGCTATTTTTAGCAGTTTGAAAAAACTGAAAGTTCTACATCATTATTCAAGCGATTATGGAACCAAAACCACAAATTTTGAAAATAAATGGAAAGAACATCAATAATTTTGAAACACATCTTTTTTTGGGTGATGCAAGATTTCCCTTACACCACTAGATGCTCCTGCATCAGAAGCATGGCATACAACCCCACCTGCATCACAGAGATGCCTTATGGTGAAAAGGAGGTATGAGTATACAACCCCACCTACATCATGGAGATGCCTTATGGTGCAAAGGAGTTATATGAAGTAGATTTCAAGATTGTCCAAACACACTTTACTAGCATCTAGAATAGATAGCTTACCTTATGTATGCCCCCACCTTAAGGTGGTTGATATCGTGTACCGATATCAAGCACGTTAAGGTAGGTAGAAAACACACAAGAGAACATGGGCTCTCACAAATCCCATTTTCCCCAGAGGTGACATGTACTTTATGATTGCCAAATGTTCCCACAAACACATTCCTGCAAGAAAAGTGTTAACGTCCATATACTCATGATAAACAACAATGCATATGATCATTCACATAGAGAGCTAAGGTTATACTATGGATTCAAAGACTGAGTATAACCGTGGGGCTATACAGCAGAAATCTCAAAACTGGGTGTAACCAAGGTGAGATTAAAGATAAACAAAGTACACAGAGCAGTAGTATTGTTATGGTTTATTAGTGTGATAAGACAACATCAAGATCACACAGAGTGATTCTACGAGCCAAGCGTCGGATAATATATATCAACCCCGTCGTCATGTATGGACTTGGTCCATTTATTGATTTCTCATTGAAGGGACACTAGGTCCTTATCAGTATAATACATTTTTCATCATCCATCTGCTAGATAGAACCACTAGAGGAAGGTAAACAATAAATCAAGAGAGGAAAAACAAGTGCCTTAGGGACAGTCACGTAGGAGGGTGCCCCCAAGTCACCAACCGCAACACTATGTATGTAAGACACAACACACAACAGTGAAAATAGAGGAGAAGCAATATAGAAGAATGGTGATACAAATAGAAGAAAGTCACAATAGAGGCGGTCTCCCAGTATCCTTGACCTTACAAGAGAATCAAGGGTCATCCCAGGAGGCCTAAACAACACATAACACATCACAGGGGAAACACAACACGGAGGGGAGGTCACATACATGAGCCGATCATGCTAACCGCACAGGTGACCACCAGGGTTAGAGATACTTACCTATAGGGACAAACTAGTCTAGAATTTGGAACTTGTGAGCATCTTGGAGAGATGCTCTATCAAGTTTTGTGCAAATCTTGAGTGGTTCTTATCAGAGTCTTGTTTGTTGTTAGAAAGTCCATGCAATGCTTGTTTTTCAAATTCTTGTGTATGTGAGACCTTTTGTTGCTTGTGAGGAGGAGAACCAATATTATTTCCAACTAATGATAATCATCTTACTGTTTTCTAATTTTTAGCTAGTTTTGTTTATTAAGTTTGTCTACCATAGTGACAAGGATTATCTTGTACTATCTCAATCTTTTCTTTCATTATAGTCTCTTGTTTCGGTTGTTCTATTTATTTTTCTGATGCATTTTGGTTATCTCTAGATCCCTGTAAAGATAATGGAGGAGGAACCTCAGCATAAATACCTTTTCCCCATGAACGAGGTGGGTTATCCAACTTTTCCTTATCCACTTCTATCATACCCACAATGTCATCATAATCCAAATAACCATCTTCTACTTCCACTATATTTTGTTCCAACATGTTGTTATCGGTATGCTTAGGGAAAGGATTAGTAAAGATTTGTAAATTCTGATCCAAAGGTGTTATGTCAGAAAAAGTAACCTTGGGGGCTTTTTCCTATTAAGGTTTAGCTCCCAGGTCCTTTAGAATGCATTTAGAGCATCTTGCACGATTTTGATGACTCCTGATGAGAAAACCCTAAAGTTTCATGGCAAATGGGACTCAAGGGATGCACTTAACATAAATCCTACCTGAAATAGGGGGGAGGACTTGGGTGCCCATGCCCTAGTCCTGCCCTATTTTAGGTCAGGACTAATTTCAAAGTGTCAGTTTATGACCGTTATTTAGGTCCTATGCCGACACGGTAATTTTGAATTACGAAATTCTTAGCGGGAATGTTTGTAGTTGCATATATAAGCATGATTAGTGATTCATTTGTAAACTAGATGGAAATTGGATGAGCATTGTGATTTTTTGAAAGTGATTCAAGGCATTCGTTGTGTTGTAGGGCAGAATTTATGTTGTTCTTTTGTTTGTATTTGTAGATTTGGCATCCATCTCCTCATGGCATGAAGAGCATCTTCCTCCCATGAGATCTTCACTAGAAGGTGATATCAATTGTGTTTTCTATCATTTATCATTTAGATTTTGCCTCTATCCCGTAGGGATATGCACTCTTTATCTGACAACGGTGTTCGAAAGACTTGAATGTCTCTCCAGGGCTTGACTGAGGCAAGTCTCTAAACACCACAACCCCCAACCTATTTTTCTGTGATTGCAGGTTACAGGTTGCAAAAGTAGAAGAAGTGGAGTTGCAGGAGAGTAGTGCAGACTGTCAGAATTGCAGATCAGAGAAGAAAATAGGGAACTAGAATCGGGAGTCCGCTCATTAGTCCTCTGGATCCCGCAACTAAAAAATCTCTGGAATAGCAGGAACAGGTTGCAGACAAGGTTTCTAGATCTTGACAAAAACTGTGGCACTGGACTTGGGCACCTGCTCATTAGTCCCTGACTTTTCTATTTTCTAAACTTTGAAATTTGGTACGCATTTGATTGTCATTTGATATCTCTGTGTGCGAGCATTTTCCATAATTTGTCTGTTTGTTCACGAATTCATGTAATTAGGGTTTTGAGCATAATTGGGCTTAATTGAATAACAAAATCATACAATTCCAATCTTCCCCTATGTTCCAAGTGACAGGAGATCTGTAGTAGATTTCCTACTCGATTGAATGTCCTTGAATGTTTAGTGGTGAAAGGAGGATCAACACAAACCCTCTTCAAACAACTATCAAAATCAACCCTAAACAAATAAACACTTTTCACCCCTAAGTAGGAGGATCAGCTGATTTGTTTCCATTATCATTAACAGTGATATAAAGAGGTCCTTCAGTGTCTCCAATTGTTCTATCATGAGGTGTAAACACAATTTCAGGTTTGGGGACCTTTCTTTTCATGTAAGGCTTAGGAGGGAACCTATTGTTATTGTTGTGATTAGAAGCCATGTGTATAAGTTTTCAAATCAATATAAAATCATATTTTAAAATTTTTTCAAAAGTTACGCAAGAGATAAGTGCAAAACTATGTGTGAAAATGACCTAAAATGCTTGATTTTTTCAACTTTTTTCAATGCAAATAAGTGAAAGAAAAGGTGTTGTAAGGAAATTGATCAGAGGTAGAAAGTAATATGTCTAATATCAATCCAATAAAGCAACAATATCCTTTACAACACGCTTTTGATGCAAATCTAGAGTGATGACAAGTCAAAACCTAGTGAAAATACACTAAAATATGCAATTTTTCACAAATTTTCAATGCCAAGGCCTAATAAAAAGGGTGTTGTAAAGAATTTGAGGAGGGGCAGTAGATAATAACAGTAATGTTAGTAACCTAAAGCCCTAAAATTCATCACAACATGCTTATAGTGCCAATCTAAGTCAAACCCTAGTGAAAATATAGCCAAAATATGTAATTTTTCACCAAATTTCAATGCAAAGGCCCAATAAAAAAGGTGTTGTGAAGAATTTGAGGAGGGGAAAAAGATTATAGCCCTGATAACAGCCAATTAGTGCAGAAAAATACTTCACAACATGCCTATGATGCAACTCTAGAGAGTCGATAAGGCTAAAATCTAGTGAAAAAGCAAGGTTTTCAAACCCTAGACATGAAATTTTGTAAGAAAACCACTATGATGAAACACTACAGTTAGAAATTAGTCCTAATGAGTGTTTTAAAAGGGTAGTAAAATCTGAAACAAGATTTTGACTAAAAACCCTAACTAATGCAAAACTAGGTCATATGGAAAAATGCACAATTTCAAGCAATTTTGATCAATTTAATCATGAAAATGCAATGTAAATGAATGATGAATGATGAATTTCTATATTTTAAATTAGATTTGATGATAGTGACAAAAAATTATTGAAATTAAATGCCAACTAATTCAAATTATTTGAAGATGCAAGCTAAAAATGCTAATTTTTTTCAATTTTTTTGTAATTTTTCAAATGCAATAAGATGAACAATGAAATGAATGAAAATCTGAATTACAACACTCATCAAGGTGCAAAATTCATTAAAAACACGGGTTCACCAAAATGTTTAGTGTTAAAAATGAAAAGGATTGATTTTAATGGTTTGTGTTGATCCTCCTTTCACCACTAAACATTCAAGGACATTCAACCGAGTAGAGAACTCTACTACAGATCTCATGTCACTTGGAACATATGGGAAGATTGGAATTGTGTGATTTTGTTGTTCAATGAAGCCCAATTATGCTCAAAACCCTAATTTTGTGAAATCGTAAACAAACAGACAAATTATGGAAAATGATTGCACACAGAGATATCAAATGAAAACCAAATACATACCAAATTTCAAAGTTTAGTGTGCAGAAAAGTTAGGGACTAATGAACGGGTGCCCTAGTCCAATGCCTCAGTTTTTGTCGGGATCTGGGAATGTTGTCTGCAACATAGTTCTGTTATTCCAGAGATTTCATTGTTGCGGGATCTGAAGGACTAATGAGCAGGCGCCCAAGTCCAGGTCCCCATTTTCTTCTTTGATCTGTGATTCTAACAGTCTGTACTACTCTCCTGCAAGTCCACTTCTTTGGCTTCCACAACTTGTAACCTGCAATACAGAAAAGTGGGTTGGGGGTTGTGGTGTTTAGAGGCTTGCCTCAGTCAAGCCCCGGAGAGACATTCATGTCTTCCCAACACCATTGTTAGATAAAGAGTGCGTATCCCTACGGGATTGAGGCAAAATCCAAATGATAAATGATAGACAACACAATTGATATCACCTTGTAGTGAAGATCTCATGGAAGGAAGATGCTCTTCATGCCATGAGGAGATGGATGCCAAATCTACAAATACAAACACAATAACAACACAAAATACTGCTCTGCAACACAATGAACGCCTTGAATCACTTTCACATAAAGCCACAAGTTTGCAATATCCATCTAGTTTCCATCTAGTTTACAAATGAATCACTAATCATGCTTATATATGCAACTACAAACATTCCCGCTAAGAATTTCACAATTCAAACTTAGGATGTCAACATAGGTCCTAAGTAATGGTCATAAATCGACACCCAAAAATAGGTCCTGACCTAAAATAGGGCAAGACTAGGGTGCGGGTGCCCAAGTTCTCCCTCCCTATTTTAAGCAGGAATCATGTCAAGTACATCCCCTAAGTCCCATTTGCCATGAAACTTCAGGGTTTTCTCATCAGGAGTCATCATAATCATGCAAGATGCTCTAAATGCATTCTAAAGGACCCAAGAGCTAAACCTTAAGAGGGAAAAGCCCCCAAGGGGACATTTTCTGATGTAACATTATTATTTTAATGATTTTCTTCAATCGACTAGGGAATCCTATCACCCCTTCTTCATCATAAAGTGCTATATTTTTTTGAAATGATATTATTCTAATGTCATTTCAAATGGGGGGAAATATAAACATCTAAAATCATCTCATCATATTTTCAACTATCAATCAGGTCGTCACTCATCATTTCATTTAATTAATTTTAGAAGGGAAATTGAATAATTAATTAAATAAATGTAATTATTTAATTATATTTATTTAATTAATTATTCAATTACATTTATTTAATTAATTATTCAATTTGCTTTCTAAAATTAATTAAGTATTTTTTATTATTTATTTAATAAAATCACTATTCATTAATTGAATAAAATCAAGATTATTTATTCAATTAATTAACCTTCCTCTATACTCCAACCTTAGATAAATAAATTCAAATATTTATTTATTTAAGCTCATCTTATCCCATCAAAAAATTAATTAAATTCAAATATTTATTTAATTCTATATTTTGTGCACTTTTCATTAGTTGTTAAAATCACATCATTAACCTTCCATAATCATTTGCATATTCTAAAACATAATTAATCAAGGTTAAACTTGCACAAGTCCCTAATGTGTACATGTGGGTCATGTTGAACGCACAAAAGTACTGAAAGGAGGGGTGAATCGGTACTTAATCAAATTACCTTATTTTCTGTAGTATTCAAACTAATGTAAGCATTCAAGACATGAGAGATGCAGGAACGCAAAAGCACAAAACCATAACACCAAATTTATGTGGAAAACACAAAAAGGGAAAAACCACGGTGAGCAAGTTGCTTGGATCTACTGTCCAAATCCAGCCTCATAAATAAAATAGGATTACAATAATATTTATGGGCTACAACCCAAAGGAAGTTGCAACTCCCTAATTAGTTAAACATTTACAAAGCATACCACAATGTTCTTCATGCAACACAAAATGCTAATCACTTCAGCTTATGTACTACTGTCTACCTTCCTTATAGCAATAATACAAATCTCTGCAACATCAAAGTATATTCAGGAACTCTTCTTTACCATTCTAGAGCACAGTATATCTTCCGCAACTATATGAATTGATCCTTAGCATTTTTCATCATCATATATGCTTCTATTGAAAGTGTATTCGCACAATATTGACTCTTCTTATTGTAACAACTCTCAACTACTTTTCAACAACTTTGATTGTTTATATATATCCTCCGCAAGCTTCAAAATCTCTCTCCTTGGTTGGCCAAGATGAAGCATGTAGCATGAAGCGTGTAGTGGCCATATTAATTAGCTCTCAACAATGTGTGGTAGATAAAATCCTAATGCGATACAAGATCAAGGCATAATCACATCCTATCCTGCTTTGACACACCCTTCCAGGCTGGTGCACATTCGTTACACTCATCAAAGTCTTTATTATGCACCAAGTCGGCACCTCATCAACTACCCATTCTTGTATTTGACTCTTGACCTAATGCGGTACCAAAGAAGATTGAATTGCATCATGTGGATCACATAATAAGCATATTATGAGTTGTAAAGCATTTCTGAACACCTCTCTTACCAAATCATGTTGTTATATGCTGGCACAAACATTTGAATATAGATTCATGTATCCCTAGCATGCTCTTATAACACAATCTTGAAGTGAAACATTAAAAAAACATACTTGCGGTAGACAATGATGATTGAAGCTTAATCTGAGCATATCAACTGATCCAGTGAACTTTCCTTTCCATCAACAAAACCAATTATCAATGTGCAGTTCTCTGCGATAACATTAACTCTCTCCTATTCACACTACTTAGTACCAAGGCATGTCTTCATAAATTTGACTCCGAAAAAGCATTTGCGGTACAAATCATTGCTTGAAACTTGAAATGTACATACTTGTTACTCATATCTACCTGTCCTCCAGGCTGTAACATCGTATCTTCATCTATGGAGAAATGCGAAGCATTCTCCAGCTACTCTATGACTATACTTGCCCTATTTCTTTACTATCTTCATTCTTCTGTCTCCCAAACACTTTGTGGTAAGTATTATGATCTCAAATTTGAAACATAGACACCTGAGGGTGGTACATATCCATCTGTCCTATCCACAGACGAGCATATCTCCAGATGCGGTAAAGTGTGGTACATTCTTTCAAGCCTGTAACACCTTTCCTGACTTACACTATACTTAACCAATTCTTCTTCAAGTTTTTGCAACTTTATCCATTAGGTGTCAATCATCATGAGTTCATACCTTCATCATGCTGCAAAAACCCAACACTACTAATCATAGACTTCAAACATAATTATATCAAGAATGTAGACTTATATATGAACTTCAGTAGATAAGGTATGACTATGTACAGATGATACTGATCCATCTCCTTTATTTCACAATTCTCTGATCATCATACTGCTACAATCTCTTTGGCATCACTTGTACCATTCTTCCACACCGCAAGACTTCATACCATTGTTGACATCAATGACAACCTATATGCAACATGTCATAGGTATGGCCTTGATTTGTACATCCTAGGTACCTTGGGAATGGGTAAGATCTTCACATCCCTCCAAAAATCTACTTTTTGATCTCTCACCATCCACTCCACTCAAGACAAATCTAGACCCTTGATTCCCCTTCAATATTAGAGCCCTCTTTGGCCACCATTCACATGGTGCCACTTGGAGGCTTCTCATGCCTTCCATCCTCTCAATCATTCCTAGCCCTTGATCTCTCAAGGAAATCTTAGCCCTCCATCCACTCTCCAAAAATCTATAAATTGAGTCTCACATAGGCCATTTACACAACTCACTTGAATGCAAAGTTACTCTATTGCTACTATGAGCACTTAGCATCTACATTCTCATCACAATCCTTCATTTGGATAGAACCACACCTGCTTGTGTGCAACAAGGAGGCTTTGGGTGAGAATCATTTGTGTATTTCCATTCATGTAATTAGCTTTCTTTAGTCTAATCTTGAGAATGTATATATTTGTGAATAGAATAGGTTATAGTTAGTTTAGTTTGTTCTCTTGTGTGTTTGCAAATAGATGTATACACTAATAATATTAAAATAATATTGATAATTGAATTCTTATAATAAAATATCTTTATAATAATTATTATATTCTATTAATTTGGCCATTTTTACTTGGCCTTCTAAATGGTATTAATAATATTGTGGTAATAGGGTTTCTCCTTGTTCACTTTGTCTTCTTTTTTTTCTAATTATTTGTGTTTAACCTTGTTTTAAGTTTTTTATTCTCTCTCTCGTTTTTTTTTTCTCTTTGTTTTTCCCCCTTTGTCTTTTTAAAGAGTATGATTTGCAATCTATCTTTAAAAAAATCTTCATTTTGACAATGGGTACTAGAGTATGATCTAAAACATTAATATTAAACACTCGCTCTTACTATCATAAACTGTGAAAATATCATCTTTCTTATTAACTATATAAAATAATTAACTTTTGTTCTTTAATCTTAGAGGAACAATTAATCCTTTAGAGAGTCCTTATTGACTACAAAGTTCTTACCATGTACAACTTACTAATAGTAAGATAGCCATATATTCATTATTATTGGAGTAGCAAGGGAGAAGGGTCTTCCAAGTAGTTGCATCAAAAGGATGTCTTTTGGCTAGACTTAACCAAAGATAGCCTTGTCCTTTCTTATCCTATAGGGAACTAAAATCTTGGACTACAACAAACAAACAAACAAACAATAACCATATCCTTCCCTCCCCTTTTTGGCTGTGTGCATGGGACTTTGTATATAGAAAAAACATTCCTCCATGAACAAGACTTCATTCAATGGAATAGGAAATAAGAGACCCTCATTCCTCTCAACACGGCAACTTTTCCCTTCATTAAGAAATCTCAACTACCCTATCAAAAGTACCGTAAGCCAGCTTTCATCTTTAAGTTTGATATTGACTTTGGTCATATGCCGCCACTGTGGGGGCGCTATTCTCCGTCCATTGTATAGAGACTTTATGACTTCTGACTTAGGGGGGAGTTGTACTTTAAAACATTACCTTTATACAATATAAGCTCTCGTCTCTTTACATGCTTTTTATTATTCTTGTTCTTGTTCTTGGTTGTAACCAAGAATATAAATTAAAATAATTTACACTAGCTTTTGACACAAGCTATTACGTACGTTTAAAAATTTACCAATAGTGTCTTTGAAATGTTTATATGAGTCCTCAACCATGCATAAAGCATGTATGGATAAAATATTGCAATATAACCATTATTGGTAGGTTTGAATTTTTTTCATTATATAGTTTTTGTCACTTCAACTTAAGTAATAAGTTATATGTATGTACAAGATGCTTGTAAATTGATTAGGAACGACAAATTGTTGTCATTTATGAAGAAATATGGTTATTGGTGAGAAATATTAAGGATATGGTTTGTATTGTGTACGATATGATTGTAATTATTGTGAATATTAATAAAATATTGGATGCCACTTAGATTTCATATTGACTTCTAGCTTTTTGTTGAGTAGGTCTTCTTAAAATTTGTTGTGATTAGGTATTCTTAATTGTTCTTGTTATCTTTATTGTTGGCTAGCTCTATGTTCTTGCAAGTTTTTTATTCTTAGTTATCCTTATATTTTAACATATGACCTCAACTATATGTAATACTACCTTAGTTAACTTTCCTCAACTATAAGTAACACTACCTTAGTTAACTTTTTCCATTAAATGAGATACTTTATCAAAAGCTCAAATGTCTTCCATCTCTCACTACAATCATATATCTTATGTTATAATAACTTCAACATTCCACCATAATATCTTCATTTATGTACACATTTTCTATTCATATATTGTACCATTATAAAAGTTAAAGGGTTGTTGGGTGGCACTCTCATTTTGAAATAAAGAATTCAAATACTCTAATGGCTAATAATATTCTTAGGTACCTTTTATTTTATTTTTATTATTCAATGTATATCAAAGTGTGGGATTTTCTCAATCCATTTACAACAAAAACTCTTATAATTATATATCTTCCTAAGAAAAAATATCATTTGCACATCTATAAGCAGTTGGATCAAGAAAACTCACACTTGTTTATACTTTTTCTAAGGAGAAATATTACCTACACAAATACAAGATGCACAATTAAAAGGAGTCAATCACTTGACAATGAGATAAAAGGGGTAATCTTTATAATATCTTACGTACATATTAAATGAATTATGATCAAAATAATTAAGTGCAAGAAGTCAATGCCATGCTCAAGACATGTAAATCCTTCCTACTAGGCCACCATTCAAATTCAATGTGCCTACTTAATATTAGAGATACATATGGTGGCCATGTTGACAACAAGATCATTGATGTGTGATGCAACTTAACTTCCTAGATGTTATAAGTGAATTCAAATGACTTAATGAAGATAAATTTTTCATGAAGAAAATAAAATTACTAACATTTATAGTAATTAAATGTAGATGGATTTTGTTATTCACATCTTTTGAATTCAATTAGGGCATAAAGACCAACAAAGAAAATCAATTGTCTCATTAAGAGGTAAATTATCACCTTTAATGGCATTAATAGCCGCTAATATTTAATACATAAGAATATATTAATATAATTTTACAAAGTATTTTACATTCTTAACACACTTACATTCTCATATTTGTTTTGCTCACATATCTCATTACCATGGCACCTTCTAAGCAACAACTTGCTTCTATAAGGAGTCCAAATTCTTTTTAATGTGTATGTACTATTTCATTTCATCATATAATACAACATTTTATCATGTGGAGATTTTATACTAAATAGAAAATAGAATAGCTGCATTCCTTGTTGATTCAACAAATAAAGATTACAATTTATAGAGATTACAAACTCATAACAAAGTCCTACAAAAGTGGATCTACACTTGACACCTAACTCAACTAATTGACAACACACTAACAAATTTTTAACACAACTACAACATCTAATTGTTCATACACCTACATCTAACAAATTGTTAACAACACATATAGGCAAGTTGTCTACATGCACAACAACTCACTGTTACATTTATTAATGTTGGAGCATATATTCCAACACCCCCTCTTAATGCTACAACACTAAATTGACAATAACATAAAAAAACAACAAAAAATACACTATTCAGAAGTTGTTCTTTGAAAAATAGTTTTCCCACCAGTAAGACTTCTTCAAGCAGCTGCTCCTAGGTATAGTCTCCCAACTGTAATCCAAGTTCCCAACATCATTGGACACCATTTGCACATGAAGTGTTTCATCACCCTCGTAAAGGTATGATGCTGAACTTCTAGATTTCATATCTCCCCTGAACTATTGGACATCAATCCTCACATGCATGTCTCATAACCCCAATGAGGTATAGTTTCTCTGATCCAAAAGCATCTTAGACTTTTGAACATTTATCTATCCTCTACTGCATCCTTCCCTGCAAAAAATATTTAAAAAATCCAGGCATCCACACAACACTCATAGCCCTCTCATTTACCTGGGCACTCCTATGAGGGAGTCATGCCAAGTCTAGCTTTGATACCAAATAGAAAATAGAATAGTTGCATTTCTCATTGATTCAAAAAATAAAGATTACAATTTATAGAGATTACAAACTCATAACAAAGTCCAACAAAAGTGGATCTACACTTGACACCTAACTCAACTAATTGACAACACATTAACAACTATTGACATAACTACAACATCTAATTGCTCATACACCTACATCTAACAAATTGTTAACGTCACATATAGGCAAGCTGTCTACATGCACAATAGCTCACTGTTACATTTATGAATGTTGGAGCATATATTCCAACAATACTCACATGACTACTATGATTGATTTGGATTGAGGAAAAGAATTGAGGAAGATGTAGGGTTGAATGAGGGCTAGTATGTCTACATTAAGAAAATTCTTCAACAAGGGTTACATATTAAATAGCAATGACTTATAATTCGATTTAGTTGTGATCTTTCTTATTTTAAGTATCTAACACTTAGTTGTAAGGTCTAAGAACAAGTATATTGCACATGTTTGTAGTTTGTCATATAATCTACTACAATATAAGGGGTATGTAAATTTATTATTATAAAAAAAATTAAATGTGATATGTGCAATTATACATTGTAACTTCTATGCTTAATGTATATTTGAGTGGATGGTTCATCATAACACCTTCATAGTGGTTTGGGGTGCACATAGATATTACCATTTTCTTATTTGAAGTATCTAATGGATATGTTTTAGTTCCTTCTAGTTAGTTGTAAGGTCTAAGAACAAGTATATTGCACATGTTTGTAGTTTGTCATATAATCTACTACAATATAAGGGTGTGCAAAATCATTATTATAAAAAAAATGTGATATGTGCAATTACATATATGAACTTCTATTCTTAGTGTATATAGGAAGGAAGGTTCATCTTAACACATGGAGGGTCCATGATAACACCTTCATAATGCTTAGGGGTGCATATAGATATTGCCATTTGATAGTTTAAAGAGGTAGAGATAATGAAATAAAGAAAATGGGTTTTCTCACCCACATTTTGGAGTGCAAGTTGAACTAATGGACATAATCCTCACTATCAATGACAAGCAAACTGGGATTTTCACTATCATTGTTATCATTTCTATAATTAGACTAACCATTCAATTAAGAGAGTTTTTTTTGGGTTGAAGAAAAGTTTTATTAATGAAAAAATATGAATACAACATTAAAAAATATAATAAGATGCTTAGAAAAATTTAGATTGTCCATGCATAACAACACCAAGAGAAAGTGTAATTGCCAATAAACAAAAGCCAAAACATCAAACTATTCAAAAAATAGAAAACCAAGGGTAACATTATCACCAAACAAATCAACTTAAGCATTACAAAAACATGTAGCTCATCTAACCCTAAATTCTAAATTAGAGAAATAAATAGAAAACTTAGTATATGGTCTAGTTTGAGTGGCCTTTAATGCAGAGTGATTTGCTTGAAGTTGTATAAAGATCAAAATTCCTAGTTACTTAGTTTAAAAGCCTCTGGTAGAAAATTGTGTGTAAGTTTTTGTATCGCACTGTGATCCATTATTAGGATGAGGAGATGCAAAAACATGATGATGGATTATAGAGTGTGATTCAAAACATTGATACAAAAACTTACACATATTTTTTTATAAGAAGCTTTCAAATTGTTTCTAATGGATCGTGGAAATAGCATGCCTTCCTAGTTACTTACTTGATTCTCTTAGCTATATCACCTTGATTTTCTTAGCTAGATCACCTTTATTTTTTGTAATAACACCCAACTAATTCAAAATGGCATCCATCTGTTTCATGAGCTTTATGTTAGCCTGTAAGGTATCATGTAAAATATTGGCAAGATTAGCAACCTAAAAAAGAAATATAATAAATTCACTATTGCAACTCCAAGAGATATGATGTTGTTAGGAAAATTGTTGAACATCTTTGTGTAGACACCTGAAATTGACCATGTCTTAATGACACATCTAACACCACCTTTTGACACCATCCTAATTCCATCCTAACCACATTTATCCTAACACTAATTAATTAAATAAATCATATATATTTAATTAATTAGGATTATCCCTTTAATATCCATTCCATCATTAAATTAATTAAATAAATTATATTTAATTAATTAATCTAATTTTCCCACACCCCTTTCCATTAATTAATTAAATAATTTTATTATTTGATTAATTGATCTAAAAATCTTAAATCCCATTTTAATCCTCCATTTATCATAATTAATTCCATCCTTATCCACTACCCACAAATAAATAACTTCAAAATTCAAAAAGTCACATGACTACCTAAGAGTTGTCTAGATTCATTGAACCAAGATACTCCCACAAAAGTCAAACAACTTTACATCTTTGCTATTCATTTCCATACTATATCTTTTAATCCTAGCCATTCACATAAGGACAAGCCTTGGAAGCCTCCATCCTTTCCCTAATTCCTCTCACTCAATCTTATCCATTCATTTATCTTTAATCTCAACCATTCACATAAGGATATGCCCTAGAAACCTCCATTCTTGCTCTAATGTTGTCACATTCAATCTTCGCCATCCATCTCTAATAAAATCTTAGCCATTCATCCTATCATCCAAAAATCTACAGGTTAACCCTTAATCAAGCCATTTGCATCAAGAAGTGAAAAGTAATGTTATGTTATCAAAGTGAGAAATCAACAATCATTCTCATTATCAAGAATCCATTGGAGCACAACCATCATTTCTTAGTGCAACAAGGGTTAGCTTGGTGAGATCTTTTCATTTTTTTTATTTTGCTATCCCTTTGCTAAATCAGAGGTGTTGTTAGGTATGAAATAGGAGATTTGATTTTATGCATATTTTCTGATTTTATTTCATATTTTAGCATACACACTTTGTAGATGAAAAAGGATCATCTAACGAGATGATTCAGAAATGACATGGAAAGAAGTATTGACCCCTAATAAGGTAGATTAATAGGTTAGTTCCATAAGGCAGTAGCTAATACAAAAACGAAGATAGATTGTCATATGGACTAGAAATGAGTACAGAACTAGAATGCATGTTTGACAGTTTCTTTTTCTTTGCAAAATATACAACACCAGGGGACTAGTTGAAGGAAGCAATGGCGATCACCAATAGGAAGATTATAATAAAGAAGTTTCTAGACTAGAAATTGTGCTTGTACACTTACCTTTGATTTCCAATGTGGATTGCCTAGCTTAAATCATTTGGTGGTATAAAAGGAGCATCTCCATTTATAATTTAATCTCGCATCTATACTAAATGATGGAAGTAACTTCATGTACATGGCTCTCATAGAGAAGTGGATGATGATGTAGCCAATAGGCCATCACTAGTCTTTTAAAAAATTGCATCTCATATGAATGGAGAGCTTAATTTGTAGCTAAGGGAGATAAAGGGATTAAATTGTGTGGATTGTATGCAATTGAGTCTTAGATAGGTTGAATTTGATTTTGAGACTATGATAATATTTCTAGTTCATTTTTGAGAGGTCCCATATATCCACAAAGGTATGCACACCTTTTCTTGAACAACATTTCCCTCGTAATTGTTTTTTAAGAGCATTTAATTTATCATCTAGTTGAACCATTATGTTCCACCACACTAAAGAAGTTGGGAAACTCAAACTATTACTAAATGAATTATCTTGCTAGCATAAAAGAGGTAATATAGCCTACCAATCCTAATACTTTTCACTTGTTCTGAAGCATAGATCTTGAAGTAGAGTGTTAAAATAAATTTTTCTTGCCACCAAGTAGATGCCTAGTATTTTAAGGTTTTGGTTATTTGAATTTGGAAGTGAATAAGATCATTCTAGAGAGTTGATCCCCTCAACAAACTGACTATCCATTTTTCCACCAAACATATTCCTTGCATGTATGGATCAATAATACCTAGACCATCACATTCTTTAGGTTGAATGCAATGAGACCAAGCATAAACAAGGATCCCTTTTCTGTTACACCACTCAGCCCATAAGAAGCTTATCATGATTAGCTTTGTGAGTTGATTGTAGAATGATTTAAAGGGAAGCCAACAAGATGAAATGTACACATGGCTAGCTAATAGAATTTTGTTGGCAACTTGAATTCTACGTACTATTGAAATAAATTTGTTTCTCCAAGACAACAATTTGTTTTTCTATTTTTCGAGATACCATTTCCACATATCCTTTAAAGAAACTCCTAGACCAAAGGGGATGCCCTAGTATCTAGAAATAGAGCCATGTTTAAGAAACTTCCATTCTAGGGGGATCCACTATGATGGAGGTCCAAAAGAAGTCATAAAGTGTTTTTCTTTGTTCATTGACAACTGAGATCTAGAAGAAACATGTAATATAAATCTAATACATTGAGATTATTAGATATTTCTTCTACTAAATTTTTCAACAACATATTGTCATCTACAAAATGGAAGTTTGATGCCACAACATTGTCAAACAATGAAATGTTGATGATCAGATTATGTTCATGGGCATGTTGTAGGAGATAACTAAGAGAATCAACTATGAGCATGCAAAAATAAGGAGCCAACAAACATACTTGTCTAATGGACCTTTAAAGAGGGAATGATTCAGTCAATGACCCATGAATGGCTATTTGAGCATTAACATCCTTTAAGAGGAGTTGAACATGAGAGATAATTCTTTCACCAAGTCCCAACCATTTGAGCATTTTAGAAATGAACTACTATCTAATTCTATCATAAGATGTATCAAAATCTATCTTAACCAAAAGAGCATTTTGTGTAGATTATTGTGCCCATTCAGTCAATTCCTAAGCTAAAACAAGATCATCTAGAATGAATCTTCCTCCTAAGAAATTGATTTGTTCTGGTTAGATAATATCTTGAGTGGTTGTCATAATGCATATTGTTATAGCTTTAGCTATGATCTTGTACATAGTAAATAAGGAGTGTGATTGGTCTCCATATTGAAATAATATCAAGATTTTTATCTTTAGGAAGAAATGTAATGAGCCTCTGGTTAATGTTGGGCTCAAGAACCATATTCGAAGGCTTCCAAGTACATTGCAAAGAACCCCATTCTAATATAAGGCCACAAAGACTTGATACATTTAGTAGGAAGACCATGTATTCCTAGGATTTTCTCATTAGGCATGGCCTCTACAGTTATATCAAAATCTTCAAGTGTAATGAGTCTATCTGGGAATTGTTGTTGTTCCTTGTCTATTTTGGTTGGAATATAGTTTCCAATAGCCTCCTCAATTAAATCATGTAAAGGATCACTCTGAGAGTTTTCAACAAAGAGATTTTAAAAATGAGCACAAAAAACTTCTTTAATACTTTTAGTATCTATGCACACCTAATTATTCATATTCTTAATTGCTTCTTTACATTCTTTCTTAGTTTTTTATCTTATAAATTAGAAGAAAATTTGTATGCCTTTGTCTCAATTTTTTATCCAATTAAGTTTGGCTCCAATTTGAGCCCCTCTACCTTTGTATACCTCTAGTTTTCTTAGATTGTGTTCAACAACACTTTCTTTTGGATGTCATTATCAATATGGGATGTAGCTAAAAGGCTTTGACCTTTTTCAAGTTGACCTTGGAGAGTGTGTGCAACCCTCTTTCTTTTCCATGCTAATTTGTGACTATAGAAATGAATAATGGCAATGCAACAAGTAAGGGCTTGTTCCCACCATCGAATCCAACTCTCATTGGGGTCTAGACAAGGTTATTCATTACAAATGTCAATGAATGCTTCTAAACAATCATGATTTAGGAGGTGAAAGGTATTAAATTTGAAGGGCAAGGAGGTGAACTTTGCCTACTCAATGCAAGTGGTAAAAAGAGGGGGATGATCGAAAAAGGTGGAAACCATATCTAATTGAGCAAGAAGTCCATCTTTGGAGAGGGGTATGTGGATTGAGGAAGATGTATAGAAGTGGTCAAGATGATAAAGTTTGTGTTGAGATCCTTAACAACATTTAGATTAGGTGTCCCAATGAGAACCGTGTTAATATTTTAGACCATGTAGAGGGTCAAACACACTTAAGGAATTATGACATGGTAACCAAGCATCAAATTCATATTGAGATAATTTGGTGGTGCTAAACCAACTAAAGTCTGAAGGATCCTCCACAATATTAAATTAACCACCCATTATCTAGTTAGCCAAAGGTAGAGAGTTGCACATCCATTCTCATAACAATGTTCTTTCATGGGCATCATTAAGGCCATAGATGGAACAAAAGCCTCTAGTGTAGCCTTGAATTAAAATTAAACACCGTGCACAACAAGAAGTAGGATCAATGCTTGAGGAAATCATAAATTTGGAAATCCAAGGGCTAATACCTAGAGCCACACCATTGTTGCCTTCTTAATGATTAGAATGCACAAACATGACATCCTTCCAAATTATCTAAAGAGCCAACTCTAACTAGAGCCCACCAATTTTAGCTTCTTGGAGGAAGATTACATTAGGGCTATGTCTATTTACAACTTGTCTAACATGGTGTCATCAAAGGGAGATTAATAGGCCCCTCATATTCTATGACATTATTTTGTATTTCATTGGGAGTTAGGGATAATTTCCTCCTTAGTTCTTAACACCTAGTATTGATTAGCCACAACTAAAGATTGAGAGTTGTAGGGAACAAATGCCATTAACAAGTCACAAGGTGGTGATCTAGAGAAACATTGAGAAGTATTAAATTGGCTTGAGTTGGCATGAGGAGGTGAAGAAGGGGATCTTCTTTGCAATGCTTGATGTTATACTTGAGACATTAAGATTTTTATGACACTTGATTATGTGCCACCCATATTTAAGGATCACATATTGAAAATAGGTAGGTTTAGGAGGTGTTAGGTCGATAAGTGGATGATTAGAAGGGGAGGACCCATGATGAGAGTTGTGTGGGACAACAAAAGAGGGTTGTGGGAGAGTAGGAGAAGTGTGTTGGTGAAGACCAAAGGAGGAAGAAGGTAATTAGGGATTAGGGGTAGGGGAGGATGACTAAGGAATTTTAGTTAGATGAGAGGGTTGTAAGGTTGAAGAGAAGTGTTTTCCTCAATAACATGTTTTGCGGTAATAGATGGGGTATGGGTTTAAACATATTGCCAATGAATACGACAATCCCTAATGAAGGAAATTCCTCATCAATGAGAAGAATACACCCTTCTTGTAGTTACCTTTGAAAACTGTTGATGTATAAAATTGCGCAGGTTCTAACACCAACATGGAAAGTTTCAACAATGTGGAACTTGCTACTTGAAACAACCTCTAGATTTGAAAGAAGCTGGCTCTTCTCTATTTTAAAATGGGTTTTGAGCAAAGGGTAAGAAACTAACAAGATTACAGATACAATTAAGTAAATCTAACTATGGTGATGCGCCTGAGTAAAAGTATTCCTTTCAAATTAAGCATAGTGAAACTATTCTTAAGATTTAGTTATATTAAGGAACAGATACTGCATGATTAACATAAATAGATGGAATGAATATAATCAAAGGCTCACAATCAGACACTTTGCAATGACATAGATAATATCAACCAAGGCACAGAATAGAGTTCTTCTCATTAATCTTCCAGTAATATAAAAGGCACAGATACATGCACAAGTACATTAACTTTCTTATTAAGAACAACAAAATAAAAGTAAAATGATATAAACTGGCCACAACAAAGTCTCTAACTTCTCTTTTTGATTCTGACAAAACTTATCAAAAAATATCTCTATCTCTGTATACCTCTATGTCTATATATCTCAATCTATTACAAATATTACATATTTATAACCAAAGATCCAACTCTAGATTGTCTATAACAACCAAATCCCAACGGCCCAACGGAACTGAAGATAACTGGAAGTCTCCAGCAGTTACAATCCTTCAAATCTATAATGGCCATCCACTCATGCAGGCTCGTTGGCAGGGGCAAAATATATGTGGCACAACTCCTTCACTGAAATATAGACTTATGGCGAGGCCCGCGCACTTGAATTTGAAACATACTATGACAGATGGCAGCATCTACAGCAAAGTGAGAAACTCCTTTGTTTCTCAGAAGTCAATAGAAAAATGACACTTGTCGCGTTCCACAGCTTTCAAAAACATCTATGTGTCTTCTTCCGCAAAACCCTCAAAACTGTGTCTTTATGTTCGGGTGACCTCTGCTTATAACATTTGTCACAACCCATACCACTTGAATATGAAACACATTTAAAAAAAATGGGACCCACAGCCTTTAGCGTGCATTAGCTTCAAAGGGAGAAAACTGGGACAGATGGCATCTTCCGCGCACACGCCGGCTAACATGTGGCAACACCCGCATAAAACTTGAAACATTTAAAACTTTTGGAACTCTCCGTGAAAACTGACACTTGGCACAACCTGCATCACCTTAGAAGCTTCAAGTTTCTCACTGTAAAGGGGCATAAACAAAATAACTTTATCTCTACGACCACCCCGTGGCATTCTTCGCGCCCTTGAAACTGAAACAGACTGTGACCCACCATCTATCTTTACAAGCATCAACGTGATATGGAAAGAAACATGCGGCAAACTCTGCGACAAAATAAAAAGACATGCAACAAACTCTGCAACAAAACATAGAACTTTAGGGACTGCCTCAGCATGCTACACTTGGCAACCTCTGCAGTAAAGCTGAAACTTGAAATATTGAGACTATTTGCTACGTGGCGCGCTCCGCACAAAAATTAATATTAGAAACAATATTGTGGCTTTAATTGTGGCTTGACACTTGGCAGCTTCTGCACAAAGCATTAGAAACCCGCATAGCAATACCTTTGAAACTTGCACAGAAACAAGAAGGAGACCTGCGTAGCAAGATTTGAAACATGCGAACTAAGCTACGACTAAAACAAAATGTAGAGTCTATGACACTATGCAAAAAAATGCATATTAAAAATACAGTTCACAGAGTTATAAATTCTGCAATGCTGTCTGATAAACAGACCATTCTGAATCGGAGAGTCCCTGTCTACTCTACAAATCTTGAAAGGCAAAATCAAGATTAATTATATCCTTATGGGAAAAAGTTTGCAAAATTTGCACCACAACTTTTAACTAAAACTCCAGCTGGGCCATAGGTATCAACACAGCTTCCACCTCCTTGACTGATGAAGAATCACTCAAACCCTAAAAAATTGTCTCATCATTTTGCTTGGTCAAGAGAAGGGCCTTGATGTCGTCAATCATCAATATTGTGTTACTATCTGGGAATGGTGAAGGAAGCCCCAATTGCACCAAATCCTCAATATGTTTCTTCATATTTTTTACTCCTTTCATTGTATCCAGGAGCTCTTGACAATTTGTGGCTGTGGAGTTGCAACTCAAATTCTCATTGACCTTTTTAGCAGCGACCATTCTGTCATTAATACCTGCTGCTGACAGAGTCTCATCTGTTGTATCATACAGTTTCTTCAATAAAAGTTGAGTCAGAAACCATCATTGAAATAGTAGACAAGGTGGCTTGCACCGAAGTTTCAACTTTTTCACACGGCTGCTGAGCATTTAACAAAATTGTTAAAGATGGCCTTAGCTGGATAATCTCTTCAAAGATTCTCTTCCATACTGAAACATAAAGCTCTTTCACCAAATTTAAAACTCCAGCATTCTGTGGCCTATTGGCTAACTCAATTGTTAGCTGCTTTATTCTTTGTTACTCAGCCAGGAGTTGTGCCTGAATTGCACCATCAGCATTCTGCTCACTTAAAAGCTTTTGTTGCAATTGTGTGGCCTGTTGTAACTTATCTTGATATTTCTTCTCCAGAGTGGCCTTCTCCTATTTCAAAGTAGTCACTATAGCCTTTTCTTGTGCTAGCTCAAACTTAAGAGAAGCATTATGGGCCTGTGTAACCTGATGTATCTGACAAGAAACAGTATTTTGCAACTGTTTGTTCAGACTCTCAATCTCATTATTCTTTTATTGAATCTCTCCAACAAGGTTACTATTGTTCACCTTCTCTTGAGCTAAATCATTCTCTATTTTCTACAACTTCTTAGACACCTTTAGATAGTTAGTTGCAACAGCAGATGTAGTCTCATTTAGCAGTTCAACCCTATCCTGCGGCCTGAAAAGAGACATATCCATGGCCATAGCATTCATGGCATAATCTTGGGGCTACATTTGTTCATTAGGCTTCACCACATTTGGAGATAAATGTGTGACTGTCAGTGATTGTTGAATGGGGTCAAAAAGTGACCTCATGTGTGCAACAACAGGGCTTTTATTTTCCTTCTTCCTCTTCTTATCCATTCTAGCCTCCCTAGCCCTTTTTGTTGTATCTGCTTGAGCTTGGAAAGTAGGAGGGGATGCAATGTATCCTCCAGCAAAGGGATGGCCTTGAGGTAGGCCATAGGGATACAATTGTTGGCTAGGAGAAACTTGAGGAGGGGTTCTCTTTGGCACAGATGGAGAAAATAATGGTAATGAAATGGCCTGTGAAGTGGAAATTGTGGCAAGGGTTGATGTAAGCACAACAAAAGTGGTAGGGGATATGAATGTTTGGCTACTTGGGATTGCCACTCCTATAGTAGAAGAAAGAGATACAGGAGAAAACAGAGAAGAAACACTTACTTGAGCAATAGAAGATGTGACTGGCAGTTGTTGTAGCTGTGGTTCTACTTCTTCTTCCTCTTCTGCTTGCAGGTGCAATTTCCTATGTTTCCTAGGCCTCTCACCTATTTCCTCTTTCATTTTCTTCAACATTCACTACCACTACTGGTTGCAAAGGAACAAATCTGGAACCCCCAAATGCCGAAGCTGTTTGGGTCCCTATAGTTAGTGATGACACTACACCCTTTTGTTTCTCTAAGGTGCTGAGGGATTGGGGCCAGGATGATACAGGAGCAGCAGATGAGGCCTGTCCTATCTCTTGCATAGTTTGGGCTCACTCTGTTTCCTCCTCTGTTTCTTCACCCTTCCTCTGAATTCTACTAGTGTCCGGACTTGAGACTGGGGAGGGATGCCACTCGTCCTAGATTGATTCCCATTTTTCATCAGTGTCAATATTCCCAAATGAATGTGTTTCAATCTTTTCTGGTTTCCAATATTGGGCCTTCAATGTTTTCCTCAAACCAAAAGTCGTTCTTAACTTAGGGTCAAATTCCTTCTCTTTAACATAGAAGGTTTCCCATGGCCTAGCCCCCTTAAAGGGCAAATCAGATAATTCTACATATAGGTCTGGGTTGTCTTCTTTTGGATTCCTCCTATCCTCCCAGAATGGCCAACCCTCATGTACCACTTTAGCACGGACTTTGTTATTCATAATCCAGGAGGCCAGAAAATTGTCTAGGTCATACTTCCATTTATCCTCAATGAGGAGGAAACCAAGGGCAACTAGCTTTCTTAGCAAGAGGTTCTCTACATCTTTAACCTCAAGTGTCATATTTTTCCTGACCCATGGGATATCATACATCTTCTTTTTCTTTTTCTTGTAGTCAAACTCATTATCAACCATAGACACCTGTCGGGTCACCTCTAAGAATACAACCCTAGGGGTTAATATTTTAGGTAATAGCACAGGTTCCTCATTGAAACCATGGACTTTGATTATGGTATTATGTGCCCCAAAGAAATAATCATAGGGAATTGGGCAATTGGTCATAAAACCTCTTATACTCTATGTCAATCTATGTTCCACAGGCTCAAGGCTTAACTAGCAAAAGGCAGGGGCGACAAAATGTTCTCAAAACTCATAAGAGTCAGAGGCTTCAGATAACACATGTATCCATGCAGACACAATGATAGTTTTGTTGTGACCAAAATCTGGGTCATACATATTCAAATGTATATGTTGTGTGAAAAGATTATGGTTCTGATATAGCATAAGGTGGAATAGAAAAGTAGAATACCTGAAAACTCACCTTGACTTGAAATTTATGAGTTGATCAATCATGGCGTTAGCTATTTGTTCCAAGAAATCTAGCCGGTACTCTTGTGTTTTGTCCACAGTTTTCAATCTAAAAATGATAGCTATTTGCCAGTCATGGACTGTGTTATCCTCTCTCATCCCAAAAATGAAGGCTATCATGGAAAGTGCCTCTTGAACATTTTGACTGAATTGTGCCCTCCTAGTGGGTAGTGTGGGCATCTGGGTGTTATCATCTCCCAATTGCATCTCTGAATTGAGAAACTTGACTTTGTTAATTATATTGGCCCATGTGTTTTGCATTTTAGCAACCGTTGGAAATGTGGTTGTTCTATCATGCTGTAGGGCTAGAATGTCTCTTATGGCCTTGGGCATAATATGTACTATGAAAGGGCCCTATTGTATAGTACTTGATGGTGCATGAAACAGTTCTGCACATAACTCAATTAGCTCGGGACACAGGTGGACATTAGGAACCAGGAAATGTGCCAATCGTGAGGACCATATCCTCATACCAAAAGTCTCGGATTGCCCGCTGTTTGCTGGGAGCATACACCTCTGATGTGCCCCCTCCTAGAGAGCCTTGGTGTTCTTTTGAAGGGTCATGTTGAATATGCCATCTGCATAGTCCTTCACCTTTGCTGGGTCGACAGAATATCCTACCTCGGGGACCCTTGTTCTTGGGTAGGTTTTCCTTGGTTGTGCGGGTGCTGAAGCATATGATTTGTTGTTCAACAGCTTATCAATTGAATCATAAATTCCAAGCCCTTCCTGTGGTGACTGTGTCTCAGACATAGCTGTATCTAGCGAGGAGAATGTGGGAAGCTTTGAAACAGGAAAGAATGAAACTTCTTAACCAGAGTGACACTTAATTGAAAGGCGCTTGCTAGGGATGGAATTCGGATGCAACAGTGATTGAAAGTAGAGAGATAGAAACAAATGAGAGCTACACTTAGGATTTAACACTAACTCATTGAGGCTTATGAAGGTAATCAATGACACATCTTATATTATTAATGGCATTAATGCCAAGAAACAACTAGTGTATCTTTTTGAAATCTGCATGGAACGGAGTGTCAGATATGTTACAAGAGTGGCCATCCTTTTTGAAAAGAGTGTACTTCCGGGGAATTTGGGGATTGCCGAACAACCTTAATGAATGTGAGACCAAAAGAGAAGGGGCTTTGCACTGCTGACACATGTTCACTGAACATTTATTGAAAAGAAAAGCGGGAAAAGAAAGTAGGAAAAGGAAAGCGAGAAAAGGAAAGAGAACTAACTAACTATGATACATTAAGAGTCCCTCCTTAATTGAAATGTTTCAGATAGATCCCATTTACCAGAATCTCTTCAGGTTCTCTATCCATGGTCTCCAGCTCAAATGCATTATGTTTCTTACAGGAACAAATTTTGTAAGGACCTGTCCACAATGATTCAAATTTGTTGTGTTGACCTGGCTTAGCAGCCCTTTCATCCCATTTCAATACTAGAGAACCAACCTCAAAAAAGGGATTTGAAGTCTTCTTATCAAAACAATCTTTAACCATTTTGTGATGTTTCATCAGTGACTCATGTGCCTTTTCTCTCTTCTTGTGCACTTCCAATAGTTCAGCAAGTCTAACTTGCATGGGGCCATTCTCTTCAATTTCTATCTGTTTTAACAATTGCAAAGTAGGGATTTCTAAGCTCAGTGGTATTATTGTTGGTTTACCATAAACTAATTCATAGGGAGACATTTTAGTCACTTGCTTTGGTGTGATCTTGTCAGCCCATAGTGTTGTATTAAGTAGTTTATGCCACTCTCTGTGATAATTGGTTCCTATCCTTTTTATGAGTCTGATAAGGTTCTTGTTAGTGGACTCTACCAAACCATTACCTTGAGGGTAATAATTTGAAGAAGTCTTCAAATAAATCCCATTCCTTAATGTAAACTCAAATAATTTGGCTCCCAACAATGCTTTAGCATTATCTGATATAATGGTATGAGGAGGACCAAACCGAGCAGTTATGCCTTCTAGAAACTCTAATATGACTTTTTCTGTTGCCTCTTTGAGTGGTACTACTTCACTCCATCTGGTAAAGTAATTTGTTGCTGTGAGGATCCATTTGTGTCCCATACTTGATATTGGATTGATCATACCAATAAAATCTAGACCCCATTGAGCAAAGGGTTCATCCACAACTATGAGGCTTAGAGGCATTACTGCATTTCTCCTTTTGCCTGTATAAAACTGACAAGCATGACATTCTTTAACCAGCTGATAGCAATCTATAAACAGAGTGGGCCAGAAATATCCTGCTTGAGTTACTTTGATTGCAGTGGTCCTTGCTGAAAAGTGTCCACTTGAGGCTCCATGGTGTAATTCCTGTAGTATTCTTTGAGCTTCATCTTTCTCTATACATCTCAAGAGTATACCATCAACATTTCTTCTAAAGAGAATATTGTCAATTAGTACAAAATGGGCCCCTTGCTGCCTATAGTATCTTCTCTTATCATGGGAGAGCTCATTTGGGAAAATCCCATGCTTCATAAATTGTATTCTGTTTTGACCCAAGAGTCTTGGTCAATCTCTTGGAGTTTCAATACATTTTTACTTTCTGTTTCTTCAGTCATTATTCTCTCCATGTCTTGAGTCATTTATTGGCACAATCCTTTACCTCTAACTAACTTGGTGGGTCTTACTTCTACATCATATTCCAGAATCTTTGTGATCCAATTGGCCCTTTTTTCAGTGATCTCACCCCCCATAATATATTCTCTTACACTAGGATGAGCCACCAATATCATAATCTTGTTTCCTATTACCATATGTTTGAATTTTTTAAGGGCTTTTACCATGGCATATGCCTCCTCCACAAAATTATATCTAGCCTCATATTCCTTGAGAGTTCTAGAGAAAAAGGCTATTGGGTGTTCTCCTTCTTGCTGATCATCTTTCTGAGTTAAAACAACAGCAACACTGAATTCTCCCCCATACACATACATTAAATAAGATTTAGAAAAATTTGGGTTTTTGAGTACTGGGGCTGTTAAAATAGCTTTCTTGACTTCTTCAAAAGCCTTTCTTCCTTCTACAATCCATTTGAAAACTAGATCCTTTTTAAGCAACAGTGTTATTGGTCTAATTAGACCTGCAAAATCAGATATGAACTGGCTAACAAAGTTGATTTTCCCTAGAAAGGATTGAACTGCTTTCTTATTAACTGGTAGAGATAGATTCATTATGGCTGTGACCCTTTCTGGATCAATAGAGACCCCTTCCTTCGACACTATATGCCCTAATAGTTTACCCTGAGGTACTACAAAGATACATTTCTTGGGATTCAGAGATATTCCAAACTCTTGACATTTCTTAAAAACAACCTCTAAATGGTCAAAATGATCTATAGCATTCTTAGAAAAAATAGTGAGATCATCAAGATAGATAAAAATAATTTTATTTATGAGTTCTCCAAATGCTACATCCATTGCACGTTGAAAGGTAGCTCCAGCATTTGAAAGGCCAAAAGGCATTTTAGCATATGCAAATGTTCCCCACTTTGTAGTGAATGTAGTCTTATGTTGATCTTCATCTGCTAACCAAATCTAATTGTATCCAGAGAAACCATCCAGCAAGGAAAACCTCTCTGATCTAACCACAGTCTATAAAATCTGTTCCATAGAGGGCAGGGGATAATGATCTTTCAAAGATGCTCTATTCAGATCCCTGAAATCTACATAGAGTCTTATGTCACCATTCATCTTTCTTACAGGCACTAAATTTGATACCCAAGTTGAATGCTTAATTGGAAAAATAATCTTTGATTCTAGGAGCTTCTGTAGCGTATCCACCATTAAAGGTTCAATTCTAGGATTTACTGGCCTTTGCTTTTGTCTGACTGGTTTAGATCCTTCAGTAAGCTCTATGGTGTGTTGGATGATATCTCTATTATAGCCATGGAGGTCTTCATAGGTCCAATAAATCACCCTATCATATTTTTCACACAAATCAATCAACCTTTCCTTTTCTTCTTGGGTTGTAGAATTTCCAACTTTCAATCTTCTTCCTTCACTAACTTGGAACTCAGAATAATCTTCCTTATTTGCCTGAAACCTCCTCTTCTCTAGGCTTATATCCTCTAGGTCAAACAAGTTTTCTAAAGTAATCAGCCCTTTAGGGAGTTTATTTGATTTCAGCTGGATAATTTGATCACCATATGCTTCCTCAATTTTAGGATGTAATTGATCAAAAAATTCACCTGATTGTTGTAAGAATGAGAGTACTTGGAAATCATCTTCAAAAACTTGCCAATTTTGGTCATTATCTGGAATAGTTGGTCTCACTATAACTTTGACTAACTCATTGTTAACTAATAGATCACTTGCTGGGTCAAACTGTGAACCAATTTGTGCCATTCTATCTGCTTTAGAGTTTTGGGCTCTGGGAACCACTTCAATATTAAAAGCCTCAAAACCATCTATCAGGTCCCAAATTCGGTGTCTATAGGATCTCATTCTTACATTTTTGGCTATTGCCTTTTCTATGATTTGTTTTACCACCAGTTCTGAATCTCCTCTTACTATCAGATTCTTTATTCCCTTTTTCTTTGCCAATATGAGTCCATGCACCAAAGATTCATATTCAACATCATTATTGGTACAGGCAAATTGAAAGCAAATGGCTCTCAGAATTTTCTCACCATTTGGGGCAGTAAGGCAAATTCTTGCTCCAACACCATTTTTACTTCTAGGCCCATCAAAATTGAGGGTCCAGACTTCTGAGTTTCTTTCAGATTCTTGACTCTATGATGCTTCTTTCCTTAAAACATTAGGGATTTCTTGGTCTTCTTCAAATATGACATAAGTGCCTAGACCTGTAGAGTCATAATTTCTATAGGGATCACTCTGCATCATAGTCAATAACTAATTATTCTCTATAACTAATTATTCTCTTCTTCCTGTTGGTCATGTTCAGTCCAGTCACCCAACTCTTCAACAAAGACTCTCTCCTCCTTATTCAGCATAACATGGGATGCTTCTAATTTTGGGGTTGGTTCATTTGTGATATGGTCTTTGGATAATGACTCAGACAGTATTTTCATCGTTGTCCCATATTTGGTTCTCAGGATGAGGGGTGACCAATCTAGTGACTTGTAACCTCCTATCTTGGCCATGAAATCTCTAGACAAGCATAAACCAAATACATGGGGAATATCTATGACTACCACATCCTGATTTACAATTATATTGGGGCAAGTATATAGTTGTAATGGAAGTTGTTTGATTTTTCCTATTGTTTGAACAGATTTCCCATCGAACTGCATGACCCCTCTTGTAAGTGGTTCATATTTTATCTTTAAAGCATCTACTATCTGCTTTGGCATTACTGTAGTACTGGCCCTAGAATCTATCATTGCATTATGCAATGGTTTCTTCCCAACTATTAGAGTCAAATAAAAGGGATTTGGTTTAGATTTACTTACCTCAGGTGCATTGTTCAACAGGGCTGTTGTCTGTAGAGGTACAGTATCTTTGAGCTGAAGCTTCCCTTTATCAGTACGTCCTCCTTTAGTACCAGTATATTTAGGGACTTCATGGCCTTGCAGAGCTTCTTGAAATAGTGTCTTCTGCTCAGGAATAGCTAACATATCCCAGATTGATACATGTGCTGGAGTTCTTTTTAGCTGGTCCACCACGTTCACAGGTCCTAATGCTTAGGTCTTTGAATAATAAGGGTACCTTATCTTTTCTAGAACCTATCCTAGGGCTACTTGATTCAGCACAGGCTGAGGCATTTCTTGCCTAGAGACTATGTTGTGATGATTTTGAAATGGAGGAGCTCCCATGATCTCATTATTAGTGACTTCAGGCTGCTCCATCATTCTCCTCTTTGATCTGGTATAGTAGTCTAATTGCACCAATGGTTTCTTTGAAGTAGATGCCTCATTCAAAAACACTGAATCTTCCTCTTCAATCCATGAAAATAAAGCATGCTCATGGGCTATTTCCTCTTCCTATTGTATGGACATCCCTTGCATCTGGGCCACCATGACTGCATTTTGAACACTAGGGGACTGATATGGTGGGGTGTTGGAAGTTGAGAATTGTCCTTCTAACCCTCTTTGTTCTACTATCTTTTGCTGCAAATTACCTCTAGGACAGTCTCTGGGCACATGGGCATTGTTGCAAGGAAAGCACCAAGCATTTGTGCCATCTGCTAAGTTATTTTGTCCTGGAACTATTTCTCTGTTGGGATTATGAGGAATAGTTTGTAGAGGTGTAGGGATAGAAACTAGATGGTTTGAAGGCTGAGGATTAGCTTGCCTTTGAGGGCCTTGATATTGATTTGGCTGAAAGGGAGGTCTATTTCCTTGATAACCTTGGTAAGGGGGCTTTGGCTAGGGATTTTGTTGTCTTTTTAGATTAATTATCTCATTTGAGAAGGTCCTTAGAATGTTCTTGACATCATCCATTTCAGATGGTTGAGCAGAAGTGGTCGCCTTAGTAGGTTGTTGAGGTACTAGAAATGAATACATGGGCACAGGTGAAACTGTAAGATTAGGAGCTTCTTGTGGCAAAGGTAGGGTAATTTTTGGGAACATGGGCATAGGAGGCCTTGGGGGGCAATTTTTTAGCATCTATCAAATTATTTTCAGCCTTAACTGCCAACTCATATGCTTCTGGTAGTGTTTGACTCCAAGAGACTGAATCATTACTGATATATCTGAGTTTAAAGCTTTGAGGTAAAACACAATAGCCATACCTGATAATGGTCTTGTTGTAGCAAGAATTCTATCCCAGGGTTTTTGAAACCTTGAGTTGAAATCAGTCACCCCCTCCTGTGGTGCCCTTTTGATAGTGATCAATTGTTGCAGCAAGGAGGATTTATCACCTTTCTCTTTAAATCTTTCAAAGAAAGTGTCACCAAGTTGATTCCATGTAGATATTGTGTTTGGAGTGAGAGATCTATACTAGTCCAGTGCCTTCCCTTTGAAAGAACCTGCTAGCAGTCTTATGGCCACATTCTGTTGGGTGATAACATGAACTACACACACATCAGATACATCATGCAGATGTTTCTCGGGTGTCTTGAAATCTTCTCCACTAAACTTAGGCAGAGCCTTCAAAGCATTGGCTAGAATAGCATCCCAAGTTGCTGGTGCTATTGGGAGGATGAGAGGACTACCAGTATTCCAATTGGCATAGTTCCTTGGAGGTATAGGTGCACCCATATTTATTCTTTGTGCTGCTGAAACCTAATTCACTCTTCTTCTTGGAGTAGCCACTAATGGTTGTAAAAAAATACCTGGATTAACAGCAGATCGAGATTTTGTTGTAGGTCCACAACTCTGGCTCCTTGTTGCTCTCTGGCTCATACGATCTTGATAGAAACTTCAAGAAAGGTCCCACCGGGCATGCCAAAAACTGTTGATGTATAAAATTGTATAGGTTCTAACACCAACATGGGAAGTTTCAAGAATCTGGAACTTGCTATTTGAAACAACCTCCAGATTTTAAAGAAGTTGGCTTTTCTCTATTTTAAAATGGGTTTTGAGCAAAGGGTAAGAAACTAACATGATTATAGATACAATTAAGTAAATCTAACTATGGTGATGTGCCTGAGAAAAAGTATTCCTTTCAAATTAAGCATAGCGAAACTATTCTTAAGATTCAGTTATATTAAGGAGTAGATACTGCATGATTAACATAAACAGATGGAGTGAATATAATCAAAGGCTCACAATCAAACACTTTGCAATGACACAGATAATATCAACCAAGGCACCAAACAGATTTCTCATTAATCTTCCAATAATATGAAAGACATAGATACATGCACAAGTACATTAACTTTCTTATCAAGAACAACAAAATAAAGGCAAAATGATATAAACTAGCCACAACAAAGTCTCTAACTTCTCTTTTTGATTCTGACAAAACTTATCAACAAATATCTCTATCTCTGTATACCTCTATGTCTATATATCTCTATCTATTACAGATATTACATATTTATAACCAAAGATCCGACTCTAGATTGTCTATAACAACCAAATCCCGACGACCCAATGGAACTGAAGATAACTGGAAGTCTCTGGCGGTTACGATCCTTCAAATCTATAACAGTTATCCACTCGTGCAGGCTCATTGGCAGGGGAAAAATATATGTGGCACAACTCCTTCGCTGAAATACAGACTCATGGTGAGGCCCGCGCACTTGAAATTGAAACATACCGTGATAGATGGCAGTGTCCGTAGCAAAGCAAGAAACTCCTTTGTTTCTCAGAAGTCAACAAAAAAATGACACTTGTCACGTTCCGTAGCTTTCAGAAACATCTACGTGTCTTCTTCTGCAAAACCCTCAAAACTGTGTCTTTATGCTTAGGTGACCTCCGCTTATAACATTTGTCGCAACCTGCATCATTTGAATATGAAACACATTAAAAAAAAATGGGACCCACAGCCTTTAGCGTCCATTAGCTTCAAATGGAGAAAACTGGGACAGATGACATCTTCCGCACGCACGCCGGCTAACACATGGCGGCACCTGCATAAAACTTGAAACATTTAAAACTTTTGGAACTCTCTGCGGAAACTGACACTTGGCACAACCCTCATCACCTTAGAAGCTTAAAGTTTCTCACTGTAAAGGGGCATAAACAAAATAACTTTATCTCTGCAACCACCACGTGGCATTCTCTGCACCCTTGAAACTGAAACAAACTATTACCCACCATCTATCTTTACAACCATCAATGTGATATGGAAAGAAACACGTGGCAAACTCTATGACAAAATAAAAAGACACGTAGCAAACTCCGCAACAAAACATAGAACTTTAGGGACTGCCTCTGCATGCTACACTTGGCAACCTCTGCAACAAAGCTGAAACTTGAAATATTGAAACTATTTGCTACGTGGCACGCTCTGCACAAAACTTAATATTAGAAACAATACTGTGGCTTGACACTTGGCGGCTTCTGCACAAAGCATTAGAAACCCACGTAGCGATACCTTTGAAACTCGCACAAAAACAAGAAGGAGACTTGCGCAGCAAGATTTGAAACATGCGAACTAAGCTGTGACTGAAACAAAATGTAGAGTCTATGACACTCTACACAAACCAAAATTCGCCTAAGTCAAAAGCAAGTTGGCCAGAGGAAGAAGAATCAAAGTTTTATTTCATCGTGCTTTTCCTTGCCTCATGATCTATTAGTTGATATTTTGCAATAAATAGATTTCAATTTCTCATATAAATGATCAAATACTATGACTTGTAATATTTTATTTTGCAGATATCAAAGAATCTGAAGGTGAGATGGGCACTTGTCAAGAGGAGGTCATTTCAAGGAAGAAGAATCCATTGAAGGAGACTCCACATGTAAAAGATGTTATCAAGTTTCATCCATAGAGAAAGACTTCATTGCCAGGGCAGAGGAAAATGCACTTCATTGTATGAAGGTTTCATCACTTGAGAAGAGAGCATCACTCCACCTTGCACGTTCGAGAATCCAGCATCACAAGAGGAACATTCATTCAAAAGTTCATTTCCAGAGGTTCATTTTCATTTTTCGAGTTCTAGAATCATCCATTTCATGTGCCAGCATGAAACATCTCCTCTACTTCCTACACCATCTAGAGCCAGAATCCAGCACAAGAACAAGAATTTCACAAAATGAGAATGAGCATGTACATCAAGCAAAGTCATGAATTACATTCAAAGTACTAAGGCATGGAAGACAACACGAAGAAGTTTCAAATTTCCCAAGTTTCAAGTTCAAGAAGCCAAGTTCCACAAGTTAAAATCTAAAGTTTGGGAAAGTATTCCAAGCAGTGTGAACACAGAGAAAATCAAACCAGCTTGCTCGACACTGAGGTGGCATGTGCACGTCATTGGTCCAATCACAGTTCGCACATCATTCATCTACATTCAATGTATCCACAACATACAAGAAGCCAAAGAGGATGCCCATGTGGAAGATGCTTCAAATATTCCACTTCAAGCTTATCACATTGGGAAACATGCCTTCATTGCTTCACTCATTTTCTAAAAATAGTAACTTTTGTAACAAACTGTCTTGTTGTCTCAATCTAGACCATTGATTTGCAAATCAA
Organism: Cunninghamia lanceolata; assembly: GCA_027924645.1. NCBI lineage: Eukaryota > Viridiplantae > Streptophyta > Pinopsida > Cupressales > Cupressaceae > Cunninghamia > Cunninghamia lanceolata. The sequence continues at coordinate 7,175,221 of BSBN01000677.1, read as the reverse complement.
TCCTGGCCATTCATGTAATTTTTGGAGTCTATAAAAGGCTCACTTCTCTCATTTGTAAGACATTAGAATTAGAATTAGAGTTGTTGTAGGAGAGTAGGATAGCAAGTAGAGTAGAGGAAGCTTTTCGAAGTCATTGAAGAGATATTGTGAAATTGTTGTAAAAAATACTTCTTGGATCAATACAAGTTCATTGTTGATTTTTCATGGTGATTTTGTGTGATTATGGAATATTCGCATGGTTTCAAATCCTCACAGATGATTGAGAAATGTTTCCAAGTAGCTTAGATAGTGGATTAGAAGTTCATTGATGTAATGAGTTTATGCAAAGATATTTGATGAATTCCTTCTTGGTTCATACTTTTTGTGAGTTGTCAATGGCAAGGCACTATGCAAAGTTAGCCTGAACCTTCATTTGCTTTAGTTCGATTGTGAATACTTGTTCAAATTGTGTCAACTGTGGGTATTTGGATGAATATTTACAATATGAAAATATTTGGATTACCTTAGAAGATTACACCAGCTTCATGTAATTGTTGGTTCTCATGGTGAAGCGAAGCTAGGTTTTCAAGGAATTTGTCTATCTACACATCATTCATTACTTCATTGTCCTTAGATTAGCTCTCTAAACCCTCTCCTTTTGCCTTTTCTTTTCATAGCTGGTTAGAAGTTCCATTCATCCACATCTAAGGAGTAAGGAATTTCATCCATGTTTGTGAAGGAGGAATTTAGCGTAAGTCCCTTTGTGATTATTAGCAAGATCACATCCAATCACTGAGTCTATTCATGTGCAAGTCAAGACCTGACATCAAAGGAACCTTGGGGCGCTCTTGTTTGATCACATAGTTCAACATTCGAGAGGCTTTGTTCAAGAGAGGATAGAGCACTTGGTGTTTTATTCTATTGTTGTTGTTGTCACAAAAGCATCATCAACAGGACATAGAGTTAAACTATCAAATTTATCAGCATTATTTTTGCACCAAACCACACGACCTAGCTAGGAAAATTAATCCTTGAGGAAGGACAATACACTAGGTTTAGGAATGGAAACTCCACTTACATTGGGTATTTAGACTTTAGAAGGCCCTTAGGATGGAACTCAATTCCTATTTACTTGCATATAACAAATTTGGTGGCATATTATCCATGAGTTATATTAAAGCATAGCCTATGTAGGTTCAACTAAACCAAAGGTGTGGGAAATGTACCCTTTTCCAAGACCCCTAATGGACTCTAAAAACCCAACCATTATTCTCCTAGATTGACTTGGCCCAACCATAGAATTCAATTTATTTGGAGCACCTCTTAAAAGGAGAATAATGGATCTTAAATGGTATTTAGCAATTACATCTAGGTCTTCATGTAATAAATGACATTCAATGGTTTTACCTCAGTTGTAATCTACCTAGCTAGATGATTTGCTATCTACCAGCCTTGTGTCTGTTGGTTGGAGGATGATGGCTTTTGCTCCCTTGTTGGTGTAGTTTGCAAGAGATGAGCAAAGAGAGAATGGGGCAAAAGAGCTAAGGCTTGCGTGAGGCATACTAACTTTAGACAAGATGGTGGCATTGTCATAGGATTTTAATGCTAGTTCATTGGATGCCTCAATAAATGTGTTGAGAAGAGTTGGTGTGGTAGAGAAAATAGTGATGGCATTATGATCTCTTTGGCTAGTAAGCAGTTCAGGTTTTATCATGTTGACTAGATCTTGCAAATGTTTTGTTTTCTTTGTGGACAAAAGATTGTTCGACATCTAGGTCCCAAGCATCTATTGAGACATAGGGGAGTGGGTTGTTGATTTGTCTATGCTTTATCAGCCTCGAGATGGGTCATCTTGGGTTGTGAGTGAGGTTTGTCCCTTACTCTATGACAAAGAAGCATTGGATCGATGGAAAGGTGAAGACAAGCAGGGTTGTTGATTTTAGAGATGCAATTGGCAATATGAGAGCCACAAGCAATCATAGGTAAGGATTCAAACAACTAGGGTTTCAAGCTCTGCAGACCATGTTCATCAATTTAAAGAGGTCTAAATACACTTTACACCATTTCTACACAATATTTTGGATGCCTAATAAGGTGGCCAACACTTATCACATGTGAACTACTCAATGTTTGGAATGTTAGAAAATAGGATAAGAACTTGCCTTCTTAATGGACACTACCAATCCACAAGTTTAATGGTGTACTCTCCATTAGAGGGAGGAACACCAAGCAACACATAAATTCCATTATTGATGAAATCCAAAGAACTTCAAGAGAACACGTCTGTTATGTTAGAATTTTCAATTGTAACATCAAATTCCAAAACGCACATTTTGAAGAAGTTAAATGGAGCAAGCAATTCAACGCGGCTACACTCGTCTCATGCACACCACTTGTGAGACTATTCATGCTTTCCATGCTTTGAAATATAGTAATGGCACGACACTTGATTGATAGGTGCGGATTCATCATTACTAATCTCCTTTTTCATATAGTTTTCAAAACTCCCATATTCTTGTATCATTTTATATATGCTTTTCAATTCCTTTAAAATGGAATCTTCTATGATTTCGTAAGGCCTTTTACTACTGAGGAATTATCCTACATCAACTTGTTTCTTTTATTTTCTCTCTACGAGCGTGCATCACTACAGTGCTGCTGACTTAATTATAAATTTCAAATAAATAATGCAATTACTTCTTTATTTATTAAACTTTTGAAAAGTCGCAAGTAGCTGGATTACCATTTTCTATCTTAATCTTTTTGTAAAGGAATAAAGAGTTTCCTTACTAAAAATTAGGTTTCATGAATTTGAAAATTAATATAATTTAATTAAAAGCAGTAATTGATTATGTAAAAGAATTTTTTTCTCTCTACGAGCTGCATCACTACAGTGTTGCTGACTTAATTATAAATTTCAAATAAATAATGCAATTATCTCTTTATATATTAAACTTTTGAAAAGTCTCAAGTAGCTAGATTACCATTTTCTATCTTAATCTTGTAAAGGAATAAAGGGTTTCCTAACTAAAAATTAGGTTTCATGAATATGAAAATTAATATAATTTAATTAAAAGTAGTAATTGATTATGTAAAAGAATTTGAAAATACTGGAAATTAATAGAAAGGAGAGTATCACTTGATTTTAGTGGTTGATAGATAGTTGTCTATTATTTTAATCATAACTTTTGAAAAAGTAATTTAAAATTACATGTTCTTGAATGTGTTGGACTCACAACAATGAAATATGAACTGGGTCATTCTCATAATTTTGTTAGGGTTGATTTTGTGCCACAAAATTGACTTGGATTAAAAACACATGTTGAATTAACCTTTGTTTCATAAAACCGATCAAGAGTGTACGAAAATGACCTCGTAGTCTATGGACTTTATACTTGCAAAACAAAGCTTCGCCTTGATGTCTAGACTTGAAAAATAGTGATTGGAAGCATTGACAAACACCTTTGAGGAGATTGTTAAGTGAGAGTCATGTTCTCCTTAGTCAAACCCCTAACAAACCAATTCAATGAATTGTGAACAAAGATCGAAGATAGTACACAACCATGTAATATGTCTATTTGTTTTTAAGTATGCAATTGTTGATGTGGCAATGAATGCTCAGTTGTGTTCCTTGGATGATGATGCAAGTAGTAAGTGAGAGCTCTAGATTTGTTAAAATGAGTTAGGGTTTGTCATTTTATACCACACCCTAGAATACAATTTTAAATGTTTCACACTTCAAATAGGCACACAACAACTAGTTGGAGGGGGATGACATGAGATCAATTTGAAATTAAAAATTTAGAAAGGTTGGCGGATTCCATGCCACAAAATCAAACTAGGTTCAATTTTGTGTTACAATTTTAAACTAAGTAGGTGAATGGGTAAACTAAGGATCAAGACTAGTCATTGGGGTTAAGTAGAGGCATAATCAATCTAAGTTCAAGGAAAATGCCAAATCTTAGTGCAGAAACATGCCGCTTGTATGTTAGTTATAGTATAAAGGCTAACCTAGTCAAAATGAATCCCAAAACTAATGGGAAAGTGTAGGTTATGCAATTTTCACCATTACAAATGTAAACTAAAAATATATTAACTTAAGAAGCTTAATCTATTTTAATTAAGAAGTTGTTCTTTTAAACTTGGAATTTGAATTAATCTTAATGAACTATTTAAATAACATTTAAAATTTTAAATTAAAGAACGTAGAAGAGGTTGTTTATAAAAATAAAAATATGAAGAAAAGAGTTTAGAAGGGCTTATCATTTTGTCATTTAGTGAAGAAATTAATAATTGTTGGAATGTAAGAGGAAGAATATAGATACTACATTAGAATATTTGTTTCTATACTCTTGACTTTGGTGCCTTTGAGATGCCATTGTGTGCGGTCCCATTCTTTGGTTGTAGAATTATCATGTATGGTTGTGGTACTATCTTATGCAACCTTGCAACCTATACCTATAATAAAAATGTTATGTCTAGGATGCGATGGGGGACTTTCCTCGGCCAAATCTCCAAATAGATTTGAAAGATTAGAGGTTGGAGCTTGGAAGGAATGTAGAATGCCTATATGACCAGGTGTAGTATTAGTGTGGGTGTGTGAATGGAGTGTTTCTCAAGCCTATGGCTTCTACTATGTGGGTGGTTATGTGTGGTGGTTGTGCTTTTCCTATAGATGCCTATTGTTGCTTCTAGGTGTATGGGTATTTTCTTCCTCTTATGAATCCATCCCTTAATTCCTTATTTATCAAGCATAATATGACTATTTATGATATTTTGGGCTCAAGATAAAATTGACATGTGGAGTGAAATAGAAAAGCATGAGTCAAAATGCAAAACAAAAATTGAATGCTACATACATGACCACGTGTGATAGCATCCAAGGTGGTAGAATGCTAGGGAGTGAACATATAAGATGTTTAGGTCTAGAAGGAGTTGATTATGCTATGGGGTGTAGGTTTAGGGATAATAAGTTCACCAAACATTTGTAGCTAATCATTATCATGTTTATTAAACAAGATGCTAAGAGCAAGTGCTAAATGGGAATGAAAGGTACAAAGTAGGCACTTTTCATCTCTACATTTTAACCCCACTTTAGCATGTTTGTGAGATACAACAAATCAAATATGTAAGCTTGTATTTGATATACCTATCTTAAATGATACAAAAGTTTTTCTTGGTGTTGTTTTTCCTTATCTTTACTATATGATTATCTTTAGATCTCCAAAACACACAAATGAAGGAATCAATTTACATAGTAAAGATACCCTAATAAATTATTTACATAATTTTAAGAAATCTAATTTCATCTATCAAATCTAGAAGGGAGTCATGGAGATGTAATTGACTCAGAGTCCATGGAACCCAAAAATGGAGGTTGGACAAGTAGAAGGGGATCATGTTGTATGTGACAGTCACATAATTACCAAGTTGGCCTCCATGAAGGATACATTTCATGATTGAGTGTGATTGGTGTAGGACCCATGAAGGGTAGCTTTAACCAAGGTGTGAAATGTAAGACCAATGAAGTGTTAGGGTTCATTCAAATTGAAGCAATAAACACTAACAATTATATGTAGATTAAATAACCCAAATATAACAATGAAGAACAACACAAAAGAGATCAACATAGAAATTTAACATGGTTCACCCAAATTGGGCTACATCCACAGAAACTCAGCCATCCAATGATTTTATTATCCAGTGCAAAACAGATTACAATCTCATGAATTCCACACCCGCAACATACATCCCAGCCGCTTATATCAATCTTTTTGGAATCTTCTAGAATTAGGGTTTTACAATGTCATTTTTCTTTTGTTGGTTAACAAAAATTAACAACCAACTTTGAACGGGCAAAAAGGAGGGAAAAAAAGTTTCGGGGCTGCGCCCCCGAACTCCCACTTGGGGCCCGGCCCGACCCCGAACCCCAGCGGGGATACGTTACGTGTGTATAGTACTTGCATGATCAGTCACCACATACCAACATGAAGCTATCATTTTAACCATTACATAATGTGTAAAGAAGAAGGGTGGGACATATGCCTCCCCAAATTAATTACATATAAGATTATGTAATCAATTTAAAATAAGAAAATAGGTATTTTGAGAAAGGAAAATTCTAGATAGATCAATGTATTAGCCCAAAGCGTGTTGTTGTGTTTGAAAGATGTGATCATTTAAGCCCAAAACATGGGGGCAAGAAAATGTTGCCCCTAATGTGAAGACAAGTCTCATGGAAGATAATTCATTATCTAGTACAATATAATAAAATAAAAGTATCAAATAATTGTTTTGTTGTGTAGGATGTATACATTTAGAAAACAATAGATTGAGTAAATAAAATAGAAATTTGTAATATAAGCATATTAAGAAATGTCTAGGCATATTAACTAATAGAAACTCAAAAAATGATATTTAGGAAATCTAGCCTTAAGATAGTATGCTATTCATTTGATCATCAATAATTGCAATACTAAAATGTCATCATGTAAGAAATTTCAAGAAAGAAATTAGGAGAGTAGTATATGTGTTAAAAAATGTTTTCATTAAAGCCTAAGAAGAGAAGCATGTTGTTTTTAAACTTTAATAGTAAGAATGTGGCATAAGAGCTATACAATTATCCATATAAATGATATTATCATTTTAAGACCAATGACATGTATCCCAATAAAGAGGAAAGAAAGCATGAAAATTATATGACAAGATAGAGAAATGCCCTAAAGCAAGGAAGGCATAGAGGCATGTAAAATGGAAAGTGTCACAATTATAGACAAAGAGAATGTGGTTCAATTTGGTGGTGCTTTAGGTTTTTTGATAGGTGGATCAAGAGAGCAATGCCTACCCATAAGAGTATAATCATCCAAAGGTAAAAGAGGATATAAATCATTGTGATAAGCATAAAGAACACCCTAAGAATGAAAAGTAGGTAGAGAGAGTGCATTATAGTCCTGGTCATCCTATGTGCATCATGATACTCCTTATCACCATCATGGCTATAATAGGTGAAATGTATAGCATGTATTTTCTTAGATTCATCTATTGAATCAATGATATCTTAAGAATATGTGAAGGATGTGTCATTATAATCCATTAGATTCTCATGCTCAATGATAGGGGTAACTTGTTCATGTTTGAAAGATGTGTCATGTCTAGCATCAACTATGATGGTACACTAATCAATGACCGCATGTATTTTGTTTTGCAATGCTTGGGATTAATTGGTAGAATGACCTAGCATCCTATGATATGCGTAAGAAGAAAGTGGTGTGTGACCATGCTTATTAGAATTTTCATACTTGAGAGGAGGTAGGGTGATCATCCTAGATTTCAATAAATGCTATAATAAATGTTTAAGAGGATTGCTTAATGATGTGAAGGTCCTTTCTTTTTGTTTGTTTTAGGATACAAAATTTTGGTTGCATGGAGAAGGCTCATTATTATTGTCATTGTTGATTAGCTCAAATGCATGATGGTTGCCACCATGATGGAATTTAGGTTGAGTGGGGGAAGAAGGGTTCCTATAATTGAGGAGATTAAGTGCTAATAATTTTATTCAACCATAATAGTTGTCATAGATAAGTTAGAAAACGAATGATACATTTTAAGCATGATTTTCTCTTGTATAATTGACACAAATTTTTCCATGAAAATAGCCTAAAGATAGTTATTAGGAATTGTAAACCCATTTTGACAACCTATGAATGGAAACAAAATGTATAAGCTTCAACATTTTCATTAATATGTTACTTTCCTTTTACTAACTATGCAAGATTAACCTTAAGGTCAGTGTTGAATTGAAAATGTTATACAAATGTTTACAGTAAGTCTAAAATAGGTAAATTGTATCATGGGATAAGGTATGGAACCAATGGACAATGCATATATGTTAAAGTGTTAGAGAATTACTTGGTCAATATTTTATCGTCACATTATGAGTTAAGCATAGGGTATAAAATATATTTGCATGGCACAAGGGATCCTCTTTAATACCATTATACATGTCAAGACATAATGCCCCAAGGCCTATAGGAGAAAGATGGGCTAAGATGCCATAAGAAAGTGGATGTTGTCATAAATATTGAGCATAGTTGGGGGAATGAGTTAAGTTATCCAACTGTGTGTCCAACACCCTTGGTTTTTTATCCACATGATTTAGTTCTTGAGAAAGTGAAGGAGAAGGGGAGGCGATATGTTTAATAGAAAAGATAGTGAGGAATGTAGGAGAACATGTATGTGGGACACAAGAAGGAACTGTTAGTGTGAATAGAGTTACTTTGTTATCTAGCTCTTTCTTAGCTTGTTCTCCACCTTAGCTTTTTTCACACTAGGTTAAGCTTACTTAGGGACTTTTTCACTTTATCCCACATTGGTTGTGTATTGAGTTTCTTGGGTGGAATATCCTATATATACCCACCTCTTGCTCTCATATGAGCATCCCATTCTATTGTAATGCTTTGCATTCTCTTGAGTTGAATACAATTTATTTGACTCATACTGATTTCTATTTTGCTTTCTCTCAATCACTTGCATTCTTGGGTAGAAATCTAACATGGTATCAGAGCAGTTGTGAGTTGTGGGTTAGCATTTTTTTTAGAAATCTGAGAGTGTAGAGTTGTTTTTTGAAGCACATGAGTATGCTCTTCTCTTGCATCTTTGGATGATCTGGAGAAACAGAAAAGTGTGGAGAAAACTCTAGTTTGTGAGTTGTGAGTTTCTAAGCACATGAGTATGCTCTTCTCTTGCATCTTCTGATGATCTAGAGAAACAAAAAAGTGTGGAGAAAACTCTAGTTTCTGGGGGGGTTCATCTTTTGACTTGCCAGTTGCAAGTTTTTTTCATAGCTTCCTCAAGACTCTTTGAGCTAAAATCTAACAATCAGCTTGCATTTTATTTATTCTAATCAATCTTGCAGGTTGCAGCATGCCTTTGTTTGTCTTAGGTAACTAATTCAGTCTTTGCATGTCATTCATCGAAGAACACAAGTACATACTTTTGTAGGGGCTTATTAAATATATGGTTCATGCATGATTGGAAAGTAGCAGGGGCATTAGTAAGGCCAAAAGGCATCACCAAGAACTCATAGTGCCCATAATGACATCTAAATGTTGTCTTATGTATGTCCTCCTCACGCACTCGAATCTGATGGTACCCTGATCGAAGGTCAATCTTTGAAAAATACACTGCACCATGAAGCTCATCCAATAAATCATCTATGCACGGAATAGGATATCTGTTCTTGATTGTTTTCTTGTTTAATGCACGGTAATCAATGCACATATGCATAGTGCCATCCTTCTTTTTCACTAACACCACAGAAGAAGCAAAGGGGCTAGAACTAGGTCTGATGTGCCTCATATCCAGCAGCTCATGGATGGTCTTCTCTATTTCATCCTTAAATCTCTTAGGATGATGATAAGGAGTGGTAATCACAGGCTTGGTGCCCTCCTCTAACTCTATCACGTGCTCAAATCCACGGTCAGGAGGTCTACCAGAAGGAATATCACCAAATACTACTCCATGTTTGTCCAATACTGTCTGGACATCAATGTGGAATGGCTGGTCATCCTGTGAAGAAGGTGACTTGGATGAAATAAAATACTGTGCTGCCCACGCCACATCTCCATGCCTGAAAATGGATTCCATCCTATGTGCTGAAACCACCATGGGTCCACCATCAGAAAGAGCCTTTAGCACAATCTTCTTAATCCCAACTATAAACTCTAGCTCCCTCCTCTGGAAATCCTGTATATACCTACCAAGTGATTGCAAGCATTGGATACCTAGCACTGCATCAATGTCACCCAAACCCACAACATAAAAATCATCGGTCAAGGTGTAATCTCCCAACTGTATATTAATCTGGGGAACTACCCTGGTGCACTGCATAGAAAATCCATCTGCTACTGTCACACTGAAACCAAGAAAATCCTTTGCCTGCAATTCTCGCGTAGCAAGTAGTCCCTCATCAATAAAGTTGTGCGTGGCACCACTGTCAACAAGGCAAGTCACACGTTGTCCCTTAATCACTCCCTTCAAGCGAAAGGGATGGTATCTGGGGACTCCTGAAAGGGTGGCAATGACAGGATTGGGTGCATCTAATGTGTCACCCACTCCAAGCTCCACCTGTGGGGCCTCTTGGTCATCCTCACCATCGCTACCCTCTAAATCAGTATCCCATATATGCTTATCCTCCTCATTCTGAATCTTTAGCTTGTTTATGATGTCTACTTATGCAACTTCAGTTCCAAAATCTAATAGACATTTCATCAACATATAACATGCATTTGCCAGAAAGAAACATTACCAAATGTACTGCAATTTATCAAATAGTTGGGAAGATAGAATAATTGGATTCAAATTTAAGATTTGAATGTTCCCCTTGCTGTTTACACTTAGGAATTCTGATATTTCATATTTTATCACAAAAGACATTCTGTCAAACAATTGACTTACATTCTTCTAACTGAGGAATTGGTGCAATAACTTCTGAATTTGCTGATGTAAAATCAAAACTACCTAGAATTGATATTATACAATTCCTGTCCTGTGACTGTTGTATATTGTTTTCTCTTTTGTCATATGCTGTCTTAGACTCAAAAACAACTTGCCATTGGAAGGAGATATGCAAAAGCATAACTTTCTGATTTCCAAAATGAAATAATGACTAGGAAATCAACAAATCCTTCAATATGCTATGGTGGCTCTAGAGAGGGTCCCACAATGCACTAACCTGTGATTAAAATATTTCATATCAGAAAATAGACCTGCTGGAAATATTGTCAGAGATTATCTCAGACTAAGAACCAAATCCAAACTGACTTGTGCCCAACTGATTTCACAACAATTGAATGCAATCATTACCCAACAGGCTGGCAGGATTATGGCTCTGATACCACTGAAAGATCCCTAATGGATATTGGACTAAAATTTTAAAGCTCTGATACCACTGAAAGATTCCCTACCAATTCTAATCACCATTCAAAGTATCATTGAATTCTTTTGAGAAAAGGACACTTTTCAAATCTGCCATTGTCTTCATTTTATTTACTGTAATATCCCGAACTAATCTGCCTTCGATTCCTAATTTTTTTTTTAGTTCATCAAATTCTTGGCATGCTGCTGTAAGTCTCTGTATTTCTGAATCTTTAGCTTTTTTATGATGTCTACTTATGCAACTTCAGTTCCAAAATCTAATAGACATTTCATCAACATATAACATGTATTTGCCAGAAAGAATCATTACCAAATGTACTGCAATTTATCAAATAGTTGGGAAGATAGAATAGCTGGATTCAAATTTAAGATTTGAATGTTCCCCTTGCTGTTTACACTCAGGAATTCTGATATTTCATATTATATCACAAAAGACATTCTGTCAAACAATTGACTTACATTCTTCTAACTGAGGAATTGGTGCAATAACTTCTGAATTTGCTGATGTAAAATCAAAACTACCTGGAATTGATATTATACAATTCCTGTCCTGTGACTGTTGTATATTGTTTCTCTTTTGTCATATGCTGTCTTAGACTCAAAAACAACTTGCAATTGGAAGGAGATATGCAAAAGCACAACTTTCTGATTTCCAAAATGAAATAATGACTAGGAAATCAGCAAATCCTTCAATATGCAATGGTGGCTCTAGAGAGGGTCCCACAATGCACTAACCTGTGATTAAAATATTTCATATCAGAAAACAGACCTGCTGGAAATATTGTCAGAGATTATCTCAGACTAAGAACCAAATCCAAACTGACTTGTGCCCAACTGATTTCACAATAATTGAATGCAATCATTACCCAACAGGCTGGCAGGATTATGGCTCTGATACCACTGAAAGATCCCTAATGGATATTAGACTGAAATTTTAAAGCTCTGATACCACTGAAAGATCCCTAATGGATATTGGACTGAAATTTTAAAGCTCTGATACCACTGAAAGATTCCCTACCAATTCTGATCACCATTAAAAGTATCGTTGAATTCTTTTGAGAAAAGGACACTTTTCAAATCTGCCATTGTCTTCATTTTATTTACTATAATATCCCGAACTAATCTGCCTTCGATTCCTGATTTTTTTTTTAGTTCATCAAATTCTTGGCATGCTACTGTAAGTCTCTGTATTTCTGAATCTTTAGCTTGTTTATGATGTCTACTTATGCAACTTCAGTTCCAAAATCTAATAGACATTTCATCAACCTATAACATGCATTTGCCAGAAAGAAACATTACCAAATGTATTGCAATTTATCACACAGTTGGAAAGATAGAATAGCTGGATCCAAATTTAAGATTTGAATGTTCCCCTTGCTGTTTACACTCAGGAATTCTGATATTTCAGATTATATCACAAAAGACATTTTTTCAAACAATTGACTTACATTCTTCTAACTGAGGAATTGGTGCAATAACTTCTAAATTTGCTGATGTAAAATCAAAACTACCTGGACTTGATATTATATAATTCCTATCCTGTGACTGTTGTATATTGTTTTCTCTTTTGTCATATGCTGTCTTAGACTCAAAAACAACTTGCAATTGGAAGGAGATATGCAAAAGCACAACTTTCTGATTTCTAAAATGAAATAATGACTAGGAAATCAGCAAATCCTTCAATATGCTACGGTGGCTCTAGAGAGGGTCCCACAATGCACTAACCTGTGATTAAAATATTTCATATCAGAAAATAGACCTACTAGAAATATTGTCAGAGATTATCTCAGACTAAGAACCAAATCCAAACTGACTTGTGCCCAACTGATTTCACAACAATTGAATGCAATCATTACCTAACAGGCTGGCAGGATTATGGCTCTAATACCACTGAAAGATCCCTAATGGATATTGGACTGAAATTTTAAAGTTCTGATACCACTGAAAGATCCCTAACCAATTCTGATCTGATTTGTACCTTGCTGTTCTAAATTTTTTGATTTTTGTTTGAATAGTTTGCTTTGTGTTTTTTGTGTTTTCAATGCATGTAGAGTCTTTCCATGATATGTTAATGCAAAGGAAACATAATAACATACAAATAACACCACAAGGTCGACTGAAATTGATTGGATCAGCAAGCAAACTATATCAAATTAAATATATGAGTTAGGTGACTTAAATTGACATACCCGATTATTGAAGCTTGCTAATTACAATCGTGAGATGATGGCTGATTACAAACAGTCAGGTCTGATTATAAAATCAGACTTATAAAAAACATACAAAGTGATTCAATGATTCATAAATCACTCCCAAACCTGCAATAACTTCAACGTCCAACTGTAGCAGCCAAGTATGTTGAATTCCAATGACCAAATAATTGGAGTAAGCTGTCCAAACCCCTGTTTTAGGCCTGCAGAGATCAGATTGTAAATCTGAACACAAAATGTAACCAAATGATGCCCAAACGGAAACCCAATGTATATTTCCCTCTAATGTGAACTAGGTTGTCGTCCAATCCACTGTCCTCTAAGGGTTTTCGTCTTCAGAAGAGCTGCAACCTGCTGAAAACTCTATCCAGAGCTCCAAACCTGAATTTGTGTTTTTAGAAAATGATGATTGAATGCCCAAAAGAGAGCCCCATACTTTGTTTTATAGATTCCATCTCCATTTTCCACTAACATTAATAAAATTATCCCACTAAAAGGGTACACCCACCTTGAGGGTTACTTCCTCATGAAAAAGAAACACCATCTTTTAAAAACAACATTATGGCTACTAGGATGGGGACCTTTTCACTATTCTCCTTCTAATTCTCTGTTACTGTTCACTTTCACTATTCACATTAAGGCAAACCTTTAGTGTTTTCAATTCAACTCTTGAAATCATCATCTAACATCAAACTAAAGGTCTCGAAAGGTTCCCTATAAAGCTCCAACACCCTTGGTCGGGTTCCCTAACCAACCTATTGACCTATGGGAACCCAATAGTAGGTTAACCTCTGCTAAAGTCTGGGCGGTCTAAGGAAGGGACATTACAACCCTCCCTTCTTGGGATTGCTTGCCCTCAAGCAACTGTAAAGATGGATGTTGAAGTATCACCTCTCCTTCCCATGTGGCATCCTCCAATGGCAAATCCCTCCATTGCACCAAATACTCTCTGATCACTCGGCTACGCAACCTCTTCTCCCTCATGTCAAGAATCTCTGCAGGTATTAAAACTAATCAGCCCTCCTCATCTAATGGGGGCAAAACAGGTGAAGAGATAACGTGTTGTCCCAAAGCCTTCTTCAAGCAAGATACATGAAATACATTATGTATTTTACTCTCAGGAGGTAGCTCAATCTCATATGCGACCTCACCAATCCTCCTCAATACTCTGTATGGACCATAAAACCGAGGCTTGAGCTTTTCTGCCCCACTCCTCTTGAGGGTACTCTATCTATAGGGCTGTAGGCGCAAGTAAACCATATCTTCAAACTCAAAGGTCCTCTCAACTCGATGTCGATCAGCATACATCTTCTGCTGATTCTCTGCATGTTGAATATTATCCTTAAGTACCTTAAGGATATCCTGATTGTCCTGTAACCAATCCCGAGCTCTAGGCGCTCTGCTATCACCTAACGCCAAGTCCACAAATGAGAAGGTATCATAACCATATAATGCTCGGAAGGGAGTCATACCGATCGACATGTGATATGTGGTATTATAACAATGCTCGCCCAAATACAACCATCGCACCCAAGCCTTCTGCTATCCTGAAATGTAGTTACGTAAGTAACCCTCAACCCACTTATTAACTATCTCCGTCTGTCCATCTGTTTGAGGGTGGTAACAAGTACTGGGTGTCAACTCTGTACCTGCTATCTCCGGGATAGGCAGATAAAAGAAAAGAGAAGAGAGCAAGGTAAGGGAGGATTCAGGGGCTTCTGCAATAAGATCAGAGGTCCAGTTACAGTGGTTTGTGAATTGCAGGGAAGATAGCTGAGGCAAGCGGCACTGGGGATGTGCAGCGAAAGGTGCTACAGCAGGATCCCTGGAATTTAACAGCAAAACCTCATTCGCAGGTTCTATATTATTTTGTTTTATTGTTGAAAACGTTAAACTTAACTTCAAGAGTTCGTTGTTGATATTGCTTCATTTGATTGACTGTTAGTTAAATTTAATTTGACACTGAGAATTATTTTGTTTGGTAACCGGAGGCTTAGGGTTGTGAATGCTAAATTTATGGAGGGCTTTCGGTCCAATCTTGATTTTGGCCATCATTATTTTGTGTCTAAAGATATGGAAGAACAATGTTTTGTGAGATGTTTGTTATTTTGTTCTCCTTAAGCACACAACTGTTGCCAGAAAGCTCACCAAATTATAAGACTAGGATGTCTATTTTTAGCAGATTAAACCTGTGGCTATTGATTGCTGGCATTGTAATGTAAGTCACAGGTCTACCAAAGTAATTCCAACTATTTTATCTGACAGAAAACTCTTTCCACTATCCCTTAATGGATATCCATACCCTGTTCCATCGCTCCCACTTTGGCACGAGTAGTGAGGATGCTAGCCAAGGTCATGGAGTTTGGCATTACAACCATCAGTTCTTTGCTTGAAGGTTTCTAAAGCCTTTTCTACAAATCCATTTTGTACACGTCCTGCAACCATGGAATTGTCTTGAGACCACATTTCTTGAGCCATCTGTCAAATAGCTCACGTGTTTTGTCTCTGCTACCCATCTTGGCACTGGCAAAGGTTAGGAAATTGGGCTTTAAGCCTACCAATAGCATTTGCTTCAAAGTTTCCATAGACTTTTCAACAAATCCATTATGTTTATACCCTAAAATATCTACAGTTCATGTGACCGCATTCTTGAGGCATACTGCCAAATAAATCATGCCTTGCCCATATTTTAACTCTTTTCACACATGTATACCCAACACTTGCAGCTACAACATCTACATGTGTTATGTATTAAAAACATTGGCCGCATAAACCCTATTTGGGAAAAATCCGCATCCCAAGGATATGAGGGAACTACTGTAGAGGGAAAGTTACAATTTCCATTTTGTGAGTCTTTTAACAATTTATTTTGTTATATGAATTATGATAGTCAATATTTAAAAATTAGGCTGTGAGAAGGCTTGCAGTGCCATTTGCCATAGTTTTATTTTACCCATGCATACCTTTTGTGAATCGTGACCAAATTGGGGTCACTAGAGTTATTACACAACTGATCTAACTGGCAGAAGACCGTTTTCAACAACTTACACCATCCATGAGAAATTTTCCATCTTGACTATTTTAAATTTATATTTCAATGTTTTAGTCTTTTTGAATGCCTCATTTAGTCAAACGAGATGAACAAGGTCTAGGCATTAGAGTGGTCGTCTGGAGTGGCTCTCTACGGGCCCGGGGCCCGCAAGTGGCTGCCAGGGGAACTAGTAGCAGAGTTTCATTAATAAGTGATAACTAAATGAAAACATTGGGGTAAAAACATTAATAAGATAATTTGTCCTCATGCATGGCCTTGAGTGCTTATAAAGGCTAAGGATGCAACGAGAAGGCCTATCCGTCTGTAGGGCGTCGAGTCATCCGTTTGCGAGACATGGAATCAGGCACGATTGAGTCTCCTTGTTTGTATGAGAGGTACTTGGTCCCGTGTGTGCCATCCCTTCGAGCACATATGATGACACTCCATATGATTACACTCTAGTATCTAGCACCTTAGGAGTCGTGAGTAGTACCCGACTTATGAGTACACCTATTTTATTACTCTGACTATAAGCACTGTTCTCCATGTCTTCTCTATGTTTGATGTGTGTGTGTGTTGGCCATTTTGTATTCCCTTGTTGTTGTTCATCCGTTTGGGCCTTGTGACTATCTCCGAGCACAATGGGGTGGTCTCTTAGGAGTCCACATGGTTGGGAGGTGTTGCCACCACCATTGGGGACCGGCGAACAAGTTTTGGAGCACCAGTTAGAGATGATCTCTCTTTCCATTACTTCATTCAGCTATTGTAACCATTCAGTCCTTGTACCATACTCAGGACTATGTTAGTATACTTGTATCATATTCTGGAATATATCCTTGTAATTGTATATGTAGTTATGGAATTGAACTCTCTTAGGAGAGAAGTTGTAATTGTTGTAATTAATGAGAAGAAATGTGATGTTCCTTTATTACTTTATGGATTCCGGTATGGGTATCGGATCCACCTGTATTTTATGCTTATGGATTCATGTTTTTTCATCAGATGGGATTAGGACCATTTGCTTTGGTGTTTAAAATAAATGCTATCAATCTATTATATTGATAACCGAATATAATGCATTGTTTGCTTATGTAAAAAAAAATTATCTTGTCCCCTTTTGGCTCTTACCCTTCGGGGTTACATAGTGGGATGTTATAGCTCCTACCAAAAGATGCTCATAAACCTGCTATTTCGATCACTGACAATGGTCCTAGGAGTCCATGGAGTCTAAACACCTCACGGAAGAATAACTCTGCCACTTGAGATGCTGTAAAGTCGGTTGCAATAGGAAAGAAATGTGCAAACTTCGTCAACCTTTCCACAACCACATAAATGCAATCCTTTCCTTGAACTCTTGGAAGACTAGTAATGAAGTCCATCAATATACTTTCCCACTTCTGCTCTGGAATAAGCAATGGTTGCAGAAGACCCACCGGAAAAGTATGCTCTGACTTGTTCTTTTGACAAGTCACACACTCACGTACATAGTGCAAGACATCATCCTTGAGGCTCTTCCATGAGAATCTCTCTCTCACTTGCCGATATGTCTTCAAATATCCAGGATGTCCTGCCATTGGTGTGTCATGGGTGGCTTGTAAAATCTTGTTCTTCAGTTTTGATCCAGGTACCAAATAAATCCTGTTCTTATAATAGATAACATCATCAATCACCATGTATCTATCATCCTAAATCTTGCCATCCATAATCTCACATGCAAACTGATTCTTGGAATACTCAACAATTAGTTGAGACTTCTAATCTGCTGAAATCTCACTCAAAGAGCAAAGTGCAGCCACTGCAGGTTTCCTAGAAAGTGCATCAGCAACAATATTCTTTTTCCCCTTGACATACTCAATGTCAAAATCATATGCCTGTATCTTGCTGACCCATTTATGTTGGTGTTCATTAAGCTCTTTCTGCTCCAAGAAGTATTTCAAACTGTTGTGGTCAGTCCTCACCACAAACTTCCCACCCACCAAATATTGCTGAAACTTCGCCAAAGCATGCATAATGGCGAGCATTTCCTTGTCATAGGTGGAATACAATCTCTCATTATCCCTCAACTTCCTACTCTCGTAGGCAATGGGATGACGATTCTGCATAAGGACCGCTCCAATACCCTCTCCAGATGCATCACACTCTAACACAAAAGGCTGAGAGAAATCTGGAAGTGCCAAAACTGGACAAGTGTCAACCCTAAATTGTATATGTGTTCTTCTATGAGTATAATACCTATGTGGACCCACCTCTCTAGGATGCATAGAACTGAACGAAACACCCTCAGGCTGGCAAGATCATGGCTTTGATACCACTTCGATCGGTATGACTCCCTTCCGAGCGTTATATGGTTATGATACCTTCTCATTTGTGGACTTGGCATTAGGCAATAGCAGAGCACCTAGAGCTCAGGATTGGTTACAGGACAATCAGGATATCCTTAAGGTACTTAAGGATAATATTCAGCATGCATAGAATCAACAGAAGATGTATGCTGATTGACATCGAGTTGAGAGGACCTTTGAGGTTGGAGATATGGTTTACTTGCGCCTATAGCCCTATAGACAGAGTACCCTCAAGAGGAGTGGGGTAGAAAAGCTCAAGCCTCAGTTTTATGGTCCATATAGAGTATTGAGGAGGATTGGTGAGGTCGCATATGAGCTTGAGCTACCTCCCGAGAGTAAAATACATAATGTATTTCATGTATCTTGCTTGAAGAAGGCTTTGGGACAAAACATTATCTCTTCACCTGTTTTGCCCCCATTAGATGAGGAGGGCTGATTAGTTTTAATCCCTGCAGAGATTCTTGACATGAGGGAGAAGAGGTTGCGTAGCCGAGTGAAAGATCCCTAATGGATATTGGACTGAAATTTTAAAGCTCTGATACCACTGAAAGATCCCTAATGGATATTGGACTAAAATTTTAAAGCTCTAATACCACTGAAAAATCCCCTACTAATTCTGATCTGATTTTTATATTTTGATTCAGAAACCCCTCAACTCTGAAATGTTCCTAGGTGGTGGTCAATCAAGGATGGACTGAATCTTTTCCTGATGTACCTTGACCCCATCACTACCAATCACATGCCCCAAGTACAAGATCTTTGTAAGTCCAAATTCACATTTGGACATCTTGGCAAATAGAGACTGGGCTTCCATAATGCCAAGAACCTCATCCAGATGCCTCATGTGCTCCTCCCAATTATTACAATAGAATGGGATGCTCATATGAGAGCAAGAGGTGGGTATATATAGGATATTCCACCCAAGAAACTCAATACACAACCAATGTGGGATAAAGTGAAAAAGTCCCTAAGTAAGCTTAACCTAGTGTGAAAAGAGCTAAGGTGGAGAACAAGCTAAGAAAGAGCTAGATAACAAAGTAACCCTATTCACACTAACACCCCCCCTTAAATGCAACTTAGGGGGAAATGTGACAAAATGCAAAGATGTGTCCCAGTAACAAGGCCATGTTAGGTACCCATGTACAAATGCAAATGAAATCTCTCACAAATGGAGAAAAGGAGAAAACCCAGTGGGACAAAACTCCTCTCCAAAAGAGAGATGAAATACAACAATGATATCCATCACAAATCCAATCAATCTCTATCCACACAAAGGATGATAAGAGAGATCATACAACCCCCCCATAATGAGATAACCTGCTGCAACAAAAAGCACTTGAAGCACACTTGTGGAGTAACACTGGAATCCTCAATCTGGCAAGTAAGGAAAGATACTTCTGTTTGCCAGAAACCATATTACAGTCACTCAAGGACTCAGGTCAAAATCATGAAAAAGCAACAGCAGACCCGATGCCAAGGAACATTGGAAAACTCACAACTAGCACAACTCTGGAATCTATGAAGCAATAGTTGATTGAGAAATGATCTGGTACAGAAATGAAGTGTAGAGAAAATGCAAACCTAATGCATGCAAGAAAGGAAATAGTGCATGCACTGATGAATGTTCACATCAGCCTCCATGAATAAAAATGGCCTTAGATATGTGCGTTTACAATGCTGAAGTAGAATTTTCCATAGTTTTACAATGTCAAAAATGGACCCAAATACTGAAAGTATAGAAATATCTCAGAATTAGAACATAAAAATAGCACCATTGTGTAGTGCTCAGAAAAATATTAACTTTCAAAAAAAGAATGACCTCGATTCGAGATCATATGTGAAAGTTATAGCCGTTTGAAGTTCTAAAAAATTGAAACTGCCTGTCAGATCTGACAAGAAAACATAATTTCTAGAAAATTCATATACCAAACTCAGAAATCATTTGAACCAGCATGTAGAGCATGAAAAATTAGCCAAAATCAAAAAAAGAATATCAGTGCATGCACTATTTCCTTTCTTGCATGCATTAGGTTTGCATTTTCTTTGCACTTCATTTCTGTACCAGATCATTTCTCAATCAACTGTTGCTTCATAGATTCCAGAGTTGTGCCAGTTGTGAGTTTTCCAGTGTTCCTTGGCATCGGGTCTGCTGTTGCTTTTTCATGATTCTGACCGGAGTCCTTGAGTGACTCTAATATGGTTTCTAGCAAACAGAAGTATCTTTCCTTGCTTGTCAGATTGAGGATTCCAGTGTTACTCCACAAGTGTGCTTCTAGTGCTTTTTGTTGCAGCAGGTTATCTCATTACGAGGGGGGTGTATGATCTCTCTTATCATCCTTTGTGTGGATAGAGATTGATTGGATTTGTGATGGATATCATTGTTGTATTTCATCTCTCTTTTGGAGAGGAGTTTTGTCCAGCTGGGTTTTCTCCTTTTCTCCATTTGTGAGAGATTTCATTTGCATTTGTACATGGGTACCTAACATGGCCTTATTGCTAGGACCCATCTTTGCATTTTGTCACATTTCCCCCTAAGTTGCACTTAAGGGGGGGTGTTAGTGTGAATAGGGTTACTTTGTTATCTAGCTCTTTCTTAGCTTGTTCTCCACCTTAGCTCTTTTCACACTAGGTTAAGCTTACTTAGGGACTTTTTCACTTTATCCCACATTGGTTGTGTATTGAGTTTCTTGGGTGGAATATCCTATATATACCCACCTCTTACTCTCATATGAGCATCCCATTTTATTGTAATGCTTTGCATTCTCTTGAGTTGAATACAATTTATTTGACTCATATCTGATTTCTATTTTGCTTTCTCTCAATCACTTGCATTCTTGGGTAGAAATCTAACAGGAACTAGATTGGGGGTCATCAAAGGATAATTTGACCCATGAGTCCAGGAATAAAGGAAATATGGTATAAGTGGAAGAGATGCATGTTACACCCTATAGGAAAATCAAGAAAAATATTTAAAAATAAAATTGGAGTGATCTTTAGTAGAAAATATAGAATAGTCGACTTGTTGGGTATCTCCCCCAATCCACTTTTTGGCCAAAATGGGACATTGAAATCAACACTTTTAACCAACTTTTCACTTTCTGCCACCTATAGCAATTGAACTATTAAGAATTTGAAGATGAAATGAACTAGTGAATTTTGAGATTTTGTGTGTAGACTCTAAATATAGTTTTAAAAAAAAATTGTGAAATTTTTTAACGTAACTTTTAATAACTTGTTTTTATAGTTAACAATATTTTTAAAAAGTGACATTTATTCCATATCACATAACTTTTTTTATAGAAATGATACAATTATAAATTTTTAAACATAAATTCGTAACCACCAATATCTAGTGCGCAACTATTTTTTCATAATTTTTTGTTGCACATTTTATTTTTTATTAATTTTTGAAGTGAGATTAATTATAATTCAGACATAGGTTTATTCCATATCACATAACTTTTTTTGTATATATCCAAATTAACTTTTTTTTGTTGAAGCAATGACATCAATACCTAGTGTGCATATATTTTTTAGAATATTTTTCTCTATTTTACTATTTTTCCACGTGTGTGGGATAGAGACCTTGATGTTCGGTGAAAAACCTACATTCACTAGAAAATAGAAAATAAATATATTAATCAAATCAAATATATTCAAAATTATACTTTTTGGAAAGCTTACTCTAGGGCTGTAATCCTGCAAATTATCCTATCATATTGATTCCATTTGTCGGTCCAACCCAAGGTTTGAAACAAAAAAAATTGAGGAAAATCTAAGGATTAAGGTGGAAAGGTCATTTCTAGGACCTTCATTCGAAGGTCCCTTTTATTCCTTTTATGGAATGACCTTCGTTCAGAGGTCCTTTCCATGAAAACCTTCAAATGAAGGTTCATCTTCATTCGAAGGTGATTTTTGACTCACCTTTGAATGAAGGTGTTTGGCAATTTCTTCTCTCACCCTATGCCAAATTCTAATGTCCCACAAGTGGGACACACTATTGTGGGCCTACCCTATTATTATCTAATTAGGGTTGACCTCCATTAAAAATAATGTTGTTTTATATAAAAATAGTTACAAAATTTATCATTCTTTCATCATTCTCATCAATAAATAGTGCACAAGAGAAAAATACATGGAGAAGATTTAGCAACAAAGCAGTGTTAAAGGGTAGAAGTCGAGGACAAGAAGTAGAAAAAAGTGCAATGAACAACAAGAAAAGTTTAACATAGTTGTTATAAAGGGTGTGCATGTGATGTCCCTATGCCATGGCAAACATGCCCTAGACTGTAATGTCCCTTACCTAATTTTCCCTAGAAAATTCAAATGCCACAAGTTAGGGTTAGGGTTTTAGAATTACCATTTAGATTATCTTCAAACTGCATAATTCTTGTGCTCTAATTCTGCAATCATGACATAGGAAAACACATATAAAAAATATAGATATACAAATATACTTCTTAAAATATTAGGGTTAGATAAGATTTTTCCTTGCATTCAAATTCATAAACAATATCCATATAAAAAGATCATCTATTTATTACTATGCAGTTAACTTAGTTTATTCACTCAACTCAGTCATAGAAGGGGATGGTGCTGAGAGGCATAGCAGGGCATAGACTGTCAACAATGCCTCCATACGGCCCCCTCAGGGAGGCATGGCAGGGTGTTGCTCAGTTTTCCCTCCAAATAGTCCCTAGGGAGGCTTGGCAGGGTATACGCTGTCAACAATGCCTCCATACAGTCCTCTCAGGGAGGCATGGCAGGGTGTTGATCAGTCCTTCCTCCAAATAGTCCCTCATGGAGGCATGGCAGGGTTCCCTCCACACAGTCCCCTCACCATTCTTCTTTGACTGGTGAGTCTCAAGATATATATATGACAGTGATATGCAATAAGTAAAACAATCAATAGTCCATGATCTGACCTACTATGTTTATCCAATAATGTTTCTTCTTGAATTTTCAGTTCTTAACAATATATCCTTTTGTTGTCTTAACAGTCCATATGATTGTAAAAATAGATATCTTTCTACAAGTCCAATGTCTGCTCTCAAATTAAATGATTAATATTCCTTATGATAAATCGATTGTAGATGATCCCTTTAATGTCCACCTCCTTCTCCCTTAATATCCCTTAATGGAGATGATACAGGAGCATCCCTAGTTCAAGATCAATCTTGCATCAACCAAAAACATTTGCATTTCATTTTGTTTGTAGTTCAATTTGTTTCTTTTATTTTCCAGTTCAGTTCAATTCAGACAGTTCAATCAGAAGCAGTTTCTACATTTTGATCCTGCATTTCACCACAATTGCATTTAAGATCTCGTGCAGCTGGACTTAGCATCTACATTCATTCATTAACATCATATCCTGAATTCATAGATCCACATGTCATTATCGGAATGATATCACTATCAAAAGTTGACTATTTCTCAGAGCAAAGCATCCTGATATTCACTCGCAACTAGCTGAAAGAGAAACTTGTGGAACCATTTCCTGATCTTTGGAGCCTAATGACACATCAGTCGATGATCTTTGGTTCATGGCCGACCTTCCCAGGAGATCCACACTTCATTCCATTCATTTACCAAAAGTGTTCTATGCATTTAGGTCCGACCTATCTGTGAACACGTTACAACTCTTCATTGGAGTTTGTGACCTTCCTTAGCCGATGCGGAGGAATCTATTGGTCAAAATTTGATATATATTGATGTAATAGATCCTTAGGAAAGAAGTTATCAAGTTCTCATGATTTAGAAGATTGATAGTTTAGATTTTGTACGAAGGAGCTTCAAATTTTTATCTTGCGCATGTATGTAATCAGGCATGTGAGCCCGAATTGTAAGCCCGCATGTTGCTGACCAGATTGTATTTGAATTCCTTGATATACTGAATGATTGAATCTACATTTGTTCCATCTCTTTGAGTTGTTTCCGTTGTGTTTACTTTTGCTGCACGGTCCAGATAGTTCATTCTGTGAACCCTCCTACCGTGACTGCACCAAGTGATAATAGAGCGAAAGTTTGAATCTTTGGGAGTGAATTGAGCAAAGTTGGCGAGGGAATTCTGTAAGATCTTGCTGTGGATAGATCACTGAATTGAGGTAGGTTACCTGTGTTGCAACTGATCACCGATTGTGAGGCAGTTGTCACCTTGTAGCCTGATCGCTGAACCTGAGGTAGTTTACACTTGATCCTAGGAAGAATTCCGCCAAGGAGAGTTGCTGTTGTTGGAACAATGGTTGGTAGAATAGACAAGTTGATGAAGATAATGAAAACTATGTGAATTCAGTTGGATATTGTTGAAGAAGATAGGCAAAAAGGATTGACACCAAGACCTAATGTTGATAGCGATGATGAAGAAGAATTTCAATCTATTGAACATACTGGCAAAACCCTAGGAGGTGATGAAGAAGAAGAATTAGATCAAGTAAAGATGCTCTAAGCTATTTCAAAGATTGGAAAGAGACCTAGAGTTGATGTGCCAAACTATACTGGTAATTTGAACCTTGGAGAATTGATTGACTGGATAAATGATATGGAAGAATACTTTGAATATGAAGAAATTGAAGATCTAGAGAAGGTGAAATTTGCAAAGACAAAGTTGAAAGGACATGCTGCTATATGGTGGAAAGAAGTTTAGTTGGAAAGAAACAGAAGAGGAAAAGAGAAGATTACAAAATGGGATAGGATGGTGATAAAACTGAAGAATCAATTTTTATTTGCTGGCTATGAGTTGGAACTGTTGAAAAGATTGCAAAATCTGAGACAAAAGGTGAAATCTGTGAAGGAGTATACTGAAGAATTTCATAAAATGATCATAAGGACAGGACATAAAGAAGTAAGCAAGGAGAAAGTGGCTAGATATATCAATGGACTGAGATTGAACATTCAAGAGGAACTAAGTTTGGTAAGGATGACATCTTTGGAGGAAGCATATCAGTTTGCCCTGAAAGTTGAAGAGAAGCTGAATAAGAGGCAGGATCAGAGACAGAGAGGCAGAGGAGGTAAATTTTAGAGAGGTAGGACGTATTCCGGAGGAGACAGATCATATCCGGAGCAGAACAAGTTTGACAGCCTGGTTAGGAAGGATGACAGAGATAACAGTGCCTACCAGATGAATGACAAAAATTTTCATCCCAGAGGCAACTATAATTCATACCGGAATGAAGGATACAGAAGAGAAGGAAGAGGATTTGATAAGAAGACATTCAGAGGTACTTGTCTCAAGTGGGGAGGTGAAGGACATAGAGCATTTGAATGTAATTAGGGCAGTACAAGTAAAAGGACAGAGAATAGTGGAAGAGCAGCCTATGTTGAAGAAGAACTTGTTGAACTAGATGACCCCTGTTCTGTTGGTAAACCAGAGAAAGGAGAATCATTGGTGATGAGGAGAGCACTATTTCAAGCAGAGACAAATGAGGAACCACCGCAGAGGAAGAGTTTGTTCAGGACAAGATGTAAATTAGGAGGTAAGTGTTGTAAAGTTGTGATTGATAGTGGTAGTTCAGATAACCTAGTTTCAGAGGAGATGGTGACCAAGCTGAAGTTGGAAAGATTGAAACACCCTAAGCCATATCAGATAGCATGGATTCAGGATGATCATAAGGTACTGGTGAGTGAACAATGTTTGGTGAAATTTCATATTGGATCTTATCATGATGAAGTCTTGTGCGATATTATGCCTATGGATGTTTGTCATATCTTGTTGGGTAGACCTTGGCAATATGATAGAAAAGCTATACATGATGAGAGAAAGAATACGTATACTATAATAGCAAATGGAAAGAGAATTACTTCGATTCCTTTAGAAGATGATCCTAAAGATGTAGTATGTGGAAATGCTAGAATCTGTTTGGTAGATGGAAGGAAATTTCTGGATGGTTTGAAACAAGAAAGTATGTGTTATGCCTTGATTCCTAAGAAGCTTGAAGCACTGAAGAAAGAGACTGAACTGGATGAGATAAGAGAGTTACTGACATAATATGAAGACATCATATCAGATAATGTGCCTGATGGATTGCCACCTACAAGGAGTATCAGTCATCACATGGATCTTATACCGAGAGCAAGTTTTCCTAATAAAGCAACACACCGGATGACACCGGTAGAGAATGAAGAATTGAATAGACATACACAAGAATTGTTGAGGAAAGGTTTGATCAGAGAAAGCTTGAGTCCTTGTGCAATACCTGCAGTGCTTGCACCGAAGAAGGATGGAGAATGGAGAACGCGTACCGATTCTAGAGCAATAAACAAGATCACAGTTAAGTATAGATTTCTTTTACCTAGGATGGATGATATCATGGATTGTTTGAGTGGAGCAAGATATTTCACAAAGATAGATTTGAAGAGTGGATACCATCAGATCAGAATCAGAGAAGGTGATGAATGGAAGACTGCTTTTAAAACAAATGAAGGATTGTATGAGTGGTTAGTGATGCCTTTTGGATTGACTAATGCACCAAGTACTTTCATGAGATTGATGAATGAAGTCTTGAAGAAATTCTTGGGTAAGTTTGTTATTGTATACTTGGATGACATTCTAATTTTTAGTAAGACAAAAGAGGAACATTTGTGGCATGTTAGACAAGTTTTGCAGAGATTGAGAGAAGAGAAATTGCTGATAAACATCAAGAAGTGTAGTTTCATGAGAGAAGAGTTAGTATACTTGAGATTTGTGTTTTCTGCGGAAGGATTGAAGATGGACCCTAAAAAAGTGAAAGCAATTGTTGAATGGCCTACACCGGAGAGCATTGGAGAAGTTAGATCATTTCATGGATTGGCTAGTTTCTATCAGAAGTTCATTAGAAATTTTAGTTCAGTTTGTAATCCTATGACAGACAATGAGAGGTGACAGAAAAGATTTTAAGTTGACATCTGGAGCAGATAAAAGTTTTGAGTTGTTGAAGCAGAAGGTGATAGAGCAACCTATTTTGGCATTATTGGATTTCAATAAGGTATTTCAAGTAGATTGTGATGCAAGCGGAAGTGCAATTGGAGCAATGTTAAGTCAAGAAGGTAGACTTGTAGCTTATTTCAATGAGAAGTTGAATGATGCAAGGATAAGATATTCAGTTTATGATCAAGATTTCTATGCCATAATTCAAGCCTTGAAGAAGTGGAGACATTACTTGTTGCCTAAGGAGTTTGTGTTGTATGCAAATCATCAAACTTTGCAATGTTTGAATAGTCAAGATAAGTTGAATCAGAGACATATGAGGTGGGTAGATTTCATGCAGAGTTATACTTTTGTGTTGAAGCATAGGAGTGGAAAATCAAACAAAGTTGTTGATGCCTTGAGTAGAAGAAGAAATGTATTAACAGAGATGAGAATTGAAGTGTTGGGTTTTGATGAATTGAAGAATATGTATGTGGGAGACACTGATTTTGTAGAACCTTGGAAAGCATGTAAGGAACCTGTTGTGATAGATAGGAGCAAGTGGTTGGACTATTTCATTCAAGAAGATATGTTGTCAAGAGGAAGTTAGTTGTGCATTCCTAGAAGTTTAATGAGAGACAATTTGATCAAAGAGAAACATAGTGGTGGATTGGCAGGACATTTTGATATTGACTTAAGACAGTGGCTTTGGTAAGTGAAAATTACTTTTAGCCTTAGATACATAAGGATGTTCAGAGATTTATGCAGAGTTGTAGAGTTTGTCAAGTTGCAAAAGGGAGTAGTTAGAATACTGGATTGTATAAACCTTTGACAGTACTAGAGAGACCTTGGGAAGACATAAGCATGGATTTTGTGATGGGATTGCCTAAGACACAGAGAGGACATGATTCAATATTTGTAGTGGTGGACAGATTTTCAAAGATGGATCATTTCATACCTTGTAAGAAGACAATTGATGCAGTGCATGTAGCTAACCTATTTTTCAAAGAGATTGTGAGGTTGCATGGATTACCTAAGACTATAATTTCAGATAGAGACACAAAGTTTGTTGGATACTTTTGGAGAACACTTTAGAAGAAGATGAAGATAGATTTGAAGTTCAGTTCAACTTTTCATCCATAGACTGATGGACAGACAGAAGTAGTGAATAGAAGTTTGGGAAATTTGTTGAGATGTTTGGTTGGAGAGAAAGCTGGAAGTTGGGACTTAATTCTTTCACAAGTAGAATTTGCATAAAATAATTCATTGAATAGGAGTACCAGAAGAACACCTTTTGAAATTGTTACTGGAGTAAACCCTAAGGGAGTAGCAGAATTAAGAGATATCAGTACAGAGGAAAAGAGGAGTGCAGAAGCATAATAATTTACAGATCATATGAAGACAGTGCATGATTAGGTTAAGAAGCATTTGAAGAATATGAACAATAAGTACAAAGAGAAGGCTGATGAGAAGAGAAGACATAAGGAATTTGAAGTTGGAGATGAAGTGATGGTGTACTTGAGAAAAGAAAGATTTCCAGTTGGGACATATAACAAATTGAAGATGAAGAAGTTTGGACCTTGTAGGATACTCAGGAAATTTGATTCAGGAAATGCATATGAAGTGGAGTTACCAGAGACCTTGGGTATATCACCTATTTTCGACATTGTAGACCTTTATCAGTATCATGAAGCAGAGTTCAGTGACAACATGAAAGAAGACTTGAAGAAGCAGTTACCACAACAAGCACTAGAGCAAATTGAAGACATTTTGGACAACAGAGTTAGACGCAGCACCAGAGGGAGACAATATAGAGAATATTTTGTGAAGTGGAAAGGCAAACCAGGAGAAGATTCATCTTAGATTTCTCAGGCTGAGGTGGACTGTCTTGGTTCTTCCCTAGCCCCAGCAAAGTGAGGGACTCACTTTTTCAATAACCCCGGATGTCTGATGCAAGAGCATCCCTGGTTCAAAGGCAATCTTGCATCAACCAAAAACATTTGCATTTCATTTTGTTTGCAGTTCAGTTTGTTTCTTTCATTTTCCAGTTTAGTTCAGTTCAGGCAGTTCAGTCAGAAGTAGTTTCTACATTTTGATCTGGCATTTCACCATAGTTGCATTTCAGATCTCGTGGAGCTGGACTTAGCATCTACATTCATTCATTAACATCATATCCTGAATTCAGAGATCCGCATGTCATTACCGGAATGATATCGCTATCAGAAGTTGTCTGTTTCTCATAGCAGAGCACCCTGATATTCACTGGCAACCAGCTGAAGGAGAAACTTGCGGAACCATTTCCTAATCTTTGGAGCCTAATGACACATCAATCGATGATCTTTGGTTCGTGGCCGACCTTCCTAGGAGATCTACACTTCATTCCATTCGTTTATCGGAAGTGTTCTATGCATTTAGGTCTAACTTATTTGTGAACACGTTACACCTCTTCATTGGAGTTTGTGACCTTCCTTAGCTGATGCGGAGGAATCTATTGGTCTGGATTTGATATATATTGATGTAATAGATCCTTAGGAAAGCATTTATCAAGTTCTCATGAATTAAAAGATTGATAGTTTAGATTTTGTACGAAGGAGCTTCAAAGCTTTATCTTGCGCATGTATGTAATTAGGCCTATGAGCCCTAATTGTGAGCCCGCATGTTTCCGATCAGATTGTATTTGAATTCCTTGATATACTGAATGACTAAATCTGTATTTGTTCCATTTCTTTGAGTTGTTTCTGTTGTGTTTACTCTTGTTGCACAGTCCGGACAGTTCAATCTATGAACCCTCCTACCGTGACTGCACTAGGAGACGTCTCTTAAGGGATCAACGTGTCCTTGGCTAAATACACCTTTCTTCCATAACTCACGTCTCTTCATTAAGTGTTGTTTGTTTTACACAATTAGTTAACTCCTTTTGGCATCGTCTAGACTTGTGCCTTTTAAATCTTTAATTTAAACTTTGCAAAATATTATTAATCGAATGTTATGAAGTCAGCCCAAAGAATAGTTTCGGGCAGGGGCATGACACAGACACAGACACACACACACAAGGTATGGCTCTATCTCCCTAAATCCTCATGTTAAAACTAAAGCAAGCCCTTGACTACTTTCTGCCTAGGTGCAACATTAAAAGCACACACGCATCATATGGTTGTTGTGGATAACTCACTTGAGGTGCATGCCAAGAAGACACAAACCTAGTTCAAACATTATAAAATTTCACCTAACTATCATTTGCCATGGCAATAAGTGCCTAGGTGCATGCTTAGACCATTCAATCCATGGTTAAGTCATCATGGAATTTTGACCCACATTTAAAAAGTGGCCAAGTCACTAAAAAGTTCAAGCTAGCATTTGAAAGGTATAGCAAAGTCACTTGAAATTTTTGCCTCAACTCATGAACATGGTAGAGGTTTCCAAAGTTTTGCCTAGCAGACAAAAGTGGTAACACCACATGAAAACTTTACCCCAAGTAAAAAAGTGACAAGGAAGGTGGTGAGGCATGCATGCCTAGAGGTAGTGATTAGTAGGATAAGTGCCAAACATGACTAAGAAAGGCACCTAGCAAGTGAAAAAGGGTCTTTTAAGTGGCTATTATAGTAAAAAAAGGTGTGTTAGGTCTAATTTGACAAGTTTTCAATCTTTGTTAGCAGCAAGAACAATGTTTTAGATTGCCCATATTAGCAACTCATCAAGTGATAAGTGAGGGTAGTTTATACACTTTGTTGAATCTTGGTCTTGAAAGTGTATATGAGTGGTCTAGACAAATGAAGGTGACAATATTTTTTCAGTATTCAGTGATGCAAATTTGAGGGACAAAGGTAAGGGTTTCATGGTAACTATTAGTTGGTTCTCAATCTTATGCAAGGGAAATCTTGAGGATAATTGTTTGTGTGTTTATGGTCATTTTCACCAATTTTTGTGCCAAAGGACTTGTTGTATCTTCATTTAAAAATTCAATACCGTCTTCAATCTTGACAAAACCCTAGGACAATGCTTTTTGATAGGCAAGATGGATCAATGATGGTTAGGGTTTTGAGTTTCTTTAAAGGATCCATCAAGGTTGTAATGCCAAAAATGTTTTAGAATCATGAAGGTCATTCATACACTAGTTTGTTTTTTAGCAATGACCAATTTTATTACTTGTTAATTTCGGTGTTCTATTGCTTGGTGAGGATAAAGGCTTATTTTTGGGTCTCTTTAATTATTATTTTAAATATTTCTTTAGGATAGATTTGCTCCAAAGTTCCTTTCTTCCTAGCTTTTCAACAACCTTTAAGATTTTCACTTAAAAGCTCACCTTTTTGGGATGAAATAAGATTATTTTGAAGTCCCAAAGCTTTGGCATTTGTAACCTATAAATAAGTGCTTTGAGCACATAAACTAGAGAGAGATAGCAAATGTTATGCTTATGCCGAAGAAACTATTGTTCAAGTTGGTTCATCTGTGTTAGTATTTCCATGGATTAAATTGAAACTAAGTAATTTTGTTAAGCTTTGTATTGGTGTTGTTAATTCAAGTGGTAGCTTTGTATGCAACTTAATAATTTATTTCTTGGAATCGTGCATTTGTTCTTTGTTCAAGTTGTTATTCATTCAAATCTTGTTTGTAGTAGATTCCTAGTCTCTGTTTTACCAGTAAGAGGTGGTTGTGTTTATTCATGCTTAGATAGTTTGGATTTATTCAATATCTAAAAATCTCATTTGCAAGGCATGACTACTAACAGTCCGATGCTTATATCCAAGGAAAAAACATAGGAAAATAGTTATTTCCTTTATGCAAACTCCCCTCAGAGAATATTGTAAAGTGTGCATATCCATGGACTAAATTAAGTGCTACAAAGTGACGTCAAATGAAGGTGCAAAAATCGTAGGTTTACACTTATATCCCTTACACAAAGCTACCATTCAAAAAACTCTGGGGTACTTAGCTTGTCTTATGAACGATGTCTTATACTAGCAAAGCTCACTAGACTGTTGTTTTTTCTTTCTTTCTTTATTTTTATAAAATCCATACAAAGTGATGTTAAATGAAGGTGCAAATATGGTAGGTTTACACTTATATCCCTTACACAAAGCTACCATTCAAAAAGCTTTGGGGTACTTAGCTTGTCTTATGAACAATGTCTTATACTAGCAGAGCTTACTAGACTAGGTTGTTTTTTCTTTCTCAATTATGATTCTTAATGAAGGACATGCTATTGGCAACAACTATTATCTGACATATTTGCGCAATACGGTTCTAGACAACCTCTTACAAAGGTGTCACAACACAACAAATTGAAGAAGAAATTAAAATATACATTCATTAAGGACATTTGTGAAAAAAATAACTTTGTCCCTATCCTTGGATCCCATAAACTATCTGATCTCATGAATCTTATTAAAATCATACATTCATTCATTCTATAAAAGTCACATGGTTATATAACTTGTCCTATAGCTTGTTTTCTCTAGAATGCTCGTCTCTCACAGCTCTTTTCCCCTCATAATAAACGCACTGTACCACGGTTTTGTTTTTCTGGGGCTAACTACTAGCAAATATAGAGGCCTCAGGTATTCTGATATCCCCTATTTGAGGAATTATTGAGGGCCGTTGCTATCAGAGGTGACGAGTTCGAACCCAAACAAATTGGTGGACCAATCATTATCGTGTGTACAGCTATGTTAAAATAATATATTATATATGCAAATTCTGCAAACCCGAGATGGGAGGGTGGGTGGGTTAGCTTTAAGAAAAAGGTGGGAGTTAACGTTGTCCTTTCCCATTATAAAAGGATAAGTTGAAGGGACTCGAGTTTCAAATTTTGTTTGACCCTACATGCCATTTTCCCATGTTATGACGTGGCAAAACTTCTAGAGGAGTTACAGTGCTAGAATTCCTTCCACTAAAGTCCCAATGTTGAAAGGGACATGGACTAGTATCATAATTGTTGAATGGCATTTGCTTTTTTGTTTTTGCTATTTTATGTGAAGTGGTGTGACTCAAGTTATTATCACCAGCTAGCAAGCACCACATTTTAACCGTTGGTCAAGCATTTGATGTTGCATATGAGTTGACTGAATCATTAAACGGTAAGAGGAGACGTAAATATCTGTCCCAAAGAATTAGGCTCCTATTCAGTCTATGTGCATGTCACACTTGAATGAAACGGAAATTATAAAGACCGTTTCAAGTGTTTTGAGTTAAGAGTTGATATAGAATAGAAAACAATAATTTTGAAGGTCTACGAGGCTAAAAATAGTTTCAGAATTGATATATGGAAGTGTGATGGTGAAAATTGGGTACTCTTGGCATGTTTTTCTTTAGTTTTGATTTTTGATTTTGATTGTTTTAAATATAGTAATAATTTTATAAGGGGTGTTTTTGTGTGGGTGTTTGTAAGTTACTTGACTTTGATTTTATTTATTTTAAGAGTTTAGATTTGTTTCACAATTTTATCTTTTTATGTTTTTAGATTGTTTTATGAATTTGATTCTCAATTATGGTTGGGGATTTGACTCTTAAATTTTTAAATTCAAATCTAATTATGATTATGAGTTGGCCTCTTTCTTAGTGTATTGGTTGTTATTTATTGATTTGAATGTGAAATATTCAAATTTATGTGTTAGGGTGTGGTATGAAAAGACAATCTTCTAGTCACTTTTAGTATAGGGAGATATAAAGAGAAAACTCATCTAAAGAGAAGCTCAATTACATGATACATCATTATTATTAGAACATAACATCTGCATAGACATAATAAGAATGGAGTAGGCATTTGTATGGCTACTTGAAGTGTCCTTGATCTTGTTAAAAATGTTGAAATGATTCAAGGGTTTGACTAAGGTAAAAGGAGGGGGAACAAGTTGCCTCCCATGCTTACCCCAACAAACTCTATTGGTGTTTATTGGCACTACCATGTTCATATATTGGAGGCAAACAAACTTTTGAAGAACAAAGTTATCTAAAAAAAATTGTAAAGAAAGGTTGAATTTGTAAATCATAGATCAATATTATAGATACAAAAATGACCAAAACATCTAATAAATTTATTAGTTTAATAATAACTGTATAATAATTTTAAACACGAACATGATGGTAAATCTCTAAACGACAACATATATTATAATATATTCAACACTAAAAACCCTAAAACTAAATAAATTAATCTCCCTTATTAATTTTTATATTATTTATTTCAATTTCAACAATAATTATTTTTATTTCCACTTATACATCTAAATATATGTATTTATTTACCCTTCCTTGATAATTTGTACGGGAAGCATTTTATTTTCCTTGGAGGAAGAAAACTAAAGGTGTGTTTTAATAAATGTTAAAAGAAACATGGAGTAGGCCCCTAACTTTCGATATTGCCCTTGTGAGAAATTGATCTTTTATAGTTCTTGGAAGATACATGTATAAACCGAGTGAATTTGTAGTTGGTGGGGAAGTCTTCACCAATAAGTATTTGGGTTGGTGGAGTTGGAGCTTGAGGCCTATCATCTTTACAAGTTTTGATGGGTAAATTTTTCTATTTAATTTTTAGAGATTTGGTTTTTATAATTTTTTTAAAAGGGATACATTTAAATCAAGTGAATTTTAATATTATTTTAATTTTATATAAATAAAATTTTAAAAAATTGTATAGTTGTTTTAACAATTCAAAGGGCTATAGTCTAATTGTTAAGGGTGATGGTATGCTTTTTAATTAAGTCATTTACTGAATTTTAAATTTTTTAGAAATGTAATTGGACCAAGTTTAACTTTTGGGTGATTTTGATGGGCTAGTCATACTACTCTTGGTAGTTTAGTTAGGGCAACTTTTGATTTAGACATATGCTCCCTCATAATGCTGTGATTCACTATATAAAAATAGAGATGAAATTTATGTAATCCAATTATTTCCATAAAAAAAAATGGATAGAGATTCTTTTGCCTTGATTAGAAAGCGATTCATTACATATAGAAGTCATAATATACTACTTTATATAATGTTAAAAAATAACTTTAATTAATATTTTAAAATAAAATACCATTTTTTCACTAAAACAACTAGATTATATAGATATCTGCATCTCTATGCTTTTTAAGTGGATTACAATATGATGATCAAGTATATATTGAAACTAAAAGTCATCCTTTCGCTAAGTTTCTACAAGTAGGGGGAACCGGGTCTTAAATTTGACAGTTGTATAGCGGTTGCATGAGTGCTTCTTGATTTGACTGTGATCGAGATTTTTCCCTCAACGTTTTGGATCACACTCCGTGATCCATCATCAGGAGAAAGAAAGCAAGAGAAGAGGCATAAAATTTTTGGACATTTGTAGCTGTATCTAGGCATTTTTGCTATAAAATGTGCTATAAAATTCAATCAAAATTTTAAAAAGACTATCATATGAAAGGAAAGATTTTGGACAAACTATCAAAATTTATAAAGGATTACGATTATAAATATTTATTTTTTATATAAATTACTTATACTAAAGTATGTCATAGTATTTTAAAGGCATCGTTGAATAGATAACTGCCATGAAAAAATTGCTTGACAAGTAAGGTCGACTGTCAAATTTAAGCCTTGGGGGAACTAGTTCGTCAAAGTCATTCAAGTGTCAAGCATGACCCAATTGAAATTTAGATCTTGGTAGATGGCCCAATCAAAAAACATACCATCGTCTTCACCATCTAAACAACCCTTCAATAAAAAATACCATTTAAATTAAATAAATTAGACAGAAATATTTAGTGATCGCTCTGTCTTAGTTCAACAAT
This sequence comes from Cunninghamia lanceolata, assembly GCA_027924645.1. NCBI lineage: Eukaryota > Viridiplantae > Streptophyta > Pinopsida > Cupressales > Cupressaceae > Cunninghamia > Cunninghamia lanceolata. The sequence continues at coordinate 7,139,086 of BSBN01000677.1, read as the reverse complement.
AAAATAGGTAAGATTTATTCTGTTTCAATACAAAGACAAAGAGATAGGTAGTCAAACTTCATAGCCTAGAAAGACAAAACCTCACTAAACTACGAAGACAAAGCGACACATAGTCAAAGATTTTAGTTTTAATTTTAATTGTTTGTTATTTAGAAGTCAATTGATCCTCTGTAAATGAGATTAGGAGATGGGTAGCAGGTATGATGGTGAGGGGTACGTGTTATGTGTGATGGGTGAGTAATAATCATCATGTCATACATGAGTGGAGGTGGGCAAAGTGTAGACTACAACACAAGCTTATAATTTTGAAAGAAAAGAGGCGCATGAGTTTCTACAGCACACGGCGCTTTGCATAGGTATATATCACAAAAATGATTTGAAACTTCATTATTGGACATAATAAAATGATGGATGGATGGTACTGGGCTGTCCTAGCACGCTAAAGACAATATTTGCAACCAGACATTAAAAGAAGAGAGAGGAGAGAGATAAGGCGGTGGGGGCGTTGTGTCATCCAGCTCACCAGCTAACGGCCTCAACCTACGTGTCCAGGCAAACGCGCCTACATAGACGTAACTGCCCAACTGCTTCGTCCAGTTAAGTTTTTATTTATTAATTAATTAAAAATAAAGGAGGTCAGTGGCCAAGTTGCTTGCAAAGTCGGTCAACGGGAAAGAGTGTAAAATCTTTCACGTGAGATTCCGCCAGCCTGTCCGTCTGTACACGAGGGCCCTCACAAGCAGCTGCTTCAGTCTCAGATTACTAAAGCAGCTTAACGCCCCTGAAAATTCTGTTAATGTCCGTTTAAAACGGCGTAAATTTGAACTTAACTGCCATTTCGCAGACAACCTCGACGTTAACTCCGAGCGTTTGTTTGTGTCATAAGTCAGTTAAGCATGTGGATGTTAATTTATTTGGCGGAGATTGATGATGAAATAATAAAAAGGAAATCCTAACGATTTGTTTGAAAATAGCGGTGGTGGGGATTCGGGAATTGGAATGGGAATGGTGTGGTATTTGTTTGTTTGTTGGTTGGTTGGTTTGTTAGTTGAGGACAGCCTGGCGTGTCGGCCTTCTTATCCCTCACGTGTCATTACATTTCCATATCCTCCAAATTATTCACGCCCTATTATTTTAGCTTAAACGTTTCGGTAAATTCCAAAAACTTCCAGCTGGGAGAATTAAAATTACAGTGTACTTGTGACGTGGTCAGACAGAAGATCAGTCTTACAGTTTGCAGTTGGCATATAAAAAAAATATAATTGGGGAACTGTGCATTTGACTTGCGTTGCACGAGTTAAACGGGATGCCTTTTTTACCCTTTCCGCGAATCTGTCTCTCGCTCTCGCTTTCGCTTCGCTGTAATTTCCTCCTTTCTCGCTTTTACTTACTCTCCCAGTTTTTTCTCAAACCGCTTTTTCGTACAGTGGTTTCAACTTTCGTGGGGAAGGATTTAATATTAGCTTTTTATATATATATATTTTTAAATTTTATTTTTTCCATCATCGTTAGGTACAGGTCCGCGCCCAGCGTAACGGATAATTTTCACGTTAGCGTTAAGAAAGCAAACACGTGCAATCAACCGAAGAGCTCTGCTTTGCTTCCGTCATTTGCAGGAAACAGCAAATTGTTTAGTACTGAAGTTTTGATTTTGCAAGTTTTTGTTTGCAACAGAGGGCACAAGATTACTTTAATTAAAATTCCCTTGACAGAAAAAAGTTTACTTTAATAGCGCCATTGATTGAAAAGGCCGATCCACAACCACAGATGGTTGTTTTCGAATTTGGATTTCTGTCAATTTTGGCCCCGTCACAAAATTGTCCGTTGATTGAAGTCGTTAACCCTAACGTTTGGACTTTATTTTAAAAAAACGCATGTACTTCATTTACTTGTATGTACCCGTTTATTTACGCCTTTATTGAGTACATAGTGTAGGCTTATGATGAGTGTATAATATGGGTCCACAAAGACTAATGGAACTGCGCCAAGACCGAGGCAACGGTAATGAGTTCCACTTTAATTAGGATATTTAGCGAGTTAAACATTTTTAAAAATTAGTGTACGAAATAGAATGATAAATAGATTAAAAATCATTGCAATTTTAGTTGAGTGGTGAAACCCCCGCTATTTTATAATGAGACTTTCCATCTCATGGATAAAATTTGTGGGTTTTGGTAGATAAAATTGGCATATTGGTGGAATCTGAAATATCTTGATGGAAAAGAAATAAAATATTGTTTTGTATAATTCGTTTAATTAAATAATATAATTAATGAGTATATGTTATTTAAATAATTTAGAGTTGGGTAGGTAAATGAACAATAATTAAATAACAATAATAAATTTATGTAGAATTAATCTACATCACTATTAATGAATAATAATAGATGTCCAAACATACAAAAACTCTTTGGTTCACTTTCACACTGTTGTGAGTTTGATCTCAAACGAGGTCTTAATATGATGTGCAGATCTAAACTACATTGTATAGGAATGATTTTAGATAATGATATTTAGAAAACTAGTTTGCCTTTTTACTTCCTTGATAGTTGAATGTTGTCATTATAAAACACCTTTAAGATATTGCCAACTTGGTAGGGAATGTGTTCTCCTAGGTCAACCCCCTTATGGGGCTAAAATTAATTGTGAGGAATGATATGGGACAACATACACAAATGTGCAGTATGGAGATGTGTGGAAATTCTGATTCTTTATCCCTTAAAAATTAAAGTGCACAATAAAGATTTTCTCATTTTTCGACATATGTCCCCGCCTATGAATTAATGGCACATTGAATGTCTTTAAATACCAAGACATAACATGTCCCACAAACTTGTACCAATTCAACTTATAACAACTAGTAGGAAGGGGCAGGAAAGTCGGAATTTATTTTTAAAATTTTATTCTAAGATTCAAATCCCAAATGGGACCGAAATGGAACCCAAGCAATGAAATGAGAATCTTGAAGCAAGGAGCGAATGTATTGAGATAAGTGTGGATAGGGTGCAATAAATAAGAGGTGAAATAGTAAATACTTAGGAATAAGTGTAAGTGGGAAGAAATAGATATGTATAGGCAGGGCCTAAATTTGATGGTTGCATACATTTTTGCCGTAAAATACAATCAAATTTTTAAAAAGGCAGTATCATATGAAAGGAGAGATTTTGGACAAACTGTCAAAATTTATATAGGATTATGATGATATATAATTTGATTCAGGGAAGGTCAATCCTCAAATCTAGAACTGGTGTATAGGGATCAAGAATGAACCAATCTAACATAAGAATGTACCATTTATGCATATGTAATTATATTTAAGATATTCCACCAAAATAAATACAAAACTAAATGAGAAATAACATGTATACAAATTTTACCATTACACTTATGTCAACCTATAATTTTAAATTATAAATCATTCCACATTCAAATTAACAAAAAATATTTTTAAACCAAACTATTACCATTCTCACCTTTTAATTTTTATTAATAAAATTGACACTAATTTAATATAAAATATACATATATAAATTTATAAATTTTTTTTTTTTTTTAATATTAATTTTATTATATATATAAACCCACGATTTCTTTATTGTAACTATAATTTTAAAATTTCAATTTTTAGATTTTAATAATAAATCATGAGTATAATTGAAACTATGATTGATGTTAAAAATACTTACAAGTTTAGTCCAAAAAAGTTGAACATATCTTTCAAAATTTATATAATTAATCACTTTGTAAATATATTATAAAAAGAAAATAAGAAAAATTAGTGTATAGTAACATATAATTCAAAATTGGATATGCAAGCTATAGGCAAACTATATGTCATTATTAGAAAGTGACCTTTACTTAATCTGTTTGGCCGTCATCGTATTTTCTGTTGACGGGTGAGCTAGACCGTCAAAGCTCAATCCCGATTCGCGATAATGAAGAAAAAATCCCCGTCCAATTCCACAAGTACGATGTACCCTCTCCTACCTAGTAAGTGTAAGTAAGTAGTAAACGAATCCCAATTTTATTTAGGTAGTCAGATTATAAATGAAAATCCAAATCCGTTTATTTATTTATTTAATAAGGTTCCTTCCTCGACATTTCGAACTATAATTGCACGTAATCCGCGGGCTCTCACAGAAGCGGTATTCGTCTAATTCCCCGGTCAAATACCTGGAGAAATACGAAATACGGTGTATTTAAAGAGAGAGAGATCCAAAGTGCAATGCTTGTTACGTACACTATTATATCTTCTCCATACGCATGCGTATTCTACAAGGTTGTTTTGTTTGCTGCTGTTTATTTACAGGCAAGCGAGAGAATCAAGTTTTATTACGGCTGGTTTTGGTGGGTGAGTCGTTTAGATTGCAGTGTATACGACAATGATATGGTTTGTTAATAAGTGCGAGAGAATGCAAATGCATGGCAGCTGATCCCAACTGTCTACACACTCCATTCTCTCCTCTCCACTCCTCTCGGTAGGTCGTTGGTTGGTTTCATAACTTTCATTCCTTCTCACCCTCCTTATTATTCCCACTCTAATCTCGATTCCGCCCAAAATTGTTTCTCCCAGTGGATAGAATCGAAGTTTTTATAGCTCTGTGTTGTCTGCCATTGTAGCGGGGTAAGATTGATATCATCAGAGAATAACAGAGAGAAAGAAGAACAGGATGGCTATGGGGAACGCATCAGAGAAGAACAGTTGTGGGGAAAGGGAGAGAGAGCGTGAGAGAATAAAGGGGCCATGGAGCCCAGAAGAAGATGCAGCCCTACACAAACTGGTAGAAAAACTGGGGCCGCGCAACTGGTCCCTCATCAGTAAGGGCATCCCGGGGAGGTCAGGAAAATCATGCCGCCTGCGGTGGTGTAATCAGCTGAGCCCGCAGGTTCAGCACCGCCCTTTTTCCCCTGAAGAAGATCGGCTCATCATCCAAGCCCATGCTCAGCACGGCAACAAATGGGCAACCATTGCCCGAATCCTGCCTGGCCGCACTGATAACGCCATTAAAAACCACTGGAATTCTACCCTCCGCCGCCGATACCTTGCTGAGAAATCCCCTTCCCATTCACCTTCCCATTCCCTTTCGCATGACAACAACATCAACAACAACAATGGCGGCATTACGACTACTAGTCCTACTGCTGATAACTGCAGCATGAAACGCGGCAGTGTCGATCTGTCGCATGATGGAGGTAGCGGTCAGGATGATGGGAATGTGGAGGTGGAGTCGCAGCGATTCAAGAAGCTCAACTGTGGAGGACCTGCTGCTCCTGATTCTCCTGCCATCTCTGATGCCAGTAACAACTTTTTTCCTAACGCCCAGCAAATCCATCGCCCGGTTGCCTTGCAGTCAGCCTTCAAAACCTACACCAACATAAATCAGGATCCTCCCACTTCTCTTTCCCTTTCCCTGCCTGGTTCTTCTGAAGAAAAAATCAAAACTGAAGACAAAATTCAGCAGCCCAATACAAATTCAGAGCTCAGGCAGCAGGAGAAAATTCCTCAGAATCCATTGGTAGGTGGTGCTACTGCTACCCAACAGCAGGTTTTTCAGTACCCATTTATGATTCCTGCCTTTCAGCAACAGCAGCAGCAGCAGCAGCAGCAATCTGTGGTGATGAATGGGTACCTGAAAACAGATGAGGCTATGCTGATGATGACTGAGGCTGTGAAGATGGCAGTTGGGCAGGCTATTTCTCTGGTTTTTCAAGCCTCTCAATCTCAATGTAAGGAAAACAATGCGCATTGTGAAGGCCTGGGACTTCTGGACATCATGAGAGAAATGATTGCCAAGGAAGTTCAAAATTACATGGCTCTATCACAGCCTTCGGCAGCCCCCTGCAATCAAACAGGGCTGAATTCTTACGCAGCTGCTGCAATGGATTCCTCTGCGCTTACCAGGAAAGTTTGAATTTTTAGGTGCCGAAATGGGTATTCATAATTTTCACCAGTTTGAGTGAATCGATTTAATGCTATGCAAAACAAACTAGGGCCCCAGTAGGGTGGGTCAGCATTTCCTGAGATTAGGAACTTTAGTTTAGCAGGGCATTATCAAATAAAATTTGGGGCAAGGCCTAAATTCATGGGCTCTCACGAAAAAGGAAAAAAGAAGAAAACTATTGCCAAGAAGGTCACTTTGTAACGAGCTGTAGAAGTTGATCCAAGGTGGGGTTTTTTTGAGGCAGGGCTTTATGTTGCATTTCTTCTTCTTATGTACAAAGAAATTTTCAGGTGTATAAAGGCTGTGAGACCGAAAATTTACACCTCAGAGAATCTGCAATGTTAACGAATCATCTAGTTCGTTTTGCCACAAATCCTCTTTGGGTGCTCTAGAATTTGTAGAAGAATGCATATTGAGAGGTTTATTGGTACCTTTTTAATCTCATGCAAAAAAATTGATTTTGTGTGATATTTGGTTAAAATCCATGTAGTCTGAACATACCATGAGCTCCAAAATTTTGAGGTTTTTTTATTGAATGTCATTAGAAACTCAGGGTCTAGATCAGGGAGGTTATGAAATACAGTTTTCATATAGTGTTCACAATTGCAATCTGGATGATTTACCGCTTCCATTATTCCTTTTTGTTGTCCATAAGAAACCCTCTATAATTAGAACATCAGATTCATGCTTGGCATCAGATGGATAGGTCTAGACAAAATGAATTCTAAATGGGCACATGTTTGCAAGTTAAAATTGAAACATGTTGGGATGCTGCATGACTGTAGAGCAAACACTGTCATTAGGCATGCTTCGAATTTATCATGAGATCAGTTCCTGATGTTCCTTGAGTTTAACTTGAATGAATCTGTAAGGATTGAACCAAAAAGCAAACAATTTCTTGTGATCGAGACCAGAAGAGCTGAAACTCCTGTCTTTCCAGGTATTAATTTTCAATATGTTCCAAATAGAAATGTTATTCCTCACAAGAAATAACACAAATTTTGGAATGTCACTCAATGGATTACAAAACGAAACGCCTGATCCAAAGAGAGCTCAAGATTTAAACTGTATAGCCAAAATATATTTGATTTTGAATTGGGGGATGAATCAGTCTGTACTGAATTAAGGCTCTTCTTGATCGTGAACAAAATTAAAATTAAAAATAGTAAACAAGTATTGATGATGTCTCATTAGTGCCTGGTTTTTGCCTGTGAAACAGTGACGAGAGGTAGAACTTGAATATCCTTCTCTTGGCATTTGATTTCTTATCCATGTCATACCTAAATTTTATTCATTGTTATCTTATCCATGTCATACCTAAATTTTATTCATTGTTATCTTAATATTGGTGAATCACCCTGAGCTTGGTGATTGTGTTAACCTGATCTGATATTTTTGAGAAAGCTCTACATCAATACAAATTCCTTAACCAATAGTCCCTGTTGCTAAACTTGGGCTGATGCCTAGCGAGTTTGAATTGCAAATTGCTGAGACCAAATATCAACAAAGGTATCTTGGACCAAGATTCAGGATCACACCCAAAGGCATCACTTGGCATTTGATTTCTTGTCCATGTCATAATTAAATTTCATTCATTGTTATCACAATTTTGGTGGATCCCCCTGAACTTGGTGATTGGGTTAACATAATCTGATACTGTTGAGAAAAGCTTAACATTGATACAAATTGCTTAACCTATAATCCCTGTTGCTAAACTTGAGCTGATGCTTAGTGAGTTTGAATTGCAAATTGCTGAGACCAAATATCAACAAAGGTATCTTGGACCAAGATTCTAGACCATACTCAAGGCTTCTCGTTCCATCTCAAGCCATCTTTCAGTAAGCTTTTATAAAACATTTAACACTAAAAGGATGCCAAACTAGTAAGGAAAAAGAAAATGGAAACAAGAGTCCCCAGGTCATTGTTTTGAGGATTGAGAATGTGTTCAAAGTGAATCAAATGGCAATGTTTTGCTGCGATTAACTGTTCGGTATTTTTAGGTTCAAAGACCTAGTTTTGTAAATTAATGAGAATTTAGGAAGCAGTATGGAGGGACCGGTCTCGTAAGACGGAAAAATTATTATATTATAAATTATAAATTTATCTTTGGAAAATAAGAGTCTATATTTGAGCTCTTAGAATTGAAGAGTTGTATGTGAGCAGGGTTGGAAATTGCCTCACCAGTGGGATATTTGTTTTCATTGGGCTTTTTGTTTCATATGGTTTATAGAAGATATTTCAAAATTTTTAGATTCTCAATTAAATTTTCTAGCATTCATTGGTGATATAAAATATATGAGACCACCAATCTTCACTGGTTGTTATAAAATTTATGGGACCATTTGATTGTAAAAGGTTCCTAAATTTCTTTAATACCATTCCCACAAAAAGTTTAGGCAACCCCATTCCATGGGACCATAGCCTTAGAAAACATATTGAGCTTTTTGCCCCAACTTTGTTTACAAAGAGCATTGATTGCTAATAATTCTGAGAAATTTAACCTACAGCAATAGCAAGGGGTAGAATGTAAAGGAGTGAGCGTGTTCATAAAAAAATCACAAAGCGAACAAAATAAAAATTTAACAAAATAAATATTAAACAAAAACAATTTTACAACAAATGTAACTATTAATGATGAACAATAGCTTTTTAGAAAGTAGCCTTTTGAGTCTGAATAAAAAATTACATATATTAAAAAAAAAAAGGAAAATAAGTGAAGAATCTGAAAGGAGCAATAAAAACAATAGGTATGAGCATTTCAATTGTATGCATGGTTTTACTCATTTAATCATAGTGAATAAGATAGTTTTAAGTAACTTTTGCCATATCTTTTTCTTTTCATTAGAGCTTTAAGTAACTATTGAAATGTAATACTATCTTTTTAATCAAAATTCTAGTGTCTTTTCTTTTCGTTGAAGCTTTAAGTAATTATTGAAATGTAATACTCATTTTTTTAATCAAAATATATAAATAAATATTAAATATGTACTTTTTTTTCAAAATAAAATAAAAATATTATCAAAAATATAAAGAGTAACAAAGAAGGAAAAAAAGTGAAAAATAAAGAGGAGGAATAACAATTAGATGTATGAGCCATTAAATTGAAATTAGTGCATTTCAATAATTTGTTTTCATTTATATTTTTGAAAATTGTAGAAAAAATAAAAAAATAACTCTTTTAAGAAAAAAAAAGTAAATAATGTTTGAAATTAAATATCAAGTAAAAGTAGGGAGTTGACCCCAAGTCAGCAGTTGACCAAGCAAAAAAAAAATCAAGTAAAAGTAAGTAAAATAAACAAGGGTTGCGTGTGTAGTCCTTGCCTTACATAACAAAAAAACAGTTAAAAAAAACAAGGGGAAGTTTTAGTCTCATAAACTTTGTAGCTGCCAAAATTAATCTATTGCAACCATGAATAATTGTATAGTGGCATGGAGTCCATGTCCTACCTACAACCAAGATGACAAAACATAGTCATTTCAAAATGAAACTTGTTGTTGATAACCAACATGCTAATTATAATTAAATTGGAGGACTAAAAATAAATAAAGAATGATTGGGATTTGATTGCCTTACTTACCATACACATGCTATGATATGCACTTTGGGACATGTTTTGAACATAGTGGCAAGCTTGATATTACTACAAGGAAACAATTTTGAATAATTTTAAAAATATGGTTCAACCCTCACCTATGCCATGAAATTTTCTATTGTCTAAACAAATTAATTTTCTTATTGGCTTTTCACCAATTAAAAATTTAATTTTGCATTTGTTATAAAGCAAAAAAACACCTCCAATCAAAACACAACCAAGGAAAAAAAATGAACTTTTTTCTAAAGTTTCATCTCATTATAAGAACACCAAACTTGGAAGGTACTACTTGCAAGGCACATAAAGACTATAGTTTCTCTAAAAAATATTTGTTTTCTACCAAAATTTAATTTCTTTGTTGGTGCCATGTAAATAGAATATTTTCAATTAAATATAGATGAGATGTTAACTGCAAAAAATCAATTATTGATCTCATTCCACTTGGCAAAGTTTTAACTAGGATAAGAGCACATGACACAAAGCTAAGCCACATGCCTTACTCTCTTTACCTTTGTGTCACCTCATATCTCTTTGATTAAATCTCTTTATGCTTCCCATTTGGATTGATTATTCACTTGTTATGATCAATGGATCTTTCAATGATTTAAAATTTTTCATGCCTCCATCTATATTATGCAAGTTCTTTCTAGTTTGGATGTTTTTAATCTTATATGAAATGGCAAGATATAATTTTTATAGCCTCATTTGTTTTTAATTGTAGATGCCTAAAATCATCCCTTTTTCCTAACATCATCTAACTTATCCCACATCTATCCCTTTCTACATTAATTAAATAAAACCAATTGTTTAATTAACCTATCCAACTATCTTTCTCACATTAATTAAATAAATTTCAATTATTTATTTACTTAATCATTTTAATCCTTTTCCTTAATTACATAAATTCAATATTTATTTAATTAAGTTCATCTTTCACATCCTAATCTTCCAAAAAAAAACTTTGTATTTATTTAATTCACCCAAAATTCCTCTCAAATTGGCTAACAAATACAACTAATTAGCTATTTAAACTATCATTTACACATGAAAATCCATATATTTTTTTTAAAATCTCTTTTTATCTCCATTCTCCACTTCATCCCTTTCCAAAACCAACCATAACTAAATATCCTCTTAGTCATCCTCAATCGTTGATTTTCTTAATCAATTATATCCTTTGTTTTATCATCTCCAAAATCTATATATGCATCCTTATGTGAGCCATAACAATCAACAATCAATAATATAATGTCATGCTATTCGAGTGAGCAACCACATACTTTCTCCTCTCAATTAGCAAAACTTTGGAGCATAACCGCCATGGGCGCATCAAAAATCTTATGTATGTGAGTTTTCTTATGTTCTTTCATTCATGTTTTACAGGTTCTTTTGCTTAAACTGAGGTTGCATTTAGGTGTTGAATATGGTTTGGATCTTAGGGTTTTAATCTTTTATTTTCATTCAAACTTATTTGTATACATTTCTGGCACACCTGGTGGGACATTGTCTCTCTTTAACCCTTGTCTTTGTAGGTTTTGCTAACCTTATCTTGTAAGTTCTCATTCTTTTATATAGAAATTTAGAGGTAAGCTTTTACAAGGAGCCTCTTGGTACAAAACAAACCTCATGGTTGAGTCTGGAAGGCCTGAGACATGAAGATTGACATATAACATGATATATTTCAGTGCAAGGAAAATTTTACAATTTTTTAATTTTTTTTAGGGTTTTCTCCCCTTGGTTATTTGTACAATCGTATGGATCTGTACCATATGGAACATGATGTACCTTTACGTAGTGTCTATTGTTGTTTTATCCATTAGGGAAAAATATTTTCAACAATGATCATCCTTTGTTTGTTGGTTTAAATATTTTCATTGGTTTCATCGTGCATTATTTTTGGGCTAATAATTTTATTTGCAGTTGTATGTCTTTTATCCATTGGTCGTTGGTATTATTTACTAGTCAAAAAGGTTTGCATGTTTGAAAGTTAGATTTTATTATCCATCGATTACTTCTCCCTTTGTCTATCGGTCTCTAGCCTAACTATCTAACTAACCACTTCCTAACTGCTAGCATAACCATTTTAGAATTATCATTTTAAGTACTAACCCTAGTATTAAACATTAACTGTTAACTGTCACACCAACATTAGCCGCTAACTATCAACATTATCTGTCACCCTAACTTGCTTTTTAACCTCTAACTTTAACATTAGTCACTAACCATAGCATTAGTCATTAGTCGTAGCATTAGTTATTAACTGTAGCATTAGTCATTAACATTAGCATTAAAATTAACTACTAGGTGTAACACTAAATGCTTATTTTTTAAAACCACGCATGTGATCAATTAAACCACCAGTGCTGACTGCTAACTTGATTGCTAGGTCTAGACCCCCCTTCTCTTAGGTCTTAAAATAACTTTCTTTTAGATAACATAAATTTTTACCACAATATCAGATTTTTACATTTTTGTAAGCATTGGAAAGATGACTCGGAGAACTTTGTTGTGGATGAGGTGAATTTTATAGAATTTTTTCTAAATTTTAGGTATATCAATTTGAAACCCTTCTTTTTATTCAATTTTACAACAAGCGTATCTTTTGCATACGAAAACCAATTTTAACATTTATTTTAAATTGATTAGAAAGTCATAAAAAATATCATGGTAACCTCTATTCTAGTATGGGACAACATTATTTTCTAATTTTTGTAGGGGTTTGATTTTCACTACTAACATCTTTGAGTGTAGATCACTTGTCCAAGACTATTTCTAAAACTACTCACTTATTTTGTGTACCAATGTTTGTTGAAGACCATATTTTTTAATCACTAGCTTAGTTGCACACTTAATATGTTTTAATAAGGAATAAATATTGTTTCTCATGCTTGTGAGGACTTCTAAGTATGTATGTTCTTCCTTCACACTGTAAGGTGATCTTATGAATCAAAAGCACTTGATTTTCTTTCCCTTTAGTGGGCCCACCCTTTGATTTCATCACCTTGGGGGATGACTTGAACCCTTGTGTTCCAATGGGGTATATAAATTTGGGAGAGAATCAAAAGACTCTCCCATTGGGGGACACTTGTCATTTTTGGCTAAGCTTGCAAGAATTTTATACCTTGCAAAGTGAAGGAGAGTGGGTTACCCTCTCGAACCACGCTATTAGACATACCCCTCATTTCATAGACCTTGGCCTCACGTACCTTGTGTATAAAGAGGACATCCCTTAGAAGCTTGTTCATCCTAGATAGGACCTTTCAGTTGTATGTGCTTGTAACACATCAATTTAACTTGGTTAGCACTGAGAAGTTACTCACTGTTTGTCCCATAAACAAGTTTGTAGGTTGTGTATGCTCTCCTCTTATGCCCTTGAGTGATAAAAATAGTTAGTTCCTCCTCACGGGCCTTACATTCCATGATTGGACAAGGCATTAATGGTGGGCTTACGAGTGTATACACTCCTACTTGAATAAAATAGGATGTATATGAGACCACCAATCTCTATAAATTTCTTAGCATTGTCTGTTATAAAATTTATGGGACCACTTGATTGTAAGAGGTTCCTAAATTTCTTTAATACCATCCCCACAAAAGTTTAGTAACCCCATTCCATGGGACCATAGCCTTAGAAAACATATTGAGCTTTCTGCCCCAACTTTGTTTACAAATAGTATTGATTGCTAATTATGCCAAGAGATTTAATCTACAACAACAATAAGGGGTGGAATGTAATGGAGTGAGTGTGTTCACAAAAAAATCACAAAGCCAACAAAATAAAAATTTAACAAAACAAATATTAAACAAAAACTTTTACAACAAATGTAATTATTAATGATGAATGATAGCTTCTTAGAAAGTAGTCTTTTGAGTCTAAATAAAAAAATACATTCAGACTCACTCCATTACATGTTTGAATAAAAAATTACATATATTCAATAAAAAAGAGAAAATAAGTGAAAAATCTAAAAGGAGCAGTAAAAACAATAGGTATGAGCATTTCAATTGTCATTTAATCATAGTGAATAAGATAGTTTTAAGTAACTTTTGTGAGTGTCTTTTTCTTTTCATTGGAGCTTTAAGTAACTAGGGGCAAGGGACCCATAGTGGGTCACCCTAACCTCACCCCTCCACCTGGTGTGCCACATCACCCAAAATTAAAAAAATTGTATTTGCCAGCTAGATGCTAACGTGTGTTGGCATTAGTCTGGACAACTGAGAGGAGTGGGGGTGAATCAGTTGTCACACAATTTAAACTTTTCTGCCTTTAATCATTTTATAACTTACAATCAAGTAAACATTAAAGCATGAATCAATAACATATGAGCAGAAGCATAAATAACACACTTGACACCAAGATTTTTAGCGTGGAAACCCAGTTAAGGGAAAAACTACGGTGGGAGTTAACTCACAAAAATTAATACCCTGTTAAAAGTATTTTCACAAATGAGAATGCACATGCATTCAGTCTCACTACTCAGAGCTCACTGCTCAAATAGAGGCTCACTGCCTACAAATGATTACAAGAGAATAACAGAGATTTTGATCTGATGAGAAGCATCTACTAATGTATGAATTCAGTTTTGGTTAAGCACAAAACACTGATCTTACACATTTCATCTTCACTCTGCCCTGTTTACTACTCTGCCTTCATCTGAATCTTAGATCTCTGCTCTTTTTGCCTTTACTCCATATTCACAACACACACACCTCAATCATCCAAATCCATCGGCTATATATATATAGCCGCATCCTAATCTTTAATTACTTTTCAGTCAGCTTCAAGAACACTTGGAACTTTATTGAATACTCTGCTCTGTCAGCTAGATCCATGCATAACTTGAGACGCGGACCAAAACTTGTACTCACAAATCATTAGTTAGGTCGGATACTATCACTAATCAACACAACTTGTCCAACCAACAACGTCCATACATCCGGAACCAAGATCAATTACAAGGTCAACCTGTTCTTCTTTTGCTTGTTATGTCAAACTGTTAACCCGATACTTAGATGCTAATAACTATTGAGTCCTTCATCACCAGAGGCCAAAACTCTAGATTTAGATTATCCTGACAATGCTTATGACTCCCTTAGATCCGCAACAAAATCTGATCTACTCTCGGGGAGATCTGGACCAAGATACCAAACCCTGTCACTCACTTTGTTCTTGACTTCCTAGACTTATACAAATCTTCAATCTAGTTTCCGGTATGGGAAAATTATGCAATGCGGATGTGAGTAGAGACTTAGTTGCCATCAATGACAATACTTATCATGCCTAGTAGTGTCTTTTGCCAACAACGTGGACTCCCTAAATATTTTGTTTTGCACCGTCGAATTGCATTTTGCTGCATGGATGACACGTGTGTTTAGCGGGGGCAATTTACCAGCTCTTTTTTACTCCTGACCAACGACCAGACACAACTTACCCTGGTGGCAGGTAGTGGCATCGTAGGTTGTGCTTAGCATGTCATGTGGAATGCGAGCAAGTCACCACCTTTTCTTCACACACTCTCGCAATTACTTCCCTATTATCGCATTAACTCCACTTCCCTCTGCATTTTGCTGGGTATTGTGCCACCGGTTTTCGCAGCTATGGAGCATTCAATGCTCCCGTCCTTCTCACTCAACAAACGTTGGCATGCCATTATCAACTCTGCTCTCTGCATTTGGTCATTGCAGATGGCACCGAAACTGGGTCACCTTCGCGCTGGAAACTACTTGACTTTGGCGATGGCTCCGTTGGTTTCTCCTTCCACTCGTGGCTTCGCTCGTTTATCCTTCGACCCTGGTAAGGATATCTTATTCTACTAAGGCAATGAACTTTCTAGCTAAAAACAAATGAGGATTTATTTGGTTTTTCGTGTTTCTTTGTCATATGGTTTATACATGCAATATCTCAGTTTGGTTTTTTCTGTTTTGAATGAGATTTTTTCCATATTTTGCTTTCTTTGATTGTAAATGGAATGGTCTTTTCATTTTCGGTTTGGTTGTAATCATTAGGCTTTGGTATTCAAATGGGTTTATTGTTTATGCATGGGTATTAACATTTAATGTTTTATTTCGATATGGGTTTTTTTTCGATTGCTCGTTGTCTATTTTTTTTTCTATCTGGTTCTTTTCATTTTCTATCTAGTTGTAGTCATGACGGTTCGGTGTTCAAATGGGGTTATTGTTTGTTAATGGGTATTCAAATGGTTTAGGCATTCAAAAAGACTCAGCTTTGGTGATGACTCCACTAGTTTTTCCTTATGCTCGTGGTTTTCCTCGTTTATCCTTCGACCCTGGTAAGGATATCTTATCCTGCAAAGGCAATGATCTTTCTAGCTCAAAAAAAAAGAGGATTTATTTGGTTTTTTCAGGTTTTTTTGTCATATGGTTTATACATGTAATATCTCAGTTTGGTTTTTTTGTTTGCAATGGGATTTCTTCCATATATTGCTGTATGTGGTCATAAATGGAAGGCTCTTTTCATTTCTAGTCTGGTTGTAATCATTAGGCTTCGGTATTCAAATGGGTTTATTGTTTATGCATGGGTATTAACATTTATTTTATTAAACTGGATTTTTTCCATCGATTGCTGTCTCTGGTTGTAAATGGAAGGTTCTTTTCATTTTCTATTTGGTTGTAATCATGAGGATTCGGTGTTAAAATGGGGTTATTATTCGTCAATGGGTATTATAATGTTTTTTATTGTTTGCAATATGATTTGTTCCATCTATTACTGTCTGTAATCGTAAATGGAAGGTTCTTTTGGTTTTCTATCTGGTTGTAATCATGAGGGTTCGATATTCAAATGGGGTTATTGTTTATCCATATACATTCATAATGTAATATATACATACATATGCATATGCATATATACATACATATGCATGTTTGCTGTCTGTAACCATAAATGGAAGGTTCTTATGGTTTTTTGACTGTTTGTAATCATTGTTTGTAATCATGAGGGTGTAGTATTAAAATGGGGTTATTGTTTATCTATGGGTATTCAATTATTTTTTATTTTTTTTGTTTACAATGGGATTTTTTCCATCTATTGCTTTCTGTAATCATAAATGGATGGTTCTTATGGTTTTCTCACTGTTTGTAATTATGAGGGTTCGATATTAAAATGGGGTTATTGTTTATCCATGGGTATTTAATTATTTATTATTATTTACATTGGGATTTTTTCCATCTATTGTTGTCTATACTCATAAATGGAAAGATCTTTTGGTTTTCAGGTTGGTCATGAGGGTTCTGTATTCAAATGGGGTTATTCTTTATCCAAGTTTATTGATTTTTTTTTGCAATGTTTTCTTCCATCTTTTGTTGTCTGTGGTCGTTAATGGAAGGTTGTTTTGTTTTGTGTTTCGTTGTAATCATGATGGTTCTGTATTTTTTTAACTTTGTGGTGGAATGTCTAGTTCAATGCTTAAGGCTCTTTATTTCTTTAACTTTTTACTGCACAGATTCAAAGGATTCCAAATGTCAAAACTGGTGTTCAATGGTGTTTGTTGTAACACTTTATCTACTTTACAAGTAGTGTTTATCAGCACAGCTTAATGGTTATTTTTTGTGTTTTGTAACACATTTATTAGTTTTGGAAATCGTAAAATTCTATTCGAGCATCATTGTGACTCTTTAATTCAAGTTACAAATTTTATTTTATAGTTTGTAACTGTAGAAAATGGAATGACAAATGTTTTAATGGTTGGCAATTTTTTTAGAAGTACATTTTCAGTTTAATTTAGTATCATATTGAATACCTTTTAAAGCATGTTTACTTCAAAATTCAATATGCTATATGTCCTCTTTTCATAGTGGGTCACCCTAACTTGACCCCTCCACCTGGCGCACCACGTCATCCAAAATTAAACAAATTCGCATTTGGCACTAGGTCGATGATGTGGACACCCTAAATATTTCGTTATGTTGTTCACGAGTCTAGTCTCTTTTATCTACACACACACACACATATCTGTGTGTGTGTATACACATAAAACTAAAAGAACCTTCCATTTATGACCACATACAACAATAGATGGAAAAAATCGCATTGCAAACAACAAGAACCAAACCAAGATATTTCACACTATGCCCTAGTACTGAAATATGTTTTGCAAAATTTGACACTATGTCCTAGTAATGAAAGATATTCTTTAATTTGTCATCCACACATATCAAATAATTGATTCTCATCCTAGAGCTTTCAAGGAGCAAGCAATAGAAAAACACTTGGATAGGGTCAAGTAAGAACTTATAGGGGAAGTCTATAGTCATTGAATCAACTAAGATGTTGGATTGGATTCTAGATAGAGTAAAGATTCTATATCAATTACCAAATCAAGATATTACATGCCTAAACCATAGGACAAAAATACAGAAAAAAATTCCCATTGCAAACAACAAAAACCAAACAGAGATATTTGTCTATATAATCACATTCATATAGCTATTGTCCACTTGATTCTATTACAGCTTATAGCCTAGGATATTTCCTATAGTAGTGAAAGATATTCTTTACAAAAATAAAATTCCAATTTTGGCCAATTCTACCCCTTAATTTTCCTACTTTGAGCTAACTAACTAGACATTTTGCAAAAATTGACACTATGTCCTAGTAGTGTTCTTTAATTTATCATCAACACATATCAAATAATTAATTCCTATCCTAAAGCATTCAAGGAGCAAGAAATAGCAAAACACTTCGATAGGGTCAAGTCTGAACAAGTAGAGGACAAGTCTATAGTCATTGATTCAATTAAGATGTTCGACTAGATTCTAGATAGAGTAAAGATTCTATGAATTACCAAACCTAGATATTGCATGCATAAACCATATGACAAAAAAATAGAAAAAACTAAATAAATCATCTTTTTTTTTGAGCTAGAAAGATCATTGCCTTAGCAGGATAAGATATCCTTACCGGGGTTGAAGGATAAATGAGCGAACCCATTGCAAACAATAAAAACAAAAAAAAATCCCATTACAAAAAATAAAAAATATTTTAATACCAATGGATAAACAATAACCCCATTTGAATACCAAACCCTCATGATTACAACCAATCAGAAAACCATAAGAACCTTCTGTTTACGAGAAGATAAAATAGTCATACACACACATATATACACATATGCATATGTATGTATATATTACATTATGAATGTATATGGATAAACAATAACCCCATTTGAATACCGAACCCTCATGATTACAACCAGTTAGAAAATGAAAAGAACCTTCTATTTATGAGTATATAAAACACTATCACATATATGTATATATATTACATTATGACTGTATGTTAATACATATGCATATGTATGTATATATTACATTATATATATATGTGATTGTGTGTATGTATGTTTGTAAGAAGATGTCTATACATACATGCATCCACAGTCAAAGGTGTAAGGCACACCAATCAAGTAGTCAAAACAAGAGAACAAAAATGAAAAAACTGTCAAACTTATTACCAATTTCTAATTTTTTAACAAGCAGTCAAAAAAGAGGACACAAAGTTAACATTTTAGACTACACAAGCATTCAACCAAGTCAATCAGCCTCTCCATTATTTCCTTTTGTTATACATTTCCTATCTCATATACTTTTCTACTTAGTTGTTTTACAAACCTAATTATCCTACAAAACCATGATGTATTCAACTTTGTATGTGTTAGAATGCACAGGTCAACTAAGAGGGGGGGGGGTGAATCAGTTGTCTATTAAAACATTAAACCCTCAAAGTAATTTGAAACATCAACCTCTTATTATGCATTAGAAGAATGTAACATATGAAGCATCAATGCAAACACATAAGAACACCAGATTTACGTGGAAAACCCAAGAAGGGAAAAACCACGGTGAGGATTAGCTTACATATATATGAATAACAACACAGAAATAAAATAGGCTCACTGCCAAGGGCTCACTACCTAGAAGAAAGGCTCACTACCAAAAGAAAGGCTCACTACCAAGGGGTCACTTCCCAGAAGAGAGAAGAAAGAAGAAGACTGTTACAGAGAGATTCACTATCTCAAGGCAATAGGAGAAATTTACCATTACCACTCCTTGCCATCCACAACCTTTGGCTCACTACCTCTAGCAAATTCTGGCACACTGAAATGTAAACACCTTCTGCTTACTACATTATGGAGTCATAACCATTTAAGCTTGCACACAACTCACTGCCCTTGTTTCACATTTGCATTCTCTTCTCTACCTTGCTCCACTCAACATCATCTTGCATTTATACCATCTACAACCAAGACCTATTTCAATTAGGTTGGTCCTAATGAAGCATGTGTACCTGAAACATGCAACACTAATTAGGTCAGCACTAAACACTTCCAAGGTGCAAAGAAGTGAAAGTGGACCACGTCAAGGGTTAACTAGGATGACTCAAACTTTCATCACCAAGTTGCCCATCACATTCACAATCCACAAGGTACCTGTGCAAATGGCACTAGAAATCCAGGTCAGCGAAACCTGAGGTAATGGCCACATCCATGCTTCTCCAAGTCCAAAAACATCATGTGGACCAGAGAGAGACACACCACATCATTCACATACCTTTCCAAAACATTCAACACCATCAGAATCTCTTGCAACACTTCCAAAACCTTCTGAAACAAAGAATGTCTTCAATTTGCACATCAGGGCACACTGCTACTGATCACCAACACAAGAGCTGAATTTACGGAGCACACCAACACTACAAACTTCAAAGGAAGCTAGATATAGACACTATAAGTACTCTCCCATATCTACAAACCAAGAGACCAAAATGTGGAGAAATGCGAAGCAATCTCATTTCTCCCAGACAATCTTCTTCACAGTCAATCACACTGTCAAACACATCTTTCACTTTCACACGATGCAGAACCTAAAATTCTAGATGTAACACCTTTGAATAGCTCTGATCATCATTTCCAAACCGCACAACCATATCTTCAACAGGGAAGAAATGAGGAGCACAACACTGAGGGCACTTCTGTCACACTGCACACCTTTTATCAAATTTTCTCAAAAGCACTTGGAAACCACGTGAACCATCTACTAGAGGTTCACATCAATGACAACACCAACAAGTTTCCAACAATCTCCCCCTTTGTCATTGATGGAAACAGCATCTCTTTGAAAATACGCTTTCCTGTACTATGGTTTTTTATCCACTCTAACTCTCTCCCCCTTTGACATCAATGGCAAAGGGCACCAACTTCAACACCAACAAGTATCTGCTCTATCTCCACTGCTCTCACTTTTCTGCACTCTCCCCCTTAAGGTCATAGGATATGCTCCATCTGACCATACCAACTAGTAGTACCACTACCTACTCCCCTTGAGAGGTAGTCTTCAACATTAGTCCAGGACCAAAAATGTATCTTGAAATGCTTCTTGGATAGATGCACACACTTATGCATCTAGTTAAGAGAAGGAGGGGAAATAACCCCCAAATTCTGCTGGAGATACTCAAAAGTATCCTTAGGGAGAGCCTTTGTAAAGATGTCTTCAACTTGATCCTTGGTAGGTACATAATCCAATTTCATCTCATTCTTTGTAACCTTTTATCTTAGGAAGTGATACTAGATTGAAATATGCTTTATCCTTGAATGCATTACCAGATTCTTTGAAATGTTGATAGCACTTGTATTATCACATAAGATAGGAATAGGTTCATCATATGACACGTTGGTATCCTTCAATGTCTGCTTCATCCATAACAAGTGTGCAGCAAGATGCTGCTGCAATGTACTCTACCTCTGTAGTAGATAATGACACTAAGTCCTACTTCTTACTTAACCATGAGACAAGTATGCTTCCCAGAAAGAAAGCACCACCACTTGTACTTCTTCTATCATTTGTACATCCTGCCCAATCTACATCTGTATATGCACTCAAGGAGAAATCAATATCCTTGGGATACCATAGGCCAAACTCCAGAGTACCTTTCAAGTATCTGAATATCCTCTTTACTGCTGAAAAATGTGACTCTCTGGGATCTGCTTGAAATCTAGCCATAAGGCAAAATGCATGCATGATATCCGATCTAGTAGCAGTCAGGTATAACAATCCACCAATCATTGATCTGTACTTGCTTTGATCAGCCTTAGGAGATTCATCATCTTTTCTTAGCTTACAACCAGTAGTCATGGGGGTACACACCAGTTTGGAGTCTTCCATTCTAAACTTCTTCAACATTTCCTTAGCATACTTTGACCGTGAAATGAAAATACCTTTTGCTAATTGACTCATTTGTAACCCAAGGAAGAAATTCATTTCCCCACACATTGACATTTCAAATTCTTTTTGCATCTCTTCTGCAAATCTCTTGCATATACCTTTATTACCTCCAAAGATTATAACATCAACATATACCTCCACAATCAGGATTAGATTTTCTTCAACTTTGAAATACAAATTGCTATCTGCAGTGCTCTTTTTGAAACCTTGGTGCAACAAGTACCTATCCAACATTGTATACCAAGATCTAGGAGCTTGTTTGAGTCCATGCAATGCCTTCTTCAATCTGTAGACCATATTTGGATCATCTGATAACTGAAAGCCTTCTGATTGTTCAATGTATACTTCCTCTTCCACTTCTCCATTCAAGAAAGCAAATTTCACATCCATCTAATATACTTTGAAGTCCTTATGAGCTGCAAAGGCCAAGAACATTCTAATGGCAACTAAAATTGATCACTGAGCATCCACGTCCCAAATTCAAGAAACATCCTCACAAAGCAACTGAAATTGATCAAATAGGTGCATTCTCGAGTATACCAAATAGAGTTTTATATGTGGAAGACGTTAGGGCATATATATTCATGTAGCCCTAGATGAGCATAACGAAAACAGATTCACAAACTTATATCAAAATCATTTAAGTGATGATCACATCCACTTGAAAGAAGAATACAAAATCCAGAAAGAAAAGAAATTCATCCACTATGTAGTGTTTCGTACATTTGCTGAGGAAGAATGGGTTTGATATGTGCTAAGCAGGATTCATGACGAGTTCATGTGGTTGGGGAAGGGGCAACCCTTTAAGATAACAAAGGATGCAATTCAGGAAGTCATTGGACTAAACTCCACTAGTGGTGTGCCATTATTGAAAGCGGTAAAAAATCAAACGATTACAGATGCCATTGGAGCTAAATTCGACAAAAGGGCAATGACAACAAATGATAGTATTGATCTTGCGGTAAAGTTTGCCTCAATGGTCATAGGGTACAAGATTTACTTCATAAGCAAAGAAAATTCTGTCTCTGATATGGCCATTTACACAGCATACCAAATGATTAAGGAGAATGTGGATTATGACTTGTGTGAGCTACTGAGAATTCAATTAATGGACAACCTGAAAAAGATCAAGGAAAGCAAGAACTATCCTTTCAAATTTGGTATGCTTATTGTATGTTTATTTTTCTATTTTCTAAATGAGTTCCCTAACCACAAGGGCTTGATTTGGTTAAGTAATCAACAAGTAGCTATTTAAATAAGAAACCGTGTTAACAATCTCGGTAGTCACAATGAGTAAGAAGCAGCTCCATGGGGGTTTTTCAAGAACTTTCAAAACATGATGCAGTCAAGGGAAAGAATACCTAGGGCAATTGTTGAGAAATACAAAGATACCATTTATTTCATGGCCACTAAGGACCAATGTTTAATGGAGGCTGTTGAGCCCATAATAGTTTGGATCATGCCCATGGGGTATGAAGTGGATGGTCAAGTACTGGATAGCTATTCCCAGCATATGCTAAGCAAACCTAAGGACACAAAGGAAGAAAGGTTTGGTACATATAAAGAACTATCTGTAAAACTATATGTTGAACTCAAAAATCCATAATCCACCAGGAAGGTGAGAAGAGAAGTAGAAGAAATTGCTCCAAGGTATGGTATTACCAGAGAACAACTAAAAGAAGTTAGGGAAAAAGTAGAGGAAGCAAAACAAAAGAGTGGACCAATATAGGTTCCGGAAGAATCTCAGATGAAACAGGACAAACTAGAAAGGGTTCAAAGGACCACTAGGAGCTTTGCTACCTCCTCTAGTACCACATCATCAATAAACCTAGAGAAAATATCAAAAGAATACTCTGCCAAAGACTTGAAGAGGAAAAAGATGAAAGGAAGAAGATTACATGTTAGTATTGGTGAAAAGGATGAAGAAGAAACCGAGTCAGATGAAGAGGTTAAGAAGATGAAATCTAAAGCTGTTAAAGCCTCCGGAAGCATTAAAGAAAAGCTCTCCAGAAAGGAAAAATCTAGTAAAAGACAAAGAAAAGAAAATCCTCTAACACTTGCATATGTAACAAAAGCTATCACAATTGATGGAAATCTAAAGCCCATGATTGAACTCTATGATGGGTATAGTGATGTTGATAAAAGAAGCTTGGAAGAAACCACTGTGAAATATCAGAAAGGAGACTGCTAGAGCAAAGGATATTGAGCTAAGAAAACATGTGATGACTAGATTATGTCTGGAAATTAGTCTGGAAGAAGAAGATCTGATCTCCAAGGAGACCAAGGACCACTTCAGAACAAAAATGAGGATGAATTTATTAATGATGGGTCTAATTGATAAGGTGGTGAAAGAAAAGGAGGAAATTATTTTGGAAGCTCTAAAGCAACACAATCTTCCCACCACATGTGTCAATGAAGAGAATGATGTTGCTAAAAAATTATCTGTTCTTGAAGTAAACTTGGGCCAAGAAATAGATAAAAATGATAGTGTCAGAGGAGAAAGAAGTACTTGCTGATGAATCTCAAATAGGACCCTCATCGGCACAACAAACTAAGGATGATACTGACAAGGAAAAGATTGAGGAAAAATTGGTCATGGAAAATTCTCCACCAGAAAAAGAAGAGGATATTAATAAGGATATGGATTCAAATTATCTAGAACAAAGCCAAAAAGGAGTTTCTACTGTGCCAAGAGACACTGTTGTATCAGTGAAGGAATTGTTAGAGAAAGAAAAATAAATTTTGGATGAGCCTGAATTGCTACATGGTCTAATAGACTTAGATGCAATGTCCCCTATGTAAAAACTAAAATTGGCTTCAATTGTACAGGCAAGAGTGAGAGAAGAAATGTTAAAATCTCATATAGAGGACAATGAACTTATTGATGAAGAATCCAACATTTTGGAGAAGCTGATGCCTACCTACCAGAAGGATTCATCCATGTCTTCAGCAAACCATCTGAAGGGCCTAATAAACTCTGTAAGTAAACAGTTTGAATCCATTGAAAAGTCTGCAGAAATAAAGGTAAGGCAAGAATTTGATGAGAAAAGGTTGGAAGAATTGAAGATAATGATAGCCAATGATAAAATTCAGCTAGATAACAAAATAGTAAACATTCAAGAAGTTGTGAAAGAGGCTGGTGATTTGTACAAAATTTGTTTATCTTGGCCAAAAGTTACTCAGAAGATCGAATACAAGATCAAAGATCTGGAACAGAAACTGATGGATATTTCCATGAAATTTGATCCGGAAGTAGAGTCAGTAAGCAATAAAGAAACTGAAGTCATTAGCATTCACAATAACTTGACTGACTTAATAAATCAGAAGTGTCAGATGAAAAGCAAAATGGGACAGTTAAGAAGACTAATCTACCCTAAGCTAGACTCAATGACAAATCTTGCTGCAGAGGCTAAGTTAGTTGTACAAATTGATACAACTTCTGATCTCAAAAAGGTAGAAGCCTTAGTCTTTCTCTTCAGTGGACACATTTAGATTTTGGATAATGCCAAGAAAGGCTAGGATATTGAGTGGGCACAAATTAAGAACATATTCAATGACATTCTCAAATACATGTAATATAAAGATGAACATTGTACTTGTAAATATGCGACAAAGTACATAATTTTTTTGAAATTTTGACAAATTTTTGACCTTCTGGATCACACCCTTTGCCATTGATGTCAAAGGGGGAGAAGAAGATTAGTGAAAAATGGATAAACATCTCAGGGGGAGTAGGAGAATGAAGTGTACATAGTAAGGGGGAGTAGGAAAATGAAGTGTACATAGTAAGGGAGAGTAGGAGAATGAAGTGTACATAGTAAGGGGGAGCAATCAAGCATTTTTCACTAAGTGTTGCCATCAATGCCAAAGGGGGAGATTGTTGGCAAGAGACACTGCTCTGGTATGGACTTGTATGTTGTCATTGATGGAAACAAGGATCAAAGATCTTATCACCATGACAGGAAGAGATAACTCCAGAAGGTCACATTGGAATTCAAATTTGGTTGACAAGTCCGGTTGGCAAAAGTGGCTAAGTATGGGTATTTACAGAGTAAAGGACAGTCAATGGGTCAGTATGCTTCTACAGATGATGATATGATAATGTGGTTCATGTATGATGTTAGTAATTTTTTGGTGGTGTCATGCTCCATAGATTAAGTCCCGACTTCCTTTGGAAGTCATTTGGAAGAATTATCTAAGTTCAGGTAAACAGAGGTATAGCAGAGATAGTGAACAGGGCACACTATAATGGTCTGCATTTGTCCACAAGATGATATCATGCCTTGTGGTTCTAAGGGTAAGATTAAGAATGTGTGAAGAGTCCTTGATGTGATTTTGGAGGTGTTTTGAGATCCGCAATAAAAGTTGTAAGTCAAAAGATGAACATGTTAAGCATGCTCTTAAGGAACATGTCGACTAGTATGATAAATCATTGTGCAGAGAAGAGATAGTGTGTGAAGGATCTATTTAAGTAATTGAATTATTAGAGCTGACCTATATGAACATGTTTGGGCAAAGATTTGGGTCCGCATAAAATATAGTGCATTGGATTGAGCCGACAAGGTACATCTTTCTATGTACATGTTTCACTTCTTGGATGCCAACCTAATTATGGATCAAATCATGATGCAGATATATAAGAGCGATGAATTTCAGTTGAGATGCAGTGTGGATGTGTGTGGATGGATGCAAATATGTGAATAGCAGAGTAGTGACACAGATCAGTGATGATGAAGACTTGGGATTTAGAATTTAGTTGTTGTACCTTGGCATATTGACAAATGCTTATGCAGTATTTCTTTTCATACACTATTTGATTTGTATTTGGCTGTGAGCCTTTCTTCATCAAGACAGTGAGCCTAGTAGTGAGCCTCAAATAGGGTTTGACAACCCTCAGGGTTTCACAACCTTTATTGTAATCTTTCTAGGTTTAGGGTTGAGGCAGTGAGCCTTCTAGACCTAGTTGTACTTCATGGCAGTGAGCCAACATGTTCTAGGCCCATGGAGTGACCAAGCCTGAACATCATTATTTGTAAAGATTGCAATATATATTTAAGAGCTAATCCTCTCTGTGGTTTTTCCCTCTTTGGGTTTTCCACGTATATATCTTGGTGTCCATGTGTCATGCTTCTATGGTTGTTATTCATTTACATGTTGTGCTCTGGTTTAATTAATTCTAGGAAATCGTTAAAAGAAAAAGTTTATAGAACACTGATTCACCCCCCTCTCAGTGTTCCTGATATTTAACAATTGGTATCAGAGCAGGGTTCCTTGGAAAAGGTCTAACAACTTAAGGAAGATTTGGGATAGTGTGATCATGGCAACAAGAAGATTTGGAAATTAGGAAAGCAATAAGCAACTAGAAGTAGCTCTTATGGATCTTGAAAATTCTGAACTAGAATTTAGGGATCTAAAAGAAAACTTGCAACAAGCTGATGAATGCATCTCAAACCTAAAAGAGCAAGTCAAGAAATTCAAAGACAAATACAAAGAAGTTAATGATCAATTGATATCAACAAATGAATCCCTGAATGAATTGGGAGCAAAATTTATAGAAAGAACAAGAGCAGAAGATGATCTAAATTTAATTGTGAAGAACATATCAGAAGATTGTGCAAAACTTGAAAAAGAAATTGTAAGTCTAAAACATATCTGGAAAAGGCCAAAAGCTTTGAAGAAAAATTCAAGATAAGTATTACAAAGCTTGATGAAATGATTGCTAGCCAGAAGAGTGCTGATGACAAGCAAGGTTTAAGATTTGAGAAAGGAGAAAGTTCAAAATCTAGTTAATTAAACAATGAGTCAAGGCAAAATAGAGGATACCAGTTCATAAATCAAAGAAGAAGACCTAGAAGACCTCCAGTTAGACAACCAAATGCTCAGAGGTACCCATGCTTCAATGTTCACTATTATAAATGCAATAAGTATGGTCATAGGGCTACTCAGTGTAGAAGTAGAATGAATCAAAATGTTCCGTCCTTCTCTAGTAAATGTTTCAATTGCAAGAATATTGGTCATAAAGAAAATGAGTGCAAAAGTGTGTCAACAAATATGCCAAACTATTCTAGGAATGGTCAATTCTTTAATGGAAAGTGTTTCACATGCCATAGATTTGGACACATGGCTAATCAATGTAGATCAAGGATGAATTCATTTAGAGGAAGAAATCAAGGACAAGGAAACATTGTATGTTTCAATTGCAACAAATTTGGACATGTTGCAAGATCCTGCAGAAGCAAGAATATGAAGAGAAATTACTATGCTGAAGAAAGAAAAATAGAGCAGAGGAATGATAAGGGAAAAGAAAAGGTTGATCCAATGAAAACCAAGAATAAGATGAGTATGATCTGGATTAAAAAGGATGTAAATGAGGTTAAGGATGGATCCGCACCAACATCTGGTGTAGACACTTCCTCCGGGAAGCAAATTGAGAGCTCTGGCTCAGGGGGAGCAATGTTGAAAATCCAAATTCCCCAGCCAGAAAGTAGGTGCCAGAATATAGCACGAAAGTGTATTATGAAATTTGATATGACACATCTCTCAAAAGAAAATCTGGAAGAAAAAGGGTCAATACGGCATATTGCGGAGCAATACTAATCGACTGTATTCTACAGTGAAGGGTTTTAACAGCTTTTTGGGAATGAGCATTTATGATGACTTAGGTTAAGTCGTGCGAAGGATAAAAGGGAGCTTGTTTGGTCTCAAAATCACCTTGCACTTGAAGCTATCAAGTATTTAGAGAGATTGGAGCAGACTTTGAGTAACAACAACCAAGATTTGAAGCATTTGAAGTATTTCAGAGAAAAGGAAACCCTAACTCAGCAAAACAAGGTATTTAGCTAACTGTGAATTTATTAGAAAGAAATGACAAACCCTTTAGTTGTTGATATCACTGAGCATCCATGACCCAAATTCAAGAAACATCCTCACAAAGCAATTGAAATTGATCAAATGGGTGCATTCTCAAGTATACCAAACAGAGTGTTATATGTGGAAGACGTTAGGACATATATTCATGTAGCCCTAGTTGAGCACAACAAAAAATTCATAGACTTATATCAAAATCATTTAAGTAATGATCACTTCCACCTGAAAGAAGAATAAAAAATCCTGAAAGAAAAGAAATTCATCCAATATGTAGTGTTTCATCCATTTGCTGAGGACGAATGGGTTCGATATGTGCTAAGCAGGATTCATGACAAGTTCATGTGGTTGGGGAAGGGGCAACCCTTTAGGGTAACAAAGGATGCAATTTAGGCAGTCACTGGACTAAACTCCACCAGAGGTGTGCCATTATTGAAAGCGATAAAAAACCAAACGGTTACAAATGCCACTGGAGCCAAATTTGACAAAAGGGCAATGACAACAAATGATATTATTGATCCTGCAGTAAAGTTTGCCTCAATGGTCATAGGGTACAAGATTTACTTCACAAGAAGAGAAAATTATGTCTTTAGTATGGCCATTTACACAGCATACCAAATGATTAAGGAGAATATAGATTATGACTTGTGTGAGTTGTTGAGAATTCAATTAATGGACAACCTGAAAAAGATCAAGGAAAGCAAGAACTATCCTTTCAAATTTGGTACGCTTATTGTCTGTTTATTCTTCTATTTTCTGAATGAGTTCCCTAACCACAAGGGCTTGATTTGGTTAAGTAATCAACCAGTAGCTGTTCAAATAAGAAATTGTCTTAACAATCTAGGTAGTCACAATGAGTAAAAAGTAGATCTATTGGGGTTTTTCAAGAACTGTCGAAACATGATGCAGTTAAGCGAAAGAATACCTAGGAAAATTGTTGAGAAATACAAAGATACCATTTGTTTCATGGTCACCAAGGACCAATGTTTAATGGAGGCTATTGAGCCCAGAACAGTTTGGATCATGCCCATGGGTATGAAGTGGATGGTCAAGTACTAGACAACTATGCCCAACATATGCTAAGCAAACCTAAGGACACAAAGGAAGAAAGGTTTGGTATATATAAAGAACTATCTGTAAAACCGTATGTTGAACTCAGAAAGCCAGAATCCACCAGGAAGGTGAGAAGAGAAGTAGAAGAAATTGCTGCAAGGTATGGTATTACTAGAGAACAACTAAAATAAGTCAGGGAAAAAGTAGAGGAAGAAAAACAAAAGAGTGAACCAGTACAGCTTCCGGAAGAATCTCAAATGAAACAGGACAAACTAGAAAGGGTTCACAGGACCACTAGGAGCTCTGCTACCTCCTCTGGTACCACATCATCAATAAACCTGGAGAAAACATCGAAAGAATCCTCTGCCAAAGACTTGAAGAGGAAAAAGATGAAGGGACGAAGATTAGATGTTAGTATTGGTGAAAAGGATGAAGAAGAAATAGAGTCAGATGAAGAGGTTAAGAAGATGAAAGCTGAA
The DNA here is from genome assembly GCA_027924645.1 of Cunninghamia lanceolata. Taxonomy (NCBI): domain Eukaryota; kingdom Viridiplantae; phylum Streptophyta; class Pinopsida; order Cupressales; family Cupressaceae; genus Cunninghamia; species Cunninghamia lanceolata. Next base: position 7,108,915 of record BSBN01000677.1, on the reverse strand, counting down.
GCTGTCAAAGCCTCCAGAAGCATTAAAGAAAAACCCTCTAGAAAGGAAAAATCCAATAAAAGACAGAGAAAAGAAAAACCTCTAACACTTGCAGATGTAACAAAAGCTGTCACAATTGATGGAAATCTGAAGCCCATGATTGAACTCTATGATGGGTATAGAGATGTTGATAAAAGAAGCTTGGAAGAAGCCACTGTGAAATATCTAAACATCTTCAACAGGGCTCTTATTGAGATCATCTCTGATCTCTCTAAAAGCCTAGCAAATATTCTGAGCATTAGAAAGGAGACTGCTAGAGAAAAGGATATTGAGCTAAGAAAACATGTGATGACTAGATTGTGTTCAGAAATTACTCCGAAAGAGAAGATCTAATCTCCAAGGAGACCAAGGACTAGTTCAAAACAAAAATGAGGATGAATTTATTAATGATGGGTGAGATTGATAAGGTGGTGAAAGAAACAGAGGAAATTATTTTGGAAGCTCTGAAGCGACACAATCTGCCCACCACATGTCTCAATGAAGAGAATGATGTTGCTGAAAATTTATATGTTTTCGAAGTAAACTTGGGCCAAGAAACAGATAAAAATGACAGAGTGTCAAAGGAGAAAGAAGTTCTTGCTGATGACTCTCAAATAGGACCCTTATTAGCACAACCAACTAAGGATGATACCGACAAGGAAAAGATTGAGGAAAAATTGGTCACGGAAAATTCTCCACCGGAAAAAGAAGAGGATATTAATAAGGATATGGATTCAGATTGTCCAGAACAAAGCTGAAAAGGAGTTTCTATTGTGCCAAAAGACACTGCTGCATCAGTGAAGGAATTGTTAGAGAAAGAAAAACAAATTTTGGATGATCCTGAATTGATACATGGTCCAATAGAATTGGATGCAATGTCCCCTGTACAAAAACTAAAATTGGCTTCAATTGTACAGGCAAGAGTGAGAGGAGAAATGTTAAAATCTCATATAGAGGACAGTGAACTTACTGATGAAGCATCTGACATTTTGGAGAAGCTAATGCCTACCTACCAGAAGTATTCATCCATGTCGTCAGCAAACCAGCTGAAGGGCCTAATAAACTCTGTAAGTAAACAATTTGAATCCATTGAAAAGTCTACAAAAATAAAGGTAAGGCAAGAATTTGATGAGAAAAGGTTGGAAGAATTGAAGATAATGATAGCCAATGATAAAATTCAGCTAGATAACAAAATAGCAAACATTCAAGAAGCTGTGAAAGAAGCTGGTGATTTGTACAAATTTTGTTTATCTTGGCCAAAAGTTACTTAGAAGATCGAAGACAAGATCAAAGATCTGGAATAGAAACTAATGGATATTTCCATGAAATTTGATCGGGCAGTAGAGTCAGTAAGCAATAAAGAAACTGAAGTCATTAGCATTCACAATAACTTGACTGACTTAATAAATCAGAAGTATTAGATGAAAAGCAGAATGGGACAGTTCAGAAGAGTAATCTGCCCTAAGCTGGACTCAATGACAAATCTTGTTGTAGAGGCTAAGTTAGTTGTACAAATTGATACAACTTCTGATCTCAAAAAGGCAGAAGCCTTAGTATTTCTCTTCAATGGACACATTCAAATTTTGGATAATGACAAGAAAGGATGGGATATTGATGCAGGAGCATCCAGTGGTGTAAGGGCAATCTTGCATCACCCAAAAAGAAGTTAATTCAAAATTATTGTAGTTGTTTTCATATCTTTCCATAATTAGTATTTTTGGTTCCATAATATCTAGAATAATAATGTAGGACTTTCAGTTTTTCCAAAACTGCTAAAAATAGCGACCTGCCTAATTAGGAAAGTGTACCTGCTATTTTTAGAAAGTTTGCATTTGGGCACGTAATGAAGTAAAAACTTCTAGAAAGTTACATAATGGAAATATAAGACCTTTGGCGAAGGAATCATGCAAAGATCATTTGTGAGCTGAAAGATATTAAAGTTTTTATTTTCTAAAAAACCCCTGAAAATTTCTAGAACGAGATATGAGGCACTAAAACTTTCCATAACATCTCAAAAAGTTGATAGAAATCCATTTATGAATTTTTGGCGTGATAGTTCACATCGTGAGCTTTCTGACGCTTAAAACGGTTCATCAATCGGACACCCGAATCAAAAGTTATACTTCTCAGAAGTTGACCTACTTTTGGAGGGAGTTGCAAAATTTGAATTTAGCTGGAAGCCGCCAAAAAGTGCTATTTATGACTATTTTGGGAACCCTGGGCGGTAGTAGAGTGAAGGGGGCCAGCGCAGAGTCAAGAATAGGTGGGAAAATAGAAACCCTAGCTGATTTTGGGGTTACAGAAGGCTGAAGATTCAAGAGTCTTGAGGTTGGGAAAGCTGTAATGTGTTGCAGCCAATAGAGGATTCATCCTCTGATTGTAATTGAGCTTCTGTAATGTAATGAGTTGCCCAGTTCAATAAAAGAAAGTTCTATTTGCTGTGTTCAATATATGTTATTGTGTGTTTTTTGATTTACCCCCTTCATCAGATATTGAGTGGGCACAGATTAAGAACATATTCAATGACATTCTCAAATACTTGTAATATAAAGATGAAGATTGTACTTGTAAAGATTGGGCAGAGTACATAATTTTTTTGAAATTTTGACAAATTTTTGGTTCCATATCACACCCTTTGCCATTGATGTCAAAGGGGGAGAAGAAGATCAGTGAAAATAGATAAACATCTCAAGGGGAGTAGGAGAATAAAGTGTACATAGTAAGGGGGAGTAGGAGAATGAAGTGTACATAGTAAGGGGGAGCAGTCAAGTATTTTTCACTAAGTGTTGCCATCAATGCCAAAGGGGGAGATTGTTGGCAAGAGACACTACTCTGGTATGGACTTGTATGTTGTCATTGATGGAAACAAGGCTCAGAGATCTTATCACCAAGACAAGAAGAGATAACTCCGGAAGGTCACATTGGAATTTAGATCCAGTTGACAGGTCCGGTTGGCAGAAGTGGATAAGTAAGGGTATTTACAGAGTAAAGGACAGTCAGTGGGTCAGTGTGCTTCTACAGATGATGATCTGGTAATGCGGTTCAGGTATGATGTTAGTAATTTTTTGGTGGTGTCATGCTCTAGAGATTAAGTCCTGACTTCCCCTGGAAGTCATTTGGAAGAATTATCTAAGTCTTAGTAAACAGAGGTATAGCAGAGACAGTGAACAAGGCACACTGTAATGGTTGACATTTCTCTGCAAGATGATATCATGCCTTGCAGTTCTAAGTGTAAGATTGAGAATGTGTGAAGAGTCCTTGATGTGATTTTGGAGGTGTTTTTAGATCCGCAGTAAAAGTTGTAAGTCAACAAATGAACCTGTTAAGCATGCTCTTAAGGAACAAGACGACTAGTATGATAAATCATTGTGTAGAGAAGAGATAGTGTGTGAAAGATCTATTTAAGTAATTGAATGATTAGAGCCAACTTATATGAACACGTTTGGGCAAAGATTTGGGTCCGCATAACATATAGTGCATTGGATTGAGCTGACAAGGTACATCTTTCTTTGTGCACGTTTCACTTCTTGGATGCCGACCTGATTATGGATCAAATCATGATGCGGATATATAAGAGCGATGAATTTTGGTTGAGATGCAGTGTGGACATGTGTGGATGGATGTGCATATGCAAATAGCAGAGCAGTGACATAGATCTGTGATAATGAAGACTTGGGATTCAGAATTCAATTGCTGCACCTTGGCATATTGACGGATGCTTATGTAGTATTTATTTTCATACACTATTTGATTTGTATTTGTCAGTGAGCCTTTTTTCATCAAGGCAGTGAGCCTCCAATGGGGTTTGACAGCCCTCAGGGTTTAACAACCCTTATTGTAATCTTTCTAGGTTTGGGGTTGAGGCAGTGAGCTTGCTAGACCTAGTTGTACTTCATGGCAGTGAGCCAACATGTTCTAGGCCCGTGGAGTGATCAAGCTTGAACATCATTATTTGTAAAGATTGCAATATTTATTTGAGAGCTAATCCTCTCTGTGGTTTTTCCCTCTTTGGGTTTTCCACGTAAAAATCTTGGTGTCCATGTGTCATGCTTCTATGGTTGTTATTCATTTACATGTTGTGCTCTAGTTTAATTAATTCTAGGAAATGGTTAAAAGAAAAAGTTTATAGAACACTGATTCACCCCCCCTCTCAGTGTTCCTGATATTTAATAGTGATGGATGCACAATAATGAATGAGACTTGAACTTAAAGGCTTTAATAGTTAAAACACAATAATTTCATCAAAGCATTTTTAAAGGCATTTGCATATTTCTAAAAAGGCAAATTTTGGTAATCTAAATGAAAATAGAAGGAAAAAGCACTGCATAAGACAAAAATATGAACATGTAACGTGCTGTACTGTATAGATCTGAAAATGAGTTACAAACACTCCTATGCCACTTTGAAATGTGTAAGAGAGAAAAGAGGGCAAGAACTGAGAAAAAACATAAGTTTTTCCTCCTATATACAAAAGATGACTCCAAATGAGTTAGATTGAGTGAATTGAAGTCAACTCAACTCCAAAATATCTCCATGAATCTCCCTCACGAGCAAAGATGAAAATCCCTAAAAGGGGGGCTTAAAATTGAAACAAATTGAGCAAAAATAGGCTCAAACTCCTTCTCTTAGTCAGTTTGACTAAAGAGAACTCAAAAATCATTACAGTTTGACTTAAAGCCAACAATAGAACCTCAAATGACTCCCACTGACTTCAATTCTACATTTCTTTCTCTCTTTGCATGAATAGGTGGCAAAAAGAAATCTAATTTAACAGATATTAAAGGCAAAGCATGCTTATGCCTTAATAAGTGTTATCTAATACTATATCTCTATTTGATATTACTTAACAAATATTAAGGCAATGATTAGTTTATTGCACTTAATATTTGTTAAGTTACATTGTTTTTATCATTTAATCATGCAAAATGCAAGGGATCTTACGTTGCAATAATAGCCTATAAGGCAAAATACCCCTTCTTGCATTCATATGCAAAATAACTCCTTTCGACCCTTTGGCTTGTAAAAATGCCCAATCCATGTTGACCTTAGTCACATAGTGAAGTCAAAAACCTTACTCTTCTTACCTTAGCCATGATCATTGTTTTGTTTGGAGTTTCAAGGTTGTAAAAGATTTTTAAAAGAAAGTCAAAAATACTTTCATCACCTTAAAACTTCATGTCCTCATGGGTTCCTGCATTTCTTCACTATGTATAATGACTTCAAAAGTCATGGACCACGGGCTCCATTTGATTTGCAATATTAATCTATTAAAACAAAATTAAAAAAAGCCCTCCTTCAGCCACGAGCTAGGGCAACATTAACAAGAGATAGAGAAGAAAAACCCTAAACGCACATTCACTTATTCACTTCTCAAAACCTACTATTTGGAGCGCTGCCATATTCCTCTCTTGTGATTCTCAAAGGGTTTGAAAGTGTGTTGAGGGCTTCATGAGGATTCTTCTACAATGTCTGGTAAGTTCCCCTCCTTTTGCTATTGATTCTTTCCTGATTCAATGAACTGAGATCATGCAAAACTGCAACACAAGTTTTTTATATGTGGCAAGAAATGTGTGGAGATCGCTATGTTATATGCATTCTCTATTGAAAACCCTGAAAGTTTATGCATTTTTCTATTGTTTCAGCACTGATAATATGCCTATTTTCATTACTTTGAGTTCTGCTATTCTATATGCTCCTTTTGACACCTTTCATATGACTGCCATTTTTTACAGTCTTTCTTTTGACAGTCAATATGACTATTTCTTGTTGTTATGAGAGTCAACATAAGACTGTTTCTCTATTAGCTACTATGACAGTCTTTTTCTGAGTTTCTTGATTGTTATCTTTTGATTGTCATGACTGTCTTTGCATGGTTCCTTCACTCTTGGTGGCTAGAATGCAAACCATTACCTCTTAGCCCAAGGTCTGCTACCTATTAACTACCATGGCATCATTCACTACTGTTGAAGGAGTATAAGAACTACTATAGGCCTGTTGACAACCCCTAACATTGACTTACAACACCTTTTTAGAGGAATTCAATAGGTTTTGGACTATTTATTCCACTGTTTTCATATGGTTATTAGGGATTAGGGTTTGTGGTTGCATATTTATAGCTCTTATGAATCTAACCCTTTAAATGCCCTAGTCATATAACCCTAGTCACTTTAACTATACAGAACCCTCAAATGATTTAGTTTCCTACACCGTACACTAGATGTTATGATGTTGCAGACCTCACATGTTGGTGCTTAGGGTCTTTCTGATAGAATTTTGCTTCACCTTGACCCTTCAAAGGCTATTGATCATGACTAGCTTCTGGTGTTACAATGACTGTGATGTCACAACTCCATTTGATTTAATGTTGTCCTCATGTAACAAACTGAATTGTCTTGTAACAGAAGCTAGCAAACTAGCATTTCTCATGTATTTGTCACTGCCTTGAAAACTATTAGACAATTGACTTCCCAATTTGCTAAAATATGATGTTCTTATGATGAATACAACCCCTTGCTTATCTGCAAAACATTAGTCACTTCTGAGATATGGCATTTTCATGGCTTTAAATGACAGTCAAGGTAAAAGATCTACAAATCTATTTTTTTGAATATGATTCTCTGTAGATGGCAACTTATCATTTGTACTACATGTTTTCTCTGCATTGTTGGTGGTGTCTTTTCATGAAAATATCTCTTAATAATGGCATGTACATTCTTCTTAGACTTGAAGTGACCTACCACCTTCTTGTTGTAATATACATGAAATCATGGAAAATCAATATGAAGGAAATAACAACAAATGCAAATCAAATGAATGCAAACCTCATATCGACTCACAATCCATTGATAGGGTTGAGAATGCCGCACCCAAAGAACTCTAGCTTTACGCAAAGATTGATATGTTGATTGCTCGATTCTGCAACATAACGGTGAGATAGGGATAGATAGATGGAAGATTGGATGAATGCAAGATAGATGGATGAGAGATTGAGAGGAAAATTTGGTAGAGTAAGGATGCTAGAAGAAGATTCGATTCCAAATGGAACAAGAGAGGCTACCTTATAGAAAAAGGCAATTTCGAATGAATGGTTGTGATTGAGAGTTATGTTGAAAGATATAGATGGTCAAGATCGACTGGGGTTGGATTAGGGTTTCCTGCTCAAAGAGGGATTGTAGTCACATGACAAGTGTGCGATGGAGAATAAAAGGAATCTAATTCAAATATGAATTAGTTTGACCTGTGAAGGCCTATTAAGTGGAAGATGGAGACATGCGACATGTGTCGCAATGTGATGAGAGGTGAGGGAATAATTCAAATTTTTAATTTGAATTATGTGAGACATGTGACTAGGTGCAGTTAATTAAATAAATGGGATTTATTTAATTAATTGGGAATGTGATCAAGTGGGATTAATTAAATATAGTGGGTTTATTTAATCAATCAGGAAGATGATTAAGATGGGATGAACTAGGACCTAGGGATAAATGAGATTAAGTGGGATGAGATTAGATGAACTAGGATGAACTAGGACCTAGGGGACATATACGAGTTCATGTTGATAATGTGTTGTGTAACTAGGACCTAGGGAAAAGACATACAAGGTCATGTGTAAACAAGACCTAGACAATTTTTAATGTCTACAATACAATGTTTCTACATGATTGTGCAAGCCTTGATCATGACCTCTGAGGTATAAAGCTATCACAGATGTAAGAGAACCCTCAACTTCACAAAACTCAAAACCCTTAACTCCCTGTATAGACCTCCTTTGACCTTCAAAATTGGAATGGTAAATACAACAGTCAAATGGCTTGCTTTCTTTGACAGTCGAGCAATAATGAAGCTGCACCAGATCCATTATCTAGTCTGATGTATCCAACACATAACCATTGCATTCTCCTTGAAGATATGCCCTCTAGTTCCTTGTCTTTGCTCATGATAGTCTCTATTTTTATCTTTTGAGGTGACTGTACTATTCACTGAGGCTATCCTACAGTCATTAATGACTGCATTACTCTATAGTTATAGCTCCTTTAATGGTGACTATCCTTCTTCTAGGACTATCCACATGTCTGAAACAGCTGCTTCACCTTTGCAAGTTTCCTAAAAACCTCTCTATTTAAATATCATCCATTTTGATGGTCAAACATCACCTAGCAAGTTTACACTTCATTCACAACAACAATGGTAAATATTTGTCCTATTTTTATTTGCCCGGGATAGGGTCTTTTTGACTATTGGAGTGGATGATATTTAAGCATGATTGAGAAGGTATTCATTCACATGATTGTTCTTACTAGTTTAATGAATATTTTGCATGCATTATGGCTACTCATGCATTATATGACTGCTCATAAAACAATGTTGTTGGTTCAATTGCATGGACCACTATGACAGTCATCTAATTTTTTATGGTCATTATGGACTGCAACTTGATGAGACATTTGTCTAGCAAGAGGGCCTTGCTGTTTGTATTGACTGTCCTCAGAAGGTGAATATTGGTATAGTCCTAAAAAACTGTCATGCAACCCTCTTTACTCTTTTTGCTGCTAGACTGTCTCATGACTTTGCATACTCTACTTGACTATCTCCAACATTTTTATGCATTTATTTGACAAGCCTAATCATGTCTCTTTCTTATCCATGTCCCTCTTAAGGCTTAAGGGCAGCATGCTGGCTCAACCCTTTGGGAGCCCATTTTTTCACCACATGCTAAAATATCTTGCACAATGATGAATGTACCTGTACTTGCACACTGCACAAACAAGTTAGATAAAAATAATGAAGTTCAATGCTCATGTGATGACTTGATCTTTCATTTGATGATCTAATTTTGAGGTCTCTTGCATACATCTGATAATTGATGACTTATTTAATGCATCCTAAATGAAGGCTATATTTTTTGTTGGTAGGACATATGCTCAAAGTTCATATATGGAGCTCTAACCCAATCCTTTCATCATCATGTAGGTCCATATCAAGATCAGCAACAAGGAGGAGCTGGGAACAAAGAAGTTCAAGACAAGACTGCCCATAGGCAATGATGGATATACCTTCTCCTCATGTGTCTTTCTATTTTTACCTTCAGTTGTATAGCTTTCCTTTATGCTGTATTAAATCAGTCATGCCCACGGCTTGTGTGGGACATTCAAACATTTCTTTTGAATCTCAATGTATGAAACAACAACATTGTATACATTTTTCATTACAAAATGAATGAAAGACAACAATATGATGCAATTTGTGTAATTTCTTTCTGTTGTAAAACATTGCATAATAAAAACTAAATTCCATTTAAAACATTCACATGCACACGGTTAAGCTTTAGCAAAAATTGTGAGAGTACCTTTCACCTTTGAAATAATTAGCCGTTTCAGCTCTACCAAATTGAGTTGTAAGTGAAATTTGGTAATATTTCTGCAATTTCTGCTGAATGCTTTCCTGCTAAGCATATTGGATTAATAGCCTTAGTAGTCCATTGGGTATAGGAGTCAACTCTTGGCCTTGAACTTTGAAAACTTCTGTAACTCTGCTGTCAGGAACTATACATCAGCAAAACAAAACTGAAAACAAACTACCATGGCTCTAAACAGGGCTAGCTAATTGTGCAACTGCACTTCTTGGGAAATGAAAACTGAACTAAAAATTCTACTCTACTCTACACTAACCAACAGTGGTTACTGTCAAACAAAACCATTAATTGGTATTGTGAAAAAACTTCCCTTTTTGATTAAGAAAGGGTGTTCTGCAAGGTGATTTGTTATTAATTTGATATGACCCATAAGAACATACCCTACAGAATGTTGCAAAACTCTCTGAAGAACAAAAACAAACCCAGTCACCATCTGAACCTGATCATAGATACTGTTGTTATGGGGTGAATAGATGATCTGGTTCTACTGTTCTAAGGATGCAATCTCCTCTTTGGATACAACAGTAACATGTGTCACCTTATTTAGCTCTCTGCCAGCTAAATCCCTGATTGGACATCCTTTTGAAAGGATGAACTTTCTACTCATACTACTGGTTTCTTGCTTAGGATTTGTTGTCCTGTTGTCAATTGTAATCTCAACTTGATTTGAAAAAGTTATCTCACATGAATGAAATGAAGGAATGCTTGCCTCTTTGACTTCAATAGGCTAATCACATACTATTGGCTCATATGATACTAGCTCATCGTCAATGTTAGAACAAAAAACTTCTATGATGCCTAAAAACATGGTCTCATCTAACTCATAATCTTGCACTGAATCCAAATGAGTTTTATCATTCTGTTGTTCAATACTAGGCATAGATGTTAGGATGCATGTGATATCTTCATTTTGATCCACAAATTCAGGAAGTTCATCAAACAAGTAAGCTAGATCTTGAGACTCAACCTCTATTTCCTTCACAAAAACATGTTTAACTTGATCTTGTTTGCCATATAAGTTTGACACAAAGGACTCAAGATCATCCCAAAATGAATCTTCATCACATTCCTCTGGGATTTTTGATAAAAGAGGACTGACTTTTACCTCATGGCTACTCGCATTAAATCTTTTAGACTCCACAAAGATTTCATTTTATGCTTCACTTCCTGATCGAAGGCTCCATTATTTGATTGACTGTCTTCAACCAACAACTCATTAGATTGTTGAGGATCTTCTTATTGTTCTTAAACTGCTATTGGTGAAAACAAAATCACACCTTCTTCATCATTTTCAACAAAAGAAGGTAACTCATCAATCCAAGTTGTAGGATAATCTTCTTGATCAACCTCTTTTACTTATATGCTTTGTTGTTCTGATTGATCTTCTGAGATAAATATTGGAACATTTTCATCAACTTCAACAAAACAAGGAAGATCATTAGCTAAAACATTGAAAGACTCCTATTGAAAGGTCTTCTCCTGTTCAATCTTTTTCTACTCTAATTGGTGATATTCTACAGCTAAATGCAGTGGATTTATATTTCTAATCTTCTCCATGATGAGTGAGCTATCTATTAGGGTTATCCAATAGAAGATATCAATTAAATGCAAATAAAGATTAAAAATAGAGAATGAAAATACACAGAAATAATAACAATGAGAGACAAGTTTTAACATGGTTCACCCAAACTCAGGTTACATCCACCAATAGAGAGTCTAATATTATTATCCAGTAAATCAAACCGATTACAACCAACAATCCTTGCAACTCAATACCGCTGCAAAATGCTACAATACATCAACAGAAACCCTAACCCTTAGCCATTTTTATCACAACTTTTGTCAGTTACAAAATAGGGTTTTTTATGTCGACCAATGAAAAATAACTCCTGATGCCTTAATAAAATAATAAAAAACCATGTGAACTTTCGGGGGCGCTACCCCTGAGCCTTCACAAGGGTGCTTCCCTCAATCCTACCGTGTATCGCGACAGGGAGTGCGCTAGGATCACTGCCCCTGGACCCCGTAAGGGGTGCTGCCCCTTGACCCCGTCTTGGGGGCCCTACCCCCAAACCTCCACAAGGGGCGCTGCCCCCAAACACTGTAGGAATTTGGTGGAAACCACGCCAATAAAAGTGGGGTAAATTTAACTTCCAAGTCTGATTAGGCTCCATATAACAATAATCTCCCACTTGGAGACTGATTAGACTCCACACCATATCACTATCCTGATCAATGGGCTACTCTGTAACTACACTAGGCTGAACCTGATTACTTTCCTCAACTTGCAAAGGATGAAGGCTTATGAAACTTGGAATTTCAAGCTTAAGAGGTTGATTTAAAGAGTCAAGAACTTTATTTTGCTTGAAGCTTGGAATCTTAACTATAGGAGGGTTAAGAGGCTCACTTTTCTTAAAACTTAGAATTTCATACCTACTAACCTCATCCTAAAAGGGCAGATTTTGAATGAAAGGAGTTGTTTGGATCTCATGCCTTTGTGTTTGAGCAAACAAAAACTTCATATGCTCCTCTTTTGCAGCTAACTTCCTCTCAAGCTTTTCTTCAAACTGTATCATTTGTATCTCCAACTCCTACTCATGAAGGTAGGCCTAATAATCTAACTCTTGTTGCTGCAAATCAAATTCTTGATCTCCTTCATACCCCTGATTTTCTTTAATCTCACTCAACTGCCTTCTGAAGTAAAATCTTATATCCTTGAAACTCATGTCTTGAAAGTTTAGGGTTAGATTAGGCTGATAGCCAAACTGTTTTGAAAAATGGGTTTCTTGGGGCTGATTTTGAACAAATATAGGTTGATATGGAATTTGAGCAAGGGTGGGCAGGTGGTAATCATATTGAGCATGCTAGTTTCTTTGTAAATCAGAAGAATTAGGGGTGAAACTAGCATAATGATCATCTTGATAAGACTGGAAAGAGGGTATATGAGTAGGATTTTCATAATATGATGGATGATATAACATATTCCCATGAAACGTAGACATGCTTATTCATTCAAAAGCTAAAACAAGCAAAAATCAACATTACTAGCACCTGATCATACTGAAACTAGAAAAATGCTTCTTAGAGTCACCAGATGTGTTAATTTTTTGCCTCCAAAGGCTGAGATTGCTGGTGCACACAACAAAAACCAACAATGAAATGATGAGCTTTGAACTGTGAGAGTTCAAATTGTCCCACTGAGCGTACCAAAAACTGTTATCACCGAGGATTGCACCTGTGATGCAGAGCTAGAAAGCTTAGCAATCCTATGTAACATGGGAATACCTTCAGGTTGTGGGTGCCCTATGGTGAAGGTAGACCTCCAGATTGTGGGTTGGTTCCCTTATGATTGATCTAATGTTTAAACTAAATTTGTAGGAAAAAGGATAGAAAGATTTGCAATGGAACAATAAACTAAATTTGAAATTGTGGTGATGCACCTATATGATGGTAAAACTTGCAGAATGATTCACAACTATCCTCAGAGACACTACTTACACAATTCAAAAATTATGACTTAATCACAAAAGTATTTCTAAAGCAGGCCAATCAGTTTGTTCTTTCAAGAGGAAAATAAATTTTCACAGTTTTTAAGGCCAAAATGAAACAAGCACAACTTGAGACCTGTGATGGATGCACAATAATGAATGAGACAAACCTAAAGGCTTTAATGGTTAAAACACAATAATTTCATCAAATCATTCATAAAGGCACTTGCATATTTCTGAAAAGGCAAATTTTGGTAGTCTAAATGAAAATAGAAGGAATAAGCACTCCATAAGACAAAAATATGAACCTGTAACCTGCTATATTGTATAAATCTAAAAATGAGTTACAAACACTCCTGTACCTCTCTGAAATGTGTAAGAGAGAAAAGAAAGCAAGAATTGAGAAAAAACATATGTTGTTCCTCCTATATAAAAAAGATGACTCAAAATGAGTCAAATTGAGTGAACTGAAGTCAACTCAACTCCAAAATATCACCATGAATCTTCCTCACGAGAAAATATGAAAATCCCTAAAAAGGGGGCTCAGAACTGAAACAAATTGAGCAAAAATAGGCTCAAACTCCTTCTCTTAGTCAGTTTGACTAAAGAGAACTCAAAAATCATTACATTTTGACTTAAAGCCAACAATAGAACCTCAAATGACTCCCACTGACTTTAGATCTACATTTCTTTCTCTCTTTGCATGAATAGGTGGCAAAAAGAAATCTAATTTAACAAATATTAAAGGCAAAGCATGCTTATGCCTTAATAAGTGTTATCTAATGTTATATCTCTCTTTGATATTACTTAACAAGTATTAAGGAAATGATTAGTTTATTGCACTTAATATTTGTTAAGTTACATTGTTTTTATCATTTAATCATGCAAAATGCAAGGGATCTTACATTACAATAATAGCCTTTAAGGCAAAATACCCCTTCTTCCATTCATATGCAAAAAACACCTTTTTGCTCTTTGGCTTGTAAAAATGCCCAATCCATGTTGACCTTAGTCACATAGTGAAGTCAAAAACCTTACTCTTCTTACCTTAGCCATGATCATTGTTTTGTTTGAAGTTTCAAGGTTGTAAAAGATTTTTAAAAGAAAGTCAAAAATACTTTCATCACCTTAAAACTTCATGTCCTCATGGGTTCCTGCATTTCTTCACTATGTATGATGACTTCGAAAGTCATGGACCATGGGCTCCATTTGATTTGCAATGTTAATCTATTAAAACAAAATTTAAAAAAAGCCCTCCTTCAGCCGCGTGCTAGGGCAACATTAACAAGAGATAGAGAAGAAAAACCCTAAACACACATTCACTTCTTCACTTCTCAAACCCTGTTGTTTGGAGCACTACCATACTGCTCTCTTGTGATTCTTTAAGGGTTTGAAACTGTGTTGAGGGCTTCATGAGAACTCTTCTGCAACGTCTGGTAAGTTTCCCCTCCTTTTGTTGTTGATTCTTTCCTAATTCAGTGAACGAAGATCAATTGGTAGTCGATAAGTGCAAAACTGCAACACAAGTTTTCTATATGTGGCGAGAAATGTGTGGAGATCACTGTGTTATATGCATTCTCTATCGAACACCCTAAAACTTTATGCATTTTTCTTCTGTTCAACACTGATAATATGCATATTTTTATTGCTTCGAGTTTTGCTGTTCCATATGCTCCTTTTGACACATTTCATATGACTGCCATTTTTTACAGTCTTTCTTTTGACAGTCAATATGACTATTTCTTGCTATTATGAGAGTCAACATAGGGTTGTTTCTTGGTTAGCTGCTATGACAATCTTTTTCTAAGTTTCATGACTGTTATCTTTTGATTGTCATGACTATCTTTGCATGGTTCCTTCACTCTTGGTGGCTAGAACGGAAACCATTACCTCTTACCCCAAGGTCTACTACCTATTAACTACCATGGCATCATTCACTGTTGTTGAAGGAGTATAAGAACTACTGTAGGCCTATTGAAAACCCCTAACATTGACTTAAAATACCTTTTCAGAAGAATTCAATAGGTTTTTGACTATTTATTCCACTGTTTTCATATGGTTATTGGGGATTAGGGTTTGTGGTTACATATTTATAGATCTTATGACTCTAACCCTTTAAATGCCCTAGTCATATAACCCTAGTCACTTTAACTATACAGAACCCTCAAATGATTTAGTTTCCTACACCGTACACTAGATGTTATGATGTTGCAGACGTCACCTGTTGGTGCTTAGGGTATTTCTGATAGAATTTTTCTTCACCTTGACCCTTCAAAGGCTATTGATCATGAATGCCTTCTGGTGTTACAATGACTATGATGTTACAACTCTAATGGCTTTAATGTTGTCCTCATGTAACAAACTGAACTGTCTTGTAACAAAAGCTAGCAAACTGGTATTTCTCATGTATTTGTCACTGCCTTGAAAACTATTAGATAGTTGACTGTCTAATTTCCTAAAATATGATGTTCTTATGATGAATACAACCCCTTGCTTATTTGCAAAACATTAGTCACTTCTGATATATGGCATTTTCATGGCTTTAAATGATAGTCAAGGTAAAAGATCTGCAAATCTATTTTTTTGAATATGATTCTCTATAGATGGCAACTTATCCTTTGTACTGCATGTTTTCTTTGCATTGTTGGTGGTGTCTTTTCATAAAAATATCTCTTAATAATGGCATGTACATTCTTCTTAGACTTCAATAGACCTACCACCTTCTTGTTGTAATATATAATGTTTCTACATGATTGTTCAAGCCTTGATCATGACCTTTGAGGTATAAAGCTATCACAGATGTAAGAGAACCCTCAACTTCACAAAACTCAGAACCCTTAACTCCCTGCACAAACCTCCTTAGACCTTCAAAATTGGAATGGTAACTACAACAACAATTAGATGGCTTTCTTTCTTTGACAGTCAAGCAACAATGAAGCTGCACCAGATCCATTATCTAGTCTGATGTATCCAACACATAACCATTACATTCTCCTTGAAGATCTGCCCTCTAGCTCCGTGGCTTTGCTCATGATAGTCTTTGTTTTTGTCTATTGAGGTGACTGTACTATTCACCGAGGTTGTCCTACAGTCATTAATGACTGCATTACTCTACAATCATAGCTCCTTTAATGGTGACTATCCTTCTTCTAGGATTGTCCACATGTCTGAAATAGCTGCTTCACCTTTGCAAGTTTCCTAAGAACCTCTTTGTTTAAATATCATCCATTTTGATGGTCAAACATCACCTAGTAAGTTTACATTTCATTCACAACAATAGTGGTAAATATTTGTCCTATTTTTATTTGCTCGAGCTAGGGTCTTTTTGACTGTTGGAGTGGATGATATTTAAGCACGATTGAGAAGGTATTCATTCACATGATTGTTCTTGCTAATTTAATGCATGTTTTGCATGCATTATGGCTGCTCATGCATTATATATGACTGCTCATAAAACAGTGTTGTTGCTTCAATTGCATGGATTGCTATGACAGTCATCTAATTTTTTATGGTCATTATGGACTGCAACTTGATGAGACAGTTGTCTAGCATGGAAGGCCTTGTTGTTTGTATTATCTATTCTCAGAAGGTGAAGATTGGTATCATCCTCAAAAACTGTCATGCAACCCTCTTTACTCTTTTTGCTGCTAGAATGTCTCATGACTTTGCATACTCTTCTTGACTATTTCCAACATTTTTATGCATTTATTTGACAAGCCTAATCATGTCTTTTGCTTATCCATGTCACTCTTAAGGCTTAAGGGCAACATGCTGGGCTCAACCCTTGTGGGAGCCCATTTTTTCACTACGTGCTGAAATATCATGGACAATGATGAATGTACCTATACCTGCACACTGCACAAACAAGTTAGATAAAAATAATGAAGTTCAATGCTCCTGTGATGACTTGATCTTTCATTTGATGATCTGATTTTGAGGTCTCTTACATACACCTGATAATTGATGACTGATTTCAAGCATCCTAAATGAAGGTTATATATTTTGTTGGTAGGACATATGATCAGAGTTCATATCCGAAGCTCTAACCTAATCCTTTCATCATCATGCAGGTCCATATGAAGATCAGCAACAAGGAGGAGCTCAGAACAAAGAAGATCAAGACAAGACTGCCCACATGCAATGATGGATATACCTTCTCCTCATGTGTCTTTCTATTTTTACCTTCATTTGTATAGCTTTCCTTTATGTTGTATTAAATCAGTCATGTCCACGACTTGTGTGGGACATTCAAACATTTATTTTGATTCTCAATGTATGAAAGAACAACATTGTATACATTTTTCATTACAAAATGAATGAAAGACAACAATATGATGCAATTTGTGTAATTTCTTTCTGTTGTAAAACATTGCATAATAAAAATTGAATTCCATTTAAAACATTCACATGTACATGGTTAAGCTTTAGCAAAAAATTGTGACAGTACCTCTCACATTTGAAATAATCAATTGTTTCAACTCTAGCAAATTGAGCTATAAGTAAAATTTGGTAATAATTCTTTGACCTTGAAATTCTTCCTTGTTTGCTTCCCAATCTGACATTCCTTACAAGTTGCATTGATAGGCTTTGTAATTCTTGGAAAATCCCTCACAGCTTGAGTAGATTTGATCCTCACTAGACTGTCAAAATTGATGTGACACATTCTTCTATTCCATAACCAATTTTCATTAACCCGAGTTATGAAACACATACCATTAACACCTTTTATTTGATATATATTTCCTTTTGTCCTTGTTCCTGTAGCAACCAGAGGTCTAGAATTTTCTTTTCTGATTTCACAGCCACCATCCTAAAATACAAGATTATATCCTTTGCTACACATTTTTCCTACACTTAGAAGATTGTGCTGGAGACCCTTGACATCAAGAACATCATCAGTATTGTGCATGCCATCAAAACTGATTGAACCTTTTCCACATATCTTGGCAGATGCATCATCTCCAAACTTAACAAAACCTCCATCAAACTTCTCAAGCTTCACAAACTTATTCTTATCACCTGTCATATGATTTGAACACCCACTATCAATTAACCAGAGGTTCTCCTCTTCTCTTGCATGAAAAGTAGTTACCAGAGCTCCTGTGATATTATGCTTTATTTTCGAAGCAATTTCCTTCATATCCCTTTCAGAATTAGTTCCATCATTCAAAGCCATGAAAAAGCATTCATTACTTTCATCATCCAAATAGTCATGCTCATCATCAGATATGCTCTCATCTTCTTTAACATAATAACTTCTCCTGAAAGATTTACCTTTATTATCCTTGTATTTGTCATTTGAAATTTTGATTGGATATTTTGAAGCATAATGACCTATCTTTCCACAGCTAAAACATTTGATGGGTAACTTACCTCTGTATTTTCCAGAGCCCTTTTTTAATCTTCTCACAAAATTTGCTTCAACTTCATCAAAGTCATCAAGATCTGATTCAACATTCTTTTCTATCTTGCTAGCCTTAAAAACAATTTCTTTTCTTGCATCATCTTGACCAAATTTTCTTATCTCAAAACTAGTTAGAGTACCAAGCATTTGATTCCTAGTATACTAATCCAAATCTTGAGTTTCTTCAATAGAAAACACTTTAGCACTATAATATTTAGGAAGAGTTCTTAGTACCTTCTTTACCACTTCACTTTCCTCCAGCTTTCCACCAAGACCATTGATAAAGTTGACAACTTCATCCACTCGAGCTGGATGTAGCTTGCAATATTTTCATCTTCTGACATCTTTAGGGTTTCAAACTTGGTCCTTAAAATCTACATCTTTGCTTGCTTGACCTTATCATCTCCTTCATAGGTACTTTTCATCTTCTTCTAGATCTCATGAGCAGTTTTCCAACTCATCACCTTCACAAATTCAAAATCAGAGAGACTGTTTAGAAGGGCACTCTTGCCTTGCCATTGTTCTCATATTTTCTAATCTCATCTTCATCCTTTGGACCATTAGGAGGTATAGTATATTCTTTGCCAACTATCTTCCATACGCCATATCCTAGTGAGACAAGAAATCTTTCCATCTTGGTCTTCCAAAAAGTATTATTTGTTCCATCAAACACTGGAACCTCCATACCTTTCCTATGCGCCATCCAGATCTACCCCAAGCGGTCAAGCTTCTTCAAGGAACTTGGCTCTTATACCAATTGTTAGAATTCATAGGTCAACTAAGAGGGGGGTGAATCAATTGTCTATTAAAACATTAAACCCTCAAAGCAATTCCAAACATCAACCTCTTATTATGCATTAGTAGAATGTAAACATGTGAAACATTAATGCAAACACATTCAAACACATAAGAATACTAGATTTATGTGGAAAACCTAAGAAGGGAAAACCATGGTGAGGATTAGCTCACATATATATGAATAATAACTCTAAAATCAAATAGGCTCACTGTCCAGAATAAAGGCTCATTGCCAAAAGAAAGGTTCACTGCCAAACGAAAGGCTCACTAACAAAATAAAGGATCACTACCTAGAAGAGAAAAGAAAGAAGAATACTATTACAGAGAGATTCACTATCTCAAAGCAACATGAGAAATCCACCACTGCCACTCCTTGCCATCCGCAACTTTTGGCTCACTGCCTCTAGAAACTTCTAGCACACTGAAATGTAGACACCTTCTGCTCACTGCATTCCAGAGTCATAAGTATTTAAGCTCACACACAACTCACTGCCTTTGATTTGCATTTGTAGTCTCTTCTCTACATTGCTGCACTCAACATCATCTTGCATTTATACCATCTACAACCAAGACCTATCTTAATTAGGTTGGTCCTAATGAAGTGTGTGTACCTCAAATGTGCAACACTAATTAGGTCAGCACTAAACACTTCCACGATGGAAAGAAGTGAAAGAGGGCCACATCAAGGGTTAACTAGCACTCAAACTTTCATCACCAAGCTACTCATCACATTCACAATCCATAAGGTACCTCTGCAAATGGCGCTAGAAAGCCAGCTCGGCCAAACCTAAGCTAATGGCCACATCCATGCTTCTCCAAGTCCAAAAACATCATGTGGACTAGAGAGAGACACTCCACATCATTCACACACCTTTCCAAAACATTCATCACCATCAGAATCTCTTGCAACACTTCCACAACCTTCTAAAATAAAGAATGTCTTCAATCTGCACATTAGGATACACTGCTATTGATCACCAACACAAGAGATGAATTTGTGGAGCACACCAACATTATAAACTTCAAAGGAAGGTAGATACAGACACTATAAGCACTCTCCTAAAGTCGCAAACCAAGAGACCACAATGCGGAGAAATGTAGAGCAATCCCATTTCTCCTAGATAGTCTTCTTCATAGTCAATCAACTATCAAACACAACTTTCACTTCCGCACAATCCAGAACCTAAAACTTTGGATATAACACCTCTAAATACCTTTAATCATCACTTCCAAATTGCACAATAATATCTTCAACAGGGATGAAATGCAGAGCACAACACTGAGAGCACCTCTGTCACACTGTACACCTTTTTATCAAATTTTGTCAAAAGTACTTAGAAACCAAGTGAACCATCTGTTGGAGGTTGACATAAATGACAACACCAGCAAGTTTCCAAAAATCTCCCCCTTTGTCATTGATGGAAATACTAGCTCTTTGAAAACCCCTCAAGACCTAAAGCAATCAATCAACAACTCAATAGTACTCCCCCTAACTGGAGCAATTCTTACTCTTCACACACTTTCTTGTACTATAGTTTTTCAGCCACTCTAACTCTCTCCCCCTTTGACATCAATGGTAAAGGGCAACAACTTCAACACCAACAAGTATCTACTCTATCTCCACTCCTTTCACTTTTCTACACTCTCCCCCTTAAGGTCATAGGATATGCTCCATCTGACTATACCAACTAATAGTACCACTACCTACTCCCCCTGAGAGGTAGTCTTCAACATCAATCCAAGACCAAAAATGTATCTTGAAATGCTTCCTAGACAGATGCACACACTTATGAATCTAGTTAAGATAAGGAGGGGCAATAATCCCTAACTTCTACTGGAGATACTCAAAAGTATCCTTAGGGAGAGCCTTTGTAAAAATGTCTTCAACTTGATCCTTGGTAGGCACATACTCCAATTTCACCTCATTCTCTATAACCTTCTCTCTTAGGAAGTAATACTAGATTGAAATATGCTTTGTCCTTGAATGCATTATCAGATTCTTTGAAATGTTGATAGCACTTGTATTATCACATAAGATAGGAATAGGTTCATCATATTACACTTTGATATCCTTCAATGTCTGCTTCATCCATAACACCTGTGTGCAACAAGATAGTGCTACAATGTACTCTATCTCTATAGTAGATAATGACACTGATTCCTGCATCTTACTTAACCATGAGACAAGTCTGCTTCCTAGAAAGAAAGCACCACCACTTGTACTTCTTCTATCATCTGTACATCTTTCCCAATATGCATCTGTATATGCACTTAAGGAGGAATCAATATCCTTGGGATACCATAGGCCAAACTCCAGAGTGCCTTTCAAGTATCTAAATATACTCTTTACTACTGAAACATGTGACTCTCTGGGATTTGCTTGAAATCTAGCCACAAGGCAAACTACATGCATGATATCCGATCTAGTAGTAGTTAGGTATAACAGTCCACCAATCATTGATCTATACTTGCTCTGATTAGCCTTAGGAGATTCATCATCTTTTCTTAGCTTACAACCAGTAGTCATGGGGGTACACATCGGTTTGGAGTCTTCCATTCCAAACTTCTTCAACATTTCCTTGGCATACTTTGACTATGAGATGAAAATACCTTTTTCTGATTGACTGATTTGTAACCCAAGGAAGAAATTCATTTCCCCACACATTGACATTTCAAATTCTTTCTGCATCTCTTCTACAAATCTCTTGCACATACCTTCATTACCTCCAAAGATTATATCATCAACATATACTTCCACAATTAGGATTTAATTTTCTTCGACTTTGAAATATAGATTTCTATCTACAGTGCCCTTTTTGAAACCTTGTTGCAATAGGTACCTATCCAACATTGCATACCAAGCTCTAGGAGCCTGTTTGAGTCCATACAATGCCTTCTTCAATTTGCAGACCATATTGGATCATCTGATAATTGAAAGCCTTCTGGTTGTTCAATGTATACTTCCTCTTCTAATTCTCCATTCAAGAATGCAGATTTCACATCCATCTGATAGACTTTGAAGTCCTTATGAGCTACAAAGATCAAGAACATTCTAATGGCCTCCAATCTTGCCACTGGAGAAAATGTTTCCTCATAATCTATTCCTTCCACTTGTGAGTAGTACAGGCCTAGGATTGTTTCTGACTACTTCTCCTTTCTCATTCAATTTGTTCTGGAAGACCCATTTAGTTCCTATCACATTTTTGTTTGCTGGTCTTGGGACAACTTCCCAAGTCTGATTACTTTCAATCTCCATCCATTCTTCTTCCATAGCCTTGATCCAATGCTCATCTTTACATGCTTCAGTCACTATTTTGGGTTCTAATTTAGACAATAAGCACAATTTACTTGTTCATCTGCAATGGCAATACTTCTTGTTAATACACCTTTGTTCTTATCTACAATGATTTGATCTTTAGAATGATTCTTCTGCACATACTTGGGGGTCTTAGGAATCCTTTCCAGAGCATCTTCTTCATCAACTTTCTTCTCTTTTTCCTCTTCTCTTTCTTCTTCTTTGCAAGGGATCTCATCAGATTCATAACCTTCTATTAACACTGAACTTTGATATGGTTCTTCATCCACTTTGACATTTGTACTTTCCACTAATTTCTTCAGTCCCTTGTTGTAGCACCCGTAAACCTTGGTCTTTGTCAAATATCCAAGGAAGATTCCTTCATCTAATCTTGTATCAAACTTTCCCAAGTTTTCTTCATCTCTCCTAATGTAGCACTTGCTTCCAAACACTCTAAAATATTTGACAGTAGGATTTCTTCCATACTACAATTCATATGGAGTCTTTGCATTATTGACCCTTGCTTGTACTCTATTTTGTTTGTAGACTGTAGTGTGAATAGATTCTGTCCAATAGATATCTAGTAGATTTGCTTCCTTAGCACTATAATATTTAGGAAGAGTTCTTAGTACCTTCTTTACCACTTCACTTTCCTCCAACTTTCCACCAAGACCATTGATAGAGTTGACAACTTTATCCACTCTCTGCATGTAACTTGCAATATTTTCATCTTTTGACATCTTTAGGGTTTCAAACTTGGTCCTCAAAATCTACATCTTTGCTTGCTTGACTTTATCATATCCTTCATACATAATTTTTAGCTTCTTCCAGATCTCATGAGCATTTTTTCAACTCATCACCTTCACAAATTCAAAATCAGAGAGACTATTTAGAAGAGCACTCCTTGCCTTGCCATTGTTCTCATATTCTTTAATCTCATCTTCATCCTTTGGACCATTAAGAGGTATAGTATACTCTTTGTCAACTATCTTCCATACACCATATCCTAGTGAGACAAGAAAGCTTTCCATCATGGTCTTCTAAAAAGCATAATTTGTTCCATCAAACACTGGAACCTCCATACCTTTCTTGTGCGCCATCCGGATCTACCCCAAGCGATTAAGATTCTTCAGGGAACTTGGATCTAATACCAATTGTTAGAATTAATAGGTCAATTGAGAAGGGGGGTGAATCAGTTGTCTATTAAAACATTAAACCCTTAAAGCAATTCCAAACATCAACCTCTTGTTATGCATTAGCAGAATGTAAACATATGAAGCATCAATGCAAACACATTCAAACACATAAGAACACCATATTTATGTGGAAAACCTAAGAAGGGAATAACCACGGTGAGGATTAGTTCACATATATATGAATAACACTAAAATCAAATAGGCTCACTTCCCAAAAGAAAGGCTCACTGCAAAGGGCTCACTACCCAGAAGAGAGAAGAAAGAAGAAGACTGTTATAGAGAGATTCACTATCTCAAAGCAATAGGAGAAATCTACCACTGCCACTCCTTTCCATCCACAACCTTTGGCTCATTGCCTCTAGCAACTTCTAACACACTGAAATGTAGACACCTTCTACTCACTGCATTATGGAGTCATAAGAATTTAAGCTCACACACAACTCACTGCCCTTGATTCACATTCCTTTTCTCTTCTCTACCTTTCTCCACTCAACATCATCTTGCATTTATACCATCTACAACCAAGACCTATCTCAATTCGGTCAGTCCTAATGAAGTGTGTGCACCTCAAACATACAACACTAATTAGGTCAGCACTAAACACTTCTGCAATGAAAGAAGTGAAAGTTGACCACATCAAGGGTTAACTAGGACTCAAAATTTCATCACCAAGTTGCTCATCACATTCACAATCCACAAGGTACCTCCGCAAATGGCACTTGAAATCCAGGTCAGCCAAACCTGAGCTAATGGCCACATCCATGCTTCTCCAAGTCCAAAAACATCATGCAGACTAGAGAGAGACACTCCACATCATTCACACATCTTTCTAAAACATTCAACACCATCAAAATGTCTTGCAACACTTCCACAACCTTCTGAAACAAAGAATGTCTTCAATTTGCACATCAGGACATACTACTATTGATCACCAACACAAGAGTTGAACTTGTAGAGTACACCAACACTAGAAACTTCAAAGGAAGGTAGATATAGACACTATAGTCACTCTCCCAAATCCGCAAACCAAGAGACCACAATGTAGAGAAATGTGGAGCAATCTCATTTCTCCCAGACAGTCTTCTTCACAGTCAATCAGACTGTCAAACACATCTTTCACTTCTGCATGATCCAAAACCTGAAACTCTAGATATAACACCTCTGAATTCCTCTGATCATCACTTCCAAACCACACAATCATACCTTCAATAGGGAAGAAATGCGGAGCACAACATTGAGAGCACCTTTGTCACATTGCACACTTTTTAATCAAATTTTCTCAAAAGCACTTGGAAACCAAGTGAACCATCTCCTGGAGGTTGGCATCAATGACAACACCAGCAAGTTTCCAATAGTATGTGTATAAACCATGTTAGTTGCATTTATGTTTTGCAAATCCTTGTAAATCATTTGTGTATGCCACCTAATATGAATAATAAAATACTAATGAATAAACAAATATGATGTGTAAATTGATTGGTGCCTATTTGTGCTATTTTCAAAAACATTTTGCTTATTAATTGAATCAATTACAAATAACTGTTTGCCCCACTATGGTGAACTCCTATACTAATGATCTAAATGAATGAAAATCCTATCAACTAGGACTACCTTTTAGTAGAGAACTATTCTACATGAACAAACCATTCTATTAGAGAACTATTCTATTAGAGAACTGCATTGGGGAGACTTGCTTACCCAAAGGCATTTTGGGTTAATCTATGTTGCAGTCTAAAAATCAAACTAATTTGAGGATAACTGCAACATAGCTCAACACTATAAATGCTTTAGCATTATCAAGACTCCCCATATGAACTATGATATAGGGTCAAAGAAAACTATTTGTCACCATGAATAAGTTGTAAAATAGATGGCTTCAAAAACCATATCTAAATGCATGAAGGAAACTATCAACTAGGACTACCTTGTAGTAGAGAACATGGCTACATGAATAAACCATTCAACTACCTAAAGTTAAACATGAAGAAACGTAAGCTACTATGAGGTGGTAGCATTGGGAATACTTGTTACCCAAAGGCATTTTGGGTTAAGCTATGTTGTTGTCTACATATCAAACTAATTTGTCGATAACTACAACATAGCTTAACACCGAAAATGCTTTACGATTATCAAGTTTCCGAACAATGTCCAACTTCATATGAGTTATCACCAAAGAAGAGTCATCTCCAAAGCCTAAATGACCATGTTTTGGTGCCATCTGCAACTACCAAATGCGGAGAGCAGAGTCGGTAATGGTGTGCCGACATTTGTTGAGTGAGAAGGATGGGAGCATTGAATGCTCCATAGCTACGAAAACTAGCGGCACAATACCCAGTGAAATGCAGAGGGATGTGGATTTAATGTGACAACAAGGAAGTAATTGCAGGAGTGGCACTGTGTAATTGCGAGATTGTGTGAAGAAAAGGTGGTGACTTGCTCGTATGCCACACAACATGTTGAGCACAACCTACGATGCTGCTACTGGCCACCGGGGTAATTTGTGTCCAGTTGTCGGTTGACGGTAAAAAAGAGCCAAAAAATTGCCCCCGCCAAACACACGTGTCCTCCACATGGCAAAACATAATTCAATGGTGAAAAACAAAATATTTAGGGATTCCACCTCATTACATGCATGTTTGAGTATAAATGCATATGACTCAAATGAAGACATGCCATTTAAAATAGTGAAGAATGTGAAGTCCATGTTGACCTTGAAAGTTAGGTTGCACCACTGTCATGCCCTCAACATATCATTGTACTCAAAAAAGTTTTATGTTGACCATTAGATGTTTACAAAATGCAAATAATTGACGTATACCAAACACAGATATAAAATCCCCTTTCATTAATTTGATTCAAAATACAAATCGTTGTATTACAAAATGCAAAAAAATGCCTCCCTAGGCTGCAATTTCAAACTTGTTTGTGTACAATGATTGGTTGCTACCAATCTCATTCAAACCATGTTGGAAAAAATAGTGGACTCAAAGTGATTGAGCTTGTTGTTGCTTGGCTACTTGACAAATTAATCCCAATCATGTTCTCCTCCCAATCTGGTGGACTTAGAGTGCTGCTCAAATGGGATGGGCTTAGGGCTAGAAATTGAGTACTGCTCACATGGGATGGGGTTAGAGTTGGAAATAGACTGCTGCTGACATGGGTTGGGATTACAGTTGGAAGTGGAGTGCTAGTCACACTGGATGGGGTTAGAGTTGGAAATTGAGTGTTGGTCACATGAGATGGGGTTAGAGTTGGAAATTGAGTGCTGGTCACATGGGATGGGGTTATAGTTGTAGGATAGATAGGGATATGAATGTTCACCATCTCCCTAAATAATGCATGATTTTCTAGCAAAGGGTTTATGGGGTTGGTTAAATGTCTTCGTCTCTCTAGATTCTTCCTTTCCATTTCAAACTTGCTTTCCTTTTTATCTTGCTTCTTTTGAATAATCTCTTGCTCCTTTGTCTACTCCTTTTCCTACCTCTGTAAAACTTTTTGTTGTTCTCTTGCTTGTTGTGCAACATCTCTATCTAGTTTGGCTTGATCTTTCAATTCCCTTACAACAAGACATACTGCCTTTTTGTTCTCAATCTGCTGTCTCTTTCAGAGTTTTATATCCTTAATTTCTTTCTTCCTTTGCTCTTGTTGTATTAAAAGGTTCATGTAATCATCTATTGTTAATAGTTGGGATGTCGGCTCAACTGAATTCTACTATCCTTTGTAGTCCTGGGTCTTTCCTTCATAATGTGAATGGGCAGTTTCAAAAATTTTCTGATGCATGAATCTACTTGGGAACCCAATGATTGGCTAGAATCTCCATGAATGCTATGTTTAGCCTCATTGTAAACTACCTTGGTATCCTGGCTCAAATCTATAATATCTCCACCATTAGTTTCTCCACACTCAGCATAATAATGTACCATTTTAGGTACATTTAACATGGGTGGTGGAGAGGGGAAGGAAAACGTGTTTCCTTCTTGCTAGGGATGCAAATAAATTCCTAAATTCATGGCTCCCTCTACCAACCATGATGGCTGGCTTGGCAGAGATGGAAGGCTAAGTCAATCTAGGCTTTGTTCTTGTTGACTTTCAACCATGTCATCAAGTAGTTGACCCCCCACCGTAGGATCAGGTGAATCATGAAAAGTTGTTTCCTCTCCCACTATGTCTGTTGTTGTAGGATGTAAATGACCATCTGTAAGGCCTAATAGCAATGTGTTGGAGACTTCCACTTGTGATACATTGACCCCATAAAGACTAAGGATGTTATGCACTGCAGAAGCATCATCGTGCATGCTAAACGGAAAAGTATCGTTGGGGTGCATGTCCTCCATTAGAGTATTTGGATTGAGGGGCCATATACCTATTCTTTTAAATCTAGCAGTGATGTTTGAAACTGTGAGTGCTTTTTGAAATGACTTGCTACCCAATTCTGCCAATTCTTCTCTTTTTATTTCTATGTTCGGAAACCTTGCCAACCACACTACTCTTTCTAATTTGAAGTATGACTTTAATGTTGAAAATACACTCATATCCAATAGTTGTAATTTGTGTGAGGTGTGCACTGGTAGTGTCAACAAAACAATACCCAAAGACCTAGCTTCTTGGATGGTTGTCACAACTACATGGCTTCTATGGCCATCAAATATGAGCAAGTGCCTATTTGTCGATGATACCCCACCCAAAACTAATCATGTAAAATGATGCAGATAGTTCATAAACAACTCTTTAGTCATCTAAGTGTGGGGCTGGACAACCATGCAAGCACCTGGTTTGCAACCAACAATGTAGTTTTTAAGCTACTTTTTACCTTTGAAAAGATAGAACCCTGGTATGCTCTGTCTGGCAACATTAACACAACATAAAATTGTTATCCATTCCCTACTCTTTGGAATTATGTATGAAACGTTTCTGCTACCTCTTTTGGCCAACACCTACATAGCTCTATTTCTCCCAACCTGAATTCTAGTTTTGTCATAATTCCAAATTCTATGGGGTCTATATGGGTTGTCTTCATACGCTTTGGACATGTCGTAGAATGCAGAAACAACAACAAGCCTGAGGTTTAGAGCTCTATCTCTATCAAGTCCTTCCATTGTCCTCAATGTCAATTCAGGATGACACCTTTTAAACCTAGTCCACCAGGACTTGCCAAGTAGCCCATCCTTAAAAGGATTTGGTCATGTTTACCAAATTTATGTGACTTCTGCTTTCAGATTAATAATCTCCAGCCCATGGCCCACTGCTGCCATTTCTTTACACCATTGCACTATCAAACCCTCTTGAGCTGTTATCAATACTATGGGAGGACCTTTTTTGATGTTGATGTTAAACTGCCTAACCAGTTGTTGAGTGTTATCATAGGGATTCCCCACTTTTTGGCTGCACTCCTTGTCGACATTCCATTATCCTCCACATCTTTCAATGTTGAATCCATATCCTCTTCCTCCACTCCTATTGAACTAAGACCTTCTTGCTTCTAGTAGTTGCATTGACTTGAATAAATGGCTTAGCTGGTTGAGCACTTCTCTCATTATCAACTTGAGTGTCTTCATCCAGTAGGAATCTAACTCCTCTTTTTTCTGAAGGCATGGTTGTGTTTAGTCTCTTGGTGCCACGGTGGGTCCGCATTTGAGCTTTGTTCTTCATCTACACATCGGAACAAACACCTTTGAACATCAATTTTGAAATTTGGAATCTTTTGAATCTTTTCAGTACAAAGTTAAAGAAACAAAGAGCCTAAAGCATTGAACTAGACATCCCACCAACCTGTGTTGATTAGTAGAGAGGCATGTAGGGTGGTGCAACCTAACTATCACTAGTAGAATTTTGGCAAATAAATGACTACGTGACTAAAACTTTTAGTCACGACAACTAAAAATGACTAAATTCTAATCATTTTTTGCAACACAACTATAAATGGCTAATTAATGACTAATTTGATCATCGGATAAAAAACACAACAAATTAATTAGTCACACAAATAAAAATGACTAAATAATTAGTCACACAAATAAAAAAAATATTTGAATTGTAATTTCCCTCTTTCCCACCATTTAGAAATGTCATTACAATTAAAAGCCATACTTAAAACATTTGGAATAAATTTCCAGCCTTCATCCTTCACGGCCAAGGGTTTCTCATTGGAATGCTACGATTGCAGGATATGCACAAAATGGGTTTGTTGAAAAAGCTTCAGAAGCTTTCAAGCAAATGCAATGGTAGGTGTAAATCCAAACTCTGCAACCTTTGCCAGCATCCTCCCTGCCTGTGCCAAAATGGGAGATTTGGAACAAGGTATGGACACCCATCGCAGGAAAAAAGATAGAGGAGTTATTTGGAACCCCAATAGTTGCAGATACTGTATGGGCATTGGTTGGAAGGGCTTGGTTTTGAAGCATAGTCATTGGTATGTTATTTGATTTAATCTTACTAAGGTTTGTGGAAATCAGTTGAGAGAGAATTTGACTTGATTGTCTTTTTTAGATGGGTTTGCCTGGGTTCAGTCTGGTTCCTGCCAGAAAGACCCATATTTGCCTAGGTTTGTTGCTAAAATTTAAAATAAATAAATAAGAGGTCTCTTTTTTCAGATGGGTTAGGCCAGGGTCTGTCTGGGTCATGCCAAATATACCTAGATTCACCTAGGTTTGCCCTACAATGGACCCAACTGAATCTGCATCCGTTTAGCAGAGCCCCCCTGGACCCTTACTGGGTTCAAACTAGAACTAGATCCAAGGGTTTTTAGTGACAAACTAGTAACAGAGGATTTCACAATTAACAGTAATGATGGAATATTTTGGGATGCTTTTTTATTATGGGTTCTCTCTTATACTTTTTATTGATATATCCATATATATAGGATATTACAACAAATCTCTTTATTATTTTTGTGTGTTTGTTTCTATTTCATTTTTTGACACCTATAATTTTTTTTTTTAAATCATGCTTTTTCTAATACTTTCATTAACCTTTGCTGGGCAGATGCAGGAAAATCAACTATTGATGGGTAGATATTGTTTTTGAGTAATATGGTGGATGAAAGGACAATTCAAAAATATGAAAAGGAAGTGAAGGAAAAACATCGAGAAAGTTGGTGAGTACTTTGATCTGTAGCTCTATTTCTAAAAGTTTTCTATCTTGTAGGTCTTGATGAAATGCTGACTTTTTAATCATGTAACCTACCTATGTTCTTGCGGTTATTATTGCAAACGAGAAACTATTATTCTTTTCTAAAAATTATCAACCTTGTTAGTCTTGTAGCATATTACACTTTTCTTGCATATTTTGGCAGATTTTATTTTCTTTGTGCATTTGTTTTGATTTGCTTGCTACTTTTAATGTAATCATCAATTGTCAAGAACCTTCTTCATAAGAATATTGGTTGTGATTTTGTTATAAGGTTGTAATGTCAAAAAATGTCCCCTTGGGGACTTTTCCCTCATAAGATTTAGCTCTCGGGTCTTTAGCATGCATTTAGGACATTTTAGTTCATATTTTAGCATCTCGATGGAATGAGACTTGGTTTTCATGGCAAATTGGACCTAGGTGGACCCCTTGAGCTGTACCCTGCCCAAAATAGGGAGGGAGGACTTGGGCACCCGCACCCTAGTCCTACCCTATTTTGGGGCAGCCCTAATTTTTGGGTGTC
Organism: Cunninghamia lanceolata; assembly: GCA_027924645.1. Lineage (NCBI taxonomy): Eukaryota > Viridiplantae > Streptophyta > Pinopsida > Cupressales > Cupressaceae > Cunninghamia > Cunninghamia lanceolata. The sequence goes on along the minus strand of BSBN01000677.1, from coordinate 7,077,656 downwards.
AGTTTTTTACCGTTAGTTGGTTCTTTTGCCAACACGGTAAAGTTTGATTTTTACAATCTTGGCGGGAATGCTTGTAGGTGCATATATAAGCATGTTTAGGCATTCATTTGTAAACTAGATGGCAATTGTGACATTGAAGTGTTCTCAAGGTGATTCAAGGCTTTCTATTGTGTTGCAAGAGCAGACTTGCGTGTTTTGTGTGTTGATATTTGTAGATTTGAGCATCAATCTCCTCATGGCATGAAGAGCATCTTCCTCCGTGAGAGCTTCACTACAAGGTGACATATCATTATGTTTTTATCATTGATTCCTTTGTTTTTTACCTCTGCCTCACAAGGGAATGCACTCTTTATCTGACAATGGTGTTCAAAGATGTAAGTGTCCTCTGGGGCTTGATTAAGGCAAGCCTCTAAACACCACAACCCCCAAACCAAGTCTTGTGATTGCAGGTTATAGGTGTCGCATCTGGAAAACGTGGAGTTGTAGGAAGGATTGGCAGGCATCAAGGATTCAGGATCTAAAGAAAAGTCAAACAAAGGAGCACTTCCATGACTAGGGGACCCACAACAATGTCCTCCGCAGATAGATCTCAGGAAACAGAAGTTACAAGACTAATTAGTGTCGAAAGGAGGTCCAGATTCAACAAAAAAGTAGGTACCTTGGACTTGGGTGCCTGCACCTTAGTCCCCGGCTGTTCCGCCTTGGAACCCTGAAAATAGGTATACTGTGATTTGTTATTTTACACCCATCTGCAAGAGCTTTTTCTGTCTTTCATCAATTTGTGGCTGTATTTGCATAATTGGGGTTTGAATGGTCAATTGGACATAGGACAAGGAAAAATTGATAATTAATTCCCTAATCCAAGCTTCCCTTCATTTGTAAGTGACCTAGGGTATGATAGTGCTCACCACTCAACCCTAGATCCTTCAATGTTAGGGTGAAAGTGTTGGAAACAAGGAAGATAACTAAGAGGGGGGGTGAATCAGTTATCTTAAATTTCCTTAACTTTCTTTTCCTTTTGTGTCTTAATAATCAGAGTTGCATCAAAACATGAAAGCATATGTAATCATAAGAACATAAATAAAATCAACACACATAACACAAATATTTTTATGTGGAAACCCTATTAAGGGAAAAACCATGGGGTGACTATCACAAGATTATATTCTCTGTTAAAAGAATAAAGGAGTATAAAATGGCACTTGCCAATCAGGGCTCACTGCCTGAGCACACTACTCACAAGAGGCACACTGCCTATAAGAGACTCACTGTCTACAGAACTTACAGAAGATAATCAAGTGTTTGAACTGATGAGAAACATCTACAAATGCAAGATTTCAGTTTTGGTTAGGCACAATACATTGATCTGATGCACTTCATCCTTCCTCTATTTTAATGTTGTTGCTCTATCACATACCGAACTTGAATTGCTGCTCTCACACTTATCCCTGCTCTTCTTCACACTTTATTTTATCACTTGTTCACCACACACACACCTACATACTGGAATCCATCTGGTATATATATCTGCATCAAGAATTTCATCAACTTTCTGGTCGGCAACAAGAACACTCAAGATATTTGCAAGTTACTGATATGTCAGCTGAATCCATGCTTGATTTGTGATGCGTATCAAAAACATAGGCATAGAAATCATTAATCATGTCAGCCAACAATGTATGATCCCACAAATTGCTTGATCAACACCTTTTACTCATCCGGATTGAAGTCTGATACTCTGTCGGTCAGTTCTTCCTCTGTCTGCTCTACTTGACTGGAACCCAACACTCATATGCTCATATCTTTTCTTTGATTTATCACCGGAGGCTAAATCTCTGGAGTACAGTAGTCATGATACCCCTCTTTACTTTCCCAAGTTCGCAACTTACTAAGTTACACCATCTGAGAGATCTGGACCTGAATGTCGGACCTTGTTACATACTCTATTCTTGTTCACCGGACCAAAACAATCTTCAATCTGACTTCCAGTGAAGGCATATTATGTACTGTGGATGTGTGGGATAGACTTTGTTTCCATCAATGACAATACTTATGAAGCCACACAGTGTTTCTTGCCAACAATCTCCCCCTTTGGCATTGATGGCAACACTTAGTGAAAAATGGCTAAGTGTCGCAGTAACTCCCCCTTAGCTGATGCTCTGTATTTTGCATTATTTTTTCCAGAGCTCCCCCTTAGCTGGATTCCACATTTTTCACTACTACTCACTCCCCCTTTTACGTCAATGGCAAAGGGCGGAATCCACATACCAATATTTGCAAAAATTGTCATATATATAGCCACATAAGTATATATACTATACTTACATATACTTAAGTATATCCGTAAAAGTAGTCTTCAACTGTATAAAACCTATGGCCCAGCTTTGCTTCATCCTATCCAAAATGGAGATGTGACCACTCAACAAAAATGCATATGCTTCTGCCCTTCTTAAATCTACCGAATCACTAGTCCGGGCTATGGTTTGAGCATCTGTCAAGGCCTCATGCATTGTCTCTAGTTTAGGGATAATTATCCCTTTGAGTTCACCCATTCTGTTTATTATGTTCTTCTTTTCTTTGTCTAGCCTCTTTATTTCATTTATGATGACAATAGCGTGGCATTCTTGATTCATTAAAGAGGTAGTAAAGGGATCAAAATTCTGAGATAAACTTGACAGTTTTCCTTCTTGTTCTTTCACTTTCTTCTCAATGTCTTTTGTCACTTTGGGCCAAGATAAACAATTTTTGTATATGTCCCCACTATCTTTAAGATCATTTTCAAGGCTCTTTATTCCAATGTCTAGGGTCCTCCTATCATTAGCAATCAGTCCTTACACTTCAGTGAATCTTTTTCCTTGAAACTCCTTTCGGACCTTTGCTTCTACTGATTTCTCTAGAGATTCAAAATGAGTGCTAACAAAATTTAACAAAGATTTCAGGTTACCAGATGGTGAGGCCAAAGGATCCTTTTGGAAGGATGGCATGATCTTTTCAGGCATCCTGGATGCAATCTCCAACAGTTCACAGTCTTCCATGTGAGATTTCAGGAGTTTTACCTTTTCTTTGGCTTGAGCAAAAGATGCTATTTTCATTGTCTGAACCGAGGAGAGAGAGTTGAAATTTAGTGGCCCTTGGAATAGCTCAGGTTCATCTATCTCCATCATTTCTCTTTTTAGGAAGTTCTTCACTACCTTTGCAATGTCTCTTGCCGGTGATTGAGTCTTCTTTTCTTTTGGGATATCAGAACAGTCACCATTAGTCTTTTGTTCTTCTTCTTTTCCCTTAACCTCCTTTTCTTGACTCACTTTCTCCTCTTTTCTACCTTCTCCTTCAGCTTTAGAATCTAGAATGTCTGTAGTGGGATCCGAAGGAGATATGCTACCTATGTTTACTACTTCATGAGCTTCCTCTTCCAGAACAGAGGAATCTAAGTCCTTAGGCTTCTCTTCATCTATTTTCTTTGATCCTTCTATATTCTTGTCAGAAGATTCATCATTGATTACATTTAATCCTTCAACATCCATGGTAGAAGGTTCTTCAACTATTTCCTCTACAATAGGAAGATTGAATCTTTTGAAAGCATTCTGGAGGATTTTCTTTTTCTCTTTCTACTTGGTCAATTTCTCCAAGCATAAGTTTATTCATTCTTGCTTTACTCCAGAACTCATCCTTACAGTCCTTGAAAATCATGTCCATTTGTTTTGGAGTGATAGAAGGATAAAGATGAATCATTATTTGCTCCCGGATCTCTAGGTCTTTTGCCATAGCATTCTCTTTTCTCAACTCAAGTACCTTTTCTAGGCTTTTAGGAATTAATGATATAATTTCAATGAAGGCTTTATTGTAACTGTTCAAGTACCTGATAGTAGCCTCTTCTAGAATTCTCTTGTCAGCATCACTGTATGCATCACATAACTCTATCACTGGTTGTAGGCTCCCATCCACAATAATTGCCTTGATGATGTCATTAGTGGAAAGAGTGGGCTTTTCAACAAATTCCTCTGCCTTCTCTTCCTCATTTCTGCTAGTAGAGAACTTCCCGGATGTTCTCTTCTTCTTCATTTTCTTGATTTCTTCATCAGATTATGTTTCTTCATCATCTTTAAAGCTTGTATATGTTCTTGTCGCTTTCGTCTTCATCCTCTTTTCTCCTTTTCTGGATGTCTTGACTTCCGGTTTGGTGGCCCTTGAACTTTTAGGAGTGGCACATGCAGAGCTCTTGGAAGATCTAGTCCAGGAGGAGGCTTGTACCAGAACGTCTCCTTTCTTTGCTTCTTGTTTCTCTTTCTCATCCTTCTCCATCTTCTCTCTATTTGCATCCACAGCCTCCTTTGATAGGCCAAATCTTTTGGCAATTTCCTCAACTTCCTTTCTTACTTTCCTCTTTATTTTTGGCTATCTTAACTCATCATGTATTTTTACACTTAGCTCTTGAAAGGTTCCAAACCTTTTTGCCTCAGTGTCCTTGGGCTGGCTTAGCAGATGTTGAATATGCAGCTCCAAGATTTTTTAATTGACTTCATATCCCATAGGCATTATCCACACAGTTCTTGGCTCAACTGCCTCCATTAGGCATTGGTCAGTGTCAACCATGAAGCACACTGTGTCCTTGTATTTCTCAACTATAGATTGAGGTATTCTCTCTTTGGATTGCATTATGCTTTGGAAGTTCTTAAAGTAACCCTAGAGGGTTGTGTTTTGAGCTTGGGCATCACCAAGTTTGTACATATAATCTCTAATATGGATAGCAACTGGTTTATCATTTTTCCAAACCCAACCACTTGATCCGGGTAGCTCATTCATGTAATAAAAGAACAAACATAGTATTAGACAACCATATTTGAAAGAATTCTTCTTATCCTTTTTGATCTTCTGTAGATTTTCCAACAATTGAATTAGAAGAAGTTCACACAGATCATAATATGCATCTTCCCTTAACATCTGATATGTTGCATAGATTGTTGTGCCAGACATAGAATTCTCCCTTCTTGAATGATAGATTTTGTAGCCAATTATCATTAAGGCAAACTTGACATCTGGATCAGTGATGTCATCTATGGTCATTGCTCTTTTGTTAAATTCAGATCTGATGGCTTCAGTTACTGTCTCGTTCTTCACAGATTTAAGTGCAGGTAACCCACCAGATGAATGGAGTCTAGTCACTACCCTAATGACATCTTTAGTTATCTTAAAGGGCCTCATTAACCACATGAAATTATCATGCATCCTGCTTAGGACATACCAAACCCAATCATCTTCTGCAAAACAGGGAAAGTATATGCAATGTCCAAAGTGTTCATCCTGGAGGGCCTTGAATTTAGGTTTGAGTTCAAAACTCTCATCTATTAGCTATTTGTGATAGATGTCCATCAATTTTGAGTCTACAAATTCTCAATGTTGGCATGGATATAGACCCTAACATCTTCTACATGCAATACCCCATGTAGAATGCTAGAAAATGCACCTAAAGGATTAACTTCTAGAGATTTATAAGGGTGTTTCTTGAATTTAGGACGCGGCCTATCAGTGATCTTGACAACCATTGGAGTAGCCATTTTATAAAATATTTAGAGAGATTTTCAGAATGGAATTACATTTTCATGCTTTAGGGTTTGAAATAGGAGCTAGAACAAATCGTTGGTTGAATTCAATTTTCCAGTTGATCCTGAGTGAATTGTAGAAACTTTGTTGCAGAGCCCTTCTTTTCTTCTTTGTGAATGCAAATGTGCAAATAATGAGTGAAAGAACCCTTTTATCCTTGCGCAAACCCTATTTTCCTTTTGTAATAAATGCACAACTTAAGTTATCTGGTTTCCCTTTTTTGAGAGAGATCTTCTCAAATCACTGTGCTGAACTTAGAATCATTGTTAGTGAGGATTGACAATGTATCTTCTTTTCTTCAATAATGCCATGGGTCCGCAGATCAAAGTATTTCAATTCTGAATCATATCGGATCTGTCTGTAAAAATCCTGCTTTACCGGATAGCTGTCGGAACCAGATTAACTTGAGTAGTTAAAATCTTGCAAAACTCCATGCGGATCTTTCATATTTTTACTGAAGGTTATTTAGATGTTTTTCTGAGAACCCTTTAATCCGCACCACTCCATGTGCTGAATTTAGGCACTAGTTGACTGGCTGGGGGAATTTGTTTTTCTCTGTGACTCCCCCTGAGCCAAAGCTCACCCTTTTAGTTTCCAGAAGGAAATCAGCACCAAATTCTGGTGCGGATCCATCCCCAATATTTTCTGTACTCTTCTTCACCCAAATCTTACTCATCTCCTTTTGAACTTCATTCGCATTCACTTTACCTTTTCCCTTATCTTGTTTTTGATTATGTTGCACCGGACTTCTATCCTGATTTCTACTTCTACAGAATTTGGCAATGTGACCAGATCTATTGCAATTGTAACAAACAACATTTCTTTGCTTATTTGATTGATATCCTCTTGATTTGCACTAATTAGCCATATGTCCCATTCTATTGCATGCAAAGCATCTACCATTGAATGAATTGTATATTTGCATATTTCTGCATTCATGAGATTTGTGACCATACCTTTTGCAGTTGAAACATTGTCCAGAGAAGGATGGATTAGGTTGATTCATTCTCCTCCTGCACTGAGTTGCTTTATGACGGAAATTGTTGCAATTGAAGCAATATCCATTGAAGGATGGATATCTTTGAGTATTTGGTTGCCTTACCGGAGGTCTTCTAGGCCTGTTTCTTTTTCTTGATGCAAAGTTCTTCTGATTGGATCCAGAGCTTTCACCTTTCTCATATCCCAAGCCACACTTATCATCTACCCTCTTTTGGATTTCAAGAAGAACTTCAAGTTGGGCTGAGCTTATCTTGAATTTTTGTTTGTATTTATTTGATGTTTGAAGATCTTGTTTAAGAGTGTCTATCTGATTCTCAAGTTGTTCTTCATTGTCTCTGGCTTCTTCAAGATCAGATTCAAGATGCCTAATTATTCTGTCCATTTTGTGGCAGTCCTCTATTTTCTCCTTGAGGGATTGTTTTAGATTATCTTCAATTTTCCTTTTTTCTTCAATTTCTTGGGTGAATCTCATAACCCCTCATTCCATTTCATGCCTTACCATAATGACTTCTTTTGACAACTTCTCAAATAGCTTATTTTTCTCATCCAGATCTTCATTAGTATCATTGACTTCACTCTGATTGGCTAATTTTTGAAGTAGTTCCTTTCTCTTTTTCATAGAGATACTAAGTTTTTCTTTTAGCTCATTTATGAAATCATCAACTTGTTTGAGTCTTTCTCTCAAATTATTGACTTCAGAGTGGGACTGTTCAAGATCATCTAGGGCAGACTAAGTTGTTCCTTCATACCATATCTATCCTTTGAGATTCCCAGATCTTCCTCAAGCTGTTAGGCTTTGTTTAGAGGAACTTGGCTCTGATACCAATTGTTAGAATTGAGGCAGATAACTGAGAGTGGGGGGGTGAATCAATTATCTTAAATTTCCTTAACTTTCTTTTCCTTTTGTGTCTTAATAATCAAAGTTGCAACAAAACATGAAAGCATATGTAATCATAAGAACAGAAATAAAATCAACACATATAACACAACGATTTTTACGTGGAAACCCTGTTAAGGGAAAAACCACAGGGTGAATAACCCAAGATTGTATTCTTTGTTAAAAGAAGAAAGGAGTACAAAAGGACACTTGCCAATTAGAGCTCACTGCCTGAGCACACTGCTCACAAGAGGCACACTGCCTACAAGAGACTCACTGGCTACAAAACTTACAGAAGATAATCAAGTGTTTGAACTAATGAAAAGTATCTACAAATGCAAGAGTTCAATTCCGGTTAGACACAATACAATGATCTGATGCACTTCATCCTTCCTCTATTTTAATGATGTTGCTCTGTCACATACTGGACTTGAATTGTTTCTCTCACACTTATCCTTACTCTTCTTCATACTTTATTTTATCACTTGTTCACCACACACACCTACATACTGGAATCCATCTGGTATATATATCTGCATCAAGGATTTCATCAACTTTCTAGTCGGCAATAAGAACACTCAAGATATTTGTAAGTTAATGATCTGTTGGCTAAATCTATACTTGATTTTTTATGCGTATCAAAAACATAGGCATAGAAATCATTAATCATGTCGGCCAACAATATATGATCCCACAAATTGCTTGATCAGCACCTTTTACTCATCAGGATTGAAGTCTGATACTCTGCTGATCAGTTCATCCTCTGTTTGCTCTGCCTGACTAGAACCTAACACTCATATGCTCATATCTTTTCTTTTATTTATCACCGGACGCTAAATATCTGGAGTATAGTAGTCATGATACCCCTCTTGACTTTCCCAAGTCTGTAACTTACTAAGTTACACCATCTGAGAGATCTGGACCTGATTGTCGGACCTTGTTACATACTCTGTACTTGTTCACCAGACCAAACAATCTTCAATCTGACTTTCGGTGAAGACATATTATGTACTGCGAATGTGTGGGATAGACTTTATTGCCATCAATGACAACACTTATGAAGCCACATAGTGTCTCTTTCCAACAATCTCCCCCTTTGGCATTGATGGCAACACTTAGTGAAAAATGGCTAAGTGTTGCAGTAACTCCCCCTTGGCTGATGCTTTGTCTTTTGTACTATTTTTTCTAAAGCTCCCCCTTAGTTGTATTCCACATTTTTCACTACTCCTCACTCCCCCTTTGACATCAATGGCAAAGGGTGTAATCCACATACCAAAATTTAAAAAAATTGTCCTATATATGGCCACATAAGTATATATATACTATACTTACATATACTTAAGTATATCCGCAAAAGTAGTCTTCAGCTGTACAAACTCTATGGCCCAGCTTTGCTTCATCCTATCCAAAATGGAGATGTGACCACTCAACAAAAATACATATGCTTCTGTCCTTCTTAAATATGTCGGATTACTGGTTCAGGCTATGGTTTGAGCATCTGTCAAGGCCTCATGCATTGCCTCTAGTTTAGGGATAATTATCCCTCTGAGTTCACCCATTCTGTTTATTATGTTCTTCTTTTCTTTGTCTAGCCTCTTTATTTCATTTATGATGACAATAGCTAGGCATTCTTGATTCATTAAAGAGGTAGTAAGGGGATCAAATTTCTGAGATAAACTTGACAGTTTTCGTTCTTGTTCTTTCACTTTCTTCTCAATGTCTTTTGTCACTTTGGGCCAAGATAAATAGAATTTGTATATGTCCCCACCATCTTTAAGAGTATTTTCAAGGCTCTTTATTCCAATGTCTAGGGTCCTCCTATCATTAGCAATCAGTCCTTGCACTTCAGTGAATCTTTTTCCTAGAAACTCCTTCCGGACCTTTGCTTATGCTACTTTCTCTAGAGATTTAAAATGAGTGCTAACAAAATTTACCAAAGATTTTAGGTTACCAGATGGTGAGGCCAAAGGATCCTTTTGGAAGGATGGCATGATCTTTTCAAGCATCCCAGATGCAATCTCCAACATTTCATAGCCTTCCATGTGAGATTTTAGGAGTTTTTCTTTTGCTTTGGCTTGAGCAAAAGATGCTATTTTCATTGTCTGAACTGGGGAGAGAGAGTCAAAATTCAATGGCCCTTGGAATAGATCAGGTTCATCTATCTCCATCATTTCTCTATTTAGGAAGTTCTTCACTGCCTCTGGAATGTCTCTTGCCAGTGATTGAGTCTTCTTTTCTTTTGGGATATCAGAACAGTCATCATTAGTCTTTTGTTCTTCTTTTCCCTTAACCTCCTCTTCTTGACTCACTTTCTCCTCTTTTCTACCTTCTTCAGCTTCAGAATCTAGAATGTCTGCAGTGGGATCCGAAGGAGAGATGTTACCTGTGTTTACTGCTTCATGAGCTTCCTCTTCCAGAACAGAGGAATTTAAGTCCTCAGGCTTCTCTTCATCTATTTTATTTGATCCTTCTATATCCTTGTCGGAAGATTCTTCATTGATTACATTTAATCCTTCAACATCCATGGTAGAAGGTTCTTCAACTATTTCCTCTACAATAGGAAGATTGAATCTTTTGAAAGCATTCTGGAGGATATCTTTTATTTCTCTTGCTACTTGGTCAATTTCTCCAAGCATAAGTTTATTCATTCTTTCTTTACTCTGGAACTCATCCTTACAGTCCTTGAAAATCATGTCCATTTGTTTTGGAGTGATAGAAGGATAAAGCTGAATCATTATTTGCTCCCGGATCTCTAGGTCTTTTGCCATAGTATTCTCTTTTCTCAGCTCAAGTACCTTTTCTAGGCTTTTAGGAATTAATGATATAATTTCAATGAAGGCTTTATTGTAACTGTTCAAGTACCTGACAGTCGCCTCTTCTAGAACTTTGTCTTGTTAGCATCACTGTAATCATCATAGAACTTTGTCACTGGCTGTAGGTTCCATCCACAGTAACTACCTTGATGATGTCATCAGTGGAAAGAGTGGGCTTTTCAACAAATTCCTCTGCCTTCTCTTCCTCATTTCTGCTAGTAGAGAACTTCCCAGATGTTCTCTTCTTCTTTATTTTCTTGATCAGATTTTGTTTCTTCATCATCTTTAAGGCTTGTATATGTTCTTGTGGCTTTCGTCTTCATCCTCTTTTCTCCTTTTTTGGATGTCCTGACTTCTGATTTGGTGGCCCTTGAGATTTTAGGAGTGGCAGGTGCAGAGCTCTTGAAAGATCTAATCCGGGAGGAGGCTTGTACTAGAATGTCTCCTTTCTTTGCATCTTGTTTCTCTTTCTCAGTGTTCTCCATCTTCTCTCTATTTGCATCCACAGCCTCCTTTGATAGGCCAAATCTTTTGGCAATTTCCTCAACTTCCCTTCTTACTTTCCTCTTTATTCTGGCTATCTTAACTCAACATGTATTTTTACACTTAGCTCTTGAAAGGTTCCAAACCTTTTTGCCTCAGTGTCCTTGGGCTGGCTCAGCAGATGTTGAATATGAAGCTCCAAGATTTTTTTATCGACTTAATATCCTATAGGAATTATCCACACAGTTCTTGGCTCAACTGCCTCCATTAAGCATTAGTCAGTGTTAACCTTGAAGCACACCGTGTCCTTGTATTTCTCAACTATGGATTGAAGTATTCTCTCTCTGGCTTGCATCATGCTTTGGAAGTTCTTAAAGTAACCCTAAAGGGTTGTGTTTTGAGCTTGGGCATCACCAAGTCCATACATATAATCTCTAATCTGGATAGCAACTGGTTTATCATTTTGCCAAACCTAACCACTTGATTCAAGTAGCTCATTCATGTAATAAAAGAACAGACATAGTATTAGACAACCATATTTGAAGGAATTCTTCTTATCATTTTGATCTTCTACAGATTTTCCAACAATTGATTTAGAAGAAATTCACACAGATCATAATCTGCATCTTCCCTTAACATTTGATATGCTGCATAGATTGCTATGCCAGACACAGAATTCTCCCTGCTCAAATGATAGATTTTGTAGCCAATTATCATTGAGGCAAACTTGACATCCGAATCAGTGATGTAATCTATGGTCATTGCTCATTTGTCAAATTTAGATCCGGTGGCTTCAGTTACTGTCTGGTTCTTCATAGATTTAAGTGCAGGTAACCCACCGAATGAATGTAGTCTAGTCACTGCCCTGATGGAATCTTTAGTTATCTTAAAGGGCCTCATTAACCACATGAAATTATCATGCATCCCACTTAGGACATACTGGACCCAATCATCTTCTTCAAAACAGGGAAAGTGTATGCAATGTCTGAAGTGTTTATCTCGGAGGGCCTTGAATTCAGGTTTGAGTTCAAAAATCTCATCTATTAGCTATTTGTGATAGATGTCTATCAATTTTGAGTTTCCAAATTTCTCAATGTTGGCATGGATATAGACCCTAACATCTTCTACATGCAATACCCCATGCAGAATGCTAGAAAATGTGCCTAAAGGATCAACTTCTAGAGATTTATAAGGGTGTTTCTTGAATTTAGGATGCAGCCTATCAGTGATCTTGACAACCATTGGAGTAGAAATTTTGCAAAAGATTCAGAGATAGATTTTTAGAATGGAAGTACCTTTTCACGCTTTAAGGTTTGAAATAGGATCCAGAACAAATCGCTGGTTGAATTCAATTTTCCAGTTGATCTTGAGTGAATTGTAGAAACTTTGTTGCAGAGCTCTTCTTTTCTTCTTTGCAAATGCAAATGTGCAAATAATGAGTGAAAGAACCCTTTTATCCTTGCGCAAACCCTAATTTCCTTTTGTAATAAATGCACAACTTAAGTTATCTGATTGCCCTGTTTTGAGAGAGATTTTCTCGAATCACTGCACTGAACATAGAATCATTGTCAGTGAGGATTGACAATGTATCTTCTTTTCTTTAATCATGCCATGGGTCTGTAGATCAAAGTATTTCAATTCTTAATCATACCAGATCTGTCTGTAAAAATCTTGCTTTATCGGATAGCTGTCGGAACGGGATTAACTTGAGCGGTTAAAATATTGCAAAACTCCATGTGCATCTTTCATATTTTTACTGAAGGTTATTTAGATGTTTTTTTGAGAACCCTTTAATCTGCACCATTCCATGTGCCGAATTTAGGCACTAGTTGACTAGCTGGGGGAATTTGTTTTTCTCTGTGACTCCCCCTGAGCCAGAGCTCACCGTTTTAGTTTTCAAAAGGAATATCAACACCAAATTCTAGTGCGGATCCATCCCCAAAATTTTCTGTACTCTTTTTCACCCAAATCTTGCTCATCTCCTTTTGAACTTCATCTGCATTCACTTTACCTTTGCCCTTATCTTATTTTTTATTGTGTTGCCTCGGACCTTTTCTATCCTGATTTCTACTTCTGTAGAATTTGGCAATGTGACCGGATCTATTGCAATTGTAACAGACAATATTTATTTGCTTATTTGATTGATATCCTCTTGATCTGCATTGATTAGCCATATGTCTCATTCTATTGCATGCAAAGCATCTACCATTGAATGAATTGTTTATTTGCATATTTCTGCATTCATGAGATTTGTGACCATACCTTTTGCAGTTGAAACATTGTCTAGAGAAGGATGGATTAGTTTGATTCATTCTCCTTATGTACTGTGTGAGGCCTACCATTTCATTCCCTTATATTTGACTACTTTATTTTACTGTTGGTGACACATATTAGACTTATGGGACTGTTGATCCTGATTTGCAGGACTATTAGACCTTATGCTTTATGTGGATTTATTATGTTTAGCATGATTACGATGTGATTAGACCTTGATATTGATTCGCTGAGGATGTTAGACATATGGTTTATATTATGATGTTAATAGGATACTATTCATGTGATTTTAGTTAGAAATTTATTATGTGACTCTATCTTGTGATGGATTTTTTAAATACAAAATTTAGAATTTTAATTATAATATGATTCTTTGATGTTTATATGATCATGTGATGATGTGAGTGTATGTTTCACTTTGCTTCGGCTATTATATACATATGGGATTAACATTTTGTTTGAGTGCGCAAGTGTTTCTAACAAAGCCACGGATATTCGGATATCATCCCACACACTATGTTGTCTTCCCATGTAAGCCAATCTAGTTCCAAGAGGAACCAAGATCAACTATGTAATGTATGATGAATTTTTGTAATGTTGTTGTGTGATGTTAGTTGGGTTAGGTCTACCCCTTCTTTTATTTGATTTTTGATTGGTGTTGTAAGTTGTATTGTTATTTGAATTTTATTTTGAGTTTTAATTTTTGAGACCCCTTTTTATGTGTTTTTACTCAACCTATGGTGCTCAAAATGGGTTAAAATTGACCCTGGGTTGTACCCCTAGGGTCTAGGGGTCATTTGGACTTGTGTAACCTTAGGTAAACTCCCATTTGGTCACTTTAACTTCACCCTGAAGTAAAGTGACGAAAATGAAAGTTTGGGAGGGAGAGGTTGAGTGGGTCAAACACTCAACCTCTTCATTTCCTCTTTCCTAGGTTGGGGGAGTCTTCAAGACCCTCTAATTGTGGAGGACTCAACTCCAAGCCTCTCCCATAATTGGTGAGAGTACCTTGGGGTTGTGTGGGCTTTCTAAGGAGGAGATGATTGGGGCACATGTGGTATCCACTCCTTCTTTGACTCCACCTTTCTCTCCCACATATGTGAGAGAGAGCAAGTGGATGAGAGAAAGACTTGGTGGAATGGGTGGATGACATGTATCACCACCCCATTCCAAGAGTCTTGCAAGTAGTTGTGTGGAGGAGTGAGGAGGTGACATGTGTCACCTCCCCATTCCTCAAGGCTCATAAGAAGAGCCTATTTTAATCTCTCTTGAAGAGGGGGAGGGGGTTATTGAATCTTTTCCAATTTTTAAATTTTAGTTGCTTTTGGGAAAAAGTTAGAGGAAAAAGGTTGGAGACTAAACTTGGAGCAGGAGATAAAGGAGCTCTACTCAAATATCTTCTATTTGGGCTTTATAAGGTTGGTCTCAAGGAAATGCCTTTTCTTTACTTGTATGATGTTTGTGTGAGTTCCATCTTGTTTGCTTTTGTTTTGTGTTGTGGGAAAATTGGGTATGGGAGTTGTGAGAGCCTCTCCATTTAGAGAGAATGCTCAACATATGTAGGGTGGGGGAGGAGTGAACCTCCTTGGGGCCATATCCTTGGTTTTGTGGTATTTTAGCCTTGAGGGCAATATGTGCAAATGAGTATTTGTGAAATGCCTTGAGAGCCAAGAGGAAGTTATGTGAAAATTGTGGTTTTAAGTTTTGGCTTGAGGCCTTGAGGATTTTGGTTTAGAAATTTTTGGAGTGACACTCTTGAGTTCAGTGATATCCACTCCCCTACCCCATTAAACTCATCCTTGGTGAGTTTTGTTATGTGTAAGCCATGGGAGTCTATTGTTTTGGTGTTAGTGTGTTTGTTGTGATGTGGTGCGTGCTTCCCTTGTGTGAGGATGACCTCCTAGCTGGGGAGAGACTCATGAGTGAGTCTATGGTAGGGCGAAGAGTAGTTTGAGTGACTTCTTTCCCTTCTATGTGTTTATTGCAGGTTACTTGAAGCTGTGGAGTGTAGAAGAAAAAGAGACTTTTACTCTTGAGTTAGTCATTTTTGGCTCTTGAGAGAGCTATGGTCAAGTTTGGTCTATTTGTAGTTTGTTTGTTGTAAAGAGAGTGGGTTGTTTCTCTCTTGATTTGTAAAAGTAAAGGCCTACAAATTTTGAGTTGTATTTATCTTATTGTGATCTTGAAAATGAAATTTGGTGGTTGTTTCATGTTATGAAAATATGGAAGTGTTATAAAAGGGAGCAGCAATATTGTATGTGAAACTATATAATTGTTGTTAAAATAAGTTTTAATTTTGGCTCTCATTTACATATGTTTCAAGAAAATGCAAGAATAAGTTGCTGATGTTATCTAAAAGGATTATGAAAATGTAATTTAAAAAAATGGTTATTTGTTGTTTTAATTAAAAAAAAAAAGATATTTAATGCATTGTTTCATTTCAATTTTTTTTAATCTATATTGCTTACCTTTCTTTTAAAAATAATAATAATATATATATACTTGTTGTCCCTATGAAATTTGCATTGGTGTATTTGTTTATTAAAATGTAAATATATATATAGTTATGTATATATAAAATATTTACATCCTTTTATTATATTCTTTTTGTATTATTTAACTTACTGAAAAATTTAGTGTATGTGAAACCTGTGTATATTCCATTATATATATATATATATATGTTGAAACTGTGTTACGAAAAATAGATTGAAGCAGAGAATTAAAAAAAAAATGAAATCCATTTTGTTTTCCAACGGTTTTTTTTATTTATTGTTTGTTGTTTTATTGATTTGGGGGGGGGGGGGGGGGGGGGGGGTGGTTTGAACCCCCCACCAAATGCCACACTGTTAAGTTTTTTGTTTAATAAGAATGGAGTGTGGGTGGGGGGTTTTATTGATTTGGGGGGGGGGGGGGGGGGGGGGGGGTGGTTTGAACCCCCCACCAAATGCCACACTGTTAAGTTTTTTGTTTAATAAGAATGGAGTGTGGCGAGGGGGTCAAACCCCCACCCACACTCCACCGTAGTGGGGTGTGGGTGGGGGTTCGGCCCCCTCCCCACATTTCCACCGCCCCCAAATACTTATTTCCTTTCTTAAACAAACACAAACTCATATTTAATGTTATACTCAGTGACTGTCCTCTCAGCGGCATCATCCATATTAGCTGATCCTCCTCTGCCATTCAGCCTCTCCCTCCCCATAGCATTTTTTTTTAAACTCAAACAAAAAAATAGAACCCCAGTCTGCGACGGTGGCGGCGGCCGCTCCACCACGTGCTTTGTGATTTGGCCTCTGCCGTTTAAATCTACTGAAACCCTTGAACTCTTGCATATTTATATTTTTTTTTGTGTATACACTCTTTATTTATTTTAAAAATAAAAATAAAATAAAGAAACTCTCTAGTTTAAAACCAGAGACAAATAAATACCTGTATATATTTAAATGCTTATACACATTTCTGTTTAATTCAAAGTAAAATAAATGTGTATACCTCATGGGTATACCTCCGTGGCGGCCATGGATGCCCATTTCTAAACCTGCAATAAATTCAAAACGAGGTAGAGAGAAAATGAGAATTGGAGAGAAGAAAGAATGAGAAAACAAAGAAAAAAAGGCTAGGGTTACTTTCTTTTTTCCATAAGGAAATATTATTTTATTAAGGAGAGCTTTTAGGGCTCTTGTAGTTTTAAATTATAATTTATTAATTTCCCTCTCACTATGACTTTTTAGCTTTTTTATTAATTTATTTAATTTGTGTTGCTCTTGTTCTTATGGGTAAAAGGATAAAGTGTTTTATTTTCTTTAATATATAAGTGGGTTTTGATTTATTCAGTTTGGAAATCTTTTTTTATATTTTATTATTGTTTTTTTGATTTATTCTTGTTTTTCTTTCTTTTTCTTTTTCCTCTTTATTTTTTTAATATAACGAGGGAATAAGGGAAGAGATTTATGTGGTGTTTCTTTTATAGTTTAATTAAATAGTGTGAATTACTTTTCTTACATCCTATTAATTGGGTGATTTTTATATTTTGTTTTAAATTTATTTTAATTTTAATCTAGAGGGAATAAAGAAAGAGGGTGAAATTATTAAACCTAAGACCTTATCTTTTGGGAAATTATATTTTACTTTATTAGTAAATTTAATTGATGGGTCATCTTTATTAGTTGGGCTATATTAATTTGGGATTAATTAATTATTTAATTGTTTTAATTAATTTAACTTTATTTTACTTTATTAGTAAATTTAATTATTTTAGATTATTTTTATTAGTTAGTCTATATTATGATGGGATTAATTAATTATTTAATTGTTTGTTTAATTTAATTTTTGCTTAAATGGGGAGTTAATTTTATAACGTTATAACTGGATTTTAATTTAACCTTTGGTTAAATTCTTTTCTCTTTCCTCATAAACGTTGATGGGAAACCTATTTAAAATTTATAATTTGAACGCTAGTAAGGCATTATGCTGCCGGATTTTTTTCAAAAATTTGACCGAGTAATTTAAGTGGTTTATTTATGCATTTAGTTAACATTTAATCTTTGCCTTGAGAATACGTTTTAAATGCAATCGTAATTTTTTTTCTTAGTGTTAGGGTTTGGATTTTGGCACATGTTGAAATCTTGCCACTTCACCTAGGAAACTTAGGGTTGATGTCGATTCTGATTCTAACCCTAACGGTGATGCTCCTCACGTCGCCTAACCCCCTAGTCAGTTTTCATCATGTAAGGGAATGCGCATGTAATCGCATTACCCCGCATTTGATTGACATGTTTACGCTTTATGCTTATTGCCACCAAGCACGTTGATGCGTGCAAGGGGGTTTCTAGAGATGCATAATTTTTTTTTGATATTTCGTATCATGACCACATGACCAATGTGGACATGACACGTGTGTTGGGTGTCGTGCCCGCATGGGAAATGTGGGCATGACATTTGGTATTGGAGCCAGGTTTTAAACACTGGGCTTGTTTGGACACGTTACTTTTTCCATAATTTTGATTAATTAGTGCCTACCTTGTTCTTGTAGGATGCCTCCCTGACGAGTTCAGTGAGCACGTTCACACCACACTGTGTCTGTCGAGGTGCACAGTGATTCTTCAGCCGAGGGTCAGGCACCACTGACACCACAAGTCCTACCTATACCTGATATTGGACCACAGATACTTCAAGCACTACATGCAGTGTTAGATAGGCTACCACCGGCTGCAGATGCGCCACGCATTGAGCCACGTGCTGAGCCCCACGTTGATCCGCGAGAGGAGCCACAAGTAGAGTCACGTGTGAAGCCCCACGTCGAGCCGCGAGAGGCCCCACGTGTGGAGCCGTATGTTGAGATACCAGATACGATGACAGAGGAGGTTGGATTAGCCTATAGGGTCCGTAGGAGGAGCCCTCCATGTCATGATAGGCGTGAGGAGATAGTGCGAGTGGAGCAGATCTTTCACAGGACATATGGTTATTATGCAGATGATCCCATTAGAGGGCACAGAGACCGAGGAGACCCCATCAAGGATTTGTTGAGGTTGAATCCTCCTACTTTCACCGAGACTATAGAGGGAGCCAAAGCTGAGGCTTAGCTCATTAGTCTAGTTAGATGCTTCACGTTGCATCCTTACAAGGGCAACACGAAGGCACATGTGGTAGTCCACCTATGGCGAGATGCAACAGCTACTTGGTGGTGCACAGAGGAGTGCAAGTGCTATCTATCATTAGACACACTCACTTGGGAGACTTTCATTGAGTGCTTTAATGCGCGGTATTTATCTGATCACTACAAACAATGTGTCATGCCCGTATTTCCCATGCGGTCATGACACACAACACATGTGTCATGTCCACATTTGCCATGTGGTCATGACATGAATTACGAAAAAAAATTTCAACCTATCCCTAGGATCCCCCTCGTACGCATCTGTGTGCTCGGTGGCAATACGCCTAAGACATAAACATGTCAACATAACCGCTAAGGTGATGGTCGTCTAGGGGGTATGCGACACGTAGTGTGTCACTTCTAGGGTTAGACCGATTTAAATCTAAACCCCTAGTTTCCTAGGTGAAGATGATTACAACATCGAATCCTAACTTAATTTAGATCGAAAAGTGATTTAAGTAAAACAATGGGAAGATGGTGGGTGATTAAAGTAGAATGATGGATTAAAATTAAATAAAACAAAGCATAAAATAAACCCTAGGAATCTAGTAAAATTCTGGCAGCATAACGCGTTTTCGATAAACGCAAATTAAAATTTAAAAATAAATCACCCTTAGGGAATTAAGTCAAAATTAATAATAAAATTAAATCAAACTAAAGAATAAATTCAAAACGATTTAAAATAAATTAATAAAATAAAGTTAAATGACAAGGCGTCAAAAAGTCCAAGGAGAAAATTGAGTTTGTCATTAAATACAATTTGGCAATTATATTTAATAACTAACTCAAAATTTAATAGAGGGAGGAGGAGAGTTTAAATAACTCTCCTCGTAAAATAAGAATAAAATAGATGAAATTGAAAGGATAAAATTCTATTAAAATAAATTCATTGTCCCCATTTTAAATAACTCTATAAACAAGGAAAAGAGAAAAAAATACCCTTACTCAAAAATTAAATTCAAAACACAAGACAAAAATTAAATTGCCCAAAATCAACCCATTCTAATCTAGAATCCAATAAATAAAAAAAAACAAATATACCAAGAGTTAAAATTAAATAATAAAAGAAAATGAGGTTCAAAATAAAGAATAAAATAGCAACCCCACAAAATAAAATCCTCCCAATAAAAAAATATCCTCTCCTAAACAAAATAAGAAAAAGCCCTAGTTTGAAAATAACACTAAGTTTTCAAATGTACAACCCTATTTTTATTTTCTAAGTTTGCTCTCCTCTCCTTGCCCTAATCTCATATCTTATTTTCTCTTCTCTATTGTTTTGTTTTCCCTTATGTGCAGGTTTAGGGTTTGATAACCAAAGGTGGAGGCCATGGAAAAGGGTATGTTGCCTCAACCTCCGAAGGTATCCATGACCAAAAGGTTGGGCAAAAAGTACATTATTATTGTATGTATCTATTTTTTTTTTGAAAGGTTGATTTATAAAATGAAAAGAAAGGATGGTTCATTCGCAGGAGGGTCGGGCAAGAGGAGGCCGACGGTGAAGGGCACAACAAGGTGGAGGGCAGCACCCAACTGAGGAAGGGGTGGAGGAGTCTAGGGCGGCGGCGGTGCTATCTAAAGGGGTAGCGGGGTAAGGAGGTGTGGACAGCCGCGAAGGGTGGTGCAACCGGTGGAGGTTTGGAGTAATGGTGGGTGCGGTCTAGGCGGCGAAGCTAGCACAGTGGGGAGTGTGGGGGTTAGAGGGGGGTGTTGGGGTGTGGTGGAGGCACCGCCTCCCCCACACCCCCTTATCTTATGGATAAACAAGGGACTGTGGGCAGTGCCCACAATCCCTTCCTTAAATTTTTTTTTTATATATATTTAAACTACTAACTAAAATACAGTCCGTCCTCCTTAAATTCCATTCTCAGCATTTGTTCATAATTGTTTTCGGATCTATCAGCATCTAATATATATATATATATATATGTATATATATGTATATACACTATTATCAAGAGTTAATACAGTTTATTTAAAATACCCAGAATAAGTATATGCACCAATACGTGTATATATATATATATATATATATATATATTTATTTATTTATTTATTGCAATGGTCATTAAGTTTCCTGAAATCTATTTCTAATTTTTTGTATACATACACAACAAAATAAAATAAAAGAATGAACTGAGTAGAACTGAGTATATATTTTTTTTGATATTTAATTCATTGAATTAAACAAATGCCATAGCATTAACTTTTCTTTTGAAAACTATATGAACAGAATATATATAAATATACTTTTTTTTGTTTCCCCTTTTTTTTTGCAACATTAAAACAGAAACTATGATATTTGTATAAATTTCTAACAGTTCTCTCCTCTTAACAGCAACCAGTATTTTAATTTCATAACAACTTCTTTTCTCTTCCAAACAACAGCTAATAAAATATCCTTCAAGTAATATACAAATAACTATTCTAAACTTTCTCTTGTTTGGCAGTATTAGTATTTAGTGAATAACACTCTTATTCTCCTTTTTTTTAAAAGCATTAATCATACAGAGGATGCATTTAATTTCTTTCATCCACAACAAGATCTAAAACAACAACATTAAAACACATGCATACTTTTTTTTTTGTTTGGAAACAAATAGTGACAGCAAATATAAATGCAACTTCTCATATATTTCACAAATTTCATAGCTCCACAAAATTAGTAAGTGAACAACACTACATAAAATAACTGAATGTTTGTATTTCAATAACTAACACAACCAACTCCAAGGCAAGGAAAAATTTAACAAATCTTTACATTAAGGCCACCATGGCCATGGCTCAAATAGCCAAGAAAATACAACTAGAAACACACAAAGAGGAGCTCTTATCCACTTCATTCCTTTACTCAAACTTGCAAATAAACACAACAACAAGAACAACAAAACCAGCCACTACAAAAGCTCTCCTCCCTACCGTAGACCCGCAAGTGGGTCACCCCCGAGATAGAGAGGTAGGGATTCACACAGGTGAAGAACATTCCACAACAAAATCAATCACAACAACACAAAAACAACCCATAAGTTTAACACAAAACTCAACTCATAAAAATGAGTTTTATAAGGGTAGGGAATGGACCCCTCAACTTCAAAGGGCTCCCAAATGATAAAATATCCAGCTCATGGCCTCAAGCTAAACAAAATCTCCAAAAAAAACACCACTCTCCACAAAGATCACAACTCCATGGCACTCTTGCCATTCAATAATCTCCTCCACAAATGAAAGCCCTCAAGGCATAAATACATAATGTGGGAGAGACCTCAAGGAGGTTCCTTTCCCCTACCCAAACAAGTTGAGCATTACCTCCATTGGAGGTGCTCTCACCATACTCCCATCCCAACAAAATAATGCAAAACAACAAAACAACCAAAAACTAAAACACAATACATTAAATAGCAAGGGTGAGAAAACAAGTTTAAGAGGCTTACCTTCAAAGCCCTATAATGGAGGCACGTTTGGTGAAGAGCTCCAAGCCTTCCCAAGCCTTCCAATCCTTTAAGAAAATCCTCTAACTCTCCCAAACTCCTCCAAAAATAGTAAGAAAATTAAAATTGCAAGAACCCCACACTCCTCCACAAGAGGAGATAATATAGGCCAACAATTTGGCCTTGAGGAATGAGAAGGTGACACTTGTCACCTTCTCCTTCCTCCTCCCATGCCACTTGCAAGGGAGAGGATGTGTGAGGATGACAAGTGTCATCCTCCCATTCCCTCTCAAACCTCACCTTATCCACTTGTGCTCTAACACATGTGTGAGAGGACAAGTGGTGAGGTGGCAATCCCACTCACACCTTCAAGAGGATAAGGGATGCCATATGGCATCCTCTTATTCTCTCAAGGAGCCATCTTCCTCCAAGATGCTCTCACACATGTGTGAGAGTCTTGGGGGAAGCTCCCACACATTTGGGAGTCTTGGAGACCTCCCAAGTCTTCCTTGGGAAAGGGTTCCCAAACATTGGGAAGGGAGATGAGTCTTTCCCAAAGCATGCCTCATCTCCCACCTTCCCTTATTTCAAATTTTCGTCACTTTTACTAAAGCATAGTTTAGAGTGACTACAAGTGAGTCAAAACTAAGGTTAGATAGTCCAAGTTGACCCTAGACTCATGGGTAACCACCTAGGGTAACTTTTGGGACTCTAGGGTTCATAAAGGGGGTTAAAAATCCACATTTAAATGGCCTCAACAAAATAAAATAAATACCAAGTGGTGTAAATCAAGAAAAATTTATACAACACTTATTATTAGTCAATTTAAACAAAAAGGGTACTAAGGCCAAAATAATGAAATTAAATCAAGCACTTAAATCAACATTCAAATTCCAACGTGATCCTTATCCCTCTTGGGAATGGATCAGTTTTACAAGGGATAACATAGTGTGAATCCTACCTCCAATTTCCCATGGCTAGGGAATGTAAAACTTGCACATCTCGATCAAGTGTCAATCATGTCATGAAAATTCATAGCCGAAGCAACTGGAATTAAATTCACGCAATTGAGTACAACAATAATCACCAATACATAATTTCTAAATTAAACTGCATTTTTCAATCTCATGTCAAATAGTCCACATCCCATAAGTAACTAAAATCTCATCACAAAACATCATCACATATATCTAATCAATGTCCTATCATAATCAGGAGATAAAAATCAAGTTTGCATAATGAAACATAGTCAATAAAAGTCTGATAATGTCATCAACTAAAATGCATAGCGATCAAAATAAGGGAGATAAAATAATCGGCCTCACATCCTCCCCCCTAAGACTAAACTTCCTCCTGGAAGTCATTAAAAAGGTGAGGATAGAGTGCCCTCAAACTAGCTGCATCCTCCCAAGTCGCTGTGACCTCATCATAACAATCCCACTGGACCCTAACCCAGTCCAGCTCTCAACCTCAAAGGCCCAGTGTCTGATGAGCCAATATGCAAATTGGCTCTAAAGCCAATTGCTCGTCCGCCTCTACCTGTAAAGCACTCCAGTCCAGCACGTGAGATAAATTAGATATATATTGCCTCAAAATAGAAATATGAAAGACATCGTGGATACGTGACAGGCTAGGTGGCAACGCTAGACGATAGGCAACTGGTCCTATCTGCTCTAAAATCTTGAAGGGTCCTACAAACCGTGGTGTGAGTTTAGAGCCCTTTCCATAACGGATTGGTCTCTTATGTGGCTGCACTCTAAGGAATACCTTGTCACCCACTGAGAAGCTCCGATCAATCCTCTTAGCATCGACATACTTCTTCTGCCTGTCCTGTGCCTCCTGTAACCTCTGTCTAATCAGTGTGACCTGCTGCTCCATATCCTAAACTAGCTCTGGACCAATGGCAACTTTGTCCTCTATCTAATCCCAACTCAATGGTGTCCTGCATGGTCTGTCGTATAAAGCCTGAAAGGGAGGCATACCTAATGAGCTGTGATGCCCATTATTGTAGGCAAACTCAACCAAATACAGATACTCCTCCCATCTAGACTGATGGTCCATAACATACATCCGAAGCATGTCCTCCAACACCTGATTCACCCGCTCTGTCTGCGCATCTATCTCGGGATGATAAGCAGAGCTAAAGTTGAGCTGTGTGCCCAACGCCTGCTGCAAGGCTCTCCAGAATGCTGAAGTGAATACAAAATCTCTGTCTGAAATAATGTGGTGAGGTACTCCATGTAATCTCACAATATCGTCTAAGAATACTCTCGCCACTATTGGAGCATTGTATGTCATGCGTACAGGTGAGAAATGCGCTACCTTGATCAACTTGTCAACTGTCACCATGATGGCATCATGGCGACGCGAAGACATGGGAAGACCAACAATAAAATCTATGGAAATGGTGTCCCATTTCCACTCAGGTATATCATGTGGGTATAGAAGACCCAGTGGATGTTGATGCTCGGCCTTGACCCTCTGGCACTCAAGGCATCAAGCAACAAACTCTGCTATATCTCGTCTCATACCTGCCCAATGGTACAGCTATCGTAGATCGGCATGCATCTTCTTCACCCCCGGATGTGCCACATATGGTGCTCTGTGAGCCTCTGATAACACTACAGTACGTAGGTCACCTGCGCGGGGTACATAGATGCGCTGTCGATGACGAAGTAAACCATCTGCCTCAAGTGAATACCCTGCAAACTTGCCCACAAGGGCCCTCTGTGAACTGATCTCCTACTGCACCTCAAGAAACCACTCATCCTCTGGCAGATGCTGAATAATACGTCCTCTCAAGTCCACACTCAGAGTCAAGGTCAAGAGCTCATGGCGCCTCTAACTCAATGCATCAGAAACCACGTTCTCCTTCCCTTTGATGTAGTGGACATCAAAGTCATACTCGTAGAGGAACTCCATCCAACACCGTTGACGGGCATTCAAATTTGGCTATGTAAAGATGTACTGAAGGCCATGATGATCAGAATGGAGCTCAAAGTGACGACCCAACGAGAAATGTCTCCAACGAACTAGAGCATGAACTACTGCCGCTAACTCCAAGTCATGCGTAGGGTAGTTCAGCTCATAGGTCTTGAGCTTTCGTGACTCATACACGATCGCTCTACCACCCTGCATAAGTACGGCTCCCAATCCCTCAAGTGATGCATCTGTGCAAATCATAAAATCTGCTGCAGGATCAAGAACCGCTAGAATAGGAGCACTGGTAAGTCACTCCTTGAGGACCCCGAAGGCCCTCTCACACTGCTCAATCCATAGAAAGCTCTTCCCTTTCCTCTGAAGGGAAGTGATGGGGTGCACAATCTGAGAAAAGCCCTCAACAAAGTGACAGTAATAACCAGCTAACCCCATAAAAATCCTGACCTTTGTCACACTAGTGGGTGCTGGCCAATCCCTGATAGCCCTGATCTTTGATGGATCTACTGAGATTCCATCGCCAGATAGGATATGCCCCAGATACTGAACCTCTATCCTGAAAAATGCACACTTCACCAAGTTCCCGTAAAGATTCTTCTCTCGCAAACACTGTAGAACCTGATGAAGGTGCTCCGCATGCTCCTCCTCAGTCTGTGAATAGATCAAAATGTCATCGAGGAAAATGATCATGAACAGATCTAGATAGGTACAGAACACCCCATTCATGAGACTCATGAACACTGTAGGGGTGTTCGTCAAGCCGAAGGAAACCACTGTGAACTCATAGTGGCCATAACAAGTCTTGAAGGCGGTCTTATGGATATCTGCCTCTGTGATATGTAGCTGATGATACCTGGACTTCAGGTCTATCTTAGAGAACACCCTGGCTCCTTGCATCTGATAAAAAAGATCGTCAATCCTAGGCAGAGGATAACGGTTCTTCACCGTCACCTTATTCAACTGCCTGTAGTCCATGCACAAATGAAGAGACCCATCCTTCTTCTTCATGAAGATGACAGGAGCGCCCCAAGGTGAAATGCTTGGTCGGATGTGCCCCTTCTCGAGCAAGTCCTCCAACTGTAACTTGAGCTCTGTGAGCTCATGTGTGGTCATCCTGTAGGGTGCACGAGACACTGGCTCAGCACCCGACACTAAGTCTATGTGAAAGTCTACCTCACGTTGGGGTGGCATCCCCAGTAACTCTACTAGAAACACATCGACAAACTCTCTAAGGATGGGATGATCATCCAAGGATGCCTCTCGCTCGTCATCTAATCTGTCGCTCACTGTGATGGTGAACATCTGACATCCCTTCCGCATGCAACATTTAAGCTGTTGAGCGGATATCATACATATTGCTGTGGGCTTCTGCATGCCCACTATCTCAATTGATGTACCGTGGTCGTCTAAACAGCTGATCGCCTTTCGGCGACAATCTAGCTTGGCTCGATGAGCCGCAATCCAATCCATGCCCAACACCGCATCATAAGATCCTAATGTCATGACTCTAAGGTCACATACTGTGGTAAAGGGTCCCAAAGCAATCTCACAGTCATGGACTAAGGTATCTACTATCATCTTGGCCCCTGAGGCCAACTCGACTACCCACCTATCACCCTGCCTAGAGGCCACCAGCCTGCAATGCTCCACTAACGATGGAGATATGAATGAATCAATAGCACCAGAATCAAAGAGAATAGAAATGGGGTTACCCCAAATCATACCTGATGTCTCAATCACTGATGCCTAAAAATCAACCTGGCGGTTATCAACCACCGCGAACATACGATGGGATCTACCCACATCACCAACAGTCTACTCGGATCCTCCTGCATGAGGCTGTCCCCTGCTATAAAACCCTATGGACACTCTTTGGCTAGGTGTCCAGCACCACCACAAACATAACAAGGGCCCCTAGCCTGTACCTGTCCAGTCTGAGTCCTACTCGACTGCTGCTACCCTGATCTACCAGTAGACCCCTGCGAGCCCCTATAAGATTGCTGCGACCTCGCGGGTCCCACAGGTGGTCCCTGCTGCCTCTGATCTCTGTGTGGCCCTACTACTACCAACCTCTATTATGTCCCCCATGTGACCTCTACTGTGTCCTAGCTCTCTGCTGCTTCTATGGCTGCTACTGCCGTGGGGGCCTAGGAGGTAAGGGTGCGGAACTGAATCCTCCTCTATGAGGTGGCTGTGATGGTCTACGAAAACTTTGCTGATGCTGCTGCTATCCCCGATCCTGAAACTGAGGGTGTGAACCCTGCCCTCGTCCCTGAATCTCCTTAGCGATGTATGCCTTCTTAGTAGCATCACTCAAAGTCTGGGGGTCTGCCATCCGAACAGGCCCTACTATACTGTGGTTCAGTCCTCTGATAAACTTATGCACAGGAGTTTCTCGTCATAGAGATACTCTGCATATCTGGATAACTCTGTAAACCTACCCTCATACTGTGCCACTATAAGTCCTCTTTGCTGGAGGTCATGGAACTCGTCTATACGATGCTTCCTGTAATGATCTGATAGGTATTGCGTATTGAAGCACTCAATGAAGGTCTCCCATGTGAGAGTGTCTAAAGAAAGGTGACGCTTGCACTCTTCAGTGCGCCACCAGGTAGCTGCTACATCTCGCAACAAGTGTACTGCCACACAGGCCTTCGTGTTTCCCTCTTAAGGATGCAACGCGAAGCATCTGTCTAAGTTGATAAGCCAGGCCTCTGCCTCAGCTCCCTCTATGGTCCCAACGAATGTAGGAGGGTTCAACCTCAATATATCCCTAATGGGGTCTCCTCTGTCTCAAGGCCTCCTGATAGGCTCATCTGTATAGTAGTCATAAGGCTTGTGACCAAAGTGCTCTACTCGAACTACCTCGTCATGTCTAGCATGATGTGAAGGGCTCTTGCTATAGGCCCTGTCAGCCGAACCAACCTCCTCTGTCTCTGGCAACTTGACATAAGGCTCCACACGTGGTGCCTCTTGTGGCTCTACACGGGGCTCCACACGTGGCTCGACACAGGACTCAGCTCGTGGCTCCATGCGTGGCTCCTCTCATGGATCCTCGCGAGGCTCCTCTCGCGAATCCTCATGAGGCTCGACACATGGCTCTACGCGCGGCTCAACTACAGCCGGTGGAAGCCTATCTAAAATTGCCTGTAAGGCCTGTAATATCTGCGGCCCAATATCTGGTAGGGCCGGTGGTGCCTACGGTACTTGTGGAACTGGCTGTGCCTGTACCTTAGCTGAAGAGTCAGTGTGAACCTCAGGGGATGGAGTGCGGCGAGACTGTACTTGCGGAACTCGTCGGGGAGGCATCCTACAAAATGAGGTAAACACAAATCAGTCAAAGTTACAGAAATAATAATGTGCCCAAACAAGCCCAGTGTTTAAACTACAGCTCTAATACCAAATGTCATGCTCGCATTTCCCATGCGGTCACGACACACAACACACGTGTCATGTCCACATTTACCATGTGGTCATGACATGAATTACGAAAAAAATTTCAACCTATCCCTAAGAACCCCCTCGCATGCATCTGTGTGCTCGGTGGCAATACGCCTAAGGCGTAAACATGTCAACATAACCGCTAAGGTGATGGCTGTCTAGGGGGTATGTGACACGTAGTGTGTCGCTTCTAGGGTTAGACCGATTTAAATATGAACCCCTAGTTTCCTAGGTGAAGATGATTACAACATCGAATCCTAACTTAACTCAGATCAAAAAGTGATTTAAGTAAAACAATGGGAAGATGGCGCGTGATTAAAGTGGAATGATGGATTAAAATTAAATAAAACAAAGCATAAAATCAACCCTAAGAATCTAGCAAAATTTTGGCAGCATAACGTGTTTTCGATAAACGCAAATTAAAATTTAAAAATAAATCACCCTTAGGGAATTAAGTCAAAATTAATAATAAAATTAAATCAAACTAAAGAATAAATTCAAAACGATTTAAAATAAATTAATAAAATAAAGTTAAATGACAAGGCGTCAAAAAGTCCAAGGAGAAAATTGAGTTTGTCATTAAATACAATTTGGCAATTATATTTAATAACTAACTCAAAATTTAATAGAGGGAGGAGGAGAGTTTAAATAACTCTCCTCGTAAAATAAGAATAAAATAGATGAAATTGAAAGGATAAAATTCCGTCAAAATAAATTCATTGTCCCCATTTTAAATAACTCTATAAACAAGGAAAAGAGAAAAAAAAATACCCTTACTCAAAAATTAATTTCAAAACACAAGACAAAAATCAAATTGCCCAAAATCAACCCATTCCAATCTAGAATCCAATAAATAAAAAAAACAAATATACCAAGAGTTAAAATTAAACAATAAAAGAAAATGAGGTTCAAAATAAAGAATAAAATAAAAACCCCACAAAATAAAATCCTCCCAATAAAAAAATATCCTCTCCTAAACAAAATAAGAAAAAGCCCTAGTTTGAAAATAACACTAAGTTTTCAAATGTACAACCCTATTTTTATTTTCTAAGTTTGCTCTCCTCTGCTTGCCCTAATCTCATATCTTATTTTCTCTTCTCTGTTGTTTTGTTTTCCCTTATGTGCAGGTTTAGGGTTTGATAACCAGAGGTGGAGGCCATGGAAAAGGGTATGCTGCCTCAACCTCCAAAGGTATCCACGACCAAAAGGTTGGGAAAAAAGTACATTATTGTTGTATCTTTTTTTTTTTGGAGAAAGGTTGATTTATAAAATGAAAAGAAAGGATGGTTCATTTGCAGGAGGGTCGTGCAAGAGAGGCCGATGGTGAAGGGCGCAACAAGGTGGAGGGTGGTGCCCAACTGAGGAAGGGGTGGAGGAGTCCAGGGCGGCGGTGGCGCTGTCTAAAGGGGTAGCGGGGTAAGGAGGTGTGGACGGCCGCGAAGGGTGGCGCAACCAGCTAAGGTTTGGAGTAATGGTGGGTGCGGTCTAGGCGGCGAAGCTAGCACAGTGGGGAGTGTGGGGGTTAGAGGGGGGTGTTGGGGTGTGGGGGAGGCGGTGCCTCCACCCACACCCCCTTATCTTATGGATAAAGAAGGGACTGTGAGCAGTGCCCACAATCCGTTCCTTAATTTTTTGTTTTTTATATATTTAAACTGCTAACTAAAATACAGTCTGTCCTCCTTAAATTCCATTCCCGACATTTGTTAATAATTGTTTTTGGATCTATCAGCATCTAATATATATATATATACACACTATTATCAAGAGTTAATACAGTTTATTTAAAATACCCATAATAAGTATATGCACCAATACGTATATATATATATATATATATATATATATATATATATATATATATATATATATATATATAATTTATATAAGTATATATATATATATATATTGTGCAATGGTCATTAAGTTTCCTGAAATCTATTTCTAATTTTCTGTATACATACACAACAAAATAAAATAAAAGAATGAACTGAGTAGAACTGATTATATATTTCTTTTGACATTTAATTCACTGAATCAAACAAATGCCTTAGCATTAACTTTTCTTTTGAAAACTATATGAACAAAATATATATAAATATACTTTTTTTTGTTTCCCCCTTTTTTTTTTGCAATATTAAAACAGAAACTATGATATTCGTATAAATTTCTAACAGTTCTCTTCTCTTAACAGCAACCAATATTTTAATTTCATAACAACTTCTTTTCTCTTCCAAACAACAGCTAATAAAATATTCTTCAAGTAATATACAGATAACTATTCTAAACTTTCTCTTGTTTGGCAGTATTAGTATTTAGTGAATAACACTCTTATTCTCCTTTTTTTTTTAAAGCATTAATCATACAGAGGATGTATTTATATTCTTTCATTCACAACAAGATCTAAAACAGCAACATTAAAACACATGCATACTTCTTTTTTTTCGTTTGGAAACAAATAGTGACAACAAATATAAATGTAACTTCTCATATATTTCACAAATTTCATAGCTCCACAAAATTAGTAAGTCAACAACACTACATAAAAGAACTGAATGTTTGCATTCCAATAACTAACACAGCCAACTCCAAGGCAAGGAAAAATTTAACAAATCTTTACATTAAGGCCACCATTGTCATGGCTCAAACAACCAAGAAAATACAACTAGAAACACACAAAGAGGAGCTCTCATCCACTTCATTCCTTCACTCAAACCTGCAAATAAAAACAACAACAAGAACAACAAAACTAACAACTACGAAAGCTCTCCTCCCTACCATAGACCCGCAAGTGGGTCACCCCCGAGATAGAGAGGTAGGGATTCACACAGGTGAAGAACATTCCACAACAAAATCAATCACAACAACACGAAAACAACCTATAAGTTTAACACAAAACTCAACTCATAAAAATAAGTTTTAGAAGGGTAGGGAATGGACCCCTTAACTTCAAAGGGCTCCCAAATGATAAAATATCCAGCTCATGGCCTCAAGCCAAACAAAATCTCCAAAAAAAATACCACTCTTCACAAAGATCACAAGTAAACTCCATGGCACTCTTGCCATTCAATAATCTCCTCCACAAATAAAATCCCTCAAGGCATAAATACATAATGTGGGAGAGACCTCAAGGAGGTTCTTTTCCCCTACCCAAACAAGTTGAGCATTACCTCCATTGGAGGTGATCTCACCATACTCCCATCCCAACAAAACAATGCAAAACAACAAAACAACGAAAAACTAAAACACTACATTAAATAGCAAGGGTGAGAAAACAAGTTTAAGAGGCTTACCTTCAAAGCCCTATAATGGAGGCACGTTTGGTGAAGAGCTCCAAGCCTTCCCAAGCCTTCCAATCCTTCAAGAAAATCCTCTGACTCTCCCAAACTCCTCCAAAAATAGCAAGAAAATTAAATATACAAGAACCCCACACTCCTCCATAAGAGGAGATAATATAGGCCAACAATTTGGCCTTGAGGAATGAGAAGGTGACACTTGTCACCTTCTCCTTCCTCCTCCCATGCCACTTGCAAGGGAGAGGATGTGTGAGGATGACAAGTGTCATCCTCCCATTCCCTCTCAAACCTCACCTTATCCACTTGTGCTCTCACATGTGTGAGAGGACAAGTGGTGAGGTGGCAATCCCACTCACACCTTCAAGAGGATAAGGGATGCCACATGGCATCCTCTTATTCTCTCAAGGAGCCATCTTCCTCCAAGATGCTCTCACACGTGTGTGAGAGTCTTGGGGGAAGCTCCCACACACTTGGGAGTCTTGGAGACCTCCCAAGTCTTCCTCGGGAAAGGGTTCCCAAACATTGGGAAGGGAGATGAGTCTTTCCCAAGGCATGACTCATCTCCCACCTTCCCTTATTTCAAATTTTTGTCACTTTTACTAAGCCATAGTTTAGAGTGACTACAAGTGAGTCATAACTAGGGTTAGATAGTCCAAGTTGACCCTAGACTCATGGGTAACCACCTAGGGTAACTTTTGGGACTCTAGGGTTCATAAAGGGGGTTAAAAATCTACATTTAAATGGCCTCAACAAAATAAAATAAATACCAAGTGGTGTAAATCAAGAAAAAATTATACAACACTTATTATTAGTCAATTTAAACAAAAAGGGTACTAAGGCCAAAATAATAAAATTAAATCAAGCACTTAAATCAACATTCAAATTCCAACATGATCCTTATCCCTCTTGGGAATGGATCAGT
This sequence comes from Cunninghamia lanceolata, assembly GCA_027924645.1. Taxonomy (NCBI): domain Eukaryota; kingdom Viridiplantae; phylum Streptophyta; class Pinopsida; order Cupressales; family Cupressaceae; genus Cunninghamia; species Cunninghamia lanceolata. The sequence goes on along the minus strand of BSBN01000677.1, from coordinate 7,044,935 downwards.
TTTACAGGGGATAACATAGTGTGAATCCTACCTCTAATTTCTCGTGGCTAGGGAATGTAAAACCTGCACATCTCGATCAAGTGTCAATCATGTCATGAAAATTCATAGCCGAAGCAACTGGAATTAAATTCACGCAATTGAGTACAACAATAATCATCAATACATAATTTCTAAATTAAACTACATTTTTCAATCTCATGTCAAATAGTCCACATCCCATAAGTAACTAAAATCTCATCACAAAACATCATCACATATATATCTCATATGTCGAATCATAATATAGCACCAAATCTGATCAAATCGAATCACATATATCTAATCAATGTCCTATCATAATCAGGAGATAAAAATCAAGTCTGCATAATGAAACATAGTCGATAAAAGTCTGATAATGTCATCAACTAAAATGCATATCGACCAAAATAAGGGAGGTAAAATAATCGGCCTGACAACGTCACATAGACGAGTTTCACGACCTTCAATAGAGAGGGCTTACTGTTGCTCACTATGAGGTCAGATTCACTGAGTTGTCTCGATATGAAGAGTATCTCCACGATGAGAAACTCTTAGTGCATAATTTTATTAGAGGATTGAACCATAGCATAGCAGGGCCTGTACGCATGGCAGACCCCCAGACATTGAGTGATGCTGCCGAGAAGGCATACATAGCTGAGGAGATATAGGGACGATGGCAGGGTTCATGCCCCCAGTTTTAGGATCGTGGGCAGCAGCAATATCAACAGACTTACTGTAGACCACCACTACCACCATAGAGAAGAGTATTTAGTTCTCCATCATTACCTCCTAGACCTTAACAATAGAATCAACAGAGGTCTAGACCCCAAGAAAGGGCACAGGGAGGGTAGAATTGAGGCTGGCAGCAACAGGGCCCGCGTAGAGATTAGAGGTAGCAGGGACCACCTGCAGGGTCTGCGAGGTCACAACAGTCGTACAGGAGTTCACAAGGGTCCACAGGTAGATCTGGACAGCAGCAATTAGGTAGGACTCAGATTGGACAAGTACAGGCTCAGGGCCCATGCTATGTGTGTGGTGGAGCAGGTCATCTAGCCAGAGAATGCCCACAGGGCTTTACGACAGGGGGACAACCCCGTTCAGGAGGGTCAGAGCAGATGGTAGGAGATGTGGGTAAGTCCCACCACATGTTCGTAACAGTTGATAACTGCTAGGCTGATTTTTAGGCATCAGTAATTGAGATATCAAGTATGATCGGGGGTGCCCCCATTTCTATTCTCTTTGACTATAGAGCTACTGATTCCTTTCTATCTACATCGTTAGTGGAGCATTGCAGGCTGGTGGCTTCTAGGCAGGACTTTAGGTGGGAGGTTGAGTTGGCCACTGTGGCCAGGATGTCAGTGGATGCCTTGGTTTAGGATTGTGAGATCTCCTTGGGGTCCTTCACTACATCTTGTGACCTTAGAGTTATGCCATTAGGATCCTACAATGTGGTTTTGGGTATGGATTGGCTTGCGGCTCATAGAGCCAAGCTAGATTGTCACCGAAAGGCGATTCACTTCTTAGACGATCATGGTGCATCAGTTGAGATAGTGGGCATTCAGAAGCCCACAACAATTCGTATGATATCCGCTCAGCAGCTTAAGCGCTGCATGCAGAAGGGATGCCAGATGTTTGCTATCACAATTAGTGACAGAACAGAGGATGAGCCTAAGGCATCATTGGATGATCATCCCATCTTGAGAGAGTTTACTGACGTGTTTCCTACAAAGTTACCAGGGATGCCACCCTATCATGATGTAGACTTTCATATTAATTTAGTGCCAGGTGCCGAGCCAGTGTCTCGTGCACCCTACCGAATGACCACTCATGAGCTTATAGAGCTCAAGTTGCAGCTTGAGGACTTGCTTGAGAAGGGGCACATCTGACCGAGTGTTTCACCTTGGGGCGTTCCGGTCATCTTCGTGAAGAAGAAGGATGGGTCTCTTTGCTTGTGCATGGACTATAGGCAGCTTAATAAGGTGACAGTGAAGAACCATTATCCTCTGCCTAGGATTGATGATCTCTTCGACTAGATGCAGGGAGCCAGGGTGTTCTCTCAGATTGACCTAAAGTTTTGTTACCATCAATTGCGTATCATAGAGGCGAATATTCATAAGACCGCTTTCCGAACTAGATACGGCCACTATGAGTTCATTGTGGTCCCCTTCGATTTGACGAATGCCCCTGCAGTGTTCATGAGTCTCATGAAAGGGGTGTTCCGTACCTACTTGGATCGATTCATGATTATTTTTCTTGATGACATATTGATCTATTTGCAGACTAAGGAGGAGCATGAGGAGCACCTACATCAGGTATTGCAGTGCTTGAGAGAGCAGCAACTTTATAGAAACTTGGCAAAGTGTGCCTTTTATAGGACAGAGGTACATTACTTGGGGCACATCCTATCAGGCGATGGCATCTCTATAGATCCATCAAAGATCAGAGCTATCAGAGATTGGCCAGCACCCACCAGTGTGACAGAGGTCAGGAGTTTCATGGGATTAGCTAGTTACTACCGCAGATTCGTAGAGGGCTTTTCCAGGATAACACACCCCATCACTTCCCTACAACAGAAAGGGAAGAGTTTCACTTGGACTGAGTAGTGCAAGAGGGCCTTTGGGGTCCTCAAAGAGCATCTTATCAGTGCTCGCATCTTAGTGGTTCCTGATCCTATAGAGGATTTTGTAGTTTGTACAGATCATCATCTGAGGGTTTGGGAGCCGTGCTTATGTAGGGTGGTAGAGCGATTGCATATGAGTTGCGTAAGCTCAAGACACATGAGCTGAACTACCATACTCATGATTTAGAACTCACAGTAGTGGTACATGCTCTTGTTCGTTGGAGATACTTTCTTTCGGGTCATCGCTTTGAGCTTCATTCAGATCACCATAGTTTGCAGTATATATTCACACAACTGAATTTGAATGCCCGCCAGTGGCATTGGAAGGAGTTTCTATGCGAGTACGACTTTGATGTCCACTACATCAAAGGGAAGGAAAACATGGTTTTTGATGCTTTGAGTCAGAGGTGCCATGAGATCCTAACCTTGACCTTGAGTGTGGACTTGAGAGAGCGCATCATTCAGCATCTGCCCGAGGATGAGTGGTTTCTTGAGGTGCAGCTAGAGATCCAGTCATAGAGGGCCCTTAAGGGCAAATTTGCAAGATATTCCCTTGAGTCAGATGGGTTGCTTAGACATCGACAGTGCATCTGTGTACCCCATGCGGGTGACCTTCATGCAGTAGTTCTTTCAGAGGCTCATAGAGCACCTTATGCAGTACACCCAGGGGTGAAGAAAATGCATGCTGACTTGAGACAATTATACCATTGGACATGTATGAGACGAGATATTGTAGAGTATGTAACTTGTTGCCTTGAGTACCAAAGGGTCAAGGCCGAGCATAAGCATCCAGTGGGTCTTTTATACCCTCACGAGATACCTGAGTAGAAATGGGACCCCATTTCCATGGACTTCATTGTTGGTCTTCCTATGTCATCACGTCACCATGATGCCATCATGGTGACGGTTGACAAGTTGGCCAAGGTGGCGCACTTCTCACCTGTACGCATGACGTACAATGCACCATATGTGGTAAGAGTATTCTTAGATCAGATTGTTACACTACATGGGGTACCTTGCCATATCATTTCTAACAGGGATTCAGTGTTCACATCATCCTTTTGGAGGGCCTTACAGCAGGCGTTGGGCACACAACTCAATTTCAGTTCCACTTATCATCCTGAGACAGATGGTTAGACATAGAGGGTTAATCAGGTTTTTGAGGATATGCTCCATATGTATGTCATGAATCACCAGAGTAGATGGGAGGAGTATCTATATCTAGTTGAGTTTGCCTACAACAATGGGCATCACAGCTCGTTGGGTATGCCTCCTTTTCAGGCCTTGTATGGTAGACCTTGCAGGACACCTTTGAGTTGGGACCGTATTAAGGACAAGGTTGCGATAGGGCCAGAGTTAGTTTAGGATATGAAGCAGCAAGTGACCTTGATTAGACAGAGACTTCAGGAGGCTCAGGATCAACAGAAGAAGTATGTCGATGCTAAGAGGGTAGATTGGAGCTTCTCAGTTGGGGATAGAGTATTATTGAGAGTGTGACCGCACAAGAGTCCGATCCATTATGGAAAGGGCTCTAAGCTCGCACTTTGATTTGTTGGACCTTTTGAGATCTTGGAGCGGATAGGACCCATAGCCTATCGTCTAGCCTTGCCATCTGACCTGTCGCACATCCACAATATTTTTCATATTTCTATTTTACGGCATTACATACCTCATTTATCTCATGTATTGGATTGGAGTGCTCTTCAGGTAGAGGCGGATGGTCAGTTGGCTTTGGAGCCAATTCACATATTGGCTCATCAGACGCTGGGCCTTCGAGGTCAAGAGTTGGACTAGGTTAGGGTCCAGTGGGACATGTACGATAAGGTCACGGCAACATGGGAGGATGTAGCGAGATTGAGGGCCCTTTATCCTCACCTCTTTGACAACTTCCAAGAGGAAATACAGTCTTAGGGGGGAGGATGTGAGGCCTACCATTTCATTCCCTTATATTTGACTACTTTATTTTACTGTTGGTGACACATATTAGACTTATGGGACTGTTGATCCCGATTTGCAGGACTATTAGACATCATGCTTTATGTGGATTTATTATGTTTAGCATGATTACGATGTAATTAGACCTTGATATTAATTCGCTGATGATGTTAGACATATGGTTTACATTATGATGTTATTAGGATACTATTCATGTGATTTTAGTTAGAAATTTATTATGTGACTCTATCTTGTGATGGATTTTTTAAATGCAAAATTTAGAATTCTAATTATGATGTGATTCTTTGATGTTTATATGATCATGTGATGATGTGAGTGTATGTTTCACTTTGATTTGGCTATTATATGCATGTGGGATTAACATTTCATTTGAGTGTGTAGGTGTTTCTAACAAAGCCACGGATATTCAGAGATCATCCCACACACTGTGTTGTCTTCCTGTGTAAGCCAATCTAGTTCTAAGAGGAACCAAGATCAACTATGTAATGTATGATGAATTTTTGTAATGTTGTTGTGTGATGTTAGTTGGGTTAGGTCTACCCCTTCTTTTATTTGATTTTTGATTGGTGTTGTAAGTTGTATTGTCATTTGAATTTTATTTTGAGTTTTAATTTTTGAGACCCCTTTTTATGCATTTTTACTCAACCTATGGTGCTCAAAATAGGTTAAAATTGACCATGGGTTGTACCCCTATGGTCTAGGGGTCATTTGGGCTTGTGTAACCTTAGGTAAACTCTCATTTGGTCATTTTAACTTCACCTTGAAGTAAAATGACGAAAATAGAAGTTTGGGAGGGAGAGGATGAGTGGGTCAAACACTCAACCTCTTCATTTCCTCTCTCCTAGGTTGGGGGAGTCTTCAAGACCCCCTAATTGTGAAGGACTCAACTCCAAGCCTCTCCCATAATTGGTGAGGGTACCTTGGGGTTGTGTGGGCTTTCTTAGGAGGAGATGATTGGGGCACATGTGGTACCCACTCCTTTGGCTCCACCTTTCTCTCCCACATATGTGAGAGAGAGCAAATAGATGGGAGAAAGACTTAGTGGAATGGGTGGATGACATGTGTCACCACCCCATTCCAAGAGTCTTGCAAGTAGTTGGGTGGAGGAGTGAAGAGGTGACATGTGTCACCTCCCCATTCCTCAAGGCTCATGAGAAAAGGCTATTTTAATCCCTCTTGAAGAGCTGGAGGCGGTTGTTGAATCTTTTCCAATTTTTGAATTTTAGTTTCTTTTGGAAAAAAGTTAGACGAAAAAGGTTGGAGACTAAACTTGGAGGAGGAGATAGAGGAGCTCTACTCAAATATCTTCCATTTGGGATTTATAAGGTTGGTCTCAAGGAAAATGCCTTTCCTTATGCATTTTCTTTACTTGTATGATGCTTGTGTGAGTTCTATCTTGTTTGCTTTTGTTTTGTGTTGTGGAAAAATTAGGTATGGGAGTTGTGAGAGCCTCTCCATTTGGAGAGAATACTCAACATGTGTGGGGTAGGGGAGGAGTGAACCTCTTCGGGGCCATATCCTTAGTTTTGTGGTATTTTATCCTTGAGGGCAATATGTGCAAATGAGTATTTGTGAAATGGCTTGAGAGCCAAGAGGAAGTTATGTGAAAATTATGGTTTTAAGTGTTGGTTTGAGGCCTTGAGGATTTTGGTTTGAGAATTTTTGGAGTGGCACTCTTGAGTTGAGTGATGTCCTCTCCCCTACCCCATTAAACTCATCCTTGGTGAGTTTTGTTATGTGTAAGCCATGGGAGTCTATTGTTGTGGTGTTAGTGTGTTTGTTGTGATGTGGTGTGTGCTTCCCTTGTGTGAGGATGACCTCCTAGCTCGGGGGAGACTCATGAGTGAGTCTATGGTAGGGCAGAGAGCAGTTTGAGTGGCTTCTTTCCCTTCTATGTGTTTATTGCAAGTTACTTGAAGCTATGGAGTGTAGAAGAAAAAAAGACTTTTACTCTTGAGTTAGTCATTTTTGGCTCTTGAGAGAGCTATGGTCAAGTTTGGTCTATTTGTAGTTTTTTTTGTTGTAAAGAGAGTGGGTTGTTTCTCTCTTGATTTGTAAAAGTAAAGGCCTACTAATTTTGAGTTGTATTTATCTTATTGTGATCTTGAAAATAAAATTTGGTGGTTGTTTCATGTTATGAAAATATGGAAGTGTTATAAAAGGAGGCAGCAATATTGTATGTGAAACTATATAATTGTTGTTAAAATAAGTTTTAATTTTGGCTCTCATTTACATATGTTTCAAGCAAATGCAAGAATGAGTTGTTGACGTTAACTAAAAGGATTATGAAAATGTAATTTTTAAAAAAATGGTTATTTGCTATTTTAATTAAAAAAATAAAAAATCAATGCATTGTTTCATTTCAATTTTTTTTAATCTATATTGCTTACCTTTCCTTATATATATATATATATATATACTTTTTGCCCCTATGAAATTTGCATTGGTGTATTTGTTTATATATATATATATATATATATATATATATATATATATATATATATATATATATATATATATATATATATATATATATATATATATATGTCCTTTTATTATATTCTTTCTGTATTATTTAACTTACTGGAAAATTTAGTGTTTTGTGAAACCTGATATAAATTTTACATAGTTTTTACATATTTTATTAAACTAGAAAATTTAGTGTATGTGAAACCTGTGTATATTCCATATATATATATATTGATGTATATATTGAAACTGTGTTACGAAAAATAGATTGAAGCAGAGAATTAAAAAAAAAATGAAATACATTTTGTTTTCCAACAGTTTTTTTTTGTTGTTTGTTTTTTTATTGATTTGGGGTGGTGGGGTTTGAACCCCCCACCAAATGCTACACTGTTAAGTTTTTTGTTTAATAAGAATGGAGTGTGGTGAGGGGGACGAACCCCCACCCACATTCCACCGTAGTGGGGTGTGGGTGGGGGTTCAGCCCCCTCCCCACATTTCCACCGCTCCCCAATATTTATTTCCTTTCTTAAACAAACACAAACTCATATTTAATGTTATACTCAGCGATTGTCCTCTCAGTGACGACATCCATATCAGCCGATCCACCTCTAACATTCAGCCCCTCCCTCCCCACAGTGTTTTTTTCTTAAACTCAAACAAAAAAATAGAACCCGAGTCCGCGACAGTGGCGGCAGCTGCTCCACCATGTGCTCTGTGATTTGGCCTCTGCCATTTAAACCTGCAGAAACCCTTGAACTCTTGCATATTTATATTTTTTTCTGTATACACTCTTTGCTTATTTTAAAAATAAAAATAAAATAAAGAAACTCTCTGGTTTAAAACCAAATACAAATAAATACCTGTATATATTTAAATGCTTATACACATTTATGTTTAAATCAAAGGAAAATAAACGCGTATACCTCATGGGTATACCTCCGTGGCGGCCATGGATGCCCATTTCTAAACCTACAACAAATTCAAAACCAGGTAGAGAGAAAATGAGAATTGGAGAGAAGAAAGAATGAGAAAACAAAGAAAAAGAGGCTAGGGTTACTTTCTTTTCTCCATAAGGAAATATTATTTTATTAAGGAGGGCTTTTAGGGCTCTTGTAGTTTTAAATTAGAATTTTATTAATTTCCCTCTCACTATGACTTTTTAGCTTTTTTATTAATTTATTTAATTTGTGTTGCTCTTGTTCTTATGGGTAAAAGGATTAAGTGTTTTATTTTTTTTTATATATAAGTGGGTTTTGATTTATTCAGTTTGGAAATCTTTTTTTATATCTTATTATTGTTTTTTTGATTTATTCTTGTTTTTCTTTCTTTTTCTCTTTCCTCTTTTTTTAATATAATGAGGATATAAGGGAAGAGATTTGTGTGGGGTTTCTTTTATAGTTTAATCAAATAGTGTGAATTATTTTTCTTACATCCTATTAATTGGGTGATTTTTATATTTTGTTTTAAATTTATTTTAATTTTAATCTAGAGGGAATAGGGAAGAGGGTGAAATTATTAAACCTAACACCCTATCTTTTAGGGAATTATATTTTACTTTATTAGTAAATTTAATTGGTGGGTCATCTTTATTAGTTGGGCTATATTAATTTGGGATTAATTAATTATTTAATTATTTTAATTAATTTAACTTTATTAGTAAATTTAATTGTTTTGGATTATTTTTATTAGTTGGTCTATATTATGATGGGATTAATTAATTATTTAATTGTTTGTTTAATTTAATTTTTGCTTAAATGGGGAGTTAATTTTATAACGTTATAACTAGATTTTAATTTAACCTTTGGTTTAATTCTTTTCTCTTTCCTCATAAATGTTGATGGGAAACCTATTTAAAATTTATAATTTGAACGCTAGTAAGGTGTTATGCTGCTGGATTTTTTTCAAAAATTTGACTGAGTAATTTAAGTGGTTTATTTATGCATTTAGTTACCATTTAATCTTTACCTTGAGATTACGTTTTAAATGCAATCGTAATTTATTTTTTTTGCTTAGTGTTAGGATTTGGATTTCAGCACATGTCAAAATCCTGCCACTTCACCTAAGAAACCTAGGGTTGATGTCGATTCTGATTCTAACCCTAACGGTGATGCTCCTCGCGTTGCCTAACCCCCTAGTCAGCTTTCATCACGTAAGGGAATGCACATGTAATCGCATTACCCTGCATTTGACTGACATGTTTACGTTTTATGTGTATTGCCACCGAGCACGCTGATGCATGCGAGGGGGTTTCTAGATATGCGTAGAAATTTTCTAATATTTTGTATCATGACCACATGACCAATGTGGACATGACACGTGTGTTGCATGTCATGACCGCATGGGAAATGTGGGCATGACATACTGAGTTGTTTTATGACCGAAATTGTTGCAATTGAAGCAGTATCCATTGAAGGATGGATATCTTTGGGCATTTGGTTGCCTTACCAGAGGTCTTCTAGGCATGTTTCTTTGATTTCCTGATCCAAAGTTCTTCTGACCGGATCCAAAGCTTTCACCTTTCTCATATCCCAAGCCACGCTTATCATCTACCCTCTTTTCGCTTTCAAGAAGAACTTCAAGTTGGGCTGAGCTTATCTTGAATTTCTCTTTGTATTCAGTTTCTATTTGAAGATCTTGTTTAAGAGTGTCTATCTGATTCTCAAGTTGTTCTTCATTGTCTCTAGCTTCTTCAAGATCAGATTCAAGATGCCTGATTATTCTGTCTATTTTGTGGCAGTCCTCTATTTTCTCCTTGAGGGATTGTTTTAGATTATCTTCAATTTTCTTTTTTTCTTTAATTTCTCGGGTGAATCTTATAACCCCTGATTCCATTTCATGCCTTACCATAATGACTTCTTTTGACAGCTTCTCACATAACTTATTTTTCTCATCCAGATCTTCATTAGTATCATTGACTTCACTCTAATTGGCTAATTTTTGAAGTAGTTCCTTTCTCTTTTTCACAGAGATACTAAGTTTTTCTTTTAGCTCATTTATGAAATCATCAGCTTGTTTGAGTCTTTCTCTCAAATTATTAACTTCAGAGTGGGATTGTTCAAGATCATCTAGGGCAGACTGAAGTTGTTCCTTTAGACCATATATATCCATTGAGATTCCCAAATCTTCCTCAAGCTGTTAGGCTTTGTTCAAAGGAACTTGGCTCTAATACCAATTGTTGGAAACAAGGCAGATAACTAAGAGGGGGGGTGAATCAGTTGACTTAAATTTCCTTAACTTTCTTTTCTTTTTGTGTCTTAATAATCAGAGTTGCATCAAAACATGAAAGCATATGTAATCATAAGAACATAAATAAAATCAACACACATAACACAAGGATTTTTATGTGGAAACCCTGTTAAGGGAAAAACCACGGGGTGACTAACCCAAGATTGTATTCTCTGTTAAAAGAATAAAGGAGTACAAAATGACACTTGCCAATTAGGGCTCACTGCCTGAGCACACTGCTCACAAGAGGCACATTGCCTACAAGAGACTCACTATCTACAAAACTTACAGAAGATAATCAAGTGTTTGAACTAATGAGAAGCATCTACAAATGCAAGAGTTTAGTTCCGGTTAGGCACAATACACTGATCTGATGCACTTCATCCTTCCTTTGTTTTAATATTTTTGCTCTGTCACATACCAGACTTGAATTGCTACTTTCACACTTATCCCTACTCTTCTTTGCACTTTATTTTATCACTTGTTTGCCACACACACACCTACATACTAGAATCCATCTGGTATATATATCCACATCAAGGATTTCATCAACTTTCTAGTCAGCAACAAGAACACTCAAGATATTTGCAAGTTATTGATCTGTAAGCTAAATCCATGCTTGATTTGTGATGCGTATCAAAAATCTAGGCATAGAAATCATTAATCATGTCGGCCAACAATGTATGATCACACAAATTGCTTGATCAACACCTTTTACTTATCTAGATTGAAGTCTGATACTCTGTTGGTCAATTCTTCCTTTGTCTGCTCTGCCTAATTGGAACCCAACACTCATATGCTCATATCTTTTCTTTGATTTATCACCGGAGGCTAAATCTCTGGAGTACAGTAGTCATGATACCCCTCTTGACTTTCACAAGTCTGCAACTTACTGAGTTACACCATCTGAGAGATCCAGACCTGGTTATCAGACCTTGTTACATACTCTGTTCTTGTTCACCAGACCAAAACAATCTTCAATCTGACTTTCGGTGAAGGCATATTATGTACTGCAGATGTGTGGGATAGACTTTGTTGCCATTAATGACAACACTTATGAAGCCACACAATGTCTCTTGCCAACAGATAGGAGGATTCAAACATCTAAATAACAAAAGATTTACAAAATCCAATTTTACCCTAAACAAAGGTAAAGATCCCCTAGAGTTGTACCATAATTGAATCTTTCTAGGGAATTCATTGAGCAAGTAAAACTTCTATTACAAATTAATTATTACGTTTAAAGGGAAGAAATTCTTGTTGAGTTGCATAATAAAAACATAAAGGAAAATAATTTCTAAAGGATCACTTTGTTATTGATTAAATGTAGCAGAATTAAATCATGAATTCTGCAGTAACCACAGTTGAAATTTTAAGCAGTATGTTTCATGTGAGGTATCATGTGATACTTATGAAAATGGTCTTTTCATTTCAAGAGGAATTACCTTTGTTCACTCTCTCCATGGTAAATTGGTTTTGTATTTTTTGGTTATTTTGTGTTTTAAGGTACATTAACAAGCAAGTTTTGTAATGTAATATAAATCTCCTGGGTGCACTGTTGGTTAACATTGGCACTCTTATTGCTCCTGGCTGATTTAGGGATATGGTATATATTATGGATACAAATGAGGAAGAGTGTGCAAAGGTAAACTAACATTTTCAGTTTGGCTAAATGCTTTTCTCTTATTTTGTTGTTGAAATCACAACTAATTTGGTTTCTATTTTGGTCAATAGGGGAAGACAGTGGAGGTCGGTAGAGCTCATTTTGAAATTGAAAAGTTGAGTTTCACAATTCTTGATGCTCTGGTAAGAAAATTTTGTGCATCTTTCATTCTCTACATCATGCATGGTAGTGCTTAGATGGCAATGCATTGTAGAAACGTGAAACATTTATAATGCTCTTTTGTTTGTTTTATTTTTCATTGTTAGAGTGTTTGTCTTCTTTAAAAAAATGAGTGAAAGGTAGCTAGGCTACAAAATGATAAGATGGCAATATACCCAATTTACATTATGGATGCAATGGCCTTATAGTTGAATGGGAGGAACCACGAAGTCACTATTTTTATGATCTTTAATTGAGGGTTGTATGAGTCCTACAAAATGAAAATATGAGAATTATTGAAATATAGACAAAACACAGAAGAATTTGCATAACATATTTTAAAGAATTCATTATAGGAGTGCAATATTGAATTTTAAGAAATTAGTTTATAAATCTGAATAATTTTACAATAACAAAATTTCTAAAGCCTTTTCAACAAATCCATTTTTAGCATATCCTGCAATCATTCCATTCCATGAGATGACATTTCTTTGAGGCATTCTGTCAAATAGTTCTTGTGCCTTGTATGTGCTTCCACATTTTGTATTCATGTCTACCAGATCATTTCCAACTATAATATCTGAAAAAAAACCCCCTTCAATTATCTTTTGATGGATGTCCATACCCTATTCCAAAGCTCCCATTTTGACACAGGCAGGGAAGATGCTGACAAAGGTTGTGGAATTTGGCTTTACACCAGCCAATTGCATTTGCTTTAAAATTTCTAAAGCGTTTTGAACAAATCCATTTTGTGCATATCCTACAATCATTGCATTCCAAGAGATGACATCTCTTTGAGCCATTCCATCAAACAATTCACGTGCCTTATCTATACTTCCACATTTTGCATACATGTCTACCAAAGCATTTCCAACTATAATATCTGACAAAAATCCCCCTTGAACCATTATGTTATGATGGATGTCCATACCATGTTCCAAAGCTCACATTTTGGCACAAGCAAGGAGGATGCTGGCAAAGGTTGTTGAATTTAGATTTACACCTACTAATTACATTTGCTTGAATGTTTCTAAAGCCTTTTCAAAAAATCCATTTTGTGCATATCCCGTAATCATTGCATTCCATGAGATGACATGTCTTTGAGGCATTCTGCCAAACAGTTCACATGCCTTGTTAATGCTTCCACATTTTGCATACATGTCTACTAGGGTAGTTGAAACTACAACATTTGACAAAGTTCCTTTATCCATTACTTTTTCATGGATGTCCATACCTTGTTCCAATGCTCCCATTTTGGCACAGGTAGGAAGGATGCTGGCAAAGGTTGTGGAATTTCGCTTTACACCAGCCAATTGCATTTGCTTTAAAATTTCTAAAGCCTTTTCAACAAATCCATTTTGTGCATATCTTGCAATCATTCCATTCCATGAGATGACATTTCTTTGAGGCATTCTATCAAACAGTTCTTATGCCTTGTCTATGCTTCCACATTTTGCAATCATGTCTACCAGGGCATTTCCAACTATAATATTTGGAAAAAAAATCCCCTTTCCATTATGTTTTGATGGATGTCCATACCATGTTCCAAAGCTCCCATTTTGACACAAGCAAGGAAGATGCTGGCAAAGGTTGTGGAATTTGGCTTTACACCAGCCAATTGCATTTGCTTTAAAATTTCTAAATCCTTTTCAACAAATCCATTTTGTGCATATCCTACAATCATTGTAGTCCATGAGACCACATTTCTTTAAGGCATTATATCAAACAGTTCACGTGCCTTGTCTATGCCTCCACATTTTCCATACATGTCTAACAAGACAGTTGCAACTACAACATCTGACAAAATTCCTCTATCCTTTATGTCTTGATGGATGTCCATACCCTATTCCAAACCTCCCATTTTGACATAGGTAGGGAGGATGCGAACAAAGGTTGTGAATTTGGCTTTACACCAGCCAATTGCATTTGCTTTAAAATTTCTAAAGCCTTTTCAACAAATCCATTTTGTGCATATCTTGCAATCATTGCAATCCATGAGACCACATTTCTTTGAGGTATTCTATCAAATAGTTCATGTGCCTTATCTATGTTTCCACATTTTACATACATGTCTAACATTTTGCATCACCCGCTCTCCCACAAGCACTACAAGTCATGCATGCGGTGATGTGGGGCTTTCCCGCATCACCGTAGGCATGACTTGCAATGCTTGCGAGAGAGTGGGTGATATGAAATGCTGGACATGTATGATGCTAAATTCAGTTGCAATTGAAGATAAGGGCTCTATCTGTCATACAATCCGCCTAACCTATACTTCACTCAAATTTAACAATTAGATTTAAACATCAAATTCAGATTGAGTTAAATCTTGGGGCTTTATCTCTCTTGCAGTAATCCTAATCTTCCCTTCAATAATCCAAATTTAATGATGAAATTTAAACCTAGAAGATGGGGATTCTATTTGTCTTGCAGTCTTCTTGATCCATCTGTGAATAAACCAAATTTAACATGAAATTAGTTGCAGTTTCGGCTGAGAGCTATATGAGTCTTACAGCACTCCACATCTACCCTTCAATTAGCTAAATTTAATAATGTCATTTAACACCAAATTTGGTTGCAGTTGAAACTCAGAGTTTTAATTGTTTCACAGTTATCCTAATCTACCCTTCAAAGGCCCAAATTTAGTAGTGACAATAGACACCAAATTCAATTGTTGTTTAAGTTGAGAGTTTTATTCATCTTACGGATCCACCCTTGAATAACCAAAACTTAACAATGAGATTCAACACTAAATACAATTGCAGTGTAAACCGAGGGCTACATCTGGTTCGCAGTTCCTATAACAAACCTAAATTTTGGCTACATCTAGTTCGCAGTTCCATACCTTGTTCCAATGCTCCCATTTTGGCGCAGGTAGGAAGGATGCTGGCAAAGGTTGTGGAATTTTGCTTTACACCAGCCAATTGCATTTGCTTTAAAATTTCTAAAGCCTTTTCAACAAATCCATTTTGTGCATATCTTGCAATCATTCCATTCCATGAGATGACATTTCTTTGAGGCATATCTTAAAATTTTTAAAATCGCTTTAGTGAGAAATTAGCTAATAACATGTAGTTTATGCCCTTTTTGTCTGATAATTTTTTGATGAATATTTGATTTTTTACTAATTTTCAAAGTGGACACATCCTAAAAAATAGAATTTTGGCCGTGCTACGCCTATAAGTTTTGAAAACTAATTGAAAATCATTTTTTTCTTTTTTTAATATTTGTAGAATGGAGTCTAGTTTCTAAATATGTAATTTTTTTGAAATTTCAATGAATAGTTAATTTACAATGAAAAAAAGACCAAACAGTGGTTTTTCCCCAAAAACAGACACACAAACAAAAGAAATTAAAGATGAAAGGCTTAACATTGTTAAAATGTGAAAAAAATCACATCGTCAAATAGCTAAGAGAAAGCCTAACATTACCCAGGTGTTCGATTTGTTCGACCTTGAAACACGTGCAAATCTGAGGGTTAGCACGAATGAAATTATGTGAAATCTTGAAGAATATGGAAAAACATGTCTATGGATGTTGAAAAGGCACTCCAAGCATTTGGGTTGGAAATCCAAAGCAAATCCCAAGCCCAAGGCTTGGGATTCCCAAAGCAAAACATAATGCAAGCGCGTTATAACGTGATCACGTTATAACACGCTGGCGTTAGTTTTTACTTTACATTTTTCCTTTTCCGCAAAAGTTTGTGCTATTTGTCATGGGGAACATAAGGTGAGCGTGTTATGTTCCCCTTAAATTTTTTTATGTTCAAGGCTATTAATCATGTATGTATGTATGTATGCCTGTATGTATGTATGTATGTATGTATGTATGTATGCCTATATGTATGTATGTATCTACATATGCCTATATGTATGTATGTATCTATGTATGCCTATATGTATGCATGTATAGTTTCAAGGGTAGAGGAGAGTAGAGATGGGAGTGAGGCAGATAGGGGAGGAGAGGGGTGGATAAGGATTGAGTGATTAAGGTTTAAGGTTGAGGGTTGAGCATTTAGGGATAGGATTTAGAGTTTAGGGATAAGGGATTAGAGTTTAGGACCTTAAGGGATTAGGGTTTAGGGTTGAGGCTTTAGGGATAGTGTTTAGGGTTAAGGGTCGAGGGATTAGGGTTAAGGTAGAGTGTTGAGGGTAGAGGGATTAGGGATAGGGTTTAGGGTTGAAAGTTTTGGGTTGAGGAATTAGGGTTTAAGGTATAGTTTAGTAGTTCTTGTGGATAGAGCTAGTAAACAATGGGAGATTATTTGCCTGTTTCATAACAATATACCTCCCCTAAGTGCGGGGTGGACAACAAGAAACATAGATATACCCCAATGCAAATCTTTTCTCATAATGATCATCCTTTTGATTTCAACTGTTAATTACTCACTGTGGATGTACCATACGCAAAGCTTTTCTCATAGTGTGTACACCTATTGGCATAATGAACCCTAAATGGGCCAGAAAAACATGCCATATAACATTACTAACATTAAAAAGGTTCATAGCCATTTTTCTAACATTCTTGCAACTCAAATATCTTTAAGAGAAGAGTGTCAAAAATGATGGGTTTAACAGCCTAACATAAGGTAAAGTAGTTTTGTTGGGTTTAGGGATAGGGTTTAGGGTTTAGGGTTGAGGGATTAGGGTTGAGGGTTGAGGGATTATGGTTTAAGGTATAGTGTTAAGGGTTGAGGGTTTAGGGTTGATGGATTAGGGTTTAGGGTTGACGGATTAGGGTTTAATGTTGAGAGTTGAGGGTTGAGGGTTGAGGGTTGAGGGTTTAGGGATAGGGTTGATGGTCAAGGGATTAGGGTTAAAGTAGAGTGTTGAGGGTAGAGGGATTAGGGATAGGGTTTAGGGTTGAAGGTTTAATGATTGAGGGTTGAGGCTTTAGGGCTGAGGGTTAAGGGATTGGGGTTTAAAATATAGTGTTGAGCGTCGAGGGTTTATGGATAGGTTTTAGGGTTTAATTTTTAAGGGTTAAGGGTTGAGGGATAGGGTTTAGGTTTTAGGGTTTAGGGATAAGGGATTAGGATTTAAGGTATAGTGTCAAGGGTTGAGGGTTTAGGAATAGGGATAGCGTTTAGGGTTTAGGGATGAGGGATTAGGGTTGAGGGTTGAGGGATTGGGTTTAAGGTATAGTGTCAAGGGTTGAGGGATTAGGTTTTAGGGTTGATGGATTAGGGTTTAAGGTATAGTGTTAAGGGTTGAGGGTTTAGGGATAGGGTTTAGGGTTGACGGATTAGGGTTTAGGGTTAACGGATTAGCGTTTAATGTCGAGGTTAGGGTTAGAGTGTCGAGGGTAGAGGGATTAGGGATAGGGTTGAGGGTTGAAGGTTTAAGGATTGAGGGTTGAGGCTTTAGGGATGAGGGTTTAAGGCTTAAGATATAGTGTCAAGTGTTGAGGGTGTAGGGATAGGGTTTAAGTTTTAAGGGTTAAGGGTTGAGGGATAGGGATTAGGGTTTAACATATAGTGTTGAGGGTTGATGGTTTAGGGATAGGGTTTAGGTTTGAGGGATTAGGGTTTAGGGTTGATGAATTAGGGTTTAATGTTGAGAGTTGAGGGTTGAGAGTTGAGGGTTGAGATTGAGGGATAGGGTTAATGGTCAAGGGATTAGGGTTAAATAAGAGTGTCGATGGTAGAGGGATTAGGGATAGGGTTTAGGGTTGAGGCTTTAGGGATGAGGGTTAAGGGATTAGGGTTTAAGATATAGTGTCAAGTGTTGAGCATGTAGGGATAGGTTTTAGGGTTCAAGTTATAAGGGTTAAGGTCGAGGGATCAGAGTTAAGGTTGAGGGATTAGGGTTTGGCGTTGAGGGTTGAGTACATTGAGGTTTGAGCGTTAAGGGTTTCGGGATAGGGTTGAGGGTCGAGGGATTAGGGTTAAAGTAGAGTGTGGAGGGTATAAGGATTAGGGATAGGGTTGGAGGGTTTAGGGATACGGGATTAGGGTTTAAGGTATAGTATCGAGCCCGTTGAGGGTCTAGGAATAGGGATAGCATTTAGGGTTTAGGGATGAGGGATTAGAGTTGAGGGATGAGGGATTAGGGTTGAGGGTTGAGGGATTAGGGTTTAGGGATAAGGTTAAGGGTTGAGAGTTGAGGGATTAGGGTTTAAGGTATAGTGTTGAGGGTTTAGGGATAGGGTTTAGGGTTGAGGGATTAGAGTGAAGGGTTGAGGGATTAGGATTTGACATTGAGGGTTGAGGATTGAGGCTTTAGGGTTTAGGGATAGGGTTGAGGGTCGAGGGATCAAAGTTAAGGGTTGAGGGATTAGGGTTTGACGTTGAGGGTTGATGGTTGAGTTTTGAGGGTCAAGGGTTTAGGGATAGGGTTGAGGGTCGAGGGATTAGGGTTAAAGTAGAGTGTAGAGGGTATAAGGATTAGGGATAGGGTTGGAGGGTTTAGGGATAAGGGATTAGGGTTTAAGGTATAGTATCGAATCTATTGAGAGTTTAGGAATAGGGATAGCATTTAGGGTTTAGGGATGACGGATTAGAGTTGAGGGATGACGGATTAGGGTTGAGGGTTGAGGGATTAGGGTTTAGGGATAAGGTTTAGGGTTGAGGGTTGAGGGATTATGGTTTAAGGTATAGTGTTGAGGGTTTAGGGATAGGGTTTAGGGTTGATGGATTAGAGAGAACGGTTGAGGGATTAGGATTTGACGTTGAGGGTTGAGGGTTGAGGCTTTAGGGTTTAGGGTTTAGGGATAGGGTTGAGGGTCAAGGGATCAGAGTTAAGGGTTAAGGGATTAGGGTTTGACTTTGAGGGTTGAGGGTTGAGGTTCGAGGGTCAAGGGTTTAGGGATAGGGTTGAGGGTCGAGGGATTAGAGTTAAAGTAGAGTGTGGAGGGTATAAGGATTAGGGGTAGGGTTGGAGGGTTTAAGGATAAGGGATTATGGTTTAAGGTATAGTATCAAGTCTGTTGAGGGTTTAGGAATAGGTATAGCATTTAGGGTTTAGGGATGAGGGATTAGAGTCGAGGGATGACAAATTAGGGTTGAGGGTTGAGGGATTAGGTTTTAGGAATAAGGTTTAGGGTTGAGGTTTAAGGGATTAGGGTTTAAGGTATAGTGTTGAGGGTTTAGGGATAGGGTTTAGCGTTGAAAGATTAGAGTGAAGGGTTGAGGGATTAGGATTTGACGTTGAGGGTTGAGGATTTAGGGTTTAGGGTTTAGGGATAGGGTTGAGGGTCAAGGGATCAGAGTTAAGGGTTGAGGGATTAGGGTTTGATGTTAAGGGTTGAGGGTTGAGGTTCAAGGGTCAAGGGTTTAGGGATATGGTTGAGGGTCGAGGGATTAGGGTTAAAGTAGAGTGTGGAGGGTATAAGGATTAGAGATAGGGTTGGAGGGTTTAGGGATAAGGGATTAGGGTTTAAGGTATAGTATCGAGTCTATTGAGGGTTTAGGAATAGGGATAGCATTTAGGGTTTAGGGATGATGGATTAGAGTTGAGGGATGACGGATTAGGGTTGAGGGTTGAGGGATTAGGGTTTAGGGATAAGGTTTAGGGTTGAGGTTTGAGGGATTAGGGTTTGACGTTGAGGGTTGAGGGTTGAGGTTCGAGGGTCAAGGGTTTAGGGATAGGCTTGAGGGTCAAGGGATTAGGGTTAAAGTAGAGTGTGGAGGGTATAAGGATTAGGGATAGGGTTGGAGGGTTTAGGGATAAGGGATTAGGGTTTAAGGTATAGTATCGAGTCTGTTGAGGGTTTAGGAATAGGTATAGCATTTAGGGTTTAGGGATGAGGGATTAGAGTTGAGAGATGACAGATTAGGGTTGAGGGTTGAGGGATTAGGGTTTAGAGATAAGCTTTAGGGTTGAGGGTTGAGGGATTAGGGTTTAAGGTATAGTGTTGAGGGTTTAGGGATAGGGTTTAGGGTTGAGAGATTAGAGTGAAGGGTTGAGGGATTAGGATTTGACGTTGAGGGTTGAGGCTTTAGGGTTTAGGGTTTAGGGATAGGGTTGAGGGTCGAGGGATCAAAGTTAAGGGTTGAGGGATTGGGGTTTGAAGTTGAGGGTTAAGGGTTGAGGTTTGAGGGTTAAGGGTTTAGGGATAGGGTTGAGGGTTGAGGGATTAGGGTTAAAGTAGAGTGTGGAGGGTATAAGGATTAGGGATAGGGTTGGAGGGTTTAGGTCTAAGGATTAGAGTTTAAGGTATAGTATCGAGTATGTTGAGGGTTTAGGAATAGGGATAGCATTTAGGGTTTAGGGATGAGGGATTAGAGTTGAGGGATGACGGATTAGGGTTAAGGGTTGAGGGATTAGGGTTTAGGGATAAGGTTTAGGGTTGAGGGTAGGGATTAGGGTTTAATGTATAGTGTTGATGGTTTAGGGATAGTGTTTAGGGTTGATGGATTAGAGTGAAGGGTCGAGGGATTAGGATTTGACATTGAGGGTTGAGGGTTGAGGCTTTAGGGTTTTGGGTTTAGGGATAGGGTTGAGGGTCAAGGGATCAGAGTTAAGGGTTGAAGGATTAGGGTTTGACGTTGAGGGTTGAGTCCTAAAGATAGGCAAACAAAGATTTTTTATTCAGGTTATTTAGATGTTGATGGGTTTAGACTTAAGCTGAAATGTTGGACTCTTAATCTAGCCTAAAGAGAGTTTTTGTCATCAAATGTAGATTTATGGGTTTGATTATATTGATTGCCTCTCTAGTTTTGGGGTGTGGATGTTTTGGAATCAATCAGGAAGTCTTCAAGAGACTTTGTGGAAGTGGATTGGCAATCGCTTGATAGAACCCCTACTATTTATGCTTGGATAAGGATTTGTCACAAACTAGAACTTCTGCTTCTAAAGAAGATCTATCTTTCTTCCTCGATGGACATTTTATATCAAGAACTTGATTATGAGAGCTTTCCCCTTCATTTTTATGCCTATCATATGGCGGAGCATCTGGCAAGCTCTTGCAAGCAACATGAAAAATTCTCCCTTAAAAACCTTGTGGTCATTCAAGTCTGAAGGGGAAGGTTTGGAAAGAGAAATGGATCACCAAAGAGATGAAGAATTTCTTATTTCTTAGACACCATCAGTGGTTTTTCTCTGATGTAGAGGACCTACCAAGATGGAAAGCATTTAAAGATTATATGATCTCCAAAGGAAAATCTCCTAATTCTCCCAGAATGTCATCCTTCAGCAAAGCGAGACCAAGTGGCTTGGCTCTTCCAGTCATGGATCCTCCCGTATTTAAGAGGAATTGTAAGGCTTGGAAGTGTCAGTTGATGAAGCACATGATGTGGTCATCCCTGCTTGTGTTAAGGAAGATAATGCACAAGATGTGATCAATCTATAGCAGGATAAAACACGAG
This sequence comes from Cunninghamia lanceolata, assembly GCA_027924645.1. Taxonomy (NCBI): domain Eukaryota; kingdom Viridiplantae; phylum Streptophyta; class Pinopsida; order Cupressales; family Cupressaceae; genus Cunninghamia; species Cunninghamia lanceolata. The sequence continues at coordinate 7,023,518 of BSBN01000677.1, read as the reverse complement.
TGCGTTATAACGCGCTCGCGTTTTGTCTTGCTATAGAAATGGTAAAAAAGTGTTGACCCCTGTGATCCAGGCCCACATGCTCTATTTTCATACTAATTTTGTGTGTGCTCTGACAAAAAAAAAAGTGCTTTCATGCTGTTTGGAAGTTCACCTGCACATTTTACACATTCTACCACCTTTGCATGATCTTTCCACCACCTTTTCTGCTTTACCAACTTGAGAAGGAGGAAATAACATAGTTTTAACACCAAGTTTGATATATATCTATTCAAGTTTCAATTTTTGTAGTGTTGCAATGTTAATTGTGATTCAATTTTAGGAATTTAACATTATAGATTGGTTAATAGTATTGTTGTTAGTAATTATATTTGAGTGTTATTCAATTTAACATTGAAAAGGAAGCAAGTGGTGAAAAACTCAAATTGTTGAGGAGTTTGATGCAAGAAGAAAAAAACACTACATAATTGTGTACTCTCTCCATTCGAATCTTCATTTTTTAGGTTTGTCAAGTCTTTACATGCATGTTCTTTACATTTTCCTTAATTCTATTTGAATTACTTTATCATGCTTTATCATACATGTTTAAAATAAACACATTCCCAATCAAGAATGTAGCCTACAATCTCACATGATGCCATGTATATTTTCTACACTTGGGCTCTTTAATAATTATGTGTAATAAATAGACCTTAACATACCATGATGTCAAACTATACAAGAATAAATCCTTACAACATAATAAAAATACAACCCCACTATTATCTTGTATTCATTTCTTAGGAACTAATATTGGTCTCTTTATCATGCTACAGACAAATTCTCTGTCATGTTGAGTAAACGATCAAGAATTAAACCAACACAGGAAGAGATAGAAGCTAAGAATGCAAAGAAAGCAGTGGCTATGAGGGAACTTTGTGAGAAGAGGAAATTGGACACGATAAATGAAGACATGCCAATTGAAGAGGAACCACAACCATCACAAAGAGAACGAATGCAAAAACTTCGTGCTACAAGAGATTTGAATACCATAGTTGGAGACACGTCCTCTACCGCAAGTCAACATGTAGGGACACCATCTACCACATCTCAAGTTGAGAGTACATCATCACTCACATGTGATGAAGGAGGTACGCCATCATTCCCACCTCAACCTCAAGGTATGTCATCTATTCCATCTTCGATCGAAGGTATGCCATCTAGCCCATCTAATTTAAATATTGATGAAATTCCTAATGTTGAGATGAATTTACCTAACTTAACACCACCTAGAATTTTGCATAGAAAGCCAAAGTATTTGATTAATATTGATGAGAAGATTTTGCAGCCAATGGAAGGTAAGATTCCAAAATGCACTTGTAGAAGATATGCTCATAAGATTTGGAGATTGTTCTTTGAAAAGTTAAATGAGACTACAAGATGTCAACTATTCATTGAAATGATGCGAAGTATAAAGTATAGGTCCATCATGAAGATTCTTGGGTTGAGAACATCAGATGCTTCAAGTGAAAAATCTATTGTCAAGAATCTAATGAGTGCGTATGAGAGTGTGGGTAACACCTCACGCACAAAAGATAGTAATGCAACACGGCGTGTGATTACATCGACTATAGTAAGTAGTCAAACGAGGAAAGCTCATCTCATTAGAAAGACGAGTCAAGAATTGAGAATTAATAGGAAAATTTTATCAAGAGCCATTGGAAGACGCCAAAGAATTAAGGACACTAATGCCAATGAATTATGGGCGTTCTCGGGGAGACTACCATGAAAAGATAAACCAATTGTTGAAGCATTGAGATCACTAATTGAAGACTTTTGGAAAAATTACACAAGGGTATCTCCGAATCAAAGGGATGTGGTAAGAAGGAGAATCGGTAGTCAGAACCGTGAGCCACATCCAAAGTATTTTTTGGATGAGACTCAAACACAGTTTTATGGTAAATTTCTAGAGAAGTATTCTCAAATTAAAATTTGTCAAAGATATTTTGAAATGCTAAAACATTTCTATGTCAAGATAAATCACACACGCACTACTTGTTGTTGTAGATTACATATTGAATTTTCTAACCATTTTGATGTTTATAGGTCTATATGTTTAGATATGCATACTAACAATGTTTTGCAGGGTTGTGCCATATGTGCCCCACCAACATCTTCAAGAGACTTCATATCAAGAATTTTATGTGAAAGAGAGGAAGGTCAAATATTCTACAAGAAATTATGCTTGGATGGCACATGTCATCGTTGTAGTGGCTTGCAACATTTGCCAATATGTGAACATATGGAAAGAACACATGTGGTTGGAAACGAACTAGTAGAGTTTGGCAAGTATAAAACAGTGGCATATAATACAAAAGATGGTAAAGAAGCAAAGAGGTGTGAATTGGTTATTGAAAAGATTCCAGTGTATCAGTTTATGTCTATATTTTGTGACAGCATAGTGTATGAGTATGCAAGACATGCCCATAGAGCTCGATGGTTGGACTCACAATTCAAGTTATGCAAGGACGCATTTCTGGTTGGTAGCATTGTTTCAGTTGTCGACTTTCCAAAGAACTACAGTCTACAGCCATAGCGTGAGGTGCAATCACAATATTACAACTCCACACAGGTTTCTATATCTATGCACATCGCATTCATTCATGCAAATGATAGTATAGAGGATGACAGAAAGATCATAAGGGAGTATAATTTCTATATTAGTGATGATCACACACATTCTACAGAGTTCGTGCAAGGTTACTTTCAGGTGTTCTAGAATGATTTGGCTAGAAGGGGCATATCGTTCAGTTAGCATATCATATGGTCGGATAATTGTGTGTCACAATTCAAGAACTTGCAAAATTTCTATTGGCTGAGTAGGAGGCATAATTTTATAGGTATTCAACATATGTGGAACTTTTGTGAGGCCAAGCATGGAAAGGGGGAGCATGATGGTGCAGGAGCATGTATCAAAAGAGCCATAGCACAAGAAGAGTTAAAGTATAAAGACAATGCAAAGTTGACAGATGCAAAATCAATTGTCGAGTGGTGTAATGCTTCCATGGGTCCAGGTAATGAAGGTAAGTCTTCAGTTCATAGATTTTTTTGGTTGATAGATGATACTAACATTCCACCATATGAGGATTGTTGTACACTGACAGGATCAAATGAGATGCACTCTTTCAAAAGCTCAATTGCAGGTTCATGGAGTATCCATATGCGAAAGGTGTCATGCTTTTGTTCTTCCTGTACAATTCAAGTCTGGGATGAGTGCAAGTCAAAGGAGTGGGTTGACGAATGGTAGTTAAGTTATCTTAGCCCACTTGACACGTATCGACCCCCAACGACACTGAAACTAACACAAATGGAATCATTAGTTGACTTTGACCACATATCAGATTTAGTTCAACCAGGTAATATAGGGCACATATATGCATCTAATTTCATCTAGTTCAACCAGGTAATGTCATCTTACTTTGTAGTGTTTTTGTAATGTTGACTAATTTCATCTAATTTGCTACACATATCAATGTAGGGCATGTATATGCAGTTATTGCATATAAAGATAATGAAGAGGGAACAGATTATTACTTATGTCATTATGTTGAGGCCAAAAAGAAATTGGAGGCCCCTGTTACAGATGGAGAAAACATCGAATACCCTACAGGCTCAGTGGTTATTACTAGAACATGGCTTAGAAGGTACCCACATAAGAGTGTTAATGTTTGGCTATTTTAGGACTTTGACACGCATCGAAAGATTCTTCATTACTCAAACCTTGTCGTGGCATCCAATGTTCATTTGATAAAGTATCGGGGTAGACCTTTGAACAAAATCTTGTGGAAGGTGCGTGAATCTGACCATGAAGCAATACTTGACACAATAAAGAATAGAGCAGAGCCAGATGGTTCATTGGATTAATTTGTAAGTATTCACATTGATTTTGTAAAGTTATGTTACATTGAGTTGTAAGTATGCACATTAATTTGTAAGGTTTGTCCTTTTTTTTATTTCCTGCTGCATTTTTACACCTATACACATTTTTACATAATCATGTTATGCATTTTTGGCATCCTACTCCTGATACAACCAAACTGACTATTCTAACACATCTGGATGGGTACATTTACACTAGGTATGGTCTTGTTTTTCACCCAAACATGTCGAAACAGTCCGAGCTACATTGTACCAACGATATCCCTGAAGAGTCCAAAGTGCAAAAAGGTAGCAATATTTGACGAGATGTTACTCAAAAACTGTGTCACTTAGAAACATTCCATCTAAGGCAACATGATCATGTAGAGTGCCTCTACAATAACCTCTCTCAGTTTTTTATATCTCTGAGGTGTTTGCCCATGGTGAAAGGTTTTCTGCTGCCCCAAAAATTGTTAGGAGGTAGTGTAAAGTTGCAAAGGGGTGTAGCTTTTGTCCTTCTCCTGATGCGACCAAACTGACTATTCCAACACATCCAGATGGGTACATTTACACTAGGCATGGTCTTGTTTTTCACCCAAACATGTCGAAACAGTCCGAGCTACATTGTACCGACAATATCCCTGAAGAGTCCAAAGTACAAAAAGGCAGCAATCTTTGACGAGATGTTACTTAAAAATTGTGTCACTTAGAAACATTCTGTCTAAGGCAACGCGATCACATAGAGTGTCTCTATAATAACCTCTCTCAATTTTTTATATCTCTGAGGTGTTTGCCCGTGGTGAAAGGTTTTCTGCTGCCCCAAAAATCATCAGAAGGAGGCAGTGTAAAGTTGCAAAGCATTGCTAAGAAATCCTCAATACTCAAACACTCCAATGAACTGAAGAAACTTCTTCTTAGGCGCAAAGGTAAGGGTACACAAGGGGAAAATGGGGCCTAGATGACTTAGTGCATTTCTATGACTTCATTCACATGTTTAAATGTTTGAGAAACTCTCCTTTACTAAGCGCTTGTCCTCATGTCAATGTTAAGCTTTATACCTCCTAGGCACTCAATTAGGTGATGTCATTAGATACAACTTACCCTTAGGTGCCAATGTAGCTTCTTCAATCCATCACACTTCTAGGTGCTCAAATTTGAGGTCTTGGACTTGTATCTTATTCCTAGGCGCAATTGGATGATCTTCTTAGACCTAGGCGCTCATGATGGTGGGAAATTACATGAGGGGGTGCCTAAGTCCAATTTGACTTTGTATTTGATATTTTATGACTCCAATTGACTAGGAATGGCTCAATTTCTAATGTGCTGACTCAATAATGTAAGTTTAAGGTCTTTTCCTAGCGCCAATTAATGAGTTCACTAGATGCAATTTCTCCTTAGGTGCCAAAACTAGATAGTAGAGACAAGAGGAGACGTCTAGCATCAATTTAGGCTCTATTCATTATTTCTAAGACCTTCAATGATTAAACATGCTTGAAGTAAGCCTTTCTCTCTTGGAACTTACTCAATGATATATATTTGTGATACTTTATCTAAGGTGCCAATCTAGATCTATATGGAGGTGAAAGAGCGCCCAACATCATGAAGCTTTATACTTGGCATTTTTTATGCTTTAAATAATTATGAAGGTCTTAGGATGACGTTTCCCCTCTAGGTGCCTACTCTTAGATGTCCCTGGATGCAATTTCAATCTAGGTGCTCATGGAGGTATTGAATGACAAGCAAAGGCACCTTATCTTACTTAGCCCATTTCTTTGGATTTTGATGATCTTGACTCTTAAATGCCATCTAGTCTCATGCTCTTAATCTCTCCTCTTACAAGGCACCATATTGAATGGATTTAAACTCTCTTGTTATGCTTAGGTGCCAATTCAAGGTCATTCTGAAGGCAAAGAGCGCCTAGAATCCATTTGACTTAGCTTAACATTTCAACAAGTTTAAGCAATGGAAGAGATCTCATTAAGGAGTCCACTCAAAGGATTGTTTCAATTCAACTCTTCCTAGGCACCAATATGTGATTAGATGACAAGGAAAGTGCGCCTAAACTCCAAACATTCAATCAATCTTCATATACGTACTTCTCTCCTTCAAGGCACTCAAAGTGGTTAACTCATTATTCAATTCCTTATTCTAGTTGGTTCTAAGACCTTTAGGCGCTATCATTCACCAATTCAAACCTTCAAACACTTTTAAGGTGCTCAAAGTGATGTCCATCACCAATCCACTCCTTAGGCGCTCAAATTTGATTGTAGAAGCAAGAAATGGCGCCTAAGGTTTATGTTGCTCAGGACCTCCTTTGGAAGGCACCTTAGATGATGATCAAGGTAAGACTCAATGTAATCTCATAACCTCACCTTATATGCAAGAGGAATTACATTTAATAACCACAATGGTCACTTATCGCTAACATTTAATTAATCTTCATATACATACTTCTCTCCTTCCAGGCGCTCAAAGTGGTTAACTCATTCTTCAATTCCTTATTCTAGTTGGTTCTAAGACCTTTAGGTGCTATCATTCACGAATTCAAACCTTCAAACACTTTTAAGGTGCTCAAAGTGATGTCCATCACCATTCCACTCCTTAGGCGCTCAAATTTGATTGTAGAAGCAAGAAATTGCGCCTAAGGTTTATGTTGCTCAAGACCTCCTTTGCAAGGTGCCTTAGATGATGATCAAGGTAAGACTCAATGTAATCTCATAACCTTGCCTTATATGCAAGAGGAATTACATTTAATAACCACAATGGTCATTAGGTGCTCATAAGCATATGATTTTGACTATCTTATTCAAAACAACAAACATACTCTTTGCATCCCAATATGGTATAATAACAAGAAATTAAAAAATATTTTCAATTGACCAACTCATAAAGAATATGGATCAGCATACTCATTTGAATATTTTCAATTGAACAACTCATAAAGAATATTAATATTTTCTATTCAACATGATGATTCATTTTTTTTTTTATAACAACTTTTATCTTTTAGTTCCCAAATGAGGTTTAGGTGATACTTGAATAACAATAGCTAGCTTATTAGATCAACAAACATCCTATTCAATACAATTGGACTTTAAATATTTGAAGTAGCCATCTACAAATATCCATTCAAATGTGGATTTATAATGCAAGTATGGATGCCATCAGTAAAAAAGATTTGTATTAACCAAATATCCATATAGGCATACATCAATATTTGTCGATATAAGTATAACATATATACAAAATAGCCATATAGGCTTATAAGAATGCCATATAGGCATACAATGTCAACTATATACAATACAAAATATATGTCCACAAATTCCATATAGGCATACAACAAAGGAACACAATAAAAAGTCATTCCCCTCTGGTTGGTGAAGAGAATAGATCATGGGTAGCCTTTGATCTTATAAGGGATGGAGATGCGCATGTGGGTGGTCTACTACGAACCCGAGGGCTGCTCCTCCTATTTAGTTCTTCCTGCATCTTTAGCTGTTACAATATAAAGTATAGACATTAATATATAGAAATTACATGTTATAAAAAATGAAACATTTAACAAAATAATCACTTACCGCTAACATATAATCTGTCTCCTCACTTGCCTTAGTAGCAAGAATAGGCCGTGGTGATGTCATGTCCTGTAGAAACCATCCAAATGGAAATTAAACTTCAAATCAATAATCTTTTGATTTTTCAAAAATAAACAACTATAACAATGAATGTAAATTGAAATTTACTAATCTGCCTCATATCCTTGTCAATGCCATGGAGCTATGAATCACAGAGGTCACACCATGCTACATTTCCCTCTGAACATCAGGAGGTGTCTCCACAACCTGCATCATCTAGAAATAAAACAACATTATTCAATTGCGAAAACTATAATAGTGATGCAAATCATGGCTCCTAACATACACACATGTTCATCTAAACATGGAAGTACACACAATAAAGCACACAAGTCACATACAAAAATCTAGTAAGTACAATTCATTCATTAAACTATTTATTTTATTACCTCCGTGAAGCTTTAAAGTCCACCACTACTAGCAGGTGTTGCCATGAAATCTCCAATATTAACCTATTCAACATCCACAATCAGATATTAGAATACCATTCATATAACGATGCTATTCACATGTAATATTTATAATTGTTTACTAGTTACATACCCCAACAATAGATGATTTAGTGTAATATGCAGGTGGAGAACCACTGAAAATTGCATCAACACTATGACCCTGAAATTTCATTAAAATCATCAAACTAAATTAGTTAATCTTGCATTTCAAAAATGAAATTTAATAAATTAAATTCAATAAACTTGCTAATATTTACCTGAGTATCAAGGTCGAAAGTCTCACTTAGGAGGGTATCTATCATCACCATCTGCTCAGCTGTAGATGTAACCTGTGCACTTGTGTCCTAACTATCCATGGGGTCATAACCACAGGCTGACCCGCAAGTCTGACAAGTATGGGGTGGGACCCTACTCCTCACACTATCTCCCAACCCACTCTGTGCTGCAGGACTGGCATGCTCTATCATGCTCTGGGTCAAGGCACTAATGGACAAAAGTGTATCGACCTCAACACTCTCCTTCACAATGGAAGGGATAGAAACATGCTCATGGGCTAGTCTGTTGATTACTCGTCTCACTGCCCGCCGTGGGTCAACACGTGCCCCTGGTCTATCTTGTGCTGACCCCCCACCTCTACCATGGAAGTCCCGCATATCAAAATAGTTTGGCACTTTATTGAGGACAAACTCGCAGTAGAGTTTCCTCAAAAAGTATTGCGGGACCTCATTATTATTGCATGGAGGATGGTCAAAAACCATCCACCACCTCTGCCTAAAATTGTCCCTTATCGCTTGGTTGTTGCACCAATGGATAGGGAACCTCTTGCATGTAATGGGTGGAGGTTGATTTGTTTGTGGGTTTGTGAAAATCAAACACAAGTCTAATTTTGTAATTTGTAATTTTTTCACATCTTGGTATGACAGCTTGTCTACATAATAGTCTCTAAACTCTCTCCTCTTATCCGTCCAACTAGTTATTTTCTTGCTAATTGAATCTACATTTGATAACATAGATTCAAGAGATTCAGCAAGCGTGGACCTATGCAAGGTTGAAGTGGAAGGATCTTTCAACCTTGCAATTATATCTTCAATTTCTTTTTTGTTGTTTTCAATTTGCCCCATTATATTTTCTTGTATTCCAGGGGCATGTCGAGGAATGGATGGAGGAGGTTGTTGTTCCACAGGTATTTCCTCCTCAGGATTTTGTGGATTTTGAGGAGGAGGAGGTGCATTAACATTTCCTGACAATTAACGAAATATACGTCAAAAATCAACTCAAACCTACCTATTTAGAAACAAATTCAAACAAAAAAACAAATATAACTCACTCCTTTGGTGTGCTCGATGTCATGGTGGCATTTTGGCGACGAATCGATAAGGTTTTTGTGTTGAATTAAGTTTTACAAAACGTGAGCGCGCTTCCTAGGGTTTGCAGGCCGCAGGTATAGAGGAGAAGAAAGAAATGAAATGAGATAGATAACCTTTTTTTTTTTAATTTATAACAAGTCAAAATGTGCTCACATTATAACACGAGCATGTTATGGCTTGGTTTTGACAAGCCTTAGGCTCATCATTACCAAACCATATAACGCGCTCGCGTTTTGCTTTTTTTTTTTTTTTTTTAAACCATTTTGGCCCCCCATCTTTTTGCACGTACCCCATGTGCACCCCTGCATCTTCAAGTGTCTGTGTAAAAGTCTTCCTATTATTTTGCATCTTCCACTTTGCATGTGAGCAGTGCAATTTCCCTTTATATTATTAAGTTGCATGTTTTTTCATTTTCCTGTTCATTTTGATAATTATTTGCATTTATCAGGTGCAATTGACGCTCAATGGTTTGGGGCATTTAAAGAATATATTGAGGATCCTATGACAATGCTACTCTAAACAAGTGTTTGAAGGAGCTAGAAGTAGATCAAGTGATTGGTTGTAAAGAGCACTGGTAGACAGTTTATGGCTGATGTTGAGGATAGTTTCAGTCCTTATTCAAAACCTTGAGAGGAATGTTGGATGTGCCTAGTGTGTTCCTTGTTTCACTTGATAGTTTGCAATCTTAAAGGTTTTGAGACAATGACTTCTTGTTGTGTATTAGTCTCATTATGTGATTTTTGAACTGAGGTATACATTGGAGGTTCCAAATGGTTTCAAGGTAAAGTTTGCAATGTATAAAGATGACAGCAAATAGCAAGGCAGTGAAATCCAAACCCTGCATAGTCAAGATTGCAATTAAGGCTTCATTGAGGTTTAAACCATGGTGACATAGGGTTTTGAGGGAAGTAGTTTTGATTGTGAATTATAGAATGTAGAATATGGACTTGTTATGATATGTTGTCAAAGATTACAAGATGTTTGCAACAAATTACAAGGAATTACAGCCTTCTTATGTAGCAACAACTCTTTTCAAATTAATAAAGACAAAAGTATTCCTTTTTCAAGACTTGTGTTTCTCTTTGCAACTAGTGATATGATTAATAAACAATGTATCAATATAATACCAAATTGATCAAAATGATGATTAAAATGATGAACAAAAACTACCAAATTGAACATAAAACATTTAAATAAACTACCAAATTGATCAAAATGATGATTAAAATTAATGACTAAATAAACTACCAATGGAAGGAAATCAGTGAATAAAAATGACTAAATAAGTGACCAGTTAATAACAATGACTAAATTGATGACTAAATAAATCAGAGAATAAAAAGTGACTAAATAAGTGACCAGTTTACAACAATCAATGACTAAATTAATGACTAAATAAGTGACTAGTTAAATATACCAGTGAATAAAAAATGACTAAATAAGTGACCAGATTACAGCAATCAATGACTAAATATACTACCAAATTGATCAATCAAAACAACCAATAAATGACTAAAAATGGTTTAGTCATCAATTTGGTCACGTTATAAATGACTGGCAATAAACTACCAATGGTCACGTGACCATGTTTGGTCATTTATAAGCAATTTTTAGTAGTTTTTTAGTAATATATTGCTCTTTTTGTACTAGTGTATCAAGATCTACTTGGACTTGTACGTGATAGGTACAACAAATATAATTACTTAGGCATGCGTGTAGTGAGGTTGATAGTGTAAAATCTCTGTAGCAAGATAATAACAAAAAACCCCTGATTTCCTAGTTCAAGTTTCCAACATCCCATACAGAAAACTCCTGGGGTTTATGTTTTTGTTGATGCAATATGAATATATGAGCAACAATTAGGCAATTCCATATTATTTATATGATCTTGTTAAATAAGTACACAATGTCATCTTCTTTGTGTCAATCATGGATCTTGTCTTGTATAATCTGGTTAACTACCTAGACAATCTCAATTTCTTCATGTCATCCCCATTGTGGAAAGAGTAAACTGAATTTTAGATTAAGATTAACAATCACATCTTGTTTTAACTAGATGCACCATCATTTAAGGGGTTTGCATAATAGTAGTGGGTTTGCAAAGTCTACAATGTCATTAGACTAAATGCCTACAAGTTTGTCAAGACCAAAACAAACTATATCAAGATTTGTCAAAGTCCATTAGTAGGTTTCAAGCACTATTAGATAGTTTGGAGTAGTGTCAAATATTGTTAACTCTGCATATCTTGCTTGAATTAAGAACATATAGATGATTGTGACAACCATTTGTAGGACTATGTGAGGTTTGATCATCATTACGGGTCCTATATCAAGCCATAGCAACTCCAAGAGCATGCAAATTGGTGGAAGACCATGCACAGGCTTATGAGGTCCTTGAGTAAGTGTTTCCTATTGTGCATAGTTATGTATAGTTATTAACAAGTTTTAGAGACCGACCCACTATTTTAGGCAAGCAAATGAATTATGGACAAAGAGATCAACCCACTATTTTAGAGTAAGTGTTTGTCTATGCATTTTCCAGCTTAGTATCTAGGTATTCCCATGCTGGTGTGCATTGAATAACCATAAACAAGGGTTCAAGCATGACTCGTCTATGATTTAGCATGTCAAAACTAGGCAGTAGTTTCAAATGTTTTCAAACATGTTCACTTTGTTGACAATTAAAATACCTTCTTGTTCATTGTGAAAATACCAATGGTGCTGACATAATCACATTTTACAGTTTCTATGTTGTATGTTCTATCTATTCTCACTGTATTAGGGGAAACCATCTTAACATCTAGGTCATCAACATTACAAAAGTGCATACATCAACATCGACATTATATGCATTAGATTACTTTCTTGGCATGTCTTTGATGTTGTTTCATGGGAAAGGGATTTGATTCATTATTAAGGAAGTCATCAACCTTCCCTTTGCAAACAATAAATAATACAGTTTAAACCACAATCTAAACCTTTCAATGGTTATTTTGAAAACAGTTTTAAAAAAAAGCAATACAATTTAAACCAAAACAACATTTTTTCTAAGTATTTTGCCACCTTTATTTCCCACACTCTCAAATTAAATGATATTTGTCTTTAAATTGTATTGTTGTTTGGTTTAAAATCTATGTTGTTTTGGTGTAAACTATATTGTTGTTTAGCTTAAAGTGTTTAAACTGTATTGTTTCTATTTTCCCACACTTTAATCTAAATAGCAATATAGTTTAAACAATTTAAGCTAAAACACAATAAACAAAAACAACAATACAAAACAGCAATATGGTCTAAACAATTTAAGCTAAAATAGTTAAAATGAAAACAAAAATATAGTATAAAAAAGTGAAGCTACAAAACTTAAAACCAAAACAACAATACAATTTAAACTAAAACAACAAACATTTGAAACAAAAACATACATTGCAGTGATGTTGGAATATATGGAACTTACATGAATGTTGATAGTAGTGTGCAATTCGAAGCCTCCAGGAGTTTTTTGTATGGGATGTTGGAAACTTGAACTAGGAAATCAGGGGTTTATGTAGGAAATCTATGAAGGAAATGTTTGTGATCTGTGCACTCTCATTTGATTGGTTGAAATAGTTTTTATTGCACTTCCTTTGAATGATTTGTGGATGTCTATAAATTTGAATCTGGTATTAAATATGAAAGGTTATTGATTTGGTCAAATTCTTGTTTGCTATGAATTTTTTGAATTTAATGTTTTTTGATAGTTTGATTGGTGAGCCTTAAACCTTCGATTGTGTGAAATAAATGGCAGAGTTGATTGATTTGGTTGAATGCTTGTTTGGACTAGATTTTAATATATTTTTGTCCTCTTGTTTGGTGAGCCTTACACCTTCAATTGTGGTCTTTTTTGTAGGTATTAAGTTAAAGGGACCAATAGTTGGGCATTTATCAGTCTATGGAGTGTGCTTGGGCATTAATTGATTTTACTGGGGATCTAAACTTTTTCAAAATATGAAGCTTTTGGAAGTCCATATTGGATGGGACAGTCTATATTATGATGATGTTTAAAAATGTTTATTTTACTCCAACATGGAACGCAGACTTGGTTGATCGTTGGTCTTTAATTTGGAAGATAGCACTTTATAGTATTTAATAGAAACTCTTAACGTGACATTTTGGATTATGTTGGATCCACTTGTGTACAAGTGCAAATCATGTCAGTTGCATTTATGTTTTGGAAAACCTTGTAAATCATTTGTCTATGCCACCTAATATGAATAATAAAATACTAATGATAAAACAAATATGTTGTGTACATTGATTGGTCCCTATTTGTGCTATTTTATAATTTCTTTTAATATTTAATAGATCATTTAAGACCAACTAGTGGCCCCACATTGGTCAACTCCTATACCACATATAGGAGCCCAACCCACTATTGGCCCCTCTCCCCTAATGAAATGTAATACAATCTTTTTAATCAAAATTATAGTGTCTTTTCTTTTCATTGAAGCTTTAAGTAACTGTTGAAATGTAATACTCATTTTTTTAATCAAAATTTATATATAAATATTAAATATATACTTTTTTCAAAATAAAATAAAAATATTATCAAAAATATAAAGAGCAACAAAGAAGGAAAAAAGTGAAAAATAAAAAGGAGGAATAACAATTAGATGTATGAGCCATTAAATTGAAATTAGTGCATTTCAATTGTTGACATGATCTTATTTAATATAGTTAAATACAATGGGTTTATGTAGTAAATAAATTAATAAGTAAAACTATTGAAATAACTATGTATATGTATTGCCGATGACGACGTGGTTCAGTGGTTAAGTCACTCGGTTGTAGTGGCAGCCACCAGAGTTCAAACCCCTGCTAGGCCAACGAGCTCGCGGGTTTGAAATATTCTTGCTAGGGGATGAGGTCTCCCATGTTGTGGCCTCACCGGTTCATTGCTCCGGGCAAAAGCATTCGCGTGGAGCTGGAGGGCGTGTCGCACTAGCGTCGCCAGTCACATTAAAAAGTTTACTAGGTGCATTTAAAAAAAAAAAAAAACCTATGTATATGTATTAAATAATTTGTTTACATTTATATTTTTGAAAATTGTAGAAAAATAAAAATAACTCTTTTAAGTAAAAGTAAAATAAATAATATAAAACATTTACTTGTAGAAGCGATAATGTGCGAGGGCAAGCATGTGAAGATTTGCAGCGGAGCGAAGGCTAGGGTTGGGGTGAATGGCGACGTAGGCGCAGGTAAGAAGGTTCAGAATGCGTGTAGGGGTGTTTGAGATTCCTCCCAGGCAAAGGCTAGAGGTGAGTGGTGGTGGAGTTACCAATTGAGATCTGGTTCTAACGGGGATGGGGCTCCTGGAGTTACTGTATCTCCTCTCCCCTCCTCTCTACGTGGTGATTCTCCCATTCTTGTGCAGGATGAGCCCGAATTGAAATCATTTGATACCTGCAAGAACAATGTGAACCCCTTTCATGTCTGTAATGATTTCTGCTTAGCTCAAATTCAAAAATCAAATCCTAATTTCCCTCCTCCCAAGCTGCCTGATCCAAACACAGGGTCGAAGGAGTCTCATTCACAAGGAAATTCTGGTTTAGCTATTGGCGATGTGAAGGTGGCCTTTGCGGATGAACCTGTGGTTTTTCACATCTCAGATGGTAGCTTAAACTCTATCTTTGCCGATGTGGGGAGCCCTTCTTTGATTTTCTAACTTCTGTGGAAGCGGGCATCCTTGGAGGTCGTCAAAGCTTGGGTCTTGTCTGTTTGGTATAACTTGTCACCCCAGCGATTCAATCCTTGGACTTTGGCTTCTTTCTATTTACCTTCTCTTCTACTAAGGATTGTAAATTTGTATCTCAAAATGGCCCCTGGTTTCTGGAGAATTCTAGTGTGTTTCTCACTCCCTGGTCTCCCTTCTTTAACCCTGCCATGGCTACAATTTCAAAGATCCCGATCTGGATCAGGTTATACAACCTTCCCCTAGTGATGAGGAATTCTACTCTCATTTGGAAGATGATCAATCAGGTTGGGTCCTTCGTGAAGTTAGATACTGAGGAGAAGGCTTTGCACAGATACACTCAGGTTTGTGCCCTCATGGACATTTCCAAACCCCTTCTTAGCTCAATTCAGATTCATTCCTCTCATGGTACCTGGGTGCAATTTTTAAATTTTGAGGGTTTGCCCTTTAGATGTTTTCATTGCAATGAGTTGGGTCACAAGATTGGGGACTGTTATGCTCCAAGACCACCTGGTTCCATATGCTACAGCCTTAAGAAGTGGAGCAAAAAATCTGGGTCTCTAGATGCAGATTTCATTTGGCACAATCATGGCAAGTTCTTTGTTCCCCATTCTACTTCAAGGTTTGACTCGGTGGTTCCACCTAATCCTCCCTTTGCGCAAACTTTGAACCCTAGGATTTCTCCTATCCTTAATTTGGACATTGTCCCTATTGTGGATGATGTGGAGGATTCAGAGTCAGATTGCACTTTCTCATTTATGGATGATTTGGATGACCCTACTCCTAATTTTTTCTATCAAGACTTTTCTATGGATCCTTCTCAGAAATTGGGAATCTCTCATATTGAATCCAAAAAGATAAAACCTGACTATGGTGATTCAAAATAGAATAAAGGAAGGAAATCTGAGGCTAAAATACTCCACATTAAAGGAAAAGGGGTGGTGGAGGAGGCCTCTCAATGGACCATGGAGGCTCTCTTCTCCTAGAAAAATGTTAAATCTTAGCTTAGCTTTAGCTAGCTGGCCTTAGTATCTCTCTCCCTGTTGGATCTGATTCTTGGAGTCTTATCTTTTATTGACTTTGTTGGGTTGCTATGGCTTCACTTCTTCTAATGGTCTTGGAGTGTAGTTGGTTGGTTTGCAGTTAATCTAGCTGGATTACTTATGCTCCCCTTACTTCAAGGGCTTGCCTTATATTTTCTGATTTTATCCTTTCATATACAAAAACTCTCTTACGAATCAAAAAATAAAAATAAATAAATAAATAATGTCTAAAATTAAATATCAAGTAAAAGTAAGTAAAATAAACAAGGGCTTGGTGCAGTGTAGTCCTTGCCTTACACCACTAAAAAATAGTTTAAAAAATAAGGGGAATCTTTAGCCTCATAAACTTGTAGCTCAAAAATTAATTGTGTTGCAACCATGAATAATTGTATTGTAGCATGGAGTCCATGTCCTACCTACAACCAAGATGACAAAACATAGTCATTTCAAAATGAAACTTGTTGTTTATAACCAACATGCTAATTATAATTAAATTGGAGGACTAAAAATAAATAAAGAATGATTGGGATTTGATTGCTCTACCTACCATATGCATGCCATGATATGCAATTTGGGCCATGTTTTGAACATAGTGGCAAGCCTTCTATTACTACAAGAAAACAATTTTGAATAGAGTCATGGATGACATGTAAAAATATGCTTCAACCCTCACCTATGCCATGAAATTTTCTATTGTCTAAAAAAATTAATTTTTTTATTGGCTTTTCATCAATTAACAAATTAATTTTGCATTTGTTAAAAAAAA
This sequence comes from Cunninghamia lanceolata, assembly GCA_027924645.1. Lineage (NCBI taxonomy): Eukaryota > Viridiplantae > Streptophyta > Pinopsida > Cupressales > Cupressaceae > Cunninghamia > Cunninghamia lanceolata. The sequence goes on along the minus strand of BSBN01000677.1, from coordinate 7,006,630 downwards.
AACAACACACCTCCAATCAAAACGCAACCAAGAAAAAAAATTGAACTTTTTTCTAAAGTTTCATCTCATTATAAGAACACCAAACTATTGGAAACATAAGCATGATGAGGAAGAGATTGATGAGCATGTCAGTGAGTAGTGTCGACGTTGATGGAAAACAAGGGTTTAGATATAGTTGTGTTGGTCCAGAGAGGTTTAGTAAGGTATACAGGTACAGTTGTGTTGTCTGAAGAAGTAGTTAAGTATGACATCCTAAGTGTTGATCCGGAGAAGCTACTAAGTGCAATATGAAGGAGAATACACCCAAGCATGATATCCTTCCATTTTGGTGCTCCATAGTCAGGTACAACTTGGTGAAGATTTTCCTAAGGCATTGACAGTATAGAATCCATGATAGAGTCACGGTACTTCAGTCCGCATTTCTCCGCTATGAAGAATTTTTCTATACAGTTGTAAGTTAGTTTTGGTACATACTAAAGGAGTCTACATCCAAAGATTTAGGTCTTGAAGCCCTTCAGAATGAAAGATAGAGTTAATAGAGTACCGGACTCTGTATTGACAGTGTAATGACAGTGCCAGTGGTATATTGGAATGCTTCGCATTCCACCGTAGATGAATGATTTACCATGCAGATTTGAGGATAAGGTTATGGATGTCAAAAGTGTGTATTATTCAAATGGTAAGCATTTTGGTGGTCCACATGTTGAATTATGAACTAACATTTGTTTCATGCTATAACTGCTTCACCAGTTAAGCTGACCTAAAGGCGTTGAGGTTGTGCAGAGTCAAGATATGTTTGGAATAAAGTCATGGGAGAAAATATAGGTCATGTTGACCTGTCTCAATGTGTTACACACTTTGATTCTCTTCGCAAGGCGTATTGAGTTGTGTTTTTGGCCGACAAGTTAAGGAGTCACATGGTACATCTTCCTACTGACCTAATTGATGGTTTACTTGAAAGAAGTATATATACAAGATTGATTTCTTATGTGAGGGAGTAATTTTGAGTGTGTAAGTGATGCGAAGAAGTTAAGTGTGGGGGTGCAAGTGAAATTTGATGCAGAGAAGAATCGAATAAGATTATGGGGAAGATGAAGTGTGCTAAGTCAGTGTTCTGAGCTTCGGTGGAACTGTATCTCCAGCATAAGTCTGATGCATCATTAGCTATTCATGTTTGGTAGTGAGCCATCCCTTCTTCCATCTCTTTCTATTTAGGATAGTGAGTCCTTTGGCAATGAGCCACCTGCAATGAGCATTCTTTTGGATAGTGAGTCCACAAATTGTATCAACCTTAACTGGTTGTATTATTAATATATTGTGAGCTAATTCTCACAGTGGTTTTTCCCTTTTTGGGTTTTCCACGTAAAAATATGGTGTTTATGTGTTATGTGTTTTAATGGTTGATTTCATGCTTTCCTTTCTTACTGTAAACTAAATATGCTATGTGGAATGTATGTTTAAATGATTAAGTGGTTTTAGAGAATACTGATTCACCCCCCTCTAAGTATTTCAGGTGTTCAAAAATTGGTATCAGAGCCTGGTTCCTTGGAAAAAGCTTAATCGCTTGAGGAATATCATGAAGTGTGAACACATGGCACCTTGGACATATCCTATCCCTCTAGAAGAAATCCTTGCTATTGAATTTACTGAAGAAGACTGCATAGTTGACATGAATGGAGAACTTTAATTAGGTCTTGAAGATCTGGAGAAAGTTCAGTGTAAGAATAGAGATCTAGAAGAAAATATTAAGGAAGCAGATGAATGCATCAAGAAGTTGAGAGATAAAAACAAGAAATTCAAAGAAAGATACAAGGAAGTAAATTAATAGATCAATCAATCAAATGAGACAATCACCAGTTTGAAAATACAAACTGATGAAGGAAAACAAATTGAAGAATGCCTAAATGAGAAACTGAAAGGAAATTTTGAAGAATGCTCAAGTCTTGAACAAGAAATAGTGGTCTTAAAGATAGAGTTGGAAAAGGAAAAAATTCAAAAAGACAAATTCAAGAAGAGCTCCATACTGCTTGATGAAATGATTACAAATCAAAAGGCTCCTAAGGATAAAGAAGGATTGGGATTTGAAAGGAGTGAAAGTTTAAAAACAAACAATGCTAGAAAGAAATAATAACCAAAAGAAGGTTGCAGTCAAGAAGGGTAATAACAGACAAGTCCGAAACTAGAAGAAAAACCTCAGGAGGCCACCTATCAAACAACCAGCTGCACAAAGGTACTCTGGCTACTGTTACTCTTGCGATAAATTTGGACATAAGGCTATGGAATGTAGAAGTAGGATGAATCAAAATGTTCAATCATTCTCTGATCAATGTTTTACATGTCAAAGAATTAGTCATAAAGCTAATGAATGTAGAAATCAGATGATGAATAGTTATAATAAGGGTATGATGGTTCCATATTTCAATGGTTACTGTTATACATGCAGTAGATTTGGGCATAAGGCTAATCAATGCAGATCCAGAATGAATGGAAGTAAGCTTGTTCAAAATGTCAAATGTTATGAATGTAACAAATTAGGTCATATTGCTAAATTTTGTAGAAGCAAGAATGTGAAGGTTGACTTGATAAAAAAGAGTGATCTAGTGAAGAATGTGGATCTAGTAGAAATAGAGAAAGAAATGGATAAGGTCTAGAAAAAGAAAGAAGAAAATAAGGTGAATGATGAGGCAGTGCCAGTATCTGGTGCAAATGTTTCCTCTAGAAACTTGTTACAAGTATGTGCCTAATCGGTGTTGTCATTGATGTCAGCATATCCTTGTTGTCATTGGTGTCAACTGTGTCTTATTCTATTACTTGTTTAGAAGACTTGTATGTTGAGGATATTGAGAAAATTAGCCTCTCTAAAAGGAACAAGTGAGTTACAGAGAAGTGCAGTATAAACAGTGAGTTGTATGCTGAAGAACAGTCTGGTAAACTGCTCTGCATTTATTTTTTCTTGAAGATCATAGTCTATGGATTTGAAGTAAGTTAGAGGTATGACTAAGGATGCTATATTCTGGGTTTGAGCCCTCCGCATGAAGATCTGAGTGAGTTGTGTTCACCAGAGTGAAACATGCTTTTTCTGTGAGTTCAGTTGGGACAGGAAGAAAGTATTCTACTCCGCATTCCTCCGCAATAAAGTATTTTTATCTACGGTTCTAGAAGGAAGTCTGGGATGATAATAAGTGCCTACAGTTGCAGTGGTTTGTGGTTTGGTGGTCTGTAAGCTATCTTTCTTTTATGACAGTTGAAGACAATTTAGTTCATGTGTTCCGATGAGAAGATTCCTATGGATAAAGTGGTTAAGGTTTGTGCAGTTGATCCTGATGATTATAACATGCTTGTGGATGTCTCCTAATCATGTTCCTATCTTGATATTGGTCTGCATTAAGGACTTGAGATCATGTTTGAAGATTGATCCCAGACAATGTAGCGTGTAACCAGTCTTGGCCGACCTGGTTAATTCCAATGATTGCGGAGATCTCTGGAAGATTGTAGAAGCATGTTGTGGCATGAAAGATCATGTTTGAGTCCTAGCTAAGGCATGGTGTGATCCACATTTCATTTCCTTTGCATAATTTGTAATAAGTCAGGACCTATTTTGTAAATGTTTGTAATACTGACCTTAGAGATTGCTCCAATGGTTGATGATTGTGATGCCGACCTTAATCATCATTCCAAGGTTGATGTAGTGTATAAATACTTGTAGTTGAGTCATGGAAAAGGTGTCCTTGAGTGAAAATGGAAAGATAATAAGAAAGGTCCAAAAGGTAGAGCAGAGAAGAGCCAGAGGAAAGAAGAGGAAGAAAAGAGCAGAGGAAGAAAAGAGTAGAGGAATTATTGTACTTCAGTCACAAATATAGAAAGGTGTTGATCGTGGCAGAAAGCCTGGAAGTGAGTCGCCAGTAGGGTTTAATAGCCCTTATTGTAATCTTGCTAGGTTTAGGGTTGAGGTAGTGAGCTTGGTAGACCTAGTTGTTCTTCATGGCAGTAAGCCAGTATGTTTAGGACCGTGGAGTGACCAAGCCTGAACATCATTATTTCAAGATTACAATATATATTGAGAGCTAATCATCTCCATGGTTTTTCCCCACTTTGGGGTTTTCCACGTAAATCTGGTATCTCTTGTGTTTGATGTTGTATCTATAGTTAAGTTTCTGATTTCATGCATTCATTGTTAAATCATAATAATTGTCGATAAGTGATAAATGTTTGATTGCAGAAAGTGTTTAAGTTTTGAGACAACTGATTCACCCCCCTCTCAATTGTCTGATGCATATCAACAATTGGTATCAGAGCCAAGTTCCTTTGAAGAAAGTTTAACAGCTTGAGGAAGATCCAAAATGTCTTACAAGAAGGAAGTGTCGCATTTTGATGGAACGAATTATATTCTCTGGAAGGCTTGAATGAAAAGCCATCTTCTTTCTCTTGGTTACAAAGTATGGAAAGTTGTAGAAACAAAATACACCATACCTCCAAATGGTCCGATGATTGAAGATGAAATCAAAGAATATGAGATAGATATCAAGGCAAAGGATGCTCTGCTAAGCTCATTAACAAACTCAATATTGACAAAAGTTGTGACTCTTGAAACTGCAAATAAGGTATGGGAAAAGTTGAAAAATCTGTATGAAGGAGATGATTCTATGAAGGAAGCCAAGTTACAAAGTTTGAAAGTGAAATATGAAAGTTTGAAGATGAATGATGATGAAAACATATCATCCTTTATGAAAAGAGTTGATGAACTTGTTATAGGGATAAAACCCATAGGCGGAACTCTCGACAAAAAGGAAGTTGTTATGAAAATTCTCATATCTCTACCTAAGTCCTATTGTCACATGGTAGCTACAATTGAAGAATTCATGCAAGTAAAAATAGTTGACAGGGATCAACTACTTGGTAAGCTTACTACTTTTGAAATGAGAGAGTTTGGTGATGCTCTCCCGAAAGTTGAGATGGCCTTCAAAGCCAATACTCCTGGAAGTACTTCTAGATTAGAAAAGTACAAGGTAGAATCTGATGATGAGTTTGATAAAGTTGAAGCCAACTTCGTGGACAGACTGCAAAGAGGATCCGGTAAGTATAAAGGCAAATTACCTTTCAAATGTTGTTCATGTGGTAAAGTAGGTCATTTTGCTTCCAGATGTCCTGAAAGAATTGAAAGAAATAGAAGAAGATATGAGAACAGGCCTAGGACCCAAAAGAAGTGTTATTATGTTGAAGATTTTGATGATGATGAAGGAGTATCAGATAATGGTGAATAGGATAATGCTAGTTCTTATGTAAATGAATGCTTGTTTATTGCTATTAAGGAAGATCATGTGTCTACTAATTCTACTAGTTGTGTGAAGGAAGAAAAACCAGTGGAAAGTGCTTTGGCTACTCAAGTCATTAAGGACAAGGATGAATGGGTTATTGATAGTGGCTACTCTCACCACATGACTGGTGACAAGAGTAAGTTTGTGAGTTTGGAAAGATATGATGGTGGACTGGTTAGGTTTGGAGATGATACAACTAGTAAGATTTGTGGGAAAGGAAGTATTTCTTTTGATGGCAAGCATAATACTGAAGATGCCTTGTATGTGAAAGGATTGAAGCATAATCTTTTGAGTGTGGGTCAAATGTGTGACAAGGGCTATGATTTAAGCTTCAAGGACAATGGATGCAAGATCAAGGAAAGCTCTAGAACAGTTATTACAACTGGTAAGAAGACCAGAGGTAATATCTATCACTTGAAAGGAACTGAGAACTATTGTTTGTTGACTCAGATTGATGAGAGTCGATTATGGCATAGAAGGTTGTGTCACATAAATTTTGATAATATTATGAAGATAAGTACTGTACAGGTTGTTAGAGATTTGCCTAAGCTTGTGTAGCCTGCTAATCCTATTTGCAAAGAATATCAATTTGGGAAACAAACAAGAACAAGTTTCAAAAGCAAGGACCAATCAGTTGGAGGACTACTTGCAGACCTACCAGAGTAAGAAGTTTGCAAGGAGACATGTATTTCATGTTGCCCATTGATGATTATTCTAGAATGACTTGGGTCACCTTTTTGAAAGAGAAAGATGAAGCTCTAGATAAATTCAAGGCATTTAAGGCAATGGTTGAAAATGAGATGGATTTGAAAATCAAATGCTTTAGGTCTAATAGAGGAGGAGAGTTCACATCAAATGAATTCAATTTATTTTGTGAAGAACATGGAATAAAGAGATAGCTATCTACGCCCAGAACTCCACAACAAAATGGAGTTGTTGAAAGGAAAAATAGAATAGTTCAAGAAGCTGCTAGAACCATGATGAAGGAATCTCATCTTTCGGAAGCATATTGGAGAGAGACAATTCACACCACTGTATATATCCTAAATAGAGTTCAAGTAAAAGGTAACAGTTCAAAGACTCCTTATGAATTGTGGCATGGTAGAGTTCCTACTATGAAATATTTCAAAGTTTTTGGTAGCAAATGTTATATCAAAAGAGAAGAAGATTTAGGCAAGTTTGATGCTAGATGTGATGAAGGAATCTTCCTTGGTTACTCCATCAAGAGCAAGGCCTACCGATGCTATAATAAGAGGCTGAATAAGATCATTGAAAGTGCAAATGTTAAAGTTGATGAATGTAAGGAAAGGTCTTCATAATCAAGTGGATATGAGTCAGATGATCCAGATGTTTTAGAAGTGGTGCAACATGAAGACAACCCAGATGAAGAAGAACAAGCTCCGATAAGTGCTACCAAAATTCCAAGATATGTAAGAATTAGTCATTCTGAAGATCAAATCATAGGAGATAAGAGCAAAGGGATCTTAACCAGAAGAAAAGTTGTTGAAGAACAAGTAAATTTCTGTTTGATTTCTAAGATTGAACCTAAAATTGTGGATGAAGCTTGCAAAGATGAGAATTGGATAAAGGCTATGGAAGAGGAATTGATGCAGATAGAGAAGAATTAGACTTGGCATCTTGTTCCCAGACCAACAGACAAGAATGTAATTGGTACAAAGTGGATCTTCAGAAACAAGATGAATGAGAATGGTGAAGTGGTAAGAAACAAAGCAAAGTTGGTATGCAAAGGATACGCTCAAGTTGAAGGAATAGACTTTGAAGAAACTTTTGCTCCAATGACAAGGATTGAAGCAATAAGGATGTTTTTGGCTTTTATAGCATACAAAGATTTCAAGGTTTATCAAATGGATGTGAAGTCTACTTTCTTAAATGGAGAGTTGGAAGAGGAAGTCTATATAGAACAACCAGAAGGATTTCAATCATCAGATCAGGGCGACATGGTATGCAGATTGAAGAAATATTTGTATGGATTAAAACAAGCTCCCAGGGCATGGTATGCACGATTCGATAGGTACCTGATACATATAGGGTTTAGTAAAGGTACTACAGATAACAATCTCTACTCTAAGATCAATGATGAACAAAACCTAATTGTTGCAGTTTTTGTTGATGATATTATTTTTGGAGGCAATGAAGGTATGTGCTTAGTTTTTTCTAGAGAAATGCAAAGTGAATTTGAAATGTCTATGTTTGGAGAGATGAACTTCTTTTTAGGTCTACAAATAAGTCAATCAAATAAAGGTATCTTCATTTCTCAATCTAAGTATGTGAAAGAGTTGGTAAAGAAATTTGGGATGGAAGACTCTAAACCAGTATGCACACCTATGATAACTGGTTGTAAGTTAAGCAAAGATGATAACTAACCCATGGCAGACCAAAAAAGGTATAGATCTATGATTGGAGGATTACTTTATCTGACTCAAACTAGACCTGACATAATGCACGCAATATGTCTTGTGGCAAGATTTCAGGCAGAACCCAAGGAATCACATGTGATGATAGACAAAAGAATTCTAAGATATTTAAAAGGTACAATAGATTATGGTTTGTGGTACCCTAAGGACTATGACTTTACTCTCAATGCATACATTGATGCAGATTGGGCCGGAGATGTGGATGACAAAAAAAGACAAGTGGAGGTGCATTCTTCTTGGGAAAAAGATTGGTATCTTGGTTGAGCAAGAAACATGATTCAATATCCCTGTCTACTACAGAAGCAAAATACATTGCAACAGTATGTAGTTGCACTCAAGTGTTGTGGATGAAGTAGACTTTGAAGGACATCAAAATTGTGTATGAAGATCCCATTGCAATCTTTTGTGACAACACAAGTGCCATAAACATATCAAAGAATCTATTGATGCATTCAAGGACAAAGCACATATCCATCAGGTATCATTTTCAGAGAGAAAAGGTGACAAAGAATGAAGTCAAGTTAGAGTATGTATCTATCAAGGATTAGATTGCAGACATTTTTACCAAGCCTTTGCCTAAGGATACTTTTGAGTATCTCAGAGAAAAGTTAGGGGTTATCACCCCTCCCACTCTAAACTAAGATGCACAGTAGTACATCAATTCAAAGGTGCTCAGAGGTCTAGATTGATGCTTTTAAGGGCTACTTCTTGGGGGAGTAGTCAGAGAATTTAGAAGAGAGATTAGATTAGAGCAAAAGAGTGCAAGTATCTTCCCTTTGCCATTGATGTCAAAGGGGGAGAGAAGTCATGTGAAAATTTTAGAGTGAAGATATGTAAGAGAAAGGGGAAGAATTTTGGATAAAGAAAGAATACAGGTGTGTAAAGAGAAAGGGGGAGAATCTTGTCTTGATGGTTGTTGTAGTTTTTTCACATCATATGTTGACATCAATGACAAAGGGGGAGATTGTTGGAAGTATGTGCCTAATCGGTGTTGTCATTGGTGTCAACTGTATCTTATTCTATTACTTGTTTAGAAGACATGTATGTTGAGGATATTGAGAAAATTAGCCTCTCCAGAAGGAACAAGTGAGTTACAGAGAAGTGCAATACAGACAGTGAGTTGTATGCTAAAGAACAGTCTGGTAAACTTCTTCGTATTTATTTCTTCTTGAAGATCATGGTCTGTGGATTGGAAATAAGTTAGAGGTATGACTAAGGATGCTATATTCTAGGTTTGAGCCCTTCGCATGAAGATCTGAGTGAGTTGTGTTCACTAGAGTGAAACCTGCTTTTTTTGTGAGTTCAGTTGGGACAGGAAGAAAATATTTTGCTTCACATTCCTCCGCAATAAAGTATTTTTCTCTGTGGTTCTAGAAGGAAGTATGGGATGATAATAAGTGCCTACAGTTGCAATGGTTCATGGTTTGGTGGTCCGCAAGCTATCTTTCTTTTATGACAGTTGAAGATAATATAGTTCATGTGTTTCGGTGAGAAGATTCCTATGGATAAATTGGTTAAGGTTCGTACAGTTACTCCTGATGATTATAACATGCTTGTGGATGTCTCCTAATCATGTGTCTATCTTGATAATGGTCTGCATTAAGGACTTGAGATCATGTTTGAAGATTGTTCCCAGACAATGTAGCGTGTAACCAGTCTTGGCCGACCTGGTTAATCCCAGTGATTGCGAAGATCTCTGCAAGATTGTGGAAGCATTTTGTGGCATGGAAGATCATGTTTTAGTCCTAGCTAAGGCATGGCATGATCCACATTTCATTTCCTTTGCATAATTTGTAGTAGGTCAAGACCTATTTTGTAAATGTTTATAATACCGACCTTGGAGATTGCTCCAATGGTTGATGATTGTGATGCCGACCTTGATGATCATTCCAAGGTTGATGTAGTGTATAAATACTTGTAGTTGAGTCATGGAAAATGTGTCCTTGAGCAAAAATGGAAAGATAATAAGAAAGGTCCAAAAGGTAGAGTAGAGAAGAGGCAGAGGAAAGAAGAGGAAGAAAAGAGTAGAGGAAGAGCATAGAAAAGGAATTATTGTACTTCAGTCACAAATATAGAAAGGTGTTGATCATGGCAGAGAGCCTAGCAGTGAGTTGCCAGTAGGGTTTAACAACCCTTATTGTAATCTTTCTAGGTTTAGGGTTGAGGCAGTGAGCCTGCTAGACCTAGTTGTTCTTCATGGCAGTAATCCAGTATGTTTAGGTCCATGGAATGACCAAGCCTGAACATAATTATTTCAAGATTGCACTATATATTAAGAGCTAATCCTCTCTGTGTTTTTTCCCCACCTTGGGGTTTTCCATGTAAAATCTGGTGTGTCTTGTGTTTGATGTTGTATCTATGGTTAAGTTTCTGATTTCATGCATTCATTATTAAATCATAATAATTGTGGATAAGTGATAAATGTTTAATTATAGAAAGTGTTTAAGTTTAGAGACAACTGATTCACCCCCGCTCTTAGTTGTCTAATGCATATCAACAAAAATAAGTTGAGAGCTTTGGCTTAGGGGGAGCTTTAATGGAAATCTTTCATCCTCTGTTAAAAAAATTGTGTTGATGTTTCAACACGAGGATATGTGATGTAAGTCAATGCATTTGATCTATTGGAGAAGACACCGGTGAAAAACATCTCATTGCGAAAGATTGCGGAGCAATTAATGTTGACTGTGTATCACAGTTGAAGCTTTGACAACTTTATCAATTTGTGCATTGAATGCAAATTAGGTTTTGTAAAAAGGGCTTTTAAGCAATCTCGCTTAATAAGAAGATCATTTGCAATCAAACTTTGAAGAGAGAAAGAACAGTGGAAGAGAAAGAAAAAGCAAATCAAACCCTAACCGAAAGTGATTGAAAGTTATTTACAGTTTCTTGCTTGCCTTAAATTTTTTCAACAATATCCTAAAGATGTTTACTCCACAAGTTGTAGAAGTAGTAGACCGTCCCCGCCTTAAATTCAAGAAACATCCTTTCAAGTTTATGGAAACAGATCCGGACATGGTGCATTTTCAATTTTTCCATACGGTGTGATGCACATAGAGGATATAAGAATCTACATCCATACAAAGATGGAAGAATATAATCATGCTAAACTGGGATAATTTTGGGTCAATGAGCTAACCAATGAGAATTTTGACCTAAAACATAAATACAATGCCTTGATAGAGAAGAAATTGGATGTATGGAATGATTTCCCTATTTTGTGTTATGAAGATGCCTAGATTAAGTATGTTTTGAGCCGCATTCACGATAAATTCATGTGGCTGGATCTACCGCATATGATAAGCAAGGAAGCCATTAGGGTTGTAACAGGGTTATGTTCCACCGGAATAGTTCCGACACTAAAGTCAGTTAAAAATGATGTTTGTAATGAAGCTCACCAAAGAAAAGTTTGATAAGGGAGCCCTAACTGTGAACGATATTGAAGACCCTGCTTTGAAGTATGCATCCATGATGATTGGATACAAAATTTACTTCACCAACAAAGAAAACTCAGTCTGTGCAATTGCCATCAACACAACATATGAGATGGTCAAGAATGGTGCAGATTATGACTTGTGTGAGCTACTAAGGCAACAATTGCTTGAGAACCTATAGAAGATAAAAGACTCAAAGTACCCTTTCAAATTCGGTACTTTAATTATTTGTTTACTATTTTACTTCCTTATAGAAATTCCTAGTGCAAAGAACAATGTATGGTTTGGACATGCTCTAGTAGCAGTACAAATAAGAGACCATCTGAAAAGGTTAGATAACTTAGAAACCTAAAATGATGCATTATGGGGTTTCTTCAAAACATTTCAAGCAAACATGCAAGCAAGAGAAAGAATCCCAAAGAGGGTTGTAGAGAAATACAAGGATGACATCATCTATGTTATGGTTAGCAAATATGAATGTTAAATGGAAGTAGTGGAACCCAAAATAGTCTAGATTCCTGAGATGGGTTATGAGGTTGCAGAAGACATAGTTACAGGTCTTGTAGACCTAATTATTAGAAAACCAAGGGATACCTTTGCAGAAAGATATGGAACATATGAAGAGAAGTTCATGGAAGTGCATCTAAAGCACAAGGAGAGGGAAATAAAAGAAAATGTCAAGAAAATGAGAATGAAGATTGAGGAAATGATGTCACCTAAGGACCCTGCAGAGAAATCCAAAGGTGTATATGCTGCTCCAGAAGAGTCACCAAGCATAAGAAGGTCAGCTAGGACCTCTACCTCCTCTATTGCTGCTCCAAAATCCTTCGGAGCCATGCTTGCAGCAAGTCAAGAGAAGAATGAAGCATGCAGTGCTTCCTTGCAACAATAGCCTACCAAGAAAAGAAAAGTAAAAGGAAAGGCTACAAGAAAGATATACATCAGTCACAATGATGATGAGGAAGAAGAGGAAGAAGAATAAGGACCCAAGTTGGTCTGGAAAAAGAAAAGAGAGCCTCAAGTCTCCAAGGAGGAGATAAGTGACAAAAGGCCAAAAGTTGATATTGTTTCAGAGGAAGAAAGTGAGAAGGAAAAGGAAGGCTTCATCTTCAAAAGAAGAGAAGAGAAAAGTGGTGAAGGAGTTCAGCCTCCTAAGGGGAAAGGAAAGGGAAAGAAGAAAAGTGAAAGTGAAGCTGCTGAAGAAAAGACAAAGAAGTCAAAGACATCATACCTTCCACCTCTGCAATTTGAAGCTACCATCAATGCTATAACAAAATATGATAGTCTAAAAGAAGTATCTGAGCTTTATGATGAAAGAGCCTCAAATGACCAATGAATCATTGAAACTACAATAATCAGGTACATGGATGCATTCAATGTTGCTCTATTAGAAATTATTGATAAATTGTCTAATAGTCTTGCTAGTGTATTGACGGAGGGAAGAGACAAAGCTATGAGTAAAGATTTTGAGATGAGAAATATGGCAATTAATAAGATTTGTCCCTCAATTTCTGTACAAGAAAAGAATAAGGCTATTCAGAGGTTAGCCAAAGAGTTCAGAACTAAAAGGAGATTGAATAATTTAATGTCTAATGATAAAGATGAAATAAAGAGGCTAGAAAAGGACACCTTGAAGATAATTGCAGATGTCCTCAAAGAGTTAAAAATCAATACAATTGAAGAATGGTCCTCCTCTGAGGAAAGAGAAAAGGATGATGGCCATCCTAAGAAAACTGATGAAACCAGAGCAGATGAAGATATTCAAACTGAGCAAAATTTGTCACCCCTCTAGTAAACACTAATATAACTAATACTGAGGGTTAGGATGTTGGAAAACTATTAGAATATGTTAATTATCCTCCAGAGAATGTAGAGAATGTTGAAGAGGAGAAGGAGATTCTAGAAGGGAAGAAGGATGAAGAAAAAGGAGAATAGAGTAAGACAGACTTGGAAGGAAATGAACAAGTAGAAAGCACTGTGTATAATACTTATGTTCCTATGGAAACATATAAGCATCAAATTGAGAACAAAGAAGGTGAAGGAACACATGAAGAAAGTTGTCCTCCAGAGATCCCTAGCTCTCACATAGTCTCTCTCTCGAAAGAAGAAAAGAAGAATAATGAGAGTGAGTGTTCTAGAGTCTCTCCAATTGACTCCATTAAAGATTTCTTAGCTCAATAGAGACAAATTCAGTCTATGGCTTCACAACAGCTATTTCAATTGTAGTCTATGGATGGACAAATTAATTTTTCCAATATCTCTCCTCTCAAGAAATTACAACTAGGCACCATCTTTCAGGCCACTGCCCAAGAGGAGATACTACAGTCACATGTGGAAGGTAATGAGTTTCTAGAAGAAGCAATGAAAGTCTTTGAGAAGATGCTGCCATAAACCAAGAGGGATGCCTCTTTGACTCCTACACAACAAATGAAGAAACTAATGGAGTCTGTTAACAACCATTTTGTGTCCTTAGAGAATGATGTTGAGAAGAAAGTATTGGAAGAGATCAGAAATAAGAGATTGATAGATCTATCAGAAAAATGTTCCAAGGCATACAACCTATTGGAAACTAGTGTAAAGAGTATTCAAAATGCCCTAGGTGATGCCAATGTAATATATCAATTTTGTTTGTCATGGCCAGTAACTACAAAAGATATAAAAGATAAGATTGATGGCCTAGAATTGCAGATAACTAACATCTCTGGAACTTATGACCCCTTGAAGGATAATAATGAAAATCTAAGGGCTAAAATTGAAAAGACTCATGCTATCATTAAGAAACTATAGAATCAAAGAGAATTAATCAAAAACCAAATGAGTTAGTTAAGAGAAATTATCAGTTTCAAGATGGTTGTGTTGATGGCATTGTTAAAGGAAGCTAATAAGGTTGGAAAAATGACAACTACACCTACATCAATGGAATATGTAGAAAACTTGCTATTATAGATTAATGGGTAGATACATATGCTTAACTCTACCAAAATGTATTAGGATTATGCAGTGCTTCAACTAACGAATATATACAAGCATATTCTTCCAACTAAATAGTAAGATTCATATTCTGATTTCTTGTACATATGCGGAAGAATAGAAGAAAACATCTTTTATATACTTTGATGTACATATTAAAGCATATGAATAAACATTAGGGGGGAGTCTCTGCATAGAAAAGAAAGATTAATTTTGAGATAGGGGGAGTGGTTCTGATTTGTAGATATACATGTAGCTCCTTTGTCATTAATGACAAAGGGGGACAAGTTTTGGTGCATGTTGCCATCAATGACAAAGGGAGAGATTGTTGGCAACATAAGAATGATGATGAAGAGACTCATGAGCATGGCAGTGAGGGTAAAGATATAATTGTACTGGTCTAGAGAGGTTCAGTAAGGTATATAGGCACAATTGTGTTGTCCAAGAAGTAGTTAAATATGATATCCTAAGTGTTGATCTAGAGAAGCTACTAAGTGCAATATGAAGGAGAATACACCTAAGCTTGATATCCTTCCATTTTGGTGCTCTGAAGCTAGGTACAACTTGGTGAAGATTTTCCTAAGGCATTGATAGTACAGAACCCATGATAGAGTCATAGTACTTCAGTCTACATTTCTCCTCTATGAAGAACTTTGCTATGCAGTTGTAAGGTAGTATTAGAACATACTAAAGGAGTCTAAACCTAAATATTTATGTCTTGAAGCCCTCCTGAGTGAAAGATAGAGTTGACAGAGTACCAAACTCTGTATTGACAGTGTAATGATAGTGCTAGTGGTATATTGGAATGATCTGCATTCCACCAAAGATGAATGGTTTGCCATGCAGATTTGAAGATAAGGTTATGGATGTAAGAAGTGTGTATTATTCAAATGGTAAGCATTTTGGTGGTTTGCATGTTAAATTATGAACTAACAGTTAGTTCATGCTATAATTGCTTCACCAGTTAAGCTGACCTAAAGGCGTTGAGGTTGTGTAGAGTCAAGACATGTTTGGAATAAAGTCATGGGAGCAAATATAGGTCATGCTGACCTATCTCAATGTGTTACATGCTTTGATTCTCTCTGCAAGGTGTATTGAGTTGTGTTTTTGGCCGACAAGTTGAGGAGTCACACAGTACATCTTCCTGCTAACCTAATTGATGGTTTACTTGAAAGCAGTATATATACAAGATTGATTTCTTGTGTGATGGAGTAATTTTGAGTGTGTGAGTGATGCGAATAAGTTAAGTGTGGGGGTGCAAGTGAAATTTGATGCAAAGAAGAATTAGATAAGAATGTGGGGAAGATGAAGTGTGCTAAGTCAGTGTTCTGATCTTTAGCGGAACTATATCTCTAGCATAAGTCAGATGCATCATTAGCAGTTCATGTTTGGCAGTGAGCCATCCCTTCTTCTATCTATTTCTATTCAGAACAGTGAGTCCTTTAGCAGTGAGTATTCTCTTTTGGACAGTGAGTCCACAAATTGTATCAACCTTAATCGGTTGCATTATTAATATATTGTGAGCTAATCCTCACTGTGGTTTCTCCCTTTTTGAGTTTTCCACGTAAAAATCCGGTGTTTATGTGTTATGTGCTTTAATGGTTGATTTCATGCTTTCCTTTCTTATTGCAAACTAAATATGCTATGTGGAATGAATGTTTAAATGATTAAGTGGTTTCAGAGAATACTAATTCACCCCCCCCCTCTCAGTATTTTGAGTGTTCAACACAAACTTGGAAAGTGCTTATAGTTTCTCTAAAAATTATTTTGTTGGTGCCATGTAAATAGAATATTTTCAATTAATTATAAATGAGATCTTAACTGCAAAATATCAATTATTGATCTCATTCGACTTGGAAAAGTTTAATTGGGATAAGAGCACACGACACAAAGCTAAGCCACATGCCTTACTCTCTTTAGCTTTGTGTCACCTCATATCTCTTTAATTAAATCTATTTATGCTTCCCATTTGGATTGATTATTCACTTGTTATGTTCAATGGATCTTTCAATGATTTTATATTTTTCATGCCTCCATCTATATTATGTAAGTTCTTTCTAGTTTGGATGTTTTTAATCTTATATGAAATGGCAGAGATATAATTTTTATAGCCTCTTTTCTTTTTAATTGTAGATGCCTAAAATCATCCCTTCATCCTAACATCATCTAACTTATCCCACATCTATCTCTTTCTATATTAATTAAATAAAACCAATTGTTTAATTAACCTATCCAACTATCTTTCTCACATTAATTAAATAAATTTTAATTATTTATTTAATTAATCATTCTAATTATTTTCCTTAATTACATAAATTCAATATTTATTTAATTAAGTTCATCTTTCACATCCTAATCTTCCAAAAAAATACTTTGTATTTATTTAATTCCCCCAAAATTCCTCTCAAATTCCTAATTGGCTAACAACTACCACTAGTAGCTATTTAAACTATCATTTACACATGAAAATCCATAATTTTTTTAAAAAATATCTTTTTATCTCCATTCTCCACTCCATCCCTTTCCAAAACCAACCATAACTAAATAACCTCTTAGTCATCCTCAACCATTCATTTTCTTAATTAATTTTATCCCTTGATTTATCATCTCTAAAATCTATATATGCCTCCTTATGTGAACCATAACAATCAACAATCAATAATATAACGTCATGTTATTCGAGTGAGTAGCAACATACTTTCTCCTCTCAACTAACAAAACTTTGGAGCATAATTGTCATCTGCGCATCAAGAATCTTATATATGTGAGTTTTCTTATGTTCTTTCATTCATATTTTATAGGTTCTTTTGCTTAAACTGAGGTTGCATTTAGGTGTTGAATAGGGTTTGGATCTTAGGGTTTTGATCTCTCATTTTCATTCAAACTTATTTCTATACATTTCTGGCACACCTAGTGGGACATTGTCTCTCTTTAACCCCTGTTTTTATAGGTTTTGTTAACTAGATCTTGCAAGTTTTATTCTTTTTTATAGAAATTTGGAGGTAATATTTTACAAGGAGCCTCTTGGTGCAAAATAGATCACATGGTTGAGTCTAGAAGGCCCAAGACATGAAGATTGACATATAACATGATATATTTCAATGCAAGGAAAATTTTACAATTTTGTATTGGTTATTTGTACAGTCGTATGGATCCATACCATATGGAACATGATGTACCTTTACATAGCGTCTATTATTGTATTATCCATTAGGTAAAAATATTTTCAACATCGATCATCCTTTGTCTGCTAGTTTAAATATTTTCATTAGTTTGTTTGTGCATTGTTTTTGGGCTAATAGATTTATTTTTAGTTGTATGTCTTTTACCCATTGGTCGTTGGTATTATCTACCAGTCAAAAAGGTCTACATGTTTGAAAGTTATATTTTAATATCCATCGGTTACTTCTCCCTTTGCCTATCGGTCTCTAGCCTAACTGTCTAACTAACCACTTCCTAACTGCTAGCGTAACCATTTTAGAATTATTGTTTTAGCTACTAACCCTAGTTTTAAACATTAATTGTTAATTGTCACACCAACATTATCTGCTAACTAGTAACAATAACTATCACCCTAACTTTCCTTTTAACCTCTAACTTTAAAATTAGTCACTAACCATAGCATTAGTCACTAGCCATAGCATTAATTATTAACTATAGCATTAGTCATTAACATTAGCATTAAAATTAACTGCTAGGTGTAAAACTAATTGCTTATTTTTTTAAACTATGCATGTGAACAATTAAACCACCAGTACTGACTGCCAACTTGATCGCTAGTTCTAGATCCCCCCTTTCTTAGGTCTTAAAATAATTTTTTTTAGATAACATAACTTTTTACCACGATATTAGATTTTTACATTTTTGTAGGCGTTGGAAAGATGACTCATAGAACTTTGCTCTGGATGAGGTGAATTTTATAGATTTTTCCCTAAATTTTAGGTATATCAATTTGAAACCCCTCTTTTTATTCAATTTTACAACGAGCATATCTTTTGCATATGAAAACCAATTTTAACATTTTTTTTTGAAACTAATTAGAAAGTCGTAAAAAATATCAAGGTAACCTCTATTCTAGTATGAGACAACATTATTTTCTAATTTTTGTAGGGGTTTGATTTTAACTACTAACATATTTTAGTGTAGATAGCTTGTCCAAGACTATTTCTAAAACTACTCACTTATTTTGTGTACCAACACTTGTTGAAGAGCATATTTTTTAATCACTAGCTTAGTTGCACACTTTATATGTTTTAATGGTGAATAATTATTGTTTTACGTGCTTGTGAGGACTTATAAGTGTGTATGCTCTTCCTTCACACCATAAGGTGATCTTATGAATCAAAAGCACTTGATTTTCTTTCCCTTTAGTGGTCCCACTCTTGGATATCATCACTTGGGGGATGACTTGAACCCTCATGTTCCAATGGGGGATATAAATTTGGGAGAAAATCAAAAGAATCTCCCATTGGGGGACACTTGTCACTTTTGGCTAAGCTTGCAAGAAATTTATACCTTGCAAAGTGAAGGAGGAGAGTAGGTTACCCTCTCGAACCACACCACTAGACATACCCCTCATTTCATAGACTTTGGCCTCACATACCTTGTGTATAAAGAGGACATCCCTTAGAATATTGTTAATCCTAGATAGGACCTTTCAGTTGTATGTGCTTGTAATGCGTCAGTTTAAGTGGTTAGCACTGAGAAGTTACTGTGGGTCCCATAAACAAGTTTGTAGGTTGTGTATTCTCTCCTCTTGTGCCCTTGAGTGATAAAAAATAGTTAGTTCCTCCTCATGGGCCTTACATTCCATGACTGGACAAGGCATTAATGGTGGGCTTATGAGAGTATACACTCCTACTTGAATAAAATAGGATGTATATGAGAGCACCGATCTCTATTAAAATTTTTAGCATTGGCTATTATAAAATTTATGGAACCACTTGATTGTAAGAGGTTCCTAAATTTCTTTAATACCATCCCCACAAAAAGTTTAGGTAACCCCATTCCATGGGACCATAGCCTTAGAAAACATATTGAGCTTTCCGTCCCAACTTTTTTTACAAAGAGTATTGACTGCTAATTATGCCGAGAGACTTAATCTACAGCAACAGCAAGGGGTGGAATGTAATGGATGAGTGTGTTCACAAAAAAATCACAAAGCCACCAAAAAAAATTAACAAAATAAATATTAAACAAAAACTTTTACAACAAATGTAATTATTAATGATGAATGATAGCTTTTTAGATAGTGGTCTTTTGATTCTGAATAAAAAATTTCATTCAGACTCACTCCATTACATGTCTGAATAAAAATTACATATATTCAATAAAAAGGAGAAAATAAGTGAAAATTTTGAAAGGAGCAATAAAAATAATAGGTAAGAGAATTTCAATTGTATGCATGGTTTTACTCATTTAATCATAGTGAATAAGATAGTTTTAAGTAACTTTTGCGAGTGTCTTTTTCTTTTCATTGGAGCTTTAAGTAACTAATGAAATGTAATACTATCTTTTTAATCAAAATTCTAGTGTCTTTTCTTTTCATTGAAGCTTTAAGTAACTATTGAAATGTAATACTCATTTTTTCAATCAAAATTTATATATAAATATTAAATATATACTTTTTTTTAAAATAAAAGAAAAATATTATCAAAATATAAAGAGCAACAAAGAAGGAGAAAAAGTGAAAAATAAAAAGGAGGAATAACAATTAGATGTATGAGCCATTAAATTGAAATTAGTGCATTTCACTTGTAGACATGATCTTATTTAATATAGTTAAATAAAATGGTTTTTAAGTAGTAAATAAAGTAATAAGTAAAACTATTGAAATAACTATGTATATGTATTAAATAATTTGTTTTCATTTATATTTTTGAGAATTGTAGAAAAAATAAAAATAACTCTTTTAAGTAAAAATAAAGTAAATAATGTCTAAAATTAAATATCAAGTAAAAGTAAGTAAAATAAACAAGGGCTCGGTGTAATGTAGTCCTTGCCTTACACTACTAAAAAATAGTTTAAAAATAAGGGGAAGCTTTAGCCTCATAAACTTGTAGCTCAAAAATTAATCATGTTGCAACCATGAATAATTGTATAGTGGCATGGAGTTCGTGTCCTACCTACAACCAAGATGACAAAACATAGTCATTTCAAAATGAAACTTCTTGTTGATAACCAGCATGCTAATTATAATGAAATTAGAGGACTAAAAATAAATAAAGAATGATTGGGATTTGATTGCTTTACCTACCATATGTATGCTATGATATGCACTTTGGGACATGTTTTGAACATAGTGGCAAGCCTTCTATTACTACAAGAAAACAATTTTGAACAGAGTCATGGATGACATGTAAAAATATGCTTCAACCCTCACCTATGCCATGAAATTTTCTATTGTCTAAATAATTTAACTTTTTTATTGGCTTTTCATCAATTAACAAATTAATTTTGCATTTGTTAAAAAGAAAAAAAAACACACCTCCAATCAAAACACAACCAAGGAAAAAATTTGAAATTTTTTCTAAATTTTCATCTTATTATAAGAACACCAAACTTGGAAGGTGCTTATAGTTTCTCTAAGAAATATTTTGTTGGTGCCATGTAAATAGAATATTTTCAATTAATTATAGATGAGATGTTAACTGCAAAAAATCAATTATTGATCTCATTCGACTTGGCAAAGTTTAATTGGGATAAGAGCACATGACACAAAGCTAAGCCACATGCCTTACTCTCTTTACCTTTGTGTCACCTCATATCTCTTTGATTAAATCTCTTTATGCTTCCCATTTGGATTGATTATTCACTTGTTATGTTCAATGGATCTTTCAATGATTTTATATTTTTCATGCCTCCATCTATATTATGCATGTTCTTTCTAGTTTGGATGTTTTTAATCTTATATGAAATGGCAGAGATATAATTTATATAGTCTCTTTTCTTTTTAATTGTAGACTTCTAAAATCATCCTAACATCATCTAACTTATCCCACATCTATCCCTTTCTATATTAATTAAATAAAACCAATTGTTTAATTAACCTATCCAACTATCTTTCTCACATTAATTAAATAAATTTTAATTATTTATTTAATTAATAATTTAAATCCTTTTCCGTAATTAGATAAATTCAATATTTATTTAATTAAGTTCATCTTTCACATCCTAATCTTCCAAAAAAATACTTTGTATTTATTTAATTCCCCCAAAATTCCTCTCAAATACCTAATTGGCTAACAACTACAACTAACTAGCTATTTAAACAATCATTTACACATGAAAATCCATAATTTTTTTGAAAATTTCTCTTTTTATCTCCATTCTCCACTTCATCCCTTTCCAAAACCAACCATAACTAAATAACCTCTTAGTCATCCTCAACCATTGATTTTCTTAATCAATTCTATCCCTTGATTTATCATCTCTAAAATCTACATATGCCTTCTTATGTGAGCCATAACAATGAGCAATCAATAATATAATGTCATGCTATTCGAGTGAGAAACCACATGCTTTCTCCTCTCAACCAGCAAAACTTTGGAGCATAACCGACATCGTCACATCAAGAATCTTATGTATGTGACTTTTCTTATGTTCTTTCATTCATGTTTTATAAGCTCTTTTGCTTAAAATGAGGTTGCATTTAGGTGTTGAATAGGGTTTGGATCTTAGGGTTTTAATCTTTTATTTTCATTCAAACTTATTTGAATACATTTCTGGCACACCTAGTGGGACATTGTCTCTCTTTAACCCTTGTCTTTGCAGGTTTTGCTAACCTAATCTTGCAAGTTTTCATTCTTTTTTATAGAAATTTACAGGTAAGCTTTTACAAGGAGCCTCTTGGTGCAAAACAGACCTCATGGTTGAGTCTGGAAGGCTCAAGACATGAAGATTGACATATAAAATGATTTATTTCAGTGCAAGGAAAATTTTACAATTTTTTAAAAAAAATTTAGGGTTTTCTACCCTTGGTTATTTGTACAGTCTTATGGATCCATACCATATAGAACATGATGTACCTTTATTTAGTGTCTATTCTTGTATTATCATTAGGTAAAAATGTTTTCAACACCAATCATCCTTTGTCTGCTAGTTTAAATATTTTCATTAGTTTGATCGTGCATTGTTTTTGGGCTAATAATTTTATTTGCAATTGTATGTCTTTTACCCATTGGTTGTTGGTATTATCTACCAGTCAAAAAGGTCTGCATGTTTGAAAGTTTTATTTTATTATCCATCGGTTACTTCTCCCTTTGCCTATCGGTCTCTATCCTAACTGTCTAACTAACCACTTCCTAACTAATAGCATAACCATTTTAGAATTATCATTTTAACTACTAACCCTAGTATTAAACATTAACTATTAACTATCACACCAACATTAGCTGCTAACTATTAACATTATCTGTCACCCTAACTTGCTTTTAAACCTCTAGCTTTAACATTAGTCACTAACCATATAGCATTAGTCTTTAGTGGTAGCATTAGTTATTAACAGTAGCATTAGTCGTTAACATTAGCATTAAAATTAACTGCTAAGTGTAACACTAATTGCTTATTTTTTTAAACTACTCATGTCATCAATTAAACTGCCAGTGTTGACTACCAACTTGATCACTAGGTCTAGATCCCCCCTCTCTTAGGTCTTAAAATAATGTTTTTTTAGATAACATAACTTTTTACCATGATATCGGATTTTTACATTTTTGTAGGTGTTGGAAAGATGACTCGGAGAATTTTGTTATGGATGAGGTGAATTTTATAGATTTTTCCCTAAATTTTAGGTATATCAATTTGAAACCCATCTTTTTATTCAATTTTACAACAAGCATATCTTTTGCATACGAAAACCAATTTTAACATTTTTTTTGAAACGGATTAGAAAGTCATAAAAATATCATGGTATCCTCTATTCTAGTATGGGACAACATTATTTTCTAATTTTTGTAGGGGTTTGATATTCACTACTAACATATTTGACTGTAGATCGCTTGTCCAAGACTATTTCTAAAACTACTCACTTATTTTGTGTACCAACGTTTGTTGAAGACCATATTTTTTAACCACTAGCTTAGTTGCACACTTCATATGTTTTAATGGGGAATAATTATTGTTTGTCGTGCTTGTGAGGACTTATAAGTGTGTATGCTCTTCCTTCACACTGTAAGGTGATCTTATTTATCAAAAGTAGTTGATTTTATTTCCCTTTAGTGGGCCCACCCTTGGATTTCATCACCTTGGGGGATGACTTGAACCCTCGTGTTCCAATGGGGTATATAAATTTGGGAGAGAATCAAAAGACTCTCCCATTGGGGGACACTTATCACTTTTGGCTAAGCTTGTAAGAACTTTATATCTTGCAAAGTGGAGGAGAGTGGGTTACCCTATCGAACCATGGCATTAGACATACCCCTCATTTCATAAACTTTAGCCTCACGTACCTTGTGTATTAGAGGATATCCATTAGAAGCTTGTTCATCCTAGATAGGACCTTTTAGTTGTATGTGCTTGTAATGCATCAGTTTAATTGGTTAGCACTGATAATTTACTCATTGTGTGTCCCATAAACAAGTTTGTAGGTTGTGTATGCTCCCCTTGTGCCCTTGAGTGATAAAAAATAGTTAGTTCCTCCTCATGGGCCTTACATTCCATGACTGGACAAGGCATTAATGGTGGGATTACGAGTGTATGCATTCCTACTTGAATAAAATAGGATGTTAATGTGATTAAATTGGGAAATTATAAAGTGAGTGTAAGGGGGGGTTATCATGTGGGTGTTCTCTTCTTTTCAACATTTCATTTCTACATTTCTTCATCATGGATCAAACAACAGTACCCTTATTAACTCCTTGCAATTACTTTGAGTGGAGATCACACATGACAATCTACTTAAGGAAAGTTGGGTTGCATAGGATAATAATGGGACTAGAAATTGATCCTACTAAAGATGAAGATAAGCCTAAGTGGTTTAGCAAATGTGATGAGGCCTATGGAACATTGCGTTTGTCTGTTTCTCCTGATTTGTGCTTTCACATTAAGTCTTTGAATTCACCAAATGAAATCTGGACAAAGCTAGAAACACTATTTGACACACAAGATTCAATGAGGGGTCATATGTTAGAAAATGAACTAATTAGTTTCAATCCAGGCAACTTCAACACAATTCAAGATTTTTTCACAAAATTGAATCACTAAGGCTACAGTTAAAATAGTGTGGAATTAAAAAGAAAGATGAACAACTGATTCTTAGTATTCTCTCTAAGCTAAGTTTATAATATTTTGTATTTTTTTCTAACTTCCATGCTACTAAGAGTGCACTTGGTACTCAATTCACCATGTCATCTTTAGATGATTTTTCTATCTCTCACACAAGAGCAAGATAAGCTAATCCATATGGGCACTCTAAAATCCTCTAAGTCACATGCCCTGGCTGCAAACCAAGGTACAAAAGAATAGAAAGGACAAAGTAGTAATAATAAGAATAAGAGACAAAATAATAGCAAGGAGAAGAAGGATCAGAAACAAGCTGCCCTAAAAGCAGCTAATGAGACCCAATCTTCTAATGGCAACAAGCCTAAGAAAGTGAAGGTCAAATGTGCCTATTGTAAAAGACCTGATCATGATGAACATAAATGTTTGAAGAAATAAATTTATCACTTGACACACATTCTTGAGAAGAATAATATCAGTGTTACTGAATCTATAAAACACAATTCTAATGAGGGGTCTAACAAGGAAAAGGATAACAAAAGGGGAAAGGAAAGTGCAAGGCCCTTGTAGTGTTTGTTTCACAACCATCCACTTGGGTTCTTGATTTAGGTGCTTCGCACCACATGGCTTCATCTAAGGAAGAACTTGCATCTTTGGAGTTGTGTACTATTCCTTCTATTTTGATAGGTGATGACACTCCTGTTGAGGTGTGTGGGAGAGAGTCTGTTGATGTAGTGTATGGCACATTCCATGATGTTCTTTGTGTGCCCTCATTATCAACTAATCTCATGTCAGTATATCATCTCACTCACACAGGTTTAAGCAAGTGGGTTGAGTTCACTCCTAATTCAATGAAGATTTGTGAATTACACAATGGTTATACAGTTGCAGTTGGGAGAGAAGATCATTAGTCATGGCTATGTTTTTTCTCACTTTGTTCTTGATCCTCCTTTTTCTATTTTTCTCACTCATTCAAATGATGTGAGTAGATTATGGCATGATCAATTTGGCCATCTTAACTTTCACTACTTGCAATAGCTCAACCAGTAGAGCATGGTCATAGTGTTGCCTTCAGTTCAGTTTTTAGGTGGTGTTTTCCAAGGTTGCATTCTTGGTAAGAATCCTAAGGAAAATTTTGATAAAAGTAAGGCATAGAGAGATTCATAAATACTAGAGTTAGTTCACAGTGATTTGGCTGGTCATTTTCCTCATCCATCCTTCAGCAAGGCTAGATTTGTTCTAACTTTCATTGATGACTTTTATCCATATACTTGGGTGTACTTTCTCAAACAGAAGTCTAAGGTATTTGATCACTTTTAGGACTTCAAAAATTTTGTAGAGAAGAAATTTGGGAAAGCCATCAAAGTTTTGCACACTGACAATGGTGGTGAATATGTCAACCATCATTTTAAGCAGTTTTGCACTTCAAAGGGGATTGATTTGCAGCATTCTATTCCATACACTCCTCAACAAAATGATGTTGTAGAATGGAAGAATAGGTCCTTGAAGGAAATGGTGAACTACATGATACACTCTAGATCTCTTGCGCCATAGTATTGGGCAGAGGCCATTAACTATGCTTGTTATATCCACAACTGTGTTCCTCATCGAACCTTGAAGGGAGTTACTCCTTTTGAATCTTAGAGTGATCAGAAACCATCAGTTAAGCACTTTCAATTTTTTGGTTCTCCTGCATGGGCCCACATTCCTGTAGAGAAATGTAAGGCCTTGGATCCATAGACCAGACATTGCATATTTGTAGGCTATCCTTATGGTGTGAAGGGTTATCAGTTGCTCCACCCTACTACACATGAGTTGTTCATTAAGAGGAGTGTTCAGTTTGAAAAGGGTTCTTTGATCTCAACTCCTATCGCTTCTCCACCTCCTTCTACTTTGACATTGGATTCACTTGGACTAAATGATAGATCTTCTGATGAGTCAAATTCACTTGTGAAGATTCTTGATGATGAGGAGTCTTCTACCTCCACTTTTGATGTTGAGAGAGATTCAAAGGATTCATCTTCTTCCTCTCCTAGTCATCATTCAGAGGGTGATGATTCTCCTCCAAATTCTCTGACTTCTAGTCTGCTTTGGGCTAGATAGACCTTGCAGTCTATAGGCGATTGGGTTGGGGATCCATCAGACACCAGGTGGACTCATTCACAATTCTAGGATGCTCCACATGTCTTCATTGCTATTGCCTCTGATCCACAATCCTTTCGAGAAGTTTTTGGTATTCCTAAGTGGGATACAACTATGCAGGAGGAGTATAGTTCCTTAATGAGGAACCACGCTTGGGATCTTGTCCCTCTTCCTAAGGGAAACAAACTTGTTCGATGTAAGTGGATCTATCAGACAAAATTTGTAATAGATGGGTTGGTTGATTAGCATAAGGCTTGCCTAGTCACCAAAGGATTCTCCCAGGATCCTAGGATTGACTACTCTGAGACTTTTGTGCTAGTTTCCAAAATAAACTCCATCCAACTTGTTCTTGCCATTGTTGCAGCCAATCGTTAGGAAGTACAGTAGATGGATGTGAAGAGTGCTTTTCTTCATGGTGACCTTCAGGAGGAGATCTACATGGAGTATCCATAAGGGTTCGTTCAGGATTCTTCACTTGTGTGCCACCTTCAAAAGTCTCTCTATGGCCTCAAACAAGCTCCTTAGGCCTAGTATGCCAAGATAAACTCCTTCCTTCTGATAATTGGGTTCACTCGGTGCCATTTTGATCCCAATATCTACATTTTATAGTAGAATGATTCACTCCTATTTCTGGTTTCGTATGTTGATGACTTGTTGATCGCAAAGAGTTCTTCATCCACCATTGGGGTAGTCAAAACTACCTTCATGATAGGTTTTTGATGACTGAATTGGGCTTGTTGCATTACTTTCTTAAGATTTAGATCTACTAGTCTACTACTGGTATCACCATCACACAATCCAAGTATGCTCTAAATTTGCTCTCACGATTTCATATGGCTTATTGTAAGCCTGCTCTGACTCCCTTTCTTTCTGGATTCAAACTTGAGACTTAGTGTTCTTCACCATTTGTTGATGGCACTTTGTACCAAAAGCTTGTTAAGATTCTCATTTATCTGTCTCATATGAATCCTAACATTTCATTTGTTGTAGGCATGGTTTCTCAATTCATGTAGGAGCCCCATGAGCTGCACTAGAAAGTAGCCAATTGGATATTTCACTACATTCAGGGTACTCATAGTTTTGGGATTAACTACGTAGCGGGCATTGATCTTGACTTGGTGGGCTACACAAATTCAGATTGGCAGGTGATTCTCAGGATCACAAGTCTACTTCAGGTTATGACTTCTCACTTGGTTTAGGTCCTATTTGTTGATTGAGCAAGAAGCAGCCTGCTATTTCTCTATCTTATACTAAGGCTAAGTGTCGAGGGGCTGTGAATGCTCCCACTAAGGCCATCTAGATTTAGAATCTTCTCACTGAGTTTAGGATCCAGATCAGACAACCATTAGTCATATTTCTTGACAACCATAGTGCCATTCAGATCTCACAAAATTTGGTCCATCATCAGTAGACTAAACACATTGAGGTCTACATGCACTACATCTGAGAGCCCATTCATAGCCACATCATCGACCTTCGCTACTATCTGACTTCCTAGTAGGATGTCGATATCTTCACCAAACCCTTCATAGAAAGCAAGTATATTCATCTACAAGCTTTACTAAGGGTGTGGGAGGCTTCATCTTCAAGGGGCTTCTTAGTCCTCTCACTTAGAGTCCTAACTCTCTCTACTTTGGGGGTCTTCTCTCTCTATATGGGGGGCTTTTTCTCTCTTTTCTAGGGGGGCTTCTTCTCTTTGGGGGGATTTTATGTACATGGATACCTCATTAGGCTTCATTTGTCAGGACATATCTTTTCACCCACCTAAGTTTTTTGGGTTAATCATCTTTTTAGATTCTAACATCAATTGTCCAACACCAAATCCTAAATCACAATCAAGCCATCTCCCAAATCCTAATCCAAATCCCCAATAAAAATCTAACTCATCAAATCTAATCCAATCCAGTACCCAAATCAAAATCACTCAATCATAATCCAATCTAAATCCCAACATCCATAAAACCAAATCAAAATCCAACTAACACCTAATTATCACCAATTTAAATTTGTTTCAAGACCTAGATCCTTTTAAATTCAATACATTATCCAATCTCTCAAGGGTCATAGACTTTATCAAACCTCATTCAATCATCATCCTAAAACTTAATCCATCTAATCAACAACATCAACCCAATCAATCACTCAATCATTGCATCATATCCCTTTCAGATCAAATACAATCATCAAGGCTTTCAAGGCATTTACTATTAATATCAAAGTGAACAATCTAAAGATATTGGCAACACCTCTGCAAATCCTAAGGAAACTTCTTCCAACATCAAAACAGGTGCCTCCCATCACTCCTACAATGAGTTTGATGCCACCAACCCTATCATAGACACCACTATTCCTACCACCAATCCTTTCATTGATACCACTATCCCTATCACCAACCTTGATCATCCATCCCCTAAGATTCCCAATTAAAATCAACGAACACACACATCATTGGACTTATTCCAACATGATGAAGCTATCATAAAATTCATGGGATGCCAAGATGATATCTCCCCATGGGACTACACCATAGATTTTGGAAGTGATTTGGATGTATTAGCATATGAAATAAAAAACCTACAAGAGTCCAAGAATCACCATGTTGCAAAACATTGACATGAAATATCAAATCACATTCAGACCCACAATCAAAATAGATCAAAAAGACCACATAAGCCCACAAATCAAAAAGAAAACACCAAAGTAATGTGGGTCCCAAAATAAAAGGAAGTAATAAATCTAAATGGAGCATCCAAATCCACAAATCCCAAAGTTCATTTTGTCTCCCCATCCAAAAATCACTATTCCACACCTCAAATTTGATCACATAATCTCAAATCACAATCCCAACATCCCACTCTTAAAATTCAAATCTATTTGGATCCCTAAACCTCAAAATCAACAATACCAAAATCATCACTCCAAACATCCCCCATCCCGATCCCCAAATCTAAAATTGAGCATTCCTATGCATCCTGAATCCCATACACACAAACTCCCAAATCCAAATTCAAAGCTTCAAAATTTATTCTCTAATTTAAAGAAAATCCAATCATATAATGTTACATTGTGGTAGAATGTTACATTGTGTGTTCAATTGTTGGTCCTAGTTCCCCTTGGTCCCATACAATTTCCTCATGTCTCTACCCTCCCATCCTTCCATAATCACATCCATTATCAAACGTACATCCACAGTAGCACCCATTTACACAAAAATTTTGCCTAATCCATCCATCCTCCATCCAACCTACCTACCACTCCATTTTCCTTAGCAAAATTCTATAAACATCAGATCTATGATGGTACTATGTTCACATTTTGGAGAAACCAACTTAGCGATCAACAAGGTTTTCACCAACATCCTCTTAATGAAATACTAACAACATGGTATGTGTGCAATAGTTCTTCAGAATGGGATACTATCAGATCATCATAAAAATAAGTGTTTGAGTCCATCCTAACCCTAAATCCATATCCATCCATCCTAATCCTAGCTCTCAATCCAAAAAAGAGCAAAAAATCTAGACAAAATAAAAAAAAAAGAAAAACTAGACAAATTGAAAAAAAAATCAAAAAATAAAAATTAAAGAGAGAAATTCATCCGATGGTAAAAACCATTCTTATGGCACATTGGGAAAGTACCATGATGAAAACCCATTCATGGTCATTATGCATAAATCCACCCTCTATGAACACCCTACACGTGGGGGTAAACCTTTCCTATTCTACCCCTTCCATCCTCTCCTACCCATTCATTATATTTGCATATTTGTCCCATCACACTCATCCATCCTCCCTTCCCACTTTCAACCTTAATAAGCACAAGGGCATAATGTTGAAACATGCTTTGGACACCTCTTCATACACCCAATATTTTGCAGCCAATTCTCCAATCTAATGTCACAAGCATTGCAAAACAACATAATGAGTGGCATATTTAGAGTGGGGAATGTTATTCCTATGCAATGTAGTCCTTGGAGATCACATCCTAAATCCTTCAAACATCCATCTTGAATCCCCACATCTATTTGGGCCCCAAAATTCTAAAACAAAATTCAATCATATATCTATCCCGTTCACTCTCCACAATCCTTTAATATTTCCATCTAATCCTCCTTTCATCCTTGTTTCTAGACTTGGTTTTCTCTTGTCATTAATTCCAAGAAAAAAGTTATCCAAACATAATCCAATGTCATAATCCCAAGCATTACCAAAGTAGTCCATCCCAGCATATGCAATCTTAATCCACACAAAATCTAGCTCAGGAATCTGGCATAAATTATTTAAAAGCATCCATCAATTTTGTTCCCAACCTTGCTACAAACTATAATCATCTTAAATTAAATCATCATCAAGATATATCATTCCCAATCCTCATGTTGTTCTTAGGATACATCATTCCCACATCAATAAAACTATCCTCATCATCACCAATTGATCATCAATTTTTAGCTTGACTAGGGGAAAACTCTTGTTTATCTTTGTGGTTTTTATGCATACTTGGTTGTTTTCTTGTGTGTTATCATTTTGTTTTACATCTACGTCGATCCTTATCATGTATTGCCACAACGATGTCATGGTCTTCCATATCATGGTGCCATATGGTATATGCTTGCTTGTGACCTTTTCTTTTGGGCCAGTCCTTTATGCATGAGACACATCGTCACCATGGTCTTTATACCATGGTGCATAATGTCAAGTGCTACATCTAACATCAGGTTACTCACATCAAATAGCATGACTATCATCCCCCTCCATTCCTATTTTCCTCCCCTCCATCTCTCACCC
The DNA here is from genome assembly GCA_027924645.1 of Cunninghamia lanceolata. Classification (NCBI taxonomy): domain Eukaryota; kingdom Viridiplantae; phylum Streptophyta; class Pinopsida; order Cupressales; family Cupressaceae; genus Cunninghamia; species Cunninghamia lanceolata. Next base: position 6,975,334 of record BSBN01000677.1, on the reverse strand, counting down.
AATATTTTCATCCTAATCCATTCATTCTTCCATCTTTTTCTATCCATTATCCTCCAATCCATTTCCTCCATCATTAGCATCCAATCCCCTATCCTCATATTTCCTCCATGTCCATTTTGAGAGCACACCCATGTTCTTTAAACCCACCTATCCTCTCAAGGGGACATCCCTACCTCATTCCTCCTTGTCACTCCTCCTTTGAGTGGCTGAGGTATCTCTTCCAAAAATCACTATATTTTATCTTTTTTGAATTGCCTGTTACTTTTCTTAGTTGCAACACCATCTTAAAGAGGGGCAAAATGTAAACACCTAAAATCATCCCTTCATCCTAACATCATCTAACCTATCCTATATCTATCCCTTTCTTCATTATTTAAATAAAACCAATTGTTTAATTAACCTATCCAACTATCTTTCTAACATTAATTTAATTTTTTTAATTATTTATTTCACATCCTAATCTTCCAAAAATTACATAAATACTTTAATTACCCCAATATTCCTCTCAAATCCCTAGTTGTCTAACAACTACAAATAATTATCCATTTAAACTAATCATTTACATGTGAAAATCCATAAAATTCTAAAAAAAAATCTTTTTATCTCCACCCTCCAATTAGTCCCTTTCTAAAACCAACCATAACTAAATAAACTCTCAATCATCCTCAACCATTGATTTTCTCAATCAATCCTATCCCTTGATTCATCATCTCTAAAATCTATAAATACCTCCTTATGTGAGCCATAATAATCAACAATCAGGAATATAACATCATGTTATTCGAGTGAGAAATCACATACTTTCTCCTCTCAACTAGAAAATCTTTTGAGTGTAACTGCCATCGGCGCATCAATAATCTTGTGTGGGTGAGAGTTTTCTTAGGTTCTTTCATTCACATTTTACAAGTTCTTTTTCTAAAATTGTGGTTGCATTTAGGTTTTGAATAAGGTTTGGATGTTAGGGTTTTAATCCTTTAGTTTCATTCACACTTATTTGTATGTACACTAATGTTACTTTTTTTGCCAACTATGCTTGTTAGAATCTTGTATGCAACATATTATGCCTTATGAAAATTTCTATATGGTGGGCATAGCTAGTTATGATATGGCTTCCTAAAATATACATAGAAGTACATATTTGTCTAGACAAGCATGAATTTGTTTAGAAAATAGCAAACTTTGTGGCATAGGCAAGAGTTAAAGCATATCTTTACTTATCCCTTAGATTATTTGAGACATTCACACTAATTGATGTAGCATATATTTGTACTTATAGCTCCCCCATAATTGAGTAGTGAAGATATCTAACTCCTAATTTTTGTCTGAAATCACATGTTTTTTAGAAAAATAATAGTGTGTCCCACTTATGAGACATCCTAATTTTTGTCTGAAATCACATATATTTTTAGAAAAATAAATGATTTAAGCCCTGAGGGGTTTCATCTAAAGGGGTTTAATTGAAGGGTTTGATAAAACCCCATTAGATCAAGTCCCCTTGGAAAGAACCCCCTAGTCTTAAGTCAACCCTCAATGGAGTTTCCTCCACACCTATCAAAATGCTGACAAAAACAAATTTTGTTTCACCTTTTGGGGGATCAAATGAAGTCATTTAGAAATTCTATTTTGTAAATATGTAGCCCTTAAGATAAGCTTTCCAAAAAGTATGATTTTTAATATGTTTCATTTGATTTTATATTTATTTTCTATTTTCTAGTGAATGTAGGTTTTTCACCGAACATCAATGTCTATTCCACACATGTGAAAAAATAAAAAAATAGAGAAAAAAATATTAAAAAATATTTGTGCACTAGGTATTGATGTCCTTGTCTCACCAAAAAAAAGAATTTTGATATATACACAACAAGTTATGCTTGACGACATACACCTATGTCCAAATTATAGTTACCCTAACTTCAAAAATTAATTTTAAAAAATATGTAACAAAAAATTGTGAAAAAATATCCATGCACTAGATATTGATGTTAAAAATCTATATTTTAAAAATTAGAATTTTATCCTTTCTATAAAAAAAAGTTATGTTGGACGACATAAACGTTACTTTCTGAAAATGTTGTTTACTATTAAAAACTAGTTATTAAAGGAGACGTTGAAAGATTCATGATTTATTTCAAAAAAAAATTAAAGAAATATATTTAGAATATAAACACAAATCACTAGTTTGCATCATCTCCAAATTCTTAATGGTTTAGCTACTATAGGTCTCAGAAAGTGAAGATTTAGTTAAAAATGTTGATATCAATGTCCATCTTGGCCAAAAAGTGGGACTCATTATTGTGGGATTACCTGTTGTAAAATGAATACAAGATTAAATTCCATAGAACTATAACCTAATAGAGTAGCAAGGGAAGTGCAAAGTGCAAACTATAACCATTAAAAAGAAACCTACAAAACTAGTTGAGTTTTGCATGTTGGCAACAATTAATCTAGAGTTGTAGTTTATACTATATATGCATAACGTATTTAAAAAACATAATATATATGCCCAAAGATAGAAGAGAGATTGAATTCAAGGACTAAGAAATTATAGGTTTGTTTTCATCAGTGTCTTCATTATGAAAATAAGACAAGACCAAGAGCCATTTGCATCATTACATGTTGATCATTTTCTATCACCAATAAAATTTAAATGTTGTAATAAGATTACACTATACAAATACCTCTAGTCTAGTTGTGCATAAAAAATAAGTCTTAAATCCACACTCTCCTACAACAGTCAAAGAATCACGCATATACATATTCACAGTATTAATAGACTAGGTGTTAATAAAAATATTCAAAAAACTTTGTGCACCATTTACATAATAAATATACACATATTCATAGAATTGCTAGACTTGATGTGACCTTTACAAAACCTCACAATTGCAATTCAATGCATAAAGAGATTTAGTCAAAGAGATATGAGGTGACAGAAAGACAAGGAGATGTAGGCATGTGGCTTGACTTTGTGTGAGGAGAAATTAAAGAGGCAACAATTAATCTTTTATAACAAACCTAGATGTTAGTAATTCAATATAATAGTAGGATCAACTTTCTTTGTAAGGTAAAGGTACCTGAAAAAGTATGGCAAAGGTGTTAGGGTCACCTTCAAAGTGTTCAAACAAAAGCATCCTACAAGCAACAAAGCATTCAATTTTTATATTAAAAAACAATTCTTAAGCCGAAGGTATGCATTCAATTTGCACATATTACTATTTCTAGTTCTTTTGTATGAAGCTTGGAACACACTTAAAAAATGCAACAATTGATATGGATCAATAGGTTCATACTTTTATTTCTTGGGAACACAACCAAAGTAATAGTACAAATAACACACAAAATAGACACCATAACAAAGAATATATGTCCTCCATCAAATTTGGAAGGTAAGCTATATTATATTAATGTACACCATGCAAAATAAAGTACACTATATTATATTAATAATTAATGTGATGAATAAGATAGGTGATGGCCAAACAAAAAACTGAGGTTATCCATTTTGTTGGAAACAAAGCTAGAATATGACTGCACTTGTGTTAGTTTTCCTTTTGCCAATACATCACATTCAATTCTAAAGATATTGTTGCTAGGCTATATAGTTGCTTAAGAGTAATGAAAAAACAAATTATGTTATAACAGAGACAACAAAGGTTCATAATTGCAATAAAAGCACAATGAAATATCACATTGATAGAAAACAATGAACTGTGGACAAAGAGATCTTTTGTATTTTGGTTTAAGATTATATTTTGTATTTTCTACAAATATAGAATTTCACCACTCAACATTGGTATGTAGGTGACAAAAAATCTCACTAATGTCAATATCCTGCACTTGAGTTCCCCTCTTTCTCCCAACATGTATTTTAAACAACTCCATGTCCCTCCATGCCTCAAACACCTACTTATATATATCTACACACACATATACATACATAAGTAATTGTATTAAGATATTCCATCAAATGGGCCTAGAAATAAATTGGAATCGACATGGGTATGCAAATTTCACAATTACATATATATATATATATATATATATATATATATATATATATATGCATGTGTGTATATTAAGTATAGATGTATAGATATGTATCTATATATAGACACACACACATACATAGCATTCAACCCATAGGGTTAGTACCATAGACTACAAGACTGATACCACAAGGTGTGGATTTGAACCACATAGGATTCTAGATCTATTACAATCTTGAGACACTCCTCTAAATGTGATGAATTGGTTCCTATACGTTCAATGACCAGAATCTATAAAGCAAAATTATTTCTTCAGCATAGTTCTATAGCTAGGTACTCTATCCTTTGCATTTAAATTCACAAATACCACTTCAATTATCCATTCCCAGCTAATATTAGTTTATCTAGGTTAATTCATGATTGCATACACAAAGGCAGGAAGAGTCAAACATGTGTCTTGGCTTTGTGCCAGGTGCTCATATCCTAGGTAAACTTTGCCCAGTGGAATGAAATCAATAACTACTTTTTTGTTGTTGACATCTCATTAGTAATTAAGTAGCAAACAAATAACTTTAACTGAAACTATAGTTTTTATATGCTTAGCAACAAACACCTTCCAAGTTTGATGTTTTTATAATAAGATGAAACTTTAGAAAATAGTTAAATTTTTGCCTTGGTTGTGTTTTGATTGGAGGTGCTTTTTTTCTACTTTTTAACAAATGCAAAATTAATTTGTTAATTGGTGAAAATAATCAACAAATTAGTTCCTAGATTTTTCCAGGAAAATAAAATTAAAGAAAATTCAAAACTCTAGAAGAAGGGTAAATATTTTTCCTTTGCATTGTTTTTAAGGAAAAAAAATAGTCTAAACTAAAAACACAAGTATTCCCATCTAATATTATTCTATCTAGGTTAATTCATGCTTTCTTTGGGTACATTTATTTAATTAGCCTAAACTAACATTTGGAAAAAACTTATTCTTCCTTTACAATTATATATATTTTGATGGTAAACTCAAGTTTTTAGCTTGGTCTAAGCTTAGAGAGACCACTTATGGGGATCTCTTCCCACGACTTTATCATCGAGACCACAACTACAAGGTCTCAATCCGCAACGCATTATCACCTTATTCAAACTCGTGAGAGCATTGGCCTAGCAAAGGCATACAACCTATGAGCCCACCAACCTAGCAAAGGCACACATCCTGCAAGCATGGTAGCCTTGTGAAGGCCCATGGCTTGTGAGCTCATCATCCCAGTGGGGGCTGAACCTTGGTGCCCCATCACAACAACTATTTGAACTAACCACCACATTACACCCCAATGGGATATATATATATATAGGTTCACCCACAATAGTGAGTCCCACTTGTGGGACATTAGATTTTTAAATTAGGGAGGGGTAGAACTTTAGGAAATACCTTCATTCAAAGGTATTATTTTATTATTTTTTAAAAAAACATTAAGACAAGGTAAATGGTTTTTTCACAATGTATTTCATTTACTCTTCGCCTGAATGAAAATAATAAACCTTCACCTTCAACCCAAACCTTGACTTGGATGGTTGTGATCACTCAAACCAGGTGAATGCCCCCCTATTACACCATGTGGGCTTCGAGTGAACGTCATGAGGGTTTAGTTGCTAATGTGGATTGCTTGTAGGCTATGTCCATCAATAATTTGCTCCTTTTTCCTCAAGTTTTTCTCAGAACTAGACTACTTCATTGTATTTTAACTGAACATTTGTAAATTTGATAAATTGTAAATGGTATACTATGTTTTTAAAACCCTAAAATGTGGAATTAAACCCCTATATTATGTAAATAAACCCTAAAATATGGAATTGTAAACATTAAAATGTGGATTTTAAACCCTAGTTTCAAAATTATAAACCCTAAAATATGTATTTGAAACCCTAAGTTTTGAATTATAAACCCTAAAATGTGTATTTGAAACCCTAAACTATGTATTTGAAACCCTAATTTTTGAATTGCAAACCCTAAAATGTGTTTTTGAAATCCTAAATTTTGTATTGTAAACCCTACAATTTATATTTTAAACCCTAAATTCTATGTATTTTAAACCATACACTATGTATTTTAAACCACACACTATGTGTTTTAAACCCTAATTTTTGTATTGTAAACCCTAAAATGTGTAGTTCGGACTTGAAACTCATTTCTAACAAATTAATACTCCCTTGAAATCTAGAATGGTCATATAGAGTTATTCATTTAGAAAAATAGATTCATGCGCTTGACTAAACCAAACAATTAATTAATGATCAAACCCAAGCAACAAACTAACTTAAGAACTAGGGATTGTCTTCCTAGACCTACACCAATCATTTTAGGGTGTTTAAAGTAAATTCAAAAATCTTAGAAAAGCAACTAGTCTCAACCATGAGAAGGATTAGGTTGCATCTATCTAGAACACACTTTATGCACAAAGATATGATCCTCTAAGTAGTCTTAATGAGTGACCTTTTTGTGTAGTTTAAATGGATCTTAGTCTTGGCTTATGAACTACAAAAACACATGTGACATCCATGTGATTTAGATCATGATTATAGCTAAGAAAAAAGGTTCTTAATTTTACCATAAATACCTAAGGATCAACCCAGTCTAAATTCAAATCATGATGAAGTCCTACAACTAATCTATTTACCTATTTACTTAGATGGCCTAGGATTACTACCACTACTTGATTACTAAGAGATTCATTTAGTAGCCTTAACTTTGCACTATCTTTTTAATGGTTGATCTTATAACATAATTACATAAGTTAAGAATGAACTATTGAGATCAAGAGAAGTCTTAGATCCTTTGGTATTGGCTAAGACAAAAATTAAACAAACAATCGATCTATCTAGAATGAAATTGTAGACACCTGAAAATGACCATGCACTCACCTTCATTCTCGACACACTCAAAACATCATTACACATCACGTCTTCTAAATTAATTAAATAATTCTATTTATTTAATTAATTTACCCTTAATTAATCCTTTTATTCATTTATCCACTTTTCTTCTAATAAAATAAATAAATGATATTTTATTTATTTTATTCACTCATTTTCCTTATGAATTAATTAAATAAATTATATCTATTTAATTAATTCCCATTTTTCCTCCATTATCCCAATTAATTAAATAAATCTTTATTTATTTAACTAATTCCACATTTGTCTCTATTAGTGATTTTTTTAGTGGCTAATATTCGCCAATTGGCTAATAGTTGAAATTGGGGATTCAAAATTTGGCTAATAGTTCAAGCTATAAGGTGACCTAAATCACCACATTTTTACAAAATTTTATTTTAGTCCTAGTTAAATCGCCAGAACATTTATTTTATTAAACTTTTAAACTCAAAATTTTGCCATGATATCCAATACCTTATTAGATCAGATTCACCTAAATTTTATAAGTTATAGTAGAAAATGAAATTATTTCACCAATAATATTATATAATTATTGGTTACTTTAGTGCCATATCACTAATTTTTAATCACCACCATTGATTTTATTTATAATCTAATGGTTGGGGTTGTATTCCATGGGTTAAAATGTACCCACAGAGCTCCTATGCCCATCGAGCCTGAAATTGTATTTGAGCCATTGATCTCAATTTATAATCTAACAATTGAGGTTAAATTTTGTGAGCTAAAATGTACCTGCAGAGGTCCAATGCCCTGGGGCCCAAAATTGTATTTGGGTCATTTGCATTTGAGATCAATGGCCCAAAATGCAAACGGCTCAAATGTAATTTTGCGCCCCATGGGCATTGGAGCTCCATGGGTACATTTTGGCCCACGAGATAGAATTCAAATTGTTAGATTATAAATAAAATCAATGGTGGTGAAAAAGAATTTAGGGATGATTTAAACTATTCAATGTTTGATTTAAAATATTAAGGAATTATAGACACAAGCACTACACCTTAAACTAGTCAATCATTGTCACCCTTAGGCCCTTACTTTTCCATAGGAAATTAACTTTTTTTAAAAGGAAGGATTCACTATGATAATTAATGCATTTTCCTATTTTTCATCAAATTCGCTAGGATTTTCTACAAATTTGTAGTGATGTAAAAAAATTGCCAATAAAATTAATATTTTTTCAAAAAAAAGGAAAGATTTGCCAATATAAATTGATATTTTTTCCCCAAAAAATGAAAGATTCGCCAAGATTTTATATCTTCTTTCAGGAGGGGTTTCTTAAAGTTATCACTGGTCTCTATCTTCACATGGCTAGAAGCTTCTAGAAATCCTTATTATGTGGAATCCATTTGACTTTATTCCTCTCATTCAACCATCATGAGGCACTTGTCACATGACTACAACTCCAACTATCACTTAATCCTAGCCCTCCACATCACACTATTCATATTTTAATAATAGCCATACATTCATCATTCAACTTTCTATAAATGGAGCCTCTCCCATCACATCAACAACAATCTTTCATATGCAAGTATATGATATCACTTTCATCATTGCCTCCATTATAGTGTTTTCATGTCTAGATTATGCTGGTTTGTGTAGGCAGTCCACAATACATCATTTATCATAAAGAACAAAGCTAGTAGAAGTAAGGTTCACTCTACTCTATTCTATCTAAGTGTGAGGATTTAATTTGAGGTGAAGGTTTTGAGTCTATTTGCATTATCTTCCATTGTCCTTAGGTCAAATTTCTGCATACATTTTTGGCATGCCCGTTGGGACCCATGTCCCTTTAATCATCTTTTGATTGGGAGAAATTCCTTCATTTTTTTTGTATAGGTACAGACACGTGCCTTTGACTACAAATGTGCACATGTGGTTCCTGCCGGTGCACCTACGGCATCAGGCAGCACACCTTTCATTCATATCAGCGTGCCTTTCGTTCATTTCAGCGCGCCTATGGTCATTGTCGACACGCTTGTGTTTCTGTTTCAAGCCTAACATTTGTTTTGCTTCATTTTGGTGATGATTTTTGAGTTTTTCTGATAGGATCTAGTTCCTACAGGTTACTAACCCTCATATCTCCATTTTCAGACACCTAATAATCTATTTTGCAGGGTTAAATTAGGCTTTATTTGTAGGTTTTAGTTACTTTTCTAGATACGTGTCTACAGCTCAAAATAACATGCTTTTATTTTCTGTGACATTTTTTAGCTTCTACCTGATCAAATCTGACAATTAGGACCTTTGGATCATTCTTTGTTAGTCACTTTTTGTCTTTTACCATATCTAACATTTTGTTTTGACAAGTTTAATTGATGCAGAACTGTCTGTAGAAGCGTTCTTTTGGCCTGTAATTGTGCACCTTCGGTATCTGACGATGTGCTTTCATCTTTTGTCAGCATGCCTGAGGTTTATATCGATGCACTTTTGGGTCAGATCTACATGCCTTTGGCCATAGTCAACACGCCTTTGGTCTGTTTCAGCATGCCTGTGCAACAAAGGTAAAAATATGTATATCTGTGTAGTTTGCTGATTTTGTCTATCTCTGTTTGCGGGCTTCTGACTGTATTTCCATGCTTTTGGCTATTTTTTTGTTTTGGCTAACAATTTGGTTTGTTTTGAGGACTAATTTCTTTTTGCATCTTGTCTTTTGCTTATCAAAGATATATTTCAAACTACTAATAAGTTTTGTTGCAACCTCGCTTGTCAAAGATCTTGTTTTTCTACTAATTTAGGCACTAAAGTAGATTAGTTGGTAAATGAACTTTTGTTTTCCATGTCTTTAAAGTTGTATGTTGGTGTATTCTCTCTCCTTGCACTTCATGTGATCTTGGAGATCAAAAGCCACACATTTCTTCTCTTTGTATGCCAAGATTTTCTTGTTGTGTGTATGCTCTCTCTTTGCGCTTTATGCGATATTGGAGATCAAAAACACCAAGTGAAATCTTTCCCTTAGGAGACCTTCTTGGACACATACCACTCCAAGGGATGACCTCAACTGCATGTTTCAGCGTAGTATATAAATGTTGTGAGAATTGAAAGACTCGCTTCAAAGGAAGGACCCTCTCTCCCCTTGTAAAGACCCCAAGACCCTCGGTCTGCCAAGACTAGTGTTGGTTGGCACTTGGTTGGATAGGGACACTCCCATTCACAAATTCATCCCTCATACCTTGTGTATATTGGGACACCCCTGAGAAACTTGTAAAGCCTAGATAAGACCTTTTGACAGTCATATCCCTAGTGCACGCTATAGTAGGGGGGGAAGAGCTCATGCTATTACCTCCGTTGTCTTGAGGTGGGATAAACTTTGAGCAAGACTTTTGTCTCCAAGGTAAGGGATGTAAGGTGGTCCATGACCTTGCATTCCCTATCCATCTTGAAGCAATGGTAGATGGTATCAAGGGGATGGAAATAACCATTAACTAATAGTGGAGATTGAAGTCGCACATGAGTGAGTCCATGGGATATGACACTCCTACTTGAATAATTATAGGTTTGTTAATGTATTTGGCATGTTTTCATTTGTACAAAACTAATATAAGCCATTATTATCTATGAAGCAATTCGCATCATTTTCTTTGATAAGTCACCAGTTAACCAATGTGTTTTTGTGATTGTATTTCTTGCCAAAACTTCACAAACTAGACACAAAATAGCGAATCAAAGTAACTCTGCACCTGTGACTGTTAAAGCACACTTTTGGTCATAGTCAATGTGCTTTTGGTCTTAGTCGATGTGCCTATGGTTACTATTGGTGTGCCTTTGGCTTATAACTGAGCGCCCATGCTAGAACTCAAATGTCATTCAAAAACTAAAATTTTAGTTTCTAGATCAAATTGTAGGGTAAACCAATAGCCTGCAATAGATTTTCTTTCTAAGATCTACCTAGTTCATTCAAAACATTTCCTCATTTCATAAGGATTTATACTTTTATAGTGATCCATTCATCCCATTAGTCTTGGTTTTGGACTTATGAGTACCTTTATCATCTTGGCTTTTTCTTTTTAGATATAAGGGCCTAAATTTTGTCAAGCTTTGTCACTCATCCATCAACATACCTATCCATCCATTTCTTGGCTAGAATCCATTAGTCCATCCACTCATTAGTTCCAATATTTCTCCCTTTCTACATCATCTATCCACATACACCCAATCATCATTTTATTCATAATATCAACCAAGATACCTATCAATCAATCAAATTCCACAATCAAAATCCAACAATCAAAGTTATCAATCAAAATCAAAAGTTGGCTTTTGCATAGCCTAGATCTTTTTACCCTTTTATCTTTAAAAGGCTTTCGACTTAAGAACTTAGACTACTCTTAAGTTCGTAAGTCTTGTCCTATCTTTTACTTGGGCTCTTGTCTACCCCAAGTAGAAGATTTTATCATCTTCCTTCCTTCTTGCTTAGGCATTTTTCAACCCTAAGTAGTGAGGAGAATCCCATCCAACATCTATAACAAAAGATCTAGGTGTATATTGATCCATTTTTGTACCATCATCTTATCTTTGGTGTTGATCGTATCATCTTGTTTATCACCTTAGTCATATCATATCGTATCCATAACATCATTTTATCCTTGGTGTCATCCTTTTACCATTTTGGATGGTCATCTACATCATACCATATCAACAACATCACATCATTATCTTGGTTGTCATCTCATATCATATCAATACCTAAGTCATCATCTTGGTTATCATTTTATTCATATCTTCAATCATCATCGTGTCCTACACCTTTTTATCATACCATCATACCTTTGCTACATATTGTGGTACAAAGTCTTGACAAACTAGGGTCCTATTCACAAATATTATTCTAAGATCATCTCATTCATGCCCGCTACAAGGTCACAAACAAAGAGAACCATGGAATCACATCAAGAATATTTACAAGAGTGTCATCAAGTCCAATAAGTCGATCAAGAATCCCAACAAGATCCCCCTTCACAACTACATCAAGACTCTTCACAACAATCTCATCAAGAGTCCACTTCTCATGAAAAAGGGGCTAATATCTCATTCAATATTACTCATGGATTTCATCCTAAGTATGGGATGCCTACAGATGTATTTGAACCTGATCCTTATAAGGGCATTCTTGAACCATCATCAACTCCTCTATATACTCAAGAATTTGACAATCCTATCCAAGAGCCCCAAAGCCCTAGTACTACTTCCCATGAGTCTCGTGATTTTGATGAAAGAGAATATAACTTCATGGAGGAATCTGATAATATTATATTTTTGGATGTTATTACCAAAAAGCCTCAACCTTACTTTGAAAATTTACTTCCTCTAGGGGTTAAGTTACCTCGAGATTTTGATGTGTTCACTTTGCTTCCTCCAGATCATCCTCTCCTAATTTTTAAAATGTCAAGAGGGTCTTCTCAACCACATGTTGATGAAACCTTAAATGAAAATTCAAATCTTTACATCAACACATCTACCATTCCTTCTATAGGTGTCTCATGGCCTATTGCTAGCATGTCCATGTCCATTCCTCAAAATACTGTCCATGCCACCTCCTCATCAAGTGGACAAAATACATCTAAGAGGACAAACATTCCTTCATCATCTATTCCTAAGGCCTCACATCCTCTTCACACATCCACTTCTCTAAGCACAACATCCATATCTATGACCAATCCAAGTGTCAATGTTATTATTCCACCTACAAGTGGCATAGTTATTCCTCCACTTACCGCTCAAATGTCAACTCCTATCTATACATATTCAACTACACCACAAGTCCATACACAAGCTAATGCTTTGATGCATCAAGGTCCACATGTCCAAACTCAAGCCTCATCATCCCATGTTCAAAACTCAAATATCATTGACTCCCAACAACTCATGCAACAAAACCAACAATTCCAGCAACAACTTCTAGCCCAACTACAACAACTCCTAGCTGCCCAACAAACACAACCACAACCATAACCACAACTACAATCACCACCACAAACCCCCCAACATCACCAAGAATCTTCAACCAATCCATCCTCCACAACATCCAATGAGATGTTAGACATGCAAACACTTATGAGACAAATGTTTGGCAACATGCAAAAAGCCAATCAAAAGAAGTACACTTTTGAAGAAGTTTGTCCATATCCATATGACAAATCTATAGTTATGACTCCCTTTCCTTCACATTTTTAAGTGCCAAAGTTTGATAAGTATAAAGTGAAGGGTGACCCTAGAGAGCATCTAAGGGTATTCTATCTAGCTTGCATGGACATAGCTCATGATGAAACTTATTTGATGAGACTTTTTCCGCATAGTTTGGGAGGACCAGCCATTGAATGATTTGTTCATCTTCCTCATGGCATTAAAAGCTTCAAAGAGGTTGTGGATAAATTCATAAATCACTTCTCATTCAACATTGAACATGAGATGTCTGCAGCTGACCTTTGTAACACTAAACAAGGAATGGAGAATCAATTGTCACTTTTGTACAATGTTGGAGAAATCTCGCTAGTAAGATCCCTCATACAATTCTTGAGAAACAACTTGTCAATATCTTCATGCAAAACTTAAATCAAGAGATGGCCTTCCACTTGAAAATATAATGCATTGACAACTTTGAGGAAATTTCGGAGAAAGGTGTAACAATAGAGAAATCTCTTGTAGCAAAAGGACTTGTTAAAATCTTCAAAGACAACAAAGACTAGTAAAAATCAAACCAATGACAAGTCACAATTTTGGTCTAAAAATAAGAATATTGTCAATGATGGTGTAACCAACTCTAGATTGGTGTAAAATGTACAAAATCATCCATTGACACTCAAAATACCTTCACCACGAAAGGTAACAAATAATCCTCCCCCAAACGAGCCTTATCCCAGGTTAAGACCTAGATGGAAATATTTAGATTTGGGAGAACCCATAGAGGTTATTTTTAGAAAGCTCTTGAACCATGGTATCATTACACTATCCAAAGTTAGACCGCATGATCTAAATGTTGTCAAACCTTATTGGTTTAATGATAATGAATTTTGTGAATATCATAGAATGACGGGACAAAACTAGTGGTTGCATGAGACTTAAGAACCATATCCAAGATCTTATAGATTGAGGGGAAGTGATTATAGATGAACATCTTCTAAAGTCATCTAATGAGAAACTACAATAGTACCGAGATCCACTTCCATCCCATGGTCAAAGTAATCCTTCTTCCAAAAAAAATAATCATGCTAATTCACTCAATTCCTCATCTCCCTATACTCTACTATGAGTCATATTGAAGCTTGTTCCTCGCAAGTAGCTACCATCACCATAAGACCTTGTCATCTTGATTTTTTTGTTACCAACCACCGTAGTTGTATCACTATTCTAAGAGCCCCATTCTCATCCATGCCATCTTCATCCATAGCAACCCCTAAGTATAATATCCTTGATCATCTAAGAAAGACCTCTGCACCAATCTCAATCTTGGAGCTTTTAAAAATTTCTCCTATGCATAAGGAAATATTAGACAAAGCCATTCTTGAGTCCCATGTTCCCAATGAAATTAATGCAAAACAATTTCAAGCCATGGTTGGACATCTTACATCCACTCACTGTTTAGTCTTCGCTAAAAAAGACATGTTCAACAATGATTCATCGCATCATAAACCCCTTCACATAGAAGTTATAATCCATAGGAATATAGTCAAAAGGGTCCTAATAGATGGTGGATCAGGGATAAACTTGTGCACTCTAAGGTTGGTCCAACAATTGGGATACTCCACTATGGTTATTAAAAGAAAACATTCTCTCGCTATCAAGGCCTATGATGAAGCTGAAAGAAAGTCTGAAGGTACTATTAAGTTGCCCATCGAATTAGGTCCATCCCTAATAGAAAACACTTGTCAAGTCCTAGACCTTGATCTCCCATATAATATCCTTTTAGGATGCCCATAGATTCATGACATGAGGATTGTTTCTTCCACCTATCACCGATACATCAAATTTCCATATAATGACCAAGAAGTTACCATTTATGCTGACCCACGTCCTTTTGAATATTGTTGCTTATTGGAAGGACCATGTCATAAAGCTCACTATTACCTAATTAATGATGTTGCCCAACCATCTACCTCATATGTTGACCCATCCACATTAGCCTCTTCATCCAAGTCATTTACCACTCATCTGAGATCAAGGCTACGATTAAAGATAAAGGGTTAGGAGAGTATATCCTACAAGGGTCCTTTTGTGTAGGACAAATCCCACTCTCTCCTAAGAACTTTGAGTGTCCCCCTCCTAAAGGACCTAATTCAAAGATCACTATCAATTGTGAGTCTACTCTGTTTCGGTGATGGGGTGTACTAGACAAGGAGGTTATTGATGAAGATATTTCTAAAATTCTCTATCAAGAAAAAGATGAACAAGGAAATCTCCCTCTTGATAAATATCCTAAAGGTTTTCACATAGCACAAAATATGGGTTACCAAGGCGAAGGAGGGCTTGGCTTACAAGGACAAGGAACTATTGAACCCATCAAAGCTACTCATAGACCTAATCACTTGGGACTAGGATTTAGAACAAAAGAGACAGCATCTCCATAGCTCGAATCTACCTTAGATAAGGTTGATGAGGCATTTCCCGTTTTTGAGAGTACTAATGAGGATACTTACGATGACTCCCTTGGGTGTATCACTAAGTTATATGATTCATCCATTTTTACCCTCACCCTATCCATATCCTCACTACCATCACATAACATCCACCTCATATATCCTAAACTCATTGATTGGGACCAACAAGGGCCTCCTATTCTAGATGTCTTTCAAAATGACGATGCTATTGTTGAATTCTTGGGATTAAGATCAAGAATACCACTTGGAGATCACAAGGATGGATATATTGGAGAACTCAACACTAAGGCCTACTTCAGAGAGATAGTCAAATTCTTTAGTTGCAAAAGTGAAAATATAAAAATTATGTCCCCTAGTGAAAACCACTTTGTGGCACTTTTGGACAACAAAAAAGTAAAAATAAAGGACGTATCCAATGGTGAAAACCTCCTTGAGGCACCTAAGCATGAGGAATTTGGCCTCCCTGAAGATAAGGCATATCAAGAGAGATCTTCTATTCTTATTGAGGAAACACAAGAAATGAACTTGGGAATAGTGGAAGAACCAAAGATTACATTTGCAGCTAAATCTTTGTCAGAATTTGAATTACATAGTTTTATCACTTTCTTCAAAAAGAGAGCACACAAATTTGCATGGTCCTATGCAGATATGTTAGAATTAGATCCCTCTTTGATAGTACATAATTTGATAGTATATCTTGGAGTAAAACCAGTCAAACAAAAATTGAGAAAAAAGTATCCCAAAATTGCTCTCATGGTCAAGGCAGAATTGGAAAAATTTCTTGTTGTCGGGATTATCAAACCTCTAGATTATCCAAAATGGGTGTCTAATATTATTTTGATTTCTAAGGTAACTAGGGGCATCCAGATTTGTACAAACTTTCAAGATTTAAACAATGCTTGTCCTAAAGATGATTTTCCACTACCAAACATTGATATTATAGTTGACCTTACAATAGGACATGAGATGTTGTCTCTGATGGACAGTTTTTCTGGGTATAATCAAATCAAAATTATTGAAGAAGACTAACATAAGACTACATTCATATGTGCTTGGGGTGTTTATCGCTGGAAAGTAGTGACTTTTGGTCTTAAAAATGTAGGAGCCACATATCAAAGAGCAATGAGTATAATCTTTCATGATATGCTTCATAAAATAATGGAAGATTATGTAGATGGCATCTTGGGTAAATCACAAAAAAGAGAAGATCATTTGTGTATACTTGCAAAAATCTTTGACCGCTTAGAAGAATATAAGGTTCACCTTAATCCAAAGAAGTGTGTCTTTGGTGTCACATCTGGTAAACTCTTAGGATACACTGTCTCTTGAAGAGGAATTGAAGTTGATCCTGCTAAAGTCAAGGCTATTGTTGAAATGACACATCCATAAAATTTGAAACAATTGTGTAGTCTTCAAGGAAAGCTCCAGTCTATCAGGAGATTCATACCACATCTTGCAGATAAATGTCAACCCTTTGCACATCTCTTGAGAAAAAATGTAGACTTCCAATGGGATGAGAAATGTCATAAAGCATTTGATAAATTGAAGAAATATCTAGCAACACCACCAGTTTTGGTTCCTCCCATACAAGGAAAACCACTCCTTTTATACATATCAGCTACATCCACACACTAGAAGCCTTGTTAGCACAAAATGATGACAATGGGAAAGAAAGAGCTATATACTACATCAGTCATACTCTAGTGGGTTATGAGCTAAACTATACACCTATTGAGAAAGCATGTCTTGTTGTTGTCTTTGCTTTGCAAAAACTTCATCACTATATGCTAAGCCATCAAACTAAACTCATCTCCAAAGTTGACCCACTCAAATATCATCTTTCAAAAGCTATATTGATATGACGTATAGAAAAATAGATCATAATTTTGAGTGAATTTGACATTGAATATGTTGATAGAAATTCCATAAAAGGAAAATTCATTGCTGACCAATTGGCAGACACACCCATTGAAGCTGATCGCCCACTTGTTTCAGAGTTTCTTGACGAGTCAATCCTTACTGTTGACTCCTCTACAAATTGGAAATTATATTTTGATGGATCTTTTACACATCATGGTTCAGACACAGGGGTCCTTTTCATCACACCACAAGGAGATCTTGTACCAAAAGCTTATAAAATCTTATTTCCTTGTACAAACAATATTGCAGAATATGAAGCACTCATCAAAGGGCTAAGAATGGCTATTCAATGGAATATTAAAACACTTGAAGTCTATGGAGATTCACAACTTGTTATCCACCAAGTCAATGATGAATATCAAATAAAAGATGACAAGCTACTCCCTTACAAGAAGTTGCTCGACACCTTCAAGCAATCCTTCTCATGGATTCAATTTGAGCAAATTCCCAGAATCAAAAATAGAGTTGTAGATGACATGGCAACTATGGGTTCATTAATTGATGTTCCCTCTAATATCCCATATTCAGAATTTCTAGTTGAGCAATTGTATATTCCTACATTTGATGTACCTGAGACAGTACTTGTATGTGAACTTGTTGGTCCCAACACACCTTGGTACAATGAGATCTATACCTATCTCCAGGATCATATCCTACCACCTAACCTTTCACATTCCCAACGTCAAACTTTTATTCATCGTTCATCCCATGATACCATTCTTAGTGATACACTTTATCAGAGGACATTTGATGGGATTCTCCTTAGATGTCTTAACTCAGAAGATGCCCAAGTTGCCTTACGTGAGGTAAATGAGGGTATATGCGATGTACACTCTAGTGGTCCAATTTTAGCTAAAAAGTTTTTAAGGACTAGGTACTATTGGTCGACTATGGAGTAGGATGCACATGACTTTGTTAAGACACGTCTTCCTTGTCAACAACATAGTGATTTGATCCATGCACCAACACAAGAACTACAAAAAATCACTACACTAGGGCCCTTTTCACAATGGGGGCTCGATATCATTGGTAAAATTCACCCTCCTTCATCCAATGGTCATTTGTTAATTATCACTACCACTGAGTATTTTACAAAATGGGTCGAAGCTATCCCCCTTACCTATATAACTGGTAATGCCAAGTTCATCCTCCATTATATCATTTGTTGGTAGGGTATCCCTCAAGCTATCATTACTAACAATGGTAAACCCTTTAAAAATCAAGAAGTTCACCACCTATGCTATCAGTTCCATATCCATCATCATTTTTCCACTCCATACTATCCCCAAAGTAATGGTCAAGTTGAAGCTTCAAACAAAACTATCCTCAAGATACTGAAGAAAGACTGGCATTTACAACTCAATCCTGCTCTATGGGTATATCGCACTAGTATTCGCACACCTACTAGGGCCACTCCATATTCCCTTGTTTTTGGTTATGATTCCATCATACCAATCGAGGTCAAGCTCCCCTCTTTAAGGGTATCTTTACAACATCTCATTGATGAAGAAGACTATAGAGTTTCTCACTTGCAATAATTGGAAACACTAGATGAAAGGCGTCTCAAAGCTCTTTATCACCTTACAGCTTATCAAAATCACCTTCATCATAGGTACAATAAGAGACTCAAAGAGGGCACATTTGAATTTGGAGATCTTGTGCTTAAAGAAAATCAAAAGAATCTTCAGGATTATGACAGAAAAGAAAAATTTGAGCCTAACTGGTTGGGCCCCTTCATCATTACTAGTCATTATGAGTCTAGGGCATATCAACTATCTACACTTGAAGGCCATCCTTTAGAAGAATCTATGAACATCATTCACCTCAAAAGGTTCTATGCCTAACCCATGGAGTATGCCAATTAATTAATTAAAAAAATCAAAATAGTAAAGAGAAATAATCCGTCCTATGATGAAAACCACTTCAGTGGTGCCTTGGATAAGTACCATGGTGAAAACCTATTTACAGGCACCATGTGTAGTAGCCTTGTATCTACCATCTATTATTTATCCATTTTGACTTTCTCTTTCCCTCATCTAAGTGTTATCCATCTTCCATCTACCATTTCATCGTCTTATCATGGCTTGAAATATTCACTTAGTGTCATTTCTTGTCATCCCATAATAAGTCCTTCATTCCAATAAGCCTAATCACCTCCACCATATACATGTCATAATAAAACCTTATCGCTTGGGGGCATATTATCGATACCTAGTTAAGTTGTGGATTACTCTCCCAAGTTTATTTTAGAAATTTTGGAAGGCTAGTCTATGGTACAAGTCTCATGCACTGTTTCACCTATATATTCCAAAAATACAAAAAAAATCAAAAACATTTCAAAATATAAAAAAAATCAAATATTCCAAAAAATCTAAGCAACAAATTTTCATCCATCCATACCACATTCCATAATAAACTTCTCCATCCCACAATAAAATACTTGACATTCAAGCCATGCAAGAAGCACTCCTACAACGAAATGTACCTTAACCAAAATCACAAGCATTGGACCAAAGGTTGAAATAATATCCAATCACTTTACCTATTGTCATATCATTCAATATCAAACAAATTATCATCAAGCCTCATTTAGGGATAGATCATTCCCACTATCAGGAATTTATCCAAAAATCACTATAAGTATTTGGCAAGAAATACAATTGGTTGTGTTACTTATGTCATCATTTGATCTTTTGTTTTTGGTTTTTATCTATCTCCTTCCTATTCTCTTATCAAGACTATCTAGATTCTTTTGTATCTTGGTGTGTTACGATTAGCAAGGAATGGGGCATAGCATTTGGTGTGTTTATTGGATGTTCTTATCACCATAGTTAATATTCATATCTTTTGTATGATGGGATCACTTTTTTGCATATCATTATCCTTTGCATATAAGGTCATATCATACCTTTTGTGCATTAGGATTTCATACTCTAAAGCTTATCCGTCATGCGTTTAGACAAGGTTATATTAAGCTATGTGTAAGGATACTCCTTTGTTTGCAGTGTCAAGTCCATACAAAGTCTACTTAACTCATCTTGGTTCTTATACCTTGATGCATATTATCCTATTGCTATATCAAATTAGGATTGTTTTACATTTTTTACCAGGATAATCATATCACATATATCTTTAATAATTCTATCTCATTCATCATTTCCCTATATCAAGTTCTTCCTAAACACTCCATCCTAACCTTTGTCACTTTCTATCCATGCTAATTATATTCATTTTGTTATGGCCATTTATATCATCTTTTCACCATTATCATTATCATTTCCATTATCATTCATATTATCATTATCATTATCATTTCCATTATCATAACCATTATCATTATTACCATTATCATTATTTATTGTCGTTTCCATTATCATTATCATCTCCATTACCATTGTTATTACCATTACCATCATTATCCTTATCATTACCATTTCCATTGTCAGTATCATTATCATTTCCATTATCATTACCATTATCATTTCCATTATCATTATTTATTGTCATTATTATTACCATTGCCATCATTATCCTTATCATTATCATTTCTATTGTCATTATCATTTCCATTATCATTACCATTATCATTATTTATTGTCATTTCCATTGTCAGTATCATCTCCATTACCATTGTTATTATCATTACCATTACCATTATCATCATCACTTTCATTATTATTATCATCATCGTTACTATTATTATTTCATCATTTTACCAAATAAATTGGGTCATCCCACAATAATGGGTTACACTTTTTGGCCAAACTTGACATTGAAATCAATATTTTGAACTAAATTTTCACGTTCTGACACCTATAGCCACTAAACTATTAGGAATTTGAAGATGATGCGAACTAGTGATTTGTGAGATTTTATTTGTAGATTCTAAATATATTTTTAAAAAAAAAAAATTGGAGTTAAATTGTAAATTTTTTTGCATCTCCTTTGATAACTGGTTTTTTATAGTAAACAACATTTTTTAAAGTGATGTGTACTCCGTAGCACATAACTTTTTTTCTACAAAGGATAAAATTCTAATTCTTTTTAATCTAGATTGGTAATGCCGATATATAGTGTATGCATTTGGTTTCATAATATTTTGTTGAATATATATTTTTTAATTAATTTTTTAAGTCAAACCAATTATAATTTAGACATAGGCGTATTCCGTAAAACATAACTTTTTCTGTATGTATCGAAATTCAATTTTTTTTCTTTTGTTGAAGTAAGGACATCAATACCTAGTGCATAGATATTTTTAGAAATTTTTTTCAGTAATTTACTAATTTTTGATGTGTGTAGAATAGAGAACTTGATGTTCAGTGAAAAACATACATTCACAAGAAATTAAAAATAAATTAAATAATCAAATTAAATATATTTAAAATTATATTTTTTGGAAAGCTTATAATAAGGACTACATACTTACAAAGCATAAATTTTAAATGAATTCATTTGATCCCACAAAACATAAATCAAAATTGATTTTTTATCAGCATTTTGATAGGTGTAGAGGAGACTCCATTATAGGTATGGTTTAAAACTAGCAGGGTTCTATCCAAGGGGGTTTGAATCTAATGGGGTTTGATAAAACCATATTCAATTAAAATCTTTTAAATGGAACCTTTCAAGGCTTAAATCATTATATTTTCTAAAAATATGTGATTTCAACAAAAATTAGGATGTTCCAAAAAGTGTAACCCATTATTATGGCAGCACTTCATTAAGTCATCACATATACCATAAGTGCATACACATTACTCAATTTTCATCATAAAATTTATTATAATATCATCACATCATATCTACACTACATCATCATCAATCAAGAATACATCAGCCATATATCATCTATGATACCTACATACATAATCAATTAATAATACATCACCCATCTATCATCTATGTCAATCATACCTATATACATCATCATAAATAATACATCATCATCTATTCTAATCCATTTGCATCATACATCCATATATTACCATTAGTTATAACATCTCATGTAAAGATAACATAATAAATCCATAAAACTACATCAGCACATAACATCAACATAGACTACCATATCATCATGATATCATCAATAAAACACCATAACACAATCATAAACACCATCATAATATTGACATCAACATCATATATATAGTACAAATTGGCCAAAATACAATGCTTGTGTACCAAAAATACTTATCAGAATGCAAACATCAAAAAAATACATCACATCATAATCATCAGATCATCTCATGATGAACTCCCACCCTCTGAGTGTGTCGAGGGTGCAGGTTGTGGTCTTGGTCCTGAAGGAGGTGGTGGGCATGGTCCATGTGTGACTACAACCTGCCCCGATGGCCCTAGTGGTGGTAGAGTCTGCGTTGTCGTAACCCTAGGAGGTCCCATCACTAATGGCCCTGACTTGGTAGACCTAGCAATCTGTGATCTGCTCCATGTACTAAAACTCAGTGCTCTCTGGTCTACGGGTACCACACTATGATCTAGAGTATGATAGTACTCTACCCTCTATCCTGCAACTACCAACTCACCCTAGACTCTCATCATGTCACTCCACATCTGACCCATCCCTCCACCGGCTATGATGCATTAAACTGTGTCACGCTCTTGCTAGAGACGTGAAGCAATAGCTATGGTTGTATCTCTCCACTCTAAGTGCGTCACACTCTGCCATCACCTGTTGTAGTACCACATCACCATCACCATTTCTAACAGGTGCATGTACCTGTGCCTACAATGCCTGTACCTACCCCTATAAAGTCTAGATCTGAAGAAGGGCATTGTCTCTCTCCCCTATAACTGTAGTCACCACACCTTATAATCACTCCACCTCCATTTGCAGGCTATCCCTAGAGGCTCTAAGTGTCTCTAGATCCTCCTCATATCTAGGGATATCCACCTCAACCTTCTCCTAACCCTTGTCCTCTCCCTCTCCATCTCTTAGGATGTCCACACAACCACCCTCTACCCTCTATCTAACTCGCCTCTACACTGGAGGCTTTGCAACCTATCCTACATGTGTGCATGGGATGGTGAGCCTCACTGACCTATGAGAAACCCACCATGCATCATATTCGGGACTTGTCCCAGCATCCTCTAGAGCTCCTACATGTGGCACCCATGGAACTAGTTGTAATCCCTGAAAATCAGTCAATGGCACCTATAGATCCAAGGCCATGCCCCATACTACTATATCCCGTCGCACCTTAGGGAAGATAGCCTCATGAATGGGGATCGTTTGTCACTCCCTAAACTATCTCAATACTTGGTTTGGCATATATCTCTCCATGATCTGTGTTGTCTGCCCCAAAATGTACCTCATTTGGAAAACATACAAGAGCTCCTAAGCATTCTAATCCCAGGCCTCACAATCTCTCCACGACCTCCAGATGACCATATCAAGCTCATCAATCACTCTCCTCTAATAATCCATGTCTCCTACCCGTCTATAGTGCAGGATCACTGCATACATCCAAAAATAGGGGTGGTCTAGACTCCTCACCCAATCACAAACTGGTCTAAGCACTATTATGTGCTCCCATGCCCATACGTACAAAAGTGTAATGATGCATCCTAGATACTAGCTCCGACTATATACATAGCTATGTAATTCTCTGTATAAGTGGTCCAATACACATGGACCCCATGCAAATACCCCTTCATCCATCATCTGCTCCAGCACGTCTCCCCATCCAATGGCAAAATGTTGTGCTCTCCTCCCTGGTACCAGCACATACAATATCAAACCTGCTATAAATAGTGGCAGTAGGGCATCTACCTCTACCAGTGTAAGGTCTAGTTGTGTCCCCTCTATAGGTAGGCCATCATCTATGAAGACCTTCTATAGTGCATGTGTCCTGGTCTATAAATCATAATGTACCAGGGATCCATGTATGGGTATCCTCAGTATCTGCCATACATCCTCCAATGTCACTGTCATCTCCCCAGTAGGGAGGAGGAAGGAACTCCTCTCATTGTGTCATCTCTTGATCAACGCCATCATCATAGTGTTGTGCGCTCAGATCTCAAGCATCCTCACTATTGGTAGCATCCCGATCGCCACTAGAAAGTTTGATCCTCTATGAACTAAGGATATAGCCTCATCGTTCGAGGTCTCCTCACTTGTGACCGAATCACCTGTGATCACTCCTGCTCATCATAACAATCCACCAAGTCAGTTTTCATCACACTACATCCCTATCTATATTTGGCCTCTTTTGCCTTTTGAGAAAAGGCGCACCTTTTCTTACCCTGGGCACTCTTTTTACCAAAAGTACGCCTCTTTTTCCCATAGGTGCACCTTTAGCCAAAGGCATGTCGATTCACCCCCTAGGCACTTTGTTTCTCAAATACAGACCAATTTCTACTACAGGTGCCCTTTTAACAAAGGCGCGCCATTTTTGCCCGTTGGTTCTCTGAACGCGCACGCAGGTGTGCCTTTATTCCCACGGGTACGCCTTTACCACAGGCACACCGATTTTGCCATGGGTGCTCCATTGTGTGCCCTAGCCATGCTTTTACAAAAGCACGCCCATGGTTTTTCATGCTTTTCCCTACCATTAATGACACTTAATGACCCCTAACCTACCCGACAAGTCCCAGGATTAGGTACTCATTGGTCTACCAGCTCCTATCGATCGCTGGAATCATCTGACATGCTCACCATGATGTTGATGTCGAGGAATCACAACTCTGTCTACCATGGCTCTCTCCTTTTCTTCTCTTTGGAGGATTTGTCAAGCTTATGTGGACAAATAACTAGAAATGGGCCCCCCTACCACTATTTATAGGGCCCCAAGCCCTAATTTTCATCCTTAGCCTTCCTAACTTTTCCCAAATCACCCTATTTTACCCCTTGTCTTCCATTTTTCATATTTTACCATCCCCTATGATCGTTTTCATGTCCTTCCCTTTCCTTCAAGATTTTTTTTGAAATTTTTTTTTTTTTTTGAAAATTTTTATTTTTTCCAAAAAAATTCTCGAGGGGGCATCCATTATCCATTCTCCATCCCATCACCGACCAGGGCATTTTTTTTCTATTTCTTTGACATGACACCACCTTATGGGATGCCGTATCAAAGCGGGGCAAAATGTAGACACCTAAAAATGACCATATGCTCACATTCATTCTCAACACACTCATCGCATCATTACACGTCACGTCTTCTAAATTAATTAAATAATTTTAATTATTTAATTAATTTACCCTTAATTAATCCTTTTATTCATTTATCCACTTTTCTTCTAATAAAATAAATAAATGATATTTTATTTATTTTATTCACTCATTTTCCTTATGAATTAATTAAATAAATTATATTTATTTAATTAATTCCCATTTTTCCTCCATTATCCTAATTAATTAAATAAATCTTTATTTATTTAATTAATTCCACGTTTGTCTCTGTCTTCACATGGCTAGAATCTTCTAGAAATCCTTATTATGTGGAAGCCATTTGACTTTATTCCTCTCATTCAACCCTCATGAGACACTTGTCACATGACTACAACTCTAATTATCACTTAATCCTAGCCCTCCACATCACACTATTCATCTTTTAATCATAGCCATCCATTCATCATTCAACTTTCTATAAATGGAGCCTCTCCCATCACATCAACAACAATCTTTCATATGCAAGTATATGTTATCGCTTTCATCATTGCCTCCATTATAGTGTTTTCATGTCTAGATTGTTGGTTTGTGTAGGCAGTCCACAATACATCATTTATCATAAAGAACAAATCTAGTAGAAGTAGGGTGCATTCTACTTCATTCTATCTAAGTGTGAGGGTTTAATTTGAGGTGAAGGTTTTGAGTCTATTTGTATTATCTTCCATTGTCCTTGGGTCAAATTTTTGCATACAGAAATCATAGCATGAGATCTAAGGACTAGACATGCATACTTCCTCCTCCAATCACATGTTTAATTCTATAAGTGATTGAGAGTTTTAGATTGGTTAGCATAAGCAAAATAGTTGATACTAGATACATTGTATGTTCACTAACTACTAGAAGTAAACCAAACTAGCCTCCTTGGAGGAAACCTAATACAAAATTTATTCATAAATCATAGCAAAAATCTCAAGAGGCTTAGTTTTTGGATGGCAAGGATTTATTGGGAAAACCTTATCAAATTAGACTTACATTCATGGATTAAAATACAAGAAAAATAAATTGATTGATAGGCTAAAGATATACTTGTAGAGGTTAATCAAAATAAAAGAGACCCTCAAGATGAAGCAATGCCTCAATTCAATCATTTAGATTATTGAGATTACTCATTTTCTTAAAATACTTTTTTTTGAAATCAAGCAAGTTGGGTTGGTCTCAAACTATGCCTAGTAGAAGTTCTAAATATATGAAGGAGAAACATGTTTGTAAATTGTCCAATTAAAGGAACAAAAAGTTTTAAGATATGACATTATTTTAAAATAAATCAACTTGGTTTTTAAAATAACTTGCTAGTCCAATTTGTAAAGGAGTACAAAGTCAAATCATTATATCAAACTTGGTTCTTTAAAGAAGTAAATCAACTTGGTTTTTAAAATAACTTGCTAGTCCAATTTGTAAAGGAGGACAAATTCAAATCATTATATCGAACTTTGGAGGTTTATGCTAGTGAATTATTGTTTGTTGGTAATGATTTGCAAAGACTTTGTCTAGCAACATTTAATTTACATCTCATTGATGATTGATATTCTAGCAAGCAAGTTATGGATTTCTTGATTAGTAATGATATTTTATAGAGTTATGTATATAATAGTACTAAACAATTTTTTTAAGTAATTAGTGGATAGATTTCTTGAGTGTTGAAGTATTTTATATTTAAGTAGAACATTATGTAATAAATGATTTTGAAGGATAAAAAAATCTCAACATTTTTTATTTGAAGACTCCTTTTTCAATCTACCTTAAATGAGTTTGTATTTTGGTGGGTGGTTTCTTAATGTCTTAACACTACCAAGTGTTGCAAATATGTGCCTAATCAGTGTTATCATTGATGTCAACATATCCTTGTTGTCATTGGTGTCAACTATATCTAATTCTAGAAGACTTGTATGTTGAGGATATTGAGAAAATTAGTCTCTTCGGAAGAAACAAGTGAGTTACATATCTCTCTATAAGAGATAGTAAAAACAATGCAATTCAGTGAAGTAGTTTGCTCCGCATTTCCAATGAGATGAAGATCAGACTCTACGAACCAAAGGGTATTGTAAAGGATTGTCTAAAGTTGCTCCAGCTAAGATTTGAGGGATCTGCATGAAGAATTTGTGAAGATATGGCCATCTGAGTAAAACTGGGTTTTACTATTGTTCAAAGGTAACAGAGTGACAGAAATCTAGTCTGGATTGATCCGCATTCGAATATTTTGATCTACGGATCTAGAAGTGTGTTTGGGATGTTGGTGTGTGTCCCCAACTCAAGTGGTTCATGGTTTGGAGGTCCGCAAGAAATATTTCTAGTGTGACAGTCATGACAGTTGGTGTTCTTGAGTTCCCAGATGAAGGTGCAAGTGATTCTGGTGATTTGAGGTGTTGTAGTTGTTCTTGTTGATTTCATTGTGCTTGTGGTGATCTCTGGGTCATGTGCCCATTGTGTTGGTGATCCGCATTGAGGTTTGAGCTCGTGATTGAAGATTTCTCTTTGGATGTTGTTGTTGTTTCCAGTCTTGGCTGACCAGATGCTTTGTGGATGTTGCGGATGATCTAAGAGAGATTCTATGAAGTGTGGCGTGTTGTTCAAGGAAGATTTGGGTCCCAGCTATGATTGCCTAACAGCATAGTGATTCACATTAATTCAGATGTTTGTAGTTCTGACCTTGATGTTTATTCCAAGGTTGATGAAGCATATAAATATGTGTAGTTGAGTTGTGGAAAAGAATCCTTGTGCAAAAATGATAAGATCCTAAGAAAGGAAGGAAGGCAAAGCAGAGAAGAAGAAGAGAAGAAAAAGAAAAGTAGTAAAGGATGAGGAGATAGCGAATAAGTGTTTGGGGGCAAAGCAGAAGTGTTGTGTGCATCAATGGAATTGACCTTGGCATGAAGAAGATGTTGTTTTCTAGTTTAATCTTTCTGTTACAGACTTATAAATATTCTTGTCGACAGTGAGCCTCTTTGAGCAGTGAGCTCTAGGTAGTGCGCCCTGAAGGCAAGTGCCTTCCCCATTTTTCTATTCTTTTAACAGAGAATAAATCTTGTGGGTTAACCCCCACCGTGGTTTTTCCCTTAACTGGGTTTCCACATAAAAATCCTAGTGTTATGTGTGTTAATTTTGTTTCTGCTCATGTGTTGTTGATTCATGCTTTACATGGTTATATCATTCATCTGTTAATAAGTGGTCAAGAAGTTTAAGTTGCAACAAAGGATAAAAGTTTTGTGACAACCAATTCACCCCCCCTCTCAATTGTCTGTCGTAATTTCAACAATTGGTATCAGAGTTGGTTCCTCTAAAAGAAACTTGACCACTTGAGGAGATCCAGGATGTTGACTTACAAGAAGGACAGTCTAAGATTTGATGGAACAAATTACTCTCTTTGGAAGAGTCACATGGAGTGCCATTTGCAATGTATGGGTGATGCCTATTGGTTGATAACAAAGGATAAGAATGAGCCCTCGGAGAAAGGTCCTTCAACTCCAGATGAACTCAAAGATGCTAAAAACAACATTCAAGCTAAAGAAGCTTTGCTGAGTGCCCTAACTAATACAGAAATGAAAAATATCTTGGAATTGAAAACTGCTCATGAAATCTGGAAGAAGTTGGAAACTCTATATGAAGGTGATGAACATGTCAAATCTACTAAGTTGCAGAGTCTGATGGGTACATATGAAAATTTGAGGATGTTTGAAGATGAAAACATTACTTCCTACATGCAGAAGGTGAATGAACTTGTGTGTGGTATCCGGTGTACTGGTGGAAAACTGGAAGAATTAGATATTGTTGGTAAAGTGCTTAGATCCTTACCTGCTTCATACAAACATAGAGTTGCTGCTATTGAGGAGATCAGGACTGTGACAACTATTACAAGAGATCAATTGATTGGAAAGCTTTCAGCATTTGAAATGAGTGAGTTTGGTGATTCTCTTCCTAAATCTAAATCTACATTTAAGGCCAGTGTTTATGGAAAGCAAAGATTTGATCCAAGGGAAAGCTCTTCAAGAAGACTAACCAGATTTGAGAAGGCAAGGAAGGAACTTGAAGAAGATGAATAGGAGTTTGAAGAACTTGAAGCCTTGTTTGCCAAAAGATTACCAAGAGGATCCGGTAAGTATGAAGGAAAATTGCCCTTCAAATGTTTTACTCGCAATAGGATTGGTCATTTTGCTTCAAGATGTCCGAAGAGGGTTTCAAAGCCAAACCCTAATAGACCTAGGGTTCAGAAGAAATGCTACTATGTCCAAAAAGTTACTTAACAAGGAGTCACTGATGATGAATCTGATAAGGGAAGTACCTCAAGAAATGAATGGGTGTTCATTTCCATCAAAGAAGAAGATCCAGTGCCTATTGAATCTGCTAGCTGTGTGAATGTGGAAAGAGCCTTGCCTTCTTAGGTTGAAGAAAAGGATGAATGGGTAATTAACAATGGATGCTCTCATCATATGATAGGTGATAAGAGTAAGTTTGTAAGTATGGAAAGGTATGAAGATGGAATTGTGAAGTTTGGAGATAATTCAGCAGGTAGAATCTATGGCAGAGGATCCATCTCTCTTGATGGTAAGAATAACACTAATGATGTTTTGTATGTACAAGGGTTGAAGCATAATCTTCTCAGTGTTGGACAGTTGGTTGAAAAGCGATATGATCTCTAATTCAAGGATGGAAAATGTAGAATTCTGGAAAGCTCCAGAACTAAGATTGCATCCGATATATAGACTAGAGGTAACATATTTCATTTAAGTGGTACTGGTAAAAGTTGTTTGATTACTCAGATTGATCAAAGTTGGCTATGGCATAGGAGAATGTGTCGTGAACTTTGACAACATTGTCAAGATAAGTGCTACTCAGGCTATAAGAGATCTTCTAAAGCTTGTAAAACCTACCAATAGCATGTGTAAGGAATGTCAATTGGACAAACACAGTAGAACTACATTCAAGAGTAAAGAATAATCTTTCAAGAAGAACTTCAAGTTGGGCTGAGCTTATCTTGAATTTCTCTTTGTATTCATTTGTTGTTTGAAGATCTTGTTTAAGAGTGTCTATTTGATTCTCAAGTTGTTCTTCATTGTCTCTAGCTTCTTCAAGATCAGATTCAAGATGCCTAATTATTCTGTCCATTTTGTGGCAGTCCTCTATTTTCTCCTTGAGGGATTGTTTTAGATTATCTTCAATATTTCTTTTTTCTTCAATTTCTTGAGTGAACCTCATAACCCTTGATTCCATTTCATGCCTCACCATAATGACTTCTTTTGACATCTTTTCACATAGCTTATTTTTTTCATCCAAATCTTCATTAGTATCATTGACTTCACTCTAATTAGCTAATTTTTGAAGTAGTTCCTTTCTCTTTTTCATAGAAATGCTAAGTTTTTCTTTTAGCTCATTTATGAATTCATCAGCTTGTTTGAGTCTTTCTCTCAAATTATTGACTTCAGAGTGGGATTGTTCAAGATCATCTAGGGCAGACTGAAGTTGTTCCTTCATACCATATGCATCCATTGAGATTCCCAGATCTTCCTCAAGCTATTAGGCTTTGTTCAGAGGAACCTTGCTCTGATACCAATTGTTGGAAACAAGGTAGATAACTGAGAGGGGGGGTGAATCATTTATCTCAAAATTTCCTTTCTCTCTTTTCTTTTGGTTATCTTAATAATCAGTGTTGCATCAAAACATGAAAGCATATGTAATCATAAGAATAGAAATAAAATCAACACACATAACACAAGGATTTTTATGTGGAAACCCTGATAAGGGAAAAACCACGGGGTGACTAACCCAAGATTGTATTCTTTGTTAAAAGAATAAAGGAGTACAAAATGTCACTTACCAATTAGGGCTCACTAGCTGAGCACACTGCTCACAAGAGGTGCACTGCCTACAAGAGACTCACTATCTACAGAACTTACAGAAGATAATCAAGTGTTTGAACTGATGAGAAGCATCTACAAATGCAAGAGTTCAGTTCCGGTTAGGCACAATACACTGATCTGATGCACTTCATTCTTCCTCTATTTTAATGTTGTTGCTCTGTCACATACCAAACTTGAATTACTGCTCTCACACTTATCCCTAATTTTCTTCGCACTCTATTTCATCACTTATACACCATACACCCTTACATACTGGAATCTATCTAGTATATATATCCGCATCAAGGATTTTTATCAACTTTCTAGTCGGCAACAAGAACACTACAAGTAATTAATTTGTTGGCTAAATCCATGCTTGATTTGTGATGCGTATCAAAAACATAGGCATAGAAGTCATTAATCATGTTGGCCAACAATGTGTAATCCCACAAATTGCTTGATCAAGACCATTTACACATCCAGATTCAAGTTTGATATTCTGTCGATCAGTTCTTCCTCTATCTGCTATGTCTGATTGGAACCCAACACTCAGATGCTCATATCTTTTTCTTGCTTTATCACCGGAAGCTAAATCTTTGGAATATAGTAGTCATGATACCCCTCTTGACTTGTCCAAGTTTGCAACTTACTGAGTTACACCATCTGAGAGATCTGGACCTGATTGTCAGACCTTGTTACATACTTTATTCTTGTTCACCAGACCAAAACAATCTTCAATCAGACTTCTGGTATAGGCATACTATGTACTACAGATGTGTGGGATAGACTTTGTTGCCATCAATGACAACACTTATGAAGCCACATAGTGTCTCTTGTCAACAATTTCCCCATTTGGCATTGATGGCAACACTTAGTGAAAAATGGCTAAGTGTCGAAGTATCTCCCCCTTGGCTGATGCTCTGTCTTTTGCATTATTTTACTGGAGCTCCCCCTTAGCTAGATTCCACATTTTTCACTACTCCTCACTCCCCCTTTGACATCAATGGCAAAGGGATGAATCCACATATCAAAATTTTGCAAAAATTGTCCTATACATGGCCGCATAAGTATATATATATATATATATATATATATATATATATATATATATATATATATATATATATATATATATATATATATATATATATATATATATATATATATATATATATATATATATGTTATACTTACATATACTTAAGTATATCCACAAAAGTGGCCTTCAACTGTACAAACTCTATGGCCCAACTCTGCTTCATCCTATCCAAAATGGAGATGTGACCACTCAACAAAAATGCATATGCTTTTGCCCTTCTTAAATCTGTTGGATCAATGGTCCGGGTTGTGGTCTGAGCATCTGTCAAGGCCTCATGCATTGCCTCTATCTTAGGGATAATTATCCCTCTGAGTTCACCCATTCGATTCATTATGTTCTTCTTTTCTTTGTCCAGCCTCTTTATTTCATTTATGATAACAATAGCCTGGCATTCTTGATTCATTAGAGAGGTAGTAAGGGGATCAAAATTCTAAGATAAACTTGATAGTTTTCCTTCTTGTTCTTTTACTTTCTTCTCAATGTCCTCTGTCACTTTGGGCCAAGATAAACAGAATTTGTATATGTCCCCACCATCTTTAAGAGGGTTTTCAAGGCTCTTTATTCCAATGTCTAGGGTCCTCCTATCATTAGCAATCAGTCCTTGCACTTCAGTGAATCTTTTTCCTAGAAACTCCTTCCAGACCTTTGCTTTTGTTGATTTCTCTAGAGATTCAAAATGAGTGTTAATAGAATTTACTAAAGTTTTCAAGTTACCAGATGGTGAGGCTGAGGGTCCTTTTGGAAGGATGGCATGATCTTTTCCAGCATCTCAGATGCAATCTCCAACAGTTCACAGTCTTCCATGTGAGATTTCAGGAGTTTTTCTTTTGCTTTGGCTTGAGCAAAAGATGTTATTTTCATTGTCTGAACCGGGGAGAGAGAGTCAAAATTTAGTGGCCCTTGAAATAGCTCAAGTTCATCTATCTCCATCATTTCTCTATTTAAGAAGATCTTCACTGCCTCTACAGTGTCTCTTGCTGGTGATTGAGTCTTCTTTTCTTTTGGGATATCAGAACAGTCATCATTAGTCTTTTCTGCTTGTTCTTCTTCTTTTCCCTTAACCTCCTCTTCTTGACTCACTTTCTCCTCTTTTCTACCTTCTCCTTCAGCTTCAGAATCTGGAATGTCTGTAGTGGGATCTAGAGGAGAGATGTCACCTATATTTACTGCTTCATGAACTTCCTCTTCCGGAACAGAGGAATCTAAGTCTTTAGATTTCTCTTCATCTATTTTCTTTGATCCTTCTAAATCCCTGTCAGAAGATTCTTCATTGATTACATTTAACCCTTCAACATCCATGGTAGAAGGTTCTTCATCTATTTCCTCTACAATAGGAAGATTCAATCTCTTCAAAGCATTCTGGAGGATATCTTTAGTTTCACTTACTACTTGGTCTGTTTATCTGAGCATGAGTTTGTTCATTCTTGCCTTTCTCTAGAACTCATTCTTACACTCCTTGAAAATCATGTCCATTTGTTTTGGAGTGATGGAAGGATAAAGCTATATTATTATCTACTCCTAGATCTCTAGGTCTTTTGCCATTGCATTCTCTTTTCTCAGCTCAAGTACCTTTTCTAGGCTCTTAGGAATTAAAGATATAATTTCAATGAAAGCTTTATTGTAGATGTTCAAATACCTGACAGTAGCCTTGTCCAGAATTCTCTTGTCAGTATCATTGTATTCATCAAAGAACTCTATCACTGGCTTTAGGTTACCATCCATAGTAACTACCTTGATGATGTCATCAATGGAAAGAGTGGGCTTTTCAACAAATTCCTCTGCCTTTTCTTCCTCATTTTTACTAGCAGAGAATTCCCCGTATGTTTTCTTCTTCTTCATTTTCTTGATTTCCTCATCAGATTCTATTTCTTCATCATCTTTAAGGCTTGTGTATGAGCTTGTGGCTTTGGTCTTCATCCTCTTTTCCCTTTTTCTGTATATCTTGACTTTCGGTTTGGTAGCCTTTGAGCTTTTAGATGTGGCAAGTGCAGAGCTCTTGGAAGATCTAGTCCGGGAGGAGGCTTGTACCAGAACGTCTCCTTTCTTTGCTTCTTGTTTCTCTTTCTCAGCCTTCTCCATTTTCTCTCTATTTACATCTACTACCTCTTTTGATAAACCAAATCTTTTGGCAATTTCTTCAACTTCCCTTCTTACTTTCCTCTTTATCTCTGGTTGTCTTAACTCAACATGTATTTTTACACTTAGCTCTTGAAAGGTGCCAAACCTTTCTGCTTTAGTGTCCTTAGGCTAGCTCAATAAGTGTTGAATATGTAGCTCCAAGATTTTTTCATCAACCTCGTATCCCATAAGAATTATCCACACAGTTCTTGGCTCGATTGCGTCCATTAGGCATTGGTCAGTGTCAACCATGAAGCACACTGTGTCCTTGTATTTCTCAACTATGGATTGTGATATTCTCTCTCTCTTGCATCATGCTTTGGAAGTTCTTGAAGTACCCCCAGAGGGCTGTGTTTTGGGCTTGAGCATCACCAAGTTCATACATGTAATCTTTGATTTGAATTGCAACCAGTTTATCATTCTGCCAAACCCAACCACTTGATTCAGGTAGCTCATTCATGTAATAAAAGAATAGACACAGTATTAGACAACCATATTTAAAGGAATTCTTCTTATCCTTTTTTATCTTTTGCAGGTTTTCCAACAGTTGATTTAAAAGAAGCTCACATAGATCATAGTCTGCATCTTCCCTCAACATTTGATATGCTGCATAGATTGTTGTGCCAGACACAGAATTCTGCCTGCTCGAATGATAGATCTTGTACCCAATTATCATTGAGGCAAACTTGACATTCAGATCTGTGATGTCATCTATGGTCATTTCTCTTTTGTCAAATTTAGATCCGGTGGCTTCAATTACTGTTTGGTTCTTCATGCATTTAAGTGCAGGTAACCCACCGGATGAATGTAGTATAGTCATTGCCCTGATGGCATCCTTAGTTACCTTGAAGAGCCTCATTAGCTACATTAAATTATCATGCATCCTACTTAGAACATACCGAACCCAATCATCTTCTGCAAAACATGGAAAATGTATGCAATGTCTGAAGTGTTTATCCCGGAGGGCCTTGAATTTAGGTTTGAGTTCAAAATTTTCATCTATTAGTTGTTTGTGATAAATGTCCATTAATTTTGAGTCTCCAAATTCCTCAATGTTGGCATGGATATAAACCCTAACATCTTCTACATGCAATACTCCATGTGGAATGCTAGAAAATACGCCCAAAGGACCAACTTCTAGAGATTTATAAGGGTGTTTCTTGAATTTAGGATGCGGCCTATCAAAGATCTTGACAACCATTAGAGTAGCCATTTTGCAAGAGATTCAAAGATAGATTTTCAGAATGGAAGTACCTTTTCATGCTTTAGGGTTTGAAATAAGATTTGAAACAAATCGCTGGTTGAATTTAATTTTCCAGTTGATCTTGAGTAAATTGTAGAAACTTTGTTGCAAAGCTCTTCTTTTCTTCTTCATGAGTGCAAGTGTGCAAATAATGAGTGAAAGAACCCTTTTATCCTTGCGCAAACCCTAATTTCCTTTTGTAATAAATGCACAACTTAAGTTATCTAGTTGCCCTATTTTGAGAGAGATCTTCTTGAATCACTGCGTCGAACTTAGAATCATTATCAGTGAGGATTGACAATGTATCTTCTTTTCTTCAATCATGCCATGGGTCCACAAATCAAAGCATTTCAATATTGAATCATACTGGATCTGTCTATGAAATTCTACTTAACTGGATACCTGTTGGAACCGTATTAACTTGAGTGGTTAGAAATCTTGAAAAACTTCATGCGGATCTTTCACATTTTGACTGAAGGTTATCTAGATATTTTTCTGAGAACCCTTAAATCTACAGCGACAAATGTTTACTCAATGTGCCAAATTTAGGCACTAGATGACTGGATGGGGGAAATTGTTTTTGTCTATGACTCCCCCTAAGCCAAAGCTCACCTTTTTAGTTTCTGAAAGGAATATCAGCACCAGATTCTGATGCGGATCCATCTCAAATATTTTATGTACTCTTCTTTACCCAAATCTTGCTCATCTCCTTTTGAACTCCATTCACATTTACTTTACCTTTGCCCTTATCTTGTTTCGAATTATGTTCCACTGGACCTTTTCTATCCTCATTTCTGCTTCTACAAAATCTGGAAATATGACCGAATCTATTGCAATTGTGACATACAACATTTCTTTGCTTATTTGATTGATATCCTCTTGATCTACATTGATTATCCATATGTCCCATTATATTGCATGCAAATTATCTACTATTGAATGAATTGTTTATTTACATATTTCTGTAGTCATGAGATTTGTGACGATACCTTTTACAATTGAAACATTGTCTGGAGAAGGATGGATTATTCTGATTCATTCTCCTCCTACACTGAGTTGCTCTATGACTGAAATTGTTGCAATTGAAGCAGTATCCATTGAAGGATAGATATCTTTGGTCATTTGGTTGCCTTACCGGAGGTCTTCTAGGCCTATTTCTTTGATTTCATACTCCAAAGTTCTTTTGACCAGATCTAAAGCTTTCAACCTTCTCATATCCCAAGCCATGCTTATCATCTACTCTCTTTTAGCTTTCAAGAAGAACTTCAAGTTGGGTTGAGCTTATCTTGAATTTCTCTTTGTATTCATTTGTTATTTGAAGATCTTGTTTAAGAGTGTCTATTTGATTCTCAAGTTGTTCTTCATTGTCTCCAGCTTCTTCAAGATCAAATTCAAGATGCCTAATTATTCTATCCATTTTGTGGCAGTCCTCTGTTTTCTCATTGAGGGATTGTTTTAGATTATCTTCAATCTCTCTTTTTTCTTCAATTTCTTGAGTGAACCTCATAATCCCTGATTCTATTTCATGCCTCACCATAATGACTTCTTTTGACAGCTTTTCACATAGCTTTTTTTTTCCATCCAGATCTTCATTAGTATCATTGACGTCACTCTGATTGGATAATTTTTGAAGTAGTTATGTTCTCTTTTTCATAGAAATGCTAAGTTTTTCTTTTAGCTCATTTATGAATTTATCAGCTTGTTTGAGTCTTTCTCTCAAATTATTGACTTCAGAGTGGGATTGTTCAAGATCATCTAGGGCAGAATGAAGTTGTTCCTTCATACCATATGCATCCATTGAGATTCCCAGATCTTCCTCAAGTTGTTAGGCTTTGTTCAGAGGAACCTATCTCTAATACCAATTGTCAGAAAAAAGGCAGATAACTGAGAGGGGGGGTGAATCAGTTATCTCAAAATTTTCTTTCTCTTTTTTCTTTGTGTTATCTTAATAATCAGTGTTGCATCAAAACATGAAAGCATATGTAATCATAAGAACAAAAATAAAATCAACACACATAACACAAGGATTTTTACATGGAAACCTGGTAAAGGGAAAAACCATGAGGTGACTAACCCAAGATTGTATTCTCTGTTAAAAGAATAAAGGAGTATAAAATGGTACTTGCCAATTATGGCTCATTGCCCAAGCACACTACTCACAAGAGGCGCACTGCCTACAAGAGACTCGCTGTCTACAAAACTTACAGAAGATAATCAAGTGTTTGAACTGATGAGAAGCATCTACAAATGCAAGAGTTCAGTTCTGGTTAGACACAATACACTGATCTGATGCACTTCATTCTTCCTCTGTTTTAATGTTGTTGCTCTGTCACATACCGGACTTGAATTACTGCTCTCACACTTATCCCTTCTTTTCTTCACACTCTATTTCATCACTTATACACCATACACCCCTACATACTGGAATCTATTTGGTATATATATCTGCATCAAGGATTTTTATCAACTTTCTAGTCTGCAACAAGAACACTGCGAGTAATTAATCTATAGGATGAATCCATGCTTGATTTGTGATGCGTATCAAAAACATAGGCATAGAAGTCATTAATCATGTCAGAAAACAATGTGTAATCCCACAAATTACTTGATCAATACCTTTTACACATCTGGATTCAAGTCTGATATTTTATCGATCAGTTCTTCCTCTATTTGCTCTGTCTGATTGGAACCCAACACTCAGATGTTCATATCTTTTTTTGGGTTTATCACTGGAGGCTAAATCTTTGGAATATAGTAGTCATGATACCCCTCTTGACTTGTCCAAGTCCATAACTTACTGAGTTATACCATCTGAGAGATCTGGACTTGATTGTCAGACCTTGTTACATACTCTGTTCTTGTTCACCAAACCAAAACAATCTTCAATCCGACTTCCAGTATAGGCATACTATGTACTACGGATGTGTGGGATAGACTTTGTTGCCATCAATAACAACACTTATAAAGCCACACAGTGTCTCTTACCAACAGAAAGTTGGGTAAAAGCAATGGAAGAAGAATTAATGCAAATTGAAAGGAATCATACTTGGGATCTTGTTCCTAGACCTGAAAACAAAAATGTAATTGGAACTAAATGGGTCTTCTGGAATAAATTGAATGAAGATGGTGAAGTTGTGAGAAAAAAATCAAGATTGGTGTGCAAAGGTTACTCTCAGGTAGAGGGAATTAATTTTGAAGAAACTTTTGCTCCGGTGGCAAGAATTGAAGTCAGATTATTTCTTGCCTTTGTTTCTTGCAAACATTTCAAAGTTTACCAGATGAATGTCAAGTCAGCTTTCCTAAATGGAAAATTGGAAGAAGAGGTCTACATTGAGCAACCGGAAGTATTCCAGTTGTCTGATCAAGAAGATAAGGTCTGCAGATTGAAGAAAGCATTATATGGACTTAAACAAGCCCCAAGATCCTGGTATGCGAGATTAGATAAGTATCTACTAAAGTTAGGCTTCAACAAAGGTACTGCTGACAGTAATCTTTATTTCAAAATTGATCATGAACACATCTTGATTGTTGAGGTATTTGTTGATGAAATCATCTTTGGTGGAAATGAGAGTATGTGTAAAAAAAATTTTGACCAAATGCAAAGTGAGTTTGAGATGTCTATGCTTGGTGAAATGAATTTCTTCTTAGGTCTACAAATCATTCAGTTAGAAAAAGGCATCTTCATATCTCAACCTAAGTATGTGAAAGAGTTGTTGAAAAAGTTTGGAATGGAGGATTCAAAACCAGTGAGTACTCCTATGGTAACTGGATGCAAGTTGAGTAAAGATGATGATTCCCCTAAGGCAAATCAGAAAAGGTATAGATCAATGATTGGAGGACTGCTTAATCTGACTCATACCAGACCTGATATTATGAATGCAGTTGGCCTTGTTGCTAGATTTCAAGCTTATCCTAGAGAATCTCATGTTGTAGCAGTCAAAAGAATTTTCAGATATCTGAAAGGAACATCTGACTATGGCTTATGGTATCCTAAGGGTGATGATTTCACTCTTCATGCATATACAGATGATGATTGGGCAAGAGATGTGGATGACAGGAAGAGTACTAGTGGAGGTGCATTTTTCTTGGGAAAGAGATTGGTTTCTTGGTTGAGCAAAAAATAGGAGGCAATATCTCTGTCTACTAAAAAGGTACAGTACATAGCAGCATCAAGTAATTGTACTCAAGTTTTATGGATGAAGCAAATGTTCAAGGATATCAGAGTTGTGTTTGAAGAACCTGTCACAATCTTCTGTGATAATTCAAGTGCAATAAACATTTCAAAGAATCTAGTGTTGCATTCAAAGACAAAGCATATATCTATCAAATTTCACTTTTTAAGAGAGAAGGTAAATGAGAATGAAGTCAGATTGGAGTTTGTCTCTTCAAAGGATCAGAGTGCGGATATCTTTACTAAGCCTCTACCTAAGGATACTTTTGAGTATTTCAGAGGGAAGCTAAGGCTCATTACCCCTCCTGTTCAAAACTAAGGTGCACTAACGTGCATTAGTCCGGTGGAACTCACAATCATATCTTGTGGTCTAGATTGGTGTTAGGGGAATACTACTCAGGGGGAGTAGTCAGTATGTTCTGAGTTTAGTTTGAGTTTATTTTAGAAACAAAAGGGGTAAGAGATGACTGCAAATGTGTGCCCTTTGCCATTGATGTCAAAGGGGGAGAGAAGTCATGTGAAAAACTTGGAAGTGAGTAGTTGTTGTTGAAAGGGGGAGCAGTAAAGAAAATGGTTGTAGGTGTGATAAGAGAAAGTGGGAGAAGTTCTTGCCTTGATAGTTGAAACAGTTTTTCACATCATATGTTTCCATCAATGACAAAGGGGGAGATTGTTGCAAATATGTGCCTAATCAGTGTTGTCATTGATGTCAACATATCATTTTTGTCATTAGTGTCAATTGTATCTCATTTTAGAAGACTTGTATGTTGAGGATATTGAGAAAATTAGCCTCTCCAAATGAAACAAGTGAGTTACATCTCTATGTAAGAGATAGTGAAAACAGTGCAGTTCAGTGAAGTAGTTTGCTCCACATTTCCAATGAGATGAAGATCAGACTCTGCGGACCAAAGGGTGTTGTAAAGGATTGTCTGAAGTTGCTCCAGCTAAGATTTGAGGGATCTGCATGAAGAATTTGTAAAGATATGGCCATCTTGTTAGATCTAGGGCACACAACTAAGAGGGGGGGTGAATCAGTTGCACAAAAACTTGCTTCTATTTTGAACACTTGATTATTCTTTGTTAGTTAATAGCATATCAATTAATCATTCATGAAAGCATAATGCATAAACACAAGAGTAGATAATCATCAACACATTGGACACCAAGATTTTGACGTGGAAAACCCGGTTAAGGGAAAAACCACGGGGTGATTAACCCAAGGATTATTCTCTGTTAGAAGAATAAGAAAAATGAATGGCACATGCCAATTAGGGCTCACTACCCGAGCACACTGCTCACAAAGAGGCACACTGCCTACAATGGACACACTGTCTATAAAGTGATAAGAATCACAAATTTGAAACTAGAGATTGACATCTTTACAATGTCTGGATCAGTTCCATTTAAGCCCGAGATACTTCTGCTCTGCCCTTCGCTCTTTCGCTATACCACTTTCATCTGCTACTCAACACACTTTGAAATGAACTCACAAACCTTTATTTATACAAGACATCAACTTAGGAACAATCATCTAAGTCGGCAATCAACCATAAGAACATTCGCAAGATGATTAATACATCCAGTCGGCCACCACAAGAACATTCGCAAGATGAACAACTCATCTGGTCGGCTAGTCTGAGAAAGAACTTCATCCAGAAGAATATCTTCAATTCTAGGCTCTACCACTAATGCGGACCGACAACATAACCTCAACATGATCCAAGAACCTTCACAAGCTTGCCTGATTAACCAGGTACATCCGCACTTCCTCTACTCACTGGAATCTCTTCTCCTCTTCATCTGAAACTTCAAGAACACAGTCTGTCACCACTGTCATACTGAAGAAGGTGCTTCCGGACCTCCAAACTTTGTACAAACTGAGATGACACATCACAAGGACATCCCAAACACTCCTTCCAATCCACAGAGTCTGAGAATGCTCCTCCGGATCTCACCGGACCTTTTTGTAACACTCTGTCACTCCGGAACAGCTCCTGGAACTGGTTCTACTTGACTGATCACAACTTTTTCATATCTTCATATGGACCTCTAAAATCTTAACTGGATCATCTCAAGACTCATATCTACAAACCCTTTAATCCACATCCTCTAATTCTCAACCTATTGAGTACATTTGCCTTCTTCTTATCACTGTTCTTCACTATTCCTGATTAAGACTACTTTTCTTAATATCCTCAACACACAGCTCATCCAAACCTTCTTACCAATGCAATATGAGTATGTTGACATCAATGACAACACTAGTTAACCTCATACTTGCAACAATCTCCCCCTTTGTCATTGATGGCAACATATGATATGAAAAACCATCAAGACAAGAACTTCTCTTTTCTGTCACAACTCCCCCTATCAGCAACAACTCTTCACATGTCTTCTTTTCCTTTACTACTCCCCCTTTGATCATCAACCACTTGTTTTTCACATGTCTTCTCTCCCCCTTTGACATCAATGGCAAAGGGCTCATACTTGCACTTGTAACATATCAAAATCATACCAGCTACTCCCCCTTAGTAGCAGCTCCCCATCATCAATCCGGATCACAAGATATGACTGTGATATCCACCAGACTGATGCACATCAGTGCATCCTAGTTCATCACCGGAGGGGCCATGACCCCTAACTTCTCTCGAAGATACTCAAAAGAGTCCTTGGGGAGAGGTTTAGTAAAAATATCTGCAATCTGATCCTTGGAGGGTACATACTCCAATCTGACTTCATCCTTGTTCACTTGTTCTCTCAGAAAGTGAAACTTGATAGATATGTGCTTGGTCTTAGAATGCAACACCGGATTCTTAGAAATGTTTATTACACTTGAATTATCACAGAAAATTATGATAGGCTCCTCATATTCTACTTTCATGTCTCTTAACATCTGCTTCATCCATAAAATTTGAGTGCAACTACTTGCTACTGCAATATATTCTACTTCAGTTGTAGACAGAGATATTGCCTCTTGTTTCTTGCTTAGCCAAGAAACTAATCTCTTTCCCAAAAAGAATGCTCCACCACTGGTGCTCTTCCGGTCATCCACATCTCCTGCCCAATCTGCATCTGTATATGCATGAAGAGAGAAATCCAGATTTCTAGGGTACCATAGACCATACTCAACTGTTCCTTTCAAGTACCTAAAAATTCTTTTGATTGCCATAACGTGAGATTCTCTAGGATCAGCATGGAATCTTGCCACAAGACCAATAGCCTGCATTATATCTAGTCTAGTTTGAGTGAGATACAACAATCCACCAATCATTGATCTATACTTTGTCTGATCTGCCTTTGGAGAGTCATCATCTTTGCTCAACTTACATCCAGTTGCCATAGGAGTGTTCATTGGCTTTGAATCTTCCATACCGAATTTCCTCAATAATTCTTTCACATATTTGGTCTGAGAAATGAAGATCCCTTTCTTTGTTTGAGTAATTTGCAGACCCAAGAAGAAATTCATTTCACCAAGCATAGACATTTCAAACTCACTTTTCATCTGATTTGCAAAAGTTTTGCACATACTATCTCTTCCTCCAAAAATGATATCATCCACAAACACTTCAACAATCAAAATGTTTTCATGATCAATTTTGAAATATAAGTTACTGTCAACAATACCTTTGTTGAATCCAATCTGCACAAGATGCTCATCCAACCTTTCATACCATGCTCTTGGGGCTTGCTTCAATCCATACAATGCTTTCTTCAACTTGCAAACCATATCATCATTATCAGACAATTGAAATCCATCCAGTTGTTTAATGTATACTTCTTCTTCCAAA
Source organism: Cunninghamia lanceolata (assembly GCA_027924645.1). Lineage (NCBI taxonomy): Eukaryota > Viridiplantae > Streptophyta > Pinopsida > Cupressales > Cupressaceae > Cunninghamia > Cunninghamia lanceolata. Next base: position 6,931,450 of record BSBN01000677.1, on the reverse strand, counting down.
TCACCATATAGGAAGGCAGACTTGACATCCATCTGATATACCTTGAAGTCTTTGAAGGCAGCATATGCAAGAAATAATCTGACTGCTTCAATTCTTGCTACCGGAGCAAAGGTTTCTTCAAAATCAATTCCTTCTATTTGAGAGTAGCCTTTGCAGACCAATCTGGCTTTGTTTCTGATAACTTCACCAACCTCATTTAGTTTGTTCCGGAAGACCCATTTGGTTCCAATCACATTCTTGTTTCTAGGTCTGGGAACAAGATCCCAAGTGTGATTTTTCTCAATTTGCATCAACTCTTCTTCCATTGCTTTTGTCCAATTTTCATCATTGCATGCTTCATTTATTGTCTTAGGTTCAATCTTTGAAATCAAACAACATTCATCTGAATTCTGAGCAATTTTCCTCCTTGTTTGTACCCCTTTGCTTTTGTCACCTATGATCTGATCTTCAGAGTGATTTAAAGTTACACACCTTGGAACTTTGGGAGTCTCTTGCACTGTTGTTTCTTGATCAGGTTCATTCAGACAAACCTCTTCTTCCTGATTTACCGGATCAGTCTGAATCTGACTTTCAGGAAGGGATTGAGTTCCTTGAATCAGAGTACCATCCTGATCATCTTCATCATATTCATAAAACCTTGAGGGCTTCTCAATTCCTTCATCAACCTTCACATTTGTACTTTTTATCATCTTTTTCAGTCTCTTATTGTAACACCGGTATGCTTTGCTTTGAGTGGAGTCACCCAAGAAAATTCCTTCATCACTTCTAGCATCAAACTTTCCTAGATCTTCATCTTTTTTGATGTAACACTTGCTACCAAATACTCTGAAATATCTCATAGTAGGAGTTATACCAAACCAAAGTTCATAAGGAGTCTTATCGGTATTGTTTCTGATTTGAACTCGGTTAAGAGTGTAGACTGCAGTGCTGACAGTTTCTCTCCAAAACATCTGAGGAACATTTTCTTCCATCATCATTGTCCTGGAAGCTTCCTGGATGGTCCAGTTCTTTCTCTCAACTACTCCATTCTACTGTGAAGTCCTAGGAGCAGACAACTATCTCTTTATGCCATGCTTCTCACAAAAGTCTATGAATTCACCGGATGTGAATTCACCACCTCTATCAGACCTTAGACACTTTAGTTTCAATCCAGTTTTAATTCTCTACCATAGCTTTGAAGATTTTGAACTTCTCAAGGCCTTCTAATTTCTCTTTTAGGAAGGTAACCCACATCATCCGGGAATGGTCATCAATTAGCAACATGAAATATCTATCACCTTGCATACTCTTGATTCTTGTCAGACCACAGAGATTAGTATGTACTAATTCCAACAATCCGGTAGTGGACTGATCCTTGCTTTTGAAAGAGACTCTGCTCTGTTTACCTAGCTGACATTCTTTGCATAAACTATTTGTAGGTTTCACCAATTTAGGAAGATCTCTTACAGCCTGAGTATTGCTTATCTTGATGATGTTATCAAAATTCACATGGCACATCCTTCTATGCCATAAACAACTCTGATCAACTTGAACAAATAGACAACTTTTATTAGAACCAACTAGATGGAAGATATTACCTTTTGTTTGAGTACCAGATGCAATTTCAGTTCCGGAGCTTGTAAAGATTCTGTATTTTCCATTCTTGAACTGGAGATCATAGCCTTTGTCCACTAACTGACCAACACTGAGAAGATTGTGCTTCAATCCTTCAACATATAGTACATTACCTATTTTGCTCTTTCCATCAAAAGAAATAGTTTCCCTACCTCTGATTCTACCAGCAGAATTGTCACCAAACTTTACCATTCCTCCTTCATACCTTTCCAAATCTAAGAACTTGTTCTTGTTACCAGTCATATGGTGAGAGCATCCACTGTCAATAACCCAATCATCCTTTTCTTCAACTTGGGCAGCCAAAGCTCTTTCTACAACCTTATGATTGATAGATTCAGAGGGTATTGACTCTTCTTCCTTGATGGCAATAGACACCCATTCATTTCTGGATTTGCTTCCTATTTCTGATTCATCATCTGTTACTCCTTCATTGTCATCTTCTTCATGAACATAATAGCAGTTCTTTTGAAACCTTTGTCTGTTAGTATTATACCTTGCAGATCTTTCCAGACATTTTGAAGCAAAATGACCAATCTTATTGCAGTTGAAGCACTTAAAAGGTAGTTTTCCTTCATACTTACCAGACCCTCTTGGCAGTCTCTTTGCAATGAGGGCTTCAAGTTGAGCTGTTTCTGCTTCTTCCTCTTCCATGTCTTTCCTTGCTTGATCATACCATGACAGCTTCCTTGAAGAGTTCTCTCCTAGATCAAATCTTTGTTTGCCTTTCACATAGGCACTGGCTTTGAATGCAAATTTAGTCTTGGGGGGATCATCTCCAAACTCAGTCATTTCAAATGCAGCTAGTTTGCCAGCCAGTTGCTCTCTTGTGACAGTTGTATGGGCTCTGAATTCATCAATGGTAGCAACCTTGATTTTGTAGGTAGCAGGAAGGGATCTGAGAATTTTACAAACAATTTCATTTTCATCCAGAACTCCACCAGCATTCCTGATTCCACACACTAGCTCATTCACTCTTGGCACAAAGGTAGTGATATTTTCATCATCTCTCATCTTCAATCTTTCAAATTTCCCTTTCAGACTTTGTAACCTTGCACTCTTGACAAACTCATCTCCTTCATACAGAAGTTCCAGTTTAGTCCAGATCTCATATGCAGTTGGTAGGTCAATAACATTTGAGAGATCTGAGTCATTCAATGTGCTTAGAAGAGCTTCCTTGGTCCGCAAATTATTTTCAGCATCTGTGATTTCATTCAGAGTTGTCAGACCACCCTCTGGAGGTACATATGGTTTTGAGACCATGGCCAAGTATGCTTTTCCCATACACTCCAAGTGACATTTCATGCGACCTTTCTAGAGAGTGAAGTTGGTTCCATCAAACTTCAGACTATCCTTCTTGTATGACGACATCCTGGATCTCCTCAAGCGGTTAAGCTCCTTTCAGAGGAACTTGGCTCTGATACCAATTGTTAGATCTAGGGCACACAACTGAGAGGGGGGATGAATCAATTGCACAAAAACTTGCTTCTATTTTGAACACTTGATTCTTCTTTGTTAGTTAATAACATATCAGTTAATCATTCATGAAAGCATAATGCATAAACACAAGAGCAGATAATCATCAACACATTGGACACCAAGATTTTGACGTGGAAAACCCAGTTAAGGGAAAAACCACGAGGTGATTAACCCAAGGATTATTCTCTATTAGAAGAATAAGAAAAATGAATGGCACATGCCAATTAGGGCTCACTGCCCGAGCACACTGCTCACAAAGAGGTACACTGCCTACAAGAGACACACTATTTACAAAGTGATAAGAATCACAAACTTGAACTGGAGATTGACATCTTTACCATGTCTGGATCAGTTCCATTTAAGCCTAAGATACTTCTGCTCTGCCCTTCGCTCTTTCTCTATACCACTTTCATCCGCTGCTCAACACACTTTGAAATGAACTCACAAACCTTTATTTATAAGACATCGACTTAGGAACAATCATCTAAGTTGGCAATCAACCATAAGGACATTCGCAAGATGATTAATACATCCGGTCGGCCACCACAAGAACATTTGCAAGTTGAACAACTCATCCGTTCGGCTAGTCTGAGCAAGAACTTCATCCGGAAGAATATCTTTAATTCCAGGCTCTACCACCAATGCAAACTGACAACATAACCTCAACATGATCCAAGAACCTTCACAAGCTTGCCTGATTAACTAGGTACATCCGCACTTCCTCTACTCACTGGAATCTCTTCTCCTCTTCATCTGGAACTTCAAGAACACAGTCTGTCACCACTGTCATACTAAAGAAGGTGCTTCCAGACCTCCAAACTTTGTACAAACTGAGATGACACATCACAAGGACATCCCAAACACTCCTTCCAATCCACAGAGTCTGACAATGCTCCTCTAGATCTCACCAGACCTTTTTGTAACACTCTGTCACTCCGGAACAGCTCCCGGAACCGGTTCTACTTGACCGATCAGAACTTTTTCATATCTTCATGCGGACCTCTGAAATCTTAAATGGATCAACTTAAGACTCATATCTACAAACCCTTTAATCCGCATCCTCTGATTCTCAACCTATCGAGTACATTTGCCTTCTTCTTATCACTGTTCTTCATTGTTCCTGATTGAGACTACTTTTCTTAATATCCTCAACACACAGCTCATCCAAACCTTCTTACCAATGCAATATGAGTATGTTGACATCAATGACAACACTGGTTAACCTCATACTTGCAACACATCTGAGTATAACAAGGTTTTGTAGTTGTTCAGAGGTGACAAAATGATAGAAATCTGGTCCAGATTAATCCACATTGGAATATTATGATCTGCGGATCTAGAGGTGTGTTTGGGATGTTGGTGTGTGTCCCCAACTCAAGTGGTTCACGGTTTGGAGGTCCACAAGCAATACTTCTAGTGTGACAGTCATGACAGTTGTTGTTCTTGAGTTCTCGGATGAAGGTACAAGTGATTCTGGTGATTTGAGGTGGTGCGGTTGTTCTTGTTGATTTTTTTGTGCTTGTGGTGATCTCTAGATCGTGTACCTGTTGTGTTGGTGATCCGTATTGAGGTTTAAGCTCGTGATTGAAGATTTCTCTTTGGATGTTGTTGTTGTTTCCAATATTGGCTAATCGAATACTTTGTGGATGTCACAGATGATCTAAGAGAGATTCTATGAAGTGTGGTGTGTTGTTCGAGGAAGATTTGGGTCCCAACTATGTTTGGCCAACAACATAGTGATTCGTATTAATTGAGATGTTTGTAGTGTCGACCTTGATGTTTATTCCAAGGTTGATGAAGCATATAAATATGTGTGGTTGAGTTGCGGAAATGCATCCTTGTGCAAAAATGATAAGATCCTAAGAAAGGAAGGCAGAGCAGAGAAGAAGAAGAGTAGAAAAAGAAAATCAGTAAAGGATGAGGAGATAACGAATAAGTGTTTGGGGGCAGAGCAGAAGTGTTGTGCGCATCAATGGAACTAACCTTAGCATGAAGAAGATGTTGTTTTCCAGTTCAATCTTTCTGTGACAAACTTATAAATATTCTTGTAGGCAGTGACCCTCTTTGAGCAATGAGCTCTAGGTAATGCACCTTGAAGGCAAGTGCCTTCCCCATTTTTCTATTCTTTTAATAGAGAATAAATCTTGTGGGTTAACCCCCACTGTGGTTTTTCCCTTAACTAGGTTTCCACATAAAATTCCTGGTGTTATGTGTGTTAATTTTGTTTCTATTCATGTGTTGTTGAATCATGCTTTACATGGTTATATCATTCATTTTTTAATAAGTGGTAAAGAAGTTTAAGTTGTAGCAAAGGATAAAAGTTTTGTGACAACTTATTCACCCCCCTCTCAGTTGTCTGCACTAATTTCAACAATTGGTATCAGAGCCAATTCCTCTAAAAGAAGCTTGACCGCTTAATGAGATCCAGGATGTCGACTTACAAGAAGGACAGTCCAAGATTTGATGGAACAAATTACTCTCTTTGGAAGAGTTTCTTGGAGTGCCATTTGCAATGCATGGGTGATGCCTATTGGTCGATAACAAAGGATAAGTATGAGCCCCCAAAGAAAGGTCCTTCAACTCCAAATGAACTCAAAGATGCTAAAAATAACATTCAAGCTAAAGAAGCTTTGCTGAGTGCCCTGACTAATACAAAAATGACAAATGTCCTGGAATTGAAAACTGCTCATAAAATCTAGAAGTTGGAAACTCTATATGAAGGTGATGAACATGTCAAATGTGCTAAGTTGCAGAGTCTGAAGGGTAGATATGAAAATTTGAGGATGTGTGAAGATGAAAACATTACTTCCTACATGCAGAAGGTTAATGAACTTATGTGTGGTATCTGGTGTGCTAGTAGAAAATTGGAAGAATCAGAGATTGTTGGTAAAGTGCTTAGATCCTTACCTGCCTCATACAAACCTAGAGTTGCTGCTATTGAGGAGATCAGGACTATGACAACTGTTACAAGAGATCAGTTGGTTGGCAAGATTTTGGCATTTGAAATGAGTGAGTTTGGTGATTCTCTTCCTAAATTTGAATCTGCATTTAAGGCCAGTGTTTATGGAAAGCAAAGATTTGATCCAGGTGAAAGCTCTTCAAGAAGACTAACCAGATTTGAGAAGGCAAGGAAGGAACTTGAAGAAGATGAATAGAAGTTTGAAGAACTTGAAGCCTTGTTTGCCAAAAGATTACCAAGAGGATCCGATAAGTATGAAGGAAAATTGCCCTTCAAATGTTTTGCTTGCAATAAGATTGGTCATTTTGCTTCAAGATGTACGGACAGGGTTTCAAAGACAAACCCTAACAGACCTAGGGTTCAGAAGAAATGCTACTATGTCTAAGAAGCTACTGAGCAAGGAGTCACTGATGATGAATCTGATAAGGGAAGTACCTCAGAAATTGAATGGGTGTTCATTGCCATCAAAGAAGAAGATCCAGTGCCTATTGAATCTGCTAGCTATGTGAATGTGGCAAGAGCCTTGGTTGCTCAGGTTGAAGAAAAGGATGAATGGGTAATTGACAGTGGATGCTCTTATTATATGACAAGTGATAAGAGTAAGTTTGTAAGTATGGAAAGGTATGAAGGTGGAATTGTGAAGTTTGGAGAAAATTCAGCTAGTAAAATCCGTGGCAGAGGATCCATCTCTCTTGATGGGAAGAATAACACTAATGATGTTTTGTATGTAGAAGGGTTGAAGCATAATCTTCTCAGTGTTGGATAGCTGGTTGACAAGGGATATGATCTCTAATTCAAGGATGGAAAATGTAGAATTCTGGAAAGCTCCGAAACTGAGATTGCATCCGGTACATAGACTAGAGGTAACATCTTTCATTTAAGTGGTACTGGTAAAAGTTGTTTGATTGCTCAGATTGATCAGAGTTGGCTATGGCATAGGAGAATGTGTCATGTGAATGTTGACAACATTGTCAAGATAAGTGCTACTCAGGTTGTAAGAGATCTTCTAAAGCTTGTAAAACCTACCAATAGCATGTGTAAGGAATGTCAATTGGGCAAACAAAGCAGAACTACATTCAAGAGTAAAGAACAATCTTCAAGTGGATTGTTGGAATTTGTGCACACTGATTTGTGTGGTCCTGCCAGAGTTAGGAGTTTGCAAGGAGACAGATACTTTATGTTGTTGATTGATGATCACTACCAGATGATGTGGGTCACTTTCTTGAGAGAAACATCATATGCTCTTGAAAAATTAAAAGTGTTTAAGGCTAGGGTGGAGAATGAGATTGGTGTGAAGATAAAGTGTCTGAGATCTGACTGAGGTGGAGAGTTTACCTCTGGTGAGTTCAATGCATTTTGTGAAAAGCATGGAATAAGAAGATAGTTATCTACTTCTAGGACTTCTCAGCAGAATGGAGTTGTGGAAAGGAAGAACCGAACTATTCAAGAGGCTTCTAGAACCATGATGATGGAAGGAAATGTTCCACATGTCTATTGGAGAGAGGTGTTGAGTATTGTTGTCTACACTCTTAACCGGGTGCAGATCAAAGGTAATTCTAGCAAAACACCTTATGAACTGTGGTTTGGTAATGCTCCTTTTGTGAAATATTTTAGAGTTTTTGGTAGTAAATGCTATATCAAAAGGGATGAAGATCTAGGCAAGTTTGATGCAAGATGTGATGAAGGAATATTTCTGGGTTATTCTAATCAAAGCAAGGCATACCGGTGCTTCAACAAGAGATTGAAAAAGATTGTTGAAAGTGCTAATGTCAAGGTTGATGAAAGCAAGGAGAGACCTTCAAGGTTTTGTGGATATGAATTAGATGATCAAAATTAAAGTCCAAATGAAGGAAAACAAGTTCAGTTTACTCCAGAGAATCCACTGACTCAAGAAGTTAATGCAGATGTTGAGGAACAAGTTCAAGAATCAGAAGTTGAGGAAAATCCCAAAACTCCCAGGTATGTAAGATTGAATCATTCTGAAAATCAAATCATAGGAGATAAAAATAAAGGTGTTCAAACTAGAAGAATAATTGCTGAAGAACAAGAGGAGTGTTATCTGATTTCAAAGATTGAACCAAAATCAGTAAATGAAGCTTGTAATGATGAAAGTTGGGTAAAAGCAAAGGAAGAAAAATTAATGCAAATTGAAAGGAATCATACTTGGGATCTTGTTCCTAGACCTGAAAACAAAAATGTAATTGGAACTAAATGGGTCTTCTGGAATAAATTGAATGAAGATGGTGAAGTTGTGAGAAACAAAGCAAGATTGGTGTGCAAAGGTTACTCTCAGGTAGAGGGAATTGATTTTGAAGAAACTTTTGCTCCGGTGGCAAGAATTGAAGTAGTCAGATTATTTCTTGCCTTTGCTACTTACAAAGATTTCAAAGTTTACCAGATGAATGTCAAGTCAGCTTTCCTGAATGGAGAATTGGAAGAAGATGTCTACCTTGAGCAACCAGAAGGATTCCAGTTGTCTGATCAAGAAGATAAGGTCTGCAGATTGAAGAAAGCATTGTATGGACTTAAACAAGCCCCAAGAGCCTAGTATGCAAGATTAGATAAGTATCTACTAAAGTTAGGCTTCAGCAAAGGCACTGCTGATAGTAATCTTTATTTCAAAATTGATCATGAACACATCTTGATTGTTGAGGTATTTGTTGATGACATCATCTTTGGTGGAAATGAGAGTATGTGTAAAAAATTTGTTGACCAGATGCAAAGTGAGTTTGAGATGTCGATGCTTGGTGAAATGAATTTCTTCTTAGGTCTACAAATCATTCAATCAGAAAAAGGTATCTTCATATCTCAATCTAAGTATGTGAAAGAGTTGTTGAAAAAGTTTGGAATGGATGATTCAAAACTAGTGAGTACTCCTATGGTAACCGGATGCAAGTTGAGTAAAGATGATGATTCCCCTAAGGCAAATCAGAAAAGGTATAGATCAATGATTGGAGGACTGCTTTATCTTACTCATACCAGACCTGATATTATGAATGCAGTTGGCCTTGTTGCTAGATTTCAAGTTGATCCTAGAGAATCTCATGTTGTAGCAATCAAAAGAATTTCCAAATATCTAAAGGGAACATCTAACTATGGTTTATGGTATCCTAAGGGTGATGATTTCACTCTTCATGCATATACAGATGCTAATTGGGTAGGAGATGTGGATGACAGGAAGAGTACTAGTGGAGGTGCATTTTTCTTGGGAAAGAGATTGGTTTTTTGGTTGAGCAAAAAATAGGAGGCAATATCTCTGTCTACTGCAGAGGCAGAGTACATAGCAGTAGCAAGTAATTGTACTCAAGTTTTATGGATGAAGCAAATGTTCAAGGATATCAGAGTTGTGTTTGAAGACCCTGTTACAATCTTTTGTGACAATTCAAGTGCAATAAACATTTCAATGAATCTGGTATTGCATTTAAAGACAAAGCATATATCTGTCAAATTTCACTTTTTGAGAGAGAAGGTAAATGAGAATGAAGTTAGATTGGAGTTTGTCTCTTCAAAGGATTAGAGTGTGGATATCTTTACTAAGCCTCTACCTAAGGATACTTTTGAGTATCTCAAAGGGAAGCTAGGGGTCATTACCCCTCCTGTTCAAACCTAAGGTGCACTAATGTGCATCAGTCTGGTGGAACTCACAGTCATATCTTGTGGTCCAAATTGGTGTTAAGGGAATGCTACTCAGGGGGAGTAGTCAGTATGTTCTGAGTTCAATTTGAGTTTGTCTAAGAAACAAAAGGGGTAAGAGATGACTGCAAATATGTGCCCTTTGCCATTGATGTCAAAGGGGGAGAGAAGTCATGTGAAAAACTTGGAAGTGAGTAGTTGTTGTTGAAAGGGGGAGCAGTAAAGAAAATGGTTACAGGTGTGATAAGAGAAAGGGGGGGGAGTTCTTGTCTTCATAGTTGAAACAGTTTTTCACATCATATGTTGCCATCAATGACAAAGGGCGAGATTGTTGCAAATATGTGCCTAATCAGTGTTGTCATTGATGTCAACATATCCTTGTTGTCATTGGTGTCAACTGTATCTCATTCTAGAAGACTTGTATATTGAGGATATTGAGAAAATTAGCATCTTCAGAAGAAACAAGTGAGTTACATATCTCTCTGTAAGAGATAGTGAAAACAGTGTAGTTCAGTGAAGTAGTTTGCTCCACATTTCCAATGAGATGAAGATCAGAGTCTATAGATCAAAGGGTGTTGTAAAGGATTATCTGAAGTTGCTCCATCTAAGATTTGAGGGATCCGCATGAAGAATTTGTGAAGATATGGCCATCTGATAGAACTAGGTTTTGTAGTTGTTCAGATGTGACAGAGTGACAGAAATCTGGTCTGAATTGATCCACATTGGAATATTATGATATGCAGATCTAGAGGTGTGTTTGGGATGTTGGTGTGTGTCCCCAAATCAAGTGGTTTGTGGTTTGGAGGTCCACAAGCAATCTGTCTAGTGTGACAGTCATGACAGTTGGTGTTCCTGAGTTTTCAGATGAAGGTGCAAGTGATTCTAGTGATTTGAGGTGGTGTGGTTGTTCTTGTTGATTTCATTATGCTTGTGTTAATCTCTGGATCGTGTGCCTATTGTGTTGCTGAACTGCATTGATGTTTGAGCTTGTGATTGAAGATTTCTCTTTGGATGTTGATGTTGTTTCCAGTCTTGGCCGACCGGATGCTTTGTGGATGTTGGGGATGATCTAAGAGAGATTCTATGAAGTGTGGCATGTTTTTCGAGGAAGATTTGGGTCCCATCTATGTTTAGCTGACAGCATAGTGATTTGCAATAATTCAGATGTTTGTAGTGCTGACCTTGATGTTTATTCCAAGGTTGATGAGGCATATAAATATGTGTGGTTGGGTTGTGGAAATGCATCTGTGAGGCCGATTATTCTACCTCCCTTACTTTGATCGATATGCATTTTAGTTGATGACATTATAAGTTTCTTTTAGTGACTATGTTTCATTATGCAGACTTGATTCTTATCTCCTGATTATGATAGGACATTGATTAGACATATGTGATTTGATTTGATCATATTTGGTGCTATTTTGTGATTCGACATATGAGATGTATATGTGATGATGTTTTTGTGATGAGATTCTAGTTATTTATGTGATGTTGACTATTTGACATGTGATTGAAAGATGCAATTTGATTTGGAATTATGTATTGATGATTATTGTTGTATTTGATTGTGTGAATTTAATTCTAGTTGCTTCGGCTATGAATTCTCATGATATGATTGACACTTGATCGAGATGTGCAGGTTTTACATTCCCTAGCCACGGGAAATTGGAGGTAGAATTCACACTATGTTATCCCCAGTAAATCTGATCCATTCCCAAGAGGGATAAGGATCACATTTGAATTTGAATGTTGATTTAAGTGCTTGATTTAATTTTATTATTTTGGCCTTAGTACCCTTTTTGTTTAATTTGATTAATAATAAGTGTTGTATAAATTTTACCTGATTTACACCACTTAGTATTTGTTTTATTTTGTTGAGGCCATTTAAATGTAGATTTTTAACCCCCTTTGTGAACCCTTGAGAAAAGCTACCCTAAGTGGTTACCCATGAGTCTAGGGTCAACTTGGACTATCTAACTCTAGATTTGACTCACATTTGGTCACTCTAAACCTTGGTTTAGTAAAAGTGACGAAAATTTGAAATAAGGGAAGTGGGAGATGAGTCATGCCTTGGGAAAAACTCATCTCCCTTCCCAAAGTTTGGGAACCCTTTCCCAAGGAAGACTTGGGAGGTCTCCAAGACTCCCAAGTGTGTGGGAGCTTCCCCCAAGACTCTCACACACATGTGAGAGCATCTTGGAGGAAGATGGCTCCTTGAGAGAATAAGAGGATGCCATATGGCATCCCTTATCCTCTTGAGGGTGTGAGTGGGTTTGCCAACTCACCACTTGCCCTCTCACACATGTGTGAGAGCACAAGTGGATAAGGTGGGGATTGAGAGGGAATGGGAGGATGACACTTGTCATTCTCACACTTCCTCTCCCTTGCAAGTGGCATGGGAGGAGGAAGGAGAAGGTGACAAGTGTCACCTTCTCATTCCTCAAGGTCAAATTGATGGCCTATATTATCTCTTCTTGTTGAGGACTGTGGGGTTCTTGCAATTTTAATTTTCTTGCTAACTTTTGGAGGAGTTTGGGAGAGTTGGAGGATTTTCTTAAAGATTGGGAGTTTTGGGAAGGCTTGGAACTCTTCACCAAACTTACTTCCATTACAAGGGCTTTGGAAGGTAGGCCTCTTAACTTGTTTTCTCACCTTTGCTTATATATGTTTTGTGTTATAGTTTTCGTTGTTTTGCTGTTTGCAATGTTTTTGTTGGGATGGGAGTATGGTGAGAGCACCTCCAATGGAGGAAATGCTCAAATAGTTTGGGTAGGGGAAAGGAAACTCCTTGAGGTCTCTCCCACATTATGTATTTTTCCTTGAGGGCTTTTATTTGTGGAGAAGTCTATTAAATGGAAAGAGTGCCATGGAGATTATTGTGATTTTGTGGAGAATGGTGTTTGGGAGAATTTGGCTTGAGGCCATGAGCTTGACATTTTATCATTTGGGAGCCCTTTGAAGTTGAGGGGTCCATTCCCTACCCTCAACAACTCATTTTTATGAGTTGAGTTTTGTGTTAAACCTATGGGTTGTTTTTGTGGTTGTTGTGTTTGAGTTTTGTTGTGGAATGATGCACCTGTGTGAATCCCTACCTCCCTAGCTTGGGGGTGACCCTCTTGCAGGTCTACGGTAGGGAGGAGAGCTTTTCGTAGTGGCTGGAATGTTCTTCTTTTGTTGTGTTTATTTGCAGGTGTCTATATGAAAAATGGGGTTGAGAGAAGTGCATTTTGGAGTTATTTTAGTCTATTGTGTTGGCTGTGATAGTCGTGGCCATAGTGGCCTTATTGTATTGTATTTTAGTAAAAGTTTGCTATGAAACTTGCCATAGAGTTGGCTGTGAATTTAAATGTAATGTAAACTTCTATTTTATTTTACTTAAAGTTGTCTATTTCCTTATTTGTGAAGTTGGCAATGTATTGAGAAATGGATGTGAAAATAGGTATAAACAAATTTCTGTCATTTTTCTTCAAAAAAAATATATGCATGAGCTGTTTTCTGTCACATTCTTTTCAAAGAGATATTTAGGTGTGTGAATGTTGCTGAATAAAGTTCATTTTATTCTTAAGAAAGAAAGAGAAATTGTAATACATTTCTACTATTATACTCTTTATGTATAGAATACATCTTAGTTGTAGAATGATTTTTATTGCAAAAGAAAAGAGAAGTTTAATTTAATTTTCTATTGTTGCATAGAGGTTCAAAAAGTTATTTTCTATCAAGTTGCTAGAAATGATTTGTTATCAAGTTGCTGCTTATTTATTTTTACATACTGTGTATATTCTGTAGAAAAAAAAAATAAAAAAAAAAGAAAGGGATAATGTGTTTCTGTATACTTTAACTGCTACAAACAGATACATATATATTTCTGTTATTTTATGTTTTCAAAAAAATATATATACATAGAGTTACTGTTTTACTCTACAATACAAATCTGAAAGTTCATTCCTATCTATTTAAGCCCTAGTTAAAATAAAATATATAATAAGTATATATATATATATATATATAAATATATAGTTATATATGTATAGAAATACATATATATGCATATATAAATCTATATATATATATAGATTGTATTTTTATTTCCTTAAATCAAACGTTTTGTAGTGTTGTATATATGTAAATAAATATATATACAGAGATAGAATAAATGCTTTTACCAAAATACTGAGTAAACGGATGTTTTAGACTTGAGAATATATATATATATATATGAATTCCTAACAATATAGAAAACTTTATAGAAGCTGTGAGGTTGAGACCCCTAGCGGATTTGTTATTTCGTAGAATTGTAGATGTTTAAAAAAAGAAATAACAAAAAAAAAATTATAAGTCTGTGGGCGGCGGCGCCGCCCACAGTATTAGGGTTCTTTTTGAAGGGTGTGGGGAGGAGGCTCTGCCTCCACCCACACCCCTTAACCCCTTACCACCGGCACTCCAAAGCTTCTGCCAGCGCTCCCTTGCAATGTCCCCACCATGGCCCTCGAACCCCCCTTCGACCCTTGCCTCTCCGGCCTGCTCAGTACCGACGGTGGCACCATCCTCCACTCCGCTCTTCCCTCCGCCGGTCGCTCTCCACCGATGGACCTCCGCTCCACTTCAACACCACCGACCACCACCACCTTCTCTCCCATTCAACCCTGCATCTTAACTTCAACTCTCGGTTATGCCTCCTCTCATGGCCCCCTCAAACCCTAGACCTGCACAAGGAAAAAAAAACAAAGAAACAAAACCAAAGAAAAGAAAATAAGAGTTAGGGCAACACATACAAGGAAACAATAGATTTCACAATTAGGTTTCTCATTTGAACACTTAGTGTTAGTTGAAATTAGGGCATCTTATATTTAGGTAACAATTATATAATGGGAACTTGGGTTATTTTAAATTTTAGGAAGTTTTATGAATTACCTTTGAGAGGATATTTATTTATGAGGTTTTTAATTGTCAGGGTTGTCTTTATTTTACTTTTATATAAGACCTCTATTTCCTTTCTCACCTTTAATTTATTTCTTGTGATCTTTTAATTTTGTCATATTTTTTTTAAATGGGGGATTTGCAGTTTGGATTTTTTGCATCGGGATTTTAATTTTAATTTGGTTTGGGGAATTAATTTTTATTCTTATTAGAGAGAGTATTTTCCCTTGATTTAAATTCGTCGTAATTGAGATTTTATTTTATTTCCCTTTATTTTATTTAACTTGATTTTTGCATTTTTTTTTCTATTTTATTATTGACCTATTTTACCATTATTTTACGGGAAGAGTTATTTAAACTCTCCTCCCTCTGCGATTAAATTTTTGAGTGAGTTATTAAATAAAATGCCAAGATTATATTTAATAACGGACTTAATTTTTCTGTTGGGTTTATTTGACGTCTAGTCATTTTATTTAATTTTATTATTTCACTTTATACCGTTTTGAAATTGGTTCTTAGATTTAATTTTAATTTAATTTGTATCCTTTAAAATTTATTTAATTTCCCTCTTGGTGTTTTATTTTATTTTATTTTAAAATTTATTTTGCGTTTATCAAAAACGCGTTATGCTACCAAAATTTTGCTAGATTCCTAGGGTTTATTCTATGCGATGTTTTATTTTATTCCATTCCATCATTCCACTTGAATCACGCACCATCTTGTCATTGTTCTACTTTTCACTTTTCAATCTGAGTTAAGTTAGGGTTTGATGCTAGCGAATCATCTTCACCTAGGAAACTTAGGGTTCAGATTAAACCAGTCTAACCCTAGATGCGACACACTACATGTCACATACCCCCTAGACGGCCTTCACCTTATCAATTATGTTGACATGTTTACGCCTTAGGCGTGTTGCCACCGAGCATGCAGACGCATGCGAGGGGGTTCCTAGGGATAGGTAGAAAAGTTTTTCGTAGTTCGTGTCATGACCACATGGTAAATGTGGACATGACACGTGTGTTTGTGTGTCGTGACCACATGGGAAATGCGGGCATGACATTTGGTATCAGAGCCAAGTTTAAACACTGGGCTTGTTTTGGGCACATTTTATTTCTGTAATTTTTGACTGATTTGTGGTTACCTCATTTTGTAGGATGCCTCCCCGACGAGTTCGGCGAGCATGTTCCCGCCACACTCCATCCCCTGAGGTTCACAGTGATTCTTCAGCTGAGGTTCAGGCACAGCCAGTCCCGCAGATACCGCAGGCACCACCGGCCATACTAGATATTGGGCCACAGATTTTGCAGGCCTTACAGGTAGTTTTAGATAGGCTTCCACCAGCTGTAGTTGAGCCACGCATATAGCCACGTGTCGAGCATCGTGAGGATCCGCGAGAGGAGCCATGCGTGGAGCCATGAGCTGAGTCCCGTGTTGAGCCATGTGTGGAGCCCTACGTAGAGCTGCGAGGGGCACCACGTGTGGAGCCTTATGTCGATTTGCCAGAGATAGAGGAGGTTGGTCCGGCCGACAGGGCCCATAGCAGGAGTCCTTCATGTCATGCTAGATATGACGAGGCAGTACGAGTAGAGCACCTTGGTCACAGGCCTTATGACTACTATACAGATGAGCCTATCAGGAGGCCTAGAGACAGAGGAGGCTCCGTTAGGGGTATATTGAGGTTGAACCCTCCTACATTCATCGGGACCACAGAGGGAGCCAAGGTAGAGGCCTGACTTATCAATTTAGACAGATGCTTCACATTACGTCCTTACGAGGGCAACACGAAGGCCCGTGTGGCAGTACACTTGTTGCGAAATGCAACAGCTACCTGGTGGCGCACTGAGGAGTGCAAGCGTCACCTTTCTTTAGACACCCTCACATGGGAGACCTTCGTTGAGCGCTTCAATGCGCGCTACTTATCAGACCATTACAGGTAGCGTCATATAGACGAGTTCCATGACCTACAGCAGAGGGATCTTACAGTGGCTCAGTATGAGGGTAGGTTTACAGAGTTATCCAGATATGCGGAGTATCTCCATGACGAGAAACTCCTGGTGCATAAGTTTTTTAGAGGACTGAACCACAGTATAGCAGACCCCCAGACTTTGAGTGATGCTGCCGAGAAGGCATACATCGCTGAGGAGATTCAGGGACGAGGGGCAGGGTTCATGTCATCAGTTTCAGGATCATGGATAGCAACAGCATCAGTAGAGTTTTTGTAGACCATCACAGCCACCTCATAGAGGAGGATTCAGTTCCGCACCCTTACTTCCTAGGCCCCCACAATAGCAGAAGCCACAGCAGCAGTAGAGAGCTAGGACACAACAGAGGTCACATCAGGGGACATAATAGAGGTTGGCAGTAGCAGGCCCCGCACAGAGATCAGAGGCAGCAGGGACCACCTGTAGGACCCACGAGGTCGCAGCAGTCTTATAGGGGCTCGCAGGGGTCTACTGGTAGATCAGGGCAGCAGTAGTCAAGTAGGACTCAGACTGGATAGGTTCAGGCTAGGGGCCCTTGTTATGTTTGTTGTGGAGCAGGACACCTAGCTAGAGAGTGTCCATAGGGTTTTATAGTAGGGGGACAGCCTCGTGCAGGAGGATCCAAGTAGATTGTTGGTGATGTGGGTAGATCCCACCGTATGTTCATGGCAGTTGATAACCGCCAGGCTAATTTTTTAGGCGTCAATGATTAAGACATCAGGTATGATTGGGGGTAACCCCATTTCTATTCTCTTTGATTCTGGTGCTACTGATTCATTCATATCTCCATCGTTAGTGGAGCATTGTAGGCTGGTGGCCTCTAAGCAGGGGGATAGGTGGGTGGTTGAGTTGGCCTCAGGTGCTAAACTGGCAGTAGATGCCTTAGTCCATGACTGTGAGATTGTTTTGGGACCCTTTACCATAGTATGTGACCTTAGAGTCATGACATTAGGATCCTATGATGTGGTTTTGGGTATGGATTAGCTTGCGGCTCATCGAGCCAAGCTAGATTATCGCCGAAAGGCGATCAGCTGTTTAGACGATCACGACACATCAGTTGAGATTGTGGGCATGTAGAAGCCCACAGCAATGCGTATGATATCCGCTCAGTAGCTTAAGCACTACATGTAGAAGGGATGTCAGATGTTTGCCATCACAGTGAGCGACAAATCAGATAACGAGCCTGAGGCATCCTTGGATGATCATCCCATCCTTAGAGAGTTTGCCGATGTGTTTCCAATAGAGCTACTGGGGATGCCACCCCGACGTGAGGTAGACTTTCACATAGACTTAGTGCCAGGTGCCGATCCAGTGTCTCGTGCACCCTACAGGATGACCACACACGAGCTCACAGAGCTCAAGTTACAGTTGGAGGACTTGCTTGAGAAGGGGCACATCTGACTGAGCGTTTCACCTTAGGGCGCTCCTGTTATCTTCGTGAAGAAGAATGATGGGTCTCTTCGTTTGTGCATGGACTACAAGTAGTTGAATAAGGTGACAGTAAAGAACTGTTATCCTCTGCCCAGGATTAATCATCTTTTTGACCAAATGCAGGAAGCCAGGGTGTTCTCTAAGATAGACCTAAAGTCTGGGTATCATCAGCTACGTATCATAGAGGCAGATATCCATAAGACCACCTTTCAGACTCATTATGGCCACTATGAGTTCACAATGGTTCCCTTCGGTTTGACGAATGCCCCTGCAATGTTCATGAGTCTCATGAACGGGGTGTTTCATACCTATTTGGATCGGTTCATGATCATTTTCCTTGATGACATTTTGATCTATTCACGGACTGAGGAGGAGCATGAGGAGCACCTTCGTCAAGTTCTACAGTGTTTGTGAGAGCAGAATCTTTATGGGAACTTGGCGAAGTGTGCATTTTTTAGGACAGAGGTTCAGTATCTGTGGCATATCCTATCTGGCGATGGAATCTCAGTAGATCCATCGAAGCTCGGGGCTATCAGGGATTGGCCAGCACCCACTAGTCTGATAGAGGTCACGAGTTTTATGGGGTTAGCTGGATATTACCATCGCTTTGTTGAGGGCTTTTCTCAGATTGTGCACCCCATCACTTCCCTTTAGCGGAAAGGGAAGAGCTTCCTATGGACTGAGTAGTGTGAGAGGGCCTTTGGGGTCCTCAAGGAGCATCTTACCAGTGCTCCTATTCTAGCGGTTCCTAATCCTGCAGCAGATTTTATGGTTTGCACGGATGCATCACTTGAGGGATTGGGAGCCATACTTATGCAGGGTGGTAGAGCGATCGCATATGAGTCGCGAAAGCTCAAGACCCATGAGCTGAACTACCCCACACACGACTTGGAGTTAGCGGCAATAGTTTATGCTCTAGTCTGTTGGAGACATTTCTTGTTGGGTCATCACTTTGAGCTCCATTCTGATCATCACAGCCTTCAGTACATCTTTACATAGCCAAATCTGAACACCCGTCAGTGGCGTTGGATGGAGTTCCTCTGTGAGTATGACTTTGATGTCCACTACATCAAAGGGAAGGAGAACATGGTTACTGACGCATTGAGTCAGAGGCGCCACGAGCTCTTGACCTTGACTCTGAGTGTGGACTTGAGAGGATGTATTATTCAGCATCTGTCAAAGGATGAGTGGTTTCTTGAGGTGCAGCAGGAGATCAATTCACAGAGGGCCCTTGTGGGCAAGTTTGCAGGATATTCACTTGAGGCAGATGGTTTACTTCATCATCGACAGCGCATCTATGTACCCCGCGCAGGTGGCCTACATACTATAGTTCTATCTGAGGCTCACAGAGCACCATATGCGGCACATCCGGGGGTGAAGAAGATGCATGCCGATCTACAACAGTTGTACCATTGGGCAGGTATGAGACAAGACATAGCAGAGTTTGTTGCTCGATGCCTTGAGTGCCAGAGGGTCAAGGCCAAGCATCAGCATCTAGTAGGTCTTCTATACCCACATGAGATACCTCAGTGGAAATGGGACACCATTTCCATGGATTTTATTGTTGGTCTTCCTATGTCTTCGCGTCGCCATGATGCCATCATGGTGATAGTCAACAAGTTGACCAAGGTAGCGCATTTCTCACCTGTACGCATGATGTACAATGCACCAGCAGTGGCGAGAGTATTCTTAGATGATATTGTGAGATTACACGGAGTACCTCGTCGCATCATCTCAAACAGAGATTATGTATTCACTTCAGCATTCTGGAGAGACTTGCAGCAGGCGTTGGGCACACAGCTCAACTTTAGCTCTGCTTATCATCCCGAGACAGATGGACAGATAGAGTGGGTGAATCAGGTGTTGGAGGACATGCTTTAGATGTATGTTATGGACCATCAGTCTAGATGGGAGGAGTATCTGTATCTGGTTGAGTTTGCCTACAATAATGGGCATCACAGCTCGTTGGGTATGCCTCCCTTTCAGGCTTTATACGGCAGACCATGCAGAACACCATTGAGTTGGGATTGGATAGAGGAAAGAGTTGCCATTGGTCTAGAGCTAGTTCAGGATATGGAGCAGCAGGTCACACTGATTAGACAGAGGTTACAGGAGGCACAGGATAGGCAGAAGAAGTATGCCGATGCTAAGAGGATTGATCAGAGCTTCTCAGTGGGTGACAGGGTATTCCTTAGAGTGTGGTCACACAAGAGTCCTATCCGTTATGGAAAGGGCTTTAAGCTCGCACCACGGTTTGTAGGACCCTTTGAGATTTTGGAGCAGATAGGACCAGTTGCCTATCGTCTTGTGTTTCCACCTAGCCTGTCATGTATCCACGATGTCTTTCATATTTCTGTTTTGAGGCGATATATATCTGATTTATCTCACGTGCTGGACTGGAGTGCTTTACAGGTAGAGGTAGACGGGCAATTGGCTTTGGAGACAATTCGCATATTGGCTCGTCAGACACTGGGCCTTCGAGGTCGAGAGCTAGACCAGGTTAGGGTCCAGTGGGATCGTTATGATGAGGTCACAGCAACTTAGGAGGATGCAGCTAGTTTGAGGGCACTCTATCCTCACCTTTTTGATGACTTCCAGGAGGAAGTTTAGTCTTAGGGGGGGGAGGATGTGAGGCTGATTATTCTACCTCCCTTACTTTGATCAATATGCATTTTAGTTGATGACATTATCAATTTCTTTTAGTGACTATGTTTCATTATGCAGACTTGATTTTTATCTCATGATTATGATAGGACATTGATTAGACATATGTGATTCGATTTGATCAGATTTGGTGCTATTTTGTGATTTGACATATGAGATGTATATGTGATGATGTTTTTGTGATGAGATTCTAGTTATTTATGTGATGTTGACTATTTGACATGTGATTGAAAGATGCAATTTGATTTAGAATTATGTGTTGATGATTATTGTTGTATTTGATTGTGTGAATTTAATTCCAGTTGCTTCGGCTATGAATTCTCATGATATGATTGACACTTGATCGAGATGTCAGGTTTTACATTCCCTAGCCATGGGAAATTGGAGGTAGAATTCACACTATGTTATCCCCAGTAAATCTGATCCATTCCCAAGAGGGATAAGGATCACGTTTGAATTTGAATATTGATTTAAGTGCTTGATTTAATTTTATTATTTTGGCCTTAGTACCCTTTTTGTTTAATTTGATTAATAATAAGTGTTGTATAAATTTTACTTTATTTACACCACTTGGTATTTATTTTATTTTGTTGAGGCCATTTAAATGTGGATTTTTAACCCCCTTTGTGAACCCTAGAGTCCCAAAAGCTACCCTAGGTGGTTACCCATGAGTCTAGGGTCAACTTGGACTATCTAACCCTAGATTTGACTCACGTTTGGTCACTCTAAACCATGGTTTAGTAAAAGTGACGAAAATTTGAAATAAGGGAAGTGGGAGATGAGTCATGCCTTGGGAAAGACTCATCACCCTTCCCAAAGTTTGGGAACCCTTTCCCAAGGAAGACTTGGGAGGTCTCCAAGACTCCCAAGTGTGTGGGAGCTTCCCCCAAGACTCTCACACACGTGTGAGAGCATCTTGGAGGAAGATGGCTCCTTGAGAGAATAAGAGGATGCCATATGGCATCCCTTATCCTCTTGAGGGTGTGAGTGGGTTTCCTACCTCACCACTTGCCCTCTCACACATGTGTGAGAGCACAAGTGGATAAGGTGGGGATTGAGAGGGAATGGGAGGATGACACTTGTCATCCTCACACTTCCTCTCCCTTGCAAGTGGCATGGGAGGAGGAAGGAGAAGGTGACAAGTGTCACCTTCTCATTCCTCAAGGCCAAATTGATGGCCTATATTATCTCCTCTTGCTGAGGAGTGTGGGGTTCTTGCAATTTTAATTTTCTTGCTAATTTTTGGAGGAGTTTGGGAGAGTTGGAGGATTTTCTTAGAGATTGGGAGTCTTGGGAAGGCTTGGAGCTCTTCACCAAACTTACTTCCATTACAAGGGCTTTGGAAGGTAGGCCTCTTAAACTTGTTTTCTCACCTTTTCTTATATATGTTTTGTGTTATAGTTTTGGTTGTTTTGCTGTTTGCAATGTTTTTGTTGGGATGGGAGTATGGTGAGAGCACCTCCAATGGAGGAAATGCTCAACAAGTTTGGGTAGGGGAAAGAAACCTCCTTGAGGTCTCTCCCACATTATGTATTTTTGCCTTGAGGGATTTTATTTGTGGAGAAGTCTATTAAATGGCAAGAGTGCCATGGAGATTATTGTGATTTTTTGGAGAATGGTGTTTGGGAGAATTTGGCTTGAGGCCATGAGCTTGACATTTTATCATTTGGGAGCCCTTTGAAGTTGAGGGGTCCATTCCCTACCCTCAACAACTCATTTTTATGAGTTGAGTTTTGTGTTAAACCTATGGGTTGTTTTTGTGGTTGTTGTGTTTGAGTTTTGTTTTGGAATGATGCACCTGTGTGAATCCCTACCTCCCTAGCTCGGGGGTGACCCTCTTGCAGGTCTACGGTAGGGAGGAGAGCTTTTCATAGTGGCTGGAATGTTGTTCTTTTGTTGTGTTTATTTGTAGGTGTCTATATGAAAAATGGGGTTGACAGAAGTGCATTTTGGAGTTCTTTTAGTCTGTTTGTTGGTTGTGATAGCCGTGGCCATAGGGCCTTATTGTATTGTATTTTAGTAAAATTTTGCTATGAAACTTGCCATAGAGTTGGCTGTGATTTTAAATGTAATGTAAACTTCTGTTTTATTTTACTTAAAGCTATCTATTTCCTTATTTGTGAAGTTGGCAATGTATTGAGAAATGGATGTGAAAATAGGTATAAACAAATTTCTATCATTTTCCTTCAAAAAAATATATGCATGAGCTGTTTTCTGTCACATTCTTTTCAAAGAGATATTTAGGTGTGTGAATGTTGCTGAATAAAGTTTATTTTATTCTAAGAAAGAAAGAGAAATTGTAATACATTTTTGCTAATATACTCTTTATGTATGGAATACATCTTAGTTGTAGGATAATTTTTATTGCAAAAGAAAAGAGAAGTTTAATTTAATTTTCTATTGTTGCATAGAGGTTCAAAGAGTTATTTTCTGTCAAGTTGCTAGAAATGATTTGTTATCAGGATGTTGCTTATTTATTTTTACATACTATGTATATTCTGTCAAAAAAAAAAAAGAAAGGGATAATGTGTTTCTGTATACTTTAACTACTACAAACAGATACTTATATATTTCTGTTATTTTATGTTTTCAAAAAAATATATATACATAGAGATACTATTTTACTCTACAATACAAATCTGAAAGTTCATTCCTATCTATTTAAGCCCTAGTTAAAATAAAATATATAATAAGTATATATATATATATATATATATATATATATATATATATATATATATATATATGTGTGTGTGTGTGTGTATAGAAATAGATATATATGCATATATAAATATATATATATATAGATTGTGTTTTTATTTCCTTAAATCAAATGTTTTGTAGTGCTGTATATATGTAAATAAATATATATACAGAGATAGAATAAATGCTTTTACCAAAATACTGAGTAAACAGATGTTTTAGACTTGAGAATATATATATATATATGAATTCCTAACAATATAGAAAACTTTATAGAAGCTGTGAGGTTGAGACCCCTAGTGGATATGTTATTTTGTAGAATTGTAGATGTTTAAAAAATGAAATAATAAAAGAAAAATTTATAAGTCTGTGGGTGGCGGTGCCACCCACAGTAGTAGGGTTCTTTTTAAAGGGTGTGGGGAGGAGGCTTTGCCTCCACCCACACCCCCTAAACCCCTTATCGCTGGCACTCCAAAGCTTCTGCCAGTGCTCCCTTGCAACGCCGCCACTGCAGCCCTCGAACCCCTTCGACCCTCGCCTCTCCAGCCTGCTCAGTACCGATGGTGGAGCCATCCTCCACTCTGCTCTGCCCTCCACCGATCGCTCTCCACCGATGTACCTCTGCTCCACTTCAACACTGTCGACCACCACCACCTTCTCTCCCATTCAACCCTGCATCTTAACTTCAACTCTCGATTATGCCTCCTCTCATGGCCCCCTCAAACCCTAGACCTACACAAGGAAAAAAAAAACAAAGAAACAAAACCAAAGAAAAGAAAATAAGAGTTAGGGCAACACATACAAGGAAACAATAGATTTCACAATTAGGGCTCTTATTTGAACACTTAGTGTTAGTTGAAATTAGGGCATCTTATATTTAGGTAACAATTATGTAATGGGAACTTGGGTTATTTTAAATTTTAGGAAGTTTTATGAATTACCTTTGAGAGGATATTTATTTATGAGGTTTTTAATTGTCAGGGTTGTCTTTATTTTACTTTTATATAAGACCTCTATTTCCTTTCTCACCTTTAATTTATTTCTTGTGATCTTTTAATTTTGTCATATTTTTTTTAAATGGGGGATTTGCATTTTGGATCTTTTGCATCAGGATTTTAATTTTAATTTGGTTTGGGGAATTAATTTTTATTCTTATTATAGAGAGTATTTTCCCTTGATTTAAATTCATCGTAATTGAGATTTTATTTTATTTAACTTGATTTTAGCATTTTTTTTTTCTATTTTATTATTGACCTATTTTACCATTATTTTATGGGGAGAGTTATTTAAACTCTCCTCCCTCTGCGATTAAATTTTTGAGTGAGTTATTAAATAAAATGCCAAGATTATATTTAATAACGGACTCGATTTTTCTGTTGGGTTTATTTGACGTCTGGTCATTTTATTTAATTTTATTATTTCACTTTATACCGTTTTGAAATTAGTTTTTAGATTTTAATTTTAATTTAATTTGTATCCTTTAAAATTTATTTAATTTCCCTCTTGGTGTTTTATTTTATTTTATGTTGTGTTTATCAAAAACGTGTTATGCTGCCAAAATTTTGCTAGATTCCTAGGGTTTATTCTATGCGATGTTTTATTTTATTCCATTCCATCATTCCACTTGAATCACACACCATCTTGTCATTGTTCTACTTTTCACTTTTCGATCTGAGTTAAGTTAGGGTTTGATGCTGGCGAATCATCTTCACCTAGGAAACTTAGGGTTCAAATTAAACTAGTCTAACCCTAGACGCGACACACTATGTGTCGCATACCCCCTAGACGGCCTTCACCTTATCGATTATGTTGACATGTTTACGCCTTAGGCGTGTTGCCACCGAGCACGTAGACACATGCGAGGGGGTTCTTAGGGATAGGTAGAAAAGTTTTTCGCAGTTCATGTCATGACCACATGGTAAATGTGGACATGACACGTGTGTTTGTGTGTCGTGACCGCATGGGAAATGCGGGCATGACAGCATCCTTGTGCGAAAATGATAAGATCCTAAGAAAGGAAGGAAGGCAAAGTAAAGAAGAATAGCAGAAAAAGAAAAGTAGTAAAGGATGAGGAGATAGCAAATAAGTGTTTGGGGGCAGAGCAGAAGTGTTGTGCACATCAATGGAACTGACCTTGGCATGAAGAAGATGTTGTTTTCCAGTTCAATCTTTCTGTGACAAACTTATAAATATTCTTGTAGGCAATGAGCCTCTTTAAGCAGTGAGCTCTGGGCAATATGCCCTGAAGGCAAGTGCCTTCCCCATTTTTCTATTCTTTTAACAGAGAATAAATCTTGTGGGTTAACCCCCACCGTGGTTTTTCCCTTAACCAGGTTTCCATGTAAAAATCCTGGTGTTATGTGAGTTAATTTTATTTCTGCTTATGTGTTATTGATTCATGCTTTACATGGTTATATCATTCATCTGTTAATAAGTGGTAAAGAAGTTTAAGTTGCAGCAAAGGATAAAAGTTTTGTGACAACTGATTCACCCCCCCCCCTCTCAATTGTCTACCCTAATTTCAACACCATGTACACCAATTAAATTACAACCAATTGACAATTATAAAAAATTTATGCTTGTAAAAAATTTCAAACCCTCAAATTAGAAAGGTAGATGGCATACACATTGAATTTAAGGATTTGGCCTTTGTTTGTATAGTAAGTAACCTAAATTACCATTTGGTGAGCTAAATTAGGATTTTTTTAATGTCAAATTTACTTAAAATTTTGAAAGGTGATCCTTGTGGGGTTACAAATTACCCTAACACAATTTAATCTTTACACTTATGAATTGCCATTTATGATTTATGGTGGAATTTTAAAAATATATATAATCAAGTGAATTTCTTCTCATTAAACTATCTGTATCATGTTCAATGTGTTCCTATAACACTACAACCTCTATCTAATAACATTACTTAAACTATATAATTGGTGAATTGTAGAGTTAAAAATTACATATACTTCACAATTTCTACTCTATATTAGGCATGATCATTTTAGTTTCCTTCTTGTAACATGTTTTTGTTTACTTTAGAACAAATAAAGTTGACCCTTGTGGTGTTTTTCATTTTTAATAGCTACCATAAATATGACAACTTAAGGAACTATCTTAAGGAACTCTTTTTTATTCTCTTTAAATTAAATATAATTAGAGTTCTATAAATAGTTGGTGGTAAACATTTAAAATTTCTACTCTTTGATTCTAGATTTTTAGCTACTACTCCCTTGAAAAAATTTAGAAGATTTTTCCTCTATTGTTCTAGCCTTCTATATAACCTCTTCTATAGCTTAAATTATTACTTCTTTATTGCCATCATGATTACACATAAATGAATTGTAGCTTCCCAAATCCATTCCCAAGCATCTCTTTGATATCTTGATGATATCACAACAATTCTCTCTTTAATAAACTATTACACAGTTACATAGAATACTAGAAAAACTTCAAGTACATGAAGTTCCTAAAGTTTTATTTTACCAACACACTCTACACTTAGGCCAACACAAACCCGCTATTTTCTATATACTACAAGGTGGTGTTAAAAATACCAAATAAGGGATAGATTGAGGTACGCTTATAAGTAGTCCAAATAATTTTACATATCCAACCTACAAATTTTAGGCCCATTTTATATATAGGTACATTGTATTAAAAAGACCTATAAGTGTAGTGATAATTGATAGAAGGATAAGCACAAGAGCTATGATAATATGATTTAGTCTAAAATTTCATCCATCACTACACTCCAGTATAGTTGTTACCATGGTTATATGCTCTCCATTACATTTACTAGACTACCCACCACAAATATCTATAGTTTGTTCTAGAATCAAATTCTTACATTTCTACACACTATACTTTTTGGGTACTAGGTTGCTACCACATTGGTAAAGCCACGAACTTTCTATGGTGGCCTCTACTACATGGTTTATCTAATTTTAGTTTGGTTCCAAGTTTTGATTTTATACAACTAATAATTAGCCTTCTCCAACATCAAACATAATGAATTAGGGATGTCTTTTCTAGGTACTCGATTCATGTATTTTAAACTTATTGATATCATTTCTAAATTCATAGTTTCATTTTATTCACGTATATAAAAGAACTCATACTCAAGTATTTAAAAGTTACATATTTATATGTACATAAAATGTTCTTTGTTTTGTGCAATGAACATGGTTGAGCTTTTTACGCATACAAATAGGGAAATTATTAGATTGTGAGCCATTTTAGACAACCCATAGACCACAAGGGTCTATAGATCAAACTACAATATTATATTACAAAGTTTGATTCATATTAGAAATTCTTTATAGGGTATAAGTGCTTATTCTAGTAATACTTTAGCAACGATTCTTTCCTAAATGCAGGAGAGTGTGTTCGATGATGTTTCTTTGAGCACTGTCCAACTTAATATGCTGAAAGAAATTATTAAAAGAGATTGTTTTCCACAGTATTCCCCTAGATCTAGT
The DNA here is from genome assembly GCA_027924645.1 of Cunninghamia lanceolata. Taxonomy (NCBI): domain Eukaryota; kingdom Viridiplantae; phylum Streptophyta; class Pinopsida; order Cupressales; family Cupressaceae; genus Cunninghamia; species Cunninghamia lanceolata. Next base: position 6,903,593 of record BSBN01000677.1, on the reverse strand, counting down.
GTTAGGGGATATTAGGTGACTAGGTGCATGTGCCCTCATTTGGCACCATTGATATACCCTAGATTTATTGTTGCACATGGTCATTATCCTAATAACGACTAAATTCCAATATATTTTGCACAACAATTGTACATTGCAATTCACTTAGGCCTCAAGGTCAACTACTTAGATTTACCTCCACATTTGGGGCAGGGGCATGGTAGGGTATACAATAGGGATGCATACCATTGCATAGATCAAGAGCCTCCTACTTATATGAGATTGGTTGGTCAGAGGATGCCTACAATCTCTCCATCCCTTAGCAATATTGGTGATCATGTGGTTATTTCTGCCTAAAGGGAAGTAATTGATGGTATTGCTAAGATCACTTTGCAGAATTAGATGACATCTTTAGATCAAGTGGGATAGTACTTGATGAGGCATCCACACAGATCATCTACATCATGTGGACCATCATCTCACTCAGATCCCTATCATGTTGCTAGCATCACATCTCTAGAGGATCTTGATCGTATTATAGATGATGGTCAGATTCATAGATCAACATGTTTTTTTGTCTAAGGACCTATTGAGGGCTATCAGGGGATATCATCATAGCTAGGAATCCTTTTGTCAGATGTTGGTTCATATGTGGATTGTATCCTTGTAGATTATGAGAGTCCAACACCTGACGCATAGCATTCAGATGCAAATCCCAAAGTCAAATTCTCTGGTAGGAAGGAGTTGCATACTAGAGTAGTTCCATCTATTGATCATTATGCCAGTCCTTAGCACTCTATGGCACCTGATTCATTTGAGTAGTAAATTGCAGTGGGTATGGGTTTCGTAGAGTTACTTAATTTAGGATATATGCCATGCCACATTCATAACCCATTTCACACATCATTGCTATAGTTATTGGATGAGATATCTTCAACAAAGGTAGATGTTGTTGTGTAGACTATAGGGACTTATATGTCAACATATGCATATTTGACTGGAGATGGTGTTCCACTTGGTACAGTGACACAGGAATATAATTTTTTTAATTTTTTAACTTTAAATTTATACTGTAAAATTTAAATAATATGCTCAAGTGACACAATTAAATTATATTTGAAATTATTTTTTCTTTTTTACATGCATGCGTAGCTCAGGACAATAGGTGATATTCCTAGTTTGAGTGCAGGGTGTGTATGCACACATGCTTCACTCAATGGTTGCGGATAGGTGAGATAATTTATGTATATGTATTCTACTTATACAATCAAATTTAAGTTCATAAATAAATATATCATGTTTGTATGTATGTATGAAACATGTATATATATGTTCTAATTTAAAATTGCCTGTGTACATTTTTGTAGGGATCTATTCATCTATCAAAGAAGGATTCTCACTCTAAGGGTTGCTCAACTAGGACTTAGTTGAGGATCAAACCAGCTAATTTATATTACACATGACACGTGTTTATTTTATGTTTATATTTGACACATGTGGACATTTATATATTAGACATTAGAAATTTGATGCATGTGTTTATGTTTGATATTTGACATCATGGATGTTTATACTTGACATTTGACATGGACATTTATGTTTGAGTTATTTGGCATTGATGTTTATATATTTGGTCCATTTATATTACATGATGTTTATATTTGACATGAATGTTGATATATTTGACGTGTTTATTTTATGTTAAGATATAAATGTCTTAATAAAGTTTTGATATTTGATTATTTATATTTATAATGGATTGATATTTACATGTATTAAGAGATTCTCTCCAAAAGGATAAACTCTCATAAACATTAAAAATGATTACTTGATCAAATAAACATTTCACGCTTACAAATTTACAAACTTTCATAATAAAATCAAATAAACCTTTAAGTTTAAATTAATAAAAAAAAATTCTATTTAATTTTAAGTTCAATGTAATTTATAAGAACTCAATGTAGGATATCATTTTCATGTCTACAATTTAATAATACAACTTATAAATTATCTATAATCAACTATAAAATGCTTAATTTTTTGAGCGATGTAACAAATTTAATTGACTCATTTTGACTACTTGATCAGATAAATATTTCACCCTTACATTTACAAGTTCATAGTAAAATCAAATAAATTCTTTGTTACTAGATAAATTAATAACAAACTTCTCATTTACTCTAAACAATAGATAATATGAACTTTCAACATGTACAAGTTACTAGATATATTAATAACAAACTTCTCATTTACTCTAAACAATAGATAATATGAACTTTCAACATGTACAAGTTATCAAATCTATATATGCTATAATTGAGAAATGGATCACAACTTATTTCTCACATGTAACTATAGTTTATAATAAATTAATAGAAACTTGATCACCAACTCATGAGCACCAAAAAACTTTACTAGGTTTCATAACTAACCAAATTGAGAAATAATCAAGAAGCTTATCATTATCTTATATAGGCTTATTCAAAAAATTGAATGAAATAATCCCCTTTAATACAATCTATCTACTTGTATATTTTCTAATTGAAAATAGAACTATTAAGATCATATTTAATAATTTATAATTTACAAGATTTCTCCAATATTTATATCTATGTAATGAATTGGGAAGATGAACAAGACCAAATAAAACAACCAAAATGGCATGAAAGACACATGTTATTCATCATGCAAAGACCCATCCATGAACTAATACATGTACAGATAATTAACCCATGTACCAATTGTAGAACTATACTACTAAATTCAATTATGTGTTCAGTTTTACAAAATCCAAATAATATAAATTTAACCTTTCAAACTTATCAGGTGTCCATACTAAAAATAATACAATTAATGTATATGACATGGATTTAAATTAGTCAACCATGAAAAGATGCGATAACTTGAATACCAAGACAACTGATTTCATATTATACCAAAGATTCAAGATACAAACATCCTATTTGAATATAAATGAACTAGATTGAAGAAGTGTTAAGTTTGAGGTGAATGATAATTAAACAATAATACTCAAACCGTCTGCACTAACACTATTAAATGTTCAACAAATTAATACATAAATACAACTACAATTAACTATAAATCTAATGATACCAAACTCACATGAGCACCAGGAAACTTTACTAGGGTTTCATAACTTATCTTTACAAAAAAGAGCTTCCCTTGGCTTCAATAATATTTATTTTGTATTGATAAGACCAACCATGTGAAGGTGGAAGCTCATGTGGCCTCACCTAAGACCTAAGACACCTATTCTAGATACCTTATTCTAGTAGACCTAAGACACCTAGATTTTATACCTTATTCTAGTCTAGACCTAAGACAAGTATAAGACACCTATTCTATACCTTCTTCTCTAAGTATCTACCTAAGACACCTCTTTTATATATCTTAGATCTAGTAGAGGTCTAAGACACTTGAGACACCTATTCTAACCCTACACTTCTAGTAGGTCCCTAAGACACCTAACTTAAACTAGGTAAGATAATATTATGTCATAGTATAGAGATACATACCTAGAATGAAATAGTAACTTAAAATCCTCTACTACATGATTGCAAAAATAGATCTGCTACCAGAATGAAATGTTAAAAAATAAGGTCTAGACATAATGAATTCTAAATTTTAAGAATAATTTATTAAATTTAAATGAACTATTGAAGCATAAATTAAAATTTGAAAGTTCTACAAGACACCTGAACTTCTAGGAGACCTAAGACACCTAATATCTACCTAAGGTTGTCATGTAGCACATTGAGATCATACCTAGAATGAAAAAATAACTTAATTAGGTCTTTTCTATGCAACATACGTACACCTTCTATGTTTCCAACCTCTTTCTATGATTGAAAAAAATCTCCTGCCATAATGAAATGTAAAAAAAAATTAGAACCTAGACATCATGAATTCTAAAAAAATTAAGAATCATTTAAATTAAAATTAAATGAACTATTGAAGCATAAACTAAAATTTAAAATTTCTACAAGACTCCTAAACTTTTAGTAGACCTAAGACACCTAGTATCTACCTAAGGCAATATTTTGTCATGTAGTACATAGAGATCATACTTGGACTGAAATAATAACTTAATAAATTAGGTCTCTTCTATGCATGCAACATACTTACACCTTCTATGTTTCCAACCTCTGCTATGATTGCAAAAAATCTCATGCCATAATGAAATGTAAAAAAATTAGAACCTAGACATCATGAATTCTAAAAATTTTAAGAACCATTTAAATTAAAATTTAAAAGTTCTACAAGACACCTGAACTTCTAGTAGACCTAAGACACCTAATATCTACCTAAGGAAATATTTTGTCATGTAGTACATAGAGATCATACTTGGAATGAAATTATACTTTAATCAAGTCTCTTCTGTGCAACGTATTTATGCCTTCTATGTTTCCAACATCTACTATGATTGCAAAAAATCTCCTGCCACAATCAAATGTAAAAAAATAGAACCTAGACATCATGAATTCTAGATTTTAAGAACCATTTATTAAAATTAAATGAACTATTGAAGCATATATTAAAATTTAAAGTTTATACAAGACACATAAACTTCTAGTAGACCTAAGACACCTAGTAGACTAAGGCAATTTTCTGCCATAGGAGGTCTAGTGAATACTTGAAATGAAATGAAAGTTGTCCACATTTTTCATACCACATCAATTGGTTTAGCCCGCTATTCATTAACATGTAATATTTTCTCATGGTCATCTCTATCTAGTCTCCACTTATGATGTCCATGTGCACGTGGAATGGGATAAAGAGACATGCTAGTAAAAATTACTAGGTGGATATATTAATACACCATGTTGTGAGGTTGGTAATTAATAAAATGAATCCCATTTTGAAGGATTTTGACTTGTTTCAAACATGTTCCTTGCACTACAACTAAACCTATGGGAAACAACATTTCATTTCATGTTTTTGGTTTTATTAACTTTATTCTCTCTTCTATGCAATGTAATAAATAATAACTTATACCTTCTATGTTTCCAGCCTCTGCTATAACTACAAAAACATCTCCTTCCACAATGAAATGTAAAAGAATTAAAACATGTCATGATTTCTAAATTTTAAGAACCAAATTAAAATTAAAATTTATCAACATATTAAAATTTAAAATTTCTACAAGTTTTGGTATATATATAGCTTTTTTAATCAATCCTGAAATGTGGTCATAATTAGTTGAAATCAAAAGAATGTATTCAAAGATTTCATCTTTATCTTTGTATGTGTCACTAACAACTAGTGGCACCAAATTCCATTCATTGACATATCCACGTTATTGGCTCTTGCAATTCTCATTATCTCCCAACATGTAGTCATAACAAAAGAAATAGTAATCCCTTGTACACAATGTCCATGTGTGTCTATCTGTACTCATGACACAATGCAAAGACCTTATTTTCTCTACCCTCTTACATCCATGCATTGTTCTTTGATACAAACCTACAAATTTTATATATACATCAAGCATGAATTACAATTATATTTTTTTTAAATTGCAAAATTGTAATCACAATTAAATAAAAAAAATATTTAAGTAAATATTAAACAAGTCAAACATTTTTCAAACAATAAATGCCTAATATCTCCTATCTATTTGGATGTGGGTTCCTCCCTGAATATGTGTCGACCTCACATATGAAGTGTTTCTTACACCATTTAGAAACATCATGTGCATCATTTATATGATCTCCCTCATAATTCATTTGATGCTTTCTTAGAGCACATTTGATACAAGCTCCTACACCATCATGTTTTCCCTTTCCATGGCCACTCTCAAAGAAACTCCAAACGTGAGGTATATTGTCATGTTGATATCTACAAAGTGCAAAAAATGGCCTTAATGATTTAAATTGTGAGGCACACCCATCTAACCATAGAAATTTTTTCTCAATTTTCACAATCCTTGCTAGATCTTCAAAAAACTTCTTAAAGTAATGTACAAAATTTGTGTCATGCTCTTTGTCATCACTAATATAAATGTGATATTCTTTCTTAATGACTCGTTGTAGATATGCACTCTCAATGCCATCCAAATCCAATTGTGCATGTTGATAACACACATGCACCATAATATTCACCTACTCTGAATAATAATATTGTGTTTGAATCTCTTTTTGTTGGGTAAAAGAGTAATTCTCTACAAAGATGACTACTCATAAGTTTGTTCCAGGTGGGAAAGTATATCTCAATAAATTAAACCCTTTTTCTTGCCACTTAGCAAAAAATGCATGTTGTATGTATGGTTATATCAATTTACAAAAAAAATCCATAAATGTTCCAATAGGTACTTCCTCTTCTACGTAATCTAACTTTGTGTCTTCTTTCCCAATTTTTTTTGTACTTTATGTACTTGTACCTCTTGCAATTTACCATCTTCATCATGTCAGTATTTTCATTTCTCAAAGGCAATTTTGCCAAATTTCCACATTTCACAAAGCCCTTTTATGCATTTCATTGGATCATCTGCATCATCGTTAGATTTATCACATAAGATGGATGATATGAACTCACTTAACCATTTAGGAGGTGCATTTTCAACACCATCACTTTTTTCTTTGATCTTTCAAAACACTTGATAGTAAAGATCAAATTCAATATGGTGACGACAATAAGTTTCAACAACTTTGTTTGGCCTCACATACCATGACCTTAACATTTCAAACATTGTTTTCCCAATCTTTATATGAGGATTCACATCACAAAATGTAACATACATCTCAAGTTGTGTTATGTGTAATCAATGTTTTATATGTAATCCATAATCATTTGGCCCAATCCTGTATTTGAGAACATCTCTACTATTTGATGAAGGATGAGTATGATCATGCCAAAAATTTGAGATCAACTTCCTAACACCATCTTCAATCTTGTCAGACCAAGAATCCCTAGACATCAATGTCTAATTGCCTTTTGCAATACTATCATCCAAAACCCTTCTCCTTTTCACATATGTTATTAGTGTCTTTCTACTTAAGCTGATTTCACTTGAAATTGATGAAGTTGATGCTTTCTTGACATTTATGGCCTTACAATAGAGATCAACATCACTATTCTTGAAATTCTCTTATCAAATGATCGATATTTTTTTGCCAATGGAACTCAAACCTCTTGCAACATTTTGAACATCTTTTTCTAGGTGTATTTTCCTCTTTTTTGTGAAGTCTACACCTAAAAATTGTAATGGCTCTTTCAGTTCATCATGAGTAAGTATGCTTGATAATAGTTTGGATTTACCAATTGTATCATGATGTTTAAAATGTTGCTCAAGTATTTCCTTTAAAGTTCTATTCAACAACCTCTTAGTAACTTGACTAGGTTGTTCAACATAAAATTTCAATTTCTCTATATCATTTACAACTAAATGATATGTATTTCTCTTAGAAATTGTGCCTTAACCTCTTTAATTAGATTCATATATGTATCTATACAGGGAAGTGATTTTGACCCTGGTGGTACCTACCTAGGTTTAGGGTTTCAAGTCTAAAATTTATAGGTCTCTATTCATATAAACCCTTAAACCCCTAAGCTTTTAATCCCATGGTTTGCCTCTCACTTTATCTTTTAATCTTTTGTTGACCACTTACTCTAGGTTCTGGGTTATTTAAGTTATGACTTAGAGCCTTTATCGTCATGAAATGACCGGCCCATAGATCCTAGCTTCTACCCTTTACAGCCCGTAATTATATTGCCCCTTTATAAAAAAGAAGTTCCTAAGTTTTCATAAGGGTCAGGAGTGCCATGTGTCAGTTTATCATAGCATCGCAGAGCTTTAAAGATGACATCAGTTCCCTCCTGTGCAGCTACGATGTGAAGACATCTGTCAAGGTGGTTAAGCTTATAGCCATTCAATCGAAGACCCAGAGCTAAGGAATCATGTGTTGCCAGGTGTCGTGATGGGAAGTGATCTACAGAAAGGCTCAAATCCAATGATAGCGCAGGCATGCAAAAGGTTCCGATCAAAGGTAAAGATTCACCGTGCGATCGCGGAATGGCAACACGTGGCCATCTTTTAAGAAAGGAAATAAAAGTATATACACAGAGGCTTACGTGGAGGCTTTAGCGCACCCACGTAGAGCAATTGGGTGGCAGGCCATTTTCCATCGCGATGCTGCGAAATGGCGCCACACATCCAGATTAGACAAAAGATGGAGTCAGTAGAGGGAGTACATCTGACATGGCTCAATTCTATTGGTTAACTAACTTTTCAATGAAGGATACTTGGATTTTTAAAGCTAGTGGGAAAATGGTGATCATAGATTTCACAAAAAGAAGACTGAATCTACGGTAGGCATTTAAACCTCCTATGATAAACATTGAGGGCGCCCTATGACATGAATTGAAGTAAAATCCAAGGCGACTTGCATTAATTCCTCAGAGCTTGAGATTGCAAGATTCTTAAAGGACAAAACTAGGGTTTCCTGCATCATTTTCCCGAGCATGAATAGAGTTTCTCGCATAGTGAATTTCCAGGCGAACCAAAGAAGGATCTTAAATCTTCTGCAACCGAAAAAACCAGTAAGTTGACTCTATTCTGAACGTGTTCATTTAAATTCTCAATTACTGCTTGTCTAGAAATTGAATACTGTTGAAGGAGAAAATCTTAGTTTAAGTAGAATTCATTTGAGACAATGAGCCAAACCAGTCAACCCTCCATGTCAAAAAAAAGCTTGGATGAGGACCTCATGGTCTAATTCCCAGGGTCTATGAGACTCCTTGTAAATGTACACGGTCCCGATGAACCAAATGACAAAGTTTTGGACCTCTGCTACAATTGCAAAGATGCTATATTACCTGTACAGGATTGGGTTCTCTTTAAGTACTGGTATGATAGAATAGATTTCAAGGTCCCAGTTTGTAATGCTTGGAGGTTAGACTTGGCCAAGCTAATATGCTCAAATGTATTTCCTAGCCCAGACTTGGTAAGGGTGATTACATAGAGGTATGACCCTCGAACAAGGTTAGTCCTAGTAGGAAATGGTACTATGATGATAAAACTCACAAAGGATTATATCTCAAGTGTATTTGGTTTGAACCCTGGAGCCACTAAAAAATTGACCTAAATGCATTGAAGGAAGGATATAAAAATGTAAGATGTGGATATAGAGCCTTCAACCTGCCCAAGCATAGACCAAAGGGGGTAGATGGCAAATTGGTAAAGATATCAGATAGGGAGGAGGAGCCCTTTGAATTCTCTCTATTTATGTACTATTTTGTAAGAACTTATCACAGTCTCTATCAGGTACTTGGGAGAGATGCCATTGATAGAATGCCAATTTCTTTGATGATGATAGCAGTTAACATTCAAGATCCATCCACAAAAGAGCCATATGACTACACCTCATACATAGAAGAAAAAATTCACAAGCAGATGATTGGGATTAAAAGCAAACTGTATGTTGTGGATGCTAAGGTAGAATTCATATGGTACTCGTTGATGTGCCATATGATTTTGTTTGTTGTATCAGTCATGTGGCATAAGGATTTACATGTCAGAGAGATTGATTTGGAAGGAAACATGTTGCCTATTCAGATCTGGACCTGCATGTTGGATATGCATTGCATGGATTCTGATTATGTGGTTTTTGAAGAACACTTTGTCAAAAAGATAATTGGGTTTTTAGAGCCAGAAGGAGAAAGAATACACGCAAATGTGCTAGATTTTTTAAGGCCACTAGATAGGACCCCTCAATTGGGGATAGAGCATAACTAGGGTGACTGGTTTTTACACACCCACACCACTTCTATCAAGATTTATGGGAGCCCTGTTGCTCCATATATTTTGCCCAAATATGTGCCTAAAAGGATTGCATTCTTAGAAATAATCAGACAATTGAATGAGTTTGATAAAGAACACTTGAGGAAGCATAAGAAAGGCTCATTCTTTCCCACTTCTATCAAATTCAATGATTTCACAATTGTTAACAAGGATGGCTTAGATCAAATTGATTCAATTCTGCAAGCCTTCAAGATGAATGTGGAGAAGCCCAAGGTATTTGACCCTAAGGGTTTTATAAACAAAATAAGGGTAAGTGTAAAAAGACCATGCTACATTCATCAGGTCTTTTATGATGAGGATACAGTTAGAAATTGTTTTACCATGGATGATATTCACTATTTGAGGAGAAGGTGGGAAACAGTTATGGCAGGAGAGAGGGTAAGGAAGAATTTGAGCACTGCTTACCAAGGGGCCTTTGCAGAGATAGTGGATCCAATAATGAGGATCCAAATGATCTTTGACAATGTAGATGAGTTGATCAGCAATGCCCTAACAGGGGAAGAGAGGCCCTCATATGAACCTAGTAGCTCAAGGGGAAGATATATCAGAAAAGGAGACTCACCTAATACCCCTGCTGCTAAGAAGATAAAAATAATTGACTTGGAGTAGGAGGAAGAGATTGAAATGGTGGATTTAGAAGAGGAAATAGAGGAGCAAGAACAAGATACCTCCCATCAGGTAAATTCACCTACCAGGATTAGGCCTTATGTTTCCCCTGACAATAGATTAGCAAGGTCAGTGATGGGTCAGTCAGTGGACACTGAAGATATCAAGGTATTGGCCTGTTCACAATTTTAGAAGATGATAGCTTTGTTAACACTCCTGAATTTAGGAGTTATGTATTGAAAGTCAAGAGTGAAGGATTCCAAAAAAGAATAGAGGAAGCTAAAAGTGGGGCCAATCCCTCACAATATGAGGCCATCACATAGAAGGTGTTAAGTGAAGTGAATCAAGATATAAGTGCAATGACCCCAAAGGAGGGAAGAGCTTTGGTAGCCAAAAGTAATGTGTTGTTGCTTCCATATTGGACATTGGCTGATGCAATTGTATTTGACACAATAATCAGAGATGTAACAGATGATCAGGTAGAGAGAGTGCTCTCTGGTGCAGCCTTCAATTCAAGGTTTGACACTCTGGCTATATGGGCATTAGCCCCCAATGATAACAAGCCTAGGATTGGACTGGGGGAGCTAACAAGGATTGTTATCATAAAAAGGGCGTCAAACACTCTAGCTCCCCAAGTTGCTAGCCTAAATGTGCAAACACCACAATTTGCAGAGGTAGTAACAACTAAGTTGCAAAAGGACCATGATGACCTATTGTTGAAATATGGGTAGGCTGTTGCAAAATTAAACAGGTATAAAGAGAAGATATTATTGGGACCTAGCACTTCAAATGCTCCAGCTTTGGTATAGACTATAGAAGCATTTCCTATTGATATGGAGCCATTGAAGTCAGAAATAAGGGAGCTAAAGGAGGAAGTGAGGAATTTGAAGAATGAGAAGAAGACTGTTGTCAAGGAGTTGATCACAATTTTGATTGATCATAGATTATCCAAGATCATAGCTAAAGCTAAAGATACATGGAAGGCCTATTCAAGTATCAAAGTAGCTTAGGATCAATATGAAAAGGACAAGGGAGACTTGGATAATATAATCAAGGTGTGGCTACCACGGATAGGGGATATGAAAAGTTTGCATAAATGCTCTAGATTTGCCCCTGATGTCCCACCAAAAATAAAGATGACCCTGGATATGTTGATTGTTTTAGAGGATGTGGCAGCATTTCAATCAAAATTGGGAAAAACTTTGAATGAGAAAAGGCAAGTAATTGAGGAAATGGATAAAAAAATATTGCCAAGCATTTTGGAGAATGATGGATAGGTGAAGAACATAGACAGCTGGAAGAAGGATATTGAAAATCAGGCCGATCAGTTGGTGTCCTCGAGCTGTGTAGATGGGGATTCAAATTTAAGTATCTTAAATTCTACATTGGACAAGCTTTTTGCTTTGGAATTGAGTCTAGATACATTCTGCAGAGAATCAAAAATTCTACTAGATGTGAGATACACAGGACATAATGATAAGATAGAAACATTAATTCCATTCCAGTGGCCCACACAATGGTAGTATACAACTTGGATGGAGGCCTATGTTCTTGATGAATGAAAAATCTAGTCATTTATTGTATTTCTAGCTTTCTCCATCTTTATTAATGAAATGTACTTTGTCTTTTTATAAGATATGATTTGTAGTTGTTCCCAAGACTTGGTGATGGCTTATGATGCAAGGCCCACCTAACTACCAAGATGTAATAATTTCTAAGTATCACATTCTGAAGTCTATAAAGAATGGTTGGTGTTTCATTGTATGGTTGTTGGTGATTTGGGGATTTTGCTAATGAAAATATAGAGTAATTTTGGAGGTTCGCTTTATCCTATGTTGTGAGTTTATTTTCTTGTTATGTTGGATGTATGTTTTCATTAAGCATTTTATCAGTTTAGATTGAGTTTATATGAGAAATATTATTTGCATGTGTTTCTATTAGTTGTCTCTTGTGTTATCTGCACTCTTCTTTTGAACAAAGATACTAAGGGTTTCTAAATTCATGAATACACATTTGCTATATTGCATGTCTGGTTTTCTGCTTCTAATTAAGGATTAGATTAAAATTCTTTAAATTGGACATGGGGAGGTTGTGTGATAACAGGGATATTTATAAGAAGAATTAATAGAAATAACCATCCTTGGAAAGTTTTATGTAAAATAGGGAACGTTTAATATCCTCTGAACCTGTATGTTTGTGATGCTTAAGGGAACAACTCTGAATTTGTGAGAGATTGACTCCTAACCCTAGGATTGGCACCAGTCAAGGTTGGGCTTGTTTTCACAAAATACCCATAATCAAACAATATATATTTAAGAACAAAATCTGAACCAACTTGTTAGTTTGTAGGAGTAGGATGTAGTTCCATGTTCTCTGAGCCATCTAGTAAATAAAATTCTAAAGCTAGCCACTTTGAATCAGACTATACAGCTTTGGTTTACATAAAAGGGAACATATATGCTTATAAATCAATATCTAGTTGAAGTAAAGGTTTATAGAAGTGATATTGAACAAGGGAATCCCCCCTAGGTCTTGCAGAGCCTGAAGTGTAGAGGAGACAGAGAGTCAGTCTCCTGTTCGTTGGCCACTAACCTAAGGGTCCTATTGATAAAAGATGGCTACTTTTTCGGGACACTTAGACAATCAATTGGGAACACCAACAGATTGACCCCTATCCAATATGGAATGATCTATGAGCCTCCTCTCTGACATCAATTGGTGGTTGGGCCTCCTCGTTAACATCAATTGCATGTGGTTGGGCCTCCTCTGCTCTAGCATCTAAATTAGGTATGACTTTCATTCTAGTTGTTGTATGTTGAGCTCAGGCTACACATATCATATAAAAGAGAGAAGTTAGAGTATATAATATTAATAGACATATATAAACCAAAAACTACTTTTTATTTAAATAAATGAGTATTTTCAAAAAAATACTTTTAACAAATTTTATTTTTTAATTCTCTTTCATATAAGATTACATCTAGTGCATTATATTTCCATTTACTCGATCACAAAACTATAAAATTAAACATATTTTTCTAACATCATTTCCTCCTCTATCATTTAGAATACATAATGAACTTTTGGAAAAGAGTGGCAAAAAAGTTAAAATTTGTTGAGTGTTATTGGTCATCTTTTTATAAGTGATGCACTAATGATTGTATATGTCACTCAAACACCTCAAGGCATATAAGATACTCATCTTGGGCACATCAAAGATCTAAATGGGTCTACCTAACTTTAGTGGATGGTTAGAATGGTTATACTATTACATTATTCCTAATTCTACCATGTGAATTCTTATGCATAACAAATTACAATGAATAAATCATTAACAATCTAAGAAAATGTAATGCCCACCCTAGTATTTCCCTAGTGTGCCTTTTGATTCATATGTTATATGTTGTTTTGAGTGTTTTTCAATGTATTATGTGATTATTATGCTTTGATACATTGCACTGAACTTTCCAATGACGTCTATTGTACCGTCGAGAGGTTCTAAGGGTATATTTTGGATATCCATCAAGGTGTTTTTGATGGGGTTCTGCATTGGTATTTGGCTTTCAAATATGTATTATGGGATGCATAAATTATGATTGTGTATGTTAGATTATTGTAGTGCTTCAGCTTCACTGTTTTCACTATATCTATTATAGTTGTGATTGTTATATTATCTCAACATTGTGAAATGTTGTTGGTTATGCATCATGTTCTTGGATCATGTTCTTGGATAATGCTAGTCGTAGATGATTATAGTGGATGTGATTATTTTATATCATGTATTATTTATACCATGTTAGGGTGATTATGTTGCTTCAGCTATTATATGTGGAGAAGGTATGTTTGATGGTTGACTTGAGTGTGAAAGTATATTACAGGTGTTTAACTAATGTGGGAAATGTGGAGAAGGTTAACATGGGACGCTAAGCCATCTCACCCTTATCCTTGCATTGTGGGAACCCGTAATGTGATATATTTTATATTGTCTCAAAAAATGTGTTTTCCATGTTTTTGAAATATTTTAATGATTTAAGTTGAAAATGATTAATTCTATCTTAGAGAAAGTGGTTATTGCATTATTTTATGCTATAGGAATTACTTTAAGTGATTTGAATTTATTTCCAAAATTTAATATTTTTCCTTCAACAAGATTCAATTGCATTATTTTAGAAAAATTGAACCCTTTATTATGAGTGTTTAGACTTTTCGAAATGCGAATAAATTATATGGCAATTACCAATTGGGAAAAAATGAATTAAGTTAATTAGCTATTTTCCTATTAATTTAAATGTATTTGTTTGAGAGTATTTTGGGAAATTAGAAAATGAAATTGAGTTTTTTTTTAGTATAAAAGAAAAATAGACTTATTTTCTCATTTCATTCTTTATTTTTTCTCTCTCCTATCAAACCCTCTCTTTGTTGGAAAACAAAGATTTCTCCGTGGATTGAAGATGAAGGTTTAATTGCTTGTTGGAAGTGGAGTTAGATTGGATTTGCATTATGGATGCTTGGTGTATGATCAAATATTATTTTCAAGACCATTTTCCTCCTTGGATTGCTTGTTGGAAGGTATGTTTTCAATAACCTCTTCCTTGTTTAAATTCTTATGCTTTCTTCATTGCCATGCCACCATGAGTAGATTACTATGGCATCATTGAATAGGAAGGAGAGTTTTAGAATGAATTTATAGTTGTTTTATTTATTTTGCTTGTGTTCTTGAGGTTGAAACATGCAAAAACAAACAAGGTTATGCCAAAATTTATGTAGAATTACGCAACTCGTTTTTATTGCATAAGTGTAGTTTTGTGTATATTTGCAACAATTAGTTGTTGTCCATTTTTCAATTGGGCTTGTAATATGAAAGTTAGAAAAATACTCAAGGTTGTTGAACACAATGTGGTGTTGAGAGGGGGGTGAATCAGCACACTTAAAAACTTTAACCAAACATTTACTGATAAAACTGAATAACTTTGAAAACATGAAGAAAAACATGCAAATCAAGAGCCAACACATAACATTAGTGTTTTTACATGGAAAACCCTAAAATAGGGAAAAACCACGGTGAGGATTAGCTCACAATATAATATGATCACTGCAAAAAGGTATTACAATATTGTTTTAGGGCTTCAACCCAAGGAAGCTACTACTCCCTGATTTACAAATTTGATTTAGGGTTACAATCCAAGGAAGCTACTACTCCCTGAATGCTCAGCTCACTGCTATGACAATATCTATATAAGGACCATTGTGGAGAATACATCTGTTGTATGCTAATGGTGCAGTCTACTATACTTGCTCAATACATGTCTTTAAACTAATTTTGTGCATTTCATATCTTCCTCTACTCAACTATTCACATTCACCTCAATTAAATTTCAAATGAATTATATCTTCTATATATATCCTTTGCAAGATCTTGAAACATTGATTAGGTCTGCATCCAGAACAATATTGAATGTAACATGTAGCTAATCACTTGTCGGCCACAACACATGCAAGCTTGTTGCGGACCTCGGGATATTATGAAAAACATCAGGACACACCTTTCCATACCTTTCAGACTTGGAGAAACTAGTCAGGAGCCTCCGCATGCAATAGGTAGTTGACCAGTCAGCTCATACTGCTTAGCACTATTGACTGTTCATCTTTCAACTTCCAGGGAGAATCCAAAAACCCAATGTGGACCAAGGATTCAATCACACATGAACTCAAAAACATCCATACTCTTTGCAAAAGAAGTATCATACCAAAATGTGTATCCACAAGTCAAGAAATATATCTATCTATAGAGAACAAGGTCTTTCAAACCTTATGTAATTTTTCATAACCCAAGATATGATGTTGTGTAATGCAGGGCCTGAAACCTTTTGAGAATGATCATAGACATCAATGTATGCTACCTACTAGATCTGCACACCTTTGTCTGAAGTTTCCAGAGGAATTCAAGAATGACATAGGTACTTAGAGTTTCGGAGGATAGTTATACTTACAACTTTACTTACAGCCATGATACTTATATGTGGTACTGGAAAATGATAATTATCTACATGAGGATCATACCTGATGTATTTTGGACCATATGCTACCTTCACATAATCTTTGGTAATAGATTTATATGTTTCAATTTATGTAGAACTTAACTTGTACAATTAGGCTCCAGAGTACATTGTGATGCCTTTGTCACTTGAGCATTGTCTTTGCAGACCACCAGAGCACTTGAGCGTCCATCATAGCATATATCATGCCAATCCTAGTCACTCCTCAGAATTGATGACAAACAGATCTCTTCTCAAGGAATGCGAAGCATTCCATTGTCTCCCCATTACCGCTCTACTTTGTCTGAGTGATGGTCGATGTGTTATCCTTTGTAACTTTTCATGTTGAATATATGAGAGACTGAAACCTTTGATATATCATGTTAATACATGTAAGAGACTATCTTTAGAACCTCAAGGAAAGATCTTTCTTTGTGGATAAGTGCAGACCAACTCAAGTTGACTCTACCTTAGAATTTGTGTTGTGAAAGCCTTAGTCAATCTTCCACTTCTTACCCTTGAGGGTGGTACACCTGACTGTTGTACCTTGCACACATGCCCCATTTCACCAAACGGGGACCCCTTCTTCTAAAATTTTGGCCTAAGAGTGTTAGTTTCCCTCAATAATTCCCAAGGTGTCAAAAGTGATCAAATTGCATTTTTGCTATGCTAGAAAGATTGAATGTCATTAAGTCATCCAGAAGATTACTAATTCTAAGTGTTTTCCTTCATAGAAATAAGTTTGATGTTCCTTTGCGCTAAAATCCCTTGCCTCAAACTTTTGTGCTAAATCTTTGTCCCACTAACTTTTGCACTAAATCTTCATTCAACTGACTTAGTGCTAAATTCCCACCCAACTGACTAAGTGCTGAAAATTGTGCCTACAGACTTAGTGCTAGGATTCATGTTTACCAACTTGCACCAAATTACTGTCTCACCAACTTAAGTCGATGGATGACCAAAATCGTGCAAAGTCAAATGACTTCAGAAGTCACGCAAAGTCTGGAGACATCAAAACTCACGCAAAGTGCTCAAAAAGGAAAGCACCGACCTCGCACTGAAATCCACTACAACCGACAAAAGTTGGCAAGACTCCAAAACTGTGTAGAGTCAGTCACCACAATTTTTTGTGCAAATCTTGAAAGACTTTGCAGTACACTAGAATGTCACACCGTACCCTGCATTAATGGTAATTCAATAGGAGGAGAATAAAATGGTTTTATGCCCACATTTGAGCTCATTTTGCATTGCAAAACTCGACTAAACAGCTCTGTGGATTGATTGGGAAACAAATTAACGACGACTGGCCAACGAATTTGGGTGATGAAGTGCATTGCAGCCTTGACGACATTTTTCATCATTTCTCATCTTTTCTATCTAGGTAGGTGCTCTATTCCAGGTCTTAGGGTTTTTAATTTTTAAATCAGGGTTTGCATTCTTTATATTTAGAGTATGTCTTGATAAAAGGTTTTATGTGCCAGATAAAATTTAATTTCTTTAGGACAGATTTGCAAAAATGTTTAGTGAAAACAAAGGGTTCGAATTACAGAGAACAGGGTTTTTCTATGTTTAAAGGTATTTTTAGAAAACTCTAGTCGAAACTAAGTCAGGTAGTTATCTTCTGGAATACGATTTCATAAAACCCCAACTGTGCCAAAACTATGTCAAAACCCTTTGCGAACTACCTCATTCAATCCTTGGCACTAAATTTGTCGTGAGCAATCCAAAACTGGTCTAAACTTCTACCAAATTATCTCATGCCAAAAAACAAAGTCTTTGACCTAGTGCGAGAAATACTTTTGACCGACTCAAAAACATGGCTCCAAAGCAAACTAACTTGGTCAAAAGCCTTGGGAAACTCCACTGATACCCTAAGTGCATCTAGCGCTAAAAACTCAACCCTTCAACCTAGCACTAAATCTCTCCCTAACCGACTTAGGTTGGACACCATCAAAAACCCCACCATGTCGATGAACTTTAGAATCTGCGCAAGACACGACAAGTGATCAAGCGCCAAAAAGCCTTTCCTCCGACTTAGCGTCAAAACTCATTTCAACCGACTTTAGTCGGTCATCCCCAAAAATTCTATTGAGTTGGTAAACTTCAAAGTCCGCGCAAAGCATGTAATGAATAATCTAGCACTAGAAACTACCTCCTCTGACTTACATCAAAAACACGCCCGACCGACTTTTGAGACCTTGTTGAGTCGGTCACATCTAAAATCCGCGCAAAGTTAGATACTTCCAAAACTCATGCCAAATGATTAAATGACCAAATGTTTTTCCTCTAACTAGGTCGGATGACCCCCGATCTCACGTGAGGTCAGTTGACCTCTAATCTAGCATTTTTCTCATAAAAGGTCGAATGACCCTCAAATTAACGCAAAATGTGAAAACTGACTGTTCCTTGTGAAAATTTTCAGAATAAGAGGCGTGTCTGACTGAAATAAATGTTGCATTAATTGAATTATGACTTTTTGCATATTTTGGTTTAAATTTTGGAGCATTTAAGTATTTATTGCATGGTTTAGTATGAATTGTTATGCTTTTATCCTTTCATCATGTAATGAATGCAGTAGTTAGTGAATTATCAGACTTGTGCATTTCATGGATGAGCATTTATGACTTGGTTAGATAGATTTTGATCTCACAGAGCATAATATGATATAGGGACATGGTAGATAACTTAGTAGTCATACATTCAAAACTTAGGAATTAGGAGGACTATTAAAACTATCAAGACTTATGAGGTCCGGTCATGCAGGTTAGATAATTGTGAGGGCTCAAAAAATGAAGTACGAATTCAAAGGCATTCCCCCTAAGACTAAAATCACCTCCAGATGGAAAAACATAGGAGATACTGATCTAGGTCACATTGACTTAGATGACTTCAGAACCTGGATATTTGGATCCAATGCAACTCCAAGGGCCAAGAAAGTAAAGGACAGTGGAATTGCAGAAGTTGTTGCCTTCCCTACATCAGCCCAATGTGCAGAATTGATAGTTACCTATGCAGAAAGATATGACCTGATAACTAGGACCATACAAACTCCTAGTGGAGAGGTATTAGCAGACATAAGTCCACCATCATTAGCAGAGACCTTTGGAATTCCATGGTACCCAGTAATAACCATGCCGGATAAAATAGGTGCAGAGGCAACCTTTAAGAAAGACTTGGATGCATGCAAGAAGCATATCAATGATCATTGGATGAAGAGCAAAAGAACTACTATCATCAAACTCCCCCAAACTTTGTACAGGAGTGACTTCCATGATGAGATAGGAGATTTGGTGACCCTACTTAGTAGGATATATGGACTGCCTACTGCATCAACTTTTGAAGGGTGGATGTTCCTGATGATTGAAGAGATAATTACTAAAGGAAGCAAATTCCACTGGGCTCAAATATTGAGTGACAACATGCATGAGGCATTTGACAATTTTAGAGATAAACAGGTATTCAGGTGGACTTCCTATGTTGTATACTCATTGGCAAGAAGGAATGAATATGTTGGATTGTCAAAAGTAGGAGAAGTTGGTAATGATGAACAATAGCAAATCAAAGTTTATGAATGCTACACTCAATTGATGTTGTCCCAATCCATCATCCACTACAAAAGGGTGAATAATGCCTTTACAATGTATATCACCAGATTGCTGCAAGGAACCACCGCCCTTAGGATATCTATTGAAGTTGTGAATGACGTTATGAAGTATGGGAGATGATATATACAATTCTAGAAATTCACCTATTTGAGGATTCAAGGTTTCACTAGAATACCACATAGACTGCCCCGTTATCCCATAGACAAAGTTGTACTCTTAGAGTTGTCAAGGCAGTTGATTACTTGTGCAAAGAAATTGAAACACCTCCATAGAACAAATGTCAAGTTTCCTATCTTGTTAGGTAGAGGTAATTATGCATGTGTTTCCCTAGGGGCAGTAGAACATTTAGATATAGAGCTCCAGCTACTTAATCTCTATTTTTACACAGAAAGATCACTTTGATCTGCATAGGGTGATGGAAAAGTTTGTGAGAAAAAATATATTCCATAAGATGCACTTAGAAGACTTCTGGGCCAATTGTGTAGATGATTATGAGGTATTAAAGAGGACTCACTCAAGGTTGTCCTTAGAATTTATAAGAAAATTCCATATCATAGAAGTCCCGGATCAACTTGATGATGATGATAATGTAATGCAAAGAGGACCTTGGGAAGCTCAGTATCACCAACCAGTTCCACTACCAAATTAGGCCAATGCAAAGGAAAGTTCCTTGGATGAAGTGATGAAGGAACCAATAAGATTGAGCAAATCATGGGTCAGGAGTCAAATTGTTGTATTTGAGAGACAAGGGGTGCAATTAACCTATACACCTCTTGAGTCAAAAAAGGAATCCCGAGATGAAGAGGATGCATGCACCAATAGAAATACCAGATGAAGCAGAACAAGCTCAAGAGCCTGCCGAGAAATCTAATAGTGAAGACCATATCCCTTTGGCAAAAAAAGGTAAAGAAGGCTGCCCCAAAGACACAAAAGAAAGATATGCCTCCTACAACAAGAAAAAGGGCATCTAAGAAGAGGGACATGCCTAGTGGACTAGGGGAAGGTTCCAAAATGAAGAAGACTAAAGTAAAAACTACTGGCATAAACATAGAAACCTCTACTGCTACAACACCTGATAGTGCAAACTTGCCAGTAACTTCTTCACCCCCTGCTGCTCCAATTGTGAATATTGCTACCCTTTCTCCTACTGCTATAGCTGCAAGCATCCAAGAAGGTACCTCTACCTCCTCTTCACCAGTGGTTTCTATCTCTACCACCTCATGTCCATTGATGATAGACTCAAGCAACCCAAGTAGCCCCACTTCTTCCATTGTTGTTTCTTCTCTTCCTTCCATTTCCACCATGACTATGCCCTCTATATCCTCTGCTTCACTCTCCACCTCCTTTTCCTTACCACCTATTTCCTCTATTCTTTCATCCTCCTTCTCCATGCCTTCTTCCTCCATCACCACACCTATTGTCATTTCCTCTATCCTACCAACCTATCTCATTCCACCTTCCTTGGGGTTTACTTCATTTGCTAACTTGGCACAGGTTAGCCTGTCCACATTTGCAACAATCCCATTATCTTCATTTCCTAGTTCCCAAGTCACATCAACATAAGATTCAACTCCTTTGGCCATACCACTATTTCCAGGAATAGAGAAAGTATGTGTAGAGTTGGGTCTTCAAGAATCAAAAATTGAAAAGGATATATTTGAAGAACCTCTCTCACAGGCAGACAATGTTGAAGTGATAGAAGTCTCTGACAGTCCCATAGAAGGGAATACAATAGAAACAGTCTTAGGGACTGATCAAGAGGAAATGTTAGAAAACTTGAAGAGTATCGAAGATGAGGAAGAAGAAGTAAATAAAGAGTCTGAACAAGAACTTAAGTTGATCGAAGGACCATCAAATACAAATAATAAAAATATAGATATTCCTCAAGATTCTACCTCTACAGCACCTGAGTGGCTACACAACAGACTTGCTTATCAAGAACTTCAAGTTGAGATTATGAAGCTAGATCTAGATGCCATTTTAGCCAAGACAGAGAAGCCAAAGAAATAGAAAAAGGCTAAAATTCAAGCAAGAATTTATAAGGATGCTACAGGGTCCAAAATAGCTGAAGTAGTTGTCCCACTAGCTGACATGGATAAAAGACAAGTCAAAGCTAAAGACTATACCATAACAACTGTTGACTTAGGACCCACTACAAGAAGTCAAAAGATTGATGAATTTAAAGGCTCAATTTCTTCTATCCTGGAATAGTTGGATAAAGATGAACTCACTAAGAGGGAGTTGAAACAGCAGAATGAGGAAAACAGAGCATGTCTGCAGTTCCTGATGAGACCTCTAGATTCTGAGGGTGAGCCAAGATCAGTCCTAGCTTTGTTATCAAAGGATGAACTAACAAAGTTTGATGACATCAAGGCAATGGTTGCTGGAACTCAGAAATGGTTTGATAAGGTGTATCAAGAAGGATGTGATGCAATCACCTTTGCAGCAACACTTCATAAAGACTTCTGTAAGTTACGGAACCAATGGGAGGAATTGTACGAAGAATGTGGCCCTTATGATGAATACTATTCTCACATGTTTTTGAGGGTGCAAGCTATAAGAGATCTGCCCACTCAAACACTATTGTCAGAAAACATCTTAACAGCTAATAAATTGTACAAAATGGTAGAGTGGTATCAATAGATGAAGTTGAGGAAAGAAGTCTTTGATAATGTCAGAGAGACCTACAAGGAAGTCGATAGCCACATATTGTCTTTAATTTATGAGATAAATGATTCTCTAAAGGATTTCCTAGTGATCAATTTTGATGATTTGGCTCCATATGATGTGCAAGGTTGTAAGGATAAGTTGCATCAAATAATCTTTGGGCAAACTACATTGAATATTGTGGGTAGATTAGATAAAGTCAATGATCTTCAAACTGCCTTCGTCACATTCCAGAAAAGCAAAAAGGCAGTAGAGAAAATGTATATTCAGTACTGCAAAGAGCTAGAGATCCTCAAATTTAGAGTGGATCACATTAAGGACCTAGACCTCACCGACATTAATCCACCATTATCAGCTTGGGTCAACTACAGCAACAAAAAAGCACAAGAAGACGAAATAGATTTGGATAAGGAACAATAGAATATTTTTGAATATTTTGAATGTAATCCTGTCACAAATATATATTGTTATATTTAGAAGGTCATGTGACACTATTTCATCTTTATTATGTCTTGAAAATTGCCTTTTCATTATGTATATTCAAATAGGTATCCAATTTGTCTAGATTCAATGTATTTAGAGGTTATTTTTCATCCTTTTCCTACATGACAAATTGTAATCCGAGAATGCAATGTGATGTTACAAATGTATTTAATGTTGTTAAATCTAGGTCGTTGGTGTTGAGATAATCTCCACCGTTCATTCAAAAACTCAATATGGTGCCTCTCCTATATAAAGGGCCATCATTCTCTCATTTGTAAGACTCTTGATGCTGAATTGTTGACACACTGCCAAATTTTCTGGTTAATACAAAGCAAGTTACTACGGGTTCTCTGGGAATTTGTCTCTTGTATTGTCAATTTGGTTTCATGGTTCACATCTTGATCTACATTAGTTAGATTGTGCTTTTGCAATGTTGTTGATTTGGTAAAGGTATTTGATGAGAATTCTAGTCCATACTATTAGTTACTTATTCATTGTAAGTATCTGTGCATAGTTAGCCTGGGCTTTAATTTGAGCAAAGTTCAATTACATTTCATGAGTTGAATCAAGCCATTAGTTGGGTATTTGATAATTGAATGTAATTTGAAAATCATAAGGAATCCATAGAGATAGCATTATTTTCTGTAATGTTGTAGAAATCTCTATAGCTTGGTTGAATAGAAAATCGGTTAAATTTATGAATGTTCATCTACTAGATGCAATCACTTCATTCTGGATGTCACTTAGGAACTTTCTAAACCTTACCTCCGTTTGCATTTTCTTTTAAATCAACTGTTAGTTTAGGTTTTTAGCAGCATTTTGCATTGTCATATTAGCTAAAATTATAAGGGTTTGCATGAATTGCTATCCTAATATGTCCAATCTGTCAAACTGCATGTAAGAGCCCTTGTAGGAACAGCTAGTACATTCCAACTAAGAAATTCTGAGCACGCTAAGACCTAGCTATATTATCCTTGGAGTAGTCTTACCTAGGGTAGGATACTTTTCAAGAGAGGTGTGATACCAGCAATCATACTTGCATTGTTGTGTGCTAAAAACACCATCAACAATATGTATGTGTGTATGCAGGAATTATGCAAGGATATGAGTGTTTACCTCCGCATCATGTTTAAACCCAAAACGGATCCATACTTAGGTTGTTTACCCTTCTCCCGGATTGGTTTGCCTTGACCATACTAACTCTTCCTTTGTACAATTTTGTCGATACATTTCCATCCGTTATGTTGACATCCATATATACTATGTTGACATCAATGACAACACATATTGCCAACAATCTCCCCTTTTGTCATTGATGGCAACATATGATCCCCCTTAGACTCTCTCACCCTTTGGCATCAAGGATAAATGGATTGATAACCTTTGTATCAATCCAAAAACTATATGCACTCCCCCTTACAGAAAGATATCTAAACTATGCTCCCCCTGACTTAGTTACAAAATTATACCCTTGAAAACCAAAATGGTATTACCACTCTACTCAATATCTCTACAATACTATGTAGATAAAAAATGTTCTAACAACTCACTTGGATGGGATGATGGCTTTGTAAACTACATCGAGTTGTTGAATAGTTGTGGTCCAGATGACACATTCTGAGGCAAGTATTTGATTCTGACACTCACATTGAGCATTTCCTCAGCTTCCTCTAAATCACTTGGGGTCTTCATCTTTTGATATATCTTTTATGCCTCCCCTAACATGCCAGACATTGAGGCAAGTCTCAAATTTTTTACCTCTCTCAACTGACTAAATTGCTTCTTTATGTTTTCTCTTTGGTCTTGTAATTAGGATAATTATGCATGAATACTCTCTACATGTGCCTTGGTTAAACCATTCTTCCTTTGACAAGTCATAAGCTTCTACCAACTGAGATAGTTGTGACTTAATAGAGTCAATCTATGCCTCGATATTCTTTGTTGAAGTAGGCCATTTTAACAAAATAGATGTAGAGTCGTAGCTTCATCAATGCAGATTTTGAGTTCCTTCAAATTTTCTTTAAGCTTATTATGTACATTGGCACATTTTTCAACCATTTCAACCATTTTCTTATCAGTTATTCTTCTTTCTACCTCTTGTTTTGCCTTTTTCTTTAAGTGGGAAGAGTGGTTTTTTAAAGATTCCATTAATAACTTGAGATTTTTCTCAGCAAGTAGAGAGGGATCAATGGTTACCTCTGGTAACCCTTCCTAAATAACCTTTATTGCATCTTCTACTGCATTGGTTTTCTTCAAATTTTCTTGTAGGAACTATTTCCTAGCAGTTGTATGTAATATATCTCCAAGCTACAATTTGTGAAGAGGAGAGATACCTGTCAGATCTATTTTCCCTTACTAGTTAGAACCTGCAATAGCTGGGGAGTGATGACTAGTTGAAATTGTATTTGTAGATTCAATAAATCTTGAAGAGAATATGTCTCAAACCCACTTTGGCCTATGTCATATGTCCCTTCTAACTTCTCTTCCTTTTTATCCTTTTCTTTATCCTTTTC
Source organism: Cunninghamia lanceolata (assembly GCA_027924645.1). Taxonomy (NCBI): domain Eukaryota; kingdom Viridiplantae; phylum Streptophyta; class Pinopsida; order Cupressales; family Cupressaceae; genus Cunninghamia; species Cunninghamia lanceolata. The sequence continues at coordinate 6,877,885 of BSBN01000677.1, read as the reverse complement.
ATTATTTTGTTCCTCATCATTATTTTTCTTTTCTTGACTCTCCTTAGGGGTAACTTCTTTTCTCATTTCAACATTTCCTATGTTCTTTAGAGGAGGGGCATCATTGTCTTTATCCTGGCCCTCAATGTTTTATGCCTTAGCAGTTTCTAGATGAAAGGAACCTTGTTCTACAGGAGTGTCTGGAGGAGCTGAAGCACCAATATCTTTAGGGAGGGCCATCTCCTTGTTCTTTTCAGGCATGTCATTGCCTTCCTCACTTTCCTCAGATAGATCTTCAATGATCCCCGTCTCAATCTTCATCTCTTTGAGGACTTCTATAGTTTTCTTTAATGTTTCCCTTTTTAACTTCTCTATCTCCTCATTTCTTGGCATTAGAGTGTTTAGTCTCCTTTTAGTCCTAAATTATTTTGTTAGAATTTTGGAAACTCTGACTCTATCTTCTTTAGAGATGGTGGGACAAGCCTTTTCAACTGCACTTTTCTTTATCTTAGCTTCTTTATTCAGTGCATCATTTCTCCTTTTGGTTAGGATGTCAATCAAGCTTTTGGGAAGTTGATGTATGATTTCAACTAAAGCCAGATTGTGTGCTCCCATGTATCTGACCACTGCTTCTTCAAGAGTGGATGTATCATCTGCAAGCCTTTCATTATAGATTCTTGTAACCTCTTCCAGGGCACCTTCTATCATTGCATTTACAATTGCATCTAGTTGCAGGGGAACATGATCAGGTTTCTTAATCTTCTTGGCTTTTCCTTTGCCTTTCTCCTTTGAGGTTTCACCTACTTTTCTTGTTCTTTTCTTTAATAAAGATGCTTTCTTTATTTCTTCTTCATCATCTTCAACATTCACTAGATTTATCTTTTCTTCATCTTTAATTTCTTCCTCTTCTTCAGCATCTTTGACTCTTTCTCTTTTTCCCTTACTCTTTTGCCTAGGTTTTTTCTTTTTAGCAATTTGTACTGGGATTTTAGAACCAATTCTTTTGGTAGGTAGTGAAGATCCAAAGGCAACCAAGGAAGTGGTTGCAGTAGATGTTGATCTACTTATTCTTCTTGGATGTGTAGAGGAAGGTGTTTGTGCCCTTCCTAAGGAGCCTTTAGGAGACCTGAGTATTTCCTCTAAGTTTGTTTTCATTTCCTCAGTCTTGGATTGTGTCTCTTCTATTTTATTTACATCCTTCTTCACATTTTTGTACATGATTTCATCATATATGCCAAAGCTCTCAGTAGAGGGATCCTTTGGCTTGCTGAAGAGCATGTCAACATACCCTACCAAATCAAATTCTGTGACCTCATAGGGCAAGGTTGTAATCCAAAATGTCCTTAGCTCCACCACCTCCATATAGCAATTATCTTTATCAACCATAAAGGTGATGTTATTTTTGTATTTTTCTACAACCCTGGCAGGTACCTTTCTCTAGATTGCATATCAATCTAAAAAGTCTTGAAGAATCCCCAAAATAAAGTATCACAATGTTTATGGTCAGAGAAACTCCTCATGTAATCCTTGATTTGATGGGCAACTGGTCTATCTAAATTCCACACCATTCCCTTCATTGAGGGCAACTCGTTCAAATAGTAAAACATAAGACATATGATTAAAGAACCATATCGGGATCTATATTTGGTTTCTTTTGTCCTTTTTAAGTTATCTATGAGTTGTTGTCAAAGAAATTCACAAAGATAAAAATCTTTTCCCTTGACCATTTGATATGATGTATGGATTGTTGTTGCAGAGGTAGAGTTATCCCTGTTTGTAAAGTAGATTTTGTATGCAATGCCCATGGTTGCATACCAAGCCCCCAAGTCTTCAATATCATCTACAGTCAGGGTTCTCTTGTCAAATTTGGCTCTAGTGAGCCTAATTACCTCTTCATTCTTTACAGACTTCAAAATAGGCATAGGTCCAGAGGAGTATAAACCTGTCACTGCCTTTATATCATCCTTGGTAATTATGTGAGAGCGATCTAAGTAGAAGATATCTTCATGAATCCAGCTTAGGGCAATTCTTACCCAAGCATCTCCATACCAGAAGGCAATGTTTGCAAGTTATGGTTTTAACTGGAAATCATCTCCCAACAAATGTTCATTTCTAAATTGTTCAAGTTTAAGATGATCAAACTCATCAATTGGTGACTAAATGTAGATCTGGATGTCTTCCGTATGTAACACATTTGCAGGAACTCATGAGAATGCCCCGACTTCATCATTTATAATGGATTTGAAAGGATGTTTCTTGAATTTTGGCCTTGGCCTTTCAACTATATCTATCACCACTAGAGTTACCATTGCAATATCTTCAGAAGCTAGGGTTTTAACTAGATAGATGAAAAATACCTAGATGTACAATGATAAGTCTTGCTCGATCAAATTGCTGATTGCTTTCAGTTCTCCTTTAGCTCTTCAAATCTTTTGTCTTTGATCAAATGTGTGATCAAAAATGATCATGCCTTTGCCTATACATCTATTTCACCAAACAATCTTCCCCCGCATTAATTGCATCTTCTACTTTAACCTAATTTTCCCTTTTCATGTGCAGATCCTAATAAACCTTTAGCAATCTTCTGTAAATCATTTAATTGCACTAAAAAAAAATTTAAGTTCATCTACATGTTGGATGCTTTCATCATCATGAAGAGGAGATGACAGATTTTTAGAAACAACTCCCCTGAGTTCATGTAACCTCTTGGTAGAAGTCCTTATCACTATAAACCCTAAACTCTTTCGTAATTTGCCGTGGTTGAAGATTTTCTCTAAAATTTTCACCAGAGTTCTTTAATTCATTATCTTATCATTCTCATGCCAGCACTAATCAATATGTTGAGAATTCAGCATCTTGCAAGTTTAGGGGTTTGAAAATTTTTGCTGTTGTAACTCCCCCTGACCTATTATTTTACCTTTTAATTATTGGAGGATCCACTTGTACTAGGTAGGGATTCAGAAATATCACAAACTTCCTTCTTCTTCCATACTTTGTTCATTTCCACCCTTTGTGGAGCAACATCAATGGGTTTCACATACTTTTCAAAGTACCTTGTTTGATTGCACTCATAACAGGTGCACTTTGTTTGTTGAGCATTTCCATTTCTTCTTGCCCTTGATCCGTGGTTAGTTGCTTTGTCACCAACTTATTACAAATATAACAATATCCATAAAATGATTGAGCATTATCCCTATTATACCTTGGCATCTTACTTCTGCACTCATTTGCCCTATGTCCCATCATATTGCATGCATAACACTAATAGAGTTCTAACTCATCTTACTTCTACATTCAGCAGCTCTATGACCAACTTTATTATAGGTGTAACATCTCAAAGCATTTTGAATCATCTTTTTTCTACAATCCATAGCTTTGTGACCATACTTATTGCAAGTAAAACAATTGCCATTGAAACCTTGAAAATACCTGATGTGAGTTGATTGCCTTGTAGAATGAGGATTTTTGAAATTCTTCTTCAAATTCTTCCTTTGTCTTTGGACGGGAGTGAATTCATCTTCTCTTGTAGGTCTGTAAGTTTCTTTCTTAGGATCTTCGTTGTAGGCTTCTTCCTTCTTAGTTCTAGACTTTCCTCTTGGATGAAAGTTATCATACAAGTTTATAGAGGTATTGATCATAGGAACTTTTCCCTTTTCAAAACCAATACCTATTTTTCTTTCGCTGGCTTTTGAGAGCTTATTATTTCATCAAGAATATCAGTTCCTCCTTTCAGTTTTAGTCCCTTGTCAATCTATTATTTTGCCTTTTCTAGTTCTTTCCTTACAGTGACAACTTCTTCCTCAAGTTTTGAACATTTAGCTGATTCCTCATTGAGCTTGATATTTAAGCAATATTCAATCCTTTTTTCTTCTTCAACCATGACCTTTAAATTTGAGATCATATCGTTAGCCTCCTTGAGCTTGTCACCTCCTTTGTCTCCTTCTATCAAAGATTTTAGTTTACTAATTTCTTCCTTTGATTCTTTGGCTTTTGTCTTCAATTTGTCAATTGTATCCTTTGCCCTTTCAAGAATATCTTCATATTCTAAGTTTAGATCTTTTGCTTCCTCAAGATCATTAAGAGATGACTTGAGTTCTTCTTCAAAATTTATTTCACACTCATTATACTCAAAGTCCCAACCTTCAAGTTCCATAGCTTCTAGATCTAGTTTTGGTGTAAATATATCATTGCCCATCACTTCATATTCCATGTGTTCGGGTGGAGGATCTACCTCAGTGGTTAGGCTTCTTAAAGGTACTTGTCTCTGATACCAATTGTTGAACACAATGGGGTGTTGAGAAGGGGGTGAATCAACACACTTAAAAACTTTAACCTGTTATGTCAGAAAATGTCCCCTTGGGGGCTTTTCCCTCTTAAGGTTTAACTCTCGGGTCCTTAGAATGCATTATAAGCATCTTGCATGTTAATTTTGAATCTTGATGAGAAAACCCCTTAATTTTATGGCAAATCTAGGACCTAGGGGATGCTATTTTGATGATTCCTGACCAAAATTGGGAGGGTGGACTTGGGCGTTAGCACCCTAGTCCTGCTCTATTTTGGGTCAGCCCTAAATTCAAATGTCAGTTTTATGACCGTTACTTAGGTCCTATGCTGACATCTCAAGTTTGAATTGTGAAATTCTTAGCGGGAATGTGTGTAGTTGCATATATAAGCATTTTTAGTACATCTCATTTGAAAACTAGAAGATGATTATGAACTTTTGGCAAACTTATGATTTTAGAGCATCCATGATATTCATTGTTGCAGAGCAGAGAATTGTTATTATGTTTGTGTTTGCAGATTTAGCTTCATCTTCTCATGTGATTGAAGAGCCTTCATTTATGTGAGATCTACACTTCTAAGGTGATATCTATTTGTATTTGAATCATTCATCAATTTGTTTTTGCCTCTATCTCGCAGGGATATGCACTCTTTATCTGACAATGATGTTCAAAAGACTTAAATGTCTCTCTGATGCTTGACCAAGGAAAGCCTCTAAACACCACAACCCCCAACCACTCTCCTTGTGGTTGTAGGTTACAGGTTTCACATCTGGACAGAGTGGAGTTGAAGGGAACAATAAGACAGTGTGCAGATTCTAAATCCCTGAAGAAAAGGACTACTTGGACAGGGGCGTTAGTGGTAGTGTCCTCCAAAGTTACAAACACAAAAATAATTCAGATAGTGATAATCAGCATCCAAAGAGATTTTGACATCCTAAAAAACATCTGGCCTTGGACTAGGGTGCTAGTGGAGGTGTCCTCCGCATCTTCTGGGGTAGAAAAGGAAAGTACACTGATCATCAGTGTCAGGAGAAGATCAGGATTCCACAGAGAAAATAGTACCTTGGACAAGGGCATTAGTGGAGGTGTCCCTGACTATTCCACATTCTAAACTTCAAAAAATGATCAATTAATAATCTTTGCCTACTACCTTAATCTGCAAGGATTTGTCGTAATTCATCAATTTACTTATTATTTTGCATAATTAGGGTTTTAATGGTATTTGAGAATTAAATTGAAATATTAGTTGACAACATCTGAGCTTCCACATCATTCCAAGTGAAAGCCTAACCTATAGGTGAATCCTCTTGCAAAAGTGTGATTCAATTAGGTTGATATGTCCTTGAATGTTTGTAGTGAAAGGAGGATTTAACCCACACATCCTTGTCATCTGTTATCCTCCTTTTTCATACAAAAAATTTTTGTGAACCCATGTTTTTTTGAATTTTGCACCTTGCTGAGTGTTGTACTCTAAATTTGCATTCATTCATCTTAGTGCATTTGAAAAAAATTTTAAAAAAATTGAAAATTTTGAAAACATTAGCATCTTAGGCATGCATTTTGGCATAATTTGAATTAATTGGCATTTAATTTCATTTAATTTCTATTATTTTCATTAGATATGATTTAAATTACATAAATTCATCATTTAGTATTCACTTGCATTGCATTTTCATGCTTAATTTGTTAAAAATTGCTTGAAATTGTGTATTTTTCATAAAAACCTAGTTTTACATTAGCTAGGGTTTGTAGTTAAACTCTTGTTTCAGATTTTAATACCCTTTTCAAATAGTCATTTAGGACTGATTTCTAATTGTAGTGTTTCATCATAGTGCCTTCTTTGCAAAAATTCATGTCTAGGGTTTGAAAACCTTGCATTTTCACTAGATTTGGCCTTATCATCTATCTAGAATTGCATTAAAGGCATGTTGTGAAAGATATTATTGAATCATTGGACTTATATTAAGCTAATTATTCTCTTCCCCTCATAAAAATCTTCACAATACCTCTTCTTTTAGTCATTTGTGTTGAAAAAGGGTGAAAAAATGAACATTTTAGGTTCATAAACAAGCATAATTTGTCTTGTTTCATTGCATTCAAATCTAAATATATAAAATCATCAATTGGACCTTGCTGTGTTGCACTATTTTCCTCCTATCCATTGTATTTTTTGTGGACTTTGTGTATCCTTTTATCCCTTCTCCTCAAACAAGTGTTTAGGAGTGAAATAGCCACACATCTAGGGTACCTTAGTCATCATAAAACTTTGCATGAATTGTCTCCCTAGATTTCATTGGACATTAATGTTACAAGACATTTCAAGATGGCATCTTCATGGAAATATTTGCATGAGTATATCTTGGATTTTGAAAATTTCTCTACTTTCACTAATGAGAACCCTCATGTTTTGGAACACGTCGCATGTGTACATGATATTGATATTTCTACATATTCTACACATGAGCTTAAATTACTTTGCTATATACATGATTTTGATAGCTTCACATCACTCATAGGAGCATATCCTTTGATATTAGAAGATTTAACCAAATTCATCTCTAAGAATACTCATGAGAAAGATAAGTGTGAAAATTCATCTTTCGTTAATGCCTTGGAATTGATAGCTAAAGAATATGATGATGTTGATGATTCCATAAGTTATCCTACTTCTCCTATAGTTGAATGCCCAAGAACCTTAGATGAGAATACCATGGATAGCTCTACTTTGGTTGTAAATTCAAGTCCCTTAGACATCACTAATGATACAACACCTAATCTTCCTAACAACACCTTACTTTTCTTTCATTCCAATGCTCTACCTATCAAAGATGAAGCATTAGTGGATGAGAAAAGGTCTCTCACATTAAATCCTTTAGGGATAGATGTTGGATATAATCAAGAGGAAAATAATGTTAATTCAATCTTCACTAATAGACTTATTCCACCCACCAAGGGGTTCCTAGACAAGTGTAGCAATATTCCAAAGATGGTTGTGTGGGGGGCACCTAATGCACCTTCTTGCTTAAAACCAGTTATAACAGTTCGAGGAGATTGAAAACCACCTCGACACTCGGATTACATTCTAAATTATGTAAGACAAATCACTCAAAGAAATCAACGTGTTCAAAATGTACTGCAACATCCCATGATTTCTCACACATATAACACTCGTAATAACAAGAAAAGTAAGCAAGTACCTCATGTTCCTATCTCCCTCCCATCTTTTCTCAACCTATGCTCCCCCCACTGCCTCGTCTTACTCATAAAAGTGGTCAAGAATATGATCTTGTCAAACATCTTCGTGCTACTCTGGCTAAGATCTCTCTTTGGGATTTAATACAAACATCACCTACATACCATGGAATGCTCCAAGAAGCTTTATAAAAGGTGATTGTGCCACTTGTTGTTAAGCTGAATGATGTAGCAGCTCTGTTAGATTGTATGCATGCGACAAAAATAGATAGTTTGTTTCAACCACATGAATTACCATCAACTGAAGTTCAAAACCAATATGATCTTCTTATAATATTTGTCCAAGTAGAAAATAAATTGATCAAGCGTGTTATGATTGATAATGGATCAGCTCTGAATGTTTGTGGTATGGATTTGTTAAATAAGATTAAGCCTGACACATCTTTATTCAAACAGGATAGGATTAGCATTTGTGGCTTTGATAATGTTGGTAGACAATCTATGGGTACCATAACTATACCTATAAAGGTTGGACTTGTGACTTTGTCTACTCTTTTTCATGTCATTCCTGGTTCACTTTCATATAATATGATTCTCAGTAGACTGTGGATTCATGCCATGGGGGCAGTTCCATCTACCCTTCACAGATCAATAAAGTTTATTTATCAAGACAAGCTCTACACTTGGAAAGCTGATCTTGAACCAAATAATTGTTTACATATGGAAATGCCAAAACAAGTTAAAAATTAGAAAAGTCTAAACAACTTATGAGTGGATTCATCAACACCTCTTGCCACATATAATGTTGTGCAAGACTCTAAAATATCGAATGCACTTTTTGGTGACAATTGGGGTTCATTAGATTTTAATCCTTGTAGTATAGGGGAATATAAACTTAATAACCCTGACATGTCAAAAGTCGCATCGATCTCATCTAAGCAATCTTTTGAAACACCTACAAAAACCAAAGCCTCCTTGGTAGAAAACAAAGACAATACTCTCATTTATACTATAAATTATGACACCTACAAGGCTTCACCTTCTTCTAAAGAAATGGACTCTCTATATGGTCATGGATTTCATATTTTGTACAAAAATAACGACTATGTAGGTAATGGTTGCGGTGTAAAACAAGGAATTAGAGTACCTTTACAAGTTGTTGGAATTAATTACACAACCAGTATAGGATATCGCTCTTTGAAGCCCACTAAAGCTTCTCATCTTCCTAAACTTAATGTTAATGCAATATCAACAAGATCAAAACAACATGAGAGATATCCTAGGTTGATAGACAAGAATTGTCTGCCAAGAGCTATCTTTATGAATCAGGTAAATATTTCTTCATCTTTAATCCACACTCGTTGTAGTAAATATTATAGTTACTCTCAAGGGTGGCCTCCTCCTAGATATATATGTTGTATCAAGTAAGCATTTCTAACCCTTTACCTCTATGTTGTGCTTCCCCCGTGATGTGTTATGTGTTGTTTAGGCCTCCTAGGATGACCCTTGATACTGTTGTAAGGTCAAGGATACCAGGAGACCGCCTCTATTGTGACCCTTCTTCTATTTGTATCATCATTCTTCTTATTGCCTCTCCTCTATTTTCATTTGGTGTCTGTTGTGTCCTAGGGGCATAGCATTGTGATTGGTGACCTGGGGGAACCTTCCTATGTGATAACCCTTAGGCACTTGTTTCTTCGCTCTTGATTTATTGTTTACCTTCCTCTAGTGATTCTATCTAGTTGGCAGATGACGAGAAACAAATTAGACTGATAAGGACCAAGTGTCCCTTCAGCGAGAAATCAAAAAATGGACCTAGTCCATACATGACGATGGGGTTGATATATATTATCTGATGCTTGGCTAGTAGAATCACTCCGTGTGATATTTTGATGTTTTCTTATCACACTAACAAACCATAACAAAATAATTGTTCCATGCACTTTGTTTATCTTAGATCTCGCCTTGCTTATACTCAGTCCTGGGATCTCTATGGTATAGCCCCACGGTTATACTCGGGCTCCGAATCCATAGTATAACCTCAAATTTTTGATGTGATTATGTTAATGCATTGTTTTGATCATGTGATGTGGTTATTATCTTATAGAAATATTTCTAACCTCTTCTTGCAAGAGAGTGTGTGTTTATTGGAACATTTGGCGATCATAAAGTGCATGTCACTTCTGGGGGCATGGGCTTTGCAAGAGCTCATGTTCCCTTGTGTGTTTTCTCTCTACCTTAACATGCTTGATATTGGTACACGATATCAACCACCTTAAGGTGGGGCATATATAAGGTAAGTTGTCTGATGATTTTGGTACTAAGGAAGCATGTTTGTAAGCCCTGTGCAGAGGCAGAATGTTCTATCTCTGAGCGAGTGCACATCTTTATTTTATATTGCAATCATTAAGCCCTCTGTAGAGGTGGGATATCGTGCATATCCTTTTTATTTTAAGCCCTCTATGGAGGCGGGGATGGTGTATTTCTTGAGGAGAGTGCACATCTTTTCATTTTCGAAAAGTCCTCTGAGCAAGCAAGGTTGGTGTATCCTCCCTTAAGCATGTCTTTAGTGATTGTTGTGGCAAAGCCCAATCATTAGTGTGTGCCTATAATGTGCCTGAGATGGTGGTGAACCTAGCAATAGGCTCCTCCCATCACTTTTTTTTGTGTTTTCTCTGTGTCTTCCATGTGTGTGTGTATGGTGTGTTTGTTCTCAAGTGTAGTCTCAAGACTGGTGGCGATGAGATCCTCCTACACTCTGAGATTTGTATTGTGTGTATGTTGTCCCTTATGCAGTCTCAAGATTGGTGGCAATGAGCTCCTCCTACATATTGGGTTGTGTGTTTACTTTCCATGTACTTGCATTTGTACTCATATATGTAAGAAAATGAAAAAGAAAATAATCATTGCATTCAATGTATTCATTATGTTTTGCGTGTCTTCAATGTTGTCTTCTCTGTGTTTTGCATGCCTGCTACTGTCTTTAGTGTATTTGGTGTGTCTTCACCATGCTTGGCATGTTTGTTGTGTTTTGATCGTACTGTAATGCATGTATTGGCCTTGTGTTTATACATACATTAAAGTGGGGGCTAAATGTTATGTCAGAAAATGTCCCCTTGGGGGCTTTTCCCTCTTAAGGTTTAGCTCCTAGGTCCTTAGAATGCATTATAAGCATCTTGCATGTTAATTTTGAATCCTGATGAGAAACCCTCTGAGTGTTATGGAAAATAGGACCTAGGGGATGCTATTTTGATGATTCCTGACCAAAATTGGGAGGGTGGACTTGGGCGCTAGCGCCCTAGTCCTGCCTATTTTGGGTTAGCCCTAAATTCAAATGTCAGTTTTATGACCATTACTTAGGTCCTATGCCGACATCTCAAGTTTGAATTGTAAAATTCTTAGCGAGAATGTGTGTAGTTGCATATATAAGCATGTTTAGTGTTTCATTTGCAAACTAGAAGATGATTATGAACTTTTGGCAAACTTATGATTTTAGAGCATCCATGATATTCATTATTGCAAAGCAGAGCATTGTTATTGTGTTTATGATTGTAGATTTAGCTTCATCTTCTCATGTGATTAAAGAGCCTTCATTTATGTGAGTTCTACACTTCTAAGGTGATATCTATTTGTGTTTGAATCATTCATCAATTTGTTTTTGCCTCTATCCCTTAGGGATACGCACTCTTTATCTGACAACGGTGTTCGAAAGACTTGAATGTCTCTCTAGGGCTTGACTGAGGTAAGCCTCTAAACATCACAACCCCCAACCACTCTCCTTGTGATTGCAAGTTACAAGTTTCACATCTAGATGGAGTGGAGTTGCAGGGAATAGTAAGTGTGTAGATTCTAAATCCCTGAAGAAAAGGATTGCTTGGACATGGGCATTAGTGGTAGTGTCCTTCAAAGTTGCAAACACATAAACAATTTAGACAGTGATAATCAGCATCTGAAGAGCTTCTGACATCCCAAAAAACATTTGGCCTTGGACTAGGGCACTAGTGGAGATGTCCTCCATATCTTCTGGGGTAGAAATGAAAAGTACAGTGATCATCAGTGTCGAGAGAAGATCGGGATTCCGCAGAGAAAATAGTACCTTGGACAAGAGCATTAGTAGAGGTGTCCCTGACTATTCCACATTCCAAACTTTGAAAAATGGTCAGTTATTAATCTCTACCTACTACCTTAATCTGCAAGGATTTGTTGTAATTCATCAATTTACTTACTGTTTTGCATAATTAGGGTTTTAAGGGTATTTGAGCATTAAATTGAAATATTAGTTGACAACATCTGAGCTTCCACATCATTCCAAGTGACAACCTAACCTGTAGGTGAATCCTCTTGCAAAAGTATGATTCAACTCGGTTGATATGTCCTTGAATATTTGTAGTGAAAGGAGGATTTAACCCACACATCCTTGTCATTCGTTATCCCCCTTTTTCATACAAAACATAACCAAACATTTACTGATAAAACTGAATAACTTTGAAAACATGAAGAAAAACATGCAAATCAAGATTCAACACATAACATATTAGGGTTTAGGCAGATCGAAGCAATAAACACTAACAGTTATATACAAATTAAATAACCCAAATATAACAATGAAGAATAACACAAAAGAGATCAACACAGAAATTTAACGTGGTTCACCCAATATGGGCTACATCCACATAAACTTATCCATCCAATGATTTTATTATCCAATGCAAAATAGATTACAATCTCACGAATTCCATACCTGCAACATACATCCCAGCCACTTATAACAAGCCTTTTGGAAGCTTCTAGAATTAGGGTTTTACAATGTCATTTTTCTTTGTCGGTTAACAAAAATTAACAACTGACTCCAAATAGGCTAAAAAGAGGGAAAAAAATTTACGAGTGTACAGTACTTGTATGATCGGTCCCTACATACCAACAATCTCCCACTTGGAGACTGATCAGGCTCCACATCAAACAATCTCCCACTTGGAGATTGATGTTGGATGACACCGCTACACTTGTAGCTCCCACTGGATTACAGGCCTCGCTGGTTTCTTATGTCCACAATTATTAGTTGTGAAGGCCAATGGAAAATGATGAGGAAATTAGTTTCTCCTGTGTGACCACCTTTGTAAACATATCTGCAGGATTCTCACTTGTGTGAATTTTTTCCAACTTCAACTGTCCATCCTCCAAAACTGACCGGATGAAGTGGTATTTGAGCTGTATGTTCTTAGTTTTTGAATGCAGAGCTAAATTCTTAGCAAGATTAATGGCACTCTGGCTATCAATATATAAAGGGCTATCTTCTTGTTGATGTCCCAGTTCCTCCAGAAAACATTGTAACCAAATCATCTCTTTGCCAGCTTCTGTAGCAGCAACATACTCAGCTTTAGTGGTTGAAAGCGTAACAACCTTTTACAACCTTGAAATCCAACTGACTACAGTACCTCCTACAATAAAAACATACCATGTAGTACTCTTCCTGCTATCAATATCACCTGCCAGATCAGAGTCAACATATCTTTTTAGAGAAGAATTTGTTCCTCCAAAACATAGTTTCTTTGAAGTAGTACCTCTCAAATATCAGAGAATCCATTTACTGCATTCCAATGTTCCATTCCTGGATTGCTCATATACCTGCTCACAACTCCCACTGCATGTGCAATATCTAGCCTTGTACATTCCATTGCATACATCAAGCTACCAATTGTCGATGCATATGGTATCTTAGACATTCTGTCTTCCTCCTCTTGTGTCTTTGGACACATCTTCTTAGTCAACTTAAAATGACTAGGCAAAGGTGTACTAACTACTTTTGCATTTTGCATGTTAAACCTTTTCAACATCTTCTCTACATACTCACTTTAAGACAGAAATAATTTCCTATTTGTCCTATCCCGTGTGATCCTCATACCAAGGATTTGCTTTGCTGCACCCAAATCCTTCATAGCAAATGAATTTGCTAATTTCTGCTTAAGTTCATTAATATGTTGCATGTTAGACCTGGAAACAAGTACGTCATCAACATAAAGCAATAGGATAATATAGCTTCCATTACCCAATTTCTTAAAATAAACACAATAATTAGAATGACATCTTTTGTAACCTTGTTCAGCCATAAAACTATCAAATTTCAAATACCATTTCTGAGGTGCTAGCTTCAGGCCATACAAACTCTTCTTTAACCTACACACAAATTCCTCCTTACCCTTGACCTCATATCCCTGTGGTTGTTGCATGTATACTTCCTCTTCCAAATCCCCATGGATAAATGTTGTTTTCACATCTAGCTATTCAAGATGCAAGCCTTCCATAGCCACAAGACTTAGAATAGTTCTAATAGAGGTCATCTTTACAACCGGAGAAAATATTTCATCAAAATCTATACATTTTTTCTGTGCAAAACCTTTTACCACGAGTCTAGCCTTATATCTTTTCTTGCCTCCATCTTCTTCCTTCAACCTGTAAACCCATTATTTGGCAATGCTCTTTTAGCTGGAGGCAATTGGACTAAGTCCCAAGTCTGATTCTGTAGCAAGGAATCCATTTCCTCTTTCATGCCTAGCTCCCACTACTTTTTGGTATCTACCTGCATTGCTTCTTAATAACCTTTAGGTTCACCAGAATTAGTTAATAATATAGAATATAATGATGGAGAAAATCTTTCTGGAGGTCTACTTATCCTTGTAGAAAGTCTAACACTTGCAGGAGTCTGTGGGATAACGTTTTGTTGCTGAGCATCAGGTACCACTGGCATTTTATTTTCTGGAATCTCATCCAGCACCACATATTCCTTTTTGGCCTATTCATGCTTCCTTTCTTGTAGCTGATCCTTATACATGACCTTCTCATTGAATATAACATCTCTGCTTCTAATGATTTTATGATTTTCATAATCCCATAACCGATAACCAAATTCATCTACTCCATATCTAATGAAGGTATTATTTTTAGACTTAGCCTATAGCTTGGTCCTATTTTCAATATCAACATGGACAAAAGCTTCACAACCAAAGGTTTTTAGAAATGAATAGTTTACCTTTGTACCCATCCATGTCTCCTCTAGGATGCCACCATCTAAAGGATTTGAAGGTCCCCTATTTATTAAATAAATTGTGGTATGTACAGCATCTATCCAAAAGTGTAAGGGTAGTCCAACATGCAATCTCATTCTCCTTGCATGCTCCATAATGGTCCTATTCATCCTCTCAGACACACCATTTTCTTGTGGGGTTCCAGGAACCATTTCTGCCTACGAATTCTATTATATGAACAGTAATTCTCAAATTCTCTACTACAATACTCACCTCCATTATCAGATCTGAGACACTTCAACTTTTTTCCTGTCTCATTCTCAACCAAAGCTTTCCACTGTTTAAAAGTTTCTAATACTTCTGATTTTTATTTTAGGAAATACACCCATGTTTTCCTAGTTGCATCATCAATAAAAGTAACATAATAGCAAGAGCCACCAAGAGAAGATATCTGAGCTGGTCCCCATACATCTGAATGCACAAGCTCTAATTTCTCACTCTTCTTCTCTTTCCCAACTTTGAGAAAACAGACTCTTTTATATTTTCCATAAACATAATTTTCGCATAACTCCAAGTCAATATTCTTCAGCCCTGGTAGCAACTTTCTAGAGTGAAGGATCTTCATCCCTTTCTCACTCATGTGCCCAAGTCTATGGTGCCACAATTCTATTTTTGTCCCTATAGCAAGTGATATAACTATTTTAGTAGCAACTATTTTTGTAGCAGCTAAGGTAGAATAAGTATTACCAGTACACAAATACAATGTACCTACCTTTTCACCTTTAGCTACTACTAATGCACCTTCCGTGACCTTCCAGACTTTGTCTGAAAAGGTAACTATACAGCCTTCACTACCCAGTTGTCCTGCAGAGATTAAATTCCTTCTCAAATTTGGAACATGCCTTACCTCCTATAGCAACCATTCATTTCCATTCTGCAACTTGATTTTTATCTTTCCTTTTCCAACAATCTGACAGGGTTCATCATCACCCAAATATACCTGTCCAAAATCACCTTGAACATAATCTACAAAATATTTCCTATGGGGTGTGGCATGAAATGAATCCCTTGAATATATTACCCATGAATCATTATCATTGTCTAAACACAAAATTAAAGCATCCTATAATTTATTACTTCCAACATTAGCTTCCTTACTGTCATCATGTTGTCCATCTCCTTGTTTTCCCTTTCAAGACCAACAATCCTTCTTCAAGTGTCATAGCTTTCCACGGTGCCA
Organism: Cunninghamia lanceolata; assembly: GCA_027924645.1. Classification (NCBI taxonomy): domain Eukaryota; kingdom Viridiplantae; phylum Streptophyta; class Pinopsida; order Cupressales; family Cupressaceae; genus Cunninghamia; species Cunninghamia lanceolata. The sequence goes on along the minus strand of BSBN01000677.1, from coordinate 6,862,169 downwards.
GCAATCTATTCTTCCTCTGGATTTAGATCTACCTTTCTTTGACTTCCCTTGTGACATCCTGCAATTTGTTGGGTTTTTTCCTCTTTCCTTTGTTATTCCCCTATTCTCTACAGTCAAAGTATTACCAAATGTTGAAGTCTCACCTGTGTTTTTCCATCGCATTTCCTCACTAAGGATAACACCAACAACATCATCAAATTTCAAAGTATTTGAACCAAAGACATAGTTACTTATAGTCATTACCAAGCTATTCTAGCTTTCTGGCAAAGAACACAAAACCAAGACAGCCCTTACCTCTTCATCAAATTTCACTTTTATAGAAGTTAGTTGACTGGTAATCATATTAAACTCATTTAAATGATCTGACACAAATCCACCTTCAATTATTTTCAGATTAAACAAATGCTTCATGAGAAATACCGTATTTGAGGCTAAGGATTTTTCATACAATTTTGCTAAAGCTTTCATCAGTTCATCTGTTGTCTTCGCTTCTATTATATTGAATGCCACAGATGGTGCCAAGCACAACTGAATGGTTCCCAATGCCTTTCTATCCAGAAGTTCCCAATCCTCATCAAGCATTGCTGTCAATTTCTTGGCTTTTCCTTCCAATGGCCTCCATAAATCCTTTTGATAGAGATAATCCTCCATCTGCATCTTCCATAACTAATAGTTCTACCCATTGAATTTATCTACCTTCAATTTACCCTCATCCGCCATTGCTCCCACTTAACTGTGAGACTCCCACTCAATCGTGAGACCTTCCTACAGACGATAATCAAACACAACCCGCTCTAATACTAGTTGTTAGGATTCAAGCAAATTAGATCAATAAACACTAATAGTTATATGCAGATTAAATAACCAAAATATAAGAATGAAGATTAACACAGAAGAGATCAACACAAAAATTTAACGTGGTTCACCCAATATCGGCTACATCCATAGAAACTTAGCCATCCAATGATTTTATTATCCAGTGCAAAACATATTACAATCTCACGAATTCCATACTGGCAACATACATCCTAACCGCTTATAACAAGCCTTTTGGAAGCTTCTAGAATTAGGGTTTTACAATGTCATTTTTCTTTTGTCGATTAACAAAACTTAACAATTGACTCCAAACGGGCAAAAAGAGGGAAAAAAAATTTAGGGGCTACGCCCCCAAACCCCGGTGAGGATATGTTATGAGTGTATAGTACTTGCATGATCAGTTGCCACATACCAACATAACACCAATGTTTTTACATGGAAAACCCTAAAACAGGGAAAAACCCATGGTGAGGATTAGCTCACAATATAATGTGCTCACTGTAAAAACATATTACAATATTGTTTTGGGTTTTCAACCCAAGGAAGCTACTACTCCCTGATTTACAACTTTGATTTAGGGTTACAACCCAAGGAAGCTTCTACTCCCTGAATGCTCAGCTCACTGCTATGACAATATCTATATAAGGACTGCTGTGGAGAACACATCTATTGTATGCTAATGGTGCAACCTACTATACTTTCTCAATACACATCTTCAAACTAATTTTGTGCATTTCATTGTTGCAAATATGTGCCTAATCGATGTTGTCATTGATGTCAACATATCCGTGTTGTCATTAGTGTCAATTGTATCCTATTTTGTTGCATGTTTAGAAGACTAGAATGTTGAGGATATTGAGAAAATCAATGAAGATCAATGTATGCGAACCATATGGCTATGTAGAGGATTTTCTGAAGTAGCTCCAATTAAGTTTTGAGAGCTCTGCATGAAGATTTGAAGAAGCTATGGCCATCTGAGTAAAACTAGGTTTTATTGTGTTCAGAAGAGACAGAATGATAGTAAATTGGTCTAGATTGCTCTACATTGAAATAGTATGATTTACAGTTCTAGAGTCATGTTTGGGAAGTCAGTTTGTATCATTAACTCAAGTAGTTCATGGTTTAGAGGTTCGCAAGCAATCTCTCTAGTGTGACAGTCATGGTAGACAGTGTTCTTGAGGTTTTGGAAGAAGATGCAAGTGATTCTGATAATTTGGAGGAGTGTGGATGTCTTTGTTAAATTTAATGTGCTTATGGAGGTCTTTGGATCATGTGCTTGCTGTGTTGGAGCTCCGCATTGAAGACCGAGCTCGTTGTTGAAGATTTTATTCTTGGTGTTGTTCTTCCTAGTCTTGGCCGACCGGATGATTCTAGCGTGTTGCATATGATCTAAGAGCATTTCTATGGAGCGTGGCATGTTGATCAAGGAAGATTTGAGTCCCAGTTATGTTTGGCCGATAGCTTAGTGATTCACATTAAGTCAGACACTTGCAGTGCTGACCTTGATGTTTATTCCAAGGTTGATGAAGCATATAAAGGGATATAGTTGAGTTGTTGAAAATCATCCTTGTGTGAAATAATAAAATTTGAAGAAAGGATCAGAGGTAGAGCAGAGAAGAGGAGGAGCAAAGGAACATGAACAACAAAGGATGAAGTGATAGTGAAGAAGTATTTGGAGAAGAGGAGAAGTTTTATGAGCATTCAATGAGACTGAACCAGGCATGAAGAAGATGCTATTTCTTAGTTAATTCCTTCTATATTAAAAATAAATTCTGTAGGTAGTGAGCCTCTCTTGAGCAGTGAGCTCTGGGCAGTGCGCCCGAAGGCAAGTGCCTTCCCATTTTTAAGTACTTTTAATAGGAGCTCTGGGCAATGCACCTGAAACCTTTTGAGAATGATCATAGACATCAATGTATGCAACCTACCAGATCCGCACACCTTTTTCTAAAGTTTTCGAAGGAATTCAAGAATGACTTAGGTACTTAGAGTTTCGGAAGATAGTTATACTTACAACTTTACTTACATCCATGATACTTTGATGCAGTATCAGAAAATGAGAATTATCTACATGTGGATCATAGCTGATGTATTTTGGACCATATGCTACCTTCAAATAAGCTTTGGTAATAGATTTATATGTTTCTATTTTTGTAGAACTTAACTTGTGCAATTAGGCTCTGGAGTACATTGTGATGCCTCTGTCACTCGAGCATTGTCTTTACGGACCACCAGAGCACTTGAGACTCCATCATAGCATATATCATACCAATCTTAGTCACTCCTCAGAACCGCATGACAAACAAATCTCTTCCAGAGGAATGCAGAGCATTCCATTGTCTCCCCATTACTGCTCTGCTCTATCTAAGTGATGGCCGATGTGCTATCCTTTGTAACTTTTCATGTTGAATATATGAGAGACTGAAACCTTGGATATATCATGTTAATACATGCAAGAGGCTATCTTTAGAACCACAAGGTAAGATCTTTCTTTGTGGAAAAGTGTGGACCAACTCAAGTTGACTTTGCCTTAGAATTTATGCTATGAAAGCCTTAGTTAATCTTCCACTTCTTACCCTTGACTGCGTACACCTGACTGATGAGATATGTATGTGTGTATGCATGAATTATGCAAGGATATCAGTGTTTATCTCCACATCATGTTCAAACCCAAAACTGATCCATACTTAGGTTGTTTACTCTTCTCTCAGACTGGTTTGCCTTGACCATACTGACTCTTCCTTTGTACAAACTTATGTCTATACATTTCCATCTATTATGTTGACATCAATATATATTATGTTCACATCAATGACAACACATATTGCCAACAAAGGTAGCCAAGAAAGCTTTGATGGTGGATTTGGGATTGATGAATTTTGATGTGGGATTAGTAGTCTCCCTTATGAAATGAAATATTGCATCCTTTTAGTTCATGTCATGATTTTTATCACCTCATTTTTCATGCCATGCCCAATTTGTAAAATTGGTGAAATGGACGTGTAGGAAGAGGTATAGGGTAAGAAAGGAGTGGCTCCTACCACACACCACAATACAAAGGGATTGTAGGAATTAGTGAGTGATAGCACAGTCACACAAAGCATGCATAATTACCCCTTTCAATCATCAAGTGAGAATCAAGTCTTTGCACAGCTAAAAGGCTTTCACCTAACGTCTGTCATAAGAACGATAGGAACAAGGATAGCAATATAAAGATTAAACAAAGTCATACATGCAAGTTAGATTTATCATGATATCAATGAGGCAATAGGAGCTTAGGTAATTACTCCTTAACAATGTTCATACTATTCTACTCTAACTTGCTACAGGAACAATCAAACTACAGAACCATAAAGGATAAAGACTTAAGCATTCAATTTATGCAGCCAAATCAGCTTCCATTACAATATTAAATTATGTAATAACCTCCATACAAAAACTCGATTCATGTGCCAAGTCAATGGCCCCTATTTGGCTTCTTCTTCTTTTTAACTCTGGACTATTTGTCCTATGGCCACATTCAACTTTCTTTAACAGTCTGATCTATTCTTTTAGATTATCGTTCACTCACCTCCTGTCAATATCGGCCCTTCAAAACAGCCTCTTCACAACCTTTATTCTCTTTTCCTTATGGGACTCGGTCCCTTTCTATAGCACATCAACCTTACTCAACTAAATCGACCTCTCTTCCAATCTGCTTGCTCCTTCCTCTGCACCAATCAACGACTTCTCTCTGCGACCGGCCCCCACCAAATTTACTAGTATCATTATCGGCCTTTTTCTTCTATCGGCCTCTCTATTTACTACATACAACCTGCCTAATTATCTGTGGATATTCTTTATTATCCTAGCGGCCTCTTCCTCTGTCATTTTCTTTCTCTGTTGCCTATCGGCCTCCTATCTCTGCAATGATCAGCCACTAGTTCTTGTCGTCGGCCTCTCTATTTGGCCTATCGGCCTTCATTATTTACATGCGGCCTAGTCTGAATGTCTTGACTATCGGCCTTATGTCCTCTTCTTCTATCGCTTCTGTCTATTCTTCCTGCAATGACCACCCCCTCTCTTCTGCCCAATCGACCTTCTTATTATCGGTCTCTCCTCCTTTTTGCATTATGTATGATTAGAATTTTAATTGCCTGTATTGCCACTATCTGCTACTCGCATTCATTCTCTCCATCTATTTTCGGCCTCTTGCCTTATTCAGAAAAAGAATCTTTCTTTTAAGACACCACTAACTCCCACTCTTCGACCATTACTCCTCATTTAAAGATAGAATCTTCTATTGTTATGCACTAACTCTTTAAAGTGTCTCTGCCATATATCATGGATGAATATTATCGAATCTGGCACCTCCCCACAAATAGCAATCAAACCTTCTTGCTGCCACTTTCCTGAATAATCACCACCTTCTCCATTATTCAACTATCTAGAAATCAATAATTAATTATTATTGTTCCTATCACTTTGGTGACAGGAGCTTCCTTCCCCATGCTTCTTGACACTTGACTTAACACATAAACCCCAAATTTTAAAGGCTAACATAAATTTCAAAAATTGACAAGATGCCCCTGTATCAGTGAGTGGGGAGTTTAATCAACTTTAACCATAATCACATTGGGTAATTAAAATGTAATAAGAGCCACACCAAATGCAGTATGCTTTCCTAGACCTAGTTTGGGTGGTAGAAAGCATGTCACGAGGAGGTTAATGCCCTCAGTGAATGCTACTCATATGCTACGTGATGAGGTATAAACAACCTCATTTTTATAACAAGCCATATAACCCTTTTTGACTTGCCCGATCACCCTAACCATGCCAATTTGTTTATTTTTAGAAGCAATATTTATCTATTTTTGATAAAATGATGTATAAATCTTTACTTTCCAATTGATTGAAATTAGCCACTAATGTTGACATAATCGTGTGTAGAGCTTGTATAATTGTGCAGGGTTTCATGTATGGCCTAACGGAAGGAGTGGACTTCAAAGCAGATGAAGTTAGAGTGCCAGAATTTGGGGGTGCTAGAAATTTAGGCATACATAATCATAGACTTCGTTAGCAATGTTGTTATTTTTTGTTGGGCATACTTAAGACTTTACGGCTCCACTTAGAGCCTTTAATGTGTTTAATTTCATAGACATCTAGTTAGTTTTTAAATTCTATTTTTCTTTAAAGACTTCTTCAATGGCATTTACCCGCCATCAAAAATTTAGGATTTTGGAGTAGTACAGTTTATAGGTAGTTGCTCAAATCAAGGATATATGTTATGTTGTGCTAGGTTATGTTATGTTTTGATATATAATAAGAAAGTCATGTTCAGCTATGTTTTATGATACTTTTATGACATGAATGAATACCGCCAGTTCTATTCTGAGTAATCTTTTCTGAGAAATGGAAGTAATATGAATGGAATTTACTTTGGAGATGTTGAAATACTGAATGTGATTTGAGTTGATAATAGGATCTCCCAAGAGCTGGCCACTCGAGGGATTATAGAATAGATAAGTATTTTTATTATTATGAATTGGTGTTGTTATTTCTATTTTGTGAATGTTCTGTTTAGATCAATGTCACTTCATGTTTAGCTTTGTTATGTGTTCCTGCAGGTTGTGGTATTTTAGCTAGTTCATTTGAAATTTCTAGAGCATCCACTTCATTCATAAATCTATTGTTAGTTATTAGTTCAAAATTTCAAAAGTATTTTCAGTTAACAAGTTAGCCATCTTTTCAAATTCATAGTTAAAATTGCCTATGTGAATTTCTAGATTAGAATTTATATGCTTTTTAGATTAAAAAGATTCAAATGCTTTCTAGCTTAAAGTTTGTATGCTTTCTAGTTTAGATTATGTTTTAAGCTTTTCAAAAATTTAGAAAAACTGTTACTAAGTGAGATGTCCAAAAATATTCCCTATTGCATACAGCCTTGGACACTACCTGGTCAACATAATTGACATATTTAGCTTGTCACTACGAGGAGCTTAATGCCCTCGTAATGACACTCCTTATCTTGACTACTATGTCTCTCTTCCTTTGCTTACCATCAGAGTTATACTCGACGTGTGATGTGACCTTAGCATTTGCATGTTCATTGTGATGTTTGATTCATGCCTGAATGTGTCTTTGATGGTCTATGATTTATGCCTTGTTTAGTGTGCATTGAAGGTGTGATAATCTCTCTTATTGGTGGATAAAGCAATGGTGGGCTACCTTTTACCCATCCAACTCACAATGCCTCCAAACAAAGTAAACACATAGCCACTAGTGGATCTTCAACTATCCAAGTCACTTGCCTAATCTACATCAAAAAAACCCTATATATCCAATATCTTATCCATAATGTTAGTACCAGAATAAACCAAACAGTAATCAAAAGTACCACGCAAATATCTTAACACCCTCTTTGCATAATTCCAATGTTGTCTACCAGGGTTAGACATAAACCTACTCAAAACTCCCACTGCTTGGGCAATATCTAATCTAGTGCAAACCATTGCATACAGAAAACTTCCTACAATACTTGCATATGGCACATCAAACATATCCTCTAAATCATCTTCATTCTTAGGACACATATCTAATGAATGTTTAGTACCAATCGATAAAGGAATTCTAACTGGATTGCAATCTTGCATGGTAAATTTGTGCAAAATAGTATTCACATACTTACTTTGTGATAACCAAAGCTTTCTATTACCTCCATCCCTTTTGATCTCCATTCCCAGAATATACCCAGATACCCCTAGATCTTCATGTCAAATGCACCTAAAAGTTGAGCTTTCAACTCACTGATCATACCCTTGGTGTTATTGAAAAATAACATATCATCCACATATAAGGCAATAATTAGAATATCATCATCAATACATCAAAATCCTCTTCACTTCCAAAAAAACCTAATTTCAAAACAAATGAATCAAACTTTTGGTACCAAATTCTGGGGGACTTTTTTAAACCATAAAGAGATCTTTTTAACTTGCATACCTAGTGTTCTTTCCCTTTTACCTCAAAACCTGTAGGTTGTTGCATATAAATTTCTTCTTCCATATCTCTATGCAAAAATGTGGTCTTCACATCCATTTGCTCAATTTCAAAATCATAAGCTACACCAATGGATAAAAGAAATCTAATAGAAGATAATTTAGCAACAGGAAAGAAAATTTCACCAAAATTAACTCCCTCTCTCTGGGAGTATCTCTTGGCTACTAGTCTAGCCTTGTACTTCTGTAATGAACTGTCTACTCCAAACTTCTTGAAGACCCACTTACATCCTAGGGCCTTTCTTCCTTTGGGAAAACGTACAAGATCCTTGGTGTCACACGAGTCTAAAGTCATCATCTCTTCCTGCATGGCTAGCTTCCAAGACTCACTATCATCAACATAAATAGCTTTCTTGTAGGATATAGGTTCATCATCAATATTGAAGAAAGAAAATACACAACAAAAATCTGGTGGGCTATACTATCAACTAGGTTCCATTGTCTTAAATGGATCTTCTCAAGGGTGGAGCAAGAGATTCTTCCTCATGTTCTTATGTATGCTCAATTTCTTCTGTAACAATAGAGTCTTCCTCATATGAACTTTCACTTGAATCTTCTTCTTCTTATCCATCATTTTGTTCTTCTCGATGTGCATTTTCTTGTTGTAAATCAAAATGCACTATCCTCTTTTTTTTTCTTCTGGCTGTATAGGATCAGAAATAGCTCTAAGTTCCCTGAAAATCACATCTCTAGAAAAGATAACTTTTCTTATTAGAGGATACCAAAGCTTATAACCTTTTACATTCTCACCATATCCAATGAAGATGCATTTTTTGTGATTTTGGATCCAACTTAGATCACTTTTCCTTAGGCACATGAACAAAAGCCTCACAACCAAAAACCCTTAAATGTGAAACAAAAGGTTTCTTACCTGTCCACACTTCATAAGGTGTCAAATAAAGAGCCTTACAAGGAGATCTATTTAACAAGTAACAAGTGGTACTCACAGCTTCTACCCAAAAGAATTTATCCAACTGTGCATCACTTAACATACTTTTGGCTCTTTCCATTATTGTTTGGTTCATCCTTTCTACAACACCATTTTTTTGTGGTGTATATGGAGTTATCTTTTGTCTTATGATATCTGCATGCTTACAAAATTCATCAAATTCCTTAGAGCAATATTCCCCTCCATTGTCAGATCTTCAATTTTTTATCTTAAGTCCTTATTGGTTCTCTACTAAGACTTTAAACTCCTTAAACTTAATGAAAACTTCATATTTATGCTTCATAAAATAAATCCATGTGAATCTGGATACATCATCAATGAAGGTAACAAAATAATGATATTTTCCAATAGAATCATTATCCACAAGTCCAAACACATCTGAATGAATAATTTCTAACTTCTCTTTTACTCTATTGCTTTCTGAGGAAAAAGATATTCTGTTCTATTTTTCAAACACATAATGCTCACAAAAATCAAAGTGCTCATCTTAATAGGAAAAACTATCCAACAAATTTTTATTCATAATTATTTTCAAAACATTTTCACTTGTGTGGTCTAATCTGCAGTGCCACAACATACATGTATTTTCAGTAGTTTTAGTTACATAAGTGAAATTATAAACTGTAGTGGCATCAAGCCTAAATAATGTTGCCATTGTTGTTCCTCTCACTACCACCAAGCTTCCTCTCACCATTATGCAACCATGCTTATTAAATGTTACATGCATTCCTGAATCATTCAACTTTGAAATAGAAATAAGATTTCTAGCCAATCAAGAGTATGTAAAACACTAGGGAGGGTTTTAATTCTCCCATCACTAAAACTCAACAATACCTTTCCTTGTCCAACAATTGGATATGTAGTGTTGTCTCTAAGGTAGACACTACCTCCATCATATTACTTATATGTGGAAAACCATTCTTTGTGAGGAGTCATGTGATACAAGCATCCTGAGTCAACCAACCAATGTTCATTAGCAAAAATCTTACAAACAGAAAGTAAAACCTCATCACCTGCATCTGTGGACTTTTTTGTAGAGGAATCCCATTGTTTCTTCTTGTTTATGCATTCCTTCTTAACATGCCCTTTTTTTCCACAGTTCCAACACTTACTCTATTCTTATTTCCAGGAGTCTTAGATTTGCCTTTAGATTTGTCCTTAGGTCCCTTCTGATCCCCTTTTGGTCCTCTTTTCTTATACCTTCCCCTGACATTAAGAGCATCCACTGAGCTATCCATAGCCTTCTTCCTCATTTCCTATCACAACAAAGTTGCAAAAAGAGCATCCATCTTTGGATCTTCAAGATTAGCAGTGGTAGCAAGAATGAAATTCTCCCAAGACTCAGGTAAAAAATAAAGAAGCATAATGCAATTATCTTTTTCCTCAACTTTAACATCTATAGAGGCTAGTTGACTCACAATCAAATTAAATGAATTTAAATGCTCTGTGATAGATTCACCTTCCTTCATTTTCAGAGAAAATAACTTTTACTTTAAATAAAGTTTGTTTACTAGACTTTTGGCTTGATAAATTTCACCCAACCATTTCCATAAAGCATATGTGGTATTTTCTTTAGCGACATTCGGTAGCATAGAATCTGCAAGACACAACCAGATTGTACCCCGTGCCTTTTTGTCCATCTTGTCCCACTCATATTGACTAATAGTAATAGGTTTCTTCTCTTTTGTCACAGCCAACCATTGATCTCTTTCTTCAAGTGAATCCTCCATTTTCAGCTTCCACAACTCATAACTCGTTCCATTAAATTTTTCAATGTCTAATCAGGATGTGGATGCAGCCATGGTTTCTACACAAAATCTGCAAAACAAATTTAACCACAACTCCCACTATAGCTCAAAAAACCCACACACTTCCACCTAAGACATAGAACTGGCTAGGCTTTGATACCAAATGTTAGAAATGAAGGTAAACAACTATCAATGAAAATCCTATTACAACTATAATATAGATATTTAACTATGCAGAACCAAAATGGAGATAGTGTGAAATCAACACAAAGAAATAACATAATAGAAGATCAAACACATAACACGGTGTTTACGTGGAGAAACCCTTTTAGAAAAAAAAACTCCACACAAGAAGAGATGCACCAGTCTGTATTAACTTCAATAGAGTTTACAATACAACACTATCAATCTCCTCTTCAGTCTTCAATCCAACAACACTTGTTTTTCCAGTCTCAACTTTCTACTCTACTCATTCACATCCATAATACAATATCCTCATAAAGGGTTTGCTTTCTAGGGCAATAAAAGCCAACATAATCTCTACTGTCAGATATGTGACCTAATGATGAACGATCTAGATTTACAATTAATATATATATATATATAATGTGGCTTTCTCCAAGGTGTGCGACCCCCGAACCCCTGTCGGAGGGGTCATCCCCCTGGATCCCGCAAGGGGGTACCCCCCACACCCCCCAGAATGAAATGTGCTCCATAACCAACATCTGTCAAGTACTGGGATCAAACATGTAGCTGAAACAAGATCGCTACTTGGTGAAACTTTTCATGCCTTATGGGTGATTTACAAATAATAATAGGAATGATAAATTACATAGGATTTATAAGGTTGATGGCACCCTAATCCTAACAATAATGGCATATATAAATAACTTAGATCCTTCTTTTAAGGAATCTAACTATATAGAATGATCTTCATGCAATAAACACTTGAAATTGATATCTTAAATAAACTATTTAATATTTAAATTAAAATTAAAATTTTAAAATACATACTTTCTTTCTATTTAAAATATATTTGTGTCCTTTCTTCATTTAATTTCTTGTCCCTTTTTGTCGAATGTGAACACACACTCTTGTTTATCCTTGTCCTTTTATTTCCCATCTTCTCCTCCACAAAAAAATGTTACAATAATCTTTTCTTCTGAATTTCCTTTCAAAAAATGCTTAAAATGTGAGCTAAAAATATTTTTCCCTTCAATAAATCTTGAAAATGCAAAATCTATGAGTACAATTCTTATCTTTTTGGTTATAATCTAGTTTAAAAATTAAATTGTTCTTATATAAATAGAACATTATAAACTAGATTATAACCAAAAAGATAAGAATTGTACTCGTAGATTTTGCATTTTCAAGATTTATTGAAGGGAAAAATATTTTTAGCTCACATTTTGATCATTTTTTGAAAGGAAATTCAGAAGAAAAGATTATTGTAACATTTTTTTGTGGAGGAGAAGATGGGAAATAAAAGGACAAGGATAAACAAGAGTGTGTGTTCACATTCGACAAAAAGGGACAAGAAATTAAATGAAGAGAGGACACAAATATATTTTAAACAGAAAGAAAGTATGTATTTTAAAATTTTAATTTTAATTTAAATATTAAATAGTTTATTTAAGATATCAATTTCAAGTGTTTATTGCATGAAGATCATTCTATATAGTTAGATTCCTTAAAAGAAGGTTCTAAGTTATTTATATATGCCATTATTGTTAGGATTAGGGTGCCATCAACCTTATAAATCCTATGTAATTTATCATTCCTATTATTATTTGTAAATAACCCATAAGGCATGAAAAGTTTCACCAAGTAGTGATCTTGTTTCAATTGCATGTTTGATCCCAGTACTTGACAGATGTTGGTTATGGAGCACATTTCATTCTGGGGGTGTAGGGGGGTAGCCCCTTGCGAGATCTGGGGGGATGACCCCTCCAACAGGGGTTCAGGGGTTGCACACCTTGGCGAAAGCCACATTATATATATATATATATATATATATATTAATTATAAATCTAGACCGTTCATCATTAGGTCACATATCTGACAGTAGAGATTATTGGTAGATATTGGTGTTACGAATCTATGTTTAAAAATTTATAATTTTATCCTTTCTATAAAAACAATTATGCAAGATGGAATAAACGTCACTTTTTAAAAATATTGTTAACTAGAAAAACAAGTCATTAAAAGTTATGTAAAAAAATTCATAAATTATTTTTTAAAATTAAAAATATATATATATATTAGAATCTACACACTAAATTTCAAAAATCACTATTTCGCGTCATCTTCGTCTTCACATTCTTAACAATTAGTTGCTATAGGTGATAGAAAGTGAAAATTTGGTTTAAAATATTGATTTCAATGTCCCACTTTGGCCAAAAAGTGGAACACACTATTGTTAGATCACCCATATATATAATAAAGTCTCTCTGGGTGTGTGTAGATATATCTATACACTGTACATAAATATTGACTTTGGTCTCTTATGTAATACTCTTATTAGCTTTGTTTGATATATATTTTATTTATTTATTGAACAAAGATAACAAGAAGGATGTTGGCAAAGGTTGTGGACTTTAGTTGTGCACCTGCCAATTGCATTTTCTTGAAAGTTTCTAAAGCCTAATCAACAAATTCATTTTGTGCAAATATATAAACACCTAGGATAGGGAAAATAATGGAACATTAGCTATTAATTAATGATTGGGGTAGAGCTTTCCACACCAAGTACAAACTCTATGTTTATAGATAGAGGGTTACGAAAAAGAATGGAAGAGATAAAGTCATGCCAATTTCCTTGTCAGAAACATTTATTACATGCACTTCGAGCTTTATAGAATGCACTCCAAGCTCTTTGAAATGAATTTGCACCTTTTACATTTGTAAATTTGTACAACTTTAAGAAGTTTTAGAAAATAATTGCCTAAAGAGGCTCAAATTTATTTTCAGGGCTTTTGTATGGGGTAACACACATGCACTCCTAACTCTCTAGAATGCACTCCAAGCTCCATGGAATGAATTTGCACCTTACTATGCCTAGAAATTTGATCTCCTTTAGTGAATACCTTTAAAAATATAGAAGTACCTAAAGTGGCTCAAATAATGCTTGTACAGGATGGTGTATATGCACTCTAGGCTCTCAAGAATGAATCTACACCTTACACTATTTGGTTATTTGAGCTCCTTTAGTGAATGCCAAAAAAATGGTTAATTTATGTTTTATCCTTATCTAAAGAAGAAATAGTTAGTCTTTGATAAGAGATAGCTACAAAGAAATAAATGATCTTTGATTAGAGATAATAAATATGACATGGCATTATCAAATGTACTGAGATTAAGTGATAAAAGTAGAAGTTTGCAATTTATCTATTTGCAAACAACAGATAGGAATTGGTAGAAAAATCAAACTGAAAGTGATTGATTCCTTTATCTACTTAGAATTCAAGGTTTAAAATAAATAAATAAACAAATCAACTCATATTAAGCTTTAAAAAAAAAAATTGAAATTTCAGAATGAATGAAGAGGATGGTGTACAGGTTATAGATGAATCATTGTGTAATAAATAGCATGGGATTTGAAGGTGACAATTGCAAAGTTGAAAAAATGGAATACCATCACCATTATATTTATTTTCTTTATTTTCATTTCACCTGCTTCCCAATAAATAGACATGAGGATTAATATAAACTCACAAACATTCATGAAAAGAAAATTTACAAAGCTTAATGGAAAAACTTGTGCATTTTTTTTAAAAAGTGTTTTTTAATAAAATCCTTTAAGAGGCTCAAATAACTACTATACGATATGATGTACATGCACTTCAAGCTCTTTGTAATGAATCTACACATTACATTGTCTAACTATTTGAGTCCCTTTCTATAGGGAAGGTCTTTTGTTAAATGGCATGGGGATGCCTTGCCATCCCTAGGATAGTCACAGCTATAGGGCCTAAATTTGATGGTTGACCCTGGTTGTCAAGCAATTTTTTTGTGATGGTTACCCATTCAAAGTTTCTTTTCATGTGTTAAGATGTATTTGTTTTTAAAAATTATATCATAAATTAGACATATATAAAACTATAATCTTATAATATTTTTGATGGTATGTACAAAATCTCCCCTTTCATGTGATATAATCTTTCCTAAAAAAAATTATTGTATTTTACAATAAAAGGGTAAGTGCATAGAGTTGTGGGACCAAAAAGCTACCACTTGGCTTTTTGGTCCCATGCAAGGCAAAACGTGAGCGCTTTATAACCCGCTCGTGTTTTGCTCTATTAAAAGTGAAAAATAAAAAGCCAAAAATAGAAAGTTGTGGCTCGTTTCTGCATAGCAAAAAATAGGTTTTAGAGCACAAGTGTGTTAGAAGGAGGATTCAAGCAATTTCTAAGTGGAATCAACATTTTCACCATGCCACCTTGCCAATCCCACTCCTGAGGATGTTGTGAACGAAATGTAGAGGGTGTAGCAGCCGAAGAAGATAGGGTTTGATTGATTTTTGTGAATTTGAAAAGAAATTTTTACTTTTGCAATGTTTGATTGGTTGTTTATATTGAATTTACAATTAATGAGGCACCATAGAACACTAATCCAATAGAGGAGGCTTAAAACAACCCCCAAAACCCTCAAACCCCTCAAAACCCCCCACCTTCATGTCCTCACCATGAAAGAGACACACAATAAAACTATTTAGGGCAAATTGAAGAAAACAAAAAACATCTTGAAACCCTAATTGAAACGTTAAATAGTCCAAGTGCAAGCACCGATCGTAGGAGAGCCCTTGCCAAGTCATTAGAGGTGATTGTTTCTCACATTGAATCAATGACAAACCAAATCACCAAATGGAATGACTATAGGGAGAGGAGTCGGCAATACTATGCTGACAAATTGTCGTACAAACAAGTGAAGGACAAAAAAATTACAAAATCTGCATTATGTTCACAATTTATCAACCCTAAAACTAGTTAAACACTAGAAGATACTTGCAAAAGCTTCTTGATTCATTGGTTTAGGAACAAAGATATATCCCAAAACCTTTGGGATAGATGGTGCATGGTCTTTGATGAGCGTCCATGTAATAACAATGAGGTGCCGCAATATTTCTTGAGGAAACTCTATTGCGATTTCATCCTCAAGGAGATTCCTAATTACTTTGACATTCGAGAGTTCCAGGGAAGAGGTGGTGGCTCTGCCCAAGATAGAGAGGGGGCACATTGAGACCAAAACTGCATACATAGACCTCTCATTAGGCTAGCACATGTCTCACTCCCTTCAACTTTGAAGGAGAGTGTTGAGGTGGAGACACTGCATTCATTGAGTTCTCTCACCTAGTCTCTAGCACAACACAGCGATGATCTCACCCAGGCTGATGAGGGTGAGAGTAGCAGGTGTCATTTGTCTCCACATCTTTACAATTCATGTGGGAACTTGTGTGATTATGGGACGCAGGACTCTCAACAGGATGTTGTGGTGCAGGGGCAGCAGCCAGTGATGGACACATCCATATTGGATGATATTGTTCTCACAGATGATGTCTTACAGCATACGTTTGGTATTGACTCCCAAGTAAGTTTTTACAAGGTTCATCTTGATTTAATATATTTGTATTTGAAATTTGTAATTAATTTTATATGACTATCTATATTATAAGTCAAAATTAATGTATGTAATTGTCTGCACTATGAAATTTCAGGGTTAGAGTCTTCATCCTGCATCTGTTAACCATCTAGTGGCGGGTTATGAGAGGAGGTCGAGTCAGTAGGTATGTAATTTATCACATGATCATAAATATAGTACATATATCAATGGTAATCTTATTTAATGACAATTTTATAATTTCAACAGGGAGCTTCACCAGCACCTCCATGATTTCCTTGGTCCCCTGGATGTAAAACCACTTTTATGGAGATAACTTTAACCATTTGTAATCATTATACATTTAAATAAAGTTATGTATCTATTTTGACAAATAACCTTAAACTCTATTTTCAGATGTTGAATATGGAGACTCCTCATCTTCGTTAGTCAGTAGAGGTAAGCATTGTTGCAATTGTGTTTTTAAAGGCTAACTAATGCGTTGTAGATTTGACACAATTCAGGGGTAAACCTATCTGAACAGTCCACTTGACATTATGCACCTACATTAAATTATCAACCAAGGAGCGTAAGTTTATGATGGCACTACACTATATGTGCCTTCAAGGGCTCATATTCTCCTAAACTATCCTATTCAAACCTACTCAAATTATTCTACTTTGCTGGAATACACAGAAATACAAGAACAATAAAAATAGTTACAAAACCTAGTGGCTACGGGTACCTGCAGCATAAGCTATAGATAACTGCTAACAATAGAAAAGTATAGAAATAATCCAAAACCATTCAAAATGATGAGAAAGCCAATGTTAACCTCCAGAGGACTAAGATGGATCAATTATACATTTGTTCATGAACCACATCTATTGTAATTAATAACAAGAGTATTCTACTTAACTCATAATGCATTTATAAAATAATGGAAAACAACTTTAACAAGAATGCATAAATGAATAAGAAAATAAATGAAGTGAAGATCAGTACCTCAAGTGGCTGGCTCAAGGGACTGACTCACTTAGCTAGAAATCAAATCTAACTCAGATACTCACGCATCCACATAACACATAGTTCCATTCATTCCATATCACAAAAATACTTAAAATAGAATCCTCTTTGCAGATTTTATTCAATAATTGCATTTCAACAATTCATGTCTGGAAAAATAACTAACTGTTGTATCTTCTAATAGTGAATAAAACAACTAACAACTAAGTAACTAACTTGACTCCGATCTCATCCCCTAACTTATACAAAACGGGAGAGTCTTATTCAACTACCAACTAACTACAATCATTAATCCATTCCTAGATATTAGGATACAAAGTTCAGATTGATTTATTAATTCTAACTGAATAGAGGAAGGAGAATCCCATTCAAATAAGAATTCCTATGCAACAACTCATATGTGAAACACATAAGTTGCATTTAGAATCTTGGAACAAGTCTACTTCTTCTACATTTATTTCTTCCCATAATGATTCACGTTCAGCTTCCAACTACCTGCACTTTTGGTAGCTTGATTTCAACTTCCTTCAATTCCCCTGTCCTGTGACTTGTAAATTCTCCTCTCCTTGATGGCACATGCTTGTTGCTGCACAAGGTTAATCCACAAAACATATGCACGCAAATAACCTTCATAATTAAACCATAGAATCTCATCTATATTGCATAAATACTCGTTCAAATCATTCAATTGATAAATATCATCACCATATTTCATAGTAACAAAATAGGTTCAAGGTTTTGCAAAATATATAAAAAGACAGTATATCATGATGGTAATGTTTGAAAAGTATCTGGAAGATCATGTGCAAAAGGGCTGAAAGCATATAAAAACAACACAAAAGAGGCCAATATTTAAACCCATCATTCCCCCCAACTATTCTTTTGCTTGTCCTCAAGAAAAAAACTTAATTAACCATCTACGGGAAAAGATTGTAATGCAAGGTGATCTGCCTAAGGTCCATCACTTCTCTAACCCCCACCCCTGCTTAAGATAGAAACCATTATAACATGCAAGCCTATCCATCTTAACTGATTATGCACTCCTACATTCATCATTCTTTTCTCCTGTCTAGTCTGGTACTGGATAGAAGAGAATATGAGGATGATAAGTAAGTGGAAGCCATCCCACTCCTTTTTGTTCTAAAACTTGGATGTACTTGCGCAATCTTTCAAACATATTTATAAAATTATGGAAAGAGTGAGGCTCTTTCCTTTGCAACTCTGGGGTCATATTATTCCATCTGCTTTGTACATACCTTAGGTAGTTTTGAAGGATAGGAACTGCCAGCTGCTGTATCCTTCTGTAATCTCAGAGTCTCAAATCCATGATTATCTTTCCTGGACCCTTGTGAGAAAGGAGTGTAAACCATTGAGTAATGATTACATTGGGATTTAGTGCTTCTTTTCTTATCTGTAGTGCCACTATTTTCTCTTGTTCTTCATATCTATCCATTAATTCACCTTTGAGCTACTCATTCTTGAAATAGGATGATAGTGCTTTAACTTGTAAATCCCCAACATAAATTAAGGGGTTCCATTATGTATCCTCTTCCATTAGATAGTTGTGTAAACAATACTCACATAGCTGATCTTGCTCCTCCAGGCTGACTTCTTTGAAATAGCTGAGAAAATTATGCCTCGAGTGTAAAGAAATAGGCTGATCATTAATGAACTTATTGAACTGAAAACTTAGAAATTTTTCTTTTAGAAACAATGCATACACCCTAGGTGGAGGTCTACACTCAATAATTTTAATGGCTCTATTTATTACCTCTGTCAATTTACCTTCCAACCTTTTCAACTCCAAATTCTTACCTTCTAGTGATGCATTGAGAGTTTGTTTTTCTTCCTCCCAACTTTCCTTTTCCTATTTGAATTTGTTAGTAAGTTTCATCAATTCAAAGCCCAAAGACAAAGTGGTGAGATATGTTGGAGACCTTGCTACATGAGGTTATGGATTTAGTGCTTTATTCTCTTTAGTTTTTGTTTTATTCTTGGTCATCTGTGCTAACAAATCCAAGTTGTTTCCATGGCTGTAGTTTTGGATTTTCTCCTTCAATTCCTATATTCTTATCTCCTTCTCTTTGTCCTTTTTCTCATATCCTTGTACTTGCTCTTCCAATTACTTTATCCTGACAAGAGCTTCTTGAAGCTCTCTCCTTATATTCCTATCCTCTAACATTTATTTTTCCTCTTCAAAATTTAAACCTTCATCATCAGCCCCAGTGATATCAAAAATTTCCCTAGCAAAGCTACTAGGAACTGACTTC
The DNA here is from genome assembly GCA_027924645.1 of Cunninghamia lanceolata. Lineage (NCBI taxonomy): Eukaryota > Viridiplantae > Streptophyta > Pinopsida > Cupressales > Cupressaceae > Cunninghamia > Cunninghamia lanceolata. The sequence goes on along the minus strand of BSBN01000677.1, from coordinate 6,842,731 downwards.
CCCATCTTCTTTGCAATAAAAATATCTTTTGAATCAAATTCAAAAGATGAAGAAACATACCTTCTCCTCTTAGTAGGCACATTGATATTTTCATGAATATCAACAGGGACATTCTCAGGGACGTCCCCTTCTTTGTCTGAGTCTGTGTCCAGTAGCATTGAATCGTGGTGTTGTTGTCCTTCACCTTTTTCTTCTTGGCCTTGTTCCTCAACAATTCTTTCTTCAACATTTTGCCTTTTCAACCTTCCTGAGTGCCTGGGAGTAACAGTTTCCTATTTAACTTCACTTTCCTCTTCTTTTTACTCTCCTTCTTCTTCTCCCCTGCATCCTCTTCTTTTACAGATCTCTTATGTTTCTCAACACCTTTCTTATTCTTCTTTTTCTTAGAAGATGTTGAAGCAACGCCTCTCATAGCTTTAGGGTTTGTAGAAGATGAGGGTTTCTTTGTTGCCACTAGCCTATTTTCTGGAGTATTTTCCTCCTGTGGCTCTTCTTTCTCTGGTTCAATTTCAGGTGCAATCTCATGTTCTAATTCATGTTGAGTTCATCTTCTGCTTTAGGTACTTCTGGTAGTTTTGTGATATCTGTGTATTTTTTAAAGGCATTCCAATCAACCTGTGGATGTTGAATTCTCAGGCTTCTCTTAACCAATCGGGCTATTAAGCAGTGATGGGACAATGTGGTGTCTATTTGCTTTCTCTGATAGTCAGATGCCATCCTCTTCAACATGTTATAGAGGAAATTGGGAACATCGACTAACTTATCATGGCGTAAGTGATTTAGTAACTTAAAGTGCACAATATATAACAAATTGTGCCGACCATCACAGGTAAAGTATTTAATGATATAAGAAGCACATTTTCCCCAAAAGAATGGAAGGGATAGTCTCTTTGTACCTTGTGATGATGAGTCCATGTTTTCTCCACGCTCACAGAATTCTTCTCTTGTTGTAGCTGCATCAACACGAGATGGATATTCAGACCCTGTACACAGCAATCCTGTAACTTGGGTAATGGCCATTTTAGAAGCATCTACAACCAATCCCCTGACTGTTGCCTCATCATACCGCAATGTAGCTACAAATTCTTTCGTCATTTCATTATCATATTATGTTAGCTTCAAGAAGTAATCTAGCCATCCCACTCTGGTGAAGAGTGGTAGATCCCTTATATCCTCTAATATTTCCTTGTGCACAGATGGTTCTCATCTTATAACATCACCTCCCATTGTCTTTGTACTCTGCAACCTCAAAAGGTTTCAATTTCTTCTCAACTTTGATTCCACCACCTTCAGAAGAACCTATAATTTGCTGCCTTTTCTTATGTCTTCTTCTATTCCCCCCAATTGTAACTTTTGGAGCTCTCTTGTATGCAAAATTATGTATCTCAGCTCACTCATACGGTAATAAGTTCACAATTTGGATGAAACAAGGTAGGTCTACTTATCTTTGGAAAAACGGCATAAAATTCTATCTGATAACTCTAAAGGCTTGGGTGGAAAAAATCAAAAATTAACTAACCATTATACCCCTCCCCCAACTAATGGGTGAAGTGACCTCACTTCACGCGTGAATTGATAGGGCTAAAAGAGTAATTATGAAATTTAATAGTGATATATATTTTTGCATGCATGAATTAAATGAAGAGTAATAATGAATATAAAATGAAATCTAAGTTAATCATGTAAGGTTACCTTTTGTACATATGTTATGGAAGTAAGTGATCAGCGCACCTTGGGACTGGAGAACACGTACTTGGCATTTATTTGGTGTGAGCATAATGAAATGCATGAGAGTGAATGGTAAGGTGGTAGGTACGTCAGAAGTGATGTGATGTGACATCTCACAATACTTGATGTAACAAATCATGAGTGTGAGTTTTGAACATTTTTGATGCGGGTGTTTGATTTATTCAAAATGAATAAAATATGTCTAGAAGAAATGGAATGCGCAGAAAAATATTTTACTTCTTACCAAAGTGTTGAAGACTTCTACAGACAAGTGTTGCTACAGGTACCTCCAATACAGGTCCCGACTGAATGTTTACATATTCATTATTTCAGGTCCTGACTGTAACAGGTCCTGACTGAGACTTAAGAACAGGTCCCTCTGGAGCTAACTGTGTTCACCATGGGTAGTGTGTTGTGTGTGCATGTGAAGTGCAAAGCAATAAAAATTAAGTCTTAGTGATAGGGGTTGAGTCGTGCAACTCAACCTCTGCATCACTAGACATGGTGGGTGGATCACTTTCTATTGGTACATCATTGTGTGTTTTAGAGCCTTCATCAATACCATTGTGAGCACCATACTCGTTTGTTAGAGAGAATAAAATCATCTTTTTGAAGTAGTTTCTTATAAAGTTTTAGCCTATGTCCATTTACCAGTAATAAAAATCTAACCTCATCAATGGTTTGTAGTTGGACTGCACCATTAGGGAATACCAGTTGAATCTCATATGGTCCTAGCCATCAAGATTGAAGCTCGCTTTTGAAATCTTTGTATATGGAATCATAGAGAAGGGCCCAATCACCAACATTGAACTCTTTAGTCTTTATATACTGATCATGCCATTTAATTCTTTATTTCTAAATAACCTCTGTGTGGTGTATGGCCTCCAATCTGATTTCATCAAGAGCATTCAAATGTTGTAACCTTTCCTTTTGAGCCTCTGTCAAGTCCATCCCCAATTCCACTGTTGTTCTCAGAGTTTTGTATTCAAACTGTATAGGCAGTACTGTTGTCTTTCCATAAACCAATTCATAAGGAGTGAATCTTGTAGTTGTCTTCCATGTGATTTTGTATGCCCAAACAGCTTCTGGTAATCTGGAAACCTAATCTCTTCTATGGAGTTGTAAAATTTTTGTCAATATATTCTCAATCTCCCTGTTTGTAACCTTGACTTGACCATTAGCCTGAGGATGATATGGAGTGGACTTCTTGTGTCTAATCTGATACTCCTCTACCAGTTTGGTGATTAAGTCTGATGTGAATTGTGGTCCTTGATCAATCACTATCTCCCTAGGTATGCCATACCTAGTGAAGATTTTCTCATATAAGAATTTTGCCACATTGTCATCTCTGGAAAACTACAAAGCTTTAACTTCTACCCATTTGGTTAAGTAATCAGTGCATACCAGTATATATTCCTTTTTGTTTGAAGTGGGAGAGATAGGTCCAACAAAATCCAACCCCCACTTATCAAAAGAAGCTAATGCTATTTGGGTCTACAAAGGCATTTCATCACTTCTTATAGGTCTCCCCATTCTCTGGCACCGATCACAGCTTCTAGTATACTTGACAGAGTCTTTATGTAGTGTTGTCCAGTAATATCCTGTTGTCAAGATCTTGAAGGCTATCCTTTTGGCTGCAAAATGTCCCCTGCAGGGTTCATCATGACATGCCTTCAATATGTCAAACACTTCATCCTTCCTTATACATCTTCTCATAATGTTATCTAGGCCAGTGTAGAATAGGAATCCAGAAATCCAAGAATAAGGGAAGCATTTGTGAACTATCTATCTTTTCTCCCTTGGAGAAAAGTAACCTGGAATCTGCCTTGTCACCAAATAATTAGCTATATCTGCATACCATGGAGTGTGTATGTTTAGAGCAAATAGATGCTCATCAGGAAAAGAATCATCAACCACTCCTTCTGCTGATTGTGTAGGCAGTCTAGATAAAAAAAATCAGCAACCACATTAGCCTTTCCTGGTTTGTCAACTATTGTTATGTCAAATTCTTGCAATAACAACAACCACCTTACAAGTCTTCCGCCCACTATTGGGTTATTCATCAAATATATGATTGATGTATAAACACTTTATAGCCAATAATGTAGTGTCTAAATTTGCCAATGGCATAAACAATAGCTAACATTTCCTTTTCTGTCATAGTGTAGTTCAACTTAGCTCCCTATAGGTTTTTTTCGATATAGTATATTGCATACTCTTTATTTCCTTCTTGTTGGCCTAAGACTGCTCCAATGGAAAATTCTGATGCATCAGTGTGGATATGAAAGGGTAATGTCCAATTTGGACCTCTTAGAACTGGAGCTTGTGTCAAGGTTGCTTTTAGCTTCTTAAATGAATTCTGACAGTCTGGGGTCCATTCAAAGTCAATGTCTTTTGTCAACAGAGTAAACAAAGGGGCAGAAATTTTGCTAAAATCTTGAATGAACCGTCTATAATAACATGCATGTCCAAGGATCCTCCTTACATCCTTCTGTCTCTATGGAATAGGCAAGGTAGATATGATTTCAATCTTCTTTGGGTCAACTTGTATTCCTGCACTTGAGATAAAATGTCCCAAGACAATGCCATGTGTCATCATCATAAAACATTTTTCATTGCTTAAAGATAGATTGTGCTCTATGCATCTCTTTAAAACTTTCTCCAATTTGTGTAAGGCTTCATCATATGTTTCACCATATGTGGTGAAGTCATCCATGTAAATCTCCATGCTATCATGGGCAAAATCAGAGAAAATACTGAGTACTGCTCTTTGAAATGTGGTTAGAGCATTACATAGACCAAAAGGCAAGATAGAATATGCAGAGGTCCCCCAAGGGTAGGTAAATGTTGTCTTATCTTGATCCTCGGGTGAAATCTTGATTTGGTTATAGCCACTGAAGCCATCAAGAAATGAGAAATATTTCTTCCCTGCCAAAGAGTCAAGAACTTGGTCAATAAATGGCAATGGGAAGTGATCCTTCCTTGTGGCAGCATTTAGTTCCCTGTAGTCAACACAAACTCACCATTTGCCACCTTTCTTGGGAACTATTACCAATGGTGAAACCCATTCACTGTCTGAAATGGGGTATATAAATCCTGCATCCAAAAGCTTTTGAAGTTCAGATTTCACTATCTCTCTTAGAGCAGGGCTCATGCATCTTTGTTGCTACCTTATAGATATGTGGCCATCATCAATGTAAATTTTGTGCATGCAATAGGCAAGATCAATCCTTTCATGTCCCTATAATCCCATGCAAATGATGATGTGTGTGCCTGCAACACTACGTGCAGGGATTGTTGTTGTTCATCAATCAATGCATTATTAATAGATAACATCATTCCTAGCTTGATTTCTAATTGTTTAGACATTTCTTGTACAGAGGACAAATCAAGGCTAGGTATTACTGGTAAGCATTGTTGGGGTAATAAAGTATGAAATATTTGGGATACCTCTTCTGAGGAACCGGTGGGTATTATGCTTCTCAAGGGATCTTGTAAGTAGAATAGACAGTCCTACTGCTGTGGGTACCACCTGCAATCATTTTGTATAATGTGAGCTATCAGCTCATCTTCATCCCGGATATCTAGCAAGCGGTTGCATTCAATGGTCATCAAGGTTTGTAGTGAATAGCTATCCTCATCACCCAAGGTAGGCCAGATGGTCTACTCAAGTTCATGGTATGGTTGGGCTTGTGGATATAAGTCCAATTTCTTGGTTATAGTCCAATTGGATATGATCATATTTCTTGACGTACAACCTATAAATGCATATGTTGTGGCAAGCCATGGTCTGCCTAGTATAAGAGGATAACCAGTAAGATTGACCTTGGGATGTAGTACTACAAAATCAGTAGGGTATTCCTAGGAATCTAATGCAATTACCAAGTCCTCAATGACTCCTTCAGGCTTAACTGTAGACCTATCAGCTAATTGCAAAATTGTCTGAGTAGGCCTAAGGTTGTTTAACTATAGCATCTGCATTACATCTCCTTGGTCATTAAATTAATTGTAACACCCAAGTCTATCAAAGTATTCTTGATTAGAGTCCCATTGATTTTTATGTCCACTACTGGACTACCTGGATCTGTATATTTGGGGACAATTATATTCCCCAACATTATGTCAGCAAGGTTACCCAAAACTTGGACTATCTGTGGGTCCATTCTCTTCCTTCCTAGTTTCTTTATGCAGAGATCTCTAATAGTCTTAGTATAGATAGGAATATCTTTGATGGATTGGACTAAGGGAATCTTTATGCTTATATCTTTTAACTGGCCTAGAAGGTCAGTTTCATCCTGTGCTAGTTGCTTCTGGATAGCCAAGCGTTTAGGGAAAAGAGGCTTCGGATGTGAAGTGGTCTGAGGGTCCTGATTTGATTCAGGTTCCAAAGGTGGCTTATCTGAGGCTTCCTCTATGGGTTCTTCATCTTCAAGTTCTATAATTTGGGGAGATGAAGGGCCCGCAAGTTGCTTCCTTGATCTGAGGTGAACATTACTCACCTCTACCCCATAGGTGGGGTATTGCATCACCTCGTTAGTATAAGCCTATTGAACAGGCTTGTTATTAGGGTTAGGTACAGGTTGGGCAGGGAGTTGGGTAGGTCTAGGAGGTTGAGTTTGAGGAGTGGTTGGAGGCATTATTGCTAGCTGCTGGGGTTGAGATGGAGGCATAGGTTGCTGGTAATTTGCATTTTTCTGTCATTGTTGGCCCTTGTTCCATTGGGGCTCTGATGTTGTTGTGTAGGCCATTAGGGGTTATAGTTGGAACCTTGGAAACTTTGTTAGGGCCATGGGTTTGGATGTTGTTGGTTCCAACTGGGTTATGGAGTAGGCCATTGTAGGTTTTTCCATAGATTTTGATTGTTAGGCCATGGTTGAGAATTCCAAGCAAAGAAATTTTGGTTTGCAGTAGGAAAGGGTGAATTAAAATTAAGTGGATTGGAGAGCATACCTTGTCTTTACTGCCAAGGTCTCCTTTGAGCTATGTAGGATAGCTGCCCATCCTCTCCTTCAAATGGCTAAAATTCTGGCATTTCAACCTTCTCTTGTTGGATACTAGCCACCCTCTTGCATTTACAATTGGTCTTCCTTTGTCTATAGCTAGGGCAGTACTTAGTAACCATTACTTCTGCCTCTTCTTATTTCTTTTTGATGTGAAGAGTGTCCAGTTGTGTAGCCATATGGCTGATGATATCCTCCTTCATGTTGGACAACAAGTTACTAATTTCCACTCTTGAAACCCCATTGGTTGCTTTGTTTGTGATGGATCTCCTTTCTTCCCTTGGTCGCCTGGTGAAAGTTCTTGAATAATTTCTGCAAACTTTGTAGATTGTTTCAAAAGTTAATTGAGAAACATCACCTTGGCTAATGAGATTCAGGGCATCCATGCAAGCATCATTAACCCCTCTCAAAAAGACAAGCTTTAGTGATTCTTTAGACAATCTCTTTTGTGGGTTTTTCTTCAAGGCAAACTAGAATCTTTCAACATAATCTTCCAAGGGCTCCTCCTCTTTTTGTGACATCTTGAAGATGTCATCTATTCTCCTATCATGTCCTCTATAGTAATCTTGGTATTTCTCCAAGAATCTCCTCTTCATTGTATCCCAGCCTGGAATGACATCTTTTCCTAGCCCCATAAACGATCTCAAGGTTGTGTCCTTAAGAGTGGCAGCAAAGAGTTTAAGCCTGTGAGCATATGTAGTCATAGCTCCTACACAGGATATCAAACTCAAACAGAAATGTATCTGGGTCCTCTGTCACTAGGCCATAGAAGACTGGTAATGCTGAAGGTGGAATGTTCTTCAGCACTGTAGCCCTCTCCTGATCAGAGATAGGAAACTCAAACATTGCTTGCTCTGGTGGATCATCCACCACCGCATCTGCCATGGTTCTAAAGGTTCCTTCTGTATTTGTGGAAGAAGCTAATGAAGATGTAGAAGGTGTTTATGAAGATGGAAGAATAGGTCCTTCTCCTTCAGCAATTCCTATTGTATAGTTGATAAAGTTAGCAGTATCTTCTTTGTCCTGATATTTTAAACGAAGGAATCTGCCTCGGTTGTCTCTCTGCCTCTGCATATAGTGGATTTAGCTTTTGTATATCAATGGTCTTGCACAAGTATTAGTACAATTTCTGGTGTTTCTTGAAGAGTGAATCTATCAACCCTAATGTTGGAATCAAAATTTAAGCTATGAAAATATGTAAAATGAGCCTATGAAGGTAGCACCATCCCCAACAATTACACCAAAAATGTAGAGGCTAACTAATGCATTGTAGACTTGACACAATTCAGGGGTAAACCTATCTAAACAATCCACTTGACATTATGCACCTACATTAAATTATCAACCAAGGAGCATAAGCTTATGATGGCACTGCACTAATGTGCCTTCGGGGGCTCATATAATCCTAAACTATCCTATTTAAACCTACTCAGATAATTCTACTTTGCTGGAATTAACAGAAATGCAAGAACAATAAAAATGGTTACAGAACCTAGTGGCTACTGGTACCTGCATCATAAGTTGTAGTTAACTGCTAACAACAGCAAAGTATAAAACTAATCCAAAACCATTCAAAATGATAAGAAAACTAATGCTAACCTCTAGAGGACTAAGATGGATCAATTATACATTTGTTCATGAACCACAACTATTGTAATTAACAACAAGAGTATTCTACTTAGCTCACAATGCATTTATAAAATAATGGAAAATAGCTTTAACAAGAATGCATAAATGAATAAGAAAATAAATGAAGTGAAGATCAGTACCTCGAGTGGCTGGCTTAAGGGATTGACTCACTTAGCTAGAAATCAAATCTAACTCAGATACTCACGCATCCACATAACACAGTTTCATTCATTCCATATCACAAAAATACTTCAAACAGAATCCTCTTTGCAGATTTTATTCAATAATTTCATTTCTACAATTCATGTTTGGAAAAATAACTAACTATTGTATCTTCTAATAGTGAATAAAACAACTAACAACTGAGTAACTAACTTGACTCTGAGCTCATCCCCTAACTTATACAAAATGGGAGAGTCTTATTCAACTACCAACTAACTACAATCATTAATCCATTCCTAGATATTAGGATACAGAGTTAAGATTAATTTATTAATTCTAACTGAATAGAGGAAGGAGAATCCCATTCAAATAAGAATTCCTATGCAATGGCTCATATGTGAAACACATAAGTTGCATTTAGAATCTTGGAACAAGTCTACTTCTTCTGCATTTATTTCTTCCCAGAATGATTCACGTTCAGCTTCCAGCTGCCTGCACTTTTGGCAGCTTGATTTCAACTTCCTTCAATTCCCTTGTTTTGCAACTTGCTACAAATTATCCTCTCCTTGATGCCACGTGCTTGTTACTGCACAGCATTTAATCCACAAAACATATGCACACAAATAACCTTCATAATTAAACCATAGAATCTCATCTATATTGCATACATACTCATGTTCAAATCATTCAATTGATAAATATCATCACCATATTTCATATTAACAAAATAGGTTCAAGGTTTTGCAAAATATATAAAAAGATAGTATATCATGATGGTAATGTTTGAAAAGTATCTGGAAGATCATGTGCAAAAGGTCTAAAAGCATATAAAAACAACACAAAAGAGGCCAATATTTAAACCCATCAATGTTGTCTACAAATCCTTTGACCGAGGTATGAGCCAGTAACATGTAAATATCATTTTGTATTTCTTGTTTTATCTCATGTCATTTGATGTATATAAATGATATTTATGTTTAGTCAATTTTGCTTCTTGATGCTTCTCACAGGAGGTCACAACTCCAACCCATCTAGCTACGGATGAAGAGAGAAAAAAATGACTGAGAAGGATCATCAGCTAGCAGTAAGTGATCAATTACATATGTGATGTTATATATTTCATGTTTTCTATATTAATGTGCATATTGTTTGATTCTATTAACAGGTGGAGCTGCAAAAATCTCTATCGAGGAGGACTAGTCAACGGGAGAGAGAGGATGAGTCACTGATTGACTCTCCATCTTCACGGCCAAGCAAGGGCCACCGATTATTTGATAGCAATTCATAGGAAACTAGATTTTGGGACATTTTTTTGTATGCCTAGATGGCTTTGTATACATACTTTTGTATGTTATCGATATATATCTTTGTATATGGCTTTGTTTATACATGCCTATATGGATTTATCTATAGACTAGTTCTTATGTTCATGACATTATTTATATGGCAATTTACATTAAATATTTAATATGATGATCAATTATCGTTATAGGAATTTGGTTTTACACGTGCCAATTACATTTTCTTGAAAGTTTATAAATCCTTTTCAAAGAAATCCATTTTGAGGCATCATGTCAAATAGTTAACATGCCTTGTCTATGCTTCCACACTTTGCATGCATGTCTACAAGGGTAGCTACAAATACAACATGTGACAAAATTCCTATATCCTTTATGCATTGATGGTTGTCCACACCTTGTTCTGTAGATCCCATTTTGGCATAGGCAAGGAGGATGTTGGATAAGGTTGTGGAATTTGGTTTTAGACGTGTCAATTGCATTTTCTTGAAAGTTTCTTTTGTGCATTTTCTTGAAAGTTTCTAAAGCCTTTTTGAAAAAATCCATTTGTGCATATCTTGCAATCATTGCATTCCATGAGACAACATTTATTTGAGGCATCATGTCAAACAGTTCACCTGCCTTGTCTATGCTTCCATACTTTGCATATATGTCTCCTAGGGCAGTTGCAACTACAACATATGTCAAAATGCCCATATCCTTTATGCTTTGATGGATGTCCATAGTTTATTCTTAAGATCCCATTTTGGCATAGACAAGGAGGATGTTGGCTAAGGCTGTGGAATTTGGTTTTACACCCACCAATTGTATTTGATTGAAAGTTTCTAAACCCTTTTTTGAAAAAATCCATTGTGTGCATATATCTTGCAATCATTGCATTTCATGAGACAGCATTTCTTTGAGGTATCATGTCAAATAGTTCACCTTCCTTGTTTATGCTTCATCACTTTGCATACATTTATCATAGGGTAGTTACAACTACAACATCTGACAAAATTCCCATATCCTTTATGCTTTGATAGATGTCCATAGCCTATTCTGAAGATCCCATATGGGCATAGACATGGAAGATGATGGCCAAGGTTGCGGAATTTGTCTTTACACCCATCAATTGCATTTGCTTGAAAAATTCTAAAGCCTTTTTGAAAAATTCCATTTTGTGCATATCTTGCAATCATTGCATTCCGTGAGACAACATTTCTTTGAGGCATCATGTCAAACAGTTCACCTGCCTTGTCTATGCTTCCACACTTTGCATACATGTCTCCTAGGGCAGTTGCAACTACAACATCTGCCAAAATGCCTTTATCCTTTATTCTTTCATGGTTGTCCATACCATAGAAGAAAATAACTTAAGTACAGTTCACAACAACAGTCTCCCTAACCTCTTGAAATACCTCTTAATTTTACATCGGTAGAAAGCATTTCAAGACAACAATGTCTTGTCTCAACAATGTTTCATATTAATCATTTTTATCAATAATATTTCCAATGATGTTGACTACAATATTGATGCCCATATTAATTGACCACAGTACTAATAAGGATGCTACTAAACACCATAATGATCAAGAATGTATAGGTCACAATAATGACAGAATGTTATTGATTAGTGATCATAAGAACATTACTAATCACAAAAGGATAGTTATGTCCAAGGACAATGATGATGACAACCATCTCAACCGATACAACATTATTAACAACTGCTATGCAATTATGAAAATTGCCAAAAAATTGCCTCAATAATACAACTATTTTACAAATGAAATAATGACAACAATATCCACTGATAAGTACAAATGACAACACTAACATCTGTGATGCAATAATAATGACAAGCCAAAGGATAGCATAATCATTTGACAATTTTGTCTAGTAATGACTATGCCCATAAATCATAAATAATGGCATAAGTATTTTTTGTTGTCAAAGGCAAAAATGATTATCACTAATCACAATAACAATAATGGAATATATCGGAATATATTGGGATATATTGGAATATATTGAGATATTTTAAAGATATATGCTTCTATGGTCCATACCCTGTTCCAAAGATCCTAATTTGGCACAAGTAGGGAGGATGCTTGCAAAGGTTATAGAATTTGGTTTTACACATGCCAATTGCATTTGCTTGAAAGTTTATAAAGGCTTTTCAAAAAATCTATTTTCTACATATCGTGCAATCATTGCATTCCATGAGATGGCATCTCTTTGAGGTGTCATGCCAATCTATTCTCATGCCTTATCTATGCTTCCACACTTTGCATACATGTCTACAAGGGCAGCTACAAATACAACATGTGACAAAACTCCTATATCATTTATGCTTTGATGGTTGTCTATACCATGTTCCTAAGATCCCATTTTGGCATAGGCAAGGAGGATGGTGGATAAGGTTGTGGAATTTGGATTTACATCCTCCAATTATATTTACTTGAAAGTTTGTTTTGTGCATTTGCTTGAAAGTTGCTAAAGCCTTTTTGAAAAATCCATTTTGTGCATATCTTGCAATCATTGCATTCCATGAGACAACATTTCTTTGAGGCATCATGTCAAATAGTTTATGTGCCTTGTTCATGCTTCCACACTTTGCATACATGTATCCTAGGGCAGCATGAACTACAACATCTGTCAAAATTCCCATATCCTTTATGCTTTGATGGATGTCCATACCCTATTTCAAAGATCCCATATAGGCATAGACAAGGAGGATGTTGGCTAAGGTTATGGAATTTGGCTTTATACCCACCAATTGCATTTGCTTAAAAGTTTCTAAAGTCTTTTTGAAAAAATCCATTTTGTGCATATATCTTGCAATCATTGCATTCCATGAGACAACATTTCTTTGAGGCATCATGTCAAACAGTCCACTTGCCTTGTTGATGTAGGCGCATAGGCTCAAAACCAATCAAGTGACTTTAGGAGATGGCAAGGAGGACATTTTCATGTTTCCAAGTGGTCTTGCAGGTCAAGACATCCATATGCCTATTTACACCTTCCCTAAAATCTCAGGGTTTAAATCCACGTGCAAGTCTCTGTTGTTACATTATAGCCCCCAAAATAGGCCTAATTTGACTGTAACAGCCCAGTTTTTTTCCTATTCCATACAAAACAACCCTATCTCATTTTCACATATGTTTCACAAGGACCAAAAGGGTATCCAAATCAAGTCTTAGATCTCCATTATTAGGTGTATGAAGGAAGTTATGATAGGAAAGGTCTCTGAGAAGAGCTACAAACCCCTAGGCTACTTAGAAGGCAGGTACATGATATACTGATCACAGAGCTCTACCCATGCATGGAAAAGGTTGGTATAGTTAATTTAAGCATACTTGAGTGTTTTCAAACCATGTGAATCTCTATAAGTTTTCCAATTATTTGGTCTTGTTTTAAGCCTAGAGTGAAGCTAGTGTGAGCTAGTGAGAACTTGAATTGCTTAGTTCATTGCATGAACATATCAAGTTGAGGTCATATGATCTAGTGCAGATCTCTAGACAAGATCTATGTCATGAATTTTAGGATTCATGTGAATAGACAAGGCATGATAGGTTGCAAGCAAGTGTTCAAGGTAAAGAGCCAAGTTGATGTGAGTATGGTTGAGCTAGGATGGCATCACTTGTCTATGCTTCCACACTTTGCATACATGTCTCCTAGGGTAGTTAAACAACTACATCATCTATCAAAATTCCTTTATCCTTTATGCTTTTATGGATGTCCATACCCTATTTCGAAGATCCCATATGGGCATTGACAAGGAGGATGCTAGTTAAGGTTATGGAATTTTGTTTTACACTTGCCAATTGCATATTCTTGAAAGTTTATATATCCCTTACTTTCTCATGCAAATGGATAAACTCTTTTTTCATCTTAAAATGGATAATGGATGTGTACATGTTTGCTATCAATGATAATGGATGTGTTCTTTGTACAATTTTCAAGAAATGTGAGGGATGAAGTTACATTACCTCATAAACTTTACCTTCTTGTCCTTCATTACCTTCAAGTAGACTTGTTTCCTCACACTCACTAGTCATTGAGTGAAGTTAGATACAATTCAAAATAGAAATTATGTAAATACATGTGATAACAACTCTCTTATAGATCTTATGCAAATTTCTCATTACCTATGTTGACTGTGCATTTGTCTTTCTCTTGCAAAATGAGGAAGAGAGTAAGAGAGAGAGAGAGACGTTTGGCATGATTTGTATATCCTCATTTCACCTTCTATATGGTTTCTATGCTTTGCATATCCTCATTTCACCTTTCTACATTTGCTTTATGCGTGCCACTTTGCATACATGTCTATCAGGGCAATTGCAACTACAACATCTAACAAAATTCCCATATCCTTTATGCTTTGATGAATGTAATTAGAACACATTCCATACCTTGTGGGGTTGAATTTATTATGCCAATGCATCGGGGTGGGCAAGTGAATGCTAGGGGAGGTGTCTTTTCAGCAGCGAAGCCTCTTAGTCATTATCGGCTACATCAAATGTAGACAATCTCTCAAGAGCCATAAGATAAAAAAGGTGTCAAACTTTGGACCAGTTGTTCTGTTAAATAGTGATACCTAGGAACATCTTCTTTTCATGTATAGGTGGATGTCAAGTCCACCTACAAATACCTACCTCAATTTTTTTTAAATCAATTTCATTTGCCTATGGTGGCAAGGAATGCATTGTTCCAAAATGCTTCAGTTTCATGTAGTGGAAAGCTGCTAGGAGTGAGATTTTTCATTCCATAGCTCATGGGGCCAAACTGACTACGCCAATGTGTCGGGTGTGTGGGTAAATGCTAGGGGAGGTCTCATTTCATGAGCCAAGTGTCCCAGTCATTCAAGGCAGCAGGCTACTGGTAAAGTCCTTAAGATCCCTAAGAGCAAAAACTGCCAAACTTTGATGGAGTAGTTCTCAAAATTCATGGTAGTTGGAAATGTTTTGTTTAGACCTATACGTGTATGTGGGGTCCTTCCACAATAACCTCTCTCAGTTTTGGTCAACTCCAATTTGTTTGACCGTGCTAAAATCAAATGCATTCTTGCAAAATGTTTCAGTTTCATGCAATGGAAAGGTACTAGGAGTGAAATTTTGCATTCCACAACTCATGGGACCAAACCAACAATGCCAACGCATTAGGTGGGTGGGTAAACGCTAGGGTAGGTCTCATTTCATGCATTAAGTGTCGCAATCATTCGGGGCGGCAGGCTACTAGCAAAGTCACTTAATATCCCTAAGAGCAAAAAACTACCAAACTTTGACAGAGTAGTTCTTGGAATTTGTGGTTGATGGGAATGTTTTTTTTTGACCTATAGGTGCATGTGGGGTCCATCCACAATAATCTCTCTCAGTTTTGGTCAACTCCAATCCATTTGACCATGTCGAAATCAAATGCATTCTTGCAAAATGCTTCAGTTTCATGTAGTGGAAACGTGCTAGGAGTGGCATTTTGAATTCCACAACTCGAGGGGTCGAACTAACTACGCCAATGCATTAGGGTGGGAAAGTAAATGCTATGGGAGGTCTCATTTCATTCGCCAAGTGTCTTAGTCATTCAGGGCAGTAGGCTACCAGCAAAATCACTTAAGATCCCTAAGAGCAAAAAATTGCCAAACTTTGACAGAGCAGTTCTCAAAATTCGTAGCAGCTGGGAATGTTTTGTTTAGACATACAGGTGCACGTGGGGTCTGTCCATAATAACCTCTCTCATTTTTTGTCAACTCCAATCTGTTTGACCGTGCCAAAATCAAATGCATTCTTGCAAAATGCTTCAGTTTCATACAACACAACCTTGTCAGGAGCCATATTTTTTGTTCTGCTCATTGTGGGGCCAAACTGACAGTTCCAATGTGTCAGGGTGGGTAGTTAAATGCTAGGGAGGTCTCATTTTGTGTGCCAAGTGTCATAGTCATTTGAGGTAGCAGGCTACCGGCAAAGTCACTTAAGATCCCTAAGAGAAAAAAACTACCAAACTTTGACGGAGCAGTTCTCAAAATTTGTGGTAGCTGGGAATGTTTTGTTTATACCTACAGGTGCACATGGGGTCCATCCATAATAACCTCTCTCATTTTTAGTCAACTCCAATCTATTTGACCATGCCGAAATCAAATGCATTCTTGCAAAATGCTTCAGTTTCATGTAGTGGAAAGGTGCTAGGAGTGAGATTTTGCATTCCATAGTTTGTGGGGCCGAACTGACTGCACCAACATGTTGGGGTGGGTGGGTAAATGCTAGGAGAGGTCTCATTTCATGCACCAAGTGTTGCAATCATTTGGGGCAGCAAGCTACCGGTAAAGTCACTTAAGATCCCTAAGAGCAAAAAACTGCCAAACTTTGATGGAGCAGTTCTCAAAATTCGTGGTAGATAGGAATGTTCTTTTTGGACCTACAGGTGCATGTGGAGTTCATCCACAATAGCCTCTCTCATTTTTTGTCAACTAATCCATTTGATCGTGTCGAAATCAAAAGCATTCTTGAAAATTGCTTTAGTTTCATGTAGCACAACCTTTCCATGTGCCATATTTTTTGTTCAACTCATTGTGGGGCCAAACCGACCATGCCAACACATTGGGGTGGGTGGGTAAATTCTAGGGGAGGTCTCATTTCATGTGCCAAGTGTCCCAGTCATTCCGGGATGTAAGCTACTGGGACACTTGGCACACGAAACAAGACCTCCCCTAGCATTTACCCGCCCACCCCGACGCATTGGCATAGTCAATTTGGCCCCACGACCTGTAGAATGCAAAATTTCACTCCCAAC
This sequence comes from Cunninghamia lanceolata, assembly GCA_027924645.1. Taxonomy (NCBI): domain Eukaryota; kingdom Viridiplantae; phylum Streptophyta; class Pinopsida; order Cupressales; family Cupressaceae; genus Cunninghamia; species Cunninghamia lanceolata. The sequence continues at coordinate 6,826,149 of BSBN01000677.1, read as the reverse complement.
ACCTTTCAACTTTGTCGGTAACTTGAAGCGTGGAACGACTGAGACATTTGGCACATAAAATGAGACCTCCCTTAGCATTTACCCACCCACCCCGACGTGTTGGCGTAGTCAGTTCAGCCCCACTATCTATGGAATGCAAAATTTCACTCCTAGCACCTTTCAACTTTGGTGGTATTTTGCATCCCGGAATGACTAAGACACTTAGCACACGAAACAAGACCTCCCCTAGTATTTACTCGCCCACCCTGATGCGTTGGCGTAGTCAGTTCAGCCCCATGACCTATGGAATGTAAAATTTCACTCCTAGCACCTTTTGACTTTGTCAATAGCTTGTAGCCCGAAATGACTGAGACACTTGGTGCATGAAACGAGACCTCCCTCAGCATTTACCCACCCACCTTGATATGTTGGCACAATCGGTTCAGCTCCTCGACCTATGGAATGCAAAATTTCACTCCTAGCACCTTTCGACTTTGCCGGTAACTTGCAACTTGAAACAACTAAGACACTTGGCACACAAAACAAGACCTCCCATAGCATTTACCTGCCCACCCTGATGTGTTGGTGCAGTCAGTTCAACCCCATGACCTGTGGAATGTAAAATTTCACTCCTAGCACCTTTCAACTTTGCTGGTAGCTTGTAGCCTGGAATGACTGAGGCACTTGATGCACGAAATGAGACCTCCCCTAGCATTTACCTGCCCACCCTGATGCGTTGGCACTGTCAATTCAGCCCCACAATTTGTGGAATGCAAAATCTCACTAGCACCTTTCAACTTTGCTAGTAGCCTGCAACCGGGAATGACTAAAACACTTGGTACACGAAACAAAACCTCCCCTAGCATTTACCCGCCCACCCCAATGCATTGGTGCAGTCAGTTCAGCCCCACAAGCTATGGAATGCAAAATCTCACTCCTAGCACCTTTCCACTGCATGAAACTAAAGCATTTTGGAAGAATGCATTTGATTTCAGCATGGTCAAATGGATTGGAGTTGACCAATACTAGAGAGGTCACTATCTATTCAAGACAACCTCATTGTGATTATAATTGTCCTAATAACTATGCCAATGACATGTATGGTTATCTTTTAGTTGACGACAATCTTCCCTACCATATCAATATCCTTTCAAGACCACCTAGACATGTTTATATCATATCATGGATACCTTTCTGCATGGATTTGAGATTAATTGACTTATCATTTAGTCTTGATTGCCACCTTGTGTATCAATTGCTATCCTACCCATGGGTGAGAGGTCATAACTATTCCTAGGGTTGCATGATAGCTATTGCGGTATAATTTAGTCTTTAGGTTGATATAATAGTTCTTCCAAGTGAGTATGCTCAAGTTACCATCCTTAGCTTGATTTTAGCATGATGATAATTCATTGACTAACATTATTTCCCTTAGTATCCTTCTAATTGTTTAGGTTAGTGTTCAAATCAGGATAATAACAACATGTGATTGTACATCTACTCCACAATGAAAGTGTTTCCATCACCTTGCTCTAGTTTAGGATTATCCTTGAATGTTAATAAGACTCCCTTCATAAATATATACCAATACTATCTTGATGATTTCCTTCCCATGGTGATATGGCTTTTTGTCATAGATTGTTATCTCAAATAAATATAAATTTTCACTTTCTTGTGATAATTTAACTTGTCAAAATGATAATCCTCTCACTTCCCTCATGACTTTCCTATAACATGAGAATTCATACTTTAACATAATCATAAAGTGAAGTAAACGAATACATAAAGAACATACCTTAGATTTCGAGATTCGAGTTACCCAATCCTCAAAATTTTGGCTTCAAAATCCTCAAAAATTTGATCTTTTTGGCAAGTTCCTTCATGTTCAATGTTGAATTCTATATAAATCCAATAGGATTAGTGAATTTAATGAAAAAACCAACCTATATCATCAAATTTAATCTAAATACATGAAAATTAGCATTGAAACAATATGAAACATGAAACTATTAGTTTAAATAATCAAATTATGTCTAAAAACATCCAATTTACTTCTTTTACATTGAAAAACCAAAAAAAGTGGTGGATTAAGGAAACAATGATTGTCAAAATGTCAACACCATAAAAAAGTGTTTTCTTGTCTGATTGTGCATGAAAAATAAGGAATAACATAGCATGTGGGTCTGAATCACGGATCCCACATGCTTTTTGTCCATTTTTTTTGGTTCACCAATACACGCTCGCGTTATAACACGAGTACATTTTGTCAAGCATGGAAAGTTTAAGTGCTTTCATGCATGGAAAGTCTTAAGTGTTGTCATGCATGGAAAGTCTTAAGTGTTGTCATGCATGGAAAGTTATAAGTGTTTTAAGTGCATGGAAAGTGACGAGGGAGGTACAGAGGTGAGAGAGAGGGTAGGAGGTATAGAAGGGAGGGAGAGGGTAGGAGGTAGAGAGAGAGAGAATAATAGAGAAAGGGGTAAGGAGGGAGGGAGTGAGATGATTTTATTTCACCATAACACGAGCGCATTATAATGCGCTCGCATTATGCTTTGCTTTGGTAATTTCCAAGCCTTTGGCTTGGATTTGCCTTGGGCTTCCAACCCAAAGGCTTGGACTGTGTTTTAGACATCCAAAGACGTGTTTTTGCAAATTGTAACAAAAATTACATAATCTAGAGTGTGCTCCCCATTAGGTTTGCATGTGCTTTAATGACAAGTTGAAAAAATACCACCATAATCTTAAGCTTTCTCTTAGCTTTCTAACCATATAATTTTTTTCACGTTTTGAGTAGGTTAAGGATTTCATCTTTAATTTCTTTTGTTAGTGTATCCATTTTTTCTCAAAAACCAGTGTGTGGCATTTTGACTTTTTTTAACTATTCATCAAAATTTCAAATAAATTACATTTTTAGAAAATAGGCTCCATTCTACACGTATTCAAAAAAAATGGATTTTCAATTAGTTTTCAAAAAAAATAGGGGGGGGGGGGGGGGGGGGGCACACTCAATTTTCTATTTTTCAGGATGTGTCCACTTTGAAAATTAGTAAAAAATCAATTATTCATAAAAAAATTAACAAAAAAATCAGATGGTGTTAGCTAATTTCTCACTGAAGCGATTTTTGAAATACTAAAAATAGTTAACATTTTGGGGGAGCACTCTAGACACTCTGTTATGTTTTTTTGAAAAAAACAAGACCAATTTGTGTGCTCCCCCTTTTTGAACCCATTAATCTCAACCATTTTTGAAAAAAATTAGTAGTTTAAAGAAACTAGATTCGAAGCACTACGACTCTTGTTTTTGTTGTATCTTCAAATTTTGAGTGTAAATATCTTCAATTTCTCATCCAACATCAGTCTTTCCTGATTTTAGGAAAAAAAAAAGTGGCATCTTAAGACCCCCTTTTGGTCCCCCATCTTTGTGCACTTACCCAAAAATGACTAAATACATCCATACAACCATCAAATTTAGGTCCAACTCACAAGATGTCTTTGGATGACATTCTAGGGAGATTATAAATTCCACCTGAGCTTACATTCTATCAAGCAAGTGGGATGGAGATTATTAGTTAGGAGTCAAGTTTTGACTAAGTGGAGCACAAGTGCATTTTTGGAGAAGGCGTAAGAGGACATTGAAGTGTTTTTGGGCATGAAGGAATATAGATCTATCAATGGGATTATAGGAAAGAAAGAATCTATTTTCCAATGTGATAAAAAAAATTACTTTTCATGATTTTCCAAGAAATAGCCAATTGGTGACAAATAGCCCATAAAAATATAAAATAAAATAAAACATTCATGGAGAGAGATGTAAATTTAGGTACCAAAGGAGTCATGATTTCCAGAGAAAAATAAACCACAATAGACCATACCCTACACAATAGTGTGTAGAAAAAATAGATAGTTCACACACATATAAAGCATTACAAGTTGTTCTAACACCACAAGCATTTTCCTTCATAAGGTTTGTATCTAAGTTGTAATATGGCATGGGGAATCAAACATTGCATCATAGTCTGCTTTGAATATTGCATGTTTTTAATTTAAGATTTATAAATTATTTGAAATGTATATATTATTGTCCAATAATAACCAACACAAACAATTATATAGTTGTACTAGTTAATCAAAGGGTTGCAATAGATTATGACTATTCAAAATGCCTTCATAGCTACCCATAAGAGATTGAACAACCAAATAGATTGGCATAGTATTTTATAGGTTGATTTGGTTGTATACAAAACTCTCATTAAGATAGGTAGAGTAAAATTTTTGTCCCAATGGTCAACCCCACATAAATAAGACAATAGGTGTTGAGTGATCTTTTAAAATAATTAGGAAATCTTAGGGTTTCCTCCATAAGATCACATATCTCAATGAAATTTTCTATTTGTTAAGCATGAAAGGTAGATAATATTTCATATGTGAATAACACATCTTGTTGAAAGAGCCCATTTGTAAAATGGATAGTGTACGATGAATTTGTTTAAACACTAAAAAGCTTCATATCCTAAGAAAAGACTCAAATATATCCTTACTTGCCACTCAGATTCTTCATGCCACACACCTCTCATTGAAGTGAAAAACAAAAGTCCTCAAAATTAATAAAACCGAACCTTAACTTAAGTTTTTAAAAAATTGAAATAAGAACTAAACTATGGTTGTCTAAATTAATAGCATAGCAAACCGTTGAGCACATAAATAAATGTTGAAACCTTGACCCTAATATTCACTACAGTGACTCAGTGTTGGATTTCTTAAAGTCCATGAGTGATGATGATGAGAGGATCTAAATTATATTAGTATGAACTTTGGAAATTAAGAGAAAGAAAGACATTTAGCATTCTATGGTGACTTCTTATAAAAAATTAAGTCTAAATTTTAGGGTTTCATAATTTATATGTATTATCTATTTACATGCATCAATATCTTTGTTTAGAGTCATAACCCTATATCTTTCAACATCATATCAAAGTTGTATTTTTGAGGAATATGTTAAATAGAATCCCTCTCACTTCAAATAGTAGCCATATAATTTCAAGTGATAAACTATATTTGACATTAACCCAACTTGTACACTATAGTTAAGCAATTGATTATTTTCAGCAAAGTCAAACCTGAAAGTCTAAGGTTTGTGATGAGATTCCATGCATTTGATGTTTTTATTAGGGTCTTTTGAAATAGTTCCTAGTAACCCAACCTTGGCCTTTCATCTTTGAGAAACATCTGGAAGACATCAATACAATACAATCAAAACTTTACATTCAACAAAAATTGCAATTTCATATATTTTAAACTTTCAAACGTTATATATATGTCAATAAAGTAAAGAGAAAGCTATTGTAGAAAATGCAATAAATAAATCACTATTTCCAATTTAAAATTAAAGGCATAATGTAGCTACAAAGAGAGACATAACCTGTCACCCATGTACTCAATATTCACATTCATTTATCATATACTTACTCAGCCTTTTCATGAGTTATCAACAGGTCAAACTCTAAAATTCTAGGTAAATGGACAATAAACCTTATTTTGAGATTATAAAATTAGGAACTTATATGCTACAATGGTGTGTGACTTAGATGTGACCCCCAAAAAGTTAACTTTGCCTTCACTTTTTACCTTCTTTATATATATTATGTATTCAAATATCTGCATGAATTAAACCAAGGGGTAATAGATTTGAGTTGTATAAGGTGAATAGAAAAGAAATCCCCATGAAGGATTTCACTACTTATACAAAATTGGCATTTGGCTTGGCTGAGACCTAGAAAACAACTTATCTAGCCTTTTTATATATCCCATATTCTATGTTCCATATGAATTGAACCTGTTCACAACCTTCCAAGCCTTTGAGCTTTCCCATTCTATATAATCTATATCCTATTTGCTATATTGTGTAAGTATGTCAAGCTTTTCTTCCAATCTTTGTATCAAAGGTTGGAAATATTTCAAACAGATCCTCTATTAGGCCCTAGATTTCTATCTCTAGGAAATGAATCCCCCGTTCAAAGGCATTACATTCCAAATCTAAAATAGGAAATAAAATAGAAGAGAATTCCTTATAGAATTAGTGGAAATGAGCTTTGACATGTGATATGAGACTTCAAAAGCATGTTGCAAGCCTGCCCACACAATCTTGAGAACACCCACATCAAATTGCACCTTATTTCTCTTGGGCGCTAACTAATCCACTTCACCTATTTTCACCGCAATCAACATAGTCTTTGCCTTAACAGAGCACAAGGTTGCAAGATGATTTTGATTTCTTTTGTTCTGCTAGGTGTCAACTAAAGCTACTTATAAAGGAAAAATTAATTATAGTGAGTGGATAACAAATTTTAAAAATTTAAAGACTCCACATACCCATTAGTCCTTAATCAACCAACCTACTAAAAAAATGTAAAACTTCAAAAATGCAGTAGCAAAACAATTCCATTTACACACAACAATTGAATTAAATAAGAGGATATAAGAGAATTCCTACCTGAATGAACATAACAAGTGAATAATCAATCCAAATGCAATGTAAATAAAGAGATTTAGTCAAAAAGATATAAGGTGACACAAAGGTGAAGAGAGTTAGGCATGTGGTTTGGCTTTGTGTCAGGTTCGCATATCCTAGGTAAACTTTGTTGGGTGGAAATGAATCAATAATTGATTTTTTGTAATTGACATCTCATCTATAATTAGGTAGTAAACAAATAACTTTTACTAAAACTATAGTTTTTATGTGCCTTGCAAGCAACACCTTCCAAGTTTGGTGTTTTATAATAAGATAAAAATTTAGAAAATAGTTAAATTTTTTCCTTGGTTGTGTTTAGATTGGAGGTGATTTTTCTACATTTTAACAAATGCAATATTAATTTGTAAATTGGTGAAAATAATCAACAACTTATCAACAAATTAGTTCCCAACTTTTTCCAAGAAAATAAAATCCAAAAATTTAGAAGAAGGGTAAATATTTTTCCTTAGCACAGTTTTTAAGGGAAAAAATAGCCTGAATTGAAAACATAAGTATTCCATGCTAGAGGCAGGGACTAAAAATTCCATGTGTATATATGTAGTTCAACTTTCAATATTGGTAATTTGATAATCTATTCAACATTGAAAATTCCACTTGCATTTTTTGTTGAATTGGAAGGAATTAGATTGATATCCTATATTGATAGATGAAATGCATTTTGCTAGACAAAACTTGCTACAAAGCGTAGATTCACAAGTTTGTCAAACATTTCTTAAAAAAACTTGAGTTTTGAAGGAAGATCAAACATTTTGGTAGGATATTTGGCTTAGTTTCCTCTTGTTAGTGATAAACCATCATATGATAGTAATAGACGTGCATAATCATTATGGGAAGAATTTAAAACAATTGTTACTTTGGATAAGGTATTTAGACATGAAGGTGAAAGTGAGAAGAACTGATGTTGCATTAAATCCAATAGTTAGGGAAGAGTTTGACAATGATATTCATTTATTTGTAAGAAATGATGGTTACATAACCATAACATAAGAAAATTATATTAATTGAAAGATCGATAGCTAGTAGTATTGCAACCAAAAAAGGGGTACTACAAATACAAACATCTAAGAGTAAAAAAGGAAAAAGAAGAAAATAAAAAAGTAAAACTAAACATAATAGTTAAGAGTGATTAAATATTTTAAAATAATTATATTAAAATTGCATAATTTTATTCATTTAATATAAATAAAAAAATAGCTCTTAAGAGTAAATAATTTATTTTTGCTTTTGAAATTATTTAAGTTCTTAAGTAAAAGTTAAAATTTACGTGTCCATGGGCAGGGGCCCTGGCTCGATTGGCTAAGTAATTCCGTTGCGGTAAAGATGGTCACGAGGTCCAGTCTCCCCCCTGCCCACCTGATAATTGTAACCGGTTCATAGCTCCGGTCAAAAGCGTTTACCCATGAATAAAAAAAAAAATTTACGTGTCCATATATATGTAGTAAATAAATTAGTGCTATGTCCTACATACTTATTTATGTGTCTATGTTTTTGGTAAAATAGCTTTTAAATAAATAAAAAACCTCTTAAGTAAATAAAATAACTTTCTTAAATAAATAAAATAATTGTTAAGAAAATAAAATAGTTGTAAGTAGTACTTACCTATTAATGTGCCCATGTAGTAATTTTTATACCTATCCAAATTTGACATTCATATAGATATATCAGTAATATATGATAATATGTATATTCTAAACTAGCAAAGATATATCTTAATTACATCTACCTAAACGATCTTTGAGACAAATAAATCTCAAGGTGTCTATATGACAATTTTTAGACCCAAGGTGCATATCTATCTTATGTAAAAATTTAATATAAGCACTTCAAGACTAATATATATTAGTGTCTAATCTTGAACTTTCAACCTAAAAGGTGACCAAAACCATGCTAGATCTATGTCTTGATTTTTTAACAAAATCATCATTTACTCCTAGTCATGAGGTCAAAAACCCCAATGAGTACAAAATTTGAAAAATATAAACCAAAATGGAATAAGAAATTATTATCTTGGGGCAAAAAGAGGTCTCTTATACCAAATTGGCATTGTACTTGTCCTTACATTTTTATATAAATAGAAAAGGTGTAGAAGGGCTTATTGGGCATATTGGCTACAAGGACTACAATGTCACCATAAATCTAGTCATTAACATTAGCTTGATGTGAGCCCTAAATTTTGACCTATCTCCTGAAACAAAAACTATGAACTTCTTCCTTCCCTACACACCCTCTTTTGTAAGGACCCTACTTTAGCACTTGTTTTGGTATGAATTCACATTTATAAGGAATATGATTAAGCTTTGCAACTCTTGGTTCAAGTATTTAGGATCTATTGGATTACATGTTTGAGCACCTAATTTGTTGGTGCTCAAACATGTAATCCCACATATTCTATAGACTTGCATCAACACCTGAGGCTAGGGGTGTGTCAATAAATATGATGGGAAGTACTTATGATCAAACAATAACATGAATGTACCACTACTTGTGAGTGGGTAAACTTACCTTCATCTTTAGGCTCATACTTAGATGCATCAAGTTGATCAATGTCATTACATACTCATAGTATCCAAGACTGGCATCTTCATTGGAAAATTATTTCTCTTATCATTGTAAGTGCAACAATGTACTTCATTGGATCATGAGGTAGGTAGCATGTCTCACACTATAGTGAGTCTTCTTGAATATTTTACATGATCTCTCCTTAGAGGTTTTGGAGTTTCTCTATCAAATTGTCTAAAATTTTCTTTCTTTGGAATCATATGTCTATCACTCTAGGGTAGTTTCTTAGACCAATTTGTATTATAAGGATTTTTGTGCAACCACTTACCTTCATTAAAATCTTTTATGGTATTGTTGGAGGGTAGGTCATGCTCATTTCTTACTACCTAGTATGACAATTATTTCATTGCTCCCATAAGTCTATCTACCTTTTCATCTATAGTAAGGGGCTTACTTGAAACACCCTTATCTAGTTGTGAGATTTTTACATCACCCTCTTGATATGTTTTCCTAACACTCTCATATTAATTTCAATTTTTATTATGGTGGCACATGCTTCTCTTAAAGTTTGAAGAATTTTATCTTGGAGACAATATCCCAATTTGGCATCAAAAACACCACAATAGATCACTAAACACATTGATTCGTTAGGTCTTAGGTTAGGTGGCACCTTGCTCATTATCATGATAAATCTACTATAAAAATCTACCAACACCTCATTTACTCCTTTTTTATAGTTGTCAACTCATGGATAGAAACTTGGGATCTATTATATCCCCATATTATAGTCTAAACACTCTAATGAACTCCTTCCATGAATCAAAACTTCTGTTAGGAAGGCTCTTGTACCATTCTCTTGCACTCTCTTTTAAAAATACACAAATAACTTCATCATAACATCTTCATGATAAATCTCATAGACATAGATAGTATTAATGAAGTGTCTAAGGTGTTCTTCCCCGATGACTACATTACTATGGGCTACAACTTACGTATCTTTCCTCTTATTTCATTTGGAATAGCATTAGGGTAATTTGAGATTCCAAATTAATCCAACTTCCTGTATCGCTCCACTCCAAGGGCTACCTCACCAACGATAATCTTTGAGCTTGCCTTATGAAGGGAGATCTCACATGTAAAGGGTTGATAAATTATAGGTTATGCTCCTGATTTAGTGAAGGTTGATGTGAAGCATAACAACCATGATTTTGGTTTTTCTAATTAGAAACTTGGGCCTGCAACTAAACTTGTTGAGCTTACTAAAGTTCTATTTGTTCTTGGAGTTACTAATGCCTTTGTCTAATATGATCAAATAACTCAAACTCTTAGTCAATGTTTGCTTCTCTATGATCACTTTCTAAATGTGTAGGTTCACTAGCATCATGGAAATTTATGTCATGTTCAATGTCATTTCTATGTGAAAGAGTAGGGGATGTAGGATATGAGCCAACATGCAGGGATCTTACACTAGGATCTTACTTACCAATATTCTACACATGTATATCATGGGATCTACCCCTATTTCTTCTACCAATATGCATATCATTTCCTTGAATATTTTAATCATACCTATGAGTCCTTTGAGTCCTAAGCATATTATCAACTAAGTCATTTGATGTATATTGATATTGATCCCTCAAATCAACAAATACCCTATCTCTACCAGATGTACCAACTTCTTTTTCTTGAGGAGAAAGTCTAGAAGACTTACTAATATTTTAGCTTTCCATGTAGCTTGTTGCTTCCTTGTACACATTGAAATATCCTCTTGTTCTTGAGAATCTCTTGAATATCTTCTTCTCTCTATTCTCGTATGTTTACTTTGATGTCATGACTAGGTTTAGATCAACCAAGTCACCAATCTTCACTTGGAAGAGAAAATCAATCCTACAGTGAACTTGGAAGTGAAACAAATGATAGTGAGCATAAGATCAACACCCAATCGATATAAATGATCTTCAAGATGATCATGACAATGATGTCACTTTATTGGTGCAAGTTGATGGGTTGCTAACTACACATAACAAACTAACAATGCTACAAAATTGTCTTCAATGACTAAGTTGCAAAGGTCGGTGAAATGAGAACCAAAGTTTTATTTCCATGGAAATGACACCAATATTCTAGTGCTCAAACATGTAATCCTATAGATCCTAAAGACTTGCACCAACACTTGAGGCTAGGGTGTGTCAACAAAGGTGATGGGCAAGACTTATGATTAGACAACAACATGAATGGACTAATGCTTGTGAGTGGGTAAACTCACCTTCATCTTTAGGCTCTGTTAGGCCAAGGGGGTGTTCTCTAAGGTGTTCTTCTTGAGATAACTAGAGATAAACAATGATAAAAATAACCTTGGGACAAAACATAACTAATGCATAAGAGACTCCAATTTGACTGTAACTAAGCACCTATATACTAGTTTACCTTAAAATAAGGATTCTACACCTCTATGAGTAGATATGAAAACCATGTAGAGATTACAGACATTTTCTTAACCTCTTAAGGTTATTCAACACAATATTTCACTTCATTCATTGATGCAGTAAAGACAACATTACATATTTTACTATGAATGGTATCTGTTGGACACACAAATGCTTTGCGACATCAAATTAATAAAATCATGCAATGCAGAGGGTCAAATAATTGTACTAATATTACTGAAGGTTGATATTTTGTTGCTTTATATATATATGGTGGGATTACAACAGGTTGAATATATAGCAAATGGGTACCTTTATCTTGTATGGGTAGTAGAGTCAATATTTCACAACCAAAGAACATTACCAAAGTAAAATGTATTACATAAAAAAATGAACATAAAGAAAAAAACTAAACTATCTTAGCCTATTTCATTCATAATCTAATGCAACCTTTGATAGAGATAAAGGAATGCATACACAAAATGAAGTTAACTAATTAACCACAAACTCAAACCTTTGATTGTTTTGGGTTTTCTCCTTGATTTTAGATGTTTGATTGCTCCTCAAACTGGCAGCATAACATTGCATAACTTGGAGACCTTCAAAATGGCTTGGGTTGATGCTAATTTATAGATTTTTGGATGGAGGACTAGAGGGCCAAGATGGATTTGGAATATCAATGGCTCACATTAGTTGAGAGGATTGGATTGATGAGAGGCCACCAACTGGCATGATTTGATTGGAGGATAAGTGGAGTCCTTGGATTAAGGAGAGATCAATAGTGGAGATTGGTCTTGGAAGAAGGGGATAGATGAGATTGAAGGAGGACAAAAGGACCCTTTTAGAGGGATGTGCAAGGTACTTTCCCATATCCTTGTAAGAGGACCCATGTGATTTGTACAAGGACCCATGCCTTTGTACATTTTGAGGAATGTGAGGGGTTTGAATGGGTTAAACATGGATTTGGAATGTACAAGTGAGTATTAAGTTGATTAATTGGTTTTAACCAACTTAATCAAAAGTGAACAAAATAGGAATTAAATAAATATCAAAATATTTATTTAATTTTTGGATGAGGAATGAAGGATTTAGGTAAATAAATATTTAGATTTATTTACCTAAGGTGGACTATAGAAGAATGATGATAAATGATTAATTAATGATTTATGCTAGGAAGAGGTATGGATGAATAGTGCATGACTAGTGACTAAAAAATAAAAAATTATTTAATCAATATCAGAAGGGGAATTAGATAATTAATCAAATAAATAAGAATTTATTTAATTAATAAATGGTTTAGTGATGGAAGAGTTGGATCAAGGCTTGCAGCAAGGCTAAGAACAAGACTAATGGATGCAATTGGATAATTTGCATAGATTTCTTAGCTTAATATGCATGGATTAGGATTTGCTTGTGATTTTTGGATAGCTGGGAGATTGGATCACCAAGAGATTTGGATCATTGGGAGAGATGCATTGGGTTTCTTTTGGGTAGATTGTAGTTGAATACCAATGACAAGGGAAACCAAATCTAGGGATAAGGGATTGTGTAGGAGTTGGATGTAATGATAAAGGGATTGGGTGATAGAGGGATAGGTCAATGATGAATGAAGTAGAGGGGGGATATAGTGCTCAAATCATACCATGGATGTCAAGACCACTTCCAAAGTCTAGAAGGTGGGGGGGAGGGGGATAAGATGGGTATTGGGATATGGGTTCATGATGGATAGATGGTTGAAGATAGATGAATGAAGTGGGTTCATATGTGATCTCCAAGGGCTACATCACATACGAATAAGATGCCCCACTCTAGATATAGTGCTTATGATGAGGCATTGAGATGCTTAGGTGGGATTTTCATTGTAAGATTTTTGCAACAGATAGGTGTATGGTGAGAGGTGTCCAAAGCATGTTTTAGCATGTTTGCCCTTGTCCTTATTAGGATCAAAAGCGGTAAGGGATGATGGAGGGGAAAACAATATGATAGATGTATGGATATAGCAGATGGGTTGGACAAGAGACGATAAGATAAATGAGGTTGGCCACCATGTGTAGGGTAGGGATGATGACAAAGGATTTATGGTGGTATGTACATAAAGAACTATTGGGATAGGGATGGGGGTGATAGGATGAACGAGGCTTGCCCCCAAGCGTAGGGTGCTCTATAATAGTGGGTTACACATGATACCATGAGGGGTTTTCATCATGGTACTTATCCAAGGCACCATACAAATGGTTTTCACCATTGGATGATTTTTTCTCTTTAGTTTTTTTGTTTTTTTCTTTTTTGACTTTTTGATATTTTTGATATTTTTTCTTTTCTATTTTTTTGGGGATTTTTTTGATATTTAAATGGGATGGGATGGTATGGGTGGGTAAATGGATGTGGATGGGGATGGGGAATTAAGAATCTATTTCCAAGAGGAGGTGCTATGGTCTCATGTTGACAAGTTGATGCACACAGACCATGTCAATTGTCGTTGCATGCATGGGTGTTGGTAGATGGCTAAGTGGGTTTCTTCGAGATGTAATCAAGGTTCCATTGTAGCTTTGGTGGTAGAGGATGTGATGGGGGAGATGGAATGGAAGGTAGGTTGGATGGAGGATTCATGAATTATGCGAAAGCATGGGTTAAAGGGATGTGATGGGGGAGATAGGCAAGAAAGTGGATATAGGATGGGGGATGGAGGTATGAGGGAATATTGTGGGGTCAATGAGAATTGAGACCAACATTTGTACACACCATGTTGGATTTTGAATAGTGTGATTTTGATAAAAGATTTTAGATGCATGGGGATGTTGGATTTGTGATTTTGGAGTCAAGATGGAGGATTTGGGGATTTCCATTTTGGGTATTTAGGGACCCAAAGGGACTTAGGATTTTTGGGATTTTTTGATAGGTGCAGGAATGGGGATTGTTGGACTTTGGGGAGGTTGATTTGGATACTTCACTTGGATTTATTACTTGTTTTTACTTAGGGACCCACATTATTTTTAATTTTTCTTTTGGGTTGATGGGCCTTTGTGGCCTTTTAGATTTATGTGGATTTGGGATCATATTTGGATTTGTTTTTGCATGTTGACATGGTGTGACATGGTGATCTTTTAATTTTTGTGGTTTTTTTGCTTTATATGAGAAGGCATCCAAAGTGCTTCCAAGGTTGATGGAGTGGTACCATTGGGAATTATTATCTTTGAGTCCCATGAGGGTGGAAATAGCTTCATCATTTTTGGATAAATGAAATGATGTGTGTGTTTGTTGGTCTTGATTAGGGATTTTGGTGGATAAGGGGTTAGGGGATTTGATGAAGGGGGTAAATCATAAAACACACAACAATAAAAATTACACACAGAAAATAAAACTTTCTTTATTGATTTGGACAACTTATTACATTACAGAAGCTCGAATACAATCAGAGGAATCAACCCTCCACAGGTTGCAACATGTTATAGCTTCCTCTCACAAGACTCTGGAATCATCTGCCATCTGTAACCCCAAATCTGCTAGGGTTTCTATTTTCCTGCCTATTCTTGACTCTACACTTTCCCCCTTAACTCTACTACTGCCCAGGGTTCCCAAAAATGGTTATTAATAGCCTTTTTGGCAGCCAACAACCTAATTTCAAAATTTACATCTCCCTCCAAAAATAGGTCAACTTCTGGGAGCCATAACTTTTGATCCAGGTGTCTGATTAACGAACTGTTTTATGCGTCGAAAAGCTCATAGAGTGCTCTACCCGCTAAGAACCCACTCTACTAGTTTTAACCATTTTCGGGCCTGTACGGGGTTGTTTAGTGCCTCAAACCTGAGTTTGATTAATTTTTCAAGCATTTTTTAGGAAACGAAAACTTTAATATCTTTTAGCTCACAAATGATCTTTGCGTGATTCCTTCACCAAAGGTCTTATTTTTTAGTTACGAAGATTCCTATAAATTTTCACTTCAATCCATGCCCAAATGCAAACTTTCTTAAAATAGCAGGTTGCTATTTTTAGCAGTTTGGAAAAACTGAAAGTTCTACATCATTTTTCAAGTGATTATGGAACCAGAACCACAAATTTTGAAAAGAAATGGAAAGAATATCAACAATTTGAAACACGTCTTTGTTTTGGGTGATGCAAGATTGCCCTTACACCACTGGATGCTCCTGCATCAGGATTAATGGTTGAAAGGGCTAGGGGATTTATGTATGGAAGGATGAGGGGATTTATGGATGGAAGGATTAGTGGATTTATGGATAGGAGGTTTAGTGGATTTATGGCTGGAAGGATTAAGGGTTTATGGATGAAAGGATTAGTAGATGTGTGGATGGAAGAATAAGGACGATGAGATGGGGGAGGGATAGAAGTGAACGTTTTGGATCAGTGTGATAGAGGGGGATGGTGAAAAATATTTTGGAGGAGCGATGGGAGGCACCTATTTTTGGGTTGGGAGAAGCTCGCTTAGGATTTATGAAGGTAGTACCAAAATGTTTATATTGTTTTCCTTGAAATATGTGGCCAAGGCCTTGTGATCGTGGATGGATTTTGACATGTATGGGCTCCAAGATACCTTGTTCATTAAGGCCTAAACCTTTGCCTTGATAGTTCATGTTTTGGAGCATGCGATTTGTGATGGGATATTTATTATTTTGGAAACAAGACACAAATCCGTTATTTGACGGGGAAGGATGGGTGGTGGATATAAGTTGGTCCTCTCTTAAGAGAGAACCACCATGGATAAAAATGTTGGGACCAAGGGGATAGGATGATGGTTGTGGGATGGGGTTGATAAGAGATGGTAAAGGGTCGATAGGAGATGGTAGGTGATCATCAAAAGGATTAGATGGGGTGTTTGGATCTTGATTAGGATGAGGAGATGTTTTAGTGTACTTTGGACTATGCTCTTGACATATCTAGATTTGGTTGGATAACATGATGGGAGAGGAGTGTTTAGCTTTGATCAACATTTGGATAGACTCGTCTAGATGGGTATATGAAGGTATGATGGATGTTTCATGTTCAAGGATTTGGGATTCTATGGGTATGATAGGATATCGAATGGGTGTTAGGTGGGTAGGATTAGCATGGGTGATGGCATCATCAATGACACCCTTAGATGGATTGGGATTAGTGGGGTGACATGATGCCTCAACTTTTTTATTGCAATTTTTGTTGATGTCCTTTGCTAAGAGCCCTTGAAGGAAACCCAAAAGGGATTATTTGGATTTAGTGGGATAATTGGATTGGGATTGGTGGTTGGGTGGTTAGATCAGTGGATAATGAGATGGTAGATTTGGATAGGAGGGATAAGGGGATGAAGGATTTGGGTAAGAGGTGGAGGTGATAGGGACCTCATACAAGGGTAGATGTTGGTATGTGGGTGGAGGTTGATATATGGATGGGGGATAGAATAGGTTTCCCTTGTTAAGGGTCCTATAAAAATGACCATAAGATATGCAATTAAGCATGGAGGGGTAGCTTGTGCTAGCCAATTCATGGTCAATAGGTGCTTACATGTTCATAGATGGGTGAGCGAAGTTTATAGCAAGCTTGCTTGTGATGATGACATCAAGGTTATCTATTTCATATTCCTCTTGATCAACAAGACTATCATCATAATTGGATTCAGAGGTATTTCTGGGATGGTTGTGGCAAGGAGATTCATCAAAATGAAATGGATTCATGATTTTTGATTTAGGTATTTCAATGAGTTGGATGATGTGGTTTTGAATTTGAAGACTTCGATTTTCTAAGGTTTAGGACTTAAGATTTGATTTGATATCAAAATGACCTTAGACTTTGGATTTGAGGGGATTGATTGATTGGTTTGATTGATTTTGGATTAATCAATGCTAAAGATGCATGGCACTTGATGTTGGATGGATTTGAGTAATCAAGGCCAAGGACACATGGAATTTGATGATTGGATTGATTGGGTTGATTTGGATTTATTAGGGTTTGGTTAGGCCAAGGGCCCTTTGTTGTTTAATTTAATGGATGAGGGTCAATTACCTTGATTTTATAGAAATACCCCAATATGTCACACTTGTGCCCAAGTATTACTAAAGCACTTGTTTATGGAGGTACTCAGATATTCCTACTAGTGCCTAAGAATGAACTAAGGTTCTTGTCTACACAGAGGTGCCTTTTTATCCTTCTAGGCACCTATTCATGGATAGAGGCACTTGCCTATGAAAATAGGCCTCGAGCTTGATTTTAGGGATTGAATTTGATGGTTTTTTTAAGGATTTGCTTTGGATGATGAGGGAATAGGTCTAGGACTCTTGGATGATTATTTTGGATGATAATAATGATGGATAATCGATGGATTATGATTAGGGTTGGGATGATTTGATATTGGCTTTGGAGAGGGGTGAAAGGGTTAAATCCTTAACCTATTTTGATTATCAATGGATGATTGTTGATTAAGATTGGGGATTTGATGTTAATGTTGATTGAGATGGATGGATTATGGCTTAGGGATTTTGGATGAAGGTTTGATTGGGTGGGATTAGAATTTGGATGAAATGGGACTAGGATTAATGGGATTAGATTAGGATGATGGGTTTGATTAGGATTAGGATAGATGATGAAATTGGATTAGGGTTTAGATGGATTAGGGATTGGATTAAGTGGATGGATAATGGATAAAATTATAGGATTAGGGATAGAGGTTGATTAGAGATGGGTTAGATTAAGGATTATGCTCGAACCTTAGATTAAATGATTGATTGGGATAATGCTTCAATGCCTTAAGCAAGGTTGAGGGATGACATGGATGGTTAGTGGATAATTAGGATGATTGGGATGAGGTGGATTGGGTGATTAGGATGGCTTCATGGATACTTGATCTTAGGGAGATTTTCAAACAATAAATTTCACACAACATGCACAAGTTTATAAAAGATTTTAATTTTGGATTTGTGGATTGCACAAGTTTTGAGAAATGAAAACACACCAAGCACATGAATAAGATATATTATTCAAGTGGGTGTGTATAGACATATAAGCCCACCTTGTTACATTTGTTTAGGCATAACATGCAAGTCCCATGATGAGGAAACTAACCACTTTTGATCACCCAAGATTGTTGAAAGATGCAAGAGGCAAGCATACACATCATGCACATCCCTTTTTAGGGGGAATAAGAACTTGTGTGTGGTAACTTTCCAGGCCTAATTGGTATCTGGTACATTACAAGCATTTACGACCGAAAGGTCTTAAGCTAGGATGAACATGGCTTCTAGGGGTGTCCTCGATATATGTAAGGTATGTGAGGCTAATGTCCATGTGACGAGGGGTATGTCTAATGGTGTGGTTTGAGAGGGTAACCCACTCTCCTCCTTCACTTTTTAAGGTATAAAGTTCTTGCAAGCTAAGCCAAAAGAGACAAGTGTCCCCAATGGGAGAGTCTTTCAATTCTCTTCCAAATTTGTATACCCCACTAGAACATGTGGATTTGGGTCATCCCCTAAGGTGATCAAATATTAGGTAGGCCTGCTAATAGGAAAGAGACCTAGGGGCTTTTGATCTCTAAGATCACCTTTCAACGTGAAGGGGGAGCATACACACACTAGGTTCTTGGGATTGACAATGATAAAAAGATTGATCAAGACAAAGATTTTGATCCCCAAGGTCACCTAAAGGTGCAAGGAGAGAGCATACAATTATGACTTGATCACAAAAAAAACATACAAGATTTATTTCCCCTTTGAAAATGAAATGTGCCTAATGATTAGTGATAAATGATAGGTCCTTCAACAAGTGTGCTACAAAACACAAGTTAGTAGTTTGATATGTTGTCTTGGACAAATGATTCCTACACAAAATGATGTTAGGGGACAAGGCACGCCAATAAAATACAAATCCCAAGAAAAAGTGATAAGTGATCATGCAAACACACAGACACTTAAACTTTCTAGAACACTTATATGTAGAAATGGATGTTTACCCTTCATAGGAACTTGATTTTTACATAGACGCTTGTCTACATAAATGTTCATTTATTCCACAAAGGTGCTCATCCATGTACAGAGGCACTTAAGTACAAATATAGGACTGAAAATGTAAGTTTTTGACAAAAATATAACAAAAAGGGGGGTTTAGGCATGCATTGATGAAATTTTGACATTATAAACCCCTATAAAAGTCATCCGCTATCAAGAAACTAAGATAGATTTTCCAAATTAGCTAAAAATGATGTTTTTGATACCTTGTTACAAAGGCACTTATTAAGGTCACATAGATGCTTGAATTTTACAGAAATGCTCATCTGTGATCAGAGCTAGAAAAATGATGTTTTGGGCTACAAAAATTATGGTTCGGCTACAAAAAAGAGGGTTAGGATGATATATAATTAATTAGCATGCTAAAACCCTACAAAACAATCATATTTCAGCCCCAAAGTGGTTATAAAAGCACGAAAATAAATTTTGAATTTATTATGAAACGAGCTCCCAGGCCTACTACAAAGGCACTTGGTTATGCTACAGAGGTGCTTGAGTATGCTACACTAGCACGTAAGTAGGTGCAGAGATTCTTGTCTATGAAGTCCTATTGAGATTCCTATTTTCAAGCCAAGTATTTGCAAAATCTTGCCAAATCCATCAAATTTTACTAAGGGGTTCTTGTGTTTTTACCTTGTGCATGTTGTTGAAACCCTGATTTGGCTAAGTCTGAAATTTGACGGATCCTCCAAATTCTAGAATCTACAGTTTAACTCCTATGGATTGAAACCTATCTCAAACATCCTGATAGTATATTTTAAAATAACTTAAAATATAAGAAAGGTAAATACAAACTTATACTTAAATGTTATTTTAAAATATATTGTCTTGTCGGGATTTCGGGACCTAAGTCAATTTTGGGACTTAAGTCAATTTCAGGACCTGGGGGCATTTTGGGACTCCAAGGCTCGATGGGACTTTTGGTCCTAGTCCAAAATCTTCTCAGGCCCCCTGAATTTTCAAGGTGAATTTGGAGGTGCAAATATTTGATTTTTTAAGTAATTTTTTGAGGAAAGGCCTAAGTTTTTCATGGAGTTTCAGGTCAAAATTTTAGTTTTAACTTTTGGCACTTTTGGTCCTGTCAGGATTTTGGGACCTGACTAGACTTTTGGACTTTTTCCAAAAGGGTCCAAAAGTCCTAAGTCATGCCACCGACCCGACACCCGCCGAAGGCCCAAGAACATCCAGAAATGCACCAACAACTTCCAGGATCACCATTAATGTGAAATGGGTAGTTGAAATTTATGTTTTTATTGTAGTTGGTGGGGTTGTTGGGGGTTTTTCTGCCCATTTTATCCTCAAATCCGAGTTGTGAAGGCTATAAAGACAAGATTGAAACTCTTTTCAAAGGTTGGTCTTTTTGGTAGTTTTTCAGACAACAAAAATGCAGAGCTCTCTATGGTTTCAAAGAACAAAAAGTTTTAGTTCTCCAGTAGGGAAGATAATAAGGTTATGAAAATATTCAAATTGGTTTCAAGAATCAGTGTATGAACTTCTCCTTTTTCTCATGTAATTTTTCAAGGAAATCCTAAGTTTCAACTAGGGTTTCCTCTTACCACACTTTGTGGTATGATTGTAACCATTGATCAGATGAATATGACATATTCTGAAAACATTACATGTTGTGTGATGATCGCTTCCATGGTTGTAAATGAATGATTGCATTTTGATAAAGGATTACTAAGTATATTCCTCACTGGTTATTATTTTTCTGCATCTGGGTATCCAGAAAGTGCTTGTTTCATTTCTGTATTATCTTGTCCTCTGCTGAACTATGGACTTTATAGCCCATCCTAATAGGCACCAATCTAAAATGTCTGATCATCCACACCTCGTTTAAAAAAGTAAAACAAATTTACCAAGTGTGAAGTAAATAGTTACTACTGTATGCATTGTTGTGGTTTTGTGTTGTGACCAAGAAATATTATTAGTGAATCTTCAAAGCGCCAATTTTAGCAAACTGAACATGCATACCAACACCTTCCATTATTGTAAGAAGTGCTTTTCATCAGCTTAAACAGAGGTTTTAGTGCAGCAAGCTTGTCTTAATCTAGTGACTATATTTAGGGATTAAAACAACAGTTGGGTATAGTTGTAGTGATATGACCTTGAAAACATCTTCCATTGTTGTTAATCCTTGTTAAGGGATACCTCTAGGAACACCCTCCTTGGCTTAGCTAAGCCAAAAGCGAAGGGGAGATTACCCATTCCCAACCATCAGCCCTTAATCATCCTTATCCTTTTGATGTGCCTCTTTTATATCTCCTTGATGACATCCCCGGCCTCAAAGATTGAAGAATGTTCTAGGGATTAGGATAACCTATCTTGGGACCCAACAAGTCCAGCCCAAAAAAAGGCTACAAAGGTGCCCGAACAGGCCTATAGGTGTTTGTTTGCTACAAAAATGCTCGTCTACAAGCTACAAGAGGCTTAAAAACATTGAGAGGAGGTTAGATAAGGGACATGGGGTCCCATTGGGCATACCAAAATGTATTATATAAGAAAATGAACATAAAGAAACAAACTAAACTATCTTAGCCTATTTCATTCATAATCTAATGCAACCTACAATAGAGATAAATTAATACATACACAAAATGAAGCCAACTAATTAACCACAAATGCAAACCTTGATTGTTTTGGATTTTCTATTTGATTTTGGATGTGTGATTGCTCTTGAAACTAGTAGCATAACATTACATAACTTGGAGACCCTCAAAATGGCTTGGATTGATGCCAATTTATAGAATTTAGATCAAAGATTGGAGGGCCAAGATTCATTTGGAAGATCAATGGCTCACATTGGTTGAGAGGATTGGGTTGATGAGAAGCCACCAAGTGGCATGATTTGATTGGAGGACAAATAGAGTCCTTGGATTGAGGAGAGATCAATGGTGTAGATTGGTCTTGGAAGAAGGGGATGGATGATATTGGAGACAGACAAAAGGTCCCTTTTATAGGGATACATGCAAGGTACTTGCCCATACCCTTGTAAGAGGACCCATGTGATTTGTACAAGGACCCGTGCCTTTGTACATTTTGAGGAATGTGAGGGGTTTGAATGGGTTAAACATGGATTTGGGATGTGCAAGTTGATTAATTAGTTTTTTAACCAACTTAATCAAAAGTGAATAAAATAGGAATTAAATAAATATCAAAATATTTATTTAATTTTTAGATGAGGAAAGAGGGACTTAGGTAAATAAATGTTTAGATTTTTTACCTATGTGGACTATAGAAGAATGATGATAAATGTTTAATTAATTATTTATGCTAGGAAGATGCATAGATGAATAGTGCATGAATAGTGATTATATAATAAAATATAATTTAATCAATGTCAGAAGGGGAATTGGATTCTCAATCAAATAAATAAGAATTTATTCAATTACTTATAGAGGAAATGGTTAAGTGATGTCCTAATTACATATAAGTAGTGCTGAGATGATGAGTGGAAAATTTTAGGTGTCTACATAAACTATGAAATGACACCTTATAGAAGATGGCAAAGAGGACTATACTTCACAATCCTACACATAAGCTAGGCTCTATACATACATATTGTAAGTAGATGATATAGAAGAATAACCAACTAAGCATAACTTAATAATCCATCAAAAAACTCACACACTTCCAATGTAGCTTTGATAGGATTTCTTACAAAAAGTTTTCAAAGGGTTTTATAGCCTTCTCATTGACAAACTAATCAAAGATAACATTCAAATAAGGAAATGTGATTAAGAGGATTAAAATAACCATCGAAAGCATACAAAGTGTTCATGGAGACATTCAAATGGTTAAGGATTGCATGATATATTCATTCATCAATGGGGTACAATGGTAATGAACCAAATGAATAATGAAAAATAGACTCATACATTCAATATGCTTAGCTTATAACAAGATACAAGACAAACATTTGCAACCTCTCTATTCTACAACCATGCCAACAACCAACAATTTTCCCTCTTCAAACAACAAATATATAGAATTTGGTTATCAAATCTTGAGAGAATTCAAATTCATGTCAAAATCATCTTCAAGTCACTCAGCACACACAACACTCTATTATAATATTGACACCTAGAGGAGAGGAGATTCACTTGGGATTGCACAAGATCTACCTTGTGAAGACATATAGACCACACCCTCATAGCTCTGAAGGAACAAGGACAACCAACAACATATATAAGGGAACTAGGAAACAATGTGAGAAACCACCTTGGGATCACCACCTATTAGATCAACATTAAACTCATCACCAAGTAAAGGAAGAGCATTTGAAATAAGATACTACCACCCACATGCATAGGGATCAATACAAAATGTTTGAAATATGCCCTGCTATAGTAGATCTATATAATGGCCTTTAGAAACAATACCAATATCAAGAAGACTTCAACGACATATGAGGCCAACCATAAAGTCCATATTAAAAATGTAGCTTGAGAAATGTGGGATAGGATTGGATAGGTGATCTGAATAGTGTTTAGTGGGTAGGTAAACTTTTGGATAATCATTCAAATATATATCATCCACGCGGAAGTTGTTGAACACATCCGGAGACTGAGAGGGAGGGTGAATTAGTCTATACAAAAATTAGCTACTTCATTTTAGATTAAAATCAAAATACTTGAAGTGAAAGTAAAGCATGCATCAAATCAAATAACACAATGACACTAGGATTTTTAAGTGGAAAACCCAAAATGGGAAAAACCACAGTGAGTATTAGCTCACAATATATAATTCTAACTGTTATAAAGATTTACAACTTTGTTTTAGGGCTACAACCCAAGGAAGCTACTACTCCCTGAATACAGTTTTAGGGTCACTCCCAAGGAAGCTACAACTCCCTGCAAACTCACTATCTGATGTAAAGATTACAGAGATAACAATTGCATGAACTGTTGTATGAAGACATCTGACTTGTGTTGATATTGTAGTCCTCTTTTCTTGCTCAACTTATGTCATCAAACTAACTTCACACAATTCATCCTTTTCACACCAATCTATCACACACCACCCTTCACAAATGACTTAGATCTCCTATAAATACCCTCCACAACACTTCAAAACATTGATTAGGTCGGCATCATAAACACCTTTAGATGAAACATGTAATTCTTCAAGGGTCAGCTTCAGCATATACAATATGTTAAGGAAACAAGTTATGGACCACAAAATCTCATGATTGCATTCAAAGAACATCACTACACACTTTTCAATGTTAAATCAATTGATTAGGATCCACCGCACATAATAGAGACCAGATTGTCTATACAAATACTATTGATTGTTCATCTTCATACCACCGGGAAGAAGCTAAAAACACCATGCGGACAAGAGTTTTAACAATGTATCTTCTTGAAACAATTCATACACCATTTTACTGAAGTATCTAGTCTTCAACACTTCATGCAATCAGCCACTGATAGAAAATTGAAGAATTGTTCCTTTAAACTAGACCGAATACACTCTTTTGTCTTACAATACTGCAAAAATGTTTTTGCAGAGGTCCAAAATACTTAATACTTGGATATAACATGTAAAATACCTAAATATACCTTCAGTCCAAACCACAAAACTTTATCTATAACTACGAATAAATGTGGAGCAAAATACTAAGTTCTCTTTTATGACTGTTTAAGCACTGAAGCTCTATTTTTAGACTACTAAACCAAGGATATTCTTCTGCAAGTCTAAATGATGTGAAATTTGAAACATATATGCTCAATACCATTATCTTCCTATCCTCAATTCCACAAGGTTATATCTTTAATAGCGGTAAAGTGC
Source organism: Cunninghamia lanceolata (assembly GCA_027924645.1). NCBI lineage: Eukaryota > Viridiplantae > Streptophyta > Pinopsida > Cupressales > Cupressaceae > Cunninghamia > Cunninghamia lanceolata. Next base: position 6,800,937 of record BSBN01000677.1, on the reverse strand, counting down.
AGAGTAGAATTTGGATCCGGAGTGATCACAAACTCTTATGAAAATACACTAAGTATTAATTCTGAAGTATACCGGACCATGTCCCAATGACTTGAAAATGCAGGAGAGAGAGCATATGCAACATCTATACAATACTTATGTCTAATTCTTCTATAACATATGTACAATCCTTGTGTCAAAGGGCAAGTCCATATAATATGCATCATAAACATAGTACTTCTTCATGTGCATGATATCAATGATGACTAATGTAGACAATCTTCAATACAATCTTCAACCACTGTTGACATCAATGACAATCAAATGCCAACTATCTCCCCCTTTATCATTGATGGCAACACATGCCAAAACTTCTCCCCCTTTGACATCAAGGGCAAAGGGTGCACAATATACTCTGATAAAAACTTCTTCCCCTAACTCAAAATTGATCTTATCATTTATATTTACATGCTCCCCCTAAGAGGTATCTTATATTATCCCAGAATTGGATTTATGTATTCAAAATTGTTATCTTCTATTCTTCCGCATATGTACATTATATCAAGATATAATAAAAATGAGCCTTACTTTCCAATAGGAAGAATGTTTTGGTATATGGACTTCAGTTGCAGTAGTACAGAGTCCCAATGCTTCTTGGCAGAAGTAAGTATTTGTGTCTACCCAATTATCTGCAGAAATAACACTTCTACAGAGGATGGTGCAACTGCCATCTGGAATACCTTATCAGCTTCTGTCAACATTCTTGTTAGCACAGCCATGTTGCAAGTATGGGTCTAACCAATGTTGTCATTGATGTCAACATACTCATGTTGCATTAATGAGAAGGATTGGATGAGCTGTGTGCTGAGGATATTGAGAAAATTAGTCTTAATCAAGAATAGTGAAGAACAGTGATGACAACAAGGTAAAAGTCCAAGATAGGTTGAGGATCAGAGGATGCGGTTTAAGGGGTTTGTAGATATAAGTCTTGAGATGCTCCAGTCAAGTTTTCAGAGGTCCACATGAAGATCTGAAGAAGTTATGGTCACTCAAGTAGAACCGGTTCCGGCAGGTGTTCAGAGGTGACAGAGTGACACAAATAGGTCCAGTGAGATCCAGAAATGCATTATCCCATTTTGTGGATTTGAGGAAGTGTTGAGAATGTCCTTGTAAAGTGTCAAGTCGATTGGTTCGTGGTTTGAAGGTCTGGAAGAACCTATTCCTTTGTGACAGTGAGGACAGACTGTGTTCTTGAGGTTCCGGATGAAGGAGAGAAGGATTCTAGTAAGCAGATGAAGTGCGGATGTTCTTGGTGATTCAGGAAAGCTTGTGGTGATCTATGGATCATTTCCAGTTCATGTTGGTGGTCCGCATTGAAGTTAAAGTTTGTATTTGAAGAATTACCACCGGATGTTGGTGTTCTTCCTGAGACTGGCCGACCAGAAGTATTACACGTCTTGTGGATGTTCTTGTAGGTGTTTTCTGACTTAGATGATTGTTCCTAAGTCGATGTCGTGTATAAATAAGGGATTGTGAATTCATTTCAAAGTGTGTCTTGTGGAGATGAGAGTGTGGTAGCGAAGAGCAGAGCGAAAGGCAGAGCAGAAGTATTGAGCTTAATGGAACTGATTCAAGCATGGTGAAGATGCTATTCTCCAGTTCATGTATGTGATACTTATTTCTTTGTAGACAGTGTGTCTCTTGTAGGTAGTGTGCTCGGGCAGTGAGCCCTAATTGGCATGTGCCATTGTGTTCTTTCTATTCTTCTAACAGAGAATACTTTCTTGGGTCAATCACCCCGTGGTTTTTCCCTTAACCAGGTTTTCCATGTTAAAATCTTGGTGTCTTATGTGTTGATGAGTTTCTGCTTTTAATTTGAATGCATTATGTTTCATGTTTAATATACTGCTAATCACCAAGAAGATTTAAGTGTGTAAATTAGAGAAATTTTTGCACAACTGATTCACCCCCCCTCTCAGTTGTGTGCCCTAAGTCTAACAATTGGTATCAAAGCCAAGTTCCTCTTGTTGGTTTTTTCCCAGACTGGATGCTTATTCCCAGATTTCCCTACAAGGTAGCCATCAGTGATCAACAGGATCTCTGGGCCAGGGGCCAACAGTGTAGGAGATAGACTCTATATTTTATCTCCTCTTCTTCTTCAGGCTCTGCAAAACCTAGGGGGGTATTCCCTACTCAACATCCATGAGGATATGCATACAAAGGCTGGGATGCTGACAGAAAGCAGATAAGTCCTCCTGTAAGTAGACCAAAACTGAAAGATAAGAGCAAAGGGGCTAGCTTTGGGCCTATTTGCAGTTGTAGACAGAGGACTGAGGATCCTAAAACTAATTCTAATGTCCTAATGTTTGTTTTAGATTTTGATTTGGAGTTTAAGTTTGGATGCAAAGCTGGACATGGTTGTAACACAAAAACAAAGCAAGATTGGTGCCTATCCAGGGCCTGGAGTCAGTAGACATACACCTGTGAATGATCAGCATGAACAGCTAAAACTGGATTTCAGGGGGATATATGTGATACCTGCCTTACAGATATCTCCCAATACAGAGTGTTAAGTTATCTCTACTTATGGCATCCCTACTGCAGTATACCCTCCCCAATGTTCAACCTGAAAACAGTTTAATCTACCCCTTGAGCAGAAGTTAAAAGATCAGACATTCAACATAGGAATTCTATGCTCTAGGATCTAAACATTACCCAAATATCCAGATTCAGAAGAAGAATACATGCAATACTGGAGACAGAATTAACACAACACATGCTAAGATAGCATTTCTCATATAAGATTAATCATGAAATCAGTGGGTTCATGCCAAAAACATACAACAAGAGATACATAAACTCACAGGTTAAGCTGTACAGAGCAACCAGATCAGCTTGTTTTGAATTACAGAGCCAAAAATCTTCAACTTTCAACAACCACAAATGAGTAACACTTCCTGCTTATAATAGCCAGGTAGTGTACCACAGCAATTAATTACATGGTTGACCAAAAATCCCGCCAGATACACAATATCAGAAAAATGGCGCTCAACGCACTACCAGATTGGCGCCCAAACATGAATGCAGCAGGTAGGGGAGGAGACAGGAAGAAACCTCGAGCCCTGCGCCACTGTCCGTCGATGTACACCTTCAATCGGGTACCAGATCCGCCCATACCTCTGCAACCTTCGCCATTAATGGCGCACCAACCCGCGGCCTTGGGAAAATGTCAATTCTGCATCGCAACCATTTCCCGCCAAGATTCATCATCATGATATTTGAAAATATGCAGGATATCAATTATCCCACATGCACCCCGCGGTGACCTTTTCAACACTTTATATACTAGGCCACGAGCATATATAATGTCGGTGCTTTTGCTCCTGACGACACTAGTATAAGACTTCATCATCATCCTCCAACAGCATGATATCCTGTCGCTTGAAATATCACCCTGACGTCAGCATCATATCGCAATATAACCTGCATGATAATCGCCTTCATCTGCACAACCTGATCCATCGGAGGAAGATCCTCCTGCCTAGCTGATGAACATCCTGATGATGTCATCATCATATCCTGCTGACGTCATCATCATATCTGCCCACTGCGCACCTCCTCATATCCGAATGACGTCATCATCATGTTTGCAAATATCAGGGGATCTTCACAAGATGATCAGTCTTAGAAATATGACCCCCCTGGACCTTGATGACGTCATCATCATATCGACATCAGGATGATATTCGGAAGATAACCGGATATTTGGAAATATCATCCTGATGCACAAATATCATGCTGCACTGTAGCTCCACTATAAGATCGGGGTGATAGATGAATATGATGATGCTTGAAAAGATCACCCCCCACTAGATAATGCACGAAGCCGGCAGGCGGATATCTCCTTGACATCAGCATCATCATGACGCTGGAACAAACATACATCCGGGTGATATTCAAAAATGAAAATATCACCCCCTCCTTCGGAAATATCATGATGCAGATAGGCAGAGAAAAAGATATCACCCCGACATAAGAATGACGTCAGCATCATCAGGATGATAAAACAACGAACATGAAGTGATACAACAACATCAGGATGATATTGACTAAGATCATCCTGACGTGCAAAATATGATGACCCCAGTGAATATCGGGTCATACTTAGAACTCTTCAACAACATCATCAGGATGATCATAACCAAGATCACCCGATGATAAAAATATCACCCCGGCGAAATATCATGCAGGCAGAAAATATGATGACCCTCGCAAGCAACACGGCGATAACTGGAAATATGATGATGATGATGACAACCCTTAGGAAAAAACAAGTCAGGTCGAACAACTCAGAGAATAATCCCTTCAGAAGATCGGGGTGACATCATCATCATAAAAGGGCAAGGTGATAATTGGAAAATCACCGGATACTTGAAAAATCACCCCCGCAAGCAAATCAGGGCACACTGTAGCTCATCAACAGGATCAGGATGATATCCAAACATCACCCGATATTGAAATATGATGATCCTGATGAAAAACAAGTCGACAGAAAACATGATGATGCTGACCACCATCGAAGACAAGATGATGATGATGATCTCCTCCTCAAAGAAAATATGATGCTGCAGCTGAACAATGCTGAGGAGGTCCAACACTTAGAACATTTTTTGGATACTTAGGGAAAGTGCCTGCATGAAAATTGCTCAAAAACTGTCAATCAATTCAGGCACTAACACTGGCTCTGTCTGGGGACGTGCAGGTGCAAGACTGCAGCGAGAACCCCTGATCTCTGGGATGCAGACCAGTCCCTTATCCATTGGGCACAGAGTCAAATACTGCACCGACCTGCATCACCAAACACACTTGATGGCCTAAGGCCACCAAGAAAAGAAAAACATGTATCTCCCTTTGTCAAATATCTTGTTTTCATCTGCATGCACTGGGTCAAGCTTGGAGATACTACAAAGATCCACCCACAAACAAATCTTGTCATCTGCATATTCAACCCTCTGATTTGGCTTGTCATTATCACCCCTGTGCAGATAACCTTCAACATCATGTGACATGTGGGTGCAGAATATATCAGGCAATGCATACTCAAATGGTATAGAACACAGGTTATCATCTGTATCATCATCATGCATTGCAACATGATCTCCTAGCTGGACTGCAAATAGGAAACACTCAGAGTCCACCACACAACTAGGAAGATCAGGGCTCATTGTATTATATGCTGGCACATCAAAAGAAAAGCTTTCAAAATCACAATTGTGCACATCATGTACACAACAATCAGCAGCACCAGGCTGGAAAAGATCAGGCTCTGGCATCTCTTTCAAATCAGGCACATTTTCACAGTCACTTACCTGATGCATGTTGTTTCCTCTTTCATCAGGATGAGAAACAGAATCCAAGCCAAAAATAGTGTCTAGATCTTCACCATACTCAGACAGATCCTCATCACCATATGTGTCATAAATGGGTGACCCAGGTGCATCAGTTTCATCATAGTATGCCATTTGTTCATGGGCAGCAGAGCACACCTCTTCATCACCAATGGATTCACTCTGTGGAGGAGTATCAGCCTGTGTGTCATAAGCAAAACAGCCATCAAATGAAAAACAATCATGCTCTGAACCAGCACTTATTTCAATTTCTGACTGCTCTTCATGATCTCCATGTGTTTGAAAGGTAGGCAATGGGTCACACATAGGACTGCTTCTCTGTTCGCTTATATCTTCTCTGTCTTGAGTACAATACTCACAATTGTCTCCACAGGTCCATTCCAAAAATTGCTCATTGCTGTCCACAACCTCGTTATTGTTTTCATGGTCAGCTGCCTCATCATTGCAATGGGAATCCTCATTAGTCCTTCCACTGGCATCCTCAACTGGTGAACAATCCAGTTGAGCAGTATTGTTAGCATTATGTTCAAACACAGCAGTCTCAACCTCTATGCTTTTATTTTCATTTTTATCTACACATGATGCCATAATCATTTGGTCATTTACAGCTTCATAACCATTTCTCACACCAAGGCCTGGGGACAGGGGTTTCAGCAGGTACACATTTCTGATTTTTTCTATCTTTTCTATGAACCTGTATGCCATCTGCATACTTGTCACCTTGAAATCCCTCAGTATTGCACTAAAGCCCTCCTCAAAAGCTTCAAAGAATATGCCAACACAGGCTGAAATATCAGGTCTGAAGACTTCTGGGATCTGTGAAAGGGCTATTGCAAACCTATGACTGAAATCAACACATGGCTCTTCATCTTGTTTTCTGATTCTCATCAATTCTGCAACAGGATCAGCCGGTTCTTTTGCAAATTCTTCCTTGAAACAGTCAGCAAGCTCATCCCAACAGGCAAAGGATTTCTTTGGAAAGCTCAAATACCAGTCTTTTGCTTTTGCATCAAAGGACCTAACAAAAAACCTCATCCACATATCCTCATCTCTGAATGAATATTTTCCCATAAAACTGTGAAAAGTTTGGATATGTGCATTCCTATCACATATATTGTGACCACTAAATCTAGGCATCTGACAGTATATCCTAGCAGGCATAGTTTCTACTTTATAATCCACCCATGACAAATCCAGTTGGTCATACAAAGGATCAAAAGGGCTGACAGGAGGTTTAGCTTTCTGACTGGCAGACACAACAGGGTTACTACTTTTTAACTGGGCCTGCTCAGCCTCTAAGAATATCAACCTATTTCTTATCTCTTCTATTCCTTTATCATTCCCTTCCTGACTGAGTATGGGATAATACATACTTGGATTCATAAAAATCTTACTCTTAGACATCCTCTGTCTGTCTAAGACCAAAGGCTTCCCCTGGCATCTAACTTATGCAGCAAAACAGCAAATATAAAGGGGAAGGAACAAGGTACCTTTTCTCATACAGATGCAGAAAAATGAACAACACATTTTTGTCACATCACATACATCCATCTTTCATGTGCATTCAGATCTTTTTTGCAGAGTCGCCAATTCTCCAGAGAGGACAAAATTTACAGCAGCTGAAAGCTATTTTTTCCAGGTTCATTCCACCAGCAGAGCATCATTTTTCACATGAAAGACTCCCCAGCGGAGTCGCCAATTTCTGTTGGTTTTTTCCCAGACTGGATGCTTATTCCCAGATTTCCCTACAAGGTAGCCATCAGTGATCAACAGGATCTCTGGGCCAGGGGCCAACAGTGTAGGAGATAGACTCTATATTTTATCTCCTCTTCTTCTTCAGGCTCTGCAAAACCTAGGGGGGTATTCCCTACTCAACATCCATGAGGATATGCATACAAAGGCTGGGATGCTGACAGAAAGCAGATAAGTCCTCCTGTAAGTAGACCAAAACTGAAAGATAAGAGCAAAGGGGCTAGCTTTGGGCCTATTTGCAGTTGTAGACAGAGGACTGAGGATCCTAAAACTAATTCTAATGTCCTAATGTTTGTTTTAGATTTTGATTTGGAGTTTAAGTTTGGATGCAAAGCTGGACATGGTTGTAACACAAAAACAAAGCAAGATTGGTGCCTATCCAGGGCCTAGAGTCAGTAGACATACACCTGTGAATGATCAGCATGAACAGCTAAAACTGGATTTCAGGGGGATATATGTGATACCTGCCTTACAGATATCTCCCAATACAGAGTGTTAAGTTATCTCTACTTATGGCATCCCTACTGCAGTATACCCTCCCCAATGTTCAACCTGAAAACAGTTTAATCTACCCCTTGAGCAGAAGTTAAAAGATCAGACATTCAACATAGGAATTCTATGCTCTAGGATCTAAACATTACCCAAATATCCAGATTCAGAAGAAGAATACATGCAATACTGGAGACAGAATTAACACAACACATGCTAAGATAGCATTTCTCATATAAGATTAATCATGAAATCAGTGGGTTCATGCCAAAAACATACAACAAGAGATACATAAACTCACAGGTTAAGCTGTACAGAGCAACCAGATCAGCTTGTTTTGAATTACAGAGCCAAAAATCTTCAACTTTCAACAACCACAAATGAGTAACACTTCCTGCTTATAACAGCCAGGTAGTGTACCACAGCAATTAATTACATGGTTGACCAAAAATCCTGCCAGATACACAGTATCAGAAAAATGGCGCTCAACGCACTACCAGATTGGCGCCCAAACATGAATGCAGCAGGTAGGGGAGGAGACAGGAAGAAACCTCGAGCCCTGCGCCACTGTCCGTCGATGTACACCTTCAATCGGGTACCAGATCCGCCCATACCTCTGCAACCTTCGCCATTAATGGCGCACCAACCCGCGGCCTTGGGAAAACGTCAATTCTGCATCGCAACCATTTCCCGCCAAGATTCATCATCATGATATTTGAAAATATGCAGGATATCAATTATCCCACATGCACCCCGCGGTGACCTTTTCAACACTTTATATACTAGGCCACGAGCATATATAATGTCGGTGCTTTTGCTCCTGACGACACTAGTATAAGACTTCATCATCATCCTCCAACAGCATGATATCCTGTCGCTTGAAATATCACCCTGACGTCAGCATCATATCGCAATATAACCTGCATGATAATCGCCTTCATCCGCACAACCTGATCCATCGGAGGAAGATCCTCCTGCCTAGCTGATGAACATCCTGATGATGTCATCATCATATCCTGCTGACGTCATCATCATATCTGCCCACTGCGCACCTCCTCATATCCGGATGACATCATCATCATGTTTGCAAATATCGGGGGATCTTCACAAGATGATCAGTGTTAGAAATATGACCCCCCCGGACCTTGATGACGTCATCATCATATCGACATCAGGATGATATTCAGAAGATAACTGGATATTTGGAAATATCATCCTGATGCACAAATATCATGCTGCACTGTAGCTCCACTATAAGATCGGGGTGATAGATGAATATGATGATGCTTGAAAAGATCACCCCCCACTAGATAATGCACGAAGCCGGCAGGCGGATATCTCCTTGACATCAGCATCATCATGACGCTGGAACAAACATACATCTGGGTGATATTCAAAAATGAAAATATCACCCCCTCCTTCGGAAATATCATGATGCAGATAGGCAGAGAAAAAGATATCACCCCGACATAAGAATGACGTCAGCATCATCAGGATGATAAAATAACGAACATGAAGTGATACAACAACATCAGGATGATATTGACTAAGATCATCCTGACGTGCAAAATATGATGACCCCAGTGAATATCGGGTCATACTTAGAACTCTTCAACAACATCATCAGGATGATCATAACCAAGATCACCCGATGATAAAAATATCACCCCGGCGAAATATCATGCAGGCAGAAAATATGATGACCCTCGCAAGCAACACGGCGATAACTGGAAATATGATGATGATGATGACAACCCTTAGGAAAAAACAAGTCAGGTCGAACAACTCAGAGAATAATCCCTTCAGAAGATCGGGGTGACATCATCATCATAAAAGGGCAAGGTGATAATTGAAAAATCACCGGATACTTGAAAAATCACCCCCGCAAGCAAATCAGGGCACACTGTAGCTCATCAGCAAGATCAGGATGATATCCAAACATCACCCGATATTGAAATATGATGATCCTGATGAAAAACAAGTCAACAGAAAACATGATGATGCTGACCACCATCGAAGACAAGATGATGATGATGATCTCCTCCTCAAAGAAAATATGATGCTGTAGCTGAACAATGCTGAGGAGGTCCAACACTTAGAACATTTTTTGGATACTTAGGGAAAGTGCCTGCATGAAAATTGCTCAAAAACTGTCAGTCAATTCAAACACTAACACCTCTAAAAAGAGCTTAACCACTTGAGGAGATCCAGGATGTCATCTTACAAGAAGGATAGTCTGAAGTTTGATGGAACCAACTTTGCTCTTTGGAAAGGTCGCATGAAATGTCACTTGCAGTGTATGGGAATGGCGTACTGGTCCATGGTTACAAAAGTGTATGTACCTCCACAGGGTGGTCTGACAACCCTAAATGAAATCACAGATGCTGAAAACAATCTGCGGACCAAAGAGGCTCTTCTAAGTGAATTATTTGACTCAGAGCTCTCAAATGTTATTGACCTACCAACTACCTTTGACATTTGGAATAAACTGGAACTTTTGCATGAAGGAGACCAATATGTTACATGTGCAAGGTTACAGAGTCTAAAAGGGAAATTTGAAAAACTAAAGATGAGAGATGATGAAAATATTACCACTTTTATGCCAAGAGTGAATGAGCTGGTTTGTGGAATTAGAAATGCTAGTGGAGTCTTGGATGAAAATGAGATTGTTGGTAAAATTCTCAGATCCCTCCCTGCTTCTTACAAAATCAAGGCTGCTGCCATTGAAGAATTCAGAGCCCATACAACTGTCACAAGAGATCAATTGGCTGGGAAATTGGCTACATTTGAAATGACAGATTTTGGAGACGACCCCCCCAAGACTGAATTTGCATTCAAAGCCAGTGCCTCTGTTAAAGGTAAACAAAGGCTTGATCCGAGAGAGAATTCTTCAAGGAAATTGTCATGGCATGAAAAAGCAAGAAAAGATATGGAAGAAGAAGAAGTAGAAACTACTCAACTTGAAGCCTTTATTGCAAAGAGACTGCCAAGAGGATCTGGTAAGTATGAAGGAAAATTACCTTTTAAGTGTTTTAACTGCAATAAGATTGGTCATTTTGCCTCAAGGTGTCTGAAAAGATTTTCAAGGCAAAATCCTAACAAGCCAAGGTTCCAAAAGAACTATTACTATGTACATGAAGATGATGATAATGAAGGAGTAACAAATGATGAATCAGAGATAGGAAACAAATCCAGAAATGAATGGGTGTTCATTGCCATCAAGGAAGAAGATCCAATGTCCTCTATATCTGTCAATCTTAAGACTGTGGAAAGAGCTATAGCTGCCCAAATTGAAGAGAAGGATGATTGGGTCATTGATAGTGGATGCTCTCACCATATGACAGGTGACAAAAATAAGTTTGTAGATTTGGAAAGGTATGAAGGAGGAGTGGTAAAGTTTGGTGACAATTCTGTTGGTAGAATCAGAGGAAGAGGAACTATTTCTTTTGATGGAAGAAACAAAACTGGTAATGTATTGTATGTTGAAGGTTTGAAGCACAATCTTCTCAGTGTTGGACAGTTGATGGACAAAGGCTATGATCTCTGATTCAAGGATGGAAAATGCAAAATCTTTGAAAGTTCCAGAACAAAGATTGCATCCGGTACTCAAACTAAAGGTAACATCTTCCATTTGGTTGGTACTGGTAAAAGCTGCTTATTTGTTCAAGTTGATCAGAGTTGGTTATGGCATAGAAGGATGTGTCATGTGAATTTTGATAATATCATCAAGATAAGCAATACTCAGGTTGTAAGAGATCTTCCAAAATTGGTGAAACCTACTAACAGCTTGTGCAAGGAATGTCAGTTGGGTAAGCTGAGCAGAGTCACATTCAAAAGCAAGGAACTATCTTCTACCAGATTATTGGACTTAGTTCACACTGATCTTTGTGGTCCGGCAAGAACCAAGAGTATTCAAGGTGATAGATACTTCATACTGCTAATTGATGACTATTCCCAATGATGTGGGTAACCTTTCTAAAGGAGAAATCAGAATCTCTTGAAAAATTCAAAATATTCAAGGCTATGGTAGAGAATGAAACAGGATTAAAGTTGAAATGTCTGAGATCTGATAGAGGTGGAGAATTCACATCCGGTGAGTTCATAGAGTTCTGTGAGAAACATGGAATTAAGAGACAGTTGTCTGCTCCTAGGACTCCACAGTAGAATGGAGTAGTGGAGAGAAAGAACTGGACCATCCAGGAAGCATCTAGGACCATGATGATGGAAGCAAATGTTCCTCAGATCTATTGGAGAGAAACCGCCAACACTGTAGTCTATACTCTCAATCGAGTTCAAATCAGAAGGAATACCGGTAAGACCCCTTATGAACTCTGGTTTGGCATTACTCCTACTGTAAGATATTTCAAAGTCTTTGGTAGCAAATTTTACATCAAAAGAGATGAAGATCTAGGCAAGTTTGATGCTAGAAGTGATGAAGGAATATTTTTGGGTTACTCTACTCAAAGCAAAGCATACCGGTGTTATAACAAGAGACTGAGAAAGATGATAGAAAGTATAAATGTGAAGGTTGATGAGGGAATAGAGAAACCCTCAAGGATTTATGAATATGATGAAGATGATCAGAATGGTGTTCTGGTTCAAGGAGTTCAATCCTCTTCTAAAAGTCAGATTCAAACTGATCCAGTAAATCAGGAAGAAGAGATAGGTCTGAATGAGCCTGATCAAGAAGCAGAAGTGCAAGAAACTCCCAAAGTTCCAAGGTATGTAAGACTAAACCACTCTAAAGATCAAATCATAGGTGACAAAAGCAAAGGTGTGCAAACTAGAAGGAAAATTGCTCAAAATTCAGATGAATATTGTCTGATTTCAAAGATTGAACCTAAGACAATAAATGAAGCCTGCAATGATGAAAACTGGACCAAAGCAATGGAGGAAGAGTTGATGCAAATTGAGAAAAATCACACTTGGGATCTTGTTCCCAGACCTAGAAACAAGAATGTGATTGGAACCAAATGGGTCTTCCGGAACAAACTAAATGAAGTTGGTGAAGTAATCAGAAATAAAGCCAGATTGGTCTGCAAGGGCTACTCTCAAATAGAAGGAATTGATTTTGAAGAAACTTTAACTCTGGTGGCAAGAATTGAAGCAGTCAGATTATTTCTTGCATTTGCTACCTTCAAGGATTTTAAGGTGTATCAGATGGATGTCAAGTCTACTTTCTTGAATGGTGACTTAGAAGAAGAAGTGTACATTGAACAACCGGATGGATTTCAATTATCTGAGCATGGTGATATGGTCTGCAAGTTGAAGAAGGCATTGTATGGACTAAAACAAGCCCCAAGAGCCTGGTATGAAAGATTGGACAAACATCTTTTGAAGATTGGTTTCAACAAAGGTACTGCTGACAATAACTTATATTTCAAAATTGATCATGAAAACATCTTGATTGTTGAAGTATTTGTTGATGATATCATCTTTGGAGGAAGAGACAGTATGTGTAAAACTTTTGCAAATCAAATGAAAAGTGAGTTTGAGATGTCAATGCTTGGTGAAATGAATTTCTTCTTGGGTCTACAAATTACTCAAACAAAGAAAGGAATCTTTATTTCTTAGACCAAATATGTGAAAGAATTGTTGAGGAAATTTGGAATGGAAGATTCAAAGCCAATGAATACTCCCATGGAAACCGGATGTAAGTTGAGCAAAGATGATGACTCTCCTAAGGTAGACCAGACAAAGTACAGATCAATGATTGGAGGATTGTTGTATCTCACTCAAACTAGACTAGATATAATGCAGGATGTTGGTCTTGTTGCGAGATTCCAGGCTGATCCCAGAGAATCTCATGTCATGGCAATCAAAAGGATCTTTAGATATCTAAAAGGGATGGTTGAGTATGGTCTGTGGTATCCTAGAGATCATGATTTCTCTCTTCATGCATATACAGATGTTGATTGGACAGGAGATGTGGATGACCGGAAGAGTACCAGTGGTGGAGCTTTCTTTGTGGGGAAGAGATTGGTTTCTTGGCTAAGCAAGAAACAAGAGGCAATATCCTTGTCTACAACTGAAGCAGAATACATAGCAGCAGCAGGTAGTTGCACTCAAGTTTTGTGGATGAAGCAGATACTAAGAGATATTAAAGTAGAGTATAAGGAGCCTATCACAATCCTCTGTGATAATTCAAGTGCAATAAATATTTCTAAGAATCCGGTGTTGCATTCTAAGACTAAGCATATATCTATCAAGTTTCACTTTCTAAGAGAGCAAGTGAACAAGGATGAAGTCAGACTGGAGTTTGTGCCCTCCAAGGATCAGATTGCAAATATCTTTACTAAACCTCTTCCCAAGGACTCTTTTGAGTATCTTAGGGAGAAGTTAGGGGTTATTGCCCCTCCGGTGATGAACTAGGATGCACTGATGTGCATCAGTCTGGTGGATATCACAGTCATATCTTGTGATCTGGATTGATGAGGAGGAGCTACTACTCAAGGGGAGCAACAGGTATGATTCTAAAGTATTGGAGTTGCAAGTATGAGCCATTTGCCATTGATGTCAAAGGGGGAGAGAAGACGTGAAAAATAAGTGGTTGATGATCAAAGGGGGAGCAGTAAAAGAAGAGAAGACATGTGAATAGTTGTTGTTGATAGGGGGAGTTGTGACCGTAAGGAGAAGTTCTTGTCTTAATGGTTTTTCACATCATATGTTGCCATCAATGACAAAGGGGGAGATTGTTGCAAGTATGGGTCTAACCGGTGTTGTCATTGATGTCAACATACTCATGTTGCATTAATGAGAAGGATTGGATGAGCTATGTGCTGAGGATATTGAGAAAATTAGTCTCAATTAGGAACAGTGAAGAACAGTGATGACAACAAGGTAAAAGTCCAAGATAGGTTGAGGATCAGAGGATGTGATTTAAAGGGTTTGTAGATATAAGTCTTGAGATGCTCCAATCAAGTTTTCAGAGGTTCGCATGAAGATCTGAAGAAGTTATGGTCACTCAAGTAGAACCGGTTCTGGCAGGTGTTCAGAGGTGATAGAGTGACACAGATAAGTCCGATGAGATCCAGAAATGCATTATCCCATTTTGTGGATTTGAGGAAGTGTTGAGAACGTCCTTGTAAAGTGTCAAGTCGATTGGTTCATGGTTTGAAGGTCCAGAAGAACCTATTCCTTTGTGACAATGAGGATAGACTGTGTTCTTAAGGTTCTGGATGAAGGAGAGAAGGATTCCAGTAAGCAGATGAAGTGTGGATGTTCTTGGTGATTCAAGAAAGCTTGTGGTGATCTATGGATCATTTCCAATTCATGTTGTTGGTCCGCATTGAAGTTAAAGTTTGTATTTGAAGAATTACCATTGGATGTTGATGTTCTTCCTAAGACTGGCCGACCGGATGTATTACATGTCTTGCGGATGTTCTTGTAGGTGTTTTCTGACTTAGATGATTGTTCCTAAGTCGATGTCGTGTATAAATAAGGGATTGTGAAGTCATTTCATAGTGTGTCTTGTGGAGATGAGAGTGTGGTAGTGAAGAGCAGAGCGAAAGGCAAAGCAGAAGTATTGAGCTTAATGGAACTGATTCAAGCATGGTGAAGATGCTATTCTCCAGTTCATGTATGTGATACTTATTTCTTTGTAGACAGTGTGTCTCTTGTAGGCAGTGAGCCTCTTGTGAGTAGTGTGCTCGGGTAGTGAGCCCTAATTGGCATGTGCCATTGTGTTCTTTCTATTCTTCTAACAGAGAATACTTTCTTGGGTTAATCACCCCATGGTTTTTCCCTTAACCGGGTTTTCCATGTCAAAATCTTGGTGTCTTTGTGTTGATGAGTTCCTGCTTTTGATTTGAATGCATTATGTTTCATGTCTAATATACTGCTAATCACCAAGAAGATTTAAGTGTGTAAATTGGAGAAAGTTTTGCACAACTAATTCACCCCCCCCCCGCCTCTCAGTTGTGTGCCCTAAGTCTAACATGCCATTCTCAAGATAACAATCTCTCTCAGTTGATTTGTTTGATCCTTGATTTGTTCTTTTTTAATTTTGAATCATTTTGATAAGTGCATGAGATTTTTCAAATTCAGCCCTTAATTCTCCTTATCCTTTAAAGGTTCATATGTTGTAGAATTATTGGATATCTACAACTCAAGGCCATCAATTTGGTCTTTTAGACCCTTTGTTGTCATAGGCCATGTTAGGCAAAATTGATATAATACTTTTACTTCTTCCAGAGCATTTTGAATGCTCTTTACACTATCTGCCAACATATTATGTGCATTGGAACATTTATCTAATAAATCTATCAATCTTTTATTGTTTGTTTGTTCTAGTACTCTTTTCTCAGCTTCCTTCTCCAAAGTGCAGAGTGACTATTGAAAGACTCCAATAGTTGCTTCATCTATTGAACAGAAGTCAGGGAAGCATCCCTCTTAGCATCTGGTAATACCTTTTCAAAGGCTCTCATTGCTTCTTCCAGAAGCTAATTTCCTTCTACTTGAGATTGCAAGATTTCTTCTTGAGCAATAGCTTGGAATATATTTCCCAATTAAAGCTTCCGCATAGGAGAAATATTGGACAAATTAATTTGTCCATCCATAGTGGGTAACTAAAATAATTGCAGAGAGGCAACAACTGAATTCATCTTTGTTGTGTAAATAAATGATTAATGGAGTCAATTAGGGAGAGTCCAGAGTTATGAGCATAGCTCTCTGCATCTGCATTTACTTTCTCCTTTCCTGAATCAATGACAATATGTGATTCTATGTTCTTTGGAGGGGAATTGTTCACATCATTGCCAGTATCACTATGTGTCCCTTCATCTTCTTTGTCCTTGTCATGGTACTCAGTGTTTTCTAGAGGAGGAGGAGTATTGTCCACAGTATCTTCAACTTGTTCATTTTTCTTAAGAATTTTCTCACTCTGTATTCCTTCCTCTTCACCTTCCTTATCATTTTTCTGCAGAGCAAATTCAACATTTTCTACAGTAGAGGTGTTTACATCTCCTTGCATATTTTCATCATCCTTCTCCTTTTCAGCATGTTATGTGTTCTATAGAGAAGATGTAATAGCTTGATGTCATGATTGTGGTGGTGAATCATGTGGCTATTCCACATTCTCTATTTTCCTTACCTCACCAAGTATCTTTGAGTGATTTCTTTAGTTTCTTTTGTAATTTGTTCAATGTCCTCCTCTCTATTCTGCATAAGAGTATCTACTCTATGCTTTGTTTTGAGCTCTTGAGCTTGCCTTTGAATTAATTTTTCTTTTTCTTCCTCAGACATGGAAGCACTAGCTTTATCCAAAGCATCTTATCTGAATTTCTCTTCTAGGAAAACAACTTCATCTCTATCCCTTCTTAGAGCTTTTTATAAGATTTACGGTACTTTAGGCAAAGTTTCATTAAGAGACTTGTTGTATGTCATCATATACATAGCAATTGCTTTTTCAATAATGGCTTGATCCTTAGGAGAAGATTTCGGATGAAGTGCCATAGTTTCATCAAACAAATTGAAACAAATAATGGCATCATAGACTGCATCTAGAGACATAGGTTCACTAGGAGAAGGTTTTGGTACTTGGGTGGAACTCTTCTTGTTCTTCTTCTTGAGTGGAGGAGTTGGGCTCCTCTTCTTCTTCCTCTTCTTCACCTGCTTCAATAGCTTGTTTCTTCTTTCTTTTGGCTTTCACCTTGACCCTTGGTCGCTTTTTCTATTTTCCTTTCTCTTGCTTCCTTGAAATTACTTCTTCTTCTTTATCACTCTCAATCTCCTTTATAATGGTTTCTTTCTTCTTCTCAGGTTGTTTTCCCTTGGATTTCATCTATTTTTGACCCTCAAAAACATGTGTCTGTCTGGTAGAGGTTGTCTTTACAGAGGAGGTAGGTTGTGGAATACAAGAAGTAGATTGAGAAGTAGATCTACCTGATATTCTTGGTGTTGAATGCACAGTGATAGATGGTGCAATATGTTCTGCAACATTCTAAGCAGTGAAACCACCTGGTGGGATACCAACCTTTTTAAACAACTTTTCTTTGTTCTTCTCTACATCCTCCTCAACCCTTTTCTTGCATAATTTTTCCTGAATCTCATCATATGTTCCAAATTTCTCACCTTTAGGGTCTTTAGGCAAACTTAGCAAGATCCTAGCATAGGTCTTAACTTCTTCATCAGATACTTCATTTGGAAGCTTGGGAATCGATGAAGTCATTAGCTCAATTGCTACCATATAACAACAATATTTGTCCATAAGAAATTTTGTCATCTTTGTATTTTCTGACCAAATCAAGAAGAAATTCTATCCCTTTTATGCATTTCAGTTTGGAAGTTTTTGAAGAAACCCCAGAAGATAGTATTACAACTTTGTGAATCAAAGCTTCTCATATATTCTTTAATTTGTGCTGCTACAAGCCTATCTTGTTTCCATATTTTTCCTTTATGTCCCAGTAACTCATTCATAAAATAGAATGCCATGCAAAGAGCCATACTTGAAGTTGTATCCTATCTGTTAGAAACAAGGCAGATAACTGAGAGGGGGGGTGAATCAATTATCTTAAATATCTTAACTTTCTTTTCTTCTTTAATATTAATGCAGCATCAAAAACATAAGAGCATACATAATCATGAGAGTAGAAATAAAATCAACACACATAACACAAGGATTTTTACATGGAACCCTGTTAAGGGAAAAACCACGGGGTGACTAACCCAAGATTGTATTCTTTGTTAAAAGAATAAGAAGTACAAAATGGCACTTGCCAATTAGGGCTCACTGCCTGAGCACACTGCTCACAAGAGGCACATTGCCTACAAGAGACTCACTGTCTACAAGGTATATAGAAAGTAACCAGGTGTTTGAACTGATGAGAGGCATCCACATATGCTAAGGTTCAGTTCCGGTTAGGCTCAATAAACTGATCTAATGCACTTCATTCTTCCTCTGCTCTAATGTTGTTCTGTCACATACCAGACTTGTATTCCTACTTCGACACTTCTCTCTACCTTTCCTCGCACATTCTATTGACACACACACACCTTCATACCAAAATTCATCTGGTATATATATCCGCATCAAGGATTTCAACATCTTTCTAGTCGGTAATTGGAACACTTAAGATATTTACAAAACACTGATTTGTCGGCTGAATCCATGCTTAATATGTGATGTGTATCAAAGTCATAGACATAGAAGTCATCATTCATGTCGGCGAACCTTGTATGATCTCTCAAATAGCTTGATCACCATCAATTTATTATCTAGATTAAAGTATGATGCTTTATCAGTCAATTCTTCCTTAGTCTACTATGCCTGTCAGGAACCCAACACTTAGATGCTCATATCTTTTCACTCCTTCATCACTGGAGGCTCAATCTCTAGAATGTAGCAGTCATGGTACTCCTCTTGACTTCCCCAAGTCCGCACTTTGCTAAGATACATCCTCTGAGAGATTCGGACCTGATTGTCGGACCTTGCTGCATGCTTTGTTCTTGTTCACCAGACCAAAACACTCTTCAATCTGACTTCTAGTATAGACATACTATGTATTGTGGATGTGTGGGATAAACTCTGTTGCCATCAATGACAACAATAATGAAGCCACAAAGTGTCTCTTGCCATTAATCTCCCCCTTTGGCATTGATGGCAACACTTAGTGAAAAATGACTAAGTGTCGTAGCAAACTCCCCCTTGGCTGATGCTCTATCTTGTGCACTGTTTTACCAGAGCTCCCCCTTAGCTAGATTCCACATTTTTCACTACTCCTCACTCCCCTTTGACATCAATGGCAAAGGGTGGAATCTGCACACTAAAATTTGCAAAAATTATCATATACATAGCTGCATAAGTATATATATACATGTTATACTTACATATACTTAAGTATATCCGCAAAGGTGGTCTTCAACTGTACAACTTCTGTCACCCAACTTTGTGTTATCCTGTCCAAAATTGAAATGTGGCCACTCAACAAAAATGCAAAAGCTTCTCCCCTTTTTAGGTTTGTCAGATCACTGGTTTGAGTTGTGGTCTGAGCATCAGTTAAGGCCTCATGCATGGCCGCTAACTTGGGGATAATTATCCTTCTTAGTTCGCTCATCCTACTTATTATATTCTTCCTCTCCTTTTCAAGCCTCGTTATTTCATTTATAATAGCTATGGCATGGCACTCTTAATTCATTATAGATGTGGAGAGGGGATCAAAATTCTGAGATAAACTTAACAGTTTACTCTCTTGTTCTTCCACCTTCTTTGCAATGTCTTCTGTCACTGTGGACTAAGATAGACAAAATTTGTATATTTCTCTGCCATCTTTAAGAGCATTTTCTAGGCTCTTTATTCCAATATATAGGGTCCTTCTATCATTAGTTATAAGTCCCTGCACCTTAGTGAATCTCTTTCCCAAAAATTCTTTCCGGACTTTCTCTTCTGTCAATTTCTCCAAAGAATCAAAATGGGTGCTAACAGAGTTAATCAAAGATTTCAAGTTACAGGATGAAGAGGCTGAAAGATCCTTTTGGAAGGATGGCATGATCTTTTCTAGTACACCGGATGCAATCTCTATCAATTCACAGTCTTACATGTGATACTTCAGAAGCTTTTCTTTTGCTTTAGCTTGAGCAAAAGATGCTACCTTCATTGTCTGGACCAGAGAGAGGGAGTCAAAATTGATTGGTCCTTGAAATAGTTCTAGTTCATCTATTTCCATCATCTCTTTGGTCAAGAAGTTTTTCATTGCTTCTATAGTGTCTCTTGTCAGAGACAAAGTCTTCTTTCCTTTTGTAGCCTCAGAACTGTCATCAAAGATCTTCTCTGTGTGTTCTTCTTTTCCCTTTTCCTCCTCTACTTGACTCAATTTCTCCTCTTTTCTTCCTTCTCCTTGAGTTCTGGAGTCAGCAGGGGGATCCGAAAGAGAGATGTTTACTTCTTCAAGGACTTCCTCTTCTGGAACAGAGGAATCCAAGTCCTTAGTCCTCTCCTCACCTATCTCCTTTGGCTCTTCTATAATTTTCTCAGTAGATTCTTCTTTTGATGTGCTTAGTCCTTTGTCATCCATGGTAGAAGGTTCATCATCTATGTCCTCTATAATAGGAAGATTGAATCTTTTAAATGCATTTCAGAGGATGTCCTCTATTTCTTTAGCTACCTGATCAGTCTCTCCAATCATAAATTTGTTCATTATGGCTTTACTCCAGAACTCATCCTTACAGTCCTTAAAGATCATGGTCCTTTGTTTTGGAGTAATGGAAGGATAGAGTTGAATTGCAATCTATTCCTGGATGTCTAGGTCCTTTGCCTTAGCATTCTCCTTTCTCGGTTCAAGTACCTTCTCTAGACTTTTGGGAATTAGAGAGATAATTTTAATGAATGCTTTATTATAAATGTTTAGGTACTTAACTGTAGCTTCTTACAAGATCTTTTTGTCTGTGTCACTATACTCATCATAAAATTCAGTGACTGGTTACAGGTTCCCATCCACTGTGACTGCCTTGATGATATCATCAATGGAGAGAGTAGGTGTTTCAACAAATTCTTCTGCCTCTTCTTCTTTGTTTGTACCAGCAGAGGATTTCCCTGATGTTTTCTTCTTCTTCCTCATTTTCTTAACTTCTTCATCAGATTCGATTTCTTCATCATCCTTTTGGCTTATGTAAGACCTTGTGGCCTTTGTCTTCATTCTCTTCTCTCCCTTTCCGGATGTCTTGTCTTCCAGTTTTGAGGATTTTAAGCTCTTAGAGGTGGCAGGTGCAGAGCTCTTGGAGGATCTGGTCCAGGAGGAGGCTTGTACCAGAACACTTCCTTTTTCTGCTTCTTGTTTCTCCTTCTCAGCTCTTTCTAATTTTTCTCTGTTTGCATCAACTGTCTCTTTTGAAATGCCATATCTTTTGGCAACTTCCTCTACTTCCCTTCTCACTTTTCTTTTCATCGCTGGTTGTCTTAGTTCAACATGTATTTTTACACTAAATTCTTGAAAGGTTCCAAACCTTTCTACCTCAAGGTCCTTAGGCTGACTCAGTAGGTGTTGGACATGTAGCTCTAGGATTTTCTCATCTACCTCATAGCCTATTGGCATAATCCAAACTGTTCTGGGCTCCACTGCCTCCATTAGGCATTGATCAATGTCTACCATGAAACACATTGTATCCTTGTATTTTTTGACTATAGATTGGGGAATTCTTTCTCTGCCTGCATCATACTTTGGAAGTTTTTGAAGTATCCCCAGAGTGTTGTACTTTGATCCTTGGCATCACCAAGCCCATACATATAATCTCTAATTTGTATGGTAACTGGTCTGTCATTTTGCCATACCCAACCACTTGATCCGAGTAACTCATTCATATAGTAAAAGAATAAGCACAGTATTAAACCACCATACTTGAATGAGTTCTTCTTGTCCTTCTTGATCTTTTGCAAGTTTTCTAACAGTTGGCTCAGGAGAAGCTCGCATAGATCATAGTCTACATTTTCCCTTAGCATCTGATATGTAGTATAAATTGCAGTTCTGGATACAGAGTTCTCCCTGTTGGAGTGATATATTTTGTAGCTAATTATCATGGAGGCAAATTTGATATCCAGATCTATGATATCTTCTATTGTCATTGCTCTTTTGTCAAACTTTGATCCGGTAGCCTCACTTACTGTTTGGTTCTTGACCGATTTAAGAGCAGGCAACCCACCGGATGAGTGCAAACCGGTTACTACCCTAATTGCATCCTTTGTTATCTTGAAGGGCTTCAACAACCACATGAAGTTGTCATGTATTCTGCTAAGAACATACCGGACCCATTCATCTTCTGCAAAATAGGGAAAGTGGATGCAATGTCCAAAATGATTATCCCGGATGGCCTTGTATTGAGGTTTGAGTTCAAAGGTTTCATCTATTAGTTGTTTATGGTAGATGTCCATTAGCTCTGATTCTCCAAATTCCTTAATATTTGCATGGATGTATACCCTAACATCTTCTACGTGCAGAACCCCATGCGGAATGCTAGAAAAGGTAACTAAGGGATCAACTTCTAGGGATTTGTAGGGGTGTTTCTTGAACTTTGGGCATGGCCTATCAGTGATCTTAACAACCATAGGAGTAGCCATCTTTGCAAAAGATTTTAAAAGACATGTTCAGAAATCAAAATACCTTTTCACGCTTCTAGGGTTCACAATATGCGCCGAAAAGATTATTCGTTGAATCAGATTCTATGGTTGATCTTTGAGAGGGTTGTAACAATCTTGCTACAGAGCTCTTTCTTTCTTCTTTTCGAATGCAAATGTGCAAGTGATGAATAAAAGAACCCTTTTATCTCTACGTAAACCCTAAATTCCTATTGCAATAAATGCACAACTTAAGTCATCTGGTTACCTTGTTCTGAGAGAGATCTTTCTGAACCACTGAGATGCACTTAGAATCATTTTCAATGATAATCGACAATGTATCTTCTTTCCTCCAAACATGCCGTGAGTCTGCAGATCAAGATATTTCACTTTTGAATCATATCAGATCTGTCTATGAAGATCCTGCTTTACCGGATGGCTGTCAAACTGGATCAATCTTGACTGATCAAATTCTTCAAAACTCCTTGCGGATCTTTCATATTTTTACTGAGGGTTATTTGGACATTTCTCTGAGATCCCTTTAATCCGCAACATTCCATGTGCCAAATTTAGGCACCAATTGACTGGTTGGGGGAATTTATTTTCCTTTGTGACTCCCCCTGAGCTAGAGCTCATCTGTTTAGTTTTCAAAAGGAATATCAACACCAGATTCTGGTGTGGATCCATCCCCAACATTTTATGTACTTCTCTTCACCAAAATCTTGTTCATCTCTCTTTGAACTTCATCCGCATTCACTTTTCCTTTTCCTTTGTCTTGATTTTGATTATGATGCATCGGACCCTTTTTATCCTAATTCTTACTTCTGAAAATTTGGCAATATGACTGATTCTATTGCAATTGTAGCAAACAACATTTCTTTGCATATGTGACTGATAACCTCTACATCTGCATTGATTAGCCATATGTCCAATTCTATTGCATGCAAAGCATCTACCATTGAATAAATTTTTTATTTGCATATTTCTACATTCATGAGATTTGTGACCATACCTTTTGCAGTTGAAACACTGTCTGGAGAAGGATGAATTAGTCTGATTCATTTTTCTTCTGCACTGAGTTGCTTTATGACCAAAATTGTTGCAATTGTAGCAGTATCCATTAAGGATGGATATCTTTGATCATTTGGTTGCCTTACCAGAGGTCTTCTAGGCATGTTCATTGGATTTCCTGATCCAGAGTTCTTTTGACCAAATCCAGAGCTTTCACCTTTCTCATATCCTAAGCCATGCTTGTCATCTACCCTCTTTTGGCTTTCAAGAAGAACTTCAATTTGAGTAGAGCTTATCTTGAATTTTTCTTTGTATTCATTTGTTGTTTGCAGATCTTTTTTAAGAGTGTCTATCTGATTCTCAAGCTGTTCTTCATTATCTCTGGCTTCTTCAAGATCAGATTCCAGATGCCTGATTATTCTATCCATTTTGTGGTAGTCCTCTGACTTTTCCTTGAGAGATTGTTTTAGATTATCTTCAATTTTCTTTTTCTCTTCAATTTCTTGGGTGAATCTCATAACCCCTGATTCCATTTCATGTCTAACCATAATGACCTCTTTTGATAGCTTCTCACATAGCTTATTTTTCTCATTCAGATCTTCATTAGTATCATTAGCTTCACTTTGACTTGCTAATTGTTGAAGTAGTTCCTTTCTCTTTTTCACAGAGATACTCAGTTTTTCTTTTAGCTCATTTATGAAATCATCAGCTTGTTTGAGTCTTTCTCTCAAGTTATTGACTTCAGAGTGAGATTACTCAAGATCATCTAGGGTAGACTAAAGTTGTTCCTTCATACCATACATATCCATTGAGATTCCCAGATCTTCCTCAAGCTGTTAGGCTCTATTTAGAGGAACTTAGCTCTGATACCAATTGTTGGAAACAAGGAAGATAACTGAGAGGGGGGTCAATCAGTTATCTTAAATATCTTAACTTTCTTTTCTTCTTTAATATTAATGCAACATCAAAAACATAAGAGCATACATAATCATGAGAGCAGAAATAAAATCAACACACATAACACAAGGATTTTTACGTGGAAAACCCTGTTAAGGGAAAAACCACGGGGTGACTAACCCAAGATTGTATTCTTTGTTAAAAGAATAAGAAGTGCAAAATGGCACTTGCCAATTAGGGTTCACTGCCCGAGCACACTGCTCACAAGAGGCACACTGCCTACAAGAGACTCACTGTCTACAAGGTATCTAGAAAGTAACTAGGTGTTTGAACTGATGAGAGGCATCCACATATGCTAAGGTTTAGTTCTGGTTAGGCTCAATAAACTAATCTAATGCACTTCATTCTTCCACTGCTCTAATGTTGTTGTTCTGTCACATACCTGGTTTGTATTCCTACTTCCACACTTCTCTCTGCCTTTCCTCGCACATTCTATTGACACACACACACCTTCATACCAAAATTCATCTGGTATATATATCTGCATCAAGGATTTCAACATCTTTCTAGTCGGTAATTGGAACACTTAAGATATTTACAAAACACTGATTTGTCGGCTGAATCCATGCTTAATATGTGATGTGTATCAAAGTCATAGACATAGAAGTCATCATTCATGTCGGCCAACCTTGTATAATCTCTCAAATAGCTTGATCACCATCAATTTCTTATCCGGATTAAAGTTTGATGCTCTGCCAGTCAATTCTTCCTTAGTCTACTCTGCCTGTCAGGAACCCAACACTTAGATGCTCATATCTTTTCACTCTTTCATCACCAGAGGCTCAATCTCTGGAATGTAGCAGTCATGGTACTCCTCTTGACTTACCCAAGTCTGCACTTTGCTGAGATACATCCTCTGAGAGATCCGGACCTGATTGTCGGACCTTGCTGCATGCTCTGTTCTTGTTCACCAGACCAAAACACTCTTTAATCTAACTTCCGGTATAAACATACTATGTGTTGTGGATGTGTGGGATAAACTTTGTTGCCATCAATGACAACAATAATGAAGCCACATAGTGTCTCTTGCCAAAACTATCTCCTTTGTTCTTCTCAGATTCTCTAGCAATTGATCCTTCATAACTTCACACAAATCAAAATCCTTACCCTCCTTAGCCATCTAATAGGCAATGTGTATGGCTGTAGCAGTTGCAGATAGCTCTCTATCAGAGTAATACACTTTGTATGCAATTACCATTGTTGCATATCTCACACTAGGGTCAATAATATCATCAATTGGTAAAGCCCTCTTATCAAATTTGGCACCTATTAATTCAGTGACCTTTTCCTTCTTGATTGATTTTAACTGCGGTATGGGTCTAGTAGAGCACAACCCTGTCATAGCTCTAATAGCTTCTTTCATTATTTGATGGGGTTTGTCAAGGTATATGAATTCATCATGAATTCTACTGAGGATATATCTAACCCAGTCATGCTCATTGCAGAAATCTAAAAAATATTTCCAAACATCCAACCGTTTTGCTTCAATGTTGACATACTCAAGTTTGTAATGTATATCATCATCATCTAATAGTTTATGCCTTAGGGTTTCATACTTGCCATGGTCTGTCTCTTCCAATTTTACATGAATATATATCCTAACGTCTTCAGTGTATACCACAAATGTAGTAACATTAGATAATGCTCCACTACTGTCAACTTCCATTGCCTTATAAGGATGTTTCTTAAATTTTAGTCAGGGTTCATCAGTAATATTGATCAATTGAGGGGTAAAAGAGGCAGCCATCATAAAAAACTATGATAACAAGAATTAGGGTTAACTAGTATGAAGAATACCTCTAAAATCTATTGCTAGGGTTTCACCTTTATGCTTTGTTGCTCAAATGCTTCAAGTGCACCTTTTCTCCTTGGCAAAGATCTTTCAAACCTTCAAGTGTAGAATGAGACCGAATCACATGACAATAACATAAATAGATCCATTTTTTTCCATAAACACACTTCCTTTTGGTAGATACTCTGTCACTGAAACCCTAAATCATTCTGCAACCTGCCGCATTGAAACCTTTTTCTCTAGAGTTTTGAGGATATGAAATTTCATTGTCTTGCCTGTGTCCTCCCTAGAAGGTTTCATGTCAATCCTTCTATACAACCTGCTTCTGTTAAGCGAAGCCTCAGTAGATCAAGGGATACATTGAATTTCTCCCCCTGACCCATGCTATTTTCTTTTAATCAACAATGAAATCTTCTATCCTAGGCAGAAGCAATGTGTCTTCCAGCCTTATGTTAAGAGTCTTCTCTAGTTTCTTTCTCCATACCTATTTGACTTTCTCTTCTTCTGCCACCTCCTGATGTTGACCGGATGGTTTCTTGAAACCATCTTTGTAGAATTTTGCTTTGTGTTCAAAACAATTACACTTGTAGCACACCTCATTGTATTTAGATGATGCACTAGTATTTTTCTTCCCATAATTATTGTACTTTGCCTTGGATTGGCAATCAATAGCCCTATGACCAAACTTGTTGCATGCAAAATAGTATCAATAGAAGGAATGAGAGAATCTAGCATTATGTTTGGGAGATGTGAAGGAATTCTTTCTCATGATGTTGTTTCTTCTTTCCTTAGATCTATAGTTAGTAGCCTTGTGTCCATATTTATTGCAAGAAAAATAATAACCATGAAATGAATGAGAGTCCACCGCATTATACCTTTGAGGCCTAAATGAATTCTAATTCATTTTGCTCCTATATTCAACAGCCTTGTGACCAACCTTACTACAAGTATAGAAATTACCATTGAAATCTTGAGAGTATCTGGTAGGAGCAATTATCTTGCAGGTGGAGGACTTCTAAATCTTCTTTGTCTCCTAACAGGAGTAAATCCATCTTCTTTGCATTTCTGGAAGCATTTTTCTTAGGATCTGCAGTGCAAGTTTTTTCTTCCTTTATTTGGGATTTCCCTTCTGCTTTGAAATTATCATATAAGTTTGTAGATGTACTAATTATAGGACTTTCCCCTTTTTAAAACCAAGACCAAATTTTTCTTTTGATGGTTTTTGAGATTTGATTAATTCATCAAGAATTATAGTACCTCCTTTTAGTTTTAACCCCTTGTCAATTTGTTCTTTTTCTTTTTCAAGTTCCTTTCTTAGATTAACAACTTCTTCCTCAAGTTTTGAACATTCATTTGCTTTCTCAATGAGCTTGATATTCAAACAATCTTCAATCCTATTGTCTTCTTCAATTTTGACTTTTAAATTAGAGATTATTTCTTCTACCTTTTTGAGGTTAACGCCACACTCTTTTTCATCTTCTATCTAAGCTTTTAGTTTGCTAATTTCCTCCTTTAGTTTTCTGGCTTGTGTTTTTAGTTTGTCAATTTTCTCCTCTGATTTTTCAAGCATAACCTCATATTTCATATTCAATTCTCTTGCTTCATCCAAATCATTAAGAGCTAACCAGAGTTCTCCTTCAAGATCTACCTCATCTATATTCGAGTCCCAACCATCAGGTTCCATAGACTCTAGATCCAGTTTTGGAGTAAATATATCATTAGGCACTGCTTCAGGTTCCATGTGTTCAAATGTAGGATCTACCTCAGTTGTTAGGCTTTTGAAAGGAACTCAGTTGTGATACCAATTGTTGAACCCACCTAGAGACTGAGAGGGGGGGTGAATCAGTCTATACAAAAATTGGCTACTTCATTTTGGATTAAAATCAAAATACATGAAGAACTAAAAGTAAAGCATGCATCAAATCAAATAACATAATGACACAAAGATTTTTATGTGGAAAACCCAAAATGGGAAAAAACACAGTGAGTGTTAGTTCACAATATATAATTCTCATTGTTATAAAGATTTACAACTTTGTTTTAGGGCTACAACCCAAGGAAGCTACTATTCCTTGAATATAGTTTTAGGGTCACTCCCAAGGAAGCTACAACTCCCTGCAGACTCACTATCTGATGTAAAGATTACAGAGATAACAATAGCATGAATTGTTGTATGAAGACATCTGACTTATGTTGATATTGCAGTCCTCTTTTCTTGCTCAACTTATGTCATCAAACTAACTTCACACACTTCATCCTTTTCACACCAATCTGTCACACACGACCCTTCACAAATGACTTAGATCTCCTATAAATACCCTCCACAACACTTCAAAACATTGATTAGGTTGGCATCATAAACACCTTTAGATGAAACATGCAATTCTTCAAGGATCAGCTTCAACATATACAATATGTTAAGGAAACATGTTGTGGACCACAAAATCTTATGATAGCATTCAAATAACATCACTACACACCTTTCAATGTTAAATCAATTGATTAGGATCCACCGCACATAATAGAGACCAGACTGTCTACACAAATACTACTGACTATTCATCTTCATACCACCGGGAAGAAGCAAAAAATACCATGTGGACCAGAGTTTCAACAATGTATCTTCTTGAAACAATTCATACACCATTTTACTGAAGTATCTAGTCTTCAACACTTCATGCAATCAGCCACTGATAGAAAATTGAAGAACTGTTCCTTTAAACTAGACCAGATACACTATTTTGTCTTATAATACTACAAAAATGTTTTTGCAGAGGTCCAAAATACTTAATACTTGGATATAACAAGTAAAATACCTGAATATACCTTTAGTCCAAACTGCAAAGATTTATCTATAACAACGAAGAATGCGGAGCAAAATATTTTCTCTGTTATGACTATTTAAGCACTGAAGCTCTATTTTCAGACTGCTAAACCAAGGATATTCTTCCACAAGTCCAAATGATGTGAAATTTGAAAAATATATGCTCAATACCATTATCTTCCTATCCTCAATTCCACAAGGTTATATCTTCAATAGTGGTAAAGTACGGAGTAGAATTCTGATCCGGAGTGACCACAAACTCTTATGAAAATACACTAAGTATTTATTCTGAAGTATACTGGACCATGTCCCAATGACTTCAAAATGCAGGAGAGGGAGCACATGCAACATCTATATAATACTTGTGTCCAATTCTTCTATAACATCTGTACAATCCTTGTGTAAAAGGGCAAGTCCATATAATATGCATCATAAACATAGTACTTCTTCTTGTGCATGATATCAATGACGACTAATATAGACAGTCTTCAATACAATCTTCAACCACTGTTGACATCAATGATAATCAAATGCCAATAGAAGCAAGGTAGATTGGATGGTGGTTAGTATGTGGAAGAAAACATGAACACACAAGGATGAGATGGTGCAAAGCCATAGACAAATTAAAGTTTCAAGGCACCAAAAAAGCTATTACATAACATGTTATCATAGGAGCATATAGATCTACTACAAAAAAATGCACTATATTAAAGAAACACCAATGACCACAAGATATGGTACCATGAACCACACTAACCGTCGTATTTTCATGAAACACAAACAACTGAAAGGTGATTTTTTTAAGCAAGAAACATACCACATGGTCAAATGAATCAATACCAAGGTATAATACTTCCACCACAAGAGAGAGAGATGCCACTGCAAGGTGAACAAGAATAACCATTGGAACCACTCCGCACCTGATAATAACTTCACCATAGGGGGAAATTTTTCACCAAAATCATTATAAACAAATGCTAATGTCACATGAGCACACTACAAAGCATGTTCACAAATAGGTACATACTTGTAATATTAGGAACACAACCATCGCAACACTACTAGAAACCAAGATCAATGGAACACCATCACCACTATAGAGACCAGGAGGGAAAAGGGGAAGTTACCAGAATATATAATTATGCACTCAATAATATGTGCAACCACTGCAAGCCAAGATGAATGACCTCATAAATAAAAGTTCACCATAGCAATGATACTAAAGATATGCAATCAAAATATAATTCCTTTATAGTGAAAATAACAACATGAGGGACATTTGTGGTACCAGAAACAAGCAAGAATAAGTGACAATGAGTCACCATGAGCCATCAAGGGACACCACAACATAAAAAAAGACACCACAAAGCCAAAGAGAAGGGAGCCAGGGTAATAAAACAACTTCGCAAGGCAACACCTCAAGTGAGATATAACATACTTACATAAGTTGTAGTGAGCAAACAAAAGAAACTATGACTTATTAGAGATATTTGGGCAACTTAGAAGATCCTACAATGAACATGAACACTAAACTTAAACATGTATTTGGGCACAAACCAACAACGACTACCAACATTATACATTAACCATTGCCATTACATTTTACATTGACTCTTTGTAAAAACAATAAAAGAAAGAAAAAATCAATATAAA
The DNA here is from genome assembly GCA_027924645.1 of Cunninghamia lanceolata. Taxonomy (NCBI): domain Eukaryota; kingdom Viridiplantae; phylum Streptophyta; class Pinopsida; order Cupressales; family Cupressaceae; genus Cunninghamia; species Cunninghamia lanceolata. The sequence continues at coordinate 6,770,029 of BSBN01000677.1, read as the reverse complement.
TTATATCTTCCACCTTTTATTATAAAATTTATAACTTAAAGAATTTAAATGATCAAGATGTTTGGAGCATTGGTGAGTGTAAGATCATGATCGTCCAGACAATACCTCTAAGTAGAGGCAACTTAGAAGATCCTACAATGAACATGAACACCAAACTTAAACATGTATTTGGGCACAAACCAACAACGACTACCAACATTATACATTGACCATTGCCATTACATTTTACATTGACTCTTTGTAAAAACAATAAAAGAAAAAAAAAATTAATATAAATTATATCTTCCACCTTTTATTATAAAATTTTTAACTTAAAGAATTGAAATGATCAAGATGTTTGGAGCATTGGTGAGTGTAAGATCATGATGGTCCAGACAATACCTCTAAGTGGAAATGAAAATGTTAAAAAGTAGACTTAAGCAACTTCACATGAAACTTTGAATGAGTTATCTACACAATCTAAAAAATATGTAAGAACAAAACTTGTAGAAAATTGAATTAGTTTATAGGCTACTATTTTTTTTGAAACTTTTTAAATTAATTTGATGAAAATTGGATATTTCAATGAGGCACTACTGAAATTTTTGAAAAAATAAAAAGTAGGCGTCATTTCGGCCAACCTAAATATGAGTAAAAAATATATTTTTTTAAATCTTTAGATATAAGTAAAGGACACATGAGTGGATGTGACACATATTTTGGTGAATTTTTTTGTAAGTAAATAATTAGTTATGATTTTTTTTACTGTGGCTTTCTAATAAAATAACTCTTAAGTCAATAAAATAGCTCAATGTCCTACTTACCTACTTGTGTCTATGTTTTTTAGGTAAAATAGCTCTTAAATAAATAAAAAATCTCTTAACTAAATAAAACAACCTTCTTAAATAAATAAAATAATTCTTAAGAAAATAAAATACTTGTGCGTAGTACTTAGCTATTAATGTGTCCATGTAGTAATTTTTATACCTATCAAAAATTGATATTCATATAGATATATAGGTAATATACAATAATATGTATATTCTAAACTAGCATGGATATATCTTAAATACATCTACCTTAAAGATATTTGAGAGAAATAAATCTCAAGGTGTTTATATCATTTTTTTAGACTCAAGGTGTATATCTATCTTATGTAAAATGTTAATATAGATGCTTTAAGACTAATATCTCTCAATGTCTAATCTAAAACTTTCTACCTAAAAGGTGACCAAAAAAATGCTTGATATATGTCATATTTTTTAACAAAAGCATCATTTTCTCCTAGCCATGAGGTCAAAAACCCCAATGAATACAAAATTTGAACAATATAAACCAAAATGGAATAAGAAATTATTCTCTTGGGGAAAAAAATGTCTCATATACCAAATTGGCATTGTGCTTGCCCTTACCTTTTTATATAAATAGAAAAGGTGTAGAAGGGCTTACTAGGCATGTTAGTCACAAGGACTGCGAGCCACCATAAATCTAGTCATTAACATTATCTCGGTGTGAGCCCTAAATTTTGACATGCCACCTAAAACAAAAATTGCTAGCTTCTTCCTTCTATGCACATCCTCTTTTATTAGGACTAGTGATAACTTAAGAAAAGATGCCTAATTTTTTATTAAAATATTGGCGAATCCTAGTGAATAAAGTTAATTACAATGGTGAATCCTAGAGAATAATCACTAAATAAATTAATTACAATGATGAATCTTTCCTTTAAAAATTTGCATAGTTAGTCGGCGTGGTCCCCCCATATATATTTTTTGTTTTTTTAATGTTGAAGTGGGTTTGAAGGACACCAGCAGGGTCAAGGGGGTAGAGGCCCCCTCATGGGGTCTAGGGATAGCAACATTGGAGCACACACAGATTAAACATTTTTAAAGTATACCACTTTAAAAATAAGACTAAAAGAAAAGTAAATTTTTGTCATTTATTACCATTTTAGTTGGATGGTTGTAGTTGAATTATGTGGCACTATAAGCATGTGCCTTTTGAAAGGCTTGTTGAATCCCAAAATTTGTTTTGGGCCACACGATCATAATCTAATCGTGTGGACCAAAATAAATTCTAGGTCTCAACAAGACTTTTAAAACACACATGGTTATAATGTCACGAAATTCAACTACAACCATCTGATTAAAATGGTAATCAATGACAATAAATAAAAGCCCTATTCAAAGTGAAAATATCCCTAAAAGTAAGTGGAAATTTATTAGTAATGGTAATATTGCCCCAAAAGTAATGATAGGAATATAATACTAATGGTGAATATAATTAAGATTTGTAATTATATTATAAACTACTGACAAATCAGCTCCAATGACGCATCGCTTACTTGGTGAAACGATTCAATTTATTAGTTTAATAAAATAATTCTTAGGTGATTTAACCAACGCTAAATTAAAATTTCATAAAAAATGGGTGATTTAGTCCCCTTTATAGTTTGTACTATTCACCAAAAATGGAGGCCCCCATTTCAACTATTCGCCAATTAGCAAAAATTCACCACTAAAAAAATCAATGACTAGGACCCCACTTTAGTCTTGTTGGCAAGACAAAACTAATTGTACGACAAGTTAGATCCACTGCAAAGGGAATGTGGCATACTCAACCAACTTTCAAATTGTCCAAAAGACATACCAATTACAAGAGACACAATCCTATGCAGATATAAGGAGATAAAAGATGTAATGTAGAATGTAACATATAATAGCAAGAGAAGCATAAGATATATAAGATAAAAGTATGAGATGTAATGCATGATATAGATGAATGAATGTGAAATATATGAAGGATTGTTGTATAAGTGAGCATTGCATAAGATATAGAAATATATATGAATAAGAGATACTACAAGTTGATATAATGGATGTCTAATGAGTTATGTGCTTGATGTATATGTGTATGTGTGAATTTATTTAGTGTTCTATCCTACTACAACATTCTATAACTTAGTACATAAACCCTTGACCTTCCTCTTATCACCCATACTAGGGTATAAATACAACTCTCAAGAAAATCAAGCTTAGATCCTCAATCTACACCCTGTTCTTGCTAACATTTTGGTTCCATTGCTGGGACCCTGGTAAAGAGATAAAGGAAAGGATCAAAACAATAAATTTATCAATTGCAGTAAAGGAGTTAATAAGAAGACGTTACAAATAAGGAAGGAAATGTTTTAAAGTTTGTGGTAGAATCTTCTTGGTTCTAGCCCCATGAAAAGAGATTAGGCACCCAGGGATGGAAATTGGAAAGGGGGGACTCTAAAGGGATCTCCAAAGAGATTAGACCAATAGAAGCAAAATGAAAATGAGTCATAGGGATAAATAAAAGGATTAATGAAACACCAAACCAATAACACCCATAGAAAAAGGAGATAACAAGAGGCTAAGAGAGACTAGGGAAGAAATTGAAATGGGTATTGGAATTGAACATGGAAGAAAAGAGACTAAAACAAATTTAAGGGAGATAAGAAAGGTATCGTAGAAGGATAGAAAAGGTCAAGGAAGTTGAGATAGAGCATGCTAGAGGGCTGATGTCAAAGATAATTATGAGGAGGAGATAGAGCACACCATAGGGGCTATTGTTGATTATGAAAATAAGGAGGACAAGGAGCGCTCCAAAGGGGCTATGCAGCTAATAATATCAAGGATAAGGAGAATTATGGAAACCCACTACCACTATAGGAATTGATTACAAATGAGTACACTATTGGGGATATAATTGAACATAAGGATTCTGTAGAGAACACTAGGACTCTAAATAACCATCTTGATAAAGTAAATAGAATTCTATCTAAATTAGCAAAATAGATCAAAGATTATGTTGTGTCTAGAGAATCCCTAGAAGGAGGGCTTGGAAGCAGTAGTGCTCAACCAAGGTGTGGAAGTAGAGGTCCTTCTTCATTTGAATTCTTGACTTAGACACCATTGTCTAAACTTGATTTATAAAATCTAAGGTTATGGTTAATGAATGATTTGAGGAGTTATTAACCCCATTTAAAAAATTAAAACCCCTAGATCTCAAAGTGAAATATCTAGACAAAGTAGTAAGTATGAGTGTGGGATTACAAAAGGAGAAAATGATTTCAAAGGAATGGGAATTAAAGGAAAGAGAGAAGAATGTGGAAGGAGAAGAAGTATAAACATGTTCAATGACTTAGCCATGGATACAATTGAAACAATTGATGAAGGACGGGGAGACCCAATATCATTTAATGAAACATAATTAACTAATGAGAAGTTATCTACTAAATTGAAATATCCTTATGAAGAGGTAAACCCCATAACCAAGAATCATCTCCTATGTTGATTAAAACAAGGAGAGTTGTTTAAAAGGGTATATTTAGTTATTCTAGTAAAATAAGGGAAAAACAACAAGAAGAATTCTTGAGTGATTGCAAAGAAGCATTGGGAAGCAATCTCTTTGACATAGAACTAGCAAGAGATAAAGGGAGAAACAGGAAACTAGTAAGACAACTAGAGTGTGACAAGAAAGTTAGATTATCAAAGGAGAAGAAATATACAAATTTGAAAATAGAAGACCAAAGCTTGTGCATACCTAATGCCAACAACTTAGATGAACCAATTCCTAATATGGATCACACAATGAAGTTAATAGTTTTTGAAAAATATACAACTAAGGCATTTGAACACATTTTCATCTTGAAATCAACATGGAGAAGGAATGGGACCTAGACTAACTAGGCTAAATTATATGATTTTGTAGGCACATTAAGATAGGACACACTTAAATGGTAGATGAAGAAGTGCCCACAGCATGATAAAGAATGGCTAGAGATTAAGGAGGAACTCCTCTCTAATTTTGAATCTCTAGAACCTCCATCTAAAAGTGTTAGTAAAATGAGAGAAATGATGCAATAAGAAGGAGAAACTAGCAAAGAACATGGCCATAGGTTTAAGGAATTAGTTTGGAAGATGAAGGAAGCCTTCACTGAAAATAAAGAATTGAATGGTTCATTTTTGGGTTATTACCTGAGTACAAGACTGCATTGGATGGTAGAAAATTTGAAACCTTTTCAAGTGCAGTAAAATTAACACGTAGGTTTGATGGCTAGCCTTGGAGGAGAAAGAACATGGAGGTAGAAAATAAACAAATGGAAAATATGAGATTAGAGTTAGAATAACTAAAAATAAAACAAAATATTGGCAAAAGGAGAAAATAATCCAGTATCCTCACCAACCCAAAGAAAGAATATTTGATGCACATACTGCTCCAATGAAGGTCGCTTAAGAAATGAATTCTTAGTAACGAAGGGTTACAAAAGAGTAGAGGCAATTAGAGTAGACCTTCAAATAACCTCTTGTAGACTAAAAAGTGTGTATTGTGGGATATGTGGTGAATGGGATGAACATGAAATTGATGATTGTTCATCCCTTTTATTCAAAGTAAGATATGAATAGGAAGAATAATACCCCTAGCATAGCCACCATGGAGAAAGAAATGGTCCTATCCATAAAGGAGTGGTAAGAGAAAAAGGATTAGTAAAAAGAGCATTCAGCACCTAAGACCATGGATATAAACACCTTGCAAGGTAAACACAATGCAACATCCATATGGTGTAGTACATACTACCATAAATTATGAATGAACAACCCTTTACTAGTTACCCTCCTAATGAGAATAGAGGTTATTACAACAATTATAGAGGAGAATATGGTAGAGGAGAGGTTGCAGCTAGAGAAGAAGAGAGGAGGCTACGTGCTATAAATGTGATTGGTTAGGACATTATGCAAATGAATACTAGGAGGAAAAGAAAAAGACTTTTGGTTCTATGGTGATATTAATAATGATTTATTCAATTGCACAAGGGCACGACAATATTTTAAGAATACACCACTACAAACAAAGAGCAAAGAATTATCTAGACCCAATACTTTAATGGGTGCAAAGGTAATGTTGAGGGTACCTAAAAAAATTCAAGGGGCTAGGAGGTGTATGAGAGTTAAATTAGATGAAGAAGAGGAAAGAAGCTAGTCCACCATAATAGAAGAAGAACAACTAGAAAAGGAGTATTTGGAGAAGAAAGAAGAATTAAAGAAGAAAGCAGTCACTAAATATAATTGTGTAGACAAAATATAGATCAGAAATAAACATTTCAAATACAATTTAAAAACCCTTAATCTGTATTAAATGCAATCTCTAATAAAGCAAGAAATAAAAAATGAAAGATAAATAAACATAAATTTACCAAATTTTGATTCCTATTGCACCACAAAGGTGGATTTGCTCAAGATCTTGAATGTAGATTAAGTTGGTTGGGTAGTTGGAGGATGGAGGGAGGAGATTAATTGAGATTTTTAATTATTTTTGGGATTTTTGGGAGATGGTTATGGAATGGGTGTGTTAGGACCTAGATTTTTTAGTTCCTAAACTTGTGTTTTCTACCCAACAATCCTTCAATGGTCCTATGTTTGTGTCCCTTTATTGCATTCCCACATTGAGCCCATCAAAGATATTCGATCTAAGATATGTAAAATTGGGCACCAATCCTCTAAATGTTTCTTCGAAGTATTTTGTATTTTCCTGAGTTCAAAAGCCTTCAAACTATTTTCTTTTTAGTAGGTTTGTCATCTCATGAACCTATTGAAAGCCTTTTAAAACCTTGGTTTTTCGGTGGTTCGGGTGGTTCACGAACCACCAAACTCGCCAAAAAAGGTTCAAGTGTTTGCCATTTTGGCGAAGTACCAAAAAGGATGTGAAAAAGAGGAGAGTTGAAAAAAAATGTGTTTCAGCAGTTCGATGAGTTCATGAACCGCTGAACTCACCAAAAGTAGTTCTCTAGTTCTCTGCTTTGTTGATTTGTTGAAGAAGGGAAGGAAAGAAGTTCTAAGGTTCATGTTTTGGTTAAATCACCAAAATAGGGAGGAGTGAAGAAAAGGTTTGACAGTTCATGCTTTTGCTGAATTATTGAAAAAGAAGGAAGAGGAAAAGGTTAGAGGAAAGAAAGAAGTAAGAGTTTCAGCAGTTCAGCGGGTTTGCAAATCCATGAACTCGTTGAAATAGGTTCATGGGTCAAGAGTATGAGAAGTAGGAAGGGAGAAAAGCTTGAATGGTTTGATGGTTTCCAATTTTTCTAAAATACTGAAATGGAGAAATAAAAGATCAAAGACAAGATGGACGTGAGAAGATGAAGTGGTTCATGAGTTCAGAGAAGTGCTAAAATACTAAAAGTAAAGGAAAATAAAGATAACAAGTGAAAGGAGAATAAAAGGATTTTTGGTGATTTGGGTGGTTCACGAACCTGCTTGAAAGGTTCACCAATTTGAAAATCACCAAACGAGTCAAATATATGTGAAAAAGGGCATGAAAATACATTCCAACATCCTAACTACCTATACACTGCATTAAATCTCATAAGGACACCATGAATGCAGTAGGTAATCCCAACCACCATATGTACCTATGCAACATCTGGGCCTTTCATTTAGGTGGGAAGATTGCAGATGTAGAGAGTAATTCAATGCATTTTAGGGCGCAACATCTAAAAGCTATAAAGGCAAGTGTTGGATTCATTTGAAGGGGTTGTTCGCTGAACCAATTTTTTGGTCTACAAATGGTTCAGGTGATTTTAGGGCATCAAGCAAAGCAAAAGTCTGGGTTGCAAACATGGGGATGCTTCTGGTATAGTGTATGGATGAATTTGTAATTCAAGTCTTCATATGATGATATGTCTCCATGGAAGAATGTAATAGTTCAAGGGGGTCTTTAAACCCAGTTATTCATCCTCTCTTGCCACATTTACTGGTATGATTGTAACATAGATTTGGTAATACATTATGATAATATTTAAATCAAACAAGCTTTTGTGTTGGGTCATTACTTTGTTGCAAATGGATTATTGCATGTATTTTCTAGATCATTAAGTATGTTTGTCATATGGGATTTAATCTAAGAAATGTATATAAATACACTTTTATTTTCTGTCAAGATCCTCTATTGGATGTATCTCCCTCCTCTTTGTCATTCATGACTCTGTTGCCCATTAGAGTAGGCATCAATCCATATTGGGGAAGGATCAATCATCTTTCATTTATCAAACCCCCATCGTGTTACCAGTGTGAGTAGGAGTAGGATTAAGTTAGGTTCCACTTGTTGTTCATGATTCAGTATTATAACCAGGGATCAATCTGAAGCAACATAAAATTGTTTTAATCATTTGTGAATCATGTTCATGCATACCAACACCCTATAAGTTGTGTAAGGAATGTTAAGTGGATTCATCTTAAGGGATACCATGTTGTTATCATTTGAAGGTGTATTTTTAGGGTGTAGCAATCAACTATATTGAGGTACCTGGGTGGCTAGTTGTTTCTTGGTTTAGTGACAATGTTTGGAGCCAAGTCAATGAGTTGAGTTTAGCCACTGTATTTTAGTTGTTCATCTGGTTTATCAAACCTCTAGGAATACCCTCCCAAGTTTAAGTTGAGCTCAAAGAGCAAGAGAGAAAACCCACTCTCATTCATTGGCCATAACCATCCTTGATCTATGGATGAGCCTCTTTCTCACCTTCTTGATGACACTCCTGGCCTAGAAGGAGGAGAGATATTCTAGGATTTTGGACCTACAATTTTTGGTCTTAATAGAATGGCATCGTTGTCAGAGAATAAAGTTACTTTATGTCATGCCCACATTTTACACGTGGTCATGAAACTTGAACTAAGAATTTTTTTATAAAACCCAAAACTAATACACACTTACACGCTACATGCGTGCTCGTTTAACGTGTACACCCAATGTTGTTGCACGTGCAACATATGTTTGACATGCCACACTAAGGTAGGGAGGTGTAAAATGAGATGAGGGTGGTATGAAACTCCTTATACCCCTTCGATATGTAAGTAACCTAATTAGGGTTTAGCGATGCAACGTGTGATGCCATGAGGGGAGACCCCTTTTGAGGTGACAATACCTAAGGTTCCTAGATGATGCAGAAAAATAATCTCGCCCCAAGGACGAGACCTAACACCTAAACCTTGATATTTAAGCCCTAATTAATTTAAAATAATTTAAAATGCAGAAACGTAATACATTTAAATTTAATCTCTAGTAAAACCATAGAATTTTGACATTTGAAATAAACTATTAATGTTCAACGAAATCAAGAAAATAGCTTGAATAATTTAATTCGAACTAATAGCATTTGAAAATCAACTTAAATTTGACATTTGAATAAAGCGAGAAATTTAAATCCTTTCAAACAAAACCATACATGACTTATTTCAAATTATGGAAATAAATATCTAATATATTTAAAACTATAACCAATAATAAATGTAACCTTGTTTGATAAATAAAATGTCTAACCATTTAAATTAATCACCCTAACGCTAACATAATCAATCTCCAAGCCATAATTAATTTATAAACTATAGAGAAAGTTAAGACGAATTAATAATCCCTAAGTAGGATTAATTAATCTTAACATTAGGTTTAGTCACTAATACATTAGGTCATCTCAAGCCCTAGAAAATAGTTTATATAAGTGGATTTAAACCTCTAAAAGTTCATATTGTTTTGCAGAATGGAGAGAGGGTCAAGTTTCTAGAAATCACTTCTCAAGGAGAAGTTTATTTCTCCAAGTTTTCTAATCTTATCTAATATTGTTTTCAACATGTTTTCCATATTCTTTCTACAATATTTTGATTTGGTTTTTTAAATTTCACTTCAAACTTTTCTAATAGTTCCACTATATGTTTACAAAAGTTTCCCTCCAAGATCTTTTTTTTATATTTCAAATCTCTTTATTTTTTAAAAATAAACATTCAGGTTCTTTGGTTTTTATTTTTAAATATACATGATGAATAGAGAATAAATATATATATATATATATATATATATATATATATATATATATATATATATATATTACACAGTGATCAAATATCAAACAAAGTCAGACTCGTGAAGTCATAGGTCACTGATTAAATAAGGACTGTGTTTTTTTTTGTTACGGTGTTGTATAAAGCAAGGGGAGTCCCTACAGACTGTGTAGTCCATAAGTCACTTTTGGGGGGTCTATAGACTACATAGTCCATAGTCTCCCTGACCCCTCCCCTCCCATCGCCATAAGTGGTGGGGCGCAGGGTTAGGGCTTCGGCCCTACCTTACGTCCCACATTTTTTTCCCTTCTTTTTTTAAAGGAACTCTAATTTGATTTTACTAAAACTATAAAATATTTATATAGTTTTTATATTACCAATCATTCATTTATTCATATCTATTTATATATATATATAATATAATATAATTAATATTTTGAGAGAGAGAGAGAGAGAGAGATCTCAAATGATTTTAAGCAAGTATATTTTCTCCTTTCCATAGTGAAATCACAAGATGATAAAACCATAAATAATAGGGACATTTTATTCTTTCTATTCCATGATAATAAACCAACATTTAACCATATATATATATATATATATATATATATATATATATATATATATATATATATATATATATCATCCTCAAAAAAGGAGTTTTCTCACTACATTATCCCAACCCTTCCTACATACAAAGAGCATTCTAGCTCTTAAACTTTTACATAGTCTCAACAACAATATTCATGCTTTTAAAACATGAACTAGGTTTCACAAGGAGACTCTTCTCCTTCTTTATTTTCCTCTTTGACAAGATTCCTACAAAACACATAGCAACCCTATCTAGGCCAATGGAGGGCTCACCACCCAACCATAGGCTTGCTTGCAAGCCACCCTCGAGCTAGGAGGCCCACAAGATAACCCTAGGTTCACACACACACAAGGGAACCATTTCCAAAACACACAAGACACACCAAACACTCCCTACCCAAGGCAAATCACATAAACCAAACCCATTGCATGGATTTAATAGGGGGAGGGAGTGGACATCACTCGTACAAGGGGAAAGATATAAATAAGAACTTGCAACAATATTTTTCATAACACAATGTCAAATGCATAGCGTATTGCTATCACTACACATACTTATGACTCCCAAAGAACCAAGGCACTCTTGCCTACAAAATAAGATACCCAAAACACCAAGAACAAGGCATACTTTCCTACCAATCTCCTCTCAAGGAGTGGCCTTCCCCAAGGAAGTTCACACCTCTCTCAAGACCCCACATAAGGCAAGATCCCACACATGTAGAGATCATGCCCAATACAACCCTTACCCTTACACAAAAGAATAATAATAAAAGATGCAACACATGTATTCACAAGCATTCAAGATAAAAGTAAGAAGAGTAAAAATACTAAAAATATAAAGCTTGGAAATCTTGAGATCCTACCTCTCAAGCTTTCCAAAAAATGATGAAAATGTAGAAGACCCTTCCAAGAGTCCAATTCCAAGTTCTCCTTCAATCTCTTGCAACAAATCCTCCTCTCCAAATGCAAAACCCTCCAAATCCAAAATGATAAAAAAACCTTTTTCTCTCCCTAAAGAGAGATAAATAGGGTTACAAATTCAAATCCCTTGAATGGGGAGATGACACTTGTCACCTTACCATTCACCCTCAAGAGCACATCTTCCCACAAAATCTCTCACATGTGTGAGGCATTAGAGAGTGGGAAGTACTTGGGGTCTCTTCCCATGAAAGTCTTACATTGTGTGCTCACACATGTGTGAGTCTTTGGGATCAACCCAAGCCCATACATGAACCTTGGAGAATGGAAATGGGATGGTGACAAGTCACTCATCCCTCTTCCCCAAACCCCAATCTCATCACTTAAAATGAAATGTGATGCTGTAATAATGGAAAGTGGTTATATTCTCGGCTTGCTTTCAAATGATGGATCTAGACACAAGTAATACTTGAAGGGCTAAGATCTAGTTGTTTTTGCATGCCTGAGAAGGCCATCATGATATTAAGATTCCTTAAATAATCTGAAAACCTATTAGATAAATTAACATAAATATCTTAAATACATTTATTTAAAAAAATAAAATCATATAATTTTACTATATTTTATTATGAAATATTTATTGATTTTTTTTCTTTGTGTGTTATTACATGCTTTATGTTTTTAATAATATTTTTGGTTTGATTTTGTTTAAAAATCAATATCTTTTTTAATGTCAAAATAAAATATAATGTAAAACTCTCTATATGTAAATATTATATTTAATCATTATTTTAATGAAATAACACATCTTATTAAATCATAGAATAAAATATATAATTAATTTTTTATTATATAATACATTTTATTAAATATACATAAATACATGGCTAAAATTTGAAAAATAGAATCAAATGTTTCTTTAACAAGGGTTGTTGTGCAGTTGCAATCCCTGCCAAATGTTGTCAAGATAGTTTGCAATGAAAACTAATAGGTGCAAAAGAATTATAAAATTCAAGACAAAGTGGGATGGAAAGAATGAAAGAAAGATATATGGCTATCACATGCTATCGTATGAGTCTAGAGTAGAATGTCTGATTAAAATGACAACTTGTGCATGAGTGCTTCTTACCTATAATGGTATTTGACAAATGCACATTATAGGTATGTGTGAAACCTGGATGCTAGTCTTTCAATTGGATTGATCAACTTGTCAATAGAATAAAGTGGCAAAAAGAATGAATGCAATGGGTAGCACATATCAAAGCAAAGATCTATGGCAAGTAAGGCCAACAACTAAAATAACATGTGAGGTCTTTAATTTTCTCGATGGCCCATGGATGCCTAACACAAATCTAATAATGGGTCCATGGCACGAGCAAGATAGTAAAGTGACAAAAAAACACAAGGAAAAAGGAAATGTTTGTTTACATTGCTTGCTTAAAATATTGTATACGCTTGCTCCATATTTATCGGTAAAATTTTTACAATGGAAACAATCCACAAAGGCTTAAAATGTTGTATAAACCTGCTCCATATTTATGGGTAACATTTTGGCAATTGAAGATTACAACAACCTCTCTATCTCATTCCTATTTTTAGTTCCTAAAATATGGTTGTAGCATCTCATGACCCTCGCCATGACATTGTTTTTTGTATAATAAAAGGGAAAGAAAATGGTTTAAGTTGTTGATTATTGGTAAATGATTGTCGATTTGAAATTAGGATAATTGGTTATTCCAAACATCAATAACTTTTGCTAAGTATGACCTTGGATATTATTGATTGGAACATGTATGGTGGACCAGTAATAACTATGTTCATGATATGATTCTCTATCATGTGCATTCTACGAGCAAAGGTGAATATTGTCAAATCCACTTTTTCAGGGTTGTGTACACACCTAACTGGATTCTAAAACATCCACCAGATTGTGATATGCTAAAGTTACTCATTTTTTATCAATGTCATAGCATTTTAAGGTTCCAAGAACATAAAAATACTATATAGTCAATCCAAAAAAATATTGCCATTTGATTCACTGTGAACAAAGGACTCTTAAATATAAAAGATATGAATTATCATTTGCCTAATATCCCATACATATTTGATGCTCCCTTCAATTAACTTGTTGGAACTTCATGGAAAATTTCTCAATTTTTTTTACTAAAGTTCAATTATTTATAACCCATTCCTATAATAATCACTTATGTTTACTATGATGATGAAATATCTTAATGTCTTTTGAATGGTCCTTGGATAGCACCACGAAAAAATATGATTAAAAATTTTAATTAGATTTAGAAACAAAGACAAATCAAGTCCATCCACTCACAATTTTGAGTAAGGTTTTGCTTTAACCTGATAACACTCACTCTAAAAAGAAAATGATTTTCCACATGATATCAAATGAATGAGTCTTGGGATACAAATCTTGGTGTACAAGCTCATAAGAGATTCAACATGGAACATAAGGTCCACTGATAGGAGAGTGTGAGAAGATCACAGATATTCATGACACATATTGCTACATATATCTAAAATGCAAGACGGCATATAAGAAGACATATCTATTTGAGATATTATTGTAAATAAATAGTACATATGAGTTTATATAAAATCAATGACATTTAGAAGACATGAGAAAATAAAGATCAAAGGCTTGAGAAGACACTATGAATAAAAATCAAATCAAAGATTTTAAGATAAATTTGACTTTTCAAATTTCATAAAATTATTAACTAAAGTTTTGGTTGTCCTAGATTAGTATAGAAGTTGTATGCAATGATGTACATAAAATGAGAACCATCATTTGAATTATGCTATCTTGAAAATAAATGTAAGCTATGAGTATTTTAGACTGGTCATTCTTGCAAATTGAACAATTACCATTCATTAAATGTAGTTTCTTTGTTATTTCTTAGCAAGAAGCATTCACTTTTAGCTTAAACTAGACAACTGTGTCCCAACTAGTAAGAAACACATCATTGTGGAATCATAACTTTTTCATCAAATGAATGTAAAAAAACACAAAAATACTTTCCAAATAAATGACCATTACCTAACAAAATGTCAAACTAAAAAATGTAAATTGCTTGCAAATTGATAAAAAATGCATACTTATTTAGTTTCAAATTTTGAATGATCAACCCCCGTTAATGGGGTGGATCGAGATCATCTGAGCAGAGTAAAGAGGAGGGAAACCAAATGGAAACCTCCAAATCCAAGGTGGATAAAGGTAAACTTTGATGGTGCCTTGAGAGGCAACCCAGGTAGGGCAAGTGCAGGATGTATTTTGAGAGATCACACTGGCGAGTTCATTGGAGCAACAACAAAGAAGTTGGGGTCAATGTCTAACAATGAAGAAAAGCTTCATGCTTTCATCATGGGGATGAAACTTGGACTAGCATTGGGGTAAGAAGACTCAACATAGAAGGTGATTCACTACTGACAATAAATGCCATTTGTAGTAGATAGATGACTAATTGGAGCTTGAACAATCTGTTGAGAAGAGGTTTGGTTTTTATGGACAAGTTTAGAGAATATAAAGTAAACCATACTTTTAGAGAGTCAAACCATTTAGGAGATAGGGTAGCAAACACGACATTTGAAACAGAAAGGGATTTATTTGTTAGTCATTCTATTATGGAATGGCAAAAGCTCATCCCAAATTTGGAAACTTTGATCAACCAAGATTTAGGAGAGGGAGAAATAAGACGTGGAGTCAACTTTAATGAGGTGTCAAATAACTTACATTCCTAAATGAGTCAGCATAAGGTGGCAAATGACTAAAGACGGATGGTATAATTTGTTGATCAGGTGGAAAGCTCCCATGAACTATAATAATGGTTTGAATCATTTTTGTGAGGGAAGGAGATGACGACGACAGAGGAGTACGATGGCTTGTGTGAGAAATGGTAAGTGGAATTATGATTCAGTGATGGATTCATAGGCATTGATTGCCAAGGCAGGTATTGTTAAACAGCTTGTCTGAGAGAATTTGAAGCATTCTATAGTGATCAAGCTGACAGTGTGGTTTGCAAAGTTGAAAGAGGCAAATGGCATTTTGTGGTGATATTATTGATAAGAGGCTTAAGAGAGTATTCAAAGTGACTTCTCTGCTAGCATTGTATGTTGTGGTCATGTTAGATTTAGGGGAATCCAAGGATTGTGTGAGAGAAAAGGCCATGCCTCTTATAAGGGCAGATTGGAGAGCGGGTTTAGATAAAATTTTGCAAATAGCGATTCCTGGTGTTGGGTTTCCCATAGAAAATGGGATTTGGCCAGTGGTTTTGCCATCATACAACAATCCTTGGGCACCATTTGTTATTCCAGTTGTTGGGGAGAGCAAGGAGGCTTAGAGGAATGAAGCGCGGTGGAGGTTGGGCTTTCTAAAGATCATGGCAGGGTTGGCAGATTTTGGTGGTATTGACTGGTCACATGAGGTGGCTTCTGAGAGCTTGAGTGAGGAGGATTTGGCTAGTGATGGTGGTGTTTGAGTCTGCTTCATATAGTTTTTGTATATAGTTTAGTATAGATGTGTATATCCAGCATTAGCAACCAGTTTTAGCTTAGTTAAATAAGTTGGTCATGTATAAACTCTTACAGTAATATATTACAAACTTGGTTAAAGTATTTGTTCTTCTATTTTTAATGGGATGTAGCTCCCTATAGCCCAATTCACCAATCAAAAAAAAATCTAAACGATCAAAATGGCTAATGACACTCTCACAAAACACTTGTAACTAGTTTCTTGGCATCCGAGTTGCATTGATAAATATTACTAGGAGTAAGAAAGCTTCTAAAATTAATAAATGTCAGTGTCATCATGCCTTCTAGATATGACACACCTAAAATTGTCCTAATATCTATTGAAAAGTTATGGAGCATTTGACTTGTTTCTAAGTGTTGTACTTGCAGAGCATACTTTACATCCCTCAAATAACAAATCAATAGTTTATCATTATTAACTGCATGAGATGATACAAGGCCATCATTTTTAGATTATTCAATCATATCTTTCCAAGACTTTGGGGGTCATCCCACAATAATGGGTTACACTTTTTGGCCAAACTTGACATTGAAATCAACATTTTGAACTAAATCTTCACTTTCTGACACCTATAGCCACTAAATCGTTAGGAATTTGAAGATGATGAGAACTAGTGATTTGTGAGATTTTGTTTGTAGATTCTAAATATATATATATATTTTAAATTGGAGTTAAATTGTAATTTTTTTTGTGTCTCCTTTGATAAATAGTTTTTAATAGTAAACAACATTTTTTAAAGTGATGTGTATTATGTAGCACATAACTTTTTTTTTCTACAAAGGATAAAATTATAATTCTTTTGAATTTAGATTGGTAACACCGATATATAGGGCATGAATTTGGTTTTATAATGTTTTGTTGAATATTTTTTTAAATTAAGTTTTAAATTCAAACCAATTATAATTTAGACATAGGCGTATTCCGTAAAATATAACTTTTTCTGTATGTTTCGAAATTCAATTTTTTTTTTTTGAAACAAGGACATCAATACCTAGGGCATAGATATTTTTCAGAATTTTTTTCACTAATTTACTAATTTTCCATGTGTGTAGAACAGAGAACTTGATGTTCGGTGAAAAACCTACATTCACAAGAAATAAAAAATAAATATAATAATCAAATTAAATATATTTAAAATTATATTTTTGGGAAGCTTATAATAAGGACTACATACTTACAAAACATAAATTTTAAATGAATTCATTTGATCCCCCAAAAGGTAAATCAAAAGTAGTTTTTTATCAGCATTTTGATAGGTGTAGAGGAGACTCCATTATAGGTATGGTTTAAAACTAGTAGGGTTCTATCCAAGGGGGTTTGATTAAACCCTCTTCAATTAAAATCCTTTAAATTGAACCTTTCAGGGCTTAAATCATTATATTTTCTAAAAATATGTGAATTCAGCAAAAATTAGGATGTCCCAGAAAGTGTAACCCATTATTGTGGCAGCACCCTTGGCTCTCTAATATCTACACATGACAACTTATACCTTGAAGCATTTTTGTTAGTTTGAAAAGTGAAATTTGTCTGAATATTTAAGATAAGATCGTATTGTGCATCAAAATCATCAACAAGTTTAATAAAAGGTAGCATGCATTCATTTCCTTTGACTTCTTCAAGTTATTGAAACATAGTGGTATTGTTGCAAAAATAGACCATGTTCAATGGTTTACACCCCTCTTTAATGTACAGAATCATGTATGGCCACAAATAAGGAAAACAATTCTATCATGACCAAAGCATATCAACAAAAATATCAATGACAATGCATTTCTTTAAACTCTAAACCAAATATGTCTTTCAGTGACTTCATAAAATTAGAATTCTCAATATGCACCACACATTTTCTTAATGAAACATCTTTGCCACTATAACCAGAGACAAAATTAAAAAAATTAAATTAGTAAAGGAGAAAATAATCAGATTATAAGGTTTTCTATGTTCTCCCTCGATGAAAAAGATTATTGCCATTCAAACAAAGCAACAAGGACACCATAAATTTGACATTCGAGAAGAGGTAACAAAATTGATTATGCCAAATATACAAAATATAAGCTTTTTGAATATGTCAGGATATTTACAGGCTAAAGAAAAAATAAATTCTAAAAGACCATGAGCCCATATAAGATCAAGTGGATCCTTATAAAAGCAAGTATGTTTTACAACCTTTCCATCCTTGGTTATTGCAGTTTTAAACATTCGCTTAGGATTTTTAGGATCTTTCAAATAGAGGACATCCTCTAACTGATTAGTTCTTAAAATGTGGTAATAAACTTGATTTAGATTGATATTTGTTTCTATTCCTTCATCCACTTTCTCTCCTTTCTTGCAAAAACCATCAAACGATGAAAAAATGTGGGAAATAGTTACCACAAATGTTGAAAAAATAAAAGCTATCCACAAAAACTTAACTTACATCGAGGAAGGAAAATGGCTATAAAAGAACCCTCTATTATCTTGAGTCCATGCAATGGACATGAACTTGACCTATTATCAGTAGCAAATTACCCTATATTAGCATTAAATACAAGAGCAAATTGAAGAAACAAGAAACACTGCAGAAAAAAAACACAAATCTTACCTATAATAGAGAATCAAGCTCCATACACTTATCTAGCACACGTATGAGCTTGATAGTCACCCAATCACTGCCCCTAGAGCTTAAGACAAGTGTCACAAATTCTCCATTTTCACTCAAAGAGCAATTATTTAAACCAGTACTTCTATCTTCTCCAAGCTTTTTTAGATCAAATAGGACCTTTCGTTCCCCAGTAAAATCATCCTGAAATAAGTAATTCTAGAGAAGTGAGGAAAATCTACAAGAAGGTAGCAACAATATTGAACTTCTTTCCTATTCAATAAAAATTTAAATAATTAGTTTCCAGTTAGTTATATACACATATATGCTACTTGGTATGTATTGAAGCAATATTGGTTTTAAGATTTTGAGAATGCCTAGATATAAAGAACACTTTAAGGCTAAATCCCTATGTTATAGAAGTACAGATACTTGTTTCCTCTTCTAAATGGGCGAGTGTATCTTTGGTGGACACTAAGTTTGTTGAAATTACGAATAGTTTTTGTTAAAGTTTTGTCCAGTGTTTTTCTCCACTATGTTGTTTTGTGAACAAAAACTTGAAAAAAAAAAGATAATAATTAGTTAAAGACAAGAAAATATTAATTGTTTTAATTACCTTAACATTACAGAGAAGTTGTGTATATATGTGTACATGTGTATTTAAGAATTGCCTAAAGTCATTTGTCAAACATATTGTACATGATGATGTTCATGCACCCTAAGCTCTCTGAAATGATTCCGCACCTTACATTTTTGGAAATGTAAAGTACAAGGAACTTCATATCTCATTCAGAAAATATAAGCTACAAAGAAAATTAATCATAATCTGAGAACATTTGAGAAAGGATTTATGCATAAATTCTTCTTTATTGAATTTTTTGCATAAGTTTTTGTGAAGGTCATGGTGATGGGAAGTCGCACCTGAAACTACTAAATGTTACGAAAATCCACTTTTAATTATGCTTTGATGGATGTTCATAATCATACCCTGCTTAAAAGTTTCCTAAGGCCTTTTTAGCAAACCCATGTTGAAGATATTGTACAATCATGGCATTTCATGACACATCATTTCTTTCAAGCATTTTGTCAAACTATTCACATTTCTTGTCTATGCTTCTATATTTTACATGCATGTCTACTAGGGCACCTAAAACTACAACATCTAACAAAAATCCCCTTGCTTTGATGGATGTCCATACCTTGTTCCAATGCTCCTGTTTTTGTACAAGCTAGAGGATGTTGGCAAAGGTTGCAGAGTCTGGTTTTACACCTACTAATTGGATTTTCTTGAAATTTATAAATCCATAGGAAACTATAAGGAAATTCAAATCTCATCCACACAATACAAGCTAGAAAGAAAATTAATCATGAGAGAATTTTTGCATAAATTCCTCTTTATGCACTATGATCCCTTTCCCCTTCTCTTGACTATTTTTTCAAGCATTGACAATATTTTTGGTAGTATCAGATTTGATCTATCATGTTTCTCTATTCCTTCTCCACACAAGTTTTGAGAATTCAAGAACAATTCTATTTAAAACTTTAGCATCATAAATCAATCACCACAAACTATTAGTAGCTTTTAAAAAATGACATATTTATGGCAATGAGGAAAATATGAATCTAAGTTGTATGTAAATTTCATGTTGCCTGGAAAATAATGGTTTAAAATGCCAATATATGGTTAACATGATATGTTTGTCCAAAGACTCAACAAATACTTATACATCATCTTATTGGGGGTCAATGGAGTGGGGGTTGAATTGGGCTCATTGATACAAATAGGGCAAAGACAACTAGAAACTATGATTGGGTTAGTAAAGTAGGGAAGTGGAAAATGGTTAAGGTATAGAAAAATCGTTGCTGCCAAAATATCATACCATCCATGCAATTAGTGATCGAATTTATAGATTAGCCTTAATTATTTTATGAAGGGCTTTTGAAATGTCAATCCTCTGAGTGAAATATCAAATTTTGGCACTACCCTACATATGATAATCAATTCCCATTTGAAAATCCTTATTTAGGAGGTAGATTGTAGAAGGATTACTTGTAGAAATTTGTCTTAATCATCATGATCAAATTTGAAATTAATTTTGTATGATTAGAACTTGGTTCTCACGGTTCACCTATACAAGGTGCACCTAGAAACCAATTGCCCTACATCCAGGGGCTTATTGTCTAGAGTTTTAACTTATATCACTACACAACATTGAATCTTCAGGTTGTATTTATAAGTTATAACTAATCTCATATTGGCAAATACTTTTCACCCCTTGGTACAACTGCTAGTTATAACATTATATTATTAGCTAACAAGTAACTAGTGGTAGATACAAGAAATAGATGATTGACACAAAAAGGATTTACTGCAATTTCTATCATGTTTTTATTGGTAAAAAAAGGTACAAACATGCACATCAAGTTCTTTAACACAAAATGGTGCTAGCAACTCTTTCCACACTTTGCCGAGGATCAACTTCTCTTTGTAGACTTTGCCTAGGATCAACTTAAGTAGGGATATATGGTGAACTTACTAACTGTTAACTATTAACTTGGACAAATTAAACAAAACCACACATAGTTGCAGGGTACCACTATATTAAGTATCTATCTATGATACCTAATAATAGAAAAACAAGTAAAGTTTATGAGTTCATATAGAAATGGTGCATAGTACATAAATTCTTGGGAAAACTTATTAGGTAATTTTTTTAGGAAAAGCAACCTAAACATCCTGAATAGCAAAAGACTTGATTAATGTTTGAACATTTTGAGCCTAGCCTTCTGTTTTCCTCAATTCCACTTGTATTGCTAGAAAAGATATATAAAAAAAGATGCCTTGTATCTACCATCAACCCTAATGAAAATGTTTCCTAAAGGAACCCTTGAATGAAAAGGGCAATGAGAAATAGATCATATAGAATAAATGAAGCTTGTAAAAAAATAAACTTAAAATAAATGAGGTAATAACATATATGATGAAAATTACGCTTCGGTTGATTCAATTAGAAAATCTCTGCTTTGGTCACATATTCGATATGTTCGGTCCTTGGCTCCCTTTTATCCCTGGATTTTGGCTAGAGACATTAATGCTATTACCAACCTTGGGGAAAAGCGGGGGGTGTGGTAAAACTCAAGCCTTCTTCCATTCTTCTCAGGGATAATATTTTTCTCATGAATTTGGTGGGCATCAAGCCTAATAATGGTGTGTGTACTTGGAGTAATAGGAGATGTGGTGAGGATTCTATTTCTGAATGATTAGACAGGTTTCTGGTCTCTAACTTCTGGGTTGGGGGTAATTAGGTGACCAACTCAAAGATCTTAGATTGGTGGGGGTCAGACCATTGTCCTATCAAATTTTATGCTACCTTGTATGGCCTCACTAAGAACCCTTCCTTTAAGTTCCAAATCCTCCCTACAGGATCTTATGGTAGGATGGTGGAGTAAAGGTAAGCATGCCTGTGGTACAACAATGTATTCTTTTGTCAAGAGGTTACAGTTTGTGAAATTTCAGTTGAAGAAGTGGAATAGGTAGTGTTTTGGTAATATCTTTATGGCTAAGAAGGATGCCCAAGACCACCTGGATACTATCACCCGTCAGATTAGGGACCACAACCTCATTGAAAAGAACCTTGAGGAGGAATCTGTTGCTATGAAAGCAATGATAGAATGGGAGCTGTGTGAGGAGATCTTCTACAAGCAAAAGGTCTGTATTGATTGGCTTCAGGAAGGAGACAAAAATACAGCGTTCTTCCACAACTCTATCAAGGATAGAAGGCACAGGAACATTATTACTTCTCTTACGTCTTCCCAGGGAATGTATTTAACTTCTCTTCAGGAGATTTCAAGAGAGGTTACCCAATTCTACTCTACCTTATTCACTGAGGACTCTCCAATGGTGGTGGATGAAGAAAACCTAATTTTGGATTGTATTCCCTCTAGTTTCTAATGAGATGAATGAATCTCTTATTAAGCCCATATCCCTTGTTGAATTGGAGAAGATTGTGTTTTAGATGAAGAAGGGGAAAGCCCCTGGGCCATATGGATTCTTGATTGAATTCTTTTAGGAATTTTGGGAGATTATCAAGTTTGATCTATTGGAGGTGGTTCATGAGTCACATAGGAACAAGCAGATGCTGAAAGCCATGAATGCTATGTTCCTAACTCCTATCCCCAAGCAAGAGGGAGCTAATTTGCTGGATCTTTTTAGACCCATAGCTCTTTGCAATTTGGTGTATAAGATCATCACTAAATTGATCGCAGAGAGGCTTAAGCTATGGCTTACTAGATTAATTTTTGAAGAGTGGGGTGGTTTTGTTGCTAGCAGGCAAATTTTGGATGGGGTGGTAATTGCGGCTGAGGCTCTTCACTCCATGGTGCCATCCAAGGAGAAGGTGATGTTCATCAAGCTGGATATGGCCAAAGATTATGACCATGTCAAATGGGCCTTTCTTTGTAAAGTCCTAGTAGCTTTTGGGTTTGGAACTGATTGGGTTAACTGGGTCATGAGATGTGTTACTTTGACTTCATTCTCAATGCTTGTCAATAGTAAGCCTTCAACTTTATTTGGCGCTTCTAGGGGTCTTTGGCAAGGTGACCCTTTATCCCCTTATTTATTTATTCTGATGGTGGGAGGATTCAAAAGAGCTATCAACTCTCATGTGCGACAAGGATTGATCCAAGGATGGAGTTGGGGTAATTGTATTCCTCCTCACTCCCATTTATAGTTTGTTGATGACATTGCTTTGATGGGCTTAGACAAAATTAGGGAGGTGGTTAACTTTAGATGGATCTTGGATATTTACTTGGCTACCTCAGGGAAATGGATAAATGAAGGAAAGTCTTCCAATTTCTTCTTCAATACCCCTCAACTTATTCATCTTAGGATTTCTCAGATCCTCATATTTTAGGTTGGGTCTCTTCCATTTGTTACCTTGGCATTCCCCTTTCAGATGGTCATCTACCTAGAGGAACGTGGTAAAATGTGCTAGATAAGTTTCGGAGGCAAGTTAGTCATTAGACTTTTCAAGTGGCTTTCTATTGTTGGGAGAGTGGCATTATTGAAGTCTGTGGTCCAAGCTCTTCCCATCTATAGATGCTTTGTCCAGACTACTCCTAGATTTATTAAGGAATTTGATGCTCTCTCCAAACAATTCTTATGGGCTAGTAATCTGGAATCGACGAAGTAGAGTCTGGTTAAGTGGGAGTCTATCTGTAGATTGATTTAGGAGGGCAGGTTTGGTCTCTGGAAAGCTACTCTCAATGGCCAGGCTCTTACAACTAAGCTCTATTAGAGAAGGTATACTAACTAGGATTAAGCTTGGGCCAAGATCTTCACCTTGAAGTACCTGGGACGTGTGGAGTGGAGATGTTCCTAGATTCTATAATGCTAGTAAGGGTTCTATGATATGGGATACTCTAAAAAGGGGTGCCAATCTTCTTAAGCAGGGGTTGTTTTGGATTTGTAATAGAGTTTTTGAGGTACTTTTCTAGTTTGATTCTTGGCATGGCTAGCCTCCCATCATGTCCATGTATCCACACTTGCACTTCCTATGTTTTAGGTTCATTGATGTTGGCTGGAGTCAGGTTGAGGACTTCAAATATGTTCACTTCTTAGGTCAAGTGGTAGTGTTTCAATGGAAGGACCCCCATGAGTGGTCGCTGGGAGGCTCGGTTAAGGATT
Organism: Cunninghamia lanceolata; assembly: GCA_027924645.1. Classification (NCBI taxonomy): domain Eukaryota; kingdom Viridiplantae; phylum Streptophyta; class Pinopsida; order Cupressales; family Cupressaceae; genus Cunninghamia; species Cunninghamia lanceolata. The sequence continues at coordinate 6,745,877 of BSBN01000677.1, read as the reverse complement.
GTGAAGAACTAGATCATATTCTTGCTAGAAGAGCTTGCAGTTCTTTGATGGAGTAGGATGTCCTAGATTGGAGCCCTAACCCTAAGGGATTATACTCAGTTGTCTCAGGTTATCAAGAGTTGGATACACAAAAGTATGAGAGGTTAGCGTTCCCTAGTGGAGGAATGTGTGGAATAAGTTTACTTAGCCTAAATGTAACATTTTCCTTTGGCTGGTGACTTGAAATAGGTGCCTCACATGGGAAAATTTATAGAAGTGAGGATTTTAGGGTCTGTTTATGTGTGTCCTCTGTGGTAACAGTGAGGAATACTCTTCTCATTTGCTTTTCAATGTTCCTGTTACTAAATTATGTTCACACCTAATTTAGCAAGGCCTAAACATCAGTTGTTTAGAGGGAGTACAATTTTTTTTGCTTATGCAGGATCATCCAGTCAATGTCTGATGTCTTGACAGAAGAAAAGTACAAAATCACTTATCAAAATCATGTAACAACTCAAGTTGAGCTGTTACATCATCCTGGTAAGTGAAATCATCTATGGACAAGAAAATAGGCATTCAAAGAATGAAGAGAATTGATGGAGTTCATGTTCCAGTTGTTGATTATTCATTATGTTTCAATGCAAGTAAAAGAGGTATTTATACACTGTCAAATTATACATTATGTTTTATACATATGTTCCAAAGAAAGATCAGTTGTTTTATGTTATGTATTTGATTCGGAAAGTGAAATATACATAAGTCATTGCATAGAATGAGATGGCTGATTGTATTCAAAAGAATGTATAAAAGTGTCCCACACAAGCCGTGGGAGTAACTAAAATAGGCAACATAAAAGTAAATTTTACTTTTGAAAGAAAAGAAATGCATAGGAAAAGAAAAGGGACCTATCATTGCTCGTGAATGACAAATCCAGTGGTTGAGCTGGTTGCTATCTTCCTCCATCTGTTTGAGCTCCAATATACCTGGAAAATAGATTTTGTTAATGCTCAGGGTACCAAGTCTTTTCATACACAATCAGAACTTCAAAAGTACCATTCACTTTTATGTAGCAGCAATATCAGTAATCAGATATCAGCATAAGAGAGGTCAGAATGACCAAACATAAGTGCTATATCAGAAAGAGATTAATCCATACAAGTAACCCCACATCATGAATCAAAGATATGTTTTGTATGCTAACATGATTGCTTCCTGTGCAGGTATATGAGAAACCAGTTTTCTGATTCATCTTTTATTAAATGGCACATGCAAAAAATGGGCTCCCATAAGGGTTGAGCCCAGCATGCTGCCCTCTTGTTTCACTAAAGAGGGATAAGGAAATCCTTGAGGACCAATGTTACAAAACTATGACTATGCTGGTATAAGGAGTCTTCCTATTAGCAAGAGCATTCCATTACATCAGCACAATCATGATTTTAATAAAGAAAGATGTGATCATCGAGATATTCATACATATCATCAGGACAACAGAAGAAGATGACATAGTGGAGTCATGAGATACACAGTCAACACATCAAATGAAATGACGAGTCTTATCAATAAAGTGATCACATAAAGAGCAAGTTACAGAGATAATATGTATGCAGTAGCAAGTATCTGCTATCATAAATTGTTGTCATCATGTCATCATAAGCCATATGCATATGAAAGAACAATATAGAAAGATGCCTCATGCTGAGATATAAAGAAATTACTGCAAAATGAAGCAGCATAAGGAGAAAAAAAGTGCAGAACAACAAGAGGGAACAACTTGATACAAGATTGAAAGATAGTATGACCTTATCATGAAATAAGTATGCTTTCTGTAGAGTGCCCTTTATACATGAAATAAGTCACACACAGAGATTTGCTACAACATTGAAATAATATAGATACAAGTGCAAGTCATGATCAAGTATAACTAATGTAATGGAGAAGGATTGAAACAACTTTCAAATGATCAACTCATCACAATATATCCTTTATCCAAAAGAGAGGGCTGAGCAAAGTATGTACAAGATGAACAGATCAAGATGATGCCTTCACCAAGTTTAAAATATGCTAATGTGTTATGCATAGTACAAGGTATGATTTTGGGAGAACAAAGTAAGAAGATATAACAGGTGCAGCAAAAGTATTACTCAGGAAGAATAAGACTCTTCTAACAATATGTTATGCATCTGAGACAAAAGTAAATGAGTGGCTATACATACTAATCAATGGTGCTTCAAACCTCAAGCATTAACTTCTTTCATAAAAGGGATCTTAGGCTATATGTAACATCAAGATACAAAAGGAAGAGTCCATGATATTCAGGTGAATATAATGCCATCAGAAGAGTGTATACACAAGTTTCAGATGTTCATTTCCATCTACAAGAGTACAAAAGGGAACAATGGCAAGATATAGCCATCACAGTGTTATCCAAGAATAGCAGAAATGAGTTATGATCTATCTCATTGTGTTCACATACAAGTGCTTTATAGAAAGGTAAGTGTTCATGGCTTTTGAGAATATGCACTACTCAAGTGTTATCAGGATCTAGTAAGGTATTTCATTAAAACAACATGAATGCAGTATGTAATGGAAAGCTATAACACATATCCATCATGGGTTGAGCCAAATGTATACTAGATGAATAGATCAAATGACATCTTTACCAAGTTGAAGACATGCTAATAAGTTGTATACAGTGTTATTTTGGATCAGCAAGATAAAGAAATGCTACGGGATGACACACAGTGACACACAATGCTGTTATAAGGACATTCATGGATAGTCATCATAAAGCTATAGCAGTGTATTCAATAGTACAAGAGAGAAGGTACAATCAAGTTGGTATAATTTGCATGTGGTTCATTCAAGTCTTTATCATGGAACAACAATAGAACTACAATATCAGGCAAGGTGGCAGCTACAACAGTCAAAAGTGACATATGTATCATGGAGCAGTGAATGCTCATCTATGATTGAGAGTCCAAGAGAGGATGGAGTGACAACCACACATCAGCAAACAGGCTTCTCAATTATGTGAGTGAGTGAATTTCAAATATAATGCAAATGTTTTCTCATTTTCATGCAACAAGGAAGTTCATAGATAAAAGTTGGATCTTGTGATAGCCTTTCAGATGAAGAAATATATCTAATTAAAGATCATTTTGCAATTCATCAATTGAAAGTGCTTATGAGTACATGATAGCACCTTTGTGCTGATGAAAAGTGCATTATCCTGTGCCAACATGGCAGTTTTGGTCTAACACATCATTCTAGAACAAATAGAGTATAGTGTCAACATGTAAAAGCTTGCAAATATGTATCATGAAGTATAACAAATGCATTCAATTCATCATCTTCAAATATAAACACCAATGTGTTACAGATTAAACAAAGAATATTGTCAAAATATATACAGAGTTCAAGAGTTATTGTGCATAATCAGATTTCTTTGTGCAAGGGTATCATAAATGTCATAGAAAAATCATATACAGCTGAGAAGAGCAACAAGACATTTATATATATCATAAGTCCATGAGTATGCAGATACAGAAAGGGAAAAAGAATACAGGATTGTCAAGCAATAGATTGCAGATATGCAAAGAGCAAAACATATTGCCAATATAAAGTATCAAACTTTGAGCTTATGTTTCAAAAGACCCAAGAGGAAGCACAAATGAGTTCTCAGTCATAGATAAAAGGGAGAATCATAACTTTGTTTCAACTTCTAAAAATCTTCATCATACAATGCAACATGTTCAGGTAATGGAGCTGCAGTCTTATGAATGTTTCAAAGACAAGCAGAGCTTCAATTTTGTGCAAACCCAGAAAGTTATTTTGCTCACAGCCTGAAGGGAGACAGTCTCGTTTTTAAAGTTTTGTGAAAAACCTAGATGTAAATATAATACATTTTAAGTATTTTGTTGTTACAAGGTTGAGCCTAAAATTCTCATATCAACACAGAAAAATACATGGTCTTCATATGTTAAGCGAGAAGACAAGAAAAATGGTGTTTGAAACCCTTAGGTTTCTTTCATATTTTTCTTTTTACATAAGTAAAATGAAAGTTCCTTGCAAACCTAGGATGGAGGGGTCATGGCCTGAAGCAAAGACATACAAAAAATGAACAAAATGTGTATTTCCATGCTCCTGTTCGAGCTACAGAAAGAAGCAGAGATAGCTACATAGGCCACAACCATAATGCTCAAAGAAACCAATAGATAAGACCAGATACAGGAGAAAACACTTAGAAAATATGTAATGTACCCAAATATGGAGTGGGCAAAGCAAGTTTTTTTTCTTCATTTTCCTCCCAACGGAGCTAAGCCCATTTGGGCTTTTGAGAAAACATGTAGATACTGAGGAAAATTGAAGGTTTTTGAGCTCATACAAACATAGAATGCTCATAAATACCAGATAGAGTCCACGGCCTGTAGGGCTAGATCGCATAAAAAATGATGCAAAATGTCAGTTCCGGGTTTTATAATGCTTTACCTTGTTTTTTTTGTCAGAGATCTTCATCAAACTGCTCAAGAAACAACATGAAATCAAAGGATAACAAGCTCCCAAACCCTTGTCCATGGCAGCCAAAGAGAGCAGATGTTCATGGGATAACAAAACACAATGAACGACAAAAAGAAATGCATCAAGGCCGCGATCTGAAAACTAAAGTTTTGCATTCAAAATGAAGATAATGCTTGATCTATGGCACAAGGAGTCTTACCTGTACATTTCTATCAAAATCTTTGAAGAAACATGCATTGTAACAACAAAAATGGTGCAGATTGAACGTCCAAACCCTAGGTGATCCTTGGCAGCTAGAGAGAGGGGTTTTCCCATCGAATGCAAGGTAAAAATGATGCAAAAAGGTAAGGCATCGTTGTTTTGGTGTTAGGGTTGCTTTGGAGCCTTAAATTCAATTATGATTTTTATCACATCGAAATACATTTTCATGCCTTAAGAAATACCCATTGTGGTATGTGCTTACCTTGCATTTGTTAGGTCCTCATGACTTAGCTATTATAAGCCTTAGATCCCTTTTTGCATATAATGCTTAGATATTATGTCTTTGAAACTAATTTGGTTACCTTAGAGATGAACACATATGGTAAGTATACCTTGTAATGCATAGGAGAGATCTTATTTGTGCATGGGAGATATAAGGTGGTATTAAGATATGAAGAATAATGCATATTTTTGCAAGGCATGAGTAATATGATGCATGATGCATGGGGTTTGCAAGTGCATGGAGGATATAAGAGGTTTTATTTTCTTTTTGCATGATCTAGAAATAGATAAACATTGTGAAAAAATGATAAAGTAATGGATTATAAATTACTTTATTACTTGTTGTAAAAATGCGAAAAGCAAAGATAGGCAAATCTACAACAAGTAGTAAAGTAAATCTCATCGATTACTTTACCATTTTTTCACACTATTTTATTTATCTCCAAACCATGCAAAACTAGGAGATTGAATAATTATGTCCAAGTGCCTTCTTTTCTGCATAGGTTTGTAACAAATTTGAAATGTAAAACATTAAGCTAAGTGGTGTGGCTATAAACCACTTAGTTAATGTTAATTAAATGCATAAATAAATGTACATGTGTCATTTATTGTGCAAGGGCAAGTTGAGGATGCTTTCAAGATGTGGTCAAAGAGATGTGGTTGGGTATTTATGTGCAAATATCAAACATTTATGGATGCTGCAGGAGAGGTTGGCAAACAGGTGGAGGAGTTATTGAGATGATTTGACTTGATTTTTATGGCCTTAAAGAGCATTTAAAGGCATTTTCTGGTGCTTTTATGTTTAGTGATGTCATGCCTTGACTTTTCCTTCACTTGGGACTCATTTTGGAGAGAGTTTGGGAGATATTTTTTGGGCTTTCTGAGTATGCACGACCAAGGAAGTTTCCATTCTTTACCTAGTTGCAGTTGTTTGGAGAGTATATAGTCTCTCTATGTATTCATTATTAGAGAGTTCTGATCATGCAATTTTTGGAGTTAGTGATTTTATGCAGTCCTTACATAGTTTTGAGCATGCTTTCTAACTCTTTTGGGATATGAAATACAAAAAATACCTTGGATACCATTGATTATGAGATTTTACCTTCTTATTCTTGTAGTGTTGTGTATTATCAAGTGATTGATCAAGTTATTTGTGAGGTAATTTTTATTTCCTTGTGATTTTGTCTCATGTTCCATACCTTTTCTGCAAAAAGGTATGTTTATGCAGGTTGCAAGTTGTGTCTTAAAGTTGCATGTGGCTTTCTAACTGTGAAGTTATCTTCCTTTTAAGGGTTAATGCATTTAGGCCTCTTTGTGAAATATTTATGCAAAAGCATGCAATAATAGGTTGTGAAAATTTAGTTTCTGTTATCTATAACCACGTGCATACAAATCTGAGTTTTTCATAAACCATATCAGTTTGGTGTATCACCTCTTGTTTCATTTTCCAGTCTTTTTTCATTTTGAAGCATTCCTTTTTCCCTTTTCATCTACAAATCCAGTAGTTTCTAGATGATAACCAGCTAGGAGCCAGCCTTAGCTGGAGATTCACTCCAAATTTTAGGTAACCCACAGCCTAGGAGTGTTTCCATGTTCCTCTAAAGTGCTAAGTTCTACAACTTAGCTAGGGTGCAACTTTAAGAGACAACAGTTCCTTTGCTAGAATGATTTGGCACTTTTGGTGGGGGGCTTGGAAACAATCATGTGTTCATGCTTCCTCATTGGTTGAATTTTGGAGATGTATGGGGAGACCCCCAAACAAGGCCTTCATCATATAAGTAGCTTGGGAGATTGGCCCCTCATGCATTCTATGGTAACTCTAGTGGAAAGGAACTGTAGAATTTTTTAGGGCAAGAGAATGGTGGTTCAACAAATTTGGCAGAGGATTATTGATATGCTCCAGGAAACCTTATCTGCCAAATGTGACATGTCTATTCCTCCAGATCTAGGGGATTTGGCGGTGATGCAGAGTTTGAGATTAGGGGAAAATAGTGTGAAGTCTTCTTTGTCAAAGGGATATTGGCACCCTTGCAAGAAGACTCAGAGGGATGGTTGTTGGTCTCCTCCGCTTGCAGGTGTCTTCAAGATCAATACTGATGGGTCCTCCAGGGGGAATCCTAGGCATGCTGGAATTGGGGGAGTTGGGAGGGATAGCTATGGTGATGTACTCTTTTTCTTTTCCATTTATAAGGGATTTTAGACTAACAATCTCATCTTAGATTATGATGAATATGTTGAAGGGATGAAAATTTGATGGGGTGAATTGGCAGTTGACTTCAATGGTTAAGTTGATTCTTCGTCTGAGCAATTCGTTGGAGTATGTTTCTTTTTTTCACATTCCTAGAGAATGGAATAAGGTGGCTGACTATCTGGCTAAATGGGCTTTGGAGCAAATGGATGATTGGAATGTGGGAAACTGGGAGCATTTGTCTTTGGATCACTCTAAATGCTTAGATAAGTTGATTCTGGAAGATATGGTTGGATAAATGGTGGTCTCGTTTTGGGCTTTGTTGGGCAATATTGTTTCTAATTATGGGGGGTATGGATGGGTGCTCGTTGGGTTTCTCTGACCCTCTGGTGGGCTTTGTTGATTTCTATAACCTTTGTTCTTTGTTTTTCTCTTTTTGATTAATAAATTTTTACCCTCTTTTTAAAAAAAATATATGTGATGAAAATTTACCCAACCCCAATCAAAGCTTTTAGCACTATTGAGCTCATTACTAATGAGAAAAAATTGAGTTCTTCACACTATTCCTATCTTTTATGTGGTGTGATAAGGGGAGTGAAGACACTAGCATTTAAGCTAAAAAAAAAATTCTTTCACTCTAAGATAATATGAAATCAATGTTGAATGATAGGAGAGATGTACCCTCTTCACTACCACCCATACTTTGCACAATAACTCCAATAAGTGCATAAATTTCTCAATATGAATTTCCTAATTTCCTAGAGAGTAATTGAAGAGTAGCTTTATAATGCTAAAGTAAGATGTTCATTAATAGCTACATAGCACTCAACACCTTCACAACAATAGATGCACTGCTTATTGGTTATGTTTGTTGGAATTTTGTGATTTTATGTTTTTAGATTCTCATTAGAGGCACTGTACATGATTTGTTTAGTAATTATACTACCTAATTTGTGTTCTCGTATGGATATTAATTAAAAAAAAGTTAGATTCTTTCTCGGGGAATAAAGTATATTAATAGGCTTATCTTTGCTACTTGTGTATCCATGTTAGGCATTGAAATGTTGTAATCTCCCTTATCTCAACAAAGAGAAGTAGGATGTAAGAGGTGAAGGTTTGAGGAACCAACAATACAAAGAATCTCTGAAGATTCCATGATCTCGTTATGCACTTCATTGATACTTTACATAAGCTCTTCAAGTATCGAACAACATTTCCTAAAATTGAGACCCTGTCCACATGCATAAAAAAAGTACCAAGCATAAAAGCATTAGCGCCAGTTGCCACTAAGTAACTATATTGACTATAATGACAAGTCAATAAATTTTATCAAACCTTTCAAAACAATCAAAAACCTATCCAAATTATCAAACCCAAATGACATTGTGCACAATCCATATGCTAAAATACAACCCTTATAGGCCACATCTTCAAAAATTATGATCTAAATGTTATGTTTGATACATATACCTCTCTAAATTATTACAATTTAAAATCCTAATCTTTATCCCAACAAACTAATTCCATGAACATTCTTGTTAAGAGAGAAACTATTATAGAATTAGAAAAGAACTTGTTTCTTTGGCCACACTTGTAGAGGTGGATCTATGGGAGTTCAAATTAGCCAACAATAGAAACCTCCTAAAAGTTTCTAAGTCTATCAACTATTAATAATTTAATCCATAACTTAATAAGAAATAACTTTCAGCCAAATTCACTAGGACGGATTGTCCCCTCTATTATGAGAATACTTGATATTATTCAAAATAATGAAAACTCTAGAAGTAAAACGTCCATGGTACACTTAAGAAAAGATTGCATACTTCCCCGCCTCTCCTGCTCAACCTTATTTATTTTATGTAAGGACTAACAAAAGAGTAAAATGGCTACTCTCTCCTCATTTATTGGGTCCTTTATCCTAGTTGTTGATCACTGCCATAAGTTATGTAGCTCACTCTTTCAAACAAGCTTGACCATAAAGTCCATAGCATCCTTAGTCAAACATTTGAAAACCATACTCATAAAATCAAGCGTCGTCAATTACATTTTCATGTAAGATTCAAAATCCTTTTCAACAAAATCTAATTTTGTGCATCCAACAATATTTGCAAGCCATGCAAGTACACTTCTTTGAGGAATTTTGTCAAATAGTTCACTCAACGAACACCCACAACAAACAACCAGAGGATTACCATAAAACCAATGCATTGACAACAAAAACTTCTATAATATCTGACAAAAAATCTCCCTTCCATTATGGTTTGATGGATGTCCATACCTTGTTCCAAAGCTCCCGTCCTAGCACAAGTCAGGAGAATGCTAGCAAAGATCATGGAATTTGGATTTATACCTATCAATTGCATTTGTTGGATAAGAGGGGGAGCACTACACATAGTAAATTGTTTGACAAGATGTCTCAAAGAAATGTGGTCTCATTTAATACAATAAAATTCAAAATAGGGTAATGACTATAAAGGCTATAATTTCCAAGGAAAAAAGGTTTACATGAACCTGTATCAATCTTTGAATGGCTCCTTTGTCCTTGAAAAAGATAAATGTGTTTAATTAATATGGTAGATCAAGGTAACATGACAAGCATAAGTAAGAGAAGGTCCTAGACTTGAGCTCTAACATAAATTAAAAAATAACTTGGAATCAATTTGACCAGGCAAGCCTGAACACAATCCTAGTCATTAGGTTGTATAAGGTTGGTTGTTAACACATGCTCAATACTCCTGGTTGGACAAAGATCTACCCTACTAGCATTAGAAACTACTCCTATGAACTATAAATTCTTTTAATCTCATAGAGTAGGTAGTAAAGTCTAGAAAAATAGAGTATGAAGCATATAAACAAATTTATTTATCTGGGTCATTGAACATACACTTGAATCATGCTTGAATTTCACCCATGTTCTTGATTTGATATGAACTTATATTATTCTAGGTATAGTTTGCTCTAGTCCTTAGATCTGCACCTCTTGTGAAATGGGCTCATAAATATTGGAGTACAAACAACACTGAGAGGGGGGGTGAATCAGTGTTGTAGATAAAAACAATTCATTCACTTTTTTTTTCAAACTTGAAAAATAGAAAGTAATGATGCTGACAGTATACTTTATCAAAGCAGGAACAACAAAAAGACTGAATGTTCAAGCATGAAAGACAAATGGATCACACATCAATTGAGACCATGACACAATAAATTTCATGAGTGGAAAACCCTCATGGGGAAGAAAAACCACTCAAAAATTGCCTCACTGGCTTAATCATAAAAATCACCAATTACAGAGCCTCACTTGCTTTTATGTCTAATTGACTTATTTAACTGCCTCACTGGCTACAAAATGCCTCACTGGAAACACAAGCCTCACTGACTACAAAATGCCTCACTGACAATGATCATATTGTCTCACTGAAATGATCACTTACTACTTCTCAAAGATCAAATGAAGATATACAATATAGAGGGTTTCTCTATTTCATTGTAAAACATATCTTGGCTGTCTCATTCCATTTGAGACTTAAGAATCACAATCACAAAATGTGCACATACAACTTATCAATTCAAGAATGACTTTGCATTAAGACACATTATTGTTATCTCAATGATTTTGCAAGTATAGTCCCATCAATATCTCCACAAGGTGTTTGCATCTCCATCTTTTTATACTATCTCACAACCTTTTGCTTTTTCATTAAACAGTTTGAATATGTAACTAAACCAATTAAACTATCTATAGTAGTTTTCAATTGAATCAATAACTGTCAAAGTTATATGGTTGAATAGAGCCATTTGATTATGTAAAACTTCACTTGTTTGAGATCATTACAAAACTTAACCACAAGGGTTTCATTAAACTTCCAACTGTTCAATATAACCACTGCACCAAGAAGAATAACAAAAGAATCCTTTACAACAATAGTTAACAACTTTTAATCACATTTGAAGCAAGGTAAACAAAGAGTCTTCAAAACTATTTCCAAACCCATGGCATGAAACCCTAGCATCCTATGCATGTGAGTAAAACCTTCTCAAACTGTTGTTCAAAAAGAAACGCTTAACCATTTTAAAGAATGGGTTTATCATCATTAACAACAATAGTTTGCTTTTGCAAACCCTAACCAAAAACTAAACACAACCAAATAAAAACTTCAATATGAACCCAAGAAGGAGAGATATCACCTATAGCTGCCGACAAATCAAGGTTTTGTTGTGCTCTTCAAGCTTCAAGTGACAAAAATAAATGTCAAGCTCCCTTTTAGACTTTCGCAATAAGCTGAGCTTTGTCATATCCAACAAAATTCACCTTATGATTACTGAATCTTCACAAACTTTGCAAATTTTTCAAACCCTAAGTCAAGAACCATTATTCTCCAAAGTTCGACCATACAAAATGAGCCATAAAACAAACTTTTTGCATATTATATGTCCTTCACCGAATGTCCCAGTAAGCCCTAGAAGGGCCGGTAACATAAACATAAATGCCAACCTTTTATCTGCTAAAGATGCCCGAAACTTGCCGGTCAGGTTTTAACTTAAGTGACTTTCGAATTGCCTTTGTCCATCTTGATTTTCAAGCAAACAATTCAATAACATTTAATCAAATGATACCCTTAAAAGATCAAATATAGCCCTTGCACTAATATCATCAAATAACATTATCTCTTTTGAATTGATCATGCTCGCCAACAAAGACTATAGCTTTTTACAACATTTAGAACAAATGAAGCCACATTGACCAAGTGCCAACCATAGTATCAACCTCAACAAAATGCAACACATCATAAAATCAAGGAGGAGTCACTTAGGTGATATCAACCAAAGCATCATGAAACACTGAAACTATTGAACACTTCAAACTGTATCATCATATCAAATTGCCTGTATGCCGGTTTGACATCTATGCCAACTGCCAATGGGGTCAACAAACTCCCCCTTTGGCATTGATGTCAAATAAAAATAATGAATGCCAAGCACAAAACACTGAAATGCCACTCAACCACTGTTAGGAACAGAACAACAATCATGAAGTGTTGATCAAGGAAATGAAAGATGAAGACAATAATAAGGACAATCATCAAGCATCACTATATGAGCATCAAGTATCACCATCAAGTATTATTGTTAGAACATCAACTGAACAATAAGATGACCAGCAAAACAATATCAAGCATATGACAATGTAAAACATCATTGTAAGACTATAAGATCCTCACATCATGAACATACATCACTGTACATCAAAGAATCACTGTAACACCTGTAACAACAACTGTAATTTCTCCCCCTTTTGACAACAATGCCAAAGGTAAAGTGAGAGAGTATTACCAACTCCAACATAAAAAATCATTAGAATGTACCATGATACCACTGGCCTCATCTAGCATACCAACAACAAAATGTCAGTAACTGAAACAATATTAGATATAAACCTATACACAAACCAAGTTTTCAAATGCAAACATCAAACTAGAGAGAATCATATCCATCAAGAATTGAAAGATTAAGTGCCATGCCAACTGCCACTGTAAATCCATGGTGCAATAACATGAAAGGAGATCACAAACTAAAATAATAGATGAAGCTTGTTAATCACTTGCCACATTAATGCATCATACATACACAGTAAACATATCAACTGATAATGTCAAGATGAAAAAATATGCTAAGAAGCTACCCCTGAGACTAAAGCCTACTGTAACTTTCCATTGTCCTCAAAGGCCTCAACATTTTACTATTATCCTGCAAAAGCATTCACAAAACATTGGCATGAAAGTCCTGCCATACAACTTTGTCACCATACCATTATGCAATTTTACTGCTAGATACAAATGCCACTGTCAAACCATTCCACTTACAAAGGCACATGGATCAATGAAAACTCAGAGTAAATGTGCATATTTGAGTAAAAACAATCATCTTATATGCCACTCGCTTGGAAGATCCTTTGTAACATCACTGCTGTAATAAGCTTACCAATCATCCAACATTCAACATTTGCATGACAACAAGCTTGATCATTACACTCTCATCTTAACATTACTATTATGCAACCACCCATTTTGCAAACTTGATCAACAACAAGTTGAACAACACTTTGTAATATAATAGCAACTTGTAAGATAGAAGCAACAAACTCCCTCTTAAGAAGCAAACCATCAGCTCAACCATCAACTGCTGAACCTCACAAGCATTAACATTAGGAAACTCAAGTCAACATGACAATCAACACCAAGAACTCCTGAAAACAACATCCATATCAATTTAAATATGTGTGAAAGTTAATGAATTTAGTAAAGTTCACTAAGATACTTGACCACTTTTTATTGGTCCTTGCACCTATTACCTCTCCAAGACACCTTCATTTACTTCACTGTAAGCATTAAAAAATATGAACCAATATAAAGTCATGATGAGACACCAAGGTACAAATAATATGAAATCATGAAGCATGTCCATATTAATATATCAGTTGTCCTGCTCTTCATTTGGGTATTGCCCTGTTCTATACAACTTCTAGTGAAGGAGTTTAAGCTTAATCATGAGGTCTTATGATGATCAATAATGACATGACCTTCAACATGTATCTCTCTTCAATAGTATAAGCTTCTCACAAAAAAACTCCTACTATACAAACACCACATCAACAACCAAACACCATCATATGTGAAAGGCAAATTTATGCATGCAAACCATTGCATTTTGACAAGGACTGCTACAAGAGATCTGATCTGTTCCAAGGATTATAACAAGGCCCATACTGATTACACTTTAATCAATATAGTACTTGCAATTGGTAACCTCATTTTCACTTGCATATATGTTTAAAAGAATACCTTAATGACAACATAATAGTATTCATACCTTGCTTCAAGAGATGACTGTAGTGCTAGTATGTGTCATCAATTTACCAAGAGACACACTGTCCTACCAAAACTCAGTCACATGATATCAAAAGTTGTCCGGCCACTGTGTAAAACAAGGAAGTATGAATAACACTTAATGTTACTGTTACTTATGAAAACAAGATATCTAATATCAGAGGTTCACAAAATACTAAAACAATTGTGTGGACTGATGAAGAAATCAAAGGTAGCAAGATAAATCTTTCAATTGTAATGCAGACCCTTCAATTGCAAAAACAACTTGTCATAAAGCCTTCAGTTCTATGCAGCTTTTGTCTAAGTAATACAATCATATCAAACACTGTAACATAAACATAGCCACAAGAAGTTTGCACTAACCAACCTTGCACTAACTGTTTACCTGACAAAACACCTTGATATCTCTACATGAATCATTAGAACAAAAGCTATACTGTCTAAATGACAACCAGAAAGTACACCCTCTTCAAAAATCAATCATCCACTAGACTTGTGACATATGATATGGAGATGAGTATCAATATGAAAATCAATAATCTTTAAGCCTTATATCAATACCAAACTGTCAAAGTACTTGAGTGATGTAATCCACAGTCTATGACAAACATAACATTCTTCAAACAACAACTCATAATGCAACTGATACATATCACAAAATTGTTCCCAACACTTCTCAAGTGTTGTTTATAAGGCTGAATGATAATATGTTAATCAACTCCCCCTTACCTCAAACTACCTTTCAGGTACTTTGTGATGTTTCTTGTGCACTATGCACAAGATTAGAATTTTCTTCCACTTGACCTTGTTTTCTTTTCCAAACTTGCATAAGACCTTTATTCATCTTGCTCGAAATATTTTCTTGTTTTTGCTTGAACATGTAGCCTCTAGATGGTTTCATCAAATTGCTCTTACAAAACAGTGCTTTACGTCCAAAATTATGACACCTATAGCATCTGATATTATGACCAACAGGAGAAACAAAATCATATTCTCTTGACAACCAAAAAGAACTTCTATGATCATATCTTGCAAGTGTCCAACAATTCCTTTCTATGTGACCAACTTTTTTACAATTATAACAAACAATGATATAGTCCTAATTTAACAAACTGTAGGAACTCTTATCCTTATTCCATCCAAGACTATTTATTGAATGAGTTCTACAATCTCTAGCTCTATGACCATACACATGACAAGAATAGCAATAACCATGAAATTGAGAGTAGTTGTACCTTATTGAGTGGTATTGCCTGACAGGTGGAGGTCTCGAGAGCCTGTTTGCTATACTTCTTCTTCCTCTGTTGAAATCCTGGAACTGTCTATTATCAACAGTCTTAATTTTTGATTTCTTCTTTTCTTTAGTCTTAGGAAAATCAGCGTGATAATTTAAATCTATCTTTGTTCTTGGTGTTTTTCTTACTCCAGAACTCTGTCCTTCAACAAATCCTAAACTAGTAACATCCTTGTGATGTTTCTGCTTACTCAATATGTCATTCAAGCAATTAGTACTCTTTTCAAACTGAAGATTCTTGTGCAATTTAGAGGAAGCCTTTTCTAACTCCTTTCTCAAAGAGACTATTTCTAATTCTAATTTTAGACATTCACTAGTTTTAACTTCAAGATCAAATTTTGTAAAATCAATAACCCTTTTGGCTTCTTCTATTTCTGTCTTTAGGCTAATAGTTAGCTTATTTGAATCTTCAACTTGACCTCTTAAATCTACAATCAAATTTCTTGCCTCTTCAAGTTCCAAAGAAACTTTTGCAAGATCAAAAATTACTTTTTTCCTGGAGTCTTCTTCTTGTTGAAGTTGGTCTTCTAATCTCTGATTTTCTTTACTGAGTTGCTTGATTTCATCCAAGGCACACAAAAGTTCACCTTCTATATCAACGTCACAATCCTCTTCATCAAACTCCTATCCATCTTCATCAACAAAGAGGTCTCCTTCTTCATCATCAATCTCAACAACAAAATCATCTTTTCTTTCATCAAGTTCTTGTTCATCTACACTTACAATGAAGTCTTCCTTTTTTATCAAAACTCTC
This sequence comes from Cunninghamia lanceolata, assembly GCA_027924645.1. NCBI lineage: Eukaryota > Viridiplantae > Streptophyta > Pinopsida > Cupressales > Cupressaceae > Cunninghamia > Cunninghamia lanceolata. The sequence continues at coordinate 6,729,777 of BSBN01000677.1, read as the reverse complement.
AACTGCAAGACCATTCTTTTTATCAACATTTAGGGGAGACTCATGCAACAACTCATCACATGACTTGATTGGGGGTTGCTGTACAACCTTTTGTTTGGCCTCTTTCTTTTCTCTATTTCTTCTATACTTTCCCATGGTACTCCGCTATCAGGACCTACCCAAGCCAGTTAGACTTCTATAGGGAACCTATGCTCTGATACCACTTATTGGAGTACATACAACAATGAGAGGGGGGGTGAATCAGTGTTGTAGATAAAAACAATTCATTCACTTTTTTATCAAACTTGAAAAATAGAAAGTAATGATGTTGACAGTATACTTTAGCAAAGCAGGAACAACAAAAAGACTGAATGTTCAAGCATGAAAGACAAATGTATCACACGTCAATTGAGACCATGACACAATAAGTTTCATGAGTGGAAAACCCTCATGGGGCAGAAAAACCACTCAGAAATTGCCTCACTGGCTTAATCATAAAAATCACCAATTATAGAGCCTCACTGGCTTTTATGTCTCACTGACTTATTTAACTACCTCACTGGCAATACAAGCCTCACTGGCTACAAAATGCCTCACTGGAAACACGAGCCTCACTGACTACAAAATGCCTCACTGGCAATGATCATATTGTCTCACTGACATGATCACTTACTACTTCTCAAAGATCAAACGAAGATATACAATACAAAGGGTTTCTCTATTTCACTGTAAAACATATCTTGGCTATCTCATTTCACTTGAGACTCGAGAATCACAATCACAAAATATGCACATACAACTTATCAATTCAAGAATGATTTTGCATTAAGACATATTGTTGCTATCTTAATGATTTTGCAAGTATAGTCCCATCAATATCTCCACAAGGTGTTTGCATCTCCATCTTTTTATACTGTCTCACAACCTTTTGCTTTGTCATTAAATAGTTTAAATATGTAATTGAACCATTTAAACTGTCTGTAGTAGTTTTCAATTGAATCAATAACTGTCAAAATTATATGGTTGAATAGAGCCATTTGAGTATGTAAAACTTTACTTGTTTGAGATCATTACAAAACTTAACCACAAGGGTTTCATTAAACTTCCAGTTGTTCAATATAACCACTACACCAAGAAGAATAACAAAAGAATCCTTTACAACAACAGTTAACAAATTTTAATCACATTTGAAGCAAGGTAAACAAAGAGTCTTCAAAACTATTTCCAAACACATGGCATGAAACCCTAGCATCGTATGCATGCGAGTAAAACCTTCTCAAACTGCCGTTTAAAAAGAAACCCTTAACCATTTCAAAGAATGGGTTTATCATCATTAACAACAATAGTTTACTTTTGCAAACCCTAACCAAAAACTAAACACAACCAAATAAAAACTTCAATATGCACCCAAGAAGGAGAGATCACCTGTAGCTGCCGACAAATCAAGGTTTTGTTGTGCTCTTCAAGCTTTGAGTGACAAAAATAAATGTCGAGCTCCCTTTTAGACTTTCACGGTAAGCTGAGCTTTGTCATATCCAACAACATTCACCTTATGATTACCGAATCTTCATAGACTTTGCAAACTATTCAAACCCTAAGTTAAGAACCATTATTCTCCAAAGTTTGACCATACAAAATGAGCCATAAAACAAACTTTTTGCATATTATACATCCTTCACCGAATGTCCCAGTAAGCCCTAGAAGGGCCGGTAACACTTAAACACAAATGCCAACCTTTTACCTACTAAAGATGCCCGAAACCTATTGGTCAGGTTATAACTTAATCGACTTTTGAATTGCCTTTGTCCATCTTGATTTTCAAGCAAACAAAATCAATAATATTTAATCAAATGACACCCTTAAAAGGTCAAATATAGCCCTTGCACTAATATCATCAAATAACATTATCTCTTTTGAATTGATCATGCACACCAATAAAGACTATAGCTTTTTACAGCATTTAGAACAAATGAAGCCACATTGACCAAGTGCCAACCATAGTATCAACCTCAAAAAAATGCAACACATCATAAAATCAAGGAGGAGTCAATTAGGTGATATCAACCAAAGCATTGCGAAACACTAAGACTATTGAACACCTCAAACTGTATCATCATACCAAATTGCATGTATGCCGGTTTGACATCTATGCCAACTGCCAATGAGGTCAACAATAAATGCCAGTGATAATGAATCTACTTGTCTCCGTGTTTGTCTAGATTTCTTGAAAACCCACTTTGAAACCCTAGCATGCATGTATTCAAAATTTGGAAGTAGAGACAAGGCATGTGATAAAAACAAAACCTTGTATATTCCCACTGTGTCTTGTAGCATGTAACACATGCGCCTGCTCTAGGAAAAAGGAAAAAACATTACAAAAATACTAAATCTTCAACCCGCCCTAGTTTTCATTGGATAAAATTTACCAAGATTAAAACAAATATGGACAATCAATGTCAATAGGCTAAAACAACCACATACCGATCACAAAATCAAGTTCTATGAATTTCCATTGAATAAAATTCATTGAAAAACCAAACCTTTGAGAAAGCTTAAATTTTCCTCTCTACCTAAGTGTCAAGGCAAGAAAAATATCTATAGGTGAAACCAACAATATCCTTTCTGTAGGTAGGGACTACTAAAATTCAAACATTTTTAATAAATAATATGTTTTATTAACTACACATAAAATACATGGCTAATATTTGAAAAATAGAATCAAATGTTTCTTTAATAAAATTTAGACATTTTTTTAATAGATAATCCATTTTATTAATTATACATAAAATACATGGCTAAAATTTGAAAAATAGAATCAAATGTTTAAAAAAAAAAATTATCTCCTTTCTGCATTGTTACGACAATTTTGAATTTTGCCTATGTGAAGCATTTTCTCCAATCATGTGACTATGTGGTATGGTTTCATTCAGTATAATTTGGGTAGTATCTTGGGGGTATTTGTTCTTAAAAATTATTTGGTTTTTGAATGTTATTAAAAATATTTATTCTAAATGGTTTTGAATCAAGTTTTGTTGAGTGCAAGGCCCCCGCACCATAATGGATGAGGTTGAGATTGTGCCTTGAGGTAACTTTGGTGGAATAGATACCCCTTAGTCCTTGGCTCTCAACTGAAGAGGTTTCAAACTAAGGCTTGTGCTCCCATATCAAGCAGATAAAAGATTATGTGGGTTTTATATAAAACCCTCCAACAAAATTTTTTTATTCATTTATTTATTCCATGTTAATTATCATTTTTATTGTGCTTGATAATGGGCCAGAACGATAAGCTGGTCCTTTTATTAGTAATTATGGTTGGAGTGTGCGGAAGTGACTGATAGTGTATGCAAAGTGTCGACCTTCACTCATTGTTTACGATGGCTGGGGGTGCTATTGACAGCTTGGTTTCATTTTTGGAGTTGTGTATTGTTTGGTCGTGCTCTCCTCTTGACGTGTGGGTATCAAGGATTATGGCTTCTGGCGGTGGCAAGGAAGGAGTACAGGGGGTTATGGAGAATTTGAAGGAAGATAGAGGCAAAAAGGGGATAGGAGGTGGTCTTAGCCAGATTTTGAGAAGGGAGAAAGCTCGATGGTGGGGGGTAAACTGGTGAAGGGAGAGAAGAAGGTGAGAGGATATGCAAGGAGGAAACAACTTAGGAAAATAACGGGGGAGGAAGCAATGGTTGGTTTTATCAACAGGCTAGAGGCGGAGATCAAAAACCCTATCATCCGTGAGTGGTTAGGTCAGTTGTTAAGGGTTGTGAAGGAAGTAGATGTGAAGGAGGGGGAGCATGTCCATGAGGTGTTGGCACATCTCTTGTTGGATCCGAGAAGTACCCATAGGCGGTGGAATGTTTTTGGTGTTGCACAGTCCCTCACAATGGTGTCTATGTTGTCCATTATTGCGGCGTCCATCTTTTGTATGAAGATTTGATTGAAATCACCAAGAAGACTGAGGAAAATGTGGAGAATTTGGTGGGGCATATGCATAATGTGGGGGTGCGGGTGTTGGAAATTTGAAAGGTGATGGATGATATTGTTGGAAATATGGGGGTGGTGGTTCCTGTTCGTGAGCGTCCTTCATGCTCTTGTGCCCGTGACTCTGACAATGACCAAGTGGAGATATTCGAAGAAGACAATAGTTAAGGTACACTGTGTTATCAGAATGTATTTTTTATGCAGTTTATATGGGCCTATGTAATTTGCCCTAGTTGCAAGATATTAAAATCTAGGGTTGGGGACGGGATAACTAGGTTTTTGATGGTTTCTATGTATGTTGCTCTGTTTTGGGATGGGTTGTCATAGTAATGGTAGTTTGGTATGGTTAGGTGGTTTTTGGTTACTGTTGGTATGGGTTGGTGGTTTCTATTTATTGTTAAACTGTTGATACTCTCGGCCTAAATGGCCCTTTTTGGATGGGTTCTTGGACCCGAAAACTAGGTTAATATAATAAAAAAATTATCATTTTGATTGAGAAAATAACAAATAATATTTTAATGAAAAATTTTCAAAGTTGTTTGAAGTTAGTGTAACTTAAATTTATAATAATATTAACTTAAATTATAAATTAACAAACATAATTCAAGATGTATTTGCGAGATATAAAAAGACAAAAAATAGGAAGAAGAAAACAAGTCATTTTCTGACAAATGTTTAGTTCAATTAGGATTGCAAAGTTATAAGGAGGGCTCTCAAAGAGATAGGTAAAGAGGAGGCAAACATAAATTTGTACAAGTAGATTGTAAAAGCAAAACAACAAGTTTATAAATACAAGAAGAGAAGAGCTGCTATATCTAACGAATAATAACCTAAAATTATTTTGGAAATAACTCACACAATGTAAAAAGAAAATTGAGAATAACATCACAAACACTTAATGGCTTGCTCATGCAAAACAATTATATGAGCAAAAGTTTGAGGTTGAGGTTCCCCCTGCAATCTCTTCGAAACCCATGTTGAATGAATTTGTTGAATATACTTTTGATGTGAGGGGTAAGAATTTTCATCCTCTATTTTAGGTATTCTACATGTAGCTCAACCATGTCACAAGCCTCTCCTATACCCAACTTCTTAATACCTTCCTTAACCTCTTATAAAGAGAATAATTATATGAGTAAGAGTTTGAGGTTGAGGGGGGAACCTCATACTCTTACTCATGTAATTGTTCACTTTATAAGAGGTTGGGAAGGTATTAAGAAGTTGGGTACAAGAGAGGCTTGTGACATGGTTGAGCTACATGTAGAATACCTAGAAAAGGATGAAAATCCTTGCCCCTCACATCAAAAGCATATTTAACAAAATCATTCAGCATGGCTTTCAAAGAGATTGGACTACTAGCCTAGCAATACCTCTTTTAAAAAGTGGAGATGTTAACAATCCTTTCAACTACAAGACCATCATGATCAATTCTTTATTTGCAATGCTATTTGGAAGCATGGTTAAACATATAATCAACAAGTGGCTAGAAAAAAAGATAAGAGGGAAAAAGGGCAAACAAGGTTCAAACCAGAACACTCAACAATAGATCATGGAATTACTTTGAGGCATATTAATTAAAAAGTTTAGAATGAAATATAAGAAGCTTATTATTGTTTTGTTGACTTTAAGAAAACTTTTGATATGGTTCCCATGAATAAATTATGGAACATAATGAAGGTTCTTAGTATTCCAGAGTAGTATACAGTTGTTGTCTATATACTTTATGAAGAGGTTCTAGTAAGAATCAAAACTCATGCACGCCTTTTAGAAAGTTTTAGGAGTGATATTGGAATTAAGCAAGGATGCCCTCTAACCCCTACCTTTTTTGGCTTATATATTAACAAACTTGAAGAATAGTTAAATTTGCAAGGAGGGGATGTTTTAGGAGAAGAATTCTTTTGTATGTTGACAATCTCATTTTGTTTGCTAGGTTTGCTCAAGGGTTGTAAGAGCACTTATGTACCCTTGAGCACTTTTTCAAGGAGGTGGGTATGTAGGTTAATGCTGGCAAGACCATGATCATAGTCTCCTCCAACAGAAAGAAAAAGAATATAGTTTCTTTTATTTTGAAGGAAGTATTCTAGAAGTAACATAGTACAAATACCTTGGGGTTGATTTAACAACAAACTTAGTTGGGAGAGAATTTTTAGATGTTGGAGAGCACTTTATGCTTTATAAAATAGAAGTAGAGAGTTGGAGTTATGGGATTGGAAAACTATCTAAATTCTTTTTGGGCTATTAGTAATTTCGGTAGTGTTTCAGGGTGAGAACTATGGGATAGTAGCACTTTAGACTTAAAATGGAAACAAATAGAGAGAATCCAAAAACACACGATCACAAGCAAATTAAAGCTAAAAGCTTTAGTCTCATATGAGATTTGTCTAGTTGAATTTGGTACATTTCCTACTAAAGCCACCATATGGTGTGTCTCATAGGATATCAGAAAAAATGGAGCAAATGGAGGCAAATAGATGGCCCAAAGTTGTCATCAAAGAAGTCTTCAATAAAAGAAAACATCAAGTCGCTGAGCAAATGAAACATTCACATGAATGCGTGTGCTAATAATATAAAATAAATAAAGGCTTTTGTAATAGATAAATTCTGCAAGTCTATGTGGGAAAAGAATTCAGGGAGAGGAAATATTACCGTGATGAATTTAACCCCACTTATGATCACCAACAAAAGTCTTATATAGCGGAAAACATCCCCAAGAGAGTAAATATTCTCATAGCTCAATTAAGGATTAGCTCATATTGTCTTCGGTAATGAATAGATAGAAGAGGCCAAAAGAGGAATGCAAGGAGATAATTTGTGTCTTTTGCATAGTTGAAGCAATTGAATAAGAAAACCACTTTATTTTAGAGTGTGAAGCTTACAATGACATCTATGCCAATTACACAAGCACTTCACCAACATCATTTTTACAAGATTTGATCAAAGAGGAGATGGTTGAAAAAAAGAGAGAATTCGTCATCAAATTAAATAGTAGAACAATAATAATTTAGAAAAATATAGTGACAAGGTCTATTGTTCCATAGACTATCTTTGGCCTTGTGAATGTTAAAAATCTTCTATTCTATTATAATCAACAAAAAGTGTAACCTTCTAAAAAATACCACCCATTTGATAAACCATTGAATCTCATAGATGTAACTAAAATCATCTGCTTTCATTTCATAAACACAACATGTTAAATGATCCTAAAGAACAAAAGGTCAATAACACACACATGTATGTTCCGAGAGCTTAAATTTGATGGCATAATTTTTTATTATAAAGTCCAATCAAAATTTTAGGAAGACTATATTATATAAAAGGAAATTTTTTTAGGAAGACTATATTATATAAAAGGAAAAAAATTATATAGAACATAAAAAATTATATAGAATTGTAGTTAAATATTTATCTAATTTTATCTTTCATATATATTTTTAAAATAAGTTATGTCTTTAAATAGATATTAGTCACAAAAAAAATTGCTTGACAGGAAGGGTCGACTGTCAAATTTTATCTCCGTATGCTCCAACAGGAAGTGCTTTTTAAGCCGCGTAGGTCCGGCTTGTTTCCCAGCATCCGACTATCTTACGGGCTGACAAATTCCTGGCGGAAAGAGAATATCTCGGATTTTTCAAATATAAGGAATAACAATCTATCTGAGCTGAATTCGCGAAGCGCATATCCATGGCTTTATTTGCTCCGGGAGGAATAAACTCCCAATGTCTCAAGGGTGTTACACCATCACAAGAAGTTCTTTTGCAAAATAGCAGCTGCACAACCCCTGATATTTATAGCCGCTCCAATGTAAGTTTCACCATTACCATGATGTTTAATATTCTTTTTACTCATTGATGTTGAATTAGGGGCAGACTCGAAGCAGTGATCACCGAGTCACAGTGTATCTCTCTTTGTACTTCATCAGTAATATTGATTTCTTTTTTTTCTTTTACTGTTTTTGCAGAGAGTCAATCTAAAATGCGCACGGCGAGCCCTGACCGGGTCTGATAAATGCAGAATGTTGAGAGCCGCAAAGCTCAATCGCATTCCTTATAAATTTGAATCCATACCAAAAAACCAGAGTGGGGTCCTTGCGAAAGAGGATGCACAAGGAAGGAAGAAGCTGGCGGTTTTCGTTTCGGGCGGCGGGTCAAATTTTAGGGCTCTGCATCAAGCTACAGTCAATGACCTGATTTACGGCGACATTGTAGTGCTTGTGACCGATAAGCCCAGTAAGCCCTTCTACTCCTTTCTTGTTTGTATAAAAAGGTAAGGGCAGCACGGTGTCCATTTGGTGTATGAGACCTCTTTTTGCCCCAATGAAATTATTTGTTATTCCATTTCAATTTATATTGTTCAAATATTGTAACCATTGGGGCTTTTGACCTCATGACTAAATGATGCTTTTGTGAAAAAATCAAGACAGTCTAGACTAGATTTTAGTAAGGCTATAATAATTGATTCCTCAAATGAGTGCTTCTAGTACCCAGTCTATTATGTTCCTTCTTGTTGTGTTGAAATACGGAAGAGCACAGAGACAAGAATTGCAGATTTTGTGTCCAAGGGGTTTAGCTGTAATGGCAATGAGGACATCCACGTTTGAATTGAATCACCTTGACACAGTGAAACAACCTGTAACCTCGTCTAACATTTAGCAAGGTTGTGGTGTACGGACACATTTGAGTGTAGATAAGTTTTAAATTCTTAAAGAAATGGCAAGGTTGTGGTGTACTGAACATGGGGACATTCAAATATGGTAACTAGCATTAAGGTGATCCATAACCTCACCCACAATCTACCAAGCTGAAAGAATTGCAGAATTGGCGTAAAATTCTTTGGATATGTATAGTTTAAATACTCGTTGCTCCAGTTGCTGGCAAGAGTTTAGTGAATGTTCTCAATGAGGACTAGAACATATGCACATTAAATTTATTTTTGGTGAGCTTATGTAAAATTTATACTAAAATTTACTCCAACGATCTTTATGCGTGAAATCAACTGGTTTGAAATTTGATATTGAATTTTGGTTGATATAGAAATAATTTGAGTTCAGAGTTTGTTTTGTTGACTTTTAAAATAGCAGCTCGAGAGGATTAAATAAGCCTTCTGCATTTTATAATAGCATTGTTTTGGTAGCGTAGGTATTTTGGTTTATTCAGTTTCATGTGTTAACTTTGCACATCAAATACTTTTAATATTTTGAAGTTACTAGTAATCTTGGTAAGGATATAACCAAGCACAAGATGATATTAAAGCACAGTGATACTTGATCAAGGCATCAATAGCCTTTAACATCAGATTCAAGGTAGACAGACAGTAAACTTAGAAGGGCTAAGTGGATCTTAACCAACTACCAATGGATCGACAAACCCAAATGGTCTTAATCCATGTGTAGCCTTATGCTGCTATCAAGGATGGCATTTTCTCAAACGTGATAACCATTCAATACTTAACCAAGTAACTATGTGTTCAACAGTTCCATCTAAATTCTAAGATCATCACTACCTAATACAAGCATAGAACAGTGAGGTTAATGGCAGAAGGAACAGTAAAATCACAATGTCTAAGTGCATCTTAATCAACTGCCAATGGATCCACAGACTCAAATTGTCTTAATAGAAGTCTATCTTCATGCTGCTACCAAGTATGGCATATTTTCAAACATGACAATCCTTCAATACTTAAGCAAGTAACTATTTGTTCAACAGTTCCATCTAAATTTGAAGATCATCACAACCTAATACAAGCATGCAACAGTGACGCTAATATCAGACGGATACCTTTCACATGAAGTGAAGTCATCATCCATTTTATGCTCATAACGTTCCTTAAAACCTAGGTCATATGAGTATCTCTACATGCAGATTACAACAGTATAGATGAAGATGATATCATATGCTTAATGACTTTAGGATCAATGTTACAATGAAGTTCCACATATAGTCTCCTTTGTCAAGGACTGGAACAGTCTACTTCACACAGCTAATTGAGTCAAAGGTCAGATGAACTCAATGTTCAATGACACATAGTAGAGTAATCAAACAATGACACACACACACACACATGCGCACACACATGCAAGCACAGACACACAGACACACACATCTACCTATCCACCCACACGCGCATATACATGCACCCATGCACACACACACACTCGCCTGCATAAACATGCCTGCACTCACACATGCACACCCATTCCCACATCCACAACCACACCTGGACGCATGCATGCACACACCCACATGCACGCATACGCACACGATTGCACACATGTAGGCACACGTGCACACATAGATATACACACATGCACACACATGCATGCATAGACACAAACACACACACACACATAGAGTAGTACCGAGTTACAAGATTACAAAGGAGGTGCAGGACGAACATTTTTTGTGAAGTCATCAGAACTGATTCAATTTACCTCAAGAACATAGTAGACATGTAATGCCCCCTTCCTAATTCACCTTAGATTTACAACGCAACAAATTAGGGTTAGGGTTACATCTTACTAATGTAAATATCTCTTTAAATAATGCAATTCTAGATTTGAATACTGGAATCAAAACATAAGAAACATATACAAATTTATGCATATATATATTCAATCATTATGGTTAGTCAAGACTTCATTGTCGTATTACTGCTAATGCTATATAAGCATGTTTGGGATTTGGAAGAGAGACATGAGGGTCTGCCTGAAGCCATTTCTACACTAAGCTCAAGAGTGGATGTCTGCCAGAGCCCTCTTGTTTGCTTAGCGGCTTGTAATTACTTTCCTATCGATGTCTAATTTTCCTAAAGACAAGTGCCATCTTGCGGAATTGGGCAGAGATCGTAAGTGGGTTCCTTGGCTTTTCTATGTAAGTGCCCTCTGGTCCTAGGAGCCATTATGGTCAACTCTAGGACGGCTTACTTACTTAGCCCTATTAAACCCCTTTTGCTTACATCTCAGGCCCTTCCCTACAAGATGGGTTTCAGACCAGTACGTATATATGATATCTATCATATAAATATGTACTTAAGCACTCTTTATTATGCATGAACAATATGTATACATCTATGTATATAATGATCATGATTACGAAGATATAATGCAATAGATATACCGCAAAACCTTTATTTGGATGACAGAAATCTGAGATACTTAGCGATCTGCTGTAATTGTCTCTTTTAATATCTTCCTTCGTTCCCCTTATCACTGCTGGAATGATCAGCTATATCATGGATTTTTATTCCTTCCCCCTTATCTCCTTGACCCAATCCTTCTTTTATGTCTTCTCATTAAGGAGTTGTCTCTCTTCATATGGACGGTCACTTGAGAAGGGGTGCTATCCTTGATAAATTAAATCTTTAATTTAATTTGTCTTTACTTAATCGGCTTTGTCTGTTTGACATCGGCTGCTCATGACACCCTCTTCAAACTTAAGCGCTACCGCCTCATGTTTTCCCAAGCGCTACCTTTCTTAATAATATTTCAAGCAATGAGATAAGCACCACTTTCCTTAATAATATTCTAAACGATTCTTATGTGGATTTCCTTAATATTTGCTTATACTTTAATATAAAGTATGACTTGTTGGTAGCCCTAACGTCAGATGAATGTTTAACAACGATTGTATGGGTTATGTTGTCCTTTGTTCCCATTACCATTTTCGTAAATCAGATTTCATTTCAAATAATCCATTTTCGAGTCAGAAAGATACAAGATTTGGTTTGAACTTATTATTTCCCATGGCCTTCGTTATGGCTGTATGTTATTTCATATCGGAGATATTATATGTATTCTTGCTCTCTAGTCTAGTCTGCTGGGTAAAGAAGAAAACACCCTTTGAACTTTCTTCATTAAACTTGTAATTGATTTCTAGTTATCAATGATAGAAATGTAGTTTCCTTGTAAACAAGTTGGTGCTCATGGAGTCGGCCCATAAGGGGAGGGGACACGACAGTCTGCCCTTCCTGAGATCGCTTGTTCTCAAGCAATTTTAAACTGGGATGATCGAAGATTTCGGTTCCTTCCTAGTTGGCAATTATCTTGATTATATCTGACTCTACACTTCGGTGATGTCTTTGAGGAGTAGTTGCTAGTATACCTGCCTCAACTTGATTACCGATAAGGTTAATACCATCCTCTAACGTATGAGGACAATTTATTGTCCAATAGTTTTCTTACTATTCCCCAATAACTCTCAACAACAAAAACAAGAGTTGAAAATTGACAAGACTTGTTACTTAAGACAAGTTTTCTCTCATTTCCTCACCCCAAGGATCCTAGGCAATGATACAAACTCTTCGTTACCCCTTGTTGAAGTCTAAAATTATGATGGATAGTGGGAGTGTTGTGAATATCAAGATCTCACTCCTTTGCGTAAAATCACTTTTGCTTTTGTGTAAAGGACCTTAGATGTTTAAATGACAACTTCCCTTAGATAAAGTATGTTTCATTTTGTGTAAACATCCAAACAAGGTTTTCGGTAAGTCTGTTTCTAATGAGGGGCTTATAGGGTTTTGTATTACTCAACCTAGTCAAACATTTGACATACCCATAGGTAATCAATATTTAAGTACAAATTTATGGGATTGATTAAGTCAAAAAAATGAAAGATGTACAATAGTTTAGCATTCTTGGCAAGCAATAGGAGGACTTAAATTTATAGGTTTACCCTAATATCAAATTCTTATTCCATCTTCTAATTCAACCTGAAGTTATCATTCTTCTTTGACATATCTCCATGTTTGGTACTAATTTTATTTTCATATCTTGGGAAAGTACTCAATTTATTTAAACAATATCAATTTATCCCAAGGTTGATAGGTGAGAATGATCCTGGGATTTGTGGGTTATGGGCCCATAATATAACTTAGCATAGGCTTATGTAACAACTTTGTTGTAACTTGATGTGTATCAAATTTATCTAAGTTACTCTAATCAAGAAAAAGAGCTTAGACCCTTGGAGGAAATCATCTACTTTAGATATTACATATAGAAATGAATTTGGTACCTAGACAAAGTTCACTAAATCAATTTTATAGGTTACAAGGTAGATCATATGTGGTATGGACTGGATTGTATTGCCATTGTTTCAATGAATGTGGGATAGATCACTTGTTTTTACATTGGCTCTTGTTCCAAAGGAATAGAACAATTTATTTTCAATGATGTTCCTCTTCCATGAAGCTTGATGAACATATCTGATAAATTTCCAACATTTCTCCAAATTTGTAGGTTCCTAAAGGATTGAGTTGTCTTCATTACATTCTCTCAAAATTATTGTGTTGGCTCTTAAGAGATTGACCATCCTAGGTCAAGATGATAACATAGTGTACCTAAATCTCGAAGTTTGAAAGATAATCTTAATCCATCTTTGTATCCGTAGTTATGCTTAAGTTTCCGTGACAACTAGATTTTCAATTGAGAATCTGAAGTCAAATTATATTGTTAGATGCAACTATGTTGAGTGGTTATGATTGATTGTTCCTTCCTTGGGAAACTTTTGATATTTTTGATTGCTTGATTTCTTGATGAATAGATGAGTGACGATTGCTATGTCAATGAATTGTTTTATCCTTTATATCTATTTCTTGAAGGAGTCACTACTCTTGTTGGCTGTCTTTTTTGAGAATAATACATTACTTTTGAGTTGATTGTTAGATTTATTTCCTATTGATGGTTTCTTCACTAGGAAATGATTCCCCTTTTACATGAAGGGTCACACTTTTCGTATTTGGGGTTTCATCCTTTCTCGCATCATTAATCTTGAGAACCTAATTTAATTTACTTCATAAAATCTCTTAGGGTTCTATTCTCAATTGAATTCTTCAATGATGTTTTGGATATCTTTCTCAAATTAACTGTTCTCTCCTTTTTATATCTCAATTTTGAGGGAGTCACACTTTTTCACTTTACTAGTTACAACTCTTCATTATTACATAAGTTAATTTGTTAGTGCTTCTCAACCCAAAAAGTGTTTGACAAATAAAGCTTTGATAGATTTGGTATTTTCATAATTTTTAAGCATAAAGTAATTGTAAACACACATGGAGTAAACTTGTTGAAGAAACATCAGACATGATGCAAACACATGGATATATGTAATACATGAAGCATACACATGGGTACACGTGATACACGAAGTGTAAGACACAAAGCATGAAGCATATACATAGATACATGTAATATACGAAGTATACACATAAATGCATGTGAAGTATGAAGCATACACATAAATACACGTAAGTCACGAAGTGTGAAGCATATACATAAATATACGTAATATACGAAGTATACACATAAGTACATGGGAAGCATGAAGCGTACACATAAGTACACATGATACATGAAGTATACGTAAGACACAAAGTATATGCATAAATACGCGTAATATACAGAGCATGAAGCATATACGTAATACACAAAGTATACGCATAAGTACATGTAATACAAGAAGCATGAAGCATACACGTAATACACAAAGTATACACATAAATACACGCAATACATGAAGAATGAAGCATATACGTAATACACAAAGTATACACTTGAATACACGCAAGGTTGCACGGAGACCTGTCTCCAACCCCCTAGGACGCGTCTCGGAGACTGGTACACGTCTCTCGTCTCGGAGACTTGTCTGGGTAAGTCTCCCTTCACAGGAGACTTCTGGTCGCATCTCCCATTCGTCTCCAAGTACCCTGTGTCAATAATAAGGCGTCTCCACTTTTTTTCTTTGTCTACCTTTCATTTTTTTCGCTGTTTTCTCACAAGCTCAGTGGATTCTTACTCCTACGGACTTCAAACCTCAATACTAGTGTCTACAGTAATATATATACATTAAGCTATATTAAATTGTTACAAGTAAGCTATAAGCCTATAAGTAATATATATACAGTAAGCTATATTAAATTGTTACAAGTAAGCTATAAACTTAAAATAGGAGACGGGGGTACTTGGAGACACCATTTTAAAAAAAAATAATTTAATAATTTAATTAATTTATTAATATGCTAACATTAAAACTGAAAATATCATGACACCAGTCTCCCGTACCAGTACCAGTACTCGTCTCCATGCAACCTTGAATACACGTAATTCATGAAGTATACACTTGAATACATGTAAGTCATGAAGTATACACTTGAATACATGTAAGTGACGAAGTATACACTTGAATACATGTAAGTCATGAAGTATACACTTGAATATACATTGCATCAACTATCATTCACAGGATGGCAGGAAGGATGCTTTGATACCAATTGTAATGTCCCCTTCCTAATTTACCTTAGATTTACAATGCAACAAATTCGGGTTAGGGTAACATCTTACTAATGCAAATATCTCTTTAAATAATGCGATTCTGGATTTGAATACTGCAATCAAAACAAAAGCAACATAATACAGATTTATGCATATATATATATATATATATATATATATATATATATTCAATCATTATGTTTAGTCAAGACTTCGTTGTATTCTCATATTACCGCTAATGCTATATAAGCATGTTTGGGATTTGGAAGAGAGACATGAGGGTCTCCCTGAAGCCATTTCTACACTAAGCTCAAGAGTGGATGTCTGCCAGAGCCATCTTGTTTGCTTCGCGGCTTGTAACTGCTTTCCCATCGATGTCTCATTTTCCTAAAGACAAGTGCCATCTTGCGGAATTGGGCGGAGATCGTAAGTGGGTTCCTTGGCTCTTCTATGTAAGTGCCCTCTGGTCCTAGGAGCCATTATGGTCAACTCTAGGACGGCTTACTTACTTAGCCCTATTAAACCCCTTTTGTTTACATCTCAGGCCCTTCCCTACAAGATGGGTTTTGGACCAGTACATATATATGATATCTATCATATAAATATATACTTAAGCACTCTTTATTATGCATGAACAATATGTATACATCTATGTGTATAATGATCATGATTACAAAGATACAATGCAATAGATATACCGCAGAACCTTTATTTGGACAACAGAAATCTGAGATACTTAGCGATCTGCTGTAATTGTCTCTTTTAATATCTTCCTTTGTTCCCCTTATCACTGCTGGAATGATCGGCTATATCAAGGATTTTTATTCCTTCCCCCCTTATCTCCTTGACCCGATCCTTCTTTTATGTCTTCTCATTAAGGAGTTGTGTCTCTTCATATGGACGGTCACTTGAGAAGGGGCGCTATCCTTGATAAATTAGATCTTTAATTTAATTTGTCTTTTCTTAATCGGCTTTGTTTGTTTGACATCGGCAGCTCATGACACCCTATTCAAACTTAAGCGCTGCCTCCTTATGTTTTCCCAAGCGCTACCTTTCTTAATAATATTTCAAGCAATGAGATAAGCGCCACTTTCCTTAATAATATTCTAAACGATTCTTATGTGGATTTCCTTAATATTTGCTTATACTTTAATATTAAGTATGACCTGCTGGTAGCCCTCACGCCAGATGAATGTTTAACAGCGATTGTATGGGTTATGTTGTCCTTTATTCCCATTACCATTTTCGTAAATCAGATTTCATTTCAAACAATCCATTTTCGAGTCAAAAAGATATAAGATTTGGTTTGAACTTATTATTTCCAGTGGCCTTCGTTATGGCCGTATGTTATTTCATATTGGAGATATTATATGTATTCTTGCTCTCTAGTCTAGTCCGCTGGGTAAAGAAGAAAACAACCTTTGAACTTTCTTCATTAAACTTGTAATTGATTTCTAGTTATCAATGATAGAAATGTTGTTTCCTTGTAAACGAGTTGGTGCTCATGGAGTCGGCCCATAAGGGGAGGGGACATGACAACATATTTCAAACGATAAGGCTAATGATTACATAGGTTCACATTTTGGATCAGGCAACATTAGTAGTAAGATAGTGATGTGCACAGTCAATCTGACTCAAAAATCAGATCAAAATCAATAATCAATTGACTTAAAATAGAATAGGAATAACAATGTCTTATGTTGATCACTTCTGCCCATAATAGTATACAGTTATAAGATCAATATAGTGACCAACAAGTCTCTATAAGTAAGACGAGTCCAATACAGTCCAACACAAGGACCAAACAATCTCATAGGCTTACAAGATAGTGAACATCTACTTTATCAAATGATCTAAAGGTGCTGATACAGAATCATACTGATTTATTCCATTTTTGGCATAATCAACATTAGAGTGATCATCACAGTTTGGAATACCCCAGGTCCCAGGGTTATCAATACAAAACAAATGTGTCCAAAAGTATCTCATTTTGAGTTGAACAACCTTCAAGGCTTATTGTAAAATATGACAACCGACAACATTTATTTCAACAAACCCTAGAAGGGTATCCAATCTGAATGGTTCACAAACTGATAGCTGAATCACTGTCCAAGGATCTTATGATCAATCTCCAATTTGTGCAATAAATAACAAGATAAGTTCCAAGTGCCCATTAGACTCTCATTTTTCCCTTCAACTCATGGTCAAAATGCTTCTTCACGATTCACCCAATAGAGCTAGGTGGGAAGAACTCAAAGATTGATGGAAAGACTGCGTTACCAATGTCAAAAGAGTAAATTATTGCCATTGTCATGGTTAACTGACATGACTTAAGTCAAATGACTTAATATTACTAAAATGCTAATTATCATAGCATTATGATATGAAGGGATTACCCCTTTCTAAGATTATGTCAAACAAAACGTAAGGTTGAGAATAATTCCTTCATTATTCAAGGTTTTGACAAAGGAATACTTCACATCATACAAGACCAGCACATGCCCTAGCAATATGTGGGCTGCCACATACCTATCAAGGGTGTAACAATAAAATCATTTCTCAAAATAAGTATCAAACCATATAACATTGTCTCCTCTAAATGTTCACGTTCAATTTAATGTTACAGCAAACAACATGGCCAACATCAATTTGAATAATAAGTCATGAAGGCACACAAACATCCATAACACCATCATGTTCACAAAATAACCAATGCAAACAAGCCAAACAATCATCATCACACTATGCAGCTAACTGCTGTTAAGTGTGTGGTCATCATTGAACTGGTTCATTTGGTCTACTCTTTCTGCTGTGTAGATTTGAAGCTGCTCTCTCCCATGACACCTTCTCTTGTCACACTCCATGGGATCCTAACACATATGAAGGCAAAATGTAGTTAGCCAAATCATGTAAATGATAATCATATACACATAATCAACTATAATTGTAGTTGAATAACTGTATAATGAAATAAATGATTTATTCAACTGCTGTTAAAACTCTGATTATGAATAAATCATCATTACTTAATCAAATACATGATGAATTATCAAAGTCTACATAATCAACTGAAATAATAATAATTTCAATGCATTCTAGAGGATACTACACTCAATCATGCCAACAACATTTCTATAGTAGTAATCTATTTACATAATATTAGCGTTTCATTTCACACCTTTCAGTGCGAATGTAAAACGGACAGATGTGCGGTAAAACTGCTCTTCAAATTAGAAGGGAAAGCTCCCTATAAAATAAAATTAATATAAAACTATACAAAATTTACAATGTTTTCAAAGGTATTTTCACACTTATGCTGAATGAAATGGAAATTTGCAATCTTTTCGGGTTTGCAATGTGCGAAAGGCAGAGACACACTTTCAATCACGAGGCAAGGGTTTTGTGCTTTTTTGACTGTAATAAAAACCTACTGCTAGATGCTTGCACTATTCAGTTAAATGCAGAGGCTGAACAAGGTAAGTTCACAGAGATTGGATTGATTAACACATAAACACATAATCATGAATGCTATGATTAAATCACACATAAGGTGGTACAAAGACACGACCTATGTCTTCAATTTTGCTGTGACACAAAGTTCACAGATTTGAAGTGACTTATCTTTTGGCATAGACAACAACACATTGCAATAACAACCTGTAACGAACTCTGTTCTTCTCCCTCTATAAATTCTGATTTTTTCCTGAATGTGTTCCTTTGAGTGTTTTTGTTTTGGTTTTCAGCAATGAATAAGATAGTTTTTGTATTTTTCTTTTAAAACAATTGCCAGGCAAGCAAAGGCACGAAATAGATTTGCAAATTTAAAGCCAATATCAAATGTACATAAGCTGGGAATGATTTGTTCATAACTATTATTGCTTTACATTGAGAATGTAAATGAGAACATACCCAATCAAGGAGATTGCTGATTAACATATGAAAATCTGGGTTATTAACAGCAACTAATGGACTGATCAGAGGCTCGATCTGCTGCAAGTTCTTTGTTCTCCACATTCAAACCCTTCACAATGCCTCCATACACTTCTATGGCCAGATTTATGAAGACATAAGCCCAAAGAAGGAAACGCTTTGGCCAATAAGAATCACGCCTAGGGTGGATGACAATCACGTGGCCTCTTAGCTGTAGGTACGGCCTGAATAATGATTGCTGGTAATAAATTAATGGCAGCCACACGCAATTTTCTGCAATAATTTTAAATCTGTCCTAAAACCCTTTCAATAATTCCTCTAATCTGCTCAAATATGCTTGAAACCTGATTAACAATGGCTGCAATAATGAAGCTACATGTCTGCAACTCATCAATCTTCAGTAATCTTCAAACCCTAGATGAAATTCCTCCACTTTGAGCACAAATAGAACTTTTGGATGAAGTCCTCCACAAGCAATAATTCGGCTGATCTCTCACAACCTCAAAATTGCATAAACATAGAAGATATTTCGTTCTCCAATGCTGGAAATGAAGAAATCTGAAGAAGGCCTAGGTTTCCTTCACAATTCCCAAAGCTCTCACAAAAAGCAAAGTCAAATGATCATCATTAATGAGTTTGATTTGCTTTTTGAATCTTTTATATCCTCTCAACTCTTAAATGCCTTTAATTCCCTTTTGAAATCCACTTTTAGGGTTGCACAATGATATAATAATAATTTCTCCAAAAGAGGGCTCAAACCAAAGTCATAATAAATGCTCATTAATATCATTTTAAATGATATATTATGTTCTCCCATTGACTTTATAAATTACTTTAATATTTGGCCCCTTAAATCATAATCATTTAATTCACTTTTAAGTCACTTAAATTGAGGGTCATGGCCCCATTGTGTATAAAGTGACTTTATAACTTTCTAATTGCACTTAATATTTAATTATTAATAAAGTATTACTTTATTAATAATTAAAATAACATAACTCCATAAATATTCATTATTTTTCGATTCCGTCTAAACCTGGAAGTTAACCATTATGTCCACTGTGCATCCAATTGCCTTACTAAAAATAGTAAGGGTCCCTCTCTATCAACCATTGATTTACTGTAAATAGTAAATCCCTCATTATCTGATCAAACCAATGGTGTAGGGGATTGACACTGCAAATGAAGCCTGTTCAGGTGCCCTGCTATAGATAGTAACCCTGAACAAAGGCTAAACCTGAACTCTGGATGGGAATAAGCCTCTTGCTCTGCCAACTGGAACCCTCTAACCATCTGCCTTAGCCTACGAGGGCCAATAATAGGATAATCCCATCACAAACCATGGTGAGCTAAAATGGGGACATTACACATCCATTAGCAAAAACAAACATAATAAATGTTCTTGAATGAGACACAAAAATCACAATTTGAACACTAGGTGACTAACAACTCCAGCATAATGAAGGCATGAGAATTGCAATTTTCATTGATGTTCATTCATGATACAACTGATTTCTCTCTGAATCTAATATTGAATATTGAATAATGAATTGCTAAAAAGCTAACTCTTAATGAATCCTTAATCTTTGTGCAAAAACACTTATTTATAACTGAACATAAATAATTGAACTCTAACCTAGTTCACTACTGTTTGCATAACATGCAAACTTATTACAAGTTATCTGCTCCACTTGAACTAAAACTTAAAACCATGCAACTGTAGCCCAACTGATGTGCAAACATGCAACCTACAGTTAAATTGAAGATCAATTTGTTGCAAATTGTGACTTCATGCTCACATTCTCTTGCATCATGATCAAACAAAAAGTCAACTCCAAGTTAATGCCAAAAATAGAAATTGCTAAAAATAGCACATGCTATAAATAGCTTCAACTAAAAATAGCAAGTCTTTGAATATGCTCTTCTCTTTGAAAATGGTGATTTGCTAAAAATAGTCCTTCAGCTCTAGATGACTTTGATGATTGTGAGCAAACCCTTTGAAAAAACTTGAAAATCTATCCATTCATCTCTCCTTTGTATTGGCACGTAAAGATCCATGAAGGCGTGCTTTTCTCTTTGTACAAGCGCGTGAGACTTCAATTAGATGTGCTTTTCCTTGACCAAGCGTGCCTTCACACCATCAGACGCGTTTTTCCTCTACTAGGTGCACCTTCACACCATTAGGCACACTTTTCCTTGACTAGGCACGCCTTCACACCATTAGGCGCGTTTTTCCTTTCTCAGGCATGCCTTGTCCTCTCCAAGTGCACTTATTTGTAAGGAGGTGCACTTTTCCTTTCTCAGACGTGCCTTGTCCTCTCTAGGCGCGCTTTTTCTCTCTCAGGCGCGCCTTGTCCTCTCCAAGCGTGCTTTTTCTCTCTCAGTCGCGCCTTGTCCTTCCCAGGCACACTTTTTCTCTCTCAAGGTGGGCTTTTGTTCTAGGCGTGCTTTGTCTCCTCTAGGCAAGCCTTATACATCTTGGACACATTATCATTCAAGCGCTCTTTTTCTTTCCCAGGCGTGCTTTGTCTCCTCTAGGCATGCCTTATACATCTTGGACACATTATCATTCAAGCACTCTTTTTCTTTCCCAGGTGCGCTTTATACTTCAAAAATGCACCTCTTCAAATTTGGATGCGCTTCTTACTGGATCAGGTGAATACTTTCACAAAAGCACGCCTTTGATCTTAAACACCTGCCTCTTCCATTTTTGACGGGCCTTTGCTATTTAGAGCGTGCTTTGCAAATCTCAGATGCGTCTAAATGCTCTTGAGCGCGCCTTTTGTTGGATGGATAAGTTTTTTATATGCTGGACGCACCTTACTCCTCCAAAATGCACCTTTGATAAATTTGATGCAACATTTCTATAACAAGCGCACCTACTTTAATCTGGGCGCGCCCCTGTGCCACTTGACGCGCTTTTTGCCACTTTATGAATCTAATTTGCTTGGATGTGCCTTCCTCATGTTGGATGCCTTTTTTTGAGAAAAGGTGTGCCTTTCTGGAGATGGATGCGCTTTTGAATGTTCAGGCACACAAACTCTCCTTTAGGCGCGCGTTCTTCCTTTGAGGTGTATTTTTCGCCTTGAGACTTCATCTTTTCAAAACATAGTTACGCTTTGAATGGCTTGAGCATTTTCACACTTGCAGAGTTAGTGAAAACAACAAAGAACTTAGTGGTTCAAGAGATAAACAAACATGACTCGATTTAGACAAATACACCATCATACAAATTTTTTCGTATAGGTACAACAATTGGCTCTGTCTGCGGACCATAGCGTATACTTGTGGCATAGGAGGACCTAGAATATCTAGTTTTATGAGTAGACCAGTGTCTTATCCATTGGGCAACAAAGTTAGGATATTTCTTAAAATACCTAAACATTCTTAAATCACCTAAAAACATGACAGTACATCATAGAAAAGGGAAAAACAATACGACATAACAAAGATATCACAAATTGGGAAACACGATACAAACAATATGAAAAACATAAATGCTCTTTTGAGCGAGAACAAAGAACTACCGAATGGGTTACACGAAACCATTTACAGGCTGGGAAAAATAACAACCACTCCTGTTCAGTTGGGAACCTGGTCTTGGCACTATGTAACCTTTCAATCTCTGCAACACCTTTTGAAAGAGCCATGGTTTGGGTGTATAAACACGATCATGCAATGAGAAATCCATCATGAATTGATTGATATGCATTGGTTCAAGTTGATCGTCTTCTTCCATAATGAGCAATCTTTGCAACAAGTGAAGGTACAAAGCCTCCTTTTGAAGATATTGAGCAAGGTCATGTGGCAATAGTACATCTATAGGAATAGTGACCTCATATCGAACTAGAGTTAGTGAAAATAATGAAGAACTTGGTGCTTCAAGAGATAAACAAACATGACTCAATTTAGACAAATACACCATCATACAAAAATTTTCGTATAGGTACAACAATTGGCTCTGTCTGGGTACCATGGCGTATACTTGCGGCATAGGAGGACCTAGAATCTCTGGTTTTATGAGTAGACTGGTGTCTTATCCATTGGGCAATAGAGTTAGGATATTTCTTAAAACACCTAAACATTCCTAAATCACCTAAAAACATGACATTACATCATAGAAAAGGGAAAAACAATATGACATAACAAAGACATCACAAATTGGGAAACACGATACAAACAATATGAAAAACATAAATGCTCTTTATGAGCAGGAACAAAGAACTATCAAATGGGTTACACGAAACCATTTACATGCTGGGAAAAATAACAACTGCTCCTGTTGAGTTGGGAACCCTGTCTTGGCACCACATAACCTTTCAATCTCTGCAACACCTTCTCAAAGAGCCATGGTTTGGGTGGATAAACACGATCATGCAATGAGAAATTCAGCATGAACTGATTGATATGCATTGGTTCAAGTTGATCGTCTTCTTCCATAATGAGCAATCTTTGCAATAAGTGAAGGTACAAAGCCTCCTTTTGAAGATATTGAGCAAGGTCCTGTGGCCATAGTACATCTATAGGAATAGTGACCTCATATCAGACTAGATTTTCCTTGTCCATGTCTTCGACATATGCAACTTTGAACTCGGTTCACTTACCTTCCTCCGGAAAAGGCTGAAGTTGTTCAAAGAGAATTTCCATCACCAGTTCTTGATTTTTTCGGATCAACAATTGTCAACAGTTGTGTGCCTCGTGATTGGGATACCTCTTCATTGTCTTTTTCAATTATGTCTTCGTCCATCCAATCCTCATGATCTGAATTTGAAAGACCATCAAGGCCTAAGTCTTCGAGCACTAGATCACTGTCAAAGTATACCTTCTAAAAAACATCTTCTGGTAGCTCACTTTGCCTTTCAACATCCCATATGGTCGGCCCTTGAATAAACTAAGTCTCGTCAGCTTCAATGGAGCATTCATCTTTAAGGAATATGTCTTGGAGAACGTGAATACGAATCACTGGAGGCATTTCATTTCATTAACCAATCATTCTTCTTCTTCCTTGATATCTTGGAGAAAAAAGATCTACTTCTTCCTCACTGACATATATGGGGTCCATTGAAGACGAAGATGGGTCAAAACTGAAAAGACAGTTCGATTGTTCATTGTGTCCTCCATTGGAAGTTTACTCTCAAGTACTTGTAGAAAATTATCAAAATCTGACAAAGAACCTCCCACATGGTCTTCTGATCTGTTGGGTGCCGCCAAAGCTAAATTATGTTCAGGAGATTGTTCATCTAATTGTGATCTATCATTGATATCATGAACAATATCAACCTCCCAAATCTGAAACTTTTGATCAAAAGTACTCTTTTCATCCACAAAATTTGCAGCGCCAATCTCATCAGTTAAAGAAACAATTGAGTCTTCGGGCATTGAAGTTAGATGTTGAAGAAAAACATCAATTTCTGGCATGAGACACTTTGTTTCTTCATCCAAAATCTTCTGAAATACCTCATCAATAGTGCTTATGAAAATTTTTGAAGTTGAAGACCCCCGAGAGAGAAAAGTATCTTCCTTGTCTTGTCCTCCTTTGATTATATCTGATGTGAAGAACCCTTCGAATGATGACAAGAAGAAATTGGATTAACCATTGTTCTCCATGATATATTTGACTTCTTCTTGCTTGTGATTTTGATCTTGAGAGGTTTGTTGCACTTCATCTTTGTCGGAGAAAGTATGCAATATTTGCATTACATCAGGTTCCACTTCCACCAATAATCCTTCTTCAGCCTCGAAGAATTTATGCAAATTAGGCGAAATTTCAGCTTTTGATGGATATTCTTTTTCGATTTCATGATTATGTAGACACAAGAGATCACTTGAAATAGGATCATGAAAATCATTTCTTCTTATATTAGATTTACATTGGGTAAACCCCATTACAGAGCTGCCATTGGATTCATCTAAAAGACGTTTAGGATCATTTGAAAATCCTTGATTTTCATTTGAAGTCAATAATATCTCCATGAATTTGAGCATTTCAGGACAACTTTCTCCATCATGTTTGTTGCGTGGAACAAGCAATGTGTTCGTGCTACAGAAGACACATCTGCCACTTGTCTCATCGGTGAAGTAGGCTGATCATTGGCATAATTAACAAAAGCATCTTGTGTACTTGAAGGAGAAAGGACTTGTCGAAGAGGTGCGGTGTTCAAAGGAACTAACGAGTTGATTGAGTCTCTTTGTATCTTTCCTTAAGTGATCATATTGTCTTCCAACTCAATAGCATACTCTTGAGCCTCTTGCAATTCTGTAACATTTCTTTGCTTGAGAAAGAAAGCAATTTCGGAAGATTGTGCGTTTACAAAACAACTTAGAAGGATTTCTGAAGAAGGATTCAGGGTGTCCGCAATTTTGGCAACCAGATGATTGAATCTAGCTATGAACTCCCGCATTGGTTCACTTTTGTCTTTCTTTGCATTCGAGAGCTGTGCAAACAAGACATGACTATCTTCTGCAGGTTTGAAACGAGCAAGAAATTTCAAGCTCATCGACTCCCAACTTGTGATTGAGCCAACAACGAGGTGATTAAACCATTCAGTTGCTGTGCCTTGCAAGTTGTCCACAAATAGGCGCACTGCGACATCTTCATGTGCAACGCCAAGAATTCCATAGGAGGTGGTGAAGGTAGAAATGTGCTCATCAAGATGCTACTTGCCATCACTAGAGAACTTCGAAATTGTTTTTCTTGAACCTTCAGGAAGCTCATGATTTTCCGCCTATGCCAACTGATTGATCTGATTTCCCCATGGCCAAGGTGGGCGATTATCATTGACTCAGTTACCCTCCTGATCAGCCATTGGAAATCTTTTGCTGATACTAAAAAATTTCTGAACTCTGGACCTTTTTGAATTTTGCGATGGATAAGACAACAGTCTTATGTTGTTCCTCAACAGAGTCGCCAAAAACTGTTAACGTTCCATTTTGCACCTTTCAGTGCGAACATAAAACAAACATATGTGCAGTAAAATTGCTCTTCGAATTAGAAGGGGAAGCTCCCTATAAAATAAAACTAATATAAAACTATACAGAATATACAATGTTTTCAAAGGTATTTTCACACTTATGCTGAATGAAACAAAAATTTGCAATCTTTTCGAGTTTGCAATGTGCGAAAGGCATAGACGTACTTTCATTCACGAGGCAAGGGTTTTGTGCTTTTTTGACTGGAATAAAAACCTACTGCTAGATGCTTGCACTATTCAGTTAAATTCAGAGGCTGAACAAGGTAAGTTGATAGAGATTGGATTGATTAACACAAACACATAATCACAAATGCTATGATTAAATCACACATAAGGTGGTACAAAGACACAACTTATGTCTTCAATTTCACTGTGACACAAAGTTCATAGATTTGTTGAAGTGACTTATCTTTTGGCATAGACAACAACACATTGCAATAACATCCATTAGCAAAAACAAGCATAATAAATGTTCTTGAACGAGACACAAAAATCACAATTTGAACACTAGTTGACTAACAACTCCAGCATAATGAAGGCATGAGAATTGCCATATTCATTGATGTTCATTCATGATACAACTGATTTCTCTCTAACTCTAATATTAATACTGAATAATGAATTGCTAAAAAGCTAACTCTTAATGAATCCTTAATCTTTGTACAAAAGCACTTATTTATATTATTACAAAGCAAATGCATGAAAATAAATAACTGAACTCTAACCTAGTTCACTATTGTTTGCATGACATGCAAACTTATTACAAGTTATCTGCTCCACTGAAACTAAAACTTAAAACCATGCAATTGTAGCCCAAATGATGTGCAAACATGCAACCTCCAATTAAATTGAAGATCAATTTGTTGCAAACTGTGACTTCATGCTCACATTCTCTTGCATGATGATCGAACAAAAAGCCAACTTCAAGTTAATGCTAAAAATAGAAATTGCTAAAAATATCATAGGCTATAAATAGCTTTGGCTAAAAATAGCAAATCTATTTTTAGTATGGGCTAAAAATAGTCCTTCAGCTCTAGATGACTTTGATGATTGTGAGCAAACCCTCTAAAAATCCTTGGAAATGTATTCATTCATATCTCCTTTGTGTTGGCTCGTTAAGATCCATGGAGGCGCGCTTTTCTCTTTGTATAGGTGCGTGAGATTTCAATCAGGCACACTTTTCCTTGACCAAGTGTGCCTTCACACCATCAGGCGCGCTTTTCCTCTACCAAGCGCGCCTTCACACCATCAAACGCGCTTTTCCTTTCAGAAGCGTGCGTTGTCCTCTCCAGGCGCGCTTTCTCAGGCGTGCCTTGTCTTCTCCAGGCGAGCTTTTTCTCTCTTAGGCGCGCCTTGCCCTCTCTAGGCACGCTTTTTCTCTCAGGTGTGCCTTGTCCTCTCCAGGCGTGTTTTTTCTTACTTAGGTGCGCCTTGTCCTCTCTAGGCACGCTTTGCCTCTCTTAGGCATGCCTTTTCCTCTCCAGGCGCACTTTTTTCTGTCTCAAGGTGCGCGTTTTGTTCTAGGCGTGCTTTGTCTCCTCTAGGCACACCTTATACATCCCGAACACATTTTTCATTCAAGCGCTCTTTTTCTTTCCCAAGCGTGCCTTATACTTCAAAAATTTGGATGCGCTTCTTACTAGATCAGGGGAATACTTTCACAAAAGCATGCCTTCGATCTTAAACATGTGCCTCTTCCACTTTTGATGCGCCGTGCTCTTTAGAGCGCACTTTGCAAATCTCAGATGCGTCTAAATGCTCTTGAGCGTGCCTTTTGTTAGATGGATGAGTTTTTTATATGCTGGATGCGCCTTACTCCTCCAAAACGCGCCTTTGATAAATTTGACGCAACATTTCTATTACAAGCGTGCCTACTTCAATTTGGGCGCGCCCCTCTGCCACTTGATGTGCTTTTTGCCACTTTATGAATCTAATTTGCTTGGACGTGCCTTCCTCATGCTGGACGTGTTTTTCTCAGTGAGGTGCGCCTTTCTAGAGAGGGATGCACTTTTGAATGTCTAGGTGAGCAAACTCTCCTTGAGGTGCACTTTCTTCCTTTGAGGTCTATTTTCGCCTTGAGACTTCATCTTTTCAAAACTCAGTTATGCTTTGAATGGCTTGAGCGTTTTCACACCTGCAGAGTTAGTGAAAACAACGAAGAACTTGGTGCTTTAAGAGATAAACAAACATGACTCAATTTAGACAAATACGCCATCATACCAAAATTGTCGTATAGGTACAACACATAACATCCACAATTAGACAAGAAACTGAAAACTCCAATAGCTTTTATTTGTTTTCAAAAGGCACACAAGGGGATTTTGTCCCATTAACCAAGATTCATAAAATGAGAATAGAATGGTCAATAACAAGGGCAACCCATCATGGTATACTAAACTAAACTGAAGCAAACAAATACAAGTTTGGCACATACTTCTTCACAATAGTTCAGAATTCCAGTCATTCTGTTAACACCCATAAAAGGGGCTGGAGTAGAAGTTTTGTATACAGTGAAATCTCTGCTCTGTAAGGCTCAAGAAGAGCTATAATACTAAGATCAGCAACTGCATGCTCTCTTGTATTTCTCAATCCAGAAATCCAGCAATATACTGAAATCTAACAGCTCAGATCTAAAATCCTGAAATTTCTAAAAACAGATACACAAATTTCTGAAATAGAAAACAGTAAACTTGAGTTCTGGAAATAAAAAAGTCTGAAGATGTAAACCCTACATTTGATACTTAAAATCAGAACTGAGAACTTGAAATCTGAAATCACTGAAACCATGATATATCAGACATTGCTGCAAAGTGTGACATCTAAAGAAAAGCGTTGTGAAGCTGAGATTATGAAAGCTACAAAAACAACTCTGAAATTGTTGAAAAATATGAAACCGATTTTTCATTTTTTTTCCTTAAAAAAATGGGAAACCAGGAACAGATATGACATGGCTGGAGAATAGATCTCACATGCATAGGAAAGGAGAAATAGAGCTTTCCTGAAAAGGCATGGATGCCAAGTCATGCCCATACATCCAAAGCAATGTGAATACCGCCCTTGGCCTAAATCATAGTTGCAATTCTAAGGGCTAAGGGCCTATGTATACTACTTTCTCTTTATTTGTGTGGGATAATTACATTTTACTTTTTAGTATTTACACTCCTACCAAATGCTAGCAAACAACTTGGATACATTGAACATGGGCACATTGACTAAAAGGGTGGATTGGTTGGACCGATTACCTAATAATACCATTATTATTGAAAAAGAATAAAAAGGTCCACAACATTCCTCCCTCCTTGTTGAACTAATTCTTTTGCCCATATCTGGTGGCTGTATTTCGTTCACTGAATCATTTCCTTTTTGAACTGTTTTGGTTGCCACATTACTAAGAAGCATGTATGTTAGCAATAGCAACAACCATATTGGAGAGATTTTTGAGTCGATATCAAGGGTGCCTAGTGACATGAATGGTCATAAGAAACTCAATATGTGGTTGCAATGGACATAGAATCTCTTCCAATAGTGCAGTGCCTTTCAAGCTGAATGTGTGCTCTTTGTTTGCTGAAGATTTTGGTATCGAGATACCTCCCTTAAACAAATATTTAATACACTTCCCATCTCTCAGAAAGACTCCACTTCACCTTTAAAGGAATTTGTTTGATTTACTTTTCTTTGTAGGAAAATCTACTTTTCCTACAAATTTACTCAAAAGAAATAAAAATAAACATTAAACCATCTCCTTCCTACAAGGCCACGTTAATAATGATTTTCTCATTAAATGCGTTGAGCCTCATCTGGCTATGGGAAAGATTCCTGTACCATGTCAACAGACAATGACACCTCATTGTATGATGCAGGAGCATCCCTGGTTCAAGAGCAATCTTGCATCAACCAAAAACATTTGCATTTCAGTTTGTTTGATTTACTTTTCTTTGTAGGAAAATCTACTTTTCCTACAAATTTACTCAAAAGAAATAAAAATAAACATTAAACCATCTCCTTCCTACAAGGCCACGTTAATAATGATTTTCTCATTAAATGCGTTGAGCCTCATCTGGGTATGGGAAAGATTCCTGTACCATGTCAACAGACAATGACACCTCATTGTATGATGCAGGAGCATCCCTGGTTCAAGAGCAATCTTGCATCAACCAAAAACATTTGCATTTCAGTTTGTTTCTTTTCATTTTCCAGTATAGTTCAAACAATTTAGTCCGAAGCAGTTTCAGTATTTTGGTCCACATTCTACCGTAGTTGCATCTCAGACCTTGCGGAGCTGGACTTAGCATCTAGATTCGTTCATGCACAACATATCCGAATCTCAGAGCATTTGGTTAAGATACCGGAAAGATATTGCTACCAGAAGATCAACTGTTTTCTCAGAACAGAGCATCCTAACAGTCTCAGACAATTAGCTAAATGAGAAGACTTGTGGAGCATTTCCTGACTTGTGGAGCCTAATGACACATCATTCAATGATCTCTGGTTCATGGCCGACCTTCCCCGAGATCCGCACATCATCCCTTTCATTTGCGGAGTTCTACTCAATTAAGGCCGACCTATTTGTGTACACACGTTACAGCTCTTCATTGGAGTTTGTGATCTTCCTTGGCTGACGCGGAGGAATCTTATGTTCCAGATATGATATATAAAGATGTAATAGATCCCTAGGAAAGCAGTTAGCATAATTCTAAGGATTTAAAAGATAGATAGTTTTGGCTCTTTCGCAAAGGGGACTTCAAAGCTATATCTTGTGCATACTCTGATATTCTGTAATCAGGCTTGTGAGCCCTAATTGTAAGCCCGCATGTTGCCGGCCTATTTGTACTTGATTTCTATGATATACTGAATGACTGAATCTGCATTTGTTTCATATCTTTGAGTTGTTTCCGTTGTGTTACTCTTGCTGCATGGTCTGGACAGTTCATTCTGTGAACCCTCCTACCGTGACTGCACCAAGTGGTATCAGAGCAAAAGTTCGAATCTTTGGGAGCGAATTGAGCAAAGTTGGCGACGCAATTCTGTAAGATCTTGTTGTGGACAGATCGCCGATCCGAGGCAGGTTACTTGTGTCGCAACCGATTGCGGGTTGTGAGGCAGTTGTCACCTTGTAGCCCGATTGCCAAACTTGAGGCAGTTTGCACTTGATCCTAGGAAGATGCTGCCGAGGAGAGTCCCTGCTGTTGTAACAATGGCTGGTAGGATGGATGAGATGATGGAAATGATGAAAACAATGAGAATTTGATTGGATGCTGTTGAGGAAGATAGGCGAAGAGGATTGACACCTAGACCTAATGTTGAAAGTGATGATGAAGAGGAATTTCAATCTGTTGAACAAGTTGGCGAAACCCCAGGAGGCGATGAAGAAGAAGAATCAGATCGAGTCAAGATGTTGCGAGCCATTTCAAAGATTGGAAAGAGACCTAGAGTTGATGTACCTAATTACACTGGCAATTTGAACCTTGAAGAGTTGATTGACTGGATAAATGACATGGAAGAATACTTTGAGTATGAAGAAGTTGAAGATCCGAAGAAGGTGAAATTTGCAAAGACAAAATTGAAAGGACATGTTGCTATATGGTGGAAAGAAGTTCAGTTGGATAGGAACAGAAGAGGAAAAGAAAAGATTACAAAATGGGATAGAATGGTGACAAAATTGAAGAATCAGTTTATACCTGATGACTATGAACTGGAGCTGTTGAAGAGATTGCAAAACCTGAGACAAAAGGAGAAATTTGTGAAAGAATATACTGAAGAATTTCATAAGATGATCATAAGGACAGGACATAGTGAAGCAAGCAAGGAGAAAGTGGCTAGATACATCAATGGACTGAGATTGAACATTCAAGAAGAACTAAGCTTGGTAAGGATGACATCTTTAGAGGAAGCATATCAGTTTGCCCTGAAAGTTGAAGAAAAAGTTGAACAAGAGGCATGATCAGAGACAGAGAGGCAGAGGAGGTAAATTTCAGAGAGGTAGAATATTTTTTGGAGGAGACAGATCACATCCGGAGCAGAACAAGCCTGACAGCCCATTTAAGGAGGACAGAGATAGCAATGCCTACTGGAGCAATGACAGGAATTTTCATCACAGAGGCAATTATAATTCATACCAGAATGAAGGATACAAAAGAGAAGGAAGAGGACCTGATAGGAGAACATTCAGAGGAACCTGTTTCAAGTGTGGAGGTGGACATAGAGCATTTGAATGTAATCAAGGGAGTACAAGCAAGAAAACAGAGAACAGTGGGAGAGCAGCCTATGTGGAAGAAGAACCTGTTGGATCACCTAGTTCAGTTGGTAAACTTGAGAAAGGAGAATCACTTGTGATGAGAGCACTATTTCAAACAGAGACAAATGAGGAACCACCGCAGAGGAAGAGTTTGTTCAGAACCAGATGCAAATCAGGAGGTAAGTGTTGCAAAGTTGTTATTGATAGTGGTAGTTCTGATAATCTAGTTTCAGAGGAGATGGTGACTAAACTGAAGTTGGAAAGATTGAAACACCCTAAGCCCTATCAGATAGCATGGATTTAGGATGATCATAAGGTACTGGTGAGTGAACAATGTTTGGTGAAATTTCATATTGGATCATATCATGATGAAGTATTGTGTGATATTATGCCTATGGATGTTTGTTATATCTTGTTGGGTAGACCTTGGCAGTATGATAGAAAAGCTATACATGATGGGAGAAAGAATACATACACTATAACAACAAATGGAAAGAGAATTACTTTGATTCCCTTGGAAGATGATCCTAAGAATGAAGTATGTGGGGATGCTAGAATCTGTTTGGTAGATGGAAGAAAATTTCTGGATGGTTTGAGACATGAGAATATGTGTTATGCTTTGATCCCTAAAAAGCCTGAAGCATTAAAGGAGATTGAAGAATCACAACCGGAGGAGATTAAGGAATTGCTGATAGAGTATGAAGACATCATATCAGACAATGTACTTGAAGGATTACCACCAATCAAGAGTATCAGTCATCACATGGATCTTATACATGGAGCTAGTTTGCCTAACAAAGCAGCACATAGAATGACACCGGCAAAGAATGAAGAACTGAATAGCCAGATACAAGAGTTGTTGAGGAAAGGTTTGATCAAAGAAAGTTTGAGTCCTTGTGCAGTACCTGTAGTATTAGCACCAAAGAAAGATGGAGAATGGAGAATGTGAACTGACTCTAGAGCAATCAACAAGATCACAATCAAGTATAGATTTCCTTTATCTAGAATGGATGATATCATGGATTGCTTGAGTGGAGCAAGATATTTCACAAAGATAGATTTGAAGAGTGGATACCATCAGATCAGAACCAGAGAAGGTGATGAATGGAAGACTGCTTTTAAGACAAATGAAGGATTGTATGAGTGGTTAGTGATGCCTTTTGGATTGACAAATGCACCTAGTACTTTCATGAGATTGATGAATGAAGTTCTGAAAAAATTCTTGGGTAAGTTTGTTATTGTATACTTGGATGACATTTTGATTTTCAGTAAGACAAAGGAAGAACATTTGCAGCACCTGAGACAAGTATTGCAGAGACTTAGAGAAGAGAAATTGCTGATAAACATCAAGAAATGTAGTTTCATGAAGGAAGAATTGGTATACTTGGGATTTGTGATTTCTGCGGAAGGATTGAAGATGGACCCTGAGAAAGTGAGAGCAATTGTTGAATGGCCTACACCGGAGAGTATTGGAGAAGTTAGATCATTTCATGGATTAGCTAGTTTTTACCGGAAGTTCATTAAAAATTTTAGTTCAGTTTGTAACCCTATGACAGAGACAATGAGAGGTGACAGAAAAGATTTTAATTGGACATCAGGAGCAAATAAAAGTTTTGAGTTGTTGAAGCAGAAGGTGACAGAGCAACCTGTTTTGGCATTGTCAGATTTCAATAAGGTATTTCAAGTGGATTGTGATGCAAGTGGAAATGCAATTGCAGCAGTATTAAGTCAAGAAGGTAGACCTATAGCATATTTCAGTGAGAAGTTGAATGATGCAAGGAGAAGATATTCAGTCTATGATCAAGAGTTCTATGCCATAATTCAAGCCTTGAAGAAGTGGAGACATTACTTGATGCCTAAGGAGTTTGTGTTGTATACAGATCATCAAGCTTTGCAATATTTGAATAGTCAAGGAAAGTTGAATCAGAGACATATGAGATGGGTAGAGTTCATGTAGAGTTATACTTTTGTGTTGAAGCATAAGAGTGGTAAATCAAACAAAGTTGCTGATGCATTGAGTAGGAGAAGAAACTTGTTGACAGAGATGAGAATTGAAGTGATGGGATTTGATGAATTGAAGAACATGTATGAGGGAGACATTGATTTTGCAGAACCTTGGAAAGCATGTAAGGAACCTGTTGTGAAAGATAGGAGTAAGTGGCTGGATTATTTCATTCAGGAGGATATGTTGTTCAAAGGAAGTCAGTTATGCATACCTCGAAGTTCAATGAGAGATAATTTGATCAAGGAAAAACACAGTGGTGGATTGGCAGGACATTTTGGCATGGATAAGACAATAGCCTTGGTGAGTGAAAATTACTTTTGGCCTCAGAGACATAAGGATGTTAGGAAATTTGTGTAGAGTTGTAGAGTTTGTCAAATTGCAAAAGGGAGTAGTCAGAACACTGGATTGTATAAACCTTTGGCAGTATCGGAGAGACCTTGGGAAGACATCAGTATGGATTTTGTAATGGGATTACCTAAGACACAGAGAGGACATGATTCTATGTGTAGTGGTAGACAAATTTTCAAAGATGACACATTTCATACCTTGTAAGAAGACAACTGATGCAGTGCATGTAGCAGACCTATTTTTCAAGGAGATTGTGAGATTGCATGGATTACCTAAGAGCATAATTTCAGATAGAGACACCACATTTCTTGGACACTTTTGGAAGACACTTTGGAAGAAGATGACAGATTTGAAGTTCAGTTTAACATTTCATCCACAGACTGACAGACAAAGGTAGTGAACAGGAGTTTGGGAAACTTGTTGAGATGTTTGGTTGGAGAGAAGACTGGAAGTTGGGATTTGATTCTTTCACAAGCAGAGTTTGTATACAATAATTCAATGAATAGGAGTACCGGAAGAACACCTTTTGAGATTGTTACCGGCGTAAACCCTAAAGGAGTTGCAGAGTTGAGAGATATCAGTATGGCAAAAAAGAGAAGTGCAGAAGCAGAAGAATTTGCAGATCACATGAAGGCAGTGCATGATCAGGTTAAGAAGCGTTTGGAAGAAATGAACAGTAAGTATAAAGAAAAGGCAGATGAGAAGAGAAGGCATTAAGGAATTTGAAGTTGGTGAGGAAGTGATGGTATATTTGAGAAAAGAAAGGTTTCCAGTTGGAACATATAACAAGTTGAAGATGAAGTTTGGTCCTTGTAAGATACTCAGAAAATTTGATTCAAGAAATACATATGAAGTGGAATTACCGGAGACATTGGCTATATCACCTATATTCAACATTGCAGACTTATATTAGTATCATGAAGCAGAGTTCAGTGACAACATGGAAGAAAACATGAAGAAGCAGTTACCACAACACATACTGGAGCATATTGAATACATTTTGGACAACAGAGTTGGATGCAGCACCAGAGGACGACAATACAAAGAATACCTTGTGAAGTGGAAAGGCAGACTGGAAGAGGATTCATCATGGATTTCTCAGGTTTAGGTGGACCGTCTTGGTTCTCCCCTAGCCTCAGCAAAGTGAGGGACTCACTTTTTCAACAACCCCGGATGTCTGATGCAGGAGTATCCCTGGTTCAAGAGCAATCTTGCATCAACCAAAAACATTTGCATTTCAGTTTGTTTCTTTTCATTTTCTAGTACAGTTCAGGCAGTTCAGTCAGAAGCAGTTTCAGTATTTTGGTCCGCATTCTGCCGCAGTTGCATCTCAGACCTTGCAGAGCTGGACTTAGCATCTAGATTCATTCATGCACAACATATCCGAATCTCAGAGCATTTGGTTAAGATACCGGAAAGATATCACTACCAGAAGATCAACTATTTTCTCAGAACAGAGCATCTTGATAGTCTCAGACAATCAGCTAAAGGAGAAGACCTGTGGAGCATTTCCCGACTTGTGGAGCCTAATGACATAATTCAATGATCTTTGGTTCGTGGCCGACCTTCCCCGAGATCCGCACATCATCCCTTTCATTTGCGGAGGAGTTCTACTCAATTAGGGCCGACCTATCCGTGTACACACGTTACAGCTCTTCATTGGAGTTTGTGATCTCCCTTGGCCAACGCGGAGGAATCTTATGTTCCGGATATGATATATAAAGATGTAATAGATCCCTAGGAAAGCAGTTAGCATAATTCTAAGGATTTAGAAGATAGATAGTTTTGGCTCTTTCGCAAAGGGGACTTCAAAGCTATATCTTGTGCATACTTTGATATTCTGTAATCAGGCCTGTGAGCCCTAATTGTAAGCCCGCATGTTACCGGCCTATTTGTACTTGATTTCTATGATATACTGAATGATTGAATCTGCATTTGTTTCATATCTTTGAGTTGTTTCCGTTGTGTTACTCTTGCTGCATGGTCTGGACAGTTCATTCTGTGAACCCTCTTATCGTGACTGCACCATTGTAACGCCTAATGTGCGATGTCACCCCTGTGCCACCACCATATCATTGTCCCACCACTTTGTCAAATTAACCAGCATGGTCGTCTTTAGAGGCATTTTGTTGATTGTTGGGAAGGGTGTCGTGTTCTATATCAAAAAGGGCATGAAAACAAACATCATCGCTACAATATCACTACCTAAATTTTACCTTTTATTTATAATGTGACCCTGAATGGCCAATCAACTAATTCCCCACTGTCAACAAAGTAATCGTTAGACTGTTTTGTCTTTGCAAACATTGATCTCATTCTTATGGGTGCTGGTAAACCTATAATTGGTTTGTGCATTTGGTCTCTAATTGCTTTGGAAAGATTCCTATGCATCTCAACAAACAATGACACCTCATTCTACCATATAATATCTTATGTCAACAAACAGTGCCATCTCATTCCACAACCTGGTATTGCATGTCACTACTGTGTCTCCTCCATGTCATGGCCCTGCCACATCATCAAATTAAGCATGCTGGCCATTGCAAGGAGCATTTTATCAACTGTTTGGAATGGGGTTGTGTTTAGTGTTAGAAAAGGTCTGGGAACAAACATTCTTATCAGACTATTTTGTCTTCGTACAACTTGGATCTGATTCTTATAGTTACTGGTGAGCCTATAATTGACTTGTAGGGTCTGTTTCTATTTGTTAAAATTTTCTGGGAAATATACCATATATTATTATGTAATAACTCATAACTATTGTTCAGAGGTTCTTCACCTTACTTCTGTAACCATTTGTGCACAGAAGAATATGACAAGTTGAGTTACTTATCTTTTCCTTTCTGTCTGTATTTGCTACAATTTTCTGGGAAATGCAACGTATATAATTACGTTGTAACTAATGTCAGGGGTACTTTGCCTTTCTGCTGTAACCATTTGAGAAAAGAAGAATATGATCAGTTGATTATCTTTTCCATTTATTCTTTCTTGATGGTTTGTTGTATATGAAATGGAAAAGTGAAAATGACAAAATTTTAAGGAAGAGCAATCACAACATTGTTTTGCATATAAAGAAAGTCTGAGAGGAATCCCTTCTTTCTCCAGAAAGAGATATTTAAATTGGCTTGTAATGTCATTGTAAACAATATACTGGAAGATAAATGCTCCACTTTCTTTAGGAGAATGAAATCTGACAAGTTCACTGATCGCGTGTAATGTAATTTTTCAGTTTCTGATCTACCTGATAAATTCAGATATTGTGCTTTTTTAGTTTTCCAGTTTAAGCTGTATTGTCTTATAACTTTGATGAGTTTATGGTAATAAGGTTATCCCTACATCAAAGTACTCACAAGCCTGCAGCAATATCCTTTGATAGAATTCATGTAGGGTGCATGTATATCTTTGTGCTGTTAGAGTATTACTTTGATTTTCTTTGCCCATGAGCATTATTTTGTGTTATTGTATTATATAACATTCCCACCATTTCATGGCGATGTTGGGGAGAACGGGATCTTGTAATGGCATATGTACAAGATACTAGTAATAGCCTTAGCCATGGCTGCTGGAAGTATATGCTTCGAGTTTACTATTATTCAATATAATGAGGTTTTACTTTTTTTTCATTTTTGATGCCATGTTTTGTGCATCCTGGAGTAATTTTTATGTCTCAGTGTTGCAGGTTGTCGAGCTTCTGATTATGCAAAGGAAAATAATATTCCAGTTATTATCTTTCCAAAGAGCACAACTGAACCTTCTGGATTGTCTTCAATGGATCTTATAACCACTCTGAGGTGCATTTTTGTCCATGCATATTTTATCTCCAGCATTTGTTGTGCATTATGTATGAAGCAAGTTTAACAGGAAAATTATATACAGCAAAAAAGAAACAATGCATACTCTAAAACATAGTTGAAAAACTCGGCAGACCCAAATTTTTTGAAAACTCGGGACTTGGCAAAAACTTGGGGAAAAACTCGGCAATAACTCAGCAAATTTATCAAACATTTAAAAATGCATAATTTTAAAAAAATATTCTTAAAAAACACACATTTCTGAAATTGTAGAATGCATTACTGATTTCTTTCATATATAAATCAAAATTAAGAGTTTAATACATATCATAGACAAAAAAAAGAGTTCAACCTTCGAATACATATGAAATTCCAGTTTGATAATACATATCATAAACCAAAAAAAGAGTTCAACCTTCGAATACATATGAAATTCCAGTTTCATTATCACATGAAAATATAAATCGTAAATTTCTTTTATGACTAAAGCTCAAAAGAGTTTTGTTTCTTTGTGTGGGTGGTGTGGAAGTGGCTGGTATAGTTGCGGTATCCTCAATAGGAGCCTCATCTATAGGATCATGCAGTACATGTGAGGAACCCGCCCTTGATGGCACATCAATATCGTCATCTGAATCTATCTCTGAATCCTCATATGCTACCACATTCGCTTGCCATTCAGCTGTATCCCTCTCCAAAGCAGCTATATCATCATTAACACGTGATGGATCAACATCAACATCTTCAGCAATCCAATCTGAATATGGATCAATGTCGTCAAGGTCCAATGCCTAATGTGATTCCTGGCCTTCTACCTTCTTCTCATGTAACCAAAAAAAGAGTTCAACCTTTGAATACATATGAAATTCCAGTTTGATAATACATATCATAAACCAAAAAAAGAGTTCAACCTTTGAATACATATGAAATTCCAGTTTCATTATCACTTGAAAATATAAATCATAAATTTCTTTTACGACTAAAGTTCAAAAGAGTTTTGTTTCTCTGTGTGGGTGGTGTGGAAGTCGCTGGTATAGTTGCGATATCCTCAACAGGAGCCTCATCTATAGGATCATGCGGTACATGTGAGGAACCCGCCCTTGATGGCACATCAATATCATCATCTGAATCTCTTTGAATCCTCATATGCTACCACATTCGCTTGCCATTCAGCTGTATCCCTCTCCAAAGCAGCTATATCATCATCAACACGTGATGGATCAACATCAACATCCTCAACAATCCAATCTGAATATGGATCAATGTCGTCAAGGTCCAATGCCTGATGTGATTCCTGGCCTTCTACCTTCTTCTCTGTAACCGAAGGTTGTACCGCACATAGACAAGGTCATTCAAGCGCTTTTGAGTCAACCTGTTGTGCTTCTTTGTGTGAATAGCCTCAAAAACACTCCAGTTGCGCTCACAACCGGATGCACTACAAGGCTAGGATAAAATCCGGATGGCTAGCTTTTGAAGATTAGGCGTTGAGGCACCATAATCTTCCCACCATAAATCTGCAAGGATAACATTTATAACTTTGTAAGGATTTTAGTAAACTTGAAAATTAAAATAAATAGTAAATTAAAAATAAACATATGTTTTTTACCTGGTTGCAGAGTGGATCTTCTACGAATGCAATCTTTTGAAGAAAAAAAAGGCCCCTCCGCGCTCTTATAGCTCTGTAACTCATCGAGTACGAGGTCTCGAAGGTTATCATCAAAGACCAACCTCTCAATACACGTGTTTAGGCCAAGCATAACCTCTGCATCTGCTCTGAATGAAGAGGAGAAGAAAAACTTGGGGTTCAAATAGTAACTAGCAACATGAATATGTTGGAGTTGTCGGTTCCACCTCCGATCAATAATGCGCCATATGGGTTCATATTTTGTTTTATTTGACCCATACAAATGCTGAACTACCTCTTTGGCCTTATCCATGGCCTCATATAGATGCCCCATGGGCTTTCGATCCCCATCCACCAATCGTAGAACCCTAACCAACGGTTCTGACACCTAAATCAATAGTGGATGAAAATAAAATTAGAGAATTATAGTAATTGAAATTCAACAAATAAAAATAATTTTTTTTTACAAAATCAACAAATTTTAACATTAGCAAATAAAAAAATAAATAAAAATTAGTGTTTGCAAACTTACCTTGATGATCTCGTCCATGACTTTTTCAATGCCATCATCATAAACTGCCTTCACGACTCTCTCTGCTTCCGGCTTCCTACGATAAGGACTCTCCAACCACCTTTCACTCACAAACATGTGCCTAAGGTGGGGCATTGATGCTGCTATACTTTGCAAGGCAAGGAAATTAGTGGCAAAGCGTGTGACTCCTGATCGCATGAGCTCCTTGCCACCAGTGTGTTCTCTCATAAGATTTAGGACCCATGTGTGGTTGTAGATGTATTTTGTGATATTTCTTGCCTCTTCAACCAAATTCTTCACCCAGCTTAGTTTTCCAATGTCCTCAAGAAGAAGGTCAATATAGTGGACAGCACAAGGGCTCCAAAACAATGTTGGATGCCTCGCCTCTAGAAGTCTACCGGCTGCCACATATGCAGCTGCATTGTCAGTCACTATTTGGACGACATGTTCCACGCCCACCTCCATCACCACCTCACCCAACATGTTGCACAAGGTTTCTGCATTTTTTATTTCATTGGAGGCATCAACTGACTTTAAAAAGACTAGCTGCCCTGCTGAAGCCACTAAAAAATTGATAACTGTCCTGTTCCTGGCATTTGTCCATCCGTCAGATAAAATAGTGCAGCCTTTTTTTTCCCAAATTTTCCCTTGATCCTGTACTAGTAGATGTGTGTGTTCGACCTCCTCCTGTAATAATGGGCCACTCAACTCATGACAACTTGGGGCCTTGAACCCCTTACCTGCCACAGTCAATGCAGTGACCAAGTGCTCTCAATAAGGACTCGAAGCGACATTGAAGGGAATATTGTTGTATTACCAAAATTGGGCACATGCCAACTTCGCCTCATGATGCACCTCTCTATTCCATGCAAGACCTTCCAATGAAGGTTGCGCACCAGGAGTGTTCCGAGGAACAAAAAAGTCATCAATCCCTTTGCCTGATCTTCATATTCGTGGCCCAATGGAAGGCATAGAAGAGGCCTCTACACCTCTTTAATCTGACCCTGTAGAACTAAAACTTGGGTTTGGGGCTGCCATTGCCTCTGCTGCTCTCTTTTTTTAACTTCTTTCTTTTGCTGATATGCCATAAGGAGGGCTTGTGCCTCCCTTTGAATCTCCGGAGTAGCTTTCTCACATACCAAAACATCATGGCAAGGGACCTGTGCAAGGTGGTATTTAAGTTGATTTATGCCTCCGGTCATAGGTTTAGTGCAATGGTTACAAATCACATCTCCTCGCTTTAGACCTGGTGTCCCATGTTTCCAGCAAGGGTCCTTAGGTTTGCCACTAGTTCTTCTACCTCTAGTTCCACTTGCAGAAGCCATATTCTATTTAGAAAAGTGAAGGTGAAACTTGTCAAAAGAGAGACAAGAAAAAAAATTTGATTAAAAATTTAAATTTTAATATGTTTAACTCAGAATATTGTATTCTGGAATAAAAGTGATTTTCCTTTTTTTATGTTGTTATGACTCCTCTGAGACAAGGCTTAAATTTGACAGTTGACTGTTCAGTTGTATAGCTGTATTTTGACTTTTTTGCTGTAAAAAACAATCGAAATTTTAAAAAGAGTATCATATGAAAGGAGAGATTTTGGACAAACTGTCAAAATTTATATAGGATTATGATGATATATGATTTTTATGTCATATGACATATATGATTTTTCAAGGTAAGATTGTATATCATCATCCATGATTTTTATATGAAAGGAGAGATTTTGAACAAACTGTCAAAATTTGATTTTTATATGATTTACTTATAGTAAGGCATGTCAGACTTTGACCAATTAAAATCAACTATTTTTATGAGTTCTTGCCTGCTACAACGTCGAAAGAGGCAACCATGCCAAGAACTGTTCATTATTTAACAAATAATATTAAATAGTTATATTTTTACATTGTAACTGGCTCAACGATTTGAACATAGTTGTAAAAATCACTGTATTTTGACATTTTTGCTGTAAAAAACAATCGAAATTTTACAAAAATGTATCATATGAAAGGAGAGATTTTGGACAAACTGTGTTTGATAATGATTCATAGATGAAGTTTTTCTATGTCTTAAGACTTAGACTAATAGATAGTTGTCATAAAAAAATTGCTTGACAATCAAAGTCGACAAGCAAAGTCGATTATCACGACTCACAACTCACAAGGGTTTTGATTGTTTAGGAAATTTTATGCAAAGTTTAGGAATTTTTTTAATTTACAAACAAAAAAAATTAAAAACAATAATTGATTATGGTGATAAGGGTTTCGTCGCTCTTGTCTATTGATGATGTTTTTGTGCCAACAACAACAATAGAATAAAACACTAAGTATCATATTCTCTCTTGAATAAAGTCTCTCAAAGGCTAAGCTATGTGATCTAGTGAGACAACTTCAAGGTTCCTTATTCGTGATTGCAGTGGATAAACTTAGTGAATACATGTGATCTTGCTGGTAATCACAAAGGGACTTACGTAGACTTCTTCTTACTTCATTTAGCTTATTTCTCCTTTCAGTGTGGATGATGCATGTACTATGTTTCAATAATAAAGAAAAGGAAAAATATGTGGGTTTAGAGAAACCAATCTAAGGTCAATGAAGCAATGATGATGCAAGAATAGACAAACTCCTTAATCAACCTAACTCCACTTCGCCAAGAATGCTTACAACTACATGGAGTAGGTGCAATCTTCTAAGGATAGCGAATGGTTTTCAAATCATGAAAGCTCATATAAGCACCCATTGGATGGCGCAGCTCAAACAAGCATCCACAATCGAATTTAAGCAAATGATAATGAAGCTCAGACTAGCTTTACACAACACTTCACCAACGATGAGTGTTAAAAGCATGAGCTAGGAGTTGATCAAATATTCAATACATACATGCATTACATCAATGGGCTACTACTTCTACTTCTAATCTACTTAGAAACATCTCTTCATTTCACCAAGATACAAGAAACCATGTTATTCCACAAGACAACACTTAACACTAAGCTAGCTCCAACGTTTTTGCATTAATCTTGAGAAATATTTACAACAATTTTCAAGTACTCTCAGAGAATTTCGAGAGTCTCCTTCTACTCTACTACTAGTGAACTAACTATATCTTTACAAATGAGGCAACAA
Organism: Cunninghamia lanceolata; assembly: GCA_027924645.1. Classification (NCBI taxonomy): domain Eukaryota; kingdom Viridiplantae; phylum Streptophyta; class Pinopsida; order Cupressales; family Cupressaceae; genus Cunninghamia; species Cunninghamia lanceolata. The sequence continues at coordinate 6,686,014 of BSBN01000677.1, read as the reverse complement.
GGCCTTTATATAGAGTTCCAGAATTACAATGAATGGCTTGGATCAGTTCAAGTAGCCAAGGGCCTAGATCATGCCATCTCAACAATTAGTTACAACAACTTGCTATTTTTAGTACATAAGAGAGGCAATGAAGGCACGCTTTCCAAGATGATAAGCTTGCAGTGAAATGATGTGGCAAAACATGATTGGCTTGATGATGTGTATCTGCCACGTAGGTGCCATCTTAGGAAGTCTTATGGACTCTAACAATTAATTCAATTTGCTTTTGGGCATATTCCCAAATTGCATCATTTGTGTGATGTCTTCGAATGTGATCGCTTTGATGAACTTGAACATTTGTATCCTTGTTGTTCTTGCCTTGTGTCTTGTAAATCGGATGTGTATGATACATATTGCTCATTTGTGTGACTTGGTGATATCTTTTCTCTTGGCAGGATATATGTTGATCTTCTTTGCTTCTTCATGTAGAGTAGTATAGATGATGATGCTTCTTTCACAACACGGAATAGGAGACCTCTCAGAGACTTGAAGATGGAAAGCTTGAAGTGATGGATGGATGCCTTCTACAATGCAGATGATGAAGTGTACTTGCAGAATGAACTTGATGTGATCCTTTGGAGTGGCTACCTCTTGACATCATTCCTCGCTTGAAGGTGATTCCAGGCACTTGCTCCTTAGATGACTCCTTAATAAAGAATTTGAACAGATACAAGATGAATTGATTATGATTTGATGTATTTACAAACGAGCAAAAACGCTTAATATATACAATGTACAAGAAGCAAGTTTTCTAAAAATAGAAAACTGCCGACATAGATGAGCATTAACTAAAAAAATAGTTAGGCCGACACAGATGAGTATAAAAAAATACTAATACCCTCCCTTAATGCTCAATCTATCAACAACACCTATAGACCCCCTGAAGTGGACAAATTTATTAGAACCGAGGGGCTTGGTGAAGATATCTGCTGGCTGCTCCGAGGTAGGAACATACAGCAACTGAATGGATCCATCTTCAACCAGCTGTTGTATGTAATGACAATGAGTTTCCACATGCTTGGTTCGTTCATGGAAGACCGGATTCTTGGCCAGTTTGAGCACTCCCTGATTATCACAGAACAAGGGAGTCGGACCTGCCTGAGGAACATGCATATCCGCAAGCATCCGTCGAAGCCAAACTGCCTCACAACCTGCTTTAACTACTCCCCGATACTCTGCTTCTGTCGAGGAGAGAGCCATTGCCTGCTGCTTCTTACTAGTCCATGTGACAGCACCAGAGCCCAAACTAAACACATACCTAGCTGTAGACTTACGGTCATCAACAGAACCTGCCCAGTCGGAATCTGTGTAACCTCTGAGTATAGGATCAGAACTCTGAGTGTACAAAAGTCCATAATCAGGAGTGCCACTCACATAATGCAGCACACGCTTCGTTGCTGTCCAATGATCAGCCTTGGGGGCTGTCATGAAGCGTGATATGTAGCTCACTGCAAAACTAATGTCAGGTCTAGTAGCAGTAAGATAAATGAGGCTGCCTACTAGTTGCCTGAACAAAGATTCATCTACCACCGGTGAGGTGGACTGAGCTGACAATTTAAGCCCGGGTTCCATAGGAGTAGAGGCAGGTTTGCAATCCTGCATTCTGAACCTGTCCAGGAGGTTGTGAGCATACTTGGACTGAGAAAGAAAGATACTGTGCTCAGTCTGCCAAACCTCAACTCCTAGGCAATAATGCAACAAGCCCAAATCTGTCATATCAAAAGTACGGCACAAATCCTGTTTGATCTCAGCAATAAAATGTGCGGAATTGCCAGTAATGATTAAGTCATCCACATAGACAACCACAAACAATGTCATCACCAGAAAGTTTGATATACAGATTTGAATCAGATGGACTTCGCTGAAAACCATGATCTGTCAGGTACTTATCGATTTTCATGTACCAAGCCCGAGGGGCTTGTTTCAGACCATAGAGAGCTTTGACGAGTCTACAGACCTTGTGTTCTTGACCAGCAATCTTAAAGCCTGGAGGTTGCGTCATGTAGACTTCCTGCAAGTCACCATTCAGAAAAGCACTCTTAACGTCCATCTGATGGACTTTCCAACCAAACTGAGCTGCTAAGGCAAGAACAAGCCAGATGGTACTCATTTTGGCTGTAGGAGCAAAGGTCTCCTCATAGTCAATGGCTTCTTTCTGTGAGAACCCACGAGCAACAAGACGAGCCTTATACTTGTTGAGGGTTCCGTCAGCTTTGTATTTCACCTTGTACACCCATTTGCAGCTAATGGGTTTCTTCCCCGGAGGAAGATCAGAAAGTGCCCAAGTGTGATTCTTCTGAAGACTCTGGAACTCAGCTTCCATAGCCTGTTCCCACTCAGGTATACCTTTAGCCTCTGAGTATGTCTGAGGCTCAAAAACACTATTAATGTTAGCCATGAGAGCAAAATTGACTGTAGGCTGCTGTTTGCTCTTATTTCTAGAAGTTCTACTCTCAATGAGCTCACCATCCCGGAGATCACTAATGGTTTTAGCATACCATTTAGGCCGGAGAGTAGAAGTGCTAACATCCGGAGGAGCTGGAAGAGGTTCAAGATCAGCAACAGGAGCAGCAGGAAGAGGATTATTTTCCGGAGGAAACTCAGGTAGTGCATCATCAGAAACAGATTTTGCATCATCCCTCCCATTAGGTGGACCTAGTGGAAGAAGAACACTTTGAGGCTGATCCTCAGAACACTGCTCAGAAGAAGAAGACTGAAAAGGTCCTCGATCTTCATCAAAGACAACATCACGGCTGAAAATAAGACGATTAGTGTCAATATCTATCAGTCTGTAGGCCTTATGGTTGTCACTGTACCCTGTCATCATGAGCTTCTGACTCTTGGATTCCAACTTCGAGCGCCGAGCATCTGGAACCCAAACATATGCAAGAGAGCCAAAAACCTTCAGGTGGCTGATCCTGGGCTTGCGACCAGACCACACCTCTTCTGGAGTCTTCCCCTTAACAGCCTGAGTAGGAGAGCGATTAAGGAGATAGACGGCAGTAAAAACTGCTTCTGCCCAATACTTATTAGGAACACTCCTGTGCTGTAACATAGAACGAGCCATCTCAACAACCGTACGATTGCGACGCTCAACAACATTGTTTTGCTGCGGAGTGTAGGGTGTAGTCAACTGGCGTTTGATGCCATGGGTATCACAGAAGTCGGAGAATGCAGCAGAACAAAATTCCCCACCGTTATCTGTCCTAAGAGTGATGATGGTACAGCTAAACTCTTTTTCAACCAAGGACTTAAACTTCTGAAAGATACTAAATACATCTGATTTTTGTTTGAGAAAGTACACCCACATCTTTCTACTAAAATCATCAACAATAAGCAAGAAATATTTGCAACCAGTAACTGAAGATGTATTCATAGGACCACAAATATCAGCATGAAGTAATTGAAGTACCTTAGACGCACGCCAAGAATCTCCATCCTTGAAGGGAGTCCGATGTTGTTTGCCAGCTTGACAGGCGCCACATACTCCAAGATGCTGTCTGAATATCAGGTAGGCCAGAAACAAGTCCCTGCCGGGACAGTTGAGAGAGATTATGGATGTTGAGATGTCCATATCGCTGATGCCACAAAGTGCTGAGAGAAGAAACACGGGCTGCCATAGCTACTTTAGGAGAATCACCAGTGTCAATGAGCCGATAAAGGCCATGATCCTCTAGACCAACAGCAACAGTAAGACAGGTCTCTCGATCAATAATAGAACACTTGTGAGCACTGAACACTACATCCAACTGAGGAGCATTCCTCATGATCTGACTCACTGAAAGCAGGTTGAGTTCCATACCAGGAACGTAGTACACATTTAGGAAGATAAGGTTCCTTCCACCAGACTGTATCTGAACAGTGCCTCTGCCAACAACTGTGTACTCCTCACCTTCGCCAAAGATAACTGAATCACTGAAGGGAGAAAAGTCGGTAAACCAATCACGCCTGTGAGTAAAGTGACGTGAAGCACCAGAATCGATGTACCAAGCAGAAGTCTTGGCAGGATCTGAAGACCTTTTAGCCATAAAAGCGTAAAAGGCAGACTCCTACTCAGCAAGTTCAGCAACATGCGCCTTCTGATGTGACCCTCCCTGCTTCTTCTGTTCAGAAGCTATCCTCTGACGGCAATCTTTCTTCATATGGCCGAATTTGTGACAGTAATTACACTGCACATTCTTCTTCTTAGGGTTGCCCGAAGGTTGATTTGAACCTTTCAGCTGTGATGACTGAGATGACTGAAATTTGCTGTTATCCTTCTGAAAAGAATTAGCTACAAATGCCTGTTCGGAAGAGGACGAAGAAGCACTGCTACCAAACTGCTGTTTCCAGCGATCCTGCTGCAGGAGTTTGTTGCATAATTCAGAAAACTTCAAATCAACATTCGTAGACGTAATGTTGAGAGCCTCGACAAAGTGCTCATAGGATTTAGGTAGACTTTTGAGGGTGATGACTACCATATCCTCTTCCTCCATTTTTCGACCAATAGCCTCAAGCTGATCTCGAATGTCCTTAATCTTCGTGAGATGCTCTTGTAAGGACATACGTTCGTCCATCATGATGGAGAACAACTGATTCTTCAAAAAGAAAACCCGGCTTTTATCAGAGGTCTCATGAAGCTCCTTCAGGTGCTTCCAAATCTCAGCAGCTGTCTTGCCTGAAGGAATCTGCGGCAACTGGTCATCTGTAACAGAAAGCTTAAGAAGCATGACAGCCTCTCTGCTACGATCATCAAACTTGTCCTGATCAGCACCAGCGGTGGGAGGACGAGTTTCTTTGTCCAAAACTAATTCATCAAGGCGGCGATACTCAAAAATAGTCAGCATACGCTGCTTCCAGATATTATAGTTTTTGCCATTAAATCGTTGACTGCCCTCCAACATCAAGTTGGTCAAAGACGCCATTTGCACGTCTCCCAATGCAAAAAAACGACATAAATCTGAACAGCGTTTAACTGAGGAGCAGAACAGGATCAGGTACAAGATCCGAGACAGGTACGGTTGCACGGAAAATGAGGCACGAACTTCGAGGTACAAAAAAATCTGACAGGTACCCACGAAAGGTCTCGAAAAACCCAGAAGGAATATGTGTTCGAAATTTTTTTCCGTCAAACGCTGAGGGTGCAAAACCCTAGACGAAAAATTTCCGTGCCCTAGGCACTCAGAAATTTTCGAAAAAAAATGCAGATACTCAAAACAAATTTCGAAATGATTTAGAAGGTTCACGGCCCTGTCGATGTGCAAGAGCGAGAGCTTTCTACACGCGGAAACACGGAGGGCTTTTTGTTTGTGAAGGATCCGCGAAGAACAAAGATGCCGGAACACGACCTGCGCGGCCAGACCCGACAAAATCGTGAGGTGTGCCAGTCCCGACGGGAACACAACCCTCAGAGTAGGGCACGTGCGGGCAAACCAGGAGCCGCGACTAGAAAAAAACCGTTCCAAGTGTGTATCCAATAACGATTCCATTCCAACTGTGATGCTCGCAACTCCAACACAGAAAACCGTCGCGATTCTTAGAAAAAATGCCGCCGGAATCCTCACGAACAGCGACGGGAATGAGCACGAGGATGCCTTCAAAAAACACTGATGCAGAACACGCGACCAGAAGCCATGCGCCCACCACGAAATTACGCCTGTCGCAAGAGTCTCGAAAACCATGAACCAAAAAACTCGAACTCAAAATTTTCGGCGCCCAAAATCGAATAGCTCTGATACCATAAAGAATTTGAACAGATACAAGATGAATTGATTATGATTTGATGTATTTACAAATGAGCAAAAACGCTCAATATATACAATGTACAAGAAGCAAGTTTTCTAAAAATAGAAAACTGCCGACATAGATGAGCATTAACTAAAAAAATAGTCAGGCCGACACAGATGAGTATAAAAAAATACTAATACTTAATCCATCAATTCTCTTTGACAAAGTGAAGTCTTTCATTCTTGATTCCTGCCTTCACAACTTGAGGCGCATATTTGGGTTTCTAAAGACAGGAAAATGCGCCTGATCATCTTGGCTTGCTTTTCTTTGGATGTCATTGCCATGATCCTGCAAAATATAGACATGAATAGGTAACTTTGAATAAACAATGATCAAACTAATCCTTTCAACCCTTTATATTTATTAAAATATGATTTTTCAAGAGTTTAAAATGGAATTTTACAAGAAAATTATGGTTTCCAGCACTATAATTTTACTATTTCCTTGCAAAAGTTCATTAATACTTGTACAATTTTCTTCTTGAAATCAATAAATCTGCTGGAAAATGAAAAATCAGAACACTAAACCTACAGATCAGACTTACAATTGACTGCCTTTTGATGGAAATCTTTCAATACTCAGTCAACATCAAACTTTATTTGATAAAATCAAACTGAAAATCAGACTCCACTTTGTTGAAAATTCGCCTTACTTCTGCCTTTTGAGGCGCACTAGAGAGAGCTAATTCGCTGTTTGATGTTTGATAAAATGAATTTGTGAGTTCTCCTTATATACAATACACAAAATTTGAAAATTTCTCCTTCTCCTAGGCCAACCTTGCTTCTTATCCAAGCGCATGCATTTAATTCATTTGTTTATGCTAGATGTGGCGCAAAATTTGATGCATATTGGGCAAGGTTTAAATCTGAATTTTAAATGAGGCGTGTTGGATAGGAGAGGGCTAAATGGAGTGCATGACCTCAAGATGAAACGTGTTGATCCCAATTGGAGCGCTTTGGTTCTAGTTTTTTATCATCTCCTTGGATTATGCCATCAACAATCAAATCAAACTTCTCACTCCCTAGGCGCATTAGATGCTCGCCTGAATGAACTCCTAAAACTTAAATTCAGCCTCATATATGAGTGGCGCATTGGATGCCAAATTGGTTCTTCACCTGAAAGGTTTCATAAAACTTAAATTAAGCATCATGTCAATAGTGGCGCATTGGTTGCCAAATTGGATCCTTTCTTGAAAGCCTTCTAAAATAAGGCCGCATTGGATGACAATTTGGTTGCTCGCCTGAATGCTTTCATAAAACTTGAATTAAACCTCACACCAAGAGTGGTGCATTGGATAACAATTTCATCCTCCTAAAATCACGCCTTTGCAGATTACAACAAACCTCTTTATCTAGGCACATTGGTTGACAATTTGGTTGATCTCCTGAAAGGTCTCCTAAAATTTGAAACAAAACTACCTCATTCTAGGCACACTAGATCATGATTTGGATGCTCACCTGAATGGTTTCATAAAATAAGGGCGCATCAGTTGGCTATTTTGTTGTTCTCCTGAGTACTTAGCCATTTTCGTGCAAATTTTGAAGGTGAAGATCCCTGGGTGGAAGTATATTTAAAAAATGTATTTAAGTATATGGCATATACTTTAAATATTTTTGAAATATAATTCCAGGATGTTTAAGATAGGTCCCGGATCCATAGGATTTAACATGCAGATTCTAGATTTTCGAGGATCCACCAGATTTCAGACTTAGTCAATTTTCAGGATCTCAGAACATCAGACTTCAGGATATTAGACTTAGTCAATTTCAGTGTCTCAGGGATTGACTTCAGTGTTCTCTTTTACACCTTGTTTGATGGAGATTAACGCACTTGACTTGTTTCTGGTGAGGCTCACTCCGGGAGATTATGGTTTCCAACACGAAGCTATAGACTCAAACACCACTGACTTCATCATGAAAAAGTGCTAAGACATCATCCAAGACTAAAGCAAAGCATCGGAGCTCAAAAAAGGGGGGGTCCCGATTTGCAATGGGGTGATGTGTGATTAGGTCACAACAACGTCCATGCTCAGAGGACTTACCAGACTCCAGTTACTCGTCTTTCGTGACTCGTGTTGACTCTTTCTGACTCCTCTTCGTGACTCGTCTTTCTAACTCGTGGGTCGCCGTCGCGCTAGGGTTTCGTGGGAGCTCCGAGCAAAAAAAACAAATGGTAATGATGTTGCCATTTCTTTTTAACTTAACCTTTTATCTTTTCGTCGTGCCCGCGAGTTTTCACAGTATGCAGGCGAGTTTTTAGCGATTCAAGTGAGTTTTACCAGCAAAAATCGTGGCGAGTTATTCGAAAAACTTGGGCCGAGTTTTGCAGGAAAAACTCGTAGGCCAGAATGACGCTCGATTACTTGCGGTTTTTGTGAGTTTTAGGTGATTTTTACAACTATGCTCTAAAAGGTTTGCAAATCAAAAACAAGATTTGGGGTGAAATTCCTTGTGTTGATATGCAAATATCTTCCTTTCCTCTGGTAGGAACATCATTTAGAGATGCTTGCATTCTTTGTTGCCCGCTTACCTTGGGGTTATTATTAATTTACACAAGTCAAAGGTCATAGAAAACAAGTCATGGAAGGATGGCTTGTGTGTTTGTCATGTCCCTCCCGCATAGGCCCAAAAATAATATTATTTTAATAACAAGTGTTTTTTTAACACTATTAAAATAATATAATTATATATAATAATAATATTTTCTTTGAGGCCGATCCCATTTTGAAATTGTTTCAACTTTGGTAAGAGCAACTAGGTATAAAGAGGAGGAATTCACATCTTGAAGGCATCTGACATATATTCGATTATTTTCGACTGTGAATGCTGTTCGCATTTTCCTTCACTTGAGACGAAATCCTGGAGTGAATAACTATCAGGTTTGGATGCAAACCCAAACTAGTTTCTTGCGCATATTCCACTTAGGAATTTAGATTTTGGGTGTAGCCAAATCTGATTTACATTGCATGAGTCACTACATACAGGAAAGGAGAATGACACTGAGCATCAGCAGCGAGTTCACCTAGTGAGGTGTCTGCGACACCCAGACTAGCGTTTCTCCTTTGCAGGAGAGAGACAATGTCATTCCTAAAAGTCGCGACTCACCTCTGTGAGCGCCAGAACACACTAGCATATCGTAGTGAATAGAGGGAGCTTGTGGAAGTCTTAAACAACTGTCTTATCCATACAATAACTGAGGAGAACTCACATCTATATATATCGGAGAGGCGGCAGGCCATAGATACCCTGGACGATAGGATACAACAGCGCCTTGCGTGACACTCCTTAATCCCAAGAGTGGCGCCAGATCCAGATTGTTGAACTCATACATCATACATGTTCATGGTGTAAGGATCTCTATTGTATATTGAGTAAACCAACAAAGTCTTTAATTCTGAAGTCTATTTTTGAGCATATTCAGATCTGAATATATTGTCTATGATTTGCGAACCATACTTCATTAGCTTGAATATTCTAATTGTGGCGATAAATAGTGTTGTTTACTTTGATATTGCACCAATGAATATGTGAAACAAGGAATGTATTGATCTTTATACTAGTAGAGTAAGCATAGTAATTAGCATGCACATTACAATGGTATCGGAGCAGGCTGTCTTGCTAGCCTGAGGGAGAAATTGGTTTATGTAGTTGAGGCAAAGGGACCAACATGCCCTGGAGAGAGAAAGGAAGAAGCTAGAGGTAGAGGCACAACAGATTGAAGTTGGAATTGGAGGCAGAGGTAAGGAGAAGATGGCAGATTGGGATGGTTGAAGACATTCCACCGGGACTTCCCCCAAAGAGAGGATTTGAACACACTATAGAATTGGAAGCAAGCACCAAACCAGTGATTACCACTCCCTACAGGCATCCCCGCAAATTTAAGGAAGAAATTGAAAAGACTATTAAGGAATTGTTGGAAATGGGATATATTCAGCCCAGTTCTAGTCCCTTCGCATCCTCTGTAGTACTGGTAAAAAAGAAAGATGGAACTATGAGAATGTGTATAGACTATAGAGCTCTAAACAAAAAAACAATAAAAAATCGTTATCCTATACCTAGGATAGACGAATTAATTGATGAACTCCATGGAGCTCGATATTTCTCAAAAATTGACTTACGATCAGGATATCACCAAATTAGAATGAGAGAAGAAGATATACCTAAGACTGCCTTTAGATGTCATTATGGGCATTGAATCATGTTTTCCTTAAGCAATAAGGAAATTCCTACTTATATTCTTTGATGACATTCTCATTTATAGCAAGACATGGGAAGAGCACCTCCAACATATTGAAGAAATCCAAAGTATTTTGGAATCCGAATCCTTGTTTGCTAAGGCTTCAAAATGTGAGTTTGGCCTAGAAGAGATCCTTTATCTAGGCCATAAAATCAATGCAAAAGGGTTAAGTCTAGACGAAAAAATTAAAGCCATTAAAGATTGGCCAAAACCTAAAACTTTAACTCAACTTAGAGGATTTGTGGGACTATGCAGCTATTACAGACGCTTTGTAAAAGGTTTTTCCAAAGTAGCCGCTCCACTAACAAATTGAACCAAAAAAGGAGCTTTTGTGTGGAGTGAAGCTTCACAACAAGCTTTTGAGAAGTTAAAGGAAGCAATAAGCTCGTGCCCTGTCTTAGCCATTCTAGACTTCACATTACCCTTTCAATTACAATGCGATGCTTCAGGAAGGGGAATTGGGGCAGTGATTATGCAAAACAAACATCCCATAGCTTTTGAAAGCCGCAAGCTTACAGAAACTGAGAAACACTACTCTATCTACGATAAAGAAATGATGGCTATTATGCATGCTCTGGCCAAATTCAGACAGTATTTGGTGCGTGGAAAATTCAATGTCAAAACGGATTATAAGAGCCTAAGATTCTTCATGAATCAAAAAGATCTCAATGATCGCCAACAAAAATGGGTAAGTAAAATCCAAGCTTGCGATTTTGATATTGAGTATGTCAAAGGAACCAATAATGTGGTAGTAGATGCCTTGTCTCAGCGACTCCACTTAAACACCATAACAAGCATCGCAGGGGATTGGAAAAATGATATTATTGCAGAATATGCTAAAGATCCACAGGCCAATGAGATACTTGAAGGAAATGTGCCAAATAATGAGTATAAGATAATTGAAGAACTCATTCTATATAAGGATAGAATCTTCCTTGTGCCCAACTCCAAAATAAAAGAAAAAATTATGAAGGAGTATCATGACAACCCCTTAGCAGGTCATCCAGGGTATTATAAAACTTATAAACAAATACGGGAAAAGTATTCTTGGAAGGGCCTCAAAAAGGATGTTTTGAAATATGTCCAAGAATGCATAATTTGCCAGAAAAATAAAACTGATCTGAACCACCCAGTAGGTCTCTTACAACCATTACCCATCCCTAATAAAAAATGGGAAAGTATTTCGATGGATTTTATCACTGGGTTACCTAAAGTATAGGGAAAAGATTTCATCTATGTGATAGTGGACTGGTTGACCAAATATGCTCATTTCTTTGCAATATCTACCGATTATAGGGTGCCACAAATAGCAGAAGTATTCTTCAAAGAAATCTTTAGATTGCATGGTTTACCAAAGAACATAATCAGTGATTGAGATAGTTGCTTCCTTAGTCAATTTTGGCAAGAACTGTTTCAACTAGTAGGAACTAATCTCACTCCAAGCACAAGTTACCATCCCCAGACAGATGGGCAAACTGAGATAGTTAATAAGTGGTTAGAAGGGTACTTAAGGAATTATATCACAGGCCAGCAAAACCCGTGGATTAAATGGCTGCATTTAGGGGAGTATTGCTACAATACTAACCACCATATGTCAATCGGTATGAGCCCATTTAAGGCCCTATACGGATATGATGCCACTTCCTTTGGAAGCTTGATTATCCAAGATAGCAGGGTACCAGGAGCCAAGGACTTCCTACAACAAAGTATGGATATTATGAGCACTCTTAAGGACAATCTTCACCTTGCTCAAGAGTCAAAACCAACAAAAGATTTATGCTGATCGGAATCGTGTAGAGAGAACATTTGAAGTTGGAGATCTGGTCTTCCTAAGGCTACAACAATACGAACAGTCTTCGATCAAAGCCAGTGGAACAAAAAAGCTAAAACCTCGATTTTATGGGGCATATAAGGTCCTAAGAAGAATAGGTGAAGTGGCGTATGAATTGGAGTTGCCCGAGAGTAGCAGAATTCACAATATCTTCCATGTATCCAGACTTAAAAAGGTTCTTGGGAAACAAATTATTCCATGTGCAGAACTACCACCAATTGATGATGAGGGCAAACTAATATTGGAGCCCGAAACTATCCTAAATGTGAGAGAAAAAAAAGGATATAAGATATTTACAGCAATTCATAATAAAAAGTAGTTTAGTTAAATACAATCAAAAGAGGACGAATCTATGGTCAGCGATTTATCCAAAGGGTACGTTTATGAAGGGCAGCGATGGTTGTGTATGCCTCTTTTCATATAGAATCTGAGGTATAAAATCAGAATCGATCAAAAGGAAAAGGAGAACAGTTCGAAGGTTCTAATCTGCAATAAGCATAAGAGATCAGCAGTCCAAACACAGGGAAAATATACAGCAGGAAATCAGGAAGGATTCAGTCAACAATTGAAAGGCATAAGTCTACAGTAATTCAGCAAAGGGAAGGCGACAGGCATGCATTTGAAACAATAGATAGTTATAAGCATTTAAGCCATGTAATCTGATAATTCATATGCAGTCAAGGAACCGATAACTTACAACAATGATTTGAATTTTCTTTCTTTTACATTACTTATGTAGAGTGGACAAATATGAACGAATAAGAATATTGAATGTTAGTAGTACTAATACATCACATATGATAATGTTAGTACTTAGTATGTATTATAGAATAATCATCTTTAATATATTTTAGATGTAAATGAATATTGAACCTCATTATGGGCGAAAGGAGGGGAGACGTAGATAAGAGGGTATAAGATTACCATCTAAGTAGGCCACCTTGGGTGGATGTCAAAGCCCTGCCACCAAGGCCAAGAGGGTCAAAGTCCCGCTCTTGGGCTTAGATTGGATAAGCTGAGAACCCCACTACGATTCCCATACCATTCCTACCATGATGAGTTATTAACTATAAGGGATGAGGCATGGATAGGGAAGCAAGACAAGCACTCTACTAAGTAGGACACTTTGGTGGATGTCTAGGTCTTGCCACCAAAGCTAGGAGGGCCAAAGCTCCGCTCTTGGGCTTAATATGGGTTGGCTTGGTCAAATCTATCATGTGCCTATCCCTATGCTCTAAATGTGGTTGATAGTAATAGTAATATAGGAGTTGTATTTTGAGTTTAATATATGCTTAGCTAATCCTAACAATGGCATTAGTTTATATGTATATATAGGCACTTGTGTTTTCTATGTGATGATTGCAGGATTTATATTCAAGAGCATAACGAAGAAATAACTACCCGTAAGTCATCTCCGTAACCCCAATTTATTGTAATTGTGATTGTAGGGTTTAATCTACGGCAAATCTAGAAGGGGACATTACAAACTAGGAACAAGTTCAACCCTAAGAATGGACTCGCGGAGCAGCATAAGAAAGATAACCCCTTCACCGATGGCACTACCTCCTAAACCAAACAAGGATGAAGAAACTAAGAATGAGCTTCGGAGGAAGAAGTTGTGTTTTTCTTGTAGAGAGCAATGGGAGTCCGGACATAGATGCTTGAGAAGAGGGAAAATACATTACATAGCAGGTACTCCCGAAGAAGATTTAGAGACAGAGGAAACCGTACCTAAGGCGAAGATGGATGAGTTTGAGAGTTTTCCAAGAGGCACTTTTGCCCTCCTTTCGGGAACACCCAAATACCATGCTGTTAGAATTCGAGGAGTTTTGTAGGGACACGAAGTGATAGTGCTAATTGATAGTGGGGCCACTCATAATTTCATAGATGCAGATTTGGCGTCGAAGAAAAATTTGGTTGTGGAAAGGTTTGATGGGTTCAATGTTATGCTTGCAGACGGACATAGGTCCGACATTCTATTATGCTTTGTAGAGGACGTATACATCATCCCAACCTATCCTTGGGAGGGTACCAAGTTAAGGATGATTTCTATGTTGTGGGATTGGACGAAATGGACATAGTATTGGGCGTGCAATGGTTGTGCTCACTTGGGAGATTTTGGCAAAACTACCAAACAATGGAGTTCCAATTCAAAGCGGATGGGAAGGATGTGATGCTTTGAGGATTACGAATGGAACCCCAAGCATGGCTGAAATAAGGAGAATGGAAGTGTGTGTTTGAGAAAACCAATCCACTCAAAGCATGGAGATAATCAAAGAATCCCTTCAAGGTAAGATACTCCACTATGATAATGTTTGGTCTATTTTGAATATGTTCGCGAGAGCACGCCAAAAATGGTCACCATATGAGATATTGGAAAAAAAAGGAAATTTAGAGGGAGAATATCATCCTAGCATGGCCATTTGGAACTTTGGAGAGGTAATTGAGTTTTACGCAAGGAGGTTTCCAGCTTTATTCCTGAGCAAGGGAAGACATGAGTGCAACTATGACAAGCTTTTACAGCTGATTGTATCATGTTTGGACAGTGTTAAACTAGCAAGTGTGGAGGGGTTTTCTGTTGGAGTCCAGGGCAACACTGAGAGGGGGGGGGGGTGAATCAGTGTTGTATAAATTTTACAATTTTAATCATTTTGACTTACAAGATAAAGAGAGAGAAAGACAAAGTTATTTATTAACTCACAGATGTACAATTATAATATTGAAGGCATGAATCAGGGCATTAAACACAGATCATGAAGACGCATAAGAAATATAACACAAGATATGATGAGTGGAAAACCCTCAAGGGGAATAAAAACCACTATGAAATTGCCTCAGTGGCTTATTCAAAACCTCACTAGTTACATGAAGGTCTCACTGACCAGGCAAGCCTCACTGGCTACAAAGAAGCCTCACTGGCTACAATATGTGTCTCACTGACAAATGTAAGGTCTCACTGACCTACAAGCCTCACTGGCATACAGAAAGGTAATCTTATCAGGGGATTACCTTGTTTCAATCAAGTGCAAAACCTTATACCTCCCCTTTATCTTTCACAACAAATTCACTACAAAATTATATTCTTCAATCTATGCAAAAGAAACAAATCATAAAAACAAATTCTTTCTGTGATAATTTCTGCACCATCTCTGTGATCACATCTTCAATCATCTGATCATTTGATTATATTTGCAAACTCTTCATCTCTCTGCTCATCTTCTTCTCTCTGTCAAAACATGATCTCACATACACAGTGACACACACACCTCAATCTGGGACCTGAAAAAATAAATCTATATATATATTTCTTCTATGTATCCATGTAAGAGAAAATAAAAACTTTTCATATTCCATTGATATTTTCTCCCAATAGCTTTTCAACTCTCTCTGTATACTCTAATCAATTTTGCCCTGTTCAATTTCATCTTCCCATGTAAAATCACATTCTTTGTTTGCAAACAAAATCAATAAATATTCTTTAAATTCTTTTATCATTTTATTTCATCTTGAATGATTTTCATCTTCAATAAATTCCGATCAATTTTTGCCCTTGTCAAAAATAAAAAATTTCTCTTCAATCTGCCCTTAGAGAGAATAAAATCTCTTTTTAACATGATCTCCATCTGCAAAAACATTTTCATCTTCATGTGCAAAAATAAAATCAGTCTGCTGCAATAAAAACTCTTCACCTTCTCTCTGCAATTTTCTCTTTCAAAAAATCAAAACCCTTTCATAAAAAATTACTCTTCAATCTGCAAAAAAAAACTTTATAAAGCAATTTCTTTCTTTATTTCCAATACATGAGATGGAGATAGAAAAACAGAAACAAAATCTTCTAAAAAGGCTCCAAGAAAATCTGCATAAAATCTTCCCACAAAAATCTTCATAAAAATCTAATAAAATCCATTTTTATTTATGTCATAAAATATGACATTTAAAGGGGGTCAACAAAATAGGATAAAAAGCAAACTTTATATATTTGAATAAAGCCATGAAATGGTTTGTTCACGTTTCCTCCAAAATCTTTGCTTTTTATATATTTAAATATCCAATGCTTTTGCTCCCCACTTTTTAAGCATATAAAGTCCACTTTATTTGATTTATAAGGAGATCGAAAAAAATCAAAGTTTCTAAATTAAAGTAAGGCTATTTTTATACCTTATTCATGCTCCCCACCATAAAATAAGGACCTTTGAATATATTCAATAGGTAACTTCAAGTGGAATAACCTGCACTTGCAGGTCAACAACCATTTATAAAATAAAGTCATACTTTATGACATTTGATCTCCTTATATACACTTAGAGCTTATAGTTAGGATTTTAATATTTTAGGCATTTTGATAACAAAATCCTAACATAGTAGAATAAGTGAAATGCTCAATTCACAATGATAACCATTGATTCTGCCATCAATAAACATTAATGCCTCTGTCAACCTCTTATATCTGTTATTAACAAGCCTCAATGTCTCACTCTGATCATTCATGACAAGATGAACTTTATGAACAACCTTGTATCATAAAATATATGCATTGTATCATACTTATCCTGATTGATGATTCTGATCCTGCAGTCTTGTGAATATCAAGAATGTACACAAACTGATCAAACAAGTTAGCATTTCCTGACTTAGCCATGAAGCAACATATCAACCTGAAGTATATGAACAACTCCTATCAATACCAACACCTTTTTGACATCAATGACAATCTACTTTCATCATTTTCTTTGTCAAATGTAGGGATAGCATGGGGAATCGTGATTAACAAATGTAAAGTGCCCAGAATCAATGAACCTGAATTCATGTTATGCAATCTTGGCATGAAGAGGATAAAGTTTCAGGAGTTGTCATTGCTTGAGGACAAGCAATATTTGGGACGGGAGGACTGTCATGTACCTCCCGCTTAGGCCCAAAAATAATATTATTTTAATAACAAAAGTGTTTTTTAACACTTAAAATAATATGATTATATATATAATAATAATAATATAATTAATAATAATAATATTTTCTTTGAGGCAGACCCCGTTTTGAAATTGTTTGGCGCTAACTTGTCTTAACTTTGGTAAGAACAATCAGGTATAAAGAGAAGAGGAATTCACATCTTTAAGGCATCCGACATCTATCTGATTATTTCCAACTGTGAATGCTGTTCACATTTTCCTTCACTTGAGACAAAATCCTTGAGTGATTAACTACCAGGTTTGGATGCAAACCCAAATTGGTTTCTTGCGCATATTCCACTCAGGAATTTGCATTTTGGGCGTAACCGAATCTGATTTACATTGCAAGAGTCACTACATACAGGAAAGGAGAACGATCACTGAGCATCAGCAGCGATTTCACCTAATGAGGTGTCTGCGACACCCAGACCAGCATTTATCCTTCACGGGAGAGGACAACGTCATTCTTGAAAGTCGTGACTCACCTCTGTGAGCACCAGAACACACCAGCATATCATAGCAAATAGAGGGAGCTTGTGGAAGTCTTAAACCACCGTCTTCTCCATACAACAGCTGAGGAGAACTCACATCTATATATATCGGAGAGGCCGTTGGCCATCGATACCCTGGACGGCAGGATACGACAGCGCCTTGCATGACAATCCTTAATCCCAAGAGTGGCGCCAGATCTAGATTGTCGAACTCATACATTGTCCATGTTCATGGCGTAAGGATCTCTATTGTATATTGAGTAAACTAGCAATGTCTTTAATTCTGAAGTCTATTTCTGAACATATTCAGATCTGAATATACTGTCTATGATTTGCGAACCATACTTCACTATCCTGAATATTCTAATTGTGGCGATAAATAGTGTTGTTTACTTTGATATTGCACCAATGAATATGTGAAACAAGGAATGCATTGATCTTTATACTAGTAGAGTAAGCACAGTAATTAGCAGGTACATTTCAGTGTTAAATACTCCATGGGGTTAAAAATCCCTTTAAAATTGAAAACCTAAATAATATTCAACTGCCGAAGCTCTGATTACTTAAAAATAAAAGTTTTGGCTAATAGATTAACAAAAGTTTATCTGAGTTTTGACAAGGGGACAGGGGGACAGGTTTTGGTGATGGTAAAATATTTTGTCAGATTTTGGGGATGGCAGGGAGATGGCTATTAAAATAATATATGAAAATCAATATTTGAAATTTTAAAATACAAATGAATAAAAAATACCTAAAATTAACTTAGACAAACTAAAAGAAGCTGATGTTTAAAAACCACAAACAAAACTATAAACACGAGCCCATACAATGTCAGTCTAAAACATATTCAATTCAATTATGATGTGAGTGAATTTAGCTTAGTTTAAGTTTTGTCTTGTTTAGTAGACGCATTTAAGACATTGTTTAACAAAAAATTAAGTTTCAATGGTTCAAAAATTTAATGTATTTCCTCTGGAAAGCATTGGATTAGGATCTCTTCTTGACACTCGGGGCAGCCTCTCATGCTTTAGTAGTTTAAAGTTGACTTAACCCCCATCTAGAACAAGGCTCTTATTTGGCATTTGAATAAACCTTTGATTCAATGACTACCAACAAGATGAGATCACAAGTTTGCTTTACATGTAACAGGTTCCCAACTTTCATTAATGGTTGTGTGTTCAATAACAATTTATTCCTTGCTTCTGACCAGTGATGGCCTCCTGTACGTTCTTGCTTTTGTATAGAAAAATGGATTCCAAAGAGTTGATTTAAAAAAAAATTGTAGTGGGATTGAAGTTTCAAC
The DNA here is from genome assembly GCA_027924645.1 of Cunninghamia lanceolata. Taxonomy (NCBI): domain Eukaryota; kingdom Viridiplantae; phylum Streptophyta; class Pinopsida; order Cupressales; family Cupressaceae; genus Cunninghamia; species Cunninghamia lanceolata. The sequence goes on along the minus strand of BSBN01000677.1, from coordinate 6,667,402 downwards.
TTGCTGAAAAATATAGCACCATGCAATTCATCCAATAAATCATCAATAACAGGAACAAGCAACTTATCTTGAGTGTTGACCTTTTTGAGCTCTGAATAATTCAGGCATGTGCCAAGAAGTGCCTTTCTTGTAGACCATGACCAATGATGAACAAAAGGCATTTTGTATAGGTCAAGTGAAACCTGCCTGAAGCACTTCTTGCATCATATGATTAATTTCACTCTTTTGCAAATATGGGTGGCAATAAGGCCTAATATTGGGTGGTTGACTCCTTAAAAGGAGATTTAGAGCATGAGTACTCCCTCACCAGTAAAAGACCTGTAGCCCTTCCTGAAACACCTTATCATGCTTATTGATGATGGCTTTTAATTCTTGTGGTCAATCTGATTGGAGTGTTGGACCTCTGGGGAACAACAAAGAGCTATTGCTCCCTTGGCTCCCATTGGCTGCTTTTTCATGTAGTGAGAGTTGATCACTTGTGAGAGTTCGTCTTGGATACCCTTAAGCTCAAGCTTGATGTCATCTAGTGTAAAACGGATAAAAAGATTGTGGAAAATCATTGCAACAATGTCTAGTGTATGTAGCCATTAAAATCCCCGACACTACCTACACACCCCCTAGACAAATTTCCAGTACAAGACTTGTGAGTTGGCAACTTCTGGCAGAATTGATGGTGCCACTGTCCACAATCATTACATGAAATTCAAGAACTGTGTACTTGAAGCAATTCAACCAGTCTGGCAATTGTGAGTTGATGAAGTTATGAGGGTTACTTGAGTTGACATAAATCATTACCTTCTGTGTTTTTAGGAACTCAACAACATTGAGGGTTTGAGATGTGCTAATTCATGCTATTGCATGACAAGATATTATAGCTTTGGATTTTGGAATTGTACCACACACAATATCTTCCTTTTCCATCGGCTCTTTGCCCTCCTATTCCATATCTCTATGTGAAACTTCAAACAGCTATTCTCAATAAATTTGGCTCTTCATTGAATTTTCAGTCAGAATTAAAGCATAACTGTTTTCCTCTACTTTGATCTATGCTGTGGTTTAAATCTTGTAGTTTGAGCGTGTTGCTTGGGCAAATGGCTACACTCAATGCTGCTTCATTTTTTGATAATGATTGTTGCTTTCTGGCTGGCCCTATGCTAGAAATAAGTGTTGCGATCCCTGAGTGTCACTGTAAGATCCTTTTATGGCCATGAATTTTGCTTCCACTTAGCCTACAATGATAGATTGTTAAGCCCTTAAGTTTTAGAGAGATGAACCTCATTCTGAGTGGTGTGCTTTAAACTCCCCAATGAATGGATTCAACATGTTTTCAGATTTCCTTGGAGAAGCCTTTCATTTTTATGCTTATCTTCTGAAATTCCACAACATGATTTACTACTGTTCCCTCTTTGGCATAGCTTTGCTAATTTGATTAAAAACGTTAAATTTTGAATTACCCTTCTGAAGCAAACATTTGAAATGAATAAAATCGAACAAGCTTTACAATGCAACAGACAACTACAAAGTCACCGATGTATGGTGATATCAGAGCTACCCAAGCTGCTGCTACAAGAAGATAATAATTCTGTGTTGTGAACCCAGCTGTACCTGCTTGCACTGCTGCAAACCTGTAATGTCCCCTCTTCGAAATTAAACCAAGATAAAACCCAAATGCTCATCATACATTTTCCATGGGTTCTGGGAATTTTGCATGAAGGAAATGGGATTATAATAATTATGCCGAGAGGCATTCTACAGTTACAGCGGGGTGGAGATGAGAGCCCTCATTTTTTCCGTGTAAATATATATACCAAAAAATTTAAAAAATAAACAAAATAAAAAAGCTAAAATAAACAAAACAAAAAAAAGAAAATTCTAGCTGCTTAGTTATCTTTACTTTGTATTTAGAATTTGTTGAAAGCTAAAATAAACAAAAATAAAATTATATATATATATATATATATATATATATATATATATATATATATATATATATATATAAAAGGAATCTAGTGCTTAGTTATCTTTACTTTGTATTAGAAAGATGTTAAAAAAGCTAAAAATTTAAAATAATTTTTTTTTATATTTATATTATTTTATATTAACAAATGTTTAGTATTGTTCATATATTAAATCGCTTTTCTTATTTTAAAATGATTAAAAATATTTAAAATTAGGAAAAAACTAATTAGAAATCTTTTTAAAAACATTCAATATTCTTATATTTTTAATAATTTTTTTATATTTATAAAAATTATTTAAACTTCATATTTTTAATAATTTTTAATATTTATAAAACATGATTTAAAAGATTTGCAGCAAATGTTGTCTCATGGAAGGCCATTGCTGCAAGATAAACACAAAAATAGATTTGCTTATTATTATTTTTATGAATTTATTTATTTTTGTTTTTGTATAAATATATATTCTCTTATTAAAAAAACTTAGAACCCAACGTGAGGTTCATTTTGGAGAAGGATATCTCTCGGCATACTTTAGATATGTTTTTTAAATATAAATATACTAGTAAATTAAGAGGGTCATAATGTCACAAAAGTGGTGAGATTATAAAATAAAGTTATAATAAAGAGGGCCTCAAGTAAAGTTAAAATATAAAATAAGGAGGTCTCTTATAATTAAAGTTTATTTTAAATAATTCTCTCAAATATTAATCAAAGGTCATGAATGAAATTTGAAGAGTTACATCTTTTGGAGGGAAACTCTATTTAAGACAGGCCAAGCAAGGAGGAGGAGGCATATTGATAAACAAATGTATTGTCTAATTTCTACTCCTTGTTGGAGCAATGGACTTCGGTTCAACCAACTTAAGACGAAAACCCTCTAGGTCTGGAATTGGAGGACGGAATCCCATAATTCCTTGGAGTGATATCACACAGAAATCACCATTGTGCAGATTTGTTCAAATTTTCACTTGGTAATCAAGATATATCTTTCTAGATTTCAGCGTCACTATCTATGGTTTCAAGTGGGTGACTTGGTGAAGGATCGTGGCAATTTGTAATTAGTTTATAACAAATTTAAAGGCAGATTTATACTTAAAATCAGCGCAGCCAGTTTAGGGTTCCGGCCATTCCATTCTTGGGAAAGTTTGTGGCAGTTTTGGATCTGTTTAGGACAGATTTGAGGCCAATGTCAGATTGGAAAATAGTGCCAACACTTAGGGTTAAATCGCTGCAAATTATATTAGAGTTTGAGGCGTCCAAGATTGGGGAAATGCGCCATCCATTCAAGGACAGTTCGCTGCTCAATAACCTAAGAGAATTTGATAGTTTTTGAAGGAAGAATTAAGGACAGAAACATTATCATATTTCAGGGAGAAATCACTGTTTTTTGTGGTAAGAAATTGCAGCCCTTGGAGGTATTTTGAATTACCATTCATCGCTGGTTAGGGTTTGAATATAAGGTGTCATCATTTCAAGACTCAACTGCTGCATGTTGAGAATGAACTGTGGTAGTTAAGGAGGATAAATCTGCTAAATATCCAGGCTAGGGTTTGCTGATTTCCTTTGTGTAATTTCTGGTTTGTTTAAAATAATAAATTCATGCCAAGAAGATTTATGTATTGATGTTGATTTGAGATATAAAAACCAAGGGTTTCATATTCAAATTCATATGCAAGGATCATTTCAGTTTGTGTTAGGGAGTCGCTGTTCTAACCCTCTAATTTCAGAATAATTGTTCATCATTGGTGAAAGAAATCAAGCGTATCAGCTGCATATAAAATAAGGATTGATATTGCAGATTTATATTTGTATACCTATGTGAAAATTGTGATCAATTTGAGCTAGGGTTTGGTGAATTTGTGCAAAATAAGAATTTTTTTAAAGGGGATACTACAAAACCTTAGATCTGGAACTTCAAATCTGAACTGGAAATTAAATTCAAATGTTGTTGAAGCTCTGACAGTTCTTGAAATTTTCTGCTATAAACCTAGGTTTGAAATTTCAATTGAAATGAAAAAATTGAAACTCAGATACTTTGGAATTTGTTGCAGTGTCTAAAAGCTGAACATGAAACTATGGAAATAAAAAATTCTGACTTTTATGCAAATTTTGCCCTATTTTGGGCACATGCGGCTTCTTGAGGTTGGGTCAGAGCAAGCTGTAGAAACCTGTTTGGAAACTTGATAAAGAGACCCAAAATCAAGCCTCGTAGGGACCCACAAATGAGATTCCAAGGTGTATACTCTGAATGAAACCTTGTGTGGCCAAGGAGTTTACTTGGTAAAGTGTTTGGTTGATTTGACAAGGTTCTTGCAAGACAGGACCCTGATTTGACAATTTGATAAGCTGCAATTAAACGTTGTAAAATTGTAAGTTTGCAAGTGTTGAGTTGTTAAACAGCAAAAAATTGTATGATGTTGTAATGTTGGGTCTGATTGTAGAGCTTGAAATTCCAATTTGTTGATTGAATTGATCTTTTGTTTGTGGAAGCATTTAATGTAGAAGTGTGAAGTTGAGATCATGAAAGGATCCCCTTCAATTCTCAAGTAGATGAATGTACATCCTTCAAGATCAAGTTTATGTTTAGTTTAATAATGTGCAAATGTCTGAGTTTGCAGCAGTTTTGTATAAGTTTGGATTGCCGTCTTTGTATGATTTGAGTTGAGTGTTGAACAACAAACGTACAGGTTTATTGTTTTAGGATTGAATAGCATAAAACAAATTACATAAAAGAACAATTAACTAATCTACAAACTAAGTTAATTTCTAACTATCTACAAACTAAGTACTAAAAGTCTGAAATCGAACCAAGTGAACAAAACTAACTAAATCCTGACCTTTGACTAGAGGTCATTGGCCAAGAGTAAGTTGATGAAGCAAACATAAAACAAAGTTGACGTATTTCCTCAGAAGAACACCATACCTATCTCTCCTCATGAAGAGTCCAGCTGATACGACGTATTGGACACAGGCTGCTAGAAGGTGTATTGGAAATGTTTAGAGGTGAGGAGCAAGCAAGACAATGGGCAAAGATGCGACTTGAATGTGTCCTGGGACAGCAAAAATGCAGAGGAATAAGCTCCATATACAAGAAAATAGATTGTATGAGTGAAATCTAAGTTCATATCAAAGGATACAACAATTGGACAGGGCTGCAACAGTGGGTGCAATGTACTGGTTGCACAAATGATAAACAGATAGTACCAAGCTCTGTTTTGTACTAGCTATGGAGGTGAGTGTGGGAATAAAATCTCCAACCACTCCAACATTTTTTCCATACCTTCTCAAGGAAGTAAAGAAAAGTTCTAGACATGTTGGGGACAAAGGGAAAGCCAAAAGGCACAAAAAATGAAGAGAGATGGGCTTCAAACACTCAAAATTTTCATGCTCGAGAGAAACCAATGGTTTCAATAGAGAGGCGGTTGCGAAACCACTGTGGCAACTGTGTGACAGCCATTGTGATTATACAATTGTCATGGCACTTCCATGATCGTTAGAGCGGTTATGTGACCGCTGTAGTGATTGTGCAAATTGCTGCAGCAGTTTTGCAACCACAGCCTATAAGTGATCCAATAATTTTGCTAAAGTAGGCAAAACAAGAGATTTTTGAAGGCAACCAAACTAGGAAAGGAAAGCAAGACAAAGGTGAATAAAACACGTGAAAATGAGGCCTTTGAGCATTGCAACTGGTTGCCATTTTTGTGCCATAATGGTGCTTCAGATGACAATAATAATCATTGGACTCCAAAATTTAATGTCTGCGAGAACGTGCAAAAATGGGTACTTATAGAGTCAACAACATTCTCCAAGCTATCAAACTTATCCAACAATACCTTTTTGTCTTCAACCATGTCTCTACCAAAATGATATTGCATCAATATGCTTTGTTTGAGCATGATAAATGGGCTTCTTTTCCAAACAGATTGCTTTTTGACTATTGTAGTCTATCCTTACAACTTTCTGTAAAAAAATAACATTTGAACACAACCTTTGTAACCATACAACTTTCTTACATGTATGAGTGGCTGCCATATACTGAGCTTCTGTAGTTGAAAGTGCACAAATTGGTTGCCTTTTGCTTATCCAACTAGCTGCTCCACCAAACAAAGTAAACACACAACCACTTGTAGATCTTTGACGATTAATATCTCCAAACCAATCAACATCATCAAAGCCTCGTACATCTATTAATCTGTCCATCTTAGGTATTCCTTGGTAACAAGTTATATAATCAGAAGTGCCACACAAATATCTGAAAACTCTATTTATTGTTGTCCTATGTTCCTTTGTAGAATTTCATAATGATATTACTGAATGAGATGTTTGTACATGATAGAGCACAACTCTATTTAAAGAGATTACAAGATGTTTCTATAAATGAATTACAGCTAATAAAGCAATGTAAATAGAAACATTCTAAGCTATCTAAGCTAAAACAGAAAATAGAAATAATCTAATAAGATGACCATTAATATTACAACTAATATTTTAATATCCTTCCTTGGGTTGGACATATATTTGCTCAAAGCTTTGACTACATGGACAATGTTTGGTCTAGTTCAAATCATGACAAACATTAGACTTACAACAACACTTGCATAAGGAACATGACACATGTCGTCAATATCCTCTTCTGTTTTGGGACACTATTCTATAGATAACTTTAAACCAATAGGAGTAGGAACATTATTAGGTTTGCATTCATTCTTTATAAACCTTTGCAATATAGTCTGAACATAGTTTCTTTGTTTCAACCCGCGTTTCTTGATTAAAAGATAGATCCCCTCTAATTTTCATGCGCAAAATAAAGTTTGTAACACCAAGATCCTTCTTATCAAATTGTGATGCCAATTGAGATTTAACATCCTTGATCATTTCCTTATTATTTCCAATTAGCAACATATCATCAACATATAATACTAGGATAACAAAATGGTCACCAACCTATTTGAAATATACACAGTGGGGTGATCCCACAATAGTGGGTTACACTTTTTGGCCAAAGTTGACATTGAAATGAACATTTTGAAAAAAATCTTCACTTTCGGACACCTATAGTTGCTAAACTGTAAGGAATTTGAAGATGATGTAAACTAGTGATTTGTCACATTTTATTTGTAGATTCTAAGTATATATTTTTTAAATTTTTTGGAATCAAATTGCATTTCTTTTTCCATCTCCTTCAATAACTAGTTTTTAACAGTAAACACCATTTTTAAAGAGTGATGTGTACTGTGTAAAACATAACTTTTTTTCTATGAAAGATAAAATTTTAATTTTTTCGAATTTAGATTTTTAACTACGATATCTAGAGGATGCATTTGGTTTCATAATGTTTTATTGAATATTTTCTTTTAATTAACTTTTGAAGTCAAACCAATTACAATTTAGACATAGGTGTATTGTGTAAAGCATAACTTTTTTGTATGTATCGGAATTCAATTTTTTTTTTGTTGGATCAAAGATATGAATACCAAGAGGATATATATTTTTCATAATTTTTTTTTGGTAATATACTATTTTCCACATGTGCAGAACAGAGAGTTTGATTTTCGGTGAAAAACCTATGTTTAATTAAACAAAAAAAAATAATTATAATAAAACCACAATATATCAAAATTATACTTGATAGAAAGCTTGTTTCGAGGACTATAATTCTCTAGATGGGTTTGTCAAGTTGCTTCCATTTTGATCCTCAACCTGAGCTTCAAAACCCAAAAATCTGCATAAAATTACAGTTGGAGAGGGGCAAGGGCAAAATAAGGGGGTTCGATTGAATGGGTGTTTGAATGAACCCCTCATGACCTGTTCGATCGAACTAGGGTTCGATTGAACCCACCTATTTAAAAATAAAAAAATCATAGTGGGGGGGTTCGATCGAACCCCCTTATTTAAAAATAAAAAGATTATACCAAGGGGGTTCGATTGAACCCCCCATTTTATTAATAAATAAATCATACGGGACGGGGGGGGTTCCAATGACATGGGCTGATGTAATGTTCGATCGAACGGGGAGGTTCGATCGAACCTGGTCATTTTTGTTTTTTGAGGCACGGGTAATTTTCCTTCCTCAATGCAATTGTAACCCAGTGATCAGTTTTGCTTCGTACAAATCCAAATCCCAACACATAATTATCAAACTTCTGATACCACATCTTGGTGTTTGTTTTAGGTCATATAGGGACTTCTTGATCCTGCAAATCAAATCCTCCTTTCCTTTAGTTGTAAATATTTTTGGCTATGACATAAATTTCTTCTGCAAGATCCCCATGCAGAAAAATTGGCTTCACATCCATCTATTCTACTTTAAGATCAAATGCACGAATAACATCCAATAGAAATGTAATTGAATTTAACTTAGCAATAGGAGAGAAAATGTCAACGAAATCAATTCCCCCCACTTGTGAATATCCTTTGCCACCAAACAAGCTTTGTACTTCTTTACTTTGCCTTTTGAATTGAACTTCTTCTTGAATAACCATTTGCAATCAATGAGTTTTCTTCTAGCATGCAATTTGACCAAATCCCATGTCATATTTTGTCCAAGGATTCCATTTCTAAAAGGAAGCAGAGATGCGAAATATGCTTCCTACACTAATCTATGAGAGGAGGTATGTGCAAACATAATTCAGAATCTAGATCATATAGTTACAAGGAAAAACAACACAAGCAATATACCATAACACAATGATTTACGTGGGGAAAACCCGTTCGGTAGAAAAATCTTGCACTCCAAAGCAACTTAATGTATTATTTATTAATCGACATGGTTACAATACACTTGCAAAGTCTAAGCATTACTAGTAGTCTCACTAATAAGAGATCTGGGGCAATTTTGGCAGCATAATGGTACCTGCAAAACTCACTATGAAACCTCCATCTTAAACATCCAATAAATAGTAGAAGAAATACATGAAACCATTAAATGGTATTTAGGAAACCATGAGTTAAAACCACCCAAAATGTGGCACCCAAATTCGTAGTCAAAATCCAACGCCAAAATCCCAAGATGAGTCCACAAGTTAAAAATAGCATATTCCTTACAACAATATGAAGCTTGTTATAATCCACTCACCAACTTGGGCACACCATTTAGACTCCATTATCTCCATTCAAGGATGCCTTATGAGTGTCATAAGTTGGTCAACAAGTGTAACTCCCTCTTATAGCTCTCTTATGCGTCATAGATGCTCTTACATTTTTGATGTGGGGGGTGGGTGGCAGCTAGCTTTCAGAGGCCATAACTTTTGATCTGGGGAGTCGATTGAGTTTATTTTTCTTTTAAATTGAAGGTTTTGGAGAGCTCCATGTCACCGTAACCCGCTTGCTCTAGTTAAGATCTGTTTTGATATCTCTTTGGGCCTAAAATTGACCTCTAGAGGTCAAAAATTAGATTTTTGTGTTCTATAGCCCTGAAATTGCATTTTTGTGTTCTTAACATTAGTATGTAAGGTTGAGACACTTTTCCTAACATTCTCCCACTTGTCGAACACCTTGCAAGAGCAAAAGGAATACTAGCACTGTCAACTATTTGCTAAGTGTCAAGTGGCCCATAGACTTACTACACCACTTGAACTTCTTTGTGTCGACTAGCTTTGTCAAAGCATCTACATTGTAATGCCCCAAGCTTTCACTCATGACATTAATAGACAAAGGATGACCGAACAAATTTTTCACAAAACAATAGTGGTAATAACTAATAAGCAACCACATAACATGTTAACATGCCCAAGGTCTCACATGCAACCCATGACGACACTCTTGGCATGCACACCAAAGCATAAGCAAAGTGACACAAGTGGAAGACTTAACCATACCATGGGACAAGACACCATGGTTGTCAGGGAAAATGAGGCATGGAAGAGATACAATATTTCCAAAACCACTGGAACACCTTCATAACACCTCTATTAAACCATCCCTCAGATATCATGAAGTTATGAGAAGCAGATTGGCTAAAATTGCCAAAGTTCGGGTTCTAGAAGGAACTTGCAGGTGGGTCAAACTTCAGACCCATGTTGCAACTTGCTACTTTGCATACTAGTTCGGGTTTGGTTTTCGGGTCGTAGTTGAAAATGCACCCTCGCGGACTTGGGGTTATATCAGCATAGTGCAACGTGCAAATGACATGCCGACCTCGGACTCCGACCTACGAACCACTTTGAGCTCTAGAGAACTTCAGTTTGCATGCCACAACATGCAAATGAACTCTGGTTCTTGAACTAAGCGCATATTTGGACTTTGGAAACCTCTTGCAGTTTGCACGTCTATAAAGTGCAATTAGGTTGTAGACTTCGAACCAACAACACACCAAACTTTGGGTCTCACTGGTAGTTTGCTGTCACGTCCTGATATTAAGGCAGTGTTTAAATTAAAGATTTAAACATCATAATAAAGAAAATAGTGAAAGTGCCTTAAAAAAATATCAATTCGAAATAATATATATATTATTAAAATAATGTTATTATTATATGAATATTTTAAAATGTAAAAAGAAATATTAGCAATTTAATACTATTATAATCATAATTATCATGAGATAATATTATGATTATAATTATCAAAATATAAATATCAATATTATTATAATAATTGAATATGATAGATAAATATTATTATAAATATATATTCATTTCTATAAAGATTAAGAATAAAATATTATAATAAATATTATAAATTAAATTATATTATAGATATTATAATTTATTAATATGGATTAAATATTATGAATAAAGTAAATCTAAGTTACCGGGTTCTTCTCAAATGCCCAACGTGCCCGTATGGGTTCGGCTCGGGTATGGGTACGGGTACGGTTCGCCAGGGGGTTCTCTGTGGGTTCTTCCCAGGGACCCTGGGAAGAACCCACAGAGAACCCGGGCAGAACCCAGGAGAACCCAGGGGAGGGATGCACAAAATGATGTCAAAATCAACTTTTTAAAACATTTTTTTAACTTTTAAAAAAATCCAAATGAGTCTATTTCGCCCTAAAAGTGAAATTTGTCCAAGTATGACTAAAAGTGAAATAAAGTTTTTAAATTATAACTCGACAGTTATCAAAGTCTACACATACATCTAATCTTAACTCAGTTTATTGTTGATAAATTTGATTTCAACTTAACAAGGTAAACAGGGGGTTCATAATACCTAGTGAGTAAGTATAGAACAACATAATAATACTTGACATCTGATTTGTTCAACCAACATCTAAAGTATTTAATAATCACCTAGAACTATCCTCTTTCAAGTACTTTCCAATATACGTTAACTAACTCGTAATCATGGTTTAGCAAACAACTTATTTCCTTACAACATTAAACAACATCCCAATGATCTTAAGTATAAGATGTAGTTTAGATCAATCTGCAACAAGCAACTATATTCCTCATTACTTCATTTTCGCAATGTTCAACAACATAGATGAGCAATACACAACATAACCCATAAAATAAACTGAATTAGCATAAGTACAACCTTACAAGTCTGATAATAACTTTTATCAATATGCTAAAAATTCTACCATTACCTTCAATGAGTACTCTAGAACGTCACAATTCCTTTGCCAAACTCAACTAATGCAAAGCCAAGTTGCAATTTACATTTATCCCTATTCCAGTTGAGTATTTTGATTTTCCTTATTGCAAGTTATGAAATATGAGGTATTTTGATATTTTATTATGTTGTTTATTGGCAATTATCATATTATGAGTATTACTGTTTTTAAGTTTTTTTAGTCTTAGAGTTTACTGTTTTAAATATATATATATATATAGCCGTACTGTACCCGGGCAAAAAAAAGAAATTGCCGTATCCGCGTACCCGAACCCCATATCCGTATCTGAACCCGTACTAGGACTGGCAACTTAGAAGTAAATATTACAAGGAACGGACTTTGCATAAGGAAACACCCAAAAGTCTAGGCTGCAATTCATTACTAAGTCTTAGTCACTTTGAAATATGAAGTGACCGATCATACTCCTACGAACAGCCTTGATGGCAAACGAAGACCCATAATATAAAAAGAAATTAATATGAAAGGGCGATTCCTTACCCAGCAGCATCGGCATCCTCTAAGAATAATAACTAAGTCAAGATGTAAAGATTATAATCGCATAGACTAATGCAAAGTCAGCGATCATTTACAAAACCTCAATCGGATTATCATTTAAGGAATTTGTAAATTGATATCGTTGATAGCATAAACTATACTAAGTGAGAGTAGGCCGAATATGGGAATCGTCACTACCTTATCAACAATGATCAAACTCAAAGGTTATGACCATTGATAAATCCCTTCCAATGGTAAGATTTAAAGGTATATAAGTTAAAAAGGAAATCGTGGGGGGTATAGGAAAGCATGGAATTTCATCCGACAGGCAGTAAGAAAACATATCATTAAATCAACGAACAAATCCTCTTATTCATCTTAGTCCACAGCTGATCACATTAATTCATAACATTCTTTATGCACATGCAATCACAGCAAGGTATATCAGTTATCATCTCAGGGAAGTGTTAAACAATCCATCAAAACATCAAGTAAGCCTTTGGAAGCAAGATTGGAATATGAAGGAAATCTTTCAAATATCAAGCATCAATCAAAGCATCAGCGAATACCTTAAGCCCTCTGCATTTGAGTAGTATTGATTTCAGCAGGTATGTCATTACCTTCGATGCTTCTTTGTATTTTATGATTCTTAAGCTTGATTCTATAATATGTGATCATAGATGAATAAATGTATTATAATGAAAGTACTGTAGCATATAAGTAATTTGATTATAATGAAAGTGCTGTAGCATATATGTAATCTGATATAGGTATAATAATGAAAAGGCTGAAGCTTATATCAGTCATATATATCATAATGAAAAGTGTTATATTGAACACATTAACTTCCTATGAGAAGAATGAGAATGAGACGCCTAGAGGCCATTCATGGGTATTTAGAGGCCTTTGTCACATGCGGTATAAGGTACCCATAGTGCAAAGGATATTAATCACATAGAGGCTTTTGTCACATGTGGTATAAGGTACCCATAGTACAAAGGATTGTGATTTAGTGGCCTTGGCTACCATGATGTAAGGCATCATAAGAGTACCAAGGAGTCTCATAGAGGCCTTGACTCTAAGAATACTAAGGGTACTACTTGAGTCTAAGGATAGGAGACATTAGAGCCCCATGGTGGATAGTGGCAAATCTCATCGCATCTCTCTCATAGGTTGTTAATGAGTAACACATGGGAAAGAGATAGCAAGTATGCAATATATATTGATAGAGATCATGACTAAATAATAGAGCATGTGAAAGGTCATGATAGAAAATACGCAAGGCATATGGATAGTGATCATAAGAGTACCATGTGAAATATAAATGCTAGATAATATGCATTGAAAGTAATCATAGATTAATGATAGCGATATGTATTGAAAGTAATCAATGATGAATTAAAGATATGAATTGGCATTTGATCATAGAAATGATAAAAGCAATGTATTTATGTGAATTATATATGTGGCTATAAATGCAAAATGTACCAATGTTCTCTTTTTGCAAGTTGAAAATTGTGAACAAGGTTGAGAGATTTTTGGTTTGTGAAAAGGGGACATTACATTTGCATGTCTGCAAAGTGCAAATAAACACTGAACTCCAGGCTCAGCGACCTTTTGGACTTCGGAAGACATTGACAACTTACACTATGCAAAGTGCAGTTGACTTCTGAATTTCAGACCACTTGCTACCTCGAACTCCATAAACCGGATGCAACTTACACTTGTGTGATGTGCATCGGGTTTCTAAAATCCGGTCCTACTACACTTCGGGGTTCAGGGACCAACTGCAACTAGCAACTTGGACTGGAAACCTCGGTTTGCACTGTAGTTCAGACTATATCTTTGACTTGTAAAATAGAACATAGAAAAGAGTTAAGGTAGGGGAAACAACAAGTATATTTTCCCCACTATACGAGGTGCATCTTTCTTGATTTTCAAGCTATTTAGAAATGGTCTCGAGGGTATGTTGTGGGGTTGTGGGCTCCGACTTGGCCACACGAAAACCTCCAAAAGTACACGGTTCCCAAGGAATTGGATGGTAAGTGAATTCCACTTTTTAACCATGAGATAGCAAAATAAAAATTGAAATGAAATAATGGAAATACATCAATACTAAGAACTCACTGTGTCATTGAGATGGGCAAACTCTTGACACGTGATCCACGTATCTCGGAGATCTCTAAAATCCCCAGTGGTGGTACAATGCCACCCAACCATGTAGTACCCTCAAACCCACCTCATTGCACTGAGAGATGGACACAAGGATACAAATACACTCATGTAGGGCAAGGGAATATGGCAACACACTAGCCAATCGACCATAGATGCAAAACTCATCGAATGAACAATTCGACCATAATGAGGATGAGTATACTAGGAAATGGACAAGGAGTGTCATCTCACATAGCACGACAACTACGGGGAAATTATGACATGTCATCACACATAGCACTCAGCTACGGGGAAAGTCCAACATTTGCCAACTCCTAGAGTTGTGACATGCTCTTCACACTACAATCGAATCTCCACAAGCATTCGCATCTTAGGGGAAACTCTTGATTAATTCTTTTATATTACCCAATGTAAATTTATATTATCACTTGTTAAGAACTCCCGTTTGTTCCATTGATCCCTTTGTATTATGACAAACAAGAGAGAGCCACTCCTTTCCAAACGTATATTTCCATCCTAAGGCTCATCACGCCCGACTTGGGTGCGACACAAAAATCGAGGTGGCAATTTTCCAACATATGGTAAAAGGATGCAAAATGCCATCCAACAATAGAAACCAATCATTCCACAAAATAATCCAATCATATAATTCCTAAATTGCAATTTTAGCAATTCACAACAAACTTGCAAAACCATACAATTTTTCCTTTCCTCCATTAATGGAGTCACATGCAACCTTCAACTTTTCATATTTTGAATTTGAAAGGAAATGCAAATCTTAAAACTACCCTTTGATGCAAAATCCCCCAACATCTATAATTTCCAACAAAATTGGGAGAAGGGGAAACCAATAAAATTTTGCAATGGACTTTTCAAAATTGAAATCCTACAATTTAAACATGCATTCTACTGATGAAATTCTCGAACCAAATTAATAGCTACAATATAAAGGCCATATGCACGATCTAGTGTGGGCATGGCAATAGAATTCCATTTAAAATTCAACTTTTATATCAAATATTCAGAGGGGAAGAATACCTTTCCAAATGAAGAACACAAACAAATGGAAGCAATTTTCTTCTTGAACCAAACACTCTTCCAAGCAATCTTTTTCCCAAGCACTCCAATCACCAAGCAATCCACAGTCTATCCTTCCTTTGCAAACCAAGAATTTTCTTCTCCAAGAGGGAGAGAAGAAATTGAGAGAGAAGGATATTTGAACAAAAGAATAATAATGAAATAAATGTCCTTTTCCTTTCTTTTCTATAATTCCCTAAACCCCTTTTTCTTTTCTTTCCTTTTCACACTCTTCAAGCTATTTGAAAACATGCCTTTTAGAAATTGAATAATTTTTTTTAAATAACAATATCCATTTTATCTAACTTAAAGCCATTTAATTGAAAACCCCACAATATTAATATTCCCCTAAGGCAATTTAATTAATATACTTCCCATTTATAAAATAACTCTATTTTCTTCATACCATTTATTTTAATTCCATTAGGCAATTACATTCATTATATCTTAGCACTTTGCATTTAAACATGCATGAGTATTGCCATGTACTTAGCATCTATAGTGGACAAAGCGACCATAGCTTGCCACTTAGTCATCCAATTGATGGCACCACCAAATAAATTGAAAATGTATCCATTGGTGGATCTTCTGTTGTTGACATCTTCTGCCCAGTCTGAATTTACAAATCCACTAATATCCACTGAGTGCTAGTCTTTGTAGAATTACCGTGATAACTAGTAGAGTACCTAGAAGCATATATTGCAAACTCGGACTTGGGAGACCAAAAATTTTCGACTCGGTGAAAACTTGACAACTTAAAAAATTTAAATTTTTGAAAAAAACATTATTTTTTGAAAAAACCATAAATTTTATGCAAAATATAGCTACAAAATGTATCAAATTAGTTTGGTGGGGGTCAAGGGGCAACACCCCTCGCAAGGTCCGGGGTTAGTGCCCTTGGTGCGTTCCTTGTCATGATACAAGGCAAGGTCGAGGGGCAAAGCCAACACACTCCAAACATGCTGAAATCAATGATAACAGGGTACAACCTCATTTGCAAATGGTATGGCAGCAAATTAGAGGTGTACGGCTTCTTGTCTAGCATCCAAACTTCATTCCAAATGATTGTGACTCTTCCTAGAGTGCTCACGCCTCCTTTTAATGTTGTACGACCTGTTGAAAGTCTTAAAACATGTAATATTGGTACGACCCCTTTTTGGAAGTGTACGACTAGATAAAGCAGATGGTATGGCTCCCTTCTAGCATCACATAGGCTGCAACTATGGATAAACAACAAATAAAGTGATTAGACTCACTCAACACTTTAGAAAACATTACCATGATAAAATCAATACTAGAAACTGAAACTTCACACGATTAGCACAAGCTACAAAACTTCACTATCAGCACACAGGTGATTCCTGGGTGAAATCACACTAACTAGCTAGGAGGATTTTTGTCCCCGAAATTGGATTCACCAAAGAGTTTTCATCTCCGGGCAAATAGAAGAACTTGCGTCCATTCTTAGAGCAAAAGAAATGAATTAGCCAGAAGAAGATATTTGAGGACAAATCTCTTACCTTTTTGAAGAAATAAAATAATATTATTTCTTTTTGCACGCTTATCTCTCCAAAATTATAAAAATATAATAAAGTGTCCTTTATGACTACCTTTCTGTACCTTGCAGCTAGCAACACTTTATTCGAACAACTTAAAACACCTTTTTAAATAATTAAATATAAGCTGTCTTTTAAAATATAACTTAAAAGCACTTTTCGACAACTTAATTTAATTATTTAATTATTTTTTGCATATCATCCAATGTCTACGGAAAGTATTAAAATAGGGCAATTATACTTCCCTGATAACTCCCTCAACACCTTAATTGCATAGGTCTTCCGTCCACAAAAAAATGGTCCTCTCCAAGGATGATGGACTTATCCAAGAATCTTGTAACTTTCCCAGAATGTTAGAATGAACCCAAAAAGGGACATTACATAAACCCACAAATAAACTTTGAACCCCCAATATCAACTGATATATCACAGCTGTCTAAAAATTGATTTATTTTAATATCAAAAACCTTGATAATATTATCAATCAAAATCCAAATGATGAATACCAAATAGCAGCTCCAATTTACCAAACAACAATGAACATAACAACATGTGGTATGGCTGGAATAAATGGTACAGAATCCCTTTGAAGAGGGTGCAACAAAATATGCAAACCTTTCAATGCTGATTGGCTGGCTGGAAATAACATCAGTGCCCCAGAATATGACGCGACAACAACCAAACACAACACGACAGCCACCAAAAGCAATACCCAACAGCCAAGGTGTACAATAGGGTTCTATAAAACTGTTATGACATGAAATAAGAGAGGGTGCATTGCATACAATAGCATCCAAATACTGCTATCAGCTTACACAAATGCTGCACTCTACCGTAGACATTATACGACAGCCTCAAATTAGAAATCATCCACTAATAATGCTGTACGGTGCCCTTAAATGGTACGGCAGTCCCTTGTATGATCACAAACTACTGTGAATATCTTTATGAAGTGGTACGGCTGATAACAAAGGAGGTACAACAGATATTTAACCCTCCAAATGCCACAATTTACTCCAAATATTGTTTAGCTGATATTCAGATCAGCCAATAATAGGTACGACAGCCAATAACCAACCCTACAATGTGGTACAACTCCAAAATGTATAGTAACAACTACCAATTGGAATTTTTCAACACAAATATGCAAATTGGAATCTTCAAGACCTTAAATAATCATTTGAAACTAGAACAACTGCAAACTTTCAGCACACTTGTAAGCTCTGGATGGAATTACACCAAATGAATAAGAGGGTTTTTGTCCTCCAACCCAACTAAGAAAATCTAGAGAGTTTTCGTCCTCCAAATCCTTATGCCAAGGGGGTTTTCGATCTCAGGGAAAGATGAACATGAGTGCTCGATCTTCGAGAAAAAGGTTTTCACAGATGACAATGGATGATCTTCTTCTGAGCCCAGGTTCTCCTTTAAAATTACCTTTTTAATTTTAAATTCCTTTTCCCACCTCCTTCTAGAAGTGTCTAGAAACACTTTTTGATATAACATTACATTAAGCCCTTTTTTTTAGAAACACTTTTTAATATTACATCAAGCCCTCTTCTAATAATAATACATAAGTCACCCTTTTTACAATGTTATTAAGTACTAGGACAACTTAAGTGATTATTATTAAATTACTTCCCTCACCTAACCCCTTAGCCTATGGGAAATAAGGAATAGGCTATAGGCCTCCTTGATTATTTTAATTCTGAAAAAGGGAACATAACAAATTCTTGGTTCTGAGCATAGGTTATGTCTTATGTGTGGGTTAGTTGAATCTTTTGAGCATCTTTTTTTTTATTGTTCTTATGTCAAACTTGTTTGGAACTGTTTCTTGCGTGGGCCAAGTGTGCTGGTGTTCATTCTATTTCATGGTTTGATGTCCTGTATGGTCACATTGGTAACTCTTTTAATAAGTTTGTCAATTTTTTTAATATAGTCTGGCCAGTCCTTTCCATTGAGATTCTTTGGTTTCTATGGATTAAGAGGACTTTGCATATTTTCCAAGGTAGATGCAGGGAAGTTCCTTGCTTCTCAAAAGAAGTTACCATTTATCTCATTGCCATGCAGGTCCATGAGCAGGTGAACTTACCTGAGGCAGAGATCCAACAGGTTATTGAAAGACATTGGTTAAACAAAGGCAAGGTTAAAGTGGATGGTGGTGGTGCTTCTGCTAAAGGCTCTGGTTCTAATAATGTTGTTGATATTTCTGATCTTGGAGGTCATGATAATGTTCCTATTTCTGCATTCCCAGATTGGTGGATAAGGAAGTGCTTAAAGTACACTGTGCAAGACTTGGCCAAGAAGGTTAACATAATAATTGAAGCTGAAGAGAAGGGCGAGAAGGATAAAATGAAGGCTGTTTCTGATTAGTGGGTTTTTTTTTTTTAAATATTGGATCTGTTCTATGGTCTCCATGCAACTTTTGGGTAGTTTTTGTGTGTTGGAATTTTTGATATATTGTACAAACGCTTTGGCCCTGTTGGTACTTTGAATCTGAACTTGTTACTATGATGGCTATGTAGCTTTGGTATTGCATCAGCTGGCTCTGTGGGAGCCTATAGTGTTGTTTTGTATCTTTTGTGCTGAATGATGCTCTTTGAGCCATATTTGTAAACTTTTTCCAATATTAAAAAAAACAGCATTGAAGTATGATGTCCCATTTTGAGGGAGTTAAATCTTCTAGTCATGGCACCATATTTGAGGAAGAGTTATAAAAAGAGGAGAAGGGAGCTGAGTTTGGTTGGCTTCAATATGCTTTTTCTTGCAGGTTGAAGGTGGAAGAATGCATTGAAGACTTCATTTGAAGGTTTGGGAACTAAAGGGTGGAGTTTTGGTTGATGTTGGGCAATAGTTTGGAGACTAGGGTTTCCATTTTTTTTTGAGGATCTTGTATATGTTCTCTATATCAGTCTTGTGTCTTCTTGGGTATGAGATATATCAGTTTTGTAAGAGGAGACTCTGTCCAATCTCTCCCGTAAAATCATATGTAAATTAGTTATATTTATGCAGCAAAGAAATCGGCATTTTTTCCTATGTGTGTTGTCCCTATTTTGGTCCAAAAATCAGCAAGAATAAAGAGATAGTTTCCTAATTTTGTTACGGATTTCAGATCAGCAAATTTGTGTCTATTGATGAGCATCGGGTCTGTTATAAATCAGAAATAAGAGCCTCTGAATGTTCCTTCAAATCAGATCCAAATTGCAGTGTGTTAAGGTCCAGTATGTGTAGCTAGTCATTGGAAATGTCTTTCATAATTTAAGACTCATGAAATGGTTCTCATATTCAGTTTGCACTTGTGTAATAGATCCCTCATAAGTTGTTAGGAGTGGTGTTGTGAAGACTTGCTGCAAGGGAAAGGTCGCCATTATTTGGCTGCCTATCCTTGACTGTATCAAAAGGGCATTGATCTCTTTAATCTTGTATCCATTCTCTTTCACAATGTGGTTCAAAATTTCCACAAGAACCTTGAAAATCTGTTTGAAATGATTGAAACATGTAAGTGAAAGTGAATTCAAACATTATTGAAAAATAAATTAGTTGCATAATTTCCCTTTAGAGTCTTCTTGCATGTTCCAATTTTTTGAGGTGTAATTGTAAAGTGGTGCATTCATAAAGAGCATGACACAAGTTCAAATACCCACATTGCAATAAGATGACTCGGAACCTGTTAAACATATGTGTGTTAACATGTCAGAGCTTTCATTGAACCAATTTGGGCCCTGTGATATTCTCAATTACCCTTAACAAAAACAAGAGTCTTCTTGTATGGAATGAGAACACACATATTGCTAAACTGGTCTACACCTAGAAACAAGTAATTGTGCCCTTTCTTTGACAAAATGCAAACCTCTTACAAAATCCATGGAGATGCTTCCATGGTCCAGGAAGAACTGGTAAGTGGTAGTTTTATATACAAGCGTAACTTTCTATAATTTGGTTTATGCATGCTACAAAAATTGCATTCTCTTAATAAACTTTGCTACATCATCTTGTATTTTTGACCAAAATTCATGCCTTTGAAAATGTGGCATGGCCTTTGTCACAACAAAGTGACTCACAAATTTTGGTGTACGAGTCTTCCTCATTAGTTGAACATTTCCATTCTTTACAACACAAACCTTTCCCAAATTGTAGAGCACAATTTGATGGAGATGGTAGTCATCTATAGGCTGAAAATCTGTATTCTTTGCCTCTTTTAAAAGCCGGTGTACCTCTCAAGAACCTGCATCATGTTCATATTATTCACCATATGCCTCATGGACGAATGTTTCAATCTGAGTTATACTGCCCAAACCTAACCACATTGAAATCATTGTGAGGCAATGAGCGAATGTTTATGGAAGTTTGTAGGGAATATATACATGAGGAATATTTGGTTATCAACCAACCATCAACCATCCAACTAACAACTAATTAACAACTATGGTCATTAACAATAACAATAATACTCTATTATTATTTTTAATAATCATTTACATTAACATGATGTAATATATATTTTTATTCTAACAGATCAAAGATGGTCTAGATAACACATGAGCTAATTTGTTAGTCATACTCTTATATTTGATAACCAGATGAAATTATTGCAAGAAATCCATCCATTTCCATCCAGCAGTCCCTTGCTTGCTGCAATTTTGACTGTGCTTACAAATATTGAAGTGTATAGTCATCTGTGCTGACCATGGTTTCTTGCCCCATTAGATGACGCTTCCAGTTTTTAACAGCTTGTACAAGTCCCTCCAGTTCCTTATCAAATATGTAATATGTTAAAATTGCCACATAAAAAAGCTCTAAATGAAAAGAAAGGCTTACCTCCTTGCAATATAACCTCCAAAGGACTAAAGGATAATCATTTGCATCCATTACTTTAGATAGTAGCTGTAAGTTAGGTAGTGCCAAAACTCATGCATTGCTAATTTTATGTTTCCAAATCTACCTATGCATTTTTCTGATTTCTACCCCAAGTAAAAGACTTAATCACTTACTGTTACAAATGTAAAAGTGTTGTTATTATGGACAATTAAGAAAAACAAATGTAAGACAAGAGATTACCCTAGAGAACCCCAATGTGGAAAACTCCAAAAGAGTTGAGCTGTACCTCTTTGCGCCACTATCTCCATACAAGGTTTACAGGTCAATTTGCCTCTTTGAGGCCTCCAAGAATATTACAGTCTTCTCCTTAAGTATTAACTTTTGTATTCTTACAATCAAGTTGCATTTGGAATTTCTCCTCTTTCACTGTGGCCCTCAATTTATTTTAATGTTAAAACTTTCTCATTGCTAACTTGTTTACCTTCTTTGTAGGGATTTTGAGATCAACTTCCTCCTCCTAGCAGGTTACCTGAAACTAATACCAGTCGAACTTGTTCAGGCATTTTCTAGATCAATATTGAACATCCATCCATCACTTCTTCCAGCATTTGGGGGCAAAGGTTACTATGGGATGAAAGTGCATAAAGCTGTTATTGCTTCTGGAGCAAGGTT
Organism: Cunninghamia lanceolata; assembly: GCA_027924645.1. NCBI lineage: Eukaryota > Viridiplantae > Streptophyta > Pinopsida > Cupressales > Cupressaceae > Cunninghamia > Cunninghamia lanceolata. Next base: position 6,645,101 of record BSBN01000677.1, on the reverse strand, counting down.
ATGTTGCTTTATATATGTTTTGTCATCTTAATTGTTTTTATTTCTGCTTTGCCCTTATTTTAATGGTTGTGAAAGTATTTGCTTGCTATATAATGTGCAGGAACTGATTTTTATATGTTTTTATTTCTGCTTTGACGTTATTTTCTATGGTTGTGAAAGCATTTGCTTGCTATATAATGTGCGGGAGCTGATTTTTATATATCCTATTAATATTTCTGGCATGGTTTGTTCAAATTGTTTGGTGGAGTGTGTTATAGGCTATAGTGCCACAAAGCATTGGCTGATGGGGTGTTGGTATGATTTTGTATTGCAACAGCTAAAATATCAATCAATATTTAATTTGCAGAAAGCCATTAACAAAATCACTAGATAACCATGGTTGTCTCACTTTACTAATGGAGATTGAAATTTCCATGTTATAATTACAAACCGTTTTGGTGATTAGTGGTCGAGTTGTTGGAACTATTAATTTGCTTGGACAGGTTGTAAATGTTCCTTTTGTGTTGCATTGACCTTGAACAACTTTGAGCTAGCGTAGCAGCCTTTAAGAAGGCGTGGAAGAGCTTTACCATGCTTGAAGTGATATATAATGATTTAAAATTTGAGAGTGATAATTTATCTTTTTTGTTTTTCCCGTTTCTGCAACGTATAGTTTACAATGTGTTTTCTTGAACTGTAGAGAGAAATTGTAATGGAAGGTTGTACTTGGCATAGATGTTTTCTTCACTTTTTGGAAGATATTGTCCAAATTGGGATGCTAAAGTAGACGATATTGGTTATATTGTGGTTTTAGAAGCCTTTGGGATTGCACAAGTAAATGGATTGATAAAGTGATAGACAAGGTCATAACTAAAGTCAACTTGACTAACCAGATTCAGACCAATTATAATACTTGTAAACTACACATGAAAAAATTATTCTAGACTTAATGTTATAGATAGAATTGACAGATCTTACAAAGATTCATTGATTGGGAGTGACACATATAACCCTTTCCTTTTCAACTTTGAACCAACATAGAACCCTTCTCAACCCATTATGATCATCAAGAATAGGTCGATGAATTCTCCTAACTTGTGACTTATAGCACGTTTAGGAAAAATGAATATGGAATTAGGAGTTTGAATGCCCTCTTGTTGATATTATTTATGAGTTACCATATATGCCAACTCATCAAAGAGGAATGACTTCAAAATCAAGTTCTTCAAGTTATTGGACAACACCTGATGTGAGGTTGATGGGCATTGAATAATTATGTTCATCATTAAATAATGTTCTTAGTGTTGCCGATAGAGCCTACATTAGATTTCATTCTGGAAAATTTTTTGTAAGCAATAGGATGGAGAAAGATTTAGCACTATTAAAATCAAGATGATTTAAGTACTCTTTAGGTTTGGGAATTTTTGTTGTCTTTGTGTCTAGCATTAGATCTTAAGAAGGAATACATCAAATGCTAGAGAAAATCTTTGATAATTTCTCTTTCATTGCTCACACAAAATCCTTATGTGGCTAGGTTTTGGACACCATCCACCTCTCCTTTTTGGTCTTCCACAATCCTAGGTTTGCTTGATGGAAAGGTGCATTTTCACCATCTTCATCCTCTCGATGACCATTTTTCTCAATTGGTTCACTTGTAAGGAAATCTTCGTTTTATCCATCGAAATAATGGTCTTCTTCCTTAGTTCATTTGTAACAGAAACATCTGTAATTGTTTCATGATTCATCTTCTTGAAACAACGCTTCCTAGAAAATTGAAACACTCTCTATGTTTCTGCTTCTTCATGGAGTAAATTTTGCCACACAAACATTCTTCTGCACTCTTTGCAAGAAGGCTTACTTAACCATTGTTAACGGGCCATCACATGTATTCTTGATACATATGGCTTTTGGTTGTTTGAGTTTGAACAGCAAGAGCATGGCTCATGGGCTCCATCACTTCCTCTTCTTTGATTGTTTCGTTATCTAAATAATATTTTTCCTATTGGATTTTTAGGATGTTAGCAAATTTTCTATGGGACGGGCTGCTCAGAAATTACCACACCAAAAAAAACTTTATTTATTTTGAAATTGACTTCCTTGAGTTTTTATATACAATATGATTTTCCCTTCCAAAACTTCTTACAAATAGACTGAAACAATGCGTCTAATATATAATTTGATCTCTTGAAAATAACTGACAAAAACAATTAAAACAATCCTAAAATAAGTCTCTTTATATGCATTGACATGCTATACTCTAAACTGAGCGATAAAGCAATAAAAATAGGGGTTAAAAATACTACAAACTAAATGTCCAAAAAACAGTTTGAGCCTCTAAAAATAGTCACTAAAACTCCACAAAATCTTATGCCTAAAACAACAACTAACAGTTCTAGAAAAATGATTAACTTATAAATTAAAAAACCTTAATTTAGTGTCCTAATCATAGACTTAGACTGCTGTGGAATGACGTCTAAAACAGAATTGGTTATTATTTGCTGTGCCCAAGATTCCAGTGAACTGTAGAATGCATAAAAACACCTTTAGTAGCAAATGTTGTTATCTTTGTCATCAACTATCTGGCATCTTTGTCAGCAACTATCTATTATCTTCTGCAGCAATTCTCTGTCATCTTCAGCATCAACTATTTGTTATCTTGAACAACAACTTAGATAACTTCATTAACAACGGTTTGACTTTGTCAGTATCAGTAGTTCATCTTTGTCGACTTCTGTTAACTTCGTTAGCATTTTGCTGTTCGACATTAGATTTTCGTACACAAATCCTTACCCTATACATGTGAGGAGAAGATTGTTTGTCATGCTCTTCATTTTTGTGAAAGTGACAAAAATGGGCAGTTGTGTTGTTTTGATCTCTGTGATCTGCAGATGGTAATTATGGGGTGGGTCAACCACTTGTGAGCTATGGGCAAGGTCGATAAGGCACAAATTGATTGAAATGCTTCTGGAATAAACTATGGGAGTTTTGTTTGCATGAATATACACTCTGTGATCCATCATCAGGATGAGGAAATCAACCTCAAGATATCATAGCAGAAAAATATCCAAAGGGTATGTATTATGGACAAGATGCAATCCTTGTGTTGGGGGATTTAAGATCACAAGAAATTAAACATGCTACATGTTGCAAATTCAATTTTGAACTGCAAATGGTTGGGATGAACACCATTGCAAATCAAGTGCAATGGTCACATCCATCATGTAACATCATGATTGTAAAGGAATAAAAGCATCTCAACATGAAGATGAAGATGCTTAAAAAGGAACATGTGAATAAAGTCAGGATTTTAAGTGCACACAGATTTGATGGGATCATAGGAACAGATCTAATGAAAGCAGCAGATTATATCATCCACTTAAGTCATGCTGCCAAAGCATTGATTTTGATTGGACAAGTAGACGAATGAAATATTATTCTAGGTGCAATTCAATGTAGTTCTGAGTTTGGTTTTATCTTGAAAATAACTGGCATCTAGATAGATTTAGGAGGCCAAGAAATTGAGTCCTTATTGAATGTGCCGTGCAAGAACATTTGGTGCAACTGAAAGATCTACCTTCACTATTTACAATGATTGGAGACTGATCAATTCAGCCAGTACAGAATTGTAATGAGCCCAACACATTTCACGAGAGTTTAGAAAGGGTCAACCATGAGATGATATCCATGCAAAGAAGTTAAAAATAATACAGGATGTTGAAGACAATTTCCATGCAAATTAAACACAAAGTTAGAGTTTTTTCTAGCTAAGTTAGTTACATTGTTAAGAAAAGGTTTGTTTTATTTGAGAGAAATCGAACAAATAAAGCCGTGCAAAGGCTATAAATATATTTGTGTTAGGAACTTTTAAATTGCTTTGTGATCAAACAAGGATTAAATATTTGTTAAACTGTTTTATGTTGAAGCAGAAATTAGTTATTTTTAGATTGATTTGAGATGAAGCAAAGATTAGTTATTTTTAGAAAATTTCCCTGCCTAGTATATGGAAAGACACTGTAATAAGGGGATGATCATTTAGATTGAAGTTATGCGATTTTAATTGAAGATTGGTTGTCTTTTAAATTGGAAGTGGCTCACCTGTACCTTGGGATGTTTTGCGGATTGGTTGTAATCAGATCAGAGTGTTAGGTGTCTTTATTCTGTCATGAAACAAATTTTAAAATCTACTCTTAAAATATCAGTTTAATTGGGAAAATTTTCATTTCCAAAATTGTGAATTTTATAATTTAATTTAGCTCATTATATCCCTCTGCATTGTCACCATATTTGACAAATACTCCGTATCATACTATATAACTACTAACCTGGGTTTTTTCTATTCCAAACTTTGACATTGATTAGTGCCTTCTACTCGTCATCCAATATTAGTTATTCTCAATGATGGCCAACAATTTTTGAAGGCTGGAATTTTGAGTGGCAAAGAACATGGGGATTTGAAATTTTCACAACCACCACTCTCACACAGAATGTTGCCTCAGGGCTGGTCATTGCTCCGACTCATGTGGTCGGTTTACTTCATTCATTTTTTGCTACAAATATTTTTTCTACATTTCCGCACAATCTTCTCAGCTATTTATTTACTCTTATTTGTTTAAGTTTAATTCACTACCCTTCCTTTGGTTATATCAATTATGCACACAAATATTTTTGCCACCCCATCACCTCACAAAACACAACTTCTTGGTGTAATATTTATATTTCACCTTGGATATGTTTCTATCCTAAGTGTGATATTGCACCTATTTAATAAGTTTACTTGGGATATTAGGAATAATTAATCTTCCTTATCTAAGTAGCTAATAATGACATGTGTTCACCTTGACTTGAGGTACACAAGTGCCATCACCGCCTTATCAATGCTTGATTGATGGTAGTTAGGTGTCATCTTTGTTCAGTCAAGGCCACATTTGTCTTAGTCTGATTGAGTTAACTAATCCACTGATTGGCAGTTACACTCTTGACCTCTTAGTTAGATTGAGTTAACTCACCTTTTGATTGGGAGTGATTGAGAGTTAAGCTCATGATCTCTTGGACATGTCATCTCTTTGATTCATGCATCCAAGATGCTTATATATTTGTGTACAATCTTTTGTATCATATTTTATCACATCCCTGGTTTTGGAATATAGCTGATATTTGCATGCTACATAATTTGTTGTTAGCATGTAGCTTGTGTGACTTGTCTTTATTCATCTAGATCTAGGCTTGTGTTTGGATTCTCATTGAATCTTATAAACTTGCATTTTCTTTCTGGTCCATCAAGGTTTCTCTCAGACAAACTACGAGATTTAGGAACAAATCAACAAATAGCTACCAGACTAAAGGATCGCATTTCACTCATCCATCCAACTAACTTAGCTATTTCCCTGCTCTACCCTTCTCACACTGCCCGCCTTTAGCTCCTTTAACTCTCTGAGTTAAAACACCAATGGACCTCTGTGGAATTTTTTGCAAGATGGACTTCTGAATTTGGATGATCTGCATTCTTCTTAACAAATGGTGCAGCAGCCAAGTGTTTCATATAGCATCCCAGCTCTTAATCTTAGAGCTTAAGGTATTCTTCACCAACCCTGAATTATAAAAGAATCTTCAACTACCAAATCTAGTTTGCATGGACAAATCTATCTGATGATAGCCTCTTTTGGCCATCAAATGTTTATTCAATCCTTCTCTGATTACACTGTTACTACTAGAAAACATAAGCAAGTTGCACGTTTCACTTCCACACCTAGCTCAGCTGTTGATTAACTCCTGTTCTACTTCTCCTTACTGTTAGCTGTTACTAATGTTTCCTTGTATCTGATTTAGCAAGCTCACTGCATCAAGACCCACCAGCATATGCAAATTCCTCAGCTCACTCTTTAAACTGTGCCTATAGCTTTTCAGGCTCAACAGCTATACGCTCAAAAATTTAGTACTGATTTTCCATCTCATCACCCAGTGACCGCACCTTCTGGCACAGCCTTCTGCCTGGTTCATGCCACTCCAAGCATCGGCAATTCTCTGTCGCATCCACCTTCACAAGTTCACTCCCTGTGGACTTATGCTATTTCTACTGCCCTTACCTCATCCACACTAGAATCCTTTGATAATTTGGCTAAGGTCGGTCAATCACAACACTTAGGCCTTCCTCAATTTGCACATGGCTGAGCACACTCAGTTGGTCACTCTGCTGTCCTGACAGCATGAACAGGTTATATCTAAGAACCATCATTTTATCATCTTCCTCCAGCAATTCTTAGAAGCTCCAGCACCAGTAGGTAACTCCTGTCTCCAAATGCAAGAGGGTCTAGTCTCCTCTGATATGGAGTTGGATTTTTTTCTTTCATTAACTAACAAGCACAAACTTGCTGATCCAAGTTCTGGTTCATAATAAGACACTTGTAAAGGTCTGCTATCCAACGTTAAGAAAGAACATGCTGATTCCCCTCTTGCTTTGGCACAACCAGATGATCAGGCTCCTGTAAAGGACAAGCTTTCTGTTCAGTTTAACACCTCCCATCGTGATGAGTGAAGACAGTAATGATTGTTCTGTTTGTACAGTGATCTATAGTACTGCTAATCTTGTTGGTTGATATCAGATTTTGTCTATTGTATGCCAAAGTGTTATCCTGTTTGTGGAATGCTGAAAGCATGAATTTGCAGTAATTTTGTAAAAGTTTGTAACAATTTAAAATTTGGCATCCCACATTAAAATAAGTTTTATGCTTATAAAAAAAAGAGATAAAACATTCAAACTACAATGTATTTCCTCTTGCAATGGTAGCCGAAATGATCCTATATTTCTATCCCCATCTCATATAATTTACAGCTTGAGGTGATTAGTTGAATGTAAACCAATTTTAAAATTCCTGACTATTAACTACCCACTAACAAACAAAAAGGAACTTCATTGATAAACTCTAACTAATTTGAAATGTCTTAAATTTATTAATTCGAGTTGGGGTGGGGTCCACTCAAACTGAATGCAAAATTAGATAATTGAAATGTCCACACTTTCTTTCCTGTCGTTGCACGAATTTTGCAAAGATTACTATTGTATTTGATAAAGGATGGTCACATTCTTCACATGGTAGACATTGACTACTGAACATCTTCAACATCTTTCATTATGAGTTGAGTTTTTTTTTTAATGCAACATCCTTGGCTGTGCTATCCTAGTTAATAATATCTTTCTTTTGCAGCGACTTCCCACTTTATTTATTTAGTAGATGCTTAGAAGACGTTATAGACTTTTCTGCCATATCATGATTCCATCCAAATTGACCTCTCCAATGACAGACCTTATCACTTCACTTCATTAGCTCAACTTTGAAGCTATCCTTAATTGCTCAGCCAAGATCTTTTACTGTGAACTCGTTGTTCACAATAGTCTTCACACAACTTGTACGCTTCAATGTAAACATCTTGAGCTTAAGGGATTGAGTCTCCTTCTTCTCAACATCCAAGACAAAGGTTTGTCTCCACCAACGACTAAGATAATTGTTAATGGCTTTTGTCTTCAACTTAAAGAGAACCTGGACGTATGGGATCACATATGAATTACATTTTTCCTATCATTTCCATGTTTTTCATTGAGTTAAATCCTACCACTGACACCTTAAGTTGGCCTTGAAGCTCGATCAAACTTGTATCGAAAGAAAATCCTCTAATTTACTTTTTTGTGAATCTTTTCTATACTACAATTTTCTTCTCCAATTGTCGATCTCTAAAAATACTGCTGACAGTTTTGTTTAGTGAATGAAGCAGTTCTCTAGTCTCTTGTGTGTGGCTACATCCATCCTTTTTCACTTCATGGATTCATTTGATGCTCACTGTTTAACCAGCTGCGTTGCAATATACTGATCTATTCTCATATTCATGCCTGCATAGAAGTTCCTGTTTTCAGGATTAAGCAATTGGCATTCATTTGTATCTATAATTGCAGGGTCCAACCAATCAAGAAAGAGTCTTCAATCGTAATCTAAGGTAATATACTGTACATTCTTCAATTCCATTAATGTTTACTTGTCAAGGATTTCGAAGATAGGTTTCACAGATTCTCATATCATGTATACCACAATAACATGCCAATCTGAGGCCATGTATGAACTGTGTGATTTGTCCTTGTCTGTAACTGTGTTTCATTGTTGCTGAACCAATGATGAAATTAAGAGTATTGTGTTCTCTCCATTGAATGCTGCAAGACTGTTATGCCTGGAACAACAATGGCTACAATCTGCGCTTTCATTTGATCTTCTTCAAACCCTTTCATTGAATTTTTCAAAGCAATGCTGTCTGCAGCAAATAACAGTTACCTAGCGAAGAGAATTTACTGAGCTCTAAATCATATTATTAAGGAAGAAATGCAAGTGCTGACATTTTGAACAATAAGAAATGATTCTCCAATTACAGTATTTACATGCGATCCCTGATGCCACATTTTAGTGATTTATTTTGTCAAACAATATATGTTTCTCTGGGTTGCTTCATATAACTGCAATTCTGAGACCATGAGCTTTGCTGACATGCACACATCTATATTTATGGCTCACTTCATATAGCAGCAACAATAATATTCACAAGAACATTATTTTTTGATTTTGAAAATGATTTAAAGCCTTGCTAAGAGCACGAGTGTTAGGATCTCACCTGCAAAATATTATCAAATAGAAGAATAACATGCAAAAAAAAAACACAGTGCTCAAAAAATAGATGCAAATATACTTATATTGATAAATACAGAACAAGTATAGTTCCAAGATGATTTGTACTTCATTACAACATCAATATAAAGTCCTCACAAGGAGTGACTTACAGGGTACAACCAATGTGGGATAAATCCACACAATGTAATATGGGATAAATCCCCACAATGTCATATTAATTAAATAACTTTACTATGATTATTACAATGCTCAGAGTAGTAAAGAGTTAGAACATAAGGGTCTTAACATGCCCTCCCCCTTGAGAAAGCCTTGTCCTCAAGGCATGAACTGTAGAAACTATTGTTGAACTTGAAGCTAGTGGACAGGTTCCTAAGTGGCATCTTCCATCTGCAATCCTTGTCACTAAACCAAAGCCTGTGTGATGGTGCGGTTATAGAGTGAGTGCGATCATTGGCCCGAAATTGCCTCTGGTTTGAGGATGATATATTCTTTGTTATCCAATTCAGAAAGTGCTGATGGAATGTGAATGTGTTGGCCAAGGACTTTCTCTAGACATTATGTTGAAATGGTAGAACAGATAAGAATTGCAGATAACTAGACCATGATTGTACAGACACATGCTATATGATATTATTATTTTTTGGGATAATTTTACATTGATAACATTGGCTTATAAAGCTTTGTGGTTTTCTGTACAAAAATTCTCCACCCAACTACCACATAACTAACATTTATTATATTTAATAATCTAATCTATATTTACTATACTAAGATGTAATATTCCAACATTCCCCCCTTATTACATCAGAACCAAGCAGAACCACATATTCGCTAGAAGCTTCTCTTTAAAAATAGTTTTTGGACAAGGTAGAACTCCATCAAGCTTCCTCGTAATCTTGGTAAAGTTGTAGCTCCCGAGTTGAATTCCTAAGCTTTTGGATTCCACCTATCCAAACTCCCAAATTATGAATCTTCCAAATTATTGGTCAACCATTCATGTTGAGCTACATACACAATGCTCCATCAAGTTGTCTCGTGATCCTCATAAGGGTATAATTCTCAAGATCCACAAACTCTTGAACTATTTGGGCAACCATCCATAGACTCCATACTGAGCTTCACCTACACTAGATCTCTACCTAGACTTCCATACTCAACTACCCATTGTTACAAAACTGCCAAGCCCCCCTGCTCCAATAAGGGACACAAATGTGGTGGTGCTTTTCAAACAATCTACCATCTTGGAGCGAGAAGCTAGTTTGAGATGGAGAAATTTCTCCAACCTCCTCATTGACCTTGTTACACTCTATCCACCTAATGTTGTATGTGAGTCTCTAAAAGCCCCGTAAGAGATAGCATGGATGGCTTTGAGAGTACAAACATTTGGTGACATAATGGAACTAAACATTATCAAAATTGAAAGTGTTGGATTCAACTAAAAACACACCTTTTATATAATATTGTCTAACACCTTATTTCTCCATTTAGATTAAAAAATTAATTTCGTATATCTCCAATCACAAAGAAACCCCACAGCATTACATCCAAAAATAAAAAAGTCCCCTATTCTCCTTACATTTGATTTTCTCGAATCAACACGATTTGCCCATAATAATTTTTATGTTTTGACTTTAAAAGATGAAAATAGTGGGTTTTGAACTATTGATCTCCCACACAGATCAATGTATTATAAAATTGTCTCTCCGATCGTGCTATGACCAAGAACATGGCAAGCAATCTAAAATGCTGCAAATAATCCACTTCAAAAACACTCTAATGCTAAATCCTATCTCCTTCACAAAACCTGGAAGCAATTTCAAATATTTCAGTTCTCTTTGCTTGATATTAACTACGACTTTGTTTATAAACAATGTCAACCAACTACCCTCCAAAAATCATGTTTTATAGTATAGACCTGACAGACTTTTAAACATTTAGAAAACAAAAAGGAAATTAACACATCAGATTTTCACTTGCCGCTGGGCTGCCTTCTACCAACACGTTGCTGTCAATTGCCTTTCCTCCTTGTGATGTATATGCTGCATATAATTCTGTAGGACACAACACGCAATAAATTTATATTGCAATTTCATTTGTCTTCATCACTGCGTCTATCGAAAAGGCATTAAGGTTGCAATTAAAACTTAGAATTCCAATTCCAATCAGAATTCCAACAAGAATTCTTCCACGAAATGGCTTCTTGTCTGCAGCAATATCTAGTGACTTAGATAATATGTCCAGCATGAATGCTCTGTACGCATCTTCCAATTATTGCCTCTTTGCTTCTTCTAGAACGAAAAACTTCAGGTAGGACATAATTAAAATGCTTCACATGGGAGGATAATAACAAACATCCTCATTTAATTATTGATAACATAATTAAAATGTTGCAGCTGGTAGACCTCTTCTGTACGTTGCTTGAGGTGATGGGCTGCTGTGAGCTCCCTTTCCCGAGTCACCCTGACCATGTGTACTATCCTCATCAGCTGCTTCTTGGTCTTCTTGTGGGCACTAAGGAGATCGACCATTTCCTGCTTGGTCTTTTCGTGAGCACTAAGGAGGTCACCCATTTCTTGCTCTTTTGTTGCCAACTCCTTCGCCCTGTCTTCCAAAGCATACTCCCTTGCATTACCTTGGCCTTCTCTAGTTCAATCATTTCAATCTGTTGGGCTAGTTGCCACTGATATTGAATCGTCTGTTCATCCATGGCCTCTTTGAGCTTCTAAGATATTCTGGTGGCTTCCTCGATCTTTGCCGTCACCGCGGTATTTTTTGTGAGCTCAACCTGCCGTACATAAAATAGTGCCCGAAAATGAGCCTCAATGGTGTATAATGCAGCCAATACATGACCATCCCCACTGCCAAAAGAGGGAACAATCCTATCAGGCTGCCCAGTAGCTTTCATCTCTTGGTAGAATGTATCCGACCACCCTTTGGATCTGAAAATACGTGTGAATTTTGTCTCACAGTCCTCCATCACAAACTTCTCAATATGTCAGGCCTCTTGAAGGACCAATGGAGAATGAGTACTATTTAATCCTCGGGCAATGTCTACGACCTCATTAATAATTGCCCCAATGGGTTGGAGGTCCTGGATATACCTCAAAACTGTGCCTAGCGGATTCTGTGGATCAGGTCTAAATAGCTGTATGTTCAGCTCCTATGGACTACTAGGTCCTGAATGTGCTAATGAGTCTTTTGTTGTTGGAGAATTCCCCTCAACCCTGGCAGGACTAGTTGTAGGTCCATGCTCTACCGAGGGACCACCTGGCTCTATCTGTACTATCTCTTCTCCCTATGCCTGAATGGTAGGAAGTGTAGTGATGATGGTTGACCTTTGGGCTGTTCTGGTTCCCGAGAAAGGCTCAAGGGGGGAAAGTATGTGATTTGAACGGGGGCTCTAAGCAATTGTAGCCAACTATCTACTTGTGCCGATCCTTCAGGTGACCACCTGGAAGCAACTGGAGTGATCTCATCAACATGAAGGGGTGCTAGAGTATCACCCGATGGCACCCTAATCTCACCCCACAACACTAGAAAAACACTTGGCTACACTGGAATATCACTCTACTGTACTGGAATATCCCCCAGTGGTTGTACTGGAGTATCACCCAGCGGTGGTAGACTGGCTAAGTTAGATGAAGTGACCTCAATGCAATCCTCTTCCTCACTCTTTGTCTCTGCAGTATGTGAATCCTCTGAAGATAACTCGATTGCTATTGCTTTCCTTTTCTTGTTGGCTGTCCTAAGCTCTTCCCTTTTTCCGGCTTGCCCCTGAGCTCGTAAGTTTGTCCACTTGAAAATTGTGGGCCATGTGGAATCATATTCCTCATCTGGTTGAACGGACCTCCTGCAAGTGAGGGTACCTGAGTGTAAATTGCATCCAAAAAGAATGCTATGGCATGTTAGGTCATGTAGAAGGACTTGAGTGTCATTGTCATAAACTCGTGTATCCTCTCTGATAACACCGTTGCCCAGTTATACATAGTCCCTTTACTTAGGCCGACCATGTGATCGGTCATCTAGAGTGGAATGTCGGAGGAGGTCATCTAGAGTGGAATGTCGGAGGAGCGGGTGGCTACCATCAACCTGGCTTGGATCACATCCATTAGGCACCTCCATTCATCATTTGCCAACTGGTCACGATGCTTTACTGAGTTGGCCAAAAAAGAACAATTTTTTTAAATTTGTTGCCTTGAGTTAAGGCGTGCTTCTCTTCTTCACCGCGTGACAATACACAAGGAACCAAATAGAAAACATAATGTATTAGGGCGCACCAATAGCCAGGTACGCGCCACTACATTGAAGTTGGATTTTTAATTTTAGGGATCTTTTACATTGGCGCATGCTTGATGTCTTGCGTGCACCAATACACTGGTGTTCATAATTTTTTAATTTTTTCCTCTTTGGATTGGGGCGTCTGCAACACCTTCCATGTGCCTATAAACTTCCTTGTCAGCATCCTTCACTTTGACACATGCTCTTCATTGTGCAAGCCTTTTCGCATTCTTCTCCGCATGTCATGTTGACGTGTCTTTTTCATTAGGCTCATTTAAAAAAAAATAGAGGTTTGTTGGGTATAGGTGCATGTCAATTGCCAGGTGCATGCCAACAGTCATGGCGAGATAGACCGACCCTTTGTTTTGGCGCACCTAAGCTTTTTATAGTGCGCCAATACATTGTAGAAATTTTTTGAAAGTCTTTTGCTTCTTTGTTGAGGCGTGCGCCAACATTGCTACACTCGTCGATGGACTGACTTCAACGACACATCCTTGAAACTTTCCCCACATACCCTTTTGCTTTGTTCAGGTGCATTTCTTTGCTTGGTGCACTTTTAATGTCATATGTAGATCTTTTGCTCATCCTTTATAGAGGCATGTTGATTTCTCTAAGTGCTCAAATTTATGATCCTGCAAGGGTTAGAATTTAGAAAATAAACAACAAAAGGCAAAGTAAGCAAGATTCTGAAACACGTTAGGGATAGATAAATGACAAATTTTAGTTGACAATTTTGACAAAATACGCAAGTTTCGTATGGGACAACACACATCTAGTAGAGACAATTTTTGTTCCACACATTTGTGACCTGGAGAGTACTTTTCATCACAATTGTAGCATAACCTCTTATCACGACTAGCCTTCATCTTATCATGACTTAAATGTTTGATTGGTGTTGCTTATGGAGTTGAAGTTATTGGGGACCAAGTAGGCAATATGCTTTGGAATAGTGGAGGTTTCTATATATGATGTTGAGTGGCAAATTTGTCTTCAGCCAACGTGGCTAACCCAATTGCTTCCATTATGTTTTTTGGGTTAAACATCTTTACCTTAGCCCGGCTGGTCCTCTTTCAAGCCATTGATAAACAACTTTTGAGAAAAGCATCATTAAGTCCTTTTGTCTGGTTGTCCAAACGTTCAAATTGTGTTTGGTAGTCGTGGACAAAACTAGTTTGTTGTAGCTTGTTTAATGCTCCAGTGAAGTCATCGTAAGTACTAGGTCAAATCAGATTAGTAGACCTTTGCAAAAGGCATCCCAAGTTGGTGTTTCAACATTCTTATCAAACCATTAGTACCACTATATAGTGTCGTGTTCCAGATTGAATGAGGTGATGGATACCTTCTGGAGCACAAGGGGTTGATTTAAGGTAAAGTATTGTCCTACTTGGTAAATCCAGCTGGTGGGGTCAATTCCATCAAATTTGGGAAAATCTAATTTGGATGTATATAGTTGCAGTCCCCCAAAAAATGTTCCCTCCAAATGTGTAATTTCCAGAAATAGAACTGTTTCTAGAGGAGTGGTGTTGACCATTGGTTGCAGTTGTGAAAGGGTCACTTGCAGTGCATCGTTTTGATTGTTGAGCCCTGCAATGTGAGAATCAATTTCTATTATCTTGTTGAATTTGTTTGGTATCGAGCTCTCCAGAGTGAGGTCTCGAGAACGATGCCTGCCACCCATTTTGAGTTACTTGACGTTACTAGAAGGTGTAGTAAGGTTATATATCAAAATGATCAGCTTGACAAGACAATCATAATGGTATAGGTGCCCCAATGATGGAAAAACGTGGGGTTGCTAGAAGGTATACTAGAGTTATATATCAAAATGATGAGCTTGACGAGACGGTTGCAATGGTATAGGTGTGCCAATGACGGAAAAAAACAACCAAACCATCATATTCTTCCAATTTGAGAGAAATTGGGCCTAAAAGTTTCAGATTGTCAGATTGTATAGGAGCCAAACCACTGACATAAAATTGGCACAATTCCTTCTTTCATAATGTAACAACCCATTGTCCCATTGTATTATTGGATAAATCCACTCAAAACTGTGCAGATCCACTCAAATATGTACAATGCTGCTTGGAGCTACTAGTCTCTACCCAAATTTGATAACAACTAGGGTGTGTTTGTTCTGTAGGCTCTCTGATATACTTATCTTGTTTGTAAATATAATTAACCTAATATTTTAGAGCTCTAACTACAAAGGATTCCACTATCTTGTAGCCACACTATTTCGTCACTAAGATACAAAGTGAGTAACTTACTAGCGCTTACCACTAACCAATGCACCATAGGTTGCAAATGGTTGATGGCTTCCTATGACGAGGCTTCTCCTAAACCTAGAGAATCTTCTGATATACTCAAAGGTACGTGGAAGCTCAAGGCCAAATATAGGTGTTGTCTAAGGCTTAGGTATTAGTGAGTCGAATCCCACCTCACTTCACACATTGATTCAACATGCTTAGCGAAAAGAAACAACTATTTGAGCACATTTTAAAATCCTCAGCACAAGGTTTCTATCCTAGACCACTATTACAGAAAAAAAGGGCTAAAATGGTTAGTATCCCACTATGTACACCACTTTCTAATCACCAAGATCCTCACAAGGGTGAGGTGAGAGCATACAATGGGTAGTTGTAGTAATCCACTAAATAGTTGTTGCTGCTATGGAATGCGGCCCTTGATACCACTTGTTAAGATCTCACATGCAAAATATTATCAAACAGAACAATAACATGCGAAAAGGAACATAGTCCTCAGAATATAGCTACAAATATACTTATATTGATAAATAGAGAACAAGTATCACATGCCTCTTTGAGGGGACAACTTCCTTGAGAGCAAAAGTCTATTACAGAATGATTTCAAAATGATTTTTGCTTTATTACAAATCAATATAAAGACCTCACAAGTAGTGACTTACAAGGTAAAACCAATGTGGGATAAATTTATACACTGTAATATTATAAATAACTATACTATGGTTATTACAATGCTTAGAATAGTAAAGGGTTAGGATGTAAGGGTCTTGACAAGGAGCAATGGAAATAATTCTTCATCATGGGCAATGTGCCCCTTGGATCACTATCTGTTGTAGCAGGTTGTGCAAGCAATAACGTAGCTTCCCTTTGGGCTCATGATGCCTTTAACTCAAGAATAATTATAGGTTGCAATTCTCACGAAGATGAACCTCCCTCTGTTTTTACACAAGTTTTTTAAGAGTCATTTTCATGGGGCCAAATTTGTGATAGCATTAGCAATCCTTCAAAGGACATGATTCACAAAAGGAACATTGGAACTAATTTGATGCCTTTTAAACAATGAAACAGGACCAGAAAGAGCTTCAACATCGAATGAAAGCTTTTGGAATGAATTGTTGTCGCTCTAGCACAATAGGAATTATTATTCACATTTTATGGGTTCAATAGTCAATGTAATGATACCTTGTAGTAGGAAAATGACTCATCCATGATGCTGACATTCTACCAAAGCACCTCTAATAGCTTCAGACTACACTTTGAGTTGACTTTGCCGTTAACCATTAGCAAAACTCCAAAGTATCTGTTCATGCATAGAGTAGTTTCTTGATATGTGATAGTCTGTCTTGGGGACTATTCAACTATGTTGGCTTACTTGGGTACTTTGTTTTTGTAAATTGATTTAAAAAAAATAGTTTTGAAGTGAAGCAAGTTTACCATCATGACATGTGAATCTTCAAGTGGAATGCAAAAGTGTTAAATGGGACTTTGTGCTATTTTCAAGAAGAGAGGCGGAATAGGTTTTGCAGTTTGTTTTAAAATTCGGCTAAGCTTGTTAAATGCTCTATTGAAACCTTGAACTCAAGTTATGCTCAAGTTATTGCATCAAATTCTCACTTCTATATTACAAAATGTGTTCCTCTACCTATTTTGAAGTATACTTATGCAAGTGGAGAGGTAGAGAACAATTAGGCTTTTAGAAACTAATTTTGAGTATGCATGTTATAACTCATTTTCTTACATGGGATTTTCAATGCATAAGTGGGGTGTGGTGGATTTAAAACACTTGGCCATTGTGAAACACTCTGTTTATTTCACTCTTCTATTATTTTCCAATAGCAAGGTGAAGTTTCCTTGGATGCTTTCAAATATTTATGGTTTAGAAGACTTTTATTCATTAAATAGTTAACTCATTAATTTATTAAAACTATAGTTTATTGATGGTCCTTCCAATTGTTAATTAACATATTAATTAATTAGAAGTATAATTATTTATGGCCCTTCTAGTTTGAAGACATCACTTACGCGATTCAACATTGATGAAGGCCAATTTTGCAAAATTGAAATTTACCAGAGGAATCCTCTAATGCGAAATTCCACCACCACAACATGCCAAGAGATTATGCATGATTGGGCTGATGAGGCGACTCTTTAGTACTGAAAGATTCTTTTTTCATGATTTTGAGCCCACTCATTGCTACTACAAAATGTTGGAATTGATACCCTTTGATTGGAAATATGTGCTTTCTAAGTGAAAAAGCCATTTTTTTGCAACCCATGTAATTAAAGTGTCATATAGGCATAACTTACATGATTGCCGGTTTTTTTATTCTCACATCAAGAAATGTGAACCTTTGTATTATTTTGTCACTTGTTGCTCATTAAGGGGCTCATGACCATGTGGCAGCAGAGCTTACTATTTTTGTTTTTTTGTGTCTTGTGAAGTCGCTATGATGGAATGTCATTGTTAAGATGTCTCGAAAGAGAATTTCTACTTGATGCTTTGCTAGGCTGTTGTTGCTGGCTTTCAATCTAATTGAACTCCTCTAAACTAGTGTTTTTGGTTTTCAATCTGAAGGGTCCAACCACAAAACACCGTTTCCAATTTTCACCTTGTAGTGGTGATAAAGGATTCGACTTGGCAACAAGTGATGAGATTACTACAACAAGCAACAATTGGCTGCCAAAAGGGATATCCTTGTTGTCAACCCCCCTCTGCCAACCTACCCTCCACCTATGGAGAAGTGGAGCATCAGCCTCAGGGTTCAGTTGGAGGACAAGACAGTTGGATGGAGCTGCAATTAGCCCCAGAATGAGGGGAGACACTCTGCTTATGCACCTCAAATGGCAAAGTGCCAGTGCTCTCACTCCACTATGCAAATTACCATTATATATGTTGATCCCAAGACCAATGGAAGTGTAATAGATCCTTACTTTATTTTAGTGCTTTCTTAGATGTATAGCTTGATATAGATATTTAAGCTAATCGGACATATTGTGCTCTTTTAGTTGTTTCCTTTGAATTTGGTCTATAGCCCAGCTTTTTTAACTGCAGTTAACATATATTGCCATCTCTGCCATAAATCCTTTATTTTACTTGTTAATGATTTTGGCTTTTTGTAAATGGCTCTTTCTTTATTGAAATTTAATATACTTTATTCTCTTATAAGAATAAAGAAACTCGACTTGACTTGACATGGACACGTTACTTTAGTCTCATTTTGAAAAAGTATACTGCATGATGCATATGGAAATTCAGGGACAAACAAGGAACTTTAACCCCATGAGTGCTGCTGCTTTTTCAAAACCGGTAAATTTCCTTCCTGCAGGAATAACTTTGAACAATTTTGAATCAGGCAGTCTTGTTTCTTGTGGCAATATCAAATCCACACCAGATTATTCACTTTTTTTTTAAATGTCTTTTTTGTTTTGAGGTGCCTAGACTTTTGGCCTTCAATATCATAATCTTCATTCAGAAACTGTGGAGCATCCCTGATCTAAGGGTTCTAACCTGTGATACACGGGGACACGTTTCCACTCCCCATCCGCACGTCCCTGCCCCCGTTGCTGTCCCGGAGAACAAAGGGACAGCAGGGGACGTCCCCTGGCTGTTCTTTGTCCTCTAAGGAAATTGGGGATGCATCCCCTTTTTTCAATCTTTTAATAAAAAGTCAATTTTTTTTCAAGAAAAAGTCATTTACAGTCAGTTTTTTGCAACCATGAAAATGTACCCCTATTGAATGGCAACATACAGTTATTACGCTTTTCATCAATGGGCAATTCTATGACTGCATACAGCTGTAGGAGAGCAGACAATTATAAAATGAGAGTATACAAGCGTGGAATGAGCAAAAGCATGATTGAATATGGTTGTAAACCGAAATCATGCATATGTCAAATGAGAGCATACAGTTGTAAGAAATGTATGTTGTAATTACACTTTCATTTATGCATACAGTTGTAAGAAATGTATGTTGTAATTACACTTTCATTTATGCTTTTGTATCTTTCAGGCCTTTTGTTGTAATGAAAACATTGAACAATGAAATCAGAAATTTCTATTTATATAACCCCAAAAATGCCCACTTGGACCGCCGTCCCCAAAACGTGTCCTGCTGTCCCTGTTCCTGTCCCCACAATGCCTTGGAACATAGGCTCTTAACAGAATAGGTTCTGAATTTGGTGGTTTATATCTGAATTGTAATAACTAATATGCATATTCAATTTATTTATGATCCTAGTATAATTATGTTATCAAATAACAAAGCAGAAAATTACAATTTTGTTATTGTACCAGCTTGATAGAAGCTTTCTAAGTCCAGTTGTTGTTGTGCAAGTTCCTTCAGAAATCTTGGAGATTGATGACATTGTATATCTTTAACGGGCTCAGTGAGGGATGCCACCAGATTATGATAGGTTATTAGCCTTTGTGATCTAGGATAATGCCTTTTATATATATTGTATGTGTTCTTGCTTGTTTCCAAGAGCTTGGAAATCGATTTCTTCAGATGGTTGAAAATGCTCGGTTGTATAAGGGAATGTATTGGTCATTCCTAGTTACTAGGCCATTGTTATGAGATCATGTGAGTCCTTTCTTGCTGTGAAAGATCCGTTGGTGGGAGCTGGCATAATGTGATGGATTTGGTGTTTGACTGATTAATAAATGCAAAGAATTAGGATTTCTCAAATAGTCTTTTCATTCTCATTATCAATTTCAAATCATATGCTATCTTTCTACATCATTTTGTATACTCAAAGTAATATTGTTAAAATTAGTTACTTTTCTCAGATTTTCGGGCCCTACAATCCACTTTGTCGATGAAAAGTATGATACTGGGAAAATTCTTGCCCAAAGAGTTGTTCCTGTTTTAGCAAATGATACAGCAGAAGATTTGGCTGCAAGGGTCTTGCAAGAGGTTAGAAGAAAGTTTACTTCACTATTTTCTGTCAGTTCTTTGTTGAGAAACAATATAACTATATCACAATGAAGAAACATCTTCATTTAGTTTGTCACTCTAATTCTGTATTCTTGGTTAATGAGTAATTTGTTTTCCTATTTTCTGATAATGCAAAAAGGTAGAACTAGGCTCTTTTCCTATTGCTGTAAATAGAAAATTTTGTTATGTCTGAAATATTAAAAGCATTTTAGGGTTGAGGTAAGGACACATAATGGAACACCACAAAGCTGACATGGTAAATCAGGCTCCTTTTGCAAGATATAAAAAATAAGTTAAAATGATTGGATCCTTTCCTCATTTGCGGCAAAAATCATAGAAAACAAAATAACATATTTTTCCTGTAGTTGACAGAGCATGAATCCTAGGGCATGAGGAGGCAGGTAAATGTCCAGGATGAACGACAATACTACTGCACTTTTAGCTGTAGGAGAATCATATTTGCCAGTTTTTCCCTCAGGAAAGATAAGCAGCAGGATTTGCTTTAGGATGTAGATCTTACTGACATCCACTGTTTTCATCAGTCATGTTTTTCTTCTTCCACATGAGAGGAGGCTGCTTCAAACCCAGCAGCATGCAAATGATTTTTCCTTCTTTGATGGATCTGGGATTGCCTACTGGTGCTAGTCCTGAGGATCCCCACTCCTTTTAAGTCCTGAACTCACCCTGGATATAGACATTCTCTATTCTGACCCTGGTTTAGGGGGATTATGTGCTGACTATATGAGGACATTCCTTTAATCTCAAAGGTGCCTTTGGGACGCCCCAAGCCACTTAAAAAGCCCAATTTTCAATTTGCATAGCATAACGGGTATTTATGTTATAACAGAAACTAAAAGATAAAACAATTGAGGTGAGTATTGTATTTGTCATATTTTGCTCGTGAAAACAAATTTATATTAATAATGTGAACCATAGTCCAGAGAAATATACAACATGCTGGAAAATCTGAAAAATCCTTCTCTCCAAGAAAATAAGTTGTGCTAAATTCCTGATGATGTAATGGTTGTACAAAATTGGCACTTAAGACTGATATGAATATGGCACTTGAGAAACCACTTAATATTTATGAAGATGATATATGATGTATATATTTTTCACGTTTCTGAACCTTATAGGCTTATGCTTTAATATACATAAAGACGAGAGATTTCTAGGCACTCTTTCCACTACGACAACTAGCAAGCTGCTTGCTTGCTATTGCTCTGCATACGTGTCTGGCAAAGATGGAATTGCTGCTGTATTATTTGCATCAACTTTTGGATCTCTGCTGCATTTTAATTGAGTGTAGCAGGCAGTCCTTGGCGAATCTGAGATGGAGATTGGATCAAAGGGATTGATATCTTCATTATAGCAATGTAAATTGTAGATTAAAAGTTTTAAAAGTTTGAGAAACAACATATCAAACAAGAACAACTACTGTCCCTTGGGGCCATCATTATCATTATGAACCGAAGAGTCTATCTACAACTTCATCTGCACCTCTTGATCATCCAATTGCTTGAGGATATCCTGCAAGGCAACAACTGTTCACTGTTCCTTTTCTTCAATTAGTCTCTCCACAATGCTACATAGTAGCCCCTAGTAATCCTGTACCTTAAAGAATTTTGAAAATTCTTCAAGGAAATTTTAGAGTAAAAAGTGAAAGAGAAGTCAGATTCCATAGCCTCTCCACTATCCTCTTCCCGGGCTTGCAAAACACTTCTTTCCTGTTGTTATTCTCTCCTCTCTGCTCCCTTCACTCCATTCTCTCAGTTGTTTTGTGCAACCTCTTGTACTTTGTTTCATGTCTCCATCATCTCCATGGGAACAACCTTTTGAACATCATGTTGTTGGACCCGTACCCTTGTATCCATAGCATATCTCCATGGTCAGACACTTTTTGTTAACATGCGTGCTCAAATCCTCTATCCTGTGAAAGGCCACTTTAGTGTGAATACTCACGGGCCACCACATTGTAGTCATCCTTACCTATACCTGAATGAGAGGAGGCATTGTCTTGGTCCAATCCAACAGAGGAGGAAGATGGGAACCTCTCAATATCCACAATGTACTCAGGATTAAATTCGAGTTTCCATTGTTAGGGAACCTTTTCATCTTTTTTGGGTATCCTAAGTTGAATAATTACCTGCAAAAATAACCACATGAGTTGTGCCTACAATGAAGTTAGTAGGAACTCTCTTTTTCCCTTTAAATAGGTCAACTTTTCTCTTTTTCCAGAAAAATAATAATACTTTAGTTGAAGCAATATGCCACATTTTCTTGGAAAAAGATAATTGCTTCCTATTTTTGCAAAAACGAACAAATTTGAAAACTCCACTCAAATATCTTCCCAAGAAACAAAACATTTTACCCAAAGAGACCAACCATTCTAAAAGATATTCCAAGTAGCACCAATAAAGAGATAATAAAAAGGAGACATTGAATAGTTTCAAAATGTCCATAACACATAAATTGCACAAATTAGAACCAAATGAGATTTCACCATAACAATACCAATTACAAGCTTTTGGTGTAGCAACAGCCATTTGAAACATGTTTTTCCATGTTCAAGATATGATGCCCATATACAACAAACTCAGCTTTCCATTTTTTAGTAGAAATAACACTAAGAGATTAGCAAAAAGAATTTGGCGGAACCAACAAACAATACAATTGTTTGGTATAGATTTTTAACAGGGAGGCCTCTAAGCCATTTTATAATGTCCCACATTTCTGTATTGTTTCCTAATCTAAGGCCTCTAGAAGAAAAGAGAATTTGGCTGAACCAATAAAGAATACAATGATTTTGCAGAAATTCTGTATTGTTTTCTAATTTAAGGGCTCTCACAGCAGGTTTCAAGTTTCTATAAGCATAGTATAAATTCTTTGTAACTAGTAATATTGTATTTATGCTTGATCTCATCTCAAGAGAGCCAGATGGTCATTCAATAAATATCAGCAAAAGTCTTTGTCCATCTTTGTCCCTTAAGCCACACAAAACATAGTAAAGCAACCTCTATCCAAGGTCAAGTGCTTGTTATGCAAAGATAGGTTCCACTACAAAGATTTGTAACCTTGACAAACAGTATCAAACCAAGTAAAAACTGGTTGTTTGTCACAAGGTGCTTCATTGATTCCCATGTCTTCCTTAATGAGCCAAAAATAAGAGACTCACCAGGTTATACAGCGAAGAAACCAGAAAGCAAACCTGATGAATGAATGCCCTTCCAATCCAGTTTCTTTTTAGGAACAGCATCCACAATATTATGTCTAACTAAAATCTTTCAGGGTTCATTTCCGAAAAAGGATTTAAGTATTCATTTTATTGCCAAGGTGATACTCTGGATTCAAACTTCTTTGAAATATCCTTTGTCAACTCTGTTACAATTCTGCCCACTGACTTTTCTGATTTCATATGTTTCCAGATGTTTTTTTTGGTTTGTTTGTTTGTTTTCAAGGCCATAACATGAAAGGAAATGCATATGAAAGATAAATAACACCCAATAACAGTAATAACAAGTTTTATCACCCAAATGAAGCCATTATTCTCGTTAATTCAATCTGATTGCATGCATAAGTAATTTTCTGACTAAGGCGGCTTCATGTATTATTTCTTATTCAGAATGAAGAGGAAAAAAACATAAATCTGCACCTATTAAGGTCTCTACTGGAGTGATGCAGGCCGATCCATTGATGATTGAATGTCTGCCACAAACCCTTGATCCTTCTTCCAAAATCTGCAACTCCTTTAATGACTGAGTGTGATTCAAAACATGCAGCGCTGTAGCAATCTGAGAACTGGAATGGCTTTGGGGTAGCGTCCAAAGCTGGAAGCTTCAGGGGTTTTGTCCTGTGCTTTGATGAAGACAACTTACGGAGAGGGAAAAAACTTTCATATAATCTTTTCATAATCATTCCTCAAATCCACGCTGCCTTTTATATTCTTCATAATGCCAATCAACCCTCATCAACAAAGCCATCAATCCTCTTAAAAGAAATTACACGACTTGCATTTAAAAATAATCTTAGGCATTTAATTTATTCTCCACCTTGAGGAATCGCCTAGAGGTAATAAAGTCGTCACTTAAAGTGGCCCCATCAATAAACATAATGAATAATTAAATAAAATCATCTGAACTATAGCTTTTTGGTCCAAAATTTAATTATTCTCATATTCCCTTAGTAACATTTGATTTTCTAACCTTCGGGAATGTAAAGGTTAGAGAATTCCCTCATGATTATTCATCAGGCGGAAAGGGACATTACGGTCCTCCCTTCTTGGGATTGTTGTTCCTCTAACAATCGCAAATTAGGATGCTACAGAATCTCTTCCCCTTCCCATGTTGCATCCTCAACTGGTAAATCTTTCCATTTGATCAGATATTCTCGAATCACTTTGTTTCTCATCTTTCTCTCTCTCCAATCAGCAATGCCTTTAGGAACTAATACCAAATTTCCTTCTTCATCAAATGGAGGAAGCTCTAGAGATGTCACAACCTGCTGGCCCAATGCCTTCTTGAGGCAAGAGACATGGAAGACATTGTGGATTTTACTGCCCTCAGGAAGCTCCAATTCGTATGCAACCTCGCCAATTCTCCTCACTATCCTATAGGGTCCATAAAAACGTGGCTTAAGTTTTTCTGCACCACTTTTCTTCAATGTAGACTGCCGATATGGCTGTAGGCACAGGAAGACTAAGTCCCCAACCTCAAATGATCTCTCAACTCGATGCCCTATCTGCATACATTTTCTACTGATTCTGCGCATGCTGAAGATTGTCCTTCAATGCCTTGAGAATATCTTGATAGTTCTGCATTGTCTCCTTTGCCCGAGGGACCTTGCTATCATCAAAGGCCAAATCTACAAATGATAATGCATCACACCTGTATAGAGCCCTGAAGGGGGTCATGCCAATCGACATGTGGTAGGTGGTATTGTAGCAATACTCACCTAAATGCAACCATTTGACCCAAGCACGCTGCTGCCCTGAAACATAATTCCGCAGGCAGCCTTCAAACAATTTATTTACTATCTCTGTCTGACCATCCGTTTGAGGATGGTAGCTCGTGCTTGGAGTCAACTCGGTACCTGCCAATTGGAACAACTCTTGCCAAAACATACTAAGAAATCTGCTATCACGATCACTGATGATCGTTTTGGGGAGTCCATGCAACCTGAACACCTCTCTAAAGAATAATTTTGCCACCTGAGGTGTTGTGTAATCTATAGGTACAGCAAAGAAATGGGCATATTTTGTTAGTCTATCCACAACTACATATATGCAATCTCTTCCCTGAACACGTGGAAGTCTTGTAATAAAGTCCATGGATATTCCTTCCCACTTCTGTTCAGGTATCGGCAATGGCTGTAGAAGACTTGCAAGGAACGTATGTTCTGACTTATTCTGTTGACAAGCCAGGCATTCTCTAATGTGCTGCAACACATCATCCTTCAATCCCTTCCAGGTGAACCTCTCACGAATTTGATGATAAGTTTTGAAGAACCATGGATGTCTTGCTAGAGGTGTATCATGCATAGCCCTCAAAATCTTGGTCTTCAACTTCGACCTTGGTACAAGATAAATTTTGTTTTTATAATAAATGATGTCATTGACTACTGAATATCTGTCATCCTGTACCCGACCATCAATCAAATCACAGGCAAAAGTATTTTTGGTGTATTCGGCAACTACTTGAGATTTCCAATCAACTGAAATCTCAGTGAGAGAGCAAAGTGTTGGTCTTCTAGAAAGAGCATCGGCAACAATATTCTTCTTCCCCTTAATATACTCCACATTGAAGTCGTAAGCCTGAATCTTGCTCACCCACTTTTGCTGCCGCTCGTTCAAGTCCTTCTGCTCTAGAAAATATCTGAGACTGTTGTGATCAGGCATGACAACGAATTTAGCCCCCACTAAGTATTGCCTGAACTTAGCTAGCGCATGCATAATCGCTAGCATCTCCTTATCATATGTGGAGTACAGCCTCTCTGTGTCCCTCAGCTTTCTGCTCTCGTATGCAATAGGATGTCGATTCTACATGAGGACTGCACCAATTCCATGACCCGATGCATCACACTCCAAGACAAATGACTGTGTAAAATATGGCAATGTTGATACTAGACATGAGCTCATGACTTCCTTGAGCTTGTCAAATGTTACCTGTGCCTCCTCAGACCAAAGAAATGCACCTTTCTTAGTAAGGTCTGTCAAAGATGACGCCAACTATGAGAAACCCCTCACAAATCTCCTATAATAAGAGCACAAACCCAAAAAGCCTCTCAAATCTGATATGTTCTTCGGTGGCGGCCAGTCCAAAATCGCCTGTATCTTCTCTTGGTGTACTTTCACACCATCAACTCCAATCACATGTCCGAGATAGAGTATCTCAGTCATCCCAAAATTGCACTTGGAAGCCTTTGCGTAAAGCGATTGAGCCTCCATGATACTCAACACTACCTCCAAATGATGCAGATATTCCTCCCATGTCCTGCTATATATATATATCAAGATGTCGTCGAAGAAAACCAGAACAAATTTCTGTAACTGCTCACGGAATGTGTGATTCATGCACGACTGGAATGTGGTTCGTGCATTTGTGAGTCCTAATGGCATGACAAGGAACTCAAAATGTCTGTAGTGACAACGGAAGGCAGTTTTATGAATATTTTTGTCCCGGACTCGTATCTGATGGTAACTTGACCGAAGATCAATCTTGGAAAAATACATGGCCCCGTGTAACTTATCAATCAACTCGTTGATCCTGGGAATAGGATATTTGTTTTTTATTGTCTTCTTATTCAAAACCCTATAGTCTATGCACATACGCATAGTCCCATCCTTCTTCACTAGAACAACCGACGAGGCAAACAGACTAGAACTGGGCCGAATGTGTCCCATGCTCATAAGCTCCTTGATTGTCTTCTCAATCTCCTAAAAATGGCGTGGGTGTTGGTAGGGCGTAGTTATCACTGGTTTAGCCCCTTCCTCAAGCTCAATGACGTGCTCGAACCCACGATCAGGTGGTCGACTTGGGGGAATGTCTCCAAATACTACACTATGCTTATCCAACACTGTCTGGATGTCAACATGGTAAGGTGGCTTGCTATCGGAGGTAGGCTTGGTAGAAACAAAGCACTGTACTACCCAATCCACCTCTCCATGTCTGAATAAAGCCTCCATCCTCCTGGCTGAAACTACTCAAGGACCACCGTCACGCATAGCCTTCAACACAATCTTTTTACTACCAACCATAAACTCTAACTCCATCCTGTAGAAGTCCTGACTGTATCTCCCAAGTGACTGCAACCATTGCAACCCCAAAACTGCATCAATATTACCAAGACCCAGTACATAGAAGTCATCAGTCAAGGTGTAATCTCCAATCTGGATGCTAAGCTGGGAAACCATCATGGTGCAACTCAACTGAAAACCATCCACTACAGTCACATTGAATCCCGAAAACTCCTCAACTTGTAGCCCACGCTTCACCACTAGACCCTCATCGATGAAATTGTGTGTGGCTCCACTATCCACCAAGCAGACCATGCGTTGTCCCTTAAAGACACCTTTCAAACGGAATGGATGTAGTCTAGGGACTCCAGACAATGAGGCTATGGTGCTTTGGGGAGTCTCCTCAACTACATTATCTTCCAACTCTAGCTCTGGAGGCTGCTCCTCCTATCCATTGTCATCTCCAACACGGATCTCATGACCATCCTGCTCATCATCTGAGATGACCTTGATCAAATGAACCTTGCCTTTCCCAAGGCAACGGTGGCCAGGCTCCCACGGCTCCTTGCAGTTGAAGCATAACTTTTTCCTGCGCAGTTCATTTTTGGATTCCTGTTCAGTTTTCGGTGGGGTGTTCTTTTGCTGATTGAAACCCTTTGGTTTTGATTGAAATCCACTGAAGGCCTTTCTCTGAGGCTGGAAGGAAGGTGTAGACTCCAAATCAAGGGCTAGGCCAATGGCGTCATGTAGTGTACTAGGCTTATGAGCCTTCACTAAACCCTTCAATCTATCACTCAGACCCTCGACAAACAACATAACAACCCGCCTCTCAGTCATATCAGGAACCATGACTGCTATTTCTTGGAACTCATTGATGTAGGCCTCAACATGCCCAACCTGCTTCAGCTGAGCCAAATCCCTGTAATAAACCTCCACATCCTTCCGGTCAAAGCGTGCAATCATTTTATTGACAAACTCCTCATATGAATGTATCAAGGCATGATCCTGTGACACTAACCCATGGTGCCACCATTCATATGCTACGCCCTCCAGATGCATTGTAGCAAATTGTATAGCCTTATCTTCTTCCATAGGTTTCAAGGACAGGAATGTGTCAAGTTTATGTACCCATGATCTGGCACTAATCTTCCTGCTTCCATTGAAGGTTGGTACAGGAATCCTATTCAATGCTTCCTTGAATTCCTGGGGTTGAGTGCCCTGTCTTGTTGGTCTTCTGATTTCATATGTTTCCAGATGTTCTTTTTGGTTTGTTTGTTTGTTTTCAAGGCCATAACATGAAAGGAAATGCATATGAAAGATAAATAACACCCAATAACAGTAATAACAAGTGTTATCACCCAAATGAAGCCATTATTTTCATTAATTCAAATCTGATTACATGCATTAGTAATTTTCTGACTAAGGCGGCTTCATGTATTATTTCTTATTCAGAATGAAGATGCAAAAAGCATAAATCCGCACCTATTAAGGTCTCTACTGGAGTGATGCAGGCCGATCCATTGATGATTGAATGTCTGCCACAAACCCTCGATCCTTCTTCCAAAATCTGCAACTCCTTTAATGACTGAGTCTGATTCAAAACATGCAGCGCTGTAGCAATCTGAGAACTGGAATGGCTTTGGGGTAGTGTCCAACGCTGGAAGCTTCAGGGGTTTCATCCCGTGCTTTGATGAAGACAACTTACGGAGAGGGAAAAAACATTCATATAATCTTTTTCATAATCATTCCTCAAATCCACGCTGCCTTTTATATTCTTCATAATGCCAATCAACCCTCACCAAAAAAGCCATCGATCCTCTTAAAAGAAATTACACGACTTGCATTAAAAAATAATCTTAGTCATTTAATTTATTCTCCACCTTGAGGAATCGCCTAGAGGTAATAAAGTCGTCACTTAAAAGTGGCCCCATCAATAAACATAATGAATAATTAAATAAAATCATCTGAACTATAGCTTTTTGGTCCAAAATTTAATTATTCTCATATTCCCTTAGTAACATTTGATTTTCTAACCTTTGGGAATGTAAAGGTTAGAGAATTCCCCCATGATTATTCATCGGGTGGAAAGGCACATTACATTCTTTTAGCTCCGAACCATCTGTATGTTTAGGCTAATATGCATATTCTAGTCAATATCGTGTCATTTTCTAATTCCTTGCCCATCATGCCATGAAAACATCTAACAATCCTATGAATGTAATCAAAATGGCAATTTCTAAATAGGTTGCAAGAAGAATAATATATTGTGTATGACGACAACACTTTTTGGAAACTCTGTAACTTTCCAGCCATGGACAAGAGATATCCTTTCCATTTGGTAACTCTACTATTAATTTTCTCATTGACCCCACAATTTTAAAGGAGGGGGAAAGAGAAAAAGGAATACCAAGATATCTTGCAATTTATTGGGACCTAACCAGGCCTATACTTGTTGGGTGACCCAATGTGGAGGTTCTTCTTGCCAACCTCTCCAAAAAGACTTATGAATAGCTAGCTTTGATCTTGAGACTTAACAATAAATATTAAGTCATTGTTTCATGTCCCCAATATTTGCTTCCTGAAGTTGAGGAAATAATGATGAATTATCTGCAAACTAGAGGTCCAACAGTGAGTCATTATTGGAAAGGACAATCTTTCTAACACGAGGACCAAAAACACTAACCCTTAGCAAAAAATGATTAGCTTATGCAATAATTAAAAACAAGGGAGCAATGGTTAGCCCTGCCTAATGAATCTTTGAAAGGGAATGGACTCAATGAATTTTCTATTAACTTCAGCTTGAGCGGAGGCATCTTTCAGAAGGATTGGGAATATTTTAATAATGTGTTCACTCAAACCCAAACCCCTAGGCATAAATTCAATAAAACCCCACTTAATTTTATCATAGGCCTTTTCAAAGTTAAGCAAGGCCATACAAAGTTGTTGACCAAAGCTCCTAGTCCATTGCATACCCTTCCAGCTCATGAAAAGGTTATCGAAGATATACGTAACCTTAACAAATGTTAGATCAAGTCTCAGAAATCAACTTGACAAGTTTCTCTTGAACCCTCCTAAAAGCTCTTTTACTAATCATGGCTTTAGTTCTACCATAAGATCTCAAACTTTTGGGCAACTTCTATAAAATTATTCTGAAAAGAAACACAAGATTGCTGGTTTGACCTAAGTTTGTACATCCTAAACAAGGACTACAAACCCTCTACATAGTCAACCTCCTTCAAATTAGACACATTAATTTCTAGAGACCCTTAATATCAATCTCAAGTTTAAAAGGAACAAAGGCTAACTCAGAAACAACTGCAGTGGGATGATGACCATACAAAGTAAAATATAATACATTAACATTGCCATCTAATGACGGAGGAATAACAAAATACTCTTTATTAAAAAAAAATAAAGAACCTACCAAGACTAGTATAAATCCTGTTTCAAACTTTTTGGTTATTACACCAAGTTAATCATATCCTCTATTGTCTTTCTTTCCATTCCATAGAGGATCAGTTATATTTAAACACTCTTCTCATCTTGTGCTAGTAGTAATTTTACATATCCTTTCCAAGAAAACATAATACCTCCAATTTTATCATCCTTACCCACAAGCATGTTGAACTTGAAAGTAATCCACGTCCACAGTCCAGATCTATCATTATAATCATTTGGTGCATACACAGAACAAAGTACAAACTGGACATCATCCACTTTCAAAACTATCCAACTTACTCTGTTACAAGTAGAGCATCCAAATTCTATCACTTTTGTAGCCCATTTTTTATGCAATAAAACCACATATCCACCTTTATGTTTCTTGTGATTAAACAAAATTTTAATATAATTAGGACAAAGAAAATACATCCATTCTAGATCAACCCCAATGACCTTCCATCTTGCAAAAAGAAGACACTGTGCAGCTCTCTTAATTATTGAAAGCTCCAACAACTTTATATTAGATGTTGGTGTGAACAGGGTTATCACCTAACCGATTTACCCTTGTGTGGATAATTCATATTATTTAACTATTTATTAGTTAAATAATATTCACACATCAGACATAATTCACATTTTAAGTTGACTTAGTGAGTCTACTAGATGTTTCTAGTTGTGTCTAGTTGTTGATAGTTGTCATCTTATCGTAGAGTTGTCACATGTCATAGGATTATAACACTTGTCACATGACTACAACATCTTGTCTCTCATCCTTGTCTTTATAAGCAAGGCATATCATGTACATTGTAACAATCTAATATCTCTTTTGTATTAATTGATAGAATAACATTATTCTCTCATTTGATCTCTCTTGTGCTTTCATGAAATCCTAGATCCTGGGTGGCTCCTATCATAGCCAACTCTAACATGGTATCAGAGCTCTAGGAAGAATCACTTTGTGTTTAGTCAATTTTTAAGAGATCTTGAGTGCAAATCATAATGGATCTTGATAGTTGAGTATGTTCTTCTCTTGCATCGAATGATTACTTGGGGAACCAGAAAGACTTGATAGAAATACCAGATTTGTGAGGGTTTCCTCTTTGTGGCCTTGTATTGTAGGTTCATTTTAGAGTGTTGCTGCAAATTTGAGCACACCATTGCGTTCAAGAGATCCGAGATAGTCAAGATTGCCTTTTGTTTCGTCCAGATTGGACATCGGAGGCCAAATCTATGAGGGTTTGAAGTTGGGAAGTGCATGCCAGATCCAACAGGTACCTGATCTTTTGGAGCAGTTTGGGTCAAATTTGACCCTGCCATTGCGCTCAGGAGGCCCAGAAACCCCAGGATCGACTATCAATTCGTCAAAATCGAACAAAGTTGCAGGAAAAGGCAAAAAATTTTACCCTGATTCCGCCGTACGAAATCGCAGACGAAATATTTCTTAGAATCTTGGTGTAGGGGGAATCATAGTAGGCGTAGTGATTGTGTCAGCGGTTGCAAGAAAATATCCTCTGGGTATTTTATTTAATCGCTGGTTAAAAGTATTATACAGTGTTTTTTAATTCTACGGAGTATTTTTTTTGTAAGGGTATTGCTGTACCCGCCTGCGCAGTTCTACTGTTGCACGGTACGCAGATCTCCTGGAGTTGCCACATGGGCAACGGGCACCTTCACCCTGGCGGTTTATTCAACCTTCTGGCGGGCGTTAAAAATGCCACCGCCTGCATCAAAGGTGATCGACGGTTAAGGGGTGACCACCGACGGGCTCCAAAAACACTTCCTGAGCGGCCGATCCACCATCCGACAGCCAAACTCAACAGTCCCGCCAAAATCCTCAAGCCCCCGTTGAATCTCCATACCTCTCGGGTTTATTCTTGGCGGTCAATATCTGCGGGCGGCCACATCTCATGCCGTAAAAAAATTTCACGTCGGAAAATTTTCTAAACTCGTTGGATGTTCCTGGCGGCATATTCTTCCCACTCGCCAAAAGGTTCACTATTGGCAGTAGCTTAGCAGGTAAAGGAAACAACTGGCGGTCAAATTTCAACTCAGTGGCATATATATAAAAAAATCATCACCGGCCTTCCACACTCCAGTCTGTGGCCTTTAGCACCCAGACGAACAGCAAACATTGGCTGGCTATTAAAACCTGTTCGGCTTTCCTTCCCTCGACCAACAATTTTAAACCTGCACAGCTGTGGTTTCGCCCTGATAACCTGCCCGCCAAACCATCCTTTTTCGAAATTGGTGGTTAACAACAAAATCCTAATGGCGGTTTCCGAAAAACCAGTGGTTTTCGCCAATTCTAGAGCAGTTTCTACAAGACAAAAGCAGTTTTCTAGCAAACACAACGGTTTCAACAAATTTGAGCGGTTTTGGAGAAAACAATCGATGGATTTCTAATATTCTGGCAGAATCCAACACAAATCAGTGCAAAAAAATTTCCGTTTGCTGACGCCACGTTGATGTCATTTTCTGCCAGGCTAATGTCATCTTTCCATCAAATCGTACACTTTTTCAACGACAGTATGGAATATTCTGGTGGCATCTTGGTTGTTGACATCATCATTCTGTCAGTTGATGTCATCATCCCAGAATCTTTGCTAATGTCACATTTTCGCCCACTAACATTAGCGTATCGACGAATCTTAGAGAATATTTTGGGGAATCTTTAGATTCTGGCCGAAGATTCTGCTGACGTCATGCTGACATCGGCAGGCTTGGCCCAATTTGTCCCCCCCCTTCCATTGAGCTTTTCGTTTTGGCACCTGAACTTTGGAGGCTCATATCTGGCTCAATTTTGGTCTGTTTTTTGTGCAATTTTTTTTAATTTGGGCTAGAATTTCGTAGGCTTCGCAGTGGTGGAATCAAATTTTGGTTTTGGTGTTTGGTTTGATTAGAAATTGTAGTTTTTCATCACTGTACCTTAGTAGTTCCCGTTTTCAGAACTTCAAAGGCTATGTTCGGGCTCATACGGTAACCTTTTTTGAAAGTGCATAATTTTTCGAGTACTTT
The DNA here is from genome assembly GCA_027924645.1 of Cunninghamia lanceolata. Lineage (NCBI taxonomy): Eukaryota > Viridiplantae > Streptophyta > Pinopsida > Cupressales > Cupressaceae > Cunninghamia > Cunninghamia lanceolata. The sequence continues at coordinate 6,611,296 of BSBN01000677.1, read as the reverse complement.
CCAGATTTGCAATTAGTTTGATCCAGTTTTACTCAAAAATTGTACTTTCAGATTTAGCCTAGTCTTGGCTTTTGCATTGTACCAAAATAAAGTCCCACAATCATTTTTTGCTAGGGGGCGATCTCACTGATTGAGTAACAGGGGGGTTGTACTTGTGTTCTTTTTTGTACTCTTACATCATGGATCCATCAAACTTCCTCTACTCACCATATAACTATCATGAGGGGAAAACTAAAATGGAGATTCATTTTAGAAGTTTGAAAATTCATAGAGTAACAATGGGTACAAAAATTGAACCAACAACAACTGCAGAAAAGAGAAAGTGGTACAATAGATGTGATCAAGCCTATGGAACACTATGTTTGTCTATCTCTCCTGATCACCTTTTTCATATTGAATCTTGTAAAACACCTAATGAAGTGTGGACTACCTTAGAGAATCTCTTTGGCAAGCAAGATGCTATGAAAGGTTTCAAATTGGAGAATGAACTAATTGGTTTGAATCTAACCGATATTGGAAGCATTCAAGACTTCTTCACAAAGCTAAAGTCACTTAGATTGCAGCTCAAACAAAGTGGAATTGAGAAAGAGGACACTCAATTGATTCTTTCAATCCTTGCCAAGCTTGGTCCTGACTATTCAGTTTTTGTTTCTACCTTTTATTTTACCATGGATGCACTTGGGAAAGCTTTCACAATGCCTTCACTTGATGAGTTTGCCACATCACTCATAAGGGAGCAAGCTAAGTTAGTACACATGGGCACATTGAAGTCTCCTAGACCTCAAGTTCTTCTTGCTAATCAAGGTACAAAGGATCAAAAGGCTTCAACTAACAAAGACAAGAAACATAAAAATAAGGATTTCAAGAACAATAAACAAGCAAAAGAATTAACTGATTCACCTAAGTCCTCATCCTCTCCCAAAGAGGAATCATCTAAGGAGGAGAGACCAAACTATGCATATTGCAAGAAACTAGGACATGATGAGGATAAGTGTTATGAAAAGAAAATTGATGAGTTGACTCACATTATTCAAAAGCACAATATCAAAATGCCATCATCACCTAGTACATCCTTTTCTTCGACACCATCATCATCTGCACAGACATGGACAGTAGGCATTGCTAATGGGACAAACAAAGGACAAGCACTCTTTGCTTCTACAAGTCTTTAGTCAGAGAGATGGCTTTTTGATTTTGGAGCTTCTCATCATATGGCATCTTTACAAGGGATGTTCTTTTCATTTGAGTCATGTACTTTGCCACCTATTTTGATGGGTAACAATACATACATGCATGCAACTGGTAAAGGGACTATTGATATTGGTGAGGGCACTTTCAACAATGTATTGTGTGTACCTTCCTTGTCAACCAATCTTCTTTCCATCTACCAGATTACTCATTGTGGTGCAGGGAAGACAATTGAGTTCACTTCTGATTCAGTGATCATACGAGACTTGAAGAGTAGAGATATCATTGTTGTTGGGATGGTTGATCATGCATCTCGCTTGTATACATTCTCCCATTTTGCTTCTTTTGATGATGTAGATCCATTGATTGATATTCACACTCATGCATCAAGTGTGAATCATGTTTCTGAGGAGAAGTTTGGTCACTTGAACCTTGGTGTTCTTTCACTACTTTGGTTCATGAGACTAGTGCTGAGCTTCTATCACCTCAACCCTTGCTTCTTTAGAGATCAACATCGACATGGTTTCATCTACTTCAGTTGAGCAGGATCATTCAGGTCTTTCAGACATAGCTTTGTAGGGTACTTTCTTGGCAGGTATATCAGACTTGTTTTGTGAGTCTCATATTGCAAATTTGGAGGACACACTTGAGGGGATATCTCTCCTCTTGGATGACAGTTACAACACAACTGTTATCCCATCTACTTCGTCTTTGGAGATTGTTCTTCACGAGTCTACCCAAAATTTTGGATTGGTCACACCTCATTGCATTTTGCCATTCTTTGATTCTGACATGTGGACATTTGAGCAGTTTTCTGAGGCACCCATCATGAGACTTCTACCCTCATATCTTGATATGGAGTTTCTTCTACATCAACCTTTGGATTGGTTTTTTCCTAAGGGGAGAAATGTCGTTTGCAAGTACAACTGTACAGGATTCTCTTTAGCATTCGTCTTCAGGCATTCACCATCGGCACAAGAGCTACTTCATTGTGGGGGGGGACCTATAGTCTCACTCTTGCTGTCCTATGGGGGGGGGTATTTGATTGTATATATGTGATAGTAGTCCTTGGGGGGTCATGTTGAGTTCTTCTACTATGATTTCTTCTTTCACTTTCATTGTTTTATGCATTCTCACTTTTGGAGAGGAGTTTTGTCCCATGAGGTTTTCTCCTTTTCTCCACTTGAGATTTGTTTGTACATGGGTACCTAACATGGCCTAGTAGCCAGGACCCATCATCATCGATCATTGTATTTTGCTTTAGTCAGCTACTCCCTAGGTTTACCCTTGTGTGGATAATTCATAGTATTTAACTATTTATTAGTTAAATAATATTCACACATCACACATAATTCACATGTTAAGTTGACTTAGTGAGTCTACTAGATGTTTCTAGTTGTGTCTAGTTGTTGATAGTGATCATCTTATCCTATAGTTGTCACATGTCATAGGATTATGACACTTGTCACATGAGTACAACATTTTGTCTCTCATCCTTGTCTTTATAAGCAAGGCATATCATGTATAGTGTAACAATCTAATATCTCTTTTGCATTCATTGATAGAATAGCGTTATTCTCTCATTTGATCTCTCTTGTGCTTTCATGAAGTCCTAGATCCTGGGTGGCTCCAAACATAGCCAACTCTAACATTAGAGGCCTCCAATCCTCTTAACATTTCAGATAATTAATTTCAGTGGTTGATGGAAGAGGTAGTCTGGGAGCCTCTCTAGGTTAATCTATTGACAAAATTTGGATTTTGTTATTTTGTTATTTTTTTTTGTTTCCACTTCCTAAATGCACTAGGTTCATGATTGCAGGGATCCTTTGGTCTTTTTTTTTGTTTCCACTTCGTAATTGCACTAGGTTCATGATGACAGGGATCCTTTGGTCTTTTTTTTTGTTTCCACTTCCTAATTGCACTAGTTCAAGATCGCAGGGAGCGTTTGGTCTTTTTTTTTTTTTTCATATTTCACTATTCTCAAATTATTTTGTGCTCCCAAACATCATCACTCATCACATTACATTATCTTATTTGTTATTGATATTTTATTTTCATTAAAACAACAATGTGCTTCGTGGAATCTTACTGGGTAGTGAAGTGCTCCTACCTATAATATCTGCATTGTTCTTCCCTATCCCTACATTCTCTCTATTATTTCTGTACTCATGGGATTGGAGACCCACCATTGGTATCAAGCCTACAAAGGTTTCCATTTAATTTTTTAAAGGGCAGATTTCTGCTGTTGGATTAAAAGAAGTAAATCCCAGGGTTTAAAAATCTGCAAGAATTATTTTACGGGCATAAGAGAGTGAAATTCATGGAGTAGTCTTCTTTTGTCTTCTTGCTACGCTGAACAATAACCACTCTAGTGCTGCTTTTCCTTTGATGCTGGTAGTTAGCCATTAAGTGCTGCCTTCAAGCATGCCCATCCTTTGTCAAGTGGAGCTACTGCATTCTTACAGCTGTTTCTCAATGCTGCAGCTGTTCATTGGCAATGCTGACTCTGTGTTCTCACCCTCATACTCCCGACTGTGTCCTCCTCTTTAGTTGCCATCTCTTCACATCTGTCATCCTTTTGCCCTTATGTTGTCGCCCTCCTTCGCATTCCATCAATTCCCTTATTCCTCTGCATGTCACTTGTTGCTATAACACTATTGCATCGCCCTATCCATGGTCGCTCCTCATGGGGCCAACCAATTCACTTGTTCATCCAGCTTAGTCTTGCCATTTTCTTTGCTTCGAACATTGCTTACAACCCTCTCATTCCATCATTGCTCTTTCTAAATTCTCCTTAGTTGCCACTACCTTCATGTTGTTGCCCTTATGCACAAGCTCATTAGTAACATATCATCTTTTTCATATAGTGCTTGGACTAATTCTAGGTTAGATTGAATTATTTAAATTAATTGACTTAGGTTTAATTATAATTAGATGTAGTTGAGCAAAATTTAATCAGTAGTAGTAAATTTGATTTAGTTAGTGTTTTTGATTAGATAAGTGCTTTTAACTGGAGCTATAAACTGGAAAGGGTTTTGAAAGGACCTCGAAACCTTGTACAACAAGAACAACCAACAACCACAAGAGACAAGAACATAGAGATAAGCACCAACAACAACATGAGACTAGAACCAACAAAGAAACATGCCTTAAAAGTAGACCACAACAAAGGGACAAACATGACCACAATTGTGGAGGTTTAAAACCAAACCTCATCAAAGAACTTTGAGGTGGAGTCAAGGCTTGACCCAATTGAGTTAACCTTCCTTTTTTCGAAGATGAGCTAGGCTCAACCAAAGGATACCTATTATCCTTTGATGGAGACCCTCGTACGTCTCCAACGTGACCTACAATAACAGTGTCCATATCATTTCCTTCATTCCTTGTAACATAGCACTGATTAACAACATTCTAACACTCTTTCCCATGCTTAGGAGGACCTTTTGTCTGAAATTACTTGCATGAATGGGAGAAGTGCCCAACTTTATGGCAATGTAGACAAACTTGCGAGGACTCGTAATGAATTCTCTACTCCCAAACACCAAATTTGGACCACAATTTTATGACTTTTGTTAGCACCTTATCAATATCAACACTCACACAAAATCTAGCAAAAACCAGACATTTCATAGTTTTTGTAACATTGTCAATAGATAAAAACTGACCAAGAGCATTGGCTATACCTTGTATTATCACTTCGTTCCAGTACTCTAAAGGAAGCCCTGGGAGCCTAACCCAAATAGAAACCTTGTTGAAAATTTCCTTGCAACATCAAAACGAGTACACCATCATTTCAATGAAAGATTAGACTTACCAAGGAACCAAAGACCTTGCAAAACTCTTGTACTTTCCTCAAGAGATTGGAAGGAGAATAGGAAAAATCCATTTGTCATGGCAGCCACCCGAATCTGACTAGGCTCACACCATCTTTTTTGAACCTTGTTTTGTACAACATCAATATTCGGACAAAAGCTCTAGAATCTCCCAATGAAGGCATTCTTCATACAGGCAGTAGCTTTGTTAACATCAGCATTAGGGACCATTAGAATGGCGCAAGATCCAACAGAGGAAGCGACACCTCAACAAAGGTCAGAAGCATGCAAAGGTGAAACGGAGGAGGAACTTCCCACCACTGGCCCAACAGAGGGATCCCCAGTCTACTCAACATTAACTAACCTCAAAACCTGAGAAGAATTGATTTGCAGGTTCAAATTGGAGGCTTGCAAAACCTGGGTTAAAAGGGGACCCGAAGTCCCAGGAGTATTGATGCCCAATGAAGGGGGTGTCACAATAAAGGAGCTCAAACCCTCTTTAGGACATCCCTATAGCTTCGACACACAGGGCGGCAAAACCCTAGCAGGGCTCACAAACCCATTGAACTTGTCCCGAACAACTAGCAGAACAAAACCATCCACGTCCTCAACAGAATGCTCCACACAATGGCTTACAAGGGCGGAGGGAGCAACCATCGGGGAGAGCAGAAATCCCCTTCGTAGCCCCCTTACAGGCCCTCTGCATGGAGAAGCAACGAGGGACTCCACATAATCCCTCCTTATGGCCACAAGGGCAGACCTCTTCTCCTTCAAACGGGCCTCTAACAACAAGTCGAGAAGCAGTTTGTCTTCCTCCTCATCCTAGGCACCAAACCACTCATCTTCGTTTGCATCATTGCCTCCTTCAGTCTTCACCTCATCCTCATGCGTGTCATCAGAATCACCATTCAATTCACCTTCATCAGTCTTCCCGCTTGTAGAAGACCTTGAAATATTGCTCCCGCTCCGTTTCACTTCGTTTCTTGACCACTGAGATTAATATAGTTAGTGTTAGGTTAATTGAAACTGGTAATTAGGTAAGGTTGGTAACATGATTAAATAACTTGGTTTTGTTTAATTAATTAGATGTAATTAAATATATTTTTGTTAATTAGAGTTAGTCAATTGATTTAGGAGAAATAGTTGGGTTAATTAATTAGATTAGGTTAATTAGCAGTTAAAAATGTCATAGTTGCCATAAGTATAATGACCTAGGATAGTAGTTTAGTTGCCAAATTCCGTTAAAATAATATTTTTTGCTAGTATTAACTAAATTACACGATAGTTAGTAATCTGATTTGCTTAGCTTTGTTAACCCTTGACCATCAAGTCAATCATTGTCCACAGGTTCTCAAGGTGGAAATCACAAGAACTCTAGCAATTGGTGAAAACATACCTCTTAAGAAGGATCAGGTGAATTTCAAAGTAAACTCAACAAACAAATCAAGCAATAATAGACAATATATTAAGAAGCATCAAATGATTTGTGAATGTTGAATATAGATAATCACAAGGACTCAATTTATAGGGACATGGATGATCGCATCTTCAAGTTAGATAATCACATGGACTCAATTTAGTAGAATGCCTAGTGAACAAGAACTTGAAGCAAGGGTACATCAAGAAATCCAACATGACAATGTAAGTGTTGTCTATAACGCAATGTGGCCGAATCATAATATTCAAATTAAGGTGCCTCATATCAGATTTGATGAAGAATGCTACATGAATGGATCAGCAAGCTTGAAATAACATTTCAACAAACATGAATGTTCTCAAATCAAGAGAAAATCATGAAAGCACTAGAATTTATGGAAGGACCAACACACATATTGGGTGCTAGGTCGAACTAATGGAATGCCACTAATTCTCTTCTTTTCATCCCGATGATGGATCACAGAGTGTGATCCGAAATGTTGATTCAAAAAAAGCACACACAGTCTCTTCCAGAAGCTCACATATTACATATCATGGACTGGAAATATCATGTCTTTAATCATATTGTCAAAACCCAAAAGTTTCTATTAAAATATGGATCAATACGGGGCAATCCTTGTAATGTACAACTTGCTCATTGATTCTTGAATAGCAGGTCAATACAAGATTGTGGAGAGTTGTTTCAAACATTAGGATACCGATGTACAATTGATGTTGACTATCCTACCAAACTGTACATTGGAAATCTAGGACCATAAATGAAAGCTAGGATTATGGCATTTTATCCATTGACGATAGAGCAACCAATTAACTATGCATTCATTGCTAAAGAAGAGGTGCAAAGCCTAAAGATACATTTTCTCCTCAAAGACAACATTTTCAAAATGGACACTAAGAATAGATGTTGCAGATGTTGCATCATCAACATTCAAGAACATGCCTATAACCAAAAGAATTTATTCATGGCGAGACATGTAGACATGGAAGAAAATGATAACAAAACAAGACCAGAAGAGGAAAAGCAAAAAGCAAATCAAGTATACAATGTCGAAGACCTAGAGGAACAAGTCCCACACTTAGTATCCTTGACAACCATATAAGGACATCGAAGGCTAATGCATTCAAGACACATGGATGAAAAAATGAAGTTCTTATATTGTTGGAGCCAAGAATTATCTTAAAAATTGTTTACAAAAGGGTAGCAAAACAAATGGGGTTGTATATAGACTTCTTAGAAACTTTTCTAATAAGCATCCCCAGAAATTATCATGTTTGATGTGTAGGAGTGATTAGGAATGTTGAACTTCAAATTGGCAACTATAATATGAAGGATACTTTCTATGTGACAGACTTTAGAGGAATTGTTGTAGTACTCAAGGTACAATGGCTTATTTCCTAGGCCCATACACCGCTAATTGCACATAAAGTTGAATCTCTTTCAAGCAAAATAGTAAAGATTAGACAATCAAAGGAGTCAACTGTAAGGAACAAATGAAGAATTCGCCACTTCAAATTTAGCATTTTTAATGAGATTTTATTGACTTCCATACTTTATTATACCGAATAAGAAGAAGTGAGGTATTTGGAAAGAAAGGCTAATTCAAGAACATTCAAATCCACTGGCAACCAAGAAAAGGCCAAAAACATTGCAATCCTGAAGCATTCTTACAAGGACAAGCAAAGCTTGTGAAGAACAAGGAAATCAAGAGATCTTCTCTCAAAGGGAGAGTTAACAAAGGAAGAATCAATATTGGAACTTGATGAATTTGTCTAACATTTCTTGAGCTTACAAAGGCTTTGGGGACAAAGCCTCTCAAAAGAAGGGGTATATTGTGCACTTAAATAATATATTATTTATTAGTCGGCTTGGAGAGCCAACTAATCATGCCATATATTACATATGGATTAGATTATTATGTATAATTAATCTAACCTTGCCTTTGATCAGATTACTTTATCTTATTTGTTATTGATACTGTATCTTCCTCACAATAACAATGTGCTCCATGGAATCTTATTTGGTAGTAGGGTGCTCCCATCTTCAATATTTGCAATATTCTTCCTTATTCCTACATTTTCTAGATGATTTCTATACTTGTGGAATTGGAGATCCATCAAGTTGCTTATTCAATCCATTTTCCTTTGATAAATATCAAAACTTGATGAGTTTATTATTTGTCCAACATTTCTCAAGATTATAAAGGCTTTCGGGGCAAAGCCTCTCAAAAGAAGGGGCATATTGTGCTCTTAAACAACATATGGTTTAGTAGTTGACTTGGAGAGCCAACTAATTATGTCATATGTTATATATGGATTAGATTAGTGTACATACTTAATATATAGTTAATCTAACATCATCATTCATCACATTACCTTACCTTATTTGATATTGATATTTTATCTTCCTCATGATAGCAATGTGCTGTGCAGAATCTTATTTAGTAGCAGAGTGCTCCCATCTTCAATATTTGCATTATTCTTCTTTATTCCTACATTTTCTATTATTTCTATACTCGTGGAATTAGAGACCCATTAAATTCTTTATTCAATATTTTTTCCTTTGATAAAATATAAATAAATGTCACATTGCACAGGTTTAATTACCCCATCATCCTCAGTCCTCTTATGCTCATCCTCTTGACACACCTTAAGTCTCTTTGAGCCCCCATTTGAGGCAAACTAAACTTGTGAGAAGACGCATCTCCACCCTGAAGAAGCATCTCCACCCTTTCTCTCAAATGGTTTTGAGTTCACAATGATAGTCATGGAAATATAGAAAGCTCATTGACCCCAAAATATTTTTTATTTGATACTACCTTGTCTCAAGGTTATAATTCTTCCCATAATTAATCACTTATGTACTTTGTTTCTCAAAATCCTCAGTCTCAGTAAAACCCCATCCATCTCTTGTAAACTATGGGTTCATCATATTAATTGGGGTATTTCAAGCAAGATCATCTGAAACTCTACCTTTCCCTTCATGATCGTCAATCTTCCCTATGCTCAGAGTGGACAAACCAAAAAGAAGTTGTGAGCCCCCCTTGGAGGGCTTTTGCTCCACTAGTTTTATCTCCTTCATTTCCTACATACATTCTAGAAGATGAAACCAGATGAGGACAATTTCTTCCAATATGCCTTCCCTCTTTACATTATAAACAAGCTTATCTTATCCTATTTGAATTATAAAATATTACATCATATAGGTTGTTGAGGATTAAGGGGTTTTCAACTCTTAACACATCCTCAAGAGGCTTAAGAGCACATGGCAAGAATGACCACAAATGAGGGGAAATTTTCTAAATTTCTAACCAATGGGGGGCAGTTTTTACAAGAACAAACTGAAAATCTAAGATTAGGAGACCACAAAAAAACATGAAACAGGGAATGCTCAACATACTTACCGATAACTTCCTTAGCCATTGGAGCATTATTAAAAAACTCATAAAAATGCCCTTATCAACAATTCCACAATAACTTTATAAACACCTGGTTTTTTTACCCAAACATAATTTATTGTGTCATGAAAGAATCTCCTAGAAGTTAGAGCATCGGGATTCAAAGAAACAAAAAAAGAAGCAACAATTGCAACCTTTACTCTTTTTCAATCCTAATGTTCATGATAGGGTTAGGAGGGAGGAAACAAGCATTCCTACCTTCTTCACTAGTGACGCCCAAACCACCCTTGTCCCTCTTTTTTTAAAAAAAAAAAGGGGTAAAAATTTATTAATAAAGAAACCAACCGAACAATACAAGAAAAACAGAAGCCCCTAGATCCAACAAAGGAGCAAAAAAACCAACCAACCAACAACCAGAAACAACAAAGAAAGAGCCCCACACAAGGCTCCCAATTATCCAGTCATATCCTCCCGAATTAGCTGATCCAAAGTATGAGAATAATCAGAAGGCAAACACCCCCAATCACTAACATCCCACTCTCCCATTTGTTCCGAGGCCCACTTCGCTAAGCAGTCAACCACTCTGTTCCACTCCCTAGGAATGTGAACAAAGGAAACAGAATCCAAGGACGAGCTCAGACGAAGAATCTGCTTGACCACAGAAGGTAACTGCCAGTTCGCATTATCAAATCTCCTCTCGTTCAGCATATTTATCACAATCTATGAATCAGACTCACAGATAACCCTACGCCACCCCAAAGCACACACTCTTTCCAAAGCATAAAGGAGAGCAAGGGCTTCCATAAAATTGTTGGTCTGTTGACCCTTATAAATAGAGAAGATGAAGAGAGCAACACCAGAATTATCTCTCCCTATTCCCCCAATCCCTGGATGCCCAGGATTCCCCTGGAAGAACCATCAGTATTAATCTTAATCTTAAAAACCCCAAGAGGCGGAGAAGACCAACTCCCCACCTGCTGAACCTTCCTTAAAAGCTGCCCAGATCTTCTAGACGAAACAAAGCATGAACCTCTACCCAATAAACTTAAATTTTGAGCAACCTCAAAGTCCCCAGGGTTTGAAGGAGCAGATACACTACACTTAGCAGATAGAGTCTCCTAGAGCATACCAATAATCCGCTGCCACACCTGCTGAACAGCCAACTTGAATCCCTGAAAAATTCTAGGATTTCTTTCTAGCCATATTTGCCATATAATGAAGGGCCAATAACCCAAGCAACCTGGAGAAAAGATGCCTTAGCTGGGGGTCTCCCCAAAGATCTCCAGAACTCAACCAAAGAGGAGGCATGAACACAAGCCTGTTTCCAAGCCCTCCACCAAAAGCCTTGTCCCTCTTCATACCTACTTTGGAATTCAATTTTGCTCCTTCAATAAACTCTACACAATCAAACTTGATGAATTTCTTGAGTGATTTCCTGGCATCTCATTTCTTGCAGTTTGAATAACATCAGATGAAGAAATGACTTTGTTAGGGCAAGATGAATAATGTGTAATAGTGGCTGTCCCATCTTTGTTAATTTCTTCCCATCTTGCACCTGCCCTATTCACTGTTTCAACCCATACATTGATGCACTTTTGTGCGTAAACTTAGCCCCAAAGTTTCTCTTCTTATAATAATCTTTTTTTGTTTGAGACATCGAGAGGAAGTAATGATATAAATACATATAACCTCTATCTGCATCGACATACAATATACAGTCAAAAAGGACACAAAAACCACAAGACACAAAAAGTACAAAAGAAGACTAAAATAATAACCAAACTCACTAAAGCAACTAAACCAATTAAGCCAGCAAGCTTTCATGCAAACCAAAAAGGAATAAATGAGAAGCTCTAATGGTAGGTGACTTTTAGTCTTCCTCCAACCAAGGCAAGAGATCAAAGTCTTTCTTACAATCAAGACTTTCCTTGAAAACACCACTCATCTTCAAATTCTATTTTGTAATTACTCATTCATGATTTATTCCAATACGAGACATTGAAAGTTGCTGCACCTTTCCCTTTTACTATTTCATTTTTTTTGTTTTAAAGTTTCAGCTAGCAAACCCCCTGTTAGTTTAATCAGTTTTTTGGACTTCATTAGAGCCATACCGAATCATAATCAGCTTGGATATTCCAATGCACAATTCACCAATACGGATTTGCTTTTACTTACGTGTTGTTCCCATGTTCTATCCTATTGAAAAAGCACCTAAAAGCTGCAAATTGGTGCTCCCCACATCACTATGGCTGCCATCTACATCATATATTTATAACACAATTGTGCACATGCTGACATGCATGCCTACATTCATTATGTATATTATGTTGCATACCCCTTATATGCAACTACCAACAAATGACACTTCTCTATTCCATACAAACATCGTTTCTTCAAAATATGTGGGAATTGCATTCAAGGTCTAATTGTTGTTATGAGCAAGTCCTATGCTTGTAATGAGCTGAACATATCGTTTTTATGCTTTCTTGAAGTCACTGAAATAAAGTAATTGCATGAAACGAAAGCAAGCAAACAAATTAATCAGCACACACATAAGAAAAGATATAGACACAAGGATTTACACTGAATAAATCCACTGTAAGAAAACTCCAAAAAAGTGAAGCTACTCACCCTCTTCTCCACTATTGTTTTGTAAATTTTCACAAGCCGGTTGCTCTCTCTGAGTCTTCAAACATATTGTAGCTTTTGCTAGCACCTCTACAATGCAATATAGCCTGCTTTGTTGACTACTTGCTTCTTCAACATGCTTGATTGCTGCTTAAACTATCCCCTGTTCCGCAAACATCTTCTACCTCAAGGACTCACTTAGATCACTCTTGGCTATGTTTCTATGCATATCTATTGGCTTTGAATTCACATGAGTTTGTTCCGTGGCTTTCCACAACCCTTAGAGGATGTATTAATACTAAGGGATAAGCAGATGAGTTGCATAGAGAATTCCACGAACAAGGGACTTAAAGAGACACCATTGCTGCCGTTACTCTTTTCTAGTTGAAATGGCAAAACCACCATAGACATCAAGACCAAACTGCTGCTGACACAAAAGAAACCACCAACCTGCTACTTTTGGTAATTTTGTTGGTTGTAACAATGTTCTACATTGCCACTCATCATCTTAGTTTTGTGTACCTCTGCTCTATTCTTGAGTGTGACATTGCATCTCTGCCTTCACCTATGTTGTCTTTATAAGGTTAAAAACATGTCTGAAGCTCTTCTTTAGTCTCATAAACTAAGAAGTACAATAGATTAGCTTAACCATTTAAAGTTTTGAACTATGATCATTTTCATGATCCATTTCAGATCAAGCATGAATTACTTTGGCGTTTATTGCATGCCTTACGCTTTTTCTTTCATAGTTATAACATCTTTGTATGGTTTCATATCAAATATAAGTTGCTCAATGAAAAGATGAAGGAAACAAATTAAATGGATGGGCAACAGTCAAATGAACATCTTGTCCAAGAACTTGCATCCTTAGAAGAGTAATGATTACTATTAATGTATTAATTGTAGAAGCATGCAATTGAAATTCTTCTTTTGAGGGCCTCAACCTATCAAAATTATTTGAATTCCTAAAGCATGCAAGACAAAAAGTAGTGAGCTAGTGCAGGTTGAAACTGTAATTGATTGCCTTTTCAGTTCTTACTTTTTTCAAAAGAAATTGAGGTCTTTTTCATAACAAAAGACAACTTTTTATCAATCCTTGTCAAAAATTCTGTTTTCAAAGTCCTTGCCAAAAACCCTTTGAAAGTTTCCAACTGATTTATATATGGGTCTTTCCTAATGTTATATGGGCTTTGGTGGAACAGTTTAAAAAAGAAACAACTTTTTATTATCATACGGTTTAACATTCATTATTTTCAATGTTTTGTTAGACAATATTTTAAAATTGATTGTTTTGAGCTTATAGAATTGACATTGCTATTTTTCACAGGAGCATTCTTTGTATGTGGAGGTTGTTGCAGCTATATGTGAAGGTCGCTTTTGTTGGAGAGAAGATGGAGTGCCTCTAATTAGAAAATCATGGGATAGGGAGGAATATTATTGATTCAATTATAAATAAATTAGAAAACCATATGACAAATATTTGTTATCTCAATTTTCCTAAATTTTGCCATATTCACTCCTAGGGTTTGAATGGTGGATGTTTGCATTTTTCGCAAGGCAGAGAATTTCAGACTTAGATCATCATTTGCGTAATCTAATCATTTTAATCTTTATATATTTCAAATATTAATAGAATATTGTTTACACAACTTATATGAGTCAATTTGTGTGTCTAATATATTTTTGAGTAATTCCCCATTAATGGGGTATGAGATAAAATGTTAATGCAAAATCTAACCAAATGGTATGCCCAACCTCATGGCCACATAAAAATGAACTCTAATGGGACATCAAAATGCAATTCAAGCATAGCTAATTAGGATGTCTCATTAGAGATCAAAATTACATATTTAAGGGCAGATTGTTTTTCTTTATTCCAAAGAGCATGAAAAATGAAGCTAAGGTGGCATTCCCTAGGATTTTCTGCCTCCAAGTTGATTGCGATTCTTAGATAATTATAGATGGGATGACTCAAAGATCTCCAAGGTCACCTCTTGAAATTTGAAGCAACCACCTTTAAACGTTGCTTTAGAGAGAGATAACAGATTGGTAGATTTTCTTGCTTTGGCATATTAGTCTTCCCATTCATCAATTACATGTTTTATGTTTGAAGAATGGGATGGTGACAAGCCTTGACAAGCCATTCCTTGCTTCTCACTCTTCTCACATCAATTAGCTCATGCATTTGCATTTGGAGCTTTACCATTTATTCCTTGAAACTTAAGTGTTTTGCTTTATGTTTTTTAGTAATTAGCTTTTATGTGTAGAATCTACATTTTCAATGGTTCTAGATGGAAAACTCAACTCAATTTAGATCTTGTACGTGATATCAGTTTGGGTAGATAGTAGGGGGTTGTATCCCATGGATAGTAGTAACCGAACACATCACTATAGTCGACATAGGTTGATTCTATCCTTTCCATAGCCCCTACAGGTGGGCCCTATCCTTCCCTTATCCTTCCTAATTCTGGTGGACAACTCTTTAGATGAGGATCTAGATGAAGTTGTGGCGAATGTGGAAGCTTATGAGACAATGAAACAAACTAAAACATGTTTTATTCAACTATTCATTTTGTACATGGCATGCCCTTGAAAAAGGCATATAACTACTATCTTCTAATATCTACCTCTCTGTTTGCTTATTCGATTATGTTCTATAAGCTATGATATTAATGCGTGTATATAAGTTAATAGACTCATGTCGTGGAGACCAAAAGTTGTTGGTAAGTGGAACCATCACCTATGGAAGTGGAACCATTTCCTTGTATGATTTCTCATCCTCAAATGGTGGAGTGTAATCATTTACTAGAAGGCCCTTGATGAGCTAGCAAATGACTTGGTATAGTGTGAGCCTCAAGGGTGTCACCTAGATTGTAACGTCAACCATAGCATGAAGTCTGTAGAATGATGCTCAACATGATGCGGTAAGAATTTTAGTATATTGGACCTTGTGGCTTGTCCTAGAGATTTATTAGACCTTGTTGAAGCCATGGTAGGAATTACAAATTTTTTGAATGAAGTATGGTTATTGCAGCAATGTTTGATCTTGTGCAAAGCACTCTACACCACTACTAGAGCATGTGTGGCACTTGTTGGAGATGGATTGATGCTCCTTGTGTTATTGCAAGAATC
Source organism: Cunninghamia lanceolata (assembly GCA_027924645.1). Classification (NCBI taxonomy): domain Eukaryota; kingdom Viridiplantae; phylum Streptophyta; class Pinopsida; order Cupressales; family Cupressaceae; genus Cunninghamia; species Cunninghamia lanceolata. The sequence goes on along the minus strand of BSBN01000677.1, from coordinate 6,595,704 downwards.
TAGGAGATGCTTTGGGGTGTTGCAAACCACTAAAGTGTTCTCACAATTATTGCAAGCCATGAGAATTGCCTTGGCATTACTGTAAGTACCACTATTTTGTGAATCCTCCTAAATTAACTTTGATTGTTGGTGTAGTTTCTTATCAAATGTTGAAGAGCATTGGGTGGATGAGGAGCTATCAACATTTTCCATGATCAAGGTAGTGCTATGTAGGAAGTATTGAAAAACCTAAAGAAAGGTAAAAGCTTCAATTAAGGAGCTATTCATGCAACAATTATACCAATTTGTGCAAGAAAATTTTGTATTTTAAATAGTGTCTCCCGTGGATTCGAGTAGCCAAATTGGGTAGAAATGAATGCGATTGTAGTTGAACTAGAGAAACAAAATTATGCAACTAAGGAGTTGTCTCTTTTGAGAGTTGAGGTGAAATTCCTCTTTGAGCATTTGGAAGCATCATATCGACATCAAATCTAGTTAAACAAGTTTATTGGGACCGATAACTCTTCAAGCATGAAGGGAAACCCTTGCTTTGGCACTCTAAAGCACTTCTTGTGCCCAAACATATTCCAATAAAAATCTCTAAAGCAGAAGTTGAGGGAGTCATTTGATGATGGGAGGAATTAGAGGATTTAGGGGAACACCAGAGAGAAATGATGAGAAAGCTTACTCTAATTTACATAAGACCAATTCTATCCGAAGAGGAACTAAGGAACCTCCATGCTATAAAATTCTAGTGTTCTTTCATAAATCGGAGTTGTGTTAGGTAGAAGCCAAGAAGCTAGTGAAGAAACTTTGCAATAGGAAAATGCATAGCAAAGCATTGTTAGGGCAAGTTGGATCTTTAACAATAGCAACCCCTATTTATATTACGACAAAGCTCTAGTCTTTTGACATCTTGGCCAAGGTGTAGATGGGCTCTTGTTTGTGGCCTTTCTCCTCTTCAAAGTTGTGGTTAGGATTGTCACTTGAAGATTAATAGGCCATACAAGAGTTAGGACATGTTTTACTTTTCTATGTAATTTGGAAGGTAGTTTCTATTGAAACAAAAAAAATAACCTTAATATATCCCATACTCATTATCTTTTGTTGACAATGTGACATGCTATATTTTTGCTTTTATTATGGGAGGGGACCCATTGAACCCTTGATTAATTGACAAAAATATATAATATGCTCTTTGCACTGGTTGTTTTTGATTAAGCAGGAAACAAGGGTTTGATCCCTTTACAAAAGTAGCCACACAGGTAAGGCAAAGTTGGCCCAACCAGGCAAAAAACAACAAAACATCACTAACACAACTGTAAAACAAACAAAGAATCTAAACAACATCAGATCCCGAGCAAGCAAATCTAACTCCCCAAACCCTAGGGTGCATAGTAGCAACATTTTTGGGGAGTCCTTTCTTCTTACGCTGAACCATAGTCCAGGAAAACTCCTCGTCTAAACCCTCAGAGCGAGGTGAGAGGAGGGGATCCTCTACGAACAAAGCATCCATAGAGATCCCATGTGAAGCAGCTGACCTAGAAGTAGGAGAAGCCAAAACAACTGGAGTTGACAGAGGAGCCGAGACTCGAACATAAATAGGAGTCGTGGTGTTTGTTGTAGCCTCATCTGCTACCTTAGGGGGGACGAACAAAGTCTCATGGGAAGGCTCATCCTCTTCAAAGGAACCATCCTTGGAAGTTCTAATCGTCAAGTGATCAAGGAGAGCATCCTTCCACCGAGTTGCAGCACCCTTATGGCGAGAGAGGACAACCAGAGGCCAAGTGACCAATAGTGAAACATCGTCTGCATCTAAAGGGGAGACCTTCATAGTCTAATTGTTGCATCCAAGCCCTGTCCCCAACTATCAAAACTACATGTCCATGAAGGGGTTTGGAGATGTCAACATCCACTAAGATGCGATCAATCGTAGAATGTCCTATAAATGAGGTAGTAGAGTCTACCTTCAAGAAGCGACCAATACCATTGCCAATGCCCTCGTAGCATGAATCCTCCCAAAACTAGAGAGGGAGATTCAGGAGTCGAATCCATATTGGTCTGATATTTAGTGGCTCAGAGAGAGGATTGAAGGAAGGAGTCCAAGGTTTGATGGAGAGAGAATGCTCACCCCACATCCAAACTTTGTCGTCGAACATGAAGTCCTGCTGCTCCAAAGAAGCAAATGTCACAATGAAGAAACCTCTTGCACATGGGAAGAGCTCGATCGTTCCATCCACATGTGACTTCCATGATTCCATGACCCATTTATGAAAATCATGAAGAAATGGCCAAAAACCATTGAATTTGCAAATCACCCCTCGTTTGAGATAAAACTCCTCATTTTCTGAGACATCTTGGCCACACATCACCACTAGGGATGATCGAGCACATGGCAATGGCTGAGAGACCCCACGCTGTGCTGGGCGGGCCTAGGCTTCCGAGTTATTCACAGCGTCAGAGAAAGAATTCTGAGGCCGTTCTTGAGTTCTTAGATTAGTGGCATTCAATTCAGAATGTCCTATGTAGGGTAGAATGCCTCCACGCACCGAGGATGTGCTACCTGACAGACCCTCCACAGGCAAGGAAACAACGGTGAAACCTGCAAAGCCTCATGGGAAAATCGCGCACAGGTCTGGCGAGATCTTCCTAGCCGAATTTGAGATGCCATTCAAATTATTGGGCATCAATTGGCCAGGTGTGGGAACCCTAGTCGCCTCTAGCAATGCATTTAGGTCATAATTTGCACTTAAATTGAAATATTATGTTTGAGATTTTGTTCAATATGTGTTGTATATTTTGCATGTTTTAGATCTCTTGTTAAACTACGCCCACACACAATTAGTGGGGTTGGGGACATTGCCTTGGTTGATGGGTTTGGGGGGCAATGGCCCTCCATTGTTGGGGGTTTGGGCCCTTTTGTATGGTGGCTTTTTGGCCTATGGTTTTATACTAACTGTATTGTAATACCGCTTATCATTTTTTTATAGTGACATGCCTATAAATACTTGCACATTGATTAAGGTTAAACATAAACAAGAAATATCTTATTAGAGTAAGTTGTTTTTGTGGATTTTTTTTTCCAAAGAAAATCTTAGGATAAATAATCTTGTGAGTCATTATATTTTTTCTATTTCTTTTAAGATTCTCATAACATTGTATCTCTTACATAGACTTATTGATATATTATTTCTCTTCAAAATCTATTTAACAAACTTATATTTTGAATCTTTTTCTTTGATTAGAGTTGTTTTTATTATTTTAAAGGTGTTTTCATTACTTCTATAAGTTTAATTAGTCTAATTCTAGAATTAAAAGTTGTAAGGTTGAAAAGTGCATACTTATCACTTTTTCCCTTTAGTTTTACACTTTTTTTAGCGCCCACTTATAATAAGCACAATTTTAACTACATTGACCACTTGGAGTGATAATTGTCCCAAGGGCACCCCCATTTCACATGGATGACCCCTCTCATTAGCAAACCCATGTTCCATCCTTGCTCTTCACCTTTCAGTCGCCCAAGACACTAGTGTGCCACAATCCTATCCCTGGAACAGGACTACGCAAGCTTGTGTCTCGTGAATTTAAGCTCACCTTTTACTACCCCAATGCTTGCCTTTTCACAAACTTATTAGTCAACTTGTGTGTTTAATTTATTTTTGGGTAATTCCTCATTAATGGGATAAGAGATAAAATATTAATGCAAAATCTAACCAAATGATATGCCCAACATCATGGCTACATGAAAATGGACTCTAATGGGACATCAAAAGCTAATTCAAGCATAGCAAAGTAGGATGTCTCATTAGAGATCATAATAACATATGTAAGTTGGCAATGTTGTTTATTTTAAAGGAAACAATAAAAATGAAGTTCAGCTAGCTTTCCCCAATATTTTGCCTCCTTCAAGTTGATTGTGATTCTTAGATAATTATAAATGTAATGACTAAAAGATCTCCAGGGTTACCTCTTGGAATTTGAATCAATTACCTTTAAGCACCGCTTTATATAGAGGACGAACTAATAGATCTTCTTGCTAATGTTGGCATATCATAGTCCCCCTTTCATTGATTGTATTCTCTATGTTTGAAGAATGGATAGCGACAAGCCTTGTCGAGTCATTCCTCGCTTCTCACTCTTCTAATGTTATTTAGCGCATGCATTTGCTTTTGGAGCTTCACCATTGATTTCTTGAAATTTTAGTGTTTTGCTTTTGTTTTTCAATATTTGGTTTTAATGTGTAGGAATCTACGTTTTTAATGGTTCTAGATAAACTAATGAGTGATACTCTTGATTTGGGGCCTAGGTTGAATCTTAGTGGATAACTCTCTAGATGAGGATCTAAATGAAGTTGTGGCATATGCACATAGACGTATGAGACATAATAGTGGAATATAGAGAGAGAATTGAAATAGTGAATGTGATTTTATACAACCATTTATTTTGTATATGGCATACCTTTGAGAAAGGTGTATGGCTATTATCTTCTACTATCTACTTGCTTATTTGATTACATTATACAAGATATGATATAAATGTGTATATATAAGTTGTACATAGATTCATGCCATGAAGATCGTGAGTCATTGGTAGGTTGAACCTTCTTCTACAGAAGTGGAATTGTTTCCTTGCCCGACTTCTCATCTCCCAACGATTGTGGAGTGTAACCGTTTGTTGGTAGGTTCGTGATGATCTAGCAAATGACTTGGCATAGTGTAAGCTTCAAGGGTGCCACTTGGATTGTCACATCGACTACACTATCCAAATTCTCTAAAGTGACTCAAAAAATGACAATAAGAATTTTGGTAAATTTGACCTTACATTTTGGCTTGGAGGTGCACTAGATCCTATTGAAGCCATGGTCAAAACCACAATGTTTGGATGAAGTGTGGTTACTACAAGAATGTTTGAGCTTGTCCAAATTACACTATGCCACTGTTGGAGAATGTGTGGCACTTGTTGGAGATGAATAGGTGGTTTGTGTTATCATGAAAATCTAGGAAATGCTTTGGTCTATTGTAGACCATTGAAGCATTCCCACAATTACTACAAGCCATGAGATTGGCCTTAGCATTGCTACAGGTACCACTATTGGTGAATCCTCTTGGATTAGTCACCCCTCCTTGTAAATCAATAGTCTCGATTGTGTTGTCTAGGAAGTAGGTGTGGAGCCTTAACTTCTAGTTGTTCAGCAAAGCATTTGACTTATTGTGGGAGCTAACCCTTTTTGACAATTGTGTATATACACAAAACAATTTTGTGTAAACATAGTTTCTAAAATTTTATCTATCTTTGTTGTGATAGGTTGATCTTTAGTTGAAAGTGAGGTGTGAAATGCTTTGTCTGCATAGTTGTAAGGCACAATCTTCTTTAGAGCATGGTTGCTTCCCTCTTACGCTTTTGCTTGAACTCCTTAATGGTTGTCATGTAGTGATCTTTGCCCATCATTTTGACCTTGATCAACTTTAGCCTAGACTAGATAGTTGGGTGTAAGCTATTGTAATATTTGAGGAATCGATGTTGCCTTAATTCAAATGAGCTCAAACTTTCATAGAGTTCATGGAAGGCACTGGTGTACGTTTTGGACCAACTAGTCATGTCTTTGTTGCATTTGTGACCATTGCATGAAGTAGTCTCTCTCTCTCTCTCTAAGTGCATGGGCTTGCCACCATTTCTTGATAGATGAGGACACTTTAAGGAGGTTGATCTTGAGTTTCTCTTCGTCGGTGAAGTCATTCATTGAAGAGTAAGAATCTAATGGAACTAACCAATTATCTACATAATTTGTATCAATCTTACCCTCGACCACATGCACCTATAGGTTTACTTGAAACCTAGGGGGCACTCAATTGCGAAAGGCTCTGCTTGATGATGAGGTCGATGGAACCACCTATTTGAGGACCTTTGCAAACTAGTTGAACAAGAATTTCCACAGTCCATGAGCGCTTCTTCTATTTCACTCTTGATCGTCACATGGATATCCTTTTTCATTGGTTTGACCATCTTAAAATGAGTTGGGAGGTAGTCTAATTGTTCTCATGGTTTGATTCAAGTCTTAGATACTCTGATTGTGTCTTGTAACATGCAAGAATGAGAGAAACCACTCTAATACCACTAATTCAGGGCGTAGGTTGAATCCTAATGGACAACTCTCTAGATGAGGATAGCTTATTAGACATAATAGTGCAAGACACAGAGATAAGAACCAAAACAATGAATGTAATTTTATTCAATTGTTTGTTATGTACATGGCATACCCTTGAGAAAGGTTTGTGATTGCTATCTTCTACTTATCTATCTATTGTTGTTGCAAAAACAACATGCCCATTTTTGTCACAAACTAGCGACCCCTTTGTTTGACTTTTACACTTGATCCCATTTTATGCTTAGCCTCTTGGTTTTCCATTTTCTTGGATGAGTAACATGTCATATCCAACACTCTTGATGATTGCATATTTAGTCTAGTTTTGATGTTTTTTCAAACATTCTTAGTTTTCATTGTCAAACTTTTGCGTTTTTAAATTATTACTCCCTAAGGCCTTTATACATGATATTTCATTCATAGATTATACTTTATTTATAGATTAATTCCTCTTTAAACCTTATATATTTTAAATGCAAATAAGTAAACAAATTTATATTTATTTACTTGTTTATTTAAAATAATTGATTTTGATTTAAATTAATTATTATTATAAATAAATATAGATTTATTTGTTTACCTATTCAGAAGATATAAAAGACAAATAAAAAACAAGTGCCTCATAGTGGCATAATACTCGCCTTTGAAAGATTGTAACAATAAAATTTGTTTTGATTTGTAGTGTTGTAATAATTTCATTGTTATAATGTATTATGTCAATTAATATGTTAACTACACTAGTATAGATATCTTAAATACATCTATCTAGAAAACCACAAGAAATATGTTATTTTATTTATTACAAACACGTGTATTTTATTTTAATTTAGAACTATTCAATAATTATTATTATTTATTTACTTAAGAATTATTATTTTTAATTTACAACCCTTTAAGAATGATTTTATTTTATTTTTATTGTTTAATAACTCTTAAATAAACAAGTGCCACGTAGTGGCGAGTACCTGCCTTGTAGAGTTGTAATAATATTATGTGTTTTGTAGTTGAAATGTTTTCTTAGATTAAATATTTGTTTAATATTTTCGTGGAACTGGTTTATTGGTAAATACCCTTCATGAATTGATTAGTTGATTTTGAGTTTGATTTAATATTTGTTTGGTTAGCATACATTACAATGGAGTTTGCATTGGAGAATGTCAAAAAATGTGAATTTTAGTCTAATATTGCCAATTCTTGAGTCTTTTTTTTGTTTTCATTTATTATAGCATTTTACCACTTGCTATTATTGCAATGAGACTCGTAGTTAGTTTATATCCCAAAGCTTTGACAAATTGCATTCCAATTAGGTAAATTAACTAGTTGAATACAAGAAAGGTTTGACAAATTGCATTCCAATTAGCTATAACTAGTTGAATAGAAGATCTTAGAAAGACTAATGCCAATGACAATGCCAATGCATTGTAGAATGTATCGTTCCTTATTATAGCATGTGTTGTACTAGGAAGGGATTCAAAACATGAACCATGGCAATTGATTATATGTGCAAGTTGTACCATGTATAGACCAACATATATAAGTGTTAGTTTAATTGAATATAAAGTTAAATATATAACTAATTATTTGCAATTAGTGAAGAAATTTTTTAATTTAAATTCTATTAAAATAAAAAAATTACTATTTTAATTTTAATAATATTTTATTTTATGAAAAATGATAAAGGAACATTAAACTTTAATTGTAGACGTCCTAAGTCATTTTGGAAATATCTATCATAATGTAATAACTTCCAGTTAATATGAGATTAAAGTAAGACAAATGCCATTTGTAGATATTAATTGGAAAGTGTCATGATTGCAAACACAGGTAGAAAACTTGCATGAAGGTAATTTTCTATTATTTAACCTCTTTCTCCTCTTTGTTTTGCATGATTATTCATTAAATTTCGCATCCTATCTCCTTTGTATCTTAAAGCCATCCACTTATAACATGTAGTAGAAAGACAAACATGGTGCATAGGGAATTTATCCAAAATATGAACAATGATTGAAGTAGAACCTTGTCTGGGAAGTTTTAGGAAAGGATAGTCTTGAATGTTTTTTGAAACATGTGGAGTTTGTTTTGGCATGTCACAAAATTATAGGCGTGTAAAGCATAGTATGGTAGATGTGGTCAGAGAGCTTTGTGAGATGACCTTTAAGAAAGGCATGAGAGCAGATGAGGTAAAACTAAGTAGTTTGCAGAAGAAGTGCTGGTACGTTACAACTATCAAAGGAGAGGATGAAAGCTATGTAATGTCAACAAAAAAAATCTATTATATCAAACATCATAAAAATGAATTGAAAAATAACAGAAACCCAAATGACAATATATTGGAAAATTTTATCAATCCCAAAGTTTTACAAATTTGAGTAAAGATAGAACCACCCTTGGAATGGTAGATATTAGGTTCCTTCAATGAAATATAGCAAGTGTATATTTAAATGAGTAAGTTGGAATGGGTTAAGTCATCTGTCATCAATCCTAACCATAGAAACACAATAGGAAGGACATGAGAAAGTATGTGCCAAGTTAAGAAAGAACATACGAGAGAGAAATGCAGATGAGAGTACTGCATTTGAAGTAGGTATTCTGTCTTTACCAGATAAAATATATTATATGTGGAAATGCAATCACAATGTGAAATGCAGAAGCAAGCATCAACTTGTAACAAAAAGGCATAGGTAACAAAAAATCTATATTAATATGAATATTACACAATATAATATATTAATATTTAGATCACTAAAATATATTAATATTTAATACTTATACACAAATATATATCAATATTTCATTTTACTAGAATATAACATAAATATAAATATATTATAATGATAATTATGTTTATTTGTATAATCAATAATTTAATATAAATATTATTATTAAAATATTATTAATTATATTATTCTATTGATATTTAAAATAAGAATTTTATAATTAATATATACAATGAATACAAATTAAATAATCATATTAATATGAATATTACACAATATAATATGTTAATATTTAGATCAATATAATATTTCAATATTTAATATTTATACACAAATATCTATTAATATTTCATTTTACTATAATATAACATAAATATAACTACACTAACATCAACATTTATAAATGGAGCGGGTGTCGAGCGGTGTAGGATTTCTGTTTGCAGGCGAGGCCAATGATGGAGGGGATGAAGATGATCCAGATGACGAGGTCGAGGAGGGTCTAGACAAATGGGTGACCTCTTTTGATGAAGAAGAGGATGAAAACCTCATGGCCATGTGGATGGAGGTTCAGAGAACTCTTTCACGGATGCGGAAGCCTTCCATTTTAGGGGAGGGTGACCTTGGTTGTGTGCTCTCATGGGGTTTCCTTCTCCATTCAAATTCAGGAGTGGCAGCTCCCTCTACAGTCGCAGCCTCCTCCAAGTTTGCTAGGCCCGACTTGGGAAACATGGATGCCCCTGTGGAAGTGGTTTTAGGGGATGTTTGTAGGATACAACTTCTTGTGTGGGAGCTGACATGTTTGAAGAAACCACAGGAGTTGCTGCTAGGGTTGCCCCTATGGAAGACGGGTTGGATGGGTATTTACAGGGCACGACTTCTCACATGGGCACTGACTTGGTCGAAGGAGCTGCAACTAGGGTTACTCCTATGGATGATGTGTTGGATGGGTGTTTGTAGGGCGTGGCTACTTGTGTAGGAGATGACCTACTTGAAGAAGCTGTAGGAGATGTAGCTAGGAAGGAGTTAGAAGCTACAATGGAGATCAACACCTCTACTAAGGAGATTGTAGACCTTTCTCAGATGCTTGGTGTTGTTGCTGCTTCTGGCCAGGCTTTGGTAGATGGACAAAACCATCAAATTGTCATTCCTGATTCTCTCATTGAAAGGTCTATTGGGTGGCTCAGCAACTTGCTAGTTGGGAGATTTTGCATAAATCGTCTCAATATTGATGTTGTTAGAAGTTGGGTGCTTCGTAAATGGAAGCTAAGGGGGCAAGTTGAGGTGGTTGCATTGTTGAACAACTTCTTCTTGTTCTCCTTTTCAAACTCAGAAGATTGCTCAAGGATCCTTGTTGGCCCTTGGTTTCTTGGGCAAAATAGTCTTTGCCTTCAAATTTGGTCACTGAGCTTCAATCCTTTTAAGGCATGCAGTAAAAAGTTTCCAGTCTAGGTTATGTTAGGTTGTCAAGTTTTCCACTGGAATATTGGGACAAGGAGATATTTATGGGAATTGCCAACTCTTTTGGGCAATTTGCTGGGGTTGATGTGGTCACAAAATTCAAAAGACGTCTTCTGTTTGCTAGATTTTGTGTGTTTGTGGAAGTTGATAGGGTACTCCCTTCTAGGATTGCCTTATTATCCAAGTTTGGAAGTTGAGTTCAACAAATTGAATTTGAACACTCTCTTGTTGTTTGCCTTTGATGTAACTCTAATGTTGCTTGTCCAAGTAGTAAGAGGCATTATTTTGTCTGGATGAGAAAGGAGTGCATGACCTCCTAGAGGATGCCTCTATGACGAGTAACAAGGGGATTTCTGAAGATAGTAGTGTTGTGATGAGAACTCCTTCGTCCAATATGTGAGATAAAGGAAGTAGGGACACTAGAGCTGTGATGGAGACTCCTTTGATAGAGGTACGATGCGATACAGGGACCTCGAGTGGACCTTTGGATTTTCCTAGTTCTTCAAAAAAGAAGAGATTCGAGAGTAAGGATTTCAACTTCAAGATGTGTAATCAAAGCTCCTTGGAGCAATTTGGTTTCAACCACCCTAATTTTTAGTTGGTTGCTTGCTTGGGGTTCTTGACCCTTCGTTTGTTTTTCTTGATGTTTTACTAGAGTTGTATTGTTTGTTTGTTGGTGGTTCTTTTTAGTTTTGTTGGGCTTCATTTTTGTATCTGTTCTCTTGTACAAGGGTCTGGGCCCTTTCAAAATCCTTGCTTACCATAATAAAAAACATAAATATAAATACATTATGATGATAATTCTACTAATTTGTATAATCAATAATTTAATATACACTCTATTTTTAATATATAATTAATTATATTATTTCAATAATATTTAAAATATCAAATTTATAATTAATATATATACAATGAATCAAAATTATAAAAACATTAATATGAATATTATATTTATAAATATTACCTTTTTTTGTTATAATATTTGCATAGACTTAAACAAAATAATATTATTTGTTTAACATTAAAAAATATTATTTATTTAACAACCAACCAAATTACCCAATTTTGTTTTGTTCACTTATTGAATCAAAAGGAATACATTATAATGATAAGTCTACTAATTTGTATAATCAACAAGAGTTGTGTAGCAACAGGAGTCCCTGCCAAATGCTGCCAGCATAGAGTGTGAGAAGAGTGTGAAAAAAAGGAAAGTACCACCAGTTATTACAGATTCAATATATGGATGAGTTTTATATATAATATTAATTGGCCATAATTTTAGTGAAGGGCCTAGTTTCTAGCATGCACAATCATAATTTCTGTAAATGGTATTTTTTATACATACATAAAATGGCCAAAGTTTCAGGCCCATGCCTTGGCTAGTATGGAAATATGCAAAAATGCATTCATAAAAATGCCCTGATTTACTGAACATGGCCATGGAAATAGATGTAATTGGGTATCCAATGATCTACAAAAGAATCCTCAGGAAAACAAATTAGTGTTTTTTGGACTGGAATTTCAAAGAAGCCATTGATACTGATTCCCATGATGCCAGAAACACTGGATCTACAGTGGCTACTTCCTAACAAGTGCAACTACAGATTCAATATATGGATGTGTTTTATATATAATATTAATTGGCCATAAATTCAGTCAAGGAATTTCTAATATTCTAATCTATCTACAAACAAGATGTCAAACATAAAAACCATAAGAATTGAACACATATGAACATACAACTCCTTCCTATTCATGCATAAAACCTTCACGCATTAAATTAAAATTAAAAAATACATAAAACTTCAAAAAATGTGATTAAATTAAATTTAAAAAACTTCTATTTTAACTTGACTTTTCTATGTATTAAAATTAAATTTTAAAAACTGTTAAATCTGCCACATTTAATGTAATTGCTAAGTTCCCTAACTTAGAATCTCATTATTGGCTGTTTTGTACTTTGCATAAAATTTCATATGACATAAGATGTAAATGAAAAATTGAAATGCCTTGGAAAAATAAGATGAACCACTCTGTAATCAAGCACCATAAAGACCCACTTAAGAAAAGCCTAAAAAGAAAAACAATCCTTCAGAAGTTATGAAACCCTGCCACAACATTGTGATTGTTACAATTTGACTATCTATCTGGGAATTAGCACTCTTTGCAGAAAGTAAACTAGAAGGAGTTTACCAGAGCTCATTTTAACTCATAATATAGTGAGTCACCTTCTTCGTTCACTATAATGAGACCTTTTGTTCTATGTGTTAATAAGTCCTAAATCTACAATCACTTCAATGCAACCTATAATTTTCATTACAAACAAATTCGAATGCAATCTCTTTCTTCTAAATGTGAACAACAAAATTGCAAAAAAACATTTGAACATGAAATTGCCAGACATGGAGCATCAAAATATTTTCATATCTCCAATCCCTAAGTAACAAATGGACATTTTACTCTTGTCAAATAACTAACCAAAATTAGGAAATAGAATGCAATAACCAATTAAACAAAAGAATTACCAAAATAGAGCCAGACAACCAGCACCAAGTAGAGAAAGGGAACAAACCTTATGGTTCAACTGAAGTATCAATCAGTCAGACCCTAAAAATTAGTGACTTATTACTATAAGAAGCAAATCATATAACATCCCATTTCAATAAAATATGTGTCACTATATAGGAAGGCATAAAATTATGATATGTACTGTGTTACACTAAAGTATAAAATCAAATGTCTGTACTGCAATATAAAGATTGTTTGCTTCAGAACCAAGTAAAAACAAATGCATATAAATTAACTGCCAAAGTTCAATTCCCTCCCTTTATTCCAATTAAACATAGTACATGTTCCCTTGCAATATAACAGTGAAAAAAGGACCATAATCATCAACCTGAATTAAACTATGCAAACCTTTGTTTTATGTTTCTCTTTTCCCAAAATTATTCTAGCACTCATGTACTCATGTAAAATGATTCTAGCACAACAAAATTATAAAAGTGGAAAATAGAAGAGAATAAGACTGCAGATATAAGCAGTACATGTAAAAAAAGTCTGCGTAATTTATCAAACTAAAACACAACATAACTTGCAAATGACATGAAGTGAATAACTATGTAATTAATCCCCCTTGGATGAATGGGGATACTCTTACTTAGCAGCTCTATATAATAATGTGTAGTCTTGATTCCCATAAATATCATTGCACGAAGTTTAGAACTACCATACCTGTTCAACTGATCACATTATTATAATACTGGCTAGTCTAGATTTTTATCTATTTGTATGTATATGTACTATTTATTTCCCTGAAGTCTTAATTGTATTATTCTTGAGCTTTAGATGTCAAAAGAACTCTCAACTTCCATAATAAACTATGGCGCCTTCCTTCTTTCCAGTTTCTATTTTTTTCTACTTTGATGTAGTGTCAGTATTATCATTAGATCCATTGGTTTCGATATCCATTGGAAGTTTCATCTTTGCTAGTGACTCTATAAATAGTTGCATGCTTTTCATATACATATCAACAATCTGTTGCTGCACAACAGTCTGATCGGGTTCAAGATTTATGCTCATTAGAGGTTTGGTAAATATTGGTTCTAATTTCCTTTTAGTCATCCTAGTTTCAGTACTTGACCCCGTCCCTTCCTTTTCTATGTCTTCCTTGGAAGAAAAAGTTCTCTAGTTGTCACTAGAGGCATTCCCATTTATGGATGTTGGAGTCTCTGAAGAACTTTCAAATGTCAGAATCGTAGTAGGTGATGAACCGTGTGAATGAGAAGACTCCCCCACTAAGCTGCTCTTCTGCTCCCTAAAATCAAGGAAATTGTGCTCTTCACTTAAACTTGAGGATCTGCATGTTTCTCCTCCTTTGCATTCAGTGACATGTCATAATCATCCTCTGCAATGGGAGTTGCACTTAAATGTAAAAATGTCACTCCAAAAAATGTAAATCTTAAAGAAAACTTTGAAGTTAAAAGTTCCATTGAAAAAAATACAAAATCAGTAATTAACTGCAACAACCCACTCAAAAAGACATTTTGGATAGGTTTAAACCCTAGTTGGCCTAAATTTACCATAAAATACAATCATGAAATTTTGGATAGACTGTCAAAATTTATATAGAAAAAAAAGTCTCAAAATTAACAATATAATTTTGTAATTATACCTAGCAAACTGTAAGATAAAAATAAAGTAACCGTACACTACACAAAATTAGATATATACTAAGCAATATCTAATTCATGGCCAGGGGCTACCCTATAGCCTTCCATTCATGGCCTAAGTTGTTCCCTCTTCAGATTCCAAGGGTCTTCATCACTATTCCCAGAGAGCTGACGGTTGTTAACAGGGTGCCCAGCTTTTTCCAAGCAGTAAACACTACACTAATTAATGATGATCAGAGGAAGAAAACACAACAAGAGCTTTACTTCGTCTCAAAGCTACACTACCCTGACATAACCTCCACTAATTACCAGATTTAAAAGTACATTTCTAAAATAATTTTCTAAACCCTAGATTAATTAGTGGAAGCAACTGAGAAAAATCCAAAAAACTAGGAGAGCTTTAAATCTTAATTCTCTGTAAGAAAGAATTAATAGTGTCGTTCATCTTAAGGGCAGATTTAACCCTAAGCTAGAAAAATTAATAGAACATATTTATTTAAAATGATAGATAAGCCCTAAGCACATTCAAATTAGATATAGAAAAAGCTTTAACGCACTAAACAACTCTGAACAACATATCTGCAAATTGGGGGAAAAAGCATCAAAGTACGTAAAAACCTGGAAAATGCATACCTCCCATAGGGCTTTAATTTGACAGTCGACCCCGCCTGAAACAAATTTTTATAATTTAGGGAAAATATATAGACTAATTACATAGAAGTTGATTAAAAAGACTAAATATGGCCAATATGGCCATCAAATTTAGGGCCTTACTGCCTCCAAATTGGTAGAACTTTCATGTAGAAGTTTGTAAATGAATAATCTAAAAAATTTGAGAGCGTAGGTAAATCTGCAAATGAATAATCTAAAAAAATTGACAGCATGGATCAAAGTAAGGGGTAAAATTCTAGATTACAAATTGTAAAAGCTTCAAAACACTAAACAACTCTAATTGGCATTAGCATAGAAAAGAAAATTCAAACAATAAAATTTCAAATTATACTTACACAGCTTGTGAGTTACATGCCCCATTAGTCTGGTTTGCTTCCATGGCTTTGTTTACAAGCGACTACTCAAATACAGAGTGGTGCCATATATAGTCCAAGCCCAAAGACAGATACATAATACAAAACAATAACACAATACAAAGTTACTGCATTTCTTGTGTAGCTTTCTTTGCTTCTTCAACTGGAAATGTGCTTGCAAGCGGCGTCACCGTTCCCTTCGTCCAATTCTCCATCTTCATAGAAAACAAGAAAACTGTTGCATTTACTCATGGAAGGGAAGACCTGATTCAGACTATCTCAAATGGAGATGGCAACCTATACATAGGAATAAAAACAATAACAAAGCGAACATGGAACGAAAGCAGGGAAAAAATTACCTGCAGACCTGGAAAGATGGAAGAAAACCCTTGGATTTGCCATCGTATAAAACCTGATTTCCTAAACAAATTGCTAAAGAAAATACATTAGCAACTAATATGTGACTACGAACCATAGATCTATTTCTCCCGTTGCAGAAGAAAAGCATAAACAACTATAAAAAGAATTGAACAACTACAACAACAGGAGCACTCTGCAACACAACACACGTATCTTTTTGCAGGCAACTTGCCATTGCCCAAACCCTCCAACCCACACAACGACAGACATAATTCCATGCAAAGTAAAGAATAAAATACCAGGGGTATAATAATGCCCCAATGAAAAAAAACCAACCGTCAAGGGAAAAAGAATAAAATATTTTAAACCTTAGCTTTGGGTTTAATATTTTCCATGTTGCACGGAGCTCGAAGCAAACTAATGCTCTTTTTGTTGAGTGAAAACAATAGTCCCCCTTTGCGGGTAGGGACTACTAATTTAATATACATTCCATTATTAATATATAATTAATTATATTATCCTCATTAATATTTAAAATATTAAATTTATAAATAATATATACAATGAATCAAAATTAAATAATCACACTAATATGAATATTATTTTAATATAAATATTACAATTTTTGTTATAATTATTTGCATAGACTTAAAGAAAATAATATTATTCGTTTAACATTAAAAGATATTATTTGTTTAACAACCAAATTACCTAGTTTCGTTTTCACTTATTGAATCAAAATGAAGTGGGTGAGTAGTATAGGGACGTAGTATTTATCGAGCCAACTATAGAGAAAATAATGGCCATGGTGATGGCAAAGGAAACAAATCCATCCTTAAGAGCTTAAATTTTGAGAATGATTTTTCCAATAATTATTGTTAACATTTTCTCATGTAGACTTAGGAAAAATATAAATTTGTTCAACATGAAAAATATAATACTATGTTTTGATTGGTTTACTCTAGATAGATTAATCACTAGATAAAAAAACTCATTTTAATAGTACTATACATGTACTAATAAAATAAAATAATTCTTAACTCATTCCAAAGTAAAATAAATTAATTTCCAAGTAAATAAAATAACTGTTAAGTAAATAAAAATAGCTCAATAAAAATAAAATAAACAATATAATTATTATTTTTTTGTTTTCTTACATAGATGTGTTTATTTTATTTTTATATCTATTTAAGAGTTATTTATATTGTTTACTTTATTTTTCTACCAATAACTATTTTTATTTACTTAAAAGAGTTATTTTATTTTAAAATAAAACTTGATTTGTAATGTTTAATATTTCAAATTTTGATTGTTTTTTATTATGGTACGCTGGGAAAGAGGGTGCCAATCCCTTACAACAAAATATTTAACAGAGTCCATCAGCTATAACCCTTACAACAAAATATTAAACAGAGTCCAACATATATATATATATATATATATATATATATATATATATATATATATATATATATATATATATATATATATATATATATATATCCACTTACAAATATAAAACAAACCCTTGGATCTAAGCCAGTAAGGCCAGACACAGAACAAGAAAACAACTAGAAAACAACACTAGATAGCAGAAATGTACAACATAGAAAGGACCAACAAGAAGATCAGATACTGCTATAGATCAGAGTGTCCCAATCCTTTTTCAACATGCTCAAAGTCCCCTCCCAGTTAGCTAATTCCTTCATAAGTTGCGTCTTCTTAACCTATACATTATCCCGAAGAGACATTCATTTTTTGAGCTCTATCTGTATAGACACCATGCCGGAGACCATCTTCTTCATGAACTCATTGGTAAACTTAGCCAACACGTTCATGACTTGCTCAAGTTTGATTAGTCTATTTTGATATAGATTCATCATCTCATACATGTTAGTCTAGTTGTTTTGGCAAGTGCTGCAGTCCATCCTTTTGAAGTAAATTTCCTCTAGGTTAATTATTTTTGTTAGATCTTTAATGGTATGATCTAGACTCATGTTTCCCTTCCTACCATCAACTTTATTAAGATCATTTTCAAAAGCCTCAACATCATTCCCCACATCCTCCAAGTCATCTTTCCTAGGGGAAGTGAACCTAGCCTCCAAAACCTCATTTTGAGTATTATAATCACTCCCACCAATTTCAATTTGCTCTTCTTCTTGATCCTCCTGAAGATCCTCTGTATTCTGCTCAACATTGTCCTCCTCAATCTCCTCAACTAAGAATTATTTTATTTTATTTACATTGTTTATTTATTTACTTAAAATAACTATTTAAGATATCTATATTAGTTTTATTTTACTTTAGTACATATATATATGGTGAACATTTTTTATTGGAGCTATGAATTGGTGAGGCCACAATATGGGGGACCTCATCCCTTGGCATGAACGCCTACATTAACATTAAAGGTTCAAACCCATGATCTCATTGGCCCAACGAGGGCTTTAAGCCACGAGTTCATTGGCCTAGATGGGCCCTGCGAGGATGCAAGCCCGCAAGCTCATTGGCTCAATGAGACTCAAAGCTCGCGAGCTCGTTGGCCTAACACGGGTTTGAACCTTTGTGGCCGCCACAACAATCGTGCGACTTGACCATCGAACCATGTCCTTAATGACTTTAATTAAGACCGGGGATGTACCCCTAGGTGATATGCAAATGTCCCACTCCTTAGGCTATACTCAAAGCCCATGAGCTCATTGGCCCAGCAAGGGTTTGAACCTTGGTAGCCGCCACAACAACCATGCAACTTGACCACCAAACCATGTCCTTAAAGAATTTAATTAAGACCAGGGATGTACCCTTGGACGACATGCAAATGTCCCACTCCACATGGCGTGGGTAAATCATGATATAGGATACTAGGGGCCCCTCAATTGTTGACATAGTAGAGGGCAACTCCATGAGGTTTGAACCTTGGTTGATGGTGCTATAGACAATAAGCCCCACCTTCACACCACATGGTCTCCCCTTATTTTATTTATATTGTTTTCGATATTTTTATTTATTTAAAAATAATTTTATACTTTTAATTTTTTTAATCTATGTTGTGTTTTATTTCTTAATTTATACATGATATGATACTTCACTAGAATTCTAACATAATTATATTTATAGAGTATTATTATACAAATTATAATATATTGTAAATACAATATAATATAGGTAGAAGAAATCAACCAATCAAATTGTTAATAAATTATTTTAAAAATATTTTAGTTGAGAAGTTTGCATCTTTTTTTTATTCGTAAGTATGAGATTATATTGATTTTCAAAAAGAGGGACTACAGTCTTCTGCTATGCAGACCAACAAAATTGCAGAGATTCTTTGCTCTATCCCAAAACATCAAAATTCCAACCCCCAACAATGTCTACCATTGGAATCTGGCACTGACCCCTATAAGAACTACCCATAGACATCATACGACCATGCATAGCCAAACATAGCTATATGTTTAAACCATTCGATAGAGCTTTCTTAAACAAAATGAAATGCTCTATGTTACAATATTCAAATACTGAATCCTACCACCTATACATCATACTACATGCAGAGAAAGCAAATATATTAAGCATCACCGTATTCATGTAGAAACTAGTTGAAATCTGCCACCCATTCAAAGCCCTGCACTACCTCTATCTTTAGCATCTTCCTTAGGAAATTGACCCCTACTCTTGCCTAGTCTCGGAGGAGAATTAGATCCATTCCCTTGACATCTAGAATGAAGGGATAATAATTGACCACTTCTCTCGGAGTATGCACTAGAGCCATGTCTTTCAGCCTCAGAACCCCAGCCCCATGAGTTGCAGCCGCCAAGGTCTCTTCTAAGTCGCCCAAAGTTCCGGTATGAATAATCTACGAGCAATTTCTTCTACTTCCACTTTTGGAACATTTAAATCCAACAGAGTAGTGACAAACCTGGATGTTATATTGGTGTCAACCCTATAGCGTTCACCTTCTGCAACAAAAGATTTCCCTAGAATTACCTTGGTTGCCTGCACCATGAGGGAGTCATTTAGCAGGAGAATTCTGCGGAGTCTCTTCTTTGTTATCCTTTCAAGAAACGCCATTTGTTGTTTCTCACTAACCAAATAGATGGGAGTGTCCATTCCTCCACAACGAATGTTATCTGCTAAAAAGAAAACTATACACCTTGAACTCTCTGACATGTTCAAGCTTTACTCTATTGATTTCCACTAATCCTTCCATGCTTAAAAGACTCTCAATTCTGTATTGAAGGCTTGGCAGGTGCCAAGTAATTATGAGGTTGTCCAATCACTTCCGAGCTTATAGCCTATCCACTCTGTCAAGGGAGTAAGGAACTCTCTCAAAAGTGCCTCTATCTTTATTTCATCTCACACAACAGTCACATCTATCTTGATTTATAATGCCTAGAGTCATCATTATTTAGTTATGTAGGAAGATTTTCCTTTGATTGCATGCAAGCCTTAGTGCAAACTCTGTGATGGGCTGAAATATTGACCTCTTTTTATGTTGTTTTCATATGCTTTTAGAACTTTTCCATATGATCCTCCAAACACTTTACCAACATCACCATCATTATATGTTGTCTTTTTATATACTTTGCAAGATTTTGAACTTACGTTATTAATATGGAATATGGTGATGATATTAGCAATTGAATGATTTAAATATGAGCATGCATGCAATATAGATGAAATCCTATGGTTTAGTCATGAAGGTTATTTGTGTGCATATGTTTTGTTAATTAACCCATGTGCAACAAGAATGTGTCATCAAGGAAATGAGCATTTGTAGTGAAGTTGAAGACAAGAGAATTAAAGGAAGTGAAGTTAGGACGCCAAACGTGTAGGCAACTAGAGGATGAATGTGAACCATCATGGATAGAAATAAATGCAGAAGAAGACTTGTTTGAAATGCATCTTATGTGTGTTCTTGATGAGATCCATTGCATAAGAATTCTTGTTTGGATAGGACTCTGCTTCCTCTGTTCAGTTAGATTAATAAATTGATCTCAAACTTGTATCCTAGTATCTAGGAATGGAGTGATGGTTGAAGTTAGTTAGTAGTTGCATAAAACTCTCCAATTTCTGTATAAGTTAGGAGGGATGAGTTAGATATCAAGTTAGTTACTTTGTTTTCTGGTTACTCAGTTGTTACTCTACTTTCTATATTGGAAGATGTAGACATGTTTTATTAAGGAATGTCATTATTGAATACCATCTGAAAGAGATTTTGTTTATGATATGAAGTGAATGAACTATGTGTTGTGAAGATGCATAAGAATCTGAACTAGATTTGATTTCCAGTTAAGTGAGTCAGTCCCCTGAGCCGGACACTCAAGGTACTAATCCTCACTTCATTTATTTCCTTGTTCCTTTATTCATTCATTGTTAAATCTGCTTTTCATTTGCATATAGATACATCACGAGTCACTTAGAGTTCTTTGATTGTTAAATTACAAGTAGTATGGTTCATGAACAAGTCCTCCAGAGGTTAGCATTAGTTCTCTTATCATTTTGGATGTTTTGAGTTAATTCTTTAATTTCCTGTTGATAACAGTCATCTACAACTTATGTTGCAAGTACCTGTAGCCACTAGATTCTGTACCTGTTTTGATTGTTAAATTACAAGTAGTATGGTTCATAAACAAGTGCATGCCTTATCAACTTTAAGTCCTCTAGAGGTTAGCATTAGTTCTCTTATAATTTTGGATGTTTTGAGTTAATTTTGTAATTTCCTGTTGATAACAATTATCTACAGCTTATGCTGCAGGTACCCGTAGCCACTAGATTCTGTAGCTATTTTTATTGTTCTTGCATTTCTGTGAATTCCAGCAGAGTAGAATAGCCTAAGTATGTTTGGATAGGATAGTTTAGGAAGAATATGAGACCTGAAGGCACATACAGTGCAGTGCCATCATAAGCTTACGCTCCTTGGTTGATAATTATTGTAGGAATACAATGATAGAGTGGACTGTTCAAATAGGTTTACCCCTAAATTATGTTAGGTCTACAACAAATTAGTTTTCCTCTACATTTTGGTGCTGTTGCCGGGGATGGTGCTACCTTAATAGGCTCATTTTTACATGCTTTCATATTTTAAATTTTGATTCCAGCATTAGGATTAATAAATTCACTTTTCAGGAAACACCAGAAATTATACTAACATTGTGCAGGACCACTGGAATATAAATCCAAATTCATTGTATGCGAAGGCAGAGAGACAATCGAGGTAGATTCCTCCCTTCAAATTTTTAGGATAGTGAAGAAACAACTGACTTTATCAATTATATAGTAGAAAGTGCTGAAGAAGAATTTCCTCTTACATCTTCATCAACACCTTCTACATCTTCATCAGCTTCTTCCACAACTACTGAAGGGACCTTCAGAACCATGGTAGATGTTACGGTGGAGGATCCACCAGAGCAAGCAACGTTTGAGTTTCTTATCACTGATTAGGGGAGGGCTACAGTGCTGAAAAATATTCCACCATCAGCATTACCAGTCTTCTATGGCCTGGTGATAGAGGACCTA
This sequence comes from Cunninghamia lanceolata, assembly GCA_027924645.1. Lineage (NCBI taxonomy): Eukaryota > Viridiplantae > Streptophyta > Pinopsida > Cupressales > Cupressaceae > Cunninghamia > Cunninghamia lanceolata. Next base: position 6,573,332 of record BSBN01000677.1, on the reverse strand, counting down.
GATACATTCCTATTTGAGTTTGATATCTTGTGTAGGAGCTATGACTACACCTCAGACGCTCACAGGTTGAAACTCTTTCCTGCTACCCTTAAGGATGCATCTTTGAGGTGGTTTATGGGGCTGGGAAAAGATGTCATTCTAGACTGGGACACTATGAAGGAGAAATTCTTGGAGAAATACCAAGATTACTGCTGAGGACATGATAGGAGGAGAGATGACATCTTCAGTATGTCACAAAAAGAGGAGCCACTTAAAGATTGTGTTGAAAGATTCCAGTTTGCTCTGAAGAAGAACCCCCAAAATAGATTATCTGAAGAATCATTAAAACTGGTTTTCTTGAGAGGGGTTAAAGATGATTGCATGGATGCTTTGAATCTCATTGGGCAAGGTGATATTTCTTAGCTACCTTTTGAGTCAATTTGTAAAGTTTGCCAAAATTATTCAAGGACTTTCACCAAACGACCAAGGGGAGAAAGGACATCAATTACAAACAAGGCAACCAATGGAGTTTCAAGAGTGGAAATTAGTAATTTGTTGTCCAACATGAAGGAGGACATAATCAGCCATATGGCTACACAACTGGACACTCTTCACATCAAGAAGAAACAAGAAGAAGCTAATGCAATGCTTACTGAGTATTGTCCCAGTTGTAGGCAAAGGAAGGCTAGTTGTAAATGTAAAAGGGTGGCAAGCATCCAACAAGAGAAGGTTGAAAGGCCAGAATTTCAGCCATTTGAAGGAGAGGATGGACAATTGTTCTTCATATCTCAAAGGAGACCTTGGCAGCAAAGACAAGGTATGCCCTCTGATCCACTAAATTTGAGTTCACCCTTTCCTGTTGCAAACCAAAATTTCTCTGCTTGGAACACTCAGCCATGGCCTAGTAATCAAAATCTCTGGCAAAACTGATAATGGCCTTCTCCACAACCTTGTTGGAACCAACATTAGCCAAACCCATGGTGCCAACAAGGTTTTCAAGGTTCCAACTATAATCCCCAGTGGCCTACACAGCAACCTCAAAGGCAGCCTCAATGGAACAAGAACCAACAATGGCAGCAAAATGCAAATTACCAGCAACCTATGATTCCATCTCAACCACAACAGCCAACCATAATGCCTCCATCAGAACCTCAAAATCCACCTCCTAGACCTACCCAAATCCCTGTCCAACCTGCACCTAACCCTAACAACAAGCCTGTTCAACAGGCTTATACTAACAAGGTGATGCAATACCCCACCTATGGGGTAGAAGTGAGTAATGTTCATCTCAGATCAGGGAAGCAACTTGCAGGCCCTTCATCTCCCCAAATTACAGAACTTGAAGCTGAAGAACCCATAGAGGAAGCCTCAGATAAACCACCTTTGGAACCTGAATCAACTCAGGAACCTCAGACCATTTCACATCCTAAGCCTCCTTTCCCTGAATGCTTGGCTATCCATAAACAACTAGCACAGTTTGAAAATGACCTCATAGGCTAGTTGCAAGATATAAGCATAAAGATTCCCTTAATCCAAGCCATCAAAGATATTCCCATCTACACTAAGACTATCCGAGATCTCTGCATAAAGAAACCAGGCAGAAAGAGGATAGACCGAAAGACAGTTCATGTTTTGGGTAACTTAGCCGACATTATGTTGGGGAATATAACTGTTCCCAAATATACAGATCCAGGTAGTCCAGTGGTGGATGTCAAAATCAATGGGACTCTGATTAAGAATACTCTAATAGATTTAGGTGCTACAATTAATTTAATGACTAAGGAGACAATGCAGACACTCCAGTTGAGCAACCTTAGGCCTACTCAGACAGTCTTGCAATTAGCTAATAGGTTTACAGTCAACCCTGGAGGAGTCATTGAGGATTTGGTCATTGCATTAGATTCTTGGGAATACCCTACTGATTTCATAGTCTTACAGCCAAAGGTTAATCTTGCTGGTTATCCTCTTATTCTAGGTAGACCATGGCTTGCCATAGCAAATGCATTTATAGGTTGCAGGTCTGGTAACATGATCATATCTAATGGAACTGTGACCAAGAAATTGGTTCTATACCCACCATCCCAACCTATCATGAGCTTGAGCAGACCATTTGGCCTACCCTGGAAGATGAGGACATCTATTCCCTACAAACCTTGATGACTATTGAATGCATCCCCTTACTGGATATTCAAGATGAAGATGAGTTGATTGCTCACATTGTACAAAATGACTATGGAAGGCATCTGAAGCAACAAGACTGTTTATCTTGCTTACAAAATCCCTCAGGAAGCATAATAGCTACCAGTTCCTTAGAGGAGGTATCTCAAATATTTCATTCTTTGTTACCTCAGCAATGCTTACCAGTAATACCTAGCCTTGATTTGTCCTCTATGCAAGAAATGTCTAAGCCATTAGAAATCAAGCCAAGAAAAGTGTTGATTGCTAATAATGCATTGACTGATGAGCAGCAACAATCCCTACATGTAGTATTACAAACCCACTCAACAACGTTTGCATGGGATTACAGTGACATGAAGGGCATAAATCCTGCTTTGTGTATGCATAAAATTTACATTGATGATGGCCACAGACCTATAAGACTGTAACAGAAACACATGAATCCTGCTCTCAGAGAGATAGTGAAAGCAGAACTTCAAAAGCTTTTAGATGCAAGATTTATATACCCCATTTCAGACAGTGAATGGGTTTCACCATTGGTCATAGTTCCCAAGAAAGGTGGAAAATGGAGAGTTTGTGTTGATTACAGAGAACTAAATGCTACCACTAGGAAATGTCACTTTCCATTGCCCTTCATTGATCAAGTTCTTGACTCTTTAGCAGGTAAGAAATATTTCTCATTTCTTGATGGTTTTAGTGGCTATAACCAAATCAAGATTGCACTAGAGGATCAAGATAAGACACCATTTACATGCCCTTAGGGGACCTATGCATATTCTGTCCTACCTTATGCATATTATGTCCTACCTTTTGGTCTGTGCAACGCTCCAACCACATTTCAAAGAGCAGTCCTCAGTATTTTCTCTGATTTTGCCCATGACAACATGGAAATTTATATGGATGACTTCACCACATATGGTGAAACATATGATGAAGCTTTACAAAACTTGGAGAAAGTTTTGAAGAGATGCACAGAGCACAATCTATCTTTGAGCAATGAAAAGTGTTTTATGATAATGACACAAGGGATAGTTTTGGGACATTTTACCTCAAGTGTAGGCATACAAGTTGACCCAAAGAAGATTGAAATTATCTCTACCTTGCTTATTCCATAGAGATAGAAGGATGTTAGGAGCTTCCTAGGACATGCAGATTATTACAGGAGGTTCATTCAGGATTTTAGCAAAATTGTTGCACCTCTGTTTACTCTGTTGACAAAGGACAATGAATTTGAATGGACACTAGACTATCAGACTTCCTTTGAAAAGCTAAAAGCATCCTTGACACAGGATCCAGTTCTCAGAGGTCCAAATTGGACATTGCCTTTTCACATCAACATAGATGCATCAAATTTTTCCATTGGAGCAGTCCTAGGCTAGCAAGAAGGAACTAAGGAGTATGCAATATACTATGTAAGTAAAAACCTATAGGGAGCCGAGTTGAACTACACTATAACAGAAAAAGAAATGTTGGCAGTTGTTTATGCCATTAACAAATTCAGACACTACATTACTGGTTATAAAGTGTTCATACATACAGATCATGCAACAATTAGATATTTGATGAAAAAGCCAATAGTGGGTGGCTGACTTGTCAGATGGTTGTTGTTACTGCAAGAATTTGACATAACAATTGTTGATAAACTAGGGAAAGCTAATGTGGTTGTTGATTTTCTATCTAGACTACCCACACAATCATCAGAAGGAGTGGTTGATGACTCTTTTCCTGATGAGAATCTATTTTCTCTAACTATGCACACTCCATGGTATGCAGACATAGCTTATTATTTGGTTTCATGGCAGATTCTGAGTTACTTTTCTCCAAGGGAGAAGAGATAGCTAGTTCACAAATGTTTTCCTGATTCTTGGATTTCTGGATTCCTGTTTTACATTGGCCCAAACAACATTATGAGAAGATGTATCAGAGAGGATAAGGTGTTTGATATATTGAAGGCCTATCATGATGAACCCTATGGTGGACATTTTGTAGCCAAAAGGATAGCCTTCAAAATATTAAAAATAAGATATTACTGGCCAACACTTCATAAAGATGCTGTCAAGTATACTAGAAGCTATGATAGGTGTCAAAGGATGGGGAGACCTACAAGAAGTGATGAAATGCCTTTGCAGCCATAGATCTCATTAGCTCCTTTTGATAAGTGGGGACTAGATTTTGTTGGTCCCATCTCTCCTACTTCAAACAACAAGGAATATATACTGGTATGTACTGATTACTTAACCAAATGGGTGGAAGTTAAAGCCTTGCAGTTTGCTAGAGATGGCAATGTGGCAAAATTTTTATATGAGGAACTCTTCACTAGATATGGTGTACCAAGGGAAATAGTGACTAATCAAGGCCCACAATTCACAATAGATTTAATCCCCAGACTGGTGGAGGAATATTAGATTAGACACAAGAAGTCCACTCCCTACCATCCTCAGGCTAATGGTCAGGTTGAAGTCACAAACAGAGAAATTGAGAACATATTGACAAAGAGATTGAGTTTCTAGGTTACCAGAAGCTATTTGGGCATATAGAACTACCTGGAAGACAACTATAGGGTTTACTCCTTATGAATTGGTCTATGACAAGATAACAGTCCTGCCTATAGAATTTGAATACAAAACCCTAAGGACAACAGTAGAATTAGGGATGGATTTGATAGAAGCTCAAAAGGATAGACTACAACATTTAAATCTCTTGATGAAATTAGATTAGAAGCCATCCACCACACAGAGGTTATACAGAAACAAATAATTAAATGGCATGACAAGTATATCAAGACTAAAGAATTCACTGTTGGTGATTGGACACTTCTCTATGATTAAATATACAAATACTTCAAGGGCAAACTACAATCTTGGTGGTTGGGACCATATGGGATTAAACTAGTATTCCCTAATGGTGTAGTATTTTACAGACCATTGATGAGGTCTAATTTTCATTATTAGTCAATGGACACAGGCTGAAACTGTATAAGAAACCACTATAAAAGGATGATTTTCTCATTTCTCTAGCCACTTAGTATGGTACTCTTGGCACTCTCGATGAAGGTTCTGTGACACCAGCGGATACACCATCAGAAGATGATCCACCAATCCTGTCTAGTGATGCAGAGGTTGAGTTGCAATACTCAACCCCTGTCATTGAGACTTAATTTTTTTTCATGTTTTATAATTCACATGCACACACATCACATTATCCAAGATGGCCACAGTTAACTCTAGAGGGACCTATTTTTCACTTTCAGTTGGGACCTGACATATTGCATAGGTCACTATTCAGTCGGGACTTGTGCTGGAGGCACCCATAGCAACTCTCGTCTGCAAATATCTTCACTACTTTGGCATATAGTACACCATTTTTCCTGCTCATTTCAAATCATCTACACATTGCTTCATTCATTATGCAATAACTCTTGCACCATTGCAAAGGTGTGAACTCAAGCTAGTGAGTTGTTCATTCCTGCATGGTGAGCTGTTGCATCAATCAACTCTGCAGTACCTGCCACCTTACCATTCATTCACATGCATGTCATCCTACTTATATCAAATAAAATGCCGAGTACATGTTCTCAAATTCTGAGGTGCACTGATCATTTATTTCATAACGTGTGTACATAAGGTAACTTTCAATGATTAAACTTAGCTTTCTTTTTATATTCATCGTTACTTTTTATTTTTTTCATGCATGCAAAAATGTTATCACCATTCCAATTAGTAATTCCTCTTCCTTGCATATCAATTGCCACGTGAAGTGAGGTCACTTCACAGTTTAGTTGGGGGGAGGGGTTTAATTTTTTGGTTTTCGCCATTTTTGCTATCTTTTTTTTTTTGAAATACCATCTTATGCCATTTTCTAAAATAGTAAACCTTCCCTATTTTGCCAAAATATGAATTTGTTACCCTGAGAAAGTTGCAGTGGGAAGAATAGAAAAGGGGCAGTAAACTATAGGTTGGTTCTCTTCAAGATGGTGGAATTGGAGTTTAGCAGAAAGTGAGAAATTGAGACTTCAAGAGATTGTAGAATACATAGATAAATTATAGAATACAAATATAATGGGGGGTGATGCAGTACAACAAGAGCTATCTTCACATAAAGAAATATTAGAGGATGTGTTAGTGCTACCACTCTTTACCATAGTAGGATGGTTGGACTACTTTTTGAAGTTGACAGAGTATGATAATGAAATGGCAAAGGAGTTTGCAGCCACACTGTAGTATGATGAGGCAATGGTTAGGGGATTGATAGTAGATGCTTCAGAGATGGCCATTGCCCAAGTCACAAGATTGTCATGCACAGGGTCCGAGTATCTAGCTCGTGCTGATGCAGCCGCAACAAGGGAAGAATTCTACGAGAGAGGAGAGCATTTGGACTTGATGACACAAGGTAGAAAAAGATTATCTCTTCCATTTTTCTAGAGAAAATGTGCTTCATACATCATTAAATATATTACTTGTGATGGCCGGCATAATTTGCTAGCTACTGTACATTTTAAGTTGCTTAATCATCTCCGCCATGATAAGCTAGTCAACGGCCCCAATTTCCTGTATAATATGTTGAAAAGGATGGCATCTGAATACCAGAAGAAACAAGTAGACACCACATTGTCCCATCATTGTTTAATATCCTTATTGATAAAGAAGACCCTAAAAATTCAACACCCTCAGGTTGATTGGGAAGCTTTTAAATAATGTGTAGATACCATAACACTGTTAGAAGAACTTGAAGTAGAGAATGAACCCCCGTATGACTCTGAACCTGAAATTGAGCTTGAGCAAGAGGGACCGCAAGAGGATAACACTCCAGAGGATAGGCTAGTAATAGAAGATGAACCCTCATCTTCTAAACCTAAACCTATGAGAGGCACTGATTCAACGCCTGTTAAGAAAAAGAGAAATATGAAAAGTGTTGAGAAGCTTAAGAGCACTGAACTGGGAGATGTAGGGGAAAAGAAGAGGAAGAGGAGTAAAAAGAAAAGGAAAGATGAAGCCAAACATGAGACTTCTACTCCTAGGCGCTCAGGAAGGTTAAAGAGGCATACTATGAAGGAAAGAACTGTTAAAGAACAGGGACAGGAAAAAGGTGAAGGACAACAGCATCAAGATCCAACACCAGTGAATTTAGATTTAGATAAAGGAGGAATTTCCCCTGATGATGTTCCTAAGGATGCCTCTTTGATGCTTGTAAAAATGTTAATGTATCTGCTAAAAAGAGAAGCTATGTTTCTTTAACTTTTGATTCTGATTCAGAGGATCCATTTATTGCAAAGAAAATGGGAAAGTCAGTTCCTAGCAGTTCTGCTAAGGAAGTTTTTGATATAACTGGGAATGATAATGATGAAGGTATGAATTTTGAGAAATAAAAAGAATTGTTGGAGGATAGAAACATAAGAAAAGAATTGCGAGAAGCTCTTGATAGAATACAACACTTGGAAGAGTAGGTGAAAGGATATGAAGAGAAGGACAAAGAAAAGGAGAAAAGAATACAAGAGTTGGAGGAGAGGATTCAGACCTATGGCCATGGAACTAATTTAGATTTGTTAGCACAGATGACTGTAAGTAAAACAAATGCTGAAGAGAATGAGGTACTCACTCCACAACCTCCTGTAACAAGAACTCCAGTATACCGCACTACTTTGTCTTTAGGTTTTGAATTAATGAAACTCACTCATGAATTCAAACAAGAAAAAGAAAACTGAGAAAAGGAAAAAAAGAATCTCAATGCATCAATAGAAGATAAGAATTTGGTGATAAAAAGGTTGGAGGATAAGCTGACAGAGGTAATTGACAGGGCCAAACAGATCATTGGGTGTAGACCTCACCAAGGGTATATGCATTGTTTTTGAAAGAAAAGTTTCTTAGTTTTCAGTTTAATAGGTTCATTAATAATCAGCCCACTTTACGTTCAAGGCATATTTTCTACATCCATTTTAAAGAAGTCAGTTTAGAGGAGCAAGACCAATTATGTGAATACTGTTTGCATAATTACTTAATGGAAGAGGACACAGAATGGAACCCTTCAATGTATGTTGGGGATTTGCAGGTTAGGGCATTGTTATCATACCTCAAGAATGAAAAGCTCAGAGGGGAATTGATGGATAAGTATGAGGAACAAGAGAAAATAGTGGCACTACAGGTTAGAAGGGAAGCATTATTTATCTTGATGTCATCCTCACCCAATGGTTAACACTTCTCTCACAAAAGGTCCAGGAAAAATAATAATGGATTTAAGACCACGAGATCACAGGAGGATACAACAGTTAGCAGGGCCTATGCTTCAAAATTATCTAAGGTATATGCAAGGTAGATGGAATAGTCTGACTCCAGCACTGCAGAGGAAAGAGACTCATTCCTTTCATAATTTTATGAATATGTTTGAGAGACTGCGTAAGTATATCTGGATTTCAGAGCAAATAGGAGTGGGATGGCTGCCACTTACTTTTCAACCTCCTATTCTCCTTTATCCAGTAGCACACTGGACATGGGAAAAGGGTGATGAATGTAGGAATGTAGAGTTAGTCAGATTGGATAGGCTTTCTTGTTATAATGGTTTTATCTTAAGCAGGGTTCAGGAGTCAGAGAGATAATGGACATGAGATAGATTAGTTTGCACTACAATCTTCTCCCCTAGGTGTTCAATTCAATGATTTTGCTTGAGGACAAGCAAAAGGCTAAGTTGGGGGGGAATGATGGGATGAAATATTGACCTCTTTTTATGTTATTTTTATATGCTTTACAACTTTTCCATATGATCCTCCAGACACTTTACCAACATCACCATCATTATATGTTGTATTTTTATATACTTTGCAAGACTTTGAACCTATGTTATTAATATGGAATATGGTGATGATATTATCAATTGAATAATTTAAATATGAGTATGCATGCAATATAGATGGAATCCTATGGTTTAGTCATGAAGGTTATTTGTGTACATATGTTTTGTGAATTAACCCATGTGCAACAAGAATGTGTCATCAAGGAAATGAGCATTTGCAGCGAAGTTGAAGACAAGAGAATTAAAGGAAGTGAAGTTAGGACACCAAACGTGCAGGCAGCTAGAGGATGAATGTGAACCATCATGGACAGAAATAAATGCAGAAGAAGAAGACTTGTTTCAAACGTGGCTTATGTGTGTTCTTCATGAGATCCGTTGCATAAGAATTCTTGTTTGGATAGGACTCTACTTCCTCTATTCAGTTAGATTAATAAATTGATCTCAAACCTGTATCCTAGTATCTAGGAATGGATTGATGGTTGAAGTCAGTTAGTAGTTGCATAAAACTCTCCCGTTCTGTATAAGTTAGGAGGGATGAATTAGATATCAAGTTAGTTACTTTGTTTTCTGGTTACTCAGTTGTTACTCTATTTTCTATATTGGAAGATGTAGACATGTTTTATTAAGGAATGTCATTAATGAATACCATCTCAAAGAGATTTTGTTTATGATATGAAGTGAATGAACTGTGTTGTGAAGATGCATAAGAATCTGAACTAGATTTGATTTCCAGTTAAGTGAGTCAGTCCCCTGAGCCGGCCACTCAAGGTACTGATCCTCACTTCATTTATTTCCTTGTTCCTTTATGCGTTCATTGTTAAATTTGCTTTTCATTGCATATAGATACATCACGAGTCACTTAGATTTATTTGATTGTTAAATTACAAGTAGTATGGTTCATGAACAAGTGCATGCCTTATCAACTTTAAGTCCTCCAGAGGTTAGAATTAGTTCTCTTATCATTTTGGATGTTTTGAGTTAATTATGTAATTTCCTATTGATAACAGTCATCTACAGCTTATGCTACAGGTACCCGTAGCCACTAGATTCTGTAGCTATTTTTAATGTTCTTACATTTCTGTGAATTCCAGTAGAGTAGAATAGCCTGAGTAGGTTTGGATATGATAATTTAGGAATAATATGAGCCCTAAAGGCACATACAATGCAGTGCCATCATAAGCTTACGCTCCTTGGATGATAATTTAATGTAGGAATGCAATGATAGAGTGGACTGTTCAGATAGGTTTACCCCTGAATTATGTTAAGTTTACAACACATTAGTTTTCCTCTACACTCTGATTTCTCAATTACTCATACTTTGATGAGCCGAACTACCTCCTCCATTTTGCCTAAGTTCTTTCTCAAATTTATTTTATATTTCGTAACCACAATGAGAGAAATAAAATATGTATGGGGCAAAACATTGATATAATCACTAACCCGCCGTGTAGCTGACATACTATCTTGGATCATGAGAATATTATATGCGCTCACTCAAGTCCTGCCTTATCATTTTGGATTATGTCACTCGAGCGCCTTTAATTTAAGATCAAAGTCCGATCAAAATTTTGTTTAATCTTAACCAAAACAATGCGAAGATATGACCTTTAAACACCTTAATTTTGCTACTTGCTATTAGCTCTCTTTCAAATCCTTCCCCTCCACTCCCAGGTTATCAAGAGTGTCTGCTTCCCTATTACCCTCCCTATAAGTATGATTAACCATGTAGTTTTCAAATTCATCTAGATGTGAGAGAGCTACTTGCAGTAGTGCCTTGAGTTTCTAGTTAAATAGTTTGCCAGATCTGATTGCGTTTATCACAAGAGAAGAGTCTCCTTCAATGATGACTTGTTCTATTCTCAATTCCAAGTGGAATTGGATTCCTAGTAAAAGAGCCATGAATTCGACCTTGTTGTTTGTGTCCTTCGGGAGTGCCTTAGCCAATTTACCTGACTTTTCCATCCCAATCCATGATTATACATCCTGCTCCTGAGGAGCTAGGGTTGCCCTTAGCTACCCCATCAAAGTTTAACTTGAACCAAGCATGCTCTGGGGCCCTCCACACTGTATTGTTCCTCGCTGCCTTAGTTTTGTTTCCCCTAACTCCCATGAAGTTGGGGACTTTTAATCCATACCAAGATTTTCTCATTAAGCCATCCCAATCTGTGAAATTGGCATTTTTGGGGCAATAGGCCATATTTCTATTGTTAACAACTTCGACAATGGCTGCTTCTATCTTGTTTTGCAGTGAGGAGGTTGACAATTCTTTCTCTTGGAATATCCTTTTGTTTCTCTCTTCCTAAATTTTCCAAATCAGTATGGAGGGACTAACTATCCACATCAGAGAGTAAAGAGCTGATTTGTTAAGGATAGGCTAGACCTGAAACATGCTTAGAATGTCTTCTGACAGAGCACATCGCTAGGCTAGCCTTGCACACAACCATTGCCAGCACTCTTGTGAGTATGGACAGTTGAGTAGCAAGTGGTTCCCTGTTTCCTCTGCTCCTTTGTAAAGTATGCATCTGGATGGGCCTTGAAACCCCATCTTCTGAAACCTGTCTGCTGTTAAAATTCTTTCTTGTATTGCAACCCAAGCAAAGGTCCCCACTTTTGGAATACAATACTTGTTCCAACAAACATTTCCCGAGATATGTAAGGAAGATGTTTCTGCCTTTGTCAAAACTCTATAGCCTTCTTTGATTGAGTATAACCCACTTTTGGCTCCATTCCATCTAAGACTGTCACAACCCTCCCTCAAAAAGATTTTCCTTTCTTTCATGGCTTCTTTATAGACCTTTGCTTCATTTGCAGTCAAACCTAAACTTCTAACATCCTTCCACTTCCACCTAAACAAACCCTCAGATGGATTTTCTTCCAAATAGTCCCTTACATTGGAGCCCCAATAGTGTTTTGTTATTTCTATTTCCCAATCCAATTCTCCCCTCTTGTCAAGACTTGGAAGGCCTCCCCAGGAGTCTTCCCAAAATAGTACTTTTCCACCATCTTTTATATCCTAGGTTAGCTGATTGGATATTAGCTCTCTACAGCTCCTTAGGAAGTTCCAGATTCAAGATCTAGAAGGAAGGGATCTAGCTCTGAATATGCTCAGCTCTCCATTACCTAATTATTTTTCTTTAATTACTTTGACCCACTTTAGTTCTTGGTTAGCATAGATTTTCCACACCAACTTTGCTCCAAGAGCCTTGTTTTGTTGCATCAAGTTTTTGATTCCCACGCCATTAGTCTGTTTAGATTTGCATACTTTATCCCAACTAATGAGGGGATACTTGTTTTAATCACTGTTGCCCTGCCAAAAGAATCTTCTTATTTTTTGATTGATCTTGTTGCTAACCTCCACCGGTAATGACAAGCAAGACATCATAAAGATGGGGATGGTTGTTATCATCGCTTTAATCATTGTTATTCTTCCTGCCCAAGAAATCTAGCGACCTTTCCATGAAGCCATCTTGTTTTCTAATTTTGAGAGCAATGAATTCCATAACTTACCTGACTATACTCCTTTTGCTAGAGGCAAACCCAAATATCTACAAGGTAATTTCCCCATCTTGAAATTCAGAACCCTTAGTATCTAACTTTCTATTCTTTGATTTGTATTGAAGAAAAATACTTCTAATTTATCTTTGTTGACTTCTTGTCCTGAAGCTAGTGAATATTCTTCCAATATCTTTTTGAACTTTCTTGCCTCCTGAACTTGTGCCACCCCAAACAACATTGTGTCATCTGCGAATTGTTGGTGAGTTATTATAGGAATTCCTCTTGTTACTTGAATTCCTTTTACCTGTCCCTTCAAAGAAACCTTGTGAATGGATCTCCCTAAAGCTTCTGCCATCAATATAAATAAAAAAGGAGTAAGATGATCCCCTTGCCTTAGTCTCTAGAGGTAGCAAAAAACCCTTCCAAAGAGCCATTGATGAGCATTGAAAATCTTGGGCTAGCCACGCAGTTGAAAACCTAGTCTATCCAACTTTTGTTAAAGCCAAATGCCTCCAAAACTTTGAACAATAATCTCCAATCCACTTTATCATAAGCTTTTTTTATGTCTAGTTTTATTAGCATGTTCTATTTATTCATCTCTTGTGTGGAGTGGATTTCTTCTCGGGCTAAGATCACCCCATCCAATATCGACCTACCTGACATGAATCCTATTTTTTCTTTCGAAATCTAATCTGAACAGATCTTCTTTATTCTATTGGCAATAGCCTTAGCCTGTATTTTGTAGAGGGTGTTGTACAGGGCTATAGGCCTGAATTCATCTAAGGTGTTGGATTTATCTTTTTTAGGAATGAGTGCTATGAATGTGGTATTTATTTCCTTTAGCACTTTTCCAAAACATCTAGAGTCCTCTATTTCCTCTGTTATCTCCCTGCCCACAATGTCCCAACATTTCTAATAGAACACTGCTTGGAATTCGTTGGGTCTCGGGGCCTTGTCTGGATGAAGTTGAAAGTGATTCCCTTATTTCTACCTTTGAGAAGGATTCCATAAGCATCTTGTTTTTTCCTTCTGATACTAATTTGGGAATGTTTGCTAAGATTTTCTGCTGCTCTTGTCTCCTTGATCCTTCCAAGTTGTTGAGCAAATTCTGAAAATAATTGATTATTTCTACTGTAATATCTTCCATTTTTTTCCAACCATCTACCATCTACTGTTTGTATTCTTGTGATCCTATTTAATTCTCTTTTGGCCTTTCTCACATTGTGAAAATACTTTGTATTTTGATCCCCTTATTTTATCTACAGTTCCCATGATTTTTGTTTCCAAAATATCTCCTCCTTTGCGAACAAATCCTCTTGCTTGGTCAACAGTTCTTTTTCTCTTAAGTATCTTGTTTCACCCATACCATGTGCTAGCACCTACTCATTTAACTCGGCTAGTTGTGAAGTCACATTCTTTTTTTCCTTGAAGATATTTTTAAAGTTATTTCTATTTCATGTTTTCAATTGTTATTTTACTACTTTCAGTTTTGTAGTTATGATGAACATTTTGGTCCCTTCCACTTGCACTTCATTCCACCATTTTTTGATAAGATCCAATAAACTATCATCCCTGAGCCACATTTTTTCAAATTTGAAGGGGCATCTTATTGGTTTCTTTTCCCCTAGGATGTCTAACTGAACCAAAAAATGATCTGAGCTAGAAATCGGCAAAATATTACTCTCCAAAGTAAAAGGGAAGGATCCTAGGTCACCTTTGAATAAGAATCTATCTAATTTCTCTGTAATGCTACTAAAACCTAATCTCCTATTTGTCCATGTGTATATGCCATTACCCATTTGGATGTCCATAAATGAGTTTCTTTCCACAAAACTTTCAAAATCCACTTGTGATTGTGTCATTCTTGATACCCCTCCCCTTTTATCAGTAGCTATCAAGATTAGATTAAAATCCCCCCCAGTATATAAAATTCTGAGTCTATACTATTACATATGCTCTCTATCTCCCCCCATAGTTCCCTTTTTTGAATGCAAGATACATGAAAATAAACATTAAAAATAAAAAACCTTAATTCAGAGGAGAGACTCCTGACCTTACTTGCCATCCAATGCTTGCTCGAAACTACTTTTTCCAAAACAAGTTTTTGTGGTTTCCAGGTTGTAAGAAATCCACTTGACGCACCTTCCGTGTTACAACATCCACCTTCCATTGTCTTAGTTTGGTTATGAATTGATCCACCTCAGTTTGATTTAGCTTTGATTCTTGGATGAGGAATATTTTGGGCTGCAGATCCTCCATCTGGTGTCTCACCATATGCTTCTTAACATTCTATGATATTATCTTCATTGCTCCCCAGGAAGGGGATCCCCCTTCCTAGTTCTAATCATTTCAAAAAAATTCTTTTGCTTAGGGTCTCAAATCTTCCAGAACTCTCCTTTCCTCTCAGCCCTAAATGTTTTTTGCTTGATTCCTCATAGATTTCCACCTCCAACACATTGGAATAGAATTTGCTCCAATGGTGTAGTTATACTTTGGCCTATGGAAGAAATCCCTTTTGCCTGGATTCCATCCATGCTATCTTCCTCTCCCAAGGGATGTCTCCTTCATTCTTTCCGAGTTGCTACTCATCCAAGAGCTGATTCTCTGCTTTGTTTCAAATCTCGGCTTCCTACTCCAATCTTCCATCTACTGGTTTTCTCTGCCCATTTCACCACTCCTCCCTGGCAGCCCTCTTCCTGATCTGCTCCATGGGAAGTGAGGTCTCTACTTCCATTGTTCAATCCTCCTTCTCTGCCCTAATTCCTTCACCTGCTCCCGTGCGCGACATTTTTTGCAATTTATTTAATATAGATGTTTCTAAAATCTTATTTTTTATTTTTAGAAGTTTCATCTTAACATTGCAGAAAATAAATATTTGTTTGCATGGAAAAAAATTCTAACATATGATTTGTTCTTAAGTGCAAAGAATAATAATAAATTAAGAAAAACTGGTTAAAATAATATACTTGCCAAAAGCAAACACTAATAATAAAAGCAAGATGAAATATATGCAAAAGGTAAACAAAAAGAGGTGAAGGTAAAATAATATGCACAAAAAGTAATTTGGGACCAAAATATTATTATACAATGTTGAAATACTCGCGTTGTACATGAGAGGCATAAAACATTTGGGGACTGAAAGTCCTAAACAACGATTTGGGCACTCTTTAAAACAAGTCAGACCCCAGAGTTCTTATAAATTGGCACAAGTAATAAAAGTTCAGGTCCCTGTCGGTAGTTTTGCTTTTTGGTGATTATTATTAATTTTTATTGTTTTGTGTAGAAAAGCAATGGCATGAAGACCATTATTTTCTAGGCAAATGCCCATGAGAAGCAACCAATCCATAGTTTCTTTGGTATCATCTTGGTGCCACAAGTGCAGAGGTTTAAAAAATTTAGTGAAGTTTGCATAGGTTAGATATGCATCGTGGCATATATTATGAAGAGCATGGAAAGTCTCTCGGGTTGCATGGTTATGTGAAAAGCTTCCAAGAGCTTGTAAATGACCACGAAATTTTCTTCAAAAACATTGCTAAGAAAGAAGAATATACAAAATAGGAGTGATTGTGAGTGTGGGATGATGAATGGAGTCATATTTGTTAACATGTTAATCTTCAAGGTTACACATTTGTATTTTATGCTATTGGGAATTAGAGTGTCTCAACCTTTGCAAATTCCTAGCATATGATATTCATTTATGTATTTATTTATTGGCCTAATTTTGTATTTACTTGCACATCCTATTTTGTCATTTAGTTTGAGATGGCATTGTGGCACGTTATCCTACTTGTAATATGACTTAGATGGTCAAGTCAACACATGAAGATTTAGGCATCCCATTTGAGGTGGCACTAATATGCCATGTGTTGGCATCTTGTGTTATGACAGAGGAGTTATTTTGTATGATGGAATCTATGACATGTAAGAGCCAAGTATAGAGAGTCCTATGACAAGTGAAGACAAGTGTCGGAGAGCATCTTTGCATGTGAGGAAGGCATCTTTGGGCGTCCAAGTTGGGTTATGACATGTTGTAAGAGGAATATTCTATATTTAGTCTTATATGATGGATTCTCTTACAACATTAAGTGTTGTTATGTTGGACAGATTTTATGACAGCTGTAAGATGTGTAAGAGCATCTATCATAGCCTATTTTTAGCCTGGAGCACTCCATCTTGGGAAGTCAAATCTTCCATGTATGATAGATGTAAGAGAGGTGTATGCATGTTGGACAAGTGTCCTTGGGTGTGTGAAATGAGCCATGTGGCCAAGATGGACGCCCACCTCTAGAAGCTTCTCATTATGCCTTATAACTCTATATAATGAGGTGCTTGGAGTTGTAGTATGCATAGTGTTTGTACATGTACTGTTATGCTACTGAAATTACTCCAGAAACAACATTTGAAGACTCCTAGAAGAACTTGTATTGCAAGTGTATTGTAAACCATTTCAGTTTGATAATACATTGTGCATGTTTTGGAGTGTGGGGTTTTTTACCTGAAAAGGTTTTCCCCACGTACATCTTATGTCACTTGCGTTATGTGTGTTGTTGTTTGTTGTTTTAATCTCCATGTTATATGTTAAAATAACTATAATTGTAAGGATCTAAAAATTTGCACTACATTCCCCTCATTAGATTGGTGTTTGGAAGCGTTTCCACATACCTTGCTTCCTTTCAGTTGGTATCAAAGCTTGATCGCCTTTGATCCTAGTTGTTGGGTAGGGGTTTTTTGTACTAATCTTCAATTGAGTGGGAGTCTGTACAGAGTATTGTGTGATCTTTTTGCAGGAAGGAGATGGCAGGCACATCCGGAAGGATAGAATTAGAAAAGTTTAATGGCAACAATTTCAAGTTGTGGAAACTCAAAATGGAAGACATGCTTGTTGATAGAGATCTATGGGAAAATATATCCAGCACAAAACCAATGGCAATGGCTCAAGAAGAATGGGATCTCAAAGATAAAAAAACTAAGGGTTTTGTGAGACTCTGTTTAACTGATTCCATCCTATTAAATGTTCATGAAGAGAAGACCGCGAAAGAGCTATGGAAGAAACTTGGTGATGTTTATCAGGCTAAATTCCTGGTAAACAAGTTATTCTTGAGGAAGAAGCTATATTCTCTGAGGATGGATGATGGAGGATCTGTTGCAGATCATTTGAATGCCTTTAACATGCTAGTTGTACAGTTGACTTCCATTGGTGTGAAAATGGAGGAGGATCGTTGTATGACCTTGCTTTGTTCTTTGCTAGACTCATGGGACCACCTTGTCATGGCCATTGGGAGTACTACAACCACCTTCAAAATGGATGAAGTGGTGTCTTCACTGTTATCTAAAGAGATGCAGAGAAAGTCTCTTGAGTTGGCTAAGGAGGCTTTTGCAGTTCGTGGTAGACCCAAAGAGAAAGGGAAGAAGAAGGATAAGAAAGCTAAAAAGGGCAAATCCAAATCTCCTGGAAAATCCAAGGCATTGTGTTGGACTTGTGGTAAAATTGGGCACTTCCAAAAGGAGTTTAAGGAGGAGAAGAAGAAAAAGAAAAAGAAAAAGAACATCTCCGATTCAAATTCTGACAAATCTCAAGATGATTGTGATGCTTTTATTGTTGCCTTGGCCACCCATGCATTGGAAGATGTGTGGTTGATAGACTCTGGTGCTTCCTTCCACATGACCTCACATCGAGGTTGGTTCTCAAAGTATGAAGAGTTTGATGGTGGGAAGGTGTACATGGGCGATGAATCTCACCTAAAGATAGTTGGTTGTGGAAGAGTCTTGATCTGATTCCCTGATGGATGGGTGAAGGGGATCAATGGGGTTATGCACATCCTTGGTTTAACATGAAACCTTCTTTCTATAAGTAAATTGATTGATGCAGGTGTGTAGGTTGTCTTCTCGAATGGAGGATAAGGGTACTCAGAGAGGTACTCTGTTTCAGCTAGATGCATGCACTACTCAGTTCCATAGTTCTTCTATTTCGAAGAAAAGAGCTTCAGATCCTTCATCCTCACCATTGGAACCAATAGCAAATAAATGTGTTGTTTCAACTTCTGATGGTAGTACTTTCTGGATACCCAAGGGTGCTCATGCTTTGGAAATGAAACTTCCTACTGAGAAGACAATGTTATGGCATAAGAGACTTGGTCACATTGGTGAGAAGGGTCATAGAGCCCTAAAAAATTAAAACCTCGTCGAGAGGTTAAATGATTGTAATCTCTAGTTTGAATTTTGCAAACATTGTGTATATGGAAAGCAAAACTGTGTTCAATTTTACTCTAGTTCTCACAAGTCTTCTGGTGTGTTGGATCTAATTCATTTTGACGGGCTTGGTCCTTTGAATGTTCCTTTGATTTCTAAATCATTATATTTTGTATCATTCATTGATGATTATAATAGGAGGACATGGATTTATTTTCTCAGAAGAAAATCTGAAGTCTTTAGTTGGCTCAAAGAGTTTAAAGCTTTTGTGGAGAATCAGATTGGTAAAAAGATTAAGAGTTTGAGAACTGATAACAGTGGTGAGTTTTTTTCTACAGAGTTCGATAAGTTTTGTAAAGAACATGGGATTGAAAGACATAAGATAACTCTATACACCCTTTAGCAAAATGGAGTTGTAGAGAGAATGAACAAAACGTTGATGGAGAGGGCTAGGAGTATGCTTAGTGGAGCTAGCCTTGAACATAATTTTTGGGCTAAAGTTGTAGCCACTACTTGCCACTTGGTTAACATGTCTCCTACTTCAGTGCGCATTGATAAGACACCCATGGAGGTGTGGTCTGGTAAGAATCTCTCATTGAGACATCTTCATGTTTTTGGTTGTGAGGCATATGAACATGTGCCTAAAGAGAAGAGGTCAAAATTGGAGAACACGACAGTTAAGTGTATCTTCATTGGCTATGGTATCAATGTGAAAGAGTACAAGCTTTGGGATCCTATGGCCAAGAAAGTCTTGTATAGCAGAAGTATTATTTTTAGAGAGGTAACTCCTCCTGTTGTTTTACAACCAGAAGAAAAGGAAAAGAAATAGGATGTGGTTTAGTTTCCTATTACCCTTGAGAAGACTGAACTGAAAGACCCTATTGGACCTGATGATGAGGAGAGCTCTAGTAGCTCTGAAAGTTTAGAAGAAGAAGTAGAACCTCCACCTCAGCTTTTGAGGAGGTCCACACGAATCAGGAAGCAACCTGACAAGTTTTGTTATTCATTGCTTGATTCTAGTTGTGCTTTTGCCTTGATTTCTAACATTGATGAGCCTAGAACTATGAAAGAGGCTATGGGTATGAAAGATGAAGGTTCCTGGAAGGAGGCCATGGAAGAGGAGATGGCTTCTTTAGAAAATAATAAAACTTGGAACTTGGTGCCCTTACCTGAAGGATGGAAACCTGTTGGATGTAAATGAGTGTTCAAAAAGAAATTTGGTGTAGATGGCAGTGTTGAGAAATATAAGGCCAGATTGGTTGCGAAGGGGTATTCTCAGGTGGAGGGAATTGATTATGGTGAGATTTTCTCTCACGTTGCAAAGATGACATCTATTCAGTTCTTGTTATCTCTTGCAGCAGCTTATGACTTAGAAGTGGAACAAATGGATGTGAAGACAAATTTCCTTCATGGTGACTTGCAGGAAGAAATCTATATGTCACAGCCAGAGCACTACGTGGTAAAAGGTAAAGAAAATCTAGTTTGCAAGTTAAAGAAGTCTGTGTATGGTTTGAAATAGTCTCCTAGGATGTGGTACCAAAAGTTTGATGCCTTTGTGTTGAGTATTAGATTTCTAAGATAGAAATCAAATCATTGTGTTTATTTCAAATTTGACAATGATCACATTCTCATTATAGCATTGAATGTTGATGATATGTTACTAATCGAGAATGGTTAAGATTTGATTTCTGATTTGAAATCTCAGTTGTTAGCACAGTTTGAAATGGAAAATTTAGGGGCAGCCACGTATATTCTGGGGATGGAGATCAGAAGAGACAGAGCAAATAGAAAACTTTGGTTAGGCTAGAGTAAGTGTGTTAACACTGTGTTAGAGAGATTCAGTATGGTGGATTGCAGACCGTTGACTATTCCTGTTATGATGGGAAAAAATTTATCTGTTGATGATTGTCCAAAGTTTCCTTCTGATACAGAGGATATGAGCAGAGTACCTTATTCTAGTGCAGTTGGCAGCTTGATGTATTCTATGGTCTATACAAGACCAGACATTGCTCAAGCAGTGGGAGTCCTTAGTCAGTTTATGGCTAATCCTGGATGGGTATATTGGGATGCAGTGAAAAGAGTGTTCAGATATTTGAGGGTTACTTCCGAGTATTCCCTATGTTATCATGGTTATCCTACAGGACCTCAACATTCTATGAGTATTCATGGATTTGTGGATTCTGATTGGGTAGGTGACATTAACAGCATGAGATCCACTAGTGCTTATGTGTTCACTATGTTTGGTGGAGCTATTAGTTGGATGAGTAAGCGACAACCTTGGTTTCTTTATCCATGATAGAAGTAGAGTACATGGAAGCAACTCATCCTTGTAAGGAAGCCATTTGGATTAAGAGGTTGTGTTCATACATTGGTTTTGATGCAGGACATATTACTATCTGTTGTGACAGTCAGAGTGCGATTTGCTTAGCAAAGAATCCTACTTTCCATGCCAGAACAAAGCACATGGATGTTCAGTATCATTTTGTTCGTGATATGGTAGAAGATGAGAAGGTGATATTGTAGAAGGTTGACACTTTGAAGAATGTTACAGATGCATTGATGAAACATGTGGGCACATATAAGTTTAGATGGTGTTTAGAGTCTATGGGCCTCTTGGCCCCTAGCTGTTAAATCTTGTCATTCTATTGGCTCTTGCAAGGTGTTTGACAAGTGGGATAATGTTGGGAATTAAGGTGTCTCAACCTTTACAAATTCCTAGCATATGATATTCATTTATGTATTTATTTATTGGCCTAATTTTGTATTTACTTACACATCTTGTTTTTGTCATTTAGTTTGAGGTGCCATTGTGACATGTCATCCTACTTGTAATATGACTTAGATGGTCAAGTCAACACATGAGGATTTAGGCATCCCATTTAAGGTGGCATTAATATGCCATGTGTCGGTATCTTGTGTTATGACAGATGAGTTATTTTGTATGACGAAATCTATGACATGTAAGAGCCAAGTATAGAGATACCTATGACAAGTGAAGGCAAGTGTCGGAGAGCATCTTTGCATGTGAGGAAGGCATCTTTGAGCATCCAAGTTGGGTTATGACATGTTGTAAGAGGAATATTCTATATTTAGTCTTGTATGACGGATTCTCTTACAACATTAAGTGTTGTTATGTTGGGCAGATTTTATGACAGCTGTAAGATGCGTAAGAGCATCTGTCATAGCCTATTTTTAGCCTGGACTGCTCCATCTTGAGAAGTCAAATTTGCCATGTATGACAAATGTAAGAGAGGTGTATGCATGTTGGACAAGTGTCCTTGGGTGTGTGAAATGGGCCATGTGGATGGACGCCCACCTCTAGAAGCTTCTCATTTATGCCTTGTAACTCTATATAATGAGGTGCTTGGAGTAGTAGTATGCATAGTGTTTGTAGAGGTACTGTTATGCTGCCAAAATTACTCTAGAAATGACATTTGAAGACTCCTAGAAGAATGTGCATTGTAAGTGTATTGTAAACTATTTCAGTTTGATAATACATTGTGTAGGCTTTGGAGTGGGGTTTTTTACCTGAAAAGGTTTTCCTCATGTACATCTTGTGTCACTTGCATTCTATGTGTTGTTTGTTGTTTTAATCTCCATGTTATATGTTAACATAACTGTAATTGTAAGGATCTGAAAATTTGCACTACATTCCCCTCATTAGATTGGTGTTTGGAAGCATTTTCGCATACCTTGCTTCTTTTCATATGTAATCTATTTTTCAGTTATTTTCCTGTTTAGATAGTTATGGACAGTTAAACTATTCTTTTGCCTGTATAAACACATATGTAATTTTTTTAATTTTACATCAATACAATTTATCATTTTGTCCTCCTTTCCAATCTGGGTCTAACAGTGGTATCAGAGTGTGTTGAAAGGTCCTATGGAGGATTGAAGATCAGGTTGCTATTGTAGTGTGAAAAGAGTCCTAAGTGAAGAAAATTAGTGGTGCTGAATTGTTGCTAACATGGTCTATATTCATAATGTTGTTTGAGGTTAAAGAAGGAAATGTCGCTGTTTATATTTTATCGTTATTTCTGAATCTCTACAAGGTCTGCAACAGAAGAAATTGTGAGTAGATGTTGAGGGTACTGCATAGGTTGAAGTCGCTTCGATTCACACCATCTTGCAAGCCGCTCTCAAATACGACGACAATCAAAGATGTTGCATTTGAAAACTATATAAAAGGTACTTTAAATTATTTTATTGTTGCATTCGAAAGGCATAATAGTTTACAAATCTATTGGAAAGTGTTATATTGTTGGTTTGCCATATCATGGATTCTTGATCATTTTCCCAAATGGTCACCTATCAATAGGGCAACTTATTTGGAAAGACTTTGTCTGAGATATGATAGAGAAGGGAGATATCTCAGTTAGCCGACATTGGCATATTTGTGAGCACAATTGACCCTTTAAAGGAGTCTCCTTTAGTCATGGAAAATATTGTTTTGTTAATTCTTTCTGTGGATTATCCAGTGGTATGAATGCACAGTATAACTACCAACTGTGTCTATTATGCACCAAACAATCAAAATATGCCGACATTGTTTGATAATACTGATGACGGTTTAGGACCTGAAGCCTGTGCGGATTGTGTGTGACATCTGGATGATGCTGACCATGCATGGATCAAAGAATTCTTCTATGCAAGACAATATCTATAGACCACATGATGAAATTGTGAGCAGAAACATGAGATGTTTGCAAAGCATTTGTTTAATGCCTATTAGGGCCTCACAATTATCAATGTTGCACCCACCTAGTAAATATTACTTTCTTCGTTATATGTTTAGAATTATGCTTTTGTTTTTTATTACACGAGTAGCAACGTATTTGCAGTCTATAGTTGTGAACGACCTTTCTTCAAAGATTTAGGCAGAATCAAATATTAGTCTCTCCAATTGTCGCACAGATTCATGCTTCCCTGTGGAGCATATGGAATAGGTGTCATATATAAGAGTATAATTGTAGTTATACTATATTTTTTGTGAGATAAGAAGAACTAAGTGTTTGTAAGGATTTGTTTTGAGCATTATTGACTAATTTTGCATCATGGGATCTATTTTATATGAAGATGGCATTTTATCTTTATGGGTTAAGGTTGCAAACTTAGAAGAAGCTACTCAAATATTTGAGTGTTGGAGGCAATTTCAGCCTACCTTTATGTAGTTTTGTGCTCAATATATCTTGCTATGATAAGAAATAGACAGGTTACAAAATCATACACCCAATGCTAAAGTATATAAGAAAGATATAAAGAAGGATGTACCTTCTTCTAGCACTTCAAAACACCAAGCGTGTAAAACAAATATTGTTCGGTCTCCTCTTGTGTCACATAAGCCAAATGTTGTGTCTAATCCTATGATCCAAAAATGCCAACAATCAAAACCCATTGTGAGAGTTTAGGAATGTCAAAAAATTAATAGGGGAAAATGTGGTCTTGGTTATCAAAGTTTTGTTGGGTCTTATGTTCCAAAGCATTCAAAACCCATCAAATTTGTATCTGAAAAGCTTATGAATACATGTCAAGTTGACTCTTCCTCTGCCAGTGTCAAATTGGTTCAACCAAAAATGTGTTTCTATTGTGGTCTTTATGGTGATACACCAGTTTCTTGTTTTGATCTACACCCTTGTACATCATGTGGTCTACATACTCATTCTACCAAACATTGTTATCTACAAAATCCACCTTCAAAGTCTGTGAGGCGTATGCATTTGGGTTGGATGGATCATTCTAAATGGTGATCCAAGATTGATTTGTTAACCAAATCCTATAAGAGAGTTCAGACTATTGTTGATGATGAAAATGTGCCTTTTCATAATGGTGATGATGTTCTCCATCATAACTCTTCTAATGATGATGTGGATCTTATTGAGCCTACATTGACTAGTGTTAATATTGATATTTTTGAGATGCCACTTGGTATATTTGATAAGAAACCAAATGTTGAGAAGATTAAAGAATTGAATGCAACTTATGATGATGTTGGTGAGGACAATGAAGATGACCTTGACTGGTTATAATGTATTCCAATTATTTGAGGCCATGGAGATTAAGATGTTGCCTCTTGTTGATTTGGTATGATATACGCTCTCCACTCTTTCTCTCATCTTCCAAGGGGGGAAACCTGTGTGTAAGCTAGATTCGAGTGGATAATTCAATTCAAATATTGTTCACACCTTGTGATCGATATTATTTTCAATGATAATGGAGTTGCCCCAAATTGATAGTTGGTGACTACTCATATTGGCCACTAAGGTCATTTCAATCAAAATTTAAGATCTGTCAAGGCAACAGGGTCAGTATTCTAGTTTGAACCTTGTCAAGGTAACAATGTTTGTTTAAACAAATTTAAGCCTCATCACAGTAGTGAGCTTTTTTCAAGAAGCTTCAGATTAGCCAGCATATTTTCTCACCAAAGTGCTTGGCCGAGAGAAGTTAGAGAAGTTCAATATACTGTTAGATTAAGAGGGATGTTAACGTGTTAATCCTTAGGGTTATACATTTATATTTTATGTAATCTCTTTTCTAGTTATTTTCTTATTTAGATAGTTATGGACAGTTAAACTATTCTTCTGCCTATATAAACACATATGCAATTTTTCATTTTACATCAATACAATTTTTCATTTTATTCTCCTTTCCAATCTAGGCCTAACAATAGTGGAAATTGACAAAATTACTACTTGTGTAACTGTAATGGAGATAGAAAGCATCGAAATATAGAGCAGGCCACAACTATCAAGATAGTAAAGGGGTGGCATTTTGGGATGATAAAACCTCATTAGCAAAGAAATCAGAAAAATATGAAGAGTGAAGTGAATTATGTTAGGATAGTATGACATTTAATCTCAATTTTAATGTACTAATGTCAGATCTCTAAACATTTTGTAATGAGTATTTGGACATCTATGTAGGTGGTTGAGAGGTATTAATATTTTATTATTTCTCCTTGTAACTTAGACGATGAGTTGTAGTGACATTAATAAGAAAGGCAGAGCATGACAATGATGGTTACAAGTTGACTTAACTTCATTTACACCACTTTCCCATTCCTAGGTGCTAGGATAGAGAGTGGAGGACCTTTGCATGTCGTGTGGGGTCCACAATGTGTAATGGATTGCAAAATGGAGAGATACTTTAAAGGAGATGTGTGCCCACTCTTCACACTAGTCAAATATGTTATTATTGGTTCTGTTGATGGCGCATTAATTAATTTTGTCATGGGGGCATTGGGTTTTTGTCATACCATGGTTTTGGATGGTCTTGGTTTCAAGAGTCCACTTATAGTTTCCTCTCAACTTTTTGTTAGACTTAGGGCACACAACTGAGAGGGGGGGTGAATCAGTTGTGCGAAACTTTCTCAAATTAAACACTTGAATCTTCTTTAGTGATTAGCAAAATATTAATTATGAACCATAATGCATTCAAATCAAAAGCAAAAACATATCAACACATAAGACACCAAGATTTTGACGTGGAAAACCCGGTTAAGGAAAAAACCACGGGGTGATTAACCCAAGAATGTATTCTCTATTAGAAGAATAGAAAAGAACAAATGGCACATGCCAATTAGGGCTCACTGCCTACAAGAGACACACTGTCTACGAAGAAATAAGTATCACCTTTATGAACTAGAAAACAGCATCTTCACCATGCTTGAATCAGTTCCATTAAAGCCCAAAAACTTCTGCTTTGCCTTTCGCACTTCTCCTCGCTACCACACACTCATCACCACAAGACACACTTCAAAATGAATTCACAATCCCTTATTTATACAAGGCATCGACTTAGGAACAATCATCTAAGTCGGCAAACACCTACAAGAACATCCGCAAGACATGTAATACATCCGGTCGGTCAGTCTCAAGAAGAACACCAATATCCGTGATTATTCTTCAAATGTAAACTCTAACTTCAATGCGGACCACTAACATGAACTGGACATGATCCAACAATCATCATAACCTTCCCTGAATCACCAAGAACATCCGCACTTCATCATCCTACTAGAATTCTTCTCTCCTTCATCCGGAGCTTCAAGAACACAGTCTGTCATCACTGTCACAAATGAATAGGCTCTTCCGGACCTTCAAACCACGAACCAATCTATTTGATACTTCACAAGGATGTCCTCAACACTCCCTCAGATCCGCAGAACGGGATAATGCATTACCAGACCTCACCGGACCTATCTGTGTCACTCTGTCACCTCTGGACACCTGTCGGAGCCGGTTCTACTTGAACGACCATAACTTCTTCAGATCTTCATGTGGACCTCTAAAAACTTGACTGGAGCATCTCAAGACTTATATCTATAAACCCTTTAAACCGCATCCTCTGATCCTCAACCTATCTTGGACTTTTACCTTGTTGTCATCACTGTTCTTCACTATTCCTGATTGAGACTAATTTTCTTAATATCCTCAGCACACAACTCATCCAATCCTTCTTATTAATGCAACATGAGTATGTTGACATCAATGACAACACCGGTTAAACCCATACTTGCAACTCTTTTCTCTATAGATTATATATGCATTGGATGGAGGTATTATTATTTTTTTATAGGTATACAATAGTGATTTTTTTAGTGGCTAATATTCACCAATTGTTTAATAGTTGAAATTGGAGATTCAAAAATAGGCTAATAGTACAAGCTGTAAGGTAACCTGAATCGCCACATTTTTACCAAATTTTATTTTAGTCCTAGTTAAATCACCAGAATATTTATTTTATTAAAATTTTAAACTAAAAAATTTGCCACAATATTCGTTAGTTAATTAGATCAGATTCTCCTAAATTTTATAAGTTTTAGTATAAAATGAAATTAATTCGCCAATAATATTATATAATTATTGGTTGTTTTAGGGCCATATCACCAATTTTTAATCACCATCATTGATTTTATTTATAATCTAACAACTGTGGTTGTATTCCATGGGTTAAAATGTACCCATGGAGCTCCAATGCCCATCGAGTTCAAAATTTTATTTGGGCCATTGATCTCAATTTATAATCTAACGGCTAGGGTTAAATTCCATGGGCCAAAATGTACCCATGGAGATCCAATGCCTATGGGGCCCAAAATTGCATTTGGGTCATTGATCTCCATTAAGATCAACTTCCCAAATGCAATTTCGGGCCCCATGGGCATTGGAGCTCTGCGAGTACATTTTGGTCCGTAGAATAGAACCCAAACCATTAGATTATAAATAAAATCAATGTTGGTGAAAAATAATTTAGGGCCAATTTAAAATATTCAATGTTTGATTTAAAATATTAAGGAATTAAGGAATTATAGACACGAGCACTACACCTTAAACTAGTCAATCACTGTCACCTTCAAGCCTTTACTTTTCCATAGGAATTTAATTTGTTTTTTAGGAAGGATTCACCATGGTAATTAATGCATTTTCCTATTTTTGTCAAGATTCACCAGGATTTTCTACAAATTTCTAGTGATTTAAAAATTTGCCAATAAAATTAAATGTTTTATTCAAAAAAAGGAAAGATTCGCCAATAGAAATTAATATTTTTTTCCAAAAAAATAGAAGATTCGCTAGGATTTTATATATTTTTTCAAGAGGGATTTCTTAAAGTTATCACTAGACTACACATGTGCTACCAAAATATTGTCAAATTAAGGAGAATGTTATTTTGATGTAATACATTGTTTGGATTAATACATTACTAGTTTTCTTTGGTGGTGGAGTTTTTACCCGAAGGGTTTCTCCACGTACATCAGGTGTCATGTTTGAATCTTATGGTTTGTTGATTTAAACTTCCACATAGCTAATTTATGGTTAATCAAATGATGGTATAATTAGAATTTGAAATTTGCATACTTAGTTAACAAGCTTTCATTTGTAGTAGTTTAACCCAGGTTTTACAATATTTGGTTCTATTGAGAAGGGGACACCTTTCTTGAAGTGTTGTGGGTATTTTGGCTCTAGTGGGAGCTTTTAACTTGAGTGGTTTTTTAGATTTGTAAGTGATTGAAACTATGACTTTTACCTCTCATTTAGAGATTGACAAGTTCAATGGCACTAAATACAAGTTGTGGAAGCTAAAGATGGAGGATCTCTTAGAAGAGAGGGATCAGTGGTTCAAGTTGTAGCGAAGGAAGGAAAAGCTAAAGGAATGTCTAATGAAGATTGAAAAAGGTTGGACAAGAAGGCGCAAGGAACCATTCAGTTTTGTCTTGTAGATTCCATCCTCTTGAATGTCTTAGAGGATACCATCGCATTTGCATTGTTGAAGAGGATATGTTACCAAACTAAAAGTCTAACAAATAAACTATATCTCAAGAAATGTTTATATTATTTAAAAATTAAGGACTTGGTGATTTTGTTGTAAAACATTTAAATGCCTTTAACTTGATCTTGAGTCACCTAGCTTCAGTAGATGTTAATCTTGATGAAGAAGATAAATATATCTTGTTGATTTGTTCATTGTATGAATCTTGGAAGAATTTAGTTGTTTCTATTAGTGGTAGTGTTGTAGAGCTAAAGATGGATTACATTATTGCTACCTTTTTTTTACAATAAATGAGGAGAAAATCCATGGATGAGGACCCGGAGGATGCCTTACATGTTCAGAGAAGGCCCAAGGATAAAAGTGGGTCAAAAGGAGATTGAAAGAAATTGAAAGATAGGTCTAAGTCAAAAGAACAGTCCAAAACCCCTGGCAAGAGCAACATGTTGAAATTATGGAAAGAGAGGACATGTGAAGAAGTAATACAAAAACAAAAACAAATCTTATGATGATTCCTCCATAGAGAAATATTTTAATGATGATGATATTAATGCATTGTCTATTTTTACTAGCAATATTAGGGATGATGTTTGGTTCATTGGTTTAGGTTCCTTCTACCATATGACTCTCCACAAGGAGTGGTTCTTGTCATACATAGCTTATGATTAAGATATTTTTTCCTTGATGAGAACATTACACTTTATATTGTTGGTAAGGGAAAGGTATAGTTGTGTTTCAGTAATGGTAGGGTGAAAAATCTCAATAATATTTTGCACATTCTGGGACTTGTGAGAAACTTACTTTTTGTATCCAAGTTGAATGATTAAGAAGTTCATGTGACATTTGATAAGTTTGGTTGCAAGTTGGCAAGAGGAAATCTTGTGGTAGCTAGAGGCTCATGATGTGGGACTTTTCTTAGGCTTAATGTCTCCACATTTTGTAACTCTACCAATGTAATTGACAAATATGAAAATGCATGTATTGTGGTACCGACATTTGGGCCACATTGGTGAAAAGGCTTTGGACCCTTATTAATAAAAAGATGGTTGACAATTTTATGTTTACTTTGATGAGTATTTTGATTTGTGTGAATATTATATGTTTGAAAAACAAAATAGAGCATATTTTCCTTTTAGAAGTTACAAAGCTAAGAGATTATTAGAAATAATTCATCCATATGTGTTTGATCCAATGGATGTGGGTTCTATGGGTAAATCTTAGTGTTATGCCACTTTTATTGATGATTGTTCTAGATACATGAGTTTGTTTTTATTTTAAATATGAAGTTTTCTCCAAGTTTAAATAATTTAAGGCACTTGTATAGAAGTAGTTAGATAAGAAAATAAAGGTATTGAGATTTGACAATTTAGTGGTGAATATTATTCTAGAGAATTTGATTATTTGTGTAAATACATAGGTATCATTTAGCAAAAGACTACTCCTTACACACCTCAATAGAATGAGGTTGTAGAGAGAATGAACCAAACCTTAATGGAAAGAGCTAAAAGTATGTTAAGTGGTACATAGTTAGATCGATACATTTTTGGACAAAGGTTGTGAGTATTGCTTGCTACTTGGTTAATCAATCTCCTTGTTCAAATATTGTATATAAGACATCTTATAAAGTGTGGACAGGTAAGAACATTCTATTTCACATTTAAGAGTATTTTGTTGTGAGACTTTCATTCACGTTCCAAAAGAAAAGTGATCTAAACTAGATCCAAAAACATAAAAATACATTTTTGTTGGTTACAGTGAGAATGTAAAAGGTTATAAGCATTGGAATCTACTAACCCAAAAACTAATTTATTCTAGAGATGTGATTTTCAAGGAGTTTAAAGTATTTTCAATTCCTTAACAACCAAAGGAAAAAGAAGGCAATACATTTTAATACTAAGATTGAGAAACAAGAAGATGCACATGTTGAAGACCATAATGATGGAGAGGAAGAAGATGATTCATATGAGAGTTCTGAGTAGGATGAGCATGTATAAGAACATGAAGAATCCCTTATTCCACCCTTGAGACAATCCATGAGACAACAAAACCTAAAATTTATGGGTACAACCTACCAAATTTTTGTTGTGTATTTTCTTTGTTATGTACTGATGATGAGTCAAGATCTTTAAGGGGGGCTCTCTCTTTAGAGGATAGTGAGTCTTGGATGTATGCCATATAGGAGGAGATAATGGCCTTAGATAGATGTGACACCTAAAATCTTGTAAGTTTGTTTGAGGGAAGAAAGTCTATTGGTTGCAAATGGGTGTGCAAAAATAAAATTGAAGTAAATAGTTGGTTAGAGAGGTACAAGGCCAGACTAGTGGCCATGGGTACTCCCAAAGAGAGGGAGTCAATTTTGGTGAATTTTTCTCTTGTTGCTAATTATCTTCCATTATATTTCTATTATCTATTACTACAACTTGTGATTTTGAGATTGAAAAAAATGATGCTAAAACTACTTTCTTGTACATGGGGATCTTAAAGAAGAGATTTATATGCGGCAGCCAAATGGGTTTGTGGGCTAAAACAGTTATTGTATGGTTTGAACCAATTGCCTCAAATTTGGTATTAAAATTTTGATGCATTTGCTTTGAATTTGAGTTTTGTTAGAAGCGAAGAGGATCACCATGTTTATATTAAATGTATCAATCATATTCTAATTATTGTCTTATATATGGATGATGCATTTGTTGCTAACAACAAAATAATGATTAGGGAGTTTAACAATTAGCTTTCTAGTGCATTTGACATGAAGTATCTAGGGGCAAAAAATTCATGTTGAGAGTAGAAATTAGTAAGGACTAAGTTCACATAAATTTTTAGCTTAGTCAAAGTAAGTATGTTGACACTATTTGTTGCAATTTACTGTGCGCGATTACAAACCAATGAGTATTCCTTTACCTATAGGCACTAATATTTCATTGGACATGTGTTCTAAGTCAAATGATGATGTAGAGGATATGTATAATGCTTCTTATGCTAGTGTTGTTGGTAGCTTGATGTATGCAATAGTCTGTACTAGATTAGATATTGCCCAAGCAATGAGAGTACTTAACATGTGTATGTTTAACATTAGTAGAGAGCATTAGACTCATGTTAATATGGTATTTAAATATTTATGAGAGACTTCTAATCATTAATTATGTTATCATGGTTTTAACAATATGAGCAAGTTATTGGACATATATAGGACTTTGTTGATGCAAATTGGGTTGGTGACTTGGATAGTTAGAGGTTCAATAGTGACTGTGTTTTCTCTATTTATGGTTCAATTAGTTGGATGAGTAAGAGACATATCATGATTTCTTTATATACTATTGAAGTAGATTATATGGATGCTACATAGAACTATAAAGAGGCAATGTGGTTATAGAGATTATGTTTAGGAGTTGGTTTTGATTGTGGGTGGTTTAGATCAAATATGACAATTAAAGTGCTATCTATTTGTCTAGGAATCACATGTACTATGCTCATACATATTATCACCTATGCAAAACACTCCTATATTCTTTTCAAAATTGAGGACCCTTTTTTCATTGTTTTCAATTTTTCATTCATCCTTGGTTTATAATTTTTAATCATTATATCATAGCTTGTATAAACGTGTAGAGGTGGGTGAAAATAGATAAAAGAAAAGGGAGTCTTTTTTAGTTTTGGAATCCTTTGTCTTTCTTGAACATTTTAAATTTGGTGTGTTTTCCTTTGTTTATAAATTGCAAACCAAGCCTGAAGCCTAGTTTGCAACCCCACCCTCTGTGTAGTCTTTTTCATGCACTTTCCTTTAAACTCGGATGCTTCATCTTCTCACCCTTTTAGCTCCATTTTGATGATTCACCTATTGTTCTAGGCCGTGCTTGATTGATTTTTAGCGTTTCAATTTCTCTCTTCTTGCACGACCTCGATTGATTAATCTAGGTTAGCACTTTCATGGATTTTTTATAGTTTGGCTTTCTTTTCTCCTATTTGGTAGGGTTTTTTGCAAAGTCTAGAAATGAAAAGTACAAGGTGTTTTTCGTAACTTTGTATGCAAAATGTGATGTTGGCTTTGATTGGATCTCCCTATGTTAGTGTACATTTCATTTTTGGATCTAGTCCTTCATATTCTAGACTTTTATTGTTGAACTTTGTGATTCAATGTGCCATTCGTCCAAACCCCTATTTGCATTTGGAAACCCAAAGTTTTTGTAATTTGCAAGTTTGTTGCAAACTACAAGATGGATCATTTAAAGTCCAGTGTGCAATTTGAAAACTCAAAAGTTTGTGCAATTTGCAAGTTTGTTGTAAACTGCAAGCTGAATCCAAAGTCTAGTGTAAAGTTTTTGTAGTTTGCAAGTTTGTTGGAGATTGCAAGATGGATCTGAAGTCCAGTGTGTAGTTCAAAAACCCAAAAGTTTTTTCAATTTGTAAGTTTTTTGCAAATTATAAGATGGATTCAAAGTTTGACTTGTAGTTTAGAAACCCAAAAGTTTTTTGCAATTTGCAAGTTTGTTGCAAACTACAAGCTAGATTTGAAGTTTGTGTGTAGTTCAAAAATCACATTTACTTTGCATTTTATAATTATAGTGTTATGTCAGAAAATGTCCCCTTGGGGGATTTTCCCTCTGAAGGTTTAGCTCTCAAGTCCTTAGAATGTATTTTAGTCATCTTGCATGTTAATGGTGACTCCCGATGAGAAAACCCTGAAGTTTCATGGCAAATGGGACTTAGGGGATGTACTTAACATGATTCATGCCTGAAATAAGGGGGAGGACTTGGGCGCCCACGCCCTAGTCCTGCCCTATTTTAGGTTAGGAGCTATTTTTGGGTGTTAGATTTATGACCGTTATTAGGTCCTATGCTAACATCCTAAGTTTGAATTATGATATTCTTAGTGGGAACGTTTGTAGTTGTATATATAAGCATGATTAGTGATTCATTTGTAAACTAGATGGAAATTTTGATCTATGAGCTTATGTTAAAGTGATTCAAGGCATTCATTGTGTGATAGAGTAGTACTTTGTTGTTATTGTGTTTATATTTGTAGATTTGGCATCCATCTCCTCATGGCATGAAGAGCTTATTTCTTCCATGAGATCTACACTACAAGGTGGTATCAATTGAGTTTTCTATCATTTATCATTTGGATTTTGCCTCTATCCCGCAGGGATACACACTCTTTATCTGACAATGGTGTTCAGAAGACTTGAATGTCTCTCCAGGGCTTGACTAAGGCAAGTCTCTAAACACAACAACCCCTAACCCAATTTTCTATGATTGCAGGTTACAGGTTGCAGAAGTGAAAGAAGTGGAGTTGTAGGAGAGCAGTGCAGACTGTCAGAATTACATATCTAAGAAGAAAACAAGGACCTAGACTCGAGCGCCTACTCATTAGTCCTCCAGATCTCTCAACTGTGAAGTCTCTGGAACAACAGAACTGTGTTGCAGATAACATTCTCAGATCCTGACAAAAACTGAGGCACTGGACTAGGGCATCCGCTCATTAGTCCCTGACTTTTTCCACACACCGAACTTGAAAATTTGGTATGTATTTGATTATCATTTGATATCTCTATGTGTGATCATTTTCTGTAATTTGTTCATTTATTTATGATTTCACGAAATTAGGGTTTTGAGCATAATTGGGCTTAATTGAACAACAAAATCACACAATTCCAATCTTCCCATATGTTCTAAGTGATAGGAGATTTGTAGTAGAGTTCTCTACTCAGTTGAATGTCCTTGAATGTTTAGTGGTGAAAGGAGGATCAATACAAACCCTTAAAAACATCATTTGGACATCTTTTTTCCCTTTTTTCATATTAAACATTTTGGTGGACCCATGTTTTTGGACTTTTTTGCACCTTGATGATTTTTGTACTTCATATTTACATTCATTTCATTATTCATCTTATTGCATTCGAAAAATTACAAAAAAAAATGAAAAAATTGGCATTTTTAGCTTGCATTTTCAAATAATTTGAATTAGTTGGCATTTAATTTCAATCAATTTATTTCATTATCATCAGATCTGATTTAAAATACAGAAAATTTTCATTCATCATTCATTTACATTGCATTTTCATGCTTAAATTGATAAAAAAATGCTTGAAATTGTGCATTTTTCCATATAACCTAGTTTTGCATTAGCTAGGGTTTGTAGTCAAAATCTTGCTTCATATTTTACTACCCTTTCAAGACACTCATTAGGACTGATTTATAATTGTAGTGTTTCATCATAATGCCCTTCTTGCAAAATTTCATGTCTAGGGTTTGAAAACCTTGCATTTTCACTAGATTTGGCCTTATTGTCTCTCTAGAATTGCATCATAGGCATGTTGTGAAGGATTTTTCTGAACTAATTGGATTTTATCAGGGTTATTATCTTCTACCCCTCCTAAAATTATTTACAACACCATTTCTATTGGTCCTTTGTATTTAAAATTTGCGAAAAATTACTTATTTTGGTTATATTTTCACTAGGGTTTGACTTAGATTGGCACTATAAGCATGTTGTGAAATTTTTTATGGAATTAGGTGACTGATATTACTATTATTATCTTCTTCCCCTCCTAAAATTATTTACAACTCCATTTTTATTTGGTCTTTGCATTGAAAATTTATGAAAAATTACATATTTTAGCGTATTTTCACTAGATTTTGACTTGTCATCACTCTAGATTTGCATCAAAGGTGTGTTGTGAAGGATTTTATTGCTTTATTGGACTGATATTGGACATATTACTTACTTAAATTCATCAACTTTCCTCACAACACCCCTTATTTTACTCATTTACATTGAAATTGGTGAAAAGTTGCATATTTTAACACATTTTGACTTATCACCTCCTTAAATTTGCATCACAAGCATGTTGTGAAAGACATTTCTGCATCATTAGAATGTTATTAGGCATATTATTTTCTCTCCCTCTTGAAATTTTTCACAACATCTCTTCCCTTAGTTATTTACATTGGAAAAAGTCAAAAAATCAAGCATTTTAGGTCATAAACAAGCATAAATTGGTGTTGTTTCATTAAATAAATCTTAGATATCTTTCATTTCAGATATTGCACTCATTTTCAAGCCTAAATTCATTGGTAATCTCAAAATTTTGCTTCATTTCATAGTGTTTTTGTGAAAATTGACACATTTGTTAAAACACACATTGTGTATTTCAACACTAGGTGTTTATACGCTTTGTTCATATCTCTTAATTGATTGTGAAATTTGTGAGTTTTACTATTTAAAGACTTGATTTCCTCAATCTTGTCATCATGGATACTTCTTGTTATTCATCTTTGGAAGCATTGTTTGCATACATCATAGACATTGATCATTTCTCTAAATTTACTCATGAATATCCTCAAGTCTTGGAATAAATAGCATACATACATGATGTTGATCTCCTTATGCACTCCACATATGAAATCCTTTGTTATATTCTGATTTTGATAGCTTCACAAATCTCATGGGAATATACCCTTCGATATTAGATGATCTCACCAAATTTATAGCCAAAAATACATTTAGTAGTGATGACTTCAATATGTTAGATGAAACCTTAGATGACTTTCTCTCTATTGAACATTCCACTATGCCTCCTACATGTGATGATAACTTAGGTTTACCTTATGATCCCTCTCCCAAGGTTGTTCCTCCTTATGTGGATACTTTGATGCAAGAGGATGATTTCATTGACACATCTCTTAACATTATACCACCATCTCTTCATTCCAATGCTCTCTCTGGCCAAGAAGAAGCATTAATGAATGAAGATCTCCCACCACCTCTTTATTACAATGTTCTCTGGCCAAGATGATACATTGGTGAATAAAGAATCCTCTCCAACCAAGAATATTCCATGTGTAGACAATGATCTTTCAACTAACAACAATAAAAACTCTCTCCCTATCATCGTGCATGAAACCTCTATGGATCATACTAACAATCTTCCTCCTTTAGTTGAATATTTGAGTACTTTGAACATCACTAAGGAAGGAAAGACCCTTGATCCCCTTCCTTTGGTTGAATGTTTAGGTCCCTTAGGTATCACTAAGGATGTGAAAAACTTGATTGCATATTCTTTGAACACTACTAGAGATACAATCACCAACAATTATCCTCACAACACATTACCTTCCCTTCATTCTTATGCTCTCTCTTCAAAAGATGCAACACTAGTGGATAAGGAAAGGTCTCTCACATTAAATCTCTTACGGATGAATGTCAAGATCACTCAAAACAAATCACATCTTCCACCTCCTAAGAGGATAGTGAATAAATGTATTTCTCCCTCCCTAAGCCACACTCGTTGTAGCACCTATTATAGTTGCTCTCAAGGGTGGCCTCCTCCTAGATATATATGTTGTTAACATTGTGTTATATTAGGTAAGTATTTCTAACCCTAGTGGTCACCTATGCGGTAGCATAATTGGCTCATGTATGTGACCTCCCCTCCATGTTTTGCTTCTCCCGTGATGTGTTATGTGTTGTTTAGGCCTCCTGGGATGATCCTTGATTCTCTTGTAAGGTCAAGGATACTGGGAGACTACCTCTGTTGTGACCTTCTTCTATTTGTATCATCATTCTTCTATATTGCTTCTCCTCTATTTTCATTGTTATGTGTTGTGTCTTAAGGACATAGCATTGCGGTTGGTGACTTGGGGGCACCCTCCTACATGATTGTCCCTAAGGCACTTGTTTCTCCTCTCTCGATTTATTGTTTACCTTCCTCTAGTGCTTCTACCTAGCGGGCGGATGACGAAAAACATATTATACTGATACGGACCTAGTGTCCCTTCAGCGAGAAATCAAAAAATGG
Organism: Cunninghamia lanceolata; assembly: GCA_027924645.1. NCBI lineage: Eukaryota > Viridiplantae > Streptophyta > Pinopsida > Cupressales > Cupressaceae > Cunninghamia > Cunninghamia lanceolata. Next base: position 6,535,650 of record BSBN01000677.1, on the reverse strand, counting down.
ACCAAGTCCATACATGACGATGGGGTTGATATATATTATATGATGCTTGGCTAGTAGAATCACTCTGTGTGATCTTGATGTTGTCTTATCGCACTTACAAAGCCATAACAATAGTGTTGCTCCATGTACTTTATTTATCTTTGAATCTCGCCTTGGTTACACTCAATTTTGAGATTTCTACAATATAGCCCCACGGTTATACTTGGTCTCCAAATCCGTGGTATAACCTCAGCTCTTTGTGTGAATGATTATATGCATTGTTTTTTATCATGATTATATGGATGCTAACACCTTTTCTTGCAAGAAATTGTGTGTTTACTGTGCTTGTCGACCGTACTTTAATGCATGTATTGGCCTTGCGTTTATACATACATTAAAGTGGGGGATAAATGTTATGTCAAAAAAATGTCCCCTTGGGGGCTTTTCCCTCATAAGGTTTAGCTCCCGAGTCCTTTAGAATGCATTTTAGTCATCTTGTATGTTAATGGTGACTCCCAATGAGAAAACCCTGAAGTTTCATGGCAAATGGGACTTAGGGGATGTACTTAACATGATTCTTGCCTGAAATAGGGGGGGAGGACTTGGGCTCCCGTGCCCTAGTCTTGCCCTATTTTAGGTCAGGACCATTTTTAGGTGTCAGGTTTATGACCATTATTAGGTCCTATGCCGACATCCTAAGTTTGAATTACGAAATTCTTAGCGGGAATGTTTGTAGTTGCATATATAAGCATGATTAATGATTCATTTGTAAACTAGATGGAAACTCAATGGTAATTTTGATCTATGAGCTTATGTTAAAGTGATTCAAGGCATTCATTGTGTGGTAGAGTAGTACTTTGTTGTTATTGTGTTTGTATTTGCAGATTTGGCATCCATCTCCTCATGGCATGAAGAACTTATTTCTTCCATGAGATCTACACTACAGGGTGATATCAATTGTGTTTTCTATCATTTATCATTTGGATTTTGCCTCTATCCCACAGGGATACGCACTCTTTATCTGACAATGGTGTTCGGAAGACTTGAATGTCTCTCTAGGGCTTGATTGAGGCAAGCCTCTAAACACCACAACCCCAACCCACTTTTCTATGATTGCAGGTTATAGGTTGCGGAAGCGAAAGAAGTGGAGTTGTAGGAGAGGAGTGCAGACTGTTGGAATTGCAGATCTAAGAAGAAAATAGGGACCTGGACTCAGGTGCCCGCTCATTAGTCCTTTGGATCCCGCAACTGTGAAGTCTCCGGAACAACAGAACTGTGTTGTAGATAACATTCCCAAATCCCGACAAAAATTGAGGCACTAGACTAGGGCGTCCGCTCATTAGTCCCTGACTTTTTCCACACACCAAAATTCAAAATCTAGTATGTATTTGATTGTCATTTGATATCTCTGTGTGCGATCATTTTCCATAATTTGTTTGTTTATTTACAATTTCATGAAATTAGGGTTTTGAGAATAATTGGGCTTAATTGAACAACAAAATCACACTATTCTAATCTTCCCCTATGTTCCAAGTGACAGAAGATCTATAGTAGAGTTCTCTACTCGGTTGAATATCCTTGAATGTTTAGTGGTGAAAGGAGGATCGATACAAACCCTAAAAAACATCATTTGGACATTTCTCCCTTTTTTTCACATTAAACATATAGTATTATTGCAAACTATAAACAGAGTCCAAATTTTGGTTTGCAAGTTGAAAAATAGACTTGAACTCCAGTTTATAATTTGTAGTTATTTTGTAAACTCTAAAACTCTCTCAAATGGCCATAAAAACTCAAAATTTGATGGGAAAAGTAATTTTGAACATTTTTTTTTATCATGATAACCTATTGAATAGGTGCAACTAAAGATGAAAATAATAATTATTTTATTAATTGCATCTTGCTAATATTGTTCCATCTACGAGTACTAAGACATGTCTAGTCTTAGCAAGGATTTACACCTAGGGAATGGCTTCACCGACAAGGATGAAATATGAGTACAAATGTGTTGTACCACCCTCTAAATTGATGTTTGAACTTTATAATATCATTGATACAGATTTTGGGCATGTGGGTTTAAAAGAGTTTCATAAAAGAATATTAGAAACCAAAAAGATGAAGATGTAGCAAAACATCAAGCTAAGAAGTCTTGCGGAAGCAACATTTTTCTAGTATTTGTTCAATCAGTAGATCTTGTGATGACATGCGATTCTAGAACAAGAAGGATAGGGTGGTCAAAACCATTGATGGGAAGATAATCATGCAAATTCAACCTCCCTATATTGAAGAGATGTTGAATTTTCCACAGAGGGATGCCTTTGTAAAAATGGCCATGAAATCATGCAAAGAGTATTTTGAGGTTCATGCTGATCAGTGTACTAACATTATAAACAATAATTGGTTGGACAAGCTAAGAGAAACAATAGCTAGATTACCTAAGAAGTTATTTCAAAGTGAGTTCAAGGAATAAATCAATGATATTGCAAAAGAATTTCATCCATGGATATTTCAATGTATTGCTAAAGTCATTTTCGGGAAAGAATTTGTTGATTCTAAGCTACCCTCATCAATGATAGTCTCCATAAGGAATTGTGTAAAGTTATTGAATCAAAACAATTTATATGACTTCATACTTGGTATATGCTTTAGAAAGAAGATAACAATTTGTTGGATTGGAGCAAGTAGGTGTCATGTGTTCAGAGTAGTAGTTGGTGTACCGGTATTATCCCTAATTGGAAATGAAGTAAAGTAACAAGAATTTCAGAAGTGTTAATTATGCTTTCATATTTAATATCACTAGGATGCTTGAGAATGATAAGGCTAAGACAATGTCTCCTGAGGCCATAGGGCAAATCTAGAGGTGGGGCAACTGGTATTACCAGTTTGCTACTTTCACTTACATCAGGATTGTAGGATATAATTTAGGGGCACCATTGAAACACCTAGCTTATGTTAGTGATAAATTAGCCTTGTTGGAGATTTGTATACAAGGTGTTGAGGTTCATAAGTTATGTGCAGAGAAAAAGGTGAAAGGATTGCCTTTCCCTTTATCCATTGGGAGACACTCTTGTCTGACAAGCCAAGCAACCAAAAATGTGGAATTTGAATTAGTTTTCTTAGCACTAAGGATATATGAAGCAAGATGCTCATTCAACCCTAGGCAATGTATCGACGGGTTGAAGTCTACCATCCTACACAAGCCTCATTTGGAAGACTACTAGGATAACTATGTTGATGATAATAGAGGTTCGTAAGAGACTATATTCTCGCACATGATTGGACTACAAATGAGGATGTACCATATTGCTCATGGTCCCTAAGAATTATATGATAATGGTGAAACATTAGACCCCTCATATGAAGCTAACAAGATTTTTGATCAACCTTTGCCTATTTGAGACTGGACTTCAAGCAAATTAAAAAATTTGTAAGCCAAAAATTATATGGTCATCAAAAGAAGTAAGAAGTGACTTAAAGAAGCACTGAAGAATTATTACGAAAAAGACCACTCTTCAAAAGTTGTAATAGTAGTAGAAGAAGAGGAGGAAGAGGAGGAAGGAATGAGGCTAGTAAGAAAGAAGTCTCCTGAGGTGAATTTTGTGTTTAGGAATGACCCAATAAAGGAAAGGGTTGACTCAGGATATGGATGTTTCTCCCATTCAAAATAATCCCTTTGAAGTTTCTTCCCATGTTACTCATGTAGAGTAGACTCGGATGAATGAGCCTATACTTTTCTCTTCTAAAGAAATTTTTAGATCACCATCCCAATCCCCTACTACCTCCCCTCTTATCACTTAGCATCCAAATCCTTCTTTTTCTATCATTCCAATTTTTTTTTTGAGAAAAATCCTACCCAATCTCTAGAGAATATACCTTATGTATCTCATGATAAAGCTCCATCTCCTCCCTCCAAACTCCTATCCTTCCTCCTTTTCCTAGTTTTCCTTGTGACCAAAGCACACCACAACAACATCAAGATGATATTCAGTAGGAAGAATCAAGGACTACAGATACTCCTAAGTTAATTGATCAAATAATTCAAAAGGGAAAGAAAGTTACTAAGCTAGCATGAATGATCTTAATTAACTGCCTTGTTCCCAAAGCTAGTTCTTCCAAAGAAAGCTAGAGTAAGATCGTCAATTATAATTGACAGTCATGGGAATACACTAGCCAAAATTATAACACCACCCTTAGATAGTCCTAAAGCAAATATGCAGCCTTTAGATTATATAGTTACCACAATTGCTTTAGGAAAGCTATCAAGGGAGGAAGGAAAACAAATTGCTAGGTCATCAATGGATTGGCTCATACAAAAGATGGATAAAGATAAGGCTACAAAGGAAGAACTAAAGGATAAATTTTCTCAGCTTACATCATACATTGAATATTTGGTTGGTCATATAAGTTCATCTTGTGCGTACACAGTTCATCATCATGTTTTAAGCACCGAGAAAGAAATACCAACTGTAGGTGAATTGTGAAATATAATGTGGGTCATCCATGCTTGCAACATAGAATTGGTAACTCTAGGACATAGGATAATGTAAGACATTTTTGACATTGCTATGACATTATCAAAAGAATTGGAAGCTATCGAGACCTTGATGATAGGGGTAAAAAGAGAATTAGAGACTATTAGATTTTTCCCCAAATAGTTAAGATGGTAGAAATAGATTTCAAATATTTGGTGGATGAGGGAATTTTGAGTGATCAAGATCCAAATGTGCATTAGAAATGGAGGTTGACTTATAAGTTTTAGATGAAGATCTTGAATAGATGTCAAAATAAGTACCAAAAGGCATAGGCTATGGTTTAAGGTGTGTTTGATACCATAAAAGATTTTGTGGAAAAGTTGGGATGTACTTTCTTTGACAAGGAGCAAAATGTTCAATCTTTAAAAATTTTGAAAGATCAATTTCAAGAGATAGTGAAAAAGGAATCTCCCAAGGATTCTAATGCAGGAGCATCACCTGAATGTTGTTCTTGAAGGTCCAAGAGACCTAGTTGATGTTTTAAAGACTATTTTGTTCTGTGAGTCCTAGTTGTATATCAAGAAAAGATCAAAAAATGGTCTTATAAAACCATATATATAATCTTTTGTAATGTTTTCTAGCCTAGGTGTGGTATAGGGTTAAAAGTTGCACAAAAGACATAAATGTCAAGTTTAATGACATGGACATTAGTGCTATTGATGGAAAAAGACATATGCTCGAGTGTAACTACTTTTGGGGAGTTCTTTGATGTGGAATGAATGATAATATACACTCCAAGAAGTGGAGGACCAAGATTTTCATGATAAACCCTATTTTTTTGACAAATTTGTGACAGTTTTCCTGAAAAAACAACAAAGAATAGATTGGTACGAACTTATACAGTCAATTTATAGGTTTGTGTTTGTGTGGGATGATAATGGCACATCTTAAGGTTTAAATGCTATTTGTTTGAGGTGATTTCATTGAGTTTTTCTCAAGTTATGATCAGAATAGTGCTCGTTGCTCTATTCATAAACTATGGTTTTCAGCAATAGAAAACAATTCATATCTTTTTTTTGGTACGGTGAAAAATCATGAAATTTTGTGAGAACCTCTATTAGGGTCTTGGTTAAGTGCTCACCAATTTTGGGCTTCATATCTATTGGTTTGCATGAGTTATTTAGAACTGTTTGTTGGAAATCCCTGCCAAAAAAGTTGTCATAACCCTAGAACAGTTAGAGTTTGTTGAAAATTTGAATTTCTTGAGTTTGTCAAACAAGGTGAAGGTTTGTGGAGGTTCTATAAGGCATGTTAAAGGTGTTCAAGCCATCAAAGGCATCAAAAGTAAGTTTTTCTATGTCAAGAGGCCAGGTTTGCCAAGGAAATACACGTTTAAAGCCTAGGAATGAAAGGCTTATAGGTCAGATTATAGGGACTAGTTGAAACCTTACTAAAAGTGAATCTTTTATAGATTTTAATGACTGCTACCCTTTAAGTCATCAAGAATGAGTTTTGTCATGACAAGTATCAATTTGGGTCTAAATTGAGGGTTTAAGGGCTAGTAGAACAGGGTATCACCTAACTTCCATAGAAGGGTCAGTCAAACTTTTGGAAAGTTGTTTAAGTTTCTTCTCTATATCATTTTTGGTATTAGAGCCCAGAAATATCTAGTAGTGAAAGTTGTCCGAGTTGACAAGATTTTGTATGAGGTTTTGTGTGAAGGTATTGGGGTACCAAAAGACTAGGCTAGAGGAAAAGAAAGAAGCCTAAGGTGAGGTATCATGAAGACAAGAAGATGCAGCAGCAAGATAAGAAAGAAAGCCTCAAAAGGAAGGACAAGATGAAAGATAACATGATAAGACAAGTTGCAGAGTTTGATAGAGAAATGGCAGAGTTGAAAAGAGGTATTAAGCTTGTAGTGCAGCAGTGTCTTGAGGAATAATACCAAGGAAATGTTGGGTATTGGCCAATGAGAAAGAAGGTGAAGTGGCCTATAAAGGTGATTGTTCAAAAAATAAGAAAGCAAAGGATAGCTATCTTGGAAGGTGAAGGTGAACAAAGTTTGGATAGAAAAGAGTTGCTAAACGAGAAAGAAAGGAAACAAGTTGCAGCAGAGGTACACTGTGAGGTACTTAAAGATGATTTGTGGGCACAAGTTTTTGAGATAGAACAAGAGTGGAAGGTGAAGATTGCTAATGAAGGTATGATTACAAGTAGGACAGCAGAGGAAGACACAAGAAAACAAGCACAGGGAGCTAGTGAAGAGGCAAATTGGCCTCATGGTTCTTATCTAATGCATGTTGATGATAATGTTTGTATAGGTGCAGACCAAGGAGAGAATGAAGAGGATGAAAAAATGGATAGCAATAATGAGGCATATGAAAGAGAAATATAATTTTGGAGTCTTGCAGTTGAGAAGAAGATCATCAGGAGGAGGTACAAAAAGCAAGCATGAAATAAAAGCGTGAAGACCAAGAAACATGGAGCAGATCAAGCCAAGCATGGAGAGGATCAAGAGGAGGTCAAAGAAAAGCTAAGCATGCAGCACAATTGGAAGAAGAGAAAGAAAAGAAGACCATCATTTGAGATGGAACTCAAATTTCTTTTCCCTAGGGAGTATGATGCAGGAGCATCACCTGAATGTTGTTCTTGAAGGTCCAAGAGACCTAGTTGATGTTTTAAGGACTATTTTGTTCTGTGAGTCATAGTTGTATGTTTAGAAAAGATAAAAAAAATGGTCTTATAAAACCATATATATAACCTTTTGTAATATTTTCTAGCCTAGGTGTGGTATAGGGTTAAAAGTTGCACAAAAGGCATAAATGTCAAATTTAATGACGTGGACATTAGGGCTATTGATGGGAAAAGACATATGCTCGAGTGTAAATACTTTTGGGGAGTTATTTAATGTGTAATGAATGATAATATACTCTCAAAGAAGTGGAGGAGCAAGATTTTCATGATAAACTCTGGGTTTTTTTGACAAATTTGTGACAGTTTTCCTAAAAAAATAGAAAAGAATAGATTGGTACAGACTTGTACAGGTCAATTTGTAGGTATGTGTTTATGCGAGATGATAATGGCATGTCTTAAGGTTCAAATGCAATTTGTTTGAGGTGATTTCATTTAGTTTTGCTCAAGTTATGATCAAAATAGTGCTCGTTGCTCTGTTCATAAACTAGGGTTTTCAACAATAGAAAAAATTCATTTTTTTTTTGGTACGGTGAAAAATCATGAAATTTTGTGAGAACCTCTATTAGGGTCTTGGTTAAGTGCTCACCAATTTTGGGCTTCATATCTATTGGTTTGCATGAGTTATTTAGGATTGTTTGCTGGAAATCCCTTCCAAAAAGGTTGTCATAACCCTAGAACACTTAGAGTTTGTTGAAAATTTGAATTTCTTGAGTTTTTCAAACAAGGTAAAGGTTTGTGGAGGTTCTATAGGGCATGTTAAAGGTGGTCAAGCCATCAAAGGCATCAAAAGTAAGTTTTGCTATGTCAAGAGGCTAGGTTTGCCAAGGAAATACACGTTTAAAGCCTAGGAATGAAAGGCTTATAGGTCAGATTACAGGGACTAGTTGAAACCTTACTAAAAGTGAATCTTTTATAGATTTTAATGACTACTATAAGACCCTTTAAGGCATCAATAATGAGTGTTGTCATGACAAGTATCAATTTGGGTCTAAATTGAGGGTTTAAGGGATAGTAGAATAGGGTATCACCTAACTTCCATAGAAGGGTCAGTCAAACTTTTGGAAAGTTGTTGTTTAAGTTTCTTACTAGAAAATTCAAATTTGCATTTTGGAGGGAAATTGCAAATTTGAATTTCTAGGCTTATACCAACAACCTAACCCATTGGAAATGATCCCAATGGACCCTCTAAGACCTCAACACACTAATCTAGGACTCATGAACACAAAATAGTCCTTACAAACATCAAATAGGTCTCTTGGACCTTCAAGAACAACATTCAGGTGATGCTCCTGCATCAGATTCTAATTTTACTACAACATCAATTAACCATTTGATGAAGATATGAGCCTCTTTTGAGGATTTTGAGCAAAGGGTCACTACATTCAAAATAGTTCCAAAAAGCTTTAGGAGATTATTATAAAAATTGATGTCAAGTTGACTCACTTTGATGGATTTGATTTGCATCTCGTCAAGGTGGATTTGGACTATTTTGTATCCTATTTGCAAGAGTTGGAGCTTGAATTTATCAAGGGCAGTTAAATAGTGTGTTTTAGTGAAGACTTCCATTTACATGTTAAATTTTGACTAAAGTGTAATTGTGTAATAAGACAAAAGTGCAAAAAGACAAAGTGTCTTTTCACATTCTTTGATATTTATCTTTTTATCGGTTTTGGAGTGTGACCATTCACATTCCTATCCCACAAAACCTATAAATATGGATGTAAGGCTCTTTTAAAAGGGTCGAAAACTCTTCTTTTGATTACAATTGAAATTTTATGGCTTCATCTTTTGAAGTTTTCATTTTTGTCTGTGAGTTTTTAAACTCTAAGCATGTGGTTATTTCTTCATGTATTTAGTTTAACAAATATTGATGAATTTGATATGTGTTCAAATCACTGATGCTTGGTTGATGGTGAGGTGTTCTGCGTAGTAATCCAAAGCACATCGGTGTTGCATAAAATTTAGTTTTCATCTTGCACGTACAAAGTTCCATAAAAGATTTCACCTTCTTACATAGTGATTGTGGGCACAAGTCATATGAGCAGTGGTTTCCATCAAGTTTGTCTATTTACCGAATGATGCATGAAGAATAGGATTGGTAGGCTTAGAAATTCTTAACCATTTTTTTCTCCCCTTATATATTTTGCTTTTAAAAAAATCATGGTTAATTTAAAGGCTTAGTTTAATTTTGTTTCTTTAAAGTTATTTTTAGAATGGGTTCTTATGTACAAAAGAGGTGAGAATTTCAAGTAAATGAGTAGCAAAGTGGAAAAAGTCTTCAAGATTCCTTTTTTTAAAATTGTGATTAAAGCTTAGATTTTTTGTTTCTTTGTTATAAGTTTTTTGTGCAAAATTTTTAGGAAATGCTTTTATTATTGCTGTACATAATTCAATATTGAAAATCTTTCATGTCTTAGGGTCATTTACTCTTAATGACTTTTCATCTTCCATGTTTCATCTTCCATGTACTTTATTAGGTTTTGAGTGATTCTTCGTGTTAGAAATTGTTGAAATTTGTTGTGTATGCTAAAAATTCAAGTTGTGTAAGATTTGTGGAATTAAACTTAACATTGAAATTTGTCTTCGAAATTGAGAATTTTAATTGAAGTAAGACTTCAATTTTTTTGGATTTTCTCAAAGGTTTGAAGCTTTGAAGTTCCATTGGAGCCCCTTGAATGAGATAGTCAAAAATCTCGTTTGCTGAGGTGTTTTGGTCTTATTTGCTAAACAATTGAAAGAAGACTCTTGGCGTATCACATCTTTCAAGTAGAGGAACTTCCAAAGTGTTTGTGTCAAAATACGCACCAATAGTACCAAGCATGTTGATGTGCAGTTTCACTTTGTTCACAAGATGGTGGAGAATGGTAAAGTCAAGTTACATAAGGTTGACACTTAGAAGAATGTTGTAGATTCATTAATGAAACTAACAAAAACAAATAAGTTTTCTTAGTGCAAATAGACCATAAGCCTTGCATCATGTACTTGACTTATTCATGGTTCCTACTTATGTCATTGCAATGTATAATATCAAATGAGAGAATGTTAGGATAGTGTGGCATTTAATTGTAATCCTAATGTACTAATGTCAGATCTCCAAACATCTTGGAATGGGTATTTGGACACCAATGTAGGTCGTTGAGAAATATTAATATTTTATTATTTCTCCTTGTAACTTGAAATATTAGTTATAACAACATTAAGAAAGAAGGTAGAGCATGACGATGGAAGCTACAAGTTGAGTTGACTTCATTTACACCACTTTCTTATTCCCAGGTGCTAGAAGAGAGAATGAAGGATCTTTGCATGTATGGTGGGGTCCACAATGTGTAGTGGATTGTAAAATGGAGCGATGCTTTTGGAGATGTGTGCCTTCTCTTCACATGGACCAAAGATGTTATTATTGGCTACGTTCATGGTGCATTAATTGATTTTTTTATGGGGGTGTTGGGTTTTTTCCATACCATGGTTTTAGATGGTCTTTCTTTTAGGAATCCACTTATGGTTTCTTCTCAACTCTTCTCTATAAATTATATGCATTGGATGGAGGTATTATGGGTTTTTTTACAAGTGCAGAATACTATCAGATTGAGGAGAAAGTTGTTGTATTGATGCCACACATTATTTAGATTAATACATTACTAAAGCTCTCTTTAATGGTGGAGTTTTTTCCTGAAATGGTTTCTCCATGTACATCCAATGTCATGTTTGAATCTTATGGTTTGTTAATTTTTTATGTGTTGATTTAAACTTCCACATATCTAATTTATGGTTAATCAAATGATGCTATATCAAAATTTCAAATTTGCATACTTAGTTAACAAGCTTTTGTTTCTAGTAGTTTACCCTGTTTTACAACAAAATGTTATCTAAGTCCGCTGACTCCCATTATCACAACCAAGGGCCCTTGAATCAGGCTATTAAAGGCTCAATTTTGCTTTATGATAGTGGAGGTGTTCTAAAATTTATTGATATTGGGCTTGTAGCAAACAATAACCACCAATGCTAGGACATGACATGACGAAGGACCGCGAGCATAGAAAGGTGATAATGTCACTTAAATGACATCGGATATGGATCAAAGTTGTAGTAGGAGGATAATTTTATTTAGAATTGAATGACTATGATGTGGGTCTTAGTTTAGTGGCTAGCAACTAGTAAAAGCACCAAAGGTGCTATCAAATGGCTGATAGGCACAAATATTTATAGGCCTATCCTTAAATAGTATATATTTATATTTTACTGGAAAGTCATTAAATGTAGTTCATGGACAAGGCTATTAGAAATAGCATATAAAAAGATAAATAATTAGAGATGCCTAATTCAGTCTACCAAGTTCTCTAAATGGTAAAATTAGATTTCCCTTCCCAAATTCTATTCAAGCATCCAATTTTTTCTTCTTTTATTAGTTGGATTCTTAGATTGTGAAAAAGTTTGGCTACAATGCCATATTCTAGTATTAACCTATTTGAAACAAATTTGTGTCAAATCATGCAATAATTGTAGCTTTGAAAGTTACTTCTTTAGGCCTTTTTTTCAAAATGTGTTGGCTCACTTGAGAAAGGGATTTCATTATTATTAGTAAAACAAATTAAGTATCCCTGTTATTGGGGTAATAGATAGATTGAAGAAAAATCAAGAGAAAAGATGGACTCCTCTGGATAGTTGGGTTGGGAGAAACTAAATTTTGATGGAGCCTCAAGGAGAAATTCGGGTCAAGTCGATGCAAATTTTATCATTTGCAATGCAAAGGGATAAATGATAAAAGGTGGCTCCCTATTGTTGTGTTGAAGAATTAACAATGAAGTAGAGTGGGAGGTTGTTATTGGAGGACTTTCTTTGGTTGACTTGGAAGGTGGTAAGATGATGGTAATCAAGGGAGATTCCCAAATTGTCATACTGGTTTGAGGAAAGGGAAGTGTCCTAATTGGAAGCTTGATAGTTTGCTAGAAGACACATCCTAGTTATGTCAAAAGTTAGATTTTGTTCATTTTAGGCATTGTTACCAAGGACATAATAAGTTGGTCAATTTGTTAACTAATCATGGTATTGTTCTCTCTCCTTTTACTTTGTTCATAAGTTGTATGGTTGATGATTGGATTGGCCTTGGTGACCTCCTGTTTGATGATATACCATCGTGAAATGTTGGGTACATTTGTGGTACTTGAGGCTTTATAAGCTCTCATTTTGTCATTAGTATGGTGTGAGGTGTCTTGGCTTTTCGCCAACTTGTAGTTATGGTGAAGTGTGGTGAGAGGTGTTGTGTGTGAGAGATTGATTTTTAGAAAGGATTTATTCAGCTATTTCACTGCTTGCTTGGAACGTCATGATGTGATGTCCTTTACCTGTTTTGGTGTGGTGCTCTATTCTAGGTGTTGAGTTTAGCTGGTATGTTGTATTGTTGGGAGTTGCCCAATTTTTATTGGTTCAAGCTTGGATGGCTCAATGGATCACAGATTGCTAGGGCCATGACCCCTACATTGTAGTTTAATCTCCAACCTTTGGCTTTGCAAAATATTCAACTACTCAACCATAATTTGCTCAATTTGGTCAAGAGTATTTTGGATGACAATGGTTTATGTGATAATTGGGAATTAAGGTCTTAGGCTTTGATTTTCTCAAATTTTCATGCTAAATTAGGAGTGACAATTCCTTCGGTTGAGGTGAGGAGTTGGTAGCCCCTGATAACTTACCACTTGATGTTATGGTGGAGACAAAGGTAGTTGAGGTGTTTGGAGGAGTGGAGTTAGTTACTTTAGAAAGAGACGTGGCAACCTTGAAAGATGTGATTTGTAATCTTATTCAGGATTTGGAAGCCCTCAGGACTTGAAGCCTAGATATGAATACGATGGTGAGGAATTTGATGGTAGACTATTGGTAGGGCTCATTAGAGGTGATTAGCACTCATTCTCTCTCCCACTGGAACACGGGTTAGGTGATTAGGGCCAAGGTTATTCATGTCATTCAGTTTATGGGGTTAGATGACTTGGCCTACAAGGTTTTGTCTACCTAAAATCAATCATGTTAGTGGCCAATGGGTGGCATGTGAATCCCATGTATAAGTTGAAAGAGGACGATCTAGTGTAAGGTGGTGGAGTTGGAGATTGGTGGATGACAACTCTTCCTTGATGTGTTGGTTGCAATGGTTCAAGTGGTTGGTTGTTTGTCTTTTTTGCTTTAGTTTGATTGGTGGGTTTAGCCCTAGAAGGCTTGTTTTGGTATTTGATGGTTTAGTTTAGTTTGTTGGCCTAATTTTTTAATTCATTGTGTCCTCCTAAGCCCCTCCATACATTGTTGAAGCGGGCTTTAACTTGTCTTTTATTTGTTGTCTCTTATTATTAGCTTCCTAATCTAAGGCCCCATAATAAAACTTCAAATATCATTAAAAAAAACTAGCAAACAATAAATGGCTTTTCTAAGTGTCTATTGTCCCATTTACTATGTTACTTCACAAACGTTTGTCATTTTAGCACTTGTGAAATAAATTTTCCTTGCCCATATTTTAGAAACAAAGCTTATCCTAAACATAAGAACTTATGATTCGTGAATAGAAGGGAGAAAATCCCTCTTCAGACTTTCCAGCATAAGAAAGAGACCAAAGAGATGCAATAGTGCCAGTCCATTAAGTGAAATAGGTGGAACAAAAAGGTGTAACACCTAAATTACTGATGTAAATCGAGTCCTCTGAATCAGGAGGCTAACCGATTGTTTCTTCATGTTTGCATGCGCTTTGGGGGAAGAAGAAAAGAAGAAAATAACTATTTGCAGTCCTATTTGGATACTTAGTTTTTGGTAATTTTTCGGCAGTGAAGAGATAGGGGATCCAAGACTGTAGAAGCTGTAATTAGATAGGGAAAAATAAACTCTGAAGGGTTGGTGAACTCTAACTCAGGAGTATCTAAAAGGTGTATGAATTGTTATTTTAATATAGAAGTTATACATTGTATTTACTTTGGACTAGATGGTAAACTGTGTTCTTTCCATTCTGTGTTCTGTTGTTTTTGTACAGTTTCTAGTTTTGAGTAATTAACTGCAAGAATAAGTTAGAACATAGTAGTATTTAGAGATCTTTCCTGAAGGTGTTTGAATGTGACTGCATCAATTACATTTTTTCTACCAGAACGTGCCAGAGATTCAACCTTTGTTGTAACCACAACCTGCTTTAGAGCTGAGTTGCCAGCACTACCAAAATGCGCCAGAGATTCAAAAGACACCATGTGGATGATCTCTTGATGCTTCTTGATATGCACCGGAACCTCCCCTGCTAGAGTAGAAAGTGTAAAAGTGCTACACCTTTAAAGCAACATTCTTGTGAGAAACAAGTAGGGTCTTCACAACCATATGAAGATCAAGGCAGAACAACATCATTGTTTGAAAATCATCTTGCAGTGCTTGAACCTCCAACTACAGAACCCTCAAGTCATTTTCTAACGAAGGGGCTGAAGGCTTCATGAAGGCATTTGAGCTGGCTGTAGCATCACACCCACCTGCATCTCATTAGCACCAACCATGGTTCTGGTCTTTAAAACCTGCCGCAACCACCATAGGTATATCCATGTCCTTGGAATGGAGGACAATACCAGCAAGCCATCCCCTCAAATCCTTAGAAACCACCGCCAAGTTTAATTTTGGTTTGAAGTTCGCCAAGATCGACCCTCATGTTCCAGCATGATCTTTACCATATTCAACAGTGACACGGAAGGGCATCAAAAAATCGTGCAGAGATGTTCCATTTTCTTTTAATGTTTTTGCTGATAATAAATTTATAGAAATGGCATGGTTTTTAAGTAGTTTATGGAAATGATTTTTAGATGACAAATAATGACGATTTTTCTGAGACAACCAATTTTTTAAAAAAATTTGAAGGTTTTTGGCAGTTACAAGATGTCTGCACATATAGAATGACCTATCCGCCAAAACATCCAGTACGTTGCTGAGCACATGGTAATTCTATGCAGACTTTGTTGCTATTGATCCCTATCATTCACACTAAGTTTGCCATCAAACATTCCGTGCTTGTATGACCGTGTGGTTCATGGCATATATGCAGTGTTCTTGGCACTTCAGCGACGACCTATTATTCGATATCAAGGTGGCTCGGACATAGCAAGAAGGATCGCACAAGAAACTACAAGGCTCATGTATGAAGAGGAAAAAAGTTGCGTCTTTGTTTTAACTTGTTTAGAAATTTATCCCTTGCTTTTGGTGCTCGATAGACAAGATGATCTCAAGACCCCTTTGTTGAATCAATGGGCTCATCAAGCAATGGTACCTCAACTTTTGGAGATTAAGGACAATAAAGTCGATTTAAGAAATGTCCCTAAAATTCCAAAAGATTAGTAGGGGGTTGTGTTATCATCAAAACAGGATGCCTTCTTTAAGGAAAACATGTATGAGGATTTTGGTGATCTTGGAACGTACATTAAACGTGTGGTTGATAATCAAAACATTTAGACATTAGGGAACATGGTCAAATTTGTTGATAATTATAAAGAGTACAGAAGATGCATGAGAATGTTTTAAAGTATGTGACAATGGCCACTGAAATGAGTAAGAATGTTGAAAGAAAATTAATGTCTTTATCACATAATGCAGAGCCTTGCGTGGCCACTCTACTTAAATATCAATAACAATTTTACACCTCATTCACAACAAAAAGTGGTAAATATTTATCCTATTTTTATTAGTTAATGAAGAAGACAACTTATTTAAGACCCACTGCCATGAATAGTTTGTTGCATAGGGAAGGGTATTCTAGTCTTTCACAACATGGCATCTACTACTAACATTGATGCCCAAATTCTTGATTTACATGTGTGTTACTATGTGCTAATATTGAAGGGATGTATTCCCCATGACTCTACTAATTCAATGCAATCATGAGTCAAAAGGGGCACATATAATCAACTTTGGATCTAATAGTTGGTTATGTAATAAAAGAACACTCATGAATGTTATAACGAAATCCTAAGTCAAGTCCTCATGGGAACATTATATAATCCTAGTTGTAACCAAGAGCACGGGAGTAGCATAGTAGAATATAGCAGTAGATCAGAAGTAGAATAGAAGCTCGATAGAAGTAAAGAATTAGAAGCAAGGGATGTAACGGAGGACTGAAAGGGCTTAGATCCATAAATAAATTGTTTTATTCTTCTTGTTCTTTTTTTTTTTTTCCTGAGTGCATAGGACAGGATTTATTTGTGTGTTTGTAATCCAATCATGAATCCCTGATAAATCAATAAATATCAATGTTAAATGTGAATTCAAATGCTTGCACTTACACATCATGATGGTGATCTTATGCAGAAGAATGTTGTTTGTGAAATTGCTTTGGAGATTGCACCTCAACAATGAAGCAAATGCATGATGATAAGTCTTGTTGTTGGAGGTTGGATGCTAAAGTTAGTCCATTTTGTGAATCGACACAAGTTTCCACGAAAACTCAAACTCAAATTTTCTTCTTTTAACCCTTCCTCTTTTGACTTTTTAATAATCTGATTAATTTTAGGAATAAATTAAAAATAGTTCAAATTTATATTTTAAATTACAAATCTAAGTAAATCTTTCAGGAAACCTGGGAGAATCACCCAGAAGGATAATTTGCCAAGATAAAGGATGTTGAATCATCTCAGGTTGTCCACAAAAAGGACAATGGGGATCCTGAACCCCAAGATGAAAAAGCCTAGTGCCCACAGGTAGGCCTTGAAAAAGAATGCACCAAGCAAAATGAGCTAACTTGGGCTCAAGAATGGCAGACCATACTGTTTGAAATCTGGTATGCCAAAGAGTCATAGAGCTATGAATAAGCCAATGCTTATTAAGAGTGTCAACCATAGGCAAATGGGCTGAAAGCCACCTGTAAGCCATCCGTGGCTTGAAGTGATGCATTGGTTTTTCTGGATACCATTTCCAATCCTTCCACCACGGCTTGTTGGATTGAATTCCAACTTTGTGAAGCATTTCTGGTGGAATAGCTGTGATGACTCTATCATATGTTGTCTGATCAGTTCTTGAAAGGCCAAATTTTACTCTTAATGGCTCCCAAGCCAAGAGGCTCGTCATTGGCCGATGAAACATATCCTATAAGGTTTGAACACCTTTTTTATGAAATTTTAGAGCCTTTAAGCTAGGCAATTTGGCCAAAGGTTGGCCTGTAATGGCTAAGAGAGGTGACCACCAGATATTAAGGTGATTCAAGGAACGACCAGCATGAAACCCGTCACCAAACCAGCATAGCCAAGGTTTAACTTTCTCCCAGGCTTTCCAAATACTTTTAACCACAAATGTGCTTGAGATCTGAATTGGTTCTCTCATGACAAGGAGAGTAGAAAACCCAATTCCTTTCCAAGCAGGTTTGTGCAAAGGATGTCACATTTCAATGTTATGCTGGAGTAACACTTTCCATGCCTCACTACCAGTGAGAGCACGAATGATCCACTTGACAGCCAAAGTAGTGCCTTGGCGTTGAGTAGAAAGAATACCAAGACCTCCAGAATCTCTGGGAAGGTAGCAAAACTCCCAAGCAACACGGTGAAACCCACGACGAGTCTCAGAAGAGGTCCAGAGAAAATCCCT
The DNA here is from genome assembly GCA_027924645.1 of Cunninghamia lanceolata. Lineage (NCBI taxonomy): Eukaryota > Viridiplantae > Streptophyta > Pinopsida > Cupressales > Cupressaceae > Cunninghamia > Cunninghamia lanceolata. The sequence continues at coordinate 6,517,933 of BSBN01000677.1, read as the reverse complement.
CAAAAGTTTTTCCAGTTTGGCATATGAAGCTTTTGAAGGAGCCCAACAAGAAGAGTAGTAAACATGGGTTGCAGCCAAGATCTTAGAACAAAACTGGAAGTTACCAGCTAGAGATAATGGCTTAGTAATCCAGACTGCAAGTTTTTGTTCTACACGGGTAAGAACAGCTTGCCAAAGAGTAGCAGAGGTGCCCTAGAAAGCAAAAGGAATACCAAGGAATCTAAAAATTTCACCATGGCCAACCCAGTGCCAGCCATATTGTGAGAACCATTGAGGAATGGGAAGAATTGATTGTCTGTAGCATAAAGTTTTATGCCACTGAATGGACGAACCTGAGGCTAGGTAAAAGGTCTCCAGACATGCAAGAGCATTTTTGATAGAATTTTCTTCCTCCAGTAAGGTTAAAAAAGAGTCATCGGTGAAATGACCATTAACCAACTAGCTGGAGGAATTAGGCATAGAGATTCCATGCACAAGCTTGTTGGACACTGAATGAGCAAGAAGGTATCCAAAACCTTCTACCACAAGAACATACAGGCTTGGAGCAAGAGGGCATCCTTGTCGGATTGATCGAAAAAGGCCAAAAGTATGAGACTAGTGACCATTGATAGTGATACATGTGGAGGCATCCGAGAAGAGCATGTTGACAAATTGGATAAAAGAAGGGCCAAACCCTAAAGCTACAAGCATTGCAAGAATAAAGTGCCATTCAATGCAATCATAGGCCTTAGAAAAATCAATTTTTAAAAAGATTGCTTTTTTATTTGATTTCCTTGCCCATTCCATTCCCTCCCAGACTGCAATAATATTATCTAAAATGTATCTAGATTTAATAAATCCAGTCTGCTCAAGGTGGACAATCAAAGGAAGCAGGCTACAGAGTTTGAGCGAAAGGGCTTTAGCAATGATTTTGTAGGAGACATTGAGGAGCGTAATGGTCGCTAGTTGCAAATATCCTCCGGATCGCTAGCTTTAGGTATGAACTTAATGTTTCCTTGATTTATAATATCTCCTAAAGAGTTTGAATGGAAAGCTTCAAGATAAACATTATGTAAAACTTTGCCTAAGCAATCCCAAAGGGCTTTATAAAACTCACAAGGAAAGCCATCAATTCCAGGAGCTTTGCCATCATCAATAGAACAGACTGCTTCCTTAAGGTCTTCAATGGTCAATAATTGATCACAGAAGGCGTCTGGGCTAAGGAGAGCTTTTTTGGGACAACAGCAAGACAATCCTGCATAGCAGTCTATCGTTCAGGAGTATAATCTTGGGCTGTGAAAACTTTTTCATAATGTCTTACAAAAGCCTGGAGAATGTCTGGCAACTCTGTATGAATAGTATTATCCTCTTTGATTTTCTTAAAACCGTGTGAGGAATGTCTAGCTTGAAGAGCAAGAAAGAATTCCTTAGAAATACGGTCTCCAATTTTTAGCCAGTGCATCCTAGCTTTAAGTTGCGCTCCTCTGGCAACATGACAATCAGCCATTTGTTTTTGATGCTGTAAATTGGTAACCTGGATTTGCCTAGAAGGAGAAAAAGGCTCGACAGCCAAGGCCTCTGAGGTAGATTTCAAAGTAGTAACAGTAGCTTCATAAGCCCTTCTCCTGAAATTGGCCAGTTAACGGCCATAGATGCGAAGAAACCTCGCAGTGTGGGTGATAGCATCATTCCACCACTTAATCCAGCCAGTAGAATGCAACATCCGGCATTCTAAATTCCATATAGTTGAAATGTGAGCCAGGGTGGGTTGATGAGCAAGCAAGGAAGTATTCAGAAAAAATTGAGATTTCATGGCGTGTGGCTGAGTGAGTTGCCACTCAATGGCAAACTGAATAGGAAAGTGGTCTGACAACGTCGCATCAACTAACGGTTGCACAGGAAGGGTGGATGACGTGGCAAAATTAAAAAAAGATTGTGCAGAGATCATAGCACGATCAAGGCATTTAAAGACCCTGTCAGTTCCAGTCCAAAAATTGTACCAAGTATGCCATAAAGGACTGGAGTGACGGCGGCCAACATTGGGATCAAAAAATCCCAATTTATTGCGCATATGGAACCACACCTCTCTTTTGCCACCTAGCCAATGAAAAGGTAGAACGCCATCTTTGTCAATAGTTATTTCAACCATATTAAAATCCCCACAGATAAGCCACGTGGCCACTGGCATTGAATCCGTAATCCACCGCCACAAAGCAGATCTTTTTGATGCATCATTTAAAGCATAGATATTAATAATCCCAAAAGCGTGATTATTAATGTTAATAAGCGTCCAGACTAGCTGGTTGGTGGGGTCCACCCCATGATCCACCACCGAATCATGCCACCGAGGGGACAAAAGAGTAGCAACACCACCTTTGCCAGCTTCATGAGTGGTGGAAAATATTTTATTGGCTGGCCAAATACAATGGCAAGCCGAAGATACGAGAAAACCTATAACTTTAACTTCTTGCAGGCACAGAACATCAAGAGAAGCATAGTGATGGAGAGCATCACGAACAGAGTACTTCCTAGTGAGGTTAGTGAGACCTTAAACATTCCAAGAGAGAAAATTCATTTAAAATCCTCCACCATCTCCCCATAACCCAAGCTTTCAAAGGAAGCAAATCTATTCTGAAGAAACTCAGTGGGGTTTGACCCAAATTGGAGAGGACGAATTTGCTAATTTTTAACCTCCTAAACAATTTCACCCTCCTCAGGAAGCTCTCGACTACGAGAGTGCCATCAAGGTGATAAGGATGGAGTGGCACATGCACGTACTCTAGGTGGTGACCTTTGCTGTGAAGGCAGCACAGTAGGACCCCTACTTTTGTCCTTCCCGCCATTCACAACAAGCTTTGAAACATCCTTAGCTGACTCAGCAGCTTTGAGAGCATCCACAGAGACTTTCGCTTTGTGTTTGTGATTGGTAATAGTGGCACAAGTGTCCATTGGTTTAGAAACCACCTCCTTGGACATAGTTTCCACTGGGCGTGCCTGAATAGTCTCCCTGGGTAAAACTCAGGTTTGAGGCACAACAAGAGGGTAGTCCCTAATTTTATGCTCAGCTGACTGGCATTGATAACAAGTATTGGGCAAATTAAAGTATGTGACTTTTTGAGTGTGCCGTAGGGGGCCAATTTGAATGTCAATAAATTCCTTGAGGTCTTTCAAAAGATCCACCTCAACACAGACACGTTTTTGAGGATGCGCTTGAAAGAAGCTATCTGGTTCAACGCAAATGACTCTTCCTAGAGAGGAAGCAATGCCATGTAAAAAATGTAAGAAGGGCAAAGGCAAGCCAGGGAATTCAATCCACACAGGAACCCGGTGTTTGGTATCATCGGAAGCCACAAAATCACGAGTCCATTGTTGGAAAACCAATAGGGAAGACTGAACATACCAAGGACCATGGTTCAAAATTGCTTGAACATGGCTAACTTCCGCAAAGCGGAAAAGGAAAAAGCCTTTTGTCAGATTCTGGACCATATCAAGGCAAACCCCATGAGGGACCCAAGCCTTTTGGACCCATTCTTTAAGCATATATTCAGGGGGAGTTCTCCATACAAAGTAACCAATAAGAGTATGTTGCTCTAACCATAAACAAGCAGTATCAAATTCCTGTGATAGTAATATAACATCAGCAAGAGAGTCTGAGGGCTTACCTCGTGAAACACCTTTGGAACAAACTTTTAGGGATGCTTGGTCGGTGGAGGAGCCATTGTGCAGAGCTGAGAAACTGCCAACACCAGCAACAAGTGCTGGGTTAGAAGCAGTAAGAGGCATTTAAATGGCCAAAAAGCCGCAATAAATGTAGGCATATAGAAAGAAGGCTAAAAATCTAGCACCTAGAGTGCAGTATGGCACCTAGGAAAAATAATGGTGGACAGCTTCAAAGAAACCTTAGCAGAGCTCATAAACTCAGAATTTCATAGAAATCACCAAAAGTCTCTTAGATAGGAACAATATGCACGAACCTCTAAGGTATCTTAGTGAGTCAAGCCTAGACTAAATAGACCTTGAACAAATATCTCTCTTTGCAGGAGAGATATAGCATTTATTATTGTCCCTAAAGTTGGTGTCTTTCAACCATCGACACCCATTTGTCTGCTTATTTGATTGCATTCTATAAGCTATGATACAAAGATGTGTATATATATGTTACACTCTATTTGTTGACAAGTTTAACCTCTCCTATGGAGTGAAACAGTTTCCTTGTATGAATTTTTATCCTCCCGTTATGGATTGTAACCATTTGTTAGTAGGCACCTAATGAGTTGGTGGATGACTTGGCATAGTACAAGCTTCAAGGGTGCCATTTGGATTGTCGCATCAACCACATTGTTTGAAGTATGCAAAGTGAAGATTAGAATGATGTGATAAGAATTTTGGTGAGTTGGACATTGCAGTTTAGCTTGGAGATGTATTGGACCTTTCTGAAGTCATAGTAGAAACTACAAAGTGTTTGGATGAAGTATGGTTACCACAAGAGTGTTTGATCTTGTGCAAAGTACTTTGCACCACTACTAGAGCATGTGTGGCACTTGTTGGAGATAAATAGGTGGTCTTTGTGTTACTGCGAGAATCTCATAGATGATTTAGCATACTTAGACCATTGAAGCTTTCTCATTGTTACCATAAGCCATTAGAATGGCCTTGGCATTACTATGGGTACCACTATTGGTGAATCCCCCTAGATCAAATCCAATTGTTGGAGTGTTTTCTTATCAAATGTTGAAGAGAATTGGGTGGATGAAGAGTTATCAACAATTTACATCATCAATGTAGTGCTAGGTAGGAAGGCACTGCAAAAACTAAAGAAAGGTAAAAGGTTCAATTGAGGGAATATTCATGCAAAAATTTCTTCAATTTATTGAAGAAAAAAATATATTTTACTAGATTTTAGATAGTGTCACCCATGGTTTCAAGTATCCAAACTAGGTAGAAATGAATGGGAATGTAGTGGAGCTAGATAATCAAAGTTTTTGTAACATGCATCCTAATTTCATACACATTTTATTTATCAAATTTCTAGCTCAATTAACTCATTTCCTTTGTGATAATAAAACTACTTAAATGGAAATTACATTAACCCCAAAAAGAGATTCAACAAGGTTACATTGTAGTGACAAAATAGTCCCAAACACTATTCCATAACATTGCAAGCAAGACATATCAAAATCAATCATGGGGACAATTACCATGGATCTATTGACATATAAGTGTATAACCTCATTGACTAGAAAAAAATGAAATAATTACAAATCATTTTGACATACATATATCATACATTACCTGAGTAAGCAATTTGGAGTAAATTAGTTGTAAGGAGGGGGAGCATCATCTAGACACTTTACCTCCATCCACAAACTTAATGGTCCCCCGCACCTCTCCCAATCTGGGAGTGGCCCTACTCTTCAATGAGGGTGGTAGATAATGATCATTGTAGAATATTGAAACCATCAAAGAACCATGTGTATTGAGTACATTCTCTATTGCATGCAGTTAGTCATATAGACTCTAGATACCCTCTCTATCTACTTCATGACTTCTGACAATACATGCAACTCTAGAAGTACATTGATATAGAATCATAGTCATGCTCTAAGCATGGGATGGCACCCATCCCATATCAACTTAAATCCTTGATTATTAATAACAAACACATCCCAACTAGATGTTAGAATATGTCATTTAATACTATATTAACAAGCAATTAGCTATAGTTGCACCTACTCTTTTGATATTTATTTTAAAGTATACTAAGTTGCAATATAAGCCAACATTCAAGGCAGCATTTTTCCATTGATAGGATAATTCATTCAAGGCACCATATTTAAATTGAAAGATAACATCCATCCAACCTAAGATCGTTCATAAAATTATGATTACACCTATGTGATATTGTATTCTAATTTTTCTAACTAAATTGTACTGGACCTATGTTTCCCCACTAATACATATCTAGTGCTTCATATGAAAATCATTTACTTGCTAAAGCAATAAGAAGCAAAATGATAAATTCTGCCAGATTTCTTCAAGAAGGAACAGACCCAAAAGGTTACTTAGAAGCATTCAATGGATGAGCATGTCTCTCAAATTTAGAATGCAAGAAGGCCTAATGCATTAATTCAAAGCAATAACAATTTCTTATCTTGAGCACACCATTTCTTAACTCAAAAGACCATAATTTCATAATATATCATAAGTTCAATCTTAGTATGAAAATAACATATATAAAGATACTAACACATCTTGAATCATCTACCTTTCAAGTGCACATGGGGCTAATTTCTATGTTTTTGATTAAGATAAGCAGCAAACCAGGGTGTTGATCCCTATACAAAAGGCCCCAAGGGCAGAGAAAAACAAGGCACACACAGGCCACAGGCAGCACAACAACAACACACTAATACTTCTTACCCATAACAAAGTTCAGAGTCTTAATAAAAAACCATAACAAAAAAATAGCTAGCAGGAAAGCATAGAAGCTAGGAGAACAATTGTCCCCAGTCATCTATAAGAAAATTGTACATGTCTTCATAGTTGGTAATAGTATTCAAGTCTAGGCCATGCCTCTTGAGCTCAAGATCCTGCTAGATAGACAAAGTAGTAGTCGATCTATGCATTACTTTGGTACTGGATCTTGCCATCACTTTCAGGTTTCCTTCCATGAAAACCACCTTGGATTTGAGATCAACAACCTCTTCAGCAGTTTGGTCACATTTAGAGAAATCCTTCTGAATAGGCATAGAATCTGGGACAGGATCAACATCTTCAAATTCTGAATCAGGAGCATTCATCTCCTCAAATAGGTTGGCACCTTCATCAATCTGAGGAGTCACATTACGGTTCACTGCCTGATTTTCCAAATCCTCATCTTGTAGCAATTCACCAGGGAAACATCCAAGTTTTTCAAATTAGGGATCTGAAGCCCAGCAGTTCTATTGGACCTCCTAATGCTTGACACCCTAACCCTATGTTCTCCAATACACACCACCGCCACCTCAACTTCCAACGCAGTCTCTTCCTAAAGATCATCAATCTCATCTTCACTCATGGAAGCCTCCTCAACTACTTTCTTCTTCTCCTTGAGAATAAACACTGCCTCCCCAACAAACTTGCTATCTTCCTCAACATACTAAACAACATTCCCTTTAAGCTTCTTAGCTTTAGATTTCTTCAGATACTCTGTTAAGCTTCTTTTAGAAAGCATCTTCTCAGTTTTCTGGGTAACAGAGGGACTATTTTTTAGGGTACAAAGTCCCACAATAGCCTCCTTCTAAGAAGTAGAGCTAGGGGACTTAACTGGGATCGAAGGGGAGTTGGATTTCATCACAGATCTTTTAGGGAGGGCCACATTGTTGACAGTAGTAGGGGTTGAATCTGGGGTAGCCTCTGAAATGGACACACATCTTTTTCAATTTGCCTTTAGAGTGGGAAGAGGGGGACGCAGCCAAGGCAGAAGGACTAGCATTCTTCACTACCATAGAATCAGGGAGAGTTTTTTGTTTCTTTTGTTTTCCCTTGGAGGAGGACACAACCACCGTAGGGGAACCAACATTTTTCACAACTTGACTTGCAAAGGGGGAATCTTCCACAAGGCAAGCTTTAATAGGTTTCAGGGGACACAAAGCTAAGTGGAATTGATAAAGATGAAAAATCAAACCCTGATGGAGTGGAATAACAGCCTTGTCAGGGTTCTTAGCATACAATTCCTTAGTCTCCTTGACAGAGGATTCAAGTGATGAAATCAAATAAAAGGGAAAGCTGAGAAGAATTTTATGCATGAAATGATTCAGGAGGGAAAAATGATAATGGTAGTAACTCTTAAAATGACCCTCCAAGGTAAAGTATTTCATTAAAATAAAACATACCTTATCTCAGGGAGAAGGAAGACTCTCCCTCTCAAACCCACCATGCAACTTAACAGGAGCTTCACCCTCTTTAAAGAACAAGGCCATACTTTCATTGTCTTGCATGTTGCTTTGCCTTTTTAGTTTTTTCCCTTTGCATGTCATTCTCATGGCTTGGGAAATAATTTCTTCACTAACCTCGAAGCTAATCCCTCCCATTTGAACCTACCTGTTATCCCAAGTACCAGCAAACTGAATCGAAAGATTTTCATCATACCCATTGAGGCATTCAATAAAATGCGCATTCCCTCCTTCACAACAAATATACCACATTGTTTCATCCTCCTTAACTTCATCACATAAAACTCGTCTAGTCCGGAGCCTATCTCCACCCATTATAACAATCATGTTGCAGTTAGAACATGACAAAGGGTGATGAAACTAGATAACTAAGGGTTGGTAAGATAGATGTTTTTTCAATAGTCCCCTCGAAGCCTTTGCAACAAAAAATGGTGGCTTCTATTATGAAACCCTCTCAAACCATTATAGAAGATACTAGATCTTTCAATGTTCTCTTCGTAGCTAAAATCATGATTACCTATCTTTAGATCACATAAACTTGAATGATAGTACATGTCCTGATGGTAATCATTATTAGGGAGTGCCACCAAACAACTAAAATATCTCATCCCATGTTGTAATAGGGCCTCCACGTAAGCTTGATATGTTGAGTCATATGCTTATCAGTCCTAGTCACCTCACCACCCCTATCAACTTGGAAAATATGATTAATAATAACATCAATCATCATAAGAATAAGAATATATAAAAATATGTATTCTAAATTGAGAATATGCACAAGATCTAACTCCATTAGGAAGATATAGAAGTTTGTAAATCTTTTTGGATGAGGGAATTGATGTTACTAGGAAGATTCCCTAAGTCCCTCCAACATCTCCAAGTGTTGAATTTAATACCTAAATTGGCAACAACATCAACAACACTATTGCCTTCTCTATAGATATGCTTTAATTCAAACCTGTCCAAACCATGAAGGAGGCATTTAATATCCTAGATAATGTTAGCAATATGCCAACCCATCTTAGCTTTTCCCTTGGACACAATCACTTATAAGTTTGGAGTCCCCTTTAATATGTAGATTACTGATACCCAAAGAGAGTGCAATTTTGATCCCCCATAGCAATGCCATGACCTTTGCCACATTGTTAGTTTTTAAACCCAATCCCCCAGAGTAAGAAACAATGAATTCACTCTTGGATGATCTCAGCATTCCCCCTCCACTAGCAGGCCCAGAGTTCCCCTTAGCCACCCCATCAAAATTTAGTTTACTCCAACCTTCAGGAGGGGGTCTCCACTTCGTTCTCTGATGAGCAAGCATTTTGGAATTGTCCACCTTGCATATGTCATTAGATAAACCCCACTTTTTGGAAATACATATTTCCAAGGGGTTAGGGGGAACTTTAGAAGTTTTCAACTTGCAAATAAGAAACATTTTTAGACAGGATTTTGGAGAAAGCAAAAAAGACCTCATGAGTATTCTTGGTAGAGTTCCTGAGAATATGATTATACCTTTCTTTTCACAAGCTCCAAGTGATATGAGGGGGGATTTGATTCCATACCTCTTTGATCACCGGGTGAGAGAAGGGAGAGGTCCAACCCTCAACCAAAGAGGTCAAGTTTGCATTCATAATCCAATTAACTCCCAACTTTTGCATGGTAATTCCCCAAACTTCTTAGATAAATCACAATGGAGAAGTAAATGGGGCATGGATTCCACATCTCTATGGCATAAAACACATCTATTAGGGATTTGGAACTGCCTCCTTTTTAAGTTATCTTGAGTAAGGATCTTATTGTGGGCAGTCATCCACCAAAAGAAATTAACTTTAGGAATGAGATGATGGTTCCAAATCTTTTTCCAGAAATTGTTCATGTTAGCAAGGTCTAATAGTAGTTCATAAGCAAACTTAATAGAGAACATTCCTAAAACGTCCTTGGCCCAAATAATTCCATCTTCCTTCAAAAACATGCAAATTCTGAACATCTAGAGTTCCTGCTATAGAGATTTAGCTACTGAGTTAATTCATTTTGATTATGATAGCAAGCAATTTCTAGATTCTTCCATTGATTAACACCCACATCATACAAAATATAGTCAGAGACCGCCTCACCAAAGAAGGAACTTGCAAGGCTAGCTAATCTACTAAAATTTTGATGACTAATAAGAGGTTGATCCTTAAACCATATATCTTCCCAGAATCTAATCAATCTACCATTCCCCATTTTCCACTTGCTACCATTTTGGAGAACACTTTGTGTTTTGAGAACATTGTTCCATATCACCGACCCTTTTGGGATGCTAACTTCAACAAGAAACCTGCCCATCTCAATATTGTTTAAATGTTTAGCTTTCATGATGACACTCTAGTCCTTCTTATATTTAATAAGACCCCAACCCACTTTGGTCATAAGGGCTTTATTGATGAAGTGGACTTTTCTTATACCAAGGCATCCTTGATCTTTTAGAACGCAAACCTTAACCCAATTGATAAGAGCTATTATTTTTTCTCCTCCATTCCAATCCATAGGAAGTTTCTTTGAATTTTTTTTAAATTTTCAGCCAAATATTTCAGAAACTTGAAAAGAGAGAGGAAGTAGATAGGGATACCTTGCAAAGAAGCTTTGAGAAGATGGAATTTGCCCACCTGACGTAGGAGTCTACCCTTCCATCCAACAAGTTTCTTTTGAACTCATTTCAAAATAGAGTTCTAGAAGGTGGGAATAACTTCTTTAACTGTTAGGGGAAGCCCAAGGTATGTGCCTAGGAGAGAAGCAAAGGAACACTCTAAAATAGCTATAATTTTCTGTTGCAGGTCATTATGAGCATTAAAGAAATAGGTCTGACTCTTCTCATAGTTGATACATTGGCCAGACACATCAGTATAGACATTCAGTAAAGTCTTCCAATTTCTAGTCTCCACCACCAAGGCATTACCAAAAAGTATAGTATCATCAACAAATTGTTGGATGGCTAAAGGATCAAGTGAGGTAGCAACTTTAATTCCCTTGAGAGCTCTTGTTCTTAGCATATTAGAAATATTTCTCCCAATGACTTCAACCATAATGATAAAAAGATATGGGGATAAAGGATCCCCCTAGCTGATCCCTCTTCCTAAGTTGAAGAACCCCCTATGGATTCCATTGAAAAGCACTAAAAATTTAACAGTAGTCACACACTCCATAATCAAGCTGATGATCTTATCCTGGAAGCTAAATTTTTCAAGACTTTAAATAAGAAGTCCCACGACACCCTATCATAAGCTTTAGAGACATCAAGCTTAAGAACCATCCTAGGAAGATTGCTCATATCCATAGAATGCAAAGTTTCATGAGTGGAGATAGCAACATCAAGAATTTGTCTGCCTAAAACAAAGCATTTTGACAACCATTAATAATTTTATCAAGCAAAGGTTAAAGCCTAAAGACCAAGATTTTTGAGAAATTCTTATAAAATAGTATTACAAAGGTTGATAGGTCTAAAATCAACCATAGAGATAGGGTCATTTTTCTTGGGAATGAGAGCTATAAAAGTGTTGTTGAGCTATTTCAGCAGCTTCCCTATTCAAAAGAAGTCTATGGCAGCTTCAGTAAAATCATGACCCACAACCTCCCAAAACTCTTGGAAGAATGCTGGAGGAAAGCCATCAAGACCCGGGGCCTTAAAGGCTTCCATAGAGAATGTGATAGCTCTAACTTCATCCTCAATGATAGGCTTGGAAAGTAAAGAATTATCCTCACTAGAGAGAAAAGAGGGTATGCTATCTAACAGTTGTTCATCCAACCCACTAGAATAGACAATAGCCTATTCAAACAAGAAGGTCTAGAAATACCTGGAAGCTAATTGACCAATGTGTTCATCTGAATTGACTTCAGATCCACTCTCATCAATAATCCTAGATATATCATTCCTTTTCCTGTCTCCTTCTTTCAACCACTGAATTATGGATTTCTACTTCCAAAAAATCTCTTCTTTCCTCATGATATCATTCCATTACTGATGCAAGGAGTTTTCTAGTTGGAAGGTACCATTCAAATTGTCTCCTTGAGCCATTCTTTCTAAACCTTAGATAGCTTAGTGGATATCAACTTCTTTTGTTCCAGCACATTACCAAAAGAAAACTTGCTCCAGCCTTTCACTTTGTTCTTGATTGTCTATTGTTAACATGATATCAAGCAGTGATATCCTTCAAAATTATCTATAGACACTACTTTTGAAAATTCTAGAGAAGATTAATTTTTGTCCTTAATGCATATGTTTTTCAAAATGCTCTATGTTGCTCCTCTTCCTTCCCATGTGCAGGCTATTGCAGGGCTTGTTTCTAAGAACCTTGGATCACATCCTTCTTCCCCAAGAGTTTCTATTGGTCCTCAACTATGGAGTGGTTCATCCAAATGTTGAAAGATTAGCTTTTCTAATTTGAGTGGTGGTGTGGGAAATGGTTGTAACAACACCACAAATTCTCATGGCCATGATGTGTTGGAGTCTTCTTCTCCCCATGCTACCCATGTAGATGGTGGTGTTGGTTCTAAGATTGTATCTGGTGGTGCTATGTTGGGTTCTAGCTATGGTGTTCTAGACATGGATAGCTCTCTTTTAGGTATGGTTTCTACAGCTGCATCCCCTATAGAAGCCAAATGTACCTATGTGGATGTTGTCAATGATGATCCTTCACCTCTCAAGCATGCTACTGGCTCTCCCCTAGACAAGTTCCATGCTACTATCTCTTCCACCCTTATAAAGTTTGGGAAATCTATAATTCCATGTGCCCTGTCCCCCGGTGGTATTTTTGGGGGAAGATGTTTTGAAGAATGAGGAGTTTTTCTCTCAAAGAGTCAAAAGGGACTGATTGGTAGATTCAATAGACTATGGCCTTGACTTAGGGATCTAAATCTTTACATTTATGAATAGTGGCAACCTTTTACAGTGGGTAAAATCAAAATTTACCCTTGTGCCAAGGGATTCTTTGTGGTTGCCTTTGATTTGGTCTCCAATCATAATGTAGTTCTAGATGGTTGTTCATGATTTTGGGGCTAACACGCCCTCCTGATAAAGCCATGATATTCTTATTTTAATCCACTCACTGAATCCTTTAATACTCTACTTGTTTGGATTTACCTCTTAAAATCTACCTCTTTACTTTTGTTGTGATTCCTATTATGAAGGAATTGGAAACTTTGTGGGTCATTTTATCAAGGTGAATCAGTAAACTACTCTCTCCTATCATACCACCTTTGCTTGTATCTTGGTGGAATTAGATTTGTCCAACCCCTTCCAACAGATGTTGTTTTGCAAGTAACAGATCGCTCTTGGAGTTAGATTTTGGATTACGAGGGGATCCCTTTTTGTTGCAGGTGATGCTTTGTCACTGGACATTTGATGTCAAATTTCTTGCGCCAAAAGGTCTCAAGATCTTCCTCATGGTGGAAGAATTCTCTACATGAACACCTTACAGTGGATGCAGTTGATGATGATACTACCTCAGAGGCTTTTGAGCCTTAAGTTGTTGAGAGGGAGGCAGTCACTCCTACGGTTCCCATCGTAATTTCCTCCTTTAATTTGGTGACTTTGGTCCCCACTCACTTTTTGCAGGTGGTGTTAGTGTGCCTCCTCTAGTTGGTGTTGCAGCTTCCTCTTGACAGTTAGATTCCTTGGTTAGGTGCTCCTCTTCTTGTGTGTTGCCCCAGGTTGGGGCTTCAAAGAGAGTTTCCCCTCCCCTCTCACCTGAATCAATGGATATGGTTAATAAGGTTTCTTGAACTATTGTCCAAATAAGGAGGAAAGGTCTTTCGAAACATGTATTGTAGTCCTACACTTGAGTCAAGGGTGTGAGAACAACCATATCAGGGTATGGAATTGTTTAGATGTGGTTTATTCTTGGCAGCTTGGTTGTAGTTGTGATATAGTCTAGTTGTTGGGGTGTTGGTAACCCCTTTTTGTACAAGGTTCCAAATCCTTTCAAAATTTGTCTTTTACCTTTAATCAAAAATTATTTCTCTACGATAATTTAAACATCTTATTTATATTCAATTTGAGATCTATTAAATTAAATAGTTTTCATCCAAATTTCACTATTTGTGGCTTTGGATTAGAAGATTGATCCATACATTATTAAATGTTAGAGTAATCTTAAAGTCTTAATCTCTCTATATTAAACTTATTTGTTTCCATTTTTGAATTAAGGAAACTTTGCAAACTCTACTCTTAGAAACCCATGAAGACTATGGGATTTCAGTCCCCATGTTATTATATTAATAATGAGGATGTCACAGCTTACATAGGTGTATTTATGACCTCTAAGAGGATGAGCCATATCATAAAATACATATACTTCCTCAAATATTACTATTATATTTTTTAGTTAAAAATAGTAAATACGTGATTACAATCACATGGAACAAATGATTCCATTCCAGTCATTCGAGTTGTATGCCAAATTATCTTATCCAAAGTCTATTTGTATCCTAGTGTCATTCTGGTATGAGGGTGTAAATGATAGAAGAGCGAAATAGAAGTGTAGAAAACAAAGTATAAATAGATAAGAGAAACATAAACGAGATGAGACACCAGTATTTATCGTGGTTCACCAAAATATGGCTACATCCACACTAAGTAGAGGAATTCTTATTACTATCAAAGAATGATTTTACAATGAGATGTGTAGCATATATAATGTTTCATTTCACACCAAAGAAGAATGTGAATAGAAAAATAATTGGAGGCAAAAACAGTGTGTCCATTGGGCTTCATCTCTTAACAATCTCCCACTTGAAGTCCAACGGATGCTACAACTCGCCAAACATTCCCCTACTCTAAACTTACTATCACTTCTTCTTAACCAAACCAAGAGAAGTCCTGGCGCATTCAAGCTTCTCTTTGGGAACAACCTTGGTCAAAATATATGTCAGATTGACCTTTGTGTCAATTTTTGCAACTTGTAACTTGCCCTCTTCAACCACATGACGAATGAAATGAGCATGTATGTCAATATGTTTAGAACGACATTGAGATGAATGATTGTAAGCCATAAAAATGGCACTACGACTATCACAAAATAGAACATAATCACTTTGTTGACATCTCAAATCACTAAACAATTGTTGTAACCAAAGCATCTCCCTAGCACCTTTGAAAAGAGTCATATACTCAGCTTTGGCAGAAGAAAGAGCAATGAAATGTTGCAGCCTTGAGACCCAACTAATGGTAGCTCCAACAAACATGAAAACATAGCCAGTAGTAGATCTTTGTTTATATAAATCTCCGGCAAGATCAAAATCAATGAAACCTTGCAGTTGTACATTATTGCCACCAAAACATAAAGCATAATCAGAAGTACCTTTAAGATACCTTAATATCCATTTTACCGCTTCCCAATGAGGCTTACCAGGATTGCTCATGAACCTACTCACAACTCCCACTGCATGAGCAATATCGGGACAAGTGGAGACCATAGCATACATAATGCTGCCAACAGCGGATGTATAAGGGATACCTTGCATAAACTCCTTATCCTCTTGTGTTTTCAGACACAAATCAGAAGATAAACAAAAATGGGCAACAAGAGGAGTAGAAACAACCTTAGCATCAGCCATACCAAATCTGTCTACAACCTTGTCAATGTATGCCTTGTCAAGGGTCTTCGATTAGGCAGAAGCGACACTAAATCCCAAGTGTTATTAGCCTGCAACGAACTCATTTCATCTTGCATCACCTCTTGCCATTTCAAAGAATCAATTACCTTGCAAGCCTATTTATAAGTAGCTAGTTTAGGTTGATCATAAACCAATAGTTCAGGCTCAACCTCCTCTAAATATAACAATTCATAATCTAAAAATTTAGAAGGACGTCTCGTCTCCTGGGTAGACCTCCTTAAGTGAGGACCCTCCTGTTGCAATTTTGAATCATCTAGATTCATCATGTGTAACTGATCTTGAGCATTTTCTATTTGACTTTGCAAATTATTTTTGTTCTGAACATTGGCCTCATAACTCTGCCTCTGTACACTTCCCTATTGCACAGTCCCCTACCACTACACATTTCCTTGTGCTTGTGCAAATTCTCCAATGTTCTACCTTTGCATATCTAAACTCCCCTGTTGTTGCACTCTATCTGCAATAATTTGACTCTGTATACATGCAATTTCTTGCAAATTATGCTTGGGATTTAAATCTCCCACTTGTTGCAATGTCTCATGCCTTGGCTCATGAGGCTCACGCGATGGTGATGAACCAAGGAGACTGGCGCCAGCAGATGAAAACAGTCTATGCAACATTGGCTACAATGAATTAGAACGGAACAAGGACTCCATATTTGTTTGACTTTCAGGCTGCGTTGAAACCAAGTTATCCAAGGGAACATGCGTGGACAGAGAGGGAAGAGGCGGCAGACTTGCATTTGAAAACTATGTATTAAATTCAGGAGGCTGCATATTAATATTTAAAGGCTACAAACCAATAGATGACAATGATTGAGCATGGGAAAGAGGTTGCAAACTAGCAGAAATAGGGGCGCCAATGTTTGAGATTATAGGCTACGTGGGATGTGTGGAGTGAGACGTCTCACTTGAGGACTACATAGAGTGTGAAAAAAACTGTGGGTGTTGCATTGGCATAGTTTGTGGTTGCATACAAGTGGAATGAGGGGCACCAATGTTTGAAGATACATAACTTACATTTAATGGCTATGAAAAAGAAACAGAGGTTTGCCTAGTAATACCATTGTCAAACAAATCAACTGATATATATTCATTTGAAGATGTATTTTCTTTGTGCAAACCTGGGAAGGCTTTTTTCGTTGAAGATGACATCCTGACTGTGAGTGATCTTTTTGGCGATGGGATCCCATAGCCTGAATCCATACTAATCCTCACCATACCCAACAAAAATACACTTCTATGATTTAGGATCCAATTTGGATCATTTCTCCTTGGGAACAAGAGTAAACGCTTCACATCCAATGTAGATTATTGTAAGAAATATGTTTTCCCAACCACCTCTCCTTTGGAATGTCAAGATTTAATCGAGATGAAGGAGCTCAATTAATGAGATGAACCACTTTGTTGCAAGCTTCTGCCCAAAACTCTTTTCCCAGTCCAACATTGGAAAGCATGCATCATGCTTTTTCCAAAATCATTCTATTTAACCTCTCTGCAACCCTATTTTCTTGAGGTGTAAAAGGAACAATTTTGATTCTTTGAATACCATTTTCAGCACAAAAATTATCAAACTCTAGTGAACAAAATTCACCACCATTATCCGTTTGCAAACACTTGATGTTATGCCCATTCTGATTTTCAACTAGAGCTTTAAAAATTTTGAATTTACTAAACACTTCAGATTTTCTATAGAGCATAAAAATCCAAACTTTCCTAGTGCGGTCATCAAGGAAAGTCACAAAATAATTAGCACCTCTAAAAGAAGTTACCTCGGTTGGCCCAAAGACATCCGAATAAACAAGCTCCAAAGGTAAGGTATTCTTCTCATGACCCGACTTCGAGATGCTGACCCGCTTCTACTTGCCATAAGGACAATGTTGGCAAAACTCCAAATCCACAGATTTCAATCCCAGTAATAAAACCAAAACACTTACGAATAAAACCAAAACACTATCATCCTTGTCATAGACAGCATTAGCCTCGCTGTCTTTAACCTTCTCTTGTGCCTTCTTATAGGAATAGCATTTTTTTTTTTGTGTGACCAGCCTTACCACAAAACCAACAGTCGCCAATTCTACCTCTGGATTTTAACCTTTTCGCAAATTTTGATCTTCTTATGTTATTATCTTTTCCTCTATTCTGAGGCCTTCCTCTATTGACAGCAGTTAAGGCTTCACCGGAAGAAGTTTCTTGGTTCTTTCTTCGCATATCTTCGCTAAGGAGTGTAGCTGCAACATCGTCAAACTTCAACTTACTTTTGGCAGCCACTGATGTACTCATAGCCATAACAACTCCCTCCCAGCTATTAGGTAGCGAACACAATAATAAAATTGCCTTAATCTCATCATCCAAGCTGATACCCACTAAAATTAATTGGGTAACCAATGTGTTAAACTCATTAAGATGGTTACAATTCCACCTTCTTTCATTTTCAGATTATAAAGTTTTTTCATGATGAATACCTTATTAGACGCTGAAGCCATCTCATACATCGAAGAAAGTTTGTCCCACAATTCCTTTGAAGTCTTCTCTGCTGAAACATTAAACAATACATTACTAGACAGCAAGAGGAAAATCGTAGCTTTTGCCTTCTTATCCATCTTCTCCCACTCTTCATTCGGCATTGAACTTGGCTTCTTTGCTTTCCCATCAAGCGTGAGTGAGAGGTCCTATTTTATGAGAAATGACTCCATTTGCACCTTCTACAAACTGAAATTCTAACTTGAGAATTTCTCAATCTTTGGTTCCTCCATGATTCAAAAAACCAACACCAATTTCCTCAATCAACTATACCGTCACCATATAGCTCTAATACCAATTTTAAATGACAAAAGAGTGAAATAGAAGTGTAGAAAATAGAGTATAAACAGATAAGAGAAACATAAACAAGACGAGACACCGGTATTTATCGTGGTTCACCAAAATATGGCTACATCCACACTGAGCAGAGGAATTCTTATTACTATCAAAGAATGATTTTACAATGAGATGTGCAGCATATATAATGTTTCATTTCACACCAAAGAAGAATGTGAATAGACAAATAATTAGAGGGAAAAACAATGTGTCCATTGGGCTTCATCTCTTAACAGAAGGAATAACTAAACAACAATTTAAAGTCTAACATATTGCTAAGTAGGTAAAGAGCAATGCTTGATTCAAATTTAAGATTTTCCCATGGCATAAAGTTGTGCAAGCGCGTAGGGACTAGGCAGAGAAAGGAGACATTTATGTTATATTTTGATGAGGCATCAATCGTGCCAAATGAATACCCAACATATGTATTCCCTATATTTTTAAGACAAGCAAATCACTTCCATAGATGAAACAATAGACAATAGTCTTGGGTTAGCAGATTAAATCCCATTTCAATTATTTATTCCAACATAATATTTGGAATATTGGCTCATAGGGCTTCATGCAATTTCAAAAAACCAATGACCTTGCAAGCAATAACAAATAGCTTAACAAGAATAGAAACTTGCATGGCACACATGCATGGTTTAACAATTTTGCACAACACCCTCTTATTAGACTTATTTGTATATCATTAAATCTAGATATTTTGAAGGCTTGTGACAGTTATTAGATCAATCTTATAAACAAAACACCAATCATATAGATTTAGAAAGATTAAATATAAAGTGTGGCTATAATAAATACTCACCATCAACACAAGTGAAGCAACAATATGCAGTTCTATGCTTTCACTCAAAACAAAAATAACAGTATCACCTCCGTAGATCTTAAAGGTGACAGGAAGAAGAGTTCTCTCTTTATATGTCCTTGTTCATTGTCACTAAAACTTGTGGCTTCACCATCCTCTCCTTTCCTTGGTAAGTACTACTCATAATAAAATAAAATAAAGTATGCCAAAAATGGCCAAGAAAAGTTTAATTATACTTATCACTAAAAGGTTATCTATCCATTTCATTTGCATAAATTTAGAAATAAAATAAATAATTTAATTCTAATTAATTCAATAAAGAAAATCTCCACAATTAAAGAAATCTCTTTATTTTAATTTTTTTATTTTTAAAGATATCTAAAAAAGATAATTAGTTAAATTAGTTTCAAACATCTTCATAAATAAATAATAATATAATTATTTATTTACAATCCATTATTAATTATGTTGATTAATTAATTATTAATCATCTATTATTGACACTCTCGAATCACGTAGGAATGTACCTATCACCACTACAATTCCAATAGACACATCAAATCTATTGAGATATAAGCTAGTGCAAGTCTGTGATTGTTTTTAGTGGATTCAAAACATCCACATACTGCCACGATCTACTTCCCTCTCCCATATGATGCCCCTCCCTCTAGAAATTGTGAGGGTTAGAATAAATGTCTTGCATCCACCTCAAGCCAACATGCGGTGCTTAGTTTGAGATATAGGATCATAGATAAAAAATAATAGTACAAATAAAAGTTAGACTTTTCCTTACCAATATGAAATCATATCAAGCAAAATGAAATCATACCTGAGTATCACCTTAATGCTCAATTTGATAAGGAAAAATAAGATTGGCATTCATAGAAATCTAAATAGAACATAAAATTTAATCAATAACCATGATTATTATTCAATAAGCATGATTATTAGTTCTTCTTATCAATAGGTAAAATAAGGGATGTGATAGTTTTGTAACTAGTCATCCCTTTCCAGAGTTGAGGTGAAATCCCTTTTTAATCATTTGGAAGCATAATATCAATATCAAATCTAGTTGATCAAGTTTATTAGGACCAAAAATTCTTCAAGAATGAAGTGAAACCCTTATTTTAGAACTCCAAAGCACTTCTTGTGCTCAAACATATTGCAATAAAAACCTCTAAGAAAAACTTGAGGGAATCATTTGATGATGAGCAGGAGGAACTAGAGGATTTAGGGAATGTCAGAGAGAAATGAGGAGAAACCTTACTCTAATTTAAAAAGGACTGAATCTATCACAAGAGGAACTAAGGAACCTCCATGTTATAAAATTATAGCGCTCTTTCATACACATGGAATTTTTTTAGGTATAAGCTAAGAAGCTAGTGAAGAAACTTTGCAATAGGAAAATGCATAGAAAAGCATTGTTAGGGTAGGTTGTGTTGGGACTTATTCTTGTATGCCCCAAAAATACAAAATTCTTCGAGTCTAGTTCCCTCTTTTTGCCTGGCCCTTACTTTATCCATTATTGATATTCGATCAGCGAATTCCTTCAATGGGCCCCCTTGGTCAAATTTGTTCTTGAGTTTTATGCCTTTCCTCCCCTCATACTTTTGTCATGTTTTCTTAAATCATAAAAAAATATAATGACGGTGTTTGGGTCAATTTCCAACATTGGGTGGGCTTTTGGGCTTTCTCATGCTAGCATACCTTTCCTTCACCTCCCACTTCCCTGCTTCCCCACATTTATCATCCTTCTTCTTTATCTCCCATAGATTTTTGAATTTTTCCTTACTGTCTATGCATTTCCTCAAACCCCCAATTCCTTGTGCCACTACCTTGACTTATCCGTTAGAGTATCAGGTTTTCTCTTTCCAACATTCCTTTCATCCTTTTCCTCCAAGTCTTCAATTTCCCCAATCCCTAAAGTATTAGGTATTGATGAGTCTCGATTCCCATTATATGGTGGACTCCTTGACTTTTCCCTACCATCATACTTGAAGGATTCCATATCGTGGATCCCTGAACCTTGGACCCTAATGGGCTTTCAAGTCTTCTTCCTTGGTGGGATTATATTAGGTATTCCAAAGTCTCAGTCCTTGCTCCCTTTCAAAAATCCATCTCAATATCTTGGTATCCTAATCCCCACCACCCTAGTGGGCTTCCAAGTTTTCCTTTCCCTCTTCACTGTGGTATCAAATGTTCCAAAACTCTGATCCCAACTCGTATCTGGTATTCCCCAATCTTGGTCCTCGTTTCCCCTTCAAAGTCACTCATAGAATTTTAAACTTCTTCATCCTCCTCTCCAAATTGCATTAGGTATCCCAAAACCCCAAACCCTACAAGTGTGACAGAATTTTCAAGTGTCTTTCTTTCCAAGGCAGGCTAGTAGCAATTGTCCTAAAATCTTGGCCCCTCTTAGTATAGACTCTTAAGTGGGATTTCAAACTTTCCTCTATCTCACACCCCTACATCTCAGTGCCCCAATCTCCAAGATCCTCTGCTTTCATGCTCTCTATTTCTCATGGGCTTCTCAAATTTCCCTTCCCTCTTTGCATTTCCTCCCATGGTACTCAATATCTTGTTTTCCTAACTCCCACCTCTCATCATGCTTTCCTCTCTTGGACCTTCAAAAATATTAATGTCAACATACCAATTAAAAATCATCTATACAACATCCTAACTCCTCATTCCCCAATCCCCTCTGCATCTTAAGCATCCTTTAGGTATGCATTTCCCTAGAGACACCCATTGTTCAAACACCAAACCCCACCTACCTCCCTACACTTCATGAAAAACCATTAACGCCAAGATTTGATTGTGATGGAGTTGTACAACCATCGAAATCCCACCAAAATGACATTGATCACCTCAAAGGCACAGATTCAATTACAAAGTAATGTGAAGATGATGAAAATGGTTAGGAGCACTTCAATGCCATAAATGAAAACCCCAGTACGAGTTGTAGGCCTACAGATGGTACCAGGATACTATGATCATTGGAAGAATGTTTTAGCTACCTCAAGAAGTCCAACAACAAATCTAAAGAAGATTTTTGTGCATATTGTTGTGTTGGTGCATTAAACTCTTTGACTAATATGAGACCCCTAAAACCTTTACAAGGCAAGCAAAGTGTATGGTAATGAGATACTATAAATACAAGGATAAAATATATAATAAGGGTTGGTCATTGAGCCATTTTTTTTACTATGTCCTAGGTTTTTCTAGGGCATTAAGTGATGCATGTATAGTCTGTAAGGGGATGGGATACACTTTGTAAATAATAAGAAAGGTATTCAACGAACATAATGCATGTAAATGGATGTCTCCATCAAAGGTTTGTAATTATTTAAGGGATGCTTGAACCTAGTTATGGATCCTCTCTTGCCACATTTATTGGTAGGAATATAGTAGAGGTTAGATGAATGTGTGGCAACTTCTATTATATTGCAAAGCTTTTGTGATGGTCCTATCTTTTTTTTCATGTGGATCTTTGTAGTACTAAGATGGATTATTAAGAATGTCTAGTTACATGAATTATTATTTATGATTTGTATCTATGGACACATTTGGTTTCATTTATGCTTTGTAGGTGTATCCTCTTCTTCCTTGCAGATTATGACTCTATTGTCTAATGGCTCGTAGGCATTAATCTAGTTGGTGAGAAGCCAAACACATTTATTTTTATGATCTATTCGTCCTTAGTATCTTAGGAGTAGATTACGGTCCTACATGCTTTCATGATTCTATGATATAACTCAGGCATTATTCTAAGTGACCTCAAATAGCTTTGTCATGCATTCAGTGATACACCTTGCACTTGTGTATGGAATGTTAAGTGGATTCACTTGTGTGGATATTGTAATGATACTATTTTAAGATGCATATATGCTAAGATATAGTTATTAGCTTAATAAGAGGTTTTACATGCAACTAATTAGTCATTGGCCTAGTGACAAATATTGTGGCCAAGCATACATCATGTATAGTTGTAGTTGGTTTAATCTTATTCATCTTACTTTGTTAGATGTCCTATTAAGGATACCTTTGGGAAATACCCTCCTAGGTTTAGCTGAGCCCAAAGATGAAGGTGAGCCTACCCACTCACAACAATTGGCCTTTAATCATCCATAATCTATTGATGAGCCCATACCATATCCCTTTGATGACAAATACCTAGCCTTGAAGATAGGTTAATACTCTAGGATTTTGGAGTTACAATTTTGGGATCCAACGGGTTATATTTTTAACATTAGAAACCCCTATTTATATTACTTTTCCCACAAGAAGCCACTTCAAAGGTCTGGTATTTTGACCTCTTGGCCAAGGTGTATGTAAGCCCCTTTTGTGGCTTTTTCCTCTTCTAAGTTATGGATGGGCTTGTCACTTGAAGATTAATAGGCCATACAAGAGTTAGGACATGTTTTACTTATTTATGTAACTTGGAAGGTGGTTTTTATTGAAAATAATAAGCCTTAATGTATCCCATACTCATTATCATTTCTTGACAATGTGACTTGCTATATTTTTTCTTTTATTATGGAGAGGGACCCTTTGAAACCTTGATTAGTTGATAAGAATACTATAGTAATTATAGGTTTTAAAGAATATATATTCTCTTTGCACATGTTGTTTCTAGCAATGCATTTAGGTCATAAATTGCATTTAAACTAAAATATTATGCTTGAGATTTATTGGATGTGGTATATATTTTGCATGTTTTAGATCCCTTATAAAATACACCCACACACAATTAGTGGGATTGGGGACATTGTCTTGGTTCATGGGTTTGGGGGGAAATGGACCTCTAATGTGGGGTCTTGGGCCCTTTTATAAGTTGGTTTTTTAATTCTATGGTTTTATACCTAGTGTATTGTAATACCACTTAGGATTTTCTACAATGATGTGCCTATAAGTACTTGCATATTGATTAAGGTTAAAAGCATAAATACAAATATCTTATTGGTGTAAGACCTATTTTTATGGATTTTCTCCAAAAAAAAAATCTTAGGGTAAATAATTTTTGAGAGTCATTATATCATTTCTATTGTGTTTAACATTGTGTCTCTTTCATAGTTTTATTGATATTGTTTCTCTTCACAATTTATTTAACAAACTTATAATGTGAATCTTTTTTTATTAGAGTTGTTTTTAAAGGTGCTTTTTATTACTTCTACAAGTTTAATTAAAGTTTAATTTTAGAATTAGAAGTTGTAAGGTTGAAAAGTGCATACTTATCACTTTTTTCCTTTAGTTTACACTCATTTTAGCACCCACTTATAATAATCAAAATTTCAACCACTTTAATCCAACTTAGTAAAGGCTCACATTTTTGTGATTGTTACCATGTCTTAATTTTTTATTAATGCCTATGTTTAGCATTTTTCTAGGACCTATTGAGTAGACAATTTATCTATGATGTTGTATACATTGGATTTTGACATGAGATGTCTATTTTTATCATGTTTGCTAACCCATCCTTGATATTGATTTTTGGTTCATGATTATATCCATGCATTGATATATATGGTTTAGACCCACACTTAGCTTGTATGATGTCATTTTGTGAGTTGTATGAATTTGATTAGAGTATCACTTTTACATTTCGTGAGAGACTAATTGGGATTAATTCTTTGTGTTATTCTATAATTTAGATTACATAGATTAGAGATAATATGTGTGTTTATCATGCTTATTATGTATTGTTTTGATTAAAAAAATGATTGTGCTTGTTGGCTACTTATATTGCATTTCAACTATCTTGTGTTAGATAGCTTGATGTGTACTTGAATGCACATAATACAAGGTAAACCAATGGAGGTTAATTGTGGAGATAGTTACATTGATATATGTGTTTGTGTGTATTTGTCTTGATCCATTGTGGGTAACAAGAAGCGAGATTTGTGAAACCAACCATCTGAATCATGCGTGATTATGGAGGGTCCTTGTATTGATCTAATAAGTGTATGTGTTCTTAAATGTATTAATTTATTCCCTAGTGTGTATAAAAGTTTTCATGTGTGGGATTTAATTATATGCTCTTAGAATTATTAGTATGCACTTGGAAGAATAAAAGGATCAAATGGATTAAAAAGGAAATATTGTAAGTATAAAAAAGGGTCTATTTCCTTATATAATTGTAAAATATCCTGGGGGTTAATATATTTTTGTTATGTATTTTTGACTTTGGAAGAAATTAAAGGATATAGTTTGATTTGAAAACAAATTAGATATTATCATATTATGTTGGTTGAGTGTGGATGTATGAAAAAGGATAGTTGTGGAAAATGAATATTTTTGAAAAGGAGATTTTCTTTATTACTGGGGAAAGAATTCATTTTCATTATGCTTAATTTGGATGGAAAAGAGCTTGAGGGGTATTTATTTAAACCCCGGACTTGTGCTTGAGGATTGAAGCTAATTTATGTTGGAAAAGTTATTCTTGATTGATCTCTTTGGAAGATTGGGAGGGTGCTTTCTTGGTTTGTATGGAAGCTTCAAACCCTCTTGTTTCCAATTTACAAGAAAGAGGTTTTCTATTTATTTTATTTAAAAACATTATTTAATATTTTATAAATACTAAGGGATATGCTATCATGTTGTGCTTTGAATTTTAATTTTTTTGTGTATTTTTTATATATGTATTAAAAAAGATTGAAAACTTCATTAATGGAGGTTATGTGTTTTTATATTTTCTTTCATTAGAACTTGAAAATGTCAAATTTGAATTTCAAAGATATTATAATGGATTTATTTTATGGTAAATAAATGTTTTATCCCCTCTTTTAAGGATTGTATCTACTCAAGATGGTTATTAACTTATTAAACATGTTTTCATTTTCTTGAAAACAAACTTAGAAAATCTATTAATTGAAGTCATATGGACTCTTGAGAGGGAAAAAATACGTGAATTATTTTTATGGTAAATAAATGTTTGTTTTCCTCTTTGAATGATTGTGAATGTCCAAAAGGTTTGTTCAAACTTATTTTTCTTTTTGTGGAGAAAAGCTTGGAAGAGGGCATTAATGGAGTTTTATGGTTTTTTGAGGAACCCTTGTATGATTCTATTTTTGTAAAAAAAAAAAAATATATGTGATTTATTTTGTGGGTTTTTCTAAGTATATGGGAAATGTAAAGGCTATTGCTTGTGTATGATTTTATCTTGTTTGTGCTCCCTATACCTTTTTTTAGAACCATTTTACAAATTTGGTCATCTTAGTTATATAGGCTTGATAGGTCAAGAAGGATGACATTTCAATGTCCTATCCTATTCCTTTCATGTACTATCTATTTGGGTCTTATGAAAATCCTAATTGCATTTGAGAAACCATGTTCAAGTGTATATGTATATGTGGCCACTTATGTGTTGTGCATTTGATGAGTGTGTTTGCTATTTGTGGGTTCATCTTTATAGTCTAATGGGGTGGACCTGTGTGTTCAACATGGTCAAATGGTAGATCTATCACTGTTGGTTTGCATAATAGAGCTATGAAGAATCAAATCAAAATTTCTAGAATTCCTAGTTCTACCCTCTTTCATTATGCATTTTATCATCATTGAGCAAATACATGTATTGTGTAATTCCTATTTTTTAGTAATTAGAGTCAACGCGAGTAGATCGAGCACCAAGGTTTGAGGTAATATATGTAAATAACTATTTGTGATTTATTGTTGTCATGAAGATTAGGGGAATGCATGATGCAATCTAGAAATGGGGGTCTTTATCAGACGACTAATTCTAGCAACCAACAACAATTTTTCACCAACAAATTTCAACTAGAATTCTATTCATATCACAAACCTGTAATTGTTACAACACCATGTAAGGAGTACAATTTTTACAGTCTTTGTCAATCAAATCCATCCAAAGATAATACTTCCTCTTCAAAACAATAAATGACTAGCCAAAAGCCTTCCCACACAGAATATTACAACTCTCTTTTTATACTTCAGACTGCAAGAAGTTGAACCATCTTGCAAACATTAGCTGTTACAAAGCTGAATCGAAACCAAAATAACATTTTCATGTTTTTAAACAGTTCAAAAACCATGACTTTCAGTGATTGGAAGAGTACATGAACCAAAATAATTGTCAAAATTATTATGTTCAAACTTTCAAACTTCCTTTATAATGTCCTTCGACAAATCAACACCTCTTCAAACTTCTTTTACAACGTATTTCAGTGAATCAGCACTCTGATAAACTTTCAAACTTCTTCTACAATGCATTTTAGCATATCGACATCTTGATGAACCTTTGAATTGTGTCGGTGAATCGACTTCTTTGTGAACCTTTGAACTCTTTTTTAGTGTTTCTTTAGTTCATGAACTTAGAAATCCATTGAAACACCTTTATGAAAGTTCCTTTCGGCATAAAACAAAGTTCCTGAACTTAGAAAATGGCCAAAACATTTTATGAAGACACCTTTCGACACAGGATGAAGTTCACGAATTTTAAAAAATCACTGAAACAAAGGCTTGTCAAGCTCTTTCGGTGTGACGAAGAGTTCATGAACTTCAAATTTCACTAAAAATACTAAGTGGGTAAAAGTTCAAACCTATGTCACACTTTCAGCCAAATAAATAGTTTCTATAGAAAAGGTTCCGCCCAGAAGGGTTCCGCCCAGAATTGTTCTGCCCGGAACCACGTAGCACCTTTGTGGCATTGTGTGGCATGAATAGTTTCGGGCGAAATTGTTTCGCCCGAATTTTAAAAACATATAAACTTTGATTTAAATTTTAAAAAATATATTTTTTACATTGAAGGTTTTGCCTAGAACTGTTCAAGCTGGAACTGCCTATGTGGCATCCCATGTGGCAGCCAAGCCCCCTTTTACAACAAATTGAACAAAACTTCAAGTTCAATTGTAAATTTCTCCAACCAAAGGGCATTTTCTTGAAAATCTAAAAATACCCTTTGGTAGATATTGGAGTCTAGATCTTATAAATATATATTTTTATATATTTTGATAAGTTTTATTAGGATTATGTTTAAATTTATTGCAAGTAGGTTATTATAATCAAACGTGCAAATAATTAGAAATTAAAAATAAATAGGCAAATCATATTCAAAAAAATTAAAAAATATATGGTTCACTAGAGGAGAGAATCCTCTCCAAAAGAGTATTTTTTAATATATATATATATATATATATATATATATATATATATATATATATATATATATATATATATATATATATATAAGTTGACGTCTCATGGAAACTACTCTGTTCTGATTAAAATTGACTTTAAAAATTTTTTAAAAAATATTTATCAAAAATTAATTTTTTTTTTACCATGCACTAGATATTTGAGTTGGCTAATTAGGAAAAAAATTTAAAGAAAAAAATTAATTTTGCTATATTTTCTTGACGTCCCATCGATGTCACTTTTTTCGAAAAATATCAGCATTTAAAAATTCATTAATTAAATTTATAAAAAAAATATCCACCAATTTTATTTTTTATTTTTTAAATTATAAGCATAAACTACAATAAAAATTATACATTTCGTTAGTTTATATCATTTTAAAATTCAAAACATACATATGACCTTTTTTACATTTAAGTTGGAAAAATATGTTTGTGTTGGTCATTCCCTTATAAACTGTGACACAATTATGTGAATTATTTTTATGGTAAATAAATGTTTGTTTTCCTCATTGAATGATTGTGAATGTCTAAAAAGTTTGTTCAAACTTTTTTTTTTGTGGAGAAAAGCTTGGAAGAAGGCATTAATGGAGTTTTATGGGTTTTTGACGAACCCTTGCATGATTCTATTTTTGTAAAAAAAAATTAAAATATGTGATTTATTTTGTGGGTTTTTCCAATTATATGGGGAATGTAAAGGATATTGCTTGTGTATGATTTTATCTTGTGTGTGCTCCCTATACCTTTCTTTAGAGCTATTTTACAAATTTGGTCATCTTAGTTATATAGGCTTGATAGGTCAAGATGGAGGACATTTCAATGTCCTATCCTATTCCTTTCATGTACTATCTATTTGGGTCTTATGAAGGTCCTAATTGTGTTTGAGAAACCATGTTCAAGTGTATATGTATATGTGGTCACTTAGGTGTTGTGCATTTGATGAGTGTGTTTGCTCTTTGTGGGTTCATTTTTGTAGTCTAATGGGGTGGACCTATGTGTTCAACATGGTCAAATGGCAGATCTATCACTACTGGTTTGCATAATAGAGCTATGAAGAATCAAATCAAAATTTCTAGAATTCCTAGTTCTACCCTCTTTCATTATGCATTTTATCATCATTGAGAAAATACATGTGTTGTGTAATTCCTATTTTTTAGTAATTAGAGTCAACATGAGTAGATCGAGCACCAAAGTTTGAGGAAATATATGTAAATAATTATTTGTGATTTATTGTTGTCATGAAGATTAGGGGAATGCATGATGCAATCTAGAAATGGGGATCTTTATCAGACGACTGATTCTAGCAACCAACAACAATTTTTCACCAACAACAAATTTCAACTAGAATTTTATTCATATCACAAATATGCAATTGTTACAGCACCATAAGGAGTACAATTTTTACAGTCTCTGTCAATCAAATCCATCCAGAGATAGTACTTCCTCTTCAAAACAACAAATGACCAGCCAAAAGCCTTGCCACATAAAATACTACAACTCCCTTTTTATACTTCAGACTGCAAGAAGTTGAACCATCTTGCAAACATTAGCCGTTACAAAACTGAATCAAAACCAAAATAACATGTTTCATATTTTTAAACAGTTAAAAAACCAAAATAGTCACCAAAACCATGACTTTCGGTGATTGGAAGAGTTCATGAACCAAAATAATCACCAAAATTATTATGTTCAAACTTTCAAACTTCCTTTATAATGTCCTTCGATGAATCAACACCTCTTCAAACTTCTTTTACAATGTATTTCAGTGAATCAGCACTCTGATGAACTTTCAAACTTCTTCTACGATTCATTTTGGCATATCGACATCATCTTGATGAACCTTTGAATTGTGTAAGTGAATCAACTTCTTTGTGAACCTTTGAACTCTTTTTTAATGTTTCTTTAGTTCATGAACTTAGAAATCCATTGAAACACCTTTATGAAAGTTCCTTTCGGCATAAAACAAAGTTCCCAAACTTAGAAAATGGCCGAAACATTTTATGAAGACACCTTTTGGCATAGGATGAAGTTCATGAACTTTAAAAAATGGCTGAAACAAAGGCTTGTCAAGCTCTTTCGATGCAACAAAGAGTTCATGAACTTCAAATTTCACTAAAAATACTAAGTAAAAGAGAGTTTCAGCAAATTGGTAGGTTCAGGAACTTTTGAACCTACTAAAAACTTAACCAAATTTGCCCCAAACTTCACCAAATTGAAACTACAAGTACCCATCTAGCTCTTCTACAAGATGATGCCTTTGACTGACTTGAATCATGAAATTCTCCTGAAGTGACTACCAAAATAACACAACTGGAAACAAACACAACAAAAAAAATGAACTAAAACCTGAAACAATTTTGAGTGTTACAAGATTGCCAATGAACCTGAATGCTCCTGCATCAATGCATATGAGTTCTAACTTTAGGGTTGTAATTTTAGAGAGAGCCCTAGAAAGGGATTGGGAAAAGATAGATTTGATGATAAAGAATATAGTATATCGATTGGAAAAGTTACAATAGATGCCAACAAGGAGTAAAGAAGAAATGGTAGATGTGGATTAAAAAAATTAAAGAGAAAAGGAGAAAGTTAACAATAAGTGGAGTTAATGTTGGAGAGAAAAGATCTATAATGCATGGTTGTGCAAAGAGAGTTAGAGAATATGGAGCAAGATTTCACCAACATCAAAGAAAATAGAAGATGATTTCCCAGTAGGCAGTAGTTGATTGTGCATAAGAATGTAAAGAACAAAGTAAATCAAGGTAATATTTCTTTGTTGGAATAGTAAGGGTTCCATTTGAGCCCTTGCCCATTAAAAACTATATCAATATACAAAAGTGTGATAACAATTCTAATTACATAAAAAAGGAGCTAAACCCTTAAATCCAAAGGTTATATATCGTATAGCAAAGGATAGAAACTTAAAGACCCACAAGGGATACAAAAAAGGGTCACATGGCATGCAAATAAAAAACTAGGGAGTCCTTATCTATGACACCATCATACATTGTGCATAGAAGGGAGGATAGAATCAAGGAACTCAAGGACCACCAGTTGAGTCACTACCTACAATAGAACAATCACCTCTATGAAAGTGTTGGGAGACCAAGTCAACAAAGCCTCCACCACCTAGCAAATGGAAAGTTTTGGCCGAGGGACAAAAAGGTTGAAGGGGACCGCAAGGAATAAAGCTTTAGTTAGAGTCACACGTTAAGGAGTATCGTTAGCCATGGATGGGAAGGACAGTAGTGAAGCTAGGATAACCATTCCATCCCTATGAGTGACCTTAAAATGTTGAACCACCTAGACTGTGTCCTCCCAAACAATAGCCCAATCAACCAAAAGATTCATGATGGCATCAATCTCACCCTTGGGCTAATTTAGATCATCATGAATATAAGGGAAAGAGGTACAACCTTCATCCACCACTTTCGCCATAACTTATACTAATATGTCTAAGCTTGGGAGGACTTGCTAAATGATCCAATTGCAGAGGACATGATCTAGCACCAAAGCTAAGAGATTGGCCACAAAGTTGACTCTAATAGATTGGCATCTATAGA
Organism: Cunninghamia lanceolata; assembly: GCA_027924645.1. Lineage (NCBI taxonomy): Eukaryota > Viridiplantae > Streptophyta > Pinopsida > Cupressales > Cupressaceae > Cunninghamia > Cunninghamia lanceolata. The sequence continues at coordinate 6,485,992 of BSBN01000677.1, read as the reverse complement.
AATAACAATATCTTCGACTCTTGTAGGGCCCAAGACATGCTTGATCATGTCCAACATTTGTAGACCTCAAAGATTGAGTGAACATGGAGAGGAGGTGTGCTTTCAGTATTCACCTCTCAATCGAGGGTCGTGACATAAAGCTAGGGGGAACAAAGAAAAGAGTTGAAGATGCAAAGAGAATGAAGCAAAAAGGTGGATGTGAGAAGAAAAGAGGGGGACCTAAACATTTATTACATCACATAAAGTGATCCCACAATACTATGTCCTACTTTTTGGCCAAAGTAGAACATTGAAATCAACATTTTTAACCAAATTTTCACTTTTTAACACCTATAGAAACTAAACCGTTAAGAATTTGAAGAAGATATGAACTAGTGATTTTTGAGATTTTGTGTGTAGATTCTAAATGTACTTTTTTTTTTAAATTATGAAATAATTTATGAAATTTTTTTACATAACTTTTAATAACTTTTTTTAATAGTTAACATCATTTTTTAAAATTGATGTTTATACCATACATCATAACTTTTTTATAGAAAGGATCAAATTATAAAATTTTAAACATGTATTTGTAACACCAATATCTAGTGCGTAGTTATTTTTTCATATTTTTTATTACATATATTTTTTTATTAATTTTTGAAGTGAGATTACTTATAATTTAGACATAGTTTTATATTATACAACATAACTTTTTATGTATGTATCCAAATTAAATTGTTTTTTTTTGTTGAAACAAGGACATCAATACCTAGTGTGCAAATATTTTTCATAAAAAAATTTCTCTCTATTTTTTAATTTTTTCGCGTGTGTGGAATAGAGACTTTGATGTTCTATTTAAAACCTATGTTCACTAGAAAATAGAAAATAAATATAATAATCAAATGAAATTATTCAAAATCATACTTTTTGGAAAGTTTATACTAAGGGCTACATACTTACAAAATAGAATTTTTAAATGACTTCATTTTATCCCCCAAAAGGTGAAGCAAAATTGGTTTTTTGTCAGCATTCTAATAGGTGCAGAGTGTTAGAGTGAATAATTTATCTATTCACTATATCTTAAGTGTACTTAGGTTGATGAGGTTAGACAATATCTTGTCTAACTGAATGTGCAGTCTTTTACAGGTTAGAGGTTACCTAGTTGTTTGGTAAACCTCATGTGCATACCTTTTGAGGTTGGAAGACTTTCCATCTCACCTCAAAAGACACTTTGTAGTCATCCAACACTTGCACATAAGGTTGTTGGTTTACACATTCCAAGTGATCCAAAGTTTGACACTTTATAGGACACTTGTCTACTTGTTTGTGCCACATCATGGGGCACTTGTCAATCCACATGCAAGGTGGATTGCCTCTTCCATACCTATATAATGAGGCATTATCATGTAAATTTGTAAGTGAGATCGAAATAAGTTTATGCTTAATTAGGTTCATCGATATCGTCGATTTCTTATCTCGTATTGTTGATTTCCATATTGTGAGAGTGTAGATCAAGTTGCAGAGTATCCTTGGCTATTCCAACATGGTATCAGAGCCATGTTGTAGATAAGCTCTTTAATTTGAGAGAATTTGAAGGTGAGGCGAAAGTCGATGCATCCCTAAGAAAAACAGATTTCACCAGACAATTGTAAAAAAAATTATTTTTTTTGCCCCTAACCAAATTTTTTACAAAAAATGCAAAATTTGTTTTTTAGAAAAATCAAAATTTGAAGGATATTTTGCATTTTTGGGCCAATTTAGGCAATTTTTTGTTAAAAAACAAAAAAAAAATTGCAAAGGGCAAATTTGCCCTCTGCAAAATTGTTGTTTTTTGGTCGATTTAGTCACATTTTGGCAAATCAAGTGGCCTATTTGGCCTCTGGGTCGATCCTTTTATTTATGCAGGTAGCGTTTTGGCATCTGGGCCTCTAGTAAAGCTTTTTACCACTAGTTTGGTGTTTGGATCTGTTCGTTGGAGGTGTTTTGTGGCATTGTCACAACAGTTTCTGAATCTTCATTTAGGTTCTGCTGTCACCATTGCATTGAAAATTTCTTTGTTTTGTGGTCACCGACCTATGCAAGATCATCCTAGCCCATTCCATGACATTTTCCCACATCTGATTGTTGTTATTCTATGTGGGTTATTCATCCAGGCCACCAATCGTTGGTGCTTCTACGTCCCACACTCTACAACTTATTTTTGGTCGATGTAGAGGGTTTGATCACTCCAACATTGAAGGTCAACGTTTCTATCACATTTGCTAGGTGTTTAAAGATTCTTCCACACACATTTGCCAGTCGTTTGGATCTGGGATGACATCCTTCTTGGAGAGGCCACTTTTTTTGGAGCTGGCTCTCTATTCCTACATGGTCATCTTTAAATAGCAGTCTGAATTGCTATTGCATGAAGCCCTAAATGCCATCTTCCAAACCATTGATCCAGTTTTCTTAAAGGTCATTGGCTTCACAGTTCTGGCTGTCGGTCCTCCATTGCCTACTCTAGAGTGATGGCCTGCCTCCTGTGTCCTCATTTACGCCCTCTCTCAAACCTGAACACCCACCATTTTGGCCACCATTTCTTCTGTTTTGGCTGCCTCTATTCACCTCATTTTGACCTTTTTTTTCCCATTTTTCTCAATTTGCCCTATTTCAAGCTTTGTAAAATTGGGAACTCATATTTTTTTATTTATTTTGCAAAAGCATGATATTTAAGCTATGCTCAAAGCACTATAAAATAAACTATAAAATTTTGCGGGGGTTTCTACATTATAAAATTGAGAAAATTTGCTTTGGGAGCATATTTAAGGTATATAAGGTTTTTCCAACCTTGACTAATCGCATGTCAAAGATGGAGAGTGAGGCCCGGGTTGGCAGGTGGCCAATTCCCCCTCATGGTAAACACCATTGTATTGTACATTTCTTGTCAATTCCAATGAGTCATTGGAATGCTAGTTTTTCTCTCCACCTAGGCATTTTTTTGCTTCTTCAACTGCAGTTTTTAAAATAGGCATGTTTTAAGAGAATTTGTTATTGTAATAACTTTTGCTTGGTAGCTCGGAATTGAGCACCATTTTTTGTAAAAGTGCATTTTTTCAATTTCCTGTGCATTCGTCATATCTATTTTGTAAAACACACTAAGTTATAAAGTGCCAAAAAAAATTGGGGGGGGGGGGTGGGTGGGGGGGTCACCTAATCAAGGGGAAAATCTCATAATTTTAGGGGGTCAACACTCACATTTGATCATGTATGTTGCTTTGGATACTCCATATCCTACCTACAACATAAAATGCACCTATTGTGGAAACCAACATGATGACACAATGTGTCCTTATTTCTCACATGTTGCTTTCAAACTGCTCTGTCAGATTGCAAAACCACAAACACTTGTTGCTACAACCAAATCCCAAGTTGATATCTCCATGGCTTCCAGTGATTCATTGCACCAAGACATTGATCTCATCTTTCCAGATCTGCCACATTGGGATACAGATTTGGGAGACATCATTGAGGACATTCATCTTATATTCAATGATAGCTTCTACAAAGTTGCATCACCATATTCATCTTCAGATGTTGCTCTTGCTTTGCCTACATCTACTTCTATAGTGGTAGTGTCAGATTCTTATGGTTCCAATTATCACCATACATCTATGGTTCCTATGGTTCCTGTTCCAGAATATTCTATGATACCTAATTCATCCTATCAGCATTTGTCACACGTCAGCATTGGCTTGGAGATCCTTGAGCATTCTTCTAAGACATCATGGGCATCATTTGTGTCTTTCAATCTTGTGCAGAATTTAGAGACCTTCATACTTCTTGTATGTTCCTATCCGGAATGGGAAGATTCCTTGCACACTTCTATGGTTTTATTTATTCCTAAGGGGAGAAATGTGGTTCAGCGTTCATGGATTCTCTTCAGCATACTTCATCGAGCATCTATGCGCACTACAACATATCTTATGGGGGGCTTCCAAGTCTCTCATTGTATCTCCTATTATGGGGAAATTTATTGTACACATGTGATAGATGTTGTCCTAGGGGGGAACATGATATAAGTCCTTCTTCTTCACTTGTTTTCTTTTTCATGCATTTTGTTTCTCCTTTTGGAGAGGAGTTTTATTCCCACTAGGTTTTCTCCTTTACTCCACTTTATGAGAAACTTTGTACATGGGTACCTAACATGGTTTAGTAGTTAGGACCCATATTTATGTATCTCTTGCACTTTTGTGATCTCCCCAAGTATCACTTAAGGGGGGGTGTTAGAGTGAATAATTTATCTATTCACTATAGCTTAAGTATACTTAGGTTGATGAAGTAAGACAACATCTTGTCTAACTGAATGTGCATCCTTTTAGAGGTTAGAGGTTACCTAGTTGTTTGGTAAACCTCATGTGCATACCTTTTGAGGTTGGAAGACTTTCCATCTAAGGTGTCTTAAAAGACACTTTGTAGTCATCCAACACTTCTCACACAAGGTTGTTAGTTTGCACATTCCAAGTGGTCCAAAGGTTGCCACCTTATATGACACTTGTCTACTTGTTTGTGACACATCACAGGGCACTTGTCAATCCACGTGCAAGGTGGATTACCTCTTCCATGCCTATATAATGAGGTATTCTCATGTAAATTTGTAGGTGAAATCAATATAAGTTTATGCTCAATTAGGTTCATCAATATCATCGATTTCTTATCTCGTATTGTTGATTTCCATATTGTGAGAGTGTAGATCAAGTTGTAGAGTATCCTTGGCTTTTCCAACATGGAGGAGACTCCATCGAGATTTTGATTTAAGACTAGGGGGTTCTTTCCAAGGGGGTTTGATCTAAGGGGGTTTTATAGATAACCCCTTTCAATTAAACCTCTTTAGATGGAACCCATCAAGGCTTAAATCATTAATTTTTCTAAAAAATGTGATTTCAAACAAAATTAGGATGCTCCAAGTTTGGGACTCAGTATTGTGGGATCACAATAGAGCACCCATGCAATGATTGCTAGAAAAGGTGTGTTGTACACCTTGCATAATAAGAATAATAATATTAAAAATATAAAAATAAATATTTAATTGTGGTGCATCTTAGAGATGTGGATAGCACATGGGTTAGGCATTCTTGGGGACACTTGTATGTTGTATGATTGGGAAAATATTTATTATTGGAGTCAATTAGGAAAATCTTTTAATTTTGGGTCATGTTTTAGTGAGATCAAGAAGTTTGCAGTTTTTCCCATTCTTGCCTCTTGTTGGTTTTCAAGGTGTCTTCGTAGCTGGTAGGGTGTGTGGAAGAAGTTGGATCCACTTTTTGGCTAAAAGGTGGAAGTGTTTTTCTTGAAAATTAAAGTTTGTCACTGTTGGAGTCAAAATTTAAAGCACTTACACATAGAATCTTAAGAAAGTCCAGTAATATGAAATGTAGTATTTTGAGTCTAGTTTTCAAATATGTAATTTATTCTAATACCCAGATGATGCAAATTAATTTTGCATAGGCTTATACAAAAACCACTTTTTAAAGTCACTTTTTTAGGACCATACTGGATGCACATGTACGACTAGCATAATTTGACCTAAATAAAAGTATTTTTTTAAATCCTTTTGGAGAAAGATGTGTATTATAGTGAAGTTTGATGACAATATTTTTTTATAATTTTTTTCCAAATATATTTTTTATTAATTTTTATTGGCCCTAATTGTTGTTTTTGAAAACCCCTTTTGTATGGCCAACATAATTTGCGCTAAACTAATTATAAAATGCTTTTTTTTTCATGATGTAAATAATGATGTGTAGATTTATGCCATAATTTTTAAAAAAACCTTTAAAAAGTAAAAGTTATTAAAAAATTATTAAACCCTGACATTTCAAGTTTATGGACTAGTTTGCTCATAAATTAATTAATAAATAGAAAAACAAGTTGAAAAAGGGGAAAATCTCATAATTTTAGGGGGTCAACACTCACATTTGATCATGTATGTTGCTTTGGATACTCCATATCCTACCTACAACATAAAATGCACCTATTGTGGAAACCAACATGATGACACAATGTGTCCTTATTTCTCGCATGTTGCTTTCAAACTCCTATGTTAGATTGCAAAACCACAAACACTTGTTGCTACATCCAAATCCCAAGTTGATATCTCCATGGCTTCTAGTGATTCAAGTTGCACCAAGACATTGATCTCATCTTTCTAGATCTATCGCATTGGGATGCATATTTGGGAGACATCATTGAGGACATTCATCTTCTATTCGATGACAGCTTCTACAAAGTTGCATCACCATATTCATCTTTAGATATTGCTCTTGCTTTGCCTACATCTACTTCTATAGTGGCAGTATCAGATTCTTATGGTTCCAATTATCACCATACATCTATGGTTCCTATGGTTCTTGTTCTAGAATATTCTATGATACCTGATTCATCCTATCAGCATTTGTCACACGTCAGCATTGGCTTGGAGATCCTTGAGCATCCTTCGAAGACATCATGGGCATCATCTGTGTCTTTGAATCTTGTGCAAAATTTAGGGACCTTCATACTTCTTCATGTATGTTCCTATCCAGAATGGGAAGATTCCTTGCACACTTCTGTGGTTCTATTTATTCCTAAGGGGAGAAATGTGGTTCAGCGTTCATGGATTCTCTTCAGCATACTTCATCAAGCATCTATGCACACTACAGCATATCTTATGGGGGGCTTCCAAGTCTCTCATTGTATCTCCTATTATGGGGAAATTTATTGTACACATGTGATAGATGTTGTCCTAGGGGGGAACATGATATAAGTCCTCCTTCTTCACTTGTTTTCTTTTTCATGCATTTTGTTTCTCCTTTTGGAGAGAAGTTTTATTCCCACTAGGTTTTCTCCTTTACTCCACTTTATGAGAAACTTTGTACATGGGTACCTAACATGGTCTAGTAGTTGGGACCCATATTTATGTATCTCTTGCACTTTTGTGATCTCCTCAAGTATCGCTTAAGGGGGGTGTTAGAGTGAATAATTTATCTATTCACTATAGCTTAAGTATACTTAGGTTGATGAAGTAAGACAACATCTTGTCTAACTAAATGTGCAACATTTTAGAGGTTAGAGGTTACCTAGTTGTTTGGTAAACCTCATGTGCATACCTTTTGAGGTTGGAAGACTTTCCATCTCAAGTGCCTTAAAAGACACTTTGTAGTCATCCAATACTTGTCACACAAGGTTGTTGGTTTGCACATTCCAAGTGATCCAAAGGTTGACACTTTATAGGACACTTGTCTACTTGTTTGTGCCACATCATGGGGCACTTGTCAATCCACGTGCAAGGTGGATTACCTCTTCCATGCCTATATAATGAGGCATTCTCATGTAAATTTGTAGGTGAAATCAATATAAGTTTATGCTCAATTAGGTTCATCAATATCATCGATTTCTTATCTCGTATTGTTGATTTCCATATTGTGAGAGTGTAGATCAAGTTGCAGAGTATCCTTGACTTTTCCAACATGGAGGAGACTCCATCGAGATTTTGATTTAAGACTAGGGGGTTATTTCCAAGGGGGTTTGATCTAAGGGGGTTTTATAGATAACCCCTTTCAATTAAACCTCTTTAGATGGAACCCATCAAGGCTTAAATCATTAATTTTTCTAAAAAATGTGATTTCAAACAAAATCAGGATGCTCCAAGTTTGGGACTCAGTATTGTGGGATCACAATAGAGCACCCATGCAATGATTGCTGGAAAAGGTGTGTTGTACACCTTGCATAATAAGAATAATAATATTAAAAATATAAAAATAAATATTTAATTGTGGTGCATCTTAGAGATGTGGATAGCACATGGGTTAGGCATTCTTGGGGACACTTGTATGTTGTATGATTGGGAAAATATTTATTATTGGAGTCAATTAGGAAAATCTTTTAATTTTGGGTCATGTTTTAGTGAGATCAAGAAGTTTGCAGTTTTTCCCAGTCTTGCCTCTTTAAACAAGGTACTTCAATTATTGGTTTTCAAGGTGTCTTCATAGCTGGTAGGGTGTGTGGAAGAAGTTGGGTCCACTTTTTGGCTAAAAGGTGGAAGTGTTTTTCTTGAAAATTAAAGTTTGTCACTGTTGGAGTCAAAATTTAAAGCACTTACACATAGAATCTTAAGAAAGTCCAGTAATATGAAATGTAGTATTTTGAGTCTAGTTTTCAAATATGTAATTTATTCTAATACTCAGATGATACAAATTAATTTTGCATAGGCTTATACAAAAACCACTTTTTAAAGTCACTTTTTTAGGACCATACTGGATGCACATGTACGACTAGCATAATTTGACCTAACTAAAAGTATTTTTTGAAATCCTGTTGGAGAAAGATGTGTATTATAGTGAAGTTTGATGACAATTTTTTTAATAATTTTTTTCCAAATATATTTTTTATTAATTTTTTATTGGCCCTAATTGTTGTTTTTGAAAACCCCTTGTGTATGGCGAACATAATTTGAGCTAAACTAATTATAAAATGGTTTTTTTTTTTTTCATGATGTAAATAATGATGTGTAGATTTATGACATAATTTTTAAAAAAAATTTAAAAGTAAAAGTTATTAAAAAATTATTAAAACCTAACATTTCAAGTTTATGGACCAGTTTGCTCATAAATTAATTAATAAATAGAAAAACAAGTCAAATCATAAAAAAATTACATATTTGACAACTACACATCGTCATCTATAATGGGTTTTAATTTCGTAAGAAAATTCAAAAAAAGATATCGTCAACCATATTGGTAAAGTTAGTCTTTTCTCTTGTTCTAAACATGGACTTGTACTTGCAGGTCCAAGACTAAGGGTCGGCTTACCATGCCTTTCTTGAGCCTAAAACCAAACAAAAAACATGGGTTTTGATTTCAAAATTTTAGGAATGGGTACCCATTTTAAAATGGGAAAAAATGATCCCGTAGGGCTTTTTAAAAAATTAAATACCTTTACGGAACCGGTTCCCGTTTAGGCTTGGGCATTCGTTCAGGCTCAGGCACCCATTCGTAAATGGGTACTCGTTTTGTTTAAAATGGGTACTCAATTCTATTGGGATTTTTTTTTTGTCCGACGCTTCCCCTATATGTGGCCCCAACTTCTTGCTTTTACCCAGTACGAATGTTGTTGTATGTTAAGCACGCCACAATGAAATGTCATTTTGTCTCCACCACACCTTTATTGCAAAATAGGTATATTCTCTTAAAAAAGAATAAAAATCTTATGACTGAATCAAATAATCTTTGTACCTATGTTGCGTGTTTATTTTGCTATGTATGATAAAAAATCCTATTGAAAGATTGAAAATTCTTGTTTGCAAGGCCCACAACTTTTCACTTGCCAAGTGCATTTCTGAGCTTCAAGGAAAACCTTCTGAGGTAGTCAAATCCTTTATCCTTTTTCCCTTGCTAATTCTCATGAGACAACATACATAGATCTATTTCCCCACTGGAGGACTTGGGTACCTTGACACTCTTTGGAAGATCGGAAGAAGCAACCAAGTTAGTATTGTCATCAAAGCTTATACATCCATTTTCCTCCATAGCAACTACAACATTTGACAGTGCTGGGAGCATGTTGGGAATTTCATTAATGTAGATTTTGGGCGGGATGAGGGCAATTCATTCACAAAAACTCCCAACTTGACTTTCTTATCTGTGTACCACACATAAGCATTATTCATCATCTTTTTTTCTCTTGATTTTTGTATGGTGTTTGTTTCATTTTTGTCCTCTGTGTCACTTACACTAAGGACCCTGTGTCCATGCTCTTTCATAATATTATCTATTATTCATGAAATTCCCTTGTTAACCATTCTTTTCTCCTCTTTACTCTTGGCAACATCCCTTCCACATATGTTATATGTGTTAATAAATGGCTCTCCATTTCCACTTCTACTTTAACCATTTTTTCTAGAAACAACACCATGGGTAGTACAAATATGTCTAGTGCTACAAAGTTCATCCTTTGGACTGAGCTTGGCATAAAATTTTCCATGCAGAGGGAGCTCACTATCTTCCTTGGGAAAAGAGTGGGTTTTGTGGACACATTGACATCCATGGTGCTGGCATCTACAGCAAGGCTCACTAGTTGAATGCATTTTCATTGTTGGGTTCTAGAAATAGAGCATGAGAAAATATAAGGGAATCATTTCTCAACCTTCCCTGGTTTGCAAGGTTGTAATTGGGCTTCTTTGGGGAATTTAAATTAACTTCCATCCTTAAAGTCCTCACCCAATGAAAATCCTTTTGGAATTTCTTCTCTAGATCTTTTGGGTACAGGGGACTCTTGAAATGCCTACTTCATTGCGAAAACCAGAGCTTTTTATTTCTCTGCAAGAAGATGACAACGCTAAGGGACTAATAACATCCACACACATAAGCAATTTTGGGTATTTAAGATAAAACCTCACCATGAGTCCTACAATGCACTATTGTAATAGTTCAATGGCGTGTCAAACTCAGATGTGTGAAATTAACGTTCACCTTTTCTAACTTTCTGGCGAGCATGTAGTTGTGCAAGCCTATGAGTAAGAATGAGGATAACATCCTTAATCTCTTCCTCCAATGCCTTCTCAATTTCTTTCTCCAACTCCGCTTTAATTCGCATTTCCTCCTCTAATATAAACATTCCATTATTAAGGCCTAACATAGTCCTATTTTCCCATTTGACTCTTGAGGTGAAGTGCTTTTGTGGGCCAAACTCTATTCCATTATAGGGGAGTTGATTTGTGCTTCAACTTTTATCATTTTGTAACACCCCTGGACAAAAGTATCACTGAGATTTCTTGTACAAATGTTCACTAAAATAGACTTCTCAAGAAAACAAGGAATTGGGTTGTTACTATGTGTATAATTCTGGGAATCCCTATAGACTAGATCTCGATAGAATGAAATATTTTTACTTAGGTGTAATTTTGTTTATGTTGCATTACATTTGTACTCATTTAGGGGGAAAAAACAAAAAAGGCTTATACAACATGTAAATTCTCTTCAACAAATCCATTTTCGTGAAGATATTTCAGCTAAAAAATGGTCAATTTGTATCAACAAAAGATTCAAACATTTTGACAGTGTTGGAATGGTATGAGCTTGGTCATATAAATTTGCAATGTTATCTATAGGACAAAGAGCATTTATTTATCAATTTTTCTGCTCATATGCAATTTTGTTTGTGTTGCATTATATTTTAACTCATTTTTTAAAAAAAGGCTTTTAGAGCATGTAAATTCTCTTTAACTAATCCATTTGCATGAAGATATTTCAACGGAAGAATGGTCAATCTGTATCAGCAAAAGATTCAAACATCTTCACAATGCTGGAATGGTATGAGCTTGGTCATATAAAGTTGCAGTGACTACATCTGCTGTCTCATAATGATTCAAAACTTATTAATCCTTTTTATTTGTTGTCATTTATACAAGCAAATAAATCTAAAAGGAAGCACATGTTTACCTTTGGGGAAATCCTAAAACAATATTTTTAATCATAACCTAAATATTAAATAATTACGCTAAGAGGCGTTCTACACTCACAGAAGGGGCTGAAAGATTTAGATTCTTGTAACCAGTAAACAAAAATCCAAAAAAAATTTAAAAATAACAAATAAATCAAATCAAATTCAATGCATGGTTGTAGTGGATCATAATAAAATGGCACAATAAATACACCACCACCACTCTAAAAGATGCTTTTGCTATTTTAAACCAAAATGCAAATATTAGCTGGAGTAATTTATAAATGCCAAAACCAAAAACCAAAAACCAAAAAACAAATTGGAAGATATCTCTCGACGTACTGTAGATATATTTTTTAAATATAAATATACTAGTTAGTACCTGCCATGGCATGGTACTAATGCATTGGATATGCAAAATTTTTGCATTAGTCCTCTCAACTGTTGACCAATCATATTCTTTTATTTTTGTGATGACTATAGTTTGTAAATTTTGCAAAAATATTTGATTCTAGTTATTACTGGTTACCCTCTTATTGCTACCTTCACGTGAATCGAAGCAAACATTTAATATTTTAGTCAATATCAGCCATACCAAAATTAAATTAAATGAAATGAGTATGTCCCATACTTTAAATCCAATCAAATAGACAATATTGTTATAAAAGTCAATACTAAAATCAATGTAAAAAAGACATTTCCTATAGACCATCTTATCAAATCTGATGAGAGCTTATCTATAATAGTAACCTTTAGAGTATGGATACCAATTGCTGACAAATAGACTAAATTCAAAAGTGAGCCATACGCAATAAATATTAGAATAATTATATTACATCATGTTATTTTATCCAACTAATAACTATTTCATAGTTATTGTTAGTTGGATGGTTGGTTGGTCGGGTATGCCCGACGAAGTGGTTATTCAAACCACTTTATTTTTGTATATATACTTTCTACTCTCATTAATCAATTTGCTCATTGCCTTTGCCAATTTAATATGGTATCAAAGCAATTCTTTTCCTGAGCCTGTGTAGTTAAAAACCAGTGAAGGAAGGTGACTAAATCCATTGAATGAAGGAGATTCCAGAGATATATGAACAACTAGAAATGTTGAAGCCGTACAATGAGAAGACCAAAAGTTTGATTGAAGACATTGTAAATTGGAGAAGGTAATTTGTAAATCCAATACACATTTTACGGCACTAGAAAATACGTTGTTGTTTCAAAGTCTTTGTTACAGGCAACAATCACTGTATAATGTTCTTTTTGTATTGGAGGTATTCTATATTTTGTCGTACAAATTGGAGGTATTGTGAAATATTAGATTATTGTTTATGAAGTATTTCTATTTCTGTCGTACCACAAGACCGTACGACGCTCACTCTGGGTGCAAAAAAGTTTCAAAAACTATTGCAATCTGCCTCTTAATCAGTTCTAAACATGTTTCAAATCTATTTCATTGTCATAAATTGATGAGGATTTGAGTTTTATATGAATTTTGCTGGTAAAAGTTACTTTGCAAAGAGACTGTACGGCATCCAAAGTGATGTTGGGCATATTTAAAACTTGAAAATTTCTTTGATAAACCTTGTGAATTCATCAGCATTGAGTCTGGATCATTGGCTTTGTAGAAAAATTAGTTTGAAGAAGCCGCAATCCAACCTTCTAAAGGAGAGAAATCAATTTTTGGAGCAAGGAGAAAACAAAAGGTGCATATTTCTTTGTTTTTGCAAATAGCCCTAAAATTTTTGCAAAGTAAACTTTAGAATTAGAAAAGCATTTTACTAATAATGTCAAAATATTAAATTTTTTTTAAAATACTTTTTCTTTTCTATAGTTTCAACATAAGAAAAATCAAAATTGGACAAATTAATTGATTTTATGCATCAAAATCAATACTTTTTTGGAGCAAATAGTTTGTAAATTTGAATTAAGTCCTAAAATTTGAAAATCGGAGATATAAGAAAATTCTAACTATAGAAATGGCTCCTAGTGCACCCAAAATCATGCTACCATATTCTCAACTCCTCAGAGGTGACAATTATGCTACCTAGAAAACCAAGGTTTAATCCCAGTTAGAATTTGAAGACCTTTGGGATATTGTCTCTGGAACAACAACAAGACCTCAACAAGCAGGTGAAGACCAGAATAAATTTGACATGGCCAATCAAAAGGCCAAATTGATCATTTTGTTTGGTGTGACTGATGAGGTTCAACCTCACATTTGTACCACCACCTCTGCAAAAGATGCTTGGGATCACCTCAAAACAGTGTATGAGGCTAAAAACCAAAATCAAATCCTCCACTTATAGTGTCAACTTCATTGTCTCAAAATGGAAAATGGTGAGAAGGTAGAAACCTTTTTCAAAAGAGTTACCGAAATAAGAACCACTCTACAAGCATTAGGGGAGGAATTCAAAGATGACTCTCTAGTACCCATTGTACTGAGAGCACTACCCCCTCATTTAGAGTGTTTATCACATGTTAAATGTGGCTCATAAAACACCCTCATTTGAAGAACTAGTCAATTTGCTTCAACAAGAAGAAGCAATATTTGGTGAAACTGAATCTCAAGACAATCAAGACCTAGCAACAAAGTAAAAGGGAAAACAACCTGACCATCATAGCGGTCCATCAAGATAGTCTAAACAAAATCAAGACAACTCTTCACAGAAGAAAAAGAAATCTCAAATTTGTGGTAAAAAGGGTCATGAACTCAAAGAGTCCTGGTATAAATCCTATGTCAATGGTGAGTCCAGTCACAAGAAGCCATAGAAACCACCTCAAGGGGACAAGAAAAAGCAACCTCATTGGCAGAAAAAGCCAAATAAGCAACAAGGAGATGTTGCCTCAATAAGTGATTCAAATGATGAAGAATACATGTATGCTATAGAGACAAAGACCTCCACATCAAGTAGTTTAGTCAGGTATGTTGATTCTGGTGCATCCAGACACATGATGGGGGAACAAGAATGGTTCAGTGATCTCACACCATCCACATCCTATGGGAATGTTTCATTGGGTGATGATACCTACTATGAAGTTCAGAGAATTGGTGAAATTTGTCTTGCACTAAGAACTCACAAATGTCAGCTTACAAAGGTTTTGTATGTACTTGATCTCACTAAGAACCTACTTTCAGTAAGTCAGTTACTTGAGCACAATTTGCAAGTTGAATTTGATCAACACAATGGTGAGAAACTAAATTGTCTTACCAAAGACAAAAATTGCAATGGAGCAATTGTAGCTCGTACATCAAGGGTAGGAAAGATGTTCCAACTAATGGATGTTTCACAAGAAGGTCAAGCCCTTGTAGTAAAAACCAATCAATCCACAACTCTTTGGCATAGGAGATTTGGCCACCTCAATTTTGGTTATCTTATAGCATTGAGTAAAAGAAATATGGTGAAAGGACTTCCCCCATTCAGAAAATAGAAGTTCTTTGCACACATTGTCTTGTCGGGAAACAACATAGGGCTCCTTTTCCTATTGCAGAAAATAGAGCCACAAGTCCCTTAGAATTGGTGCATACTGATCTATGTGGACCTATGTCATCCAGCCACCAAAATTCTCAGTATTTCCTTCTCTTTGTGGATGATTACACCAGAAGAATGTGGGTCTATTGTTTGGCTTGGAAAAGTGAATCCTTTGAGAAGTTCAAGGAGTTTAGAGCCCTTGCAGAATGGTCATCAGGTCAGACTCTTAGAGCCATTCACTCAGATCAAGGGGGGAATTCACAAGTATGGAATTTGTAGCCTACTTGCAAAAACATGGAATTCACCAATAGTTTACCACTGCATATATGCCTCAACAAAATGGTGTGGTAGAGAGGTGAAATCATACTATAGTGGAAATGGTGTGATGTATGTTGAAGGATGCAAGTCTTGATTCTGCATTCTGGGCTAAAGTAGTTCATACAGTAGTGTATTTGTTGAATAGAGCACCCACCAAAGTGATAGATAACATCACACCCAAAGAGGCTTGGACTGGGAAGAAGCCCTCTATTTCTCATTTCAGAGTGTTTGGATGTACTACCTTTATGCATGTCCCTAAGGTTTAGAGAGCAAAATTGGATGATAAGTCTGTGAAGTGTATTTTTCTTGGGTATAGTATAGAGTCTAAGGGATATAGGCTCATGGATGTAGTCAAAAAGAAGGTGTACATTAGTAGGGATGTTGTCTTTGATGAGGGTTATGGTTGCAGCACCTCTTCCTCTCCATCACCTGTTTGTTCCCAAACACCTAGAATTCTTGATCCTAAAGATGAGGAAGTTGGTGAAGAAACTCTTGAAGAGGTTTTGTTTCCATTGGATGAATTTCCCCCTCTATCATCACCTCAATCTTCATCTCATGTACACAAGAAGCTTCCTAAGTGGTATAAGGCCACCATAAAGGATGTTAAAGATGATGTAGTTGTTGACACACCTTTCAAAGGGCCTAAGACTTGCAACAAGTCTTGTGAAGAAGTGAACATGGCCCTTATGTGTATAGTTATGAAAATTTCAGAACCTGAAATAGTGCAGCAAGCTCTTGAGTCACCACCTTGGAAAGATGCTATGGATGTTGAATATCAGGCACTTCAAAGGAATAATAGATGGGAACTTGTTGATCTTCCACCAGGGAAGAAGGCTATTGGTTGCAAATGGGTTTTTCAGATCAAATATAAGACAAACGGTAGCATTGACAAGTATAAGGCCCAACTTGTGGGCAAGGGCTATGTACAAGAGGAAGGCATTGATTATGAAGAGACTTTTGCCCCTACAACAAAGATCAAGACTATCCGTATGGTATTGGTTATGGTAGCGCAGTTTGGTTGGAAAGTTCACTAGATGGATGTCAAGAGTGCCTTCCTTAATGGGGATCTCATGGAAGAAGTCTACATGACTCAACCAGAGGGATACACTGCACCTGGGTAGCAACACAAAGTATGCAGACTCATCAAATCCCTCTACGGTCTTAAACAGGCTCCTCGGGCCTGGTACATAAAGATCGGTGAGCATCTCCTTAATTGTGGATTCACCAGGAATCCATATGATCCCAATCTCTACCTCAAGGAACAAGGGGGGGATTATCATTTTGATTGTTTATGTTGACGATTTGGTCATCACGGGGAGTTCTCCACAGATGATTGATGCAACAAAGAATGATCTCAAACGATTGTTTGACATGACAAATCTCGGGCTTCTACATTATTGTCTTGGCCTTGAAGTATGGCAATAGAAGAATCAGATCTATGTTTCACAAATGAAGTATGCCAAGACAATGCTCAAGAGGTTCCATATGGAAGATTGCAAATCGATGTCGACTCCCATGGAGACAAGTTTGCAACTTTCCCGCCACGATCCATTTGATCAGGTGAATGCTACTCTTTATCAATAGTTGATTGGGAGTCCATCTACCTGACATATACCAGGCTGGATATCAGCTATGTTGTCAGCTATCTTTCTAGGTTCATGCAGGAACCTAAGGTTGTTCATTGGAAGGTAGCAAAGAGGGTTTTGAGATACATCCGTGGTACAGTGGCATATGGCCTGGAATACAAGCAAAATGTAGATTTTTCATTGTATGGATACATGGATGCAGACTATGCAGGTTCAGCGGATGATAAGAAGTCTACTTCAGGCTTCATTTTCTTTTTGGGATCTGGTCTGATTTCTTGGGGGAGAAAAAAGTAGACCACTGTTGCTCGCTCTTCCACAGAGGTAGAATATCGCACCGCAAGGGGCTATTTGTGAGGTGATATGGTTATGTCACATTTTGATAGGTATAGGTGTTCCTGATATAGGTCCTATCATTTTGTTCTGTGATAATCAGAGTGTACTGAAACTTGTTTGCAATCCAGTCTTTCATGAGCATACCAAGCACATTGAGGTTTAGTGCCATTATATTCATGAGCATGTTCAACAACACAATATTGAGCCCCAGTTCTGTTCAACTCAAGAGCAGCGTGCCGACATATTTACAAAATCACTTGCAGCAGTGAAGTTCGAAGCTTTTCGAACTTTCATGCTTTCGTCTCTTGGGCATATGATGTAATAAGGGGGGGTATTAGAATAATTATTTTACATCATGTTATTTTATCCAACTAATAACTATTTCATAGTTATTGTTAGTTGGATGGTTGGTTGGTCGGGTATGCCCGACTAAGTGGTTATTCAAAGCACTTTATTTTTGTATATATACTTGTTGCTCTCATTAATCAATTTGCTCACGTTGCCTTTGTCAATTTAATAATATATATGGCCCATACTGAAAATAATAGCAAACAGTTACATTGTCCTCTAAGGTACCAAATTTAAAAATAAAAAATTAGCATTTGTATTCAATAGTTGTTGGAAAGGTTTTACATGGATTCACGTAGGCACAGTTATTTTGCTACCCACTGGTAAATTTTTCTTCGCAGAGAAACTATTATTGAAAGGAGTTCGACACCACATTGTGAACATGAAAAAACCAGTAATTATCTTCCTGAGCGTTGGGGGAAACAATGGTGGAGGGGATCCCCTGTATTATGTGGATAGAATGAAAAGAGTAGAAGCTAGAATGACACTTCACACAAATATATTTGGAAGGGATCCAATGAACATCCTGATTGAAATGGTAAATAAAGAGGGCGAAACCTTCGAGCAAACATTAGATGAGATTCAATTGGCCCATAGCTTTGAGAATATGGTCGAAAGGCTCAAACCTCAAGTTGCAGAGTCGCTTATGCAAAAGCCAGAATCATGGTTGTTATCACAAACGACCTCTATGACGGCTATTCTTAAATATCATCCACTTCAATAGTCAAAGATTAATTTGGACCAATAAAAATAGGACAAATATTTACCATTTTTATTGTAAATGAGGTGTAAAATTGTTATTAAGTGTTTAACCATAAAAATGGATGATATTTAAGTAGAGTGCCTATATGACACCTATTCAACTGTGGACCAAGCCAAGCTCTTTAACGAAGCTTTCGAAAGGTCATCGTGTTTAATCCCCCAATCTTTCTTTATCTGATTAACGGATTCACTATATTAACTATCTTGTCTTTTCGATAGCAGATGGGATCCATCGCAAATCGACCATCTACCAGAGGACGTGAGAATAGTATTTATGGGCCTCTATCATACTTTGACTGGTATATCTCAATGAGCGCGGGAGGTCCAAGCATGTGATGTGCTTCCTTACCTGCACCAGAAGGTAAATAACTGGTTCTGGTTTGCTTTTGAATTACATGTTTGAAAGAGAGGAATTGCAGTCTAACAAGAATAGTTTGTTGCAGGGTTCAGTGGTTGGATCTCTTCTGCAGATACACAAAAGAAACAGAGTGGATGGAAAGATGTTATTCGCCATCACTAGATCAATATTGGGAGAACGACGTAGAATCAATAGCATTGGGAGTCACGTGCTTGACGCCAATATTTTCAACCGGAGAGATTCTTCCCGACCACATTCTCGAGATGTTTGACTTTTGAGCTAAGTTCCTCAATCTCGTCAATCTCACATGGCAGCTTATAAGCTTTCATGTAGGGTGTCGGATGTGTGCTTTGCTCTTTTATTGACTTAACTGCTTTCTGTTGCAGGGCTTTTATGTAATGTGATCAGTTTTGTTCTAGTGTTAGTTTTATATTTACAGTCTGGTTTCATCAGTTCAGTTTTGTATTTCTTCTATGTATCTCTAGTTGTACTTTTGTTTTCCAGGCACTTGGGCTTTATCATGGTTGCAGCCTTGTAGGTTGTTGGCATTGCATATTTTGTATTGAAAGCAATGGATACTTTCCATTGCGTTAGAGTATTTGGAGAGTATTTTTTACCATAATTATCTACTAATATCGATATATCTACAAGTTTTTTCTTGTTTCATTTCGACTTTTTCATAAATTGGACCAGTGCTGCTGAAATCTGCGAGTCTTACCATCTCCACTCTCTATTGCTTGAAAGCAATTCCAAAATCAAGCATGTGTGAAACTTCAGAAAAGTTTCTAGGGATGCCTCCACTTTTATCTACAATACATAAAGTTTATTATTAATTATTTCTCACAATAAATCTAAAAGTATATGTTGCCATTATTATTTTTTATTATTTCTCCTAGTTAGTCCCCTGCCATTTGCCTCTACGTGAAAAATTGAAAAGTTTTAGTTTGGCTGGATTTGCCTCCTTAACCCACCATTCCAATTCCAATCTTCAAATCGTGGAAGCAGATTCATGTGCAGTGTATATGTCTATATTCAATACTAATCAAAATACAGGAAACGGTATGGAAAAAGAAGAGGTTGTTCACCACATTTTGTAACACTCAACCATTTCTCAAGTTTTACCATGCCACATTCTATTAGTTCGACTTTTAAAAACCAAATATTTCATTTAGTCCAATAATGTGCTACTTACATTAAAATTGCATGAAATACATACTTGGAATGTATAGACTCTTTACAATTATTCAAAGATATTTACTTCAATCTAATTACGTCTTACTACAATATATATACAAAAAAAAAATAGTAGGTACTAGCCACTACGCGGCACTTGTTTAATAAAAAGATTTACAATATTTTTTAAAATATATTAAACAAAGTAAGGAAAATCATAGTCTTGAATTCAATGCTTCCCCTACAAATAGCCTATGGGCGGAATTGTTGCGTGTTTAAGCTGTGCAACTGCTAGCAGATAGGCAAATATTGACGTACCATTAATATAGACACGCGTTTGTGAGTTAAAAAAGAATCTTTGTACCTGTGTTGCGTGTTTATTCTGCTACGTATGATAAAAAAATCCTATCCAAAGATTGAAAATTCTTGTTTTGTTTAGAAAACTTTACCAAGTCTCTTTCGTTTTTTCTCGGTAGGTAGATAAAGGCTATAGGGGAAAGGACAGAACAAGATATGGATAGTGCGATTAAGGATGTCGAGGACAATAAGTACTCCATAAGAGCAGCTGGAAAAAAGTGGGGTATCCCTTGCATTAGTTTGACAAATTGGTTGGCAGGAATAACAACCACGAAAACAAAGGGACCACCAATGATTTTGTCAATGGAAGAAGAGCTGGAAGTTGTCGAATGGTGCAAAGATTTGGCTCAACTTGGTCATGGTATGGAGGTTACTTAGTTGAAGTCACACATTGCACAAATTTGTCAAGGAAGGCCAAATCCTTTCACGAATGGTTTGCCAGGTAGATCATGGTGGGCTGGTTTCCGTAGACGTCATCCGGATTTGACAATAAGGATTGCTGAGGGTCTTGACCGGGATAGAGCAGTGATGTTGTGTCTAAGCATTGTGGCAAATTTTTATGACAACTTGGAAAAACTTTATAATGCTAATCATTATGGCCCAACAAAGATATGGAACTGTGATGAAACAGGTGTTCAAGCAGGTAGAAATTGTGGGATGCGAGTTATTGCAAAGTTGGGCAACAGAAGTGTGCCACAAATTCTATCCAAAAGCAGAGAGTGGATAACCATTTTATGTTGTATTAATGCAGCAGGGCATAGTATACCAGGGTTTTATCTTTTCAAAGGTAAAAGGCAGCTAAAAAACTATATAGCAAATTGTGAACCAGGGGCGTGCATGGCAGCCCAACCACATGCTTGGATGACCAAAGAGCTCTTCTTGAATTGGCTACACCATTTTGCTAGATCAGTCCCTGGTGGAGCTTCAACCACAAATAGACATCTACTCATTTTTGATGGACATGGAAGCCATGTGGCTTACAGCACAATTCAAGAAGCTAGATCTTTGGGCATTGATCTTCTTACTTTGCCTGCACATACCAGCCACAAACTTCAGCCTTTGGATGTTAGTGTCTTTGCACCATTCAAGTCATACTTCAAAACTGAAAGGTCCAAGTGGATGGCAAAAAACCCCCACATTGAAATAAGGAGGGCAGAATTGGCTAAACTAAGTAGCAAAGCTTTCAAGCTTACCCTTACATCTCAAAATATCATATCAGGTTTTCAAAGGACTGGAATTTGGCCACTAAACAGTGATGCTCTTTGTAATGACATGAGACCAAGTGAATCCTTCTTTGTTGAAGAAGAAAATGAGATTGCAGGTATTGCAAGCATATTAAGGTTGGCTGGATATGAAGAGGTTGAAGTGCAAAATTGTTTGGCACAAATGGCAAGGGAACAATCAACACTGACAAATGAAGTGAATGACAGCATAAGATCAGCTACTCATGTCAGCCAAACACAACAATCAAATGAAGAAGATGATGCCATGAGCTTGCCAACACAAGTTAACCCACCAAATTGGGTTAAAGAAGCTACCAACAACCTTGGAATGCAGATTGATTTTGAAAATGAAGAAGTGTCATTATCTATGCCTTCCCCTTCTCCACTTCTAACAACTGAGGTTATTCATTATTATGCAGATACCACAGATTGGGAAACTACATATTTAGATGCTACTGATACAACATTGCAGCAAGTGAAATGCAATGAAGGTTCATTACAGAACTCTGAAGGTAATGAAATAGCAGACCAACAAGTGAGATGCAGTCAAGGCTCATTAAAAAACTTTCTCAAGCTACTAATTGAAACAGTTCGTAAGAGACCCAATCCCCTGGATGACAGTGCACTAAGGCTAGGTAAGCAGTCCCAAATTCTTACCACAGATGATTATCTAATCCTGCATGAGCAGCAAGAAGCAAGGAAAATAGAACTTGAGGAACTAAAAGCAAGAAAAAAACAAGCAGAGGCAAAGAAAATTCGTCTAATTGAAGAAAAGAAAAGGAGGGAAGAGCAGAAGCTTGAAAGACAATTGAAGAGACAAAAGAAGGAAGAAGAAAAGTTGCAGCAACGAAGGGCAAGAGAATTGAAGAAAGAACAAAGGCAAATGGTCAGGAATAGGAATTCAAAACATGTTGCAAGCAATTCAGGGCATTTGAGTACTCCATCAACCCCTCTACCTGAACAACATCATATTCTAAAGGATATGTACAACATATTAAGCCCTGCTTATGCTACCCTTACAAACCAACAAGTGACTAGCAATACAAATTCAACACATGAGGGAAGCAGTTCAAGGTGTTTGAGTACTCCATCAACCCCTCTACCTGAACATCATCAAATTTTGAGGGATATGTACAGCATATTAAGCCCTGCTTATACTGCCATTAACAACTTCCAAGTGACTAGTCACAACCCCCCTCATTCCCCTATAAAGCAATTCCAATTTTCTGGGCTTTTAGATGAAACAATGTTTGGTCATCTTGTTCCTATCACACCTCATGTCGAATCAGCTCCTCCAAAAAATACTTCAACAAATAGTCCTATAGAGGAGCCAGAGCCAGAGTCATTCCCTGGATTTATGGTAAACTAGAAAATTAAGACTTGATGTTGAGTTATTGCTATAAGTTTTTTGAAACATCTAGTCAGCAATGCATTTTGGACATTGTAAGTAAAAGCTGACCATTTTGTAATGTTTTGCCGAAGCTGTATTACCCGTAAACTAGAAAATCAGGATTTGATGTCAAGTTCTTGCTATAAATTTTCTGAATCATCTAGTCAGCAATGCAGTTTGGACATTGTAAGTAAAAGTTGACCATTTTGTAATGTTTTACCGAAGCTGTATTACCCGTAAACTAGAAAATCAGGATTTGATGTCAAGTTCTTGCTATAAGTTTTCTGAATCATCTAGTCAGCAATGCAGTTTGGACATTGTAAGTAAACCTGACAATTTTGTAATGTTTTATCAAAGACTGTCTTACCGCATTATGCAACTAGCAATATGATGTTTTGTTGTTTTTGTTATTTTCATCGGCAATGTAATGGAATATTCCAAGTCAAGATTTTGTTACAGTGCAAGAAATGTGTCTACAATGTGTATGCAGCCAACAAAATGAATGTATGTATGTACAATTGTAATGTTTTGTCGAAGCTGTTACAATTCATTTTGGAAAAAGAAGAATATGGAATTTAGACACCAATCAGGGAAATGGCATTATGGCATTGTCCTTTCTTTATATTGGTAATTGTAGTGGCATAGACATACAATTTCCCACCTGCAAACACAACCACCAATAGAATAGAAAACCCAATGGCTGCCTTGGCACCTTGGCTGATACCATCCCCAAAACTCTACATGATTATACTTCCCAACTCTACATGATTATACTCATACACTAACAACAATAGAAATGTAATTTGGAATTAAAATTTGAATTTTGGTGGCAACCTCTATTGCGGTAGAGAATATACTAGTGTAGTGGTTCCCTTCACGAATTAGACCTCAAGATTTAAAGTAGGAGTGTGTGTCCTCTTGCTGGTTTCCACTGTCCTTATAAATTTGGAATTTGATGCACCTATAGAGAGAAAATAGGCATGGACTTGTAGTTTTGGGACAAAAAAATTTATTGGGGTTGCTTAGGAATATTTTGCCTCAATCAGATCTCTATTTGGTGTTTTTCAACCCTATGTGCGATCTAGAAAAATTAGGAGTATGTGATCACTAAGTGTGTGTGTTTGAAGTGTGTGCAAGGTATTGCAACTACAAATTAAACCTTATGGGATGTATAAAGATGATGTGATGTGTGCTTGTGCAATGGAGGAGATAAAGGAAATGGTTGAATGCCAAAATGCTAAGGAATTTTGGAATGAACAAGAGTCAAGTGAAGCTACAAGTTTTATGGATGTGTAATCATGGTGGCAGTAAAAAGGTAATAGAGGCTATGAAAGAAATGTAGAAGGTTAGTAATGGAGGAGGAAGAAGATTTTAAAATGCTCATGACTGTCAATAGCTTTTCTCAGGATCAAAGAAGGAATTCAAAAGTATTATTATACAAGATTTTTGACTCTACAAAATGAAGACTTGGTGTGCAAGGCTTCCTTCGATACAATAATTTTGCATCAACCATTATTCTGAAATACTTTCAATGTAGACCATATGAATGGTTCATATAAGGCCCTAGGATATGCATCAAGTCTAATCCTGAAGGCAATTTTAATAAAAACTATAGTAAACCTTAAGGGGAAATAAATCCTACTGGATTGTGAATAGACTAATTAAGAGTTACTTTTACATTAAAAAAATAGGTAAACCTTTTGGGGAGTAAAAACTTGTAGTTGATAGTGAATAGACTAGTTAAGATTTAATTCTACACAAAGCAACTAAGTAAGCCACAATATGAAAATATTCTTCACCTCTAATTCATGATGACCCTGAACAACCACAAAGAACATAGACATACAATTTCCCACCTGCAAACACAACCACCAATAGAATAGAAAACCCAATGGCTGCCTTGGCACCTTGGTTGATACCATCCCCAAAACTCTACATGATTATACTTCCCAACTCTACATGATTATACTCATACACTAACAACAATAGAAATGTAATTTGGAATTAAAATTTGAATTTTGGTGGCAACCTCTATTGCGGTAGAGAATATACTAGTGTAGTGGTTCCCTTCACGAATTAGACCTCAAGATTTAAAGTAGGAGTGTGTGTCCTCTTGCTGGTTTCCACTGTCCTTATAAATTTGGAATTTGATGCACCTATAGAGAGAAAATAGGCATGGACTTGTAGTTTTGGGACAAAAAAATTTATTGGGGTTGCTTAGGAATATTTTGCCTCAATCAAATCTCTATTTGGTGTTTTTCAACCCTATGTGCGATCTAGAAAAATTGGGAGTATGTGATCACTAAGTGTGTGTGTTTGAAGTGTATGCAAGGTATTGCAACTACAAATTAAACCTTATGGGATGTATGAAGATGATGTGATGTGTGCTTGTGCAATGGAGGAGATAAAGGAAATGGTTGAATGCCAAAATGCTAAGGAATTTTGGAATGAACAAGAGTCAAGTGAAGCTACAAGTTTTATGGATGTGTAATCATGGTGGCAGTAAAAAGGTAATAGAGGCTATGAAAGAAATGTAGAAGGTTAGTAATGGAGGAGGAAGAAGATTTTAAAATGCTCATGACTGTCAATAGCTTTTCTCAGGATCAAAGAAGGAATTCAAAAGTATTATTATACAAGATTTTTGACTCTACAAAATGAAGACTTAGTGTGCAAGGCTTCCTTCGATACAATAATTTTGCATCAACCATTATTCTGAAATACTTTCAATGTAGACTATATGAATGGTTCATATAAGGCCCTAGGATATGCATCAAGTCTAATCCTGAAGGCAATTTTAATAAAAACTATAGTAAACCTTAAGGGGAAATAAATCCTACTGGATTGTGAATAGACTAATTAAGAGTTACTTTTACATTAAAAAAATAGGTAAACCTTTTGGGGAGTAAAAAACTTGTAGTTGATAGTGAATAGACTAGTTAAGATTTAATTCTACACAAAGCAACTAAGTAAGCCACAATATGAAAATATTCTTCACCTCTAATTCATGATGACCCTGAACAGTCACAAAGAACAGAGATTAGATTTGCATTTACCTTGATCGTTGTAATGAGACCATAATAAATCTACTGAGAGATGGGATTAATAACATCTGAAATAAAAATAAGAGTTTAAATTACTGTTGCAACAAGCATTGTCAGCGAATGGGTGTGGGTTAAAGGCAAATAGAAAAATATAGTTTTACTCATCTATAAAAAATGAACAAACTAATTTAAATTTTTCTATAAAGCATGAAACTATAGTAAACCTTAAGGGGAAATAAATCCTACTGGATTGTGAATAGACTAATTAAGAGTTACTTTTACATTAAAAAACTAGGTAAACCTGTTGGGGAGTAAAAACTTGTACTTGATAGTGAATAGACTAGTTAAGATTTAATTCTACACAAAGCAACTAAGTAAGCCACAATATGAAAATATTCTTCACCTCTAATTCATGATGACCCTGAACAGTCACAAAGAACAGAGATTAGATCTGCATTTACCTTGATCGTTGTAATGAGACCATAATAAATCTACTGAGAGATGGGATTAATAACATCTGAAATAAAAATAAGAGTTTAAATTACTGTTGCAACAAGCATTGTCAGCGAATGGGTGTGGGTTAAAGGCAAATAGAAAAATATAGTTTTACTCATCTATAAAAAATGAACAAACTAATTTAAATTTTTCTATAAAGCATGATGTTTTTTATTTCTACTATAACCTCTAATATCTCAGCCTCAAGACACAATTATAATATGTAGAATTGTCGCATTGCTGTAATAGTCTGAGTAAAAGGTTAATATGGATTTTCTATCCACATTTTTGCCAACATTGAAATTAACGGAGCTTCAAATGCCATCATTATTTCTTACACCTATGTATTGTGCAATTCAGTGCTTCGTTTAAATTTAACAGGTCCATGGGTGTGAGTAACAAGCCCTGTTATGAGAACACAGTCAAGGATGCAAAAACTTATCATTTCAGATTATTTAAGGCTCAGTTACAGAGTTTAAATCTGCAACCCAAAACAGGCTAGAGATAACAAAACAGATTAAGGACATTACACAAAGGACAGAAATTAAGGTCATTAAAAAAAAAACAAATGAAGGGTTGAGAAAGAAACCACAAAAACCTAAAACCAAATCTGATAGCATCCCAGACAACAAATGAACAGCTAAACAGGATTGTGTTTCACTAAAAAATCCAGAACCGAATAAGCTTTTACTATAAACCCTAAGAAATCTGAAAGAAACTTGCAATAGAAATGAAAAGAAAAGCTGGTCATTGCCCCAGTAAAGTCAAAAATGACCTTATCTGTTGGTTTTCCTTCAAACCCTGGTAACAAAAAACCCTTGAAATATGTTGTGTCAAAAGACACAATTTCTGTGGCTGAATATGTCTGAGGAGGGGATTGATGTGAGTGACAATCTCTCCATTTGAGGGCGGCTCCCATTTGCAGCGATGGTTCACGAAACGCCGCAGGTTCAAAGCTCTCAGATCCATGGTCTGCGAGGATAATAGAAGAAGAATCCGAAGAAGTAGTAGACGCTTTTGGGTATCTTCCAGGAAAACATCAACCACGGCTAGATTTCGTTGGAGCCCTACACAGCAAGCAATGGGAAAAGCGGATTTTTTGTTAGGATTGCGAAATATGGACATAGATTGAGCAGCAATTCAGAGATAACCAAAGATTCTATGGGCACTATGGAAAATAGGGTTGAGAAGAGGATACTTTGTTGAGGCAAAACGAAATGTGCACAATAGAAAATGTATCGAACATTATCAATACCTAGCTTCATCTGAAAAGCCTCCCTCGACCTCCACGTCGGCGACCTCCCTGCTCCCCACATCAGCGACCTCCTAGCGACCTTCATGCTTCCCACGCTTCCATGGATGCTATCCGCTGGAGTTGCGGCGGTGTCAAGGAAAAGAAGAAATGCGTTGGTGTTTCGCTGCCCACATTTAGGTTTAGGTTTTTTTAGGAATAGGATATTATATTATTATTTAAGGGTTAAGTGGTATTCAAAGTAATATGTTGGAATATTAGGTTTAGGGTTCTTAATATAACATTTTCTGGTTAAAATTATTTAATTAATAATACAATGTTGTTTAGTTTTAGGGTTTTGTATGCACATAAGATGTGAGTATAGATTTGATTTTTACAGGATGATATCACTTATTTGAGTGTTAATGTCCATAACATTAGGAAAAATATGTTCAGTTATTGGTGCAAGTGTGTTCGATGATGGGATGTAACAATTGACCATCATAAGGCAGGGGTTCAAAAAGTGTTGTTTTTGACACTTTTTACGACTACGTATAGATCTGGTATCAAAATTGATGTTGTGGACCTGAAACCTTAGGTTTAAGCAGTCGACTAACCAAGAAAGCCGCTATAAAGTTTTTAGACTTCTTCGACATCGACAAATATGTTTTTGAGAGGCGCGAAGTTAGGATGCACACATATTGGGTCTTTTCCCCTATTGCTCTGTACGCATTCTATAAAGAGGCAAGTGCGATTACGGAACACAGGCATAAAGATTATATTGCTCTGGCCATTGAATGGAAAGTGTTAGATTGACGTCAAAATCGAATTATTCAAAGCTGGGAGAACATACGGAGCAATTAAGTGAAGCGTGAGTGATTGCAATTTGCTGTACGAATACATTAATGGTAGGCCCATGTTCGCCCTGGGAGTATACAGAGCGGGATCCCAAAACATCGACACCCGTTGAAACATAATGCCAGCCAGCACACAATACCTATCCCCAAAATGTCTCTTCATCTGCCAAAAACGTGCGGTCGTTGATTTTAAGATGGAAGGAAGAAGTTGATAGAAATAGGTGGCAATATAATCTTTTTCTACCAAAAACGTGCTTTGACAAGTTTAACGTGCTTTCAAGATTTATAATATGACAAATTTATTGGTCAAGATTGGTGGCAGAAGATATGAACTTGAAGGGCGTTTTTGTAAAATCTTTCATTCATTCAAGAACACGAGGAGCTATTGGGAGTGGCGTGCAGGACAAGCTACTAGTTTTTTATTTTATTATTCTTTCTATTTCTTTAATATTTTTTTTTTTTTAATTTTTTTTTCAGCTGCAGGCTGCTTTATATACAGACTTCCCTCCCAGCGAAGTGAAGTAGCAAAGTGAAGTGGCATGGTAATGGATCTCACTATGAGTGTTTCTGCAGTAGCAGTTACAATTTTATTGATTCCTGTGTTGCTGTCCGCTGTATTGGGATGGGCGAGAAAAAATAATGCGAGATTGTCCTTGCCAGGACCATTTCCGCTGCCCATCATAGGAAACCTCCATCAGTTGGGAAAGCTTCCTCACCGTAGTCTGCAGCGACTGGCTGAGAAACATGGGCCAATAATGTCAATGAAACTGGGTTCTGTTCCCGTCGTGGTTGCGTCTTCTTCTCAGGCGGCGAAACAGTTTGTAAAAACCCATGACTTGATTTTTGCCAGCAGGCCGTCTTCTGCGGCTGGAAAATACTTGTTTTACAATCACAAGGACATAGCACTTGCTCCCTATGGGGATTATTGGCGAAACATGAGAAAAATATGCGTGTTGGAGCTGTTGAGTAACAAGAGAGTCGAGTCGTTCAAAGGCGTGCGGGAGGAAGAGGCGCAGGCGATGGTCCGATCAATCTGGGAAAAGAGCGAGAAGGGTAGAGTGGGCGTGGATGTGAGCCACAGAATTGCCTGCTACAGCTCCGACTTGATGTGGCGAATATTGACGGGCAGAACAAATGCCGACCGCCTCTCCGGTGGGACTACGTTTCAGGAATTAGTTTGGGAGGGTATGGAATTGATGGGACTTTTTAATATCGGCGATTACATTCCTTGGTTGGAGTGGCTCGACTTGCAAGGGCTGAGGCGACGTATGAAGAATGTCCACCAACAGTTGGATGCCATTTTCGACAAAATAATAGATCAACACGTAGACAACAAGCAGAGGCGCAGCGCAGAGAAGGAGACGGAGCGACATAAAGACTTGGTTGACGTGCTTGTGGACGTGGAAATCACTGTAGAAGATAAGAAGGCTATCATTATGGTAAGTTAACACTCAACTTTGCCAATTATTACATTGAGAGGCGTCTATAGTAATAGGAAAGGCCGTAAATAAATTCTTGTAAATAAAAATCATAAATACAATTTTTTTAGATTTTTGAATTTTTTTAATTTTTGTTTATCATATTTTTGTATTTAAGATATATCTTGGTGTATGTTAGATATATTTTTTAAATATAGGTATGCTAGTTTAATTTTGTAAGATTTATTATGAATAGACTTTTTCTTTATTGTTTAATATGTGAATTTTTAATCTTTATTAATTATTATAATTGAATAAACATTTTTAAATTATTAAGAGTCATTAGATGAAGAACAAACATTAGATTAACAAGGTATGATTAGTTAGTACTATTCATTTTTATAAATAAAAGTTATTTTTTTATTTATTGTTTAAAAAATAATTAATGTTTCGTAAGATTTTTTATTGTAATGATGAAATTATATATTCATGTTCTTTTCTCTTATGTTTTGAGCTTATTTTAATTAGAGTGTAATAAATATAAAAACTTGTTTACAAGTGGCATACTTTTGTATAATTTCGGGTTAATGACATAATATCTCTTTATTGTAATTGAATAAACATTTTAAAATTATTAAGACAATCATTAGATGAAGAACAAACATTAGATTAAGAGGGTATGATTAGTTAGTACTATTCATTTTTAGAAATAAAAGTTATTTTTTTTAATTTATTGTTTAAGAAATAACTAATGTTTCATAAGATTTTTTTATTGTAATGATGAAAATATATATTCATGTTCTTTTCTCTTATGTTTTAGGCTTATTTTAATTAGAGTGTCATAAATATAAAAACTTGTTTACAAGTGGCATACTTTTGTATAATTTCGGGTTAATGACATAATATGTCTTTATCCTTTTTATTATAGAATTGAGTAAAATGGCTTAAATAGTTATTGTACAAGATAGTGTACATGCACTCCAAGCTTTTAGAAATGAATCTACACTTTACACTATTCAGTTATTTGAGCTCCTTTAGTGAATGCCTTTTATTATTGATCTCTAGATATTTATTCTTGATCCCTAGACTTATCATTCATCACCCTAGATCAAACATGTGGGCACAAATTTGACTCAAATTACTTCCATAGCAATAGATTTGAACCTTGAACTTTTAAAATTTAAAATTAAAATTTAAACTTTTCTCACCACTTCAGTAGCCATTGTAAACTAAGTTAGCACATGTTTTATTGAATCATGGGCTTGGTATTTGTATTTAAAGACACTCATTCACTCGTTTGAAATCATCAAAGGATTGTCATCAAGGAGTTATAAAAAAGCATGCTAGTGTTATTGATAGAGCACTTATGAGATCATTCTAGTAGCATTTATTAGAGCATTAAATCATAAAACATCATCCTTGGTCTATTGCATACTATTTTGTTCTCTTTAATCTATCATTTAGAGTCATAAAACCAATCTATAAGGTGTCAAACTAATTAAAAGTTTACCCTTGTAATTCAACTAACTACCCAAATGTGTTCTTAAACACTATAAACTCCAACTCTCCACATCCTATGAGATCGAATCCATGAGCTTCAACTTAGTTTACACACAAGTTCAAGTTCACACTAACAAAGATCAACTATGCACTTGCATAGGTCATCCAAAGTGAACATAATCAATTTGTAGAATTTGAGATCTTCATTTGAGTCAATCGTAAAAATCTAGCACCTTAGTAAATAATTTTCTTACACCTATCATGCAACACATCTCCATCATTGGATTTTGAGCTATTAGATTTAATTTATTTAATTTTCTCTTTTAATTTTAGGATTTTCAATTATCAATTCCAACTCATTTATCCAGGTTAATTTTGTGCCTGATTTAATGCATTTATTTAATTATCCTAGATAAATTTTATGTAGAGCATTTTATATTCTTAACGCTTATCTTTGATGGTTGTATTAGTGTAATGATCAAAATGTGTATTGTAGACCAAAACATTAACACAAATTAGAGAATTGACTAGTCAAGACATTCCTATAAAATTCGTAATCTAGCATCCTAAGTTACATAGAGAAAACTTATTTTAGGGATGCTAAAATTTGTAAACACTTAAACAATTGTGAGCTCTTAATATTGATTAGGGATTAATTAACTTTTCATAATGTAAAATTTATCAAATCTAGCCTAGGTTTGAGCCACTACCTTGCCACCCAATAATAACCTCCCCTCCAAAAAGACCACACTAAAAATTCATTAATTGTGAAAGCTTATGCTATATTCTATCTTTTTCTTTGTATATTAGAATAAGTCTTTTGCATTCCAATTTAAATGTAATTGAAGTTTTTTACAAACTTTTACTCTTAGATAATTTTCTTATGTTGATGTAGAATGCCTTGTAAATTGAAATACCATATTGCCAATCAATAAAGTTGTGCCACTATATTTGTGGGAAGATATATAATAAAGACCTAAATCTTCTAGTGTTAAATTGGTAGATTATAATTAGAGAGGCTACAACGAGATG
Source organism: Cunninghamia lanceolata (assembly GCA_027924645.1). NCBI lineage: Eukaryota > Viridiplantae > Streptophyta > Pinopsida > Cupressales > Cupressaceae > Cunninghamia > Cunninghamia lanceolata. The sequence goes on along the minus strand of BSBN01000677.1, from coordinate 6,453,655 downwards.
ACCTTATCCTTTTTCTTGAAAAGATTTAACTTGAATCTTTTAGTTGGATTAAAAAGACAATGTTATGTGAAGAATGTTAGTGTGTGTTATTAACCATATCTTTTTCACAAATTAAAATATATATTTTTATTTTTTAATTATTTTAAAAATTGGAAGTGTGATCTCCATTTGTGAGAGGTAGGTAGTAGTGGTTGCATTAATTTGTATTGATTATATCTATTTATTTATATATATGATTTAATTTATCCATGTGTATATAGGATATGTTCCTTGCAGCAATAGAGACATCAGCAACTACATTAGAGTGGGCAATGAGCGAGTTATTGAGAAATCCAAATGTGATGAATAAATTACAAGAAGAAATTGATTTTGTAGTCAAAAAAGATAAGAAGATAATAGTTTCTCATATTGTGAGTATGGAATACTTGCAATGTGTAGTGAAAGAGACATTACGATTATATCCAGGCCCCTTGCTCATCCCCCATGAATCTACAGAGGCATGCATTGTGGAAGGACCTCATCATGACTACTTGATACCAAAGAAAACAAGGCTTATCATTAATGCTTGGGCAATAGGAAGGGATCCAGGAGTATGGGAAGATCCCTTAGAATTTAAGCCTGAGAGATTTGTGGGTAAAAATTTTGATTTGATAAGAGATCCAGAATTAAGAGTTATGCCTTTTGGTATTGGAAGGAGAAGTTGCCCTGGTGCTTCCATGGCCATTGCCAATATTGAGATTGCATTAGCACACCTCATTTACTACTTCAATTGGAGAAGTGAAGGAGAGTTAGACATGAATGAATCTTTTGGAATCACCACTCCTAAAAAAGTGCATCTCTTTGCTATTCCAACTTGGAGGTTAACAATGAAAGAGCCTTCTTGCCTCAAAATTTAAGTACTATAAAATTGTTCACTACCTTTCCACATAGATTATGTAAAAAATGACCATTATATGACCATATATATTGCAATATGTTGAAATATTTCTAGTAAATTATTTAATCTTTCTACATATTTTACCTAATATGTAAATGGTTCAACACATAATGACTTATCTCTTTTATAACATGTTTATAGGTTATTCTTTTGGATTATTAGATTAGTTGTAAGAATTTTTATTTCTTTCCACTCTTTCGTAGGGTCATCAAGTGATGAATATTAATATATGTTGAAGAATATTATAAATTTAATATATTTTTTAATTATAATCATTTTTATTAGTATGCATCATTACAAATTTACAATTTTTAAATAGTTTTTTCTTTTTTTTGTATGTTACTTAGATTGTTGTCCCATCCCTTATAAATCTAGAATTTGTATTCTCCTTTCTATGTTAAATTATGTGAAACTTATTTAATCAACTAGTATCTTAACTCTAATATGGAAATAAACGTAACAAATACTTACATATAATGCACCCAAGATTTAAATGCCAAAATAGAAGTAGATATTAGAGAAGAACCCATAAACTTGTCTTATTTTAATTTTGAATCTAGAAAAAAAATACTAATAAACTTTTCTTTCTCTTGTTTGAAATCTATGTTAACATGAATTAGTTTATAGTACATGTTATTTAAATACACTTGAGAATTAAATATTTCATAACAACCCATCACCCTTGTTTTATTTATAAATTAATATTTTCTTTTTCTCTTATTTAAAATCTACCTTGTTTTAAAGTAAAATGGTCATTAATATGTATTTTTCCACTAAATTTTTTTTTTAATAAGAAATGTGCCCACATGCTATTGTTAAAACATAAAATGAGATAAAAATTCAATAAGAAAAAAAAGAAAGAAGAGAAATGAGATTATGGCACTCATCTAAATCATAGCCAAATCTCCCATCAGCATGATTATCAAAGATTCTTGTATGATGACATTCATGAAAAAGCCTAATATGAATTTGATGAGATAATCTAAGTCTCGAACCAAAGTTTGCATCATAACTAGGTTGTTCATAATGATGCTTTCTTTCACCTTCCATTTTGATATTAAAGAGAAGATTTTTAGAGGTATTCAACAAATCATGAAGAGAGGACACAAGCTCTAACATTTCCCTACAATCTTCTTTAGAGTCTTAAACATCAAAGGTAAAGCAACCTAGAAAATCATAGAGAAGAAATCAAAGAATATTAGAAGATCTAGGCTAATCATTATTAGTAGCCAATCTTTGTGTCTCGCCCAAATGGAGTCTATAATTACTATGACCAATGTCGTGTAGCTTTTTAGAACATGGAATATCAAAGGAAGCTTTTATTTAACCCTATGATCTGAAAGAAGGAAGGCAATTAACGTTAATAGGAGTAGTAGTAGAGGGTAGTATTTCTACCTTGTTATTAATATTCTTGATGCTCCTATCACTTCTGAATAGGCTAGAAACCTGACTCATCCTATCATATATATATGAAAACTAGATTGAGATGGATTTAACATAACATACGAGGTCACGCCAATATTAAAGTCCCTAGAATAACAAAAGTGATGCTATATAATCTCATAATGCCATGAGTGATAAGTAAAAGAAGATCAAAATCTCACAATGATCTCACAAAGAGAATAGATAACATATAAATAATACAGTCCATAGAAAGAAAACTAATAGAATATCAAGAGCCATATTTTCAAAGCCAAGCCTAAAAAGTAGAAAGAAATCACTATCTAAAGAAGAACTGATAAGATCTTATGATAGTCATAGGAAAAGAGAGAAATACTAGAATATTTCTCACTAACCAAGAGCTAAGATATAGCCAAATCAAACTAGACACCTACTCAGAGGATAACTTCACATAATTAAAGGAAAGAAGACAATAAATACTGAAAGGCATGAGAGAAATCTTTAAGCAAATCAAATGAAAAAGGAAATGAATAAAAGAAAACTTTATATTATAACTAGAAAATTTACTATAAGGCTGATAAAAAATTAGAACATCATCGAGAACATTACCAAAAGAGTATAAACTAAAAAAAAATTATAAGAAGACTCCTGGGAGGATATCCAAACTGGGAACCAGGGGTGTTTGTCTCTGCAATTGGAATTCAGGGATCACAAAATCCCTTTATATTCTAGGGAGGATGAGATGTTTTGGGCTCAGGATCAAAAGGGGGCCTTCTCAATTAAATCAACTTACAACATGCTAATAAACAGTAGTCAGGATAGTAACTTGTGGAAGAAAGTCTGGAATAAAATCCTGACTCCTAAGATCAACTTTTTTTGGTGGGCTGCCACATACCTCAAAATTCTTACCACTGATAATCTCAACAAGAGAGGTTTCCAACTTGTCAACAGATGTGTTCTCTGCCAGAAAGAGGAAGAATCTATACAGCACATTATCTTCCATTATGACTTCACCAAGGAGGTATGGGGAAGGACCTTGACTACTCTCAGTATAAATTGGGTTCAAAATGAAAACCTAATGGACTTCATACATGGCTGGATCTCCCCATTTTCCCACCCAAGGATCAGAGAACTTTGGAAGCAAATCCATCCACACCTAGCCTGGAGTATTTTGAAAGAAAGGAACAATAGAATTTTTAGGGAAATGGTGAAGAGTGCCAAGCATGTTTTCTTCTCCTTCTGCAGAAATGGTCATAGAAAACACCTCTATCTGTATCCTAAAAGCTACTAAGGAACCCCCCACTTAGCTGGAGATCCAGATTGCCAAAAACTGGGGTTTGACAGCTGACATAACCAACTTTGACAACTCTAATCAGATTGTCAGGCAAAGCACCACATGGAGACCTCCCCTGAAAGACTGGTTCAAACTCAACTTCGACAGGGCTAAGAAAAAGAACACAAGAATGGCAAGTGTGGGTGGGGTCATAAGAAGTGATCAAGGGAAGCTCATAGTTGCTTATGCTGGGGGCATTGGTACTTACTCCAATAATGTAGTTGAGGGACTAGATCTCTTATGGGGTTTGAAACTGGCCCTTTCATTGGGTTTGGATAAGCTTCAAATAGAGGGAGATTCAATACTTATTGTTGATGTTGCCCTTGGCAGGACTTACAGCGGATGGAAACTCAAAGACATCACTGAGGACATTAAGTGATTACTAACTGGGTTCACCCAGAAGGAGATAGGACATACCTATTGTGAAGGCAACAAAGTGGTCGATAGCATGGCCAACCTGGGTCAGAACTTGAGCAATTGGAGATGCTGGAGAAAGCTCGATAACCTCCCTTCTCAAATTCAAAAACTCCTATGTACAGAGCAGGACACTATACCTAAAACATCATGATTTTAATATTTCCCAAGTCTGTTACTAGTCCTAAGGATTGCCTTAGGAGCTGTAGGAGGAATGACTCTAATAATAATGATCTAAATATTGTTAAAGAAACCAAAAGATCCAATGATGGGATGGACTTCAAACAAATCATCGTTGAGAGAAATATTAATTGCATTTGGTTGATGTGTTACAAAAGCAACATGATGACATGGATGCCCCAAGAGGTTAATCACATAGTCACTCATGTGCCTTGTGATCGGATCAATACTCCTAATCTCTGTAGCACCCAGCTCTGAGATTGTAGTAATCATAAGATTGGATGGCATGTTAATTCGCATGAGATGAATTTATTGAATAATGTCACTTCAAAATGGAGAGGTGTCATGTTATTCATTATACTTTATGCCTTGAGCTACTTGCAGGTTCATATTTGTTGTGATAAAGTTTTTTTGCCGCAAAGAGTTCTCCCATCGCCTAATAATTCTGCTAAGGGTGGTAAAGATACTAGTTTGCAAAGAGCCTCATTTCTGTCCAAAATTTCTACTAAGAGTGGTAGCTATCTGCAAATGAGGGGGATAGGACTCGTACTGAACTGGAGTCTTGTGAAGAATTCAGGAAGAACGAGACACTATGGCATATTTTCCAAGAGGGTGGTGTGGCATCATTTTTAGAATGTCTGCAAGGGCATGATGAAAACTTATCCATGCAGTTTGCGTGGTCTTGGATGAACAGACATGTCAAAGTTGGTGGCATAGATTTTGAAGTGATAGAAGAGGTTATTGGGATGGCTACGAGCATGTCCACGGATGGTGTGAAACACAAGAAGACCAGCAAAGTCTCAGACCCAGAGGGTATGGCTCTGTTCTTAAAAAAGGATGAAGTGTTGCATAGCTTGCAAGGAGGGTTCGATAGAGGGTAGCTCCCCAAACCCTGGGATGACGTGTGCTGTATGATCATCAAGTATTTCACACTTGAAGGTAGGTTTCTCTATTTCTTTCACTACTACTTAATCACTTTACACGCAACAAGTTCATTAGCTTTCCTTTTTACCTATTATCTTCTTTGGAAGTTTCTATTGAAGCCACCATTGAACAGCACAAGAACGACCCTGAGAAACCCCCCATTCCGCTCCACCAGGGGCTTATTTACAGGCTTTATAAGGTTTACTTAGCCCTCTGTCTGCCCAAGAATATCATCGCCACCCGCGTTGATAGTCCCTCTACAATGCCTAAATCCAAACCGAAACCCACTTGTAGCAACTCTGTGATCATCACTAAAGTGACCCCTGAGAAATTCACCCACTCCCACAAAACCACCAAGTCCTCTTCAGCCAAAAAGAAAACCCCTGTGTTGGTTTGCCCTAATACTCATAATGTGGAACAGACTGATTATGTGAAGGCCAGCCCTAAACGCACCAAGAGGAAACTCGTTGTTAGTGAGGTGAAAGGCGACACCCCCTACAAGAAGGTTAAGGTTGGAAAAGATGGGGGTAGCCTCTCTGTGAATTATGAGAATAACCCCAGCATGGAAGTCCATAATCTAGAGGAAGGGGATGAGGATTCTGTGGATGGTGGGGATGGAAGTGAAGACAAGATGGACAAGGAGTATGTTTCTCCTCAGAGTAAGGGAAGGGTTCCGTTGACCAGAAGGTCGACCAAATTGGCCGCCTGTGCGTAAGGAGAAGAAGTACATTGTTTAGTCGAAAGGTGCCGAGGAAAACCTTGATGGTGAGACCAAGGCTGAGAACCAGGAGGACACCGTGGTTCTGGAGACTATGGATGAAGGATTGAGAGGAAACTGGAAAAAACAAAAAGGGTAAGAAGACTATTAGTAAAGGTAAAGAGATAGAGGATATCAACACCAGAATGACTATGTTAGAGAAGAAGTTTATGACGCTAGCGAGGTTCACCTCTAAAGTCATGCATAGGTCTGCGACTATCTTGGTAGTGCTACATGGAATGAAGGATAAAGAGTTGTTAGACTATTGTTTCTAGTTGTTAGACTATGGTTTCTAGTTTTTTGGTTCCTTTTTGTTGTGATGGTCTTTTTTGTTGACTCTGTGACGTGCCCTTGAGGCTACTTTGCAATGGGTTCGACACCCTTGGTTTGTCGCTTATCTTATCAAAAACAATACAAAAGGCAAAAATTAAATACTAATGTCAATGTGTGAAAGTTAATGTAAAATGGATAGTGTGATTCATAAGGTTGGAAGTTTCTAAGAAAAACTTGTCTTTGAGAGAGTACATTGGACCCAAAATTACTACGTGAACAATTCCTTTTTTTAATGTCTTTAGTTTTACAAAATTCTTACAGCATTAACAACAATCTATAATTTAAAATTGAACTATCATACAACAATATTCACCAATTTAAGGCATCACAAACAAATAGCACTAGTGTTTATTCTATCTTTATTTTTCAAGCAAGCCATGCACACCCATACGCCTAGGTCCCAAGCTACCATTCTATATTTTATGGGCCTACATGCACTTAGATCATCAACCAAGGATGAGAGTGAGGGCAATCCTTTAGAATGTGAGATAGTGGCAAAATAAACATAGGATATTCTCAACACATGCCAAGTACCCTCAAATATATTGTTTAAGTGCCAAGAACCCTCTAAGTTGCGGGGATCAGAATACAATCAAAATTTTAAATAGATTGTATCACATGAAAGGGGAGATTTTGGATAGACCATCAAAATTTATATGGAATTATAATGATATATACATTTGGTTTATATATAAATTTTACTTATACTAAAATATGTCATAGTATTTTAAGGTCATCTTTGAATAGATAACCATCATTAAAAATTGCTTGACAGACAAAGTGGACTGTCAAATTTAATCCCTAATTTGGATGGTCACACAACTCAACTAAGAATGTGGTTCAAAATCCGGATGGTCACATCACATGTGGCTAAACCACGCCTAATTATTATTATTATTAGGCAAGTCAACTTTTTCATTGATCAAGAGGTGCTCTGCAATAGTAACAAGGTACAGAGTTTCATGCTGTGACCATATACATAATAATATTATATAATTTGGCTGATAGGCCATTCTATATGTGCACACATCTTGTAACTGCCAAAAATTTGGTAGTCCTATTTTTTGGCCATCCAAAAATTTTAAAATTTTAAAACAACAAAAAATAGATAATGGAAGGAGACATCGTGCAAGAAGCATTGGCTGCAAGAAAATAAATAGAGAATGAAACGCCACAAGGAAGATGATTCTTGTAAAGACCTAGATAGATCTGAGAACAATAATTTTTAGTTTAATAATTTCACTTTCAATTCTTCATATTTATTTTAATAATATAGACTTTTGAAACTACACTTCAAATATAAAATAAAATAAAAATTATTTTTAATCTTTTTTTTCCACAACTTTTTATTTATTTTTAAATGAAAAACATGGTCACACTCACTTATGTGACACATAAATTTCATCTTCACACATTATTCTAAAACCAAGAGGGAATATTAAAAAATTCTATAGCATATAGTGTCTTTACTATGATTCCTAGAGGTGCTATTACTAATCATTTTTTAAGTTATGTGACATCTTTATTTATATTGAAAATAGATTTAGCTTAAGTTTTCAGAATGATTTTTGTTTAATTTAATTATTGCTAATGGTATTTAATTTATTTGTTTAATCATATTTATTTATTTTTATATTTTCCATAGACTAATTAATTAGATCTTTTATTATGCATCTTTCTTTGATTTCAAAACTTATTCAACTATCTTAGTATAGAAAATAATAAATAAATATAAAAATCTTTCTTTGAGTAAAGACATGTTGCTTGGACAAGAAAAAAAATGTGAATTTTGGAAATATAAAACCCACAACATAGAATCAATTGAAAACACAATATCTTTTCTACATTGTGTCATTGCCTTCCTAAAACTATGCATCCAATGGGCTTGGCTTGGATAGATAAGTAGGATTTTTCATGTGGATAATCATTCTTGAACCTGTAGATTGGAAAGAAACAAAAATAATAAAAAATATAAAAAAATATTAGAATGCAACATATTTAATAATAATCGGATTGTAAATAAATTAAATATCTTATAATGAAGACCCATCAAACATGATTGCATGCTTGAGAGGAGAGTTGTGTAGCTTCCATGGTTTCTCTGAGCTGCATTTCCAATACTCCATTTTACCTACACAACATAAAAATATTAAAGAACAACAAACAAATGAAAGGAAAAGATTTGTAAAATAAAAGAATGTTAGAGTTTATATGATTTTTTTTAGGTGAGATATATTATAGAATCTTATCATTAAGTTATGTAAAACAAATCCCAAGAAAATAGCCCCCTCTTCCTTATTTTATGTGACATAAAGTTGAGTTAATTAGTTGTTATAAATTTTATATGCTAATTTAGGTGTGTATTAAAATCACTTTTGTTGATTAAGTAACCATATCCCCAAATTTTAGCTAAGGGAATCCCTTATTTGGTGGATGCATTTAATTTCATTTATTTTAGAGTAGCACTTATATTTTATTTTGCATTTAATTTCATTTATTTTAGAGTAGCACTTATATTTTATTTTAAATATAAATGTAATGATTTAAATTTAAATGCATGAATACAATCTTTTTATATTTAGTTAAAGTTTATTCATTTGATTGCCTCAATCCAATCCCTTTAAAATAGTTAAAGGAATTTCTATTTTATGGCTTATTTTAAGAGATTTGAATTTCCTTGTGATATAATTGATAGGTGGGGATATTAATATTTTATTTTATATTAATTGGAATATTTAGTTAGTAAGTATTATTTAGTTAATTGGCCGCTATTATATAGAAATATATTTATTAATTAATTACCATTATTTACTTATTTATTTTAAAAAAATACATATATATTGCCATATGAACTTTATATAAGTGATTATTCTTAAATTATTTTATTGTGGTTAAAATTAATAATAAAATTAATTATAGCTTTTATTAATATTCTTTTTCTCTATGTTTGGTATTCTAATTTGGCATATTAATTATAAAGTGAGATAAAAAAAAATGATACAATTTAAGGAATAAATTTATTTTAGTAAGTTCTAGAAAATTATTTTTTTTCTAATGCATAAATCTACTCCTTAAAAGTAGCTAACAATTTCCCATTTGGTGGATTGATTTATTATAACATTCCTTTTTAAATTAATTTAAAAGTGAGTGATAATATTTAAATTTTTATTTAAAAATGATTTTTTTTTAAAATCTCAATTTGCAATCATATCCCTAAATTTTAGTTATTATAATATGCCTTTTTAAATTAATTTAAGAGTGAGTGATAACATTTAAATTTATATTTAAAAATAATTTTTTAAAAAAATTCAATATGCAATCATATCTCTAAATTTTTGTTTATGGGTTCCTTAATTAGAGGATGAATTATTATGACGTGCTTTTAAAAATAATTTTTAATTATTTTTATTTAATGAAAACACTATTATGGGTAAGTCACTATTGAGAACAAATTAAACGAGTGTTGGTTGATGTAATAAATTTAGTTCATACACATCTTACACACATAAAGTGAATGTCAAAGTTCATTCACAAAAACATGTGCACACACAATGAATACCAAAGCTAACTTTCAAACCTACCCACCCACACACCATGAAAACCATAGTTAATTCACACACACATACATTTGACACAAAGTGAACATCAGTGTTTTTGTACACACATAGAGTGAGTGTCAAAGCTCATTCACAGACAAATGCATGCACACACAGAGTGTGACAAATTTCATTCAAATACATAGACACACACAAATTGAATGACAAAACTAAATAACTTTCTCTCACACACACACGAAGTGAATGACAAAGTTAACTTTCAAACATGCACACAATAAATGTCAAAGTTTATTCACACACACACACACACACACACACACACAATGAAAGTCAAGATTTACTCAAACACACAAAGACTCACAATGAACATCATTGAAGTTTGTAGACACATTTCACAAATAGTGAAAATCAAAGTTTATTCATACATCACACAAAATGATATCCAAAATTCATTCGTGGATACACAAAAAAAAGGAATGTTAGTTCTTTCAAGCGCAGTCCACATAAAGTGAACATCAAAGTTCATTCATACACTCTACACAAAATAATATCCAAGGCTCATTTGTACACACACAAAATAAAGAATTTCAAATCTTTCAATTGCATTCTACTCAAAGTGAACTTCAAAGTTTGTTCATACACTCCACAAAATGTGATAGTTGAAGTTCATTCACTCCACAAAATGTGTTAGCTTAAATGTAAAAGCTTTTTTAATATCATATAGATACTCAACAAATTCCAAAGTTGGTTCAAACACATATACCATACAAAGTTAATACCAAAATTATTTTTTAAAAACACACACCACAAAGTGAATGCCTAAATTAACTTTCCCACACACACAATTTACATAAACAAAAAGTGAATATGCCAATGTTCAAACATAATTCATTCACACAAATTTAGTACAAGCATGCATTAACACTTAAGTTCAAACATTCTAAACTCTGAACACACTCATAAAGTGGGTGCCAAATTTATAAAACACGGTAAAATTCAAATACACACACTAGACAAAGTGAATGCCCAAATTAAATTTCACACACACAATTCACACAAAATGAATGTCAAAGTTAAAACACACACTTCACACATAGAAAGTGAACATGTGCCAAATTTTAAACATGCTTAGTTCAATCACACACAAGTAAACACTTGAGTTCAAATATGCCAAAGAACAAACACACACAAAGTGAATGCCAAAGTTAAAGCACACTCTTCGCACAATGTTCGTAGTTGATTCAAACTCACACTTCATACATATATGTTTTTAAACGTTATTTTGTGCAATGCTTGGTCCATAGGAAATTAGTAACATGGATTTTTATTATCCTACATTATTTAAGTACTGCACAGTTCACCTAATCTCTTGATTGCTTATAATTTATTTAGTTCATTCACGATTTACTATTTACTTCATGTGCTTATTCATTTAATACCACTCAATTATTTTTATTTGCAAAAAAAATATTGAATTTCTTATTGTATTTATAACCTTGTCTACCAACAACTACATGTAATGACTTTCCATAAAAACAAAAATATAAACTATTTAGTGATAAACGTACAAATATTTGTGGATGACACTTCTCTTATGGGGTTGGCACGTATTTGAGAAGCTGAATCTTTTAGGCAAGCGCTGGATATTTACCTTGCTGCTTCGGGTCAAAAAGTAAATGAGCAAAAGTCTTCTATTTTCTTTTTTAATACGCCTCAGGCTATCCAACGGAGGATTGCTGCTATTTTGCGGTTTCAAATTGGGTCTCTTCCCTTTGTCTATTTGGGTATTCCTCTGGCTGTTGGGCGTCAGCCTAGGTCCTCCTGGCAGATGCTGCTTGACAAACTAAGGCGGAAGGTGACTCATTGGACTCATCGGTGGCTATCTACGGCTGCTAGAGTGACTCTTCTCAAGTCGGTTATCCAGGCCCTTCCTATTTACAGATGTTTTGTTCAAGTGGCCCCTTTGTATTTCCTTAGGGATTTTGATGCCCTCTCTCGTCAATTCCTTTGGAGTGGTAACTTACTTTCTTCTAAGTGGAGCCTTGTTAAGTGGGATTATGTGTGTAGAGCAAAGCAGGAGGGTGGTCTTGGGTTACGCTCTGCTATTTGGAACGGGCAAGCTCTTGCTGCTAAGCTTTACTGGCGTTGGTGTACTAATCAGCATCAGTTATGGGCCCGTATTCTCACCCATAAATATCTTAGGGGTGTTGCTTCTTGTGATGTCCCGCGCTATCCTCTGGAGGGGAGTGGGTCTATGATTTGGCATACCTTAAAAGCTGGGGCTCAGTTGATTAAGCGTGCTCTTTTTTGGATTTGCCATTCGGGGTCACAGACTCTTTTTTGGTTAGATTCTTGGGATGGCCACCCTCCTATTCTCTCTTCTCTTCCTCATCTCCAGTCTCTCTCTGAGGTTTTTACTACGGCTGGCTGGGATACCGTTGAGCATTATAAGTGTGCACAACATTGTGGTTCGGCGGTAAGGTTTCGTTGGAAGCTTCCCTTTGAGTGGCCTCCTGGGGGGGCTGAGGCGGATAGGTGTGAGCTTGCTCAACTTTTAGCTTCCCGTGCTTGTAATTCTTTGAAGGGGCCCGATGTCTTGGCTTGGGATGGTCCTGATTTATCCGGGAAGTACTCTGTGTCTGCTGGCTATAAGCAACTTGGTAAGCAGTTGTTTGGGGCCATTGAGGTCCCTTGGTGGAAGCATGTCTGGCACAAGTTGTCGTGGCCCAAGTGCAATTTTTTCTTGTGGCTAGTTGCTCAAAACCGCTGCCTTACCTGGGATAATTTGTGTAAGCGGGGTCTCCAAGGCCCTTCTATGTGTGTGATGTGTCATCTCTATGAGGAGAGTGTCTCTCATCTCTTCTTCCAATGTCCCTATGCTAGGGAGATTTGGCATTTTTGGTGGAGGGTGTGGAATATGCCCTGCTGGCATGTCTCCTCCTTGGTTGAGTTTGTGGACCGGTGGGGCAAGGCCCCTGTTTCTACTGCCTTCCTTCAGGCTGCTTGGGCTATTGGCCCTTCCTTTATTTTGTGGAACCTTTGGTTGGAGCGGAATCGTCGGATTTTTCAGGAGGCGATGTTGGTGGCCCCTCGTTTGTGGCAGAAAATTCTGCATTCTTTGGGTGAAACTATTGCAGCTAAGTGTGATCTTACGGCATCGGTGGACCCTTGTGATGTTGGTTGTTGTCATCGTCTACATCTTCCACCTCCGCACCGCCAACTCATGCGCAACAGATGTAGACATCCCACCCCGAAGGTGAATAGAGAGGGGAGATGGTCCCCTCCACCTCAGGGTTTTCTAAAAATCAACACGGATGGCTCTTCTCGCGGAAACCCTGGTCATGCTGGAATCGGTGGTGTTGGTCGAGACAACTTGGGAGATGTTCAGTTTATTTTCTCAGTGTATCAGGGTCTCCATACTAACAATCTTATGGAGGCTCAGGCAATTTTAACTGCTGTGGAGCGTGGGAGTCAATTGGGGTGGCGAAGGATCATTTGTGAGTCTGATTCCCAGGTTGTGGTGAACTTGTTGAATAGGAGGCATTCAAATAATGTCAGTTGGCATTTGGCTTTGATTGTGGACCAGATCCTTAACCTCTGTGCTTCGTTGGAATATGTTACTTTTACTCATATTCCTAGAGAATGGAATAGTGTTGCTGATTGTTTGGCTAAATGGGCTTCTGAACATATTCACGATTGGAATTTGATGGACCGTGGTAGTTTACCCCCGGATCTGTCTCAACATTTGGCTCACTTAGTGGAGCTTGATAGGGCTTTGTAACTTTCTTGCTTTGTACTTTTTCTCGTTTTAATAAATTTTTACCCCTCTTTTGTTAAAAAAAAAATATTATTAGAGGGAAGAGAAAGGCAAGTGCCCGCCATTATTTAAATAGCAGATGAGTATCTTACTGTTTTTTAACTCATTGTTCTGTATCTGTTCTGGCAGCTTCAGCGTCAAATGTGGTTACGGCACATTCTTTTTACTGTAGAATGTCGCTTTATGAATACATGGTTTGGTTTCTGTAGATTGAAGAAACAGTTAGTGGGAGTGTTTTTTTGCTTTTTTGGGAGCAAGATGCGTTGTGCATCTGCCAGAGTGAAGAATGAAGAAATAGTAGCGAGATGTAAGGCGTTATTATATGAAAGAGGCGGTGAGTTCAAGACACCAGTTTGCCGCTGCTCATGGCTGTTATTTACAGGCTTTGATAAAACTTAGTAACTTCTAAATTATTATGCACATTCACAACAAGATAATAGATAAAACTTTCCAACTTTCAGTTTAATAAATTAAATAGTATTGGAAAGTTCTATAAACAAAATTTAGTAACTTCTAAAGTATTATGTCCATTCACAACAACATAATATATAAGACTTTCTAACTTTCAGTTTAATTAATTAAATAGTATTGTAAAGTTCTGATAAGTTAAAAGACAAATTTTGAACACTTTGCTCTAATCAAATCATACATATTAACTCACAAAATTTAGAAAATGCTTCCAACAAAAGCCTTAGTCAGATTTAAGTTAAGTAACTGAAACAACCCTCACATCCATTACAGGAGGTCCAACCCCTAAACTACCTATATCAATTAAATCAACAAATATATTTGTATTTTTAAATCTATATCACCCCCAAACATCAGAATGTGACAATCTATGTTAAAACAATTTTCTCACAAAATCAAATTCACCTTGTGGAAACAAAACCATTCATTTTCTTATAAATTATTAGACTAAAAAGACTTTACAATTAAAACATGCATTTCAATACCAAACTCTAGAAACATAACCAACATCATCACACGATGTTATTATTAAAACCTTGAAGACTATGAGAATAAAAGCAATAAGAGCTACTAAAATTTAGAGCAGCTGGACTGAAAACTTCCAATAGATGGAGATGTCAAAAGACATGATAGAATTAGAGCAAGAGGACTAGAAGCTCAGCCGCCAAATCCGTAGAGGGTCTTGCCCTGTCTTTTCAAGGCATAGACAATGTCCATAGAAGTGACCGTCCTCCTGTGGGCATGCTTAGTGTAGATGACAGTATCTCTAATGATGTTCTCAAGGAATATCTTGAGAGCACCTCTAATCTCTTCATAAATGAGGCCACTAATACGCTTGACGCCTCCTCTCCTTGCCAAGCGTCGAATGGCAGGCTTGGTGATACCTTGAATGCTATCTCGTAGCACTTTCCTGTGCCTCTTTATCCCTCCTTTGCCCACCCATTTTCCACTCCTCATCATATTTTACTTGACAACAAAACAAAACAAAAACCTATTTAATACTGTTCCCAACTAAACCAAAACAAAGCTGACATTTTCATCGCTTCCTCTCCCTACCTTTTATACCTGTTGCATCTCACAAATTTGAATTCCTTTCCCAATCGACCATATTAAATCTGTGACCATTAAATCCTTCGGTGATCCGTGGCTCTCTATTCTTTCTAATATCCACTTACCATTGGCATCACAAGGATTCATTAATATTATTTTCTTTTTTACTTTATTATTAGCATATCTATCTTTCAAAAATTCTATGTAAAAATATGAAGAGATTCTTCTTCAACTATTTTATTTCTTTAAAAATAGAAAAAGATATCTCTCAACATTTTTATATAGATTTTTTTAAAGATAAATATATAATAAATATTATTAATATAAGAGAAAGCTATTATATAATAAAAGAGAAATAAATTAAGAGAAAAATAATTTACTATTCTATATATTCTAATATAGAAGCACCCCTTAATCTCATCCACCCATTTTTCATATACGTTATCCACCTCTTATATTATCAATTGTAATAGATAATATTATATATATAATATGAGGTATTATAAAAATTTGAATTTATTTTAATTAGTTAAGAGTTGTTTTAAAATATTCTTTATATTCTCAATTATAATAGATAAGATTATAATATGTTATAGTATTTTTTAATAGATAATTTATAATATAGTATAGTATTTTTTTAATAAAAAAAGACTAGTAGGGTCACACCTTTTGTATTGATAATAAAATAATCTTACATGAGTAAGTGGAACCACAATGGGTAAATAACAAAATCACACTATGATCATATGAATTTATTTTAGTTAAGTGTTATTTTAAAGTACATGTTTATATTCTCTTCCAATTATAATAGATAACATTATAATATAATATAATAATATGGATTATTATAATATATATAGAGGCAAAACAGAATGCGCAAGGGCTTAAGGGAGAAAGAAAGACCAAGGAGAACATCAAATGTTGAGAAGAAGAGCATGAAGGCTTTCAAACCATCGATGTGGCTGAAGAATCCATGGAGGATGTTGAAATGTTGGAAGAACTAGCAGTCATCTGCCGATTTACCAAGGATGGGAAAAGATAAAATTAGGGCATGGATCAAGGAAAATTGGAAAACTCAACAGATCACCAAATTTCTCCCCAAAGGATTTTTTACAACCATATTCGTATCAAAGGAGGAAAAGGAAAAAGTGCTCCAAGGTAGGCTCTAGATGATGGGAGAATGGCCATTGTACATGCAGAAATGGCACGCCAATTTTAATCTAGCGAGATTGAATCCATATGATAGACCAATCTAGATTCATCAATACAACCTCCCCATCGAATACTGGTTGGAAACTTGTTTGGAAAAGATTGGTCGATCGCTCGAAACACTGGTGGAAATCGATGAAGATCTGGTGGAGGGAGATTCCTATCTCTACGCTCAGATGAAAATTGTAGCTCTCAAACAAATTCTGAAGGAAGTAAGATTGTGTGCGGATGGAGATCACTGGACTCAACAGATAGAAGTTGAGGAGAAATTATTCTGCACACGATACCAAAGAAGAAATCACTAGGAAAAGAACTGTAAAATTAAACCAAGGACAATAAAGAAATGGGTCCCGAAGAAGCAGAATACGGGGGTAGATCCAAGGAGTAACCCTAGCCCTAATAAGAAGTCATCCAGTGCGGAGGAAAATCTGAGAGAATTAAGGGAATCAAAAGATAAACAACAGGCAGGAGATGAGGGGGATAAAGGCAAACAAGACTCTACATCTTCGTCAAAAATGGATACTCCAAGGGGAGACCCCCAGAATGGCAACCAAAATACAAAGGAGAATGAACTAGCAATGGAAGCTAGGATGGCTACAGTTCGAGAGATGGAGGAACTTTCAGGAGATGAAGAAGACTCGGATGGGTGGGGAGACTCTGACCAAGATGAGCTAGGGATCATTGATCCAAGATGTATAAGCCAGTCCATCTCCAGAATTTTGGACAAAGCCAAGGTTAAGAAAGGCAAAGGAAGGAAGTCAGAAAAATAGAAGAGGGAGGAAGAAGCCGCTAAAAAGGGCTTCATCATCATCAAAAAATTCTTGACCAAGGGAGGAGAGACCTCCCTTGGAGAGCAATGAAGTGCCTCACATGGAATGTCAGGGGCTTAAATGCCCCTGACAAGAGACGCTTGGTAAAGTGTCATTTGGAGAAGTTGACAGTGGACTTAGTAATACTACAAGAAACCAAGATAGGAAACACAGAGGCAATGAAATTTGTCAAGTATTGTAAGATTTGGTCCAGGGAATTTCAGGAAGCTAATGGTTCAGCTGGCAAACTAGGTATTCTTTGGAAGGAAAGAGAGTAGTGTTTCAATCAAGATGGTATAATCGCATACAAATTGGATGATGTGCCAAGTTAAAAGTGTTGGTTCTAACTTATAGTTTGGGCTGCTAATTTATATCTATGGGCCTATTAAAATGGAGGACAAAGAAGCTACCTAGATGATGGTTAAAAACAAACGAAGGGAGGTGGACAATATTTCATACATCTTAGGAGGTGATTTTAACACCATACTCAGCCTTGATGAAAAGAGCGGAGGCCTTAAAAAGGAGAATAGCACAATTCAAGATTTTAGGGATTTCATAAAAGAGATAGGAGTGATTGACTGTGTCACATCGAATGGCATCTACACCTGGACCAACAGAAGAACCGATTTCACAAATATCTCATAACGATTGGATCGGTTCTTCATATCGAATAATTGGTTATACGGGACAATGGCAGTAGAAGTTAAAATTATCCACATATCAATATCAGACCACTTCCCTATTTGCTTGGAAATCAAGTCAGAGGAGAAACTCATATGCAGTTCATTCAAATTCAAAAACATGTGGTGGAGAGATGAGAAGATAATCTCAAACTTAGAATACTAGTAGAAGGAGTGTAAGATATCAGGGTCTACCAGCTATTGTTTAACAAAAAAATTGCAGCACATTAAGGGGAAGTTAAAAAAATTGAATAAGAAGGTATTCAAAAACATCTTCGATGAGAAGCTCCGTATTGAGAAAAGCTTGGAGAATCTGAATAATAAAGTGATAGCATTTGGGATGTTCAGGGAAGACTTTGAATTAGAACAAAAACTAAAAGTAGAGCATAAGGAGGTGTTGGCACGAGAGGAATTATACTAGAGGGACAAGGCTAGGGAAACATGGCTAAAAGCAGGGGATTCCAATACGATTTTTTTCCACGCAATGCCCAGAGCAAGAAGATCGCAGAACAAAATCAATGAAATTAGAAAATTGGATGGAACAACGGTGACTAAATGGTCAAAAATTGAAGAAGTAATTGACTTCTTTTGTGAATTGTTGAGAAACAAGGAGTGAACAACATAAGGCAACTATGACAGAATATTAGAAGCAATACTGAAGATCCTAAATCAAGCAGATAATGAAGTACTGAACACCCTAGTTATGGAGGAGGAGGTTCATTTTGTGGTATTCCAATTGAACCCCGATAAGGTCCCCGGCCCTGACGGCTTCCCTGTGAAGTTCTACCAGAAATGTTGGTCCTTTATAAGCTCGGATGTTTGGAAGATTGTAGAAGAATTTAGAAAAAAGAAGAAATTCGTTAAAGACATCAACAATAAAACTATAGCAATCATTCCTAAGAAACCGGATTGTAGTTCTTTTAATGACTTCAGGCCTATTTTCCTCTGTAATGTTATCTATAAAATCATTTCGAAAGTAATAGCCAACCGCATGAAGAGTGTGATGGGATCATTAATTTCTAAAGAGCAAAATGGATTTGTTCCTGGGAGAGAAATCAGGGACAATATCATAGTTACTAGTGAAACAATTTATACGATGACAAAAGAAAGGATTAAAGGAATGATGTTGAAACTGGGCGTAAAGAAGGCCTATGACAAAGTAGATTGGGGTTTCCTAAGTGCAGTTTTGAAGAAAGTTGGCTTTCATGATCATTGGGTGGATTTAATATTTCAATGTATATCCACAACTAGATACTCAATTTTGGTAAATGGATCTCTCTATGGGTTCTTTGAGGCAACCAA
The DNA here is from genome assembly GCA_027924645.1 of Cunninghamia lanceolata. Taxonomy (NCBI): domain Eukaryota; kingdom Viridiplantae; phylum Streptophyta; class Pinopsida; order Cupressales; family Cupressaceae; genus Cunninghamia; species Cunninghamia lanceolata. The sequence continues at coordinate 6,434,484 of BSBN01000677.1, read as the reverse complement.
CGGGCTGAGACAAGGCGACCCTATCTCCCCCTTTATGTTTGTAATCATGGCAGAAGCACTAGGCAGGTCCATCAAAAATGCAGAGAAGAGGGTTTATGGAAGGGGATAAAAGTGGCAGATAATGTGGAACCAATCACTCACGCTCAGTTTGTTGACGATACAGTGTTGTTTGGTGAAGCTAGTTTGCAGGAAGCAGAAGTGATTAAGGGAATACTGGAAGAATAAACGAATTGCTCTGGACAAGCCATGAACAAAGAAAAGTCACAAATATATTTCTTCAACACAAAGAAGTTGGTCCAAAGGAGAATTCTAAACCTGCTCAGATTTTCAGTCTCCTCTCTCTCGATAAAATATTTGGGTGCCCCAATATTCGAAGGAGTTTGCAGCTCAAAGCACTGGGAGGAGACCATGGAAAATTGCAGGAAAAATCGGTGGCATGGAAAAGCAAGTGGCTCACCCTAGCAGGGAGAATAACTATGATCCAATCTGTCTTATCTGCAGTCCCTGTTTATGTTATGTCATGTTATCAAATCACACAGAAGGTAGAATCTAATTTGGAGAGTTTTCTCAAGAAATTTCTCTAGGAAGGATCTAAAGAGGAAAAGAAGATTCCCCTAATTCACTGGGATAAGGCATGCACCCCAAAAGTAGTGGGGAGAGCTAGGTTAAGATGTATGAAAGAACAAAACTTGGCACTAGGGGCCAAGTTATCATGGAAGATGTATAGAGAGCCTAATAGACTCTGGTGTAGAATTTTCCAAAACAAATATTTAGATGGGACAGAGCCAGAAAGAATTCTCACGATTGCCAACTCATCGTGTGGCTCGGCAATATGGAAATTTATGTGGGAAAGATGACACATCATAGTTAATCACCTCAACTAGAAGATCAATGACGGCTAAAGTGTGGACTTTTGGGTGATTCCTGGAATGGACACAAACCACTTAAAGATTTGGAAGAGGTAGCGACTTATGTGGAAATGGCATAGGCAATAATAGGTCTAAAAGTGGTGGATTATGTGGTAGTGACTTTCGATGACATGGGCCCTAAGTATGAGTGGATCAGCTTGGCTTCCATCGTGATGTCGGACGTTGTTAGACAAGTATTGTGTAAAGAGTTAGCAAGTAGGAAAATCATGCTCAATAGACAAAAGGATGAAATCATATGGTGCAGTTCCAAAACAGGTGAATATGCCATAAAGACAAGATATGCAATACAACAAGTAGTTTGAAGGATAGAAGATTGGCCCGCAAAACTTTGTTGGCACTCTACGGTTCTCCCAAAGATAGGGGTGTTCCTATGGACGGCCCTACATAGAAGAATTTGAATGGCAAAAAGACTAGCCACTCTGGGCTTCAATGGCCCATTGAGGTGCTCCCTTTGTCTCAATGCTAGTGAATCAATTGATCACTTGCTTCTTGAATGCCCCTTCACTGGGAAATATTGGGATTGGCTACAATTTTCACTAGGTTGGTATGGGCCCCGACACGAGGATATTGTAAGTCTCATGAGGAGTTGGCCGAGAATCAAGAGAAATGCTCTTTGGGCAGACATATGGATTATCTCTCCCTCCCTCCTTGTTTGGTAGATATGGAAGGAGAGGAACAGAAGAATCTTTAATGATGTACATAAATCAGTTGAAGAAGTGATCAAATTGGTGCAGGAGAGCATATGTGAAACGGCTAACTCTAAATGCAAGGTGAAAAATGAAACGGTGTTCACCAGTTGGGATGAGGAAATTTAGCCTAGGTAGAAAGGCCTGAGAAGACCAATAGGAACATACAAAGGAAAAAAACAAACAAGAAAGGATGCCAAGTGGACTCCCCCTGCCCCAGGAAGGTATAAACTAAAATTTGATGGGGTCGCGAAGGGCAACCTAGGATTGGCTAGGGTAGGGTGCATCATCAAAGATAGTGATGGTAAATGCTTGTGGGAGAGCTCAAAAAATGTTGGTAATACGACCAACAATGAGGCTGAAATGGAGGCACTCATTCTAGGAATAACACTATGTAAATCCAAAGGGGTAAAAAACGTAGATATAGAGGGAGACTCGCAAGTTTGTATCCATGTCATACAAAGAAAGGGGATGCCAAACTAGAAGCTAAAAATTTGAGTCGACTTGGCTTGGAAGTACTTGGAGCAACTAGGAGGTTTTACTGTATCTCACATATATCGTGAAGCTAATATGGTTGCAGATAAGTCGGCCAATCAGGGAGTGCTTCAAGGAGAAGATATAGTCACAGACTCAAATGCTTTAAGGTGGCCAGGCTTGGATGAAATCATATCAAGGGAAGCCCCCCTCCTTCTCAAGAATTACAAGCCCTCTAAAGCATATTGGAACTCGAGACTCAGCAGAATCAATGCATGGCAGAAAAGGACTGCTAACCAGACCTCAATCAGTGGTCAATTGGGCTAGACTGCAGGTACATTTTGACCCCAGCAAACAATAGACAAAGATTAACAATCACGAGAGGAATCGCTGAGGATAAAAAGTAGTAAAATATGAAGGGTCGTAGATCATCAAAAATTTCCAAGATTGTAAGATATCTCCGTGCCGAAGTACGATGGCACTCTTTCGTGACAAAGATACACAGCGCAACTTATGCCCTTCATAGTCTGCTAGAAAATAAGATTATGTGGATCCGCGGGACGGGTAGATATCTAAGGTGATGGATTTGAAGGAAGGAAAGTCTAAGAGCAAGTAAACGTGATTCACGTCAAGGCTTTATAAAGCTAAATTTTGTATGTCAATGGCCTTCATAGGAACAATTTGAGACTCTTGGAGATAGGATACTCCCATAGCTTAGCCCGATTGGAAAGAGACCCCAAAGGTAGGAAGGATATGGCAGGAGGAAGGAAATTTGGCCTCAAGTGTCGCTATGAGGAGGAGAACTTGGAGCAATAGCTGAGAAGGTTGTTTAAGGTCCAAGAATTTGGTCTCAAAAATGCAATCAAGCAAATCATTGGAGACCATTTTTTTCAAGGAGGACACAAACATGACGAGGAGATCATGGAAGCATATTGCAGCAATGTGGCACAGGCTACAGGAAACATGAACCGAGCCTCTAGATTTGCACACTTCACGGTCAAGGAGGACATTATATCAAAGGTGATTAGTGCCATCACGTCCATAAATGCAAACCCAAAGAAAGGGTATATTGCCAGAGTTTTCGATGCAGAGGCAATCAGCAAGAAGTAAATTGTAGCACAAGCCTTGAAGACCTATAGGGAGAGCTTGGACAACTGCAACATGGCTCCATTTGCAAACTATGTGAGTGTTTATGGGGATTTGTATTCTGCTCAACAGATTGAGCGAATCAATGTACTGGCAGATGGGATAAACACCATCTCAAACGCTATGTAATTTTTATTTATGATATTAATATAGGGAGCTACCCCCTCTAGTGGCACTTACCTTTATATATATATATATATATATATATATATATAGAGAGAGAGAGAGAGAGAGAGATTTTATGTGAATTTATTATATTTAATTAAGAGTTAATTCATTTTACTTTAGAACTATTTTAAAATTATTATGTTAGAGGTTTCTACAATAACATAAATTTCATAGCCATTTCCACATCAAAATATTAATATAAATATTTAACAATAAACATAATAATATTAGTCATGTCATTTAATAAAAAATAGTTCTTAAGTAAAATATAAAGTAAATAAATTATAGTGAAAACAAAACAAAAATAATTTTTCCAAAAGTAAATTAAAAATAATATATATAATTACTTTTATTGATATGAATTAGATATATTATTTTATATATATTATATGTATTATATGTATATAAATAATACTAGTATATTTATATTTAAAAATATATATCTATAGTATGCTGAGAAGATATCTTCTCCATCTCAGCTTTTTTTCCTTTCCAATTTCTTTTTCTTTTTTTTTTTTTTTTTTTTTTTTCCAATTTTATTTTCATTCCATAGTTTTTGTGATTTTCTCCACCTTTTTTTCCTTCAACCATTTCCAATTTCTTTTTTAGTATTTATTTTTTATTTTTTTGGCTATATATTTACACGGAAAATGAGTGCTCTCATCTCCACCTCATTATGATTGTAGAATGCCTATCGGCATAACTAGTATATTTATATTTAAAAAAATATATCTACTAGTATACCTAGATTTTTAAATATATATCTAAAGTATGCCAAGAGATATCCTTCTCGATGCGCCTATTTTTAATCAATTTACCGCACATAGGTGGAATAGGCACCTCTAGAAGGATATCTCTTAGTGTACTTTAGATATATTTTTTAAATATAGGTATATCAGTTTATATCCCTAACCTTAACCATATTTTTAACCCTAATTCTAACTTTAATTTGAACCTTAACCCCAACCCTAATTATAACTTTAATCTGAACCCTAACCCTAATTATATCCCTAACCTTAAATCTAAACAAAACCCAAATTTTATCCCTAACCTTAACCCTCACCCTTATAGTAACGCTAAACCTAACCATATTTTTAAGACCAATTCTAACTTCAACATGAACCCTAACCCTAATTGTAGCCCTGATTTATAATTTGAACCCAAATTGTAACTATAACGCTAACCCTAACCTTAATCTTGACAATAATGCTAACCCTAATTCTACGCCTAACCCTAATTCTAACCATAAACCTACCCTAATTCTAATCATAATTCTAACTCTAGGTCTTGCCCTAATTCTAATACTAACTCTAACCCTAATCCAAACCCTAATTCAAACCCTGATTGTATTTGTAACCATAACCCTAACCTTAATCCTAACACTAACACTAACCCTAACTCTAATTCTAACCCTAATGAAAACCCTAACCGTAATTGTAACCCTAACTATAACCCTATTTCTAATTGTAATTCTAACCCTAACCCTAACTCTATTATATTATATTATATTATTAAATAATATATTATTATATTATATTATATAAACTTTTTAACTTGATCGGTGATGCTGGTGCGACACGCCCTTCGGCTCCACGCGAACAGGGGGAGACTAGACCTCGTGACCTCCTTATATTATATTATATTATATTACAGAAATACTTAGCCAATCGAGCCAGGGCCCCCGCCCTATATATTATTATATTATTACATTATATTATATTATTATTTTATATTATTTATTATTTTCTTTTCCAATTTCTTTTTTGGTTCCACAGTTTTTATGATTTTCTCCAGCTTTTTCTCCTTACAATGGTTTCCAATTTCTTTTTTCGTTTTATTTTTTATTTTTTCTAATTTCTTTTTGGGTTTTTATTTTTTTATTTTCTCCAATTTCTTTTTTTATTTTTTCCAATTTCTTTTTTGGTTTCATAGTTTTTGTGATTTTCTCTAGCTTTTTTTCTTTTTGTAATTTCTTTTTTGGTTTTTATTTTTATTTTTTCCAGTTTTTAGTTTTTGCTTTTTCTCTTCCACGGTTTCTAATTTCTTTTTTGGCTTTTATTTTTTATTTTTTCCAATTTATGTTTTTTCTCCTTCAACAGTTTTTTATTTTTTTTTAAATAAATTAGAAAAATATTTTTTAAAGAATTTTTTTTTTTTTTAAATAAGGATTCTACATAAGAATCTTATAAGTTTATGGGGAAATTCCAGAATCTTTTGGCTCTTGTTCTCTGAATGTAGGAACACCTCTCGGTGTAACTAGTATATTTATATTTAAAAATATATATCTAAAAGTACGCCGAGGATATCTTTTCTCCATAGTTTCTTTGATTTTCTCTTTGATTGCAATTTCTTTTTTGGTTTTTATTTTTTTATTTTTCCAATTTTTTTTTTTGGTTCCATAGTTTTCCTGATTTTCTCCACCTTTTTTTCTTCCAACAGTTTCAAATTTATTTTTTGGTTTTTATTTTTTATTTTTTATTTTTTATTTTGTCCAATCTCTTTTTTGGTTTTTAGCTTTTTCTCCTTCAACTGTTTTTAATTTATTTTTTAGTTTTTTCTTTGATTTTCTTAAATTTTATTTTTTATTTCCTTTTTGGTTTTTTTTTTTATATAAATTTAGGCCGAAAAAATGAGTGCTCTCATCCCCATCATGTTGTGAGTGTAGTAGTATATTTATATTTAAAAATATATATCTAAAAGTACACCGAGGGATATCTTTTTTTTCATAGTTTCTTTGATTTTCTTTTTTTTCTTTGCAATTTCTTTTTTAGTTTTTATTTTTTAAATTTTTCCAATTTTTTTTTTGTTCCATAGTTTTTGTGATTTTTTATAGCTTTTTCCTTCCAATAGTTTCCAATTTCTTTTTTTGTTTTTATTTTTTATTTTTTCCAATTATTTTTTTATTTTTCTCAATTTCTTTTTTGGTTCCATAGTTTTTGTGATTTGGCTTTTTCTCTTCAACGTTTTTAATTTCTTTTTTAGTTTTTTTTTTTTTAATTTTCTTTCCATAGTTTATTATATTTTTTATCTTTTTTTTCTTCCATTGTTTTTATTTTTTATTTTTCCAATTTTTTTTTTGTTTGATAATTTTGGTGATTTTGTCCAATTTTTTCTCCTTCCATCTATTTCCAATTTCTTTTTTAGTTTTTATTTTTTCTAATTTTAGTTTTTTTCTTTGATTTTCTTAAGTTTTATTTTTTATTTCCTTTTTGGTATTTTTTTTTTTAAATTTAGGCAGAAAAAATGAGTGCTCTCATCCCCACCCCATTGTGACTGTAATAGTATATTTATATTTAAACTAGTATATTTATATTTTTTAAAAAATATCTAAAATACACCAAGGTATATCTTTTTTCCATAGTTTCTTTGATTTTCTCTTGCAATTTCTTTTTTAGTTTTTATTTTTTAATTTTTCCAATTTCTTTTTTCGTTCCATAGTTTTCATGATTTTCTCCATCTTTTTCTCCTTCCAACAGTTTCGAATTTCTTTTTTAGTTTTTATTTTTTATTTTTTCCAATTTCTTTTTTAGTTTTTGTTTTTTTATTTTTTCCAATTTCTTTTTTGGTTCCATAGTTTTTGTGATTTAGTTTTTTCTCCTTCAATGGTTTTTAGTTTTTTTTTAGTTTTTTTCTTTGATTTTCTTAAGTTTTATTTTTATTTCCTTTTTGGTATTTTAATTTTTTTTCTTATAAATTTAGGCAAAAAAATGAGTGTGCTCATCCCCACTGATGTGACTATACTAGTATATTTATATTTTAAAATATATATCTAAAGTACGCCGAGAGATATCCTTTTTCATAGTTATTTTGATTTTCTCACATTTTTTGGTTTGCAATTTCTTTTTTGGTTTTTATTTTTTTATTTTTTTTAAATATTTTTGTTCCATAGTTTCCATGATTTTCTCCAGTTTTTTCTCCTTCCAACGGTTTCCAATTTCTTTTTTAGTTTTTATTTTTTATTTTTTATTTTTTCTAATTTCTTTTTTAGTTTTAAGTTTTTATTTTTTCCAATTTCTTTTTTGATTCCAGCTTTTTCTCCTTCAACAGTTTTTAATTTCTTTTTTGTTTTTTTTTTCTTTGATTTTCTTAAGTTTTATTTTTTATTTCCTTTTTGGTATTTTAATTTTTTTTATAAATTTAGGTAGAAAAAATGAGTGCTCTCATCCCCACCCCGTTGTGACTAGAACGCCTCTTGGCGTAAAAATATATCTAAAGTACGTCGAGAGATATCTTTTTCCATAGTTTCTTTGATTTTCTCAAAACAATTTCTTTTTTGGTTTTTATTTTTTAATTTTTCTAAATTTTTTTTATTTTCTCTAGCTTTTTCTCCTTTCAACAGTTTTGTTTTTATTTTTTATTTTTTCCAATTTCTTTTTTATTTTTTGGTTCTATATTTTTGTGATTTAGCCTTTTCTCCTTCAATGATTTTACTTTTTTTGGTTATTTTCTTTGATTTTCTTAATTTTTATTCTTTATTTCTATTTTGGTATTTTAATTTTTTTCTATAAATTTAAGCAGAAAAAATGAGTGCTCTCATCCCCACCCTGATGTGACTGTACTAGTATATTTATATTTAAAAAAATATATCTAAAGTACGCTAAGGATATCTCTTTTCCATAGTTTATTTGAAAAAGAAATTTGAAAAAATAAAAAATAAAAACCAAAAAAGAAATTGGAGAAAATAAAAAATAAAAACTAAAAAAGAAATTGGAAAAAATAAAAAATAAAAAACAAAAAAGAAATTGAAAATAAGAAAATCACAAAAACTATCCAACCAAAAAATAAATTGGGAAAAATAAAAAATAAAAACCTAAAAAGAAATTGGAAAAAATAAAAACTAAAAAAGAAATTGGAAAAAATTAAAAAATAAAAATAAAAATAAAAAATTTAAAAAATAGGAAAATCACAAAAATTATGGAACCAAAAAAGAAATTGGAACCAATGATCTTCAAATGAAAATAAGTTTCCTTTTTGGAATTTTAATTTTTTTTCTATAAATTTAGGCAGAAACAATGAGTGCTCTTATCCCCACCTGATGTGACTGTACTAGTATACTTATATTTAAATATATATATCTAAAATACGTCGGGTTATATCTTTTTTCCATAATTTCTTTAATTTTCTCTTGCAATTTCTTTTTTGGTTTTTATTTTTTAATTTTTCTAATTTCTTTTTGGTTCCATAGTTTTTGTGATTTTCTCCAGCTTTTTCTCCTTCCAACAGTTTCTAATTTCTTTTTTGGTTTTTATTTTTTTATTTTTTCAAATTTATTTTTTAGTTTTTATTTTTTATTTTTTCCAATTTCTTTTTTGGTTTCATAGTTTTTGTGATTTAGCTTTTTCTCCTTCAACGGTTTTTAATTTCTTTTTTAGTTTTTTTCTTTGATTTTCTTAAGTTTAATTTTTTATTTCCTTTTTTGGTATTTTAATATTTTTCTTATAAATTTAGACAGAAAAAATGAGTGCTCTCATTCCCACCCCGAATGTGACTACATAACGCCTCTCGGCGTAACAATATGCTAAGGTGTTTTTTGCATTTTTCATGGATTTTGTGATTTTTTCCCAAAAAAAATTCTTCAATTTTTTTTTGTTTTTTTGTTTTTATTTTGTCCAATTTCTTTTTTGCTCCATAGTTTTTGTAATTTTCTCCAATTTCTTTTTTGGTTTTTATTTTTTATTTTTTCAAATTTATTTTTTTGGTTTTTATTTTTTATTTTTTGGCTATATATTTACATGGAAAAAATGAGTGCTCTCATCTCCACCCCGTTGTGATTGTAAATGTCTCTCGGCATAATTACTCTTACATAAATTTCATAGCCATTTACATTAAAATATCAATATAAATATTTAACAATAAACATAATATTAGTCATATCATTTAATAAAAATAGTTGTTAAGTAAAATATAAAGTAAATAAACTAGTATATTTATATTTAGAAAAATATATCTATAGTATGCCGAGAGATATCTTTTCCAGTTTTGTGTGTTTTCCATAGCTTTTGTGATTTTTTCCACCTTCTTTTCCTTCAACCATTTCTAATTTCTTTTTTTGTTTTTATTTTTTATTTTCTGTGGTTTTTTGCGTTTTCCATGGTTTTTGTAATTTTCTCCACCTTTTTCCAATTTCTTTTTTGGCTCCATAGTTCTTTTGATTTTCTCCACTTTTTTTCCTTCAACATTTCCAATTTCTTTTTTGGTTTTTATTTTTTATTTTTTTTGCTATATATTTACATGGAAAATGAGTGCTCTCATCTCCACCTCGATGTGACTGTAGAATGCAGATACTTCAGATAGAAATAGAAGGTACCTCTAAATTTCACAATACAATGACTTAGAGTTTTTGAAAACAAACACTTAAAACAGTAAATTTATCAATCCACCAATAAAATTATGCGTGACTATATCTTACATTTTAGACCACAGCTGACCACTAAAATAAGTCGATATTTACTCTTGAAATTCACCTACAGCTTCAAGTTGACCTATTCACCTGCTATTTTTCTATTATTCTCCATATATCTATTAAAATCATTAATTTTTCTAGTGTATATTGTTGCAAAGATGGTTGCCATTGCACCAAAAGATCGACATGTTAATGCCAGATACAACCGCCAGAGTTAATGAATCCACGGGAGGCGGTTAAGCCTTGTCACAAACCCAAACGATGTGTTGCACGGCACAAGGAGACCAAGGGCGCACACCTTGCAACAATCCCCCTAGCACAAGCGAGGGGTTCAAACCTGTGACCTAGGCTCTGATACCAATTGTTACAAAGATGATTGTTGTTGCACCAAAAGATCGACCTGTTAATGCCCGATACAACCACCAAAGTTAATGAATCCACAAGAGGCAGTTAAGCCTTGTCACGAACCCAAGCGCTACACTACACAACACAAGGAGACCAAGGGCATACACCTTGCAACATATACACTATCGATGGAGAAAAAAATGTCAGACCACTATGTTTTCTTGGGTTACCATGATTGTTAGACCTATATTTTATATGCATAAAATTGGTAGAAAGCATTATTTTGTGAATTACATTGGAGCTAATCCTTTCTTATTGATTTGCATGCATAGTTAGACCACTTTCAAATAAAAATTTCACTAGAACCTTGCCAAAATTTTCTAACTTAACCAAATAGGAGCTCGGTTGTACATATCTCCAGAGAATCCTTAACCATTTTACTTTCATAATTTCTAGCATATAACCAAGTAGTCAGTTTTAATGTTCAAACTTCAAACTAATAAGGATTTATAGAATTCAATGGTTGGATTACAAAGTGAAGACAAATACAAATATTTCTTAAATGTTTCACGTCGCATGATGGAGCTTTCACAGCCAGAATAAATAGATGTAAATTGAATTCTCATATGAGAAAGATGTTTATGAATTTCCACTCAAATGCAGTCGAAAGGATTAAAATTATAAACTGAAAAGAACACCATAAAAATTGCAACAATAAACATTAGTAAAACAAGAAAACTAACCCCCCATTTCTTCTTTCTTTGATGTTTATCTTCATAAATCATAGAGGCCCCATTTCTCCTAGGTTATGCCATGTTATTCTACTGAATGCCTTTGAATGAGTTTACAACGTCTAACATGTTCTCATCAGTATCATCCAATTCATATTCTTCATCTTTATGGCCATCTACAATAGTATTAAAAATAGATTTTTCTATCTTTCCATGAACTTTGCATCATCTCTTTGGTGTTTTCTAAAGCAAATTGCTCTATACAATGTAAAGATCTCATAGAGTTGACTCTGTACATTGCATTTGTATTTTTTATTTCTAAATGAAATGAATTCAATTTGGTTTCAAAAACTTCAAATTTGATAAACTTCGGCAATGAGATTTTTATGGATAGAAATTAAAAAATAGACTTTCTTTGAACTTTTTACAAGCAAGCATCCTCACTAATTGAATCACTACCAATCAATATTCTCTTATAAACTAAATTGATATTATTCAACTGCAAAAATGAACCCAACCAACTCTTTATTTCACATTATAGTCTGAGGCAATGAAATTATCTCTTACATAAACAACATAACTATTCCAGCACACTTCACGACTCTCCTACTTACCAAATTTGATTAATACATACCTGGTAATGACAGAAACAATTGCACAAGTAATAACTAAACCCCTGGAAAATGGAGGATTGTCTACAATCGCAAATGGTTGGATTAGATGTTAAAAATAATATAAGATCAAATTTTTCACAGCAGCATGTCTGAGGAACCTATTCACAAAAACTTAAAATGTCCAAATTTTTGAGAGACTGCAACACATAATCCAACCCAATCTACCAAATAGTCTTGGAAAATAAAAAATAGAGCTTTTCAACATCTCATTCTTATCCATGTTGGAAATAAGCCACACCTGGACTGATAATGGACTGGCCACAAGGGGCCAGTAGCTCAATTGGTAGAGCACTCCAACAACAAATGGAAGGTCCTATGTTCAAATCCTAGTTGGTCCATATGAGTTGTAGCTCAACAAGTGGTTGTGGAGTTTTGAGAAGAGATGGAGGACGAAGATAAGTGGAGAATTGAAAAATTCTCAGGGTTGAACTTTGGGATATGGAAGTTGCAATTACAAGCTCTCCTAATTTAAAAAGATCTCTCAATAGCACTTGAGGGAAAGTTAAAGAAGCCATCTGCGATGTCTGATGAAGATTGGGATGTTTTGGAAAAAAAAGGTTGTGGCAACTATCATCCTCTCTCTTTCCAACAATGTTTTGTTTAATGTTGCAACGGAGAAGACATTGAAAGGTTTATGGGATAGATTGTCCAACATGTATGAGAGGGCTTCCGCTTCTAATAAAGTCTTCTTGATGAAGAAATTGTTCAATTTGAAGATGAAGGAAGGTAGCAACTTTTCCAATCACTTGAATGAATTTAATACTTTGATAAGCCAATTATTTTTTGTTGATATTAATTTCGAAGATGAAATCAAAGCCATCTTGCTTTTGTGTTCTCTTCCTGATAGTTAGGAAGGTGTTGTAATGGCAGTTAGCAATTCAGTATTCAGAAATAAGAAAGGAAATGTGTTGAAGTTTGATGATGTGGTTGCAATTCTTCTCAGCGAAGACATGAGAAGAAAACATCAAGGTACTTCATCTGGAGAGGATCTGATTTTCAGCAATAAGGGAGATCCCAACAACGGGGAAGAAATAACAATAGAAGAAGATCTAAATCTAACAAGAGATATAAATCTAGGGGTAGAAATACAGGTTGTTGGTTTTGTGGCAAGGAATGCCACATTAAAAGGAATTGTTGGTCATTCAAGAAGGTGAAGAGTCAATCAAAGGAAAATGAGGTAAATGCAGTATATGAAGATGATGCGGGTGCATTAGTTTTATCTATAAGTGAAACTATAGCCGATGTATGGGTGTTGGATTCTGGTGCTTCTTTTCGTGCCACTTCATTTTGGGAAGTTTTCAAAAACTATCAAGTGACAATGAGCTTGGAAAAGCAGGGGATAGCTCTATACATCGCAGTTTGGTTTGGACTTCAAGTGGGAGATTGTTGGTTGTGAAGTCCAACCATAACTATCTCTTTATCTTCTCCTTCTCATGACTCTTCATTTGCCCTAAAGAGAACATTATATATTGTTATTGCAATCACTTTGATTGATTGATGACGCATTATAGTTTCTCTGCTGCAAGTAATAAGATTGATTGCCCTGCTTTTCCTGTGGACGTAGCCATACTTTGGTGAACCACGTAACTCTTGGTGTTATTGTTCTTGTTGTCTCTATTTTGTGTTATTTATTGTTGTTCTATTTTTAATCTAATTTTATAATCTACACTTTATACTCAACAATCGGTATCAAATCCAGGCTAGGAGTCCTAAGCACCTATAGTGTGGCTTAAGGGGAAGTGTTGGAAATAAGCCACACCCAGACTGACGATGGACTGGCCACAAGGGGCCAATAGCTCAGTTGGTAGAGCACTCTAGTAGCAAATGGAAGGTCCTAGGTTCAAGTCCTAGTTGGTCCATATGAGTTGTAGCTCAACAATCCAATGGAAATGTTCTGACTTTCTATTTGATAAAGGCAACCTCCAATTTTTCTAAAGGGGTTTCTATTTTAATTTTTATTTTTTTTGCTATATATTTACATAGAAAATGAGTGCTCTCCTTTCCACCTTGTGATTGTAGAACGCCTCTTGGCATAATTATAGTGAAAACAAAACAAAAATAGCTTTTCCATAAGTAAGTTAAAAATAATATATAATTACTTTTATAGATATGAATTAGATATGTAAGTAATATTACTTTTATATATTATATGTATATAAGTAATATTACTCTTATATATATTATATGTATATAAGTAATATTACTCTTATATAACCCTCGTTTATGGGAAGACTTAGGCTAATCCTTTGCACAATTCAAGGGTAGATGTTAAATGGGTCCCCCCTAGCGAGGGATGGTTCAAGTTAAACTTTGATGGAATGATGAAAGGAAATCTAGGGATCTCAGGGGCAGGGTGTATTATCCGAGACAACAAGGGGATAGTGGTAATCTCAACAAAGAAGAAACTAGTAGTTGATGCAGAAGCATCCCGGGCGAATTGGCAATCCGCATCAACCAAAAAAAGTGCATGTTTAATTTTCAGTTTTGTTTGTTTGTTTGGACTTCTTCAAGCTTGTGAAATGGGATTAGTAAGCACAACTCAGATTGTCAGAACAAGAAGAGATTTGTTGAAGAGTATTTTTCCATTCCTTGCTAGTATTTTCATCCTACCGATCTAAATGGTTGTAATGTTTTTGGAATGCCTCGACGAATAGACCTGCATTTCTTTGAGGGTAGTGAACATCACAGGGCTCCACCAATCTTTCTATAGAAGCAATGATTTCAATGTTGCAAACTTTACTAATTCATTGCAGATAGTGAAAGCATATGAAGGATCAAAGATATCTTTATAAAAGTTTCTGTTATAATAGCTGACAGTCCTTAAGAGGGAGGAACAAAAGGAACTTTGTGATGCCATTGCTAAAGAAGTTTGGAGCATGCAGTTTGACACAGGATGAATTTCCTACTCTCTCTGGGGATAACATATAAAAACCCATATTACTAAAAGTGGGGAAGCACAATCAAACAATTGATGTTGTGAATGATGATGAGTGACATGAACTTTATGTCATCATTTAACTTTATTCCAGTAGTCTCATATGTGCATGAACTTTATCTCAGTGTTTAAATTCCAAAAGAGCAAAATATTCCATTAAGAGGCATTTTCTTTATCATCATTTAAAACAAAATCCAACAGTTCGTGGATGAAGTCGCCAACATGGTTGCACTCTTAGAATGCCTCATAGAGGCAACTATTTGTGATCCTTTCATCAAGAAAGTGAAGAGTTTGAAGGCACCATTTCAATAGCTGTCAACACCTGTTTTAGAGGCAGAAAGCAAGGTAAGCGATGCTTAGTTTTAACATTATTTGCTGAGACAAGAAACAAAATTTCCCATGCAAAAGTTGAAGCAAAGGGAGATTTGGCAAGGGAGAATTTGAAACGCCAACATATAAGTGTCACCGTGGAGTTTAAAGTGATTTTTTTACATCAGATTTCAATGCATAAACCAAAAGGATATGAGGTGCCACGAAGAAGTCCAAAACTCAGTGTGGAATACTTGGTAATGAAAGGCCACAAGTTGCAGACTTAGGTTAAATGATAAAAAGGGAATCGATGGAATAGAAAGAGAGGCAGTCATATAGTAGGTGGAAGGAAGGTTTGTGGTGACAACCATAGTAGATAAACATTGTTGAGAAACATAAAGAACGTCGCTGCCAAATATTATTATAAAAAAAGATTGATAAGAGGCTGCCAAAAAAGGTATAGTTCCTTGTAGAAGGAAATAATTGTGAAGGAAGTGGAAGACAAGCATGAAGGTCTGGGAATTAGATAAGAGAAGAAGGAACATGGAAAGGAGGAAGGAGGAATAGGTTGAACAAAAGAAAGAGAAAACAGGAAGGAGAACAATAGTTATTCACTGCTAGAGTAGAGAGAGAGAAGGTAGATTCAGTGGGAAACTACTGAGAGGACAATCTTAGTTGTTGTAGATATTGTAATCTTTTATTTCAAATTGATGTTGGTTAATAAAAATTCAATGAAGAGATATATTGATGTGGTTTTGCAATCTTATGTTTGAATTTAAAATTGAGAGCAGAGAGTATTTGCCTCTAAGTGTTTGTTTTTCAAGTAGAAGAGAACGTCTCTGTTTGCATCAATAGTGGGCATAAACAATGAGGTAGAAGTACATGCACTTTTGTTAAGTCTCCATGTGGGGGAAAGGATGGGCATCAAAAGATTAATTATAGAGGGAGATTCCCAAACTATTATAAATGGGATAAGGAACTATGCCAAAGATAACTTGAGTTAGAAATTAAAAAACATTCTAAGGGTATGCATGGCATATATAAATTAATTTGAGGATTTTGAAGTTGGCCATGTCTATAAGGAAGCTAATTGGGAAGCGGATGAGCTTGCAAACGTGGCAGCTAAAATGCATGTCAAGGTGTTTGTGACAACTAAGTGGGAGGAGCAGGAGACAATTAAGCTTGATGTTTAATTATTGCCAGTGGATGGTCAAAGTATGAGAATTAATGGCGCCTGGTGTTGGAGAAGCGTGAGAGTTGTTGGTGTGAGGTAGAGAAGGGACAAAGTGATGTAGGCAAATTCATGGCAAGGCTTTTTATAATGTGTAGCCAAAAAAATCGATGGCATCAAAAATGGATACCTTGTTGAGCTTGTAGGGAAGGAGTAGACATATGTGGGTATGTACAGGATCATGATGGGCCAAACTATACCTCTAAGTGGCAATGAAAAATCAGACTTAATCAAGTTCATGTGAAAATTTGAATGGATTATATACACAATTTGAAAAATATGTAAGAACAAAATTTGTAGAGAATTGAATCTAGTTTATGGGCTATTATTTAAAAAAAAAACTAAATTTACTTAGTGAAAAATGAATATTTCAATGAACAATTATTAAATTTTTCAGAAAAAAAATAAAATAAAAAGTGGGTGTCATTCCAGCCAACCTAACTATGAGCAAAAAAAAATATTTTTTTTTAATCTTTCAAAATAAGTAGAGGACTCATGCCCAGATGTGACACATTTTTTCAAAAAAAATTTCCAATAAAATAATTAGTTATGATTTTTTTACTGTGACTTTTTTTAAAACTAAAAAGTAATTTTCTAGCCAATCTAACTTGATCAAAAAATTTGGAATTCAATTTATTTTTTTAACCTATAGCGAAAAAAGCATAGAGTGTGATGCAACTTTTGGATCTTAAACAGGTGAAACGGTTTGAAAGTTATGGATGTTTTTCAATCCGTGTGTCCATCAAGATTTCAGACACACACTATATAGAAAATTATTAATAATTATTTAATAAAATGATAACCAAGCAAATCTTATTATATTTTTAGAAAGCTGAAAATTTATTCAATAAACACTTTCTGTTTTATCAATTTTGCATAAAAACAAGTTGTCAACACAAAGGGTGAAGTTCGAAGAAGAGAGGTGAAACCTACAAAAACGTTAGAATTTAGGGAAAGTCAACTATGACAGTCCCAAGCCTAAATACAAGGAAAAATCGAAGCAAAATGGATATCCATTACTAACGGATATCTGTTTTGCTTCGGTTAATAATGGATATCCGTTTTCTAGAAAATAGATATATGTTTTGGGCAATTAGAAATGGATATCCGTTTCTAGCTGCACAAAACCTTGTGGTATGTGTGTTTATGCTTGATGCCTTACATACATTCATGTTTATGTTTCATGTCTTACGTGTATTCAAGTGTATACTTCATGAGTGGCATGTATTCAAGTGTATACTTCATGACTTACATGTATTCATGTGTATACTTCGTGACTTACATATATTCATGTGTATGCTTTGTGACTTACGTGTATCCATGTGCATACTTTGTGTATATTACATGTACTTACGTGTATATACTTCATGCCTTACATACATTCATGTATATGCTTCATGTCTTACGTGTATTCAAGTGTATACCTCATGACTTGTAGTGTATTCATGTGTATACTTCATGTGTATACTTCATGATTGACGTGTATTCAAGTGTATACTTCATGACTTACATGTATTCATGTGTATACTTTGTGACTTACATATATTCATGTGTATGCTTCATGACTTACGTGTATCCATGTGCATACTTAGTGTATATTACATGTATTTATGTGTATGGTTCATGCCTTATGTACATTCATGTATATGCTTCATGTCTACGTGTATTGAACTCTATCATGCTACTTACCTCCTCCCTATCATGAATCCCGTGCACTCCTTATCTCTCTCTTTCCATGATAAGTTCTTTGACGTAGTGATGCTAGACTTAGATCTTCAAGCCATCCACATTCCACTATGTCATTATTACATTTACTATTATCTTATCTACACTTAACTTATGCTATCTAGCCTTTCCATGATTAGGTTCATGTATTCTTTTTTCCCCCTTCTACCTTCCCAATATATGACCTCACTAGTTATTCCTAGAGGCACATAGGTGGATCACCCTTCTTCTAGCTCATCAATTTTGGAGTTCTCAAATAAATCAATCTTGTATTTGCATTCACAATAAAATGATGTCCGTACTCATTGGGTCTAGCCTTTGGTGATGAACACATCTTCCTAGTTTCATGGGGTTAGGCTATGAGGGTGACATCCCTTCCAAAAAAGATAGAAAAATAAATGAAAAGAAAAATAAAAAGCACATGTGCTAATCAAAGCAATTCAAATCCATATGTCAAAAATTAAAGTAAGTCAAAGCATACCAAGTCAAAGAAAAATACTCCACTTGATCAAGTAGTCCCACTTCTCTAATTCTTTTTATATTGAATCAACCTATAGGGTATCCTTCAATTTAAGTCTAGGATTAAAATCTTGAGTTGCAGATGTTCTCTTTTCCCTTTCTTATGGTCTACATGACCTAAAATTGGATCCCTACTTTATCATATCACTTCACTTCCTTCATCCACAATCCCCTTATACACTTGCCTTTCCTCATTCTCCTAAAACCCAAGATTACATATTGACTAGTCCCTTGAATGATTCATGCAAAGCTCTATGCTACTCCCTTGTCTTTTCACATTATCTCCTATATCTTACATTTCACATACTTACACTATACACTTCTCCTATACACTTCCACTTTTCCATATGTACATGGTGTACTTCTATTTTATAGTTGAAAGAAATATTCTTACCATCTTGGTGTATAAGATTAGGATGGCATTATGAAATTCACTTGTCATGCCCACATTTTCCATGTGGTCTCAATACGCGTCACACGTGTCATAGCCACATCTGTCATGTGGTTATGACATGAACTATCAAAAAATTTTCTCACATAACCCTAGAAACCCCCTCGCATGTATAAGCATGCTCGGTGGTGAACGCTCAAGGCAAAAATACTACAGTTGTCGGCGGGGTACAAGTACAATTGCGTGCAACCAGACGCAAGCAGTCCAACAAGGGGGTCTCCTTGACATAGTTAACGTCGCTACAAGATTTATATTATCGAGGTCCCTAACCCTAATTCTCAGTAGATTTCAACAGCATAACGCCTTACGGCGTAAGTGGGAATTACTCAACACTATACTACTTACGGAGTTCACTGATAGATTAACAACTTCCCACGACGCCTTGTTCCTACTAAACTGACTCGTGATCTCCCTATTGCATCATTTTTCAACAAAGCACGTTTGTCTGTCTCCTCTCTTGTTTCCTGAAACATACTCCTTCGACTTAGCATTCTCAACAAGGCAGTTCATTTGCCCTCTCTTCCGTTTCTTTGGATCTTAATTTTGATTGTATTTTTATCGCGCTCACCTTAACTATTTCTCTGATGTTTCCGTTTGTTTATATTCTGGTCTCTCTCTTTTGGGTCTCTTCGTGTTCTTTATGTTTATCCTGTCCTTTCTTCATATTCTTCATCAATCAGAGTTATCACTGTATCTATTTCCTAACATCCAGATTTCCCAAATCCTACAGGCCGATTTACTACTTCGCTGGACTCAGTTTCCTGATTTTCTCCGATCTAGGATTCACCGTGTATTAATTAAACCTGTTCCTAAGCAAATTAAGCGGAAGGATCCATCAACTTAGTTCTCTTATCCCATGTGGGAAATGCCGTGCATTTTCTCTTCTGTGTTTTCCAATGTTAGTTTTTCTTCTTCTTAATCTCTCGCAGGATTTCTTCTCTCGACGTTCACTAACTACAGTTGAGATTAAAATGGCCTCACATGGAATGTCTGTGATGGCTTCTTAAGTTTGTTTCCAGTGACCTTTTAAACAAGGTGACGCGTAATTTTTCCTCTTCATTTTCCTAGTTATCAAACTGCGTTGATAGTTAAACTTCCAAAAAACTCTTTCCGGAATGTTATAATATATTCCGTTATGTTTTCTCCTTAAGTTATAATTTTATTTTCTCTTATTATCGTAAGAGAAATACAAATGGCCTCTCGGATAAACTTATCAATTAAAAATGTATGTATCGATATATATATATATATATAAGATTCTATATATAACTAAATATATATATAAACATATGTCTCCTATTGTTATATTTACTGTTGTTATTGTTACTATTATCTGTTACTAATGCTATTATTACAATTGTAATTCTTTATTTTTATAAAATAGATATATATATATATATATATATATATATATATATATATCAATGCTATTATTACTATTGAAATACTCTATTTTTAATAAATTAGATAATATATATATATACATATATATATAGATATAGATATATATATATATATAAATATATATATATAGATATAGATATATATATATACATACATATATATATATATATATATATATATATTTCATTGTTTAATTTATAAGAGGCTCCCCTCTTTTTTAAAAAACTCACCCAAAAATTTATAACATATTTTATTTGAATGTATTGTTAGATATATAGAAACCCTAACTGTAAAGTTTCTTTTGTGTTGTGTTTTGGTGTAGGGCTGAAGGCAGGGGGAGCGGCGGCATCCATGGCGGAGGCGCAGAGAGCAAAGGGGGTCAAAGTTTGGGCGGCACGGCGGCCGCGGAGGTGTCCACAGAGGGGGAGCCACCGGCAGGGGAGTGAGGCGGGAGGTGGTGTTAGGGTGGAGGGAGCCCGCGGTGGAGGGTGCAGAGGACGGCGGTGAGCGCGGCGTGCAGAAGCCTGCGGAGGCCGCGGGTCTTAGGCCGCGATGGTCGTGGGAGGCGGGGGTGTGGGGAGGGGGCGGAGCCCCCACCCACATCCCACGTAATGGGGTGTGGGTGGGGGCTCCGCCCCCTCCCCACACCTCCATGTGTTTCAAGGGCTACGGTGGGGTTTTCAACGCCACCGCCCGTATAGTGTATTATTTTTTTTTTATTATTTCTTTCTATTTCTTTTTAACATAAAAAAACCCACTCTGTCATTTAAAATAAAACAAAAATAATTCCAGTATCATGATATATATATATATATATATATCTATCAAATCTTAGACTTATGCCTTTTAAAAAAACAATATAAAATATCATAAATTAAAATATAGAGAGTTAGATTTTTAAAGCTAACATACAGAGAATTACAATATTATTCTCAACTTTTTTTCTTTTTTGTGTCTTTATAGAGAAATTTAACACACAGAAATTACAATAATAAAGTTAAACTTCAGAGAAGTAGAATAGCAAGACTAACAATTATAACTCTATTTAACTATCATTTTAATAATTTCCTTTCACGGTAACTTCATAAACATAGAAAAATGAAAGCAAAAGAAAATAGTTTTATCTTGTAATTACATTTTCTATTATTAATTTAACGTTTCAACTAACAGACAATTAAAACCACCTTTTGATTAAAACTAGAAATTTGTTTTAAAGGTAGAGAATAGATTAAAACTAAATTTTACTGCCTTCCAAACCTTTCTTAGTATGCAATCTTCTGACTTAATACAGATAATGTCAAACCCGAGATTTAGTAACGTCTACTTAAATGCGATTTAATACAAAATCATATACAGATCAAATTTCATTGGCTCGCATTTGGAAAGGGTTACGGCTAATCCACAACTCATATAAAAAGAATTACTGCTTTATTGATATATATCTTTTAAAATAAAATTCAATTTACAACTTCTAACAAGGCTATCTAACTGGAAATTTATTCTTTTCTTCCATTCAAAAACTAAAATGAATTATATCATTTTCTTGATCCAAAACAATAACAAATTTCAATACGAAAGTAAACTTCATTCGTTTGTCTATCACTACAAGTTTCATCACCAGGTCTAATATGATTGAAAATTTATACATAATGACAAAGGGAAGAATTTCCCTCTTTCCCCATACAGTAAATTATACAATTACAGAGGAAAAGAATCTCTCCATGATGGACTTAAATAGGATGTAGATCAATGAACCAAACTCAGTGCTCCTCCAATTCCAACCACAAGCTTCAAAAGGAAACCTGCGTATCAAAGACAAACAAAGAAGAAAACACCACACATATAGCTCTCCTCCCTTCCGTACACCCGCAAGAGGGTCACCCCTGAGCTAGGGAGACCATACTCACACCTGGGTAAACTCAAGCAATCCACTTCACAACAGGAACAACAACAAACCCAAAGCACACAAACACCCATGGATAAATTACACAACACGAAAACTCAACAACAGTGAGCTTCATAAGGGGCAGGAGAGTGGACCACTTGACTCCAGGGTGACACCCTTACAGATATTATAACCAATACAAATCTCTTGGCCTCAAACCAAGTTTGATCACAAAATTTCCCAAAGAATCTGTATCTGACTCTCAAGTCAAGAACCGGTCTCAAATACAAGCCCTCAAGGCTTTCAACATCCCAAAAGAAGAAAACAGGTATGCACCCGAGGAGGGTCACTCCTCCCCTACCCCAAACTTGATGAGCATTTCTCCCAAGTGGGAGAAGCTCTGTCAACAACCCGACAACAGATCCCACAGAAACAATTCTAAAACACAACAAAGAAACATCTTTCACACACTTTTTCTTGCAACATTCAGGTATACGAAAGAAAGGTAAAACCAAACCAACCTTACAAAGTCCTTCTGGAATGAAACTGTTGCAAAGTTCCACTGAGATCTCTTCCAACCTTAGCCCCCAACTCCTCCTTCCTTTGCTCCTCTCAAGCTAACTTTCCTATTCTGGCAATGAAAATAAAACTCTCAAAAAAAAAAATCAACTAACTCCCTTCCCCTCCAAAAATGGAATTCAAATAACCCAAAACTCTCCAGTTTAGAGGAATGGGGAGGTGACACTTGTCACCTCCTCACCCTTCCCAAAAACCACTATTATGTCCCAAGGGATGAGTGTTGGCTTATGTCACTCACCCATCCCTAGAGTACTCCTTATCCCTCTCCTCATGTCATTTATCTTACGCATGGGAGAAATAAAAGGAGTTAAAGGAGGAAAAGACAGGTGACCCATGCCTCTCCTCCCTTCCTTCAACATGGATGACCCCACAGCACATGGGGAATCTCACTAATGGTGAGGGTGACTTCAAGTCAATCCCTCTATAATGGATGGGTTTGTAGTCATCTCATACCTTGGGAGTTGAAGAGGGATGGGTTGGGTGTTGGTACAACCCATTTTGTCCCCCCCATACATCCAATTTTCGCCACTTAACTTCAGGGGTTAGTTAAAATGACTAGATGGAGGTTACCCAAGGGTTACCCATGCCAAATGGGGCCCTGGACCCATGGGGTATGACCCAGGGTCAACTTTAACCCATTCTGGACAACCTTGGTCAAGGTAAAGCACAAGAAAAGGCCTCCAAAATTAAATAAAAGAAAAGAAATTCAAAATCAATCTTTTTAGAACACAAATCATGATTCAGTGTTACAAGAGGGTAGACCAACCCTTTCGACCTTATGAAAGACCACATTACGACACCATATCAAACACAGAGTGATCTTGGTTCCTTGGGGAACCAGATCGGCTTAACAGGGAATAACAATAACAAGGTGCGGAATGATCTCCGAAATCTGTGGTATGATTAGTAAATTCCTGTACACTAAATTGCAAGGTCAGTTTCACATATAATCATCATAGCCGAAGCAACTTAAAAACATGCATTATCCTGACATAGTTCTAAATAGCATAAATGAAATCATATTACAATTTTCCATCATCACCTAATTAACTTTTCTGAAATGTAAATTTATCCAAACATCACCCAATTAGTTTTTCCGTAAACAAAATAAAGTTTAATAGTTTAACAAGTCCAGGAACTACTATCCCACACATATAAAAAATATCAATAACAGTAATGTAAATAGTCACAAGAACAGAAGTAAAAAGGTGGTCCTCACATCACTTGAATATGTTGTGACTCCTTGTGCCTCTATACCTTGTTTTCCTACAACCTATTCTCCATATTATCCTTCTACATCATTTCACTTATCACTTATAATCACATTATTCTTGTTACTTTCTGATCTTTGATCTTCTATCAAATTTATTTGAAACTTCACCTTCTTCTCTTTCATCTCATTTACCACTCTATCATCACACCAACCATTACACTTTTCAGGGCATAGTCTTACTGGTTCAGATCTTATTTTTATATTAATTTATTTTCATTATCTTTTTCACTCTGTCATCTCTTTGGGACATTTCTCTCTTTTTCCCCTTGGGGAATCTACATTGACATTACAACCATCTTATTACTCCACACCTACTTGCTCCCTTCTCCTTGATTGTTTTCCTCTATCATCCACACTTCCTATTGTAATAGGGGAAAATTGATTTTATTTATTTCAACCTTCTAATTTCTTGAAGATAAAGATCTTAAAACATAAAACTATAGTTTTTGATATACAATCTAACATAGTGATTTAAATGTAACTAAATGTATTTCACCTAATCAAAACTATGCTCATTCCCTAGACAAAGTACTATGGTTTTTTGCTTTTCAACTAAGAGAAAATAGAAAAACTAAGGATATAGTAATAAAATATAGAAAGTGGATATATAGAAATAGAAACCTAGAGTAAAACATTGGAATCTAGAGAAGGTCTTAGAAAGCATATGCAATAGAAATTGTAGTGCACTTCATAGATGCAACACAAGTAGGCTCACATCCAAATGTTTTGTAGACCTTTGTAACAAAAATCATAAAACTTACATAGGAAATGAAGGACCTAGGTGGCAAGGACACAATGCAAGTACCTAGTAATATAAAATAATAACTAGAATATAGGAATTTAATGAAAGTGTATACCTCATGACTTGTAGTGTATACATGTGTATACTTCATGATTGGCGTGTATTCAAGTGTATACTTCATGACCTATGTGTATTCATATGTATACTTCGAGACTTACATATATTCGTGTGTATGCTTCGTGACTTACATGTATCTATGTGCATACTTCATGTATATTACATGTATTTACGTGTATGCTTCATGCCTTACGTACATTCATGTATATGCTTCATGTCTTATGTGTATTCAAGTGTATACCTCATGACTTATAGTGTATTCATGTGTATACTTCATGACTAATGTGTATTCAAGTGTATACTTCATGACAAGTACATATATTCATGTGTATACTTTGTGACTTACGTATATTCACGTGTAAGCTTCGTGACTTACGTGTATCTGTTAGGAATTGCATGCAGAAGATATCAATTAAATACAAATAAAGATTAAATAGAAGAATGAAAATACACAGAAATAATAACAATGAGAGACAACTTTTAACGTGGTTCACCCAAACTTGGGCTACATCCACCAATAGAGAGTCCAATATTATTATCCACCAAATCAAACCGATTACAAGTAATCCTTGCAACTCAATACCGCTGCAAATGCTACAATACAATGTCAATAGAAGCCCTAACCCTTAGCCGCTTTTATCAAGCCTTACGTTAGTTACAAAATAGGGTTTTTTTATGTCGGCCAATAGAAAAAATAACTCCTGACGCCTTTATAAAATAATAAAAAATCATTTGAGGACTCTGCAAGGGGCACTGCCCCCAAACCCCCGTTAAATAATTTGGGGGGAAACCACACCGATAAAAGTGGGAAAAATTTAACCTCCGAGTCTGATTAGGCTCCATATTACAACAATCTCTCACTTGGAGACTGATCAAACTCCACAACATATCATCTCCCACTTGGAGACTGATCATAACACCACTGACCCTGTAGCTCCCACTGAAAATAAACACCCTGGACTCTGTTGTTCTGATTTTATGTTTTTAGTCTTGAAGACCAATCGAAGCTGAAGAGGAGCTCAGCTTCTCCCTTGTCACTACCTTTATAAACATATTCGCTAGATTTTCATCTGTATGTATCTTTTCCAGTCATAATTGTCCATCATCCAACACCGATCGAATGAAGTGATACCTCAACTGTATGTATTTGGTCTTTGAATGCAAGGCAGTATTCTTTGCAAGATGTATGGCACTCTAGCTGTCTATAAATAAATAATTGTTAGCCTGTTGTTTGCCTAATTCTTCCATGAAAGATTTTAGCCATATCATCTCCTTGCTTGCCTCTATTGCAGTTACATACTCTACCTCTGTGGTGGATAAAGCAACCACCTTTTGCAACCGTAAGATCCAACTCACTATTGTCCCACCTACAGTAAAGACAACCTATAGTACTCCACTTGGTATCAATGTCCCCTACCAAATCTAAGTCTACATAACCTGCTAAATCAGTATTAGAGCCCCCAAAACATAAGTGTTTATTGGATGTACCTCTCAAATATATGAGAATCCATTTTACCGCATTCCAATGCTCCAATATAGGATGAAACATATACCTGCTTACGACTCTTAAAACATGTGCAATATCTGGTCTTGTGCATACCATGGCATACATTAAACTTCCTACAGCTAAAGCATATGGTACCTTGGACATTTTGTCTTCCTCCTCTTGTGTCTTTGGACACATCTCCTTAGTCAATTTTAAATGACTAGGCAAAGGTGTGCTGACAGCTTTTGCATTCTCCATATGGAATCTCTGCAACACTTTTTCAACATAATCAGCCTGAGATAGAGTCAATTTTCTATTTTTCCTATCTCTGCAAATTTTCATACCAAGGATTTGTTTTGTTGCCCCCAAATCCTTCATAGCAAATGATTGTGCTAACTGTTGTTTTAACTCTTATGTGATCCATGTTAGACCCTGCTACAAGCATGTCATCAACATATAAACATAAAATAATGTAGCTGTCATTATCCAACCTCTTAAAATAAACACAATGGTCATAATTACACCGGTCGTAGCCTTGCTTAGCCATAAAACTATCAAATTTCAAATACCATTGCTGAGGTGCTTGTTTCAAGCCATATAAACTCTTCTTCAATCTGCACACCAATTTCTCCTTACGTTTGACCTCAAATCCCTGTGGTTGTTCCATATATATCTCCTCCTCCAAATCACCATGGAGAAAGGTAGTTTTCACATCTAGCTGTTCCAAATGTAAATCTCCAGCAGCCACAATACTTAAAACAATACAAATAGAAGTCATCTTAACAACCGGAGAAAAAATCTCATCAAAATCAATACCTTTTTTCTGTGCAAATCCTTTTACAACTAACATGGCTTTAAATCTTTTCTTATCTCCATCTTCCTGTTTCAACCTATAAACCCATTTGTTTGGTAAAGCCTTTTTACCTGCAGGCAACTTACATAATTCTCAAGTCTAATTTTTCAGCAAGGACTTCATTTCTTCTTTCATTGCATGCTCCCACTGAACCTTTATATCCACCTGCATAGCTTTATCATACCCTTCTGGTTCATCAGCATCTGTTAACAAAATAGAATACAAATAGGGAGAAAATCTTTTAGGAGGTCTACTTAGCCTTGTTGATCGTCTAACATTCACTGGAGTTTGTGGTATTTCTTGTTGCTGTTGTGGAGCATGAGGAACCACTGGAACATCATTATCTAGAGTATAATCCAACACCACATAATCCTTTTCTTTCTTCTCGTGCTGCTGCAACTGATCTTTGTACAACACCTTCTCATTGAATACAACATCCCTGCTTCTCACAATTTTCTAATTTTCAACATCCCAAAGCCTATAACTAAATTCATCAATGCCATATCCAAAGAAGATACACTTTTTTGATTTTATATCCATCTTGGTTCTATTTTCAGAATCTACATGTGCAAATGCTTCACATCCGAAGGTTTTGAGAAAAGAATAACTCACCTTCTTATCTGTCCATGCTTCCTCTAGAATACCACAACCCAAAGGAACTGAAGGACCTCTATTAATTAAATATACAACGGTATTAATAGCCTCTGCCCACATGTTTAAAGGTAGCCCAGCATGCAATCTCATGCTCCATTATTGTCATATTCATGCGCTCAGCCACTCCATTCTCCTATGGAGTCCTTGGAACTATTTTTTGCCTACGAATTCCATTAAAGGAACAATAATCCTCAAATTCTTTGCTGCAATACTCACCACCATTATCAAATCTAAGACATTTTAATCTTTTACCTGTCTCATTCTCAACCAAGCTTCTCCATTTCTTAAATGTTTCAAATACATAAGATTTCTACCTAAGGAAATAAATCCAAACCTTCCTAGTTGCATCATCTATGAATGTAACATGTAATACCGAGAGCCACTGAGAGAAGATACCTGAGCCAGTCCCCATACATATGTATGTACCAGCTCCAACTTTTCATCTTTTTTTTGCTTCCCATCCTTGAGAAAACTCTCTTTTATTTTACATACACACAACTTTCAAAGAAATCCATATTAATATATTTTAGACCTGGTAAAACTTTCTTAGAATGAAGTACCTTCATACCTTTTTCACTCATATGCCCAAGTCTATTATACCACAGTGTTGTCTCAGAACTTGCAACAACTGTTTCAGTTTCTTCCTGTGAACCTACAGCAACTGTTCCTAAACCTGTTTATTTTTTCTCTACAACAACTAAAGTAGAAGGAACAATATGACCTGTACAAAGATATAAGGTGCCTACTTTCACACCTTTTTCTACTATTAAGGCACCTCTTGAAACCTTCCAATTTTTATCATTAAAAGTAACTGTGCAACCTTCATCACCTAGCTGCCCTACTGAAATTAAATTCCTACTCAGCCTTGGAACATGCCTTACCTCTTGTAGTAGCCAATGATTCCTATTCTACAACTTAATCTTGATTCTTCCATTTCCAACAATCTAACAAGGTTCGTTATCTCCCAAATAAACCAGCCCAAAATCCCCTTGGACATAATCAAGAAAATAACTTCTATGGGGCGTAGCATGAAATGAGGCCCCTAAATCTAAAACCCATGAATCATCAGCATTATCTAGGGAAAGAATCAAAGCATCATCTTAAGATTGATTACTTACCACATTTGCCTCCTTATTGCCTTCTTGGTTGTCTCCTTCTTTATTCTTCCAAAACTAGCAATCTTTCTTCAGATGACCTAGTTTCCCACAGTACCAGCAATCCTTCTATTCTCTAGATTGGGACCTCTTGTCCTTTGATTTTCCTCGTGACTTCCCATGACCTCCAGAACCTTTTTCTCTCTCCTTTGATCTGCCCCTGCTTTCTGCATTCAAAACACTACCTAATGTGGACCCTCCTAAACTTTTCCGTCGTATTTCCTCGCTAAGGATAACACTAACAACATCATCAAATTTCAAAGTTTTTGAACCAAAGACAAAGTTACTTACAACCATTACCAAGCTATTCCATCTTTCTTGAAAAGAACATAAAACCAAGAGAGCCCTCACCTCTTCATCAAATTTCACTTGTACAGAAGTTAACTGACTGGTAATCGTATTAAACTCATTTAAATGATCTGTCACAAATCCACCTTCAATCATTTTTAGATTAAAAAAATGCTTCAGGAGAAATACCTTATTTGAGGCTGAGGGTTTTTCATACAATTTAGCCAAAGCTTTCATCAATTCATTTGTTGTCTTTGCTTTTGTTATATTAAATGCCATAGATGGTGCCAGGCACAATCGAATGGTTCCCAGTGACTTTCTGTCTAGAAGATTCCAATCTTCATCAGTCATTGCTACCAATTTCTTGGCTATTCCTTCCAACTGCCTCCATAAATCCTTCTGATAGAGATAATCCTCCATCTGCATCTTCCATAACTGATAGTTTTACCCATTGAATTTATCTACCTTCAATTTACCGTCATCCTCCATTGCTCCCACTTAACCGTGAGGCTCCCACTCAATCATGAGACCTTCTTGTAGACGATAATTGAACACAACCCTCTCTGATACCACTTGTTAGGGATTGCATGCAGAAGATATCAATTAAATGTAAATAAAGATTAAATAGAGGAATGAAAATACATAGAAATAATAATAGCGAGGGACAAGTTTTAATGTGGTTCACCCAAACTCGGGCTACATCCACCAATAGAGAGTCCAATATTATTATCCAACAAATCAAACTGATTACAACCAGCAATCCTTGCAACTCAATACCACTGCAAATGCTACAATACAATGTCAACAGAAACCCTAACCCTTACCTGCTTTTATCAAGCTTTATGTCGGTTACAAAATAGGGTTTTTTTAATGTTAGCCAATAGAAAAAATAACTCCCAACACCTTTATAAAATAATAAAAAATTGTTTGAGGTTTCAAGGGCGCTGCCGCCGAGCCCCCGCAGGGGCGCTACCCCTCGACCCCACCATGTATCGCAATAAGGAGTGTGCCAGGGGCGCTGTCCCTGGACCCTGCAAGGGGCGTTGCCCCTTGACCTCGTCTTGGGGGAACTGCCCCCAAACCCCCGTTAAATAATTTGGGGGGAAACCACACCGTTAAAAGTGGGGGAAAATTAACCTCCGAGTCTGATTAGGCTCCATATAACAACAGTATCCATGTGCATACTTCATGTATATTACATGTATTTATGTGTATGCTTCATGCCTCGTATCTTATGTGTATTTATGTGTATACTTCGTGCATTACGTGTATGCTTCATGCTTCATGTATTACATGTATTTATGTGAATGCTTTGTGTATTATGTGTATGCTTCATGATTCTTATATTATATGTACTTATGTGTATACTTGGTGTATTACGTGTATGCTTCATGCTCCATATATTACATGTATTTAAACATATACTTCGTGTATTATGTGTATGCTTCATGTTCTGTGTACTACGTGTATCTATGAGTATGCTTCATACTTCATGTATCATGTGTACTTATATGCTTCACGCCTCGCATGTATTTATGTGTATACTTCGTAGATTACATATGCTTCATGATTTGAGAGGAAAACATAACGGATATTCATTTTACAGAATGGATATCTATGTTACAAAATAGATATCCATTTTGTATAACGGATATCCGTTGCCCAAAGAATTAGGCTTTAGGTAATGGATATCCATTTTTAGAAATGGATATTTGTTTTGAAAATGGATATCCGTTATGTAAAAGCCAAAGAAAGACAAAAGGAATGTTTTGGGGCCCAGCAACTATGCCCACAGACCCTCTGTTGTCGAAAACCCGTGATCTTTGTCTATTACAATCAAAAAACATTTTTATGCACTTTTGGACACACAATTTGCTTATTACAATCATAAGGGTGATATTTTTGTTCCCCTAATGGGGAGCAACAATCATCGTAAAGCAAAAAGGAGGAGGAAAGTTACATTGGATGAAATTGAATCAATTAGGGAAAAGGATAGAGCAAGGAAGATGATTGGAAGATCGGGTTTGGTGGATGCTCATCAAGGTGAAGCTTCTTCTTTACCATCTAATTACATGCAAATTGAAGGTGTTAAGGTTTATTATAATGAAATGTTAGATAAGAATGAAATTGACCATGATATTGCAAATGAAAATGTTGTAAAATGTTATGAAACACCTATTGATAAGAGTAATACCATGGACAAAGAAGATGAAGAAAAACAAAGATGTGCACTTGAAGAAAGTGGATATGAACCTCATGATGTTGAATTTACACTCCATAATCCATTTGTTGATAAAATTGATGAGGTTGATAACATGGATGAAACAATGAAAATCAATGTATCTCCAAATTACATAAGAAGAGAGGACATTTGTCAAGAAGAGAATAACCATGATGAAATTGGAAAACATCCAAGAACCCCAAAATGGTTACTTGAAATTGATGAGAACATAATGGAAAAACTTGAAGGCAAGAGGTTGTCATGAACGGTTCGATTGTGGGCTTCAAAACTCTTCAATGAATACTTTGAGAATAAAACATTAACCGAACAATGCCAACTTTTTGTGCAATTACTAAAGATGTACAAAATGAGACCTTTACTAAAGAAATTAAAGATTTGGTTAAACAAAGTGTCCGATCGGAATAAAATTATTGTTAGAAGCCTTTTCAATGCACTTAATTCTTTTGGAAAGACCACCAAGAAGAAAGATAAAAGAGCTGCTCGTAGAATTATAACAACCTCAATAGTAAGCAAACAATTTTAAGAAAGGCTCGATTAATGAGGCAAACTTGTGTTGACTTAAGATTGAATCGTAAAACATTGTCAAAAGCACTAGCATTAAGATCAAGACTAGATAGTCCTCTTGGAAATGATACTTGGGCTTTCAGTGGTAGGCTTCCACGAGTTGATAAGAAGCTAATCAATAGCACAAAGGAAGAAATTGAATGATTTTAACACACTAACTCTAGGGTATCACCGAATGCAAAAAATGTTTTAAAGTTAATAATTGGTGATAAAGACCACACACCACATCCTAAGCATTACTTGGAATGTAGCCAAACAACATTGTACAGACAATATTGTGAAACACACCCTGGTATGATAATCTCACAAAGAGCATTTGAATCTCTTAAGACATTTTATTGTATTCCTCTTAAAATTCATAATACATGTTGTTGCAAATACCATGTAGAGTTTTCTATGTATCATGAATTTTATGCAATATTCATTCTACTTGGCATACTAACGAAATGTTACAGGAGTGTGGTTCAAATCAACTACCAAAGTCATCTAGGGACTTATTAGATTTATTTCTATGTATTAGAGATGATGGTTGCATTTTCTACAAGAATGATTGTTTAAATGAAAAGTGTTTATAATGTGGTGGGTTCTCAAAGTTTGTATCATGTTTTCATGAGGGCAGTGAGCATATTTTGAAAAGAGAATGGTTGAGAAAAAGAGATATGAGGCAGTGAAATACAATTTGAAAAGTGGAGGTGAAGGTTCTAGATGTGAGTTGATTGTAAGAGAGGTAAGTATTGCTGATTTTATTGATGATTTTAAGAAAAATCTTTTCTACAAGTATGTCAAACACAACCACAGGTCTCAATGGTTAGATCAATAGTTCAGGATGTGTAAAGACTTTTCCTCAATTGGAACTATTGTCTCTGTAGTTGATTTTACAGAAAACTACACATTGCAACCCCAAAATAAGTGCAATCCCAGTACTACAATTCTATTCAGATTGCTATTTTTGTTCACATCATATACAGACATGCCCTTGAGAGTACAGAAGAGAATGGGAAGATTGTTAGAGAATAACATTTTTACATGAGTGATGATCGATCTCATTATCAGAGTATGTGCAATATTGTTTTCAACATTTTTATGGGTTATTGCAAGAAAAATATATTAGAATGGATCAACATCTCATTTGGTCAGATAATTGCACCAGTCAATTCAAGAATACTCGTATGTTCTATTGGTTGAGCAGAATGCATGTAGAGAAGGGTATACCTCATATTTGGAAATTTTTTAAAGTTGAACACGGAAAAGGTGAACATGATGGAGTGGGTGCATGTGTGAAGAAAGCTCTTTTAAAGAACAACTAAAGATTAGAGGTGGTGCTACATTCAGTGATGCAGATTCTATTGTTATGTGGTGTAACTATGCATTGTCACAAGGAGTGCCTCTTGATTTAGAAGTGTGCGTGTTCTTTTGGTTGATTGATGAGGGGATAGCGAGAGAGAAATTAGATTGTTAGAGAATCAATGAATCGTCAAAGATGCATTCATTTCGAATCTTAGATGCAAGTGCATGGACTATTTGGACACGAGAATTAGCTTGTTTTTGTCAAAGTTGTATTAAATGTGCTTGGGAGAATTGTGAGTCAAGTGAGTGGGTAGATGCATAGATTCCATGATAATTAATCCCTTTATCTCAAGGTCAATCATCTTTAGTCAATGACATGGAGAGCTCATTTGACTATGAACATCTTTCAGACCTTGTATAGCTAAGTTATGTTTATGCAGTTGTTGCGCCGCATGGAAATGAAGAGAGATCAGACTATTGGTTGGCACGATGTGTACAGGGAAAACAAAAGCTAACACGACCTACGACAGATGATGATGGGTTTGCATATTCTACAGGATCAGTTGTTATTTTTGGGACTTGGTTGTGAACATAGATGATTAGAAAGAATGGCATCCCTACCTTTGAAGACTTTGAGAAGCATAAAACCATAATGATGTATTTGTACCTAGTTGTAGCAACAAATGTTAAGTTACTAAAGCATCATGCAAAACCAAAAATAAAACAACGATGGACAATTAGTAATTCTGATCATGAAGTAATATTGGATACTCTGAAGGTAAGAGATGACCCCTCAGGTATGCTTGACTAGCATTTAAACTTCCAAATGGACAGGTATGACAATTTTTATCTTAACTTGTTTTTGTTTTTTCTATTTTTTAGAATTGTTTTATTAAAAATCTTGTTTCTTTAACTATAATGCATGCTTTTGACTATACAGAACTGCGAATGAGGTTATTTTGCATGGCATCATAGATTATTTTGCATGGCATCATAGGTTATTTTGACTATACCTGAGGTACGATTTTTAGTGTTCATTTGTATTTCTTAATATTTTGCTTTCTAGCTTTTTCTACATACTAATTTCTAAATTCATTTTGTGCATGTCTTGCAATCAAGGCATTCCATGAGATGACATGTATTTGATGTGTTCTACCGAACAATTCATGTGCCTTGTCTATGCTTCCACATTTTGCATACATGTAAAATAGGGTAATTGCAACTACAACATCTGACAAAATTCTCATATCCTTCATGCTTTGATGGATGTCCACACCTTGTTCCAAAGATCCCATTTTGGCACATGCAGGGAGGATGCTAGCAAAGGTTGTGGAATTTGGCTTTACACTTGCCAATTGCATTTTCATGAAAGTGTCTAAAGCCTTTTTCAACAAAACCATTTTGTTCATATCCTGCAATCATGGCATTCCAATAGACCACATTTCTTTGAAGTATTCCACCAAACAGTTCATGTGCCTTGTCTATGCTTCCTCACTTTGCATTCATGTCTCCTAGGGCAGTTGCAACTACAACATCTAATAGATTTCCCATATCCTTCATGCTTTGATGGATGTCCATATCCTGTTCCAAAGATCCCATTTTGGCACATGCAGGGAGGATGTTGGCAAAGGTTGTGGAATTTGTCTTTACACCCACCAATTGCATTAAAAAATGGACACTTAGGAAGGTTGCACTTAGCTATAGGATCATGCAACAGTCTCTTGGCAGCCCTATTTTCCTTTATGACAATACTCATGATAGTCTTGAAGGAACAAAACTATTTATGTACATCAATCCACTATAACTATCATAGTATTAGAGTCTTTTGGAAACCTTCCTTCAAACTTTCTCCTTCATAATCCTTAGTGTTTTGACCTCATCATTGCCCCTTGGATGGTCTTCACACTTCCTAAGCCAACACCTGGCTTCTCCTTTCCATGGTCATCCTTCATAATATAATGGCAATCATGTATTTTATGATTGTCCTAAGGCATAACAATGCTCCATAATCAGCAACAATTGTTTTTATTTGAAAGCCTCCTTGAAACCTTATGTTTCTTGCTTCTAGATGGTGGTTCACTTCATTGCTAGGTTATTCTCTTGATGAACCTTGGAGGTGACATCATTGATAGTAATCCTTTTGGCACATGGACTACCTTCCACAACACTGCCCTCATACCCTCATGACTATCATAGGCAGAGTATGACTATTTTTTAAAAATTGGGACAGCACTGGCCCTCTGCCTCCATTTTGTGTTCTTGTCCATGCAACAATACTTCATACAGATGACAAGTTTTAGGTTATGAATCCCCCTTTTAATGATTCTAATTACCTCTATGTTTCCACTAGGTGTTAAGGTATATACACTATTCCAAGATACAACATCATACTCTCAAATCT
Source organism: Cunninghamia lanceolata (assembly GCA_027924645.1). Taxonomy (NCBI): domain Eukaryota; kingdom Viridiplantae; phylum Streptophyta; class Pinopsida; order Cupressales; family Cupressaceae; genus Cunninghamia; species Cunninghamia lanceolata. The sequence continues at coordinate 6,398,829 of BSBN01000677.1, read as the reverse complement.
AAATTGCTCCCATATTTCATGAACACTATTGTCCCAAATGTATGACAACCACCCTATGACTGTGACAATGAGTTAGAACAATCTCTTCCACAATAACTATAACATTCAAGAAAGGAGGGTTGAGATTGTGCACAAAGTCTTAGCAAATAGTATAACAGTCATATGGACTAGTATATTAGTCCTATTCACCACCATGACCATGTTCATATGGACTAGTATAACGGTCCTAGTATAATAGTCCTATAACTGATCATTAATTTACAACAAGAGTTACACATGTGATTGAAGTATGTACAACCCTGATCCACTAAACTTGCATGGCTACATGCAAATAGAACACAAGAAAAGATTACAATGTTAGGATATGTTCCAAAGTGCTTGATTAATTCAAAGATTTTGAGAGCATCCTTGCAAAATACATTTTGTGCATATCCTACAATCATGGCATTACATGAGACCGCATTTCTTTTAGGCATCATGTCAACTAGTTCACTGCCCTTGTCTATGCTTCCACATTTTGCATACATTTCTCCTAGGGTAGTTGCAACTACAACATCTGATAAAATTACCATATCCTTTATGCTTTTATGGATGTCCATACACTATTCCAAATATCACATTTTAGCATAGGATGGGATGATGTTGGAAAAGGTTGTGGAATTTGGCTTTACACCCACCAATTGCATTTTCTTAAAAGTTTGTACAACCTTATCAAGAAATCATTTTTTTGCATATATTGTAATCATTGCATTCCATGAGATGACATCTATTTGAGGTGTTTTGTCAAACAGTTCACTTGCCTTGTCTATTCTTCCACACTTTGCATACATGTCTACTAAGGTAGTTGCAACTACATAGTCTAACAAAATCTTGCTTTATGTTTTGATGTATGTCCATGTACCCTATTCCAAAGATCCCATTTTGGAACAAGAACAGACGATGCTAGAAAAGGTTGTGGAATTTGGCTTTACACCCACCAATTGCATTTGCTTGAAATTTTATAAAGCCTTATCAACAAATCCATTTTGTGCATATTTTGCAATCATTGCATTCCATCAAACAGCATCTCTTACAATCATTGCATTCCATCAAACAATAACTATGTTCATATGGACTAGTATAACATTCATATTCACCACCATGGCCATGTTCATATGGACTAGTATAACAGTCCTATAAGAGTCTTATAACTGATTTTCTTAAAATTTTCTAAAGCAACAAATCTATTTTGTGCATATCTTGCAATCATTGCATTCCATTAGACAACATCTCTTTGAGTTGTTTTGTCAAATAGTTCACGTTGCTTGTCAAATTGTTTTAAGTTATAAATTCAGGTTGTGGTCTTAGTAGGGTATCAAATTAGCATCATTCATGACTACCATCTTCTAAGGGGACATTGTCAACATTCACAATTTAAAGGAGAAGTAGACAATCCATGCAAAGGAGAAGAAGGAGGGTATATACAAGATGATACAAAGGGAGTTATAAATGCAGGTGTTTTAAGTTTTTTTTGCTTGACAGATTTTAATATACAATGCAAGTATTTTGGAGAATAGAGCAATTGTACATTCAAGGGACTGAGATTTTGGTTAAAGCATTTAGCTTTAATTTTGGAGACATTTGATATAATTCCTAAGGTGACATATAAGACATCTTTCATCAAACTTCTTATAAAAATATTAAGTTAGTTGTACATGATGGTGTTTACTTCGCTTAACAATTTTTCAAGTTATAAATGTAGGCGTTTTCGACTATAAAGCTATTGTATTCAAGGGATTGAGATCAATGGTTAAAGCATTTAGCTTCCATCGTGGAGACATTTTTTATATTTTATATTTGTTTATTTGTATATTTTGTATATCATATGAGGAGATTATGACCATAATATAATAATGTTTCCATCTTACATATCCTCCTAGTGTTTCTTCACATCTGGTACTAATAATTGATAACCATTTCATGTGATTTTAGTAGTACACTCTTAAAGGTGTGTTTTTCATTATGTTTAATGCTAAATTTGATGGTTATACATGTAGTGATTTGATGTCATGAATATTTTAACAATAAACTAGTATATCTCTTCAAATCAGTCCCAAAAACCTCTTAAAAACAGTCCCAAAAACCTCTTAAAAATAGTCCCAGAAACCTCTTAAAAATAGTCCCAAAACCTAAAATCACATGTCTCCCCCTATGAAAACTAGGGTCTTTGCCAATACATTGTTCCCTAAGAGCAAAGTCACTTAAGATCCTAAGAGCAAAAACCTTGCCATGTGCCATATTTTTTGTTTTGCTCATCGTGGGGCCAAACTGACTACTCCAACGCATTGGGGTGGGCAGGTAAATACTAGTGGAGATCTTGTTTCATGCGCCAAGTGTCCTCGTCATTCAAGGCAGCAAGCTACCGACAAAGTCACTTAAGATCCCTAAGACCGAAAAACTGCCAAACTTTGACGGAGCAGTTCTCAGAATTTGTGGCAGCTAAGAACATTCTGTTTGGACCTACAAGTGCATGTGGGGTCCATCCACCATAATCTCTCTTAGTTTTGGTCAGCTCCAATCCATTTGACCATGCTGAAATCAAATGTATTTTGCAAAATGCTTCAGTTTCATGCAGTGGAAAGGTGCTAGGAGGGACATTCTGCATTCCATAGCTTCTAGGACCGAACGGACTGCACAACGCATCAGGGTGGGCATATAAATGCCAAGGGAGGTCTCATTTCATGTGCCAAGGGTCCCAATCATTTGAGGTACCAAGCTACCAGCAAAGTCACTTAAGATCCTAAGAACAAAAACTACCAAACTTTGATGGAATAGTTCTCAGAATTTGTGGCAATTGGGAACATTTCGTTTAGACCTATAAGTGCACGTAGGGTTCATCCACAATAACCTCTCTCATTTTTGGTCAACTCAAATCTATTTGACCGTGTCGAAATTAAATGTATTCTTGCAAAATGCTTCAGTTTCATGCATCACAACCTTGTCAGGTGCCATATTTTTTGTTCTACTCATCGTGGGGCCAAACTAACTCTGCCAACATGTTGGGGTGGGTGGATAAATGTTAGGGGAGGTCTCATTTCATGTGCCAAGCGTTCCAGTCATTTCGGGTTGTATGCTATCGACAAAGTTGAAAGTTGCTAGGACTAAAATTTTGCATTTCACAGGTTGTGGGGTTGAACTGACTACGCCAACATGTTCAGGTGGGCGGGTAAATGCTAAGGGAGGTCTCATTTCATGTGCCAAGTGTCTCATTCATTCCGGGATGCAAGCTACCAGCAAAGTTGAAAGGTGCTAAGAGTGAGATTTTGCATTCCACAGCTCATGGGGCTGAACAGACTATACAAATGCATCGGGTGGGTGGGTAAATGCCAGGGAAGGTCTTGTTTCATGTGCCAAGGGTCCCAGTCGTTCTAGGTTGTAAGCTACCAGCAAAGTGACTTTACCGATAGCTTACAGCCTAGAACGACTGGGACACTTAGCACACAAAATGAGACCTCCACTAGCATTTACCTGCCCACCCTGATGCGTTGGCACAGTCGGTTCAGCCCCACGAGTTATGAAATGCAAAATTTCATTCCTAGCACTTTTTGACTTTACTGGTAGCTTGCAATCTGGAATAACTGAGACACTTGGCGCATGAAACGAGACCTCCCCTAGCATTTACCTGCCCACCCCAACGTGTTGGCATAGTCGGTTTAGCCCCATGACCAGTAAAATGAAAAATATGGCTCTTGGCAAGGTTGTGCTATATGAAACTCAAGCATTTTCCAAGAATGTATTTGATTTCAGCACAGTCAAATGGATTAGAGTTGACCAAAATTAAGAGAGATTATTGTGGACAGACCCCACATGCACTTGTAGGTCGAAACAAAACATTCCCAACTGCCACAAATTCTAAGAACTGCTCCATCAAAGTTTGACAATTTACTGGGACACTTAGCGCACAAAACAAAACCTCCCCTAGCATTTACCCACCCACCTCGACATGTTGGCATAGTTGGGTCAGCCCCATGAGCTCTGGAATGCAAAATGTCAATCCTAGCACCTTTCCACTACATGAAACTGAAGCATTTTGCAAGAATGTATTTGATTTCGGCATGATCAAATGGATTGGAGTTGAACAAAACTGAGAGAGGTTATTGTGGATGGGCCCCTCATGCACCTATAGGTCCAAATAGAACATTCCCAACTGCCATGAATTCTAAGAACTACTTCGTCAAAGTTTGGCAATTTTTTGCTCTTAGGGATCTTAAGTGACTTTGCCGATAGCCTGCTGCCCCGAAGGACTGGGACACTTGGCACATGAATCGAGACCTCCCCTAGCGTTTACCCACCCACCCTGATGCATTGGCACAGTCATTTTAGCCCCATGAGCTGTGGAATGCAAAATGTCACTCCTAGCACCTTTCCACTACATGAAACTGAAGCATTTTGCAAGAATACATTTTATTTCGGCACGGTCAAACGGATTGGACTTGACCAAAACCAAGAGAGGTTATTGTGGATAGACCCCATGTACACTTGTAGGTCCAAATGAAACATTCCCATCTACCACAAATTATGATAACTACTCCGTCAAAGTTTGGTAGTTTTTTGCTCTTAAGGATCTTAAGTGACTTTGTCGGTACCCTGTTGCCCCGAACAACTAGGACACTTGGTGCACAAAATGAGACCTCTGTAAGAATTTACCCACCCACCCTGACACATCAGCGTAGTTGGTTCGGTCCCATAACAAGCAGAACAAAAAATATGGCACCTGGCAAGGTTGTGCTGGATGAAACTGAAGCATTTTGCAAGAATACATTTGATTTCAGCACGGTCAAACGGTTTGGAGTTGACCAAAACTAAAAGAGGTTATTGTGGATGGACCCCACATACACCTATAGGTTGAAATGGAACATTCCTAGCTACCATGAATTCTAAGAACTACTACGTCAAAGTTTGGCAGTTTTTGCTCTTAGGATCTTAAGTGACTTTGTCGATAGCTTGTTGCCTCAAACGACTGGGACACTTAGCACATGAAATGAGACCTCCTCTAGAATTTACCCACCCACCCCGATGCATTGGCCCAATCAGTTTTGCCCCACGACCTATGGAATGCAAAATGTCACTCCTAGCACCTTTCCACTGCATGAAACTGAGGCATTTTGCAAGAATGCATTTTATTTTGACACGATCAAACAGATTGGAGTTGACCAAAACTGAGAGAGGTTATTGTGGATGGACCCTACATACACCTATAGGTCTAAACAAAACATTCCCATCTCCCATGAATTTGGATAATTGCTCTGTCAAAGTTTGGCAATTTTTTACTCTTAGGGATCTTAAGTGACTTTGTCGGTAGTCTTCTGCCCCAAATGACTGGGACACTTGGTGCATGAAACGAGACCTCCCCTAGCATTTACCCGCCCACCCTAATGCATTGGCATAGTCAGTTCGGCCCCATGATGAGCAAAATCATGCCAAATGTACATGTCTCTTCCTATGTCTCTCTCTCTTCCTCTCTACCTCATTCTGCTCTTACCATAACCCATATGGAAGGTGAAATGAGGGTATACTAGACCTATAGATGATGAAATGATGATAGGAAAATCATGTTAAACATATAGAAGGTGAAATGATCTTAAGAAAATAATGTCAAACATATAGAAGGTGAAATGAGGATATGTTATACATGTAGAAGGTAAAACGAGGATACGTTATAAATGGGTAAACACACAAACATGTCTTTGCTCATTAATACAAAAATAACTATCTTGCATTGAATGAAAAACATCACAAGTTTGATCATTTTTAACATGTATCTTGCATGTTTAACATGTAAGATGAGAAATTATCAATGATTATCATATCAAATCTAGTAGTTTCTATATCAAATGTAGTGTTCTAAGAAAATCTAACATTTCAAAGCTAGTGTTCTTGAATGAAAAGAACTCACATGTCAAATGTTCTAAGAAAATCCTATATCTAACTAAAACTACAATTATGTGGCAATTAAGATCAACTTATGTATTGAGGTACGAAACTACATATAACATCTTTCTACTAAGAAAAACAATCATACCAAAAGAGCCCTAAAACTACCACAAAACTATTAACTGCCATTATATAACTATGAGAAAATTTGGAAGTTGTCTTGGTCAGTTTTGAATAGTCATGCTTTGATCCATGACCATATCATCTTTCCCTAAACCCTAGAATAGTCATGGATCTCCTTGAATCAATCTTTACATAATTAGACACTATGTAATTTGAAAATCTATCCATGTCATTATGTTGTTAATGATTATATAATTGCCATCTCAAATAGTGCAACCATGGAGACATGAGGTTGTCATGATATTCATCTTTAGTTAAGATCATTGGGAGTATCATATACATCATAAGTTTCTGCATTGGGATGAATACACTAAATATGTAAGGAGATTTCCAGTATGTGCTTTAGAAACCATGTAAACATTGTTTGAAAAAGATTGTTATAGTCAAAAGGGATTGTATAGTCATGATTAGGTGGGTTTAAAGCATTGGAACTTGTGTCATAAACCTTAGGTCTTGGTGGAGTGAGGAGACTATTATAATATCCCAAATGTGATATATGCAACAATTCTAATTTTTCTGCTCAAACCCTAATTTTATGAAGTTCTAATTTTTATATTAGACCTAAACATACACTTATCTCAGCTCAAAAAACATGTTCAATACATCGCAAAAGCATCACCCATACACTTCCCAACAATATATTTGTAATCCAAAATAAATTATACAAGGAAAAACATTTCAATTTGCAACTATAATGGACTAAAAGTAAATCAGATATTTGCTACTATAAGTCTGAATATATAATGTCAATTACAAAGCAATTAGACCTTACAAAATGATAGGAGAAAGGTTCTCAATTCTGTTGTTCAAAGTTAGGGCATAAACCCTAGGTCTTCTAGGCTTAAAGTGCTTAAGAATACCTTCTCAAATGATTGCACTCAAGTCTGCTCTGTCACTGCCATGTACTCTGCTCTATTGACCATTCCTAGAATGGGGACATTAGACTACCATCATATATTATCATCAAGGAACAACTAAAGAGTCTAATAGACTACTATTCTATGCAAGATCACTATCGTAAATGAGATGAAGTGGACTATCACCATGTTGCTTTGCTATTATCACACCTAGTTATGAAATTTGGCAATCAATAGGGTCTTGGGATAGTTTTTAGAAGAATTAATCATTTTGTCAAGGTATTGAGAGAGAAAGAATTCATTTAAAAAATAAAACTCTTATAATAATATGATCTCTAAATAGTCTTTGACTGTCCTAATATCTCATCACAATGCACTCACCAAACATAGTTTTTTGTTGTCTCATATCATAGAACAACAAATCCTTAGACTATATGCAATACTTTGAAAGGGTTTGGATCTTGTGAATGCTTTTGTGTCCTTATAGGACAGTCATAAAGAGTTCTATCCTACTACCACAATCCATAAAGCTACTTGCAATCCTTTGAGAAAGTCACCTACACCCTTGGATCCCCATCTTATGCCTCATAAAGTTGGTCATAATAACAAGAGACTATCATAAGGTTCAAAGGTGAATGTATGAGGTCCCAACATAGTCAAAAGATTGAAGGAATGATTGTCATATCAATGAAGAGTTATCATAAATGATGGACATCCATGATTGTGGAGGTCTGTTGCACTATGGCAGGGGTAGGCTATACAAGTTATGATTGTCAAAAGGTTGAAGGAATGGTTGTCATAGCTCAAGAGAAATAATTTATATTCAAGGGTAGGCTATACAAGTTAAGATTGGTCATGCATAAATGGTGAATATCTAGGAGACCAAGGAAAAATGATAAATTTGTGAAGTTTCCCACAACAACAAATTTGACAACATGGTTTGTGAGGCTGGAAACATCTAGAAACAAGGTAGAAACATAGTGGAAACTTCATGAAATGGAAAGATATTCTTTTCTACCTACAAAATGAAAGCTAGAAGATGCCAATGAGTTTGAAGGCAAACTCTAGGAGATGAAATGAAACAAGATTTTCCCATTTACCTAATTTTGAAAACCTTTTTGCAAAGTGTTGTTGTGACAACATTTCAAACTCCTAATTTGCTATACCATCCATGAAACAACTTGATTTTCAGACCTATATCACTATTGTACCTACACAATCATAGCTAGAAATGTTCAGAGATGAAAGAATCGAGGTCTTGGAGCTGAATGAAAATGAACTTTATAATGATGTACTAGAATTGCAGCCTTAGATATGATTGTTGCAACCTTCCATGAGGTACCAAATTGTTGTTCTAGATTGTAGATGTCCTGATTAAGACTGAAAATGGAGAAAACATAAAGAAAGGAGGCTAGAAATGAAGTTTTGATGGTGAAATTAGTTATCTAAAACTGCTTTTTGATGTTCGTACTTGAAAAATGAAGAGCTGCAACTACATATGAAGGAGAAAAGTTTTCTATAGCTCTGTACATGTGTGAACCATTCAAATCTGTCATTTCATAAAAATCTTATATCTAACTAAAACTACAATCACATGGCAATTAAGATCAAGTTATGTCTTGACATATAAACTACATATATCATTTTTCTACCAAGAAAAACAATCATATATAACAAGAAATCAATCTATAACATGTTATTGATCATAACTCAACCATTGTAAATTGATTATACATCAAACTTTTAAGTTTCACAGTAGGAATACATGCACATAAGGAATTTAAATTATATTTTATATCAAGGTGTATATATATTAAAATCTAGTCCATAATGGTAGACATATACAAAAATTTGGCAAATATGCCAACTCAAAACATTTTTTACAAAATGTGGCATATGCCATGTCTCAAAATCTGTATACAATCTACATGCCAAATAGCTACATCAAATACTAAAGGTCCACCTGACCCTATGTCTTTGGTGAATCCTCAATCTATGATGGATCCTCAAAAAGTGTCCTCTTTGTACCATGATGTCTAGTAGTTGATGGAGGCACAGTTGATTGCATTAACAAGTCAAACCACAAATTTGATTAATCTCTTCAATAGTAAATATAAATAAGTAACTAGAGTTAGTAAATAGAATCTTATCTACTACAATTTAGAACTTTCATTTATTAACATACATCTAAATCACTACAACCAACTATAAGACCTCTATAAACTATCAATTATTTAGAAAAATTCAATTCAATTACCTCGACTCTTTCTTGTCATTCAGGCAATCGTTCTGCAAATGATTTTCTCTTAAGATGATCAGGTGTCCTACTAAAGCGTGATGGAAAAGGTGGCACATCACTCACATTCTCAAGAGACTGTAAAAGTAAAGTAACATTGAAATAAATTAATATATATTATTCAACAAAAAAGGAAATGCATACATTAAAAAAGGTTAGATGTGTTACACATAAACAATCTAGAGTGCACTACACAAAAACTTATCTACTAGAAAGTAAGCACATACCACCATCAAGGCCTCTTGCATCAATTGAGGACTCATCATGGATGAACTGACTAATATCTCCTGTATGAAAAATGACAAGAATGTAAGACTTATGTATACAAATAATCATAATAGTTTTTAAATTAATAGATCAATTTATCTATTCTCTATTTTATTATTTATCTAAATGACTATAATCAAATCTTTAAGTTTTCTAAATTATCAATTAAAGTACAATTCAATCGAATTACCTCCACCCTTTATTGGCGTTCATAAAGTCATTCCACGAATGATAGTCCCTTGGGTCGATCAAGAGTTCAAGTAAAGACCATTGGCAAAGATGCCACATCATTCACATTTTGGATTGACTATAAAATTAAATTAACATCAAGATATAAATTAATATATAATTACTCACAAAGAAATAAATGCATACAATAAAAAAAGTTAATGTGTAGAGAAAATTATACCGGTAAGTCAAAGCCAAATTGGATGGCAGACAAAGTTCCATGATGAATTTCTGTCAACTCTTCCTCTGTCATCAACTATTATCCCCCTTAGATACATTAGTACTAATATGTGTTTATATTATTCAAATGGAATACACCATGAAATTTAGCTTTAAATTTTATCTGTATAAAAGATTGGCCATGCTCTTCTCCTCCTCTACGGTCCACTGATGCTTGTGCTTTTGCTCTTGTCCCCGACCCCTCAACTTGAGTTCTGGACCCCGTTGCCTCATCTCATGAAGGGACATCATACTCTAAAGTGTTCAAGGGTAGTGCACTACTCTCCATAAGAGGACCTAAGCACAACTGATTGCAAAAAATGCAATGACGAGGTTCTAGTAAAATTAGGTGATCCAATATCACCGCCAACATCATGTGGTTATGTAAACTGAGAAGTATGTATAATCAAGTGCTCGGTCAAAGAGTGTATGGCACTGAGGCCCTATTATGTTGCATTTGCAACAACATTTGGGTGTTGAATTGGGGGTGGAGAAGGGATAGTATGAGGGGGAATAAAAGGACCTTGTACTTGTCTCATTGCCCTAGGTCTATCTTGAGGCATTCCCTTACCTACTCCCTGAAACTCTCTAAAATCAAAACAATTCACATGGTGACCCATTACAAACTCTACATATAGTTTACGAAGGAAATACAAAGGTACATTTAAATTGTTGTTGGGTGGTTTATCAAAAACCATCCACTAACAATCCTAAAAATTCTGACTAATACCCTCATGTATACACCATTTGATTGAATAATTAGGCTTACCAACATCAACATGCAATTCAGTTTTAAGATTGACAAAATATTGGGCTAACATAGCTTTGGTAATGTCTAACTCTTTCACTTGATCATATGGTAAACCGTCATCATATTCCACCTTCTTAGTTTCTCGTGATTGCCTTAATGATTTGTGTTGGCTTGTGAGGGTTCGAACATGACTAATAATTCCCTCTAAATTCAATGTCATTGAAGACAATCGAGGGTGGTGGTGATACATTTCTACAATCCTACTTATTTAATCAATGTTTCTTTCAATTTCTCTTTGATTGTTGGAGGAGGAGGGTTTGGTGGTGGAGGGTTTGGGTTTTCATGTTATTCATCTATTTTACCTATTTAAAATATAAAACATACCCATTTAGCATTAAAAAAACTTGAATATACAAAACAAACAAACAAAAAATGCAAGAACTAACCTCTTCAAATTGGATATCCGTTCTAGAAGAGCTCTGATATATATTTTGGGAGAGGTCTACGTTTTGCAAGTTGTGGGTTTGCAAAACGTGACCTCTTTTTCCCTTTTTATGTTTTGCAAAATGGATATCCATTTATAACAGATATTCTTAACATGCCTATGAAAGTTAAAGTTGGCCAATTCACAAATTTAGCTAAGTAAAGACGAGATTTTTTTTCTATTGTTGTTGTTTGGCCCGCGATGATCTTACACATACCCATATCTTTTAGAGGAGTAATCTTGGAGCAAAGACTCAAGAATATCTTCAAAACCAAGTCGAGCATTGTGTTGTTGGGGATTAAAATGGTGTTGGGGGATGTGTATGTCTCAGCAGACAATCGGTACAAGGTAAACACTAATGTGGTCTCCATGTTTACTACTATTATGATTGATCTTGGGGAAGATAAAAATAATATTAGGGCTATTGTGAAGACTTTAGTTTACTCAAAATGGTGTGGGGGATTGAATGAATTCATGGAAATGGCGGTATTGGGTTTAGGGTTTCGGCTAGACCAGGGGGTGTGGTCAGTGCTTCTGCCCAAGTATAATGGTCCATGGATTCCCTTCGTGGTAGAGGTGGTCAATTTTAGTGTGGAAGTGAGAAGGGCAAAGGCAACTTGGGGTCTAAAATTCCTGAAGAATGTGACTAGGGTAGTGGGTGAATCTTCATTAGATTGGTCATTTACACTTGTTCTAGAGGACCCAACAGGGGAAGATCATGATGAGGGACCGAGTGGTACGGTTGGGGATGCAGGGGAGCTGATGGTGATCGAGTGACAGGTTAAATATGTAAGTAGGTGTAATATCCTATGTCTATAATAGTATACCACCCATAATGGGGGTATTTTGCTTAGATAGTTCTGGATATAGACATATTGTAAACAATTTTATTACTACTAATAGATGTAATCTGATTAAGTATATATTTGGCCCTCTGTGGAGCAGCCTAGTTCTCTATGCTTTTTTCATTGTTGGTTTATGGGTAGGTCCTCTATTGGCCAATTCACAAATCAAAAATGTATTATTTTTAAATAAATTTCATATCCATTTACACATCAAAATATTAATATAAATGTCTAAGGGCCCTTGGTCTACTGGTGAAGTTAAAATGTTCTGAATGAGCCCACCAGGGATCAAGTCTTGCTGAGTGCAAGGCCCCCGACACCATAAGGGATGATGCGTGTGTGTATGGTTGATAAGGGCTCAATGCAATGGTCAAGTCACAACATTGTTGTGGTGGCCACCTAGGTTCAAACTTTCATTGGTAAACACAAGTTTTTAGCCTCTTCATGGGACCACATCCTTACACTTATTAGAAAGAGACATTTTATGGCGTTGCTTACAATTTTTCTTTATGTAAATGGAAATATTTTTAAGTAATTTCCTAAAAATGGTCTGTTACATATTTTTGGTAAATCTACAAGTTAAAAATTAAACAATTATAAAGAAATTATTTTAAACAACTATTTTATAGGAATTTGAATGTTTTTATTTATTTATTTTTAAAATGAAAAGATCGTATATTAAAATAAATGTGTTAAAAGAACAAAGTTAAATTTTAAAAAAAGGATGTGGTATGGGATCATGCCTTAAAATAAATTAGCAAAGCTAGGAACAAAGAAAGAAGACTTGTGGCCTCAAAATAGGAAAAAACCACAATAGAAAGCAATATATGGCCCCAAAAATGAAACAACCATTAAGTCAACAGTCTAACATAATTATATAAAAATAATTAATCCATAAGGGAAATCCTTTAAGTAGGAGGGGGGTTTTATTATTAGTATTATTCCATTCACCACCTTGTGAATCTCTACTACCATCCACTCATTCTCATCCATCATTAGCAATAGTTTCTTCCTCCTATATAGAAGGATAGTTAGGTCAAGTGGAGAAATATCTAGTTAGAGTCAAGGGAGTTTTCCTTTGTCAAGAGGGACCCACCCACATCACTGAGAGGATATGGAGGAGTGGTATGGTTGTGTACACCACTTTCCATTACAAATAGAAGGCTAAGGAGGAGGGCGGGCCACCCAAAATGTGGCACAGGTTGGCAAAGGTGACACATTGGCCATTGTGCAGGGAGCATTCCTCTAGTGTTCAATCAAATTCTAGAGATGATGAATCTTGAACAACACCTTGGTGGCTTGAACTTGAATCTACAAGAGCACATTAGAAATAATCAATACTTTGGAATGAATAGAAAATATCATATCCACAAAAGAGTTAGAAAAAATAACAAAATTCCTATGTTTTCAACTGTAGAAAAGAATCTCTAACCTAAAATCATGCCATAGCTAGAAGAACCAACTAGAAATTTGGTCTCATATCCTAGTATGAAATTATGCCAAGTGAATAATTCAAGCCTTAAAGGGTATAATAAATCATGTAAGTGTTAGGAATCTTGGGCACATGCACAATACCAAAAAAGGTGTACACGGGTTTTAGAGTTCCCACAAAAGGGACATCTTGGATTGGAAACACCAAGGCACATTAAATGAGTGCCAATAGGTAAACCATGATACACCAAACATTATACAAATTGAGCCATTTTGATTTCAACAATATCACCCCACATCATAGGAAATATTTTGGCCTAGATGAGATTGGGAAACTTGAGAAACCATTTGTCATTCACTTGTGAATCATTCGAAGATGAGTTAAAAGACACTTGTAACCTTTCCTTGGGGTGTAATTATGAAAATAAATGTTGACATATCACTTCCAATCATTCCATCGAGGCCTAAGAGATCTCATAGATATTTTGAGCAAATGCTAAAAAGGAACAAAGTCCAGTATAGCCTAAAAGGTTAGAAAATTGACCTGGCATAAATTAAACTTTGCTGTAGCTTTAGGCCAAGAAATCCATGTAGAGTTGGCCTTGGAGTAAAGATCTTGTATATGCTATATTCCTCTCTTGAATAACTTGAGGGAATGAATCCAAGGAGTAGCTATGAGCGGTTTCTCTTGAAAAAAAATGGTGGGGTCCACCATATAGAATGTTGGTTGATAGATAGACCACTACAAATCCATCCACATTCTAGAGAAAACATGGCTTGATCAATTCCTAGGCTTTCCATATACTTATGGAAACAAAGGTGCCATTGATTTTTATGGGTATTGGAGCAATGTCTAGATAACAAAATCCAAGACCATTCCGAGAAGAATGGCCATAAGGTAAGCTAGAAGCTATGCAATTTCTTAATAAAATTTTTTAGTCTTCATTACCATCACAAGCTCTGACTATCCATTTAACATGAAGAGAAATACCTATCTATGAACATTGATGAGACCTAGACCTCTCTAATCCCTAGGAAAATAGTATATATCCCATGCCACCCTATGAAAACCTCTATTTCAATTAGAATTGGTCCAAAGTAAGACCCTTGAAAGCTTGTCTAGCTTGTGGTATGATTCCTTCGAAGGAACCCAACAACAGGAGTAATAAACATGAATTACAACTAGCACATTAGAGAAAATCTAGAATTTACCTACCAATGAGAGAAACTTAGTGATCCAAAAGGAATTTTTTTTTTTTTTTTAATTTATTTTTTTCTGAATTCTATCAATAACATATTACCAAAGCATGAAATGATTAGCTTGAAAGAAAAAAGGGATTCTTATAAATTTGAGATTTTTGCTATGATCAATGGATTTGTCAACTAAAAGTATGGCACCAAGCTAGGGTATGAGAAAAAGCTTGCCTATAATACGATGTTTTATTCCACTGAATGCTAGAGCCAAAGGTAGGGAAAAAATTATCAAGGCATTTGAAGGTTAAATGTGAACATTTACTTTGTCCTTAATGAGCATCAAGAATGAATCATTTGAAAAGTGCATGTTGACTAATTGCTAAGAGTTATTCCCAAGTAGTGAAATACCTTTAACCCTTTGTTATGATGTAGCATTGGGAAGGAGATAAACAAAACCTTCAACAACCAAAACATAGAGCAAAGGCACAAGAAGGAAACCTTATCATATCAAGTGGAAAGGGCCAAAGGATTTATATTGGACACTATTAATGGTGAGACAAGAAAAAGCATAAAAAAATGATCATTTAAACTAACTAGATGATGATGGGACCAAATCCTAGAGCTTTGAGCAAGGAAAGAATGAAATGTCATTCAATTCTATCATAGGCTTTCTCAACATCAATTTTGATGAAAAGGACTTGCAAATTGGACCTATGTGTTGTTATATGGAGCCTAATCAGACTTGGAGGTTGAATTTACCCCACTTTTATCAGTGCGGTTTCCCCCCCAAATTCCTACGGGGTCAAGGGGCAGCGCCCCTAGACGGTTTTTTATTATTTTATAAAGGTGTCGGGAGTTATTTTTTCATTGACCGACATAAAAAACCCTATTTTGTAACCGACATAAGGCTTGATAAAAGTGGCTAAGGGTTAGGGTTTTTTGATGATGTATTGTAGCATTTTGCAACGGTATCGAGTTGCAAGGATTGTTGGTTGTAATCAAATTGATTTACTGGATAATAATATTAGACTCTCTGTTTGGTGGATGTAGCCTGAGTTTGGGTGAACCACGTTAAAAAACTTGTGTCTCGTTATTATTTATGTGTATTTTCATTCCTCTGTTTAATCTTTATTTGCATTTAATTGATATCTTCTGTCGGCTAACCCTAACACTATGAACCCATTCTATACCCTCTTAGACAACAATAATATTTTCAAGGATATACTTTCCTTAAATAAAACCATCTTGAGATGTCTAATATGCAAGGCAAGAGCTTTGACAATACTTTTGTAGGAGACATTCAAAAGAGTGATGGATCTCCAACTATAGATCACCAAATTTATGTATGAATTTAATTCTTCCTCAATTGATTATGGGCCTAGAGAGTTAGAGTATAATGCCTCAAGATAAACTTCATATAAGTCACTATTAACATCATCCTAATGGATTTTATAGAATTCATAATGAAAGCCATCACAAATTTATAGGGGCTTTGTTGTTAGCCATGCCAAATGTAGCTAAGTGGAGCTCCTCATGAGAAAGGAGTTTGTCATTAGCAGTGACCTAGTCTTCAAAAATCATGTATGGCATGACATTTAAAGAAGCCTTACAAGAAACATCCTTTCTTAGGGATGGGGATTTAACCCAGAAGACTCTAGTGTAGTGTTAAAAAAAGGAATGTACCACATTTGGAATAGAAAAAAGTCTCTAACTATCCTCTTTGATGCACTTGATATTTTGAGAGGAACTCTTGGGTTATAAGGTCTAGAATATTCTTTAGATACACATTCACCAACTATTAACTAGTGAAGTACGACTTTGACCTAGGCTCCCCTAGTAGCATGGGCATCAACCGCCCACACAAGGTATCATTGCTTAGCTACCTAGACTTGGAAGGTTATGTTGAAAGATACCACTTCAAGATGAGATTATTCCTCAAATTACTTCATCGTTTAGTATTCCCTCTTGGGAAATATGTTACTTGGAGGTGAGATTCACTCATAATGAGTATCTTGTGAAGGCACAAGTTTAATTATTCTTTGAGAGTTATATTCTCTAGACTAGTGTATAAGATTGAAAATTTTAGGATATTGATGCTTTGTTAAAGATGCTTACTTTTAGATTTTTAGATATGAATATACTTTTCCACATTATGGGAATTGCTTGTGCCATGGATAGTTATCATTAGGCGGATGTTATAGCCTTCCTTTCTTTCTTAGCATGAACGACACCTTCCTCTCAGCCTATTTAAGTTGAGTTTTAAGAGGAATGTTAGAGTATGTAAAACTCATATTATCTAGTCCCATTTATGGGTTATTCCTATCTATTTTGGGTATTATGTACCTTATATATGGAGCTTACATGATAATATCCACACATATAATAATGGAAATAGTATAATCCATAAGATAGATCCCACACAACACAATAGATGTTTGTGGGCCAAGATTCCCTAATATCCAATATATGCTAAATAGAATAAACCCTTGAGGTAGGGTAACACCGTACAATGCTCCTTAAAAAAAATCCACTCCACACTATATCTCCAAGGGATTCCAAATAAAATATCATACTCAACACATATGCTTACAATGATAATCACTACCTTTATATTTAGACCTCCTCCTAATAATATACTGGAGGGGTAATCCCAATGAAGGCCTACTCATCACCTAATATAATTAATTATACAAGTTGTCCACATGACCTAATATAACTAACTAAAGGGATGTGTGCTAAATTTGACATCTCCATCCACCTAAATACATTGTAATATCATATCCCTAGGTACATAACATGTCATACCTCCTTGACATGTTTTGTCACTAAAACCTGAGTTCAGCCAAATAGTATGATTGTCACAAGTCATTACAAATATGATGCCATGACCAATAATCTAACCATCCATAGTTGATTCTTGTAATGGTTTTATCTTGACAGTACCTATATCCCATCCTTGATCCATATTTTTTTACACCCATTTGATTCCATTCCTTATCATAGTAAGTCCTCCTTTATTGCCATGAATAGCCATTACTTCTATGATACCACTGATTGTTGTAACTATTCCTTTGATTCCATGTAGATTCATAGTTATTTTCTCATTGATTCCCTATATTATCATACCTCCATGTTTGTTTCCTCCATGATTCTTGCCTCTCACAGTTGTGTGAATGTCCATATATTGCACCCTTTGTTATCATTGGAACCTTCTCTAATTCTTCAACATTTTTTCCAGTTATTTTGTTGGCTTATGAAGAGAATTAATAGTCTCCTCTTTTGCCTCTACACATTTCTCCTCTTGTTCATCCTCTAACTCATTGGTACAATATTTAGTAGATTCCTGAACTTGCTCTTCCTTAACTTTCCTTTGGACTTCATTGTGTGTAATATCCTATAATGAAACTTTTTTCCTCCTATATACCAAAGCTTCATGAACATATTTTGCACATTAATATTTAATAGTCCTAGAGATTCTAACCAATGATAACCATGAGCAATATCCAACCCATCCATATCCAAAGCATGAAAGTTTGAATGCAAAACATATTTGTCCATAGAGAGCTTCAAATCTTAAAAAATTTGAATATCCTTAACCAATATTTGACTATTCTTGATGTGCTTTACTTGTACTTGTATCTTCTTGGATAATTCCATGTCAATAAAGTTATACAAGTGTTGCTAGGGTTAATACACACAATAACTTTTGGATTTTGAATACATCCATGAAATTGAAGGATTGAATCTTCCTTCCTTAGAACTAAAGTGCAAGTACTTGTATCCTTGATCTTCCTTTCATTTCCTTATCCTTCTTCTCTTGATTTATCTCCTTTTTCATCTTCATCTTCTTGTTCTAGTCCTTGTTCTTCTTCTTGAGCCCATCTATCTAAGAAAGCTTATTCTAGTTCATCCAAAGAAGAAATATCCTTACATAATGGTAGATACCATTGTTTAGAGACAAATTTTAAGGATTAAAAAAATGTGTATCCCATGCAATACCTTTAATATATAATCTATTTTATATTTGTGCCACCATTCGAATGCATCTCCACTTCCATCAAAATCAAGATTCTTCATTGAAACTAGGGTTTCTAATTTTTTACAACATACTTGAATTTGTTTGAATTATTTAGTAATATTTTTGGCCTCAAAAATAAAAATACAAATAATAGACCCCTAATAAATTTTGGCAACCTTTCCAGAAATGTAAAAATATAAAAAAAAAAATCCTTGATTTACGGCCTAGAAAGCAAATTTATGAAAAGTCATAAAATTGCAATAACTCACTCAATATTGATGATATAAACTAGATTTTTGGATTATATCTTTTTTAGAGGATCCTCCAAATCTAGTAAAAAAATTATAGAAAAATCATAGTTGTTTGAAAGATATAGGCGAATCTTAAAAAAGTAGGATTATGTCCACCTTTGCCCAAATCGTAGCTTTGATACCACTTGATAAGATCCACACATATAATAATGGATATAATATAACATTGGGGTCATCCCACAATAATGGGTTACACTTTTTGGCCAAACTTGACATTGAAATCAATATTTTCAACTAAATCTTCACGTCCTGAGACCTATAACCACTAAACCATTAGGAATTTGAAGATGATACAAACTAGTGATTTGTGAGATTTTGTTTATAGATTCTAAATATATATTTTAAAAAAAAATTGGAGTTAAATTGTAAATTTTTTTGCATCTCCTTTGATAACTAGTTTTTAATAGTAAACAACATTTTTTTAAAGTGATGTGTATTCCGTAGCACATAACTTTTTTTCTACAAAGGATAAAATTTTGATTCTTTTTAATTTAGATTGATAACACTAATATATAGTGTATGCATTTAGTTTCATAATGTTTTGTTGAATATATATTTTTTAATTAATTTTTGAAGTCAAACGAATTATAATTTAGACATAGGCGTATTCCGTAAAACATAACTTTTACTGTATGTATCGAAATTCAATTTTTTTTTTGTTGAAACAAGGACATCAATACCTAGTGCATAGATATTTTTCAGATTTTTTTTTCAGTAATTTACTAATTTTCCATGTGTGTAGAATAGAGAATTTGATGTTTAGTAAAAACATGCATTCACAAGAAATAAAAAATAAATATAATAATCAAATTAAATATATTTAAAATTATATTTTTTGGGAAGCTTATAATAAGGACTACATACTTACAAAGCATAAATTTTAAATGAATTCATTTGATCCCTCAAAAGATAAATCAAAATTGGTTTTTTATCAGCTTTTTGATAGGTGTAGAGGAGACTCCATTATATGTATGGTTTAAAACTAGCGAGGTTCTATCCAAGGCGGTTTGAATCTAAGGGGGTTTGATCAAACCCTCTTCAATTAAAATCCTTTAAATGGAACCTTTCAAGGCTTAAATCATTATATTTTCTAAAAATATGTGATTTCAGCAAAAATTAGGATGTCCCAGAAAGTGTAACCTATTATTGTGGTAGCACCCAATGCAGAAGATAGATCTCACAAAACACAAGAGATGTTTGTGCACCAAGATGCCTTAATATCTAGTATATGCAGAAATAGAAAAAACCCTTGATACTTGGTAGGGTAACATCATATAATACTCCTTAAGGAAGAGGCCACTCCACACTACATCTCCAAGAGATCCCAAATATAATACCGTACTCAAGACATATCCTTACAATGATAATCACCTCCTTTATATAGACTTCCTCCTAATAATATATTAGAGGGGTAATCCCAATGAAAGCCTACTCATCACCTAATATAATTAATTATACAAGTTATCCATATGACCCAATATAACTAAGGGATGTGTTCCACATGTTGACATCTCCATCCACCTAAATACATTATGATATCATCTCCTTAGGCACATAACATTACATGTGTTAGTGAGTCTAGTTGTGTGAAGTGATTTACAAGCATATCACATAGTACAAACTATATTATATTGAGAAAACTTCCATTACTGGTTTGGGCTATCCCTGTGTCATAATGTATGAATTATGTATAAACAAAGGCAAACCTTTTGATATTTCATCAAATTAATTCTAATTACTTATTACATCACAAAACACTTCTTGTCTTTCATGTCTTTCTTGATAGCTTCACGTATTGGTGTTCTTTCTCCCATTTACTAGAGGAATTTGTATTTTTATTTGATATGGTTTTGCTTGCATAATCTATGAAATACAAAAAATCTCGTTGCATCAAGTTAATCATTTACACTTGTGGAAAAAAGGGAAATTTCAATAAGCAAATCATATATGATGAACAATGAAAAAAGTTTTAGAATGCAATAGTGTAATGCCCCAAGCTTATGTTGAAGACATTAACGGTTAGAAACTAACTGAACAAATTTTTTAGAACACTAAAGTGGTATCAAGCAATCAAAATACACAATTACATGCCCAATGTGTGATAACAATCTATGATGACCCATTTGGCATGCACACCAATGCATAATGCAAGGTGACACAAGTAGAATACTTAACGATACCATGGGGTTAAACACCATAGTTGGCATGGAAAATGAGGCATGGAGTAGAGTTGAGATTTCTAAGATTACTGAAAAACCCTCACAACATCTCTACTAGGCAACCCCTCTAACATCTCAAAGTCACAGGAAGCAAAAGGCCAAAACTACCAAAGTTCAGGTTCACTTGGATCAGACTTCATAAATGAGATGCAACTTGCAACTCACAACACTAGCTCAAGTTTAGATTTTGAGTTGCAATTGCATTCTTCACCCACTCGAGCTTCAGGTTCCATTTGCCTATCACACTATGCAAAATGACAAGTTCACCCCAGATTCTAACCCTATAACAACTTCAAGCTTTGGAAATCATTTACAGTTGCACATCTACAATATGCAAAAGAACTCCAACTCCCAGGATCAAAACAAACTTAGACTTCAAAAATCATTTGCAATTTACGCATCTGCAAGTGCAAATGAACTCCAAACTTCTTATGACTTCAGAATCCAAAAGTTGACTGCAACATGCACTATGCAAAGTGCAACAAGATTTTGAACTATGAACTTTTTGCACTTCAGTTTTCTAGACCCACTAGAATTAGAAATTTAGATTGTAAAACCTAGTTGCATTCAATTTGGGATTGTGTAGGCCAACGTGCAAAATAGAGTGTTGAAAAACATTATGGCATAAAATATCAAGCTTAATTTATGCACTCAACGAGGCATAACTTCCTCAATTTTTGAGTTGTTTAGAAATAGTTCAGGTCATACATTCAAGGGATCATGGGCTCCAACTTGGCCACACGAGAGCCTCCAAAAGGGCATGATTCCCAAGAAACAAGGTGGAAAGTTGATGAGGAGTGAAAAATGTGAGATTCAAAAGTCTTTGCCTATCGGCCAGAAAAACACCATCGGCCTTCCTTGAACATGTCACTCCGACATCGCAACTCACGCCGATGGGTGGCTCCACGCTTCTTACCTATTAGCAAGAAAAGTGCTATCGGTGACTTTTGGAAATGTTTTGCTGAACACCAAGTCTGTCCGATACCTCCTATCAACAAGACTTCTTTTTCGTTCAGCCGACAGTTAGTTCAACAGTAACCAATCTCTCATCGCTGTGACCCTTATCATCGGTGAACACTTATCAACTTAAGCCAATGCATCGATACTCTTGACTCCGTTTAACTTCAGTGGAAACTCAGTTCTGAATCCCAGCGATACGCCGATAGGGTTGTCACTCTCACACAGTCTGATCTACACTCTACGCCTAACACATAGAGATGCTAGGGCATGCTACTGTGCACACTCCTCCGTCTGGAACATCTGCCCCTCCAAACAAGTAAATGAAAAGAAAAACAAACAAAAATATGTACAGACCGATGCCATTCCACTGATTTCTTTGCAAATCCACCAGTGGAATGGTTATCTACTCATCTTCAACAATTTGGACTAAACTATTTCAAATGTAGAGAACAGAAAGCTATTATGAATAGTTAGGAAATATTTATGACACAGATCAAACATAGAAAAAGATGAATAGAAGTTATTATTTCTCAGATGATTTCCAAACCACAATCTTCAAATCTACAGAACTCCCTCTCGGTTGCTCCTCTGTGCTTTTATTAAGCCAGAGTTGGAAGATCAACAGTTGCTCAATGGTTAGGGAAGGCCAACTGCCCTGAATCCCAACCGACTCCTGTTGATCTTTTCAGATTCTATTAGATACAAAAATGTGTCCATTATTTGCCAAATGGAATACAAAAACTTCTAGGTTTTAGAAAATAAAACATGAATAAGATGACATGGCCAAATAGGCCTTATTTCAACATAGTAGATTTTACTATGGTGCCCCTACACCATACTCCCTAGAAGAAAAATGTCTCAAGTCCTCTTAGAGACCAATTCTTGTACATCTCCACCTTGTTTTAGAATGTCTTCCTCCAGCATCCATGTAGCTTCTGAATCTGGAAGCCCTTGCCACTTAACCAGATGTTCAACGTATGTTTTGCGCCTTGTCTTCCTGGCTTCTCTGCTTTCCAAAATGTACTCCATTTTTGGTGGCTCCCTAGAAGGTAAGTGCTTCAGCCAGTCTTCATTTTCCTCGACAGGGTCTTCTGCATTCTCCCCTGTATGAGGACTTCTGTACAATGTCAAATCAGCAATGTTGAATATGGGTGAAATGGCAATATCATCAGGAAGCTCAATCTTGTAAGCATTTGGACCGTACTTCTCCAGAATCTGACAGGGTCCAATCTTCCTCATCATCAATTTGTTGTGGCCTCCTTTTGGCAACCTATTTTTGTTCAGATGAACCATGACCAAGTCACCTACCTAATACTGCACATCCCTTCTCCTTTGATCCATTCGAGCCTTCGTCTTCTGACTATTCTGGTGTAAAGTATCTCTGACCTGTTGGTGTATTTCTTTCATGGCTTCTGCAAATGCATCAACATGACCATTCCTTGTGTCCAACCCCTAGATGTCTCTCAATTCAAAAATACCCCTGGGGTGACTACCATATACAATTTCAAAGGGACTCAGACTTTTGCTCCTATTTGTCGAGTCATTATAAGCATATTCTGCTTGTGGGAGTATCACATCCCAACTACTGCCATGTTCTTTTGTTAAGCATCTAAGGAGATTGCCTAATGACCTATTCACAACCTCAGTTTGGCCATCAGTTTGAGGATGGTAGGCTGAACTGAAAGATAAATTTGTTCCCAATCTTTTCCACAAAGTCCTCCAAAAATTTCCCACAAATTTGTTGTCCCTATCAGATACAATACTCAAAGGCAATCGATGAATCCTGACAATTTCTTTAAAGAACAAACCTGTAATGTAGCTAGCATCATTAGTGCTCCTGCAAGGAATGAAATGAGCCATCTTGTTGAATCGGTCTACCACTACAAACACACTATCACAACCTACCCTTGTTTTGGGTAACCCCATCACAAAATCCATACTCAAACATTCCCAAGGCCTGTTAGGTATTGGCAAAGGTTGATACAATCTTGCATTGGTCGAGACTCCTTTTTCTCTTTGGCATACTGTGCAACTTTCAACAAATTTTCTGATGTCAGACTGCATTCTTGGCCAGAAATAAAATCTCCTTACCAGATCTAAAGTCTTATTCAACCCAAAATGTCCACCTAAACCACCACTATGTTTTTCCTTCACAATATTATCCCTCATTGAGCATTTAGGGATACACAACTGACATCCTTTAAACAATAGTCCATTCTGCAATGTAAAATCCAAAAAATCACTATGAAAAATATTGTCAAATTCATTGCATACCTTGTAGATTTCTCTAAAATCCTGATCTTCTTCATACAATTCTTTGAGTGACTCAACACCCATGCTTTACAACTGCACTTCTTGGACTGTCAACACCCTCCTACTGAGAGCATCTGCCACCTTGTTTGAGACTCCCTTCTTATGCTTAATGGTGAAAGTGTATGCTTGCAAACTTTCCACCCATTTCATATGTATGTGACTGAGTTTGTCTTGCCCATTCAGAAAAATGAGAGCATGGTTATCTGTATACACAATGAATTCTTTGGGAAGCAAATAATGCCTCCACTTTTTCAGAGCTTGTACCATAGCATACAACTCTAAGTCATAAGAGGAGTATTTCCTCTTGGCTTCATTTAACTTTTCACTGAAGAAGGCCACTAGTCTCCCTTCTTGGCTCAACACTGCTCCAATGGCTTGCCCACTTGCATCACATTCAATTGTGAAAACCTTATTGAAATCAGGCAACACTAAGATAGGGAATTTAGCAACTTTTTGTTTCATACTCTCAAAGCTCCTATCTACTTCTCTCGTCCACACAAACTTCACCTTACTACCACCCTTGATGGTTTCCAACATAGGTGCACAGATGTCACTGTAGTTCTTAATGAATTTCCTATAGAATGTGGCCAAAACATGGAAACTCCTTACCTCCCCTGCTGTCTTAGGTGTGGGCCAATTCAGAATAGCCTCCACCTTTGAAGGATCCATCTTCATATCACCTTTGGAAATGACAAAACCCAAGTAGATCAACTCTTGTTTCATGACGTCACACTTTTCCAAGTTTATCAGTAACTTTTGATCTTGCAGCCTCTTCAAGACTATCTCCAACTTTTTCAAGTGTTCTTCCTTGCTCTTACTGAACACCAAGATATCATCAAGGTAGACTACCACAAACTTGCCTATGAAATCCTGCAATACTTCATTTATTAGCCTCATGAAAGTGCTAGGAGCATTAGACAGACCAAAAGGCAATACAAGCCATTCATATAACCCTTCATTGGTTTTGAATGTTGTTTTCCATTCATCACCTTCTCTTATCCTTATCTGATGGTACCCACTCTTCAAGTCTATCTTAGAGAAATAGGTAGCACCCCCCAAATAGTCCATTAGGTCTTCAATTCTAGGAATAGGGAACCTGTATCTGATGGTTATCCTATTTATTGCCCTGGAATCAGTATACAGTCTCCATTTCCCATCTTTCTTTGGTGCCAAAATAGTGGGGACTGCACATGGACTCAAACTCTTTCTTATTAACCTCTTGTCTAAAAGTTTTTGAACCTACCTGGCTATCTCCTCATTCTGCTGAGGGGTCATCTTATAAGCTGCCTTATTGGGAAGTACAGCTCCCGGTATGAGATCAAGATCTGATGGCTGATATCTCTAATAGGTGGTAGTGAGTCTAGTATATCTGCTGCAATTACTTCCTTATAACTCTCAAGTAGTTCTCTGACCTCCCTAGGTCCTATCTCTCTCATGTTTTCTCTTTTCTTCTCCTTAGGTTTCACAACCAGAGCAAAACCTACTCCACTTGATTCTTCTACTGTTTCAAGGAACTCCTTTTCTCCTACCAGCATTACACTAGACCCTACATGTTGTGGATCCTCTTCTACCAATGACTGTATCCTATAAGTCACACCATCCTTTTGGAATGAGTAAGCATTTTTTTCTCCATCATGATGAGCCTTTCTGTCAAACTGCCATGGTCTGCCCAGCAGAAGATGGCAAGCATCCATTGGAAGGATGTCACACAAAATCTTGTCTCTATACCCCCAATACTAAATTCTACTCATGCTTGTTCATTGATGACTATATGCTGTCCCTTGTTTAACCAACTGACCCTATATGGACAACTATGGGGTATCTTTTCTAATTTCAATTTATCTACTGCTTCCAAAGATATAATATTGTCAATAGAACCAGAGTCAATAATAACTTTACAAACCTTACCTTGGATCTTGCAGTTGACTCCAAACAAAGCTCTTCTTTGCGACAGTTCAGTCTGCACTGGTTCTTTGAGCAGCGTCCTCTTGATCATCAGATTTTCTCCCATCTTTGATGTCAAATTCACTTCAGGAGATGTCACACTCCCTGCATCCTCTTGAGTCAATGTGGTTCTCCTCTCATTACCATGAGAAGTTGAGGCCTTCTTTGGACACTTATATGCTGGGTGCCCTATCTGATTGCAGTTATAACATCTCATGTTGGATAACTTGGATCCTCTACCTGATCCATTTGTCCCACCTCTTCCATTAGGCCTTCTTCCTCGGTAGCCTCCTCTACTACTTGAGTCCCCAACTTGCTCTCCTTGGCTAGACTCACCATTAGGCCTCTGGTTAGGACTTCTTCCTCCAAAACTGCCTCTGCCTCTAAAATTTCTGCTACCTCTTCCTCTACCTTGTTGCTCACCTTTCCTCTGCTGCTTCTCTTCAGCTCTTAATGCTACTTGAAATCATTTTTCCATGGTTTCAGGCCCGTCAATAAACTTATCTCATCTTGAATATTGAACCTTAGACCATTTAGATACCTTGCGACCTTGGATTTTTCATCCTCCATGTACCCACAACGAAGAGTGTATTTGTGAAACTCCTCGGTGTAAGTAGCCACATCCATATCTTTTTGCTTAAGGTTCTACATTTTCCTGTAAATCTGCACCTCGTAGTCAG
Source organism: Cunninghamia lanceolata (assembly GCA_027924645.1). Classification (NCBI taxonomy): domain Eukaryota; kingdom Viridiplantae; phylum Streptophyta; class Pinopsida; order Cupressales; family Cupressaceae; genus Cunninghamia; species Cunninghamia lanceolata. The sequence goes on along the minus strand of BSBN01000677.1, from coordinate 6,371,716 downwards.
ATGGAAGGAACTGGGACTTGATCTTCTCCAGCATTCTGCTCCACGAAGAGATCATACTCTTCCCATTCTTTACCCTCTCTCCTTGGGTGTAATTCCACCATGTAAGGGCAGCACCTTTGAGTTTAGTTTTTGCAAACTTGACTCTCTTACTTTCAGGAACTTCTTTGTACTCAAAATAGTTGTTTAGAGCCTCAATCCATTCCATGACTTCGTCAGCATTCATCTTTCCACTAAACATGGGGATATCTATCCGAGCCTCCGAAGAGTCCTTACCAATAGCCTTAATGGCTTCCAGGAAATACTTTTGATCAGCGAGTATCTCTGCCTCTTCTTGTTCCTCTTCTTCTTCCTCTTTCTCTTCTTCTTCATCTGAACCTTCATCTATCCTTTTTCTTATCTTCAGTGCCTTCAATTCTGCTTGGAGTGCTTCCTTGACTCCAATCTTGATCATCTCTTCCATCTCCTTAAATTTCTTGACCACTTCGGTGGCCATCCCCTTTGGAGGCATATTGCTAGCCTCTCCTTCGCTCTCTCTGTCTAACATACACTATTCACAGACATCACCCAACACTCCTGCAAATCCTCAATTCGACTTGCTGCCTGAATCTTTTCGGGCTCTGATACCAATATGATGAGGAGCAAAAAATGTGAGATTCAAAAATCTTTGCATATCGGCCAGAAAAACACCATCGGCCTTTCTTGAACGTGTCACTCCAACATCATGACTCACGTAGATGGGTGGCTCCACGCTTCTTACCTATCGGCGACTTTTGGAAATGTTTTGCCGAACACCAAGTCTGTCCGATACCTCCTATCGGCAAGACTTCTTTTTCGTTCGGTCGACAGTTAGTTCAACAGTAACCAATCTCTCATCCCTGCGACCCTTATCATCGGTGAACACTTATCAACTTAAGCCGATGCACCGATACTCTTGACTCTGTTTGACTTCGGCAGAAACTCGGTTCTAAGTCCCAACGATACGCTGATAGGGTTTTCACTCTCACACAATCTGATCTACACTCTACGCCTAGCACATAGAGATGCTAGGGCATGCTACTGTGCACACTCCTCCGTTTGGAACATTTGCCCCTCCAAACAAGTAAATGAAAAGAAAAACAAACAAAAATATGTACAAACCGATGCCATTCCACTGATTTCTTTGGAAATCCACTAGTGGAATGGTTATCTACTCATCTTCAACAATTTGGACTAAACTATTTCAAATGCAGAGAACATAAAGCTATTATGAACAGTTAGGAAATATTTACGACACAGATCAAACACAGAAAAAGATGGACATAAGTTATTATTTCTCAGATGATTTCCAAACCACAATCCTCAAATCTACAGAACTCCCTCTCAGTTGCTCCTTTGTGCTTTTATTAAGCCAGAGTTGGAAGATCAACGGTTGCTCAACGGTTAGGGAAGGCCAACTGCCCTGAATCCCAACTGACTCCTGTTGATCTTTTTGGATTCTATTGGATACAAAAATGTGTCCATTATTTGCCAAATGGAATAAAAAGACTTCTAGGTTTTAGAAAATAAAACATGAATAAGATGACATGGCCAAATAGGCCTTATTTCAACATAGTAGATTTTACTATGGTGCTCCTGCACCAAAAGTGATTTTCACTTCCAAAGCTCAAGGAAAAGAAATTACTTAACTAAAAATGAAATAATGAGATAAAAAAACTATCATTAAAACTCACCATGCCATCAATAGAGAATACTCTTGACATTCTCTCCAAGTAGCTCAAAGGTCTGTGTGGTCTCTAATGGTGGTACAATGCCACCCAACCATGTGGAACCCTTAGGCCCACCCCATTGAACAGAGAGATGGTCGCATGGGTACAAGCACACACACACACAATACAAGGGAATATGGCAACACAAACACAACTACATATATAAAATATACCACATTCACATGAATGCACTAAAATGCAACAATCTCATAAGCATACATATACATGACCAAAACATGTTGAATATAAAGTTTGAATGAAGGTAAGGACACGGATCTTAGAGACAAGACAAAGAGTGTCATCATAGTAACATGATGACTCCATCGGGAATTGGAAGTAGATCTTCCTCCTACGAGGGTACTTCATAACATTTGTCAACTTCTAAGTGTTGCAACATGTCTAAGTCAATAACCAAGACTGAACCCATACAAGGCATTCAATCATGGCATGATAAATCTTTATTAATCATTAAATTATTAGCCCATGTATATTACAATATCATTTGACTTAAAACTCTACCCCTACCAGCGATCCCTTTGTATCCCAGCAAACAATGAGAGTCCACTTCTTTCCTACTCTATACCTCAATCTTACAAATCAAAAGCTCTAAATTCATGATTTGGGCGTGGCACATAATTCAATGCAACAATTTTTACAACACATTGCTAAAAGATGTAAGACTCCATTTTATAAGGGAGACTATCATTTTCACAAAATAAAACATTCAATTAAGTCCTAAAATAGAAATTTACATTTATTTCACAAGACTTGCAAAACTGTAAGATTTTCCATTCCTCCAATAATGGAGTTGGATGCAACCTCCAAAATTACCATTTTCTGAATTAAAAGAAATTTACAAAATCTAAAACTACCCTCTTATGCATAATATGCACAACAAGAAGATTCTCAAATAAAATTTGGGAAAGAGGATTCTAAACAAAATTTTCCATAGTAATGGCTCTATTTTGGACATTTTACAATATGAAAGCATAAATTTAAAACATGAAAATTTCACATACAATTTCAATTCAAATCAACTCCTACAGCAAGGAATCCATATGCAACCACCTATTATGGGCATGGCAAAGGAGAATTTCCATTTCAATTCAAAATTTAAAGCATGTACAAAAAGGGGAAAAATACCTTTCAACACAAGCCAACACAATGGAGGGGAATTTTCCTTTGAAGTAAGCACACCACAACAATCCTTGCCAGAAGTAGACAATCTCCAATCCAAGCTAATCTCAAACCAACCAATGGTAAATTCCTTCTTTTCAATTTGCATGAATTATTTTCAAAAAGAGATAAAATGAGAGGATTTCCAAGCAAAAATGCAAGAGTGAGAATGGAATGTGTTTTTTACTCAAATTTCCCTAAACCTTTTCCCACATTTCCTTCCTTTTCAGATTAAAACTAGTTATTTCAAACTCGCCTTTTAAAAATTAAATATTTCCAAAAGTATTTCCACACTCATAATATAAAGAAAAGCTAATACATTTCAAATAAATTATAATCAATATTCTCCATAACATGATTAAATTAAAATTTCAATTATAAAGCAAGTTTATTTCCCTTATGCAAATTACTTTAATACTACAAATCAATTAAATTTATTTTATTTTTCTTTTCACCTAAAGTAATAAAATACCATAGGCCTTTTTCTACTACAACACAATTAATATGTTTTCACAAATACGGAAAACACGTATTTTGAAATAATTTTAAATACAACTAAACATGATAAAATGACCTTATGCGAAATGACAAACAATTTATGGGTTTTCACAACATGTAGATTCCAAAATTGCCACCAATTTAGATCTAAGTTTACACAAGGATACACAAGATCCATCTCTTACTCGAATCAAGTGAGATAAAGGTTAATGAACAAGTTTTATCCAATATGAATGTCTCCTATATAACCATTGTTGGAGAATAACCATGTACTTGCACACTTAGGTCAAACACTAGCCATACATGCACTATATAAAATAGTCAAACAAATCATCAACGTGGCATCATATCATAAGAATCAACTAACATCACAAATCTAGCATGAATCATTAACCATGAACATAAAAATGCAATAACCAACAATAATCTAGAATACCAATCTAAGTAACAAAACTACATATGTGCAATATATAGCAAAAACAGTGCAATAGTAACATTGTAATGTCCAACATACAAAATTATAACATATGCATCCATTGTCAAAAGTCTAGATGCCAATACAAAACTCCATTGGGAACACCTTGATGGCATAATAAAATATCATTGCTAATAATAGCAGCGGATCCAAAACAAAAGACAATAGATGACAAGGCACAAGCATCAAAGGCATTAAAGATAGAAATAACAAATAATATAAGAAAGAAAACCTAAACCTATAAATGAGAATTGAACCCCAACAATAGAAAATAAGTCAAAGTGTTTTAGATATGTAATTAGAATAATATGCAAAAGTTGATATGAAAATAGTTAAATGTTGAACTCTTTTCTTTAGTAACAAATATTTTAGCGAGGAAGGATAGTTAGTATAGGCCAAGCATTGGATCAAACATTGTTATGACAAGTTCACAGATAGGTAGTAAGACAAATCAATGTATTTAGTTCTCAATCATATAGAATTTCTAGTGTTCAAGCTAAGATGACGCACACATTGATTGATGGTCTGTATTGTATGTAAGGGGATAAATATCTATGTGACTTAATTACAACTAGTGAATCGTATAATTTCTTGAGTGTGTAAATATAAAGAATAAGATGTTAATTTCTTTTTTGTTACTAGTAACCTACTTTTGTTAAGCTCGAGCATTGATTAATGCTTTTAAAATGGCTTTCTAAGATGCCATGTTATGTGGCACTATCCAAAATGTTTTCTATAATAACTAATTGAAAAAATAATGTAACTTTTTAACTTTTAACTCTATAAACATTGATTTAAATAGAGTTATCCAAGATGAAACCTTCTACCTATAGATTTAATTTATATAATACTATTTTTTTCAAATTATAAATTATTAAGATCAAAATTAAATTTCTTTAAAATATTTTCTTTACAATTGTTTGATTTTTAAAAAATTGAAAATCTTTCTATTACATTAAAGAAAAATGATAAATAACACTTTAAAATGTCTCTTTCGTCCACTCTACATGTTTTTTGTTTGATAAACAATTAAACTAGCATACCTATATTTAAAAAATATATCTAAAGTACATCAAGAGATATCCTTCTCGAGGTGCCTCATATTAGGATTAGTAATTAAAAAATAGGCGCCTTAAGAAGGATATCTCTCAGCGTACTTTAGATTTTTTTTTAAATATAGGTATGCTAGTAGCATCTAGAGTGACAACCCTGATTCTAACTATATTATTATCTTAATAATTTTTATAATTATATAATATAATATTATAATAAACATTAGATATATTATTATAATATATTATATAATAATTATTATATATAGTATTATAATATAGGTTAGATATATTATTATAATATATCATATAATGATTATAATTATATATTATTTTATTTAAGGTTCGAGTGAAGGTTAGATTTAGAATTATGGGTTTGTTTAGGGATTGGATTAGGATTGAGCTTATAAATAGGGTTAGATTGAGGGTTATGATTACAATTACGGTTTGGGTCATAATTACAGTTATCCTTAAAATTAGGGTTAGAAATAGGGTTATGATTACAATTAAGGTTTGGGTCAGAATTACAGTTTTGTTGAAAGTTTAGTATTCAAATTTAAGGCTTAATGTTTAGGCTTCATAATCATAGGCTAATTACTTAAGGAGGGTTCAACATGTATGGATGAGGGTTTAGAGTACATGGTTTAGGTTTTTAGGTTCACACTTGAGGTCCAAATTTTAAATTAAGGGTTCAACTTTCAATCTTTAACATTCAAATTTAGTGCTCTATATTGAGTACTCATTGTTCCATGTTGAAATTCAATTGTTTATTTACATGGTTCAACATTAAGGCTTGTTGTTAATGATTCAAGAATCAAGGCACAAATTTCAACCTTTAGGGGTTAGGGTTGAGATTAAGGTATTGAGTTTAGGTTTCAAGGTGTTGGATTTTGGGTTCTTGATTAAAAATTTAGTGTTCAAAGTAAGGGTTTGATGTTTAGGTTTCATAATTCTAGGCTCATTACTTAAGGTGGGTTAAAGATTTCATTACGAGGGTTTAAATTTCATGGTTTAGGGAGTGGGGTTCACATTCAATGTCCAAATTTTAACTTTGAGGGTTCAACATTGAGATTCAGTGATCTATATTGAGTAATCATTTCATGTTCATATTTAGCTTTCTATTTACATGCTTCAACATCAAGGTTCATTGTTGATGGCTTAATAATCAAGGCACATGGTTCAACATTTAGGGGTTAGGGTTGATTTTATTATATATAGTATGAGTTTCAAGGTTTTTGGTTTTAGGTTCTTAATTGAAAGATTTGCTAAGCCTAATTCTAGTCTTAACTCTAATACTAACCCTAACCCTAAATTTAACCCCTAACTCTAATCCTAAATGTAATCAATAAAGTCCATACTGATGCTACATGTTATTCTGTTCATTGTAAGTATTTGCCTTGATTGTAACCCCAATTATAATTCTATCCCTAAGCCTGATTCTATCGCTAACCCTAATTCTAACTGTAACCGTAATCTTAACCCTAATTCTAACTGTAACCATAATCTTAACCCTAATTCTAACTGTAACTCTATCCCAAAACAATTTTTTGTTTATAAATATTTACCCTAATTGTAATCCTAATCCTCACTCTACCGCTAATGTTAATTATATCCCTAACCCTATTTCTACCCTAACTCTAATTCAAACCTTAACCCTAATTATATCTGTAACCCTAATTCTAACCCTAATCATAATTCTATCCCTAACTCCAACCGTAATTCCAACTCTAACCCTAATGTTTTTTTGTATAAATATTTTACCTAATTCTAACCCTAATTGTAATTCTATCAATAACCCTTATTTAATTGTTAACCCTAGTTTTATTCCTAATTGTAACTATAACCCTATTGTTTTATTGGTTATATATATTTTCCCTAATTATCTCTCTCTGCCTCTTCCTATCTATCTATATCTTTATCATTTGCTGTCTATATAGATTCTTGCGCTTTCTCCCTCCCTCCCTCCCTTTATCTCTTTATCTTTGTCTTTGTCTCTGTGTTCACAAAATTCTATCCCTTACGCTAATTTTAACCCTTATTCTATCCCTAACTCTAACCCTAATTGTAAATGTAACCTTAATGTTTTTTTGGTTATATATATTTGCCCTAATTATCTCTCTTTGCCTCTTTCTCTCCTATATATATCTCTATCTTTTGCTCTTTATATCTCTTGCACTTTCTCCTTCTCTCCCTCTCTTTGTCTCTCTATATATATATTTTCCCTAATTTAGTAATCCCAATTATAATTCTATTTTTAACCCTAATTCTATCCCTAACCATAACCCTAATTGTAACTGTAACCTTAAACTTAACCCTAATCACAATTCTATCCCTAACCCCAATCATAATTCTAACTCTAACCCTAATCATTTTTTTCTATAAATATTTTCCCTAATTGTAACCCTGACTGCAATTCTATCCCTAAGCCTAATTCTATTGCTAACACTAATTCTATCCCTAACCCTAACCCTAATTCTAATTGTAATCGTAATCTTAACCCTAATGTTTTTTGGTTCTATATATTTGCCCTCATTCTAACAATCATCATGTTTTTTAATATATAATTTTCTAATTTCTAACCCTAATTCTAACCATAAATCTAACCCTAATCCTAATTCTAACCTTGACCCTAATTATATATGTAACCTTAATTCTAACCCTAACCATAATTTTATCCCTAACCCCAACCCTAATTCTAACTCTAACCCTAACAATTTATTGTTTATAAATAGTTACCCTAATTGTAACCCTAACCCTCACTCTGTCGCTAACGTTAATTATATCCTTAATTGTAACCCTATTTCTAATCGTACTGTTCTTTTGTTTATATATTTTCTCTAATTAAAACACATAACCCTAATTCCATCCCTAACCCTAACCCTAAAGTACACCGAGAGATATCCTTCTCGAGGCGCCTAATTTTTTTAATCAATTTACTTCACACAGGTGGAAATAGGCGGATATCTCTCGGCGTACTTTATATCTATTTTTTAAATATAGGTATAATAGTATATAAATAAATCCTATAATTTAATCCATCCCTCTATGATTTCCTTTGGGTTTACTCCTTTCTACCTTTTTATGTTAGTTATTAAAAAATCATTTAAGATGGTTCCACATTCAATGGGGGTAAAGAGGTGTTATGGATAAATATAACTAGCATTTGCACCCATAGGAGGTTCAAGGAATACACCGATAGGAACAATCGACGAGTTTTGAAAATTTTTCGACGTGATTTTTTTTTTTACGGCGTGAGACAATTCTGAGCACTATAATGCTCATATATAAAAGCCTATCGGCTAATTAAAAATAAGGGATCATATAATTTTTTTCCTCAACTTTTTAAGATTGTTTAGTTAAAAAGTTGGTATGTAGTTGTGAACATGGACTATTTATGATGTTCAAGTATTTGAGATAGCTCTACATTGAAAGTTGGTATAAGACGTTTTATAGAAAAAATATGGTTAAAAATATGAGACCCTATAAAATTTTCTCTTCAACAATCACTCAATGCTATTCAATTAAAGAGTCATCATGTTGTGGTCAATGTGCTAGCTATTTGTAGTAGAGGTGACCTCACCATAAAAAACCTACATGTTAGCTACAATGTGCCGACTCTTATAACTCTTTTAAAGAAAGCAAAGTTACACATGGAGAGTTAAACCTCTTCATTTGAGGTTTCCTTTACGTAATGGTTATGTATTTTTTTGTTGGAGGGTTTTATATTAAACCCACATAATCGTTTAGCTACCTAACATGGGAGCACAAGCCTTAGGTTGAACCCTGTTCGGTTGAGGATCAAGGATTGAAGGGGTATCTATTCTGCCAAAATCACTTTGGGCACGAACCCAACCTCATCCCTTATGGTGTCGGGCCTTACACTTACAAAAATTTGATCCGTGGACCCATTCAAACCATTCAACTTCATCAATGGACCAAGAGCCCATTGATGTTATGCATTTTTTTTGTTTTGTTTTAAATTAAAAACATTTTAAAATGATGTCCTTCGATCCTTGTGACGCCAATCGCACGGTGGAGACTTGGGAAAACAAAGAGCCACGGATCACCGAAGGATTTAACGGTCGCAGATTTTAAACAGTCGAGCGGGAAAGGAGTTCAAATTTGTGAGAGGCGGCGGGTATAAAGGCGCGGGGGCCAAGCGATAAAATCATCAGCTCTGTTCTGTTTTAGTTGAAAATACTGTTGTAGAGGTTTTTGTTCTGTAATTTAACAGAGTTAAAATATGTCGGGTCGTGGAAAGGGCGGAAAGGGTTTGGGCAAAGGAGGTGCAAAGAGGCACAGGAAGGTTCTGCGAGATAACATTCAGGGTATCACCAAGCCTGCTATTCGCCGCCTGGCAAGGAGGGGAGGTGTCAAGCGTATCAGTGGCCTCATTTATGAAGAGACCAGAGGTGTTCTCAAGATATTCCTTGAGAATGTGATTAGAGATGCTGTTACATACACTGAACATGCACGCAGGAAGACCGTCACTGCCATGGATGTTGTCTATGCCTTGAAAAGACAGGGCAGAACCCTATACGGCTTTGGCGGTTAAGCATCTTGATTTTTTTGTTCTATTTCTATGGTGTCTTTTGACACCACCATATGTTGGAAATTTTTAGGCTCTGCTAAATCCAGCAGCTCCTTTTTTCTTAGCTTTAATCTCGCTGTCTGTAATGTTTATGGGGGTTTCAATGTTAGCGCCGTGGATCTGGTAATTTGTTTTTGTAGTATGGAGATGTATGTTTTAATGATATAAAGTCTTTTTAGTTCAATAAATTATGAGAAAATGATTTGGTATCCACAGATTGAATTTCATTTTGTGAGAAGGCTGTTATAACATGGACCGCTGTATTTTGATATTTGGGAGGTGAGTTTGGTTTAAGAATGTAAATCTACTTGGCTTTGAAGTTGGACTTGTAGATTCATTTAATATAAGTAGATTAGGGATCGGATCGTCTTCAAATGGATGTGAGGATTTTTTCATTTCTTAAACCTAGATCTGAGGATTTTTTCACTTCTTAAACCTAGATTTGACCGAGCCCTGTGGGTCTGGTTGGATTTTTGTAAGCATAGTGTTCTGAGTTTTGTGAGTTATTATGTTTGGCTTAATCTAAGTGTTGAAAGCTGTTGGTTAGAAATTGTTCTTAATAGAAAGAAGAGCTTAAGTAACAGGTGTGTTGTGGTTGATTTAAGGTTTGTGCTGGGTGATTAATAAGTTTTCTTAGAGATGTTTTTGATGTGGGACTTACAAGAATGCCTTCCTGAAACTTGACATGTTCCCAATTTTTTTCCAAACCTCAGTGATATAAATTTGTTTAGTTATTTTTCATTTAATATTTTTGATTAAGGTTTTAAGGGGCTTTAGATCCTTGCACAAGAAAAAACAATAAAGCCCAAACTACAATAACGAGTCTATGTGAAAAACCATTAACACAGCACCCACACAAGCAAACAATGAGACAGAAAACCCCAACGACTATTTGCCCAGGACAGAGTGGTAGAAGCCATGAACAGCCCAAAGACAACAACCCGGGTGTGAAACAAACAGCCTGGAGACCAATGGTAAAAACAGCACCGAGACAGCAGACCAGCTATGAAATAACATAGGGACACTAGATCCTTTTTGATATTTTTCATTTGATGTTAATATCTGTCTATTCTAGGTAATTTAAGGGGTTGCGCGAGTGGCTGATTTCTGATTGCATTGTGCTATGTTGCAAGGATAATTATAATCTTAGACGAGAGTTACTGGATTGGTGCAGAAAACGAAATGATCAAATCTTTTCTGGCCTGGTTGCGGTTGGGTTTTTGTAATGTTTTTTTTTCTATTAGCATATCACAAATGCCTCTTCTTGAGCTCCATGAAATCTGCCAGGGGAAGTTTAACAATTGTATACGTTGCATTTTGATTATTGATTTGCCAAATTGTTATGTCTTCGCCGAGAATTTCAAGAGGTTCTCAATAGCAGATCAGTATTATATAGTTCTGTTTCTATGATTTTATATTTTATGGGGCCTTCTTTACTCCTGAAAACGCAGATACTCCAGCGGTGAAGCTACATAACGTTATACATTGCCAGTTACACTTTTCGAGTTATAAATCTTCCAAGTAGAACACTGCTTCATCTGCTCAGGGATTGATTATTGAACCATTTTTTTCACATCTTGTAGTTGTCGCCAGCCATTTCAAGGCAGGTTCAAGTCGAATCCTCGCAGGTTTTGGCAACTGTTGGACGAAGAAACCCATCTGGGTTGATTATTTCTATGGTTAATAATTCTGATAGTAGAATGCAGTCGTAATTTTCAACTGATCAAGTGTTTATCTTTCTGCTACTCTCAGCTGCCACACGCTTTTGCTCGATTATAGTATGATGCAAAATTGAAGCAAAGATTGAATGATTGTAGTTTGTTTCTTCTTTCGATAGCTCATTTCAACTTGCACTAGAAAAAAACACAGGTGTTTTAGGAATTCAAGGCCCTTTTGTAGTAGACCTATTCTCGCATACAATGCATATTAAAATAGAGTTTTCATTCATACAAAAATTTCCTCATTAATCTTCATCTCTGGTTCTCATTTCTCCTGTTGTAACCTTAGTGTGTGAGCTTTGTTTGCAACTCTTTCTACATGTTTCTCGTTTTTTTCCTTGTTCTGCATATGATCTTTGAATTCATACCACTTGCTTGCTCTATTTTCTTTTTTCCCTCTTCAAATCCTTTTACCTTTTTTTGGTCTCCTTATTTGGCACAAATTGAGTCCTCTCCTATACCTTGCCACGGTTGAGAAATAGTGATGATCTTTTGCCAAAACCACTAGCCCAAACTCTTAGGGCTTATCCACGTGGCCAATAGGAAAGGCACAACCTCCATGATGATTTCGTTGACCAAGAAATAATGAAAAAACACCCACACAACCATATGATAATAACAATAAAAATTTGCAGGTTAAATTGATGAAGAAAGTGGCAAAAACAATTTCCATGAGTTTAGGGAGAAGGAATAGTCAGCAGTTAGAGGAGAGGGCCCAATAGTGGTACACCTTAACTTTATGGATTGACATAGTAATGTATGTATAACATTGACACTAAAATTATATCTTTGAGTAGTTAGGAATGTGGACAATTGAAATATTTTGTTTCACTTGCATAGACCCAAAAAAAGGGTGTCTTCAACATGTTTTTTGTTGAGGTGTCATTATAGACCCTCCAAAAAAGTTACAACAATGGTTGTGTATTAAGTCATCTTTTTAGTGTGTCAATGTGGCATCATATGATTTATTACTTTTTGAGTCTAATAGACATATTTTATTCAACTATTGGGTCTTCTCTTACAATTATTAGTACCTTCAGTACTATTGGACCCTCTCCCCTAGTAGGAAAATAGTTTGCTCAAATAGAAAACAAATTAGAAATTTGCTGCTAAGGTTGATAAAATTACCACAAAACAAGGAAAAAATCTTTGAAAAAAGAATTGATTACATTGCCTTTGGAATTTGTAGTCGTTTAGCTAGCTTGAGCAAGTTGGAAAGAAGACAAGAAAAACTTCTAAAATAGAAAATATTGTTGGCAAGCTTTAAAAGGTTAAAGCATACCTTTTAAATGTGAGCGGTGTCTAGACATGCATTAATACATGCAAATGTCCAACTAAAGTAGCCCTTTATGAACAAATTTGTAGTCCTTTATGCACAAATTTGAAGTAGCCCTTTATGCACAAATTCTTTGTTATAGGTCAAGATAATCCCTGTAAAGCACAAACATTTGTTCTAGAGTATAAAATAACTCTTGTTGCATCGTGTTACAACAACCATAAATAACAAAGATATTTTTATAGTAACTTAATTTGGATTTGTAATGGCTCAAAGAAGGTTTTGAAGCAATATGAAGTTGATTTGAAACATATATAAGTTTGGACCCCTCCTATAGCACTCTTAAGCAAGCAAGATGATATGAACCACAAACAACACACCAAATTGAAACAAAAAATTGAAAAAGAAATTTATGAATGTTTTTGGTGACATAGGATTGCAAGTGAACATGGATGCTCTTGCATCAAAGCCTTAGATTCTTTTTGATAATTTGCAATGTTCTTTTGTCTTGGATCATCTTAGGGATTTGTGCGACTTAATGTTTGAGTTGTGTGTGGTATGGTAGGAGAGAGGAGCTAGTAGTTGAATGGGGTCCAATTGTTGTTATAGTACTTGTGGGTATAGGAGCTAGTAGTTGAACACCCTATATACTATATATTGTCAATGATTATTTGACATGTAAATAAAAAAATGACCAAATGTTGAACATAAGTACTTATAAATGAATGAAATTTTAAAAAAGTAACAAATCATGTGATGACATGTCGACGCACTAACAACACATGACTTAAAGTACAACTATTAGTCCAATCTTTTTTGGGGTCTTTTTGGACACCTCAACAAAAAGCATGTTGATGTGGCACCATAGTTGATGATGTGGACTTGAAACCTTAGTTATAAGTAGGGGCCTTGCCAAGTAAGTTGTAAAAAAACTAGAATAATTTGAAATTGCCACATGATTTTAAGAGGTGCAAAGTGAGGGTGTTCAACTATTGGCCTCGCTCCCTTATCAATGAAGCTTTTCTTCGGCTTTTGGTTTTTTGGTGTCATTTTTGTTTTGATTGTTTTAGTTAGGTCATTAGCCAACTCTTATGGAATGCTTTAAGTGTTATATTGTGAGCCTTTTGCTTGCACGAGCCTCACCTCTTCTTTCTAATTCACTTTCATAGTTTTTGGTCTCTATTTTAAGATGTTATTACAAGTTGATCATCATCAAATTTGATGACACACAAAATTTTAATTGTAAAATTGCAATCGTGGTGGGCCTTGCTTCTTTTGTCTCTTCTCTTTTCAAAGGTTTTCCTAGCCTTTGTCATTCTACCATCTTTAGGGATGTGTTAATTTTGGATCTTTAGTAGCATCCAACAGTCTAGATCTCATTGCATTGTTCTCTTGTATGCTATTGGGTTTAACTCCATAGTGAGCCCTTGCTCTTTTTATCTTTTCTCATCTTGGGGAACTTTTGAAGTCTTTTCCATGTTGGCACCCTTTTGGTTATGTTAGTCAACATGTTGATGTTGTAAGTGATTTAATGGTTTGGATCTTCTCGAGTTCTCATTTATAAAATGTAGTTGGATCTTGTTTCACAGATTTGTGCAAGAAACTATTTCTCTTTCTGGTGATGTTAGCATAGTTCTTTTCTTGTTGAACTTTTTTGACGCTTCATGTCAAATGGTATCAAGTTGAGGTGCTCCTTTAGACCCATGTCTAGCACATGCCTCTATCACTCCAACAACTCATTATTAAAGTTGCCATTGAATATCTATTGTAGGTGATTGAGATCTCTTCTCTATTAGATTTCACATGCTCTTCTCACTAGAATGTTATAGATGACATATGCACTTGATAGAGGCTATCATGGCTTCAAAGAATAACAACCAAGTTCCTAACCACTTGTAGGTGCTTCTTATAAGTTGCCAATTTAGTATCACTTGAAAAACATGTTGCCCTCTCAGTTGTTGTCCTTGATGACAAATACACACTCTCAGGTTTGTGGCACTATGGTACAATGACAATTGCATCATGACAATTGGCGGAGGTATTTGGTTATTGTTCTATGTGACAGGCATTTGGTTGACATTCATGATGTGCATTACAGTGGGCTCAAAACTTGCATAATGTGGTTTTTAGTGACATTATTTGGACTGCATTCTTGGTATTTGATATTCTATGCTACAATGATATTATTTGATGGCAACACTTTGTTACATCTTGTCGACTTGGTTATGATCATAATCTTGGTTGATAGACTTATTATGATGGGTATCATTTCATTTATGAAAGGTTAAAGTTTATTGATTTGGCTTGAAATTCAAATATAATCAAGGGCATTTTCGGGGACTTAAGTTGCAACCTGCCTAGCAGGTGTCGGGCATGCTCAATAGGTAAAAAGGTTGTGTTAACAGTTCAGTGTGACCGGCCCATTTTAGGGCATACTGGGTCTCTTAGTGGACAAGGTATACAATGCACAAAAAGTTTGTTTGTAGCTTCATTTGGTAAGGTCGAACTTAGAGGCATAATGTCTCTCAACCTAGGGTTTCATTTGTATGTAAAATGTTGCAAGATTCAGCTATAATGAAAGGGGGATCTTAGAGATTTGATAATGCTCAACATGCAGAAATGAGCTTGATAGTTATTGTTTCAGTTGTAAACTGCCAGAGACAGTTGGAATGGTTCTGTTACAAGTTTAACTTGTTTGATGAAAGGAATGACATGATGTAAGACAGTATAAAAAAGACATGATGTGAACACCTGGTGTTGTGTTGATGATATTGTTTTCACACTATCATTGAGATAATAGCAGAGTGTTAATGAAAAAGTATTCCTAAGTTGACATGCATAGTTTTTGGTTATAATCTCTTGAATCTCAAATAAATGAGATGGTCAAGATATGCATTGTAAAGAAACAGAGTAACCCTCTGTATTGATTCAAATTCTCTATTGTATTCATGCGATTGTGATATGCTAGTGAGGCAATGATAAAGACAATCCAGTGAGGCAGTGATAAAAAGTCAGTGAGATTTTTTTTTGTAGCCAGTGAGGCATGATTTTTGAATAAGCCAATGAGGCATTTACTGAGTGGTTTTTCTACCCCAAGAGGGTTTTCCACTCCTAAAATCTTTGTCTTATGGTCTCATTTATTGCATGATTCATTTGTCCTTTATACTTGTTTGTCCAATTCTTTAATGCATAGTCTTTTGCATTGATAAAGCCTAAATCAATAACTACTTCTATTTTTAAAGTTTGAGATAAAAGTGAATAAAGTGTTTTGTTTTCTACTACATTGATTCAGTCCCCCTCTCAGTGTTGTCAAGTACTCCAACAAGTGGTATCAGAGCCAGACCCTTGTCTAAAAGTTTTAACCAACCTAAGGGATTCTTGGTGGAGTACATACCATGTCATCCCAAGAAGGTCTTTCTACCTTCAGAGCACCATTGTTTGATGGTACTGATTATGCCTTTTGGAAGTATAGAATGAATCATCACATAAAGTCTTTAGGCTTTGATGTCCAGAATGCAATTGCAACTGGTTATTCTGGTTTAGGAACACCATCTACTGTTGATGAGAAAAAAACTTATGAATGTGATGCAAAGGCTGCAAATGCCATTTGTTGTGGTCTATCCAATGATGTCTTAGTCAAGGTCATGGAATGCAAAACAGCTAAGTCCATATGGAAAAAAATGTCAAACATCTATGAGGGTGATGAGGATATAAAAGAAGCTAAACTTCAAGCTGTGAGAACCAAGTTTGAAGGCTTAAGAATGATAGATGAAGAGAAGGGAGCTGATTACCTTCAAAGAGTCCAAGAAACTGTAAACACTATGAGAGGTCTAGGAGAAAAACTAGAAGAGATAACTGTTGTTAAAAAGTTGTTAAGAACCTTGTCTCCCAAATATGATTCTAAGATTTCTTCTGTTGAAGAAAGAGACATGAAGAAATTAACTATAGATGCTCTTCATGGTATCTTTACTGCCTATGAAATGAGAATTAGCAATGACAATCCTAACAAAGAAATTGCTTTTAGAACTGTTAAAAAGGATAATGAAATAAATTCTGAGTTTGAAAAAGTGAATGATGATGAGTCAGTCTTAGTAAGCAAACTAAAAAGAGGCTCAGCAGGTAGATATAAAAGGAAGTTACCGTTTAAGTGTTTCAATTGTGGCAAAATAGGACACTATGCAGCCAAATGTCCAAACAAAGAACTTGATAATGTTAGAAATGGAAGCAACACTACTTCAATGGAAATATGATTTGAATAAATTTCTGCAATCTTTTAAGTGTGCATTAACAATGGAGATTGTAATCAAAACATAAACCCACAATACAAAAATATACTAGAAGCAGAATGAAGCACATAAGACAAGTGTTTAATGTGGAGAAAACCCTTTCGGGTAAAAAACTCACTAAGAAAAGAGGTTAAGTTGTATTATCTTCACAAAAGTAGATTACAAATACATTCACTTCCTCTGTCCTTCAACCTTCACTCCGGCAGAACCTGGGTACCTGTAAACTGTTATATATCTCTCATCTATTATGCTATGGTTTTTATAGAATTTACACAAACTCAAGACATTAAATGACTTCTTACAAGCCCATAACGCTTGTCAAGAGTCAACAATACAACCTTGGGCATCCATGGCCAAGAATAGGCTCTTACGGGGTCATAAATACTTTCATACATGCATCTTACACTTGGAAAAATGTGCCCATGCAAGCTCGAATGCATTGGGGCTAAAAATAGCCACTTACAGCGTCTTATGACGCGTCGAATGCTATTATAAGTGTCATAGATTCTTATGACAACTTACAGTTGTCATAGAATCTCTTACACCTTCTTACAACATCTATGGCGTGTGTCGTAACATTAAAAATAGATTATTCCTCCACATGTGCACCCCACTTTGACCAATTACCATTTACCATAGTAAATGACATCTTGTAATTATTGCCGGTAACTCCGGGACTTACCATGCAATAACTCTGTAATTACCGTGGACAATAAATAATTTTTACCACTACTGGTGAAACTTGTACATTCCTTATGGGTAATTACAAATAATAAATGGAATAATACAATATTGGGATTTACAAGGTTAATGGTACCTTATCCCAACATTCTCCCACTTGACATTATACATTGTAAATCAACCCATAGGAAATCAAATGAAAAAATAATCAGGCACTAGAGATAAGGCCTATGGTCTCTCTGCACCACATGAATTTCTATGTGCTCATAGGCTTAGTCAATGAATCTACAACATTTTCTTGAGTGTCTATCTTTTTCAGCTCAATCTCTCCATTTGCAACCAACTCTCGAACAAAGTGATACTGAACATCAACATGCTTAGTCCAAGCATGATACATGGGATTCTTGGCCAAACAAATAGCACTCTGGCTATCACAACCAATCTAAATAATCCTACAATCAAAAGCAATACCTATACACAGTCTGCTACCCTTAATATTGGTGTACATAGGGTTATGAATAGCCGGCTTGTGGCTATCTTAACTCCTAATTAAGTCATGTTATCATTATTATATTATTATTTAGTTAGATAGGTTGGACTAGGTGTTATATAGGGGTGTGTCTATTCATCCTAAGCATAATTAGGTATATATAGGAGGATGTGAGTCTTATTTCATGATCATATTGTGAAGTGTGTTCTCATTGGAGATATTTGGAGGTTGCCCCCTCGAAGTGGCCTGTTATTCTCAATTATTATCAAGTATTTGCAGAATATTTCATATTATCTTCTTCTATTATGCAAGTTATTTCATTACAAGTGGTATCAGAGCATGACCTTGGCACCGTAGATGCAAGGTTTTTTCTCAATATTGGACGCAATTTTAGGAAGAGTATAAATTTCATATTTTAGTGAATTTTTTAAAGATTTTAAAGGGTTTTTTAAGACCATATTAAAAAAGCTACAGTCTAGATTTCAGAGGAATTGGAGCAGATTTGAGCGAATTATTGCATAATTACGATTTCTACACAATTTTTTTGAGATCTACATATCTCTCACATCCTACTGAATTGGAGCATAATTTTTATTGGGTTTTTGAATACATAATAGAGGAGCCTATAGTCCCAAAAGTAGAGAAATTGAAGCAAAAATAAGTGAGTTATTGCAAAATTAGGGTTTCCAAAAAATTCACTCTCAAGGCTGCAAATCTACTAATTTTTTAAGTTTGTTTCTGGGTAAGTGGTATCTTTGCCCTAGTAAGTTACAGTAAAATTTTTAGAGAATTTACATTTCATTTGTGTAATTTATTTCAAAAATATTGGTTTCCATCATGACGGGTCCTACAACAAGAGGCAAAAAGAATGTTGTCACACCGGGGAAATCCTCTGATAAAGATGGGGAAACAATAGAGGATAATAATCCCAATGAGGAAATAAGTAAGGTCAAGGAAGAGGTGTCCTCAATTAAGAAGGATATATGTGATCTAAGAGGATATATATCAGATATATGAAGCATGTTAAGTGCCTATATGAATGAACCAAGAAAGGAGTTCTCAAGCAACCAAGGTGAAACCTTAAAGTCAACTAATAATGACACAAATTTTAATACTCCTTGGGATCTAGGAATTTGTTTCCAAGGGTGGATATGTGCAAGTTTGATGGCAAGGATCCTCTAACATGGATAAACCAAATGGAGAATTTTTTTGAAGTACATCAAATCCCATATGGACAAAAGGTCACGGTGGCTTCCCTATATCTAGAACCAGATCAATTCATTTGGTATCGTTGGCTTTGTACTCATCAAAAGAAGAAGGGTCTCACTGTCTCATGGTCAATTTTTGCGAAGGAACTCCAAGCACAATATAGTAATAGTGTGACATACAACTTCTTTAGCCAACTAGCTAAACTTCAACAAACATGATTAGTTAAGGATTATATTCAGTAATTCCAAAATCTATCCTTAAGAGTGGATACAATTACAAAGGAGAACTTGAATAATATATTCTTGGGTGGTCTCAAGGATCACATTCAACATGAGGTACGCATCTTTTATCCAAATTCTATCTCTGAAGCAATGATTATGGCATGACAAATGGAGGAAACTTTTTTGGCTAATAGAAGGGAGGAATTACCTAGTAACAAAGTTGACAAGGCTCTTGAATCATCATTTACTCATCCTATTATGTTGACACCTCAACAATTGGAAGAGAAAAAGGCCAAAGGGTTATGTTTCAACTGTGATGGAAAATATCATAAAGGACATAAATGTGATGAGAAGAAGTTGTTCTATATTGAGGCTACCTATGATGGAGAAGCAAAAGAAGAAGAAGAAGAAGAAGAAGAAGAAGAAGAAGAAGAAGAAGAGGTAGAAGAAGAAGAAGAAGAAACAAAGAAAAAGAAAAAGAAAAAGACGATGAAGAAGAAGAAGTGAAAGAAGAAGAAGAAGAAGTTCCTGATCAAGCTATTCAACCAATGCAAGGGTACCATGTACTATTCCTCACCTCTTACTCTATGGCACATCAAAAGGTTCAAGTAAAGGAACAACACATTCATCACCGTCAAGAGCTAGATGCAAAGGGAAGACACATCTTGGAGCTAAAGTTAATTTTTCAGACATGCACGAAGAAGGTGAGGAATAGAACCCTCACTGAGTATCTCATCCAATGGAAGAATTTACTAGTTGAAGAGGCCACATGGGAGGATGAGTAGTTCATTCAAAAGAATCCACACTTGGTTAGCATTAAGGACAATGCTTCTTTGAAGAGGAGGGGCATGCTACACCCTTAATATTGGTTTACATAGGGTTATGAATAGTCGGCTTGTGGCTATCTTAACTCCTAATTAAGTCATGTTATCATTATTATATTATTATTTAGTTAGATAGGTCAGACTAGGTGTTATATAGGGGCGTGTCTATTCATCCTAATCATAATTAGGTATATATAGGAGGATGTGAGTCTTATTTCATCATCATATTGTGAATTGTGTTCTCACTGGAGATATTTGAAGGTTGCCCCCTCGAAGTGGCCTGTTATTCTCAGTTATTATCAAGTATTTGTAGAATATTTCATATTATCTTCTTCCATTATGCAAGTTATTTCATTACACAGTCTCCTCGACCAAACTACCTCCTTAGAGACATGAGTAGCAACCATATACTCTATTTCTGTGGTGGACAAATCAACTGTGGGCTGCCTCTTCCTCATCCAACTCACTGCACCTCCAAAAAGAGTAAACACATAACCACTAGTGGACCTTTGACTGTCCAAGTCACCTGCCCAATCTGCATCAACAAAACCCTATATGTCCAAAGATTTATCAACACTATCAATACCAGAATAAACCAAACAATGGTTAGGAGTACGTGCAAGATATTTAAACACCCCTTTCACATAGTTCCAATGATGTCTATCAGGCTTAGACATAAATCTGCTCAAAACTCCCACTGCTTGGGCAATATCTGGTCTAGTGCAAACCATTGCATACATCAAACTCCCTACAGCACTAGCATATGGCACATTAGACATATCCTCAAGATCATCCTCAGTCTTTGGACACATATCTAATGAAAGCTTAGTACCAATGGGTAAAGGAACTTTAACTGGGTTACAGTCTTGCAAACTAAACCTCTGTAAAATAGTATTCACATACTTTGTGACAACCAAAGCTTTCTGTTAACTCTGTCCCTCCTGATCTCCATTCCCAAAATATACCTTGCAGCACCAAGATCCTTCATCTCAAATGCACCTGAAAGTTGGGCCTTAAGCTCACTGATCATGCCCTTAGTATTGCAGAAAAATATGTCATCAACATGCAAAGCAATAACCAGTATAGAATCATCAACACAATAAATGTAAACACAATGATCCTCCTTGCTTCTAATAAAACCCAATTTCAAAACAAATGAGTCAAACTTTTGATACCACATTCTGGGGGACTGTTTCAGACCATAAAGAGACCTCTTTAACCTACAAACCCAATGTTCTTTTCCTTTTACCTCAAAACCTGTAGGTTGTTGCATATAAATTTATTCTTCAAGATCTCCATGCAAGAATGCAGTCTTAACAACCATTTGCTCAATCTCCCAATCATAAGCTGCAACAATGGATAAGAGAAATCTAATAGAAGTCAATTTAGCAACAGGAGAGAATATCTCACCAAAATTAACCCTCTCTCTGGGAGTAGCCCTTGGCTACCAGTCTAGCCTTGTACTTCTCTAATGACCCATTTGCTCAAAACTTCTTCTTGAAGACCGACTTACAACCTATGGCCTTTCTTCCTTTGGGAAAACGAACAAGATCCTAGGTGTTACAAGAGTCTAAAGCCATCATCTCCTCCTGCATGGGTAACTACCAAGACTCACTATCATCTGCAGAAATAGCTTCCCTGTAGGATCTAGGTTCATTGTTAGTACTCAATAAAGTATATATACAACAGAAATTTGGTGGGCTATACCTATCAACTGGATTCCGTTGCTTGTGGATCTCCTCAAGGGTGGAGTAAGAGACTCTACTCGTTCTTCTGCATGATCATCTACATCAACTTCTTCTATAACAATAGACTCATCTTCATCAGAACTACTTGAATTTTCTTCTTCTTCACCCCCCAATCCATCATTTTGTTCTTCCTAAGGTGCATCTTGCTGCTCTAAATCAAATTGCACCTTCTTTTCCTTTTCTTCTTTTTCTTTTGGCTGCTCAAGTTCAAAAATAGCTCTAAATTCCTTGAAAATAACATCTCTAGAAAAGATAATCTTGCGGGTTAGTGGATTCCAAAGCTTATAACCTTTGACATTATCACCATATCCAATGAATGTACACTTTTCAGCCTTTGGATCCAACTTAGATCGCTTTTCCTTAGGCACATGAATAAAAGCCTCACAGCCAAAAACCCTTAAATGTGAAACAAAAGGTTTCTTACCTATCCACACTTCATAAGGTGTCGAATCAAGAGCCTTACAAGGAGATTTGTTTATCAAGTAGCAAGCAGTACACACAGCCTCTGTCCAAAAGCATTTATCCAACTATGCATCACTAAGCATACTTCTAGCCCTTTCCATAATTGTTTGGTTCATCCTTTCTGCAACACCATTCTACAACACCATTCTATTGTGGTGTATATGAAGTTGTCTTTTGTCTGATTATACCTGCATGCTTGCAAACCTCATCAAATTCCTCAGAGCAATATTCTCCTCCATTGTCAGATCTTAATAGTTTTATCTTTAAACTTGATTGGTTCTCTACTAAGACTTTGAATTCCTTAAACTTAGTGAAAACTTCATATTTATGCTTCATAAAATAAATACATGTAAATCTGGATACATCATCAATGAATGTTACAAAATAATGAGATTTTCTGATAGATTCATTATCCATAGGTCCAAATACATCCGTATGAATAATTTCTAACTTCTCTTTTGCTCTATTGCTTCCTGAAGGAAATGATTTTTTGTTTTGTTTACCAAACACACAATGCTCACAGAAATGAAAGTGCTCATCAGAATAGGAGAAACTATCCAATAAATTTTTATTCTTAATAGTTTTTAATACATTATTACTTGTGTGACCCAATCTACGGTGCCATAACATACATGTACTTTCAATAGTGGCCTCAGATACATAGGAGGCATTACAAACTGTAGTGGTTTCAAGCTTAAACATGTTCTTGAATCTCTTCCCTTTCGCTACCACCAAGTTCCCTCTCACCAATATGCAGCCATGCTTGTTAAATGTCACATGCATTCCCAAATCATTCAACTTCAAAACTGAAATTAGATTTCTAGCTAATACAGGAACATGCAAACCACCAAGGAGGGTTTTAATCCTCCCATCACTAAAATACAACAATGCCTTTCCTTTCCTGACAATCGGATATGTAGAGTTGTCACCAAGGTAGATATTACCTTCATCATATTCTTCATATGAGGAGAACCATTCTTTATGCGGGGTCATATGAAATGAGCATCCTGAGTCAACCAATCGGTGATCATTAGAAACAAGATTACATGCAGAAAGTAAAACTTCTTCACTTGCATTCGAGGACTTATCCGAAGCACCCTCCCACTGTTTCTTGGGATTTCTACATTCCTTCTTCACATGTCCTCTTTTACCGAAGTTCCAACACTTAACTCTGTTCTTTTTACCAGGAGTCTTAGAATGGCCCTTGGACTTGTCCTTAGCCCATTTCTGATCTCCTTTAGGTCCCCTTTCCTTAGACCTTTCCCTGACACTGAGAGCATCCTCTGAACTATCCGAACTCTTCTTCCTCAATTCCTATGATAGTAGCACTGAAACAAGAGCATCCAACTTCAGATCCGCAAGGTTAGTAGTGATAGCAAGGATAACATTCTCCCAAGACTCAGGTAAAGAACAAAGAAGTAAGATACATTTATCTTCCTCACTAACCTCTGTAAGGAAAGCAGAGGTGCAGAATATAGCTTCCCTAATGTTAATTCAAAAGGGGATAATGCAGATAGGTAACTTGCAATTCAAAACACCACAGATGAATACACCAGATAAACAAAATGCATATTCTAGACAACAAAGAATGACACCAGATTTACGTGGGAAAACCCTTTCAGGTAAAAAACCCATCACCACAATAGAAGCTTTCTTTATTACAGTAATCTAACAAATTACAATAAAGATGCCTAGCTATTTTGTTCAGGTATCAATTCTATAACAATTATACAAGGCCGTTTATTGCATCTGCACATCTACAGAATAAACTGTATAATTCAAATAGTTTCATCATCATCAAACTGCAACGATGCCAGAAGATCAAATTATATCACCAGTCTCCAAGAGCACAAAAACGGTTACACACTTTTGCCCTAACTGATCGATTATACTTCTTCGGCGTCACTGCCTTCCAACCATTGCAACTATTCATATTCTTGTGAGCTCAATAATCCCACATGCACCTAGTCGCATATACTATTCCGGTTTATAACCACAAATGATCAATAAGACTATCGTCGGCAATTTTGTTGCCGACGATGACAGTCAAAGACTCATCGGGATAACCTTCATCATCGGTGAATTGTTCAACACTCACTCCAACAGATCCTTGTCCCACCGACGCCAATGCTAATCTAACCCTTCATCAGAGTGACTGGTAGCTTCGGAGAGACATCTCAACGCTGGGCCGATAATAGTTCTTACATCGATGATTCATTGATCTCAATGCATACTTCCATCGGGGTAACTCAATACTATCAGAACGACCACCATGAGTTTACCGGACACCCAACCTTATGCCGATGGACATTGGTAAGACCCTCATCGATCGGAAAAGAAACTTAAGACCGCACCGATACATGAGGTCTACCCGATCACTATCTCTACATCGGTGTGAACATAACTATCGGTGTAACATTACCAAGGTCTATCGATAGCTTCTGTGTGGCCGATGACCAAGGATAGAATAAGGTTCAAGCAGTGATTTGAGACACACGTTCTCTTCAATCTCCCACTTGTCGAGAAGATTACTGCTACCTCTCAATCCTCATTCGATTATTGAGAACTATGGGCCTGAAGACCCATTCCATCTGAACACCATTTGAACTTGGTCGTGCTCACTGGTTTAGTTAAAGCGTCAGTGACATTTTCTAAAGTGTCAACTTTTTCCAGCTTCACTTTCCTGTCTTCCACCATATCACGAACAAAGTGATATTGGACATCAATATGTTTTGTCCTAGCATGAAATGTAGGATTCTTCACCAAACATATAGCACTTTGACTGTCACAATGTATTTGTATTTGCCCTGCAGTAAAACCAACATTAGAACACAACCTCTTCAACCAAACGGCTTCTTGACATGCACGAGTAGCAGCCATGTACTCTGCCTCTGTTGTGGACAAAGCGACTACAACCTGTCGCTTGCTCATCCAACTGATAGCACCACCATTTAACGTGAATACATATCCACTAGTGGATCTTCTACTGTCAATGTCCCCTGCCCAATCAGAATCAACATAACCCTGAATGCTTATAGACCTCTGAGATCCAACTGAGTTTCCATGATAGCAAATAGAATAGTCTGAAGTTCCCTTCAAATACCTCATAACTCTTTTCATAGCATCCCAATGTGATTTGCCTGGATTCACCATAAACCGGCTCAAAACTCCCACTGCTTGGGCAATGTTTGGTCTGGTACAGACCATTGCATACATTAAACTGCCAACAACACTTGCATAGGGCACTCTTTTCATGTCGTCAATTTCATTCAAAGATTCTGGACAATCTTCAACAGATAGTTTCGTTCCCTGCATCACTGGAACAACTAACTGTTTAGAATTAGACATATTAAACTTATCAAGAACATTAGTAATATACTTGCTCTGGCTGAGCCAAAGCTTTCTCTTAGATCTGTCCCTTTTGATTTCCATCCCCAGAATGTATTTTGTTGGCCCAAGATTCTTCATTTCAAATTTCAAGGACAACTGAGATTTTAATTCTGAGATCATTCCCTTACCATTGCCAATGAATAACATGTCATCCACATACAGTGCACTTATAAAAATCTGATCACCTTCAGTTTTATAATAGACACAATGATTAGACTTAGATCTCACATACCCCAAGGATAAAACATACATATCAAATTTTTGATACCACATTTTGGGAGATTGCTTCAAACCATAAAGAGACTTTTTAAGTTTACATACCAGATGTTCTTTACCTTTTTCCACAAAATGCTCTAGCTGGGACATATAAATTTCTTCTTCAAGGTCCCCATGAAGAAATGTTGTTGTCACATCCATCTGCTCAATTTCAAAATCATATGCTGCTGCAAGTGACAACAGAAATCTAATGGATGTCAGCTTAGCTATAGGAGAAAAGATTTCTCCATAATCTATACCTTCCTTTTGGGAATACCCCTTAGCAACCAGTCTTGCCTTGTACTTTTCAATACTACCATCTGGACCATATTTCTTCTTAAATACCCACTTACAGCCTACAGGTTTTCTTCCTCTAGGCAAGGGCACCAGATCCTAGGTTCCATTCTTCTCCAATGATGTCATTTCACTATCCATGGCTTCCAACCAAGAATCTGAATCAGGTAAACTGATAGCTTCTTTCACAGTCCTAGGCTCATCAGTATCAGTAAGTAAAGCATAGGCACAACTAGAATCAAGTACTGAAAATCCATACCTATCTGGTTGTCTCCTTTCGCGTGTAGACCTCCTCAATGGCTGAGGTACAGGTTCAGGTTCTTGCTCTGGATCAGAATCTTTAGAGCTACTAGAACTCTCATATGAATCATCTACACTTGGTGCTTGTTGTTCCTCTTTTACAGGGGTCAGAGGAATAGTAACAACACTCTTTTCTCTCTTCTTTTCTGTCTTCTCTGGCTGAGGATCAATAACCAAAGTTTTTAGCTCTCTGAAAATTACATTCCTGCTGTAAATTACTTTTTCAGTTTCAGGATTCCAAAGCTTGTATCCTTTAACACCAACTCCATAGCCAATAAAGATACACTTGACTGCTTTGTAATCCAACTTAGATCTCTTTACCTCAGGAATATGAGCATATGCCTCGCAGCCAAAGACACGAAGATGTCTTAGAGAGGGCTTCTTTTTAGACCACGCTTCCATAGGCGTCTTATCAACCAATGACGAAGTAGGAGAACAATTCAGCAAGTAACAAGTTGTAGCAACTACCTCAGCCCAAAACCTTTGTTCAAGACTAGCATAACTCAATATACTTCTTGCTTTCTCCATCAACGATCGATTCAACCTTTCAGCAACTCCATTTTACTATGGAGTATAAGGTGTAGTTTTGTGCCTTTTTATACCATGATCTACACAATACTTATCAAAATCCACATTGCAATATTCACCACCATTATCTGTTCTCAAGCATTTTATTTTTCTACCAATCTGATTTTCTACAAGAGTTTTAAATTCTTTAAACTGATTGAACACTTCTGATTTATTTTTCAAAAAATATACAAATGCCCTCCTTGAATAATCATCAATAAACGATACATAGTATCTTGATTTAGATAAAGAAGGAACATCAACTGGACCAAAAACATCAGAATGTACATAGTCTAGAACACCAGAAGATTTATGAGAACTAGAGTAAAAAGAAACACAGTTTTGTTTTCCATATATACAATGTTCACAGAAATCAAACTCCAGATTACAATCAATCAGCCCATCTACCAAGATTTTGTTTTTCAAGGTTTTTAAACCTTTTTCACCTATGTGACCAAGTCTATGATGCCAGAGCATTGTTTTCTCTGCAGGAAGTTTAACTTCCATAGAGTTTGCATCATGTGTTACAATAGCAGCTTTTTCAGATTTTATAGAGACACTATTACAGCACACTAGTTTAGCATCTAACCTATATAGGGTTCCAATGCGATCACCCTTTGCCAGTACAATAGAACCTCTAGTCATCTTACAACCACCATTCACAAAAGTAACTTGCACTCCAACATCATTAAGCTTACTAATAGAAAGTAAATTTTGAGCCAGACCTAGTATGTGTAAAACTCCATTCATTCCCTTTATTCTGCCATCCAGGAATTGGATTCTGACTCTTCCTCGGCCAACAATTTCCAATGTTGAATCACTTGCTAGGAACAACTTCCCACCAGCATATGGTTCATACTTTGTGAACCACTCTCTATGAGATGTCATATGAAAAGATGCTCCTGAATCCACCAGCCACACATCTTCAGATGCAGGTGTTGCCAAGGCAGCAACGAAGGCATCAACATCACTCTGGGAAGAATCATTGTCAGAAGAGTTCTTCTTTTTTTTTCTCCTCTTTGCAGTCTCTTATGATGTGTCCTTTCTGCCCACAATTCCTGCACTTCACCTTGGACTTTGTGCCAGGAGATTTATCTCCCCTCTAATTTTGACTTAGACTTCTTGCCCTTCTTCTTGCCTTTTTCCTTTGATCTACCTCGAACAGATAGGGCCTCTTTGGCTGTCTCAGAAGATTTCCTCCACATCTCTTCAGATAACAACAAGGTAACAACCGCTTCAGTTGTAAACGTGGTTGTTGTACTTCCAATAGCCATCACAAGATGATCCCATGAGTCAGGTAAGGAACACAATAGAAGCATACAACAGTCTTCCTCTTCTATTTTTACACCTACAAACGTCAACTGTGCGACAATCAAATTAAATGTGTTTAGATGGTCTTCTACAGATGCACCTTCATCCATCTTCAAAGAATACAACTTCTTTCTGAGGAACAGTTTATTCACCAAGGACTTGCCCTGGTAAATATCTCCCAACTTTTTCCACAAATCTTTGGCTGACTTCTCTTCATGGACGTTCAATAGAACAAAATCCGCAAGACTTAATCTTATCAGTCCTCTGGCTTTCCTGTCAGCTAGGTCCCAATCTTCTTGCTTCATGCTTGTAGGTTTAACCCCAGACACAGCAATCCAAAGATCTCTGTCGACCAGCAAATCTTCAGCCTTAATCTTCCACAACTCAAAGTTTGTGCCATTAAACTTTTCAATGTCTATTTTTCCTGATGTACTTGCCATCTTATTTAACAGAATAGACCTATACAGAACTCCCACTTCCAGAATTAACACAAAAAACCCAACCTACCAACAAGGATAACACAACGAGCCAAGCTCTGATACCACTTGTAAGGAAAGCAGAGGTGCGGAATACAGCTTCCCTAATGTTAATTCAAAAGGGGATAATGCAAACAGGTAACTTGCAATTCAAAACACCACAGATGAATACACCAGATAAACAAAATGCATATTCTAGGCAACAAAGAATGACACCAGATTTACGTGGGAAAACACTTTCAGGTAAAAAACCCACCACCACAATAGAAGCTTTCTTTATTACAGTAATCTAACAAATTACAATAAAGATGCCCAGCTATTTTGTCCAGGTATCAATTCTATAACAATTATACAAAGCCGTTTATTGCATCTGCACATCTACAGAATAAACTGTATAATTCAAATAGTTTCATCATCATCAAACTGTAACAATGCCAGAAGATCAGATTATATCACCAGTCTGCAAGAGCACAAAAACGATTACACACTTTTGCCCTAACTAATCGATTATACTTCTTCGGTGTCGCTGCCTTCCAACTGTTGCAACTGTTCATATTCTTGTGAGCTCAATAATCCCACATGCACCTAGTCGCGTATACTATTCCAGTTTATAACCACAAACAATCAATAAGACTATTGTCGGCAATTTTGTTGCCGACGATGACAGTCAAAGACTCATCGGGATAACCTTCATCATCAGTGAACTGTTCAACACTCACTCCAATGGATCCTTGTCCCACCGACGCCAACGCTAATCCAACCCTTCATCGGAGTGACTGGTAGCTTCGGAGAGACATCTCAATGCTCGGCCGATAATAGTTCTTACACTGATGATTCATTGATCTCAACGCATACTTCCATCGGGGTAACTCAATACTATCAGAACGACCACCATGAGTTTACTCGACGCCCAACCTTATGCCGATGGACATCGGTAAGACCCTCATCAATCGGAGAAGAAACTTAAGACCGCGTCGATACAGGAGGTTTGCCTGATCACTATCTCTACATTGGTGTGAACATAACTGTCAGTGTAACATTACCAAGGTCTACCGATAGCTTCTGTGTGGCTGATGACCAAGGATAGAATAAGGTTCAAGCAATGATTTGAGACACACATTCTCTTCAACCTTAACATCTACTAAATCAAGCTAACTCACTAACAAATTAAAAGAATTTAAATGCTCTGCAACTGATTCACCTTCTCGCATTTTCATGGAAAACAATTTTATTTTTAAATAAAATTTATTTACCATACTCTTGGCTTGATAGATCTCACCCAATCGTTTCCACAACTTGTATGTAGTCTCTTCCTTTGCGACATTCAATAGGACAGAGTCTGAAAGACACAACCAGATGGCTCCCTGTGCCTTCTTATCCAGTCTATCCCACTCATCTTGAGAGATATCATCGGGTTTCTTCTCTTTTTGAACAACCAACCATTGGTTTCTTTCTTCCAACAAATCTTCCATTTTTAGCTTCCACAACTCATACCTCGTTCTGTTGAACTTCTCAATGTCCAATGGAGAGGTTGATGCAGCCATAATAACAACACAAGATCTACAAAACAAACACAACCAAATCTCCCACTGCAACTACAGCTTCCACACGACCACCCATTAGTCAAAGCTCGCCAGGCTCTGATACCAAATGTTAGAAATGAAAGCAACACTACTTCAATGGAAATCTGATTCGAATAAATTTCAGCAATCTTTGAAGTGTGCATTAACAATGGAGATTCTAATCAAAACATAAACCCACAATATAGAAATATACCAGAAGTAGAATGAAGCACATAATACAAGTGTTCAATGTGGAGAAAACCCTTTCGGGTAAAAAACTCCACCAAGAAAAGAGGTCAAGTTGTATTATCTTCACAAAAGTAGATTACAAATACATTCACTTCCTCTGTTCTTCAACCTTCACTCTGACAGAACCTAGGTACCTGTAAACTGTTTTATATCTCTCATCTACTATGCTATGGTTTTTATAGAATTTACACAACCTCAAGACATTAAATGACTTCTTACAATCCCATAACACTTTTCAAGAGTCAACAATACAACCTTGGGGGTCCATGGCTAAGAATAGGCTCTTACGGGGTCATAAATGTTGTCAGACATGCATCTTACACTTGGGAAAATGTGCCCATGCAAGCTTGAACACCTTGGGGCTAAAAATTGCCACTTAGAACATCTTATGACGCGTCATATGCTATTATAAGTGTCAGATTCTTATGACAACTTACAGTTGTCATAAAATCTCTTACACCTTCTTATAGCATCTATGACATGCGTCATAACACTAAAAATAAATTATTCCTCCACATGTGCACCCCACTTTGACCAATTACCATTTACCATAGTAAATGACATTCCATAAATACCACCGGTAACTCTGGGACTTACCATGTAGTAACTCTATAATTACCATGGACAGTAAATAATTTTTATTACTGTCGGTGAAACTTGTACATTCCTTATGGGTAATTACAAATAATAAATGGAATAATACAATATTGGGATTTACAAGGTTAATGGCACCTTATCCCAACAGATAGTGATGAGGAAGACAATAAAAAATAAAGTAAGAAAAAGCAGTATAACTTTAAGAAGAAAAATGTCTTCAAAAAGAAGAAAAATTTGTTTGCTGATGTTACTGACACTGGCTCATATTGTTCATAAAAAATGAGATGTGACATCCTTCCCCAGTTGGAAGAGACATCATCCCAATGTCTTAATAAACATCAAAACAATAAAGTGTCCATCAAGCACCAATAAGTATCAAGGTGTCATAAACAATAACATCAACCCAAAGTATCAAAGCATAACTGAACTCAAAGTATCTCAAACAATAATCAAACTCAGTATCATAATCCATGCATGAATAAGAAATCTAAGCTATATCCTCAAATGAGGAAAATATCTATCAATCTCTTCTGCATCCTCCCATGTGGCACTGTCCTCAGAATATTGGTCCCATTGGACCTTATACTAAACCATATCTTTGCTATGCAAATTAATGTTGCGCTTCCCCAAAATGCGAGTGGGCTCCACTAGTACCACTCCTGGATCCTGAAACTGTAAAGCACGCCAATCAAGAATATGTGATGCATCAGGATGATAAAGCTTAAGTAAAGACACATGAAAAACATTATGGATTCTGGCAAGTGCAGATAGGTGAGCAAGTCTATAAGCTACAGGATTAATCACTTTGAGAACTTCGAACGGTCCTACAAAATGAGGAGCAAGTTTGGACGCTTTGCCAAACGACACTAAACTCTTATGAGGTTTGACCCTCAAAAAGACTTTGTCACCAACTAAAAACTATCTAGGAGTTCTATTCTTATCTGCATAACTCTTTTGATGATCTGAAGCTTGCTTCAACTTCTCCTTGATCAACTTCATCTGATCATCCATTTCTCTTAACATTTCAAGACCAATCACAATCTTGTCCTCCACGCTATCCCAATTGATAGGTGTTTGGCACCTATGCCCATAAAGAGCTTCGAAAGGTGCCATTCCCAAAGATTAATGGTATGAATTGTTATACGCAAACTCAACCAATGGAAGGTACTCCTCCCATTTATATTGTTGATCCATACAATACATCCTAACAAGGTCTTCTACCACCTGCTTAACTCTTTCTGTTTGACCATCCATTTGAGGATGATAAGTTGAACTGAAATTCAACTTTGTACCCAGAGCTACATTAAGGGTTGTCCAAAATCTAGATGTCATGCGAGTGTCTTGATAAAAAATGATCGTCTCAGGGACTCCATGCAATATGAAAATCTCCTGTACAAACTTCTTAGCTAAGATCATAGAACCATCTGAAAGATTCCCCGGAATAAAATGTGCTACCTTCGTCAACTTGTCCACAACCACTAAGATGACATCATGCCTATTCTTAGACATAGATAACCCTTGAATAAAATCCATGCTTATTACTTGCCACTTGTGCTCAGGGATATTGTGCAGATACAACAAACTTGCTGGATGCACATGCTCAGCTTTGACTCGCTGGCATTCCAAACATCGAGCTACAAACTCCATCACATCCCTCTTAAGTCTAGGCCAAAAGTATAAAGGTTTCAAACCTTTGACCATCTTTGTCACCCCAGGGTGACTCGAATAAGGTGCATTGTGAATCTCTTCAAGCACTAACTTCCTCAACTCTCCTGAGTTAGGAATATACATCTTTCCTTGATATCTCAAAAGTCCATCTGATTCTATAACATAACCATCAAACCTGTGATCTAAGGGGTCTACTTCTAAAGCTTGCTTCACTCTTTCATAATGCTCATCCCCTTGAAGATTATGAATCACTTTCTATTTCAAATCAGATCTCATAGAAATAATGGTAGCTAGATGTCTTCTCCTACTAAGAGCATCTACTACTCTATTCTCCTTTCCTTTAATATACTCAATCCCAAAGTCATACTCACTAAGGAATTCTAACCATCTTCTCTGTCATGCATTGAGGTTAGGTTGAGTAAATATATAATTGAGCCTAAGATGATCTTTCTTTAACTCAAAGGGCTTACCTAGAAGATAATGCCTCCACATATGAAGTGCATGAACTATGGCAGCTAACTCAAGATCATGCAGTGTATAGTTGAACTCATGTTGCTTTAACTTTCTTGACTCATAAGCAACCACTTGCTTATTCTACATCAATACTCCTCCTAATCCTTCCCCTGAAGCATCTGTTATAACTATAAAGTGCCCATTAGGATCTGGTATGGTTGGGATAGGAGCAGTTGTGAGCTTTTCCTTAAGCACTTAGAAAGATTGCTCACACCTTTTTGTCCATTCAAATTTCTTACCCTTCTTTTGAAGTGCGGTAATCGGTGTTGCCATGGTTGAAAAACCTTCCACAAACTTTCTATAATAACCTACAAGTCCCATAAAATGTTTGACTTTTGTCACAGTCTACGGTGCAGGCTATTCCATTATTGCTTTTATCTTCTCAGGATCAACTGCAATCCCTTCAGCTGAGATCACATGACCAAGGTAGTGCACTTTATCTTGAAAGAATGTACACTTAGATAATTTTCCATAAAGCTTTATTTCTCTTAACGGTTGTAAAACAATTCTCAAATGCCTTTCATGTTCTTCCACTGATTTAGAGTATATTAATATGTCATCAAGGAAGATTAACACAAAATCATCTAAGCAATCTCTGAAAATGCTATTCATCAAATTCATGAAAGCTGCTGGAGCATTAGTCAACCCAAATGGTACTACTGTGAACTCGTAGTGACCATATCGAGTCCTAAAAGATGTTTTAGAGATGTCCTCATCCTTAATCCACAATTGGTGATAACTGGATCTAAGGTCTATCTTTGAGAACACGGTTGCTCCTTTCATCTAATCAAAGAGCTCATCTATTCTTGGAAGTGGGTACTTGTTCTTTATAGTAGCTTTGTTAAGCATCCTATAATCAATGCATAATCTCAAAGTACCATCCTTCTTCTTTACAAAGATGACCAGTGCGCCCCATGGTGAAACACTAGGTCTAATGAACCCTTGATTTAACAACTCCTGCAATTGAGATTTAAGTTCAAACAACTCTGTAGTAGTTATTCTGTAGGGTGCCTTAGATTGCGGCTCAGTCCCTGGTAACAAGTCAATTGAGAAGTCAAATTCTCTCTTTGGTGGCAACTCTGTCAACTCTACAGGAAATACATCTCTGAAATATCTAAGGATTAGATAGTCATTGAACACTGTTTCTTCTTTATCAAGGTCCTTTATTTGGACAACATAAATGGCACATCCTTCCCTTTTAGATTTTTTCAATTGCATAGCTGAGATTTGTCTAAGCTCTAAAGGTCTCTTAGTTCCATTAATTTCCACTTGGTTCCCTAGGTCATCCAAACATCTAACAACCTTGTCTTCACAGTTTACTAGAGACTTATGTTCAGTTAACCAATTGATTCCCAAAATTACATCATAAGAGCCTAAAGGTGCTACATACAAATTCACTTGTGTCTGAAAACTAGGAAGCTCAAACTCACTGCAAGCTAGCCATATTGTACCATCCAAGAGTTTTCCATATGTCCAGTTCTAATAGATAACTTAGATAGTACTCTAGGATCTACAAAGCATTTTGTGGCACCAATATCAATCAAAATAGAAACAGGTAGTCCATAGAGCTTACCTTGGGACTGAATAGGTGCTGATTGAAATTCTACTTGCCTATTATCCACTGTGGCATGAATCTAATGCTGCAGTGCTCCTTGCTGATTCTTGATTCCTCTTTTCTGTGGACATGCATTTGCATAATGCTCTCCTCCACAGTTGTAACATCCACCCTTAGGTGCTCTCAATCCTTCAGCTCTTTCCCTCTGATTGTTGTTTTTGTTGTTAGTGCCACCTCTTTTGTTTCCACCATTCCCATCCTGAGAATTATTGCCTCTCTTCAGATTCCTGATCTGCTTATTGTTGCCCTGGTTGTCATTCTTTTGATAGTTTTGTCGATTATTCTGTGGTTTCTTATTTGAAAACTTAGTATCTCTCTGCTTATGATAATTTGTTGTCTACTGCAATCTCTGCTCTTGCTTTATTGCTTTCTCAAAAGCAGCATCCATCACGAGTGGGTTATGAATATCCACCACGGCTCCAATCTGTGGCCTAAATCCCAAAATAAACTTTCTAATTTGAAATCTCTCATCTATCTGATACTGAGGAACATATTTTAGTAAACAATAAAACCTTTCCCAATAAGTGGTCACAGACATACCTCCTTGGATCAAGTTCTGGAACTCTATCATCTTCTTGTTGAAGAATAACTGTGGTAACCACCTTTTTCTGAATAGTTGCAAGAAAATCTCCCATGTTATCTCACCAGGTAACAACTTTTTATCCGCCTTCTCATTGTCCCACCAAGTTGCTACTTCACCAGTCAACTGGTAAGAACCCCACATAGCCTTAGTGTGATTTGAAAGGTTCTGAAGCCCAAAGTACTTCTCCATTTCTATTATCCAGGACTTGGCTCCATCTCCTATGGTCTTTCCATCAAATTTTGGTGGTGATAATTTCTTGAGGTCTTTCCCCAATTCTTCAACTATCCTTGCTTGATTATCAACAATAGTTCCAACTTCAGGAACGAGAACTTTTGTCCTTGGGTTCTCATTTTGTGTCTCAACCCTTGGGTTTCCATTAACATTTTGACCTCTAGGAATTCCTCTGATCTCCTGCTCAAGAGTATTCATCCTCGTGTCCTGTTGGGTCAAGAGATCAAGAATACGGTCAAATCTTCCATCATGGTCATTACTGGCATCTCCACGACCTCCAGCAGTTCGACCACCATGAGCACCTCCACGTGCACCTCCACATGATCCTCTACCTCGACTACTTCCTGATCCATCACCACGATCAGTGTTTCTTGTATTCATGACGGATAATCTGTTATCAAGTTTACAACTTTAGCACAATAGTCCCAAAAACAAAGGCCCTAGTGTTAAACCTATAGCTCTGATACCAAATGTAAAGCCTCACAAATCATGTAGAAGCATTTAAACCAACTCAAAAAAAAATGAAGTAAATAATCCACTTAGATACAACATCGCAATAACCAAAAATAGAAAAGAAATAAATAATCCACTTAAATACAACTTTCAAAGATAAAAGATGTAATTAGTCCGCTTAATCACAATATCTCAATAAAGATAATCTTATAAATAAAATCTCAATGTCAATAAATCTTACATATTCACGTGCCAAATCCAGGTAATAAGCACCATGAAATAATAAACATAATTCCTTTGGCAATCATGCCATAATACATCTAAATAGGTACAATAACAAGTACATCAATAAATAACAAATCAACACACTCTCTAGTTGCACGAACCAAGTGGTCCACCACCTGCAAGCCGAGAGACGGGAATATGACTCAGGTGCTTTTCCACCCAACCATGAAGTATTTACACTTCCTCAGATTCCTTCCTAAAATGAAGGAAACCCATTCCTGCATGAAATGTCTAGCTACCTGGTAACAACTGCAGGAGGGAACACCCGATGCAACCCTGATGTCTAAATGTGCAATTCTAAATGATGAAAAGTAAATTGTCTCATAATAAGATGTGGCAAAGATATCCATAAATAAGTTTTGTTAGACAATAAACATCTATTTCAATGTCATTCCGATTAGATCTAATCATTTCAAGTAAATTGGTCAATTCCCAAAAAGAGGAAAAACCATCTCTGATATACCCACATTCAGCATCTCCATCCCAAAAGTAACCCAATACAATCATATATAAAAACTACTTCTTTCCCCAAGAAGCAAGAAAATGAAATAAATATTCATCAATTCAAGATTTACAATAAGTCAATTAATCCCTTTTCCCAAATCAACAAGTAAGGAAAAATACACTTTTAGCAATAAACTATCTTTTATTCATACAATGGAAAACATAATGTCATTATTTTAATATAGTTTCTAATCTTGTATTTCAGTCACAATGTCTTTAATAATAATCATTCTAAGATAATAATATGTCTTATTGTCATACTAGTGACATGATCTACTCTGTTTTATCTAATCAGTTTATATATATATATATATATATATATATATATATATATATATATATATATATATATATATATTCATTCTTAGTCGAAATACCCTACTGTCATCTCAATGACAAGAGCTATGACGGAATAAGTAAAATGAACAAAACATAGATCTAGTAATATTCTACTTGTCATCCAAGATAATGGCTCAAAGAAAAATAGGAATTTACATAGCAGTAACTTATTTTCAAACTATTCTAACTTACTGTCATTCTGATTTCAGGAAACTAATTCGTTTAAACACATAGTTTACGCACATAAATCTTTCTAAACCTTCCTGTCGCTATGGCGACAGGAACTATGGTACAGTCTAATAAATGATATTAAGAACTATATTGTAATCTAATTTCTGTCATTAAATGATTTCTACTATCTTTGTTATGTTTCTGTTTATACTGTTTTACAAGTTTCTATGCACAGCTATAAGAATAATTCAGTCCAGTTATAGGAAATAACAGTTTTGCCTAATTTTCTAATAATCATTATTCAACATAAGACGGTTGATTTAATAAGTTTCAATTGTTTCAGCCAAATAAGAAAATACAACCATGAATCTAGAAGGAAAATTAAAAATATATATCTGAGATTTTGGTTGCTTCCAACGGTAATATCAAGAACAAGAGGAATGATTTATACTTTCAACAATCATATCCAAATAAAAATTGGCGACAACAATATACGAGGGTTGATCCTTGCAGATCGACCAAGAAACAATCAAAGGCCATAAAAAGGGTAGCAACCAACATAGAAGTCGACGACCAGATATTCAGATTTCAGCCAACTCATAGAGGAATGACTCAATAAGGATGATTTTGGCAGAACATGGATCGATCAAGGTTGAGCAACTAGTTTTTAAAGCATCGGCCAAAGAGAAGGATGGCGGCTAGGAAATAGGAAATGGCCCGCCAAAGAAAAGTGGCATGTCTATGAGGGACAACCAACAAAAAGGAGCGACATGTAGTTTAGCAGAACAAGGGCCGCCTAAACTAAACAGTCGCTCAGCCAAACAGTAAGGAAAAGCGTTCATTTGCTAGCCCACAACAAATTATTACAGTGCAAGAAAAAAATTGTGATAAAAACCTAGAGAAAATCGTTGATAGCAAAGGTAATTCTGCAGCTGTTGTCGCCCAACAATTCCTCATGTCGCTGATTGAAAAACTTCTTAAACGTTCCAGAGAATCGCCTTTCTGCCTGCTAAAACGTGGGTATCCTCCCAGCTGAGTGATCCCTTCCTTTATTAAAATTTTCTACTCTTATTTTCAATGATTTGGAATTAGGTTTTAACTGAAGTTCAATTTCAGTTTGCATGCTTAATTGACGAATGAAATTAGAGGAAATAAATGCTATTTTAAACAGTAAATATTATCTTTTTAAGATTACTGACGCATGAATGACAGGAAGTATATTTTAATTCCTTCATTCTTTTCCTAATTTATAATATTGCTATTTATAATATTATTAAATTATTTTATTTTAAACAAAACTATTTAAATAATCACAAAGAGAAATGCATTACAATTTGCACAATTGTTTATAATTAATCTAATCTATTTATTTATTTTAAAGACATATTGTCTTCCAAACATCCATAATAACAATATTTTATTATTTATTTAACTACACATAATACATCTTTGAATATATTTCAAAAAGATATTAAGTCAAAGTAATCACATCATGCATTTGAAACAATTAAAAATCGCGCATTAATGCAATCAAAGCCATTGAATAATGCATATGCAACTACGTGGTGTGTACGATCGCATCAGGGTAACCCATCCATTAGTCCTTGCCAAGTGGATAGAATATCTCTACCTCAGCCATGCTCTCGTCTTCGACGAGTATCTGCATCCAATTGCACTCAACTCGATGTCAATAGGTTAGTATCTCAAAACATAGCCGAAGCAAATCACTGCTTCAATATTCCATATTTAAAATAATTTCCAAATTTCATCAATTAACTCATAACGATTACATCCACGTAAGCAAAATTACTTAAGTAAAATCAATCATGATAATTGTTCACTAAACTAGATTAATCATATTGTTCATAAAAAATGAGACGTGACATAGCCTTGTTATTTTTTTCTTTCTGCATTTCATTTCTTCTATTATTTAGAGTGATAATGAACTCTCCCACTTTCTCAATTGTCCCCTCATTGAATAAACTATGCAATGAAGCAGTTGTCAAGACACTAGCATACTTGGCCCTAATAGCCTTGTAGGCATCACACTCTAAAATAAAGTGTTTTTTTGATTTCATTAACCCAATTGTGCAAAAATCACACGCCCTCTCTTCCCACGTCTCTTTTGGTCTTTTCCACCTCTTTGTTTCACATCGGAGTTGATGACAGTTAGTCCTTAGTTGAGCAATCATAATCTTTTTTTTTTATGATCACAAGTGGAGTTAAATTCTTCAAGATAATATTTGTTATTTCTCCTTGGCACTTGACCCCACATAAACTTGTAGATTTTATCTATGACTAATGCCTTTATTTCTTTGCTATTGGTGGGACATGCATTCAAGTAAACATTCCACTTGCTCGTCCACTTGATATTTTGCCTCATCCAAGACTTCTTTTTCTCACTCAATATTTCATTAAAGATAACCTTAGGCCATCTACTTGCTTTAATTTGATCAAATCTTCTGAGATATCTTATGAGACACACATGGCAATGAATTCAATACAGACTATCCTTGCTTCAACTAATAGAATCTCATTGGGAACCAAAATTTATATTTTGAATTTGCTTTTGATCATGCACTTTTGAATTTTATCTATTTGCTTCCACTTTAACTCTTAAGTGCTACTAACCTAAAGCTCACACCCATAAAGCACCATCGAGATTGCCAAAAGCCCAAAAGTGTCCAAGTAGTTTTCAAAACTCATAACTTTGCCTCTTTGCATCTATTTTGGAGAGAACATAAAGCTTTCCAACCTCCCAATTTTATTTTCTTTCTATAAGCCTACCAACTAAGCTTGTTGTTGAAGTCAATCCTAGGATACATGTACTATGTTACCTCTTCTAGAATGCTTCCCTCAAAGTAAAAATTATGCTCAATTTTTTCCCTTCAATTGGAGAAAATCATGATTTTTGTCTTGTTGTATCGACTTGCATACTGACTGCTTTGCAAAAGTGCTCACGGGCATATACGTGCCCTTTCAACCCATGGGTAGATTTATCAATTAGAATAAGGTTGTTTGCATAGAAAAGAAGCCTTATCACATACTCCCCCAGGTAGACCCCATCCCCACCTTGAAAATTCAACCATTCTTTAAGTTTGTCAATATATAAGCCAAAATGAGTGGGGGATAGAGGGCACCCTTGTTTAACTCCAATTTCACTCTTAAAACTTTTTGAAATGCTTGCTTGAGTTTTGGTTTTGGCTCGAACCTCTTCATAGAACCTATGGACAATCACTCTAAAATGCATTGGAATACCAAGCTCGTTCATTCTACACCATAACTTATCCCCAGGGACTGTGTCAAAAACCTTCTTGAAGTAAACACAACAATAATATGCTTATTCCTTTTCATCCCATACTTTTTCAATGATGTGCCTCGAAGTAACTCCATGATCTAATGTAGAATGTTTAGGTCTAAAACCTACTTTCCCTTTTGCTCACTTTTCTTTTTCCTGTGCCCACTTGTTGATTCTATTTTCCAACCATGCTACCAAATAGTTTTGCAAACAAATGATTGATCATGATGGCCCTATAATTGGAAGGATTATTAGCATCACCGCTCTTAAAAAGAGGTATTGCTAGGTTGGTGGTCTAGTCTCCCAGGAACCCCTATTGAATGATGTTGTTGAATATTCTCACAATGTGGGGCACAAGAATTCTCACCCCCACTTTAGGTATTTTTCCTGAAGCTCGACCAAGTCCTTTACTTTTCCAACACCCAATTTCTTAATACCAACCTTAACCTCTTGCAAGGTGAAAAACTTTGTTGTCTTGTTGACCAAGGGAGGGGGCTCCACCCCTAATTCTTGATCATATAATTATTTTGTATAATCAAACCATTGAGTAGTTGTGATGTTGTTCTTTGTTTGTTTGTT
The DNA here is from genome assembly GCA_027924645.1 of Cunninghamia lanceolata. Lineage (NCBI taxonomy): Eukaryota > Viridiplantae > Streptophyta > Pinopsida > Cupressales > Cupressaceae > Cunninghamia > Cunninghamia lanceolata. The sequence goes on along the minus strand of BSBN01000677.1, from coordinate 6,330,024 downwards.
TCTTGGTCAAAGTTCCCTCCAAAATAATTCTGGGTTATTCTTTCCTAGGTAGATTAGTTATTATCTCCTTGTGTTCATGAACTCAACTTTTTTCACTTTTATGATTTGCTTGTACAACTTTATGTTCGTCTTTACCTTACTTGGCCCTTTCAAACTTCTCCTTGCAATTTTGCAATCTTTATCAAACCAAACATTTCCTAGGAAGCAATTTGTTTCTAACTTCTTAATTTTTGCCTTTTTGCACTTCCCAAGCATTCCTTGAATTATACTTGTTAACTCATGACTGTTGAGGCCTTGTGGGCTAACTTTCCCCTTCTTCAATAATTGCTTTAATGTTTCCTTGAAAGTACTACAATTTTCTTGTGTTAAAAGAATACTTCCCTTTGTAAGCAATTACCAATGAGATCATGTTTTCCTTGTTTATTGCCCTTTTTCTAGCCAAGATAACCTTAAGTAGATTGGGCTATGGTTTGATTTTAAATCCCAAAAGTGATCACCAATCACGACCCCCTTTATCCTTTCAATCAATCTTTTTTGAGAAAATTGCATAATCAACAACACTTGCCTCATTGCATGTATCACATGTAATTTTTTTAGACTTCTTCCATCTATCCATACCATTGCAAATGATTAAGTTGAAAAATGCGACAAAGAGTAAGCAACTCTTTGCCAAAATGATTAATGTCCCCTTTGTCTTCTAAACATCTTGACCATTGGTGATTTTCTTCTTCAATAAGCCAAATAGGATTGTGATCATTCTTACTGCATAAAATGTTAGCTTGTTCATTTGTTGTCTTGGCATTGAAATCTCCCAATAGAACTTCTCTCTGTTGAGAATACGTTGAAATATCCTTTTTAAGGGCTACATAAGGATCCTTGCTATCCAGTCCATTTTTTGGTAAGTTTTTGAGATCTACGGAGCAGAATAACATGTTGCAATTCTTATGTGACTCCTATTTTCTAATATTTTGAACCAAATGTATTACTTGTTTATATCTTCTCTTTCCAACTGAATGAGATGCCCCTCTACTTCTTTCACTAGGACCATTTTTCCATCGTACCCTTTGCCATTTCCCACGACTTTCTTCCAAACCACAAACTTCGTTTATCCTTCAAAGATTCCTTTGCAACCTTCTTGCTCATGAGTTTTCGTGAGACAAATTATGTCTCTTCCTTCTGTGATAGGCCCTAACCAGGTCCCCTCCTCAAAGGGTAGCCTCTACAATTCCAACATACTAAATTTAGATACACCTTTAGGAGGTGGGGGCCGATAGGGCTAATTGCTATTTATTTTGGTACAAAAGACTCAAAGTCAAGTCCTCACGTCTTTTTACCCACATTTGCTTTGTTATATTCCTTGCTACAATAGTATCGACCACTCTCTCTTTGCTGCCCTCTTGTTGCGTTGATTTACCGCGAGGCCCTAGATTGGCAAAAATAGCTTTTCCTTTGTACAACCACGCCCTTTTGCCATTATCCTTTGCTACCTTTTTTTTAGCCACTTATTCCCTTCTCTCCTCTTGCTGTCTTGATGTTAAATTGTAATCTAGGAAGAAACGAGAGCCCCTGAAAAGCCTCTTCTTACCTAAAAGACGACGCTTGTCTTCCATGTTTACCATGACTACTTTGATAGGCATAACATTTTCTTCACATAGCTTTCCAACCGTCCTTGCTTAGCAAATTTGTCCTTGCCATTGCAATTTGTCTCTTAGGAAGTCACTTGCAAGATTGAAGGTGCTTTCATTTTTACCATAATCCCTTACTCTGATAATAACATTTTTTAACTCTATCTTACCTTTCTTTGCGCTCTAGCAACATTTGTGCTTGCCTCTTCCTCCATACCTACTCAGCCGCTAACAACTTGGCCATGTTTTGACTTCTTTTGATATGCATTCCTTATTACTTTCTTTTATCCTCAATCTCTCAAATTTACTTATTGAAACGTTTGTGCCTCGATTTTTAATGCTTTTAAGTTTGCCAAACTCATGTTTGTTTTTGTCATGTTTTGCCAATCATGTTTTAACAAAACCCAATAAAGCAAAGTTACGCATGGAGATTTAAACCTCTTCGCTGGAGGTTTCCTTTGCGTACTTAACTGTGCATTTTTTGGTTCAAGTTAAAAACATTTAAAGTGATGTACATCGATCCTTGTGACGACAATCGCACGGTGGAGATTTGAGAAAACAGAGCGCCACGGATCACCGAAGGATTTAACGGTCGCAGATTTTAAACAGTCGAGCGGGAAAGGAGTTCAAATTTGTGAGACGCGGTTGGTATAAAGGCGCAGGGGGCAAGCGATCAAACCATCAGCTCTGTTCTGTAATAGTTGAAAACAGTATTCTAGGGGTTTCTGTTCTGTCATTTAATAGAGTATAGATATGTCGGGTCGTGGAAAGGGCGGAAAGGGTTTGGGCAAAGGAGGTGCAAAGAGGCACAGGAAGGTTCTGCGAGATAACATTCAGGGTATCACCAAGCCTGCTATTCGCCGCCTGGCAAGGAGGGGAGGCGTCAAGCGCATCAGTGGCCTCATTTATGAAGAGACCAGAGGTGTGCTCAAGATATTCTTGGAGAATGTGATTAGAGATGCTGTTACATACACTGAACATGCACGCAGGAAGACCGTCACTGCCATGGACGTTGTCTATGCCTTGAAAAGACAGGGCAGGACCCTCTACGGCTTTGGCGGCTGAGCATTTTGATCTTTTTGTTCTATTTCTATGGTGTCTTTTGACACCACCATATGCCGGAAGTTTTCAGACTCTGCTACATCCAGCAGCTCCTTTTTTTATTAGCTTTAATCTCGCCATCTGTAATGTTTATGGAGGTTTCAATGTTGGCACCGTGGTTCTGGTAATTTGCTTTTATAGCATGGAGATGTATGATTTAATAAAAAGTTCTTCCCTAGTGCAATAAACTATTCGAAAATGATTTGGCAACCACAGGTTGAATTTCGTTTTGTGAGAAGGCTGTTATAACAGGGACCGTTACATTTTGATGTTTGGGAGATAATTTGATTTAAAAGAGTAATTCTACTTGGCTTTGAAGTCGGATTTGTGGATTCGTTTAATATAAGTAGATTAGGGATTTGATCCCCTTTTAATGGGGATGAGGATTTTTTCCGCCTATTGGACCTAGATCTGATTGAGCCCCTGGATCTGGTTGGGTTTTTGTAAGTATGATGTTCTGAATTTTGTGGGTTGTTATGTTTGGTTTAATTGAAGTGTTCAAAGCTTTCTGTCTTTTGTTTGATTTTGTTTATTTAATTAGAATTTGTTTTGGGTTTGGACTTTTAAAAGTGTTGGTTAGAAACTTTTCTGAATAGAAACAAAAGCTTAAGTAACAGGCATGTTGTGATTAATTGAAGGCTAATATTGGGTGATTAATAATATTTCTTTGAGGCATTTTTGATGGGGAATGCATATACCTGAGACTTGTATATCTTTTCCATTTTTTCCAAATGCAATCAGAAACCAGCCCAACACAACCCCTAAAATCACCCAGAATATGCATATATTAACATATACAAGTCTCAGGTATATGCATTCCACATCAAAAATGCCTCAAAGAAATATAGTTTTGTTTCTAGATGGGGAGGGAGGCTGGAGTGTTCATTACAAGAGGTTGTGGCAAGCATATGGTTTTTTTACACAAATGTTTAGTTTCTACAAGGGGTACTGATTGGTTTTTACAAGGGGTATTGATCAATCATCACAAGTATTGTCTTTGGCTCTGATATTTTTCTCTTTACTTATATGTAGGGATTCTGCATCATGCCTTTATGAAATAAGAAATGATGAACTGGTAATGAAATAATGAAAACAGACTGTCGAAGTGATGCATTGACAGTGCAAGAAGTGTTTGCATCCACAAAAGGGGTACTTGAGTTTGTTTTGTTAATCACCCAACATTAGCCTTCAATTGACTACAACATGCCTGTTACTTAAGCTCTTCTTTCTATTAAGAGGAGTTTCTAACCAACACCTTTAAAAGGCATGGTGCAGAATCCCTGCATATAAGTAAAGAGAAATATCAGAGCCAAAGACAATACTTGTGATGATTGATCAATACCCCTTGTAAAAACTAATCAGTACCCCTTGTAGAAACTAAACATTTGTATAAAAAAATGTGCTTGCAACAACCTCTTGTAATGAACACTCCAGCCTCCCTCCCTATGTAGAGACAAAACACCATCATGAAATGCTACAAGAGCAGGCTTGTGAGATTATTGTAATGCATGATGCAACCATTGCAGGAACTTTTGCACAAAACCACTCTTCCATGTCTGTGGTGACAACAAATTGTTAAAAAGTCTTGCCATTCCTAATCTCTGTTGTTCCGCAAGGGAAAGATCATCACCTTAGTTTACTTCTTTCTTTGGAGGGTAACGATCTAAGAGATACTAAAGGTCAACATGCAAATAATAGAACTAGTTTATCTTATAGCCAATGAGTTGATATGTTCATAAATATGTCAGATTCTCTAATAAGATGCAACATCCAACTTGCCACTAACTTCAAAGATATACAATATTAATAAACCATAGTCAAAACCATTAATTTAATATAGATAGATGGCAAACATGCACAAACATTTTTTAGTAGCTCGTGCATCCCTTCCTCAGTAAGTGGCTCAGTCTCCTTTGCAGCAATAAGAGGATAAATTAGCTGGTCGTGCAATGTTCCAAAGCTTTGTACGGCCTTTGTGGCACATAAAATATCTCATTATTGAGATTTGATCCCAACCTTGGGTTTGTAACATGGCCAGTCACCAATGGCCAAGGGCTCCAAGCACCCGAAATAAAGAGCTTTTCCCACTTCCATTTGGACCTACAACATGAACATGGCAGAAAAACTACAATTCTTACAAATTGAGGTCCAAAAACAATTACATAATTGATTTCATCTATCCCTCAATAAAGCATCAAATGCTTGTGAAAAGATCACTTTTTATACATTGAATAGATGTCTTAAACAGAAAAATAGCTTATACAAGTTAAATCAATCTTGGGAGACAATGTGTAATGTCCTCAATTGGTGCTTAGCCAAGTTGTGAACAATTAGCTTATTTTTGAGTTTTCCCGTAGGCTAATTGGTGTGCAAGGGAGAACTCCAAAGTTCTTGGAGAGCATTGTGTTGGCACCTAGATTTTCCATGCCTCAAAATTGCAACATTATGCCAAATTCATCAAAATTTTTTAAGGGGTTTTTGTGCCTTTACCTTGATGTGTGTTGTTGAACCCTTGAATTTAGCTAAGTTTGAAACCCTGAAACTTTGAAAATTCGGCTAAGTTTGAAATTTGAGTGATCCTCCAAATTAACTCCTATGGATCTGAAACCACTTTCAAACATCTTGACTATATATACATAAAATATAACTTAAAGTATAAGAAAGATAAATGATAAAAGGTAAATACCAACTTATACTTTTTTATATATATGTTGTTTTTTTAATTTTTTTTTGTCCTTTTGTTCATGCAGGTTTTTGGGACTTGTAGGAACTTTTGTACCAGATTCTTGTTGGACTTTGGGAATCGTCAGAACTTTCAATCTTTTTCCAAAAGTTTCGGATCCCTTTGCAACCTTGTGACCTACCAACAGAAGATCTTCGAAGTCTGGAATCCTTCCTAACCTCCTGAATTTTCAAGTCGTATTTGAAGGTGCAAAAACTCAAGTTTTCAAGTAATTTTTTGAGAAAAATGGATAAGTATTTTATTAAGTTTTGGATCAAACTTTCATTTTGGACTTTTGCCACTTTTGGTTCTGGCGGTACTCTGGGACTTGTTGGACCCAAAAGTTCCTAAGTTCAAAGTTCTCTCGCTGTCCCGCCACTTGCCAGAGGCCCAGAAACACCCAGAAACGTGGGAAAATGCGTCACTAACTCTCCATATCGCCATTAATGCAAAGTGGTGGTATAATTTGATGTTTTTAATGTAGTTGGTGGAGTTGTTGAGGTTTTCCTTCCCATTTTTCCATAAAATCTGAGTTGCAAGGCTATAAATTGAAGATTGAAACTCTTTTCAAGGGTTGGTCATTTTGGAATTTTTCAAATAACTGGTGCAGTGCAACTAGGGTTTCTATCACTATGAAAGTTTCAGATCTTCAATGGCGGCTTTTTGTAAACCATACGGATGAATCAATGCAAAATTTGTGAGTAGAAACATTTGTCTCCATTGTTGCAAATGTTTATTTAAAGAATTTCTGATTTGTTATAGGATTCCTTTTGCCATGATTTGTGGTGTGATTGTAATCTTCATTTGAAGGATTTGACAGGTCCATAATATATTACATGTTGTAATAGTCATTTTAAGATTGCATATGAATGAATGTTGTGTGAGAAGGGATCAATAAGCATGTCTGGTTCTATTTTCAAGTTTCGTGCATTTGGGTGTTCCAGTTAGGCAACTCAATATCATTTCATTGTTATTCTTCCTTTTTGATTTGTAAACTCTGTAACCCATTGAAGGCACTGGTTTGAATGGTGTTATGATCACCAAAACATTTTATAAATCAAACGAATCAACCTAGTGTGAGGTAGAAGTAATCAGATCTGTATGGCTTGTGTGATTTGCATTATAACTAGGGAACATAAACTGTAAACTATTTTCAAACCATCTCTGAAACAAATCACTTGTGCATATTAGCAACTTGCACTCATGCAAGAATATTTCCATCAGCTTAGAATGAGGTTCAAATGTGCATCAAATATGTTTTTAATTCAATGTCAGTTCTTGGGATTAAAACAACTTTTGGGTATTGCTGCAAAGTTACAAATCTGAAGATAAATAGTGTGTAGTTCTAAAACTCTATTAAGAGATACCTCAGGATTACCCTCCTAAGCCTAGCTGAGCTTGAAGTGCAGAGGAGTTTACCCACTCCTGTAAGTTGGCAAAAATCGCTCTAAACCTATTGATAAACCCCTTTCTAATCACCTTGATGACACCTCTAGCCTAGGTGATTGTGAAATATTTTAGGGTTTCGGGTTGTAGTTATTTTGGGAGCCAACATTTTGGCACCATTGCCGGGGATAAAGTCACTTAAGTCATTTCCGGGTTTGGGCAATTGGAAATATTTTCAACACCCATGTAGCAGTCTTGCAGTTGTACATATTGTTTGGATAATTTTGGCATCTTGTCAACTTACACCAACATTTTGGCGCCGTTGCCGGGGAACCATAAAATTGTTTACTTTTGGTTGTGTTTACTACAATCTTGTAATACAGTGATAGTTTAAATATCTCTTCCCAGCAGGGGAAGTGTCGACTCTGTTTTGACAACCCAGAAACTAATTGCAGTTTGAAAAGAAAAGAGATTCACAATGAATAGAGGAAGAAACCAAGAGGAACTTGGGCATTTTTTTGAAAGATAAGCTACAACATGGTTGCTAATATTATATTAATAATATCAAAAAAAGAGTTTACATCTGGCGTTTATAGTATCGAACCCCTTACTGGGTAGCATACCAACCAAAGCTAAGACAACTGACAAACTGAACATAGCAGACTACTGACCCTACAGACTGTAATTACATATTATGCAACTAAGGGCTGGCACTTGGCCGCCATTATATTATGAAAGAACAAAAACCTAACTGACATTGAAATTTAGTCCAAATGCACCACCTCCTCTTCCGCTTGAACTAGGTTTGCAAACTCATAAAGCCATTGCACCCCAAATGGTTGAACAAGGTTGCAGAAGCGCTTCAGGAAGATGCACCTCGACTTTGCCCTCTCACGATGCTCGATCAGAGAAGTCTCCACAAAGTTACCCAGGAACAGAATCCACAAGACGTCTGCCTCGCCTGCCTTGCACTTCTCATAGTCACACACACACACGGGAAACCCACTCCCAGCTTGGCCATCTCAACGGCCTCCTCTAGACCACCTAACAACTTTGACTTGAAGAGCTCCCTTGCGAGGTGGATCACCATTGGTTTCTCCTCACCTAGGTCGAGCAACGAGGCAACGAAGTGGGAGGATATGTCAATGTTCACTCTATACCGATCCCTGACCTGCAAGAAATCCTTACCCAGAACCCATTTGATCACTGCAACTGACAAGGGATGGCTAGATTTCATAATCCTTGCCAGCCGGAGGTCAGAAATCTTACCAAGGGAGGTCATTTGGCTCTTCTTGCCTACGAGTCTCATCGGGGTATCCATAGATGCTCTCTGTTAAACTCTAAGGGGAATGTGAGACTGCCTGCTGCTAGAGCTGGTTATATAAGCCATTGGGGGCCTCGAGCATTTAAGAGGAGTATGTGCTGAGTGATGTGCCAACGCTGCTGTGACAACTCCCCATACAAAGTTATAATGGTTCCACCTCTTTCTTATTGTGAATATACAGTTCTCGTGCATTGAAAAGGAATGATGTACTTAAGCCTCCGATTTGGCCACTCTATCCGTCACTTCCTTAATGATTTACTTAACTCGCCCGAACTCAGCAATCTTCTGTCACCTTCAACTTTGATTTCTTTCGTCATTCTCTGGGTGCAAGGTCCTGTCATTTGCCAGGTCAGACAGGGAGGCTGACTCATTAAGGACACCATCCATTGCAGGTTGGCCAACCTGTCAGTGTCTATGTTAGCTTCCCTATACACGTGGTTCACCAAGAATTCTTTGAAATCTCTGAGAGCTGCCAAGATCTATAACAATGTTCCTCTCAACTTCCAATTGCTTACGGATTTTGATCTTACTACATTGACCACAATGGTCGAATCCCCATCAATATCCAGTGTTTGAATTTGGTCTCTGCGACACAATTCTAAACCATGCAACAGTGCCTGGAATTCTACGGAGTTATTGGTTCCCGGGGGAAGGGGAATGGCTGCCTTCCTCCTAACTTTGCCGTGCTAGTCATGGACAATGCACCCAGCACCTAAGGTTCCCGGGTTTCCCCGGGCTGCACTGTTAAAATTTAGTTTGAACCAACCCTATGCTAGCGGCTGCCACCGAGCTTCTTGTCTTGCTAATTTTGACTTCTCCCCACCTTTCCCAATTACTGCCGGCGGCTTGAGACTCGACCACCTTCTACAGATGGAATTGTCCCATTTCGACCATGACTTTTTGCTTGGGACTCCATGTTGAAGTCGAGAATTGACTACCTCCACAATCGTTGATTTAATCTTGTTCCATAAGGAGTGAATGGTCATTGCTTTGTTTTGGAAGATGCGACGGTTTCTTTCTTTCTAAACCTCCCATATTAGAATGGAGGGGCTAATAATCCATAGACATGACAGGGTCGAGGATTTGAGAAGTAACAACCAGCTTTGGAACAGGCTAAGGATATCATTTGGAAGTGCCCCTACCCAGCCAAGTTTGGCACAGAGCCATTGCTAACACTTTTGGGCAAAATCATATCTTAACAATAGATGATTGGGATCCTCCAATGAGCTTTCATAGAGGGGGCACCTGTGAGGACCCTAGAAGCCTAGCTTTTGAAGCCTGTCTCTTGTTAAAATCCTATGTTGAATGACGACCCATCTGAAAGCCCCTGCTTTGGGGAGGCACAATTTGTGCCAACAAAGAAGAAACAAGATTTCAAAGATAGAAGAAGCTTCCTCCAAGGCTCGATAACCCTCTTTCACACTGTACTGGCCATCAAACGCCCCATTCCAAACTAAGACATCCTCACCTTCGCTTAACACTGCCTTTCTATTCTCTAGGAGTGCCTTTAGGCAGGTGATCTCATCCTTAAGAATGTTCGGGAGATCTAGATTTTTCCAGGTCCAAAAAATCAATCCATCTTCAATTCTTTTCTCCACATAGTCGCACATTCTTGTGCCCCATCTTTGTTCTAACTCTCTCCAGATCATTTCCAAGCCTTTAGTGTTTGCCAAATGAGGGAATCCCCCAAGAATCATCCCAAAATGGCGTTGAAGAGCCATCATGGATTTCCCACATCATTTGGTCTTTGATGACATCTCTACAAGACACCATGAAGTTCGAGACTCTGGAACCCCTCGGGAGATGAGAGACTGAGAGAATGTTTGCGGAGTCTGTGTTGCCTAGATACTTTTACTGAATAATTTTTACCCATTTTAGGTGAGGTTGGATGAATAACCTCCAAACCAATTTGACTCCCAAAGCTTTGTTCTGGAGTATCTACTGCTTCAACCCTGCCTCGCTGTCCTTCTGAGGCTTGCAAACCTTTTCCCATGAGATAAGGGCTATCTTGTTCTTTTCTGATGAACCTTACCCAAAACATTTCCTAAAGATTCTTGACAAAACTTGATCCGCTCTAGAGGATAGAGGAATGCATGACATAAGATAGATTGGCATTGCTGCCACAGTTGCTTTGATCGTTGTAATCCTTCCTGCCCAAGATAACCATTTTCCTTTCCAGGAAGCTGCCCTATTTCAAGATTTTGTCTATGAGGGGGTCCCAAAGCTTGTTATATCTTAAGCTCGCGACCAGAGGTAGGCCCAGGTAAATGCTAGGGAAGGAGCCTAGTTTAAAATTTAGAACCCTTAGTATTTCCTGTTGCTTCCTTAGGGGGTTTCTATAAAGAAGACTTCTGACTTGTGATTATTGATTACTTGTCCTGACGCCTCTGATTACATATTCAATATTTCTTTGAAACTTCTGGCTTATTTATTCTTAGCCATCCTGAAGAGCATGGTGTCATCTGTGTTCTTGCGAATTGTTGGTGGGTGACAAGGTTGAGGTTGCTAGTGATTTGAAATCCTTCCACTTTGCCTTATATTCTAGCCTGCTGGAAGAATCTTCCCAATGCATCTGCCATTATAACAAAAAGAAAGGGGGAGAGGAGGTCCCCTTGACTTAGTCCTCTGGAGGATTCGAAGAAACCTTCCGAAGATTCGTTTACCAATACTGAGAATCTTGGGCTAGCTACCAAACTAAATAGCCAATCCAACCATCTTTTGTCGAAGCCAAAAGGCTCCATGACTTTAAACAAAAATCTCTAGTCAACCCTGTCATACACCTTTTTCATATCCAGTTTGATCATCATCAACTGCTTTCCCAATTTCTGAGCAGAGTGGATTGCTTCTTGGGCAATAATTATCCCATCCTAGATGTACCTCCCTGGAATGAATCCAGTCTGTTCCTCTACAATTACCTCTGGTAGAATTTTCTTTAACCTATTGGAGATCGCTTTAGCCAAAATCTTGTATATTGTATTGCATAGGGAAATGGGCTTGTAATCTTCTAACCCTATTGCTGCCTCTTTCTTTGGAATCAATGTTATCAAAGTGTTATTTAATTCTTTCAAGAATTTCTTCTTTTGCTTCTGAGGTCTTCCACTGCTGCCCAAACTTCCTTTCCCACTATATCCGAGCAAGTCTGAAAGAAGGAGGTTGGGAATCCATCTGGCCCCGGAGCCTTGTCCGGATGCAGTTGCCAGAGAGCCTCCTTGATTTCTTTAAGAGAGAAAGCTTCATCCAACATCTTGTTCTACTCGTCTGAGACTAGCTTGGGAATGTGTCTCACCATGTCTTCCATTTGCCTCAAATTGGAACCATCCGAGTTGTTAAGTAGATTCCTGTAGAATGCAACCATTGCCTCTCTAATTTGCTCTAGATCCTCAGAAATCATTCCATCTCCCAATCTGATTTGATGAATACAATTTACTTGTCTTTTGATTTTTGTTGAATTATGGAAAAATTTGGTATTTTTGTCTCCAGAAGATCTCTTCTTTTGCCAGGATGTCTGCATGCCTTCTCATCAACTCTTTCTCTTTTACATATCTAACCTGATCCATTCCATGAGTGAATACTTCTTCGTTCAATAGCTGGATCTCCTCCTCTATCTCTGCTTTCTGCGAAAATATGTTTTTGAAATGATCCTTGTTCCAATCTCTCAGGTTTCTTTTGATGCCTTTCAATTTTTCCATTAAACGGAGCATTTTTGATCCATCTACCTTAATCTCCTTCCACCAAAATTTTATGAGTGATAGGAAGTTTGGGTCCTTACACCACATTTTTTCAAATTTGAAAGGGCATCAAGCAGGGGCCTTGTCCCCCTGCAATTCCAAGTTCACAGGGTAGTGATTTGACCCAGAAAAGGGTGCAAGGGCACAGTCAAAAGTATAAGGGAACTGATCAAAGGTTACCTTTAACCATAAACCTATCCAGCTTTTCAGAGATATTACTAAAACCTCTTCTCCTATTTGTCTAGGTGTACTGCCCATTCCTTATTGGTACCTCTCAGAGGGCGCTCCTATCTACAAAGCTTTCGAAGTCTTGTTGGGATTGCAACTTCCTTTAAACCCCACCCTTCTTATCCTGACTATGAAGAATGGCATTAAAGTCTCCTCCTATAATGCCAATTTGATCTTGCTGAGAGAGTAAGAAAATTTCCAGTTCTTGCCAGATCTCCCTCTTGGCTGCAGGAGAAGTAGGCCCATAGACATTGACCAAAATAAAACTTAACCTTCCATCCGCTCCCCACACTCTATAAGCCATCTAATGCCTATGGGATTCCAACTCCTCTACTCTTGCATAGTTGGGCTTCCATATTATGGCCAGACCTCTCAAGGCCGCAATGGCCTCTCTCGAGGAGACTTTCCAAAATTTTAGACTCCTTTTCCATCTTTCTGCTTCTTTTGAGGCTAACTTGGTCTCCTGGAGCATGCAGATGCCTACTCTGGATTGCTCCAGATAGCGCTTGACCAAGTGCCATTTCTTAGGGGCATTCAAGCCCCTAACATTCCATGTGGAGATCTTCATTGGCCCCTAGGAAGGGTCTTTCCCTTCCCAGACCTCAGCATTCGAGTTATCTTCTGTTGACCCTCAGCGTTCCCCGACTCCTTTAGTTTTTCAATATTTGGTTTCTTGCCCCGCTTCTTCACCTCACCACAATCTGGGGACAATCGCCTAGGCTCCTTTGGTTTTACCCCAAGCTTCTGAGTTTTCCCCGAGCTTGAGCCTTTCAGGAGAAAGTTCTCTTTTGCTTGGATGATCTAGTCTTATGCCTTTGAATGCCAACCTTGTTCCTCCTTTCTGGATTCCTCATCCCCTGACTCCACTTCATATTGTTCCAAATCAGGAAGACTTATCAGCTGCTCATCAATAGGTTCCTCTTGAGTTCTTTTCATCTCCTTGGTGACTTCTGCCACTGCCGAGAGAGCTCTATCTGCTTCACTTGAACATGTCGATGCTCCAAAAAGGTCCTTGTTCAACTCCTTTATTGCACCTTGTTCTAGAATTTGGGTGGCCTGAAAAGGGGGGCACAAATTCCCAGGGGGCAGTTCTTATGACTTTGCTCGAGTCTCTCTTTCCTCTGCATGCCTTTGGATGTTCTGAGGTGCTTCTAGCACTGCTTCTACTGAGGCCTGGGGAGGGGAGGTCTCTGCTTCCAAATTGATGTTCAAATCCGCAGTGAGGGGTTGAGCTTCCATGTTTTCTACTCCTTTCCCTGTTTCAGAGCTTGCTGCTGATTTAGCCACCCCCTCTGGGTTCTCGACCAAACCTTTTTTTGATGGGCTAGGGTTTAAGGTTTCTTTGATTGGGGGGTTTTCAACCTCTGAACTTTTATTCTCCAAATCTGTGCTTTGTGATTCAATTTCAATTCTCTAGATCCATCTTCCTACCTCCGTAATTAGTTCTAACTCCTTTGGTTTCTCTTTGTTTAGGTTGACTTCTACACATATCCTAACAAATTCCCCGAAATCCTTTTCCATGAAATTTCTATCAACTTGGACAAAACCGCCTAGAGCGTCCCTAATGACTGCTAGGACATCGCTATTCTAGAATTCTGACGAGAGATTGAGCAGTCTTACCCACATCAGAGTTTTCCCCATATCTTGACTCATGGGGTCAAAGTTCAGGGTCCATTGTTTTATAAAAAATCCACATCCATCCAACAGGAGGGGTTTTCTACTGAGAATGTCTTGCTTAATATCCTCTAACCTACATTCTACAAATATGAAACCATTACAGAGAGATTTGATTCTTACCTGATCCCCCCATCGCACCTCCCACATTTCCTCATCCTTAGCCAGGGAATCCTTTTACCCGCCCATTTGGTGAATAGGGCTGTCTGTCCTAATCTCTTCATATTTTCAGTAATTGATCTTGGGTTGACAATCACCGCAATTGGATTACTCCCTGCGTGATCTCTTTGATATGATCTTTCTTGTCCTCTGTGCTCTCTCCAAAATCTCCTAAATGTCCCCTGTTTTCTTCGCCTTGCACCGATTCCTTGATTTCGCCAAAAATGTGTGTCTATGCCGCCTTTGTCACCTCCAAGATTAACTTGATTTGCCCTGGTAACAAAGCTGGGAATGTCTCCATTTGTGATCCTTTGCTCCTCGACTGCCTGCTTTGCTTCAGCTTCGATGATGGGATTTCAGGCACGAGCCATTTTTTTTGCAACTTGGGCATTATGATTCCTCTGGTAGTGCAGGAAATAGGAGTAGATGGAGGGCAAAAAACCCTAATGTGTTGCTTCCATTGAATGTTCAAGATCAACTAGGTACTATTGATGAGTGTTTTAGCACACAACAACGTAGGTGTGATTGCTGGTTTCACACCTCTCTTGAAAAGTATCCTACCCTAGGTAAGACTACTCCAAGGTTTCTACAACTAGGTCTTAGCTTGCTTGGAATCTCTCAGTTGGAATGTCTAGCTGTGCCAACAAGGGGTCTTACATAAAATGCAGGGTTTATAAAAGATGGCAGCAATATGTATGCAGAAACCCTATGATACTTTCAACAGATTTGTAATGTGGATGCTGCTTATAACCTAACCTAACAAACTTGATATAAAGAAAATGCAAAAGGAAAGGGAGAGAGAAAGGGATAAGAGATCCTAAGTGACAGTCACAATAGGGTAAAATGCTATAGATAGACAAATACTTTCAATAAACCATTCCCTGTTTCACCAGGATAGGAGACCCACAACGTTGTAAGAAATGATGCAATCTTCAAAGGATCCTTATGATTTTCAAATTGCATTCACTCATTAAACACCCAGAAAATGGCGCAACTTACATAGTGGAAAGCAACTGAACTATATTTAATGACAAGGCCCAAGCTAACTATACACATCAACTTCCCATCGGCAAGCACTAATAGTATGGACCAAAGCATTCATCAGATATCTTAACATTTACCCATCATTGCAAAAGTACAACTAATTAAATTCAAATTGATATGAACCATGAAAACCAAAGAGGCTAACACAAGAACACAAATTTCTAGCAACCTGCAAAACTTGCTTTGTATTGATCACAATTTGGCAGAGTCTCAGCAATTCAGTATCTAATCTTACTTATTACAATGAGAGAATGATGGTCCTTTTATAGACAAGGCACCATACCTAGTTTTGAATGGATGGTGGAGATTAACTCGACACCAGGGTATGTGCAGGATCATCGTGGGCCAAACAGTGGCAATAGGAAAAAAATCGTGTTTTTACTTAGCCAAATTCGCGACTTGGCAAAGTTTGACTTTGAAACGGATATCTGTTTTGGTTTGGATACCAAACCAAAATGGATATCCGTTCTCAAAACGGATATCCATTTTCTAGAAAAATTTTAGAAAAAGGCTTTTTAGTCTTTTTGAAAATATACCTCTTAAATCTTGGATCTCCCATCAATATATGAACCTCCTTAAAGACTGTTTCTAGTGAAGGAGGAGGGAAAATTAACATTGGTAGCTTCTTTACACATTAATCCATAAGGATTTGTTAAACACTAAGAATCATCACTAATGAATTACTCAAATAATCAATAATAAAATATTCAGTTTTGTCCATCATGTGAAATAATCACTTTTAGACTATGTTCCAATATTTCGGAGATAGGAATAGTGGGGCAGCAGGGGATGTGTTTCGGGGCATTTTGGATTTCATGCCCTAAATTGCTTTACCCAATCCTTCATATGATTTGATTCATGATACATGGTTTGAGAAGGATACACATGATATACCCTTACCCTCTAGTGATAAAATTATGAATGATACTTTATGTGGTGAAGCTACACCTTTGTTAATCCTTCATGACATTGTTATTCCTTGTGATGATGATGTCCTTCATGTGATATGTTAGGACATAATGCAAAGTTAACATGGCATGTACTCTCTTGGAAGGGTAAGCATGGACTATAAGAACATTGAACTAGTTGGATATGTTAAGCTCGCCATTTATGAAAGAACCTTAAAGGTTAACCTTAATTAGGTAAGGTTATGTTTCAGTGTGGTTGTTTGTGCAACAATGTGTAAATTAATGTTACCAAAGGATAAATCTAACTATACTAACATTTTAATAACCATGAGAGCTGGGACTAACAATTAGACTAAAAACTTGACAAACAATACAACTTGGACACATGTAGGACTTGGAAAATGGAAAAGAATATAACTGAATGTGGAAAACAATGAAAAAGTGGTATTAGTTGCACCTATATAGAGAAGTGGTTTAGAGGTTGGTTAGGGGAATTATTTAGGGTTTAGAGGTTTAGGGTTGCTCGGGTTTAGGGGTATAGGGTTTACAGTTTAAAGAGAGATAGAGAGAGGGGATTGAAAGAGTTTGGGAGAGATAGAGGAGACAGAGGGGAGAGATAGGGAGATAGAGTGAGAGACATGTTCAAAGACATAGAGAGAGAGAGATTGAGAGGTAGAGGGATGATAGAGATAGGGAGATAGAGGTTTAGGGTTGCTTGGGTTTAGGGTTTAGGGTTTACGGTCTTCGGGTTAGGGGTTAAGGTTTAGAGGTCTAGGGTTTAGGGTTTAGAGAGAGATAAAGGACCAATAGGGAGATATAGAGGAGTCCGAGGGGAGAGATAGGGAGATAAAGAGTGAGGGACATGGCAAGAGACATAGCGAGAGAGATTGAGAGGTAGAGGGACAAAGGTGATAGGGAGATAGGGGAGAGATAGGGAGATAGTGGTTTATGGTTACTTGGGTTTAGGGTTTAGGGTTTGGGGTTTAGGGTTTCTTAGGTTCAGGGGTTAGGGGTTAAAGTTTAGGGGCATTATAATTTAGGGTTTAGGATTTATTGTTTAGGGGTTAGGGGTTAGGTTTAGAGGTTTAGGGTTTTGGATTTAGGGTTTATAGAGAGAGAGGAATGATAGGGAGATATAGAGGAGTCTGAAGAGAGAGATAGGGAGAAAAAGAGTGAGGGACATGGCCAGAGACATAGGGAGAGAGATTGAGAGGTAGAGGGACAAAGGTGGTGGGGAAATAGGGGAGAGATAGGGAGATAGTGGTTTAGGGTTACTTGGGTTTAGGGTTTAGGGTTTCTTAGGTTTAGGGGTTAGGGGCATTATTTAGGGTTTAGGATTTAAATTGTTTAGGGGTTAGGGGATAGGTTTAGAGGTTTAGGGCTTTGGATTTAGGGTTTATAGAGAGAGAGGAATGATAGGGAGATAGAGAGAGGAGATCGAGGAGAGAGATAAGGAGATAGAGAGTGAGGCACATGGCCAAGGACATAGGGAGAGAGATCAAGAGAGGTAGAGGGATGATAGAGATAGGGAGATAGGGGAGAGATAGGGAAATATAGGTTTAGAGTTGATTGGATTTAGGGTGTACCTGGGTTTAGGGTTTCTCAGTTTTGTAGATAGCTAGATAGAAAGAGAGAGGAGACAGATAGGGAGAGATGGAGGTGACAAAGGGGAGAGATAAGGAGATAGAGAGTGAGCAAGATGTCCAGAGAAATAGGGAGAAGGATTGAGAGGTAGAGCTCGATGATAGAGATAGGGAGATAAGGGAGAGATAGGAGATAGGGTTTAGGGTTGCTCGCGTTTAGGGTTTAGGGTTTAGGGTTAAGGTTTAGGGGCATTATTTAGGGTTTAGGGTTTAGGGTTTAGGGGTTAAGGTTTAGAGGTTTAGGGTTTAGTGTTTAGAGAGAGGACAATTAGGGAGATATAGAGTGAGGGACATGACCAAAGCATAGGGAGAGAGATTGAGAGGTAGGGGAATGATAGTGATGGGGAGATAGTGAGATAGGGAGATAGAGAGATAGAGGTTTAGGGTTTCTTGGGTTTAGTGTTTAGGATTTAGGGGTTTATGGTTTCTCAAGTTTAGGGTTTAGGGGTTAGGAAATAGGGGTTAGGGGTTAGGGTTTAGGGGTTAGGTTTAATCATGTGTTAATATAGGTTGTGGAGTGAGAAATGGGTGCTATGGGAGATCGGAAGACTAGTTTAAAGTTGGACTGATGGATATATGTCACAGCGAAAGGTTCAAAGGCTTGTTAAAAGTGGAGTGATTGGAGCATCGGTATAAGAATTTTTGAGTTGGCCGATAGTGTTTATCTTGTCGATAGGAAGAATGTATATGATTTGATGTTATTTGGGACTTTGAGAAGGTTTCTTAAAGCTGATTAAGCTTTAATCTATTTGAACTATGGGTTTTGATGGGTATTTCACCGTGTTTTGAGAGCTTCCACTGTGTGCTCTGCATCAGACCAATAGGGAGATATAGAGGAGTCTAAGGGGAGAGATAGGGAGATAAAGAGTGAGGGACGTGGCAAGAGACATAGTGAGAGAGATTGAGAGGTAGAGGGACAAAGGTGATAGGGAGATAGGGGAGAGATAGGGAGATAGTGGTTTATGGTTACTTGGGTTTAGGGTTTAGGGGTTTGGGGTTTAGGGTTTCTCAGGTTTAGGGGTTAGGGGTTAGGGTTTAGGGGCATTATAATTTAGGGTTTAGGATTTATTGTTTAGGGGTTAGGGGTTAGGTTTAGAGGTTTAGGGTTTTGGATTTAGGGTTTATAGAGAGAGAGGAATGATAGGGAGATATAGAGGAGTCTGAGGGGAGAGATAGGGAGATAAAGAGTGAGGGACATGGCCAGAGACATAGGGAGAGAGATTGAGAGGTAGAGGGACAAAGGTGGTAGGGAAATAGGGGAGAGATAAGGAGATAGTGGTTTAGGGTTACTTGGGTTTAGGGTTTAGGGGTTTGGGGTTTCTCAGGGTTAGGGGTTAGGGGTTAGGGGTTAGGGTTTAGGGGCATTATTTAGGGTTTAGGATTTAAATTGTTTAGGGGTTAGGGGTTAGGTTTAGAGGTTTAGGGTTTTGGATTTAGGGTTTATAGAGAGAGAGGAATGATAGGGAGATAGAGAGAGGAGACCAAGGAGAGAGATAAGGAGATAGAGAGTGAGGCACATGGCCAGGGACATAGGGAGAGAGATCAAGAGAGGTAGAGGGATGATAGAGATAGGGAGATAGGGGAGAGATAGGGAGATATAGGTTTAGAGTTGATTGGATTTAGGTTGTACCTGGGTTTAGGGTTTCTTAGTTTTGGAGATAGCTAGATGGAAAGAGAGAGGAGACAGATAGGGAGAGATAGAGGTGACAAAGGGGAGAGATAAGGAGATAGAGAGTGAGCGAGATGTCTAGAGAAATAGGGAGAAGGATTGAGAGGTAGAGCCCGATGATAGAGATAGGGAGATAAGGGAGAGATAGGAGATAGGGTTTAGGGTTGCTCGCGTTTAGGGTTTAGGGTTTAGGGGTTCAGGGTTAAGGTTTAGGGGCATTATTTAGGGGCTAGGGTTTATGGTTTAGGGGTTAAGGTTTAGAGGTTTAGGGTTTAGTGTTTAGAGAGAGAGGACCAATAAACATTTTGAAGATGAATTGAAGACAAGTTTGAATGAAATTAATGTCAAGAAACTCTATTTTTGCAGATTTTACTATTTTCCTACGATTTCTTTGTTTAGTATAGCCCTGTATGGATGTGTTAGGGCCTAAGAGAAATTATAATTGAAAGCTAGTGGAATCTACTTTCTTGTGTTTTAGGTACCAATAAGGCCAATAAGGACACTGGGGGCACATTATAAACATAAAAAACTTACATCTTGGGGGGAGGTGCCAATAAGGCCAATAAGGATACTATTTCAATTGGGTGTGTGTGTATGCAAATCCCATTTATGGTCGAGAAGCTCTCTATTTACTATTATTCAACTCTCGTTGATAGGAGGTTGGCTCTACAACTATTGCAATTTATGTATGAAACCTAGATGCCTATGAGATCATATATATATGTATGTATGTATGTATGTAAATCCTATTTATGGTCAAGTAGCTCTCTATTTACTATCATTGAACTCTCATTGATAGGAGGTTGGCTCTCTGACTATTGCAATTCAATCCATTTGTAATGATGCCTCTATCATGTTGAGTTAGAGCCTATCTCTGCATCAAGTTAAAATCATGAATATGACAACACCATACAATCCTCATTGGCCTGTTAAAATGCACAAAACAATCATACAAGATAGTCATTCATGAAATTACTATACAAAGAGGGTTTATAAGTTGCATTAGGGTTTGTATAAATGATCTAATGGATTTATAAGGTTGTCAAACACCAAAATGGATGATTTATATGAGTTTTGGGACTCTCACAGTCCATGTACAACTTGCCCTTTATGATTGTTAAAAAGATACATATGGCTATCCAAAAACTGCCCTTTATGACTATCCTAAAACAACATCATGTATATGCTCATAAAAGCCATCAAACTCTGTGAATAAACTCGTCGTTGGATAAGGAGTGGAAGGATAAAGTCACATTCCCAAAACCTCTTAAAATCACATGTCTCCCCTTATGAAAACTAGGGTCTTTGCTGATACATTGTTCTGTAAGAGCAAAAACCTTGCTAGGTGCCATATTTTTTGTTTTGCTCATCGTGGGGTCGAACGGACTATGCCAACATGTCAGGGTGGGCGGGTAAATGCCATTGGAGGTCTTGTTTCATGTGCCAAGCGTCCCAGTCGTTCCGAGCAAGAGGCTACCGGCAAAGTCCCTTAAGATCCCTGAGACCAAAAATGCTCCAAACTTTGACGGAGCAGTTCTCAGAATTTGTGATAGCTGGGAATGTTGTGTTTGGACCTACAAGTGCACGTGGGGTCTGTCAACAATAACCTCTCTCATTTTTGGTCAACTCCATTCCGTTTGACCGTGCCAAAATCAAACACATTGTTGCAAAATGCTTCAATTTGATGCAGTGGAAAGGTGCTAGGTGTGACATTTTTCATTCTATAGCTCGTGGGGTCGAACGGACTGTACTAACACATTGGGGTGGGCAGGTAAATGCTATTGGAGGTCTCATTTCGTGCGCCAATCGTCCTAGTCCTTCCGAGCAAGAGGCTACCGGCAAAGTCCCTTAAGATCCTTGAGACCAAAAATGCGCCAAACTTTGACGAAACGGTTCTCAGAATTTGTGATAGCTGGGAATGTTGTGTTTGGACCTACAGGTGCACGTGGGGTCCGTCGATAATAACCTCTCATTTTTGGTCAACTCCATTCTGTTTGACCGTGTTGAAATCAAATGCATTGTTGCAAAATGCTTGAATTTGATGCAGTGGAAAGGTGCTAGGTGTGACATTTTTCATTCCATAGCTCGTGGGGTCAAATGGACTGCACCAACTTGTCGGGGTGGGTGGGTAAATGCCAATGGAGGTCTCGTTTTGTGTGCTAAGAGTCCCAGTCGTTCCGGGCAAGAGGCTACTGACAAAGTCCCTTAAGATCCCTGAGACCAAAAATGTGCCAAACTTTGACGGAGCAGTTCTCATAATTCATGACAGCTGGGAATGTTGTGTTTGGATCTACAAGTGCACGTGGGGTCCGTCGATAATAACCTGTCTCATTTTTGGTCAACTCCATTCTGTTTGACCATGCCAAAATCAAACGCATTGTTGCAAAATGCTTCAATTTGATGTAGTGGAAAGGTGCTAGGTGTGACATTTTTCATTCCATAGCTCGTGGGGTCGAACAGACTACGCCAACGCGTCGGGGTGGGCGGGTAAATGCCAATGGAGGTCTTGTTTCATGTGCCAACCATCCCAGTCGTTCCGGGCAAGAGGCTACCAGCAAAGTCCCTTAAGATCCCTAAGACCAAAAATGCGCCAAACTTTGACGGAGCAGTTCTTGGAATTCGTGATAGCTGGGAATGTTGTGTTTGGACCTACAGGTGCATGTGGGGTCTTTCGACAATAACCTCTCTCATTTTTGGTCAACTCCATTCTGTTTGACCATGCCAAAATCAAACACATTGTTGCAAAATGCTTCAATTTGATGCAGTGGAAAGGTGCTAGGTGTGACATTTTTCATTCCATAGCTCATGGGGTTGAACGGACTACACCAATGTGTCGGGGTGGGCGGGTAAATGTTATTGGAGGTCTCATTCCATGCGCTAAGCGTCCCAGTCCTTCCGGGCAAGAGGCTACCGGCAAAGTCCCTTAAGATCCTTGAGACCAAAAATGCGCAAAATTTTGACGGAGCAGTTCTTAGAATTTGTGATAGTTGGGAATGTTGTGTTTAGACCTACAGGTGCACGTGGGGTCCGTCGACAATAACCTCTCTCATTTTTGGTCAACTCTATTCTGTTTGACCGTGCCGAAATCAAACGCATTGTTGCAAAATACTTCAATTTGATGCAGTGGATAGGTGCTAGGTGTGACATTTTTCATTCCATAGCTCATGGGGTCAAACAGACTGTGCCAACACGTCGGGGTGAGCGGGTAAATGCTAGTGGAGGTCTCATTTCGTGCGCCAAGCTTCCCAGTCATTTCGAGCAAGAGGCTACTGACAAAGTCAAAAGTTGCTAGGATTAAAATTTTGCATTCCATAGGTCCTGGGGTCGAATGGATTATGCCAACACATCGGGGTGGGCAGGTAAATGCTAGGGGAGGTCTCATTTTGTGTACAAAGCATGACAGTCATTCCAAGCTATAAGCTACCGGTAAAGTCATGTTGCTGGTAGCTTACAGCTCAGAAGGACTGGGAGCCTTGGCACATAAAATGAGACCTCCCCTAGCATTTACTCGCCCACCCTGATGTGTTGGCATAATTTGTTTAGACCCAGGACCTGTAGAATGCAAAATTTCAATCCTAGCAACTTTTGACTTTGTCAGTAGCTTACAGCTCAGAATGACTAGGACGCTTGGCGCACAAAATGAGACCTCCACTGGCATTTACCTGCCCACCCCGACTCGTTGGCATAGTCCGTTCGACCCCACGAGCTATGGAATGAAAAATATCACACCTAGCACCTTTCTGCTGCATCAAATTGAAGCATTTTGCAACAATGCATTTGATTTCGGCATGGTCAAACAGAATGGAGTTGACCAAAAATGAGAGAGGTTATTGTCGACGGACCTCACGTGCACCTATAGGTCCAAACACAACATTCCCAGCTATCACAAATTTTGAGAACTGCTTTGCCAAAGTTTGGTGCATTTTTGGTCTCAGGGATCTTAAGGGACTTTGCCGGTAGCCTCTTGCCCAGAATGACTGGGACGCTTGGTGCATGAAATGAGACCTCCACTGACATTTACCCGCCCACCCCGACGCGTTGATGTAGTTCGTTCGACTCCACGAGCTATGGAATGAAAAATGTCACACCTAGCACCTTTCCACTGCATCAAATTGAAGCATTTTGCAACAATGCGTTTGATTTCGGCACAGTCAAATAGAATGGAGTTGACCAAAAATGAGAGAGGTTATTATTGATAGACCCAACGTGCACCTGTAGGTCCAAACACAACATTCCCAGCTGTCACGAATTCTGAGAACTGCTCCATCAAAGTTTGGCGCATTTTTGGTCTCAGGGATCTTAAGGGACTTTGCTGGTAGCCTCTTGCCTAGAACGATTGGAATGCTTGGCGCACGAAACGAGACCTCCACTGGCATTTACCCACCCACCCCGATGCGTTGGCACAGTCCGTTTGACCCCATGAGCTATGGAATGAACAATGTCACACCTACCACCTTTCCACTGCATCAAATTGAAGCATTTTGCAACAATGCGTTTGATTTCGGCACGGCCAAATGGAATGGAGTTGACCAAAAATGAGAGAGGTTATTGTCGATGGACCCCATGTGCACCTGTAGGTCCAAACACAACATTCCCAGTTGTCACAAATTTTGAGAACTCCTCCGTCAAAGTTTGGCGCATTTTTGGTCTCAGAGATCTTAAGGGACTTTGCCGGTAGCCTCTTGCCTGGAATGACTGGGATGCTTGGCGGACAAAATGAGACCTCCACTGGCATTTACCCGCCCACCCCGACGCGTTGGCATAGTCCGTTCGACCCCACGAGCTATGGAATGAAAAATGTCACACCTAGCACCTTTCCACTGCATCAAATTGAAGCATTTTGCAACAATGCGTTTGATTTCGGCATGGTCAAACAGAGTGGAGTTGACCAAAAATGAGAGAGGTTATTGTCAACAAACCCCACGTACACCTGTAGGTCCAAACACAACATTCCCAGCTATCACGAATTCTGAGAACTGCTCCGTCAAAGTTTGGCACATTTTTGGTCTCAGGGATCTTAAGGGAGTTTGCGGGTAGCCTCTTGCCTGAAATGACTGGGATGCTTGGCACACAAAACGAGACCTCTACTAGCATTTACCTGCCCACCTTGACGCGTTGGCGCAGTCTGTTCGACCCCACGATGAGAAAAACAAAAATATTGTTCTAGTTGACACATTCTCAATCATTGACATGGATGTTATCTTAATACCATTCCTTTAGGCACAATATGAGCTTCCAAGGGAAGGCGCAATTGTGAGGTTGGAGATAATGAAAAGTGCACCTCATCCACAATCATGTTTTACTTGTCTTCAATGATGATTCCTTGATTCAACTTAATCCTTTGATAATACATTTTAACCTCCTTGTCAAAGCGCACTTTCAAGGTTGCTTGAGCAAGAGCTAGCGCCTCAACATCTAGGCGCACTTTTGGTGTTCTAGAAGCATGAACTAGGAACTCAAATAGTAAGGCACTCATTCTAGGTTGTTTGTTCAATAATTGGCGCCTTGTATTCTTTGGACATTCTTTCAACTTGTGGAGACAACCTCAACTTGCAAGATCAATTCATTATCAAGGTGCATATCCAAAGTCATAGAGATATGAAGTGGCGCCTCACTAATCTAGGTGCACATTTGATGGTGTAGAGAGGTAGATGTGTGCCCAAGTCATCATTTGATGCCTTCAATAACTATAAACTCCTTGGATGATGTATTTTATCCTTCCAATTCAATATCTAGCCTTAGGTGCACATTTTAGGTTGATCAATCATAATCTAGTGCCCTAAGTACCAAGGCACACTTTTAGGTTAGTTTGATCAAGGATTAGTGCCTTCACTTCTAGGCGCAAGTTTGGAGTTGAAATACATCAAAATAACAAGTTTCTTCATCACTTCATATTGTCACATGTTGTAAGCCATGTATGTGAAGATGTAAACATAGTATTGGTGACATGAGCAACACTACTACATATTCTTATGTGTTGTAAATATTCATCTTCTTATTTAATCATGTGTTGTAAATGAAGGAATGCAATGATTGCAATATGTGCACAAAACAGAATTTTTGATAAGGATTGAAAGGAAATGTTAAGAAAATGCAATTGGCGGGTGTAAATCCAAAGTGTGGAAGCATAGACAAGGCATGTGAACAGTTTGGCATGATACCTCAAAGAGATGCTATCTCATGGAATGCAATGATTGCAGGATATGCACAAAATGGATTTTTTGAAAAGGCTTTAGAATCTTTGAAGCAAATACAATTGGAATGTTTAAAACCAAATTCCATAACCTTTGCAAGCATTCTCCCTACTTGTGCCAAATTAGGATCTTATATATACATATATGCATAATGTCATGAAAATAATTTGTATAGTGTATATATCAAGCCATATAGGCATGTACAAATAAAACCATATGGGTATATACAACGATATACATCGATAACATACAAAAGTATGTTTACAGAGCCAAATAGGCATATGTAACAAAATGTCCCAAAATCAAATCTCCTATGGATTGCTATCAAATAATCTATGGCTCTTGCTAGGCCATGAAGATGGTGAACCAGTCAATGACTCATCCTTTATCGCTCATCGACTAGACCTCCTCGATAGAGATTTTTGAATTTCCACCTATTAATACAATCAAACAACATGCACATTAATATAGAATTTAATATTCAAAATATATAACATGACATAAGTAATCAATCACTTACTGCTAATTGGTGATCCCTCTTGATCATTTGTTGTCTCTCTTCTTCTGTAGAGCTGGATGGGTAGGGGAGGTGACGTCCTGTGAGAAGCATGAACAAGAAAATTTAAGTAAATCCCAATTCTTTGCCAACGGACACTCTGCAACGTCCATATCGCTACTACAAAACAGATATCTGTTTTATTATGTACATTTGGATTCTAGACTAGGGATTCATTTTATTATTCTATAAACTTGTGAATTACCATCTAATTTGAATGTTTACACACTAATCCACCTAGGTATCAACTTAATAAAGCTCTGGATATAAGCCATTATTTGATTTGAGTAATCTTACTTTGGACACATTTGTGAATAAGATGAACTAAATGCTGAATGTATTGCTCTAAGGCTTGGCATCTTTGCTCAGCTCTGATTCTACCTTCTGTCTCTTGTCTTATAATAGCTCGAGCATTATCAATTGAATCCTGAAGCTCTTCTTCTACTTGCATTCCAGTTAAAGGACCCAGATTGATTGTATTTAATGCATTTAATAAATTTTCCAAAATTTTAAATTTAAAACAAACTCTTCATATATACAGATAGGTGCTTAAATTAGGGGACGAAGGCATGAATATGTGCCTTGTACCTAAGACATCTAGGCGTTGAAATCAAACTGTCTTGGTGGTAAAATGCGCCTAGGTCTTTGGACTGATCTTTAACATTTTTATAGTTCTATCTCACATTCAACCCCTCAACTCAAGAAGTCTCCTTATTTCTATGCATTCACCCTATGACTTCAAGCTGCTTTGATGGTTATGTGCCAAGGGTCTTTGTCTTTCTTGTGAGATTCTAATACTTCCAAACACCTGCTAATAAATTCAAGAGTCTTATTATCCCTTAGGCGCTTATGTTGACTTCAAAGCAGCTTACTTACCCTCAACTCAAGGTGCCATTTAAGATAGACTTAGACCCCATCTCACCTCAAGGCGCTACTTTGGAGATCACTCAGGAGTTTGAAAATTGTGCCTTGATCTTACATAGGTGTTCACTTCTTTTTTACATCCATGCTTCTTTAAAAGATTGATGAATTACTTCTTCAATCTTAAACGCCCACCTTTTTTTTGACATGCATTGAGGGGTTTTCTTCAAGGCGCCTACTTGAGTGTACCCATAGTTGAATGGGCGTCTAACACATTTTGAGTTATTTTAAGCATTATGATGATTTCAATCCAAGGTATGATGATCATACTACATCATTATCATGTCCCTTTTGTAAGGCGCTCATTAGAGAGCTTCAGGTATGTTATAGCGCCTTAATGCACTTAGCTCGTTTCTTATTCCTCAAATGATTTTCTTTTCATGTCAAACCTTCATTCTCTCCTCCAAGATGTATTAAGATAACAATCCTCCAAACAAGGGAATGTCATGCTCATTGTATTAAGGGCGCCCAAACTCATTATATTCATCAATACCTTCCTTGGGTGGTATCAAGGTCACTCTTGGCATACTTGAGCGAAGCGAAGTGTTCATTCCAAATTGTATAGGAAGAATCCCAACATGTTTTCTTCAAGGCGCAAAAACTCATCTCTGGCCTTAAATTTGGTCATTTTGTTGGTTTAAATCAATTGGAAGTCTTCTATCATCCAAGTGCCTATGTTATGATGCCAATTGTCCCTTGGGCGCTAAAATTGAATTCCTACCTCACCATGTACTTCAAGGCGCAAAGTGGAGGTCACTCTGGAGGAAATTGGCGCCCATTTAACAAATTCATTTTAGGCGCTAAAAATGAGTAGTTTAGATGCAAAAATGCGTCTTACCTCTTTCTTTCTAATTTTGTCATCTTGTTCCTCCTTACTCAGTGAATGAGTGTATAGAGGACTTCTTGATCAATAGCCCTTTAATAGTAGGCGCCCCCCTTAGATTTGTTTACAACGAAATTACCATAGGCGCCAAATTAGGTGAAGGCTTATACATTGGGCGCTAAGGATGGTAGGCGCTAAGGATGGAGCTTCAAGTACCAATAGGTGCTATATCTTCAACTTATAACAAATACCATCTCACCTAAGGTGCACTTCCCTCATTTTTGGATTGATGTCTCCAGGGCGCTTATGAAGTTCCCTTCAAATACTTTTCATCCATTATCACTCAGAGGATCCTTCACAGTGCTTGGTCAAGGTACCAACTTGGAGTGCTCTGAATAGGACATGCCACTCAAGATAAATAGGTGTGAAATGGCGCCTTGACTTGCATAGTTTCTTACTCCACAATTTTGTCCCTAACATTATTGACCAACTTGTTTCATGCCTACTTGATGTTGGGCGCTTTACTTGGGACATGCTAGATTTCCACATTTTGTATTCTCATCACCTAGGCGCCAGCATTAGATGGAAGGGTCAAGAAAATGCGCCTTACATGTTTGAATGAAGGGCGCCTAACACATTTTGTTCTTTTCCTTATTCAATTTTCATTTCTTGAGGTCCTTAATCAGCTTTCCAATCAAGGCACAATTTAATGCTCAAAGTGATTAACATTCTTTCTACAACATAGATAATCCTTCTTATGGTGCCATCAAAACTATATGGATGAGACTTAACTCTAACTCGAGCGCCCCCTAAAGACTTGTGAGTCTAGGCGCCAATTTGAGTTTGATTTGATGACTAAGGGCGCCAAATTCACTGATCAAGGTACACCACTTCCTAGGCGCTCATTCTATGCTAAGAATATCATCCTCCACTCCATACACCTCTTAAGCGCTACTTTGGATGATTTCAATCCCTTCCACAAGGTAATCTTCTTTCACAGGGCAATATATTCTAGGGTTTAAAACATCCATTCTATGTTTAAGGCACAAATTTGGGATCTAACAGATGATAGAATATGCCTTGATTCCTTTTGATGCTTTTCAAACATTTCCAAGCTTATTTTTAGGCACAAAAGAGGACCTCTAAATATTTGTTATGTCCTTCGTTAAGCCAGGCGCCCTTTGGTGATTCTACGAGTGCAAAACAATGCCTAACACTACTAAGCCATTTGCTCTCAAAACTTTCCCAGTTCAAGTCATTCAAAGGTCAAAGCATTCATTCCTAGCAGAGGGCCATTTGAAAAAACATCATCCAGATCCCAATGCAAAGCATTGGAATTCAAAAAAAGGGGGGTCCCTATTCCTAATGGAGTGATGTGTGATTTGGTCACAACACGTACTTGATAAGAGCCCATACTTTTTACAAGGAGCCACCAATTTTTAACTAAATATTCCATTAGAAATGGATAAAAAAATGTTCCCCCAAATGAGGAAACTAGATTGTTAATTAGAATTCTATGTGTAATGTGATATGAAACAATAGATACACCTATAAATGACCAACTAACTTTAACTTCTTGTATTATTGCCTCGATGTTTCAAATATGTTGCTTCTCTTCATCCAAAACCAATGGTACAAAATTTTTTATAGATCAAGGAAACGGATATCCGTTTTGAGTTGCTTTTACCAAAGCAAGACGGATATCCGTTTTGGTTGTTGACTTTTTATGGATTCTAACGTGTTTTCATGTTTCAGTCTTTTCTTTGAACTTCACCCTTCGTGCTGACAATTTTTTTTTAATGCAAAATTGATAAAACAAAAAGGGTTTATAGAAAAAATTGTTAGCTTTCTAAAAATATAAGATTTGTTTGGTTATCATTTTATTAAATAATTATTAATAATTTTCTATATACCGTGTGTCTGAAATCCTGATGGACACACTGATTGAAAAACATCCATAACTTTCAAACCATTTCACCTTTTTGAGATCCGAAACCTGCGTCACACTCTATGTTTTTCTGACTATAGGTTAAAAAAAAATTTTGAATTTCAATTTTTTTTAATCGAGTTAGGTTGGCTGGAAAATTACTTTTTATTTTATTTTTTAAAATCACAGTAAAAAAATCATAACTAATTATTTTATTGGAAAAAAATTTCAAATAAATATGCGTCACATCCAGACATGAGTCCTCTACTTATTTTGAAAGTTTCAAAAAAATTTTTTTTTTTACTCATAGTTAGGTTGGCTAGACACACACCCACTTTTTATTTTTTTCTGAAAAATTTAATAGCTGTTCTTTGAAATATTCAATTTTCACTAAGTAAATTTATTAAAAAAAAAAAAATAGTAGCCTATAAACTAGATTCAATTCTCTACAAATTTCGTTCTTACATCTTTTTCAATTTGTGTAGATAATCCATTCAAATTTTCACATGAACTTGATAAATTCTGATTTTCTGTATTTTCATTGCCACTTAGAGGTATAGTTTGGCCCATCATGATCCTGCACATACCCACCAACGGTCCAGATTACATGGCATTTAATGAGATACATTAGTTTGTTACATTTTTGGATTTGCATTTGTCCTTTAGGAAAAAGATAAAATACAGCTTGCAAATACATTGAATCTAGATAAAATAGATACCCATTTGGTTGTACATGATGAAAAGTCAATTTTCAAGACTTAATAAAGCCAAAATAGAGTCACATGATGCTTGAAAACTTGAGATGATGTGGATTCATGGGATTCCAAGTGTTGAATAGACCAAGAGGAGTATGTGGCACTTTATTAGTGAATATATATCCAACTGGATGCTTGTTGGACTGATTCTTGATGACTGGATTACTGGGATAGTTATATGCATGTCTTGGTCATTGGACTGGATTTATAGGAACACCAATGAAATAGACTTGATCTTGTATGTCTTTATCTCCTATAGCTCATCTCCATCATTTTGGACATCATACTGACTTTCTCTTGCAGGTGCAACAGCAATTTGGTTGATAGAATGTCAATTCTGCAGTTCTGGGTCAGCACTGCACCTCTGTGTGTTCATCCTTCCAAGATGGCTCTAATTTACTCCAACAAGCTCCTTTGTACTCTTAAACCTACAATAAACAAGACCAAGCATCAATTTCATCATAAACAAGTTATTTTCCATCAATTTGGATCCAAACATGTCTATTTGCAGTCATGGATTAGTAAAAAACAACCCATTGTCCATGTCACTTTCGTATAAACAACCTCTTAAATCCGGTGATTTTTACATGATTTTCTACATTATTTGCCATTTTCAAGTACCCATTTGGCCTATACATTGATCTGGGAAGTTTTGCAGTCATTAGGATCCATTTGCGGACTTTTATTTCATGTTTTTCTAGCCTTTTCTGCAAAAAGTGGAATTTTTGGGGGTCATGGAATTTTCATGTGCAGTGGCATTAATTGTAGTAAAACGTGCCCAAAATCAACACAAACTTGGTAAAATGTTCATCATGATGTGACAACTAGTTGTGCAATTCAAACCCATCAAGAAAATCCAAGTTGCACCTTGAAAAACTCAATTTTAGGTCAAAATACCCAAAAAGCGTTGATTTTGGGGTCTACCGACCTAGCAGGGATTTTGGGGTCTACTAACCTAGTAGGGATTTTGGGGTCTACCGACTAATATTCAGTGCAATGCAATTCTAGTGCAGGTCGAAGAGGTTCACTTTTATCACAAAATACTTTTGCATTACTTTTGGGTGCCACCGACTTGCACGGGTTTGGGCTCAGACCGACTAATAGCATCTCATAAGGTTGGTCGGGGTGAATTGTAGCGCAAGTCGGTAAGGCCGATTTTTAGCAGAAAACATAAAAGGTTCAGTTGGTGGGGATTTTCAATGCAACTGACTAGTGCAGATTTTAGGTGGTACCAACTAAAAGTCGGTCGGAAGTGATTTTCATGTAGGTCAAAGAGACCTATTTTTAGCGCAGAATGTTCTATGTGCAGCCGACGGGGAATTTGGTTCCATTCGACTTGCGTGAGTTTTGGCACCGACCGACTTACGCGACTTAAGTCAATGGAAGGCCATTTCAGTGCAAGTCGGTAGAAGGCAATTTTAGCGCTAAAGTCGGTGGGAGCTGATTTTGGTACAAAGTGCAGTAGAAGCTATTTTTAGCGCCATATTTTGAATTGGCCAGGGCGAAAGTATATTTAAAAATATATTTAAGTATAAGTTTAGATATTTCTTATACTTTAAATATTTTTAAATATACTTTTAGGATGTTTGAGATGGGTTCCAGATCTATAGGATTTCCTATGCAGATGCTATAATTTTGAGGTTCCACCAGATTTCAGACTTAGCCATTTTTCAGGATCTTCAGGGTTTCAAACTTAGCCAAATCAGGGCTTCAGGACCATGCATCGGGGTGAAAGCACATGGACCCCTTAGTGAAATCTAGTGGAACTTGACATGATTTTGCAACTCTAAGACCTAGAAACTAGGAATTTCAACTTGACACACCTGCAAAAGCAATTTCAAGGGCAATATTTAGTGACATAAGATTTTTGAGCAAAATGCAAGAACACCCAATTTTAGCACAAAAGGCAACAAATGGCTATCTTTCAAGCACAAGACCACTCAAGACACTTCCAAATTAACCATGCATGACATAAAATCACTTCAAACATGCCAAGAACTCAAATTTGAAGCAAATCCTTCATTCTATGCACAATTTCACCTTCGCATCATCATAAGGCAGAAAGGTTGAGACTCCAAGCCAAAGCAAAAGAGGGGGGTCTCCATTTGGCAAAATGGGGCATGTGTGTAAGGCACAACAAATGGTGACTCTACTAGAAAATGCTCTAGAGCATTTCTAAGATAAATGTTAGTTTCGAACCCAGACTCTCTGTGTTTCCCACACATTAGACGAGAAAGTATAATACCTTATCAAAAAATCAGAGACCACTAGCCAGTGCAACCATCTATATCCTGAAAACTTGAGTGTGTGCAATTATATTCATTCCCATCCCTTGGCAACTAAGTTCATCCAAGATCCTTCGTGCTAAGCTATGAAGTTGGGATTATTTTACCACCAAGAGAATGCACTTAATGGGGAGATGTGATGAGCCTTGAGGGAAGCAAATAGTGATTCTTCTAGTAATATTGTTGATGCAATGGTATTTGATGTTGATAATCTTTAGACAATATTCTTCATGTGAGAGTCTTCAAATGACAATCTTTCATATTGATACTTTGTAATGGGTCTGGTGTTGAAAAACACCTTTTATTTTCACCCAATAGGCTAGCAGTACTTAGTACCACCTGCCACTCTCATCTGTATCTGTAGAATTGGTGTTGTTGGTAAAATGGAAACCCAAGCTTTTCACTTAACACGAGATCATCCAAACTTACTCAGCTGCTTCAGGATTATTTAAAGTGAGAGATATATGGTTATAAAATATTTTAGGCGCACCAACTAATGACTCGTTTCCCATGAACAAACATCATACTCCCTAGCATAACAGCGGAACCCACAGCAAGACCTAAGCGGAAGCCTTGGCTTCTCAAAGAAATATTCCAAATTACTTACCCAACAAAAAAACATTTGCAGGTTCGCATAACTGCCACCACATTCAAGAAATAGAGAATCCAAGCAAAGCAAGCACAAAAACGAAAAACAAAGCAAACTACACTAACCAAAGCAAACAGAAAATAGAAAGAACAACTAACAACTAGGAAAAGCAAAAAATAGAAAGCATAAACTAAATTAAAACAACAAACAACTAACTAAAACCTAATTAAAAACAAGCAAGACTATGTACAAAAGCTTTGGACAATAGATATTTACACTTCCCCATGATTTTTTTCTGAGTACATGTAGAAGTAACAAGGTGTAGGCCAATGTTTGATTTATCATTTATCTTGACAATATTCTTAGTAGTAGAAATCTGATCTTGTGCATTGCTCTGTTCATTGTCCTGTAACTAAGAACTAGGCTTCAACCATGCTGGGACTATATTTTCAAAGTCCAATAGATGAAAACTGGGTTTTAACTAGTCAGGGACTGTATACTCCTTAGTTGGGTGACCTACAGACCACAAGTATTGACTACCATCATCATCTGGATATGTACTTTGATGAACAACTTGAATTTTTTCCATATGCAAACTGCCCTCTTTATTGTGATCAACTATGAATGGTGAATTTATAGCCTCTGTAGCCTTAGCTCTTTGTATGTTCTTAACTAAGACATGATCACATGCACATGCATCCATCCATTTTGCAACTCCTTGTGAGGTCTTACTCTAAATGTCTGTCATACCCGCATCTTGCTTCAGGCTTGTAAACTTCAAGAATAGGAAGCAATCCCTTCAAATGCAGATCCAATCTTTGGAGAAAAGTCAAACAGTTAATTTTGTCATGTAGCTCTCTAGGATGTATAGTGCAAACATGAGGTGAACTAAAATCAAGCAACGTTAATGGAGGGTATTTCACCCTGATCTGCCTATTTAACACTTCTTTGAAGAGTGGGATATCTACTTGGAAGTTCTCTTCATAATATGACTGTTGAGATGGTCTTCTAAAGAATGAAGGGATTTCATGACTGAAACCCTTATGTGTACCCATTAGAACTGAATCTCTCGAATAGTCAGTTCATTCCAGCATGTGTAATGAACCAATCAAAATTGAAAGCCTGCCCAAAATCTTTGTTCAGCCCTCCTTCTAGCGCCAATTCTGTTGATTGTGTTAGAAGAGAGGGGCATGCAGATGAAATCAACCAAACAGAGGATCTTTAATGAATGGAGCAATGTCTTGTTTTAGCAATGGCTTTGGTTAGAAATGGCTTTATTCGGTAATGACTTTGGTCAGCCCTCCTTCTAGTGCCAATTTTGCTGAGTGATAGGAGGAGAGGTGAGCATAAAATGAATGATGACTGGAGTAATGTGTTCTTTCCCTGTTCAGCCCTCCTTCTAGCGCCGATTCTGTTGATGGATGTTTTAGCACACAACAACTAGGTGTGATTATTGGTTTCACACGTCTCTTGAAAAGTATCCTACCCTAGGTAAGACTACTCCAAGGTTTCTACAGCTTGGTCTTAGTTTGCTTGGAATATCCCAGTTGGAATATCTAGCTGTGCCAATAAGGGGTCTTACATAAAATGTATTGTTTATAAAAGATGGCATAAATATGTATGTAGAAACCCTATGATACTTTCAACAGATTTGTAATGTGGATGCTGCTTATAACCTAACCTAACAAACTTGATATAAAGAAAATGCGAAAGGAAAGGGAGAGAGAAAGAGATAAGAGATCCTAAGTGACATTCACAATGGGGTAAAATGTTGTAGATAGACAAATACTTTCAATAAACCATTCCCTGTTTCACCAGGATAGGAGACCCACAATGTTGCAAGAAAT
This sequence comes from Cunninghamia lanceolata, assembly GCA_027924645.1. NCBI lineage: Eukaryota > Viridiplantae > Streptophyta > Pinopsida > Cupressales > Cupressaceae > Cunninghamia > Cunninghamia lanceolata. The sequence goes on along the minus strand of BSBN01000677.1, from coordinate 6,294,916 downwards.
GATGCAATCTTCAAAGGATCCTTATGATTTTCAAATTACATTCACTCATTAAACACCCAGACAATGGCGCAACTTAACTAGTGGAAAGCAACTGAACTATATTCAATGACAAGGCCCAAGCTAACTATACATAGCAACTTACCATCGGCAAGCACTAATAGTATGGACCAAAGCATTCATCAGATATCTTAACATTTACCCATCATTGCAAAAGCACAACTAATTAAATTTAGATTGATATGAACCATGAAAACCAAAGAGGATAACACAAGAACACAAATTCCCAACAACTTGCAAAACTTACTTTGTATTGATCACAATTTGGCAGAGTCTCAGCAATTCAGTATCTAATCTTACTTGTTACAATGAGAAAATGATGGCCCTTTTATAAACAAGGCACCATACCAAGTTTTGAATGGACGGTGGAGATTAATTCGACACCAACGGTCCAGATTACATGACATTTAATGAAATACATCAGTTTGTTACATTTTTGGATTTGCATTTGTCCTTTAGGAAAAAGACAAAATATAGCTTGCAAATACATTAAATCTAGACAAAATGGATACCCATTTCGTTGTACATGATGAAAAGTCAAATTTCAAGGCCTAGTAAACCCAAAATAGAGTCACATGATGCTTGAAAACTTGAGCTGATGTAGATTCATGGGATTTCAAGTGTTGAATAGACCAAGAGGAGTATGTGGCAATTTATTAGTGAAGATATATCCAACTAGATGCTTGTTGGACTGATTCTTGATGACTGGACTACTGGGACAACTGTATGCATGTCTTGGTCATTGGACTAGATTTGCAGGAACAACAAAAAAATAGACTTGATCTTGTATGTCTTTAGCTCCTATAGCTCATCTCCATCATCTTGGACATCATACTGACTTTCTCTTGCAGATGGAGCAACAATTTGTTTGATAAAATGTTAATTCTGCAGTTCTGGGTCAACAGTGCACCTCTGTGTGTTCATCCTTCCAAGACAGCTCCAATTATCTCCAACAAGCTCCTTTGTGCTCTTAGACCTACAATAAACAAGACCAAGCATCAATTTCATCATAAACAAGTTATTTTCCATCAATTTGGATCAAAACATGTCCATTTGCAGTCATGGATCAATTAAAAACAACCCATTATCAATGTCACTTTCGTATAAACAACCTCTTAAATCCGATGATTTTCACATGATTTTCTACATTTTTTTCCATTTTCAAGTACCCATTTGTCCTATATATTGTTCTAGGAAGTTTTGCAATCATTAGGATCCATTTGTGGACTTTTATTTCATGTTTTTCTAGCCTTTTCTGTAAAAAACAAAATTTTTGGGGGTCATAGACTTTTCATGTGCAATGGCATTAATTATCGTAAAGCATGCCCAAAATCAACACAAACTTGGTAAAATGTTCATCATGATGTGACAACTACTTGTGCAATTCAAACCCATCAAGAAAATCTAAGTTGTACCTTGAAAAACTCAATTTTAGGTCAAAATACCTAAAAAGTGCTGATTTTGGGGTCTATCGACCTAGCGGGGATTTTAGGGTCTACCGAGTAATAGTCAGTGCAATGCAATTCTAGCGTAGGTCGGAGAGGTTCACTTTTAGCGCAAAATGCTTTTGCGCTACTTTTGGGTGCCACCGACTTGCGCGAGTTTGGGCTCGGACTGACTAATAGCATCTCATAAGGTCGGTCGGGGTGAATTGTAGCACAAGTCGGTAAGGTCAGTTTTTAGCGCAAAACATAAAAGGCTCAGTTGGCGGGGATTTTCAATGCAACCGACTAGTGCGGATTTCAGGGGGTACCAACTAAAAGTCAGTCGGAAGTGATTTTCGCATAGGTCGGAGAGACCTATTTTTAGCGCAGAATGTTCTATGTGCAGCCGGCGGGGAATTTGGTTCCATCCGACTTGCGCGAGTTTTGGCACCAATTGACTTACACGACTTAAGTCGATGGAAGGCCATTTCAACGCAAGTCGATAGAAGGCAATTTTAGCGCTAAAGTAGGTGGGAGTTGATTTTGGTGCAAAGTGCAGTAGAGGTTGTTTTTAGCGCCAAATTTTGAATTGGCCAGGGTGAAAGTTTATTTAAAAATATATTTAAGCATAAGTTCAGGATGTTTGAGATGGGTTCCAGATCTATAGGATTTCATATGCATATTCTAGAATTTTGAGGTTCCACCAGATTTCAGACTTAGCCAAATCAGGGCTTTAGGACCATGCATCGGGGTGAAAGCACATGGACCCCTTAGTGAAATCTAGTGGAACTTGACACAATTTTGCAACTCTAAGACCCAGAAACTAGGAATTTTAATTTGACACATCCTGCAAAAGCAATTTCAAGGGCAATATTTAGTGACATAAGATTTTTGAGCAAAATGCAACAACACCTAATTTTAGCGCAAAAGGCAACAAATGGCTATTTTTCAAGCACAAGACCACTCAAGACACTTCCAAATTAATCATGCATGACATCAAATCACTTCAAACATGCCAAGAACTCAAATTTGAAGCAAATCCTGCATTCTATGCACAATTTTACCTTCTCATCATCATAAGGCAGAAAGGTTGAGACTCCAAGCCAAAGCAAAAGAGGGGGGTCTCCATTTGACAAAATGGGGTGTGTGTGCAGGGCACAACAAATGGCGACTCTGCTGGAAAATGCTCCAGAGCATTTCTAAGATAAATGTTAGTTTCAAACCCAGAATCTCTGTGTTTCCCACACATTAGACAAGAAAGAATAATACCTTATCAAAAAATCAGAGACCACTAGCCAGTGCAACCATCTATATTCTGAAAACTTGAGTGTGTGCAATTATATTCATTCCCATCCCTTGGCAACGAAGTTCATCCAAGATCCTTCGTGCTAAGCTATGAAGTTGGGATTATTTTACCACCAAGAGAATGCAATTAATGCGGAGATGTGATGAGCCTTGAGGGAAGCAAATAGTGATTCTTCTAGTAATATTGCTGATGCAATGGTATTTGATGTTGATAATCTTTAGACAATATTCTTCATGTGAGAGTCTTCAAATGACAATCTTTCATATTGATACTTTGTAATGGGTCTGGTGTTGAAAAACACCTTTTATTTTCACCCAATAGGATAGCAATACTTAGTACCACCTGCCATTCTCATCTGTATCTGTAGAACTGGTGTTGTTGGTAAAATGGAAACCCAAGCTTTTCACTTAACACGAGATCACCAGACTTACTCAGCTGCTTCGGGATTATTTAAAGTGTGAGAGATATATGGTTATAAAATATTTCAGGCGCACCAACTAATGACTCATTTCCCATGAACAAACATCATACTCCCTGGCATAACAGTGGAACCCACAGCAAGACCTAAGTGGAAGTCTTGTCTTCTCAAAGAAATATTCCAAATTACTTACCCAACAGAAAAGCATTTGTAGGTTCGCATAACTGCCACCACATTCAAGAAATAGAGAATCCAAGCAAAGCAAGCACAAAAGCGAAAAGCAAAGCAAACTACTCTAACCAAAGCAAACAGAAAATAGAAAGAACAACTAACAACTAGGAAAAGCAAAAAATAGAAAGCAGAAACTAAACTAAAACAACAAACAACTAACTAAAACCTAACTAAAAACAAGCAAGACTATGTACAAAAGCTTTGGACAGTAGGTATTTACACTTCCCCGTGATTTTTTTCTGAGTACATGTATAAGTAACAAGGTGTAGGTCAATGTCCTAAGTCTGACAAATTCATCTTTGTACTCTGAAAAGTGAGATAGAGGCATGCTAGGTCCATGTTCAGGGTACCAATCACATAAGATCAGCAATTGGGGCAATTCATTAGGGCCATGATCAATCCAAATGCAAATTGTCTTACCTAAATCACCATAATCAAATTGATAATTGGAACTGAGTGGAGAAAGGGAAGATACAACCTGATTTGCAGTACTGTTGATCGGAGATGTGAGTTCAACACCTAGTTGCATTGTACCACTGACTTTTGTGCCTTTAGGAGGTCTGAGTTCAAGCTGGGTCATGTCATGTGCATTGGATAGTTTTGGATCATTGAATGCTGCAGCAACCTCCCAAGCAAACAAGAAGTATGGACAACTAACTTCAGAATGTGGATCATTTGGATGAACTCTGCATGAATCAGTCAAGGCAAAGTCTGTCATATGCAGTGAATTCCAATGTAGTAGCATATCTTTTCTCATTATTGACACCAACTCAATGATGTGATCAAGTGACTGACATGAAAAAGGTTCCAAGCCATCACTCTACATGATTGTTTGATTTTTATTCTTAGATTACAGACTTATACTTTCATTTCTTATCATTGGATCAGCATCAATAATGTGGAAATCTTCTTTTATGCATGTATGAACAGGGTCAGCATGTGGAACATATGAGATACTTGAATTTACTTCATCAGAATCGGTCATATGTTCTGAAAAAACTTTATCTGCCTCAATCAGAAACCTTCCTATCTTAGCTGGTGTTTGATATTGGACTGCAAGTCCATAGTCTGTAGCAGCAATAAAGTCTCTTGCGTCCTCTATGATTGGGTCCTTAATGTCAACGTCACCTTGTAATGATGTATCATCTAGATTTTGTCCATTGGACTCAGCTAAAAACTCTGTGGGGGTAACTGCAGCAAATGAATTGGGCTGATATTACTGATCTTTGAGATGTACTATGCTGATATACTCAAGAGCTTGATTACTTTTCATCAAACAATCTGATTGTGGCTCAAGTGTGTCAATTGGAACAATTTTTCGCATTGTTGTCCATGACTATTTTTCATCTAGAGGATTGATTTCTTCTTGCTCTTGCATATTTCTGATCTGAACAACCTGCTATTCTAACTGTGAATTATCAACTGTCTAAAATGGACTGCTGTTCTCCACCTCTGCAGCAACAAATTTAGTCTTAGAACTTGATATTTTTGAAGCATGTGATTGCTGATCTGCATCCTTAACATGACTGCTCATCAAGTCTGATTTATCATTTATCTTTAAAATATTCTTAGCAGTAGAAATCTGATCTTGTGCATTGCTCTGTTCATTGTCCTGTAACTAAGAACTAGGCTTCAAACATACTGAGACTATATTTTCAAAGTCCAATAGATGAAAACTGGGTTTTAACCAGTCAGGGACTGTATACTCCTTAGTTGGGTGACCTACAGACCACAAGCATTGACTACCATCATCATCTGGTTATGTACTTTGATGAACAACTTGAATTTTTTCCATATGTAAATTGCCCTCTTTATTGTGATCAACTACGAATGGTGAATTTATAGCCTCTGTAGCCTCAGCTCTTTGTATGTTCTTAACTAAGACATGATCACATGCACATGCATCCATCCATTTTGCAACTCCTTGTGAGGTCTTACTCTAAATATGTCTGTCATACCCACATCTTGCTTTAGGCTTGTAAACTTCAAGAATAGGAAGCAATCCCTTCAAATGCAGATCCAATCTTTGGAGAAAAGTCAAACAGTTAATTTTGTCATGTAGCTCTCTAGGATGTATAGTGTAGACATGAGGTGAACTAAAATCAAGCAACATTAATGGAGGGTATTTCACCCTGATCTGCCTATCTAGCACTTCTTTGAAGAGTGGGATATTTACTTGGAAGTTCTCTTCATAATATGACTGCTGAGATGGTCTTCTAAAGAATGAAGGGATTTCATGACTGAAACCCTTATGTGTACCCATTAGAACTGAATCTCCCGAATAGTCAGTTCATTCCAGCATGAGTAATGAACCAATCAAAATTGAAAGCCTGCCCAAAATCTTTGTCCAGCCCTCCTTCTAGTGCTAATTTTGTTGATTGTGTTAGAAGAGAGGGGCATGCAGATGAAATCAACCAAATAGAGGATCTTTAATGAATGGAGCAATGTCTTGTTTCAGCAATGGCTTTGGTTAGCAATGGCTTTGTTCGGCAATGACTTTGGTTAGCAATGGCTTTGGTCAGCCCTCCTTCTAGCCCCAATTTTGTTGAGCGATAGGAGGAGAGGTGAGCATAAAATGAATGATGACTGGAGCAATGTGTTCTTTCCCTGTTCAACCCTCCTTCTAGCACCAATTCTGTTGATAGATGTTTTAGCACACAACAACGTAGGTGTGATTACTGGTTTCACACCTCTCTCGAAAAGTATCCTACCCTAGGTAAGACTACTCCAAGGTTTCTACAGCTAGATCTTAGTTTGCTTGGAATATCCCAATTGGAATATCTAGCTGTGCTAATAAGGGGTCTTACATAAAATGCAGGGTTTATAAAAGATGACAGCAATATGTATGCAGAAACCCTATGATACTTTCAGCAGATTTGTAATGTGGATGCTGCTTATAACCTAACCTAACAAACTTGATATAAAGAAAATGTAAAAGGAAAGGGAGAGAGAAAGAGATAAGAGATCCCAAGTGACATTCACAATTGGGTAAAATGCTGCAAATAGACAAATACTTTCAATAAACCATTCCCTGTTTCACCAAGATAGGAGACCCACAATGTTGCAAGAAATGATGCAATCTTCAAAGGATCCTTATGATTTTCAAATTGCATTCACTCATTAAACACCCAGACAATGGCGCAACTTAACTTTTGGAAAGCAACCGAACTATATTCAATGACAAGGCCCAAGCTAACTATACACAGCAACTTACCATCGGCAAGCACTAATAGTATGGACCAAAGCATTCATCAGATATCTTAACATTTACCTATCATTGCAAAAGCACAACTAATTAAATTCAGATTGATATGAACCATGAAAACCAAAGAGGATAACACAAGAACACAAATTCCGAGCAACCTGTAAAACTTACTTTGTATTGATCACAATTTGGCAGAGTCTCAGCAATTCAGTATCTAATCTTACTTGTTACAATGAGAGAATGATGGCCCTTTTATAAACAAGGCACCATACCGAGTTTTGAATGGACGTTGGAGACTAGCTCGACACCAACGGTCTAGATTACATGGCATTTAATGAGATACACCAGTTTGTTACATTTTTGGATTTGCATTTGTCCTTTAGGAAAAAGACAAAATATAGCTTGCAAATACATTGAATCTAGACAAAATTGATACCCATTTGGTTGTACATGATGAAAAGTCAAATTTCAAGGCCTAATAAAGCCAAAATAGAGTCACATGATGCTTGAAAACTTGAGCTGATATAGATTCACAGGATTTCAAGTGTTGAATGGAACAAGAGGAGTATGTGGCACTTTATTAGTGAAGATATATCCAATTGGATGCTTGTTGGACTGATTCTTGATGACTGGACTGCTGGGACAACTGTATGCATGTCTTGGTCATTGGACTAGATTTGCAGGAACAACAATGAAATAGACTTGATCTTGTATGCCTTTAGCACCTATAGCTCATCTCCATCATCTTGGACATCATACTAACTTTCTCTTGCAGGTGGAGCAGCAATTTGGTTGATAAAATGTCAATTCTACAGTTCTGGGCCAACAGTGCACCCTTTATGTGTTCATCCATCCAAGACAACTCCAATTAGCTCCAACAAGCTCCTTTGTGCTCTTAGACCTACAATAAACAAGACCAAGCATCAATTTCATCATAAACAAGTTATTTTCCATCAATTTGGATCAAAACATGTCCATTTGCTGTCATGGATCAGTTAAAAACAACCCATTGTCAATGTCACTTTCGTATAAACAACCTCTTAAATCTGGTGATTTTCACATGATTTTCTACATTTTTTGCCATTTTCAAGTACCCATTTGTCCTATATATTGATCTAGGAAGTTTTGCAGTCATTAGGATCCATTTGCGGACTTTTACTTTATGTTTTTCTAGCCTTTTCTGCAAAAAATAGAATTTTTAGGGGTCACTGACTTTTCATGTGCAATGGCATTAATTGTCGTAAAGCATGCGCAAAATCAACACAAACTTGGTAAAATGTTTATCATGATGTGACAACTAGTTGTGCAATTCAAACCCATCAAGAAAATTCAAGTTGCACCTTGAAAAACTCAATTTTAGGTCAAAATACCTAAAAAGTGCTGATTTTGGGGTCTATCATCCTAGCGGGGATTTTGGGGTCTATCGACCTAGTGGTGATTTTGGGGTCTACCGACTAATAGTCAGTGCAATGCAATTCTAGCATAGGTCGGAGAGGTTCACTTTTAGCGCAAAATGCTTTTGTGCTACTTTTGGATGCCACCGACTTGCGCGAGTTTGGGCTCAGACCGACTAATAGCATCTCATAAGGTCAGTCGGGGTGAATTGTAGCTTAAGTCGGTAAGGTTAATTTTTAGCGCAAAAAATAAAAGGCTCAGTCAGCAGGGATTTTCAATGCAACCGACTAGTGCAGATTTTAGGGGGTACCGATTAAAAGTCAGCCGGAAGTTATTTTTGCGTAGGTCGGAGAGACCTATTTTTAGCACAGAATGTTCTATGTGCAGCCGGCGGGGAATTTAGTTCCATCCGACTTTGCTCGAGTTTTGGCACCGACTGACTTACGTAACTTAAGTCAATGGAAGGCTATTTCAGCGCAAGTTGATAGAAGACAATTTTAGCGCTAAAGTAGGTTGGAGCTAATTTTGGCGCAAAGTGCAGTAGAGGCTATTTTTAGCGCGAGATTTTGAATTGGCCAGGGCGAAAGTATATTTAAAAATATATTTAAGCATAAGTTCAGGATGTTTGAGATGGGTTCCAAATCTATAGGATTTCATATGCAGATTCTAGAATTTTGAGGTTCCACCAGATTTTAGACTTAACCATTTTTCAGGATCTTTAGGGTTTCAGACTTAGCCAAATCAGGGCTTCAAGACCATGCATCGGGGTGAAACACATGGACCCCTTAGAGAAATCTAGTGGAATTTGACACGATTTTGCAACTCTAAGACCTTGAAACTAGGAATTTCAACTTGACACATCCTGTAAAAGCAATTTCAAGGGCAATATCCAGTGACAAGATTTTTGAGTAAAATGTAGCAACACCCAATTTTAGCCCAAAAGGCAACAAATGGCTATATTTCAAGCACAAGACCACTCAAGACACTTCAAAATTAATCATGCATGACATCAAATCACTTTAAACATGCCAAGAACTCAAATTTGAAGCAAATCTTGCATTCTAAGCACAATTTCACCTTCTCATCATCATAAGGTAGAAAGGTTGAGACTCTAAGCCAAAGTAAAAGAGGGGGGTCTTCATTTGGCAAAATGGGCTGTGTGTGCAAGGCACAACAGGTGCCTTTGGTAGAAATGATACATTTGATGATTTCAAAAGTCAGTATCAATATACTTCTAAGGACTCTATAGATAACATACTTAGAATGAACAAAATGATGAATAGAAATGAGGTTCGAAGAAATGAGAACATTGTTGGTAGAGAAAATAGAGATAGGTCTCATGATGCACATTTGAGAGCATTTGGAATGCCCAATGAGAGTGAAGAGACACTTCAAAATACTCAACATCCTACTTCTCCCACAAAATGACTTAAGAGGCCAGCATGATAACATTCCCAATGAGGAAGATCAACAAGAACATTTTGATGTTGAGGAAAGATAAAGGACCCTCTATGATGAGCTTGACCTACTTGATCATATCAAGAATAGACAAAGAGAGGTATAGACCCTACTTGACTACCAACAAGCTCAACTTGCCCAACAGGTCTAGGCAAATCAAATTGCACAATAATAGGGTTGAAATCAACAGTATAATCATAGACAAGATCAATAACATCAACAAATGTGACATCAAGGTATAAATCATGCCCATGCTCAAAATGTTGACAATCAACCACCACAAAATCAAGTGAATTAGCAGTATGGTAATGTTCAGAACCCTAGGCCTGCACAATGAAGACAAGCACAAAGATTTCCTCCACTAAGGCAACCACTAGGAGCTAAAAGATATAAACAACTTGATTTCTTTGGCATTCCTGATTTTCCCAATCTAATTCCAAATGAGATTAGAGAAAAGATTCCAAGGTTCTAAGGCAACAATGCTGTCACAGGTGAAGAGCATCTTGGACATTTTATTAATGTCATCGATGAGTATGAAATTGAGGATGAAGACATCATGATGAAACTATTTGTACATTCACTTGAGGAAAGTGCAAAAGAATGGTACAAGGATCTCCTAGATAATAGTTTTGACTCGGGAGAAATTCATGAGGGTATTCTAATTGCAATATGGGGATAGGATTGATCCAAAGTTTGCCATCCATGAACTCACAGCTATCAAAAAGGAAATAAATGAGATAGTCGCTGATTTTAATAGTTGCTTCATCATGACTATGAGCAAGGTACCTCCTCATCTAAGACCTAATGAGTCAATTTGTTTGGTCTTTTATTGTGGTACATTTGACTCTAAAATTGGTTATTGTTTGAGGGACAAGAGTCCACAAACATTAAGGGAAGCTTATGCTACATCCATTAACATTGAAAACAACATGAGGGCTTCAGGAAAGCACATTAAAAGATCAGATGTCAAACTATCCCAGCCAGATAGAGTACTTTTCAACAAGCCCCTCACAACTAAAGACAAACTGGATAAACTTATGGGGGTCATGAAAGATATCTCTTATAAGATAACACACAATGAGAAAGGGTTGCCTCCACAAGGTGTTACAACATATTTCAACGAAGGTCAATGAATACATAATAGGCCTGTTATGGAGTAAAAAGTAACCTCATGCCTTTTTACCTCCTAGTTTAGCTCTTAGGTCCCCTCATTTACATTATGCAAGCTTAATACTTATCCCGGAGCAATTTCCCTTAAAACCGATGTCAAATGGGGCTTAGAGGCCCATCCTAATGCTTAATCAAGACCAGAAAAGGGCCTTGACACTTGGGCTTCCGCACCCAAGTCCAGGTTGATTTACCAGGATCCAAATTTTAATGTGTTAGCCTGGGTCCTCTCAAAAGGTTTCCCTCTGTCGGCCTATTCAATTTAAATTACGAAAGTTAGTGGGAATGCATATATAAGTGAGTTTATGTCTTCATTTTATTCCTAGATGGATAATGTAAACTTGTGATATTGAGCTAAGGGATTTCAAGACATTCATTGTGTTGCAGAGCATAATTGTGTCGTTATTGTGTTTATTTGTTGTAGATTTGGCTTCATCAATCAATCTCCTCATGATTTGAAGGATCTTCATCTCCGTGAGGGCTTCACCTCTAAGGTGACATCTATTTGTGCTTCAATAATTTTATTTCATCATTGCTTTGGCCTCTGCCCTCCATCTAACAACGGTGTTGGAAGACTTGAATGTCATTCAGAGGCTTGACCGAGGTAAGCTCCTAAATACCACAACCCCCAAACCCCTCTCTTTGTGATTGTAGGTTATAGGTGTGGGATTTAGAGAAGTACAGGTGTAGAGAAGCAATTTAGAGGATAAGGATTCAAGATCTAGAGAAAACTTACTAATATTCTACCTTACTGGACTAGGGCACCCGCCCCATAGTCCTCCCAATAGGATTTATCCTAAAATTAGGAGCTAAACATCATTTGACATTGCTTACTGTTCCATATCTGCATAAAAGTTGCTCTATCAGACTTGGGCGCCCGCCCCGCAGTTGGCAAAATCTTCAATTCTGGAAATCCAACTTTGGGTAAGTTTCTGATTCTTACTAAGTGCCTTCTTGTCTGGTTATATGTAGCATTCTATCTTTCAATTCTTTCAATTCTTGGGCATTCCCTTTACTTTTCAAGCTTCTTTTGCTATCATTTTGTAAGCTATTATGGCAAGGATTAAGAAAAAAACTCAATTATTAGATTACCAAGCCTCTTTTTAGCTGGTAAATTCTAAATTTGTTCTAAAGTCTTGGCTACCACCTAGTGTATTATTCTTCTTGTCAGGTGCCTTCAAAGGCCTCTTATTTGAAGGTTGAGAAATTACTTAGAGACTTTCTCTAGGCCTCTAGTGATGGACATCAAGGATTTGATCGAGTTGCTTGAGGATTTTGTTGCCTTCCCCATGATGATGTTGGTAGCTTAGGATTGCTTTCAATCCATCGATAAGGTATTACCTTACATACAAAATGGATTCTTAGGGCCCTAAAGGGAAATGAAGCCTCAAAAATTCTCATTAGGCATTGTATTAGTTTTGCCATGCATTTTGGGTGACTAGCTTAGAAATGCCTTGATCTTAGTACTCTACTCACCATGAGGGAACTCGTTTAGATTCAAGGTATTTTTGTCATCAAAAGTATTTGGAAAGCTTGGGAGTTTATTAATCCAAGGAGGAAATGAATTCCGCAATGACCTTTCAATCAATCAACAATATATTTGGTGGTCTTTAGTTCTTTCTTATTGAGAGCACCCTTTGGCTAAGATGCCATGGATCCATGCCTTAAAGTTTTTTAAACGAGGCATTAGAGTGCTATCAGATCTCATTAATAGAGCTACCAAGAATTTTATTTCTTGGACAAAAATTAAAATAAAATTTAGGTTGTCCAATCAATCTCAGGACATCGTTCAAATTGTTCTTAATGCTAACCCCCCAGATGATTCACAAAATTAGGGTTATACCTTTCAATCTTTGGTGGAAGGATTGGAAATGGTATCCAGATACACCATTTTGTAATTACAAGACTTGGAAAAGGATATTTTTGGCTTTTACCTCATCTACCTATGGTTGATTCGCTGAACCATTATTGGTAGCTTCAGTCTTCTTTGGGTACCTAGCATCTCTATTTCTAGTCCATCTAGTCATCCATTCTTGGGCCTAAATTGGTGCATTTTGCTTGGTACATTATTTATCAAGGGCTTCCTCTTGGTTCTCGTTTATCTCATATGGTAGTTCTTAATCCTCATTTTTCATTACATGGAAAATTGGAGACTCTCAAACATCTCGTCTAGTTCTGTACTAGAGCATAGCAAGCTTGGAATTAGATTCATGATTTTTCAGACCTTTCTAGCCTGATCCTTTTTCATGGCATATGATTTTTTTAGGAGAAAGACCTTGTCTCCCATTCAAATAGACATAGATTTGGCATGTTTTTAGGGTGGAAATTCTCTTCAATATTTGGAAAGATAGAGATTTAACTCTTTTTTCTAGTTGCTTAGTTGATATTTATTTCTCTCTGTATACTAAATTCATGATTTGTTTAATGTGCTTATGCAAATTTAGGTGTAATCTAGTAAAGTTACACTTGAAGTGACACACCTGCAAGAGCTCTTGGAGCACTAGGGTAATGCTCCATGCACTATTATTAGAGTCCTACCTACTCCCTCTTCTCCTCCTCAAGGGCACTGGAGAGGTCACAGTTAATCAGCTAGAAGAGATCAAGGCTCCTAGTCTTATGGCTTGTAGCCCTTAGTAAATAGATATAATGTAGCCCACAATTGGACTTAGCCTTCATGACACCTTCTGCCTCTTCTTGTGGGCATGGTGCTCTTGGTTGGCCCACCTCTAGCAAGTTTCCCTGCTTGGAGTTAGCCATTTCTCTTGTTTGTGCTCAACAACCTTCTAGAGACACTCTTGAGGAAGAGGGTGCTCTTACTATTTGGGAGCCAATTGATGATTTTGTCCTCGGTGATGTTTGGGGAAAGCTAGATGATAAAGACTCCCCTTTTACTAGTCCTTCTTTAACTACTTAGTATTTTTATTTATGTAATTAGGCTTTGACCCTTTGAACTTTCATCTTTGTTTTGGATGTCATCTTTCATAGACTTGGAGGGTGTGCATTCTTACCACCTGTCTTTTTTTGTGAATATTGAACAATTATCTTTTTAGTTAATAAAGGGTTAAATAAGAATTTATTTGTTGGAAAGGCTTTATAAAATCCATATTGTAATGAATGTAATATCATCCTATTGTTCTCAAAATCAGCTACGCTCATTTTTGTAGACAACCCCTACGAAACTTGTTTGTTTCATGATCTACACTCTAAGTTTGGAAATCAAGACAAGATTCTCTTGGTCCCGTGCAAAGTCGTATGGCATCCTAAACTAGTTTGCGACATTCCCTCAAATCGATTCCTTGAAGTTTGTGTAAATCGATTAAGTCGTAAACTGACCAAAATATCAATTTTGATCATTTTTGGGTGTTAAATTTTGAAACAGTATGTGCAAAGTCGGCAAAATTCACCGCTGTTGCATACCCTTTCATTTGTTTGTGTTATGTCAGCACGTCTTGCCGCTTTTACATAGTTTTTCCTTTACACATGCTCGAGCGGCACTTTTTGCCGCTGTTACATGTCCCTCTCTATAAAACACATGCAAAGTCGGCAATTTTTACTGCCTTTGCATTTCGGAAGCACATGTGAGGTCGACGATTTTCACCGCCCGAGCAAGGTCGATCTTCAAAATCACGAACTCCAGTGGCATTAATTGCCACTCGTGTTGGCATTAAGATCATATCTTTTGAACCTTTTAAATATGTAATCTCGTTGTTTTTCGTCATTTCTTTTTCTTCAAAGCTTCCTAGTCGATTCTTGAACCCTCCTCAAATTGCTCGATCATGGTGACCTTGTATTCAAACATATTTTGAATCACCGCCGTCACGCTTAGGGTTTCAATTTTTTGACAGGTAAGTCGTTAAACTGCTTTCAATTTCTAGGGTTTCGTTAACCTGATTGTTCAGTATTTTTATTATTTTGAATTTGTCAAAAACCTTTGTAATACGTTATGTTTCTGTTTAGTATTGTTGATTTTTGCTTGATCTTTTATATTGAATCCTTGTTCTTCAATATACTTGTGCCCTAGATTGTAAACTAGTGAGTCCAAATGACGAAAATTGCTGACCAATACTTGTGCCCTAGGTTTTAAGTTCATATAAGTGACTTTATAGAAGAAGTTGGTGACCTTATAACTCTTCTTAGTAGGATAAGGGGATTGGCCTCTTCCTCACTATTTCATGAGTGGATGTTTCCTTTCATCAAGGTAATACTCCAAGGCAAACAAGCTATCTTCTGGGGTGAGCAAATCAACAATGCTTTGCATGAGAAATTGACAAAGGTGTCCACTACCTTCAAATTCTACATGACTTCTTACCTGGTGTATATAGCAACCTCTATGAGAATCTTTCCAGGTCTAACATCAGAAGGAGGTAGGAGAATAATTCCTGTATATCAGTATTATTCTCAATTGACATTGAAAGGTTCTATTCACCATTTCAGGAGAGCAAATGATGCTTTCTTTGCAGTATTCTTGTGTCTTTTTTACCCTCAACTAGAATAAAGAAGAGTGTCAAGTGAGGCTTGGTCAGTGGTAAATGATTTTGGATGTATGTTCTTACAATTTCCTTCTTTTTCATATCTAAGGGTTGGCTTTTTCTAAGGTCATCCCTATATGTTGCCAAGATTTCCCGCAGACAAACTTGTCTTAATGGAATTATGTAGACAAATGATTGTTGTACATAATAAACAAATGGAGCTCAAGAAGCCCGATTTTAGGTTTCTAGTTGAAATTGGCAGGTTTTTAGTATTAACTGCTGCAAAGGCTAGGGCCATGGAAACTGAAATGCAGCTTGTAACTATGAAGCAATTCAAGAGAAGGCCAAAGTTTGACTGTAGGGGCATGAAAGACAAAATCAAGAGAAAGAAATGAAAGATCATTACAAGGCAATGGTTGAACAGTTGACTGCAGTGGTGAGGAAAATCACTTTGAATTCAGAAGCAGTAACTCCCAAGGCCGTTTCTGTAGAAGATCTTGTTATCCAGAAAGCAGAAAAGACTCATCTTAAAGGAAGGGTACTTGAAGAATATCTGGAAAGGATGCATACCCAAGGAATCTCTTTGCTTATAGAGCTATCTGAGAAGAAAGACAAGATGGAGAAAAGAAGAGCAGAACTTGATGATCTGATCGATGTTATTTCTCAAGATATCGAGCGCATAGAAAAGAATCATGATAAGTGGGTGGAAATGAGAAATCTGAAAATAAGTGCTCTAATATCAATTGGCGTCATTCCAAATAGAGATTCATATAAAAAAACTAAAGAGGCATTGACATATTGGAGCCGTGTGCTGAAAGATTTGATCAATGACTTGGAAGCTGCAAGGAAACTTAGTGAACAAAGTGATGTTAGTCTTTTGCATAAATTTGAGGAGCTGCCGTGCAAGCTTGTGTCACAGGATAACCAATTTCTCTCTGCAGAAGAGATGGTTTAGGAATTTGAAGATATGTTCTAGAGAGAGTTCGAGGACAAAAAATTTTCAATGGCCTCTGTGGACAATATTCTTGACAATCAGTTAACCTTGTATAATCTGAAGACCAAGCTAACTAGTCATGCAAAATTAGTCACCACTGTCAGAGATGCCATAGTTAGAGCCAGGATGATTTTCAAGAACACGGTTTGTCCAGACAGTATTGGGATGCAAGCAACTTTCACTATGTATGATTGTCATATGAAGAAAGATGACAATACAAGTTGAAGCAATTTTTTTCCTTAGTTTATTTTCTACTTTTCAGATGTACTTTTGAAACAATTTTGGACATATTTACATGTACTTTTTCCATATGTAATTACATGTAAAAACATAGGAAGTCCCAAGTCAAAAAGGACTCCTTTGTTGAATAAGTCATAGTTAGTTTTTCTTTTCCTATTTTTGCTCTCGGTTCGTCTTATAAATAAAGAGGATCCCCATTGTAAATATCATCTTTTAGTTATTGAAGCGAAACTCTGCCAAATTGAAGAGCATTTTGAGACTTTGTGTTCAAATTGTAAATCAAATTTTATCAAGTGAATAAGAAAGCAAGTGATCACTCAATCTTTGTGTTGGAATATCTTGTGGTGTATTAGAAATTGTTCTTATGTCCTTTTCCTAATACTATCTTATCTTTTTGATCAAATTGTATTGTGAGTGAGAATAATCTGGGAGATGTTCTAAAGTTGATTGTGGAGACTTTGTGCTACAACAATTATCTTTAGTTTGTGATTTTGTGTTTTGAAGTAAAAGATATTGGAAAGGCTTTTGACTACTATTATTTTTTGTGATCATATATTTTGTCATAGTTTTCGGTGAAGACTTTGGGCTGCACCTCATTCTACTTGGTTCTAGGTTATAAATTAGTAAAAGAAGCAACGATAGACTTTGTGCTCTCATGGGTTTCTTGGTTTTTCAGTTTGTATCAAGAAAGTGCTATTTCATTTTGTAAACATCATTTCTGAAAAAAGAGAAATGGATGATATGGTCTCACCCCCAAGTTAGTATTTAGTTTAAATAAGTTTGTGATAAGTGATAAGGAACCTCCCCTTGCTGAGAGGAGAGATTTATCTCATTACATTGTGCTCGATATAACCATTTTGCCTGCAGTTAGTTGAAGACAAAAGATTCACCCAACACATCCTAAATGAACATTAATATATTTATTATTTGGTGTTTTTACTATGCGATTATGGTTCAATTCTTGTAGCATTATATATGCTCTACTATATCCATTATAGTATCAGAGCCTAGGAAGCACATTGTCAAATTGTCGATCACTAGAAATGTGGTTCCCATGATTTAACAAAGGAAGGCAGGTTGGAATGTGGTGTGACATTTTACAGAGGACAATTAGGTAGATTTTGTTGAAGAGTGGTGTACCCTTTTGCAGAGGATTGGACGTAGTGAAGAAGGATGTCATATTTTTATTTTAAGGCTATGATTTACAAATTGGCACTAAGCACATTCCAAGGCATATGGTGGCTATTTGTTAGTTTTATATAGGTATGAATATCTTTGAAGGTGATGATATTTTATATGGAGTTTCTAATTGTTTTTGAAATCAATTGTGCTTGGTAGATGATCATGTAGCAAGTTTATATTTCTATTTTTTTACAATTCCAATAGTAATGAGTGTGGAGAAAGTGTTGTTCTTGGTTGTAAGTAGAGGAAAATGTTATGAAAAAATTGATAAATGCCCCTCACAGTGCCCACAAAGAAAGCTTGCAGATCCAATGACTAACGCATATTTTGTTAACTGCACCCCAAAATGTGAATCAACATGTAAAAATAAGTATCCCCAAAAATTCCACCAAAAATATTTTTTTGCATTAGAACTTTGAGATTATTTTTCATAGGTTGTAATTTTTAGAACATATACATTTAAAAAAAAAGAAAGAAAGAAAAAAGAAAGGAGGAGTGTGCTAACTTCATGTCCCTAATTTTATTCACTTGCTTTGTGAAATATGAGTTAGACATTTTTTTCATTTCAAGAAACAAGGCTGTAGTGGTATCATTAAAATATTTATAAGTGAAGGTTTGTTTTTCTTGGAGAAATAAGGTTTTTATTGTTATCATTTTGAATATATTTTTTGTACGTGAAGTTATAAGGTATGAAAGGGACATTCCAAATTGTACATGTATTGGAGTGATAAGGAAAACAAGGGGTTATAAGGATAATTTGGTCGCATTGTAAAAGGTGTAATTTCAGTTGAGCCCGACACCTTAAAATGAAACTTTTTTTTTTTATCATATCATCTTTTTCTAGTACTTTTGGGGCCATCTTTGCTACACCTAATGGTGCCTCCAAAGAATCACATTCAACATTAATGGATAAAATGTAATAGGGTTATATTGGAGGCTGGAGGCACTAGAGGTTGGAAGATTTTCATCATCTCGAACCAACTTCTTGCTTAGAGATGGTGCTTTGTATGAGAAGCATGTGTTTTCTTATTTTTGTGTGTGATGCTAACAATATTGAAGAATTCATATATTGTGAAGTTTTCTTTTTGAAGATAGGAAGGCACCTAGTGCAAACTCGATATGGATTGTTGCCTAGATAGTTTGGGAGTCTATGAATCTTGGGAATTATACCCTTCTGAGGGTCATAAGACAACTTTATAGAGCACTATGGACGTAGCTTGGCATGGATTGTTGTCTAATAATTCAAGAGATGTGTGATTCGAGAGTTATGGAGGTAGTGATTCGGGAACTCATGAATTTATCTCAGGATCTACACCCTTCCATGAGTTATGTGGTAGCTTGATGGAGTTCTACCTAGTCTAGAAAATGTTTTGTCAAAGAAAAACTTCTCAAGAATGTGTAATTATTTTTCAATCGACAATTTTTGTTGTATGTTCTATTTGTGTAATGTAAACCTTAAGGGGGGTGTTAGAATATTAAGGTTTACATTTGCAATAAAGTCACCTTAGTGACTTATGTTAGTATTTAAATATTATGTTAGTATATAGTTAGGTGGAATTTATTCCTGTAGAGTAGTCTGGGAAATTATTTGTTGGAAAGGCTTTATAAAAGCCATATTACAATGAATCTAATATCATCCCAAATGAACATTAATATATTTATTATTTGATGTTTTTACTTGTTGTTCTCAAAATTAGCTACGCTTGTTTTTGTAGACAACCCCTACAAAACTTGTCTGTTTCGTAATCTACCCTCTAAGTTTGCAAATTGAGACAAGATTCTCTTGGTCCCGTGCGAAGTCGTTTGGCATCCTAAACTAGTTTGCGACATTCCCTCGAATCGATTCCTCGATATTTGTGCAAATTGATTAAGTCGTAAACTGACCAAAATATCAATTTTGGTCCTTTTTAGGGTGTTAGTAAAATTTTGAGTCTTCACATGTAAAGTCAGCCAAAATTGCCGCTATTGCATATCTTTTTGTCCACTTGTGTAAAGTCGGAAGTTTTTGCCACTTTTACATAGTTTTTCATTTTCAACATGCCCGAGCGACACTTTTTACTACCAATACATGTTCTCGTTAAAAGGTGTTGCATGTGCATGGTCAGCAGTTTTTACTGCTCTTGTATTTTTGTGAAGCACGTATAAGGTCGGCTGAAATTACCGCTTGAGCAAGATCTCCAAGATCTTGAACTTTAAGTGGCATTAATGTCCACTCGTGCCAAGCTTTTAAATGCGTTATCTCATTATTTTTTCTTGTCATTTCTTTTGTCAAAGTTTCCTAATTGATTCCTTGATCCTTCCTCAAGTTGCTTGATCACGTTGACATTGATTTCAAATGGATTTCAACTCGTCACCGTCACATTTAGGGTTTTCATTCCTTTTGACTGGTAAGTCCTTTAATCATTGTTTTTGTTATTTGTTTTTGTTTAGGGTTTTCCATTTTTCATTCTTTGGAGTCATCAAACCCGTGTTTCCCCTGAATTGTATTGAGGCAAATCGTCCCCTTCTTCATATTTATTTCTCGAGTGATTTTTGAAACCCTGGTTTAACGTTTCATTGTTGGATTTTACCGATCTATAAGAAGTAACATTTTTGTGGTTAGTTAGAGATTATTGCCGCTCCAACATGTCCATGTGTAGTGGCGGTGAAGTTTACCGATCGAGTTCTTTCCATAAACTTATGAGCAAATGCGATGTCGGCATTATTTGCCGCTCGGACATCAAACTCACATTTCATACCAGTATGTATTGTCGATGTTTTCTACCGCCGATGCATAACACTTGCAATTCCCTCCCTTACATGCAACGTCTATGTTTTTTGCCGCTAAAGCACAATGCACATGCCTTCAAAATTGCTAAATACCCTGATGTAAGGGCGGTCATTTTGCCTGCCATTACATGTAAAGCATTCTTTTAAAAAGAAAACACATGTAAAGTTGGTGTTTTTCACCGACTTTGCACAATTAAGAATGAAATTCTTCCCAAACACTTGCACAAGCGGCTGAAACACCCGACTTAACACGTGTAAGTATTTCCTCATGCAGGAGCGGTCTTTTTGACTACTCATGCATATTTTCCTAATTTTTTTCCCAACACTGGGAAGAGTCACCTTTAAAGGCCTGTTAGCTCGCTTTCGCCCTTACCTCAATTTGCGCGCACTCAAGCCCTTCAACGCATGCTTTCCTGTCTATGATCATCGAATCGCGGTTATCCCAGTTTATCCATTTTTCCCCTAACTGTGAGATCATGGCCTGTTGTAGTTCTCAGCAAGTGTTCGTGGTAGATATAAATCTCATAGTTCTTTTCAGAGATAATGTCAGAGCCATCTCCGTCCAAAGAAAAAATCATGAAGTACAAATATCAAGGTGTTTTTCCAATCACCTCAGTTACTTCTAATGTCGATGACATTAGAGATACAGAGATTGGCCATGTATCACAATTTTCTAAAGAGTGTTGATAGTGGTGATGGACAGAAATCAGATATGCAATCTGCAGTCTTACCTTTTAATAGCAGTTACAATGAAGAATGACGGTGGCAACTGATATTCTTCTTCGTGCCTTAGTTTATTTTCAGTTTTGTATATGCAATTTTTATTTTGTTTTGGACATATTCACATGTATTTTTCTAAAATGTAATTACATGTGAGACAAAGGAAGTCCTAAGTCAAATAGGACTCTTTTGTTGAATAAGTCAAAGTAGTTAGATTTTTCCTATTTTCACTCCAGGCCTCTCCCTATAAATAAAGAGGGCCTCTATTGTAAATATTATCTTTAATCTTATGCAACAAAGTGCTACCCAAATTGAGACTCAACTTTGAGACTTTGTGTTCAAATTGTATGATCAATTCCAATCAATAAAGAAGGCGAGTTTTGACATCAAACTTTGTGTTGAATCAAATTTGTATGAGTGAGGATGTACATATGGCATTTTTGCTGATTTCTCTTGTTGATTGATTGGATAAAGTGGTGCTTGGTTATTAAGATTGGAGGACGTTCAAGATAAGTTATATAAACTTTGTGTTATATTATTTCCTTGAATCTATGTGTGTTGAAAGCGTTTCTTGGTGAAGGATTATAAAGACTTTGAGGTTGTAGTTGTTCACTTTGTATATGAATCGTGTTGAGAACTTGTAGACTTTGTGCTATGATTTTCAATCACATTTGTGTGGATTAGTGGTGTTGTTAGTTGACAGACTTTGTGCTCCAATTGGTGATACGATTACTTTTAAAATCTTTCTGGGGATAATTTGAAGACTTTGTACTTGAGATTATTCACTTGGTTCGTGAATCCTTTTGTGAAGTAAGTTGAAAGACTTTGTGCTTCAACTTACAAGAATATTGTTGATTATTGTTTAAGTGTAGAAGTATTATTGAATATTACCATGAAACATTGTAAACATCTTTTCTGAAAGAAGAGAAAAGGATGAATGTAACACACCTCCAAATCTAGTATTTAGTGTAAATAAGTTTGTAATAGTTAAAAGGGAACCTCCCCTTGCTGAGAGGAAAGATTTATCTCATCATACTGCGGTTGATATAACCATTTTGCCGTCAGTGAGTTGACGACAACATATTCACCCAACATTACTATGCAATTATGATTTAGTTCTTGCAACATTCTAAATGCTCTACTATTTCCATTACAACTTAATTGAAGTATAACACTTGCCACAACTAAACAAATTAATTAGCCGATAGGCTATTTAAATGGGAATCAAGTTTGTCAAAAAATTTTGATCATGGATTTGTTTGATAATCCGATAGTCAGAGCATTGTTTTTCTGTTCCCTCCGGTAGTTAGATCAGTAAAGTATTTTATAATTTTAAAAATCCAAATTGATATAATAATTTTAAATGCATGTAAAAACAAAATAAACGGCAAAGTGTTGGAAAACTTTGCAGTGAACTCGAGGTAGTTTTCAGCAAATTATTTTATAAATTTACAATTTTGAAATCATATAATAATTTTAAATGGCATTCTTTTGATCAAAGTTAGCTTAATTTTTTCAATTTAAAGTTATATTAATTATTTCATTGTTTTATTAATGTTTTTGTTTAATGTTATCCCGATTATCATCTCGAAAGAGAGGTAGTTTTCAGCAAAGTATTTAATAGATTTACAATTCCAAAATGATATAATAATTTTAAATGACATTCTTTTGATCGAAGTTAGCTACATTTTTTAAATTTAAAGTATGAATAAATTATTTGATTTAAATAATAAGATACTTTTTATTATCTTTTTAATATTTTAATAGTGAAATTAGTATAGTCATATTTTTTTCTATTTTGTTTTGTATTTATTTGGTGGAATTTTTTGAATGTAATAGCTTAAATACATTAATTTAAAAGATATTGAGACATATGAGAGGCACCTATCTAACTTATGTCGTAACAATTTAATTTATTATGGCAATAACAATAATAGGTCTTGATTTAATAATTCATCAAAAACCCTGATTCGATAGTCTTGATTTAAGATTTTATAAACTTGTTGGTGATTGCAATATTATATCATCATTAAAAAGTTAAAATGATACTCTTTTCTACCTATATCTTTTTTATATAATTTAGTGTGTTGTCATAAACCTATCGCAAACATTTTACACGTAATTAAATTTCAAAAACCATTTAATGTATAAGATATCACCAACTCATCTTATAATTTAATAAGAAGAGCTTAATAGGAAGAGCTTAATGTAGTTAGAATTTTGACTTTAATCAAATAATTCCGACGAAAAGGTCGATTCCATTTATATGTGCTGCTCAATTGATTAAACTGGTTGCAGTACAAACAAAGGTTCAAATCTTCGACTTGGATTCCATTAATAAGGGTGTTGCTTCAAAAAATGTTGATAGTATTTGTTTCCCGACAGCGATAGCGTCACACACGAAGTTTTCCTCATGTTTGTCAGAGGAATAAATAGAAAACAAAGCGACGAGAAGAAGTGTCCTCCCATGATAACGTCATGCATGAAGTGCCTTCGAAAGTTACCAACGAAGAACACGATAAGTTTCTTCTTTATTCAAACACTACCCATTTTTATGGGGGTCACAATCACTTTGCTGGATTGATGTCTGCCTCTTTTGAGTAAACAATCGACAGGAGCTACGATACATTTTACAGATGTTTATTTCATACGTTGTAATTTACAAAAAGACGATACGTCGTAATTTCCTATTGACTGAAAGGTATTGGCTTTTTTTTCCAAAGAAAAATCTCCGCCAGTTGTGACCGTCCATTCCTGTGAAGGAGCGATGTCGTATCTGATCAACACTGGAATAACATGTCGAACAGTGTTGCACCAGCTCTATTTATGCCTTTAAATAAGCATCAATTGCTTGTACCTCACATAATTCATTTATAGATTTTTAAACTTTGATTGAAATAATGATGATAATGTTAGAGATTTTGTGCGGGCTTCTGATTTCTGTGGCACATGGATCGGCGGACCCAACTCAAGGATTTACTCAACTGAAATTGAGTTCTGCAAGTTTCAACATACAAAAGCCATATGATAAGGACTTGTCTGAGCGCTACAGCTTCATCCATGGCGTCCATTCCATGTGGGTTTATAACGACGACAAACCTCATTCGAATCAAAGCAACACCAAGCCCAGGACAGAAATCCGCATTGTTAGTTGGTCTAAGATTTCCTTTAAATTTAATATTAAAGGTCGTAATATGGTTACTTGTTTAATATGGTTACTATTTTTTTATGGAGGTAATTAAGTTTTAGGCTGAAGAGCCAAAAACATCCTCATTTGATTTAATTTGTTTTTTTTTTCTGGTTTATCAGGGATTTAACTACACAACAGGAGTGCGGCAATTCGAGGGCGACTTTTATGTTCCGCGCGGCACATCGGGAACATGCATTATGCAAGTTTTTGGGGCTCCGGGAATTGTACATGCAACCGCGTTACAGTTACGGGTTTACAACGGACAGCTGAAGCGCTACAATGATGAAGTCGTGGCTTGTGATGTATACGATCGGTGGATTCATTTGAACGTTATTCACGATGCAGATGAAGGAAAAGTGTATGTCTTCATCGATGGGGAGGAGAAGGTAGTTGCTGATGATAGAGGACGTGCCAACCATTATTTTAAATGCGGCGTCTACACTCAAGATAATTCATCCTATTTCATGGAGTCTCGTTGGAAAGATATTAAAATTTGGACCAAATAATGTAAGTCCTTTTTATCAACCATGGCCGGTTCTGAAAGCCTTGCCGAATTTATATCAGCTCGACTAGGTTCTCTTTAAGTTGGAAATATTAAATTGTGAAATTTGAAAATTTCCATCAAGATGTGGTATCACTTAAAAGTTGTTTGTCACGGTATCAAAGGGCTCTCTTTAAACGTTAACTTGTTCGACGCTCAGTAATCAACAGCCATTTAACGTTGGTGTGGCATGCTTACAATTTTTTAGATTCTGGTGGATTTAGATTGATCTGTTTGACTGTTTGAATCCTTTTGTTTTTGAATAAGGTGGATTTAGATTGATCTCTGAGATTTTGACTACAATATATCGACTGTTTAAGCTTTATCTAATGCGTCACCCAACTCTAATCAGAACTGTTAACAGTTTAAAATTGTGTTTTAACCACAGCGGCCTCAAAAATATTCATTACCGGCAGCTTTTTGTAGTTTTGTTTTTAGAAACATTATTAATAATATTAAAAATCTTGTGTCTTGTTTTTTTGGCCTTCACATCAAGGCATGGCATTGTGCAGAACCAAGGAAATGTTTGGCTACCTTACATCTTGCAGTCATTTACGTTCGTTGACCATTGAGGTTGAACTCCTTCTTCATGACTTTGTGTGTTGTTTGGTTTTACGTAATCAGAAAAAGGACACTAGAGTAAGGGAAAAAGTCTTAGGAAGGAAATGAATGGTTAGTCTTAAATATAATCAAAGATTAATTTTGGTCAATAAAAATAGGACAAATATTTATCACTTTTGGTATAAATGAGGTGTAAAATTATTATTAATCATTTAACTATTAAAAATGATATTTAAATAAAGTAGAAATAGTGCATATTTACTTCAGACAACCTGAGATGAATGAACACCATCAAAATCAAGATTTCTTTTGAGTATAAAAGACATTCATCTTTGTTTTAATTCAGACTAACTATTGGGACACAATCATAACAGATAAATGAAACAAGATTATGTTTTACACCACAACTGGATGTGCCAATGCCGAGGATATATAACTACACCTAAAAATATGTTTGAAATGATTTAGCAGGACATTAATATGAAGATAAAATGTGGGAGTGCAATTAAATCCTCTTGTTTCTCTTTAATTAATGCTAGATGTCTTAAAGAATTAGGTTTACATTGGAGGCAGCATCGAATGTAAAAAAAAATAACAGTGTTCGGTGCCACTACACAGAAAAATTATATAAATGTCATAAACACTTACCCTGGAGATTAAGGGTTAAGCACAGAAGTAAGAGTTAAGAACAAGTTCAACAAAGTCTACAAAACTAGTTATCTTGATATCTAATCGCACCAAAAAGTCTTGTATACATCTCTCAGTTTTAGAAATCAAACTCCCATTTCTTCATATTTTACATTTTGAAGAGCATTCTGTAGGAATGGGATGGAGTAGAAAACTAGTAGATTGACAACAAATAGTTTGTGGTAGAGAAGCAACTACTAAGAGACGGAATGGGGCCATCGAACATTCAATCACAAGCTATTCATGGTTAACTTGCTAATGATGATTGTGGCAGAAATGTAGAGGAAATGGGGCTAAATAAGTATTTTACAAAAATGGGTATCAATAATTTTTTTCTTGATAGAAATGATCAATCTCAATATTATTTCTCCACTTTTCCGTCTTTCTTCTCCAATCTCTCTCCTGTATGCAATATCATCTTCCAAAATCTCAATCGGCCAATTGCAGGAAACGTTTTCATGTCTCTCTTCTCGTCTGCCAATTCCGAAGTGTTGATGTGATGAAACAAGACAGAAGAATGTTTCTAAAAACATAAACTTCAAAGCCGCAATTTCTGAACCATTCAAAGCCGCTGCGGTTAAAACAAAAATTTAAACGGTTAACAGTTCGGACTGGAACTGAGGGACCCACCTGTGTCACGTCAGCATTGACTGGCTACTGACCGTGAACCAGTTGATGTTTAACGACGAAGCGAAAGCAGATTCTGTGGAGAAGAGGAGCTGAAAGATTCCATAATTTCCGTATAAATAAAATTAAAAATAACAATTAAGATTCCATAACAATTAAATAATTCTTCTAACGAGCAGTGCTGGTAGTGGGACTGGGGAGACAGTTTCAAAGAATAGAAAAAAAAAAAAATGCAAGCTGATGACAGTCCAAAAGAAAGAATGGGCATTTCAATTGCTTCTTGTTAATCATTTCGTACCGAGTTGTTTTCAAGATGCAGACGGAGCGGTTTACATGCAATATTCCAGATTAATGCAATATTCCAGATTTTTCTTCTGACCTTTTTATCTTAAACGGAAGTGTGGTGATTTTTACTTGTCTCATTTGGTTCTTTCCATTTTTTTGTATGGTTTTGTACATGGAAAATTATAAAATCCATTTTAAAAAGTATATTTTAATTTTAAAAAATTTGAAAACAAATTTTAATTTAGAAAGGAGTTAAGGTTATTTAGAGATATTGGATACAAATAACTATATAATTTATATTTTTAAAATTATTATAAATTAAAACATTTGTTAAATATATAATTAGGCGCCTCGAGACATATATCTCTGGGCGTACTTTAGATATATTTTTTTAAATATAGGTATGCTAGTTAGGTAGAAGGACACAGATAATTGTGATTTGAATTTGAGATATGCTAGATTTAAAAAGAAAAGAAATAGTATGAGCATGTGGTTGATGACGAAAAGAAAATATTAGATCAGGTAAGAAATTAAGTATTTTTACTCATTAATAAAATTTCTTATTTAAAAAATAAAATAAAATTTGTGTTTTGGGCTTGTTTTTACAATTATAACATGTTTGTTTGTTTGTTTGTTTATTTATTTATAATAATAGTTTAAGATAAGGTACAAGAGTTGAAAATGTGAGTAGATACTAAAGGGGTATGGAAATTTAAGTGATGTGTAAATCGATATAAGAAATAAGACTATGTACTGATAAAATTTCAAAAAAATTAAATATATAAATAATGGATTTGAGTTTTATAGTTTCCGCTCACTTTTAAAATGCAAATTTCAATTGTGACAAATTATAATAATACTGAAATATTACAATTGCCACAAATTCAATGGTATGGAGAGTGTTGGCTCACATTTCAACATAGTCAGATTGACCCTCCTTCTAGTGCCAATTTGTTGGTTGGCCACTTGACATGGTGCCAACATACGTAGATGGAAAACCAACTCCTCTCTTGAATGGAGACACTGAGAGGAGTCTCCCCAAGGTCTGGACTCACCAAGATTTGGTGTTGCAAGATAACCTAGTGGTAGATGTATATTACTATTTCACAAGGGGATACACTAATTGATTAATGTTCCTAAATTGATTACATACAAGATCATTTATCTTCCCTTAAAAAGAAAACCACACATATAAGAGAATGCATTGAATCTTGATTGCATTTACAAGTGCTCTTACAACAAGAAATGATGATGTTGCACAAGGAAACACTAACCCAAGCCTACACTATTTACAACCTATCATACTCTATCCATAGATAAAAAAGAGCAAAAAGATAAATGGAAAGAGGGAAAATGGAAAATGAAAAGAGAAAAGAGAGAGGGACTGAGAAACCAAGTTTGTTGTCTAGAAACATAACCATCGACTTGGTGAGCCTCCTCAAGGCTCTTCAACCACAAGATAAACCACTGTCAATCTTGGCTCAACATGAAGCATGACTAATGGAATCATCTAGGAAAAGAAAATTAGTCCTTGGAATGATTATATCTAAAATAAAAGAGATAGTACAAATTGATTTATAGACATACATTAAAGTCTAGAAATATTGTTTACAAAAAGATAAGCTCATGTAAGCTACAATGACCACACTTCCAAATAAACAAGAATCAAATTGTACAAATGAATTGACTCTCTACCAAGTTACTTGTTTAAGAAAAGTCTAGTTGTCCAAGTTTCTTCCTAAAAATTCCCTAAACAAGACATAAACAAACAACTATATTTATTGACCTGTTGGCACCAGAAAAAAACCAATTTCCAAACATGCATTATTTCACCCGAAATCCATCAAAAAATCCTAATTTGTGCCTTTGCTATCTAAACCCATCATTTATATCCAATCAAAGACTATTTTAATGGGTTCCCTTCATAAATTTCCTAAGTGTAAAATCCTCCAAGCCTCGGGTGTTATTTCCTTGAAAATTTGTCTAAGTATTTTATCTTAGAAAAAATCCTTGAAAATGCCTAAGTGTTGCCTTGTCAATAGGTTTGAAAGTTCGCGAACTTGCCAATATGTTGATTTCCTTTCATTATGTATTGCAAGGCATTTGTCAGTGATTCAGCCAGTTCACGAACCGCTAAACTCGCCGACCATGTTTCCTTGGTTCGTGGTTTCGCTGATTGGCTGACCGAGTGATGAAGGGAAGAAAGAAACAAAGTCTTTGTCGGTGAAGTGGGTGGTTCATGAACCGAAAGGTTTGCTGATTGCCGAGTTCGCCGATAGGCGAAGTCACTGACAAAGGGAAAAATCAACAAGAGACAAACAAAAAGGAAACAAAGACGAAGTGGATGGTTCACGCTATGTTAGGTTGGCTGATAGACAAAATCACTAACAAAGAAAGAAGACAAGGTAAGAGGAAGAAATGACAAAGCTTTTTGGTGGAGATAGAAGTTCGTGAACCTTTTGGTTCGCTTATCTTCAGGTTTGTTGATGAGGTGTGCCATTGACAAGGAAGGATAGATAAGAAAAGGGTGATGGTTCCAAGGTTCATGACAAAAGAGATGCACCAAAAGGCAAAGTGAAAACCAAATGTGATGATCAAATATGAAAATAAAATGTAATGTAAAGCATGTAATAAATGTGATAATTTGAAATATTTTAAAGTTAGTTTAAAATATTTTAAGTGTTGTAAAAGCTTTACACACACTTTTGGCGGGATTTTTATTTTAAACATTGATATATCCTTGGTTGCCATGAATGTAAAACTAAAGATGTTGTACAGGTTGGTGGCAAGGTAGGTCAGATTGATTGCAAGAGCAATGGTGGTTGGTAGGGTAGGTTTTTCCCACCCAGAATGCAAAAGTAAATAGAATTCTATATATACATGATTCAGAGATGTTTTAAGGGTTGGTTGTTGAACCAACTGCCTGGTCTACAAGTGCCTCAGATGGATTTTGGGGATTCAAATCATGCCAATCTGGGCAATAAACAAAGGAATGCATCTGGTACATTTTAGGGCTTCAAATCATGCCAATCTAAGCAATAAACAAAGGAATGCATCTGGTACAATATAGGAAATAATTGCAATGCACATTTTCATGCAGTGGTATGTCTCTAAGGCTATTTACAATGATTTAGGGGAATGCATGGTTGCAGTTCTGTATTCTACCTTCACCACGTTTGTGGTGCGATTGTAACATGGATTTGATAATGTATGGCATCATTTAAATCAATGCAAGATTTGTGTTGGGTCATTCTTTTGTTGCAAGTGAATCAAATGTGTAGTTTACTCATGATTAATAAGTATTGTAGACACCTGAAAATGTCTCGACCCCGCAAGCCATTTTCCTACATCCTTACACTACTAACTATCCCTTTCACCAATTAATTAAATAAAATCAAAATTATTTAATTAATTTATCCTAAGCCATCCAACACCCCTTATCCTTAGCCATTCATCACTAATTCATCCCTAGTAATGAATTAATCCAATTAATTTATTACTAAACTTTACAACATCATTCACAATTAATTAAATAAATATTCTAAATATTTATTTGGTTAATTTCTCCATCCACGAACCAAGATTAATTAAACAAAACATGCTTATTTAATTAATCTCCCCTAGCCTAAGACCTAAACCTAGCCTAATTGAATAAATACGAATTATTTAATTAGCTACTCTAACCTACCTAGCCCCTAGACCCAAATTAATTAAATAAACCCCTATTTAATTAATTTTAACCACTAATTAATCCTCCCAATAATTTATGTTGGAATTAGCCAAGATTAGCAAATGAAAACAAGATAAACTTCTACAAAGCATGAGCACAAAAAGCCAAATATGATATTCAAGAGATAATAAAAAAGTACAATGAGCCTTGCATAAATAGGCAAGGAGAAGGAGGTAGGAAGGTAGGACTGAACTACTGACTATGCCTACAAGCATGCAACACTTGTCTAACTCACATGACATGTGTGAGGGTAAGTGGCAAGCCAAAATGAAATAGGTGTCTCACATGTGTGAGTACACATGTCAAAATGAGACAAAATCCTAAAAGACTAAGTAAACTTAAGCCTATGTGTGAAGAGGTCAAACCTTCAAAGAGGTGATATCTAAACTAGTTAGATAATGACACTATTTACACTAACACCCCCTCTTAAGTGAAACTTAGGGAGATTACAAAGATGGGTCTCGGCTACTAGGCCATGTTAGGTACCCATGTGGACAAATTTCTCATAAGCGGAGAAAAAGGAAAAAACCCAGTGGGAACAAAATTCCTCTCCAAAAGAGAAAAGATGCAAGAAGTAAATGTACAAGAGAAAGAAGAAGAAAGATAGAAGGAGGACTCATGACCCCCCAAGAACTACTTCTATCAAAAAAGTACAAGAAATATTCCCCCCATAGGAGAGAAAATGAGAAGGTTGATTAGACCCCCCATAATACATGTCCTGCTGCAGTGATGCTGAATAGTTGAGAAAGGATGCAAATGTAGATTCAAGAATGCTGAATAATGTTCCTTCCCTTAAGAAGAAAAGAAACCACCTAAAGATGCAGGATATCTTCCCATGTGAGAAGATGTATGTATGATCTTGAATCATGCTGAAGCTGATCCAAGGATGATGGTGCCCATGCTAATGCCTTCGAAGAGTGCTCAGGTGTCCCCATGTCGATGCCATAGGATGCCATAATCAAATTAGGTGCATACACAATAGATGAGGATGATGATGATCCAGCACCATGAGTAGGACAATGTAGAGCATTAATATCTGAAGTGGACAATGTTGATGCAACTTCATCGAAGTTGTCATCAAAGAGAAGACTAATGTCCTCAATGGTTTCTCCCAAATCTGCAATGCGGGACTCTATGAAAAGACACGAAATATTGGGTAGATATACATCCCAAAGTGGCAGATCTAGAAAGATGATCTAGTAGTAGGCTGTTTTGTAATCTTACAAAACAGTGAAAAGATAGTGTGAGAGAAATGAGGACAAAATTCATCCCCATGTTGAGTTCTCACACAATATGTACATTTGACTATGCAACATGTAGACATGATCTTTATGATGTGCAAAGATCAAATGCAAAAATGCAATAGTGCAATGAAGCTCCCCCCGAAAATGTTGAAACAAAGACCCCCACAAATTTTTGGCAATTTATAACTTAGTGTATTTTACAAAATAATTTTCACCAATTCATGGGAAATGGAGAAATATGAACTTTTGCAAAAAATGGCACCCAATTTTGAGCTACCGAACAAAAGTTATTACAATATCAAATTCTCGCAAATATGGTGTATTATAATAAATAACACTTGAAAAGCCAAAAAATTCCCTATCCGGGAGGTAATCATAGGCTTCCAACTACTTGTTGGAATTGGGGTGAAGTGTAGATTACAAAGGTGTGATATGTGAGGGGGAATTGGCCTCTTGCCAACCTAGACCTCACCCTTTGTCTTCGATGGGCGAATACAATGTGCAACTTTATATGTCAGCCTTATATGTTAGCATTTAGAGGCTAACTTTATATGCTAACTTTATATGTTACAATTTAATAGTGACTTTAAAAGTCACACCACATCCTCAGATACAATGTTACATCAAATGTTATGTTGTATAACATATAGTGTGAAGGTTACAAGAAACTGCTAACATACATATAAAGCAAGTTATCAACAAATGTAACTGTTGGCAGCCTAAAGGTCTATAGTTGGCGGTTGACTAAACCATCACATTAAAAGAGAGTCCTAACATCGTTAATCTTAGCAACCTCCAAACATTAAAGACCAAAGCAAACCAAAAATGATGTGAGTGGCCAAGTCCAAAGAGGACTGAAAGACTTGATCTAGGGCAGTGAAAGAGCCTGTGACCAAGTCAAAATACTTGAAAGGGCACGAGTCTCTTGCAGAGACGTGAAAATCATCTGCTACTAGAGAGAAGTGGGACGCCAAGTGCCAAAAGTGGCCGCTGAAGCTGCAGGCCATTGGAAATGTGCCAAACTTTCAGGTGGCATAAGAGTCCAAAGAGGACTATATTTTGAAACTGACGACTACAAACCAGGAAACACCACTGCCTGTAATCAATTTAGAGACCCTTGACATCCATGATAAGCAAAATTTGAATGGAGACGTAAAGTGATGCAGATGATTTTAAACCAGATGACTGTTGGAGAAGTTTGATGATGTAAACAACATTAAACAAGTCGACGTCGAGAGATGTATGCAGGGGCGAAACATAGGCTCAATGGACTCACCTCTATTTCGAAGAACACCAATCTTGAGAAAGGCTGATGTAAATAGGAAATGTAATGACGGATTCAAGAAGGAGATCACAGTTTGCACCAAGAGTAGTCTGATCTGAATGAGTAGGTCCTCTGAATAGAGCCCAAATGTGGAGACTATAGGCTCAGCAAAAAAAAGAGTCGATCCTGCTGAATGGAGGCCGTGTGAGGATGACTACTAAGTAGTCAGCTCCAAAGAGGGGCCAAGTCGGCCAAAGAGTGTCATGAAAACATGAAATAGGGGCCGAGCTAGTGGGGTACAGGTGCAACCAAGGTAGTTGCAAACAGAGTGCAGATCCATGAGCAAAGAGGGGCCAAAACTGGCAGATGTGAATGTCGGTCTAAAACACACAAACCA
Source organism: Cunninghamia lanceolata (assembly GCA_027924645.1). Classification (NCBI taxonomy): domain Eukaryota; kingdom Viridiplantae; phylum Streptophyta; class Pinopsida; order Cupressales; family Cupressaceae; genus Cunninghamia; species Cunninghamia lanceolata. The sequence continues at coordinate 6,261,355 of BSBN01000677.1, read as the reverse complement.
AACACCCAAATCACGTCAGAAAACTTAAAAATTGCAACAAACCAATCTAAGGAAAAGAAAACTTCTAATCAAATGATCTTGGTAGGCCGAGAGGCCAAAAAATGAGCTCTTCTTACCAAAATTTTGCCCAAAACTGCAAACAATCCTACAGAGATGTCGATTAGGCCAAACAAGAAACCTGCAAAATATAGATTTTACCCAAAATGGGTAGATAAGAAGAGGGTTGAAAAGCCCTTTGCTAATTTTTTTTTTTGATTTTTTACAACTTTTCTATACAGAATAGTACAGTCCCCTAATTGCAAAGAAAACACCAAAAATTAAACTCTTGAAATAGCTAGATGCATAAATTGCTAAAAAATGAGAAGCATTTCACTTGCATGGCTCTGATACCATGTTGGAATTAGCCAAGATCAGCAAATGAAAACAAGATAAACTTATACAAAGCATGAAAACAAAAAGCCAAATCTGATATTCAAGAGATAATCAAAAAGTACAATGAGCCTTGCATAAATAGGCAAGAAGAAGGAGGGAGGAAGGTAGGACTGAACTACTGACTAACCCTACAAGCATGCAACACTTGTCTAACTCACATGACATGTGTGAGGGTAAGTGGCAAGCCAAAATGAAATAGGTGTCTCACATGTGTGAGTACACATGTCAAAATGAGACAAACTCCTAAAAGACTAAGTAAATTTAAGCCTATGTGTGAATAGGTCAAACCTTCAAAGAGGTGATATCTAAACTAGTTAGATAATGACACTATTTACACTAACAATTTTTAACAACTAGATTAATTAAGTTAAACACCTAATTAATTTGGTCAAATCATCATTAACACCTTCTCCCACACCCTTTGAATAAAAAAAATACTTTTTATTCAAAGGGGTCACATGAACCTTGCACCTCACCTTTCCTCTTTCATGTTAGAGCTTTTTTTTAATGCAAAGAGCTCACACATGTGTATGCCAAATAAACACATGTGGTCACATGTCATCTCATTCACCAATAAATCTTAATTTTTAATTCCACCTTCTCCCAAGGAAATTAATTTTTTTATTTCCTCATAGGTCCTAATCCTCATTAATGCTAAGCCTTCCCAAGGTGAACTTAAAATTGCAAAATAACCACAACCCTGTTGAAATTAGGGTAGACAACTGAGAGGGGGGGTGAATCAATTGTCATAAAACTTTTACCTTTTGTTGCATTTAATCTTCTTAACCACTTATTAACAGATTAATGATATAACCATGAAAGCATGAATCAACAACACATGAGTAGAAACATAATCAACACACATAACACCAGGAGTTTTACGTGGAAACTTGATTAAGGGAAAAACCACAGTGGGGGTTAACCGATAAGATTTTTCTCTGTTAAAAGAATAGAAAACTGGGAAGGCACTTGCCTTCGGGCGCATTGCCCAGAGCTCACTACTCAAAGGAGGCTCACTACCTACAAGAACATTCACAATGTTAACACTGAAAGGTTGAACTAAGAAATAACATCTTCTTCATGCAAGGCTCAGTTCCATTGAAGCGCACAACACCTCTGCTCTACCCCTTACTCACTTCCTCACTAGATCCGCATCTTTGCTCACATCCACACATTTCCACGACTTCACAACACTTATTTATACATGTCATCGACTTTGGAATGAATATCAAAGTCAGCCAAACAATCATCTATCTGGAACATTCTCCAAGATAGGCATTACAAGCAATTACAATTACAAGACTTAAAATGCTACATGTGAATATTTACACTATTGGCCAAACATAGTTGGGACTCAAATCTTCCTCGATCAACATGCCACACTACATAGAACTCTTCTTAGATCATCCACAACATGCACCAAGCATCCGGTCGACCAAGACTAGAAGGAACATCAACACTCAAGGAGAAATCTTCAACCACGAGCTCAATCCTCAATGAAAACCACTAACACAATAGGCACATGATCCAGAGACCATCACAAGCACAATGAAATCAACAAGAACAACCGCATCACCTCAAATCACCAAGAAGACTTGCATCTTCATCCGAGAACATAAGAACATCAACTGTCATGACTATCACACTGAAAGATTGCTTGCATACCTCCAAATCATGAAACATTTGAGTTGAAGATACACACCAATATCCCAAACATACCTCTAGATCCGCAGACCATAATATCCCAATGTGGAGCAATCCGGACCAAATTCCTACCACTCTGTCACCTCTGAACAACTGCAAATCCTGGTTCTACTCAGATGGCCATAACTTCACAAATACTTCATGCGAACCTCTCAAATCATAACTAGAGCAACTTCAGGCAATCCTCTACAAACCTTTTAATCCATAGACTCTGATCTTCATCTCACTGGGAATGCAGAGCAATCTACTTCACTGAACTGCACTGTCTTCACTGTCTCTAACAGAGAGATATGTAACTCACTTGTTTCTTCCGGAGAGGCTATTTTTCTCAATATCCTCAACATACAAGTCTTCTAAACAAGTGATAGAATAAGATACAGCTGACACTAATGACAACAAGGATATGTTGACATCAATGACAACATCGATTAGGCACATATTTGCAACAATCTCCCCCTTTATCATTGATGGCAACATATGATGTGAAAAAGTGATTCAACCACTAAGACAAGGACTTCTCTCCCTTTCTCTTATCACACCTGCAACCACTTTCTTCACTGCTCCCCCTTTCACTAGAAACTACTCACTTCCATCCAAGTTTTTCATATGACTTCTCTCCCCCTTTGACATCAATGGCAAAGGGCACATATTTGCAATCACCCTTTTTGTTTCTTAGACAAGACCAAACTGAACTCAGAACATGCTGACTACTCCCCCTGAGTAGCATCCCCTTAACACCAATCTAGATCACAAGATATGACTGTGAGTTCCACTAGACTGATGCACACTAGTGCACCTTAGTTCTGAATAGGAGGGGTAATCACCCCTATCTTCTCTCTGAGATACTCAAAAGTGTCCTTAGGTAGAGGCTTAGTGAAGATATCCACAATCTGATCCTTTGAAGGAACAAACTCCAATCAGACTTCATTCTCATTTACCTTCTCTCTAAAAAAGTGAAACTTGATGGATATATGCTTTGTCTTTGAATGCAACACTGGATTCTTTGAAATGTTTATTGCACTTGAATTATCACAGAAGACTGTAATAGGCTCTTCAAACACAATTCTGATATCCTTCAACATTTACTTCATTCGCAAAACTTGAGTACAATTTCTTGCTACTGCTATATACTCTAGCTCTACAGTAGACAGAGATATTGCCTCCTACTTTGTGCTCAACCAAGAGACCAATCTCTTTCCTAAGAAAAATGCACCACCACTAGTACTTTTCTTGTCATCCACATCTCCTGCCCAATCAACATCTATATATGCATGAAGAATGAAATCATCATCCTTAGGATACCATAAGCCATAATTAGATGTTCCCTTTAAATATCTAAAAATTCTTTTGATTGCTACAACATGAGATTCTCTAGGATCAGCTTGAAATCTAGCAACAAGGCCAACTGCATTCATAATATCAGGTATGGTATGAGTTAGATAAAGCAATCCTCTAATCATTGATCTATACCTTTTCTGATCTGCCTTAGGGGAATCATCATTTTTACTCAACTTGCATCTAGTTATCATAGGAGTGCTCACTAGTTTTGAATCCTCCATTCCAAACTTTTTCAATAACTCTTTTACATACTTAGACTGAGATATGAAGATGCCCTTATCTGACTGAATGATTTGTAGACCCAAGAAGAAGTTCATTTCACCAAGCATGGACATCTCAAATTCACTTTGCATCTGATCAAAAAATTTATTACACATTCTCTCATTTCAACCAAAGATGATATCATCAACAAATACCTCAACAATCAAGATGTGTTCATGATCAATCTTGAAATAAAGATTGTTGGCAGCTGTGCCTTTGCTAAAACCTAATTTTAGCAGATACTTATCTAATCTTGCATACCAAGCTCTTGGGGCTTGTTTAAGTCCATACAATGCTTTCCTCAACCTGTAGACCTTATCTCCTTGATCAGACAACTAGAAACCTTCCGGTTGTTCAATGTAGACCTCTTCTTCCAACTCTCCATTCAGGAATGCTGACTTGACATCCATTTGGTAAACTTTGAATTCTTTGTAAGAAGTAAAGGCAAGAAATAATCTGACTGCTTCAATTCTTGCCACTAGAGAAAAAGTTTCTTCAAAATCAATTTCCTCTAGCTGAGAATATCCTTTGCACACCAATCTTGCTTTGTTTCTCACAACTTCACCATCTTCATTCAATTTCTTCTAGAAGACCCATTTTTGTTTTCAGGTCTAGGAATAAGATCCCAAGTATGATTCTTTTCAATTTGCATTAATTCTTCTTCCATTTCTTTTACCCAACTTTCATCATTACAAGCTTCATTCATTGATTTTGGTTCAATCTTTGAAATCAAACAATACTCCTCTTGTTCTTCAACAATTTTTCTTCTAGTTTGAACACCTTTATTTTTATTTCCTATGATCTGATCTTCAGAATGATTCAACCTTACATACCTGGGAGTTTTAGGATTTTCGTAAACTTCTAATTCTTGAACTTGTTCCTCAACATTTGCACTAGTTTCTTGAGTCACTGGATTCTCCGGAGCAATCTAGATATGAGTTTGAGGACTTTCATTTTGATCATCTGGTTCATATCCACAAAACTTGGAAGGTCTCTCCTTGCTTTCATCAACCTTGACATTAGCACTTGCTTTGTTTCTCACAACTTCACCATCTTCATTCAATTTCTTCCAGAAGACCCATTTAGTTCCAATTACTTTTTTGTTTTTAGGTCTAGGAACAAGATACGAAGTATGATTCTTTTCAATTTGCATTAATTCTTCTTCCATTTCTTTTACCCAACTTTCATCATTACAAGTTTCATTCATTGATTTTGGTTCAATCTTTGAAATCAAACAATACTCCTCTTGTTCTTCAGCAATTTTTCTTCTAGTTTGAACGCATTTATTTTTATTTCCTATGATCTGATCTTCAGAATGATTCAACCTTACATACCTGGGAGTTTTAGGATTTTCTTAAACTTCTGATTCTTAAACTTGTTCCTCAACATTTGTACTAGTTTCTTGAGTCACTGGATTCTCCGGAGCAATCTGGATATGAGTTTGAGGACTTTCATTTTGATCATTTAGTTCATATCCACAAAACTTGGAAGGTCTCTCCTTGCTTTCATCAACCTTGATAATCTTTTTCAATCTCTTGTTAAAGCACCGGTATGCCTTGCTTTGATTAGAATAACCCAGAAATATTCCTTCATCACACCTTGCATCAAACTTGCCTAGATCTTCATGTCTTTTGATATAGCATTTACTACCAAAAACTCTGAATTATTTCACAATAGGAGCATTACCAAACCACAATTCATAAGGAGTTTTACCAGTATTACCTTTGATCTGCACCCGGTTAAGAGTGTAGACAACAGTACTCACAGGCTCTCTCCAATAGACATGTGGAACATTTTCTTCCATCATCATGGTTCTAGAAGCCTCTTGAATAGTCCAATTCTTCCTTTCCACAACTCCATTCTGCTGAGGAGTCCTAGGAGCAGATAACTATCTTCTTAGTCCATGCTTTTCATAAAATGTATTAAACTCACCGGAGGTAAACTGTCCACCTCTGTCAGATCTCAGACACTTTATCTTTACACCAATCTCATTCTCCACCCTAGCCTTGAACACCTTGAATATGTCAAGAGCCTCTGATTTCTCTCTCAAGAAAGTGATCCACATCATCTGGGAGTAATCGTTAATTAGCAACATAAAGTATTTGTCTCCTTGCAAAATCCTAACTCTGGCAGGACCACTCAAATTAGTGTACACAAGTTCCAACAATCCACTTGAAAATTGTTCTTTACTTTTGAATGTAGTTCTGCTCTGTTTTCCCAACTGACATTCCTTACACATGCTATTAGCAGGTTTTACAAGCTTTGGAAGATCTCTCACAGCCTGAGTAGTACTTATCTTGACAATACTATCAAAGTTTACATGACACATTCTCCTATGCCATAACCAACTCTGATCAATTTGAGCAATCAAATAACTTTTACCAGTACCACTTAAATGAAAGATATTACCTCTAGTCTATGTACCAGATGCAATCTTAGTTCTGGAGCTTTCCAAAATTCTGCATTTTCCATCCTTGAATTGGAGATCATACCCTTTGTCAACCAACTTTCCAACACTGAGAAGATTATGCTTCAATCCTTCTACATACAAAACATCATTAGTGTTATTCTTACCATTAAGAGAGATGGATCCTCTGCCACGGATTCTACCAGTTGAATTGTCCCCAAACTTCACAATTCCACCTTCATATCTTTTCATACTTACAAACTTACTCTTATCACCTATCATATGATGAGAACATCCACTGTCAATCACCCATTCATCCTTTTCTTCAACTTGAGCAGCCAAGGCACTTTCCACATTCACATAGCTAGCAGATTTAGTAGGCACTGGATTTTCTTCTTTAATAGCAATGAACACCCATTCATTTGCAAATGTACTTCCTTTATCAGATTCATCATCTGTAACTCCTTCATCAATAGCTTCTTGGACATAGTAGCATTTCTTCTGAAACCTAGGTCTGTTAGGGTTTGGCTTTGAAACCTTCTCTAGACATCTTGAAGCAAAATGACCAATCTTATTGCAAGCAAAACATTTGAAAGGCAACTTTCCTTCATACTTACTAGATCCTCTTGGTAATCTTTTAGCAAAAAGGGCTTCAAGTTCTTCAAGCTCCATTTCATCTTCTTCAAGTTCCTTCCTTGCCTTCTCATAACTAGTTATTCTTCTTGAAGAGCTTTCACCTGGATCAAATCTTTGCTTCCCGGAAACACTGGCTTTAAAAGTAGATCCTGATTTAGGAAGGGAATCATGAAACTCACTCATTTCAAATGCTGAGAGCTTGCCAACCAACTGATCCCTTATAACAGTTGTCACAGTCATGATCTCCTCAATAGCATCAACTCTATGCTTGTATGAAGCAGGTAAGGATCTGAGCACCTTGCCAACAATCTCTGATTCTTCTAGTTTTCCACTAGCACATTTGATACTACACACAAGTTCATTCACCTTCTGCATGTAGGAAGTGATGTTTTTCATCTTTACTCATCCTTAAACTTTTGTATCTACCCTTCAGGCTCTATAACTTAGCACATTTGACATATGCATCACCTTCATATAGAGTTTCCAACTTCTACCAGATTTCATGTGCAGTTTTCAATTCCAGGACATTTGTCATTTCTGTATCAGTTAGGGCACTCAACAATGCTTCTTTAGCATGAATGTTGTTTTTAGCATCTTTGATTTCATCTGGAGTTGAAGGACCTTTCTCCGGAGGCTTATACTCATCCTTAGTTATCTACCAATAAGGATCACCCATGTATTAAAAATGACACTCCATCTGATTCTTCCAAAGAGAATAATTTGTTCCGTCAAATCTTACACTGTTCTTCTTGTATGTTGACATACTGGATCTCCTCAAGCGGTCAAGCTTCTTTTAGAGGAATCGGCTTTGATACCAATTGTTGAAATTAGGGTAGACAACTGAGAGGGGGGGGTGAATCAATTGTCACAAAACTTTTACCTTTTGCTACATTTAATCTTCTTAACCACTTATTAACAGATTAATGATATAACCATGAAAGTATGAATCAACAACACGAGTAGAAACATAATCAACACACATAACACTAGGATTTTTATGTGGACACCCAGTTTTAAGGGAAAAACCATGGTGGGGGTTAACCCACAAGATTTATTCTTTGTTAAAAGAATAGAAAAATGGGAAGGCACTTGCCTTCGGGTGCACTGCCCAGAGCTCATTGCTTAAAGGAGGCTCACTACCTACAAGAACATTCACAATGTTAACACTGAAAGGTTGAACTGAGAAACATCTTCTTCATGCAAGGTTCAGTTCCATTAAAGCGAACAACACCTCTACTCTTCCCCAGGTACTCACTTCCTCGCTACATCCACATCTTCGCTCACATCCACACATTTCCATGATTTCACAACACTTATTTATACATGTCATTGACTTTGGAATGAACATCAAAGTTAGACAAACAATCATCTATCTGGAACATTCTCCAAGATAGGAATTACAAGAAATTACAATTACAAGACTTAAAAAGCTACATACGAATCTTTACACTGTCAGCCAAGCATAGCTGGGATTCAAATCTTCCTCGATCAACATGCCACGCTCCATAGAAGTCTTCTTAGATCATCCACAACATGCACCAAGAATCTGGTCGATGAAGACTGGAAGGAACATCAACACTCAAGGAGAAATCTTCAACCATGAGCTCAATCCTCAATGTAGAACACCAACACAATAGGTACATGATCCAGAGACTACCACAAGCACAATGAAATCACCAAGAACACTTGCATCTTCATCTGAGAGCTTAAGGACACCAACTGTCATGACTGTCACACTAAAAAGATTGCTTGCGGACCTCCAAACAATGAACCATTTGTGTTGAGGATACACACCAATATCCCAAACATACCTCTAGATCTGCAGACCATAATATCCCATTACAGAGCAATCCGGACCAAATTCCTACCACTCTGTCACCTCTGAACAACTGTAAAACCTGGTTCTACTAAGATGGCCATAACTTCACAAATACTTCATGCGAACCTATCAAATCTTAACTGGAGAAACTTCAGGCAATCCACTATAAACCCTTTAATCCATAGACTCTGATCTTCATCTAACTGGGAATGCGGAGCAATCTACATCACTGAACTACACTGTCTTCATTGTCTCTGATAGAGAGATATGTAACTCACTTGTTTCTTTCAGAGAGGCTAATTTTATCAATATCCTCAACATACAAGTCTTCTAAACAAGTGATAGAATAAGATACAGTTGACACTAATGACAACAAGGATATGTTGACATCAATGACAACACCGATTAGGCACATATTTGCAACAACCCTCCATTTTTATTGATGAAAATCTAACCCTCCACCTCATCTTCTCATCTCCACCATTGGATCCCAACTTTGAATCTTAGCCATTGATCTCATTTCTCCTCTAGATTTCCTATAAATATAAGCACATCCCAAGCCATTTTCATCTCATTCTATTGCAACATTATTAAGCCAAAATTTCCTCCATCTTAAGCCTTTTATACCCTTATCATGCTAAAATCCATTTGAATCCATATTGTGTTAACTTTGAGAGAAATCCACATTCATAATTTCTACTTGGGTAAGGCTAGGAGAGCTTGGGTGCACTTCTCCTCAACCTTATCAAGGAGTGAAGGAGATTTCAAGGACTTGGAAGGTATAATGCTTTCATTTTGAGTTTTTATTCATGTTTTTGTGTCCTTTAAATCTTTTTCATCTTCATTTGGCATGCCCAATGACATATGTTGCTTATGGCCTCGTTCGGTTGTCTCATCACAATATCTACCAAGGTTGTCAAATGCCTTGTGTTGTGTTGGGGCATCCATATCTATGCATGAGACACATCGTCACCCTTGTCTTTATACCTTGGTGCATAAGGTCTAGTGCTATATCAAAATAAAGATTGCTCTCACTATATTACAGCATAACGCTTCCTTCATCCATTCCATCCCTTATTCTCCCTCCCCTTAAACAACCTGTTCATCCATTTCGAGAGTACACCCATGTTCAAGTGCAACCCACTTTCCCTCTTGAGGGGCATCACCTTCACTATCATCCCTAAGCCTAATCTTATTCTTCTAAACCAAAGTCTTTTTCTATCCAATCCAACACTATATTTTAAACTTCTTTGAAATAATGTTACTTAGTCACAACACCATTTCAAAGAGGGGCAAAATGTAGACACCTAAAATCGATCATGTCCTTCCAACACCACTAACCTCACTTTCAACATCTTGTGACACCTTGTAGACATCACCTTGTGTCGCCTTGCGACACCTTTATCCTTATGTTCACCTTTATCCTAAGTTAATTAAATAAATCATATTTATTTAATTAACTCATCCCTTTTTCCATTAGTTAAAGTTAATTAAATAAAACATATTTAATTAATTATCCCTTTATCCATTATTAATTAAATAAATTCCCCTTTATTTAATTAATTCCACTTTCTAACCTTCATATCCCTAGGTTAATTAAATAAACTAAATTTATTTAATTAACATCCCTTATACTAGCTAGATTAATTAAATAAAACTTATTTAATTAATAATTTCTTAAAATCTATCTAATCCCATTCCCACAACTAATTAAATAATCCTTATTATTTAATTAGTTATCCTAGACACATGTCACTATCCTCAACACTCCACTAATGAAACCAAATTTAAAATTCCTCCACTAGAGGACAAAAATCAAAGTCACATGACTACAACTCAATCTCCACCCTCCATTCATCTTTTAATCTTGACCCTCCACACATAAGGATGCCCTAGAAATCCTTATCAAGCCCTAATCCAAGCCCCAATTCCTCTCATTCAACCCTCTTGTGACACTTGTCACAAGATTACAACTCCAATCCAAACCCTAATCCTCAAGCAACCCTAGCCATTGATATAAGATTTCAATCTTAACCCTCCATCCTTTTCTCAACTATCTATATATTGAACCCTCATCCAAGCCAAAAGACATCTCATCTCAATGTAATCTTATGCTGCCCAAATATCCTCTCATTCCTCTTCATTGCCCTAGTTTATGCTTAGTGAGAGAAACCTACATCATATCCTAATCATGGAGTATAGCTAGAATGCATTGGGTGCATGCATTCTCCACTCTATCAAGGAGGCTTGAATGGAGGAGATTCTTGAGGTATAATCACCTATTTTGGTTTCATTTGTGTTTATTTGCATCTCCCACATTCTAGTATCTTCAAGTATGTCCAGTGTATAAAATATAATCTGAGAAATGTGTGTGAATACATTTTAGTTTTCTGTTGATGCTTACTAGATCCATTTCCTTCCTCTTTCTTGTTTATGACTCTGTTGACCAATGGACTAGGCACTGGTCTATATTGGGGATGGATTAATCACTATTTTAAATTAAATCTCTTCCCTGTTCATTGTAGGAGTAGGATTAGATTAGGTCCTACATGCTGTTCATGATTCAGTGTAATAACTAGGGATAAATCTGAAGTGACGAAAAAATGTTCTAATCATTGGTGAAGATCATGTACATGCATGCCCACAGTATGTATGTTGTGTATGTAAAGATAAGTGGAATCATCTCAGGGAAGGTAATATTGCCATGTTTGGGTACAAGTGAATAGTGTAGTAATCGACTTAATTAGAGGTTTTTTGTAGCCAGATTGTCTTGGCCTAGTGACATCTTTGGGGGCAAGTGTACATTGGGTATGGCTGTGAATGTTTATTTGTGTTCCATTTCCCACCTCTAGGAATATCCCTCCTGGGTCTAGTTGAGCCCGAAGCATAGAGGAGTCTACCCACTCCTGTAAGTTGGCCAAAATTTCTCTTAACCTATTGATAAATCTCTTTCAATCACCTTGATGACACACCTGAATTGGGTGGTTGTGAAATATTTTAGGGTTTTGGGTTGTAGTAATTTTGGGAACCAACATGACCCACAATATACAAGATATGATGAATTACATCCCATCTTGAGTCAAATGCATCTAAATAAATTAGGGTTATACTAGGTTGTAATGGGTATAGAACTTGAACCAACATGTGCTGCAAAAAACAGAAAGTGGTATAATAGATGTGATGAAGCCTATGGAACATTATGTATGTCTATTTATCCTAATCTCCTTTTCACATTGAGTCTTGCACTACACCAAACCAGATATTGACTACATTGGAGTGTTTATTTGGCACGCAAGATACTTTAAGAAGTTTTTAGTTGGAGAATAAATTCATTGGATTGAATCCCACAGACTTTGACAACATCCAAGACTTCTTCACCAAGCTGAAATCACTCAAATTTTAGTTGAAATAATGTGGTATGGAGAAAGAGGACACCCAGTTGATTCTTTCCATCCTTTCCAAACTTGTTCCTGATTATTTAGTTTTTATTTCTACATGCTATGCTACTATGGATGCTCTTGGTACTACATTCAAGATGCCTTCACTTGATGATTTTGCTACATCACTCACTAGGGAGTAGGAAAAGTTAGTATAGATGGGTACATTGAAGTCTTCAAAACGATAGGCTCTTATTGCTTATCAAAGCACAAAAGATCAAAATGTTTCAACTAGAAAAGACAAGAAACATAAAAATAAGGACTTCAAGAACAATGAGCAAGCCAAGGAATCACCATCAAATAATACCCTTGAGTTCACTTCCTCTTCCAAAGGGGATTCATCTTAGGAGAGGCTGAAATGTGCATATTGCAAAAAATAGGGACATGATGAGCATAAGTGTTATAAAATAATATTGATGGGTTGACACACCTTCTTCAAGAGCACAATATCCATTTTCCTTCATCAATGTCATCTAGTTCATCCTCTTCTTCGATACCAAAATCATCTACATAGTCAAGGACAACTGGAGTAGTAAATGGGATAGAAAAAGCACTCTTGGCAACTACAAGTCTCAAGTCAGGGAGATGGCTTCTTGATTCTAGAGCCTCACATCATATCAATTCATCATATCACTTCATCATAGGGTATGTTATCTTCATTTGAGACATGTACTTTACCACAAAGATTAATAGGGAACAACACACATATGTGTGTTTGTGGGAAATGATATATTGACATGGGAGAAGGAAGTTTTCATGATGTACTTCATGTTCCATCCTTGTCAACCAATCTCCTTTCCATCTATTAGATTGTACATAGTGGCACATGGAAGACTGTTGAGTTCACACTTGATTCAATGATCATTAGGGACTTGGAGAGTAGAGATCATTGTCGTTGGGATGGTTGATCATGCATCTTTCTTGTACAGCTTTTCCCATTTTCCTTTGATGATGCTATAGTTTCCTTGACTAATATTCATACTCATGCATCAAGTATGAATCATATTTCTAAGGAGAAGTTTTGTCACTTGAACCTTGTTTCTCTTGAACCATGTGTTGAGCTTCCATCTCCTCCACCTCTTACTTCTTTAGAGATCAACATTGTCATGGCTTCCTCTACTTCAGTTGAGAAGGATCATTCTAGTCTTTCAGATTTAGCTTTGTGGGATGCCTTCTTGATAGATATATTAGATTTTTTTTTGAGTCTCATATTGTAGCTTTGGAGGACATAGTTGAGGATATTCATTTTCTCTTTGATGGTAGTGACAACACAACTATTACCTCATTATATTTTTCTTTGGAGATTGTTCTTCATGAGTCTACATAGGGTTTTGGATTGGTTACACCTCATTGCATTGTGACATCCTTTGATTTTGACATGTGGACATTTGAGTAGTTTTCAGAGGCACACATCATGAGACTTCTTTCCTTATCTCTCTTCTTGGATATGGAGTTTCTTCTACATATTCCATTGGATTTATTTCTTCCCAAGGGAAGAAATGTTATTTTCTAGTATTGGACATTCTTTAGAATTTAGATTTGAGCATTGACCATTGGCATATGAGCTACTTCTTTGAGAGGGAATCTATCGTCTCACTCTTTCTCTCCTATGGGGGTTATTGATTGTATGTTTTTGTTGGATGTAGTCCTTGGGGGGTCATATTGAGTCCTCCATCCATCACTTCTTTTATGTTTTCTCTCTTTTGGAGAGGGGTTTTTTCCTATGGGCTTTTCTCCTTTACTCTATTTGTGAGAGATCTTTTGTACATGGGTACCAACATGGCCTTGTAGTTGAGACCCATCCTTTAATTGCATCTTTACTTCTCCCTAAGTTGTAGTTAAGGGGGGTGTTGGTGTGAAAAAGGTGTTAAAAACTAGTTCATATTAGGTCCTATTCACACTTGCATACTTAAGCTTACTTAGGTCACTTATATTTTTGTCTCAAGACATAGAGTTGAGACATTTGTCACGATCTTAGTATGACTTAGGGTTTCAACCTTGTCTTTATAACAAGGTTTTATCATTGTACATTGTATCATTTTGAATGCATCTAATACAATTTCTTGGCTTCGTAGCATTTACATTGCTTCTCTTTTGTAGAAGGTTGTTTTGATTGCAAGTGATTCTTGGCTCCTATGGGGTTTCTCATCAACTCTTACAAAAATTAAAATTAAAAAAAATATCATGCAAGCTACCATGACATAAAAGCTCTTAAGGTATTGGAGGAAACTTTAAACTCCATGTCCCTAATACCAACTTAAAATTTGTATCTATAAATATGAGACCCCTATTTTATAAGAAAAAAATACTTTGATATTATAACTAGATTTGTCTAATTTCATTAAACTACCCTCAAAGTAAAATTAGTAGCCAAAACCCCTTCCATACAATTGCTTCCTAAGGAGAGAAGGTTCCAAAGAACCCACCATTTTGGAGTGTCTTAAGAATTTGATATAACAAGGGATGTGGTGTAGCTAGAGTCCATACCAAATGTTGTTTGAATAGTTTGCAGTGATAACTAGTAGGTGATACAAATAGAATGTGGATAATTTTGGTGATGCCTCAAAATTTTGAACAAACACACAAATTCCCCATCTCTTGGTAAAAAATGACTACAACTATCAAACCTACACCAGAATACCCCCATGTTGTGGGTGAAATTTACAAAGGAGAAATATTCATAATCCACCTTAGGAGTTGGACGTTGGACATAGAATTTGGTCACCAACCATGTGTTTGGTGTGGAGCCTGATTAGTCTCTAAGTGGGAGATTGTTGGTATGTGGCAACTGATCTTGCAAGTACTGTACACTTGTAATGTATCCTTTCCAAGGTTTGGGGTTGTGCAAGTACTGTACACTCATAAGGCTATTCAAATTTTCCCTCTTTTTTTCCTGTTTGGAGTCGGTTATTAATTTTTGTTAACTGACAAAAGAAAAACAACATTGTAAAACCCTAATTCTAGAAGCTTCCAAAAGACTTGTTATAAGAGACTGGGATGTATGTTGTGGGTGGGATTTCAATATTGTATTGTAGCATTTGTAGCAGTATTGAGTTGCAAGGATTGTTGGTTGTAATCAGTTTGATTTGTTGGATAATAATATTGGACTCTCTATTGGTGGATCTAGCCCAAGTTTGGGTGAACTACATTAAAACTTGTCTCTCACTGTTATTATTTCTGTGTATTTTCATTCCTCTATTTAATATTTATTTGCATTTAATTGATATGTTTTGCATGTAATTCCTAACAAGTGGTATCAGAGCGGGTTGTGTTCGATTATCATCTACAGGAAGGTCTCATGGTTGAGTGGGAGTCTCACGGTCGAGTGGGAGTATCACGGTTAAGTGGGAGCAATGGCATACGAGGGTAAATTGAAGGTAGATAAATTCAATGGGCAGAACTATCAGTTATAGAAGATGCAGATGGAGGATTATCTCTATCAAAAGGATTTATGGAGGCCATTGGAAGGAATAGCTAAGAAACTGACAACAATGATTGATGAGGATTGGAATCTTCTAGATAGAAAGGCACTGGGAACCAGTCGGTTGTGCCTGGCACCATTTGTGGCATTCAATATAATAGAAGCGAAGACAACAGATGAACTGATGAAAACTTTGGCTAAATTGTATGAAAACCCCTCAGCCTCAAATAAGGTATTTCTCATGAAGTGTTTGTTTAATCTAAAAATGATTAAAGGTGGATCTGTGAAAGATCATTTAAACAAGTGTAATATGATTATCAGTCAATTAACTTTCATAAAAGTGAAATTTAATGAAGAGGTGAGGGCTCTCTTAGTTTTATGTTCTTTGCCAGAAAGCTAGAATAGCTTGGTAATGGTTATAAGTAACTCTGTCTCTAGTTCAAATACTTTGAAATTTGATGATGTTGTTGGTGTTATCCTTAGCGAGGAAATGTGACAAAAAATCTCAGGAGAATCCACATCAGGTAGTGTTTTGAATGCAGAAAGCAGGGGTAGATCAAAGGAGAGAGGAAAAAGTTTTGGAGGTCATGGGAAGTCATGAGGAAAATCAAAGGACAAGAGGTCCCAATCTAGAGGACAAAAGGATTTCTAGTACTGTGGGAAACCAGGTCATTTGAAGAAAGATTGTTGGTCTCGAAAGAATAAAGAAGGAGACAAACAAGAAGGCAATAAGGAGGTAAATGTGGTGAGTAATAAATCTAAAGATGATGCTTTGATTCTTTCCCTAGATAATGCTGATGATTCATGGGTTTTAGATTCAGGGGCCTCATTGCATGCTACGCCCCATAGAAGTTATTTTCTTGATTATGTCCAACGGGATTTTGGGCTGGTTTATTTGAGAGATAACAAACCTTGTCAGATTGTTGGAAAGGGAAGAATCAAGATTAAGTTGCAGAATGGGAATCATTGGCTACTACAAGAGGTAAGGCACGTTTCAAGGCTGAGTAGGAATTTAATTTCAGTAGGGCAACTAGTTGATGAAGGTTGCATAGTTACTTTCAGTGATAAAAATTGGAAGGTTTCAAGAGGTGCCTTAATAGTAGCAAAATGTGTGAAAGTAGGCACCTTATTTCTTTGTATAGGCCATATTGTTCCTTCTACTTTAGTTGTTGCAGAGAAAAACCAAACAGGTTCAGGAACAGTTGCTGCGGGTTCGCAGGAAGAGACTGAAACAGTTGCTACAGATTCTGAGACAACATTATGGCATAATAGACTTGGGCATATGAGTGAAAAAGGTATGAAAGTACTTCATTCTAAGAAAGTTTTACAAGATCTGAAATGTATTAATATGGATTTCTGTGAAAGTTGTGTGTATGGCAAACAAAAGAGAGTTAGTTTTCTCAAGGATGAGAAGCAAATGAAGGATGAAAAGTTGGAGCTTGTGCATACAGATGTATAGGTACCAGCTCAGGTATCTTCTCTTGATGGCTCTTGGTATTATGTTATATTCATAGATGATGTAACTAGGAAGATTTGAATTTATTTCCTTAGGCAGAAATCTGATGTATTTGAAACATTTAAGAAATGGAGAAGCTTGGTTGAGAATGAGACGGGTAAAAGATTAAAATGTCTCAGATTTGATAATGGTGGTGAGTATTGTAGCAAAGAATTTGAGGATTATTGTTCCTTTAATGGAATTCGTAGGCAAAAAATGGTTCCAGGGACTCCACAAGAAAATGGAGTGGCTAAGCACATGAATAGGACAATAATGGAGCGTGCAAGGAGCATGAGATTGCATGCTGGGCTACTTTTAAACATGTGGGTAGATGCTATCAATACCACTATATATTTAATTAATAGAGGTCCTTCAGTTCCTTTGGGCTGTGGTATTCCAGAGGAAGCATGGACAGGTAAGAAGGTGAGTTATTCGTTTATCAAAACCTTCGGATGTGAAGCATTTGTACATGTAGATTCTAAAAATAGAACTAAGTTGGATGCAAAATCAAAAAAGTGTATCTTCATTGGATATGACATTGATGAATTTGGTTATAGGCTTTGGGATGTTGAAAATCTAAAAATTGTGAGAAGCAGGGATGTTGTATTCAACGAGAAGGTGCTATACAAAGATTAGTTACAGTAACATGAGAAGAAAGAAAAGGATTATGTGGTACTGGATGATACTCAAGATAGTGATGTTCTAGTGGTTCCTCATGCTCCACAACAACAACAAGAAATACCACAAACTCCAGTGAATGTTAGACGGTCAACAAGGCTAAGTAGACCTCCTGAAAGGTTTTCTCCCTCTTTGTATTCTATTTTGTTAATAGATGCTGGTGAACCAGAAGGGTATGATGAAGCTATGTAGGTTGATACAAAGGTTCAGTGGGAGCTTGCAATGAAAGAAGAAATGGACTCTTTGCTAAAAAATTAGACTTGAAAATTATGTAAGTTGCCTGCAGGTAAAAATGCTTTACCAAACAAATGGGTTTATAGACTGAAAGATGAAGATGGAGGTAAGAAAAGATTTAAATCCAAGTTAGTTGTAAAAGGATTTGCACAGAAAAAGGGCATTGATTTTGATGAGATTTTTTCTCCAGTTGTTAAGATGACTTCTATTCGTACTGTTTTAAGTATTGTGGCTACTAAAGATTTGCATTTGGAATAGTTAGATGTGAAAACTGCCTTTATCCATGGTGATTTGGAGGAGGAGATATATATGGAACAACCATAGGGATTTAAGGTCAAAGGTAAGGAGAAATTGGTGTGCAGATTGAAGAATAGTTTATATGGCCTGAAACAAGCACATCGGCAATGCTATTTGAAATTTGATAGTTTTATGGCTAAGAAAGACTATAGATAGTGTAATACTGACCATTGTGTTTATTTTAAGAGGTTAGATAATGACAGCTACATTATTTTATGTTAATATGTTGATGACATGCTTGTAGCAGGGTCTAACATGGATCACATAAGAGAGTTAAAACAATAGTTAGCACAATCATTTTCTATGAAGGATTTGGGGGAAGCAAAACAAATCCTTGGTATAAAAATTTGCAGAGATAGGAAGAATAAGAAATTGACTCTATTTTAGGCTGATTATGTTGAAAAGGTGTTGCAAAGATTCCATATGGAGAATGCAAAAGTTGTCAACACACCTTTGCCTAGTCATTTGAAATTGACTAAGGAGACGTGTCCTAAGACACAAGAGGAGGAAGCAAAAAATGTCTAAGGTACCATATGCTTCAGCTATAGGAAGTTTAATGTACACCATGGTATGCATGAGACTGGATATTGCACATGCTGTAGGAGTCATAAGTAGGTATATGAGTCATCCCAAATTGGAGCATTGGAATGCGGTAAAATGGATTCTTAGATATTTGAGAGGTACATCCAATAAATACTTATGGTTTGGGGGCTCTAATACTGATTTAGCAGGTTATATAGACTCAAAATTGGTAGGGGATATTGATACCAGGCAGACTACTACAGGTTATGTCTTTACTGTAGGTGGGACAAAAATAAGTTGGATCTCACAGTTGCAAAAGGTGGTTGCTTTATCTAGCATAGAGGCAGAGTATGTAGCTGCAATAGAGGCAAGCAAGGAGATGATATGACTGAAATCTTTCATGGAAGAATTGGGCAAACAACATGCTAACAGTTATTTGTTTACTGACAACCAAAGTGCCATACATCTTGCAAAGAATTCTACCTTGCATTAGAAGACCAAACACATACAGTTGAGGTATCACTTCATTCGATTGGTGTTGGATGATGTACAGTTACGACTGGAAAAGATACATACAGATAAAAATCTAGCGGATATGTTTATGAAGGTAGTGACAAGGGAGAAGCAGAGCTCCTCTTCAGCTTCGGTTGGTCTTCAAGACTAAAAACAATAAAATTAGAACAACAGAGTCTAGGGTGCTTATTTCCAGTGGGAGCTACATGCACAACGGTGTCATCCAGGATCAGTCTCCAAGTGGGAGATTGTTGGTATGTGGTGACTGATCATGCAAGTATTGTACACTCGTAATGTATCCTCACTGGGGTTCAGGATCGGTTGTTAATTTTTGTTAATTGACAAAAGAAAAAATGACATTGTAAAGCCCTAATTCTAGAAGCTTTGAAAATGCTTGTTATAAGCGACTGGGATGTATGTTGCCAATGGGATTTTGATATTGTATTGTAGCATTTGCAATGGTATTGAGTTGCAAGGATTGCTGGTTGTAATTAGTTTGATTTGCTAGATAATAATATTAGACTCTCTGTTGGTGAATGTAGCCCGAGTTTAGGTGAACCACATTAAAAATTGTCTCTCGTTGTTATTATTTCTATGTATTTTCATTCCTCTGTTTAATCTTTATTTGCATTTAATTGATATATTTTGCATGCAATTCCTAACACCATGATTGTTGGTGTA
This sequence comes from Cunninghamia lanceolata, assembly GCA_027924645.1. Classification (NCBI taxonomy): domain Eukaryota; kingdom Viridiplantae; phylum Streptophyta; class Pinopsida; order Cupressales; family Cupressaceae; genus Cunninghamia; species Cunninghamia lanceolata. The sequence goes on along the minus strand of BSBN01000677.1, from coordinate 6,241,480 downwards.
TAACTCCACGAGTTAACACTAAGTCAATCATAGTTAGGCAACTTATAACACATGCCAATTGAGATTTTCAACTTGGTGAGTCATTTGTAATAGGTGTCAATAGACTTGACACATCACCTCTATTTCTTAGGGTAGTTACGCTATTCTCTTGCTTTGAATATCGCCACCTATCCTTGTTTTGTGGGGAGTTGGGTATGCAACCTCTACTATTTATACCTGTTATTTGTTAATACAAATTGTTCGTTCTCACTTGTAATCTCATGTTTGATAGTCTTTCCATGATCTTGGTTCTCACATGTTATCAGAGCTCTGTGGTTAGCATCAAATCTTTTTTGCTCATTGTGCGAATCAGGTTTGCATCTCTGTGTTTTTTGCTTCGTTTCAGCTGTTTTCTATTTAACATTTCTGTGTTCTCTTATTGTCTTCAAATGCCCACATAGGGCATTGTGGATACTCGCTTGTAAGCGCCACACAGGCCGTATTGGCCAAATTTGTTTGAAAGCTAACATACAACATCTAGAGTGGCCATATAGGCCATTTTTTACAAGCATCAACATCAGCATCAAAGGCTGAGTCAGAGAGAATCCATAAGCGGCCATAAAAGGCTAATATCATATTGCACGTAGTGGTTAGAGAAGGCTAAGTTTGGATGACATCTGCAGAGGCCACTAAGGCCAACGAGGATGGACACCATACGAGCAAAGGCATCCACTTTGGACACCACCCTCTGCTCTTTGCAGCTGACAGAGCCAAACGACCATACAACCCTGTGTAGATCATGGCACCAACGACCACGTTGCACTTGGTTAAGAGGAAATACATGGGAGTCTTTAGCCATGACGTGGCATTCTCCACCACAAAACCATTGACAACCTTATGCCCAACGGCCCAACGCACCCAATGATCACCATTGACTACACCCAAAGGCATTCAAATGCCCTTGACGGCCCCACCCGACGGTGACCAAATAGGAGGGAAAAGCTTTTTGAAAAAGTGTTTTTTTATTTGTGACGGTTGTCAAAGTTAATGCTATATGTATTGGTACTATTCATTTGTATTTTGTATTCAAATGTTGATGTTTTTAAAGTGCCTGCTCATGCTTTTGTAGGGTGACGATAAGCACTTATTCCATTAATTGCGTAATTTGGGGGGAAAACAACACATAATCAAGGGGGGGTATCTCATGTGTTCATATTGCACACTTCCTAGAGAAGTGCTTCTATGTGGGTTGTGTTACCTTTCATGTCTTCACTTGTATTTTCTTTAGATCATTCTGTCTATATTTCTGCAACAACTATTGAGCGACTACAACATCAATGGATTCTACAGTTCCCATACCACCCCTAACTCCGTTCAATTATTATGATTGGAAGATAAAAGTAAGTCTTGTGCTAAAAAACAAGGGCTTATATAGGATAACTATGGGAGTAGAAAAAGAACCTAATGCAACCAAAGAGAAAGAAAAGTTTTTCAACTAATGTGATCAAGCATTTGGTTTTCTTTGTTTAAATCTACTCCTGAATTATTATTTCATGTTGAGAATTTAACTACTCCCCATGAAGTTTGGGATACTCTGGATAAATTATTCAAAAAAATTGATGAACTTAGAAGTCATGAATTGGAAAATCAACTCTTAGGTCTAAGTCCTAGAAGTTTCTCAACTTTAGAAGATTTTTTCACAAAATTTAAATCTTTAAAGTTATAGTTAAAAGATTGTGGAATTGACAAGAAAGAGGATCAATTAATCCTTTCTGCACTTTCCAAGCTAGGTCCTAAATTTTCTGTGTTTGTATCAACTTTCTATTCTACCAAAAGTGCTCTTGGAGCATCTTGGAAAATGCCCACTCTAGATAATTTCATTTCTGATCTCACAAGGGAACAAGAAAAACTAATTCAGATGGGTTCTTTGAAGTCTACAAAGCCTCAAGCTCTAATCGCAGGGAATGATAAACTAGAAACTTCAAAAGATAAGAAAAAGAACACTAAAAAGGACAAGGATGGTAAGAAAGGTAATAATTTCAAAAAGGATAATTCTTCTCATCAAAGTAAGCCTTTTATAGAGAAAAATGTTTGTGCCTTTTGTAAAAAGTTAGGGCATGATGAACAACATTGTACGAAGAAACAAATTGATAGTCTCTTGAATCTTCTTAAGAAGAATAATATTGGGCTACCTGATTCCTTCAAAGCATCTACATCAACTCATGATAATACTAAGGGAAAAGAGAAATCACAAGGCAAAGCTCTAGTTGTTACTACATCTTCATCTCCATCATGGATTCTTGATTCTGGTGCCACTCATCATATGGGTTCATCTCGGGTTGCATTCTCATCTTTAGAGTCATCCAGAATTACTTTAGTTAACTTAGGTGATGATACCCCAGCATTGGTAAAAGAGAGAGGGTTTGTTGAAGTTGAAGAAGGAATCTTTTCAAAAGTTCTAAGTGTACCATCACTATCAACTAATCTCCTTTCAATGTATCAAATAACACACTTAGGAAAGGGTATGAGAGTACATTTCTCTCCAAATTTAATTGAGATAAGAAAATTACAAAGTAACAACTTGGTTGCAATAGGGGAGGCAAATCATCAATCAAGATTATATACCTTTAGTTTTGCTTCAAATATTTCCTCAAAGGCACTACTAACTCATTCAGATAAAGTTAGTAAACTCTGGCATGAACAGTTTGGCCACCTTAACTACCGCTATCTTGAACAACTAAGTCAACAAAAAATGGTTAATGGATTACCAAAAGTGAAATTTCAAAAGGACTTTGTGAAGGTTGTGCCCTTGGTAAACATCCTGAGGCAAAGTTTGATAAATAAAAATCATGGAGGGCAAAATAAGTCTTTGAACTTGTTCATAGTGATGTTTCAGGGGCTTTTCCCCATCCATCTTTTACAAAAGCTAGATATGTTCTCACATTTATTGATGACTTCTCACATTTTACATGGGTTTACTTCCTTAGGCAAAAATCAGAAGTATTTGAATCTTTTCAAGATTTCAAAGCTCTAGCCAAGAAATAGTCAGGCAAAGTTATCAAGGTTCTTCGAACAGATAATGGAAGAGAGTATGTCAACAATGTTTTTGAGCAGTTTTCTATATCAGAAGGGATAGAATTGCAGCGCACAGTCGAGGGCAAAACAAGTCTTGGAACTTGTTCATAGTGATGTTTCAAGGGCTTTTCCCCATCCATCTTTTACAAAAGATAGATATGTTCTCACATTTATTGATGACTTCTCACATTTTACATGGGTTTACTTCCTTAGGCAAAAATCGGAAGTATTTGAATCTTTTCAAGATTTCAAAGCTCTAGCCAAGAAACAGTCAGGCAAAGTTATCAAGGTTCTTCGAATAGATAATGGAAAAGAGTATGTCAACAATGTTTTTGAGCAGTTTTGTATATCAGAAGGGATATAATTGCAGTGCACAGTTCCTTACACCCCTCAACAAAATGGTATCGCAGAATGCAAAAATAGATCTTTAAAAGAGATGGCTAATTGTATGATTCATTCTAAAGGCTTAACACCATCTTACTGGGTTGAAGCAATCAACTATGCATGTTACATCCAAAATAGAGTTCCTCATAAAATCTTAAAAGGAATCAGCCCCTTTGAAGCTTGGAAAGGATGGAAACCAATAGTTGATCATTTTAGAGTCTTTGGTTCACCTGCTATGGCCTGCATCCCAAAAGAACATCACAAGGCAATGGATTCTCAATCCAAACCTTGCATCTTTTTTGGATATCTAGATGGTGTTAAAGGCTATCACCTACTTCACCCAACCACACATGAGTTGTTCATTGAGAGAAGTGTCAAGTTTCAAGAAACACCTCTTGAAACTGTTCTTGACATTCCTCGACATATTATTGATTCTCCAGATCCTGATAATATTTCTGATGATCTAGTTTATTTGCAGCATGTTCCTAGTGCAGAAAGTAGTACTTCATCTTCTTCCAGTTCACAAAATGATGACAACACTAAAAATTCATCTTCATCAAGTTTAGGGATTGAATTAAAAGTCGACATTTCTACACCAGACTCACCCGCATCTAGAATTCTTCGCTCACTTCATACAACAGATTCTTGGGTACAGACTGCAACAGATAACATTCAGACATAATTTCAAGGGGGATCACATGCCTTCTTTTCCTTAGTGTCTGATCCACAGACATTTAAAGAAGCATCAAGCATACCTGAGTGGGATATTGCTATGGAAGAGGAATATGATTCCTTGATTAGAAATCATACTTGGGATTTAACTTCACTTCCCAAGGGAAGGAAGACAGTTTGATGTAGATAGATATATCGAACCAAATTTGTAGAAAATGGGTCAGTTGATAAGTTCAAAGCACGACTGGTAGCCAAAGGTTTTTCACAAGTGGCAAGCATTGACTACACAGAAACTTTTGCACCTATTGCTAAGATGACTTTGATCTGACTCACACTTGCTATAGCTGTAGCACATGGATGGGATGTACATCAAATGGATGTAAAGAGTGCATTTCTTCATGGAGATCTTGAGGAAGAAATCTACATGGAACAACCACCAGGGTTTGTTCATGATTCATCCTTAGTATGTAGATTGAGGAAATCTATCTATGGTCTTAAACAAGCACCCAGATCTTGGTATGCCAAGACGGATTCTTATCTTTTATCTTCAAGATTCACTCATTGCCATTCAGATCCTAATGTGTATCTTCTGTAGCAAGATGATTCACTCTTAATACTGGTTTAATATGTTGATGATCTCCTGATTACTGGTAGTACTTCAACTACCATCACCGTAGTTAAATCTACACTTTAGGAAAGATTTGACATGACAAACTTGAGTTTATTGCACTACTTCCTTGGCATTGAGATATCACAGTCAGATTCAGGGATTATTCTTGCTCAACCTAAGTACACTCTTGACTTACTTGCACGTTTTCACATGACTAACTGTAAACCATCTCCTACTCCCTTCTTATCTAGAATTAATCTTGAGACTTCTTGTCCTACACCATTAGTTGATGCTACATTGTATCGATAACTTGTAGGTAGTCTTATATACTTAACCCATACTAGGCCTGACATATCATATGCAGTTGGCATAGTTTCCAAATTTATGTAGGAACCTCATGAGCTGCACTGGAAAGCAACTAAGAGGATTCTTAATTACCTTCAAGGTACACTTGCATTTGGGATACATTATAGAGTTGGTTCAGAAGTTGCTTTAGTTGGTTTCATAGATTCAGATTGGGCTGGTGATATTGAGAATCGCAAGTCCACTTCTGGTTACAACTTTTCACTTGGTTCGGGTCCTATCAGCTGGTCTAGCAAAAAGTAGAAGGCAATTGCTATATCTTCTACAAAGGCAGAGTTTCAGAGAGTTGTTAACTCAGTTACTGAGGCCATATGGCTTCAAGGCATTCTTTCTAAGTTTGGAATTCCTTTCAAACAACCTACAATTATCTTCTTTGATAACTAGAGTACAATTCAGATATGCAGGAATCTAGTTCAACATCAACGAACCAAACACAGAGATTCACATGCCTTACATTCGAGAACTGATTCATGATCAGATCATTGACCTAGTCTTTTGCCAGTCTTCAGAGCAAGTTGCTGATATTTTCACCAAACCCTTTACTGAGAGCAGGTTCATTCATCTATGAGCTCTACTTGGCATGTGGTCGACATCGACATCATCATCTTTTGGGGGGGCTATCTAGTCCTCTCTTTGTTTTCTCTCTTTTTGGAGGAAAGTTTTTTACCACAGGGTTTTATTTCTTTCTCTATTTTCTGAGAGATACATTTGTAAATGAGTAACTAAAATGGTGCACTGCTGGAACTCATCATTCATAAACTCACCTAAGCTATGCTTAAGGGGGGGTGTTGGTGTATAACTCCATGAGTTAACACTAACTCAATCATAGGTTTCTTATAGCACATGCCAATTGACATTTTCAACTTGGTGAGTCATTTGTAATAGGTGTCAATAGACTTGACACATCGCCTCTATTTCCTAGGGTAGTTACGATATTCTCTTGCTTTGAATATCGCCACCTATCCTTGTTTCGTGGAGAGTTGGGTATGCAAATCTCTACTATTTATACCTATTATTTGTTAATACAAATTGTTCGTTCTCACTTGTAATCTTGTGTTTGATAGTCTTTCCTTGATCTTGGTTCTCACAATGATCATATTTCTATCCTTGCAATACAATTTAAAGAAATCCATGATTTTCTTTATCCAAGGGTGCCCATAGATTAAGGGTGCAAGTAAGTCTACTAATAGATGAAATGACTGAATTGCCTCTACTTGAAATCAGATAATCCAATATATTTCATCAAGTCAAATAAATTGCCCTTGAAAATCCTTCCAAGGTATAAATCATGATCATCTAAGATGCTTTCTTTTTCGTAGAAATGAAAACAAATAATATGGATTCCATTCCTGCTTTTCAATCTAGGTCTAGTGTTTTTCCTACTCCAAAAATTTCTCTTCTTCTCATCATAGTTTCCATGTTGAAAAGTTTCATAGGCTTAGGAGGGAAAAGGGGATGTCTTCCAAATTATGTTGGGCTACAAATTATAGTTACAAGCAAAAGAGATACTAGATGCAAATATATATAGTGAACAATGCAATCCAATAGAGCAATAGAGCAAAAGAGCTAAAACATTTTAAAACAACTAAAATAAGTAAAGGCAATGTTATATATAGTTAAATAAGAAATAGAAAAATGAAAGCTTAATCTAAGGAAAGAGTGATGTAGATCAAAGCTACTCAAAATAAGAAATACTAGAATGCACACAATGCTTTAGTAGATAATTTTCTATTATCAAACATAAAAAATGGGATAAATATATTTATCTTATAATTACCAAACAAAGAAAGCATTCTAACTAGTTTTCATCAACCCTTAAAAGTACTAACAACATCAAACACTTATCTATAAATAGCATAGCTATTTACCACAATATATTCTGAAGATACAAATAACACATCCGGGTCAGTGCAAGAAGTTGGGTCCACTTTTTGGCTAAAAAGTGGAAGTGTTTTCCTTGATTTTCAGAATTTGTCACATTTAACCTTAAAATTTGAAGCACTTAGAGATGGAATCTTTAAAAAAGTCACTAAATATAAAATGTAGTACTCGGAGTCTAGTTTCTAAATATGTAATTTTTTTCAATACCCAGATGATACAAATTGATTTTCAATAGGCATTTCTAAAAACCACTATTTAAAAGTCACTTTTTTTTTACCATACCATGCACATGTACGGCCAACATAATTTGACCTAAATAAAATTATTTTTAAAAATCCTTTTGGGAAAAGATGTGTAGTATAGTGAAGTTTGATGAGGATGTTTTTTTATAATTGTTTTCCAATTAATTATTTTTTTATTAATTTTTTATTAGGCCTAATTGTTACTTTTGAAAACCCCTCGTGTACGGCCAACATAATTTGAGCAAAAAAAATCATAAAATTAATTTTTTTTTTCATTGTGTAAAGAATGATGTTTAGATTGATGACATATAATTTTTTTAAAAAAATTTTAAAATTAAAAGTTATTAAAAAAATAGAAACACCTGTCATTTCAAGTTTTTGGACTAGTTTGCTTATAAATTAAATAATAAATAGAAGAACATGTCCAATAACAAAAAAAAATACATATTTGAAAACTAGACAATGTCATCTGTAATGGGTTTTCATTTCGTAAAAAAATTCAGAAAAAAAGATCCTTAGCCATATAGGTAAACTCAGTGTTTCTTGTTGTTTTGTACTTAGAAAAAAACTTGCAGGTCCAAGGCTCAAGGTCAGTCAACTATGCCTATCCCGAGCCTAAAACCCAAGCAAAGGGAAGGGACAAGGCGGGCGGAGATTTCTAATTTCAAATAACGGGTACCCGTTATAAAATGGGTATGCGTTACATAACGGGCACCCGTTATAAAACGGGTACCCGTTACATAAAGGGTACCTGTTATGTTTTTAATAACGAGCACCCGTTTCTATTATACTCATTATTTTCCATATTAGGGAAGAACATACTATTACTGTATCCCTGCAACTTGTAAGTCTGATCAGTACAGCGCGACATCGACAATTTCTACATTTTTTTACTTACAAGTGTTTTGTGGAATCTCTTAACAGGTCATATTCTATTCAGATTTTGAAAGGAGTCAATCATATGAACAATTCTGAAGTGAAATCAAGTGCATGAGCTATTTTCAAGAGGAATAAAGAAAGAAGGTTTTTATTTTTACATCTACCTTTTACTTCAAAATCTATGGAACAAAGGATCTACATCTATTTCTACTTCAAAAGTTTAAATAAGGACATCAATTATGAAATTGGATTAAGTATCAATTGTTATTTTATCAAGAGGGTTTGGTAATCATGGGATCAAATCAATGTCAAAGAAAAAAATAAAGGAGGGTAATGACACCTCAAGAAATTGAAGCAAATAGAGAGAAGGAAGCAAAAAGGCAAAGAGATAGAAGAGCAAGGACTCAAGAGATGAAGAATATTGAAGTATCTAGTTCCATGAGTATTGAAGAGAAAGACATTCAAGAGAGTATAAATGATGGGATGAATGTAGATGATGCAAATGTGGAAATGGTGAATTTAGAATAAAATGTGTCTATAGAAACAAATGCATGTATGTCTTCAAACCCAACTTTCGAAGATATGAAAAATGCGACTATACAAACAAATCTAGGTATGTCTTCAGAGCCAACTTTCAATGATATGGAAAATAGGACTATAGAAACAAATCCAGGTGTGTCTTTGGAGCCAACTTTCAATGATATAGAAAACATGACTATAGAAACAAATCCAGGTGTGTCTTCGGAGCCAACTTTCAATGATATGGAAAACACGACTATAGAAACAAATCTAGGTATATCTTCAAACCCACCTATTGATGATATGAATGAGAATGATAGCCCTTTTAGGAGTGAAAATGAAAATGTTTTATTTGAGATTGAAAGAAATGTGTTAGATAATCTTCCTGGTAAGATTTCTTGGAGGTAAATGAGAACTCATGCAAATAGATTATATAATTTTTTTTTTATTGAAAAAGTCTTGGATTTCAATGTCAACTTATGATGCAATTGATGAAGATGTGGAAATTGCGAAAAGTAATGAAAAAGTTAGGCATCTTTGTAAAACCTAAAAAAAATGAATCAATAAAACAAGTTTTATCTAGTGTTGCTAATGCTATTGATTCTATTGGTAAAAAGAGTTGATCTAAAGATAGCAATGCAGCACGAAGAGCTATAACAACTGCTTTAGTCAATAAATCATCTTTTAATAAAAGAATGATAAGTAAGACAAGTGAAATTCTAAAGATAAATCCTAAAACTTTGAGAAGAGCAGAAAAGAGAAGAGAATCTATTGAAAAAGATCCAATTAACCAATGTTGGAGTTTTAGTGGTAGACTCCCAAGGTATGACATGAAATTAAATAGTGAAATCAAATCTTTAATTGAAAAATATTGGTATGATAATACAAGGGTATCATCTAATGTTAGAGATGTTTTAAAATTACGAGTGGGGTCTAAAATTCATGATCCTCATCCAAAACATCTATTAGACATGACTTAAACTAAATTATATAGAAAATTCTTAGATGATTTAGTGTTAGAACCATTTAATATTACCATAAGCCAAAGATCTTTTGAGAAATGTAAACCTTGGTATGTGAAAATTAATAAATAGCGAATCTCTTGTTGTTGTAAAACTCATGTGCAATTTCGTTATTATTATGATGTTTTTCGATATATACGTTCTACTTTGCATACTGACAAAATTATGCAGGAATGGGGTATTAATATGCCACCTCAAACAATTAAGGAGTTTGTAGTAGGTTTGTTTTGTGAAACATCTACTGGATACTTATTTTATTCAAAAGCATGTATTTCTGGACAATGCAATAGATGTGGCAACTTTTCATTGTTAGGAGAATGTATGCATGAAAATATTTCACATGAATTTGGACAACAATTAGTGGATGTGAAAAGATTCAAGAATGTTGAATATTCTTTAAAGGATGGAAAAATTGGAAAGCGTTGTGAGTTAGTCACTGAAAAAATTTGTGTGCATGCATTCATCAAAGATTTTAAGGATAATATTGTATCCAAATATGTCAAACACTCCCAATATGCTTGGTGGCTTGATGGACAATTCCGTTCATATAAAAACACCTTTCCAATTGGAACTATCCTATCAGTGGTTGACTTTGCAGAAAACTATACTCTTACTCCACAAGAAGAAATTCAATCTCAGTATTATAATTTAGTGCAAGTGGCCATATTTGTTCATATTGTATATAGACATGTAGATGATAGTACAGAAGATAATAGAAAATTTTTGAGGGAGTATCATTTCTATTTGAGTGATAACCGGTTACACTCTTCAGAGTTTGTGCAATATTGTTTCACAAAATTTTATGAAAGTTTAAAAGAAAGAGGAATCCAGATGACACAACATTTCATATGGTCAGATAATTGTATAGGAAAATTAAAAAATGCAAGAATGTTTTATTGGCTATGTAGGGCTCACAAAGAAATTAATATCCAACATATGTGAAGTTTTTTTAAAGCTAGACATGGTAAAGGAGAACATGATGGAGCTGGAGCATGTGTGAAAAGAGCTCTTGCTAGAGAGCAACTAAAATTTGAGGATACAACCAAGTTTAGAGATGCACATGCAATTGTGGATTGGTGTAATAAAAAATTATCTACGGGATCAAGTCAGAACTCTACAATTCGACGATTCTTTTGGTTAGTTGAAGAAGAGAATATTCCTACTTGACTTGATTGTGATACAATAACTGGATCAACAAAATGGCATTCATTTAAGAGTTCAAATGCAAGCACATGGGCTATATGGACTAGGGAGCTTGCATGTTTTTGTCAATTTTGTAATACAGGTGATTGGGGAGCATGTGAAAATAGAGAATGGGTTGAAGAATGGAAACAAAGATCATTGACACCTACAGAAACACAAGATCAACTTGAAACAACAATTGAAGATGATAATCAAATGTTTGCATCAGATGACTATGATCGTGTTTCAGACCTTGTACAAGAAGGTACTTTTGTTTTCAATTTTTTTTATTGTCATTTTTTTGTACATCTATATATAATTAATTATATATGTATGCATGCACAAATTTATGTGATTTAGTTACATGTCACACTTTATTGAATTACATAATTTTTTTGTAGGACATTTGTATGCTGTTATTGCACTTGAGGGCAATGAAGAGGAAACCAAGTATTGGTTGGCTTGATGTGTTGAGACAAAACAAAAGTTGTTACATCCTAGAGTAGATGATGATAACATGGAGTATCCAACACGTTCTGTGGTTGTTGTTGGCACTTGGCTACAAAAATATCTAATAAGAAGGAATGGTTTGCCTGCATTTGAAGATTATGAAACACATAAGAAGATCATACACTACTCACATTTGGTTGTGGCAACAAATATAAAACTAGTCAGATATCAAGGCAAACCTTCTAATAAACAGTTATGGACACTTTCGATGGAAGAACACGAGTCAATTATAGATGCATTACAAAAAAATGAGGATGCAGATGGTACAATAGAATAAATTTCTAGGTATGTAAACCATACTCTTACATCCCCTTTAAATTCTTTCATTCTCATTTCAGCTTCTATATTATTCCCCTTGTCTTAAATTTTGTATCGACTCATGTAAATATATAGTTAATTTATTTGTATATTTGAACATTACTTTTTGCAGGTGTACCCTAGACAAGTAGTCAAATTTGCATGATTGTCAATAGAAGTTTTCACCATACAAGTATGTGAGGTCAATTTTGTAGTCTTCAACTAAAAGTGAACGCAAATTAGGTAATTGTATATACTTACATTATGGCTTTCACATTCAACATGTTATCTAGAACTACATAATGCATCAATGTTTTGTCTTTTTGGTATATAAATTCTTTCATTCTTATTTCAGCTTCTATATTATTCCCCTTGTCTTAAATTTTGTATCGACTCATGTAAATATATAGTTAATTTACTTGTACATTTGAACATTACTTTTTGCAGGTGTACCCTAGACAAGTAGTCAAATTTGCATGATTGTCAATAGAAGTTTTCACCATACAAGTATGTGAGGTTAATTTTGTAGTCTTCAACTAAAAGTGAACGCAAATTAGGTAATTGTATATATACTTACATTATGGCTTTCACATTCAACATGTTATCTAGAACTACATAATGCATCAATGTTTTGTCTTTTTGGTATATAAATTCTTTCATTCTCATTTTAGCTTCTATATTATTCCCCTTGTCTTAAATTTTGTATCGACTCATGTAAATATATAGTTAATTTACTTGTACATTTGAACATTACTTTTTGTAGGTGTACCCTAGACAATTAGTCAAATTTGCATGATTGTCAATGGAAGTTTTCACCATACAAGTATGTGAGGTCAATTTTGTAGTCTTCAACTAAAAGTGAACGCAAATTAGGTAATTACATATATCTATACTCAAATATTTATCATCCATCCTCTAAAGACACCTACTTGTACATCCCCTTAATTCATCCTCTTAGCTCCCCTTAAGCCATCCTCTTACATCCCCTTAAGCCATCAAGTTTTATCTTATACTTTGTAAATTGACTAGTGTACATCTCTCCAAGTAAGCTATCCTCTTTTGTATCCCCTTAAGACATCCTCTTCTAGCTCCCCTTTTAAAGCCATCCTCTTATACATCCCCTAAAGCCATCCTCTTATGTATCCCCTTAAGACATCCTCTTAGCTCCCCTTAAGCCATCGTCTTACATCCTCTTTTGTGTTATTTAGTTACATATTGCATTAATATTTTGTGTTTTTGGTACATATTCTTTCATTCTCATTTACATTCATTATTTCTTGCAGGTGTATCCTACAAGTAGATTTTTCCATGATTTCCACTACAAGATTTCATCATAATGTAAATGGTAGATCAATTTTGTAGTCATGTCAAACTAATAACATGGACCTATAAGCTAATTGTATAGATATACTCATATGTTTAATAATGGACCTTTTTTTGTTTTGAGACTCTTTTTATGATCTATGCATTTAATTTTCACGGATTGAATATTATTTTATGATTGCTACAAATGCTATTAGTGTAGAGGTTCAATAAGTATATAGTTTGTATTTTTCCTATCATTGTTGTACCCACTTTAGCTATGTTTTGTGATGTGTTGATTTAGCATTTATTTTAAATATTATTTAAATGCACAAATGTTGAAAAGTAGTGTCATGATAGTTAAAGGGAAATAGTCCTAGGATAGTTTGCATATTTGAAACATGGTTTAATGTCACCTCTATGAATGCCATGGTCCTCCTCTATATCCTTCAATCATTGTCTTGAATAGTCTAATGCTATCACTAATAAATATGGGACTGTGCTATCATATTACCTAGGTGTAGTCATTGGTGTTGTAGAACTTTATTTACAACTGCTAAGGTAATAATGAGGGTTATCATGCATAGGTAAGGTATTAAATAGTCATTATTTCAAACTAAATGACTACCATAAAGGTTACTCATTGTCATAGAAATAGAAGATTATTGTCATGCATGAAGATTATTGCCATGTATCCAATCTAGACTGTCATAAATCATTGAGATGTTCTCATAAGAGCAATTCAAATCTAAAAATCAGTCATAACGAGGTTATATCATCTAAAGTCCATTGCAAAAATCCATATGACAATAATAAAACAAATTCAGGATAGTCATGAAACAAATAGGACACTCATAAAACAAATAGGACAATCATGTTAGTCAAGAGGTTTTCACAGTGATTGATGATCAAGTATATCATTCTAAATGGTCATTGGCTAGAGTTAGATAGACATGTATTTATGGAAACAAGTGGCCTTCATGAAATTCATAAGTGGTCATCCAAACACCTATATGATTGTCATAACAATCCCTTTAATAGCCACTTGCCTTCATGACCAATCAAAGATGTTATTAAGAACTTGAAGATAATCCCTAATACCCACTCAATAGAACTACTAAGAGAATGGCCAATTAAACCAAGACAAGAATCTACATATAGCAAAAGGAATCTCAAAAATCTAATAATTCCCTAGCACTAGAAACATTTTGAGTAATCATAATAAGCCCGATTAATGCACCAACATTGTCAACGAATAAGGTATAAAAGAGAAGATCTTAAGCGAATGTATAAATACAAGAGTCCAAATAAGATTCAAATGAATTTCCTTAGATAGTTTCTTCTTTAAAAGAGTTAGTTTCTCTACAAGAATTGAATGCTACTTCTTGAATAATTTCAAATTGTGATAAATGTTTTTGTAGCTTATATTGTGTGGATTAGATTTGAATTTCCTTCTAGTTTCTCTACATGAATTGAATACTACTTCTTGAATAATTTCAAATTGTGATAAATTTTTTTGTAGGTTATATTGTGTGGATAAGATTCAAATGCATTTCCTTCTAGTTTCTTCTTTAAAAGAGTTAGTTTCTCTACAAGAATTGAATGCTACTTCTTGAATAATTTCAAATTGTGATAAATTTTTTTGTAGCTTATATTGTGGATAAGATTTGAATTTCTTTCTAGTTTCTTCTTTAAAAGAGTTAGTTTCTCTACAAGAATTGAATACTACTTCTTGAATAATTTCAAATTGTGATAAATTTTTTTGTAGCTTATATTGTGTGGATAAGATTCAAATGAATTTCCTTAGATAGTTTCTTCTTTAAAAGAGTTAGTTTCTCTACAAGAATTGAATGCTTCATTTGAATCATGTTTTGAATGTTTTTTTAATGAAGATTTTATTCAAGGACACTATCAAAGTGAGTCTAACATCCTTATCATTTGATCATGATTTTGTAGGTTTATCCTAGGTAAATTACCTTGTTATAAAGTGCCCTAAATTTATCTATTAGATAATTGTAACACCAAACTTATCTATTAGATAATTGTAACACCATTTACCTATCTATTCCACTATGTAAATTAACTTAATTTAGGTTTGTGAGGCAGTTAATAGATTGTTCACTATTTCAAGAAGAACTATTGAACCATAATGCATAATCGCTTCTTAAAAATTAAAAAATGTAGTAGAGAGAAATCTTCTAACATGTCTCAATTAAATAATTTATAATCTAGAAGTGAACAATGAAGCATATTTAACATATTAAATCTTTAACATATTATCTAGAGCATACTATTCAAGCATATATACTTAATAATATATACATGTAGATCTAGATCTAGATAAGTCCATGAAATACTATAAAATATAGGTAGGACCCATGAAATGTGTACTTTAAAACATCTACTCATCATCAGTATATAAATAAATACAAATCACAGTTCATGAAATACTGAAATATATCTAGAAGTACATGTAATAGAAAGTTCAACATATATAGTCAAAGTCCTGGAACGACATATATAAAAAATAATGTGCACATCATACAGTTCAGTCTATGAAATAAAACTCTATGTTAGGGATGATCATCACTCAAGTTCAAATCTGAAAGAGGCCTCTTTCTTCCTTGTGAAATAGATGGATCTACCTCATGCTGTACACAAGAGAAAGAACTTGCGATCAGATTTAAATTTTTTAAAAATGACATATGAAATTAAATATTTAAATGTAGGCTTTAAAGTGTGCATTTAAATTACCGTGCAATCATGCTCATGTAGTCCCACATTTTGTTGTGCAGGTGGTATAATCGTTTCATCTTCTTGACCAAAAGTTTGACCTGCTAATTGCTAGAATTTCAAATAAAGCAAGTTTGAAATAAGTTAGAATTTATTTAGCATATAAAGACCTAGAAATTGCACATAAAAAATTTAGTAAAATTTAGGACCTCAAAATGTGTAGATGGCTCATGAATTTGTCCCTGACTAGCAACCTAACCAATAGTCTCACTCCTATCATCCTGCACTTACATATATATGGGTGCATATATAAATTTATATAAACTCAAAAAAGAAACTTAGTACAAATTTAGTACAATTTTTTAAAACACACACCAGGGAATACTCAGGCATAATCGCTGACAATGGAGGATCAATGGAAGAAACACTTGAGCCATGTGGTTGGTCAGACATGGGAACTGCCACATGACCTAAGCCTCGCTGCAATAGTAGTGTTTCACATACATGTACATATAGTTATTTATTTATTTATACACTTGTTAATTTAAAATATAATATTGATAAGTTTCAAAAGAAAATCTAAACTAGAATTAGATACATATGGTTTTAGGGTTAAGATATATTGGTTTACCCTGTAAGGTGTGCCAATCTCTACAACTGTCGATGCAAAACTCAATGTATCAAATCGTGATGTGGCCCTAGAGCGACTTGAGATCTGTACAACGAATAGTTCACAATTATATAGTAATTCATTAAATTATTTATATAAATTTTGATCTACGTTCAAATTATGCACTTGAAATATTTAATAAAATGTGGCCAACGTACTTGTGTAGGATTATCATCCGAATATAGTAGATCCAAGTATGACTCCACTCCTGCTGTAGCGGCATCTGATGTGGATGTAGGAGTAGGACCATAACACGGTTGATTACAATTTGTACACAAATGTGCCCCTGACATGCCTGAGGCTCTATGATGAGATGCATCGACTCCTCCATGATGCTCTCAACTACTGAATTCGGCTGCCATGTGGGCAGCTTGTTCAGTGAGATTGCCTGAGAGTCTACTCAATGCTCCTAATGTTGACAAAATTGCCTGCTGCTGAATAGGTGTAGGAATCGTGGGCAAAACAGGAGAAACCATAGGAGCAGGAGGAACAGGTCAATTGGGGTCAACTCGTGCCCCTGGTCTGTGTTGTGGCATGCCACGACCAACACACTGAAATTCTCTCATATCAAAATAATTGGGTTTTTGACCCAATTGAAACTCCACCCATAATTTTCTCAAAAAATATAGCGGCACCTCACAATTAGCATGTGGTGGGTGATCAAACACCATCCACCACTAATCCCAAAAATGTCTCGAAATCCCCTCATGTGTACAAAAAAGAATTAAGATTAAGAATATTTTGAACCATAACCTCTAAAATTATGTCTAAAAAATAGTGAAATAATAGATACATGACTCAAAGAAAAAGTCCTAAAATACTCTAAGAGCATACAACTATGGTATCTCCACAATAAACACACATTAAAACCAACTAAAATTCTCACAACAAAAAAGAGTAACCCCTTATTTAAAAAGAAAAAGCCACATGTATTGTCTATGGTAAACCTTATCCAACTAGTATGTTGTAATTTCGACTATAGTCAAAATAAATTCAACTTAAGTTGATTACATATGCACACACATGTACAACGCAGTTGGCAAAGGCTTTGAAGTTGAAATTGGGAGGTCACAAGGTTGATTCCTTTTGAATAGTCAACATGACATGTCAACTACTTATGTGAGGTGGTTGTCTATAGTGTACCCACATGCTACATATTCCAAAAGTTATTTGTTGATCTCTTCTACTAGATCAATGGGAAACACACAATAATTGTTTTTGCATAGAAAATCTTATAAGATCAGTCCAAGCTCTTCAAAGACTTGTTGAAGACATTTGTATTCATTGACACAATCTTTAATGTTGAAACTATCCCTTACCAGATTCAATGGCATGGCTTGTGGCATTCCCAAATAAAGGAAAAAAAAAAACTATAATCCTTTTGCATAATTAAAGAGACAACATCTAGAAACCTAGTTTTTGAGCAAATTTATTCTAAGCTACTTATAGTATCAATGAGTCTCCTGTAATCAAATCAATTATACATCTACACACAACTGCATTAAGAAGAAAAAAAGTATTAGGATTTTTTTTGTGTTGAGGCTTCAGCTACATAGATCTTAAAGCCATTAGAAGACCTTATGAATTCTTATACCAAGATGTGTTTCAACAATTGAAGTTTTGGTCTCAGGGCCACCTTTGTTGTGAAGAGTCTTGATGGATGTTCATAAAATTTTCATAAATGTGGACCTTGTAGATTTTATTACTAGAATGCTTGAGGTTGAGGGGCTTGAGGTTATGTATATATTTTCATCTGTTTTATAAGGGTGTATGTTGAGATCGTTAGAATCTTTCACATAATTCATTAGGAGGAAGGGCATCATGGCTTTTGGATCACACTTGAAATCTCATAAAACATTAGACGAAATGCATTTCATAAATAACAATATTTTTGGAAAAGCTGCTAGAGCCATTTGTGAGTTTCTTTCATCTATGTGCAATGTGTGTGACTGAAATAGCTATTAAGGACATGTGTGTTGAAGAGCTGTCCACTTGCAAACAGTCATACATGTACTTGTTCAAGACGTATTATTGTTTTTGATTGCTGTAGAACATTAGAAACGGTTTAATTTTTTTTGATGGTGAGATGATTCAAGAAACTCTATAATTTAATAGATAATTTGGCATCCACAAAATTAGTAAAAGCTAGACAACAATTTGTTCCTGAAATCTTTCCTTTTGTTTTGTGTTACGGGTGTTTCAATGA
The DNA here is from genome assembly GCA_027924645.1 of Cunninghamia lanceolata. Lineage (NCBI taxonomy): Eukaryota > Viridiplantae > Streptophyta > Pinopsida > Cupressales > Cupressaceae > Cunninghamia > Cunninghamia lanceolata. The sequence goes on along the minus strand of BSBN01000677.1, from coordinate 6,222,954 downwards.
GTGCCACCTATTCAATAATTTGTTCTTAATAGAGAAGCGAGAAATTTGAGTATGTATTATCAGTTGGGTAGTTAGGAACAAAGCTTGTTGAAATTATTCTGTCTCTTGCGGGCCCCGGGAGCCCGTGAACATCCAACTTCTTCATCACGGCAGATTTCTTCATTATTTATAAAACCTATGTTAGTCGGCTGTGCGGCAGTCCCAAAGCATATTTGGAAAACATAAAAAATACAAAATTCAGAGGATATGTATATTCTTATCACCATAAATTCATCGAGGGTTCCATGTAGTAGATAGACATTTGGTCTACATCCTCAGAATTATTAATGGCAAGGATGTTAGTGATTTTTAGGGTGATTTTAATTTCGATTGCAAGTGGATATGCAGATCCAACTCAGGGCTTTACCGAAGTAGTTCTAAATGTGAAAAATTTTGTCATTCAAAGACCATATGACAAGAAGGAATCTGAGTGTTACAGCTTCATTAATGGCATCCATTCCATTTGTGTTTACAAAGAAGACAAACCCCACAGTCCTCAGAGCAAGACCAGTCCCAGGATAGAAATCTGCATCCAGGTTAAATTTTTGATCAATCATTTTCAAATATAATTTTGTATAAACTACTCCAATATGTTATGGCTTTTGATGGGAAGCTAAGGCATTACAATGACCAAGTGGTGGCATCTAATATTTATGATCGTTGGATTCATCTCAATGTTATCCACAATGCGGATGAAGGGAAAGTGTATGTGTTCGTCGATGGGGAGGAGAAGATAGTGGCTGATGATAGAGGTCATGTGTAACATCCCACTATGTAACCCCGAAGGGTAAGAGCCAAAAGCGAGCAAGATAATTTTTTTTTGACATAAGTAAACAACATACACAGATTTAGCTGTCAATGCAATAGAATGATACCATTCATTTTAAACACCAAAACAAATGTTCCAATTCACATATGATAAAAACACGAATCCATAAGCATAAAATACAGGTGGATCTGATACCCACACCAGAATCCATAAAGTAATAAAGGAACATCACATTTCTTCTCATTAATTACAACGATTACAACTTCTCTCCTAAGAGAGGTCAATTACATAACTACATATACAATTACAATGATATATTCTAGAATATGATACAAGTATAATAACATAGTCCTAAGTATGGTACAAGGACTGAATGGTTACAATAGCTGAATGAAGTAATGGAAAGAGAGATCATCTCTAACTGGTGCTCCAAAACCTGTTCCCTGGTCCCCAATGGTGGTGGCAACGCCTCCCAACCATGTGGACTCCTAAGAGACCACCCCACCGTGCTCGGAGATAGTCACAAGGCCCAAACGGATAAGCAACAACAAGGGGATACAAGATGGCCAACACACACACACATCAGGCACAGAGCAGACACGGAGAACAGTGCTTATAGTCATAGTTATAATATAGGTGTACTCATCTAAGTCATAAGTCAGGTACTACTCATGACTCCTAAGGTGCTAGATACTAGAGTGTAATCATATGGAGTGTCATCATAGGTGCTCGAAGGGATGGCACACACGGGACCAAGTACCTCTCATACAGATGAGGAGACTCAATCATGCCCGAATCCATGTCCTGCAGATGGATGACTCGACGCCCCGCAAATAGATAGGCCTTCTCGTTGCATCCTTAGCCTTTACAAGTGCTCAAGGCCATGCATGAGGACAAATTATCTTATTAATGTTTTTACCCCAATGTTTTCATTTAGTTATCACTTATTAATGAAACTTTGCTACTAGTTCCCCTGGCAGCTACTTGTGGGCCCCGGGCCTGTAGAGAGCCACTCCAGATGACCACTCTAATGCCTAGACCTTGTTCATCTCATTTGACTAAATGAGGCATTCAAAAGACTAAAAACACTGAGTTATAAATTTAACATAATAAAGGTGGAAAATATGATCTACAAGACCCAAACTCTCGTGGATAGTGTAATTTGTTGAACATGGCCTTCTACCAATTAGATCAGTTTATAATCACTCCCGAGACCCCCAATTTAATTACTCTTCACAAAGGCATGCAAGGATAATATTAGAAAAGCATGGTAGATGGCATTGCCAGTCTACTCACACCCTAGAAATATATATACTTTCTACCATATTTAACATAACCCAAAAGAAATATTAGAGGAATAACAAAATGGAGATCTTAGTTTTCCTTTCTCTAGTGTTTTCCCCTTTTGCATGACAGATACTCATAACTAGGAATTAAATACACATACATAGATTATTGACTCAAGGGTGTTTTAGTGTCATAACATTATGTAACGTAAATACGACAGTTTCCACATAGTTGGAGATTTAGTAGAAAATGACTATGTGACCAAAACAAAGCCACTCAGTTTTCTTAAGAAGATCTGTAATGAATATCTATTAGAGAAGTCATCGTATAACAATCGAGTTTCATGGGACTAAGATCTCTTCAATCTCTATCATATGTCCCAGTCTTGTATGGCTGTCCCGTTAATATCTATTGACCCTCTTTTGTTTACCTAATATATTAACTCAGAAAACCTATGATCTTTCCTTGGAAACCCATTAATCTAAAGACTAAGGGAATCGATCTGGTAATGAGAATAACTTCAGGAAATATATAAATATCTTGCATTGAATAAATTCTGCAGTAATAAAATATTTAGGAAAAGAGGCAGTGTAAATATCTTGCATTGAATAAATTCTACAGTAATAAAATATTTAGGAAAAGAGGCAGTGTAAATATCTTGCATTGAATAAATTCTGCAGTAATAAAATATTTAGGAAAAGAGGCAGTGTAAATATCTTGCGTTGAATAAATTCTGCAGTAATAAAATATTTAGGAAAAGAGGCAGTGTAAATATTTTGTGTTGAATAAATTCTGCAGTGATAAAATATTTAGGAAAAGAGGCAGTGTAAATATCTTGCATTGAATTAAACTTTAGCATTATTTAAACATAGAGATGGGGTTCAAGATTTATGTGATTGAGAAATACACAGCAACTAGTTTTAGCTTATGAAAAATAAATACAAATGATGTAAATACCTCCAGTATAAATGCACTCCCCTTTAGCGTACCTCAAATCTTGCAACTAGATTTGCTGGACCGAAAAGAGAGACTCCCCACAAGACATCAATTCGCTCACCAGGATTTCACGATTTTAGGCTAGGAGAATAGAGATCTGAGTGACTCCACAATGAATATAGTCTTTTCTAAAAAAATGTTCCACTTACTAATATCTCCAGATCCCTAAGGCTCGATGCCAGAAAAACCTAGACATTTTTCCTTCTTTCTGAGTTTTTTTCTCCCCTTGTTTCTTCTGTGTCTTTTCTCTCCAAAAACTGAGTCTTTTTCCCTTCCTTATTTCTCTTCTTCCCCCCCTTTGAAAGGTGTGTGTGTTTCATTTTAAAACCCATCTTTCCACCGATATTTTCCTCATCCTTATCTTCTTTAATGAACTGCTCTGCCCACCTGATTTTTTTTTAATTTTTTAAACTCTTATTTTTCTTCTGTAATGGATGTTGACTCACCTCTCGTGGATCAGATTTATTTATTTTTATTTTTATTTGTATTTTCTTATCCTTATCCTCCCTCTGCCGGTCACCCACTTGGCAGATATTTCTAAATAAAATAATATATCAAGCATGATTGAGGGAGGGATGTGGATGAGAGGTGACAGCTACTCCAAATCCTCCACTGAAAGCAAGATTCTCCCCAGAACATCAATTCGCATTATACCAACTCCCACTAAGATATTTTGTTACATTAATTTTGACCAACCTTCTCTAAAATCCATTGGGAGCGTTGTTACATGCTACCCCCCTTGGACTAGGCTTACTCTTGGAAGCCTGCAAATGTTAAGATGTATCCAAAGCACACACTAGTCCATGAAACTCAAAATAATTGAAGGAGGCCAAGAAGAAAAATCTTAACAAATGGATTGGCAAGGTAGACATGACCATAAGGAAATCCAAACGGTAAGACCACAACATAGGAACACTACACTAACAGAGTGTAGTGGGCTAGGAATAGGGAATAGGGAATAGGGTTTGTGACTATCTCCAGTAACCACCATTGGGGATAAGAGTATGCTCAGGCTTGTGAATCCATGCGGAGTCGATACTTAGTACTTGCAACACTCCAAGCACACGTCAAGGTACCTATGCATATATATATACATCATATAGCCAAAGCAACAATAATCATGTAAGCATGAAATCCATCATAAGTAATAATAATGTCCACATCATAATAGTGTCAAGATTGCACATCACCGGTGCCAATACAAAATAATAACAAGATGCGTAATCCAAAATAAAATATACAGTCATCTAAGTCCATCAAGATAAGAAAAACATAAGAAAAATATAGGGTCATGACATCCCCTAGAAGTCTACAAAAAGATATGGATAAAAGTCTCTCATCCTCGTCGCATCTTCCCAAGATGCTGAGGACTCACCATCAGGATCCCATTGGACCCTTACCTGCTCTATGTCCCAACCCCTGAGGGTCAACCTCTGATGTTGAAGGATGCGTACGGGTTCCAAAGAAAGCTTCCCATCCTCCTCGACCTGCAAAGTAGTCAAATCAAGAACATGGGTCACATCAAGAATATACTGTCTAAGAACTGAAACATGGAACACATCGTGGATGCGTGATAAACTCAGTGGTAATGCAAGGCGATAGGCAACAGGACCAATCCTCTCAAGGATCTCAAAAGGTCCAACAAAGCGAGGTGCCAGCTTCGAGCCTTTACCATAATGAATGGGGCTCTTCCGCGGATGAACCCTCAAAAACACACGGTCACCTACCGAGAAGTGGCGATCCAACCTACGGGCATCGACATACTTCCTATGCTGATCCTAAGCTGTAGCCAAATGCTCTCTAATCCGTACTACCTGTTACTCCATATCCTGAAGCATCTCTGGACCCAAAAAACTTGGTCCTCTAAGCGATCCCAACTTAATGGAGTGCAACATGGCCTACCGTACAAGGCCTAGAAGGGAGACATACCGAGAGAGCTGAGATACCTATTGTTATAAGCAAACTCAACTAGGTACAAATAGTCCTCCCAATGAGACTGTTGATCCATAACGTACATCCGAAGCATATCCTCTAAGACCTGATTAACCCGCTCCGTCTGTCTGTCAGTCTTGGGATGGTATGCAGAGCTGAAATTAAGCTGAGCTCCCAAAGCATGCTGAAGAGAAGTCCACAAAGTTGAAGTGAACACTGGATCACGATCAGAAATGATCCTACAAGGAATACCATGCAGACACACAGTATCCTCCATAAACACTCGAGCTACAGACGCTGCAGTGTAGGAAGATCTCATGGGTGAGAAGTGTGCCACCTTGGACAACTTGTCCACTGTAACCATAATAGCATCATGATGACGTGAAGACATAGGTAACCCCACTATGAAATCTAGAGATATCGTATCCCACTTCCATCCAGGGATGGAATGAGGCTGTAACAATCCTGCTGGGTGCTGATGCTCTGCCTTCACCCGTTGGCACTCAAGACATCGAGCCACAAAATCAACAATATCTCATCGCAAACCTGCCTAATGATACAACTATCGAAGATCGACATGCATCTTCGTGACACCCGGATGAGCTGAATAGGGGCACGACGGGCTTTTGATAAAACCAAGGAACAAAGATCACCAGAATCTGGAACATAAATACAATCTAGATGTTGCAACAGTCCATCAGGCTCAAGTGAGAAACCTGCAAACCTACCCTCAAGGACTCTCCCAAACTCAATCTCTGCTCTCACCTCCTGATACCAAGTATCACTAGGAAGTGACTCCAAAATACGGCTCCGCAAATCCACTCTAAGAGACAAAAGTGAAATCTCATGACTCCTCCTACTCAAGGCATCCGCAACAACATTCTCCTTACCCTGAATGTAGCAAACCTCAAAGTCATACTCACAGAGGAACTCCATCCAACGGCGCTGCCGAGCATTCAAATTCGGCTGAGTGAAGATATACTGCAAACTACGATGATCACTATGCAATTCAAACCGATGTCCCAAAAGGAAATGTCTCCAACGCACAAGTGCATGGATGACAGCCGCTAACTCCAAATCATGGGTGGGGTAATTCAGCTCATGATCCTTGAGCTTACGGGACTCATATGCAATCACTCATCCCTCCTACATGAGAACTGCCCCCACATCCTCCAATGACGCATCGATGCAGACTACAAAATTACCTATAGGATCTGGCACTACTAGGATAGGTGCACTAGTTAGCCACTCTTTAAGAGCCTAAAATGCTGACTCACACTGGTCTGTCCACACAAACTTCTTCCCTTTCCGCTGAAGAGAAGTGATGGGATGGGTAACTCGAGAGAAATCTCTCTCAAATCAGCAATAGTAACCTGCCAATCCCATGAAACTACGAACCTCAGTCACATTCGTTGGTGCTGGCCAATCCACAATAGCCTGGATCTTAGAAGGATCCACTGAGATACCCTCTCTTGAGATGATGTGGCCTAAATATCTCACCTCAGTTTGGAAGAACTCACACTTGGCCAAATTGCCAAATAACTGATTATCCCGCAAGCACTGCAACACTTGCCGCAAATGGCCTTCATGCTCCTCCATAGTCCTTGAATAAATCAAAATATCATCAAGGAACATGAGAACAAATTGGTCAAAATAGGTGCGAAACACCCCATTCATCGAACTCATGAAAACTAATGGAGCATTGGTCAACCCGAATGGAACAACTGTGAACTCATAATGCCCATAGTGTGTACGAAATGTGGTCCAATGAATGTCTACCTCATGAATGCAAAGTTGATGGTATCCTGACTTAAGATCTATCTTGGAGAACACTTTGGCTCCCCTCATCTGATCGAACAAATCATCTATCTGAGGCAACGGGTATTGATTCTTCACTGTCACTTTGTTCAACTGGCGATAATCGATGCACAAGCCAAGAGATCCGTCCTTCTTCTTTACAAAGATGACAGGTGCACCCCAAGGGGATACACTAGGATGAATGAAACCCTTCTCCAGTAAATCCTCTAACTGCAACCGCAACTCACCCAACTCCTAAGTAGTCATGCGATACGGTGCCTGAGAAATAGGCTCTGCACCGGGAATGAGATTGATACGGAAGTCTATGTCACGCTTAGGTGGCATACCTAGAATATCACTCGGAAAGACAGCTGCAAACCCCTGAAGAATAGGATGATCATCAAGAGATACCTCCTGAATCCCACCCTCAGCAGGATCACTAACTGAAATAGCAAACATTTGACAACCTTTCTGCATGGCACGCTTCAGCTGCATAGCTGAAATCACACGGAGAGAAATGGGTCTCTGAAGCCCAACTAACTCAACACGCTCCCCAACATCGTTAACACACTAAACTGACTTATGCTGACAATCTATACTAGCTAGGTGGGTCTCCAACCAATCCATGCCTAAAATAATCTCGTAGGACCCCAAAGGCAACACACGGAGATCCACTGTGGTAGTGAAGGTGCCCAAATCCAACACACAACCATGAACAAGGGAGTCTACAGCCACCTTGGATCCAGTAGCTAACTCAACTTGCCAACCAATGTCTTGCCTTGCCACCACGAGTCCACAACGCTCCACGAGAGAAGGAGAAATGAAAGAATTTGAAGCTCCTGAATCAAACAAGATAGATGTGGTAATCCCACATAACATACATGAATACTCGACTACGGTGCCCTGATGCTCAGCCTGATGGTTATCAACCATTGCAAAAACTCTATGTGATCTGCCAGCCTCACCTACTGTAGGCTCTGAAGTAGCCTGTCTTTGACTACCTCTAGCCACTGATCTCTGAGGACACTGAGCAGCTATATGACCATGCTACCCACAAGCATAACAACCACCCCTACCAAAACCTCAGCCTAAAAATGGTGCACGTGACTACTGGGATCCACCACCCCTAGAACTCTGCTGAGCACTCTGAAAACTCTGTGACGGACCACTTTGCTACCTACTCTGAGAGTGATGACGTGAATGATCTCTAGGAAATGGAGTACTAGGATTCTGCCCACTTGGCTGAGACTAAGCAGGCCTATGCCTCTGTCGCTGACCATGTCTAGGAGGTGCAGTATGTGATCTAGATGGTCTAGCTCCCTAAGACTGTGTACCCTGAGCAACTGATCCTGAAGGAGGGGCACTACCATCCTGAACACTTGCTTGACCACCAAAACCTCTAGTCAAATTCTCCTCTATCAACCTCGCCTTCTCCACAGGAACCTCTAAGGTCTTCAGCTCAAACACACGAACACCACCACTGATACGGGCATTCAAGCCCCTAATGAAATGTTGTACTAACATTGGCTCATCATAAAAAATGCTAGCATATTGCTTCAGCTCAAAGAAGCAGTGCTCATACTGATCTACTGTCATAGTCAACTGACGAAGTTCATGGAACTCATCAGCACATCTTTGTCGATAGTAATCTGAAAGAAATCGTGCATGGAACCTCTCTAAGAATAGTCCCCATGACACAAAAGAAATACCTAGGTGAAGCTTCTTCTCCTCTACTCTCCACCATGTAGATGCAAAACTTCTGAGATGCATAATGGCGCATCGAGCTCTAGTATTGCTACTATAAGGATGCATAGCAAAGCATCAATCGAGATCGATCAACCAAGTTTCTGCCTCGATACCTGTACCAGTACCATCAAAAGTAGGGGGATGAGCCCTTAGAAGATCCCTCATGTGACTTGCTATAACATTGTCTCCATCCACCCTATCCCTCACAACAACTACTCTCGAATGATTTGGACTACGAGAACGCTCATGCTCAGCTCGAACATCTTGACCATCCTGACAAGAAGGGTGTGACTCTGCCTCATGAGATACCTCCTGACGAGGTCCTAATCGGTCCAAAATCTGTTGTAAAATAGCTAAAACATGAGCACCCCGGAGCCCTTCGGCTTGATTTTCAATATGCGGTTCCTCTTGACACTCACCCTGATTTCCCTGATTACCCTGATTACCCTGATTATCCTGATTACCCTGATTATCCTGATTGGCATCATGTCGGGTGCTACGTTGAAGAACAGTGGCTATTCCTCTAATTCTACCTCTGGCTCTACCCCTAGGAGGCATCCTAAAGGAACAAAGAACACATCAAAATAGATCATCACAAGGATGACCTAAGCACCATCCTAAGGTATGAAAGCATAACAGCATGACTATAGAACAATATAACAAGCTCACGCCACACACACCAAACACAGCAAAACATAGAAGGCTCAAGTACGCTAGAGCATCCCGCTACGTAACCCCGAAGGGTAAGAGCCAAAAGGGAGCAAGATAATTTTTTTTTGACATAAGTAAGCAACATACACAGATTTAGCTATCAATGCAATAGATTGATACCATTCATTTTAAACACCAAAACAAATGTTCCAATTCACATATGATAAAAACATGAATCTATAAGCATAAAATACAGGTGGATCTGATACCCACACCGGAATCCATAAAGTAATAAAGGAACATCACATTTCTTCTCATTAATTACAACGATTACAACTTCTCTCCTAAGAGAGGTCAATTACATAACTACATATACAATTACAATGATATATTCTAGAATATGATACAAGTATAATAACATAGTCCTGAGTATGGTACAAGGATTGAATGGTTACAATAGCTGAATGAAGTAATGGAAAGAGAGATCATCTCTAACTGGTGCTCCAAAACCTGTTCGCCGGTCCCCAATGGTGGTGGCAACGCCTCCCAACCATGTGGACTCCTAAGAGACCACCCCACCGTGCTTAGAGATAGTCACAAGGCCCAAACGGATGAGCAACAAGGGGATACAAGATGGCCAACACACACACATCAGGCACAGAGCAGACACGGAGAACAGTGCTTACAATCATAGTTATAATATAGGTGTACTCATCTAAGTCATAAGTCGGGTACTACTCACAACTCCTAAGGTGCTAGATACTAGAGTGTAATCATATGGAGTGTCATCATATGTGCTTGAAGGGATGGCACACACGGGACCAAGTACCTCTCATACAGACAAGGAGACTCAATCGTGCCTGAATCCACGTCCTGCAGATGGATGACTCGACGCCCCGCAGACGGATAGATCTTCTCATTACATCCTTAGCCTTTACAAGTGCTCAAGGCCATGCATGAGGACAAATTATCTTATTAATATTTTTACCCCAATGTTTTCATTTAGTTATCACTTATTAATGAAACTCTGCTACTAGTTCCCCTGGCAGCCACTTGTGAGCCCCGGGCCTGTAGAGAGCCACTCCAGACGACCACTCTAATGCCTAGACCTTGTTCATCTCGTTTGACTAAATGAGGCATTCAAAAGACTAAAAACACTGAGTTATAAATTTAACATAGTAAAGGTGGAAAATATGATCTACAAGACCCAAACTCTCGTGGATAGTGTAATTTGTTGAACATGGCCTTCTGCCAATTAGATCAGTTTATAATCACTCCCGAGACCCCCAATTTAATTACTCTTCACAAAGGCATGCAAGGATAATATTAGAAAAGCATGGCAGATGGCATTGCCAGTCTACTCACACCCTAGAAATATATATACTTTCTACCATATTTAACATAACCCAAAAGAAACGTTATAGGAATAACAAAATGGAGATCTTAGTTTTCCTTTTTCTAGTGTTTTCCCCTTTTGCATGATAGATACTCATAACTAGGAATTAAATACACATACATAGATCATTGACTCAAGGGTGTTTTAGTGTCATAACATTATGTAACATAAATACGACAGTTTCCACATAGCTAGAGATTTAGTAGAAAATGACTATGTGACCAAAACAAAGCCACTCAGTTTTCATAAGAAGATCTGTAATGAATATCTATCAGAGAAGTCATCATGTAACAATCGGGTTTCATGGGACTAAGATCTCTTCAATCTCTATCATATGTCCCAGTCTTGTATGGCTGTCCCGTTAATATCTATTGACCCTCTTTTGTTTACCTAATATATTAACTCAGAAAACCTATGATCTTTCCTTGGAAACCCATTAATCTAAAGACTAAGGGAATCGATCTGGTAATAAGAATAACTTCAGGAAATATATAAATATCTTGCATTGAATAAATTTTACAGTAATAAAATATTTAGGAAAAGAGGCAGTGTAAATATCTTGCGTTGAATAAATTCTGCAGTAATAAAATATTTAGGAAAAGAGGCAGTGTAAATATCTTGCGTTGAATAAATTCTGCAGTAATAAAATATTTAGGAAAAGAGGCAGTGTAAATATCTTGTGTTGAATAAATTCTGCAGTGATAAAATATTTAGGAAAAGAGGCAGTGTAAATATCTTGCATTGAATTAAACTTTAGCATTATTTAAACGTAGAGATGGGGTTCAAGATTTCTGTGATTGAGAAATACGCAGCAACTAGTTTTAGTTTATGGAAAAATAAATACGAATGATGTAAATACCTCCAGTATAAATGCACTCCCCTTTAGCTTACCTCAAATCTTGCAACTAGATTTGCTGGACCGAAAAGAGAGACTCCCCACAAGATATCAATTCGCTCACCAGGATTTCACGATTTTAGGCTCAGAGGATAGAGATTTGAGTGACTCTACAATGAATATAGTCTTTTCTAAAAAAATGTTCCACTTACTAATATCTCCAGATCCCTAAGGCTCGATGCCAGAAAAACCTAGACATTTTTCCTTCTTTTTGAGTTTTTTTCTCCCCCTATTTCTTCTGTGTCTTTTCTCTCCGAAAATTGAATCTTTTTCCCTTCCTTATTTCTCTTCTTCCCCCCCCTTTGAAAGGTGTGTGCGTTTCATTTTAAAACCCATCTTTCCACCAATGTTTTCCTCATCCTTATCTTCTTTAATGAACTACTCTGCCCACCTGATTTTTTTTTTTGGTTTTTAAACTCTTATTTTTCTTCTGTAATGGATGTTGACTCACCTCTCGTGGATCAGATTTATTTTTTTTATTTTTATTTGTATTTTCTTATCCTTATCCTCCCTCTGTTGGTCACCCACTCGGCAGATATTTCTAAATAAAATAATATATCAAGCATGATTGAGGGAGGGGTGTGGATGAGAGGTGACAGAGAATCCAAATCCTCCACCGAGAGCAAGATTCTCCCCAGAACATCAATTCGCATTATACCAACTCCCACTGAGATATTTTGTAACATTAATTTTGACCAACCTTCTCTAAAATCCATCGGGAGCATTGTTACATCGTGCCAACCATTATTTTAAGTGTGGAGTGTATGCTAATAATAAGGCTTCATCTCGCATAGAGTCTCGTTGGAAAAATATCAAACTATGGACCAAATGACGTATCGTTGCAAGACTAGCTGATTGTTGGTGGTAGCCATCTAGATTATGGTATGTTGTGTGTAATAAGTTTAACTATCATGGTAGTGAAGACGAGTTTGGAAGAAAAAGAATCTTCATCTGTGATATGTTACAAAGAGTATGTTCATAAGTTAAGCATGAATCAGTTTTCATGATTTAAATTCATGTCGAACTTTCTGTTTCTATAGTTTTGTTGGTTTTGAAATAAGAAAGCTTTTGCATTCTCAGCTGGTGTGATTGTTTGGGTTATTGTTAAATATTATTCATTTCAATAGTCAAAGGTTAATTTTAGTCAATAAAAATAGGACAAATATTTATTGCCACTTTTTTTTGTTGTGAAGGAGGTGTAAAATTGCTATTTGACCATTGAAGTGGATGATAGCTTTTCTTTTTTCTTTTTTCTTTTTATTATAATAACATTAGAAAACTTTAAATGACAAATAATTTAACTTTCTAAATTGTGATAACAAATAACATAACATAAATTTTAAAACTCTTCTTTAACTAGTAAAAGTTTATGAAAAACATAAAATATGTTTGTTCTTTAATAAAATTGTGTACATTTGATTAACTATTTTTCCTTCAGTTTTATTTATTAAATTTAATTGTGTGTATATAAATTTAAGTTATTTTAAAATAAATTTCTTATATAATCATAAGTTACTATATATATAATTAGAAGAAAAAACGTTCTAAAATGTGTCTTTAAAAATTAATATTAAAAGGAGATAATCCTAGAATGCTCGATCCCTTTGATTACCTCTATTAGATAAAAAATCCCTTTTAAAAAATTACCAAAATAAATTTTCCAGAATAAAAAGGCCAATTATGTTAGTGTATATTATCTCTTGCATTTACATGCACATGGATAAACAACACATAGGAGTTAACCTCACTTAGGTTAGGACTATTTTTAAGCGTCTCAGTGCTTTAATGAGCACATCTATGTTTAGAACAAGTGTCTTATCTTGAGTTAAGTAGTTTCATGCATGCCTATCTTTACGCCACTACTATTCTCAAGTTTGCTTTCTTATTTTTGGCACACCTATTCTTAGGAGATGTGTGCCTATATGTACTATCTCTTATGAGCTAATTAATCATCCAATTTGTGAGCTTGTGCTTTTGATAGCTTTGGGTGTGCGGTTATTTATCCTTCATCACTCATCTCAGTGTTTACAATCTTTCATTCGATCTTACTCAAATCTATATGGTATTAGAGCAGGTGTGGAAAGATTTTGAACCTTTCTTCTATCAAATTCATTGAACATAGCATTCTTTCAGTGTTAATGCTTCAACAAAGGTTCTTTATCATAGTTTCTACTGTTCTGAACGAGTTTTGGCGTAAGTTTTGTCTTTGGTTTTGATTTGATTGATCTACTTCAGTCAAAGGGTGGTTAACACTAGTATACAGATGTTTTTTTAAATTTTGACTAGCATTGAGGCCACATCCAAGCACTGAGGCCTCATTCTTTTCCTATTTATGTGTATTTAAGGTGGTGTTTGACTTGGTTTTTGGCCGATTACTAAGCTTAACAGGCAGAAAGGTTGCATCAAAAGATTTTTTAAGTGCTGTTTAAAATAGGTGCAACCCCTTTTGTAGCCCACGGCTTGTTACCAAGCATGTTGGGCCTACACACAGGCTGCAACTTGGTTTAAATAGGCCTGAAGGCCCTTAGAAAGGTCCCTGCATGCCTTTTGATCACTCGTTGCATCTTCCAACGTAGCTCTCAGTCCTCAAATCACCCTCCATGTCATCAATCCGCCCAAACTCAGACACCATTCACCAAGTACAACTTCACATCAACCTATTTCATAGTTTCTTTTGGAATTTGAAGCAAACAGAGGTATTTTTTGCCCTCAAATTTGACTTTTTTTTTTTGAGAAATTTCCCTTGTTTTTTACCTTTTTAAAAATCAGGGGTGTTTTTTTGAGAAAAGCTATATTTACACTTGTTTTAAAAAGTTTTTTTTTCAAAAAATCCAAGTTATTTTTAGAAAAGCTATATTTAGAACTGTTCCAAAAAAGCTTTTTTTGGCTCTTCCTTGTAAAGTTTATTTTTTGTCCAAAAATTCTTTGGCAAAATAAACTAACGAGCAATTAAAAATTTGTGTAATCGGTAGTTGTGCCCAAACACTATTTATAAAGTGCCAAAATAAGGGGGGGCACTTTATAATAACATGGATTTGTCTTGATGTTGTGTCTTTTCTTTCCGCATTTTTGGTCAAACTTGCAAATATGGGTTCTACTCAGGCTGTTTCACTATTAACACCATTTGAATATCATGACTAGAAATCCAAAATCTAGCTAATGTTGAAAACCAATTTGGGTTATATAGGGTTATAAGCACTGAAATAAAACCCTCTGATGATGACACTAAAGTGAAATGGTTTAACGAGTATGACCAGGCCTTCGGTTTTTTATGTCTCAGTATCTCTTAAGAATTATTCTTTCATGTTGAATCTTTGTCAACTCCCAATGAGGTATGGCTCACTCTTGAGAAGCTCTTTGGTAAGGTAGATAAGATGAGAGGTCATGAGCTAGAGAATGAGTTAATCAGTTTGAGTCTAAGCACATTTACCACACTAGAAGACTTTTTTACCAAGTTTAAATCTATCAGGTTGTAGTTAAAAGAATGTGGTATTGATAAAAAAGATGACCAACTAGTTCTCTCAATTCTCTCCAAACTTGGTCATCACTACTTTGTATTTGTGTCTACATTCTATTCCACCAAGAGAGCTCTTGGAGCCACTTGGAAAATGCCATCTCTAGATGACTTCAGTGCTGATCTAACCAAAGAGCAAGACAAGTTAATCCACATGGGCATTGCGAAGTCCTCAAAACCTCAAGCACTAGTAGTTAGAAATAGTAAACATCAACAAGCTTCAAACAACAAAGGAAAGAAACAAAACACTCAAATGGATTAGGAGATAAAGAAAGAACAAAAACCTGAGACATCTAAAAGTCACACAGAAACTTCATCCAAACAAGGGCAACCTAAAAAGGACAAAGTTTAGTGTTCCTACTGCAAGAAGATAGAGCATGATGAGCACAAGTGTATGAAGAAAAAGGTTGATCACCTCACTCATCTCTTAGAGAAGAACAACATAGGTGTACTTGAATCCTTCAAAGTATCCTCATCTGTGCCCCAGAATCTTCTAAGTCAAAAGGTAAAGAGAAATTTAAGGGCAAGGCTCTTGTTGCAGTTGGCTCTACAACATCTTCATGGATCATTGACTTCGGTGCCTTGCACCATATGGGTTCTTCATAGGTTATGTTCACTTCCTTAGAACCCCACAACATGTCCACCATTACCCTAGGTGATGACACTCCAATAGTAGTTGTTGGGAGAGGGTCTGTTGAAATTGAGGGGGGGACATTCACTAACGTTCTTAGTGTACCTTCACTTTCAGCTAATCTCCTATCAGTGTACTAGATTGCTCACATAGGGAAGGGCATGCGAGTTGAGTTTACTCCAGATTTAGTTGAGATCAGAGAGTTGCATAGCAACAACTTAGTGGCTTTGGGAAGGGAGATCACCATTCTAGGTTATACACCTTCTCACACTTTGATCTTGATATTTCCCCTTCCAACCATCCACAACAGATTCTTGAGGCAAACTTTTCTTCTTCTTCCAGTTCTGACAGTGAGGATAGTGATGGGGTGCCATCTCCATCCATCTTGAGGCTCATTTTGGAGGATGAGGATTCAACATTTGACTTACCCACATTTAGTTCTCTTTGGGTTAGATATCCAGTTCAGAGTGCAAGTACTAGGGTACAGGATCCAGTTGCTAGCTAACTTCCATTGTAATATTACAGGGCTCACGCTTTCTATGCCTCCACTTCTGAATTTAGTGTTGCTCCTTTGAGACTTTCCAATGATTCATTACACTAGGGTTATCTTCTTGATTCACTTTATTGGGAAAAACTTCTACCAGACATCTCTTGGCTATTTGTAGAGTCTTACATATAGGATCTTGATGACACCTTGGAGGGTCTCATATTTCTATTTGATGACAACATACATTCACCTACTTTTACTACAGAGTGTAGAGAGACTTCACTGAGGTCTTCCAGTGATTCTTCACAGGACATCTTGTGGGATTTTCTTTGTAGCCACATGGCATGCATTGACATTCCACTTTCATACATCAGTTCTTCAGATCTTGTTCTTCATTAGTCTTCACATGTTTTTGAGAAGTCACTTGTTTTAGTTAGGCCTAAGCCTCCTGATTTGATTGTGACTTATTTTGACATCAACATGATGATATTTGAGTAGTATTCTGAGATAGGGTACATCATGAGACTTACCACCTCACCTTGCTTCTTTGAGCATTCACCACTGGAGTTGTTTTTTCCTAAGGGGGGATACATCATCTTCCACAGATGGATCATTTTCAGTGTTCATACATGGGAATTCTCTTTTGGCATAGGGGCTACTTAGTCTCTTTTTCTCTCATATGGGGGGTCATATCTGCATCATCACAGTCAGAGTGACATGTTTTTAGGCTTGGTGTAGAGTTGTCATCTTCGAGGAGGCTTTCTAGTCTTCTTCATTTTCTTTTCTCTCTTTTGGAGGGAAGTTTTTTCCCACAAAGTTTTCTTCCTTTCTCCGCTTTATGAGAGATTGCATTGTATTGCATTGTACATGGGCACCTGATCAAGCCTAGTTGTTGGGAGCCATCTTCATTTCCTCACTTAAGATTTTCCTAAGAGGGGGTGTTAGTGTATATTATCTCTTGCATTTACATGCATGTGGATAAACAACACATAGGAGTTAAGCTCACTTAGGTTAGGTCTATTTTTAGGTGTCTTAGTGCTTTAATGAGCACATCTATGTTTAGAACATGTGTCTTATCTTGAGTTAAGTAGTTTCATGCATGCCTATGTTTAGGTCACTACTATTCTCAAGTTTGCTTTCTTATTTTTGGTACACCTATTCTTAAGAGATGTGTGCCTATATGTACTATCTCTTGTGAGCTAATTAATCGTCCAGTTTGCTTTGCATATTACTTTTGCTTTTGATAGCTTTAAGTGTGTGGTTGTTTATCCTTCGTGACTCATCTCAGTGTTTACAATCTTCCATTCGATCTTGCTCAAATCTACAAATTAAACCTTAATAGAATCACCAAAAAATTAAACATAGATAATGATAGTGACCTAAAATGAAACCCTATTAATCTAACTAAAATAAAACTCATCCATGAAATAAGTTGATCCATTGTAGTCATCCTCATGATGTGTTTTTTTTTAATTGCATATCGTTTACAAATATTTTGCTCATACGAGCATCAACATGATACCAATACAAGCTCCTTACGAGAAAACACATTAGAAATAACCTAATACAAGCTCCTTATAAGTAAACACATTAGAAATAACCTATGGAAGACCAAGAGTCACTACTTAAAAATCCACTTTTTATTAAGAAACCACATCCACACTAGAAGCCAACTATGGAAGACCAAGAATCACAACTTAGAATTCCACATTAAATGTCCCTATGGAGAATTGAACTTGAGTCTGCACAATGAAAACCCAACACTTTAACCAATTAAGCTCAACCCCTTGGACTCATGGTGTGTTTAAAATCCCTAAGGAAGTTATATTTTCCACGTACTTAGTGCCCACACCTCATTCAAGCAGCACTACTTAATTAGCCACTTGTGCTAGTGCAACTATAAAAACTCTTTGGGACCAAAATATAATATTTGAATTGAAATGTGTAAGAATTGACTCTCTAATATTAATAATATCTATTTAATTATATTTCTTGATAAGAATAGGGACACAAAGATGTTATATAATAAATATAAACACACAACATTTGGTGTTGTTTAAGATTATTTTGCCCAGATAAACTATGTTTATTCCTAAGACATTAATACTATAGTTTTTTCTTTGACAATTGGATAAGTTGAATTAAATAAGATTATGTCAAAGGAATGTAGAAAAATAAGAAACTTGGAACCTTGTTTAATAGTCATATACTACAAAATTTTGAACAAATTCTATATGAGATGTTTTCCTTACTAAAAATGTACATCCTAGATGTTACTTCTCCATTTGCCCTAATTCATGGGCTCCAATAATTTTATTTTTTCATTTTGCAAAGCATATAAATTTATGTTTTTTTAATGTTTCATATATGGCATTTTTTTAATTGTCTAAAAATATTAAGGCAATATAAAATACAAAATTTGGGGGGGGGGGTGTAATTTAAACTTTGGAGAAATATAGAGGTTCTTTTAAAAATTGTTATTGCTCAAATTGTAACTTTTTGTAAAAAAAGGCTAAGTATTAGGGCTCGATTATATCAACCTACTTAGACCTATAGCACTACATTATAAAGTGCCACAATTTCAGGGGGGTGTCATTGTGTCTTTTCCTTCTACACTTCTAAGTCTACAACATACATCTCATCTAGATGGTTTTATAAGTATGATCAAGTCTAACTCCAAGAACTTCTATTCATATTACAACCTTGAAAACACCCAATGGGAAGGTCAACAAAAAAATAACTCATGAGCTAAGACCTTATAAGTATAAGTCCAAGAGACTCGAATACTATAGAGGATTATGCCACATAATTTAACTTATTGAGGTTGCAACTAAAAGAAGGTGGGATTGAGAAACAGGTGGATCAATTGATCCTTCAAACACTTTTCAAATTGAGAGCCTATGGTAAATGATCCTTAATCTTGCAATGGATTCACATCGACTCACATCTCACATTGAGAGCCTATGGTAAATGAACCCGAATCTTGCATCAGATCACATCTCAAATTTGGTTAATTTTCTTGAATCTTCATGATACTTGCTCCTATGGAGTCTTTTTAGTCACAGTTCAACATCAACATTGAGGTACACAAGCAACTTCCAAGATCATGCATCTTTTCTCTCTTTGGGAGGGTAGTTTTTTCCCATAGGGTTTTCTACCTTATCTCCACTTCATGAGATATTTTTATTGTATATGGGTATCTGATCAGGCTAGTTTCCAGGACCCATCCTTATTTGTGCCCACCTAAGCTATGCTTAAGGGGGGTGTTATTGTATATTTTACCTATGTATTAATTTACTTCACATGGGTAAAACACACATGTCGTAAGTCTACTTAGGTGTGTTGTGTGGTGACTTGGAGAGTTTGACACAACTCTCCAAGATATGTGTCACCACTCTTACGCCACTTGGTGGAAACCTTCTTCCACCTTTAGTTGAGTGTTGAACCTGACTTATGAGTCGACTCAACCTCTCTCATCTATATGTACTCTCATTGTGCATAATTTATGTATTATAATTTTATTGCTTTTACTCCATTTTGTGTAATCAATATTCACTTAGATGATCATGGTTTCTAATATGGTCAAAGTGACCAAATTATCATTCAAAATATCATCCTTGTTTCTCATTGGTAATTTAGAACTAGATTAGGTCCTACCAATATGCATAGTTTAGTAATATAAATTATGGCATATCATTGTGAATTATTGTTAATATACCATCAAAGAGCCATAAATGTTAGAGTTGTGATGTTTTATATAATCCAACAAAATAATTTGTGATAAATCTCTTGATAACTTGTGATTATTTCACCTTCAAAGGTTATGTAGTCTATAGGTCTTCAAATGCAATTGGTATACTTTAATGTTAAGTGACAAATAATTGGGGTATTAATATAAATTAGGCATGGTTTTCTAGAGACTTATTTGTATTGAACATTTCTTTTTAATTAACCTATTTAGGCCTCATGGATAATCCTATTTAGCCCTATATAGTCTAAAGCAAAGAAAAGCCACCCTCTCTTATTAATTGGCCTCTTAGTTTCCTGTGTTCTGATCATGAGTCCTACCTCTTTGTCAAGGTTGACATACATCCTTAGTTGTGGATTATGACCATCTTCTCTAGGATTGTAAGGCATGTAGTTTTAAGTTTCAACACTATGCTTTATCTAGGGTCAAAACTACCTTCTCAACTCACAACCCTAAACTTTATGTTCATGCTCTTGAGAGATCTTTTTCCCTATTAGTATCTTCCTGGGTAGTGCTTGTAAGCACAATTAGAACTTTATATAATGTGAGGGAATTCACAACTCACCTTCATTGCAATCAATCCCTACTATACTATTTCAAAAGTGAGTAAAAATTATTGAAGACATGACCACATATAATGTAAATTCCTAGATATATTCCCTTATGTATGTAGATGTTGATGCAATGATTTTTTTGTGATTGTGTAATGATCTCTCTTCATGATTATTTCTAAATAGCTTTGTGCTTTGTCATTTTATACAACACCCTAGCATTTAGATTTGAATATTTTGTACATAAGTTGGCCAGTAACAATTAGTTCTAGGGAAATATTAGTTTGGGCATGTGTTAAATTTTGAATTTTGTGAAAATAGAGGTCAAGGTTGCACTAGCAACCCTAATCTACCTAATCAAGGCCACTCAAATGGTTTCAACTTGAGATAGAGAACAAAAAATATTAAGGTTTGGGTCTAAACTATTAGGAAATGTAGAACTCAAGTTCATTTTAGGTGCTTGGTGAATAGCAACTCTTGCACAAAAATACTCAAACTAAAAACACTAAACTATTATATTAAAAATATTAAAACAAATCTAAATATATTGATAAAATGTTAAATATACACTTTTCACCTCTTAAACAATGAATACATTAACTTCTTTGATTACTTACCTATTATGAAGATTTGTGATTCATAAATTTTTAAATTTCAAGAGAAAACATTAAGCAATGGACGAGGACTAACAAATGTCTTGTAAATATAAGCACTAAGGTTTAGCATGGGCCACTAAGGAGAAGACAAACACAACTAGACATTCAAATAAGGAGAGCACAACTGAATAATAGAAGTTTATATTTATTGGATTTTAAATATATTTAAACTTAAAGAAAGCTACAATATCTACCTACAAATATATTGCCTTTAAATATAGAAAAAGAAAGTATATGGTCATCTAAGTCTTCACTCTACTTTCCAAATATATGTACCATAGAACTGATGTGAGGCCATGCTCAGAAAAGATCAAACAAGTAGTGCAAATTTTATGTATTTAAACCTAAAGTGCCTCCGGTGTGATAGCGAGCAAGTTGATTTCAATTTATATGTATTCTATTTGTTACATGGTCAAAACTACTAGGAAATATAGAACTCAAGTTCATTTTAGGTACATGGTGAATACCAATTTTTGCACAAAAATATTCAAACTAAAAACTAAAATTTTACATACAAAATATTAAAACAAATCTAATATATATATATATATATATATATAGACTTTTCATCTATTAAACAATTATCAATATGATTAGTTTGAGCAAGGACAGTCTTAAATGCATTACCACCAGTCTTAAGCTCTTACATAAAGAGAAGGACAAAGGAAAATCCCAAAAAGGGAAGAATATTGTCAATGATTCTAGTGCTGACATTAATTCTTTGACGTGGTGTCAAGTCTCTGTGGCATGGCTTACTCCCCTGAGACTTACCTGAGCTCTTGCTATTGGCTCATTATGTTTTGTTCTTCATGTTTCCTACGATTTATGTTGTTGTTTGCCTTACTTTTTAGTTTTGGCTATTTGTATTGATTCCTTTAATGAAATTCATTCTACTTTTATCTTTTGGCTTTTGTAAATGTAAGGACCCTTGTTATTCCTTTTAATATTATCAAAAAACAATGAATATATTACTTCTTTGATTGCTTCATTATAAAGATGTGTGACTCACAAATTTCTCAATTTCAAGAGAAAACATAAACAATGAATGAGGTGTAACTAACAAATGTCTTGTAAAGCTAGAGTATGGCCCACTAAGGAGAAGACAAACACTACTAGACATTCAAATAAGGAGAGCACAACTGAACCATAGAAGTTTACATTTATTGGATGTTAAATATATTTAAACTTAAAGAAAGCTAATAGAGCTACGACTTTAAATAAAGAAGGAAAAAAATGTGTCCCGTCACCTAAATCTTAACTTGGCTTTCGAAATATATGTATCATAGAGCTTATGTGAGGCCATGCTCAGAAAAGATCAAACGAGTAGTACAAATTTTATGTATTTAAATCTAAAGTGCCTTTGGTGGGAGATTGACCAGTGTTATTTCAGTTTATAGAGCTTATGTGAGGCCATGCTCCCAAAAAATCGTCGGACGCTGGGAATCGTCTGGCTCCTAGAAAATGTTGGACGCCAGAAAATCTGTTTCGTCGTTTTTCTGCTTTTTTTTTGGCTTTCCTCCGTCAGTGAGTGTTTAGAACGCTTGTAATGGCAGTATTTGACTAAAAGGATAAAAGAGAATGGTAAGACAGGGAGCGAGGAGATCAAAGAAGTATAAATAATGTGCGGGTGCGCACAGGTTGTCCTTAAACAAATCAGGCGAAATTAGCGACCATGTTAATCTCTGCATTTTTAATCCCCATGCCTTTTATTCTTTTTTATAGAGATTTGAGATGCACAGCAAAATGTAATGAACCTGCCTTTTTTGTCATGGATCTAAGTAGATGGTTGTATGACCATATTTACAGTTTTTTTGTTACCATAAATAGTCACTTCGTTTTCTTAAGACTGTCGAGATGAAAATCAAGAGTTTAGACGGACTCCCAAATTTTATTAAGGAATATAATAAACATATATTATATTTAATGTTTCCTTCCAATTACCATGAACCATTACAGTAATCTTTATAGTTAACAACGGCCTATGCCTGTCTGATTTTTTGGGTAATTGGCATTGCGAAAAAAAGCCACAATAACACATTAAGTCTACTGATGGATGGTAAAATGGCAGAATTTACAAACAAAACTTATACAACTTTTAATTTAAAGGTTTATTGGAAACCATTACCGCAAGTGTGAAAAAAATAGAGAGAGCATTGAACTACTGTTTTTTTTGTACCGAATCAAAATATGGCATGCCTTTATTAACTAATCAACATCTTTGCAGATGTATGCTGGAAATAAATGCCTAAAAGTAGAATAAGCCAAAACATGGGTATTAGGTAATATTTATTGTGATTAGTAAGTTTAATTATTCTTTAAAAATAGAAATATATAAATAATAATAAAAATATAATGCACAAAAATATTTTTTGATTAAAGGTAAAGGTAGGGTTTTTAAAAGGGTCCTAACTCTTTTTAACAAAGCAAGAGAAATAGATCAATGAAACCCCAACCACATAAGAAATACAACAAGGAGCAAGCAGTATAAAGACTTTTATACTAAGAAACACCAGCAAACAATTGGCACCACAACCCTAGGAGTTGAAGCTACAAACATTATGCTATTTATTTTATTTTTAAAATTATTTTATTTCATTATGTTTACTTTATTTTTATTATTTTTTGTATGTAATTTTAATTTTTCTTTTTAAAACTTATCATTTAATTAAAAGTTATTTTATTTAGTAAGGAGCTATTTTATTTTATTTATTTAAAAGTTATTTTATGGTTATTTATCCATTCTACAGTCATTCTACAGTCACAAGGGCTGAAAGATTCAGAAACAAAAATCCAAAAAATAAAAAATAGCAAATAAATAAAATAAAATCAGATAAAATTGAATGCATGGGGTGATGGATTATAATGAAATGCCACAATAAATGCACCACTACTTTTGCTATTTTAAACTAAAATGCAAATATTTTAGTTGGAGTAATTTATAAATGCCAATGAAATATATTTAATGGGAAACGAAACCCTTATAAAACTAAAAACCAAAAAACAAATTAGAAGATTTCTTTGGGCATTGTAGATATATTATTCTAAATATAAATATACTAGTTATATACTTATATGTAGACATTAATATATATGTATTTTAATTATATACCTATATGCAAATATTAATATATATTCTAAGAATTTGATGTTTTTATATTTAAAAAATAAATAATAAGTTTCTTACTAAATAAAATTATTTAATTATATTTATATGTGTATATAGACAAAGTTAAGATTTGAAGAAAAGTATCATAAAAAATAATTAATTCATCTTCAAAACAAACCATGATTTGTAAACTTCAATGGATCTCTTGAATTAAACATCAAGATCACAAACCCAAAATTTAAAACCCTAACCCTAATTCAAACCCATACCACCTTCCAAAAATGTAATCCTAATTCAAGCCTAGACCACCTTACAAAACCCTGACCCTAATTCAAGCCCATACCACCTTACAAAACCCTAACCCTAATTTAAACCTAGACCACATTACAAAACCCTAAACTTAATTCAAACCCTAACCTTAAACTAATGGTAGCTGAAACAAAAAGAATGGATCATCTTCATAGACAAATGTTAGTAGCTAAAGGTTAACTAGCTTACCTATTTTTACAAAAATCTATCTAAAATACATCCACACATATACTTCCCAGATGCCTATTGACTACATTATTAATTAATAATAGTTTAATATCAAAACTACATAATTATGTTGAGTCATAGATCATTTTAATATTATTTAATATATAATTAAGGTACACTATTAATTAACTTATATTAATTATCTTCTCATTCGGGATTCTTTCCCAATGCTTTGTTTAAGTTAATTTCTCATAAAATACTAAACTAGTCTAGTATTTTATAAAATTTAATGCATTAAAAATTAATATATTAAAATATTTAATGTAAATTATCAATATATTTAATATATTTACTAATGTTTATTTATTTTTATGATTTTGTGGATTTATTATATATCTAAAAAAATTAAAATTTTACTTTTTTTTTAATTTTTTATTGTTTTAATCTAAGTAAAATCAATGGGGTTTTTTCTTTTTCTTTTTAATTCTTTATTGTTTTAATATGAGTAAAAACAATGTGTATTTTTTCTAAAGAGTAGCTGGAACCAGCTGCCGCTACTTACCACCTATAATTTCAATTTTCTTTTTCAAGTTGGTATCCAACTTAATACAGTAAACACATTAAAAAGGCACTTGAAGCCATGCCAACAACTTTTTGGTCTTTCATGCAAGTTTGTATTTCAAATTTATGATTACAAATTGATACACCGGAATCTAATACAATTACAAATATGTTCTTCTTGAATATTCTTGCATTTCAACTCTACTCTTATAGATGAGATATTGATAGACCTTATCAGCTATTCTGTTATGCATAAATTTCGTGCAACTGTTAGTATGTATTCTATTTGTTACAATTATTAAATAATTTTGGTTGCCTATTGTTATGTCAGAAAAATGCACCCTTGGGGGATTTTTCCTTTAAGGCTTAGCTCTCAGGTCTTTAGATTGCATTTAGAGCATCTTGCATGATAATTCAGACTCCCGATGAGAAAACCCTTGGGTCTTGTGACAAATAGGACCTAGGGGGCGCTAATTCAATGATCCCTGAGCAAAAATAAGGAGGTGGACTTGGGCACTAGCGCCCTAGTCCAACCCTATTTTGGGTCTGCCCTAAATTCAAATGTCAGGTTTGTGACCATTATTTGGGTCCCAAGCTAACATCATAAGTTTTAATTACGAAATTCTTGGCATGAATCTTAGTAGTTACATATATAAGCATATGTAGGTTATCATTTAGAGACTAGAGAGAAGATGATTTGGAACTTTATGCATACTTGAGATTTTTATGATATCATTGTGTTGCAGAGCATAGCATTGTTACTGTGTTTGTTTTTACAGGTTGGATTACATCTTCTCCTCATGGCATTGAAGAGCTTCTTCCTTCCATGAGAGCTTCATCATCAAGGTGACATCTATTGTGTTTTTTCATTATTATCATTTAGATTTTTGCCTCTATCCCACAAGGATACGCACTCTCTTTGACAACGGTGTTTGGAAGACTTGAATGTCTCTTTAAGGCTTGACTAAGGCAAGCCTCTAAACACCACAACCCCCTCCCACACTCCTTGTGATTGTAGGTTACAGGTATCAGATCTGGAGAAAGTGGAGTTGCAGGGAAGATAGGAAAACATTGAAGATTCAGGATTCGAAAAGAAGCAGACACTGTGCGAGATTTTGGGACAAGGGTGCCATCACCATTGTCCTCCACTATTAGATCACAGGAAATAGAAGACACAACAGAGCTTAGTGTCAGAAGGAGATTGGGAATCCACAAAAAAAGTTGTACGTTGGACTAGGGTACCATCACCATTGTCCCCGACATTTCTATTTTCTGGACTGCAAAAAATAGTGAGTTAAGTTTCTCTGCCCTTTGTCTAATTCTGGTAGCATTTGTCGTAATTTGTAGATTTAATTATTGTTTTGCTTAAATTAGGGTTTCAAGATCATAAAGGCATTAATTAGCAACATTGTGTGATAACTTCTAAATTTTCCAGCAGAAAACCAACTGGCAACCCAATATGATAGATGACTCTCCTCTCTATAAGAGAAGCACTTGATTGAAAAGCCCTTGGAATATTTTATGGAAAGGAGGATTCAAACTAAGACAACCACATTCCATCATCCCCCTTTTCATATAAAACATTTTGGTGAACCTATGTTATGAAATTTTTGGCACCTTTTTGAGTGTTGTTTCATAGATTTACATTCATTCATTCTATTGCATTCAAAAATTTACAAAAAAATTGATATATTTGGAAAAATTGAAAAAATTGCATTCTAGGGTTTGATTTTTGACATAATTTGCATTCATTCAATTGCATTTAATTAATTATTTGATTTTTTCATCAGATATGAAATTAATTATCATTCAATTCATTATTTTCAATATTGCATTTGAAAAAATTACAAAAAAATTGAAAAATTTGGAAAATTTGCAAAAATTGGCATATTAGGCTTGCATTTTTGTAAAATTTGAATTAAGTGGAATCTAATTTCAAATAATTTATTTTATTTGCATCAGATATGATCTAAAATACATAAATTCATCATTTACAATTCATTTGCATTGCATTTGCATGCTTGATTTGTTAGAAATTGCTTGAAATTGTGCATTTTTCATGAAAACCTAGTGTTGCATGAGCTAGGGTTGTAGTCAAAATCTTGTTTCAAATTTTACTACCTTGTTAAAACACTAATTGGGTCTAATTTATAATTGTAGTGTTGCATCATAGTGGCCTCCTTGCGAAATTTCATGTCCAGGGCTTGAAAACTTACATTTTCACTAGATTTGGCCTTATCGTCTTGCTAGATTTGCGCTCCAAGCATGTTGTAAGGAATTTTTATGCAATAATTAGCTGTTATTAGGGTTATTATCTGATACCCCTTCTAAATTTCCTTACAACACCCTTTCTTTTGGGCCTTTGCATTGAAATTTTGTGAAAATTTGCATATTTTTGGTACTTTTGCACTAGGGTTTGATCTAAAGTGGTACTATAGGCATGTTGTAATGGATTTATTGGCATTAGGTGGCTATTTGTATTGTTACAACCTTCTTTCCATAATAATTTTCCTTACAATACCCGTTTCCCTACTCTTTTGCATGGAGATTTGGTGAAAAATCGCATATTTTGGCCTATTTTCACTAGGTTTTGGCTTATTGACTTTCTAGAGTCGCTTCAAAAGTGTGTTGTAAAAGGTATTATTACATTCGTGGATTTTTATTAGGCATATAATTTATTATCCCTCTTGAAAATCTTCACAACACCTCTTCTTTCACTTGTTTGCACTGTGATAAGTTGAAAAATCAAGCATTTTTACCTTTAAACATATATTGCTTCTAGGGTTTATTCTATTAGTTTGTGCATGCTGTTGCATGAATATTATAACTCACTACCCTAATAGAAACATCCCTTTAAGAAGAATCATAAGACTCATGGGATCTAGTGCTCTTGAAGAAATTGGTACACTGAACACCTTCTTTACAAAAGGAGAGATACTAATGTTACAAGATACTATACCTATCACAAGTACAATGGGAGAGAAAAATTTTCATGATGTTGATGATACTATTGAGGTGGTAGGACACATATTTGATGAAAAAATAGATGAACTTGATAAAGAGTTAGCCTAATTCCAAGCATTTATGGAAAATGAGAGGATCGTTGAAGAAGCTATTCTTGCAATTCATAACATAAGAGAATTGATAAAAGAAGGACAAGATGGTGTTAATGTGATTCATGGTTTAGCACATATTGTACAAACCAATATTATGCCAGTCACTGAATGTGTAAAAGTGATAAATAACACTTTGTCACCATCTCATACGCAAGTATCAGTACCTATACTGACCACGGGAATATCTACATTTACATCAAATATTTTGACAACTAATGCAAATGCTTGTAGTAATGTCACCACTGGTATTGGAGTATCTAATGGCACTAATTCACAAAATTATAGAGATGTCGTATTCAACTACCAAAACCTTGCTGCTAAGGTGTCTTCATATCACTCTCAACCACCCATTCAGTCCACTTTTTCTCAACCATTTCCACCTATCGCTATGTCCAACCACCACCCAATTATTTGTAACCTCCGCTTGTCAATACCCATTCTCAATCTCCTCCACACTTTGGTTCCAATTCCTCACCACAAGCTACATCTCCTAATGACGCCATTCTAAACAAACTTTTGCAAGGCATGACCTCTTTACAACAAAAAGTGACAAGCTTGTCAAATGCTTCACAACCTAATATACCAACTTACCATGCTCGTAATCCTTATCCTATTCAATCTTGAGAACTCCAATGCCCGAGAAGTTTGAAACTCCTCACTTTGAAAAATATGGTGTAAAAGGTGATCCGAATACTCATGTGGCAGTGTTCACAGCTATGTGTAGTGATTTCTACTTTAAAGAGGACTTGTTAGCAAAGCTTTTCCCATGATCTCTCAAAGATACGGCTTTGGAATGGTTTCGCTCGTTGCCTCCAAATTCAATACGTTCCTTTCGTAGTTAATTGATCAATTTCTATAGCATTTTCAAGCAAACATCAGACCCCAAGTCTCTCTGATTGATTTGGTTCATTGCAAGCAAGGTCTAAAAGAGAAGTTAACTGAGTTTATTAGCTGGTATCAAGGACTTTATGCACAAATTCAATATCAGATGAAAGATGACAATGTTCAGAAGATATTTGTAACAAATTTGTAGTCTAACATCTGTGATAAGATCCTCTTGATGAAGTATAACTCTTTTCAATACCTATGTACCGCCCTTTGTGACTACCAACTTTCTTCTAGTCAATATGAAAATCAAAATTCATCGGCTCAAGTTGGTCAATCCGAGGGTGGATCATCACAAAACAACTTTAAGAGGAATAATAAGAGTTTCATCAAGGTTAATGGACCGAATAACTTTTCTCAAGTGTCTTCTATCCCTAATCTAAAGAATGCACTGTACCAACAAAGAAAGTTCACTCTGATATCTGAGTCCTATCATTCTATCATGAATCAAGCTCTAAGTAATAATCTCTTGAAGCTTCCCCCGATTAAACCATTGGATCCTAACAGAATGCAAGGACCTTATTTTGATGCTAATGCCTTTTTTCACTATCATCAAACACAAGGACATGATACTAAATGATGTATGCGTCTTAAAAATGAAATACAAGACCTCATCAACTTGAATGTTATACAAGTATCTGGTGTGAATGATAATGGGAATAAGTTGGTTTCTCTGCCGAATCAAAATTTATAGATCTTCACTAATCCTTTCCCTAAGCATATGGATAACAATTTGATGGAACAAAACACACTAAAAGTAGAAGAGGATTATTTAGATTATGATGAGATAATTGCTACAATTGAAGTGGATAAGGAAAATGCTCAAGTATCACCTCGTCCATGAAGAAGAGGTATCTACTCTGAAGTTCCTCCTCTGTTATCCCTTTAGGGATCAGGAGAGAATCAACATATACCAAAAGACAAATGGAAAAACAAAGCAAGAGATTATGACAAAAGAAAAGGTTGAAATAGTACAAGATAGTCCTTGTCATTATGATAGACAAAACCAAAGAAATAAAAGTGGTTCTCCTCCTCACAAGCAACAAAAGATTTCACATAAACAAGGAAGTGTTGAGAACGTACTGCATGGACTCTCTGATAACAAGTAACAGCCTAATAAGAACCATTCAAGCTTTTCACAAAACTTGATTGAACACCTCTCCAAGAGGTTCGCAAGTTCCAAAATTTAGCACAATTTCACTGTCAGGTAAGTATCTCTAACCCTTTATCTCCGTGTTGTGCTTCCCTCGTGAAGTGTTATATGTGTTGTTAGGGCTCCTAGGATGACCCTTGATTCTCTTGTAAGGTCAAGGATACTAGGAGACCACCTCTGTTGTGACCTTCTATTTGTATCATCATTCTTCTATATTGCCTCTCCTCTGATTTCATTGTTGTGTGTTACGTTTTGTGGACATAGCGTTGTAGTTGGTGACTTGGGGGCACCCTCTTATTTGACTATCCCCAAGGCACTTGTTCTCCTCTCTAATTTATTATTTACCTTCCTCTAGTGTTTCCATCTAGTTGGCAGATGATGAAAAATATATTATACTAATGTAGAACTAGCATCCCTTTCGCGAGAAATCAATAAATGGACCTAGTCCATATATGACGATGGGGTTGTAACAAATTATCTGACGCTTGGCTAGTGGAATCACTTTGTGTGATTTCTCTATCTTGATGTTGATGTCGATGTTATCTTATCTTGCTAACACTTTAACAATACTGTTGCTCTGTGCACTTTGTTTATCATGAAATTCACCTTTCTTGGCTCTTTCATGTAGTTGATCATATGCATTGTTGTTTATCATGATTTGGACACTAACACCTTTGTTGCATGGATGTGTTTGTGGGAACATTTGGTGATTGTAAAGTACATGTCACCTCTAGGGAGCATGGGCTTTACGAGAGCTCATGTTCCCTTGTGTGTCTTCTTCCTACCTTAACATGCTTGATATCAGTACGTGATATCAACCACCTTAAGGTGGGGGCATATATAAGGTAAGCTGTCTGCTTTAGATCATAGTAAAGCATGTTTGAACAATTCAAAATCATTTAAGCCCTCTGCGGAGGCAAGATATTGAGCATATCCTTTTATCTTAAGCCCTCATCACGAGGTGGGGATGGTGTATTTCTCGAAGAGATTGCATTATCCTGTCATTTTCAAAAGTCCTCATCACGAGGTGGGGAGTGGTTCTATGACTAACTCAACCCTTAAGCGTGTTTTTTGATGGTTGTTGTGGTGAAGCGCAATCATTGGTGTGTGCCTGTAATGTGCCTGAGATGGTGATGAATCTAACAATAGATTCACTCCATCGCTTGTCTACCGTGTTTTCTCTGTCTTCAACATGTGTGTATGGCATGTTTGTTCTCAAAGTGCAAGAATGGTGGCGATGAGCTCCTCTACACTTTGGGATTTATTTGGTGTGTTTGTTCTGAATGTTCAAGACTAGTGGTGAACAACTCCTCTACACCTTAAGATTTTGTTTGGCGTGTCTATTCTCAAAAAGTGCAAGACCGGTGGTGAACAACTCCTCTACACTTTTTGGGATTTGTTTGTTTACTTTCCTTGTACTTGCATTTTGCATTTCATATGGAAAAAAAAAAGAAAATAATTACTGCATTCATTGTATTCTCTGTGCTCTGCATGTCTTCAATGCTATATTCTCCATGTTTTGCATGACTGTAACTGTCTTCTCTGTGTTTTGCGCGCCTGTTATTGTCTTTAATGTGTTGGGTGTGTCTTCTCTGTGCTTGGCATGTTTGCTATGTTTCTTGACCTTACTTTAATGCATGTATTGGACTTGTGTTTAATACATACATTAAAGTGGGGGCTAAATGTTATGTTGGAAAAATGCACCCTTGGGGGATTTTTCCTTTAAGGTTTAGCTCCTGGGTCTTTAGATTGCATTTAGAGCATCTTGCATGATAATTCAGACTCTCGATGAGAAAACCCTTGGGTCTTGTGACAAATAGGACCTGGGGGGTGCTAATTTAATGATCCCTGAGCAAAAATAAGTAGTTGGACTTGGGCACTAGCACCCTAGTCCAGCCCTATTTTGGGTCTGCCCTAAATTCAAATGTCGGGTTTGTGATCATTATTTGGGTCCCAGGCCGACATCATAAGTTTTAATTATGAAATTCTTGGTGGGAATCTTAGTAGTTGCATATATAAGCATATGTAGTTTATCATTTAGAGACTAGAGAGAAGATGATTGGGAACTTTATGCATACTTGAGATTTTTATGATATCATTGTGTTGCAGAGCATAGCATTGTTAGTGTGTTTGTTTTTATAGGTTGGATTACATCTTCTCCTCATGGCATTGAAAATCTTCTTCCTTCCATGAGAGCTTCATCATCAAGGTGACATTTATTATGTTTTATCATCATTATCATTTGGATTTTTGCCTCTATCCCACAAGGATACGCACTCTCTCTAATAATGGTGTTCAGAAGACTTGAATGTCTCTCTGAGGCTTGACTCAGGCAAGCCTCTAAACAACACAACTCCCTCCCACACTCCTTGTGATTGTAGGTTACAGGTATCAGATCTGGAGAAAGTGGATTTACAGGGAAGATAGGAAAACATTGAAGATTCAGGATTTGATAAGAAGCAGACACTGTGTGGGATTTTGGGACAAGGGCACCATCACCATTGTCCTCCACTATTAGATCATTGGAAATAGAAGACACAACAGAGCTTAGTGTCGGAAGCAGATTGGGAATCCATAGAAAAATTTGTACCTTGGACTAGGGCGCCATCACCATTGTCCCTAACATTTCCATTTTTTGGACTACGAAAAATAGTGAGTTAAGGTTCTCTGCCCTTTGTCTAATTCTAATAACATTTGTCGTAATTCACAGATTTAATTACTATTTTTATTAAATTAGGGTTTTAAGAGCATAAAGGTATTAATTAGCAACATTGTGTGATAACTTCTAAATTTCCCAGCAGAAAACCAAGTGGCAACCCAATCTGATAGATGACTCTCCTCTCGATAGGAAAAACAATCAGTTGAAAAGCCCTTGGAATGTTTTATGGAAATGAGGATTCAAACTAAGAAAACTACATTCCATCATCCCCCTTTTCATATAAAACACTTGTAACCTTGCCTATGTAAAATGTCAATAACATCACACTGCAATTGATAAATGTCCTGACGAACAGGGTTGGTGCATTAAAGTAAACGTTTCATGGATGTGTAGCTATATAAGCCCTTCAATGTCTTCTTCATCATGACTTTCTTCATTATTTATGTCAACAAGTCGTGCGCCAGTCCAAAACTTAAAAAGATACCAAAGGTCATTGGATATGTATAATGGTTGAGGATTTCTCTCATTATAAATTCTAGAGGGTTGCATGTATTAGATAGCCATTTGAGCTCCACTATAATTAATCAATGGCGAGGATATCAACGCTTTTGGGTGGGGTTCTGATTTCAATTGCATGTGGATATGCAGACTCAACTGTGTCACCAACACAAGGCTTTACACAAATTTTGACATACAAAAGCCATATGATAGATAGGAATCGGGAAAGTTGGATGAGCCAATTTATTTTGATATTCCAGCCGCTGAAGAATTTAGCTTGTCCCCTTTTTAATATTCTGACTGCCGAAGAATTTGTATATTCGGACCACCAAAGAATGTGGTATCATAAAATAATTTTAAAATATGCTTGCAAAAAGTGAGAGTGATGAGTGATCAGGCTAATAAAAAAGAGCTGCTACGTGTCATTTTTTCAGAACAGAAGATAGGCTTTCTCTGCCCAGTCAAGACGCCTATACAAGATCACCTGCATGTTGTAGCCACTCCGACATCTATCAAGATCAACTCCATCTTTCCTTCTATTTTTTGAATTATGTAGAGATCAAAACTTCAGTTTATACACATATCGTTTGATAGAAGCAATGACGCAGGAACAATCACAATGAGTTTCTTTTCTCAGCTTATTTTGGATGGCAAGGTCATCTCAGACAAATTATATATGTATGTGACCATGATTTTTAATGCCACTGCCTTCTATGGAGCCAATGCTTCTGTGGTGATTCAGCAATTCAAACACAGTTGTCCCCAGCAAACCACCTCCATCTACTGCAACTTCAGTCTCAGGTATATATTCATCATTCTGTAAATTTAATATGGTAACATAAGAGTGGAACAATTGTACCCATCATTTTTATGGCAAAAGAACATGTGGTTTCAAAGTTGCAGCAAGCAAACTAGCGTCACAATTTACACTGTAAGTTATCAAGTTTTTTGGGTGCTTTATCCTTGGAACCCTGTGTATGATGCTTCTGATTTTATAGTGTTGGTAATGGACAAGCAGGATGTGTTCTCACTCTTAAAAAGTATGTAATTGAATATCACAAATTGTATCAACTTGTGATTAATAGTCTACCAGCAATCCAAAGCATGTAAAAGTTACAAATGATTCGTAACATATATTCTAGAAACTTGGCAATAAATTTTCTGTCTCTAGTTTTAATTTTTCATACAAAGAAGGCCAAAGAAAGCGATGAGGAACAACAAGTAATTTACTAATTTTTCCATCTTCAGACATTCCAATAATGTCATAGCCTCTGTAAAGTTAGTAGATATAGTGTGAAGGAAGAAAGAGCCTCCTTTTATAAAATCCCAACTTCTAATCTTAACATGGCACTTACCCCAGTTGGGTCTGGATTATCCCTTGCTGGCTTGTCAAAGTTTAGTTTTATGAATAATGATCCTGGTCTTTTCCAAACAATATTCTTTCTTCCATTATTTTTTTCTATTACCCCATCAACAGGGTTTGGTAGTTATAGTTAAACATATTTAAAATGCATGTTTTTGCATATTATAAATTAGGGACAACAAGCTATGTACATAAAGTATTTTATATTGGTGATTTAGAAGCAGCTTGTTATAGGAAAATGATAAATAACATTTTTTACATATGTTCCATTTTTATAACTTAATATTTGTAAATTAGAAAAAAACTTAAAAAAAATAGGAAAAAACTATTTTTAATGATTTTCAGTGATTGAGTTTTTTATTCAATTATTGTTGTCTACTTATTGTCTACTCTAATGTTGTTTAACATGTTTGGAATATCTATATTCTTTAATACAATTTTGTTTAAATTACACAATTATGCTAATGAATTTGATGGATTAACTACATAGTGTAAACAAAACAAAAAAAGACTTCTCCACTCTTAATATTATTGCACCTTCATCCTATCGGCGAATTCGTTGTGCTAAAAATTGTGCAACTGCTAGTTTAGAAAGTTTTAAATGACAAACTAGAGTAACTTTTAGCATAACAGAAAGTATTATTTATTCTAAAAGGTTTGCAATGGTAAAGAAGAGAAGCTCAAAATTATTGATTTTTATTTGTTACTAACGAATGTTTAAAACTATTTGTCTATTAAAATAGATTGTTCTGATTGTAATTATAGTATTTGTATATATAAAAAGGAATTTCATTAGTATAATGAATGCTTTAATACAAGTTATTTTAAAATAAGTTAAAATTAATATAAATATTTTTAATTTAAATTAAATTAATTTTAAAGTATATAACAAACTTGATAATATAGATATTTAATATCTTTCAATGTCATTTAAATAAATGTATTTAAATTTTTTATATTAATATATGTTAATATTCATGCTTAATAATGGGCTTGTTCTAGTACAACAAACACATGGTAAAGGGTTGAAGATTTGTGAGAATTTGACATATATCCTCCCTTTGCTAGATCTTTGGGTTGTATTTTTGCATTCAAATGGGGGTTGGGACATTTAATGATTTGTATGCCACTAGTTTGGAAAAGGTGTGATAATCATTAATCCCTAGGTATGTGAAACCATGATGTGAAGTGCTAGTTCAAGGTTATGTTGTGGGAAGATAGCATGAGATCTTTGATTTAGAAAGGAGTATTTTTTGTGGCTTGGCTTTGGTTTTTATCTCTCTTTGTGATGACCTTCTCATCAAGTGGTAGGAAACTCAAGTGATGAAGCATGAAAGATAAGAGGAAGATTAACATCAGGGACAAAATGAGGAAGGAGAGGTTACATGGTGAGACTATGATTGATAATTTTTTGTCAAATCAAAATTTATGGTCCTAGATTTTGCACATATGGGAAGTAGCTAAAAGTATGGAAAGGACTCCTTATGTGGGCATAATGGAAGCAATTTTGAAGCTTTTGTTAGACCCCAAGTAGTCCACTGGGAGAAGAAACATGTTTGAAATAGCTCAATCCCAAAGTTGTCCCTCCATGCTATCTATGAGGGCGGGTACCTATTTGCTCCACAATAACATAGATGGGGTTGGTATTCAAGTGGAGGTGTTTTTCAACTGTCATATGGGGCAAATTCATGGTCTGACGTATAGTGTCCACAAGACTCACACAGTAGCTGTAAAGGTCATGAATGGTCTCAAGGTAAATTTCAGTGCTTAAGCTCATGCCAATTCTTCTTGATGCTTCTATGGTTTTGAGACAAATGATGAGCCAGTGGAATTACCTCCAAGAAAGGTGGAAGGTGTCATAAATGTAACTATATGTCTGGTGGTGTGGGTGTCTATGTGTATTTTTCTCCTCCACCTTCATCTCTATGTTTCTTTGACTCTGGCATAGGGTGGGCAATAGTAATTTTCCCCTATTATCTAACTTAATTTTATTGTTAAAATTTTTGAAGGTCATTGACATGTTTTTTTTGGCTGGTCTATGTGCTCTTTAGATGGTGGCTTATCTTGACAACCTATATATAATATAATAGATAGCTTTCTTACACTTCTTATGCAATATGTATTTGGAGTTGGAAGAGAGGTCTATTTTTCTTGGGAGAGAAGGAAGAGAGGTCTATTTTCTTGGGAGAGAAGTAGTAGGATTTTGAGGAGATTCTGTGAGTTAGAGAGTTTGGAGTTTCTCTTTTTTCAAAATTTTGAGGAATACTTAATCATTTTGAGGGATTAGGTGAGCCCATTGGTGCCCATGTTGATGCCTTCAAAGAGTGCTCAGGTGTCCCCATGTCGATGCCGAAGGATGCTATAATCAAATCAAGTGCATGCACAATAGATGAGGATGATGACGATCGAGAACCATGTGTAGGAGAATATAGAGTATGAATATCCAAAGTGGACAATGTTGATGCAGCTTCATCGAAACTGTCATCAAAGAGAAGACTGATGTCATCAATGTGTGCTTCCATGTCAGCAATGCGGGACTCTACAAACAGACAAGTGATGTAAGGTAGAAATTTGTCCCAATCAACAATTCTAGGAAGATTGATATCTTGTTGCAAAGAAGCACTGGAGGCTTTCGAAGAAGTGACTTTGGAATCTAATGAAGCAATAGTATGAGTGATGACTTCTTCTATGTCACTGGAACATTTTGTTTCTGTATCATAATTAGGGATGTGAGTTGTGATAAATGCAGGATCATGTGGGAATGGAGAAACATTCGAGTCTCCATATATCTCCCAAATTTTGATCCATAATGCATGTGGACAGTCAATATCCATGATGGCATACAAAGCGACATCTATAATATGTAAACTATTTAATCCACAAATATGATCATGATGATTAAACCACTTAGCCTTTTGAGATTGTTTACCAGGTTTAGGGATAAGTCCATACAGATGGGGTATGAGATTATGGAACATGAGGTGTTTCAGGATGTCTTCACACTAGGACTTATAGTTTCTCTTGTTTAGGTTGATTACAGAAGAGTGAGTTTCATATCCCATGATTAGAACAAGTTAATTCGTCTAGACAAAAGAAAGTCAACACATTAGGTTGAACTTTATGTAAAGTGGCACTTTATAAGTTGAGTTTGTGATTACTCTTTTCTCAATTTCCCCCCTTAAAGTGACACTTTATAAATTTAGTGCCTTGTGAATAATGTTCACACACAAGACCTCCCCTTAATTATGTGTTTCCCCCCCAAATTTGGCACTTT
The DNA here is from genome assembly GCA_027924645.1 of Cunninghamia lanceolata. Lineage (NCBI taxonomy): Eukaryota > Viridiplantae > Streptophyta > Pinopsida > Cupressales > Cupressaceae > Cunninghamia > Cunninghamia lanceolata. The sequence continues at coordinate 6,184,767 of BSBN01000677.1, read as the reverse complement.
TTAGAAGTACTTTAGGTCACCCAAAAAGAACATAAATGGGCACTTTATAATTTTAGTGCAATTTTATGATAGTTGGATCTATGACGAAAAAACATTCACTTTTGCAAAAAGAAGCACTCGATTTCGAGTTGATTTGCAAAAGTTGTTGGAGTTTCAAGATTTATGCAATTAAAAAAAACCCTTCTTAAGCAATTTTTTTTTTCAGATTTTTAGAAAATAAATTTTGCATGGCAAATTTGTGAGAGAAAAAATAGGATGAAATTTAAGCTCCCTTGGACTCTGTACAACCAGGGGCTACAATTTTTACCCCCTAGTTTCTTAGGTCATCATTTTTGACCTTTTTGGAGATGAATAGTGCTGCTCACTGAACCTGATAAATTGACAGACCTCCCTTTTGTTTTCTATAGCAAATAGGGCAGAACTCGACCGAGTAATAGGGGACAATAGGGGGATGAAAAGGCCTGCAATCAGGCTTGTCAAGACGTGGGTGTGAGTGTCTGTGGAGGTACAGATGAAGGCACCTTCCACAGGGTGAACTCATCATCGTGTGTGGCCTGTGTGGCATGGGAGAAGGCGTGAGAGATGCCGATTACCACAGGTAAAGGTGCCTGATGCAATGCAACACCAAGAGTGATCTGAGTCGATGGCAAAGGGCCATGGGTTGACCTTTGAGCAAACCATGATGCCAAACATGCATCGTGCCTCCTTTCACAAATGCAGAGTCTCTAATTCGAAGCCAACAACAAAAAAATACATGGTTAAACCCAAAACAAATGAAACAATAAACAATGCCTCACAATATGGAGCTTGACATGAATGGGGGCAAGTAGCGCAGAAAGCAAATGATGGCTCAAAACTAATCCAAGAAGCTCTGATACCATGTAGAAAACCAAGATCATGGAATAGACTAATAAGCACATGAATTGTAATGGAATTGACCAGTTTGTATTAGCCAATATGGTGAGTATAAATAGAGTTGTTAGATACCTGAATCTCCATGAAAAGAGGATAGGACTCCTCTACATGGAGTTGTGGCGAGTAACCTCCCACAAACATAGCACGAGGTGTAAATGCAAGTCGACACCACTCAAAACAGCTCCAACTACTTTAACAAGTTTAAATGAACATGTGCCAATACACCTAAGTAAGCTTAAATACAAATGTGTACGCCTATAGATTAAATGTATACACTAACAATTTTTTTAGACAAATTTATTACTTTATTAAAAACCAATCACCAGGGTGGTAGGGTGGGCACCCAATCCATGATATCCTGGATGGGTCGTAGCCATAAGTCAACATAATGGCAAGACACTCCCCATCGATGATCACAGTCATTAATTTCTGGTAATGAGGCCTCTTCAAACCGGTCTTTGATGACCATTCGCATGCACCAAATCTAGTGTAGGATCCTCCTTCCCCTCCTCTCGTTGCTATTCAATGAATGAAGACAACATAAGGCTTCTAACAGAGAAGCCTCTAGATGTATGCCTTCGCCTTTATCAACTTTAGCCAGCCGGCTCGATCGGAAGAAGTTTCCTGTGTCATTAAGTCAGAATGGATAAGGGCTCTGGCTTCATCGCTAAGATTTTGGTAGCTGGTCTATTAAACTTGGGTATGGATACTCCTATCCAATTGGAGAGCTCTGTCCGTCAGATGGCTTTCAAAGGAGCCATCTCGGACCAAAGACTCAAACGAATTCTGTGAAGGCATGAAGGTCTTCTTCTTCTAGTGGTGAAGCTCATTTTGGGGAAAGATTTCTTGCTCATAGACGAATTCTACAGGGTAGACACACATGTCTCCTCTCGGTTTCTTGCCTCCATCTTAGATGCAGGGGTAGCAACAGGAGCAGCGAAGGGTTTGATGTTAAAGCTGTTCAAACCAGATATACTTGGCGGCCTCAATCTCATACTTGGTGCAATCATCCCAGGGGCGGGAATCCCTCGCCCAAAGGACATCTCGTCACTGAAGGACCCCCTGGAGGTGGTAAAAGTCTTTCCCCTCATCCATGATCTGAAAGGAATGGCACTAATCGAGCACCAGGAGCGCGTGCTTCAGGCTAGTGGTTTTCTACAGAATATGCTGAACGAGGACGAGGTCAATGGTGATATAGAATGGGTTGGTGAGCTCCAATCCATGGCAAGGGAGCTCAGCTTCCTGTAAGAAATCAGTCTCTGGTATCCCCAGTTTACCATGTAAAGTCAGTATGTAATCGGCATATGGCTAAGTCTTCGTTGATCTAGTAAGCCATAATGGCAATTCTGAATATTGGGCTCTGTGAGGCCATTTTTGGCAGAAGCTTGGAAAGTCAATTTTTTGGGGTTTGTAGGAAAATAGCTTATAGGCACCTGCTTGTAAATTTCTACTCCTTATCAATACAAATCTCTATCTTTACGAATTAAAAAAAAAAACCAATCACGTGAAAATAATTAACATTTAATATTTAATTTAATTGATATAATTAATTATTAATAATATTTAATTCATTTTAGTTTTGGTATATGGATCCTTTTTCTAGGTGAACTTTATTTAGCATCATAATATATATAATAAATTATGTTCTATGATATCAAGATTTTTTCTCATCATAGTGAAAGATCATAAAGTGTGATCGAAAACATGGATAAAAAAATAAATATTATTTTAAAAAAATATCTTTCTTAAAATCATTTCATATACTTTAAAAACCTTATAATTTCAACATATTTAAGGAGGTCATACATAAAACTAGCACCCAAATTTCTAATCTTTAAGATAATATTGCATGGATGAAGTGGTTATAAATATCTATAACTAAATGTTAAAAACATAAAAACATATTATATTTTTCAAAAAAATGAAAATTTTCATGAAGAAAATGTTCAAATTAAATCAAATAAATATAAATATTATTCTAATACTAAAATTAATAAAATATTTTTTTTATGCTATAAAAATTAATAAGAATTAAGTAACATACATATTAAAACTTATATAATAATTTTTAGATAAATTTATTTTCTAATAAACCTATGTAAGGCACCCTTGGAAGATCTATAAAAAGGAGAATTCCCACTTGGTAGCAACGATCTCCTGACCATACATCACAACCCATTACTAGTAAACTAATGATATGGGAGCCATGCATATAATAGTATGCAATGTTTAGTCATCCATAACTGTCAAACACCATCTATTATATAATTTCAAAGTTTGGTGGGTATATAGACAATGTATTACATTAACACCTTAGAGAGCCAAAATCTATCCTATCAACCACTAGACCCTATATCTCGATATAAGCATAAGAGGTATTAGTGGGATACAGAAAATTATAGTGGCCTTGCCTCACCAAAGTCTTGACACAAAAACAAAAGAACTCAAAGTAGTATTAAGACCCCAAGAAGACCCAACCTATCACTAAAAACTAGGAGAAAGGGGGAAATGGGATAAACTATGTAGGCCCTAAATATCCCACCATAATGCCTTACATTTACTATAGCTAATATTTTTTGGAGGAGAGGAAATTCCATTAGCTCCTTCTCCTCCACTTCACAATAATGTTATTCCTTAGCTCAAGCACTAAATACCAATTTAACTTTCATGGCATTAGCATTAACATATACATCCTTATTAATCTTATGAAGCTTCACCTTAGCACCACAGAAATGCTCTAGATAACAATAAAAAAGGCTTTAACCTAATTCCCAATGTTTGAAATATCATCATACAATAGCTAGGTACCTACCACCCTAAAGAGCATGGTAGCATAACTGAGTGATTACACTGTGTCAAAAATGTTTTGGTATCCTAGTGACTATCTAAGATATAGTACCAGGGTGGCCATGGCTTCCCTAAGAGTAATGTGCAAGGCACCATCTATTTGTTTTGCTCGTTCCTAGATCCTAATGAACTAGTCTCTAAGGTCAAGATGATATATTTCCCACCAATACATGTTTTCAAATCCTCCACCATCTTCTCACCACCCAACCTTGGCCTTCTAGGCTTGTTGCATTTTGACTACTACATCTCCTACAATGATTCACTTGCCTTGGATCATCCAAAAAAGGAGGCCATTTGAATAGTCATAAACTAACACCAAGATAATAAGGATAGCTATAGATTTAAATACCCAATAAAAAAGAGGACAAAACCATCCACCCTAGATGAATCCATCTCAAATTAATGTCTTTGAGATTGGAATTATTACTCTTCATGCTAGGTATTCCTCATTATAGATTATCATGATCTAGACTTAATAAAAAGTCCTTATCAAATCATTGCGTATCTTGAGATTAAAACTACAATCACCTTACTATCATAAATGCTTACCACTTGGGTCATTTATGGCATAGTGCATTAGTTAAATCATGACATTGTGGTTGTTGCCACCAAGGTTCAATCCCCCATTGGGCTATTGATCTTGTGAGCTTCAAACCCCACTTGATCCTTGCTAGGCCATCATGTTCATGGGTTTGAATCCTTAGAGTGGTTGTTGCCACCTGGGTTCAAATCCTCATGGGGCCACAATGGTCATGCGTCTTGTGTGCCTTTGTGAGGCCATTAAGCCCATAGGTTTGAATTACCAACATTAATGTAGCACATTCATGCCATAGGATGAGGTCTCACATGTTATGGCCTCACCAATTCATAACTCTAATAAAAAACATTTACTATTAAAATAAATAAATTCTTACCACTTATCAAATTAATTTTTAAATAAAATAATTTGTTCGAGTAATTAATTATAATTGTTATAAAAATTTAAATATATATTATATAAAAATTATATAAATTTTAAAAAATCATATACATATATAGATTTTGAAAAATTATATATATAATACAACCCCAGGCTCAATTCAACTAACTATAAATTATCTTCTTTGTGTTAATCTTTCATTCATGTATAGTATTTTAAATCTGTATTTAATAAAAAATACAGATTTTTTTTATGTCCTATTAAGAATATAAATAATTTTGTCAATTATTAAAGAAGTTTCCTTACCAGTGATGGAGGTCATCTTAAAATGAATTAATAATGTATGTACAAGTGAAATCCCACAAATACCAAAAACTTAGAAGTAAATATGGATAAGAAATTGTTATTCTTTTTAGTGCATAAATACATATGATTAAAATTTATTTAATCTCATATTAATATGAATTATGAAGAAAGTATTAGAATTTATTTAATCTTGTATTAATAATAATTATGAAGAAAAGATGAATTAAAAAATATGCTATGTTGGAAATTATATTTTAGTGGGAGAAGACATGCAAATATCAAAGTAGTCAATGCCTTGGATTTCCCCAACCTCCTCAAACTAAATCTATTTAATAACCTTAATAGGAATTAGAAATTGAATCAATCCGACTCCTTGAAAATTGAGGAAATTTGTAAGACAAGGGTTATTTGTAAAGAGTTATAAAAAAATACATAATGTAGAATTCTTCAATTATTTATCAAAAGTACATAATTTGTAATTGGGTTAAATTAGTAAGAATTATGAGATAATGATGATATGTATAGAATTTAATATTTAAATTTGAATAGTGGAACAAATTAAAGGTTCCTTCTTTCTCTAGTAAAAACTCGTAAATGTACTTGTGTCGTTGTAATTAAATACCAACACATATTATAAAAAATATCACTATTACAATTACAATGACTATTATTAATAGAGGTCATCTCAAGATATTTTACTAACACTAATGATTAATTCTCAAAAATATAAAATTCCATAAAACCATTTCTCTAGGAGCACAATGATACTCTATATTGGTGAATCTTAAGATGGAAGCATTGCATCTACCATAAAAAGATATATCTCAGAGTTAGGATTGGATTATCTCAAAGAACCACATCATCATTATTATAATTACATTTTTAGCATATATATAAGGCCTCTAAATCATATATATAGGCACGTAACACCATCATATAATTAGTTATGCTTTAGGCCTCTACTAACATCTATAGGCACGCAAGTCTTCTCAACAACAATATCCTGGGGCCTGCCACTCAACGACTCTTTTTGTGTCAGATCTAAGATATGTTTCTGCTGAAGTGGATAGTCAGGCTTGTGCCCCTTTGCCAAGCTTTGTTTGTTGCCATGTTTTATGTTGGCGGTTGGCTTTCTATTGGGGCCATGGGCCTCCTCTTTTGTAATTGGGCTCTTTGTAATCTGGATTTTTAATTTCAATATAATCTGGCTAGGTGCTCTGCACCTTTCTTTTCCAAAAAAACAAAAACATCTGACCACAATAAAATGTGGGTTCCACTAACGAAAATGAGATGAACCTAATTTGGCGTTTTTAGGGGGCGACTGATGACCATCCCATGCCGGAAAGGGATGAGGCTGCATAACACAAGATTCCATGTGAAAGTAGCAGCAGCTATTTTATATAAAGACTTCCCTCCCCAGCAAGTGAAGCAACAATCTGCCTTTCTGGGTTTGCATAGTTATGGATCCAAATATGAGTGTTTCTGCAATAGGACTTATAATTTTATTGTTTACTGTGTTGCTGTCCGTTTTATTGGGATGGGCGAGAGAAAACAAGGGGAGATTATCTTTGCCAGGACCATTTCCGCTGCCCATCATAGGAAACCTCCATCAGTTGGGAACGCTTCCTCACCGTAGTCTGCACCGGCTGGCTCAGAAACATGGCCCATTAATGATGGTGAGGCTGGGTTCTGTTACCGTCTTGGTTGCGTCTTCTTCTCAGGTGGCGAAGCAGTTTCTGAAAACTCACGACTTGATTTTTGCCAGCAGGCCATCTACTGCCGCTGGAAAATACTTATTTTACAATCGCAAGGACATCGTATTTGCTCCCTACGGGAATTATTGGCGAAACATGAGAAAAATATGCATGTTGGAGCTGCTGAGTGGCAAGAGAGTGGAGTCGTTCAAAGGCGTGCGGGAGAAAGAGGCGCAGACGATGGTCCGATCAATGTGGGAGAAGAGCGAGCAGGGCAGAGTGGGCGTGGATGTGAGTCACAGCGTTGCCTGCTACATCTCCAACTTGACCTGGCGAATATTAACGGGCAGGAAACATGGAGACCGCCTCTCCGGCGGCACGAGGTTTGAGGAATTGATTATGGAGATTGCTGCATTGGCGGGAGCTGTCAACATTGGGGATCTGATTCCTTGTTTAGAGTGGCTCGACTTGCAGGGGCTGAGACGACGTATGAAGAATGTCCACCAGCAGTTGGACGCTGTTTTCGGCAGAATAATAGATGAACATGCGGAGCACAAGCGGAGGCGCAGTGTGGAGGAGGAGGAGGAGCGGCTTAAGGACCTGGTTGATGTGCTCGTCGATATGGACGGGGAAATCACTGTAGAAGACAAGAAGGCTATCATTATGGTAAGGCTATCATTATTATGGTAATGTAGTTGTTGGGCTACTTTCTAGTGATTATATTCATTTAGTTATATGGTTTAATCTATCCATGTGTATATAGGATATATTTAGTGGTGCAATAGATACATCGGCAACAACATTTGAATGGGCAATGAGTGAATTATTGAGAAACCCACATGTGATGAAGAAATTACAAGAAGAAATTGATTTTGTTGTAAAAAAAGATGAGAAAATTACAAGTTCTCATATTGTAGGCATGGAATACTTGCATTGTGTGGTGAAAGAGACATTAAGATTACATCCATCAGTCCCCTTGCTCATCCCCCATGAATCTACTGACGCTTGTATTGTGGAAGGACCTCATCATGACTACTTGATACCGACAAAACAAAGGCTTATCATTAATGCTTGGGCAATAGGAAGAGATCCAAAAGTATGGGAAGATCCTTTGGAATTTAGGCCCGAGAGATTTATGGGTAAAAATTTTGATATAATCAGAGATTCAAAATTAAGCATGATTCCTTTTGGGGCAGGAAGGAGAGGTTGCCCTGGTGCTTCCATGGGCATTGTCACTATTGAGGTTATATTAGGACACCTCTTTCACTACTTTGATTGGAGCAGTGAAGAAGAGATAGACATGAAGGAATCTTTTGGAGCCACCATTCCAAGAAAAGTGCATCTCTTTGCTATTCCAACTTGGAGGTCTAGGGTGAATGCACCTTCTTCCCTCAAAATATAATTGCTATAAAAAGTTCACTACCTTTTCACCTAAATTATGTAAACCATGATTGGTATGAATAATTATGGAGATGGAAGTAGTGGAAATGCTTCCCAATTTGTAGGTCTTTTAGCCCCGAGTTTGTATGGCTCTCTTTTTGTGTTTTTCTATTGTTTTAAGTGGTTATTTTTGTCTATATTTTTCTACTTGGTAGCTCTTTGTGGTCGTCATTACAACATGTTGGCTATGTTTTGGCTGTAATTTCGTTGATGTAAAGGGTTTATGGTCCCTTCAAAACCACCTTATCCTAATTAGAATTTCTCTTTTATAACATTTTTATAGATGGAATTTGTTGGCTTATTTGGATTTTTTGTGAGAACTTATCTTTCTTGTCAATATTTAGTAGGGTTGATGAGTAATGGATATCCATACATGTCGAAGAATATTGTAAATTAAATCTATTTTTTAATTACTTAATATTTATAATTAGCATACATAATTGTGAATTTATAATTTTTAAATATATCGTGCTTTTTCTTATATACTACTTTAGATAGTTGTCTCATCCTTTATAATCCAAATCTCTATTCTCCCCATTATGCTAAATTATGATAAACTCATTTATATCTAAGTAATAACTTACCCTCTAATATGGAAATAAAAACAAAAAACTTACATACAATTAACTCAAGATGTAAATGTCAAAATAGAACTAGATAATAGATATGAATCCATGAACTTGTTTCATTTTTAAGTTAATAGTTAAAAATACATACACTTTTCTTCATCTCTTATTTTAAATCTACCTTACTTTAAGGTGAAATAATTTTTAGTATATATATTATTTTAAGACACCTAATAAATAAATATTTGATAAGAACCCATTCCCTTTGTTGTATTTTTATATTATTATTTTCTTTGTCTCTTATTTGAAATTTACCTTGCCTTAAGGTAAAATAGCCATTAATATATATTATTTAAAAGGGACTTTGGAAAATGATTTATGAGTGGCACCTAGAAAACTCTCTATATTTAGATCACATAGATCAAGTTGGCATGTCTTTATAAATATTGTTAAGTTTTGAAGTCATTATCATGCTATGTGGAAAAAATTAGTAATATTAGATAACTATATTCACACCAGAGTAAAAGAAAAAAATGAAAACCAGAAAATAAATGTGTTATAGATGTTCCATTGTTGGTTGTAGGGGCTAATGATTTAATTAAAGGAAACCTAATGAATCACAAGGATTTGATTAAAACAACTATATTCAACAATAATATTAAAAAATAGAAGCAAAAAAATAAGAAAAATTACAAGGGATCATAAAATTTGAGGATTAAAGTTTTGAGATAAAGATGAAGTTTCCTATTATAAAAAGCATCAACTATTACTCACATTAAAATTTCAAATATTTTAGTTTGAATAATTCCACTTCTTGTATGAACAACATTGAGTGTTTATGAAAGCTTTCATAACAAAACAATTTTTATGCAATGTCAAGGCATGAAAGCATTAATGAGGTATAAAAAGTAATCTCTAATATTTTTTTGTTTTTTTCCCAACCATCCACACCTTTTCTTATCATGTTCACCATGTTAGGTAGTTAATTTATTGGAAAATATTTTAATAATATGCTAATGGTGATAACATTTTAGTAGCTTATGCAATGGTCTTTACTTCTTACTCTGATCTTATTACAATTGTAGAATTTAGGTAGTAGAAAAAGCACAAAAAGAGAAAGTAAATTAGTGGGAATGATAATAATAGAGATAACATAACATGAAAGGAACAATTAAAATGCACTTAAACACATGAATGATAAAAAATTCCATTTAAAGCATCTTCCATTGTAAATATGTAATAATGTTATAAAAATTCTTAATGCTCAAGTGTTAGTGGTGACATTTGGAGAGTTAGCTTAATAGTAGAGGAAAAATATTCAATAAAAGGTTATGTGCACAAAGATGGTTGTAAAAATGTGGCCAAAAGGCCAAAATGGATTTACCAAGTATTTTCAAGTAACATGATCATGTTATGGTTTGTATGTATCCAAGTCCTAATATTTTCACATTATAACATGAACAAGTTATTTCTTGGTCCTATATTCGAACCATAATGTGTTCAAGTGCATTATTCTAATGTAAAATAAAATCAAAAAATAAGGTTGGTAGGTTCCATCTTTTTTTTTTTTCGCAAAGTGTGACTAGCAAGAAATCCTACTCACACTTTGGTAAATTCTCCCCCCAAGCTTGTTGATTCATGATTTGATGTACTAATTCACCAATAAATCATGCCATGGGATAGAAGAGGTAAATTTTAATACTTTTCTTGTACATTGTTTGCATTTAAATTCATGTTTCTAGGTTTTTGTCTAATTATTTATCATAATTAGATTTTAGTTAATGAACCAACTACTCATAACTATCAACCCATGCAAAGTGAATAGCATGAAGAAAAAATCCCTCCAAACCCTACAAAACCTTAATAATCCCTCAATATCCTCCTCTTCTTATTAACCCTCTATAAAGACAATAAAATTTGACAGGGAAAAGTGTAGAAAATATAACTCAAACATTAGTATATAAATACAAGTATAATAGTATAATGAAATATAAAAGGAATTTTATTAATATAATGAATACGTTAATACAAGTTATTTTAAAATGAGTTAAAATTAATATAAATATTTTAAAGTTAAATTAAATTAATTTTAAAATATTTAACAAACTTGATAATATAGATATTTAATATCTTTCAATGTCATTTAAATACATGTATTTAAAATATTTATACTAATATATGTTAATATTCTACCCTAATAATGGGCTTGTTCTGGTACGTCAAACACATGGTAAAGGGTTGAAGATTTGTGAGAAGTTGACATATATCCTCCCTCTGCTAGATCTTTGGGTTGTATTTTTGCATGCAAACAGGGGTTGGGGCATTTAATGATTTGTATGCCACTAGTTTGGAAGAGGTGTCCTAATCATTAATCCCTAGGTATGCGAAATCATGATGTGAAGTGCTAGTTCAAGGTTATGTTGTTGTAAGATAACATGAGGTTTTTGATTTAGAAAGGAGTAGTTTTGGTGGATTGGATTTGGTTTTTATCTCTCTTTTCAATGACCTTCTCATCGAGTGGTAGGAAATCCAAGTGATGAAGCATGAAAGATAAGAAGAAGATTAAGATTAGGAATAAAATGAGGAAGGAGAGGTTACATGGTGAGACTATGATTGATAATTTTTTATCAAATCGAAATTTATGCTCCTAGATTTTGTACATATGGGAAGTAGCTAAAAGTATGGAAATGAGTCCTTATGTGGGCATAATGGAAGCAATATTGAAGTTTTTGTTGAACCCAAAGTAGTCCATTGGGACAAGAAACATGTTTGAAATAGCTCAGTCCCTAAGTTGCCCCTCCATGCTATCTATGGGGGTGGGTACTTATTTGCTCCAAAATAACATAGATGGGGTTGGTATTTAAGTGGAGGTGTTTTTCAATTGTCATATGGGGCACATTCATGGTTTGGCGTATATTGTCCACAAGACATACACAGTAGTTGCAGAGGTCATAAAGGGTCTCAAGGTAAATTTCAATACTTAAGCTCATGCCAATTCTTCTTGGTGTTGCTATGGCTTTGAGACAAATGATGAGTCAATGGAAGTACCTCTAAGAAAGGTGGAAGGTGGCATAAATGTAGCTATATGTCTAGTGGTGTGGGTGTCTTTGTGTGTTTTTCATCTCCACCTTCATCTCTATGTTTCTTTGACTCTAGCATAGGGTGGGCAATAGTAATTTTCCCCTATTATAACATGAACAAGTTGTTTCTTGGTCCTATATTCAAACCATAATGTGTTCAAGTGCATTATTCTAATGTAAATAAAATCAAAAAATAAGGTTGGTAGGTTCCATCTTTTTTTTTTTCGCAAAGTGTGACTAGCAAGAAATCCTATTCACACTTTGGTAAATTCTCCCCCCAAGCTTGTTGATTCATGATTTGATGTACTAATTCACCAATAAATCATGCCATGGGATAGAAGAGGTAAATTTTAATACTTTTCTTGTACATTGTTTGCATTTAAATTCATGTTTCTAGGTTTTTGTCTAATTATTTATCATAATTAGATTTTAGTTATTGAACCAACTACTCATAACTATCAACCCATGCAAAGTGAATAGCATGAAGAAAAAATCCCTCCAAACCCTACAAAACCTTAATAATCCCTCAATATCCTCCTCTTCTTATTAACCCTCTATAAAGACAATAAAATTTGACAGGGAAAAGTGTAGAAAATATAACTCAAACATTAGTATATAAATACAAGTATAATAGTATAATGAAATATAAAAGGAATTTTATTAGTATAATGAATACGTTAATACAAGTTATTTTAAAATGAGTTAAAATTAATATAAATATTTTTAAGTTAAATTAAATTAATTTTAAAATATTTAACAAACTTGATAATATAGATATTTAATATCTTTCAATGTCATTTAAATACATGTATTTAAAATATTTATACTAATATATGTTAATATTCTGGCCTAATAATGGGCTTGTTCTGGTATGTCAAACACATGGTAAAGGGTTGAAGATTTGTGAGAAGTTGACATATATCCTCCCTTTGCTAGATCTTTGGGTTGTATTTTTGCATGCAAATAGGGGTTGGGGCATTTAATGATTTGTATGCCACTAGTTTGGAAGAGGTGTCATAATCATTAATCCCTAGGTATGCGAAATCATGATGTGAAGTGCTAGTTTAAGGTTTTGTTGTTGTAAGATAACATGAGGTTTTTGATTTAGAAAGGAGTAGTTTTAATGGATTGGATTTGGTTTTTATCTCTCTTTTCAATGACCTTCTCATCGAGTGGTAGGAAATCCAAGTGATGAAGCATGAAAGATAAGAAGAAGATTAAGATCAGGGACAAAATGAGAAAGGAGAGGTTACATGGTGAGACTATGATCGATAATTTTTTATCAAATCTAAATTTATGGTCCTAGATTTTGCACATATGGGAAGTAGCTAAAAGTATGGAAATGAGTCCTTATGTGGGCATAATGGAAGCAGTATTGAAGTTTTTGTTGGACCCAAAGTAGTCCATTGGGACAAGAAACATGTTTGAAATAGCTCAATCCCTAAGTTGCCCCTCCATGCTATCTATGGGGGTGGGTACTTATTTTCTCCAAAATAACATAGATGGGGTTGGTATTTAAGTGGAGGTGTTTTTCAATTGTCATATGGGGCACATTCAAGGTCTGGCGTATATTGTCCACAAGACACACACAATAGTTGCAGATGTCATAAAGGGTCTCAAGGTAAATTTCAATGCTTAAGCTCATGCCGATTCTTCTTGGTGTTGCTATGACTTTGAGACAAATGATGAGCCAATGGAAGTACCTCTAAGAAAGGTGGAAGGTGTCATAAATGTAGCTATATGTCTAGTGGTGTGGGTGTCTTTGTGTGTTTTTCATCTCCACCTTCATCTCTATGTTTCTTTGACTCTAGCATAGGGTGGGCAATAGTAATTTTCCCCTATTATCTAACTTAATTTTATTGTTAAAATTTTTGAAGGTCATGGACATGTTTTTTTTTTTGGCTAGTCTATGTGCTCTTTAGATGGTGGCTTATCTTAACAACCTATAAATAATATAATAGATAGATTTTTACTTACATTTATCATGCAATATGTATTTGGAGTTGGAAAAGAGGTCTATTTTTCTTGGGAGAGAAGGAAGAGAGGTCTATTTTTCTTGGGAGAGAAGCAATAGGATTTTGAGGAGATTTTGTGAGTTAGAGAGTTTGGAGTTTCTCTATAAATTTCAAATTTTTGAGGGATTCGGTGAGCCCATTGGCAACCTAAATATGATCTTTAATGCTCTTTATTTGAGTTGCCTAGGTTCCTAACTCATGTTAATTAGCCAAAAACTATTTATTAATATTAAAATATTAAAATATTTTAATTGCAATGAAAATTTATTTTGATTAATGATTGAGAGTAATATTGCAATTAAGACATCCAACCACAACAACAATAATTCCAACTGCAACAAAATGGAGTGACAATTTACAGGGAAACAAAATGCAGAACGACAAAATTTGGAACAGGAGGGACGATTTGAGGAGCAGACTCAAAGGAGAGATTGGTGAAGGTATCCTCTAGAGGAGCATGAGCACATCTGGCATCCAGAGAGATACGACAGAGGAGCAAACAAAGATGATAAAAAATTTCAACATCCAGAAGAAGAACCATGGAGAAGATTTGGAAATCAAATCCCTCAAGGAGGAATGCACCAACAAAACACACGATTCCGTATTCCAAGGTAATAGGATCAAGGGAAAAGGAATTTTCAATGAAGAAATCTAGGCGCACAATGGAGAGGTGGGAGAAACCCTAGAGGAGGAGGACATCGTAGGGGTTTTCAGAGATGAAATCCTCAACCTACAATTTTATTGTATAGAAGGTGGGAAGACAATAGAGAAGGTTAGTTAACAATTGATCTTAGTGCAAACTAGATTCAGAACCAAGTCTCCAAATTGGAAAACACAACACTAATGATCAAATGGCTCGATAAAGATTTAAATCAGGAAAGCCTTAAAACTTGGTGGTGTGGCAAATGGGGGAAAGATCTTGAGTTTAAAATATTGGCGAATAATTTTTTTGTAGTTATTTGTCCCTCCGTAGCAATAAGGGATCAAATAGAAAAAGGGGTATGGATTTTAGACAGATGCGGATTCTACATCTATCGATGGAAGGATGGGTTTGATCCGATCTTGCATCACATCGATAAAGTTTAGGATTGGTATGTGATGCCCAACCTACCTCTTGAATATTGGGATCCTAGGATTCTGGAAGAAATAGGCTATGGAATGGGAATGTTTTTGTGCGTAGAAGAAAGGACTAACTCAGAAGGAACTGGTACACATGTGAGGATGTGTGTAGAAAATAGCTCAGACAGAAGAATCCTAAGAGAAATTAAGATTTCATCAGATTTAGGTGTGTGGACACAAAACTTCCACAACCCCTTCACTACAGACACTTTGGTGAAAATTTTGGGATGGAAAAGTCACAATCAATCAAGGGAAAATTCTGCATAGATCAAAACTTCACAATCTTCAAACAAACAGTCCCTTCTTCTAGAAGCAAAGGATCAAATTTTAGAGGAGGAAGTCCATCCCCACCCTCCTAAAATGGAACAACAAGCTGAATCCAAAACGGGGGAGAGATTGGACGAAAATTTGAGTATAAAAGCCCTAGACCAGAAACTTTCTCAAGTAATTGAGATGATGGGCAAAAATGTAAGAAGGGAAGATTTAGATTGCCTCATAAATGTGGGAAATGAACTGGTAGACATAGAAAATGCGACTAAAAAAGGAGAAATTAAAATGGAAAATAATGAAGGCAAAGATTGGCTAGCAGAGCAAGAGTTAGAGATTATGGAAAATGAACCCTTAATGGACGAAGAGGAGATTCCAAGAAAAGTCTTGAACACTCCTCCAAAAAACACAGAGCAGGGGAAGCTAGAGCTAGGAACCAAGGAGCCAGTCAAAACCTCTCCAGATTGTGGAGAACATAGAGGAAAAGGCAAAATTCCAAATAAGGAAAAGCTGAAGTGGGATGGGGAAGCAACATGCCAGCTGAAAATTAAATCAATGTTGAAAGTAGGGAAGGGAGAAACCCTTCTTGAATAGCAATGAGGATCATTACTTGGAATGTTAGGGGCCTAAATGCCCCTAACAAAATATGCCTACTTAGGCAACATTTGATTAACTTGCATCTGGATATTTGTCTAATCCAGGAGTCAAAATTAAGAGAACAAGAAAGAGAAAATTTAAGCCTGAAAATGAGAAGCTGGAAATTCTTACGAGTCAACTCAGAAGGAGCCTCAAGAGGTCTTCTTACTTTATGGAAACCTCAATCAGCACTGGTTGAAGAAGTGGCTTCAAGAAAGTTTTGGCAAGCATGTAAGGTAAGGAGCCTTGCTTCAGACTTAAGTTTTCTTTTGATAAATGTTTATGGGCCAAATAATTGTATTCAAAAAAGAATTTTATGGAACGAACTGGATAAAGTGTGCAAGCTCCCAGATTTTGAGGTGTGTATATTGGGAGGGGATTTCAATGCTATTCTAAAAGGAGCTGATAAAAGAGGGGCAGTTGGTAGGAAACTTCAATCTCAACTAGATTTTGAAAATTTTGTGGATAGAAACATGTTATGTGACATTCAGATGGGGGGAGGGCAATTTACCTGGACTAATAGAAGGTTGGGTTTTTGCAACATAGCTGAGAAATTAGACAGGTTTTTGTTCAAGGGAGCTTTTAGCTGATTTCCCTTCACTCTTGATAGTCAACTGCTACCAATATCAGGATCAAATCACTACCCAGTGAGCTTGGAAATAATAGGGGAAAGAGGTCCAGTAACGTGCCCTTTTAAATTTGAAAATATGTGGTTCAAACATAAGGATTTTCTAGATATGATCAAAGAATGGTGGAATACTACATAGCCAAACGACTCTAAAATGTTTTGCAGTGCAACTAAGCTGAAAGTAATCAAGCAAAATTTAAAGATTTGGAACAAAGACAAATTTAAAAATATTTTTGAAGAAAAGAAGTAGTATGAAACAACCTTGAAATCTCTTTCTGAAAAGATAATCAAAGAAGGTATGGACAATCAAAGTTACTTAGAAGAAAAAGCATTGCTAGGGAAATTGAATGATCTTCTTTCAAAGGAAGAAATTTTTTGGAGATAAAAGTCCTGAGAAGTTTGGCTAAATGCAGGCGACAGGAATACAAAATTCTTCCATAATGTTACAAAAGCAAGAAGAGAGGCAAACAGAATAACAAGGATAAGAGACAAAGATGGAAGACCACTGGAGAAAGTAGAAGAGGTGAAACACGCTGTAGTGGAGCATTTGTAGAATTTGTTAAATGACTGGGAAGGCTCCAATCTCTTAGCCTAAAAGGAACTTGTGGATTACATTCCCAAGTTGGTAATGGATGATCAAAATGACATGCTAAATAGCAAATTCACTAAAGAAGAACTTAAAAGAACACTCTTTCAGCTTCACCCAGACAAGGTACTAGGACCAGATGGCTTCCTAGTAGGCTTTTCCCAAAAGTGTTGGGATATAATAAGCAAAGATAATATGGAAGCACTAGAGGAGTCCAGAACGTCTGGACAGATTCTAAAGGAAATCAATACTACCTTCATAGCTTTGGTTCCAAAGAAAGAGAAGCCTGAACTTTTGGATGACTTCAGGTCCATATCGCTTTGCAACACCTTTTACAAAATACTAGCCAAAACTATGGCAAATAGATTAAAAAGACTCCTTCCAGACTTGATTTCAGAAGAATAGATAGGGCTTGTTCCAAATAGATCAATTTTGGATGGGGTAATAATTGCTCAGGAGGCCATTCATTCAATTTAAAGTTTGAATAAATAGGCAATGCTAATAAAACTAGACATCAAAAAGGCATATGATCGAGTCAACTGGCATTTTCTGTTTAAAGTTCTAGAAGGGTTTGGTTTTAACAAGAAATGGCTAGACTGGTTATTCACTTGGATTGCAAGCTCAAGATACTCAGTGTTGTTAAATGGAACCCCAAAAGGGTTCTTTAATGCTTCCCGGGGACTAAGACAGGGAGACCCAATCTGCCCCTTTCTTTTTATTATAATGGCGAAAGCCCTTGAAAGATCAATTTTCAAAGCTTGGCAAGCAAGGAAGATAAATGGAGTCCAAGTTACAAGTGGTATCCCGAATATCACCCATCAACAGTTCGCTGATGACACCATGCTATTTGGGAAAGTATAGGTCAGGGATGCTTAGAGTTTCAAATTAATTCTTAATAAGTATACAGCAGCCTTAGGACAAGAGGTAAGTCAAGAAAAATCTGAGGTTTTCTTTTTTAATACAGCAGAGAGATTGGAAGCTTAGATTCTAGGGATCCTTGGCTTTAAAAAAGGATCTCTTCCTTGCAAATATCTAGGAATTCCATTGGCTAAAGGCATTCACCCTGGAAACATTTGGAATAACCTGGTGGAGAAAGTCAACAATAAGGTGGCATCTTAGAAAAATAGATGGCTCTCCTAGGCTGGAAGGCTCACCAAACTCAAATCGGTAATCTCTGCCCTTCCTACTTATTTAATGTCCTACCTCCCTCTTTCAAGTAAAACAAGTAAAGAACTGAATAAGAAGATGAAGAACTTCTTCTGGCAGGGGTCATCTGAACAGTTCAAGCACCCTCTAATCAAATGGAAGCAAATATGTGAAAGTAAACAAAGGGATGGAATGAGCTTGAAAAATTTACTGCTCTAGAATAAAGCCCTTGGAGCTAAACTTGTGTGGACAATCGTCTCCAACCAAGAGCTAAAATGGGTGAAAATTGTGAGTACTAAATACTTGGATGAAGGAGCAGACAACATTTTCACATCTAGGGAGCTTCCCAATGGTTCCAGAATTTGGAACTTCATTCGATGCTGCCGAGATCTCATTTCAATACACATATGACATTTGAAGAGCATTGAGACACACACATCTCTCAATACAAGGGCATTCAAGAACAATCATTAACATCTTATGTTTTGAAATCAAGAAAAGAATCTAGCAAATGTGAATCACTTAGTGATCATTCTAGATTTCATGTGTATGTTTGAAGTGTGTTTTCTGTCAAGGTATTCTCAAATACTTTGAGCATGACCAAAAAATCTGGAGTGTGTGAAAGAGAAAATTACTATCTAGAAGTCCACTTTTTTGAGAATTTATAGGGTAGAATCCATATAGATCAAGTTCATGGGTACAAAGTGACATCATAGTTGTGACGTAGATCCAGATTAGTGAACTTGACCCAACATAGAGCATAGAAGAATATTTTAATTCTACTATGAACAAACAACTATCTAGAGTGTTTCCAAATTTTGAGGTGCATAGTGCATAGATTCCATTGGCTTCATCAACCAATACTCATTCTTTCGTTACAAAGCTAAGCAATCCCTCTCTTCCTTTATTAGTCCCTCCATAAGTAGGAGACTGTAGTTTTCATCTCTCTAAAACTATATTTCTTCTCATTGGGAATTATGTAGGGGCAAAAATTAAACCGTTAACTATAGTCTGATTTTTTTCCCTCCCAGCTGGACCAATTTCTCGCGTGATGATTGGCAGCTAGAGAGGTTTTTGTAGAGGGCAGACATATGGAGAGGATTCATACTACATGGCTCTACTAGGGCAAATGGGTGTCATGCTCTTGCCTGTCATTCTGTAAAACAAATCACGTGCCTTGTCTATGTCTCCATTTTGCACAAATACCTAACAGGGCAGTTGAAATAATTGTGGTAGTGTTTGTAGGAAGAGAAAAAAGCTAGGTATGAAGGATGTGGTGGTTGTATTGTTGGTTGCTTTGGGTGGTAACCCCTCTGCTTCTTAGACAACATCAAAGGCATCCTCCCTCAGGTACCCATTTCCCAACATGCAACATTTTTTCATTGTTTCTTTGTTTGATCATGGTAGTGTTCTAACCTGCCAGTATTCTAACCTGCATCAGGCTTTTAGTGTGTGACTTATTACCATCATACCAAACGCCCTGGTTAACAAATTATGTGTACATTTAATGTTGCATTTTATTCCTTTAGGTTTCTGTTGTTTTTGTATGGCTGGGCCAGGTGCTCTATGGTCATGGCTGACTGATCAACTGAATGTAATGCCATCCATATCTGTAAATTGAGAATGCTTTCATTGTTTGCAGATTCTTTTGTATTGTGTTGTTTTATTAGCAAAGGGGTTTTTCCGAATTCCAACATAACCAGAAGCGTCATGGGTGTTTTAAAGAAATATGTTGGAAATTTTGTTTGCATTGGTTATTCTTTAAATTGTGGATCTGCATGCAAATCAAATGGGTAGATCTTCTTCCCAATACCCTAGGATGTGAATGATTCACACACGTTATTTTTATCTTCAAGGATGCATTTTGCGTCTTCAACATCATCTAACACGTCTTTGGGGATTTCTACGATAGATCTTGGCATGTAATTTATAGGTTTAATAAGCATCTGAATGTTCCTGTATCCTCCTTGAACAACACTATATACTTGCAACTAGAAATATTGATCAGGTTTTTATTACATTATGCTTGAATGGGTAATTTGGGTTGACTATAGTTATATGTGTTCTTTCATCTTTCTTTACCTCAGGTCTTGGCTAGATTCATCTATTTGTTAATGATTTTAATGTGCGCCCTATTGGAAGTCACGCCTTAGTGGTGCCTTGGTTTATACAAGCTAATGCATAACACTCCTTAGTATTGCATTGGCCAAATCTCTTCTTAAAATAGTAAGCCTGATTCATATTTCAGGTTAGACTCTTTAATTTGTGAGTTGCTTCCTTATATAGTGAGTACCATTGTTTTAACCTGGACATTAAAGTATATTTTCTATTCGATATGTCGGTAGAAATGGGTGCATGAAATTTCTTCATGTGTTTAAAATCTCCCATAGAGTTTTGTTCTAATGCATATAGATCTTACATGAATATAGGTTTAGGAGTATTTCTAGAGTCACCATTATAGCTTGCTTAAAGCCTAACCGAACAAACTCCCTTGTATATCCTACATTCATAGCATTACCGATCTTGTAATCAAATCTGCATAGTTGAAGAAGGTTATGCAGAATGGAAACATTTATAAAAGTAATAAATGTTAAATTTGAGTATGTCTATGTCTAGTTTATTAAATTTTGAGTTTATTTAGGGTCTATACATTTTAATTTCTTAGATATCTCATAATAATGAAATATATAAATAGCCATTTATCTAGGAGAAATCTCTTAGCTTTCAGAGTGCTTGCTGCCTTTACCCTACTAACATCAGTGATTTCTATGTCTGGCCTTATAATAGGCTTTTAAACCCTTCTAACATCTGTGATATCTATCTCTATCCCAATAATATGTTTTGAATGGTGAAGAGTGAAGATCCTTTTTAACTTTGATCAATCTCCTGAACCGTCGCACGAGGTCTAACAATGAAATACATATATGTTGAAATCCAATGTATTGGGGCTATACTATTTGTGATACTAAGGTTAAGAAACATGAATAGTATGTGTCTGCGACAAATGGATGTTAGAGGTTGCCTAGACTCAAAATGTATAAGGTATTTTCAATCAAATTCATGATCAAGGTGTTGGATAGATGGAGGTAAGGCACATCTAATTAATGTTGATGTGTGATTTGGGCATCTTTTTAAGATCTAATAAAATACCTCTGTAGTTTTCTTCTAACAATTTAGTTCATTTTTGGCTCAAATATTGAGCAATGTGTGATACATATTACACATGGAGTTGCTTTATCGACTTGTTTTAACATTACTGATCTGTATGAACAAGAGATTCCATACTTTCAACCCCACAAGTGAATATCTTCTAACTTCATATAGTATTTGGGCCATATTTTTATTTTTAAGGATTTCACATTTGGACTTAGATTTGAAACTCAACTATCAAGGATAAAGTTTTGTCATTCAATCCCTGTTAGTTACTATGTTTATGCAAAGAATATCAAAGTTGAAAATTTAGATATGTTGCAATAATGATTTGTTTTCTTGTGATCATCCTGGTGATTTGTGTAATGATAATATATTGAGATTATCAAGTGTATCTATACTTTTAGTTTAGAAACTTTTGTAATTTAGTAGGGCATTTGTGCCATAAAGATTTTTGTTTGGCCTGATAAACTTCAAAGCCTATGCAAAGTATGATAGTTGTGGTTTTCTCATTTTAATCTGTCTGTGGAAGCTTTAAGTTATTTTTTGTGGAGTTTATTGTATATGTTGCATACCATTCATTACATGTTCTTGGGTTACTTGAATGTTCCAAGATATGTATATTAAGGTGGCGTTATTGTTCTTTCCAGTGGGGGGACATTGATAGGTGGTACTAGATGCATGCTTTTATTCTGTTCAATATTGTTGTCAATTCAAGTATGCACCCCTGTTAAGCTTTGTAAAAACTTAACTACTTGCTGAAACATGGAATCATTCTCAGATGTGGGTCTCCTTTCATGAGAAAGAATCTCAAGAGTGAGCTAGTTATCTTGTAATTTCTAAACTACTGACTTGAGGGGAAAAGGGATAGAAGGATGTAACTGAAATACAAACTAATTCTGGAATCTAAACTAGATGAAATTCTATCACTCACAAACAGATCCTCTAACCTGAATCCTCACAATTTCACTGATAGTTTATTCCTTAAGTAATTTGCAACAAGGTTTAGATCAAACACAAATTGCAACCAAGAAGAACTAAGCTTTTAACAGTATTGAGACACAATAAAGGACTGAAATAGTCACAATATAACATCAGATCAAGACTACAAAATATGTGAAACAGGATTATTTGCTATTAGAACTAAAAGGGGTACAATGCATAAACTAAAAAAATGAGCCAACTACCTGTATACAACTCTATAAGAGAGAAGAAACTGATGCTAACTGACTAAGAAAAAACTAAGTTTTTCTCCTATAAATGACTCCCAATGATCTCCTCTGAAGAAAGATGAAAAAGCTCCTAAAAATAGACCCTAAGTCCATTTTCAAGCTACTCATGAAAGCCAAAAATAAAGCACTAAATCTGCCACCAATCTGTGAAATAAAGCTGCAAAATCGCTCTCTCATGTGGTCCCACCATAAAACTTCTTTTCTCTGCTTATGAAAGCTGCAAAATTCATCCTATATGACTCTAAATAAAACAAATCAAAATGGAATATATGATCTATCTTATTAGCCTATAAATTGCCTAAAAATAGTTAAACTTTAAAAGCAATTCATAATTTCATTGCTTTAAAGTTAACTTTACAATGATTTGGCAATTTTAATCAATATCCTATCGATATGATTTTTGCAAAAATAAAATGATATCTGGTTTATAATTTCACCAAGATATTTACAAGATATCACAAATGATTTTCTATAAAAATCACAAAAAGATGAAATATTACACATATTTGCAAAAAATAAATAAAAGCCTCAAAAGGCTTGACACCATGGCCTCCATGTGTCAATATCCTGCCATCTCACCTCTATCCATATGGCTTGTAAAATGCCAACTCACTGCCTCTATGGTGCCACCATGTCACATTAACCCCTTTGATCATGCCTTCATCTAGCATATTCTTCACTTTTCCAAGGTTCTTGTTTGATCTTTATGCATATATGCGAAACATGTGAAGGAAAAAGAAAAATGCATAAGTGGGAGGTCAAAGACACTCAACCACATGCATTATCAAATGATAATTAGACTCCAATGTGAGTTGACCACATATGAAATTAAGACCTTGGCAAGATTCTAAAGGCACAGCCTTGTCCACTTATGATAATGTCTGCCTTTGACTTCATAAAATAACCATGTTCTTTGAACTGTCAGCCACTTCTGCTTATGATTACTAGGCACCATCAAATATAAGGTGTTGACCCCGATCTTATTTGGATAAAAATGATTATATTATTTTTGCATGGTTAAAATGAAAGGGATGTTGAAACAAAAGCAAATATGGAACCCTACAACATTGGTCATTTACATTTGGTTGACGTTGAGTTTGGCTCTACAACTATGGCCGCTGACTTGGGGTTTCATGCTTTGTGTATCTTGCTCCATTTGATGGCTTTTGAGGTCAAAAACATTGTATTTCTTTGGTCAAAATGTCAGGCCGCACCTGGTAAGTTTGAAACTGAGCTTTAGAATGGCATTTCACTATGTTTAATGGCTTATATTTCTTTAAATGGCCGCGGCCATGTAGCCATTTCTCTAGTTTCTCTATTTTGATATATGTACTGCTTGGCTTCTGTGTTGAACTCTGTAAAAATGGCAAAATGACAAGGTCCAGTTCAACTAGCCGCGGCCATAATCTTCTTCTCTGCTGCATCATACAGTGAGTTCTCCATATCATCGTTCCCACTGTGGCTTCCTTTATTTCTATCTATATGAAACTGTGATGAGGGTTTCATTTTCTTTGTTTACTAGGTATGTGAAATACCTTCTCATATGGCATGACCATGACATGTAACGCATTTTGTAACTTCACTCTTGTCTTTTGATGTAAAAAATATGAAGTTTCTTGTGTTCGAAGTGAGGGTTTCATTCTATACTTCACATAACCATTTTTCTCTCTGCGGCCATGTCTTCAATACTTTACTTTCACCCTGCTTGACTATATATTGTGAGAAGAACGAAAAACTTTTCTAAACTTGACAAGGGTTTCATTTTTTTGCTATGTAAACAATGTAATCATCTACGACCTTACCTGGACAGCTTTACTTTACCAATCTTCTTTTCAACACTGCAAAAAAATGTTAGGGATCTGAAACTTGATGTGAGTATTTTGCTGATGAATGTAAATGACATTATGTGGCACGGCCTCAGTATGAATGTATCTCTGCATTTTTTTCTTCATTGTATAACCTCGGATTTGAAAATTGAAATAATGTTTTATCTTTATGAGCACAAAATCTTCTTTCTGTAGCATATACGGGCATATGGTAGCTCTTTTTATTTCTCATGTTGTCACCGTTTAGTCATAATCACTGTGACTCTTCAAAAGAAGTGATGATTGCATACACCATTCTATCTCTGTAGCTCTACTTACTCTTTCAGTGGACTTGCATATGAAATGTATGCTATCAGTTTTGAACTTAGAACCTTTCTTCTTTCTGGAGCAACATATATGTCTTCAATTCTGTAGCTCTATTTGTCCATTCAGTGGATTGTAGCAATTAGATACTTTACATATATGATGATAACCATGGCTGTGTCACAACATTGAGGCATTGTAACAAATGAAGGCAACTTACTTGTTATGTATACACTATAACACATGATGACTCTTGTTGTTCTCCTTTAATGTATTTTATCATATCAAATGCATTGAATAAGATGTCTTGTAGGACATCAATCAGGTCCACTATATCTGCTATCACCAGTTTTGGTAGATCACTTCTTATAATGAAAACTTTATTTAACTTACTCATGACCAGATGCAACCATACACTTATACATTTCATTTTTTACTCAACATGATACCCTGGTGCATAAGGATGATGATCATACCACTTTATCTACTCCTTTGTCACATGATAATGATACTCTATTACACACATGTAATGAAATGTTCTTTTTGATCCTTTTGGAGTTTGTCAAAGACAAAAATAAGCTATTTGACCTGGTTGTCTTGTATTCTTCTGCTACTGATCTGTAATGCTGTCATGTGTCTTTTATAGATATGCATTGAATGTAGTAAGTGACACACACTATTGTGATGCTCAACTTATTAGTAGCAAAAAGTGAGGCATACTTGGATATATTTCATCATAGAAAAAGGCAGCTTATGTGATTTGAATTCTGAATTTGATTTTGGCACTTTAAATGAGAAAGTATGAAGCTTGGTACTCACTTGTCTTTGCAACTTGCTTACTGGTTTACAATGAATACTCCAATTGGATTATTGATCATGCCTGAGAATGTCATTTTCATAATAGTTGGAGTAGTGTATAAGCGGTTATATGCATTAAAATTTTTCCTCCGTCTGTTCAGGTCATGTTCTTGGTTGCATTTCATACTTTGAAGTGAAATCATGGTCATGTCTTTGAAATGGGATTGATGCATATGATTGTTTTTCTATTCCTTCATCTTGTCATGTGAATTTCATCAATGATTTCCTTCTTCTATTCATCCCTTTTGAGATCAAGGGGCAGCAACATGCTGAGGTCAACCCTTGTGGGAGCCCATTTGATACCACATGCTGATTGTCTTCAATCAGCTTCATGATTTGTCCTATACCTACACATGAAACAAATAGATTAGAATAAAGTAATGATGTTCTTATATTTTCTTCTCTTCAGCTCCTTCTACATATGGATGCTCTCATTTGATCAATACATTACAACTAAAGTATTATGTCTTTCTTGATTGGTGGAGGATTTTCATAACCAGAGCTTCTAACAGGACCTTCCCGCAATTTTTTAGGTACATGCCGAGGTTAGGAGCAGGACTAGAGGCTACTACAAAGATCAATCAAAACAAGGCAATCATGGCTATGTCTTTCCCTCTTCTTCATTAGATGCATAATATTTTATTTGTATTTGCATGAGTTCAGCTATAACCCACAGCTTGTGTGGGACATCTGATATGTCTTAGTTTCCTTCAATGCAATGTTTGTTCTCTTATGTATTCAAAATTGTAAATGAACAATCACTGTGGTGAATGAATACTTATCTCTTTTACTGCTCTGTAATGCAATGAATGATTTGAACTTTTCTTTCCGCATCTAAACAACTAAACTACATTTTTCATAACAACTATGCAACTAGAACATAACAAAAATAAATCAAACCTCATTAAAATATGATAAATGATAAATCTGCTCAGCTGATTTTTGAGCTGAGGTCAAAAAATGGTAACATTTCTGGTGACTTTTGCTATATGCTTGCCTGCTAAGCATCTGACCAGTTGCCTTGACATCCATTGGGCATAGAGTCATATTCTATCCTTCTCAGAAACTCAGAAAACATTGTACTTCATCTCTCCAACAGTTCAAACAGCAACAGAAAACTGAAAACAAAATCTACTGAAATCAAACTAATAGGCCCTGATGGCCAAAATAGAATACTGAAACAATGTGCATGAGCACTCATTTACTACAAAACTACTCTACTATGTACAAATGAATTCTCTTATCCTTAGAGGCAATGGTTGAGGTGGATCTCATTAACTGGGATAGACAGCATCTCTCCACTCAACTTGGATAGCTGAAATGCATTGTTTTCTTTGCACTGTGTGATAACATAAGGCCCATCCCAAATGGCATCAAATTTAGAGTGCTTACCTGGCCTACTTCTTAGTTCATTGCACTTGAACACCAAATCTCCAATAATAAAATTCCTTGGTCTTGCTCTCTTATCAAATGCATTCTTCATTTGGGTTTGATGCATATGAAGCTTTCTTAAGACCTCTTTTCTTGTCTCTTCTAGCTCCATGAGCTGAGCTAGTCTGATTACAAGAAGCTACTCCTCTAGCAACTCAAGCTCTTTGATAAAGGCCAATGTAGGCAATTCAATTGAAATAGGTAACCGAGCCTCTTTTCCATAAGTAAGCACATATGGGGAACAACTAGTAGCCCTCTTAGGTGTAATTCTATTAACCCATAGAGCTAACTTTAACATTTCATGCCAAGTTTTCTGATTGTCCTGAATAGTCTTCTTGATGATCCTTATCAGATTTTTGTTGGTAGATTCAGCCTGTCCATTACCTTGTGGGTAATAGTTAGATGAAGTATTCAAATAGATATTGTTTCTGACAGACCAATATGAAATTCTTAATCCTAAAAAGGCTAGACCATTATCAGAGATGATTGAATCTGGTGTACCAAATCTTGACACTAGGTCCTGATGAAAACTTAGGAGAATAGATTCATTTGCTTCTTTTAAGGCAACAACCTCAGTCCACTTGGTAAAATAATCTGTGGCAGTCAAAATCCACTTGTGGCCTGCACTTGAAGGTGGGTTTATTGGTCCTATGAAATCCAATCCCCATTTTCCAAATGGCTATTCAACTTTAACAGGATGTAGGGGTAAGGCAGTAAGTCTTTGCTTACCTGCAAATAAGGAACATTTCTCACATCTTCTCACCCAAGCAAAAGCATCTTTAAACAAGTCAGGCCAGTAATAACCAGCTTGCATAATCTTCAAGGTAGTTGTTTTAGCTGCCAAGTGACCTCCTGAAGGTCCATTGTGAAACTCTTCTAATAGTCTATCAACTTGATCAGGTCCAACACACCTCAGAAATACACCATTAAAGTCTCTCCTATATAAAATACCATCAATAATAGCATGAGTAGCTTGCAATCAAAAATACCTTCTTCCTGCCCTGTCTAAACCAATTGGGCACTCACTGGTCTGCAAATAATGCATCATCTGATGCACCCAGCTATTTGTTTGAGCTAGTGTATTGGCTAGTTCATTATTATTTAGCACTATTTCGGTGTTCTCGTGCTATTTTTGCTCAAATTCTTCACTTTTAGCAAGCTGCTCGCATAAGCCCTTACCTCTAATCATCTTGGTTACTTGGATGTCAACATCAAATTCCATAACCTTAGTTATCCAACCAGCTCTCTTGTCATTTATATCTCTGTTTAGTAAAAAACTCTTGACAGTGGGACGAGCAACCTTTAAGTGAATTTTATTATTAGACAACATGTCTAAATTTCTTGAGGCTCCTTATAATAACAAAAACATGTTTTTCCATAAAAGTACTTTACCTCATACTCGTGCAACACTTGGCTGAAAAATACAATTGGCTGCTCTAATCCTTCATCATTTTGCTGACATAACATTACAAAAATAGTGTCGGTTCCTCCAAAAGCATATAAAATGAAATCCTTCTCACAATTAGGATTGATGAGGGTAGGGCCAATAGTGAGGGCTTCTTTTATTTTCTTGAAGCTTCCTTTTCCCTCCTTAGTCCAGCTAAATGACACATTCTTTTTCAACATGGCAGTAAGAGGTTGTAACAAAGCTGCAATATTCAGAATAAACCTCCTAACAAATTTAATTCTGCCAAGAAAGCTCTGCAAGCCTTTCTTATGTGCAGGCATCAGTAAATCTAGAATAGTTGAAACTCTCTTAGGGTCAATAGTAATACCTTCTCTTAAGACAATATGGCCGAGGAGTCTTCCTTCACAAACTAAGAATATACACTTTTGGGGGTTCAATGAAACTCTAAACTCTCTGCACCTCTAAAAAATCTGCTGCAAGTGGTCAAAATGATCATTAGAATCTTTTGAAAAAATAGTTATATCATCTAAATAGACTAACACTATTATGTTCATAAGACCATGGAAGGCCATATTCATTGCCCTCTGAATGGTTACCCTTGCATTGGACAAACCAAATGGCATTTTTTGATAGGCCATGGTACCCCACTTAGTTGTGAATGCGGTTTTGTATTGGTCCTCTTCTTTGACCAGAATTTGATTATATCCAGAGTATCCATCTAACAAAGAGTACCTATCAAAACCTAAAATAGCTTGCAGTATTTGTTCCATGGAAGGAAGAGGGTAATGGTCTTTTAATGAGGCCTGATTTAGATCACGAAAATTGACACAAAATTAGATTTCACCATTCTTCTTTCTAACTGGGACTAGATTGGAAACCCAGGAGGTATGTTTTATTGGAAAAATGATACTACTCTCAATCAGTTTATTCAGCTCAGCCTTCATTAAGTGCTCAAGTTTGGGATTGAGGGGTCTATGCTTTTGCCTAATAAACTTGGCATTAGGCTCTAACTCTATGGTGTGCTAGGCCAAACCAAGATCAAAACCTCTCAAGTCCTTATACTCCCATGCAAAAACATCGGAAAAATCTTGACATAATTGAATAAAAGACTGATGTTCTTCTCTAGTACATACCTTTCCAAGTTTCAATAGTTTGTCTTTGAAAATTTCTATGGTTTGATAATGTTCTTGTTTCACTGTCATGCTGCACTTGTCCTTTCTAAACTAATCATCAGTGTTAAACACTGATTCTAATGTGACTAATCCCTTGGGCAACTTTTTGGTCTTCAACTGAACAATCTGATCTTCAAATTTCTGCTGATTATCTGCTGCAAATTCAGCCTCTACACTTAAAAAACTCAAGATTTGTTTGTCACTGTTAAACACTTGCCATGAATCACTGTTTTCAAGTACAGAAGGTCTAACAACTATCTTAACATATGGTTGTACCTCAATATTCTAAATTGGATCAGGAATCTCAAATTGGGATCCCAAGGATGCCAACCTATCTGCATACTTATTTTGATCCCTAGGAACTGAAATAAGATTAAAAGCATCAAAAAATTTAATCGAATCTAATACTCTATGCTTGTATTTTTTGAGCAGATCATTTTTAGCAACATTTAGATTCCTAACCTGGTTAACGATCAACTTAGAATCTCCATAAACTTGAATAGATTTGATACCTTTTTTTTGAGCCCATTCTAAACCATGGATCAGGGCCTCATACTCAGCCACATTATTTGTGCAACTGAAAGTAAACCTTAAGGCAACATAATACTTGTCTCCTTGAGGTGAAATTAACATATTACCTCCATCGGCACCCGTCTTGGTCCTTGATCTGTCAAAGTACAGCTTCCAAAGCTGATCTTCTTGTTGTTCTAACTGATTTTGATCCTTAATTAGATTAGGAATCACTGCATCAGGTTCCTATATCATATAGATGCCTAATCCTACCTCATCTGTGTGATGGAAAGGGTCACTTTCATGATATTCAGTTGCCCAATCATATAAACTTATGTCTTCTATATGTGTATTGGGATCTAGACTCATGGGTTCATCTTGCTACCCACGGGTGATGTATAGATTAGCATTTATTGGGCTGGGAACATAGGGTTCAATATGGTCTTTTGCAAGTGGTTCAAACTATATTGTTACTTTTGTACCATATCTCATTCTAAAGAACAAGTGAGTCCAGTCAGATGAAAGAAACCCACCCAATTTGGCTGTGAACTCCCTAGAAAGGCATATTACAAAACTAGGTGGAAGGTCAATGATGTAGATGTCTTGATGGATAGAAAAAATAGGACAAGCATGCAATGTGAGTGGCAGATTTTTGATTATCCCCACAATACTAAGTGCAGACCCATCTAATTGTACTACTCCTTTTGCAAGGGGTTCGTAAACCAATCCTAATGAGTCAACTACACTTTTGGGCATAACTGAACTACTTGCCCCTGAGTCTACCATACAGTTATGAACTAATTTATCACCAATAATGAGACTTAGATAGAAAGGGGGTGGTTTTACCTCATCTGCTTGCTGTCCACTCTTGATCTCAGAACTATTAGCGAGTAAAACCTTGGCCTTCTCTTGACTAGAATGCTCAGAAAGTGAGAGTTCAGTCAATGCTTCTTGCAATAAATTTTTTTGGCCAAGGATGCGTAAAGCATCCATAACTGACATGCTCACCGTAGCTTTCTTAAGACGATCAACTATATTAAAAGCAATAGGGTTTACCTTATGTTGTCCTCTTGCTGCAACTACATCAATTTGACCTTGTGAAGACTGTTGTTGCACTTTGGGTTATTCTTTGATCGGTGTTGTTTGGTCCCTTTGTAGAATTTCCAGTTTCTGCTATGGTACAGGGGTAGTTTGTGACGAATAAAATTGGTTTTTATCCCTTATAGCCTGCTGTTGTACTACAACAACTTGCTGATTTACATCTATAGCCCTTAGTTTTGACCTTGTGTTGGCTGAAATAGGTGTATTTTGCTGATTCTGACCTTGGAAATAATTTACACCACAAAAATTAGATTCTTCCCAATCTATTAAAACTACATCAGCCTTGTTCTGCTAAGTTGAAACTTCGCCATTAGCCACTTCGAGCTTGCATAACTATTCTGAACTATGAGTACCTGATTTCTCACTTCGTTCGTGCTGGCATCTTGACTATGTGGTTGGTGACATGGATAACACCAATCACTACCCTGGACCAGATTATTTTGTGTGGTTACAAGCTCTCTTGAGGTACTAACAGTATTTGGATTATAAGCCTGAAAAGGTCGAGGGTTATAGTTTTTCCTTTGTCCCTGAGGATCAGCCTGAAAGGGTTGCCTATATTGCTGATTAGGCTGATACTGGGTATTTTGCTAATTAGGCTGATATTAATTTTGATAGGGCAAACCTTTCTCCATATTTACTAGCTTATTTGCAATTGTCCTCAATGTATTTTCCAACTCTGGGGTACTTTGGGTTTGAATTGGGACAATAGTTTGTTGGGCTGTTTGGTATCCTATTGCTAGAATAGGTGGGACAATAGCTAGAGGAGGCACTGCCATAGGCATTGATGGCTGGATTTTAGAGAAAATGGGTAAAGGGGGCCTAGGGGCTATCTTCCTTGCTTGAATAAGGTAGTTTTTTGCTCTAACAGCGGTCTCAAAAGAATCTAGAAGGGTGGTCCCTCCCATTGACTGTATCATTATGAAAAATTTGCTATTTAAAGCTTTGAGATAAAACATAAAAGGATGCCTTGGCAAAGGTTTTATCATTGTGGGAATCCTATCCCAGGTTCTCTGAAATCAGTAGTTGAAATCAGCCATGTGTTCGTGAGATGCCCTTTTGATGGTGCTCAGTTGCTCCAGCAGTGAGAGATGATCAAACTTGTCCTCAAAATATTTGTGTAATCCATCTCCCAGTAAGTCCTAGGATGTTATTGAATTTTCAGCAAGTCCTCTGAACCACTGTAAGGCTTTTCCTTTTAACGAAGCAGTTAAAAGCCTGATTGCCACATTTTCTTGAGTGACATTGTGCATGGAACACAAGTTGCTACATCCTGAATATGTTTAGCAGCAGTAGTATGATCTTCTCTAGTGAAATAAGGAAAACCTTTAAGGGCTGCCATTGGAATATCATCTCTTTGGGCAAGTTGTAATGGGCTACCTCCATTGAAAGCAGTAAATGCATACTGCCTAGCCATTATTGGTATCTAGACTATCAGTATTGGACTTCTACTTCTTTTGACCGGGCTTGTAGATCTAAATCGGGAAGGTGTTGACTTTGATCTTCTTGATGACTCAACTGTTCTGCTTGCTGATCTACCTCTCCTTCTAGGTGTAGACAGCTACAAGTAGTTGAATGAGTCTAGATTAGACTTGGTTTTCATAAGCTGCAAGCACTAATCTCATCCAAACCAGAGGGAATGAGTTGCTAGGTATATTGAAAGCCTCCAAAGGCTGGTAAAATTGCTGCATATACTAGAACAACAGATATGAGGGTACAATTCTCTCTGAAATTACTTCCAGTGTCCCATCGGGCGTGCTAAAAACTATTGTCAATTCAAGTATGCACCCTTGTTAAGCTTTGCAAAAACTTAACTACTCATTGAAACATGGAATCATTCTTGGATGTGGGTCTCCTTTCATGAGAACGAATCTCCAAAGTGAGCTAGTTCTCTTGTAATTTCTAAACTACTGACTTGAGGGGAAAAGGGATAGAAGGATGTAATTGAAATGTAAACTAATTCTGAGATCAAAACTGGATGAAATTCTATCACTCACAAATAGATCCTCTAACCCGAATCCTCACAATTTCACTGATAGTTTATTCCTTAAGTAATTTGCAACAAGGTTTAGATCAAACACAAACTGTAACCAGGAAGAACTAAGTTTTTTAATAATATTGACACAAAATAAAGGACTTAAATAGTCACAATATAACATCAGATCAAGACTTCAAAATACGTGAAACATGATGATTTGCTATTAGAACTGAAAGGAGTACAATGCATAAATTGAAAAAATGAGCTAACTGCCTGTATACAACTCTGTAAGAGAAGAAACTGATGCTAATTGACTGAGAAAAAACTAAGTTTTTCTCCTATAAATGACTCCCAATGATCTCCTTTGAAGAAAGCTGAAAAAGCTCCTAAAAATAGACCCTAAGTCCATGTTCGAGCTACTCATGAAAGCCAAAAATAAAACACTAAATCTGCCACCAATCTATGAAATAAAGCCCTCTCATGTGGTCCCACCATAAAATTGCTTTCCTCTGCTCATGAAAGCTGCAAAATTCTTCCTATATGACTCTAAATAAAACAAATCAAAATGGAATATTTGATCTATCTTATTAGCCTATAAATTGCCTAAAAATAGTTAAACTTTAAAAGCAATTCATAATTTCATTGCTTTAAAGTTAACTTTACAATGATTTGACAATTTTAATCAATATCCTATCAATATGATTTTTTGCAAAAAATAAAATGATATCTGGTTTATAATTTCACCAAGATATTTACAAAATATCACAAATGATTTTCTATAAAAATAATAAAAAGATGAAATATTACACATATTTGCAAAAAATAAATAAAAGCCTCAAAAGGCTTGACACCATGGCCTCCATGTGTCGATATCCTGTCATCTCACCTCTGTCCATATGGCTTGAAAAATGCCAACTCACTGCCTCTATGGTGGCACCATGTCGCATTGACCCCTTTGATCATGCCTTCATCTAGCATATTCTTCACATTTCCAAGGTTCTTGTTTGATCTTTATGCATATATTCAAAACATGTGAAGGAAAAATAAAAATGCATAAGTGGGAGGTCAAAGACACTCAACCACATGCATTATCAAATGATAATTAGACTCCAATGTGAGTCGACCACATATGAAATTAAGACCTTGGAAAGATTCTAAGGCACAACCTTGTCCACTTATGATAATGTCTACCTTTGACTTCATAAAATAACCATATTCTTTGAACTGTCGGCCACTTCTGCTTATGATTACTAGGCACCATCAAATATAAGGTGTTGATCCCGATCTTATTTGGATAAAAATGATTATATTATTTTTGCATAGTCAAAATGAAAGGGACGTTAAAACAAAAGCAAATATGGAACCCTAAAACATCGGTCATTTTCATTTGGTTGATGTTGAGTTTGTCTCTGCAACTGTGGCCGCCGACTTGGGGTTTCATGCTCTATGTTTCTTGCTCCATTCGATGGCTTTTGAGGTTGAAAACACTGCACTTCTTTGGTCAAAACGTCAGGTTGCACCTGGTAAGTTTGAAACTGAGCTTTAAAATGGCATTTCATTGTGTTTAATGGCTTATATTTCTTTAAATGGTCGTGGCCATGTAGCTGTTTCTCCAGTTTCTCTGTTTTGATATATGTATTTCTTGGCTTCTGTGTTGAACTCTGTAAAAATGGCAAAATGACAAGGTCCAGTTCAACTAGCTGTGACTATAATCTTCTTCTCTACTACATCATACGATGAGTTCTCCATATCATCGTTCCCATTGTGGCTTCCTTTATTTCTATCTATATGAAACTGTGATGAGGGTTCATTTTCTTTGTTTGTTGGGTATGTGAAATACTTTCTCATATGGCATGGCCATGGCATGTAACACATTCTGTAGCTTCACTCTTGTCTTTTGATGTAAAAATATGAAGTTTCTTGTGTTCGAAGTGAGGGTTTCATTCTATACTTCATAGAACCTCTTTTCTCTCTGCGACCATGTCTTCAATACTTTACTTTCACCCTACTTGACTATATATTGTGAGAAGAATGAAAACTTTTCTAAACCCGACAAGGGTTTCATGTTTTTGCTGTGTAAACAATGTAATCATCTACGGCCTTGTTTGGACAGCTTTACTTTACCATTCTTCTTTTCAACACTGCAAAAAAGTGTGAACGTTCTGAAACTCGATGTGGGTATTTTTCTGATGAATGTAAATGACATTATGTGCCACAACCTCACTATGAACGTATCTCTGCATTTTTTCTCTTCACTGTATAACCTCAGATTTGAAAATTGAAACAATGTTTTATCTTTATGAGCACACAATCTTCTTTCTGTATCATATACAGGCATATGGTATCTCTTTTTCTTTCTCATGCTGTCACTGTTTAGTCATAATCACTATTACTCTTCAAAAGAAGTGATGATTGCATACACCATTCTATCTCTTTATATCTACTTACTCTTTTAGTGGACTTGCATATGAAATGTATGCTGTCAGTTTTGAACTTAGAACCTTTCTTCTTTTTGTAGCAGCATATATGTCTTCAATTTTGTAGCTCTATTTATCCATTTAGTGGACTGTAGCAATTAGATACTTTACATATATGATGATGACCATGGCTGTGTCACAACATTGAGGCATTGTAACAAATGAAGGCAACTTACTTGTTCTGTATACACTGTAACACATGATGACTCTTGTTGTTCTCCTTTAATGTATTTTATCATATCAAATGCATTGAATAAGATGTCCTGTAGGACATCAATCAGGTCCACTATATCTGTTGTCACCAGTTTTGGTAGACCAATTCTTATAATGAAAATTTTATTTAACTTACTCATGACTAGATGCAACCATACACTTATACATTTCATTTTTTACTCAACATGATGTCCTGTAGCATAAGGATGATGATCATACCACTTTAACTACTCCTTTGTCACATGATAATGATACTCTATTACACACATGTAATGAAATGTTCTTTTTGATCCTTTTGGAGTTTGTCAAAGACAAAAATAAGCTATTTGGCTTGCTTGTCTTGTATTCTTCTGCTACAGATCTGTAATATTGTCATGTGTCTTTTATAGATATGCATTGAATGTAGTAAGTGACACACACTATTGTGATGCTCAACTTATTAGTAGCAAAAAGTGAGGCATAATTGGATATATTTCATCATAAAAAAAAGGCAGCTTATGTGATTTGAATTCTAAATTTGATTCTGCCACTCCACTTTAAATGAGAATGTATGAAGCTTGGTACTCACCTATCTTTGCAACTTGCTTACTAGTTTACAATGAATACTCCAATTGGATTATTGATCATGTCTGAGAATGTGATTTTCATAATAGTTGGAGTAGTGTATAAGTGGTTATATGCATTGAATTTTGTCCTCCATTTGTTTAGGTCATGTTCTTGGTTGCATTTCATACTTTGAAGTGAAATCATGGTCATGTCTTTGAAATGGGATTGATGCATATGATTGTTTTGCTATTCCTTCAGCTTGTCATGTGAATGTCATCAATGATTTCCTTCTTCTATTCATCCCTTCTAAGATCAAGGGGCAACAACATGCTAGGCTCAACCTTGTGGGAGCCCATTTGATACCACATGCTGAATGTCTTCATTCAGCTTCATGATTTGTCCTATACCTGCACATGAAACAAATAGATTAGAATAAAACAATGAAGTTCTTATATTTGCTTCTCTTCAGCTCCTTCTGCATATGAATGCTCTCATTTGATCAATGCATTACAACTAAAGTATTATGTCTCTCTTGATTGATGAAGGATTTTCATAACCGGAGCTTCTAAAGGGATTTTTCTGCAATTTTTCAGATACATGCCGAGGTTGGGAGTAGGAATGGAGGCTACTACGAAGATCAATCAAAACAAGGCAATGATGGCTATGTCTTTCCCTCTTCTTCTTGAGATGCATAATATTTTATTTTTATTTGCATGAGTTCAGCTATAACCCACGGCTTGTGTGGGACATCTGATATGTCTTAGTTTCCTTCAATGCAATGTTTGTTCTCTTATGTATTCAAAATTGCAAATGAACAATCACTGTGGTGAATGAATACTTATCTCTTTTACTGCTCTGCAATGCAATGAATGATTTGAACTTTTCTTTCTGCATCTGAACAACTGAACTGCATTTGTCATAACAACTATGCAACTAGCACATAACATAAATAAATCAAACCTCATTAAAAAATGATAAATGATAAATCTACTCAGCCAATTTTTGAGCTAGGGTCAAAAAATGGTAACAAATATATTAGCAATTAAAAAATGATAATCCTTAAAAAATTGCATTCTGGATACGTGTATGTCAATCACTTTAATTTCAAAACAATGTTTTTTAAAGCTTTATGGACCCAAAACCAAAAAAATGATGTGGAGACTGTTTCCTTGTTTCAAATAATCATGTATGGTATTTTCTACTATTTAATAATAATTTTCTTGAGAGAATTAGTACACTTACATTGATATAATCATTGGAATTGATTTGGTGAAAGTATGATGTATTTTAAGAGCAGCATGTTTCCATTACAAATGAGAGTTCTGCAAAGGATTTATGCTATAAAAAGTTGCATTGCCTCCTCTGCCATTTTTGCCAGCCTGCAAGAGCACTAACTTATTCCACTCAAAGATCCATCTAGTTGGTTCATGTTTTAGAATTATGATCATGGTATTTGGGCCCAAATTCCTTTTAATAATACATCCATGTGTCTATTTGACTTCACACTTAGCTAGAATGGAACCTTGGCATGCTCAAAATAAATCCAACATCTTTATAAATGAACTACTTTTTGTATTTTATCAAGCATGACATCTTAAGTTTTATTAGAAGAAAATAATGAAAACTAACAAACTATATTTATGAGTATTGAATTATACTATATTTATCAATATTATCTAGTTTATAAAATCTTGGGTTTGAGGAATGTCAAGAGTCCAGGTATTTGGAAGACATGTCATAGGAGGATATAAGAATTAGAAGATAAGTCTTAACAATAAGATAGGAACACATGACGAAGATATATAACCAAGGGATTTGCATATAGGATTAAATGTGTATGATGCTTGGTAAGACTAGAATCCAAGACATATGTAAAAGGGCCATGAGATCTATAGGGTGTCCATGTGTCAAAAAAATGAATGCCATAATCCATATCATGGACACCAAATACCCATAGGATATGAAATTATACCAAAATGTTGAGAAATAAAAAATAGGTTCTGTGATTTTCAAGGGAAATTAGGACATTGTTGCAAATGCAATAGCAACCATAGGGTTCAAACACAGACTAAATGTTAATACATTAATTTCTAGATGTGAGGAGCCATATAAATTGCATCTTTCCAGAGGTTTGAAGTCTTAGCTATGAAGTGTGCACCCTCATAGACATTAGGCTGTGTATGTCTCCCTATCTATGCCTCAATCTTGTCCACTTTCTTCTTCAGACTCAGATGCAATACTTTTTTTTTTGAGTTGCTGACACCCACTAACAAGTTCTGTTTACTGACAGTGATTGGGCACTGGCACTTTGTTTTTGGAGTAGTATTGAAATTTGATAAATTATGAACTGACTATTGAGTGCTCTAATCTCTTGAAACTTGAGACTGCACATGCAACTGGTAAGATTTGGCAGAGAAGGGTTAAACTTGCCAAATGAGGTGAGAGCTCCTTAATTCAAAGCATTGAAGACTCTATCTTGAACGACATTCCAGAAAATTATGAAAAGCTTAAGCCAAATTTCACTCCTTATGCAACAACAAGCTTTCTTAGTCAGATGTCATTTTCTTGTATGAAACCTCTGCTCAATGTTGGCCATAAGAAGCCTTTGGACATAGATGATGTACCCCAACTTCTAGATGTCTACAAGGTTGACTATGCTTACCATAAATCTAGAAACCAGTTAGATGCCAAAGTCAGTGGTTCATCAATAGCTAAAATGTTGTTTCTCATTGTTCTGAAGGATGGTTCTTTACAGGATTGCTGATGTTACTAAGAAGTTGTTCATTATACGTAGGTCCTTATTTTATAGATAACTTTGTTCAGTGTCTCTGCATCCCTAGTCATTGCAAAGCTCTGTTTAATATATATAGACCCAAATTTAATACAAAAAATTATTGATTTTACTTTTGGAAAGCAATTTTTGTTAGAGGACTGCGTGCTTGTATTGATGCTACTACCGACAAAATCACTAGAGGTTCTGTGTTGGTGTGTGGGTGTTTGTGCATGCAAATGTTACGGTTTCTAGTGTTGCTAGACGGTCTGCAAGAGAAGCATTGCAGATATTCATTGGTTTAGTCTGTGTTGAGTTTTGAAGGGAGTCTTAAGTAGATGTAATAGCAAAAAAATTCTTTGATATTTCTTTGTTAAGCTTGAGTACAGGTGGTCACTCGTGCAAGAGGCTTTTCAGCTATTATTGTGATTGGTATGGCAGTCACGGGAGTAGCAGTTCTATATGCTACCTTTTATGTATATTTTGGGGTAGACATGCCAAATTCAGAATTCCATGAAAGTGATCGAATGTAAGATTTGAAACACTGCTTAGTTGATGTATCTTTTAATTTACTAAAGAAACTTCACCATTTATTGCCATTTTTGACAACACATTTATCTATG
Organism: Cunninghamia lanceolata; assembly: GCA_027924645.1. Taxonomy (NCBI): domain Eukaryota; kingdom Viridiplantae; phylum Streptophyta; class Pinopsida; order Cupressales; family Cupressaceae; genus Cunninghamia; species Cunninghamia lanceolata. Next base: position 6,145,008 of record BSBN01000677.1, on the reverse strand, counting down.
GGCCATAATAAAGTTAAGTCTTTATGCTACAATTTTGATTGTTTTATTTTGTTTGCATTCTTATTGGTGGGCTCCTTGTAAAATTTTGCATTGTGAATTTAGGCTACCTACTACATACTTATGTAGCTTGGTATAGAACCTTTGATATAGGAGTTTTCTTGATGAAGGTGGTATTTCATTCTAAATTACTTTACCCTAACCAATATGGATTAGTATAGGTTTGTAATTTACTTTATATGTTCTTCTCATTTATGTCCTTGAAGTTTCCATACTCTAAACTTGTAAACAATTATCAACTTTTAAGAGTAGCAATCTACAATTACAGGTTTTCATTATGTTGTAGTTAGAGTGCATGCGTTATAATATTGATGGTTTATGTTAGTCAGAATGTTTCTTTCATTTGTAAATGTCCTAATTCACATACTTCCAGCCAGAGGTTTGGATCTGGATCCTTGTTGCTTATGTAAGATCTTCATCTGTTAGTCGATGAAAGAATAGTTGATTTGGAGACTAATTTTTATTATTGTTTTGTGGTTGCAGCTTGAAAGTTCCTAATTTGGGCTTTTAATAATTTTATCTTTGATTTACAGTGCCACTTCTGGTTGGTTATGGATTTGAGGCCTCATTTGTGGCCCTTTTTGCATAGTAGTCTTCTTGCCACAAGGATTAAGGAGGATGAGTACTTAAGGTAATAAGACTCTAGTAAGCATTGCATGATGAGAATAGGTCCTTAGAAAATATAGAGATCCCTATCTACAGTGTAAGGAAATCTATGAAATTATACATTTAACTAACATTGGTCTTGTAACAACTAGCACTTAGAAACATATTCATGGTCTTAGATGGCAGGGTACCGATGGAAAGCTTGGAATAATTGCATGTAAATTAGGGCTTCAATTAATTTTTGGCTGAAATTCTATGGGAAGCTAGATTCGGATGTCTAGTTTTTACATATCAAAAATCTTTTCTTTTGAAGCCCATATAATTGAACTTGGCCAAAACATATTAAAGACTATTTTCTGGAATTTTGGGAGCTCAAATAGATGGATTTTGACCTAAATTTTGGTTTGTAGATGGGTCAAAGTGAGGAAACCGCATTTAAAATCTTAGTACCAATCTGATTTCATGAGGAAGCCATAGCTTCAGCACTGAGACTGCATTCTTATTTGGTGGATGATGTTGTTTTTCATCATCATTTGTCACTGTTCTTGAGTTAAAAAGACACTAGATCTTCTCACTTCCTTTCTAAAGAAACTGCATGGAGTGATCCCCTGACATGTAGACCACATAAGAATCAAGTTTCAAGGCCTTGTATTGCCATCTCGATGTAGAACCACCAACAAATAGTCAGTAGCCACTAGGGATGTACTAGCCAATCTCTTGCTATTTAAGCATCATTTCTTGCCATCCTTTGCTCAGGCCTGAGTGGAATGATATTTTAATCTCATAGATGACCATGCCAAACCATTATATTGATCAATATTTTTATCGAGTGACGATCATTGGAAGCTAGCCAAGAAAGTTTTGAGCTACCATACAAGAATTGCAAACCATTGCCCTGTGTGCGGCAATGCAGACATTCAACTCATTGAATATGCAGATACAACCTAGTGAGGATTCATTGATAAAAGCTGGTCCACAAGTAGATTTTGTTAAATCCTGGCAGGAGTAGCAGTGGCATAGATAAGCAAAAAAGCAAAAATGTTGTTGCAATATATTGCACAGCATCCAAAACACAATGCTTGAAAAGTTGTGAAGTTTAGTAAATGACAAAATGATCTATCAATATTGATGTCTAACAATCAAAGTTGCACCTTTCTGTGCAGCAATCTAGTACTTCATTCAAAGAAAAAGCATAATGCTATGCACAATCAATTTGTTCATAATTAAGTTTGTCATGGAGAAACTGATTTGCACTATACGCGGACTCAAGAAAAAGTTGCCCTGTATTGACAAAAAACATTGTACAAGGAGAGGTTTCTATATAGCAGAAGACAGTTAGTCCTAGCAAAACTTTCATCTCAGGGGATGTTGGGTACAGTTATATCAATGTGGAGATCTATTCATGCTCATAATTTAAGTATTATAATCTCTTTGAACATTCACTATCCTGAATTGGCATTTGTGCATAGCTTCTCCTATTGCATTATTCTTACTTGTGTTGTATATCCTCCTTGCCTGAATTGTACAACCGCCCTGTGAAAGCCCTTGACAATGAAACTGACCCAGCCAGAGAGCAAATAGACATAGCAGAAATGCTGTTTTATACCATTTCTTTGCACCTATCTTGGCAGCCCTTGGCAGGCACTGTAGCTGCACCACAGCCCTTGTTACTATTTATAGCATGATTGTACATTTTATTTGATATTGTCTAATTTGATCCATTCCATTGCACTCCAACAACTCCTAAAAAAGGATCCCTAACATTAATTTGTATTTACTCACATTTATTTACTTAACCTACACCTAAAGTACATTATACTAATAACTAAATTGGCCGAAATATAATTGGCTTTAAGGGAAATCCTTAACCGTACTACTGTACGAAACCCGGGGTAATACAATTGAGGTGAATACTGAAAACAATACAAGCGAAAGTGGAAAAAAGATTTTATAGAATTAGTAAAAGTTAGTGGGTTCATAAGATAAGCAAAAGTCGGTGGGTTTCACGGTATTCATTAGAGGAGATGGTTTTCTTTACAGGGATGAATCTGGACAACAGTTTTTAGGCAACAGCAAATCAGACTTCACCCACAATACTTCAAATATATCTATACATCCGGCCTTGTAATGCTTTCCACGGTGCACCCCGGGTTTTATTCCCAATACCATCTTGTGTCCACTGCCATTTTATATACCCCATTGTTTCATTATTTTTTGTAATGCAGTGCGTTTGAATTGTGGATACTGGGTAGCTGACTAGAATTGGATTCAAGAGCACAGCAACCTTATATTCAGTTATATAATTATGGGTATTGCAATGGATTCACGGAACTGGTGGGCAGTAAGAAGGCAGGACATGGCCATGGCTTCCATGGCTTCTCCACTCAACGCACCCAATTACACTGCTCAGTTCACAGCAAAGCAATACTCACAAGGTAATAACAGCTGAAAAATTGGGCAAGTCATGTGAAACCGTCTTGTAAATCGCAGGAACATATCTGTATGTAGACGTTTTGGGTTATTAAAAAAAAGTCCAGTACTGGTGAGAAGATTTGACTTAAAAAGTGTTTATTAAGGATGATTTTTCTAAACATTTTGAGTGATGAAGATGAGTTTCAGTTTCAAATAAATTTGATGGAATAGATGAGTTTTCAGTTTAAGCATTGGAAGGTTAAACGTAAACAAATCGAAGTAATTGATGGGCTTAACTTTTCCTCATGCTTGAGTTGAATACATTGACTTGTATTTTGATTGGCCAAAGCATGAACAACCTTAGGATTGTCACATGTTCCTTTGGTCACAAACTATATTCATTAATTTATTTATCATCACTAAGTTCATTCTTCAATGATAACTACATTCATCCATTTCTTCTTTTTAAGAGGTCATTTAATTCACTTATAATAAACTTGAGTTTTTGGTGAAAAGGCAAATAAAATGACTTATGTTTATAATTATTCACAACACCTCACAATTATTAATATATACTAAGATATAAATCTTAGGTTGCTTTGTTAAGGTTTTTTAGTTTTCGTAGTGTTCATGTCATATTGCTTCCTAAAGTAAGAGTCTTTAACCTTTTTTGCATTTATTGTGGCCATTCTTAGGTTGCGGGCATTTTTTGTCCCCTTTAAATGGCCTCGACCTTTCATAACTTTGCAACTGTTGTTGCTAGAGTTGAAAGTTTGATGACGTTTAACAATGGCGCCATTGCTGAAGCAACCCAAGAAGTTTGTTCCCAAGGTGTTTTATGAGGTATGACCTCTGAAACAACCCCAAATGTTGTTCTTCCCATTCCTAAATTTGATAATGCATGTTGATGGTTAGAGAACTTTACCTTGATAGGGTATTTTGTCGGAAGCCCCCCCTGAAGTCATGCTCAAAGATTGGACCAACAAGGCTTGGGTCCTACATGGGATTCACCTTGAAGCTGTGTAGAACCTTACTAAAAGATTTTTTATTTTTCATTTTGCTAAAGCCAACCATGCTAAGGCTATTCTCAATCATGGCCCTTAGCTTGTCCATTCTTCTTTGTTGGTTTTCAAACCCAGGACCCAAGACTTTATTGTCTCTGATGAGAAGTTTCTTCAAGTCCTTGTTTGGTTGGAGTTTCCTAGGTTACCCTTGCCTTGTTAAATATTTTGAGACAAATAGCATCCTCATTAGGCTCTATGGTCTGTGTCGAACCTAAATGGTTCTATTTAGCTCATCTTCAATGGCAGCTCTGTGTTGAAGTGGACCTCTTTAGAGACTTAAAGGGGATTGTAAATATTCACATTGGATAAATGAGATATGCTTAATGCATTCTATACCTCAATTTGTCAAATACTTGTTATCATTGTCAATCCTCTAAACATAAGATGTAGGACTACCCTTAGCTTCTCCTCATCCTAAAGCTTTCATACAACCTGCCTTAGGGTTGTTGCCTCCTGCAAAAAATGAAGGTTGATCTACAATGGTTAGCTATAAAGTCAAAAACTTTGGTAATAATGGCCCCACCCCCAAGCCTTCTTCGAGCTCTAGGAGACAAGCTTCAAAAAGTGTTTCAAAACCTCAAGATTTAGGGAATCTAATCTCTCTCCCCCCATGGAGACTTTTAGTGAGGCAAAATTTGTTAGATCTCTTCTAGTGGCATCAATGTTGTCTCATCCACTAGCCAACACTACTTGACATGCTTCCTAGGTCCTCTTGCTAGTCAACACAGGTTCTGTAGCCTGTTAGGGCATTTGGAAGAGGGAGAGTTTGTGCCAAATAAATGACAATCAGTCCAACTTAACTTCTAGATTGGAAGTTTTGATTCAAGTTAAGCTCTTTTATAAAACAATTATTCCTCTCTTGATGAGCTAGATAATGAGGAGATGACTCTTGACACTCATTTATGAATCATGTCTCCTAGAATGTTCAAGGTTTGATAGACCTCCCTTGGAAGTACTCCATTTGTGATGCTCGATTACATTTTCAAGGTCTAGAAATTCTTTGTTTACAAGAGGTTGAAATTTCTTGTTTCTTGCTTTTTGTAGCTTGCCATATTATTTGGCCTTCTAGCAATTTCTTGTGTAGTAACCATGAAGTAGGTCAAGTGGTGTTGTAACCTTTCTCTCTCCTATGTGGCATAAATACCTAGTTGACTAGGGATGCAACCCCACCAACTAGGCATTGTGGGCTCTTTTAAACATTAACAATCATTCCTTTAGAGTTATTAATGTTTATGCTTTCAATGATGCTATTGAAAGATCTACCGTATAGACATGGATTGCTAATTCAACGCCTTCCACCACTTGGGTTCTATGTGGGGATTTTCATATGATTGAAATGGCCTATGATAAATGTGGACCTTTACATAAGGTCTGGACAACTATTGAAAGATAGGCCTAGTTCTTCATACACATCAAATTAGGGCTTTTTGATCCCAATCTTGACCACCGCTAAGATCATATGACATGGTACACTTGGATTAATCTTAGAGTTGGGCCTAACATGGTGATTAAGCATCTAGATCATGCCATGTTGTTAGATCAATCATTTTCTCCTTTGCTAGAACTTATTATTCCTTGCTAGTAGAGCTCTTATTAGACATTATCCTTTTAGACCACTTTCCAATATAGTTTTGTATTGAGTGGTGATTTGCCAAACCCAATGTTTTAAACATGCCATTACTCAATCACAAGGACACATCAACTCATAATCAATGTGTCTAGAATTTAGTACCAAATTCCATACACAACACTAGATGGATAGCTTGGTGGAATGATGCCATCACCCATACTTCCCTCTTCATTTGTATTTATGGGAATTAGCTAGCCTGTTTCTACCACCATCCATGCAAGGCCACCACCTTGGAGCTCTACCAAGCCACCATTGCTTTTGAAGCACAACCTTTTGATTTGGCTTCTCAACTTCAGGCGGCTAACTCTACCACTATCTAAGTAGGTTGTAGATTCTCATATTGCCCGTGGAGCCCAAATCAAAGCTTAGTTCTTCACAAGGTCTCACAAGAATTCTTTTAGGCTCTACATGCTCTCCATATATCTCAAAACATCAATCAAGTCAAGGAAGGGAAACATCTATTTAATGATATTCTTGACATTTTACAAGATTATATATCTAGCACTATGAGAAAGTTTTTGCTGCTTAAGAGTATCTCTAGCCCAGTCTACTACTTTGTAGTAGTGCCTTAATGTGGTTCCATGCCAGGTCTCTAATTCCTAGCATATTCTTTGTGATCAACTTTTCACCAAAGAAGATTTTTAGGAGGTTGTTTTCAATGTCTAATGACAAGGCTCCTAGTTTGGATGGTTTTCCTTGTGAATTTTATAAATCCTTTTGGGATATTGTTGGTGAAGATCTTCACAATGTTTATCTAGAGGATTTTCATACAAAGTCTTTAGGAGATTTAATAAATAAAGGAAATATAAAATTCATACCCAAACATGGTGACTTGAAGAATCTGTAATTAGTGGCCCATTACTTTGTTGAATGTTTGATACAAGATTATTGCCAAGGTTCTAGATCTTAAGCTTAGGGCTCTTCTTCCCTAGCTAGTTTTCCATGAATAGACTAGTTTCTTTAAGTCCAAAAATATTGATAATATTATTACTATCTGGGAAGGGATGGAACGGGTCTGACATTCTTAACAATTTACCATTTTTTTAATCAAAATTAATTTTTCCATGGCTTATGACAACATTAAATGGCCTTTTATTCTTACCATGCTTTAGGTGCTTGGATTTGGACCTCGTTTTATCTAGTCTTCCTAGATGTTGTTTGCTAATTCTTTAACTTTCATTACCATTAATGGTCAGCAATGAAAGCCATTTGATCTTTTCTAATCCATCCATCAAGGTTGCTCTCTTTCTCTAGCTCTTTATGTGTTTGTAGTAGAAGGCTTTGATTATCTATTAGCCCATGTGGTTTCTCAAACCATGGTTAAGGGGTTTTCCCTTTATAACTCTCCCAACTAGTTGGTCAATGGTCATTTTGTCAATGATTCCTTCCTCAATCTCGTTGAGGAGGAAAATTATTTCAAATAGGCTCTTCATTGCCTTGATTCTTTTTGTCAAGGCTCTAGTTCAAGTATCAATGGAAAAAAGACCCAATGCTATAGGTAGTCATTTCTTCCTAAGCTAGATTGGTTAGATAATTTTGGCTAGAAATGGATTGATCATAAGGGAAGTCTTTCAATTCTTGGGCATTCCCTTTACTTTTCAAGCTTCTTTTTCTATCCTTTTGTAAGCTATTATGGCAAGGATTAAGAAAAAAACTCAATTATTAGATTACCAAGCCTCTTTCTGTAGCTAGTAAATTCCAAATTTGCTCTAAAGTCTTGGCTACCACCTAGTGTATTATTCTTCTTGTCGAGTGCCTTCGAAGGCCTCTTATTTGAAGGTTGAGAAATTACTTAGAGACATTCTCTGGGCCTCTAATGGTGGACATCAAGGATTTGATCGAGTTGCTTGGGGACTTTGTTGCCTTCCCCATGATGTTGGTAGCTTAGTATTGCTTTCAATCCATTGATAAGGTATTACCTTACATGCAAAATGGATTCTCAGGGCCTTAAAGGGAAATAAAGCCTCAAAAATTCTCATTAGGCATTGTATTAGTTTTGACATGCATTTTGCATGACCAACTTAGAAATGCCTTGATCTCAGTACTCTACTCGCCATGAGGGAACTAGTTTAGATTCAACACATTTTCATCATCAAAAGTATTGGGAAAGCTTGGGAGTCTATTAATCCAAGGAGGAAATGACTTCCGCAATGGCCTTTCAATCAATCAACAATATATTTGGTGGTCTCTAGTTCTTTCTTATTGAGAGCACCCTTTGGCTAAGGTGCCATGGATACATGCCTTAAAGTTTTTTAAATGAGGCATTAGAGTGCTATCATATCTCATTAATAGATCTACCAAGAATTTTATTTCTTGGATAGAAATTAAAATAAAATTTAGGTTGTCCAATCAATCTTAGGATACTATTCAAATTGTTATTGATGTTAGACCCCTAGATGATTCACAAAACTAGGGTTATACCTTTCAAGCTTTGGTGGAAGGATTGGAAATGATATCCACACCATTTTCTAATTACAAGACTTGAAAATGATATTTTTGTCTTTCACCTCATCTACCTATGGTTGATTAGCTAAACCATTTTTGGTAGCTTTAGTCTTCTTTGGGTATACTAGCATCTTTGTTTCTAGTCCATCTAGTCAGCCATTCTTGGGTCTAAATTGGTGCATTATTTATTAAGGATTTCCTGTTGGTGCTCATTTATCTCATATGTGAGTTCCTAATCCCTATTGTCCATTACATGGACAATTGGAGACTCTCAAACATCTCTTTTGGTTCTACACCAGAGCCTAGCAAGCTTGCAATTAGATTCATGATTTTCATACCTTTCTAGCCTAATCCTTTTTCATGGCATATGATTTTGTTAGGAGAATGACCTTGTCTCCCATTCAAATAGACATAGATTTGGCATGCTTTTAGGGTGGAAATTCTCTTCAATATTTGGAAAGATAGAGATTAAACTCTTTTTTCTAGTTTCTCAGTTGATATTTATTTCTCTTTGTATACTAAATCCATGATTTCTTTAAAGTGCTTATGTAGATTTAGGTGCAAGCTAGTAAAGTTACACTTGAAGTGGCACACCTGCAAGACCTCTTAGAGTACTAGTGTAACATCCAAGTTCTAAAAACATAGTAAAACTAGAAATTTACCATGGAGTAAATTACAAGGTAAAAATGAGATAGAGAAATTTTTTCCTTTTATTCAACATATAATCAAGTAACTACAATTACAAGATTTCTTTTTACAAAATACAACAAACTATATTGTCTTTCTCAATTACAATGTTTACAAATGTAAATCAATTACATATACAAATTTTGGAATAAATACTGCTTCTGAATATCTGACATCTTTATCACAAGTCCTGGCATGTTTCCTACTTGGAGAGAGAGTATCTTTCCAGTGATTTATCTCCATCCACAGACTGGCGGTCTCCCACACATCTTCCACATAGGAAGTGGCCCTACCCTTCCCGAGGAATATAGACCTTAGGTGTCTAGTGGTAATTTGCCTTTCTCGAGTACATAGTGTTATATTCTACTCAACTCTATCAACCATACAACCCTAGATACCCTCTAGCTAAGTATGATTTCTAATAGGATGAGCAATCTGAATACAGTGAACCGACAATCCATGTAGAAAACAAATGCATTACTTTGGCCAAAGTTTTTAATAATAATATCATTCATAATGAACGTAGTCATTGTGTTCACCCACCCCTACTCAACTTGGCTACTATCGTATTCTCACAGTTTGTTCACTCCAACTATGACCATGTAAAAAATTTAATCATTGCGTCATGATAATAGTATCTTTTGACTTAAATAAGTCTATATAACATAACCATTCAATTGGTTTATAATCGACTCTAGGGTTTACCTAATATCCTTTGTTAATATGATATTACAATATAACCATATCTCTTATCTAGGAGTCCTAGATTCACAAATAACCCTTGATTAACTCAACCAAGGTTAAGAATACTATAGTTATTAAATAGATAATATCTCCTATACAAGGAACGTAGAATAACTTTGATAATGTGTTATAAACAAAACATACCCTGAATATATATCCCTACAAGGTCATTCTCTAGTACACTTAGCCTACTCCATTGTATTGGATCTTTTCAAGAATAATATTATCAAAAAGATAAATAAATATATAAGGGTTCTCCCATAAACCTTATTTCCATCTACCGTAATATCTCTAAGTTACTTCATTCGAAGAGAACAATAATTGTCTAAAGATTCCTATGAATATAAGTTCTCATGGATATAAATCATTTCTGTTATTTTTATATAGAATCTAAACAAGAAAATACTTTAAATTAGTATTACCCCGACTCAAGGTCTAAACTATTCTACTCAAAACTAAGAGTATACTACCAAAGTTCAATCAACTCTAATAAAATTTGAGAGTCTATTGTTTGGTTATCTCACAATCATTTCATTGGTTTGCTACAAACTTATTCAATATAAAGACTATTTTTCAAGCTCATGACAACTAAGACAATCTCCTACTATGATGATCATTTTATCCTCCATACTAAGATTTGATATGATTATTGGTTTAACAATCTATAAGTAAATGTCGATTCAGAATACTATAATAGAGTATTCACTTGTATTAAACCAAGCATCGGCCGTATACTTTGCATTCGTTGCCTTATCAGTTTTTGAAACTAGATCAGAATAGTTTACTTAAAAAATGTTATCCGCATTTCCCTAAACTAACATTTAATAGTTTACGACTAAATACTCAAATCATACAGGAGGTTATACCTCTCTGGAGTACTCACATAATCTCTCAAGACACAATAATAGACAGTCTAAAAAGAATTAGCCAATTTCCTCATTGTTAATAAACACAGGAAACGAAGGAATACCTGGTAATCGACAAGCTTGAGTTAATAATATGTGCTCAAAGACATAAAGGTCGATTCTTCTGATTATGTATTCCCTGTCTTCTTTTGCTACGACTCTTCTTTCTGTATATGTTCAATGCCTTACTCTCAAGTTTTTAACCTTTTTAACATATCCCCCACGACTCAATCTGAGTTGTCATTATTAATGGCTCAGGCACGACTCCTTTTTAGTTGCCTTACTTCACACCTCCACTTAGATATAGTTGCTAACTTTTAATGAATGCAAAATAGTCCATAATGATTTAGTCTTAACCGACACCATGTTTTATGCAAAGTTCCAACTTGTCGATGGGAGATAGCCATTTCTTGGCTTGTCAGTTGTGGCAGTTATTACCATAATCCTCCTCTTTTGAATGAGACTGACACATCGCTTAAACTCTACTGATCATTAAAGGATCTCTAATAAGTGGTTCGATCCACCACTAAAGTTTTTGAAGACTCTTCCTAAATGTAAGCCTTCGACTACTCAAGCATAACATCATTGACTCATTATGAGGTATTATCCTCACTCAATGCATATGCATTTACATATTTGATTACATCAAATATGATTCACATAACATCATCTCTATTTTAGATAATTATAGTTTAATCAATATAATGATAATATTAAAACAAAGGATTACAAATATTGTGATTGGGTTAAGCTTGTCTCCCCATCACAATCCATCGACAATATTCACGTCTTCTTAACTCGATGAAAACGTCTTAACGTTAAGAATCGTTTATAACACCTCAAGGGACTTAATAATAATAAGACAACCTTTTTATGACAATAACGTTGTAATATTTACGTTAAACGTAAATAGTCACAAATCACACTCAAACAACGTCGTTAACGTTATTAATGACTAAGAAATCTTACTATCACTTAGAAAGATTTGTAAATAATATCGACTACCTATCGATTAGGTTTAGAAGCAAACTGACAAGACAAGACTTACCTCTTATGACACATTGGTTCACGCTTTCGTTAAACACTTTATACTCAATTTGGCAAATAAACCACTCATAACCCAAGGTCTATATCTCTCTCCTAGAAAGATACTCTCTCTCTCTTTTCTCTGAGAGTCATCTAAAAACCTGTAATCCTGTATCAAACTCGTTACCAAAGAAATTATGATCAGTGCATCATTATTCAAATAATAGATCAAATCTCATAATGCAAATATTAAATCGGTAATATCATAATCATTTCCATAATTTCATAAATGACATTCAATATAATCCATTTCTTTCCTTGTCATTAATCTAAACATTATAATAAATTTACTTATGTCCAAGTAAAAAGTAAAAGTATAGAAAGACAAAAATTGGGGATGTAACAACTAGGGTAATGATCCATGAACTATTATTTGAGTCCTACCTACTCCCTCTTCTCCTCCTTAAGGGCACGGGAGAGGTCACAATTAATTAGATAGAAGAGATCAAGGTTCCTAGTCTCATGGCTCTTAGCCTTTAGTGAATAGATATAATGTATCCCATAATTGGACTTAGCCTTCATTGCACCTTTTGCCTCTTCTCGTGGGCATGGTACTCTTGGTTGGCCTGCCTTTGGCAAGTTTCCCTACTTGGAGTTGGCCATTTCTCTTGTTATGCTCAACAAGCTTCTAGTGACACTCTTGAGGAAGATGGAACTCTTACTAGTTGGGAGCCAATTGATGATTTTGTCCTTGGTGATTTTTGGGGAAAGATAGATGATAAAGACCCCCTTTTACTAGTCCTTCTTTAGCTACTTAGTATTTTTATTTATGTAATTAGGCTTTGACCCTTTGAACTTTCATCTTTATTTTGGATGTCATCTCACTTATACTTGGAGGGTGTGCCTTCTTACCACTTACCTTTTTTTGTGAATATTGTACAATTATCTTGTTAGTTAATAAAGGGTTAAATAAGAAGTTATTTGTTGGAAAGGCTTTATAAAATCCATATTGTAATGAATGTCATATCATCCTAAATGAGCATTAATATATTTATTATTTGGTGTTTTTACTATGCAATTATGGTTTAGTTCTTGTATCATTCTATATGCTCTACTATATCAATTATCGTATTAGAGCCTAGGAAGCACGTTGTCAAATTGTCGATCACTAGAAATGTGGTTCCCATGATTTAGCAAAGGAAGGTAGGTTTGAAAGTGGTGTGACATTTTGCAGAGGAAAATTAGGTAGATTTTGTTGAAGAGTCGTGTACCCATTTGCACAGGACTAGATGTAGTGAAGGAGGATGTCACATTTTTATTTTAAGGCTATGATTTACAAATTGGCACTAAGAACATTCTAAGGCATATGGTGGCTATTTGTTAGTTTTATATAGTTATGAATATCTTTGAAGGTGGTGATTTTTGTATGGATTTTCTAATTATTTTTGAAATTAATTGTGCTTGGCGGCTGATCATGTAGCAAGTTTATATTTCTATTTTTTTACAATTCCAATAGTAACGAGTGTGGATAAAGTATTGTTCTTGGTTGTAAGTAGAGGAAAATGTTATGAAAAAATTGTTAAATGTCCTTCACAGTGCCCACAAAGAAAGCTTGTAGATCCAATGTCTAAGGCATATTTTGTTAACTACATCCCAAAAATTGAATCAACATGTAAAAGTAAGTATCCCCAATAACTCCACCAAAAATATTTTTTTGCATTAAAACTTTTGAGATTGTTTTTCATAGGTTGTAATTTTTAGAACATATACATTTAAAAAAAGAAAGAAAAAAGAAAGGAGTGTGCTAACTTTAGGTCCCTAACTTTATTCATTTGTTTTGTGAAATATTAGTTAGACATTTTTGTCATTTCAAGAAACAAGGGTGTAGTGGTATCATTAAAATATTTATAAGTGAAGGTTTGTTTTTCTTTGAGATATAAGGTTTTTATTGTTGTCATTTCGAAAAAAAAATTTGTATGTGAAGTTATAAGGTATGAAAGGGACATTCCAAATTGTACATGTATTGGAGTGATAAGGAAAATAATGTGTTATAAGGATAATTTGGTCACATTGTAAAAGGTACAATTTTAGTTGAGCCTGACACCTTAAAATGAAACTTTTTTTTTTTTTTATCATATTAGCTTATTCAAGTACTTTTGGGGCCATCTTTGCTACACCTAATGGTGCCTCCAAAGACTCACATGCAACATTAATGGATAAAATGTAATAGGGTTATATTGGAGGCTGGAGGCACTAGAGATTGGAAGATTTTTGTCATCTTGAACCAACTTCTTGCTTAGAGATGGTGCTTTGTATGAGAAGCATGTGTTTTTTTTAATTTTTGTGTGTGATTCTAATAATATTGAAGAATTCATATATTGTGAAGTTTGTTTTTTGAAGACAAGAAGGCATCTAGTGCAAACTTAATATGGATTATTGCCTAGATAGTTTGGGAGTCTATGAATCTTGGGAATTATACCCTTCTGAGGGTCATAAGACAAATTTATAGAGTACTATGGACGTAGCTTGGCATGGATTGTTGTCTAATAATTAAAGAGATGTGTGATTTGAGAGTTTAGGGAGGTGGTTTAATTTGGGAACTTAGGAATTCAGTTCAGGAGCTACATCCTTCCGAGGGTTATGTGGTAGATTGATGGAGTTCTACCTAGTCTAGAAAATGTTTTGTCAAAGAAAAACTTCTCAAGAATGTGTAATTATTTTTTCAATTGACATGTTTTGTTGTATGTTCTGTTTGTGTAATGTAAACCTTAAGGGGGGTGTTAGAATATTAAGGTTTACATTTGCAATAAAGTCACCTTAGTGACTTAAGTTAGTAATTAAATATTATTGTTAATATATAGTTATGTGGGAGTTATTCCTATAGAGTAGTTTGCGAGATTATTTACTGGAAAGGCTTTATAAAAGCCATATTATAATGAGTCTAATATCATCCCAAATGAACATTAATATATTTATTATTTGATGTTTTTATTGTGTAGTTATGATTTAGTTCTTGCAACATTCTATATGCTCTACTATTTCCATTACAACTTAATTAAAGTATAATACTTGCCACAACTAAACAAATTAATTAGCCGATAGCCTATTTAAATGAGAATCAAGTTTGCCAGAAAATTTTGGTCATGGATTTGTTCAATAATCTGGTAGTCAGAGCACTATTTTTTTGTTCCTTCCGATAGTCAAATCAGCAAAATATTTTATAAATTTAAAATTCCAAATTGATATAATAATTTTAAATGCATGTAAATATAAAATAAGCGGCAAAGTCAACTGTGCGGTGAACTCGAGGTAGTTTTCAACAAATTATTTTATAAATTTACAATTTCGAAATGATATAATAATTTTAAATGGCATTCTTTTGATCGAAGTTAGCTGAATTTTTTCAATTTAATGTTATATGAATTGTTTCATTGTTTTATTAATGTTTTTGTTTAATGTTATTCCGATTATCATCCCGAAAGCGAGGTAGTTATCAACAAAATATTTTATAGATTTACAATTCTAAAATGATATAATAATTTTAAATGGCATTCTTTTGATCGAAGTTAGTTGAATTTTTTAACTTTAAAGTATGAATAAATTATTTAATTTAAATAATAAGATACTTTTTATTATCTTTTTAATATTTTAATAGTGAAATTAGTACATTTATATTTTTTTCTATTTTGTTTTGTATTTATTTTGGTGGAATGTTTTAAATATAATAGCTTAAATACATTAATTTAAAAGATATTGAGACATATGAGAGGCACCTATCTTACTTATGTTGTAACAATTTAATTTATTATGGCAATAACAATTATAGGTCTTGATTTAATAAATTATCAAAAACGCTGATTTAATGGTCTTGATTTAAGATTTTATAAACTTGTTGGTGATTGTAATATTGATATCATCATTAAAAAGTTAAAACAATGCTCTTTTCTACCTATATCTTTTTTATATAATTTAATGTGTTGTCATAAACCTATCGCAAACATTTTACACGTAATTAAATTTCAAAAACCATTTAATGTATAAGATATCACCAACTCATCTTATAATTTAATAGGAAGAGCTTAAATGTAGTTAGAATTTTGACTTCAATCAAATAATTCCGACGAAAAGGTCGATTCCATTTGTATGTGCTACTCAATTGATTAAACTGGTTGCAGTACAAACAAAGGTTCAAATCTTCGACTCGGATTCCCTTAATAAGGGTGTTATTTTAAAAAATGTTGATAGTATTTGTTTTCCGACAGCGATAGCGTCACACACGAAGTTTTCCTCATGTTTATCAGAGGAATAAATAGAAAACAAAGTGACGAGAAGAAGTGTCCTCCCATGATAACGTCATGCATGAAGTGCCTTTGAAAGTTACCAACGAAGAACACGATAAGTTTCTTCTTTATTCAAACACTACCCATTTTTATGGGGGTCACAATCACTTTGCTGGATTGATGTCTGCCTCTTTTGAGTAAACAATCGACAGGAGCTACGATACATTTTATAGATGTTTATTTCATACGTTGTAATTTACAAGAAGACGATACGTCGTAATTTCCTATTGACTGAAAGGTATTGGCTTTTTTTTCAAAAGAAAACTCTCCGCCAGTTGTGACTGTCCATTCCCGTGAAGGAGCGATGTCGTATCTGATCAACACTGGAATAAGATGTCGAACAGTGTTGCACCAGCTCTATTTATGCCTTTAAATAAGCTGCAATTGCTTGTACCTCACATAATTCATTTATAGATTTTTTTAACATTGATTGAAATAAAAATGATAATGTTAGGGATTTTGTGCGGGCTTCTGATTTGTGTGGCACATGGATCGGCTGACCCAACTCAAGGATTTACTCAACTGAAATTGAGTTCTGCAAGTTTCAACGTACAAAAGCCATATGATAAGGACTTGTCTGAGCGCTACAGCTTCATCCATGGCATCCATTCCATGTGGGTTTATAACGATGACAAACCTCATTCGAATCAAAGCAACACCAACCCCAGGACAGAAATCCGCATTGTTAGTTGGTCTAAGATTTCCTTTAAATTTAATATATAATATAAAAGGTCGCAATATGGTTACTCATTTTTTTGATGGAGGTCATTCACAGGAACACGAGTCTCAGGGTGAACCTCTTTGACTGAAAACCAAAAACATCCACAAATAATTACTCATTTGATTTAATTTGTTGTTTTTTTTGGGTTTATCAGGGATTTAACTACACAACAGGAGTGCGGCAATTCGAGGGCGACTTTTATGTTCTGCGCGGCACATCGGGAACATGCATTATGCAAGTTTTTGGGGCTCTAGGAATTGTACATGCGACCGCGTTACAGTTACGGGTTTACAACGGACAACTGAAGCACTACAATGATGAAGTCGTGGCTTGTGATGTATACGATCGGTGGATTCATTTTGGCCAATAAAAATAAGACAAATATTTACCACTTTTTAATATGGATGAGGTGTAAAATTACTATTAACTGTATGACTATTGAACCTGTTGATGTTTAAATAGAGTGGGAATCCACAGGGGATGAATGGACACCATCAAAATCAAGATTTCTTTTGAGTATAAAAGAGATTAAACTTTGTTTTAATTCAGACTAACTATTGAGATGCCCAGTGCCAACTGTTTTTCCATATTTTAGACCTGCTAATTTTTTGACAAATCTGGTAGACCACATCAATCAACTGTTCTACTGTTTGTCGACCCTGTAAATTGTCAAAAACCTATGAGTCGATTGCTTTTCGACCAGCTAACAGTTTTACAACGTGCTGGCTGATTAAGCTTTACCCTATTGAAACACATTCATAACAGATAAATGAAACAAAATTATGTGTTAGACCATAACTGAATGTACCAATGCCGAGGATATATAACTACACCTAACAAAATATGTTTGAAATGATTTAGCAGGACATTAATATGAAGATAAAATGTGGGAGTGCAATTAAATCCTCTTGTTTCTCTTTAATTAATGCTAGCTGTCTTAAAGAATTAGGTTTACAGTGAGGGCAACATCGAATGTACAAAAAAATAACAGTGTTCGGTGCCACTACACAGGAAAATTATAAAAATGCCATATACCCTTACCCTGGAGATTAAGGGTTTACAGAAGTAAGAGTTAAGAACAAGTTCACCAAAGTCTACAAAACTAGTTATCTTGATATCTAATCGCACCAAAAAGTCTTGTTATAACATCTCTCAGTTTTAGAAATCAAACTCCCATTTCTTCATATTTTACATTTTAAAAAGCATTCTATAGAAATGGGATGGAGTAGAGAACTAATAGATGACAACAAATAGTTTCTGGTAGAGAAGCAACTACTAAGAGACGGAATGGGGCCATCGAACATTCAATCACAAGCTATTCATGGTTAACTTGCTAATGATGTTTGCTTCAGAAATGGAGAGGAAATGGCGCTAGATAAGTATTTTAAAAAAATGGGTATAATGGTAATGTTAATGTCATATTTCACTATCCAGAAGAATGGATAATTTTTTTTGATAGAAATGATCTATCTCAATATTATTTCTCCACTTTTCCGTCTTTCTTCTCCAATCTCTCTCCTGTATGCAATATCATCTTCCAAAATCTCAATCGGCCCAATGGGCAATTGCAGGAAACGTTTTCATGTCTCTCTTCTCGTCTGCCAATTCTGAAGCGTTGATGTGATGAGAGACAGAAGAATGTTTCTGAAACAGTGAAAAACATAAACTACAAAGCCCCAATTTCTGAACCATTCAAAACCGCTGCGGTTAAAACAAAAATTTAAACGGTTAACAGTTTGGATTGGAACTGGGGGACCCACCAGTGTCACGTCAGCATTGACTGGCTACTGACCGTGAACCAGTTGATGTTTAACGAGAGGTGGATCGAAGCGAAAGCAGATTTTTATGTAGAATGACACAGATAATTGTGATTTGAATTCGAGATATGCTAGATTTAAAAGGAAAAGAAATTGTATGAGCATGTGGTTGATGATGAAAAGAAAATATTATATCATGTAAGAAATTAAGTATTTTTATCTATTAATAAAATTTCTTATTTAAAAAATAAAGATAAAAATAAAATTTGTGTTTTGGGTTTGTTTTATAATTATAAAATGTTTGTTTGTTTATTTATTTATTTTTTAATAAAAGTTTAAATAAGGTACAAGAGTTGAAAATGTGATACTAAAGGGGTATGGAAATTTAAGTGATGTGTAAATCGATATAAGAAATAAGATTATGTATCAATAAAATTTCAAATATATATATATATATATAAATAATGGATTTGAGTTTTATAGTTTCTGCTCACTTTTAAAATACAAATTTCAATTGTGACAAATTATAATAATACTGAAATATTACAATTGCCACAAATTCAATGGTATGGAGAGTGTTGGCTCACATTTCAACATAGTCAGATTGACCCTCCTTCTAGTGCCAATTTGTTGGTTGGCCACTTGACATGGGGCCAACATTTTGCAGATGGAAAACCAACTCCTCTCTTGAATGGAGACACTCAGAGGAGTCTCCCCAAGGTCTGGGCTCACCAAGATTTGGTGTTGCAAGATAACCTAGTGGTAGATGTAATACTATTTCACAAGGGGATACACTAATTGATTAATGTTCCTAAATTGATTACATACAAGTTCATTTGTCTTCCCTTAAAAAGACAACCACACATATAAGAGAATGCATTGAATCTTGAATGCATTTACAAGTGCTCTTACAACAAGAAATGATGATGTTGCACAAGGAAACATTAACCCAAGCCTACACTATTTACAACCTATCAACTCTATCCACATATAAAAAAGAGCAAAAAGATAAATGGAAAGAGGGAAAATGGAAAATGAAAAGAGAAAAGAGAGAGGGACTGAGAAACCAAGTTTGTTGTCTAGAAACACAACCATCGACTTGGTGAGCCTCCTCGAGGCTCTTCAACCACAAGATAAACCACTGTCAATCTTGGCTCAACATGAAGCATGACTAATGGAATCATCTAGGAAAAGAAAGTTAGTCCAAATGATTATATCTAAAATAAAAGAGAGTACAAATTCATTTATAGACATGCATTAAAGTCTAGAAATATTGTTTACAAAAAGACAAGCTCATGTAAGCTACAATGACCACACTTCCAAATAAACAAGAATCAACTTGCACAAATGAATTGACTCTCTACCAAGTTACTTGTGCAAGAAAAGTCTAGTTGTCCAAGTTTCTTCCTAAAAATTCCCTAAACAAGACATAAACAAACAACTATATTTATTAACCTGTTGGCACCAGAAAAAACCAATTTCCAAACATGCATTATTTCGCCCTAAATCCATAAAAAAATCCTAATTTGTGCCTTTGCTATCTAAACCCATCATTTATATTCAATCAGAGACTATGTTAATGGGTTCCCTTCACAAATTTCCTAAGTGTAAAATCCTCCAAGCCTAGGGTGTTATTTCCTTGAAAATTTGTCTAAGTATTTTATCTTAGAAAAAATCCTTGAAAATGCCTAAGCGTTGCCTTGTCGACAGGTTTGAAAGTTCGTGATCTTGCCGATATGCTAATTTCCTTTCATTATGTATTGAAAGGTCTTTGTCGGTGATTCAGCCGATTCATGAACCACCAAACTCGCTGACCATGTTTCCTTGGTTCGTGGTTTCACCGAGTGGTCGACAGAGCGATGAAGGGAAGAAATAAACAAAGTCTCTATCCGTGAAGTGGGTGGTTCATGAGCTGAAAGGTTTGCCGATCGGCGAAGTCACTGACAAAGGGAAAAATCAACAAGAGACAAACAAAAAGGAAACAAAGACGAAGTGAATGGTTCGCGCTAGGTTAGGTTGGCCAATAGACAAAATCACTGACAAAGAAAGAAGAGAAGGCAAGAGGAAGAAATGACAGCTTTTTGGTGGAGGTAGAAGTTTGTGAACCTTTTGGTTCGTTGATCTTCAGGTTTACTGATGAGGTGTGCCGCTGAAAAGGAAGGACAAAGTGCCAAGAAAGGATAGATAAGAAAAGGGTGATGGTTCCAAGGTTCATGACAAAAGAGATGCACCAAAAGGCAAAGTGAAAACCAAATGTGACGATCAAATATGAAAATCAAATGTAATGTAAAGCATGTAATAAATGTGATAATTTGAAATATTTTAAAGTTAGTTTATAATATTTTAAAGTGTTGTAAAAGCTTTACACACACACTTTTGGCAAGCTTTTTATTTTAAACATTGATATATCCCTGGTTGCCATGAATTCAAAACTAAAGATGTTGTACAGGTTGGTGGCAAGGTAGGTCAGATTGATTGCAGGAGCAATGGTGGTTGGTAGGGTAGGTTTTTCCCACCTAGAATGCATAAGTAAATAGAATGCTATATATACATGATTCAGAGATGTTTTAAGGGTTGGTTGTTGAACCAACTCCTTGGTCTACAAGTGCCTCAAATGGATTTTAGGGCTTCAAATCATGCCAATCTAGGCAATAAACAAAGGAATACATTTGGTATAGCATAGGAAAGAATTGCAATGCACATTTTCATGCAGTGGTATATCTCTAGGACTATTTACAACGATTCAGGGGAATTAATGGTCGCAATTTTCTATTGTGCCTTCACCACGTTTGTGGTGTGATTGTAACAGGGATTTGATAATGTATGACATCATTTATATCAATGTAGGCTTTGTGTTGGGTCATTCTTTTGTTGCAAGTGAATCATTGTAGTTTACTCATGATTAATAAGTATTGTAGACACTTGAAAATGTCTCAACCTCGCAAGCCATTTTCCTGCATCCTTACACTACTAACTACCCCTTTCACCAATTAATTAAATAAAATCAAAATTATTTAATTAATTTATCCTAAGCCATCCAACACCTCTTATCGTTAGCCATTCATAACTAATTCATCCCTAGTAATGAATTAATCCAATTAATTTAGTACTAAACCTTACAACATCATTCACAATTAATTAAATAAATATTCTAAATATTTATTTGGTTAATTTCTCCATCCACTAACCAAGATTAATTATATAAAACATGCTTAATTAATTAATCTCCCCTATCCTAAGACCTAAACCTAGCCTAATTGAATAAATACCAATTATTTAATTGACTACTCTAACCTACCTAGCCCCTAGACCCAAATTAATTAAATAAACCCTTATTTAATTAATTTTAACCACTAATTAATCCTCCCACTAATTTCCAACAACTAGATTAATTAAGTTAAACACTTAATTAATTTGGTCAAATCTTCATTAACACCTTCTCCCACACCCTTTGAATAAAAAATTACTTTTTATTCAAAGGGGTCACATGACCCTTCCACCTCACCTTTCCTCTTTCATGTTAGAGCTTTTTTTAATGCAAAGAGCTCACACATGTGTATGCCAAATAAACACATGTGGTCACATGTCATCTCATTCACCAATAAATCTTAATTTTTAATTCCACCTTCTCCCAAGGAAATTATTATTTTTGTTTCCTCACAAGTCTTAATCCTCATTAATGCTAAGCCTTCCCAAGGTGACTTTAAAATTGAAAAATAATCACAACCCTCCATTTTTGTTGATGAAAATCTAACCCTCCATCTCATCTTCTCATCTCTACCATTGGATCCCAACTTTGAATCTTAGCCATTGATTTCATTTCCCATCCAGATTGCCTATAAATACAAGCCCATCCCAAGCCATTTTCATCTCATTCCATTGCAACATTATTATGCCAAAATTTCCTCCATCTTAAGTTATTTATACCCTTATCATGCTAAAATCCATTTGAATCCATATTGTGTTAAATTTGAGAGCAATCCACATTCATAATTTCTACTTGGGTAAAGCTAGGAGAGCTTGGGTGCACTTCTCCTCAACCTTATCAAGGAGTGAAGGAGATTTCAAGGACTTGGAAGGTATAATGCTTTCATTTTGAGTTTTGTTTCATGTTTTTGTGTCCTTTAAATCTTTTTCATCTTCATTTCGCATGCCCAACGGCATATGTTGCTTGTGGCCTCGTTTGGTTGTCTCATCACAATATCTACCAAGGTTGTCAAACGCCTTGTGTTGTGTTGGGGCATCCATATTTATGCATGAGACACATCATCACCCTAGTCTTTATACCTTGGTGCATAAGGTCTAGTGCTATATCAAAATAAAGACTGCTCTCACTATATTACAGCATAACGCTTCCTTCATCCATTCCATCCCTTATTCTCCCTACCTTTAAACAACCTGTTCATCCATTTCGAGAGTACACCCATGTTCAAGTGCAACCCACCTGCCCTCTTGAGGGGGCATGACCTTCACCATCATCCCTAAGCCTAATCCTATTCTTCTAAACCAAAGTCTTTTTCTATCCAATCCAACACTATATTTTAAACTTATTTGAAATAATGTTACTTAGTCACAACACCATTTCAAAGAGGGGTAAAATGTAGACACCTAAAATTGATCATGTCCTTCCAACACCACTAATCTCACTTTCAACATCTTGTGACACCTTGTCGACATCACCTTGTGTCACCTTGCGACACCTTTATCCTTATGTTCACCTTTATCTTAAGTTAATTAAATAAATCATATTTATTTAATTAACTCATCCCTTTATCCATTAGTCAAAGTTAATTAAATAAAACATATTTATTTAATTAATTATCCCTTTATCCGTTATTAATTAAATAAATTCCCCTTTATTTAATTAATTCCACTTTCTAACCTTCATATCCCTAGGTTAATTAAATAAACTAAATTTATTTAATTAACATCCCTTACACTAGCTAGATTAATTAAATAAAACTTATTTAATTAATCTTAACATTTATCTAATCCCATTCCCACAACTAATTAAATAATCCTTATTATTTAATTAGTTATCCT
Organism: Cunninghamia lanceolata; assembly: GCA_027924645.1. Classification (NCBI taxonomy): domain Eukaryota; kingdom Viridiplantae; phylum Streptophyta; class Pinopsida; order Cupressales; family Cupressaceae; genus Cunninghamia; species Cunninghamia lanceolata. Next base: position 6,121,571 of record BSBN01000677.1, on the reverse strand, counting down.
AAACACTCCACTAATAAAACCAAATTTAAAATTCCTCCACTAGAGGACAAAAATCAAAGTCACTTGACTACAACTCAATCTCCACCCCCATTCATCTTTTAATCTTGACCCTCCACACATAAGGATGCCCTGGAAATCCTTATCAAGCCCTAATCCAAGCCCCAATTCCTCTCATTCAACCCTCTTGTGACACTTGTCACAAGACTACAACTCCAATCCAAAACCTAATCCTTAACCAACCCTAGCCATTGATCTAAGCTTTCAATCTTAACCCTCCATCCTTTTCTCAACTATCTATATATTGAGTTCCCTCATCCAAGCCAAAAGACATCTCACCTCAATGTAATCTTATGCTGCCCAAATATCCTCTCATTCCTCTCCATTGCCCTAGTTTATGTTTAGTGAGAGTAGCCTACATCATATCCTAATCATGGAGTATAGCTAGAATGCATTGGGTGCATGCATTCTCCACTCTATCAAGGAGACTTGAATGGAGGAGATTCTTGAGGTATAATCACTTATTTTGGTTTCTTTTATGTTTATTTGCATCTCCCGCATTCTAGTATCTCCAAGTATGTCCAGTGCATAAAATATAATCTGAGCTATGAGTGTGAATACATTTTAGTTTTCTGTGGATGCTTACTAGATCCATTTCCTTCCTCTTTCTTGTTTACGACTCTGTTGACCAATGGAGTAGGCACCGGTCTATATTGGGGATGGATTAATCACTATTTTAAATTAACTCTCTTCCCTGTTTGTTGCAGGAGTAGGATTAGGTTAGGTCCTACATGTTGTTCATGATTCAATGTAATAACTAGGGATAAATATGAAGTGACGCAAAACTATTCTAATCATTGGTGAAGATCATGTACATGCATGCCCACACTATGTATGTTGTGTATGTAAAGATAAGTGGAATCATCTCAGGGAAGGTAATATTGCCATGTTTGGGTACAAGTGCATAGTGTAGTAATAGGCTTAATTAGAGGTTTTGTAAAGCCAAATTATCTTGGCCTAGTGACATCTTTGGGGGTCAAGTGTACATTGGGTATGGCTGTGAATGTTTATTTGTGTTCCATTTCCCACCTCTAGGAATATCCCTCCTGGGTCTAGTTGAGCCCGAAGCACAGAAGAGTCTACCCACTCCTGTAAGTTGGCCAAAATTGCCCTTAACCTATTGATAAACCTCTTTCAATCAACTTGATGACACCCTTGGACTGGGTGGTTGTGAAATATTTTAGAGTTTTGGGTTGTAGTAATTTTGGGAACCAACATGACCCACAAGATACAAGATATGATGAATTGCATCCCCTCTTGAGGCAAAGGCATCTAAATAAATTGGGGTTATACTAGGTTGTAATGGGTATAGAACTTGAACCAACATGTGCTGCAAAAAAGAGAAAATGGTATAATAGATGTGATGAAGCCTATGGAACATTATGTATGTCTATTTCTCTTAATCTCCTTTTTCACATTGAGTCTTGCACTACACCAAACCAGATATAGACTACATTGGAGTGTTTGTTTGGCACATAGGATACTTTGAGAAGTTTTTAGTTGGAGAATAAACTCATTGGATTGAATCCTATAGACTTTGACAGCATCCAAGACTTCTTCACCAAGCTGAAATCACTCAAATTGTAGTTGAAATAATGTGGTATGGAAAAAGAGGACACCTAGTTGATTCTTTCCAACTTTTCCAAACTTGTTCCTTATTATTTAGTTTTTATTTCTACATGCTATGCTACTATGGATGCTCTTGGTACTACATTCAAGATGCCTTCACTTGATGATTTTGCTACATCACTCACTAGGGAGTAGGAAAAGTTAGTATAGATGGGTACATTGAAGTCTTCAGAACCATAGGCTCTTATTGCTTATCAAAGCACAAAAGATCAAAATGTTTCAACTAGAAAAGGCAAGAAACATAAAAATAAGGACTTCAAGAACAATGAGCAAGCCAAGGAATCACCATCAAATAATACCCTTGAGTTCACTTCCTCTTCCAAAGGGGATTCGTCTCAGAAGGAGAGGCTGAAATGTGCATATTGCAAAAAATAGGGACATGATGAGCATAAGTGTTATAAAATAAGATTGATGGGTTGACACACCTTCTTCAAGAGCACAATATCCAATTTCCTTCATCAATGTCATCTAGTTCATCCTCTTGTTCGACACCATCATCATCTACATAGTCAAGGATAAATGGAGTAGTAAATGGGATAGAAAAAGCACTCCTGGTAGCTACAAGTCTCAAGTCAAGGAAATGGCTTCTTGATTCTAGAGCCTCACATCATATCGCTTCATCATAGGGTATGTTCTCTTCATTTGAGCCCTGTACTTTACCACATATATTAATAAGGAACAACACATATATGTGTGTTTGTGGGAAAGGATATATTGACATGCGAGAAGGAACTTTTCATGATGTACTTCATGTTCCATCCTTGTCAACCAATCTCCTTTCCATCTATTAGATTGTACATAGTGGCACATGGAAGACTGTTGAGTTCACACCAGATTCAATGATCATTAGGGACTTGGAGAGTAGAGATCATTATCATTGGGATGGTCGATCATGCATCTTTCTTGTACACCTTTTCCCATTTTCCCCTAATGATGCTATAGTTTCCTTGACTAATATTCACACTCATGCATCAAGTGTGAATCATATTTCTAAGGAGAAGTTTGGTCACTTGAACCTTGTTTCTCTTGAACCATGTGTTGAGCTTCCATCTCCTCCACCTCTCGCTTCTTCAGAGATCAATAATGTAATTGCTTCCTCTACTTCAGTCGAGAAGGATCATTCTAGTCTTTTAGATTTAGCTTTGTGGGATGCCTTCTTGATAGATATATTAGATTTTTTTTTGAGTCTCATATTACAACTTTGGAAGACATAGTTGAGGATATTCATTTTCTCTTTGATGGTAGTTACAACACAACTATTACCTCATTATCTTTTTCTTTGGAGATTTTTCTTCATGAGTCTACATAGGGTTTTAGATTGTTTACACCTCATTACATTGTGACATCCTTTGATTCTAACATGTGGACATTTGAGTAGTTTTCAGAGGCACACATCATGAGACTTCTTTCCTCATCTCTCTTTTTGGAGATGGAGTTTGTTCTACATATGCCATTGGATTTATTTCTTCCCAAGGGAAGAAATGTTGTTTTCTGGTATTGGACACTCTTTAGAATTTAGATTTGAGCATTCACCATTGGCATATGAGCTACTTCTTTGTGGGGGGATCTATCGTCTCACTCTTTCTCTCCTATGGGGGTTATTGATTGTAAATTTTTGTTGGATGTAGTCCTTGGGGGATCATATTGAGTCCTCCATCCATCACTTCTTTTATGTTTTCTCTCTTTTGGAGAGGGGGTTTTTCCTATGGGTTTTTCTCCTTTACTCTATTTGTGAGAGATCTTTTGTACATGGGTACCAACATGGCCTTGTAGCTGAGACCCATCCATTAATTACATCTTTACTTCTCCCTAAGTTGTAGTTAAGGGGAGTGTTAGTGTGAAAAAGGTGTTTTACCTAACTAGTTCATATTAGGTCCTATTCACACTTGCATACTTAAGCTTACTTAGGTCACTTATATTTCTGTCTCAAGACATAGAGTTGAGACATTTGTCATGATCTTAGTATGACTTAGGGTTTCAACCTTGTCTTTATAACAAGGTTTCATCATTGTACATTGTATTATTTTGAATGTGCATCTAATACAATTTCTTGGCTTCGTAGCATTTACATTGCTTCTCTTTTGTAGAAGGTTGTTTTGATTGCAAATGATTCTTGGCTCCTATGGGGTTTCTCATCAACTCTTACAAAAATTTAAATTAAAAATATATCATGCAAGCTACCATGACATAAAAGCTCTTAAGGTATTGGAGGAAACTTTAAACTCCATGTCCCTAATACCAACTTAAAATTTGTATCTATAAATATGAGACTCCTATTTTATAAGAAAAAAATTACTTTGATCTTATAACTATATTTGTCTAATTTTATTAAACTACCCTCAAAGTAAAATTAGTAGCCAAAACCCCTTCCATACAATTGCTTCCTAAGGAGAGAAGGTTCCAAAGAACCTGCCATTTTGGAGTGTCTTAAGAATTTGATATAACAAGGGATGTGGTGTAGCTAGATTCCCTACCAAATGTTGTTTTCAAATAGTTTGCAGTGATAACTAGTAGGTGATACAAAATAGAATGTGGATAATTTTAGTGATGCCTCAAACTTTTGAACAAACACACAAATTTGCCGTCTCTTGGTAAAAAATGACTACAACTATCAAACCTACACTAGAATACCCCCATGTTGTGGGTGATATTTCCAAAGGAGAAATATTCATAATCCACCTTAGGAGTTGGCAGTTGGAAATAGAACCCGGTCACCAACCATGATCATGTTTCTATCCTTGTAATACATTTAAAAGAAATCCATGAGTTTCTTTATCCAAGGGTGCCCATAGATTAAGGGTGCAAGTAACTCTACTAATAGACAAAATGACTGAATTGCCTCTACTTGAAATCAGATAATCCAATATATTTCATCAAGTCAAATAAATTGCCCTTGAAAATCCTTCCAAGTATAAATCATGATAATAAAATTGGATCGTCTAAGATGCTTTCTTTTTCCTAGAAATGAAAACAAATAATATGGATTCCATTCTTGCTCTTCAATCTAGGTCTATTGTTTTTCCTACTCCAAAGATTTCTCTTCTTCTCATCATAGTTTCCATGTTGAAAAGTTTCATAGGCTTAGGAGGGAGAAGGGGATGTCTTCCAAATTATGTTGGGCTACAGATTATAGTTACAAGCAAAAGAGAAACTAGATGCAAATATATAGAGTGAACAATGCAATCCAATAGAGCAACAGAGCAAAAGACCTAAAACATTTAAAAACAACTAAAATAAGTAAAGTCAATGTTATACATAGTTAAATAAGAAATAGAAAAATGAAAGCTTAATCTAAGGAAAAAGTGATGTAGCTCAAAGCTACTCAAAATAAGAAATACTAGAATGCACACAATGCTTTAGTAGATAATTTTCTATTATCAAACATAAAAAATGGGATAAATATATTTATCTTATAATTACCAAACAAAGAAAGCACTCTAACTAGTTTTCATCAACCCTTAAAAGTACTAACAACATCAAACACTTATCTATAAATAGCATAGCTATTTACCACAATATATTCTGAAGATACAAATAACACATCCGATTTGAGATCAATATGAATTAGCTGTAATTAATGCATATATACCACCATGAAAATATATAAAGAATTAAGATAAAGAATATTTTGAACCATAACCTCTAAAATTATATCTAAAAAATAGTGAAATAATAGATCAACATGACTCAAAGAAAAAGTCCTAAAATACTCTAAGAGCATACAACTATGGCATCTCAACAATGAACACACATTAAAACCCACTAAAATGCTCACAACAAAAAGAGTAACCCCTTGTTTATAAGAAAGCCACATGTATTGTCTATGGTAAACCTTATCCAATAGGTATGTTGTACAATTTCGACTGTAGTCGAAATAAATTCAACTGATGTTGATTACATATGCACACACATGTACAACACAGTTGGCAAAGGCTTTGAAGTTGAAATTGGGAGGTCAGAAGGTTGATTCCTTTTGAATAGTCAACATGACAACGTGTCAACTACTTACGTGAGGTGGTTGTCTATAGTGTACCCACATGCTACATATTCCAAAAGTTGTTTGTTGATCTCTTCTGCTAAATCAATGGGAAACACACAATAATTGTTTTTGCATAGAAAATCTTATAAGATCAGTCCAAGCTCCTCAAAGACTTGTTGAAGGCATTTGTATTCATTGACACAATCTTTAATGTTGAAACTATCCCTTACCAGATTCAATCGCATGGCTTGTGGCATTCCCAAATAAAGGAAAAAAATAACTATAATCCTTTTGCATAATTAAAGAGACAACATCTAGAAACCTAGTTTTTGAGCAAATTTATTCTAAGCTATGTACAATACCAATGAGTCTTCTGTAATCAAATCAATTCTGCATCTACACACAACTGCATTAAGAAGAAAAAAAGTTTTAGGATTTTTTTGTGTTGAGGCTTTAGCCACATAGATCTTAAAGCCATTAGCAGATCCTATGAATTCTTATACCAAAATGTGCTTCAACAACTGAAGTTTTGGTCTCAAGGCCACCTTTGTTGTGAAAAGAGTCTTGATGGATGTTCATAAAATTTTCATAAATGTGGACCTTGTAGATTTTATTACTAGAATGCTTGACGCTGAGGCTCTTGAGGTTATGTATATATTTTCATCTGTTTTATAAGGGTGTATGTTGAGATCCTTGAATCTTTCACATAATTCATTAGGAGGAAGGGCATCATGGCTTTTGGATCACACTTGAAATCTCATAAAACTTTAGATGAAATGTATTTCATAAATAACAATATTTTTAGAGAAGTTGCTAGAGTCGTTTGTGAGTTTCTTCCATCTGTGCGTAATGTGTGTGACTGAAACAGTTATTAAGGACACGTGTGTTGAAGAGCTGTCCACTTGCAAACAGTCATACATGTACTTGTTCAAGACATATTATTGTTTCTGATCGCTGCAGAACATTAGAAGCGGTTTAATTTTTTTTTTATGGAGCTCATCCACAAATTCGTTTTTGTTACTCAATTCGGGAGCACGAGCCTTAGGCTGAACCTCTTCGGTTGAGAGCCAAGGATTGAGGGGTATCCATTCCGCCAAATTCCCCCGGGGCATGACCCTAGCCTCATCCCTTATGGTGTCAAGAGATTTGCACTCAACGAGACTTGATCCCTGGTGGGCTCATTCAGAACCTTTCCCTCACTTGCTTTCTGATTGAACACAATCTTTTTGCTTTTTTTTTTAAACTAAAAGAATCAAGACATCCTAACCAAAAAGCAATAGCCAACAACTTTTTTTTCAGCCCCTATTTGACACATTTTAAAATCTACGAAAATAAAAATACTAGTAAACTCTTTCAAATATTCCCGTTGGCACAGATCCCAAGTCAAATTAATGCCAAATTTAAACAGTTAACCATAGTCTGGTTTTATTTTTTCTCACAACTGCACCACTTTCCTGTGCGATGATTGGTGGCCAAATAAACCTGGGGTTTTTTATTTGCAATCTCCTGAGCGCTTCACCACTTTCCTGCATGATGATTGGCTGCCATATAAACATGGGGTTTTTTATTTGCAAGAGAAGAGTTTTTGCAGACACCTATCTGTTTCCTTTTCTTTGAGAACAAACACGTGTTGCATGCTTGTTTTGGTTGTTTGTTGCAGCCAGGCACGTATTCGTGTAGCTTCCACGCTCTGTAAAATAATTCTCGCGACTTTTCTACTACTTCCACATTTTGCATACATGCTTATTAGGGCAGTTCATCTGTGGAAAATGACCCTTCTGGCAAAGTGAATTAAAAAAACCTGATATCACAGGGCTTTTGTTTGATCCCGCCTTTACTATTGGACATTTCTGGGAAAGAAGGCTTTTCGCAGCCTATTTCTTTGTATGCCCGTCTATGGCCACTGATTAGGCCCCGGGTCAATTTGTGGGAGATTTTTGCGTCAATCTGTGCTAAATATCAGTCTGTGCGAGCATGGTTATGGCGGATATGGGCGGAGATGGCGTCACCCATGTTGCTGGAATGGCATTTGAACTTCAAGTGGCAGAGTGGAATAGCATCCATAATAATGGGTAGCTGCAAAGCGTGTCAAAGAGACTGAGGCGGCAGAGAATAAACCCTCCACTCTCCAAGAAATCGAAGCCAAGCTCAAAAATCCGACTTTAGGCAAGAGGTTTTTTATTCTTTATTTCCATTGTTCGTTAGTTTTTACCAGTCAAGTTGGCCCTCTAACTGGTCTGTGTCCTTTTTTATCACACCCTTACAAGTTTTGGATATAACATTTGGGATGATATAACATTTTTGATTAAGTTCTTTACCTGATTATGCATCTTGAATATTATTCCTTGAACATTTCTTTTGGCAGACAAATATTTTCTATAATTCCATTTTAACATTTTTGTAAATTTTAAAAAGGCTCCGTCTTTGTTCAGTTGGACCATATTTGTCTGTAGGAAAGCTACTGAATTGTATGGAGCAATAAACATCCCCACTAGTTGGAAAGCCAACCATCCTCCGGCCGTGGAGAGAGAAGGGGCGGACCAGTTCCAGTCGATCCAAATTGTGCGGTAGGCCTGTCTGAATAGAGAAAACAATTATTAGATAAAACAGGGTCCTTGATAACAAAACTGTTTCATGGGCAGTCTTTTTCTAGGGCTTTTTCAGGCTTGGGATCATCGATTCAACTTCCTTTCCATTTGGGTGATTTTAAGGAAATTGAATTTTAATTGTTCTTTTCCTTTATTGAATTGGGTAGTGCTCATTTTCTTAAATTTTATCTATTTTTTTAATATATTTTATCTATCGGCCAAAGATCCCAATGGCGCAGCATGGAAGTTTTTGGTGCTCCATCTAGTGGAAAAACATGGGCAGCTGTAGTGGGCAACGATAGCAAGAGAGATGGCAGAATCATTTGCGTCCGGATATCAAGGTTCCATTTATGAGTTTTTTTCCCTTTTTCCTTGCTTTGTAATATGCTCATTGAATTTCTAAAATTTGGTGATGTTTGTGCTTTTGGAAAGTTTCTCCGCGGGAAGAGTGGAGTTTGGAAGAAGAGTGGTTGCTGGTGAAATTACACGAGTAGTTCCGAAACAAATGGGCGCAAATTGCTAGGTGGCTTCCAAGGCGCGCAGAAAATGCCATCACTGGAGCCCAACGCTCCGCGGCAAAAATCGCCACAAGCCTCGCTGCAGAACATTAGAAGATTAGTTTGTTACTCAATTCGTGTGTGTCCATATTGCAATGTGAAAAATGCCTTAACTTTATCACATGGGTCATGGTTACTCATACCTCGGAATTCAGGTTACATATGCAATATTAATCCTCTTAAGTGATACCACACATGCAAGGCAAAACTTGCACTTTTTTCTAGATTTTTGTTTCCTTGTTTTTTGATCTAAATAAAAGAGCTTATATTAATATTGAAAATGAGTAACAAAATAATCAGAATCTAAGCTGGCTGTTAGTGAGTAGAGTCCAAGAATACGGATTAGAAAGAAATGACAAAATGAGAACCTGTGGCCTTCTCAAACATTCTTCAACTTACTTCTGGAGTATTTTCCCTTCCTTACTGATTGTTTTATTGTACCTGGCAGATCATGAGGCGTCCTAAAATTACATCGTTATACTTTTGTTAGATAAAGGACGCACAGTGAGAATAAGTTTCCTTACAAACCTCTCATTAGTCTTTATTGTTAGAGAAGGCAACAGGGAAATTCCCATTGACAATCTTTTGTAGCAAAAAGTTAACTTTTTCCATTTTGGAAATGTATTGGTGCACATTTTATAATCAGTAAAGAAGCCTTGGGCCCTTGCTGAGCTTTTGTTTTCCATTATCGTTGAATGGCACAAGTTTTTAGCAATTGAGCACTACCTGTTTGTGTAATTGTTCCTAATAGACAAGCATTTGAATCTTACTTCATACTAGCAACCATTTCTATTTTCATAGCCTTAAAGCATTTGAAATCTTCACAAAATCATTTGCCATCTTGTTTTTGGAACCAATCACTTTATTAGTAAAATGGACTAGAAATTTTATTCCTACTCTCAATTATCTCTTTGGACCGGGATATTTAACTGTAACATATAATGTGAAATGAAGTGTGTAACAAAGATAATTCCACTGTGTTTTCCATAGGAAGATGCCTATCCTTTCTTTTTTTAAAGCTTCCATTTTCTCATGTTTTTATAAATGGTAGCAATAATTGGATAACTATATTGGCAAGAAGATTATTAAGAATGAAATAATAATAGATGTGCCAATTTTCTTTTGGAATTTTTATGATGAATATTTGCACTTTCTATATTAAAATATAAAAATATATTACAGTAGTTTGCAGTTACAAGTTGGAAGGTGCAAAGTTTCTAGTGTCAAATGAGATGTCAAGGGAAATAAACAAATGGGTTCTTAATATATCTATTTTCATGCAATGGGCATGCTAGTATATTCTATACGTACCTGCAATAATGATTGAATGAACACTTCTTGCAGATAATTGATGTTGAGTTTCCAATTACTGTCAAGTACAAAGTTGTTGAAGGGGAAACTGAGCTAAAAGGAGACACAGTACAAGGTTATTAATATAAAAAATGTAAAAATAGATAGAGTCTGAGTTGCCTCTTGCAAATCCTCAGCAGAAAATATGTGAGGCTTGCCTATGCTACTTGTAACCCTGGCCAAAAGTTCTTCATGTTGAGTCTTTTTCCTTGTAAAAGACCCCACTCTCAGATCTGAAGGCTTTTTTGGATCTTCGGAAGTGCTTGTTAATCCATATGGGAGTGTCCCATATTGTGGGTTTGTGTCATTGATTAAGAGTTTTTGATTTGTATGGTAACAGGCCTGTACATTTTTCCAGATTTCTAAATACTCCTGGCTATCTAGATTTCAACTATGAGAAGGCTTTAACTTTCGCTATCCTGGCGTTGGTCCTCTCTCTGATTGACTTTTCCTAAAGCCTTATCAACAAATCCATTTTGTTTATAAATCTGCGCTCCTTGCAGACTATGAGACCCCATTTCTTTTAGGCATTTTATGAAACCTTTCCCGTGCCTTGTCTATGCTTCCACATTTTGCATGCATGTCTACCAAGGTACTTGCAACTATGACATCTGACAAAAATTCCCCTTCCGTTATGCTTTCAGGGATGTTCCTTCACTATTACTGGAAATCTGGCACGGTGCGCATTATTATAGTGCAAGCGTAGTTTTCAGATTGCTTTATTAGCATCACCAATAATCTCCACAAGAACTTTGTCCCTGCTTAAAACGATGGAAACAGTTCACATCTCACAACAATTTCTCTTATGACAATCTTGGAGATAAATTTTGTGCAGGCTGGCAATCAGCACATACTCGAAGGTTCTTAACAACTCTAATACTTGTTCTATGGGGCATGTTTAACAAACCAAATGCAATTGCTAATTTTCACCATGGTAGCAGAGAAATAATTCTTTTTCCTAATCTTCCACAGCATTAAGTAGATACCTTAAATTTGGAAAATTTCTGCAACTTTGCATAGATCTCCTTTGTCTACGGATGTGATATGTCTCCGACACAAACATGTACCATTTTATGCCCCTAAACCCAACTGCATCCAGGGATCTTTTTAATTCATTTTTCATCAATCGCCCTTACAAAAATTGAACCTCACCACACCTGCCCACTTCTTCATGGATGTTTGAGTGAAGAACATAAGTTGTGCAGCGTTTTTAGGTTCCAAATCAAAATAAAAACAACGTCGTTGTAAATACTCCTAAGCCTATATTCATATGTGATCTACAGGCACCAAGAAAACACATCCACACAGCAATTTTATTTTCTTATATTAATGTTTTTTTAAGTTGGTCTGATAGGATTCTAACCATTTGAATTCTTATTGTAATTTCATGTTCACTGTGCTTATATGTTCTCTTTCTGCTTAACTACAATTTTCCACTCAAATCAAACTTGATAGTTGTATCATTCATGAGAGACTCAGCCTGAAATACAAAACTGCAAAAGAAGGTTAGGGCAATTGCATTGCTTCAGATGACGACAGAATTGCCAGAAGATGAGCATCTGCTGAGGAACATCTCTGTCTTGCAACATGCAATATGTCGAATATAAATAATTGATGTCCAACTTTATGGATAAAGTGAATCCATTGAATGGCCCTTATAATTTATACAACCACTTACCTCCAGTTATAACTGAGTAAGGAGCAAAACAAAGAAATCATCTGAATTTAATGCCTATAATTATGATTAGGACAAAGTTTGACCTTTAAGCCCTTCTCCAATCTTACAACCAAAGCTAACAACAAAGTAGTCTTTCCAAATCCAGGTAGGCCTAATAACAAGGCCATTCTGCACCAGACATATCCTAGACATAGACAAACCACTTTGGGAATCCTAAACAGTTGTTTTCTTCCTAAATATGCTAAATTCCATAAATTGTGATTGTCAGTTCAAAGGCCTAGTTAAATCCAAAGCAATATGAGGTCGGCCTATAGATTATGGCTATTATAATAGCATTTATATAGAAACCAAGAAAGCATGTGTTTTTGAGAATGTTTAACCTTTTATCTTTCTTTATTATCACATCCAAAAAAGTTGATAACTTTTCACTGTTCATTAGTTTGTTTCAATCTTTGTTCAAGAATAATTCTTTTGGTTATGTGTTATTCTTTTGGCAGTACTCTTTGTATTGTAACTCTGTGTTTACTGCAACTAAACATACTCTAAAAGGACTTGGAGAAACTACACTCCCATGCTTGATTACTGTAAGTAGCCCCAATTTCTGTCGTAGTGAGATTAATCTTTAATTCTATTAGTATCTAAATTTTGTATTAGATATAGAGACATTTTTCTGTATAAATGTTTATGAAAGGGATGTTTGTATCATGGCGGTATCATAGCCTTATTTGCTCATGTGGACTATGCTTGATTTTATGTGAGATTTGTCTATATATAAGATTTTTTGGGCTTCCACAATCCATAATTAGTAAATAAGGCTTCCTTTGGTACATTTTTGAACTACTATTTTTGTTTTTTTTTATTATATTACGTATCCATCTTCAAGATAAGGATGCATTTTAGATTGCAAGATAAGAGTTGCTTGATCTGTAACGTAATCCTCATCCAAATGATATAGCACACTAACATCTATGAAATTCCCAAATGAATCTTTCTAAAAGCCTTTTGTACTCATGTATGTGCATATGTTTCTCTGAGGTTTTAGAAAATATCTTGGTCATGCTAGCAATTAAACAAAATATCAATATACAAAGGAGTGTTTATTATTCCTTTCTTTTTCATGGTTGTTAATGTATTCTTCAAGTGAGCCTGATCTAATTTTGTTCTTGCATTCCCAAATTATATAGGTGGCTTGGAGGATGACAGAGATATCTTGCAGATAGTTAAGGCCGCAAGTTTCTATATCCGAAGTCGAGCAGAGACACCTGAACATGTTGTAAAATATACATTAGAAGCAACAAGAGTGGCACTTTTCTCGTCACAAGACAATTCGGTGGTCTTGTGTTATCCACATTCTCTCGTGGACCTATGCCTGCAGGCTCATTAGGAAGGGCTTTGGTTGAACTGATATTATATATTCCAATTAGAGTCTTGAGCTTCTTGGCTGCTTGTTATGTCTATTATGTTACAGAACATAGAAAGAATAAGAAATCTTGGAATCTTAGTCTCTCTCTTTTATGCTGATTTTTGCAGTATTATTGCCATTTTTTTAACCACTCTAGCTACAATTATATGAAGCTCAACTTACTTCAATATTTTGTTAGCGCAAAAAATTACCCAATAAATATAGTAACATATTTATGTCATGCATAGGAAACTTTGATTTCGTTCCCATCTAAAGTACCAAATATCCATACCTAGTTTATTTGTTTTGAATAAGATAAAATTGGACTTCAATTAAGAGTCCCTACCCAATGAAATAGGAAACATTGCATCCATAATATTACAAAACAATTAGGGAGTTACTGAAAACTAGATTTGATCATGTCAATACAGTTACCTGAATAAAAGGACGTCTATTTTAGAAAAATTGATCCATCTATTTCAGTCAAAAGTTGTTGAAGACTCAAATTTCCTTGTCATGGTGGTTTTGAAATCAACAAATAGTCATCAATGATGAAGATGACCTTAGGGTTATTCAGAACATCTTAGGCAAGCCAGAAAACAAGGGAGTAGATGGAGAAAATAAGTATTTTACAATTGGCAACAAAACTGTCGTTTGCAGCAAAGCAGTCACATAATTACCCTGGCAAGTTTTGCAACTGCTAATTCTCACAAGAGGTGATTTCATAACTGTCCCGGTGATCATGTAACTGTAACTGTCAGTCTATGGGAAGAAGTGGTTTCATCATTTTGTTTTGTAGGGAACAAGTAACAGTTGCAGATATTTTCTCTTCCACTTCCACATGTTCTATTAAAAACTGTTGATTTTCATTTAAAGCATGTAACTTATAAAACAAAGGGAAAGGAATGTTTTTTGGCTGGCACTTTGGAGATTTGATGCAGTGTTGTTGATAACTTGGAGAGTAGATTTTCCATGGAGATGCAGACATTTTTTGGACATGGAGCTCGGAATTAGTATGCCATGAGCTCAATTGTAGCCATTGGTGGCATTTATCCACTTTTACTTACTGGAATTAGTGATCGAGAAGTTGCAAACTACTCTTTCTGGAATTTTCACCTATTTATAAACTGGAATATAAACTACTCTTTCTTGAATTCTTGTTTTGGACCAAGTCTTTGGTTAATTGTATTTTTCTGAAATGCTAGTCTTATTGCTCTATGCGTACCAGTGGGTTTATGATTGCTATTTACTTGTGTATTCATCTTCATATGAATAGGTAATAGTTTGAGGTGACACAACTTGAATTTTCCAGACTTCAAAATACTCGTGAACATGGAGCAGTCAGCAGAAGCAGCTTCACCTGAAAATTTGCCACGATTATTGCAGCTTATATCATCTGAAAAAAGTTTGTTTGTCATTTCATAAATATGACGGTGATATTGAAAACCCTTGTCAAGCAACCCCCAGGGCAACTTTAGGATCTCCCCTCGAACAAAGTCCTATGGTAGGAAAGTCTTGTAAATATGTTTCTTATGCTTAAAATGTCTAGCAACTTCTTTACATATTGCTTTGTTTTAACATATTGCCTTGATGTCCAGAGAACTTTTAATGCCGCAGCAGCTATCCCAACGAAGAATAAACCTGATCGTCCTCCTCAACAACCAAGGTCTTCTACTGGATTAGAGAGCCCTCTTCCATCTCATGTAATTTCCATTAGCATGCTCTCTTCCCCTGCCAAATTTTAGATGAAGCAAGCTAAGGCGGTCTTTTCGAGCTCAGAAAGTTGAAGAGAATGCAGAGATGTCAAAATTATGAAACCCTTCAAATGTGTCCTTAAACTTTGTTAAAATAAAACCATGAAATCCAGTAAAGCCTCATTCACAGCCCATCCCAACAGGAAATACATATGCTGAAGCAATAGCAAATGAATCCATTCCTAAATTTTCGGGTAACAGACGTTACTTTGATAACAGAGCAAAAGACAACAGCTATGCTTATTTTAAGACAAGATCTGGAAAGATTGAACACCAGCTTTCTCGCCTTCGTGGCAAGCTACCGGAAGGAGATGTAGGTGTTCGCCCAAGAGATTGTGAGATAGAATCTAT
Source organism: Cunninghamia lanceolata (assembly GCA_027924645.1). NCBI lineage: Eukaryota > Viridiplantae > Streptophyta > Pinopsida > Cupressales > Cupressaceae > Cunninghamia > Cunninghamia lanceolata. The sequence continues at coordinate 6,106,226 of BSBN01000677.1, read as the reverse complement.
TGTATTTAGTCAAAATAAAAGCATGCATTTTCCTGTATGTTCCCAAAGATTCAGTGCTTATGTACCATCAATCCAGTTGAACGTCCACACACCTACACCAAAAGCCAAAGTTCACATTTGCAAATTACTCGCAGGTTCCAAAGTTGCAAAATAAAAGTTGTAAGAATTATCCCAGTAACGCTCTAATAATACACCAATTTTTACATACATCAAACAGTAACCTACCATGAAAAGACAATAAATTATCTTATAACTCCATGTACAATAATTACTATCATTGACTTCACAGAGCCTTCAAATATGACTGACCCAAGCCATTCATAGTTGGAACCATAATAGGAAGTTCTAGGAAAAAGGAAAAGAAAATTTATGAGGTTCATACAATTAGGGAGCATATGTAGTGATATGTCCTATAGAACAATCCCTAATGAACAAATGCTTCAGGAGTGAAAACCAAATTACCCACCAACGTATATACTGGCTCCGCATAATTCTACCATTCCACTTCCAGCCATTGTTCTACCAGTGCTCTCTCTTCAAGGGTTTTCCCCAACAATGGAGTCCCTTGTCCCTCATACTCCATTGCATGCCATTCCACTTCCAGCCATTGTTCTACCAGTGCTCTCTCTTCAAGGGTTTTCCCCAACAATGGAGTCCCTTGTCACTCATACTCCATTGCATAATATCTTATGATCGCCCTCGATTCTGCACTTATTATTAATCTCTTCATCAAGCTACCATAAGGGATTAATAATACTAATTACTGAGCACACACAAATTATTACGAAAGAGAGTTAGTTCCCCATCTCAAACTGCCGGTACTTTTGCAGAGGGCTGCAATTGTAAACAGTGCTACTACAGAGGTCATTGTTGTTAAACTATTTCCAAACAAGTTTGCAGGGAATGCAAAAAATGGGGGAATGCAAAAAATGGGTATCTGAAAATGCCTGAAAATGCCTAAAAGGATGGTGAAGCTGAACGTAATGCACCCTAAGACAAACATCTCACAACAATGCCCATGCATGCCTAGCATGTGAAGAAGCCGATCAATGATACAGTACCCAAGAAGAACAAGGAATTTCTCTCCAATGCATACCCTGAGATAATGAATTGGCACCTGATGTCAATGTTTGTGGTTGTACTATAGATAACATTCTAAATCTAGCTGAGATATGCATGCATTGATAAAGTACTCTACTGAATCTGCCTAAGACATGACAATGATTTTACAGTTGGAGAAGAAAATCCATTCAATAAGCATTCAAAAAGTTTGCAAGCAGCGCAAGCTAACACCTGATACGACCATCTCTCAACTCATCCAATCAGATAGTGCCTACTCAGTGGGAACGTTTGGTGTTGTTGTGACTGCTCATCCCCAAACACCAAACCAATACGAGTTGCATGTCAAAGATGGTGACTCGCAAAATGATGTGGCCACTGTAAGCCTTCTATCCTAGATACAACAACATATTTTATAGCTTTTGCAATAAATACTATGCTAACAATTACAATTTATTTATTTTGGCTATATTAAAGGTCCTAGTCCCTAGCAACCACTCTGAATTATATGCTACCCTTCACCAAATGCTCGCCTCAGCCACAACTCCATTGATCCTTTTCAAAAATGTCGTTCGAAGTGGCTCAAGAGGGACACGGGCCATACGTTCAACCCAATCCACATTCATAGACGAATTAAATGATCAATGCACTAAATATTTTTTGCAGACTCTTGCATGCTCGAATCTCCAGGCAAACATTCTAAACACTTCATTCTTGTTGCAGCTTCCAATATTGTAATGTGTTGCAATTTTAAACTTTTACATTGCACTAATAGGATGCTTGCTTCCATGGCAGGTGACTAGGACATTGAAAGCAAAGAATGTTCATTTGCCTCCTTACCAGCCATACTGTGCCTCTTGCCAGCAAACAGTTATTTTAGGTGAGCCTTGCAAAGCAAACATGGTCCATTGCAGGAATTGTGCAGCAATGACAAGATTTGAATACCAGCACCTATGGCAATGTACAATTCAAAAAACAGATGGGGTTGTTGATTGTTACTTGCAGAAAGAACTTTTACAGCATAATTTCCCTTAGCTTGCAGCCATCCCTTACATAAAGTACAGACAGGGTATTTCTGTAGTTGTGTTTTTGCTACGTAGATTTCAGATACAAGGAACCTTTACATTGTCAATAGACAATTGCATAGTTGAACTTGTCAAGGAAACAAACAGTTCTTTGCTTTGACATTTATATAGACAAAACTCTTTTTTTATTTTAAACAATTTATGCTGACTTTGTACCAGCCATGGCTAAAGCTACCTAGGGTTACCTTTTGACAGTGGAAAATTGAATGTTTCAAATAGTCACTATATTGTGAATTATTAGCATCGCATGTGAACGGTTTAATACATGGCTTGTTGTATAAGAAATGTTTGGCATTTGTTGTGCATGTTTAGTTCTTGAATCCCATGTGTTGATTTCTTCCTTGTGTGCCTTAATCTGGAGTCAACTCTTTTTCTTCCTAGTTTCTTGATACAGAGATCCCTGATTGTCTTAGTGTAGATAGGAATTTCTTTGATGGCTTGAATCAAGGGTATCTTTATATTTATATCTTGCAACTGTCCTATAAGGTCATTGGTGGGTTGTTCTGGGTATTTTTGGATATTCAAGCGCTCAGGGAAAGGAGGCTTAGGGTTTGATATAGGTTGAGGTTCCTGAACTGGTTCAGGTTCCAAGGGTGGTTCATCTAAGGCTTCCTCGATGGGTTCTCCGTCCTCCAACTCTGTGATTTGGGGAGATGAAGGACCTGCAAGGTGTTTCCCTGATTTGAGGTGAACATTACTTACCTGAACTCCATAGGTGGGGCACTGCATCACTTCATTAGTATAAGCCTATTGAACAGGCTTGTTGTTAAGGTTAGGTGCAGGTTGGGCAGGAATTTGGGAAGGTCTAGGAGGGTGATTTGGAGGTGCTGGTGGAGGCATGATGCCCTGCTACTGTGGTTGTGGCTGAGGTGGAAGCAAGGGTTGCTGATATTGGGAGTTTGGCTGCCATGGTTGGCCCTTGCTCCATTGAGGTTGCCATTATTATTGTTGAGTAGGCCACTGGGGATCATAGGTAGGGCCTTGGAAAGTCTGTTGAGGCCATTGTTTCTGTTGGTTCCACCTTGCCTGTGGAGTAGACCATGGTGGGCTTTGCCAAGCATTTGGATTAGCAGGCCAAGGCTGGTTATTCCAAGCAGAAAAATTTTGATTGGCAGCAGGAAAGATGAATTATAATTAAGTGGATCACGGGGCATACCTTGCCTTTGCTGCCACGGTCTTCTTTGAGCAATAAAGAATAGTTGCCCATCGTCACCTTCGAATGGTTGAAGTTCTGGCCTTTCAATTTTTTCCTGCTGGATACTAGCTACCCTTTTGCATTTACAGTTGGCCTTCCTTTGTCTACAGCTTGGGCAGTATTCAATGAGCATTGCATTTGCCTATTCTTGTTTCTTTTTAATGTGGAGGGTGTCCAACTATGTAGCCATATGGCTAATGATATCTTCTTTCATATTGGTCAGCAGGTTACTAATTTCCACTCGAGACACTCCATTAACTGACTTGCCTGCAATAGCGATTCTTTCTCCTCTGGGTTTTTTGGAAAAAGTCCTGGAGTAGTTCCTGCAAGCTGTACAAATATCTTCAAAGGGTGATTGGGAGATATCCCCTGTTCCAATGAGATTTAGGGCATCCATGCAATCATCATTGACCCCTCTTAAAAAGACCAGCTTTAATGATTCTTCGGACAATTTATTATGAGGGTTTTTCTTCAAGGCAAATTGAAATCTTTCCACATAGTCTTCTAATGGCTCCTCCTTTTGTGAAATCCTAAAGACGTCATCTCTTCTCCTGTCATGTCCTCTATAGTAGTCTTTGTATTTTGTCATGAACCTTGTCTTCATGGTATCCCAATCTGGGATGGCATCTTTCCCAAGTCCCATAAACCACCTTAAAACAACATCTTTTAGGGTAGCAAGGAATAGCTTGAGTCTGTAACGATCAGTGGTATAATCATAACTCCTACATAGAACGTCAAACTCGAACAGGAAAGTGTCAGGATCTTTAGTCACTAAACCATAGAAAATAGGCAAAGTAGATGGTATATTTTTCAAGGTAGCTGCCCATGCTAGGTTTGGTATAGGGAATTCAAATGTAGCTTGTCTTGGAGGATCCTCTACTGCTTCTGCCATTGTTCTGAAAGTTCCCTCTGTGGCAGTAGAGGAAGCTGATGGAGATGTAGGGGGTGTTGATGAAGATGTAAAAGGAAACTCTCCTTCAGCACTTCCTATTGTGTAGTTGTTAAAATCATCTATACCCTTGGTGTTTTGAGAAATTGATGGGAGGAACCTTCCTCGAATGTCTCTTAGCCTCTGCATACAGTATATTGAGCTTTTATGTTTCAGTGACCTTGCACAATGTTAATAGAATGCCTAGTGTTTTCTAAAAGGTGTTTTGATTAGCTCTAATGCTAGAAAACATGAAAACAATTAAACTATGAAAACATGTAAAGAAAAACAAAAAATGTGCCTAAGAAGTTAGCACCATCCCCGGCAACGACGCCAAAAATGTAGAGGAAGACTAATGTGTTGTAGACTTAACTAATTTAGGGGAAAACCTATCTGAACAGCCCACTCTATCACTATGCATTCTTACATTGAATTATCGACCAAGGAGCGTAAGCTTATGATGGTACTTGCAAAGTATATGCCTTCAAGGCTCATATGGTTCCTAGCTATTCTATCTTAACTTTAAACAAACAAATCTATTTTGCTAGAATTGACAGAATTATAAAACAATGAAAACAACTATAAATCCTAGTTGCTACGGGTACCTACAACAAGGTTTGTAGATAACTATTACAATAGAGAAACTTGTAGAATTAACTTAATTGAATTGTCAAGAATGAAATGACTAACTACTGACCTCCGGAGGATTTGTGAAGACACTAATATGCAATTGTTCATGAACTATATCTATTTGATCAAAACATAATACGAACTTGAATTCAAATTACATTTTAACAGAAAACTAATAAACCAACATTAACTGAAATGAAATAAACAAGGAGAGAATCAGTACTTTGAGTGGCCAGCTCAAGAGACTGTCTTCCTTAACTGAAAGAAAATCTAATCTAGATTCTATGTATCTTTGTAACACATATCAAAGCTTAACCTATTCCATGCACAATCAACTCATATCAAAGTGTTCAACAATGAAATCTTTTTTCTGTCATATCTAGATTGTATTCCATTTTTGTAACATGCTTGAGTCTTTGCACATAGAAAAGGGAATGGTAACTAAATCGAACTAAACTCCTAACAACTTGACTCTGCTACCTTATATATCTCATCTTCCCCCTTACTATACAAAATGGAGAGAGAGCCTTATTTATTAATTAACTGACTCTGATCATTTACCGCACCTAGATACTAGGCCATGGAGTCAAGATCACATTCTTATTCTAATTGACTATAAGAAGAAGAATTCAAATCAAATTAGAAGTCTGATGCACGAACAACGTCCATAACCATATTTGAAACAAATCCACTCCTTAATTTATTACTATCCATGATGCTCCATAATTGTCTTCAGTTGTCTCTGCATTCTTAGCATTGAAACTCACACTTCTATTAACTCCTTTGTCTGTAACTTGCTACAAATGCTCGATCTCATTGTGACACGTCCAATCTCGCATTTAGAATTAGTTTCCAAAAGCATAAACCACAAGCATTCTCCATGACTAACCATAAAAACATCTTATTTATACTTTTATACATATCTATATCTAATTCATTCATTAGATAATATGATCATCACATTCCACATTAATACTATAAGTTCAGGTCTTTGAAGTATAAAGAAGGTCAACATATCATAGTGCAAACATGGATAAATGTCTTAAAGGATGCCATGAAAGAAGTTTTTGGAGTATAAAAAGTAATATAAAAGAGACTAATTCTGCAGCCCATCAACTATCATGGAAAACGGCATAGGAAAACCTTAACAGCAGCTTAAAGAAAATTTGATTGATGGTACAAAAAATAAAAATGGACCATATACCCCTCCCCCCAACTGAAAGGTGAAATAATCACACTTCACGAATGAATGTGCAAGGATGAAAGAGTAATGATTACATGAAAAGAGTGATATATCACCGCATGCATGAGATAAACACTTAGTAGTAATGAATATAAATAGAAACTTTGAATATAATCATTAAAAGGTTACCTTATGTGCATTGATTATGAAGAGCATGGAGCGGATCGCCTTGGAAAAAGAGATCAATACGTTGGCACGAGCGGAGTGATATGCATAGAGTAGATGGGAGGGTGGCGGGTACGTCAGAATTTATTCGAGTTGACAGACTGTAAAAGTTGATGTAACAGCCGGTTAATACAATTTGAACAAACATGCCGCAACTATTGGATTATGGAAGGTGATTGAAGCACGTGGAGCAGTAAGGAAATGTGCGTGAAGAAGAATGAAATGTGTGCCAAGTGGTTGAAAATATCTGCAGACACTCGTTGCTACAGGCACCCGCGGCACAGGTCCTGACTGAATACGTTCAAAAATTGGAAACCAAGGCCCAACTGCGACAAGTCCCTATGATATGTGAAAAATAGGTCCCTCTGAAATTGACAGTGGTCATCATGAATAATGTGCTATGTGTGCATGTGATTTTAAAGCAAAGAAAATTATGTTTCAACAACAGGGGTTTAGTATTGCAACTCAACCTCCACATCACTGGACAGTGTTGGTGGATCAGTATCTGAAGGTGTATCATTTGGTGTTGCATCATCGTCATTAGGAGTATCAGGGGGACCATACTGAGCAGCTAGAGAAACAAGAAAGTCATCCTTTTGAAGTGGCTTTTTATATAGTTTTAGCCTTTGCCCATTTACTAGCAGTGAAAACTGAACTGCATCAATAGTCTACAATTGAACTGCACCATTAGGAAAGACTTGCTTGATCTCATATGGGCCTAACCAATGTGACTAAAGCTTGCCCTTGAAGTCCTTGTATCTTGAATCATAAAGGAGTGCCCAGTCACCTGCAGTAAATTCCTTTGTCTTGATGTACTTGTCATGCCATTTTCCTCTTTATTTTTGTATGACCTTTGTGTGATGAATGGCCTCCAATCGGATTTCATCCAAACCATTCAAATGTTGTAGCCGATCTTGTTGTGCTATGGTCAAATCCATTCCTAGTTCCACTGTTGTCCTCAGGGTTTTGTGTTCAAATTCTATAGACAGGACTGTTGTCTTGCCATCGACCAACTCATAAGGTGTAAACCCTGTAGTTGTCATCCAGGTTGTTCTGTATGCCCAAACAGCTTCAGGGAACCTAGAAACCTAATCTCTTTTATGAAGCTGCACTGTCTTTGTCAAGATGTTCTCAATCTCCCTATTTATGACTTCCACCTGACCATTGGCCTGAGGATGGTAGGGGGTGGATTTATTATGTCTGATCCGATATTCCTCAACCAATTTGGTGATTAAATCAAATGTAAATTGTGGTCCTTGGTCAGTTACTATCTCCCTTGGAACACCATACCTAGTGAAGATGTCTTCATACAGGAATTTTGCCACATTGCCATCTCTGGCAAACTGTAATGCTTTCACTTCAACCCATTTAGTTAAGTAATCAGTACATACTAGGATATATTCCTTGTTATTGGATGTAGGAGATATAGGACCCATAAAATCCAATCCCCACTTGTCAAAAGGAGCTAATGAGATCTGTGGCTGCAAGAGCATCTCATCACTTCTTGTAGGCCTCCCCATTCTCTGACATCTATCACAACTCCTAGTGTACTTGATAGCATCTTTATGAAGTGTTGGCCAGTAATACCCTATTGTTAGTATCTTGAAGGCTGTCCTCTTGGCTCCAAAATGTCCCCCATAAGGTTCATCATGGTAGGCCTTCATTATATCAAACACTTCATCCTCCCTGATACATCTTCTCATAATATTGTCTAGGCCAGTGTACAATAGGAATCCAGAAATCCAAGAGTAAGAAAAACATTTGTGAACTAGATGCCTCTTCTCCCTTGGAGAGAAGTATCCTGGAATCTACTCTGTAACCAAATAATTGGCTATATCTGCATACCATGGAGTGTGTATAGTGAGAGAAAATAGATTCTCATTAGGAAAAGAATCATCAACCACTCCTTCTGAAGATTGTGTAGGTAGTCTAGACAGAAAATCAACAACTACATTGGCCTTGCCTGGTTTGTCAACAATTGTAATGTCAAACTCCTGTAACAACAATAACCATCTTACAAGTCTGCCACCCACTATTTGCTTGTTCATCAAATATATGATGGCTGCATGATCTGTATGTATTAATACCTTGTAACCAGTTATGTAGTGCCTGAATTTCTTAATTGCATAAACAACTGTCAATATCTCTTTCTTTGTCACAGTGTAATTTAACTCAGCTCTTTGTAGATTTTTACTTACATAGTATATGGCATATTCTTTGGTTCCTTCATGTTGGCCTAGGACTGCCTCAATGGCAAAATCTGATGCATCTGTATGGATGTGAAAAGGTAGTGACCAATTTAGACCTCTAAGAATAGGGGCTTGTGTCAATGATATTTTTAGCTTTTCAAAAGAAATCTGACAATCAGATGTCCATTCAAATTCAGTGTCTTTGGTCAGCAGAGTAAACAAAGGTGTAGTAATCTTACTAAAATCTTGAATGAACCTCCTGTAATATCCTACATGGCCCAGAAAGCTCCTTACATCCTTTTGTCTTTATGGAATAGGCAGGGTAGATATCATATCAATCTTCTTTGGGTCAACTTGGATGCCTGCACTTGAGATGAAATGTCCCAAGACTATTCCCTGTGTCATCATCAAAAAATACTTTTCATTACTCAAAGAGAGGTGCTCTGTGCATCTTTTCAACACTTTCTCCAAATTGTGTAAGGCTTCATCATATGTGTCACCATATGTGGCGAAGTCATCCATATAAATCTTCATGCTGTCATGGGCAAAATCAGAGAAAATACTAAAGATTGCTCATTGAAATGTAGCTGGAGCATTGTACAAACCAAAGGGTAAGACAAATATGAATATATCCCCCAAGGGCAAGTAAATGTTGTCTTATTCTGATCCTCTGGAGCAATCTTAATCTGGTTATAGCCACTAAAACCATCAAGAAAGGAAAAATATTTCTTGCTTGCTAAAGCGTCAAGAACTTGGTCAATAAATGGCAATGGAAAGTGATCCTTCCTGGTAGCAGTATTCAGTTCCCTGTAATCAACACAAACTCTCCATTTGCCACCTTTCTTGGGTACTATGACCAATGGTGAAACCCATTCACTGTCTGAAATGGGGTATATAAAGCCTGCATCCAGAAGCTTTTGAAGCCCATCTTTCACAATATCTCTAAGGGCGGGGTTCATGTGCCTCTGCTGCTGCCTGATGGGTCTATAGCCATCATCAATATATATTTTGTGCATGCATAAGGCATGATCAATACCTTTCATGTCACTGTAATCCCAGGCGAATGTTGTTGAGTGTGTATGCAATATTTCATGTAGGGATTGTTGTTGTGCATCAGTCAATGTATTGTTCATATTCAACATCTTACCTGGCTTGATTTCTACTTGTTTGGATAATTCTTGCATGGAGGACAAATCAAGGTTGGGTAATACTGGTAAGCATTGCTGGGGTAATAAAGAATGAAATATTTGGGATACCTCCTCTGAGGAACTGCTAGGTAGTATGTTGCTCAAAGGGTCTTGTAAGTAGGATAGGCAATCTTGTTGTTGTGGGTGCTTCCCATAATTATTCTATATAACGTGAGCAATTAATTCATCTTCATATGGAATATTCAATAAAGGGAAGCGTTCAATAGTCATCAGGGTTTGTAGGGAATATGTGTCCTCATCCTCCAGGCTAGGCCAAATGGTCTGCTCAAGCTCATGTATGGCTGGGCTAGTGGATATAAAACCAATTTCTTGGTCATAGTCCCATTGGAGATGATCATATTACCAGACCTGCAACCTATAAATGCATCAGTAGTGGCAAGCCATGGTCTACCTAGTATAAGAGGATAACTAGCAAGATTAACCTTTGGCTACAATACTATAAAATCAGCAAGGTATTCCCAAGAATCTAATGCAATGACCAAATCTTCTAAGACTCCTTCAGGTTTGGCTGTAGACCTATCAGCTAATTGCAAGATTGTCTAAGTAGGCCTAAGGTTGTTCAATTGGAGTGTCTGCACTGTCTCCTTAGTCATGACATTAATTACAGCACCTAAATCTATCAAAATATTCTTAATCAAAGTCCCATTGATCTTGACATCCACCACTGGACTACCTGGATATGTATATTTGGGAACAGTTATATTACCCAACATGATATCAGTAAGATTACCTAAAACATACACTGTCTGAGGCTCTATTCTCTTCCTTCCTGGCTTCTTTATGCAAAGATCCCTAATAGTTTTGATGTAGATAGGAATATCCTTGATGGTTTGGATTAAGGGAATCTTGATGCTTATATCTTTCAGCTGGCTGAGAAGGATAGTATCGGTTTGGGCTATTTGCTTCTGCATGGCCAAGTGCTCAGGGAAAGGAGGAGGCTTCTGTTGTAAGGTAGTTTGGGCATCTTGGGTTGATTTAGGTTCCAAAGGTGCTTTATTTGAGGCTTCTTCAGTGGGTTCTTCATCTTCAAGCTTTGTAATTTGGGGAGATGAAGGCCCTGCAAGTTGCTTCCCTAATCTAAGATGAACATTACTCACTTCCACCCCATAGGTGAGATATTGCATTACCTCGTTAGTATAAGCCTTCCAAATAGGCTTGTTGTTAGGGTTAGGTGCAGGTTGGGCAGGGATTTGGGTAGGTCTAGGAGGTGGATTTTGAGGTGTTGATGGCGGCCTTATGGCTGGCTGTTGTGGCTGAGATGGAATCATAGGTTGCTGAAATTATGCATTTTGCTGCCATTGTTGGCCCTTGTTTCACTGAGGCTACCATTGTTGCTACTGAGTAGGCCACTGGGGGTTATAGTTGGGACCTTGCAAATTTTGTTGAGGCCATAGATTTGGCTATTGTTGGTTCCAACCAGCTTGTGGAGTAGGCCATTGGGGAGTAGGTCATTGTGGTTTTTACCACACATTTGGGTTACCAGGCCATTGCTGAGTATTCCACGTAGAGAAATTCTAGTTTGTAGCAGGAAAGGGAGAATTAAAATTAAGTGGATCAGAGGGCATACCTTGCCTTTGCTGCCAAGGTCTCCTTTGAGTTATGAAGAATAGTTGCCCATCTTCTCCTTCAAATGGTTGTAATTCTAGCCTTTCAATATTTTCTTGCTAGATACTGGCCACCCTTTTGCATTTACAATTGGCCTTCCTCTATCTTCAGCTGGGGCAGTATTCAGTAAGCATTGCATCTGCCTCTTCTTATTTCTTCTTGATATGAAGAGTGTCCAACTATGTAGCCATATGGCTAATAATGTCCTCCTTCATGTTGGTCAGCAGGTTACTAATTTCTGCTCTTGAAACTCCATTAGTTGCCTTGCCTGTGATGGCTACTCTTTCTCCCCTTGGTTTTCTAGAAAAGGTTCTAGAATAATTTCTGCAAGCTCTGTAGACATCTTCAAACGGAAGTTGAGATATATCCCCTGTTCTAATTAGATTGAAGGCATCCATACAGTCATCATTAACTCCCCTCAAAAAGACCAGCTTCAATGATTCTTTAGACAATCTATTTTGAGGGTTTTTCTTTAAGGCAAACTAGAATCTTTCAACATAGTCTTCTAGTGGTTCATCCTCTTTCTGTGACATCCTGAAGATGTCATCTGTCCTCCTGTCATGTCCTCTGCAGTAGTCTTCATATTTTTCCAAGAACTTTGTCCTCATGGTATCCCAGTCTAGAATGACATCTTTCCCCAACCCCATAAACCATCTTAAAGCATCATCTTTTAGTGTGGTAGGGAACAACTTGAGTCTATAAGGATTAGTGGTGTAGTCATAACTTCTACAAAAGACATCAAACTCAAATAGGAAAGTGTCAGGATCTTTGGTCACCAAGCCGTAGAAAACAGGTAATGCAGAAGGTGGTATATTTTTCAGAGTGGCAGCCCGTTCTTGGTCTGGGATAGGGAATTCAAACGTTGCTTCTCCTAGAGGATCATCTACTGCAGTATCTCCCATGGTTCTAAAAGTCCCTTCTATAGCTGTGGAGGAAGCTGATGGAGATGAAGATAGTGTTGATGAAGATGTAAGAGGAAACTCTTCTTCAGCACTTTCTACTGTATAATTGATAAAGTCATCTATGTCCTCATTATCTTGAGAAGTCAAAGGGAGGAATCTACCTTGGTGATCTCTCTGCCTCCGCATACAATAATTTGAGCTTTTATGTTTCAGCGGTCCCGCACAATGTTAGTAGAATATCTGGTGTTTCCTAAAAAGTGAATTTATTAAGTCTAATGTTGAAAGCAGAATTTAAACTATGAAAGCATATAAAATCTAATGAGACAATGAAGGTAGCACCATCCCTGGCAACGGCGCCAAAAATGTAGAGGAAAACTAATGCGTTGTAGACTTAAACAAAATTTAGGGGTAAACCAATTTGAACAATCCACTCTATCATTGCATTCCTACATTGAATTATCGACCAAGGAGCATAAGCTTATGATGATGCCTGCACTATATATGCCTTCAAGACTCATTTCTATCCTAAACTATCCTAAACTAACTCATACAGACTTATTCTAATTAACTTAATTTACTGAAGTTCATAGAAATGTAAGAACAACAAAAACAGTTTAAAATCCAGTTGCTACGGGTACCTTCAGCATAAGTTGAAGATAACTATATTCAACAAAGAATTACAGAATTGACTCAAAATACACAGAATGATAAAAGAATTAACACTAACCTTTAGAGGACTCAAATATGCACCCTATTCATGAATCACAACTACTAGAAATAGTAATCAAGATATCTTACTCATTCCACAATGCAACTTTATAAAATAATATGAAACAATTTTAACTAGAGAGACATAAATAAATAAGGAAATATACGAAGTGAGGGTTAGTACCTTGAGTGGCCAGCTTAGGGAACTATCTCACTCAATCTGGAAACTAAATCTACTTCAGATTCTCATAACACAGTTGTATTCACTTCATATCAAAAAAAACTTCTCAGATTGTATTCAATAAAACATGTCTGTATCTTCCAACATAAAAATAGAGTAATCGTTGAGCAACTGTAAAAATAAAGTAACTTGGAAAGAAAATCTAACTTACCATCGAACTCATCCCTCCTAAATTACACAGAAATAGAAGAGTATGATGTAACTACCAACTAACTTGATCATCAATTCATCCCTAGATATCAGGGTATAGGTTTGAGATCAATTTATTATTCTAATTGAAACAAAAGAAACAGTCCTGCTCAAATAGAAATTCCTACACAGTAGCTCATGAATGAAAACACATAAGCTGTGATTAGAATCCTAGAACAAATCTTCTTCTTCTCTTGTATTTATTTCTCCATGATGATCACGTTCAGCTTCAATTAGCGCTTAACTGTGACTTCCTTCAATGCTCTATCTTGCAATGTGCTGTGAATTCTCCTCTCCTTAACGCTACTAACTTGATGTTCCACAGGGATAACCCATAAAATATATGCATACAAAATAGCCTTCATAATTAATTTACAAAATCTCATTTATATACATACATACTTATGTGTAACTCATGCAATTGACAAATATTATCACCATGTTTCATATTGGTAGATTAGGTTCAAGGTTTGCAGAATATATATAATAGACAGCATATTATAGTGGCAATGTCTTACAAAAGTATCTGAAATATCATAGGTATAAAGTTTGGAAGCATAAGAAATAGCATAAAAGAAGTCAACGTTTGAACCCATCAGCCCCTACATATTTTAACAAAAACTTTCCAACACTTAAAAATCTCAAAATTGCAACTTGAACTGTTTGGCAAATTTCAAGAAATAGACACAAGATAATGCTCGAAAGGACTCTCCGAGGTTAGGGGTGTTACCTCTCTATCCGACTAGATGCTTATTCCCAGTTGTCCCTACAAGGTAGCCATCAATGATCAATAGGATTCCTAGGCCAGCGGCTAACAGTATGGGAGATAGACTCTATAGATATCTCCTCTTCTTCTTTAGGCTCTACAGAACCAAGGGGGGTATTTCCTATTCAACATCCATGAGATATGCTATGAAAGGACTGGGATACTGACACAAAGCAGATAAATCCTCTATTATGCAGACCAAAACTATGGAATAAGTGCAAAGGGGCTAGCTTTGGGCCTATATTCAGTTGTGAATCAGAGGATTGTGGTCCTAAAACTACTTCTACTATCCTAAAGGTTTGTATATGAAGTTTGAGTTTGTTTTGTATTTGGATGCAAAACTAGGACTTTGGTTGTGACCTCAATACAAGACTAGATCGGTGCCTATCCAGGGCTTGGAGTCAATAGACATACACATGTGAATGTACACATAAACTCATATTAATGACTGAGTTTCAAGGGGGCGTTTAATATCTGCCTTACAGATACTTCCTAGAATTGAGTATTCAGTTACCTCTGATTAGAACATCCTCACTGCAATATATTCTTCTTAACACTTTAACCTAAAATATTTAATCTACTCCTTGAGTAGAACTAAAAGACCAAGCATTCAACATAGCAAATCTATATTCAAGAATCTTAGACACCCCTTAGTTGTTTAGATTCAAAAGAAGAATACATTCAATTTGGAGACAAGTAACAAAACACATGCAATGAAGCATTACTCATTTAAATCAACATGAAACAAGTAAGTTTATGCATTAAACAGACAACATGAGATTCATAAACTCACAAAAACATCCAAAACAGGGCCACCAATGAAGTTGTATCTTATCACAGCACCAAAAATTTGTCCAATTTTCAACCACAAAATGGGTAACACAGTTAGGCCTTTATACCATGACTGTGT
Source organism: Cunninghamia lanceolata (assembly GCA_027924645.1). Classification (NCBI taxonomy): domain Eukaryota; kingdom Viridiplantae; phylum Streptophyta; class Pinopsida; order Cupressales; family Cupressaceae; genus Cunninghamia; species Cunninghamia lanceolata. The sequence continues at coordinate 6,091,203 of BSBN01000677.1, read as the reverse complement.
ACCCAGCAAAATTTAAATACAAGGCAAATCAAAAACTCTGCCAGATTCAATGCATCTTCAAATTGGCGCCCAAAAACATTCAACGTTGTGGGGAGACAAAGAGGAATGGCGTAGATGGAATTGGGATCTGCACCGCCGCTCAAGGGCATTCATCTTCAATCGGGTTGTTGACCTGTCCCTTCCGTTGTCCATCCTCTGCAAATCTGCCATTATTGCCACAACTACCCGCAGCCAAATCCTAGAATGTAGCAGCGGACCCATGGAGTTTTTCCACTCAAAAATTGAATGCAGATACAAGGAAAAAAATCCATCGCTGAAGGTTTAAAACCTGACCATCGATCACCCTCCCATCGCTGCGATCAACGGCACCCAAAAAATGTTGAAGAGTCATGAACCAATAATACCATGCTACATCAGCACCTCATGCATCTATCGCTGACTTTTTGCCCTCTCATTTTTGCCTTTCAAAAACCCTTTGTATATGCAAAATGCATATACATGCAACAACTCAATATACAAGGCGGACCCCAAAATATCATGAAGCAGACTGGAAACTTATTCGGGTCCGACTTGCATCTCTTTCCTTTGTGTATTGGCTTGTATATTGGCATATACAAGTGCTTCATACAACCCATGGACCTCAAAATTTATTCAATGCATTTCATTCCTCCATCACGTCCGAGTTGTTTGTCCTTTTGCTTGCATGTCTTAATGTATAATTGCATATACAATCACCTCACACATACAAGGCGGATCTCAAAAATTCCTCTGCCACACCTGACTTATCTCTTGGATCTAGAATGCATATTTCTTCTTGTATGTTTTGAATGTATGTCGGCATACATACAATTACCTTTGTATGCAACTAGTGGGCCCGACCCATTTTCTCTCTTCTTTGCACATTTCGTTGCTCATTGCATATACAAATACAATGTACAAGCCCCTTGATACAAGTGTGGAATTTGCGGTGAAATATTCCAGGAATGCACATTTGTATTATTTTGGAATCCGGCCTGCACATTTGCGAATGCATATTTCCTTTGTATGTCAAACATATAATCTCACTTGTATATCCGTGGGCCCCACCAGATGTATTTACCCTGCACTGTTCACTTTGCATATGAGGCGGACCCTTATATACTTTGCTTGTATCTTGGAGATACAAAGACCCCTGCGCGTCTGCGGGCCCCGCCGCATGTATCTCCCCTTGCCACTATAGCATATGCATGTTGGCCCTTGTATATTTTTTCTTTGTATACCTGCAATGTATCTTTTCTCTTGTACATAGCCGTTGTATGTCTGAACATACAAACCAAATATACATGCAACTTGATATACAAATAGGGAATATTCTTGAGAATCTGCAAAAGATTCCCCCTTCGTATCTGCACATTTTCAAGCCCGATATGCATTCAAAAATGCATATAACTCATTTTTTCAAAAGCCGATGGAGATTTCTGACCCGCCAATGCACATTTTGACTTGTATGTATATACAAAGACACTTGCACCTTAACTAATTTTTTGCATTTTTTCAACTAAAACCAGAGTGCTCATGCAGGCAGTAACATAGGCTCCAATTGGGGACGTGCAGGCACAAGGCTGTAGCGAGAACCAGACTACTCCGGGGCAGACTAGACAAAACCCAAAACTCAAAACACGACCGACTATACAAGGCATGTACAAAATATTTACACCTAGTTTACAGTGTGCACATAAGATGATCACTTATAAAAAATAGGGCTTCAGGAACTGACCGTGCACCGGCAGTTCTAGCAATTCACCACTTAGTGCCTAGAGAAAGTAGGAATTTTCTCCACGAATATCGCTAATTTGATATGGACCCATCCATAATGGCTCAAATTTTCCATGTTTACCCTTATCTTGGCTCCTTGCATTCCAAATTAGGACCAAGTCATGTATTTGAAACTTTCTTTCCTGAGCTTTTCTATCAAACAAATATTTCATTTTCTGTTGTTTCTTGATATTTGTCATGTGTGCCTCTCTTCTGATTTCATCCAATACAACTAGATGATTTATCCTTTCAGTCATGGAGTCCTCAATCTCTGTATCATTCTCTTGTAGAAATCTATAAACTAGTAGAAGGTTGTGCACAGGTAGCCTAGCTGGTGCACCATACACTAATTCAAAAGGTGACCTTCCAATTGATTCCTTCACTATCATCCAGTTGGCCCATAGTGCCATCTTTAACTTTGAATCCCATGCCCTCTTGCTCTTATCTAGCATTCTCTTAATGATTTTCATGAGGCTCTTATTGCTTGATTCTGCTTGACCATTTCCTTGTGGGTGATATGGTGATGCATATGACAGACTAATCCCATATTTGTTGCAGAAATCAACAAATTCTCCAGATCTGAAGCACATGGCATTGTCCATGACAATTGTAGCTCGCACTCCAAATCTGATAATAATGTGCTCTAAAACAAAATCCATCACCACTTTGCTCGTAGCTTTCTTAGTTAGAATGGCTTCAACCCACTTGGTAAAATGATCAGTAGCAACAGAATCCAACTGTGTCCACTTGATTTTTCTGAGATTTCCCCTATAAAATCAATTCCCCACTACTGAAATGGGGCCTCTACAGTTACAGTCCTAAGGGGTAGTGCACCTTCATACTTGAGCTTCCCTAAAAACTTTTGGCAGGAGTCACATTTTCTTACCAACTTTTGTGCATCTGAGAAGAGAGTTGGCCACCAATATCCTGCTCTAAGAATTTTGTGGGCTATTGTCTTGGCCGCGTAATGTCCACCACATCCTCCTGTGTGAAAATATCAGCAGCCTGATTTTCATCTACACATCTCAGTAGGACACCTTTAGGATTTTTCCAATACAGCTCTCCTTGAAGAATTATGTATTTGATTACATGTAGCTTCAAGGTCCTTTTCTGACTATCACTGAAGTGGGAAGGACAATTCAAATTCTGCAAATAATGTACTATATCCTTATACCAATCAGATTATGATATACTAATAGTTTTATTTTGCACCATGTTCACTTGGCATGCGTCTAGATTTGACTGTCATCAATTTTGCCAAACCTTGTCGTCTTACCAACTTAGTGATCTGTATTTCAATGTTGAACTCTTGCAATTTGTTTATCCATCTGCATCTTCTTCCAGTTACCTCCTGCTGAGTAAAGATATCCTTGATTGCTGCATGAAGCACATATACAACTATGTGAGATCCTACCAAATATGGCCTGAAACTCTTGACTGCTCTAACTAATGCATATGCCTGCTTCTCCATTATATCATACTTTAATTCAGCAGCCTGCAATGACCTACTAAAGAAAGCTATGGGCTGTTCAAACCCTTCTTCATTTTTTTGTAATAGGCATGCAACAATAGTGTGGAAAGAAGCAAATGAAAATAATTGAAATGGCTTAGAAAAATCAGGAGATTTTAACACAGGAGCCATCTTTATTGCCTCTTTTATGTCCTGAAATAATTTGGTTGCTTCATCCTCCCATTTGACAGTTGCACCTTTCTTCATCATTTTAGAGATATCTTTGGTGGTCTCTGCAAAGTTAGGCACAAATCTTCTAACGAAATTAATTTGTCCAAAGAAGGACTGAACACCTTTCATTGTTTTAGGGATCTAAATTTTGTCAATTGCAGCCACCCTTTTAAGATCAATCCTGATTCCATCCTTGGAAACAATGTGTCCAAGTAATTTTCCTTCCACAACCCCAAAAGCACACTTCTTTGGGTTGAGTGAGATGCCATACTCTAGTGCTCTAATAAAAATTTGCTCCAAATGCATGCAATGTTGCTCTTCCTTTTTTGAATAAGCTGTCAAATCATCCTGATACACAGCCAAGATCGAGTCAATTAATCCTTCAAAAGCAACATCCATAGCCCTCTGAAATGTGGCACCTGCATTTGTCAGTCCAAATAGCATTCTCACATATACATAGGTTCCCCATTGAGTGGTGAAAGCAGTCTTAAACTGTTCTGATTCTTTTACTTTCACCTGATTGTATCCTGAAAATCCATCCATCATGGATAGAAGTTCACAGCCAGTCACCTTCTGTAACATAACTTCCATGTTTGGCAATGGATAACTGTCCTTCAAAGAAGATACATTGAGATTTCTAAAGTCCACACAAAGCCTTATGTCACCATTCTTTTTTCTAATTGGGACAAGGTTAGATACCCAAGTTGAGTGTCTGATGGGCATGATTATTCCAGCCTCCCTGAGCTTCTTGAGTTCTTCCTACATTTTTGGAGCTAGAGTTGGATTGATAGGTCTTTGTTTTTGTCTAAATGGTTTAGCTCCAAGCTTCAAAGGGATTTCATGCTGGAATAAATCCTCTCTATAAGCTTTGAGGTCCTCATAAGACCAGGCAAAGACATGCTTATATCTTCTCAGTAATGCAATCAGCATAGTTCTGATATGTGGTTTGAGCTGTTTGCCAATGTATACCTTTTTGGGAGCATGAGATGTTCCCAAGTTTATCTCCTCTAAATCATTCTTGTTTGTTAGAGATGCCTTTGTAACAAATTGGTCCCTATTGTCAAAAGTTCTCTCTAAAGCTACCAGCCCTTTAGGGATTTTGTTTATCTTGAGTTGAATTAACTCCTTCCCTAAGAGAGTTTCTTTTCCATCTACAACCTCTATAAGGTTCTGAAAATCTATTTCCTGGTTCTCATATTCATCAATGCAATGTAGAAATCTCAGTAAATCCTTATCATCATTAAACCTGCCAGCTTCACACATTATCTGGCATTGTAAATCTAAGTTTGACTTCAACATTTGTAACATTTGATAGAGTGATATCATTTGGCCTTATGGCTACATTGGCTAGAAAATCTGCCCTGACATTTTTTGATCTCTCTATCTAGTTTATTGAAAAAACATCAAACAATTCAATTGTATCCCAAATAACATGCTTATACTGTTTTAATCTCTTATTTTTTGATGCATACTTATCTCTAACTTGGGAAACAATAAGCTCTGAGTCACCAAATACTTTGAGCAACTTAATTCCGTGCTTCAAAGCTACATTCAATCCTAACAATAGAGCTTCATATTCTGCAATATTATTCGTACAAGAAAACTTCAGCAAGAAAGAGAATTTTAGGAGCTTACCAGATGGAGACAGAAACACAATTCCAGCACCAGAGCCTTCTTTCAAACAAGCTCCATCAAAGTACATGGTCCATAGACCCTGTTGGTCAAACTCTTGAATGCACATGTCTCTCCCTTTACCCTCTTTATCATCTGAGACAACCCTGAAGTTTTCACAGTCAGTGTCCACAAAGCATATATGCTCCTCTAACTCTTGGTCCTCAACTGTTTCCAATGATCTTTCTTCTCTAGTCAGCTTAACATCCTTGCCATTCATTGGGATCATGGCATATGACAGGTCCAGTTGCATACTTCCACCAATGAGTGTTGCCCATCTTCTTGACAGCAACATGCCATACTGTGGCTTAATATCAACAACTATTATGTTCATTTTGTAGGTCTTTTCAGGATATGCTGCCAGTCTAAAATCAACATCTTTCATGATTCCAATGACAGGTATCTCTCTAGCATCCATGGCATAGCACTTCCCACATGCCTTATCTATTTTTAACCCAGCTTGTTGCATGATAGCCAAAGGCATGATATTTGTGGATGCTTCTGAGTCAAGCATACAGTTCTTAATTATTTTTCCATTTATGACAAGGGAGACATAAAACGGTTCCACTTGTGAAGGGCATTTTGTCATGGTCATCCCCAGATGCACCTCAGGAACCTCATCTTCATCAATGCACAGGGCCTGTTTCTTACCCTGAGGTTCATCACTCAACTTGGCTTGACAGGGTACTCCTGAAATTAAGGATACTGCCTTATTTTTGTATTCTTCCACTTTCATTAGCTCCATCAGTGGAATAGAGACTTTTATCTGTGACAAAACCTGAGTCATGTCAAATGGAGCATAATTTTGTATGACAGTTATAGCTTGCTCCATACTTTTACTTCCATTCTAAGATGATCTAGCTTTAGTTTTTATGGCTCCTTGATTGTCATTTTTGCCCTGAGAAATTTTATTTTGATCCTCAACCTGGGGAATTCTATTTTCTAATCCTTGAGGATCATGACCTATCTTCTGTTTAAAATTTTGCTTATTATTGTTCCATTGTTTCTTATATGTTTCAGTCCCCTTATGACTGTGCACTAGTTGATTCACAGGAGTATTCTCTAGTTGGTGTGAGTTACTTGCCTGAGCTTTACCCCTGAGGTTGTAATTGCTTTTAACTTGAGCTACTGCTGCAGTTGTGAGGGCTCTAGTTTCTTCATCAGAAGGCCTCCTCAAGTTTATCAAAAAGTTGTGTGAGTCCTAAGCATAAGCATAGTTGTCTTCATCATCTTTATCATAGGGAAACTACTGGCAGACATGAATCTCATCAATTGCACTTACATAAGCATCGTGAGAAGAGTATTCTCTGTTTGTAGACAACATATTGACATTTCATCTTCCATGCAATGTGGCTCATTACATTCATCACAGGCAACAACATTATCATATAAAGATTGAGCAATCATACATTGTGACTGTGAGTGAGGCATTTGACATATGATACACCATGGGGTGTCATTAACAATATTTACAGCCTTCCTCAAAGGATCAGGAGTTTCCTTTGCATTCTGAGCTCTTTGATTTGTATTGTCGTGCGGGAGGATGGGTTTACCATTATGCCAATTGGTATGATATGGCATGTAATGATGGTCTTCTTTCTTGCCTTGGGTAAACCTGTCTATCAGGACCTATCCCCTTTTCATTTTTAGCCATTCTATAACCTAGGTCCTTAACAATAGTTGTCAACTTATCTATTTTATCCTCAGAAGTAGATGTATTGCCTTGAACACTTTGATATTTAGTGTTTGGATTTTGCAGAATTTTTACATCATCTCTTCTGTTTGTCTTACCAGATGCTTTTCTATTATTTTCAATAATTGTTGCTATTTTGAAAGCATCTATGAGGCTGTGAGGACCCTTATCTCTTAATCCATAAGCAGTTTTGGCATCAAAAGCATTTATGTACAACACTATGCACATAGGTTCATTAGGCATCAGGTGATGTGGTAGTTTATTCAATACCTTCATGAATTTGGCATTGAAATCAGCAACCTGTTCATTTGATCCTTTGGTGATTCGAGTGAATTCATTAATGAAAAAACTAGGATCAGTTTTGTCACCATACTATTCTTTGAATATTCTCCTAAATTCATCCCATTATGAAACACTTCTGTCAGGCAAGCCCTTGTACCATTCTCTGGCCTCATCAACTAAGGATTGCATAAATAATTTCATAAAAACATCCTCATGCTCAACGTCAAAGTTGTCCACCACATTCTGAAAAGGTTTTAAGTGGTCTTCACCTGACACAGTATTATTTCCTGAGAATTTAGGCACTTGCAGCCTCACATATTTGTCAATAGGATTGGGGTAACCAGGAATGCCATCAAAAACTAACTACCTGAATCTGTCTAGCTACATCAGCTGTCTACCAAATTGATTAGCATTGGCATTTCTATGTGCATTCTGATTTCTTACATTATTTAATGGTATTCTAGCATTATTTGCATTTTGTCTCTGATTATCATGCTGATTTCACTGCATATTTGCATTTTCAAGGGTAGGAATTGAATCATTCTGAGCAGTCCTCAGAGCTTGCACTTTCTGTTTCATGTCATCTCTGATTTTCATAGCCTGCAGATATTCTAATTCTACTCTTAAACTTTTGGTTTCTTCAGGTAACTGTTCCTCTTTGGGCATAGAAGAAGATGGTCCCACTCCATTTTGGTCATCATTATCTTCATCCCTTGGAGACTCAACCTCTTCAAATCTATCACTGGGATCCAAGAAAGGGCATTCTTGAAAAACTTCTGACCTTATTCTCAGAGCATCACCCTGTTGTTTCTCATATACATTTTGGATTTCAGCGTCTGTGTTTGAAAAATAAGGCTCTGTCCTCTTTGAAGATCCTGGATTGTTTTGATTATTATCATGATTTCTAGGCCTGGGAGAGCCCTCTTGACTAGCTTGAGCACTCCCTTTTTTCCTATACATCATTTTTATGGGTAATTCTTCAAGCAAAGAGTTACGCTGGGATCTTCTCCCCTACATATAAATTTCACTTTGACCGGTTGGGAGATTACTCGGAGTCGCCACCTACAAGTAGGAATCAGTGTTAGCAGGGTCCTTACTAAACCCCCAGTAGAGTCGCCAAACCTGTTACCTCTCAATCCGACTGGATGCTTATTCCCAATTGTCCCTACAAGGTAGCCATCAATGATCAATAATATTCCTGGGCCAGTGGCTAATAGTATAGGAGATAGACTCTATAGATATCTCCTCTTCTTCTTTAGGCTTTGCAGAACCAAGGGGGTATTCCCTATTCAACATCCATGAGATATGCTATGAAAGGACTGGGATGCTGACACAAAGCAGATAAATCCTCTATTATGTAGACCAAAACTATGGAATAAGTGCAAAGGGGCTAGCTTTGGGCCTATATTCAGTTGTGAATTAGAGGATTGTGGTCCTAAAACTACTTCTACTATCCTAAAGGTTTGTATATGAAGTTTGAGTTTGTTTTGTATTTGGATGCAAAACTAGGACTTTGGTTGCGACCTCAATACAAGACTGGATCGGTGCCTATCCAGGGCTCGGAGTCAATAGACATACACATGTGAATGTACACATAAACCCATATTAATGACTGAGTTTCAAGGGGGGTGTTTAATATCTGCCTTACAGATACTTCCCAGAATTGAGTATTCAGTTACCACTGATTAGAACATCCTCACTGCAATATATTCTTCTTAACACTTTAACCTAAAACATTTAATCTACTCCTTGAGTAGAACTAAAAGACCAAGCATTCAACATAGCAAATCTATATTCAAGAATCTTAGACACCCCTTAGCTGTTTAGATTCAAAAGAAGAATACATTCAATTTGGAGACAAGTAACAGAACACATGCAATGAAGCATTACTTATTTAAATCAACATGAAACTAGTAAGTTTATGCATTAAACAGACAACATGAGATTCATAAACTCACAAAAACATCCAAAACAAGGCCACCAATGAAGTTGTATCTTATCACAGCACCAAAAATTTGTCCAGTTTTCAACCACAAAATGGGTAACATAGTTAGGCCTTTATACCATGACTGTGTACGTAGCAAAATTTAATTACAAGGCAAATCAAAAACTTCGCCAGATTCAATGCATCTTCAGATTGGCACCCAAAAACATTCAACGCTGTGGGGAGACAAAGAGGAATGGCACAGATAGAATTGGAATCCACACCGCCACTCAAGGACATTCATCTTCAATCGGGTTGTTGACCCGTCCCTTCTATCATCCATCCTCTGCAAATCCACCATTATTGCCACAGCTACCTGCAGCCTCTTCTTGGAATGTAGTAGCGGACCCATGGAGTTTTCCCGCTCAAAAATTGAACGCAGATACAAGGAAAAAAATCCATCGTTGAAGGTTTAAAACCTGACCGTCGATCACCCTCTCGTCGCTGTGATCAACGGCACCCAAAAAACATTGAAGAGTCATGAACCAATAATACCATGCCATGTCAGCACCTCATGCATCTATCGCTGACTTTTCGCCCTCTCATTTTTGCCTTTCAAAAACCCTTTGTATATGCAAAATGCATATATATGCAACAACTCAATATACAATGCGGACCCCAAAATATCATGAAGCAGACTGGAAACTTATTCGGGTCCGACTTGCATCTCTTTCCTTTGTGTATTGGCTTGTATATCGGCATATACAAGCGCTTTATACAACCCATGGACCTCAAAATTTATTCAATGCATTTCATTCCTCCATCACGTCCGGGTTGTTTGTCCTTTTGCTTGCATGTCTCAATGTATAACTGCATATACAATTGCCACACATACAAGGCGGATCTCAAAAATTCTTCTGCCGCACCTGATTTATCCCTCGGGTCTGGAATGCATATTTCTTCTTGTATGTTTTGAATGTATGTCGGCATACATACAATTACCTTTGTATGCAACTGGTGGGCCCGACCCATTTTCTCTCTCCTTTGCACATTTCGTTGCTCATTGCATATACAAATACAATGTACAAGCCCCTTGATACAAGTGTGGAATCTGCGGCAGAATATTCTAGGAATGCACATTTGTATTATTTTGGAATCTGGCCTGCACATTTGCAAATGCATATCTCCTTTGTATGTCGAACATATAATCTCACTTGTATATCCACGGGCCCCACCAGATGTATTTACCCTGCACTGTTCACTTTGCATATGAGGCGGACCCGTATATACTTTGCTTGTATCTTGGAGATACGAAGACCCCTGCGTGTCTGTGGGCCCTGCCACATGTATCTCCCCTTGTCACTATAGAAAATGCATGTTGGCCCTTGTATATTTTTTCTTTGTATACCTGCAATGTATCTTTTCTCTTGTACATAGCCGTTGTATGTCTGAACATACAAACCAAATATACATGCAACTTGATATACAAACAGGGAATATTCTCAAGAATCTACAAAAGATTCTCCCTTTGTATATGCACATTTTCAAGCCTAATATGCATTCAAAAATGCATATAACTCATATTTTCAAAAGCCGATGGAGATTTCTGACCCACCAATGCACATATTGACCTGTATGTATATACAAACACCTTTGTATATACAAAGACACTTGCACCTTAACTGATTTTTTGTATTTTTTCAACTGAAACCAGAGTGCTCATGCAGGCGGTAACAAGGGGAATGCGCACAAGAACAATTGTGACTGTCTCGTTTCTTGAGCTTAGAGTTGTGGGCTACGAAATGGACATATTTCGTAGGGGTCATCCCACAAATTGAGCTTTGCTAAATTTGAGGACAACATACATTTTAAAACTCTAGACTCTATTATATACACATTCAAAAAAATAATAATTTTTGATAAGTTTTCTCAAAATTAAGGGGGAGCATGTTTAATTTTTTATTTTTCAAGATGTGTCCACTTTGAAAATTAGTAAAAATATATATATTCATTAAAAAATAGCAAACACATTAGGCATAAACTATGTGATGTTAGCTAGTTTTCTACTAAAGGGATTTGTGAAATACTTAAAAAAATTAACATTTTAGGGGGAGCATGTTAGAAATGAAGGTAAACAACTAACAATGAAAATATGATTACAACTGTAATATAGATATTTAACTGTGCAGAACCAAAATGAAGATAGTATGAAATCAACACAAAGAAATAATGGAACAGAAGATCAAACACATAACACAATGTTTACATGGAGAAACCCTTTCGGGAAAAACCTCCACACAAGAAAAGATACACTAGTCTGTATTAATTCAATAGAGTTTACAATACAACACTATCGATCTCCTCTTTAGTCTTCAATCCAACAATGCTTGTTTTCAATCTTAACTACTACTCTACTCATTCACAACCATAATACAATATCTTCATAAAGGGGCTGCCTTCTAGGGCAAGAAAAACTGACATAACCTCTACCATCAGATCTGTGACCTAATGATGAACAGTCTAGATTTACAATGAAATTATATATAAAATGTGGCTTTCAGGGGCATTGCCTTTGAACCCCCATCGGGGCGTGCAACCCCAAACCCCTCATTGGCAGATGAGCCCCTTGGACCCCACAAGGGGCACCCCCACAAAATTAAATGTGCTCCATAACCAACATCCGTCAGGTACCGAGGTCAAACATATGGCTGAAACAAGATCGCTACTTGGTGAAACCTTTCATCCCTTATTGGTGATTTACAAACAATAATGAGAATAATAAATTACATAGGCTTTACAAGGTTGATGGCACCCTAATCCTAATAGAGCACATTAGACATTAAGTTATATTTTTCTAGCAAAAACATGATCGCTTTGTGTTCTCCCCCTATTTGACTCTCTTAATCTCCACCATTTAAAAAAAAGTAGTTTAGAAACTAGATTTTGACTACTACTAATCTTGTTCTTGTTACATCTTCAAATTTTGAGCATGGCTATCTTGAATTTCTTGTCCAAAATCATTTTTTACCGATTTCAAGGAAAAAGTGGCCACAAATATAAAGGGAAAAGGTTTATAATGCCATTTGGATTAAATTAACAATGTTGAGTAAAACAAATTAAAAGAAAACTAAATTTTATGGTTTTTTCTCTTTATTATAAATATTGTCATAGGTGCATGTGACTTTTATATATATACTTAATATAAATTGAATAATATGTTTTAATTATGTATTTTAATATTATTATTAATAGATGAATATATACTGTAAGTTTTATGCAAGTAAAGGTTATGTTATTTTTAACTCAAATTATAATTGTTATAGATAATATGTTAAAATCATAATAATGATTTCAATATTAAAATTGGTACACTATTTTAATAATAATTTATAATTATGTTTAAGAAGGATTGTGAATCTAATAGGCTCTTCAAGAATATTGTACATATAGTTTGCTCACTATTTTAACAATCTTCAACATACAACTATTTTAACAATTTTACTTATTATTTTAATAGTATTTAAGAATTATACCATTTCAACTATTATACCATGTGATTGAAGAATAATGTAAAATATGTATTTCTTATTTACACAATCAATACCTTCCCATAGCTGTTTTAGAAACTCTCATACAATAAAATTCCTTGCCAAAGTTTTTTATCAAGCTCTTTCTCAATGTTTATATTGGTTGAAAAAAATTATCCATGAGTGGATGGGCAAGAGTAATAAATTGAATAAATTGAATTAAAATAGTGAATTCACCTTATCTTATAATTTTCTTTACTCCAGCAATCCCTTTACAACCTAAAATGTTAATGTTTACTTTAAAAACAAAAAACAAAATTATGTGAATATTAAAATTTGGATTTACATTAATATTGTCTTAAAATTCAACATAGTTATGTTCTTGTGTAAATTCAACCATTGGAGTGAAATGAGAATAAAACAATATTGTTATAGTCACATAGCAATATTTTTTTACCAAGAATGACAGCTATAATTTTATTTAGTTACTGCTTATAGGTATAGGAGGAGATTGAATGAGTAATTAAAAGCTAAGAAAAGAATTAGAAAATCATAGATAGCATTAAAAATAACATAATAACATGGTTTGGAATTTAAAAGTTCAAATGTTTGCCAATAATATTTATAAATAAGATATAAATATTAGGTGGTGAATATATAGGATAGAAGTACATACTAATCTACATCTTGTAATTATAATTATATTTTGGAAAACAAAATTAATTATCTTGACTAGCTAATGGGTAATTTCATTTATTTTTTTAAGCTGGTATCCAACTTAATGCAATAAACACATTTAAAAAAAGCACTTGAAGCTATGCCAACAATTTTCTTGTCAATTTATTTTTCAATACAATTTATTTCCCAATGTCTTTCATGCAAGTCTACATTTCAAATTTACGATTGCAAATTGATACACCATATACAATTACAAATATATTCTTTCTAATATTCTTGCATTTCAACTTTATGGTTATAGATGAGATATTGATAGACCCTATGGGCTATTCCATTGCGCATAAATTTCGTACAACTGCTAGTTTATAGTAATTATTAGAGTGATTGTAGACAAAAATCACTAAATTATTATCACCGCAAAAGAATGAACTTGTATGGTAAGATATGAACAATCGTTAAGCATGATAGGGGCCTTAAAAGAACATGAAGCTATGAAGGTGGCATGAAGTGAAGGAAGCATAAAGCCTATAAAATCGAATGAAGCTGTAAAGGTGGCATGAAGCCAAGGATCATGCATGAAGTTGTAATTCCCTCATACTTTTAATAGTAATTAGTAGAGTGATTCAACAAAAATCACTTAATTAATATCACCACGAAAGAATGAACTTGTATGGTAAGATGTCAATATTGTAGGACTGACTATATGAATACATGCACATTTTCTCTTCTACTTGATATTTTGAATAAGGATTTGGTCTAACCTAAATGAAAGTTTAACTTTTGTGGATCATGAATGATCTATGATTGATTGGTTTATCATGAAAAGGATAGTTTTAGAACCCATTAAATCAATCATGGATATTTGTTGATCCTGTACTTGTCCAAGAATGTATGCTAATAGAAAATGAATATAGGAAAATTACTTAATGATATCAAGTAGATTAGGGAATCTTAAATGAAACATCATCAAATTTATACATATACATAAGGGTTGTGAGTAAACAAAACTATTTTAATATAATGAAATAAGAAATTGGATGTCAACTAGAGAATTGTATTTATAATTACAATGTAATAAACTTATGTCTATAGATAAATAAATGAATCATAATATGTCAAGAATATCCTTCTTATGACTATTTGTGTATGTAAGTTTAGAATTCTAAAAATGTTGGAATTGTAATCTTATATGATAACAATGTTATAATGTTCATTACTAGGATTAGATTTGAGTTAAAATTTTCTAATAAAGAAACAAAATATTGGTTGGTCTAGGAGACCTTTTTTATGGACCTTACATAATTGATTAGGTGAATGAAACCACCCACTTACAAATATATGTATTCAATATGTTAGGATAGTTGAGAAATAAAATCTCTGAAGTCTTAGGGGAATAAAACATAGTGTGGTAACTCCACTAATTAAACTCAAGCATTTTGTTGCATGTAATTTTTGAGTTATAATACTAGTAGATTATGTTCCATTCACATTTCAAATCCATACACATGCTTAAGTGTATATAATTAATTTTGTTGATAAATAATGTTATGTGTCTAAGTATGATGGATGGCCTTATAATCATTGTCCCTTGCAACAAGTATAAACCTTTGGTTTAGAAAATGCATCACAAGTTGAATTACTTTTGGGATAAAACTAAAATACCTAGTCCTCCTACACAAGAAATGACAAAAGAGAAACAACCCGCATGTGAATAGAACTTTAGACTGAAAGGACAAGGTCCCTATGCTGAGGCTTCTCCCCTGAAATCCTTACAAGGATCAGGAGATCATTGTCAACCACAAAATGTTCCACCACAACAAATGAGATTTGATCCCGGTGCTGCATCTTCTAATTTACAAAAACTATGAAAGAGCAAGGCCCTGTCTTACAAGAGATAAGTGGTCGAAGAAAGAGAAACAGAAAATCAAGAGAAAGAAGAAAAAGAAGAAAAGAATATGCCATAAACCTAGCCTCTCAACAAGAAAACATTGACCCCAACATTCAACCAAACAAAGACCATCCTAACGATGAACAACATGATGAACAAGATATGAATTTGGCTATGGTACCATATGTCCCATTATCCTCCAACATTAGGGAGTGGGAAGATGACGACGACGATTTACTTATAGACAATTTCTAGCCTGATAGGGGCCCTATAGGTAAGTATCTCTAACCCTTTATCTCTCTTGTGATGTGCTTCCCCCGTGATGTGTTATATGTTGTTTAGGCCTCCTGGGATGACCTTAGATTCTCCCGTAAGGTTCGGGATACCAGGAGACCGCCTTTGTTGTGACCTTCTTCTATTTGTATCATCATTCTTCTAAATTGCCTCTCTCTGATTTCATTGTTGTGTGTTGTATCTTGCGGACATAGCGTCGTGGTTGGTGACTTGGGGGCACCCTCCTATGTGACTGTCCCTAAGACACTTGTTTCTTGTCTCTTATTTATTATTTCCCTTCCTCTAGTGTTTCCAACTAGCAGGCGGATGACGACAAACATTTATACTGATGCGGACCTAGTGTCCCTTTCAAGAGCAATCAAAAAATGGACTTAGTTCCTAATATGATAATGGGGTTGTATATCTTATCCGACACTTGGCTAGTGCAAGCACTCGTTCTTTCCACGTAGTGAATTTTATGATGTTTTTGTCGCATTTACAAACCTTAATAATACTGTTGCTCTAGGCACCTTTGTTTGTCTTTGAATTTAGCCTTGGCAGTACTCGATTTGGAGAGCTTCGTGATATATCCCTATGGTTATCCTCGAACTCTGAATTCGTTGTATAACCTTGGCTCTTTGTGTGGTTAATCATATACATTAATGCTGTTGTTTATCATGATGTTGTAGACACTAACATGTTTCTTGCAGGGATGTGTTTGTGGGAACATTTGGCGATTGTAAAGTACATGTCACCTCTGGGGGTCATGGGCTTTGCAAAAGTCGGTGTTCCCTTGTGTGTTTTCTTCCTACCTTAATGTGCTTGATATCGATGCATGATATCAACCACCTTAGGGTGGGGGCATATAAGGTAAGCTGTTTGTTATAGATGCTAGCAATATGTTTGACCTCAAATGCAGAGACTTGCACCCCAGAGTAGTGCATCGTGCATCCTAAGTTTGTTTGTAATCAATCAATCAATCATGTAATCCCTCTGCGGAGGTGGGGATGGTGTATTTCTCGGAGCATATTGCATCATCCTGTCATTTTCAAAAGTCCTCTGCGGAGGCGAGGAGCAGTTCTGTGACTAACTCAACCCTTAAGCATGTTTTTGGTGATTGTTGTGGCGAAGCCCAATCATCGATGTGTGCTTGTAATGTGCCTAAGATGGTGTTGGACCTAGAAATAGGTACACTCCATCGCTTGTCTACTGTGTTTTCTCTATTTCTTCAAGTGTGTGTGTTTTGGCGTGTTTGTTGCCCCATATGCAGAGACTAGCGCTCTTGGGTAGTGCTTCATGCATTTTGGGAGGTTTTGCGTGTCTTGCGTGTGTGTTGCCCCATAGATATAGAGACCTGCGCTCTATGGTAGTGCATCGTGTATTATGGTAGGTTTGTTTACTTTCCAGTACTTGCATTTGCATTTCATATATATGAGAAAAAGAAAAGAAAAGATATCATTTCTGTCTTCCATGCATTAATGTGTCTTATGTGCATTGACTGTCTTCTCCGTGTTCTGCATGACTGTAACTATCTTCTCTGTGTTTTGCATGCCTGTTACTATTTTCTATGTGATTAGCGTGTCTTCTCCGTTCTTGATGTGTTTGCTGTGTTTGTGACCTTACTTTAATGCATGTAATGGCCTCGCGTTTATACATACATTAAAGTGGGGGCTAAATGTAACATCAGAAAATGTCCCCTTGGGGGCTTTTCCCTCATAAGGTTTAGCTCCCGGGTCTTTAGTATGCATTTAGGACATTTTAGTTCATATTTTGGCACCCCGATGGAATGAGGCCTAGGTTTCATGGCAAAGTGGACCTAGGAGGACCCATTGACCTTAACCTTGCCCAAAATAGGGGGAGGACTTGGGCACTCGCGCCCTAGTCCTACCCTATTTTGGGTCAGGCCCAAAATTTAAGTGTCAGTTTATGACCATTATTTGGTCCTTTTGCCGACACGGTAAGTTTTGATTTTTGAAATCTTGGAGGGAGTACTTGTAGTTGCATATATAAGCATGCTTAGGCATTCATTTGTAAACTAGATTTCAACTAGATGATCATTGTGAACTTTAGGCATTCACATGACGCCACATCAACATGTTTGTTGAGGTGTCATAAAAGAGCCCTAAAAAAGTTAGACCTATAATTGTGCATTAGGTCATGTTTTGTTGGTGCATTGATGTGGCATCACATGATTTGTTACTTTTTGGATCTAATGACCACATTTCATTCAATTATTAGTAATAATGATCAACATTGACAACGTTGAAGTGACAATTAACAGTGCTATATTATTACAAATATTGCTCTGTAAATCTACAAATGAGCTATCTCAACGATTGGAATATGCTCAACTATTGGGTACTTCCCCTATTGATCTTGCTCTCTATATTTTCTTTCATAACCTATGAAATACCTTAGATGGTCCCAACTTAAATGCCAAATCAATTTTTGGCATGGATCCAATGTAGTTGGTCTACAATTGCTCTCTATTTTTTGTGCCCCCAACCTAAACAAAAATGAAGGTTTTTGTAATATTTAATAACTTTTGTTGTATAGTAACTTGATCATCATAGTTTTTCTTTTATTTTAATCTATTTAAAATTTTGTCTTGTCTAATTTTTCAAAATATAATTCCATTCCACCCATTTTCTTATAAATTAATACTATAAACATTTATTCATTAAAAAATACTGAACATACATTTGTGCACCCAAAAGATCCCATACCAACGGCCAATGAATGTTCATCCAATAAAATAAAATAAAATATTAAACTAAAATTTTAGGAACCTTATAGAAAGCCTAAGCTAAGTAGTAAGTACTTGAAGATTTTTAGTAACATTAATACTTCAACAAGTGCAATGTTCTTCACGATAGAAAATATTTCAAGATCGTTCCTTTATGGTAAATTACTACACTCTTCTTTAAAACTGAAGAAACTATACATTTTATATATCTACACTAAATATATTGATTTCTATGTAATCTAATTTTTTTTAAAGCAAAAGGGATTTAATCCGAGACCATTATATTGATATATATATATATATATATATATATATATATATATATATATATATATATATATATATATATATATAGAAATAGTTACAATCGCAGGGGGGATTAGTATTTCCTTGCCCCTTAAAGTGGTTAGAAGAGGAAAAAATAGTTCAAAAAATGTATAAAACAATGTATAAAATAGAAACACCAAAAAACATCATGTAACCGCCACCTTGAACTTGAACCAAACACACCACTAGACCACCACCTCATCCACGAACCAAAAAGAGCCCTAAAAGTCGTCCACACCAGGTACCGAACCCAAGACCCTACTTTCCACTGCAGCCATTTCCTCGTCCTCAATCCGGTTCGAGGGATCCTCCACCTCTGCCTCTGAGACGTCCTCCACTTCTTCATTGAGCCTATGATGGCACGATGCCAGGTCAGCTGCATGGAACCTCAGGAAATGGATAGCTATGAAGAGATCCTTGCACCTTATCTGAACTATCTTTGGAATTGAAAGCGCATGCCCTTTGAGGGCTCTTTCCAACAAACAAATTCACCCACAACTCAGACCGTGCTGCATTTTTCGATAAATGCATTCATAGGCTCTCTTAGTGCAGAGCTTATCATAAGGGAAGAGACCTCCAACCCAGGCTTCCCCAACCATTATGTCATAATTGGCCACTGCTTCGTTCCATCTCTCCACGCTGAAGAGGCGACGATTGATAACCTCCATTGCGATTGGGAGGATGAAGTGGGAGTCCTGAATTATGTCCATTAAATTGGAAAGGAACATGGAAACCACCTCCAACCCTTTTGTTTCACGTTCCGAGGTGCCTTGCAACCATTTCTGGTTGCATACTGTCTGCACTGCAAACTGGGCTAGTGTGCAATCAAAGTTGAAGATGCCATTTAATTCCACTAAGCCCACACTGCCAATTATGGTTGGTTCCCATGGAAGAGGGGGAAAAAAGACCCTGAAGTTTGGCACCTCTCCCTCCATATTCGAAAATCTTGCACAAGCCAAACACAAAAACACACAGAACAGGAAGGGAAGGGCACGTTTATCGCAGAGGAGAGACAAAGGATGTCTCAGAATGAAACGTAAAGGCTCTTTAAAAAAAAGGAGCTCCCTTGTTAATTAATGCATGAGAAGGGAGGGAGTAAATGAGTCTAGGTAGAATGACACCTTCCATGCTTGAAAAAATAAATTCAGGCCGCTGTCTACAGAAAAACTCTACAATTTGAGGAGCCATACTTTGCAAGAGGCAAGTAACACGGCCGACAAGAGGGAGAGAGGACAATTGAGGACAAACGAAGGAGAAAGGAATGAAGAACTAACGTGGGATGGGAATAAGCTGGCAAGCAAGACGACAGACCATTAAGAGGAATGAAAACCAGAGAGGGGGAGAGGAAATCTCAACAAATCTGCTGAAAGATGTAATCTAATTATTTCTATATATAAATTGTGAGATATCTCATTAATTGCTGATCATTCTTTCCATTAAAAAAAAAAGTCAAAATTAATAGGGGCTTACTATTTTTTATTTTCAAAAAAAATACAAAATACTAAAACTCTATAAATATACTCTCCACACTAATACATAGAATACTTTTTATTTATTTAACAATTTTTAATTCACATAAGAGGCATTGCACTCATTTTTTGGGAATAAAAAATAAAAACCAAAAAAGAAATTGGAAACAATAAAAACCAAAAAAGAAATTGGAAATAATAAAAAATAAAAACCAAAAAAGAAATTGGAAATAATAATAGGACAAAATAAAAAATAAAAAAATGGAAAATATGACAAAATCCATGAAAAATGCAAAAAAACACCATGAGAGGCATTTACAATCACACCTGGGTGGAGATGAGAGCACTCATTTTTTTCCATGTAAATATATAACCAAAAAATAAAAAATAAAAAATAAAAAGAAATTGGAAAAAATAAAAAATAAAAACCAAAAAATGAAAAAAAATAAAATATAATAAAATAAAATCACAAAAACTATCAACCAAATAACAAAATAAAAATTAAAAACCAAAAAAAATTGAAAGAAAAAAAAATGGAAAAAATCACAAAATCCATGGAAAATACAAAAAGAATATCTCTTGGCATATTGTAGATATATTCTTTTAAATATAAATATACTAGTTATTATTCAAGTGTAGTTTAGATTAAGTTCATATTGGTTAAAATTGTGAAACAACATTATATACAACAAAAAATTTTGTGAATTATATCAGTATTGATCTTTGTAAAAGGATAAGACATTTTCAAAATCCTTCTTTCCTGTCAAAAACATTTCTCCATAATAAAAAACAATTTTTTTTTTAAAACAACATTATATACAATAAAAAAAATTATTAAAAAATAAATTAAGAGATGAAAATTCCTATCGTCCACTGTTGCTTCGTAAAACTAAGTGGATAAATTTAAGATATCAAATTCCATAAAAATTAAAAATATAATTAATAAATTTAATAATAACAATTCTACGTTGAGAGCAGAGACAAGATACAATTATTTCAAGTTTCAACTGATATGTTGGAAGCCTCGCCGCTTCTTTATCATCATCTCCTTGTTAGGTATATCTCATGTTATATTCTCTGTGGGAGCATATACCTGCTTAGATTTTGTTCTACAAAGGTGAAAAATGATTTCTTAATTTTTTTTCAAGCTGTAACCTTTGTTATTGTAGTCTTATTTTGACCCTTTTTATCTCTTTTGTGTCTGTCTGACAGACTGCTTAATGTAATGGCATATTCTACTTTCCAATGCCAAATGCTTTTTAAACATTCCCTCTTATATAAACCCCCAAATCCCTCCTCTAGGCCTCATTCACCTTCACATGTTCAATTGATTACCACTATATCATCAACTGTTTCTTTTATTCAAATTCAATATTTTATCCAATAGATATTTTGATAATCTGTATTGGATTCAGTCCGAATTCTATTGCTACCAAGCTATCAATCATGGGTGCTAACTCATCAAAACTGCCAACTTCTGTTCACGACTTCAGTGTCATGGTAATTCACATTTACTAAATTAATGTGTTTTCTCTGTTTATTTATTGTTTCAAAATAAAGACTAACAAAATCTTGAAGAAATGCTGTCAAATTACAGGACATCAAGGGCAATGATGTGAGTCTCAGCACTTACAAGGGCAAAGTTTTACTTATAGTCAATGTTGCATCTCAGTGGTAATTTTCATTTGCATTTTCAAAAAAGAGCTATTGATGCCTGAAAATTTTGTTGTCTTCTAGATTGGGTGATTAATACTTTCATATATTTTCTGTTTTTGCAGTGGGCTGACTACCTCCAACTATAAGGAGATGAATGAATTGTATGTCAAGTTTAAGGATCAAGGTGATTATATGTAGTAGATATAATCTTGTGCTGTCTATTAGTTTGAGTTTTTATATGGCTTTAACTGTGTGCTTTTGGGGGTTTTAGTACTGGACAGGGGAAGTAGACTATTATAGCTCATTCTATAATTTTAGACAGGGGAAGTAGACTGTTATAGCTCATTAAATGTTACATGTTCTTGCATGGGTAGTAATTAGAAACTATGGATCAACATGTCCACCTTGGTATTAAGGTGGTTGCATTCAAAAGTGATGAATCGTTGAGAGAATGAAACTTATAACTTTATACTTGTGGATATGGGCTTTTAAACAAAAGATCAAACAGGGGTCCTTAGCAAGGGAACTAGTAGGTAAAAGCCCTTAAAACATCGGATCAAATCCTCATAAACTCAAAGTGAATTTTGATAGATGATCATGTTACATGCAGAAGGAGCAGAACTGCTTGCTCTCAAAATATATTGAAAAGAAAGATTAATAAAAAAATTAGCTTGTAAACAATTTGATTGATTTATAAGCTTTATATTGGTCTTTCCCATCCAATGACTTTGCTGGAAAGAACCAGGTACTTTCAGAATATCAAGCCTCAAGTTCAGTCCTCAATTTTTTAGACAACTTATGTAGCAAAACTTTTTGCAGGGTTTGAAATATTGGCCTTCCCTTGTAATCAGTTTGCTGCACAAGAACCGGGTACTAACGAAGAGATTGCAGAAATTGCATGCACTCGCTTTAAAGCCAACTTTCCTATATTTGATAAGGTTTGTATTTTAAATCTGTGTGTGTAAAACAGAGGATGCCATTTATTGTTGTTCAGGGGAAGTGATATCTCATATGAAAAGTGAAGTTTCTGGTTAACAAGCTACTTGGTTCTTTTCTAAATCATAGTATTTACTTTCCAATACTGTCATATAGGTCGATGTGAATGGTGATAATGCAGCCCCTGTCTACAAGTTCTTAAAATCCAGCAGAGGTGGTATTTTTGATGAGAACATAAGATGGAACTTCTCCAAGTTTTTGATTGATAAAGATGGAAATGTATTTGATCGATATGCACCCACTACTTCTCCGTTGAATATTGAGGTACTTGGTAATATCTCTCATAGTTTAGGATCTTAGACTGGCAACACCACCAACGTTTACGTAATTTTCTTCATTGAAATATTACCTGTTCTGGTAGGTCTTTCTATGACATGAGTGGCTCAGTGATTCATGATTTAGTCTGCTTAAGAGCTCTTTTAAGTATTAAAAAATAATGCTTGTCCTAAAAGAATAGTTGCTAATAGTTGCAAATTTATGATTGCAGAAAGACATCAAGAAGCTATTGGGAGTTGACTAATGGTGCTAGGGTATAATATTAAAATCTTTTTGATGCACTCATATTGCTGAGATAAGAAACAGTGACAATGCTTCACTGTGATGTAATTTAGGTGTAGGTATTTTTTAAAAGTTAATTACTGTTGAAGGTGCAAAATGTTGTTGAAAAAAATATTATTATTTAATCTCATAACATTACTATGGTTTGATCAAGTGGGTTGTGGTCAAGTGGTTGGCCCTCTTGGTTCTCATGATGGAGACCAAGGTTCCAATTCATTGTTTCATGTACAAGGGTTTGGGCCCTTTCAAAACCCATTATAAATTTGAAACAGAACTTAGAGAAACATTTAGGAATTCAAATCAGCAAATTAAAAATTATTATGTATATGGAAAAACCTTTTTAGAAAAAAAAACTCCTCCATCAAAGAGAGGACAAATCTTTATTAATCTATAGAAGTGTTGCATCTATACATCCAACTTTTTCCCTTCAATCTAGTAACATTTCGATAGCATAATAGTGCTCAACCTACAAAAGACCCACGAAACAACTATCAAGGCATCCAATTATAGAGAACTGAAGGGAGAAAACCATAAACGGATTCCCAAAACTAAAACTACTAAAACCATGGTACAACAAAAACTCAACACCCCATTTGATAAATATTCAATGCTTCTATGAATACAACTATAATGGAAAGCATCTTTATCCCATGTAAAGAATAGGCACACATTCCCATGTATGGCACTCTGAGTGGCCAACTAATGTGGACCCTACCCAATATATCAAATTATGTTTCACTCTCTTCTTTAGCACCTAGAATGAAGAAAGTGGTGTATATGTATTCCAATCACTTTGTAACTACCAATGTCATAATCCTCTTCTCTTATTAATATCATTGTAGCCAAAATTCAAGTCATCTAGGAGAAAATAGTTAATAAATAATTGACCTAATCACCTTAATCCTAACACATACTTGTCTTGAATTTTGTTGTGAGTCAAATTCACCCCTGACAAGATTGATCCCATCCCTTGGAAGAATGTATTGACATGTGGAAGTGATCTCTAAACTATAGGAATGCACTTATTGATAGTGGACTAATGTGACCTGTTTCACCATGTTCTCCACTCTTCCCTAATTCTTAAGAACTAGCAGTATTTAAAATAGCTTGGAGAAATCATTAGATTGTAAGGGTGACGTTCTCTTACGTTGATCCCATGGATTTCACATTATCCTAACACAATGGACCTAGGATGGTGTCACAAGCAAATGATGTAGAATAGATGCTTCTTTAAGCTCTGTCTTAGATATTATTTTCACCTTCCATCATGATTTCAAATGACTAAATGAATGTATTTATATGCAACAACCAATAATGCAAATGAACATAAACATCTACTAGGTGGGCTCATAATGACTAATAAAAGGGATTTGAATTTGAATTTTAAAAGGGATTTGAATTTGAATTTTAAAATTTCGAAGTTTAGATCCACAATTACATAAATGACCTTAATAAAGTTTGCACTCGCAAATCTGATCTAAAGTGACAAATACAAGATTTAAAAATTAAAGCTAAATCTCTGAAGTAAATAAAGATGAAATCAAAATATGAAAACATATAATCCTAACTCACACAAGAATATACTACATATACACTTATTATTACATTTAATTCATTCTAAATAGAAAACAAGGGCTGCCATGCAGCTGGAGTCCCTGCCAAGGACTGCCAGAACAAGTGCAAAGCAATTGTATAAAACAACATTTTTGCTATGTCTATTTACTCTCTGGCTGGGTCAGTTTCATTGTCAAGGGCTCTCACAGGGCGTTTATACCTAGGATTACAATTTTGTTCCAAGGAAATGACTTTCTGAAACACTTTGATTAGGCTTGATGCCTGCTTTTTGCATCTGTTCAAAGAGTTCAAGGGCCTCCTTTACAGAAGCATGCTGTACATATCCTATAATCATTGCAGTCCATAAGGCTACATTTCGCTTCAGCATTTTGTCAAATACATTTCGTGCTTCTTCTATGCTTCCACACTTTGCATACATTGTAATAAGAGCATTACCAATAAGCACCTCAGACTAAAGTTTTCGATTAATTATTTGGCGATGGATCACTCTGCCCTGCTCTAAGGATGCTAATATTGCACATGCACTGAGGACACTAGTGAAATTGAACTCATTGGGCTTGAAGTTTGCCTGTTTTATTGTATCATATACTTTGAGGGCTTCTTCCCCATTTTCATTCTGGGCATAACCAACAATCAAGGCAGTGCATGACACTACATTAGGCTCTTTTATTCTATTAAACAACTTGTGTGCATCATCTACACTGTTGCATTTTGCATACATAGTAACCAGAGAATTTGCCACAAAAACCTCTGATTGTAGACTACTCTTAACAACTAATGCATGAATGCACTTACCCTGCTCCAGTGCATGTAGTGCATGTTGATTGGCACACAGAGAAGCAACACTAATAAATGTAAACTTGTTTGGCTCCAACCTTGTCAACTGCATCTGGTCAAAGATTTCAAGGGCCTTAACTCCTTGATCATTTTGAGCATATCCTGCAATTATTGCACTCCACAGCACAATATCCAATTCAATCACTCTGTCAACACTTTGCAAAAAAAATTGGGATCCCCTTTTAGCATTTCAAAATTATAATTATACTAATTTATGATGCTCAGTAATGAATGTTCAGTGTAATCACTTCTACAACAAAATTAGCAGCAGCATGACTCTACAAGGAATAGCTTATTAGTTTTTTTTGGGGTCCTTAAGATACTACCTTGGGCCTGGCAATGTAGTGACTCAGTTTTATTTTGACCACTAAATATTAGTGTTAGTTGGGCCTGCACAGAGCCATTTACTCATTTCTTCCATTGATTAACAGGAAAAAACAAAAAACCCATATTCTAATTTCATCTGCCCATTAAATCACAAGACCCGCTTCTTTGATAAATATCAAATGAGAAAAGCTATTCTCACCTTTGAAAAACCCAAAAAGGGATGGAATGAGAACAAAAGACAGACTAACCTAATTATTGAAAGGAAGAACATCTCACAGTAAAGTTAACTTTTTGGGTGCCTTTTTACTTAATCAAATCGCTCACCACTCTAAAGTTGATTTCAGTCTCTCCACTACCACATCCACACTTGGGAATGGGCATTATTGCATGTTAAAGAACATATTTGAAGTATAAATCACAACTAAGTGGAAATTCCTAAAGAATTACACAGAAAATTTATCAAATGGCCAGTTACCACTGATAGTATCAATTTAGACGTAATCTTTGAACTGTAGAAGCTGAAGAGGAAGGAGGAAAACAGGATATACTTTCACCAAATGCCTTGACCCTTAAGAAAACGGATATAGAACCAACAGTCTACATCTTTACCAGACTCTAGAATTCAAAATCAAATCGAATAAATTAAGTCTGATATTTGATAAAGAATGCATAAAAATAGCTCCCTGCAAATCAAAATCAATAAAAATAAATATTTCTGAGTATCTTGTGAAAATATTTGCTATTTATTTCAACAGAAGTACAATGGAATACCTCACAAAACATGAAATGCCTCATTTTCTGCATAAAACACACATCCGCAATTTGGGCACTGACAAAGAAGCTGTGTAGATTCTTTATATTTGCAAAACAATAAAGTTTTGCAAGATACATCAGGGCTAACAAAGCGCTCAAAAATAGGCTTCTTTCCTGGCTTGCTTTGACCAAAGATAGGTCTAATCTGCTGTATTCCTGCTGCGGCTGCGGTCTCTGGTTGCACAAGCCCATAGACAAATTTGGGTTATTTTGACTGTACTGCTGGTGGCACTCCCTGTAAGAATGCTGTTGCAGCGTAGAATTAGGGTTAGGATTAGCGTTACAATTGGCGGTAAAACCCGCATCCTCAAAACTTGTGATGCTGAAAATACCCTTTTCTTTATTCTTTCATAGATCCCTGTTCCAAAGCTCCCATTTTGGCATGGGCAGACAAGATGCTGGCAAAGGTTGTAGAATTTGGCTTCACACCTGCCAATTGCATTTGTTTGAAAGTTTGTAAAACCTTTTTAAAATATCCATTTTGTGCATATTTGCAGTCATATTGAGGCACCACAAATTTTTTATCATCCTCATTACAGCAGATTTTATAAAATAGGTCTCCAAGTCTCAAGATGAGATTTCAGAGCCGAAAATAGAGAGCTAAAGATCTCCTTGAGGCATTCTGTCAAACAAATTACATGCCTTGTCTATGCTTCCACAATTTGCATACGTCTGCCAGGGCAGTTGCAACTATAACATTTGACAAATATCCCCCTTCCTTTATCCTCTGATAGATCCCTATTCCAAAGCTCCCATTTTGGCACGACAAGGCAGGATGTTGGCAAAAGTTTGTGGAGTTTGGCATGACACCTTGAAAGTTTGGAAAGCCTTTTAAAAAAAATCTAGCTTGTGCATACCCTGCAATCATGGCATTCCATGAGACCACATTTCACAGAGGCATTCCGTCAAACACTCCACTGTCTTGTCTATGCTTCCCTTCTTTTTGCGTAGTGTCTACCAGACCACTCCTAACTATAACATCTGATAAAATACCTCTTTCATTATGCTTTGATGGATGTCCATACCCTGTTCCAAAGCGCCCACTTTAGCACAGGCTCGGAGGATGCTGGTAAAGTTTATGAAATTTGGCTTGAGATTTGATCGTTATTTTAAATACATTTAGCAATAATTTTCATTTCCTATAATAATTTGCAATAATAGAATTTGCATTAGCCAAACACCTACAGTAAGAATTGAAAGGATGAAAGGATAAGAGAGATGATATACATGTATTCTGGAGTACCTTTACTAATCACTCAATTCAAAACATTAAGACCAGTTGCTGAAGAGCTAAAGCATGTAGGACTTTTATGCTAGCTGTGAGTGGCTAGGTGAAATCATTTAGTATTTAAGAGGAAATTTACTTTGCTAGAAGGAAATGCAAATTTCTAGATGTTCAATATTGCATGTGTCTTCTTGTTTTATTTGATTTAAAGATATATAGAACATCTGCTAGCTCCTTCGAATGTGTAAAATAGAACTTCGTTGGTGGTCAAGCAACTCAACAAAGAATGCAACCAAAATACATGCTGAACATTTTATTGTGTATCTAATGTGCAATCTAAAACCTAAAAATTTCCTTATGTCACAGGACTTAGCTCAATCTCAGCAAGACTTGTAACCTTGGTTTATCTTGACCCAAAATGAGTTTGGTTGGCTCATTTTTCATGGCTTGACCAACTTTAGCAAGGCTTTCTAGATTTTGTTTTTGATAAGCATTTCAATATGTCATACATTTTTTTATTCACCAAGTTTCCCACAGAGATCAGATGCTGATTTTAACCAATTGCAAGCCCACTTTGACTCTGCCCTGCCAAGTTGCTGCGAGTAATTCTAGTTGGCTATTCTTTTCCAAGCCAATGGGTTGTTTGCTTGAAGATTCATAGGAAATTTCCTCTTCACAAGGTTTCTATATCCAAGACTTTGGGCATTTGTTCTTGGCCTTAAACTCCAAAATGTTTTGGCAATCAGAATAGAACAAGCATTATTTTTATATTTGTAAGAGAAGGCATATGATATTCGGGTCTTTGACATAGAAAGTGTCCTAGCTTGTTGATACACCATAACATGATGGACTATGCTCATACCATTTGGCAACAGAGAACCACATATAATAATTTTGGCCTCTGAAGTTGAAAGTTCTAAATCATAATTACCTTAAACTTTAGTATTTACAACCATCATATACATTTAGGATTCCATAGACAATGGAGGAAGAGAAGTGAGAAACCGCTTCCACTTTAGATTTCAAAATCTACCAATAGAAACATATAAATCATTTGAGTGTAGGAAGTACTTGTTTGATGAGCTCCTTTTGCAAAGCTAGTACCTTCTTACTCTATTGTACAGTAGCTTGCACAACTCCATCTGACATTTGAACTTCATTATTGGGATCTCCATTTTGTGCATTTACAACAACCCTCCCTCTATTTTTCAAACATTGCTGAAGAATATGAGAGTAGTGTATTCCTCTTAGAAGATGCCAAACACCTGTAAGGAGAACCTTTAACTAATGCAAATTAGTAATCTTTCTGCAAGTAGTCAACTTCTCTGCAATTGGAAAAGGTGAAGACAGTCCACAAATGGGAATAGTTTCCATGAAGATAAGTGAGAGAGCTGATCTGGCCAGGCATCCGAGGCCATGGGCCATGGTTGAAGGCAGCCCGAGCTGCTTTCACAGCCAAATCAACATCTTCTTTGGTGGCTTCCGATACACTTGTTATTACTTCCTCTGTTCGTGGATCAAATGTTTCAAATGTTTTCCCTGCACAATCATCCACAAATAGTTAATTTGATTTGAAAGATAGAATTTTTAGGAAGTTGCTAAGCCCATAACAGCAAGATGCCAGCTACCCAAGGCTTAATCAATTGGTTTCATGTAATTTTTTAATAATATAATATATACTTTAGAATTTGGGGGCATATGTAGTATCTACTCAACCAAAATTTGTCAGTTACTGTCATCCTGTCAGATGGGAACCAAATGGAACCACAAAATTATGGGACCACTAGTTCCTAAAAAATATGAACAGTGCCTGCTAAAATTTGACTGAACTGCTGCATAGAATCCTGTTGTAAGGAAATGCCTTTCAAATTTGTTTTGTTTTAGTTTGCCATCTGTACTCTAGTGGTTCAGATTGGGCATCTTTCATATAAACCATAAACCATACTCCATTACATTATTTGAAGTTATGTGGACTTCAAATTCCCACATGATAAACAAAGAATCCTTCCAAGTTAGTTCTGCCACATCTTCATATTACACAAAATTAAGGGCATAATCACCCAAGAAAAAATTGTCAACATGAAAGCACAGAAACAGCCCATCAAACTCACTTCTGCCACATCTTTGTAAATCTAATAGTCTAACAAAATAAAAACATATTCCTAGTAAACTCATAAAAAAATTCTAATTTAAAGCTATAAAATATCAAATATTTACAGAAGCATTAGTTCAACAAGAAAAACAGGGAAAAGGTTTATGCATAAATAAACATTATTGTGGTGGAAACTGCAAATACGTGTATCATAGATATAAAAAGTAATTTGTGCTTTTCCGTGTATATAAATCTTTTAGAAAAGTGAATGAAGAAAATAAGGAGTAGTCAAATAATTTCTGGTTTATTTGTAAAGTTAATGAATCACTGAAAAATTATCAAAAATTAAACAACAATCAATGTTGCAATCTGCCAAATCATAACAACAAATATCATTAGTAGAGGCTTATTTAATGAAGATGAAAAACTAATGAGAAAGTAATTGAAATCGATACAAATGTACGCTAGTAACCAGAAGAGTAATTGGATATCTGTCCCAACCCGATTCAAATTTACCCACGGACTTAAGCCTGCAAAGATAAAATATTATCTTAAAGATACTATCTATTGCCACAAGTGCAAGAACAGTTGTCATGAACGAAGAATCTTGTGATCATCATTTAATGTTTTCAGTAAACAATATCGCCAGATTCCTATGCCATGTTGAGATCAGAGTGTCTCTGAAGACATTACCAGGCTCTAGCCACTACAAGCCAGTTTCACTGCAATTAAAAGACTAATTATGCATAATAGGAGTAAGAGTTAGTGAAAAGGGAGTGTTCATCACACATGGACCTATCCATATGTTGAAAAATGTTAAATTTCTGACCATGATAAGCAGATACTGCACTCAGAAAATTAAACCCTAAACACCATGCTCAAACTGCTGAATCTGAATACAAGAATCTACAAACACATACTGCTGAAAATATGTACACCGAATACACAGTACTACAACTGTCTTCTATTAAATCTGAAAATAAATACATTGCACTAGCTCAAAAGTGGAAATAATTATTCACTTATACCCTGCATTTCCTTTATAGAAGAAGGCAGCTAGAAAAATAAAGAAAAAGAAAAATCTAAACTTACACTTCTAAAAATTTGAAACGACATTAGACTTCTAAATTTGGCACAGTAGTTAACTCTATGCTAAAATAGAACCTTCTCATGCAAGGTGCCTTGTCCAAGAACAAAAACAGTACCTTCCTAACTTGGAACAGCACTTCTAACTAAGGAAGGTGTATGCATGTGCCTCTATCACAAGGACGCCTACTAAAGGCTGCTGTGCCTTCACACAGATCTCTCTGCTGCACAGAGGCCACTGCTGGGAATGCTTCTCGGCCGAAAGAAAACTGAAGTGTACTATTGCACTGCTGACATCCATTTTTCCCGCGAGAAAGAGGCCACTTTCGATGGAAGCTTTTATTCCTCCCGTTTCGCCAATTGCTATGGTAAGTGCGTTGGTGTTTCTTGCGCAGGAGATCTCCGGCTGTCTGAAACCCCAGAAATGTCAGAGGTGAAACGCGGCCCTCGTGATGAGACGAATAAATGTCCTGTCGGTACTTTTGAAGTGGTAAAGGATTCAGGGCAGCCGTTGCCCCCTCGGCCATGTTATGATTATTAATATGTTCTTTGAGAACTAAAAAAACATTTATCTTCAGTTACATAAATTGGCTCCAATTTTCTGTCAATCATATTGTTTGGGGTCTGTATGCACTCCACCCTGTAGAATGCACTCTGAAGCCCACTGGAATCCCTACAAAGTAATATTTCTCCAAACCTACTCTATAGCGGAGATGCCTCACAATTCATCGGCAGGTACTTCAAATCCTAAATAATTGATCTCTTTCCAATATTTAAGAATCTAAACTACACCTGTCCGACATTTTCAACAGTGAAAAAGCTGAACAAGAAAGATGTAATGCATAAATCACACGAAACCGCGTGAGTTAAGACCTTAATATTTTCCACTCAGTATGAAGCTTTTAAAGAATTGCATGTGCACAGAAATGAAGCCGTAATCAGAAAACTCTCAAAAATGTTTTATCTCAGCCATCATATAAAAGCATAAAACAGTTTTCTGAAACCCTAAAGTACTGTGAAACGTTTAATTATTTATTTACCGGCTTTAAGAAAATTAAAAAATGCTGCTGGAACCGTCCAGCACGCGCAGCCAAGTTACCAATGAACAAAATGAAATTGCGCGCAGCCAAGTTACCAATGAACAAAATGAAATTGCGCTCAATTTCTACTGCAACACACAGAATTTGTATCAATTCATTTACTTGTGCGTACAGACAAAATTAAAGTTTATATGTGAAAACATAAATTTCGGCAAACACAGGATTCGGAGAATCGACCGCCTGGTAATGAAACGGACTATTTTTGTATATTACGCTGCAGAAGACCAAGGTTTTGCATATTACACTGCGGAATCCATGGCATATCAGTGTTACGAGCTCACGCACAATCTGCATTTACAAACACCTGTCCAATGCAATGCACGTGTACACCTTAGAAAAAACATAACAAAACATTACAAACATTGAATCTCACTAGCTATATTCATCGGGCAAATATTAGAAGCTTTTAAGAATTCAAAAATAAATGCCAATGGGCTTTTGAGAAAATCAAGCTCGCTGATTTTCAATAGATCAAAATTCTCTAAAAAAAACAAACATTAGACACGGGAAAGATTAATGCTTAGCAACATTAGAGATTTATGAAATTTTTGCTGGCACGGGTTTCAAGGAAGGATTAATGTTTAGCTAGTGAATACAATAGT
The DNA here is from genome assembly GCA_027924645.1 of Cunninghamia lanceolata. Classification (NCBI taxonomy): domain Eukaryota; kingdom Viridiplantae; phylum Streptophyta; class Pinopsida; order Cupressales; family Cupressaceae; genus Cunninghamia; species Cunninghamia lanceolata. Next base: position 6,058,383 of record BSBN01000677.1, on the reverse strand, counting down.
TACCCTGCCGTAGGCAGGGACTAACAATGGAAAAAGGGTATGCAATTTTCACCACTGCAACCATAAACCCACAAAAATATCCAAAGTCCTAATCTTATTGACTAGAATATCCATTATATATCACTTTTATATTAAATCTTAAAAGTTTGATTTTTGATGTTTGCCAGTGCTTTTTTTAATATTGTTTTCATTTCACCAGTTAAACAACGTCACACTCATCAAATTTTGGATTGAGAGGAAAATATGAAATTAGGGCAAACTATCACGTGAAACAAAGAAAGATTAGTAGTAGTCAAAGTGAGAGATATGTTCACAGATTTTTTTCCCAACACTGTTCCCATCAAATATATCTGATTGAAAATTTTCTTAATTAATTTGACTTTGGAGGCGTGATTTAAAGATTTTTGAGGATCATGATTATACATTAGTATAGTTTAATATATAATTTTTTTATTTAAAAATTTGTCCTAAACATTTATTTATTTTACACATTATATTTTTATGGAGAAGGACACTACATTTGTTATTTATTATAGATAATTTTTTCAACTTTATTTGTCAAACAAATTGTAACATTTATTCATTTTACACATTATCTTTTAACTATAGAAAATGACACTACACTTACTATTTATTATAGACATTTTTTTCAACTTTGCCTATCAAATAAATTGTCTATTCGAAATTACTTTTAATTTACTAAAACACATCTTAATATAAATAAAATTATATATAAACCAAATATGTATATCACCATAATCATATATGATAGTCTGTCCAAAATCTGTCCTCTCATGTGATACAGTGTCTTAAAATTTTGATTGTATTTTAGGGCAAAAAAATCCTTAAATATGGCCATAGGACCATCAAATTTAGGCCCTTATATATAAATCAAATATATATATCACCATAATCCTATATGATAGTCTGTGGAAAATCTGTCTTTTCATGTGATACAGTGTCTTAAAATTTTTATTGTATTTTAGGGTAAAAAATCCTTAAATATGGTCATACGGCCATCAAATTTCGGCCCTTATGCTCAAGCAAAATATAGCTGCCTTTTCTATCAAAGACAATACTAACATGATTTGTTTAAAAGATAGTAGAGATTAATGTTAATGGTATTATGATGTTAAAGACCACTCTATTAAACATTATCCACTTCAATGATTAAACACCCAATAACAATTTTATATTTCATCCACTACAAAAGTGATAAATATTTATCTTATTTTTATTGGCCAAAATTAACTTTAAACTATTGAAATAAATAATGTTTAAAAATAATACCTTTAATTGAAACAACTATTCTTATGCAGATTGTAAGCCAACGAATCGGTTGCTTCTCTTATCATGTAAATTGCTAGTTCGTAAAGCAAAGTTTCAGGTTAATTCCATTAGAACAGCAATTCGTATTCTATCTGATCATTCTCTTTCGAAGGCAAGGTAGTCCATTAAAATCAGTTTCCCGTTCACTTCAAATCGATTAGGACAGTTGTGTGTAACATCCTAACGAGGTTTTAAAATTTTCAACTATCGAAAGAAAAATACGACTCGCAAACTTCTCCTTGTTCACCTGGGAAGATGACTGGAAAGACTTCGGGAATATCAATCCACACGGCAACAAGACTTTGAAAATGATAATTTTTAACACTTTCAGATAATGATGATTTTTTTAAGCAGATAACCTTGTTTTGTATTGACAGGCAGATGTGAAATTAGGACAAATTATCAAGTTAAAAGGTAAGTAGTAGTAATTATAGTGGCTGGTGACAGATAAGTTCACAGAACCAATTATATTTTGCACATTGTTTTTAACTTTCAAAATGTTACACTACAAGCTAGTGACTGGTGATCATTAATTATAGATGGTCCAATTCCTTTATATAAAGTCGCTGTTATCCTTGGAAACCCACTTTCCAGCAGAGTCACCCTTTTTGTAGCATTACTCATAATTATTTACTCCTTTGAGTTCTCACAAGGCACTGCATAATGATTCACCACAACATTCCATAAACACTCGTGTGTTTTCACAATCCATAAAAACGTGTGTTTTTCTTTTTTAATACATAAGTTATGTGTTTATTTTATATATATATATATATATATATATTTTTAAATTTTAATAAAAATAATAGGATGTTTAATGGTGAATTTAATCATGATTTTATGTTTTTATTTAAAATAATAGGATGTTTAAGGGTGAATGATTTTATGTTTTTGATTAGTTCAGTAGGAAAAGAGGGACCTGAACCCTTTACAAAACAGCCCCCAGGGCAAAAAACCTTAAGTTTGCCAGAAATAGCCCATTAACAAAACAGTAACAATAGACAAAAAACAAAGATAATAAAAAACAAAAACAAACAGAAACCTAAGGACTATTAGTAGTGCCATACTTGGCCAAGAAATTGACCATTATAGTCACCAAAGCTATCAGTGCCAACATCCTCAACCTTGTTATCAAAATCTTTAATCACATCAAACACAGAGGCAGCACGATGAAGAGCCTTCACAGCAAACTCGGTCATGGTACGCCACTTCTTCTGCATCTTTTCCATCCTAGCCTTGAGCACTTCCAGGTCCTCCGTTGTCTTGACACATATCGAGCAAAATCCTTTCTTCTTCCGACCCCTGGCTTCCTCAACAGCCTCCACCATATCTTCCTCACTGGGCTTATTCATCTCAGCAAAGTGACTAGCACTTTCCTCTTCGTGAATGGACTTCATGGGCACTTCATACTCACCTTCCCCCATAGTGTCTTCCACAAATTCAGATTCATCAGAAATTTCCACACCTTGGGGGGTATGAGTCGGGATTCCAGCAATACGACTGGATCTACGCACACCAGTAGCTCCCTGTTTGCTAGTATCACCACCATCATCACTAGGATTTTTCACCCGAACATCCTTGGCAAATTTAATAGAATTCTCTAGAGAAGACAATAGGAAGAAGGGAAAGCTAATCTCCATCTTATTCCTAAAATGATTAAGAAGGGCAAAGTGGTAATGGTATTATACCTTAAACCGACCCTCCAGAGTGAAATATTTCATGATCATCAGCAAATTTGTCCCCATGGTTCTGACAACTCCTCCCTTTCAAAACCCCCATGAAGTTTCACAGCGGCCTCACCATCACGAAAGAAAATTCCCATGTTCTCTGGGTCCGACACCTTGCTATGGCGACTGTGTTTTTTGCCTTTGGTGGGGATGTCCATGGCTTGGCCAACCACCTCCTCAGAGACTTGGTGAATTGGTGAGACAGATTTTCGTCATGGCCAATCATCACCTCAAGGAAGGGAGCTACCTCCCCCTCCTGAATAATATAACAGACTATAGGTTCTTGGAAGAATTCATCAGCTGAGGTCGGTTCTATTTTCACAATTTCTCCACCCATCCTCACTTTCAGAAAACTATACAACCAGAGAGTTTGAAAATATCTAAGGCAGCAGGCATAGAAATGTTTATCCAAACACTCCAAAGAGTAATTAAACCCAACCATGCACAACCATCTAATCAATGGCCGTGGGATGATATCTTGATTATGGTACTACCGATACGCGATGCCTTCGCCACCCTAGATCCCCTTCTCAGGAAAAACTCGCGCATGCCAACTTGTGTGAAAAATAATATCACTAGCATCGGGGATAGAATAGAAATAATTTCCCTCAAGCCACTTATACCATTGATTATTCCACCCTTGCATCATATACCATTTCATCGAATTGTCAAGCCACCCTGTCCACTCCTCCTTTCAACCACCTTTCGCGTGCCACCTCAACTTCTTTCCAAGCCAACCCATCGTCCATTCATTCTACCACCCAATATCATGCCACCTCAGCTTGCTACTAAACCCTCCCATCCTCCAAGTCTTCCTACCTTTTATCTCATGCCGCCTAGGTGCCATCGCATAGTACCTAGTCATCTCCTTCTACCACTTTTCCTTATCACACCAAGACATTTGAAAAGCACCAACGTTATTCTTACCATCTTGAATTTGAATATCAATGGCTACAATTTTGAAACTCGACATCTCAAAAGGATACTTAGTACCCTTAAGAGCCGTAGTGCCAACTCCTAATAGCTAGAGCATGCAGATAGCAATGAGCCCATAACACCTATTCTATGTTCTTGTTTCCATCTTTCTTAATGAGATCTTGAATCCCACTAGACAGCCTAGACACATGTCTCCAGCACCTCCAACCATCACCATTACTATCCAAGTTCGCCATAGCATCAGCTACAACATTGCCTTCTCTATAGATGTGGGAAACCTTATACTCCTCCATGGCATTGAGGAGTAACCAGATGTCACCAATTATGTCTTCCAACTTTCAGCCTATTCTCGCTAGACCTAGAGTGGCATTCACAATTAACTGTGAATCCCCTTCAACATGAAGATGTCTAATGTTCAACAAAATAGCCAGATTGATGCCCCATAGCATAGTTACAGCCTCAGCCTTGCTGTTACTTTTAACACCAAGCCCTCTAGAGTAAGTAGCCACAAACATCCCCGAATCTAATTTAATAATGCCTCCTCCAGTAGCAATCCTGGGATTCCCCTTAGCTACTCTGTCAAATTTGAGCTTGAACTAGTCTTTTTGAGGCCGAGTCCAGATAGTTTTAGCTCTGGCTAACTTTTTAGAATTGTCAATCTGACAAATATTTGGGCTAATAGTCCATTATTTCAAAACATTCAGCTCTTCCCTTCCTAAGGGATTCTCCACAATCTTGAATTTGCATGAATTGATATTCTCTGCCAACAATTTGGTGAAAGTCTAAAAAAATTTAAGGGGGGATCTAAATTTTTCCCTAAAAACTTTGTTATTCTGCTCCTTCCACAAATTACAGGCCATGTGTGGGGTGATTTGAAGCCACAATTCTTTGATAATAGGGAAATTGGACCTGAAAAGGGATCTCCAAGCCCTAACCATGGCCACCACATTTTCATTGACAACACAACACAAGGACAACCTCTGCATAACTAGACTCCAAACCTCCCGAGAAAAGTTACAGTATAGAACAAGGTGATTTACCGTCTCTTCTTCATTGTTACAAAGAGCACACCTATTAGGCATTTGGAAGCCTCTCTTCTTCAAATTATCAATGGTCAGGATTTTAATTGTGCATAAGGGTCCACCGGAAGATGTTAATCTTAGGTAAGAGTTTGGGTAGCCAAACTTTCCTCCATAGTTTATCCTCCCCAGGGTCTAACAGCAAGCCATAAGCACTCTTAACAGTAAACCTACCTAGTTTGATCTTATCCCAAATAATCTGATCTTGTTTAGGAAGAATGGAAAGCATGAAATCAACCAAATCCTTTTGAAGTTGGAGAGCCACCTCCTTATCCTCATCCTGATCAGTGACACACTCTATGATTCCCCTCCAACATCTAATTATTAAAATAAATTAGTTAGTTTCTATAATGGTCAATCCGTCTTTCCTATTAGATAGGTTTTGTTTCCCTCTTTCGTTATGCTTTGTTAGCTGTAGCTTTTTACAAGTTGTCAGTCTATTCTTAGAATGTAACCTCTTTAAATAGAGCATTCGCTCCTCACTGTAATTATCTCATTCTGCAATATATTATTCAGTTTTTGCATCATGTAACTTTGTAACATGGTATCAGAGCCCAAGTTCAGGTGGGTAGTACGGACACCTGTACAACCTCCATGATTTTGGCATCTGGTAGCAAAACTATTTTAGGTCACGCATTTTTTTCTTCTGAGGTCGTAAGTTGCCTCTGTTTTGTGGGTTTGAGGATTCTGTTTGGTGTCTTCTGGAGGTTGCACCATCATTTCCTGGAGGTCGCGTTTGATGCATGCAGGGTTTGAAAATATTTCTAGATGTGGATTTGAGGGTCAGATTCCTATTTGAAGGCTGTTCGTGGTTCGTGGGTTCTTGCAGACGTTTCTGCTATCTGGTCGCATTAGGGTTTCTGGCGTTCTTTTTCTAGACGTGATCGCTGTTTTATGGTTGTACCCACTTCTAGTTGCATCTTTCCTTCTGTTGTGGTTCTGTATCTCTTCCTTGGCAGCGAATACACCATTTCTAGTGTTTGGAACGTCCTGTTGTTCGTGTTTTCTGTTGTTCTTTGCTCGTTTTATGAAAAATCATGACTTTAACTCGCGATCTGTTGGCATCTTGTTGAAAACTGCAAGATCGCAATTCTGTTTCGTCATCTGGTCCACACGATTCCAGATTGCTTTTTTTGTCACCTTTATTTTCTGAGTCGTGATAAGGCTCGTGTTTTCTTTGATGGGTCTTGCATCTGATCACGTTTCTTGTTTTTTTCAGAGGCTTCATCTTTTTTATCACAATTTTCACAGAGGAGGGCTCAGGCGGATCTTCTCCATCATGTGTTTGTTGCCCTAGTCATGGGCTTCAACAAGATTTTTGTGATCGTGCTTTTTCATTCGACGGTATTTTCGCGTGTGTTTTGGCACCGGCGAGAGATTCCATCAGCGACAGTTTTGGCTTTGGAGACATGTTTGGAGTTGACTCGTGTGTTTGGTCACAGGTGTTTTATTGCGAGCGGTTCCTTGTGCCTTGGACTCAATCTCTATTGACCGTGTGGCTTCTCTTTGTCAATCTACAGCTTCAATGACCTATCCATTTTTGTGATTCGGCAGTCATATTGAAAATCCGTATTTGGATCTCCTATCTATGTTTCAGATTTATTCCATGTTTTTGGAATCTGTGCTTCGTAACCCGTGCAAGGCTTCTGTTCAGCATCTATGCCGTCTATCTGCTTCAGTATTCATGCCATCAGTTTGTAATCCGTCTTTTCGTGACTCAGAAAACGTGTAACATGGCATCTTGGTTCAAAAGCAATCAGAAGTTCAACGGCAACAAATTTTTTATCATCAGTATTCTCTGCAGGATCTTATCAAAGTTTGGTTCCTGTTCCGTAGCCTTGTGAATGAGGTTTTGTTTTTTGTTTTCGGCGGCTTCCTAGTTTGGCAAATGTTTTTGCCTTGTCGATGTTTCTAGAGAACTTTCTACCTTTTCGCCGTGGTTCACAGCTTTGAGGGCTTCCTTGTTCTGTGCTTAGAGCGCTTAGTCCCTTCTTGTCACCAGCTAGATCAAGCGATTTGTGTTTGGTAGGCAGTTATTTTGCTTCTTTGGATTCCTTGGATTTGTGCCCTAAAATCCATGCTCAGGTTTTCTATTTTGGGTTATGTGCCTTTTATCTACCTTTGTTCATGGTCAAGCAACCTGCAGATCTTGTCATTTAGGAGGGCATCTTGGTATAGTTAGGAAATTGACCATTAAGGGGGGGTACTAAAATAAATTAGTTAGTTTCTATAATGGTCAATCTGTCTTTCCTATTATATAGGTTTTGTTTCCCTCTTTCATTATGCTTTGTTAGCTGTAGCTTTTTACAAGCTGTCAGTCTATTCTTAGAATGTAACCTCTTTAAATAGAGCATTCGCTCCTCATTGTAATTATCTCATTCTGCAATATATTATTCAGTTTTTGCATCATGTAACTTTGTAACACTAATGCCCCCATAACTTCTGATGTAGTTAGCCAATTTATAGCCAAAGAATCTACAAGCTTTATCTGTAAGTCTTCCATAGTTCAACTCATGTAAAGCTATGTCTTTCAACCATCTATCCTCCCAGAAATTGACATTTCTGTCATCGCCAATCTTCCATTTGATGCCTTTGCAAAGAAGACCACGAGTTTTAAGAATCCCATTCTAGATAACTGAACCTTTAAGAAGTCTAAGGTTTGTCAGCAGCTTACCTCCTCCTTTTCCATTAAGATACCTAGCACCCATTATGTCACCCCAGTCCTTATTATCCTGAATCAAATTCCAACCTATCTTAGACATCAGGGCCCTATTCATAAGGTGAATTCTCCTTAACCCCAATCCCCCTTGACATCTGGGAGTACAAACCTTTTCTGAGCTAATCAATGCAATTCTTCTTTTTTCCTCCACCCCAGTCCATAGGAATTTCTTTTGGATTTGTTCAATCTTCTCAACCACAAATCTCAAGATTTTAAACAGACTTAGAAAATAGTTAGGAATGCCCTGTAGGGAGGCTTTGAGAAGTTGAAATTTCCCATCTTGGCTCAGCAAAGTACCTTTTCACCCAGCCAGCTTTCTCTGCATTCTCTCTATAATCATGTTCTAATAATCTAATGTGACTTTGGTGTTCGTAAGTGGTAGACCAAGATAGGTGGCCGACAACCTCGCACTAGAGTAGCCCAAGACCCTAGTAATTTTTTGTTGTAAATATTCCTGAGTATTTAGAAAGTAGATGTGGCTCTTCTCAAAATTGATACTCTACCTAGAGACCCTTTCATAAGTATTGAGTAGACTTTTCCATCTTCTGGCCTCAACCACTGAGACAATTCCAAACAGTGTAGTGTCATCCACAAATTGTTGAATGATCGAAGCCTGAGTTGTGGAAGCAGGTTTAAAGCCCCAGAGGCATCCCTGTGCCAACAAATTATGACCAACAGCCTCGCACTAGAGCAACCCAAGACCCTGGTAATTTTTTTGTTGTAAATCTTCTCGAGTTTTTAGAAAGTAGATGTGGCTCTTCTCAAAATTGATACTCTACCTAGAGATCCTTTCATAAGCATTGAGTAGACTTTTCCATCTTTTGGCCTCAACCACCAAGGCAATTCCAAATAGTGTAGTGTCATCCACAAATTGTTGAATGGCCGAAGCTTGAGTTGTGGAAGTGAGTTTAATGCCCCAGAGGCATCCCTGTGCCAACAAATTACACACATTCATACCAAAGACTTCAGCCAACAAGATGAAGAGGTAAGGGGATAGAGGGTCACCTTACCTAAGGCCTCTCCCAGAAGGGAAAAACCTCTAGGAGAGTCATTGACAAAGATAGAGAATCTGATCATGTAGATGCACTCCTTCACCAGGTTGATAACCTGGTCTTGAAAACCAAATTTCCTAAGAACTTTAATCAGAAAATTCCAGTTGACTCTATCATAGGCCTTAGAAATATCCAATTTAAATAGCATACCTAGGGTTTTGCTTTTAGATACTGAGTGGATGATCTCATGAGTGGTGATAGCCACATCTAGGATTTGTTTGCTAGGAACAAAACCTTTCTGATTAGAGGCAATAAGCTTGCCAAGAAGTGGTTGGAGTCTGAGGACCAAAATCTTTGTGAAGATTTTATACACCATGTTGCATAGGTTGATGAGTCTGAAGTTCATCATTGAAGCAGAGTCAGTCTTCTTTGGAATCAAAGCTATAAAAGTGTTTTTCAACTGCCATAGGAGTCTTCCAGTCCTAAAGAAGTCTTTGTCTGCATTAGTAACATCCTTCCTTGTAATGTCCCAAAAGGTTTGGAAAAAGGCTGGGTGGGAACCCATCTGGACTAGGCACCTTGAAAGTGCCCATAGAGAAGATAGCAGCCCTAACCTCTTCCTCTATAATAGTCTTAGTCAAGAGGGAGTTGTCTTCCTTAATCAATAAAGTGGGAATGGAATCCACACGTGACTCATTTTCCTCCTCCTGGGCATGCTGAACAGCTAGGAAAGACTTAAAGTAGTTAGAGGCCAATCTCCCAATTTCCACTTCATCCGTCACCACATTCCCATTCTCATCCTTAAGTTTGCTAATAGAGTTCCTCCTTCTATGCCTCAAAGTAGACTAGTGAAAGAAAGAAGTGTTCCTGTACCCCTCTTTCATCCACTGGACTCTAGATTTTTGTTTCTAGAAGACCTCCTCCTGCCTCAAAGTCAACATTTAATCTTTAGAGAGAGAGTTGTCCAGAGCTTGTAGCTTTTCAGATGGTTCCTCTTGCTTCATCCTGGATTGGACCTCCAAAAGTTGGCCCATGATATTCTTCTACTTGACTAGAACATTCCCAAAAGTGTACTTGTTCCACCCCTTGACTTTGTTTCTGACATTAGCCAACTTTTGAACCAGTCTAAACATGGTCAGCCCCTAAACAGGGATGTTCACCACTCCGCCAGACAATTTCTAAAATCTGGGTGAAGAGCCCACATCATTTCAAATCTGAAAGGGAAGGGGCCTTTGACACACCTCTCTTGCCAATTGAGCATAAGCGGGTTATGGTCAGAACCCACCTAGGGGAGAGCCACATGATTAACTAGGTTGGAAATGGTCCATTTAGAGGATATTAAAAACCTATCAAGCTTGACTTGTATGAGATTGTGCCCTTGCCTTCTATTATTCCAGGTAAAAGCATGACCCTCCAGCTTAATATCCATAAGGTCCACATTAACTAAAAACTTCGCCAGGTTTGACATACTATCCGAATAGTCTGTCAAGCCCCCCAATTTTTCAGATGGGTAAAGAGGGGAGTTCAGGTCCCCCACTACCATCAAGTTAGTCCCCTTTGAGCTTTTAATCTTGTTAGATAGGCTCTCGCATACCTCCTTTCTCCCACGACGGGTATTCGAGGCATAAACATTAACCAAGGTCCACTGGATGAAGCTACTTTGGAAGACAATTTTAATATAATCCCTGGAGCAAGACACCACCTTCCCCTGGATCTTTTGGTTCCAAAGCATGACAATCCCCCTTGAAGCACCTTGGGCTTCACTAATGGCATAGTTAGCCATGGGCCAGATGTTATTGGCCACTTTCCTAAAATTCTCCTCCGTCATCTTGACTTCTTGAAGTAGTAGAATATCCACTTTATTATCATATATGAAGTTCCTCACCAACAACTTCTTGTGGGGGTTGTTGAGTCCCCTTATGTTACATGAGGCTGTCTTCATTTTTTGGTCTTCTTAGGGTCTACCAACATGGTCTGCGTTCCCCTAGAAATTTCCTTTTCCATCTCCCTCTGCCTTGTTTGCATGTGGGTCAGTCTTCCCTAATTATTTGTCCCCCCACATCCATAGTATTCCTGCTATTGCCCTTTCCTTTCTTCTTGGCAATGGACTAGCCCTCTGAATCCTCGGTGCCTTTGCTACTACCTGCACCAGGGGATGGGTAGAAATTTTTCTCCAGGGTCCTAATCCCCAACTTGAATGCCTCCCATTTTTTATTCTGGACTATGAACCTCTAGAGAAGAGGTTGTCTGAACACTAGAGGTCAGGACAAACTCTCCCTCCTCCCTTTCTTCAGCATTACCACTCAAATTCTCCAACAAGTTATTGGTCCCACTCTTAACCTCTAGATTCTCCTTATTGGAAGCCAATTCCTATTCTTCCCTAGAGGGAGCCCCCTTCAATCGCTGTCTTAATCCCTGGGCTCACCTTGTTGAAGACCAATCCCTGGTCTTCCCTAGTGGGAACCCCAACCTCCTTCTCTGCAGTTCCCTGCACTTCCTTTGAGGGAAACTTTGACTCTTTCTTCTAGGATTCTAGTAGACTGTCCCCCTCAGTACTCCTCATCAGAGAACCTGGGAGGGAGTCGACAAGCTTGAGGAGATCTTCCTTGAAAGGATATTCTTTAGAGCTCCCACCCGAATCAACCAGCTCATCTTTTTGTGTAGGAGGAGGGCATTTGGGAGCCCTACACTGAGTGAAAACATCACCAGGTTTCATGTAGTTTTGACACAAAAAACCTAGAATTTTCAAACAATATGCTTTGATTCCACTTTCCAAATTTGGATTACAAAATTATGGAATTGGGAAGTGTCTTGAGAATGTCCACATTGACACAGAACTTGGCATAAACCAACCTAGCCTTTGCCTTAGTGACCTTGTCGACCGTAGCATAATCCCTGAAACACTAGTACAAAAAGAACAATATATTACTAAAAAAACTACTAAAAATTGCTTATAAATGACCAAACATGGTCACGTGACCATTAGTAGTTTATTGCCAGTCATTTATAACGCGACCAAATTGATGACTAAACCATTTTTAGTTATTTATTGGTTTTTTTTATTGATTGATTTCGTAGTATATTTTGTCGTTGATTTAGTCATATATTTAATCATATTTATTCATCGAGTTTGGTCACATGACCATTAGTAGTTTATTGCCAGTCATTTATTTTGTCACATGACTAAATTTTTAACACGACCAAATTTGTGTCAATTGGTAGTATATTTATTCACTAATTTCTATCATAGTATATTTAGTCATATGCTTAGTCATATTTATTCATTGATTTTTGTCAATTGGTAGTATATTTAGTCTGAAATTTGAGGATTTAAACATAAAACACAGAAATACACATCAATAATCAATTGCACACAATAAGACAACCATTGAGAAGGCAAAATCGCTGAACTTTATTAAAAGAAAGGTGTTCTTACAGCTTGTACAAGTCTGAAATATCTATCTTGCTTGAAAAATGCTTAGAAATAGAGTATTACAATGTTTATTTTCAGTCACAAGACTGAAAATCTGAGTTACAATGCATAGAAATGATAGAGTCAAAGGATTCCAAACAATTTGTGCATAATACATGTATTTTGGTCTAATAGTAGGAACCTTTTCTGTAGGTGAGAACCCCTGAAGTTGTAGTAATAGAGCCCACAATAGAGGAAGGCCTTGCCACCATACTCAAAGGTTAGGCATAGCTTGAGGATGCTCCAGCCCCTGATGCTCTGAAGAATGCCCCGTTTAACATTAGATCTCCCTCTAATCGCTAATTCCAATTCCTCCACATACTTTCTGATGCACCTTCATGCTTTGTCACCTGCACATTACTCATACTCATCATAACTATTCTATATCCATTGTAAACCAAAGAGATAAATAAGAGATGAGTTGTATAGGCCTTTTACCTCCTTTTTGAATTGATTGTCAGGGGCAAAGAATTTGTTGCCTTGGCTGTTAATGGTGGGGTTTGCACTCCCCTGACAGCATACATATCCCAGTGGGTGTAATCATTGTTCACCACATGGAAGTATCCATGTCGTCCCCTGCATTACAACATTAATTTTGTAAGCTTCCAATAGAGAATAGACGGATAAACTTGATATTCTAGCTACCATTTTTTTTAGATCTAACAATCTAGCTATTTTTGAAACTACGTTTATTTCAGATTAGTAATACAATGAAAGAGGAAAAGCTTTAATGTATCATAAACATCCATTATAGATGGAGAGAGAAACTAGATGAAAGCAATGAAATTGTACATTAAATAGATATAGAATCAATAGATGTATTAAAGCATCCGGCCACCATATAATCAAAAATAATCTTCATCTGTGTTAATCTAGACAAAAGAAAATTAGTTCAACCTACAAATTTGATTTTCATGTTATTCCTACACTATAGTATAAAGATCAACTGTGCATTTCTTCTATTTCACATTCTCCTTGTTTCTATAATAGTACTCTAGTCTAAAATCCTTAAACACCCCCACGTAACTAGACTGCATCCAAAAGCCAATATACAACTTAATCAGATACACTAGTATAAATTAATATATTTAGTATCTAGTAGACCCCTCAAATGCTCTTTTTCTTCAATGTCCTACTTACAAAACTATTCAATTTATATTATGATTCTCTTAGAACATAAATTGCTATGTTTTCCATAAGAATTATTTTTACACTTTTATAATTCTGATAGTTGTTAGCTTAGACACATTCCCCTGTAGACGATATGGGGCATTCCTTGTCCTCAATATTTCTAACACTGGAAAAGGTTTTTCCCTCCATACTTCAAAATGTGGAAGCATAGACAAGGCACGTGAACTGTTTGACGGAATGCCTCAAAGAAATGTGGTCTCATGGATTGCAATGATTACATGATATGCACAAAATGGATTTGTTGAAAAGGCTTTAGAAATTTTAAGCAAATGCAATTGGCTAGTGTAAATATCTAATTTTTCTCCTCTATAGGATTTCTTTATTTACTACTATTGCTAATTACATACTAAGACAATATGTTGATGCCATATTGTTGTTGCTCAAAACTGACATGTCAAAAGCCATACATATCAACTGGTTGATTTTCACAATGTTTGAGCTATTGTAAGGTCACTGAAACATCCCATAAATAGCCAAATAGTAGTCTACTATGAAATTCTCTACAAGCAATGGAATTCTGTATACAACAATATATATCAAGTTTCTTAAAAAGTTTTGACTTCCAAGACACCTAGGATTACAATTTTGTTTTGAGATTTAAATACTTTATCAAACAAGTGTGATCTACTATATAAGGCTGGAAATAACCTGCACAGTGATGTAAGGGGAATAATAATGCAGATTCAAGGTGCCTCTAGTTTGTCCAAAATAGGTACAACAAGATAGGAGCTTTAAAAAGCTCAAAAGGATGGTGAGTAGATGGTTTGCAATGTCTAATACATTTCTCTTACTTAGTCTATCTGGCCTAGATGACATCCACAATTCTCAGGCATTTAGAATCATTTAAGTGTGTATCTTCTGCATGTGGCTCTATCAAACCAGAAAGTGTCAAAGGCACCATGATAAGTCTTTACTTGTGTTTAAGTTCAATAAAGACTTATTTTTTATGCATGCAAGATTTTACACATCGTTTACACTTCTATGGTGTTTATTTTATCTAAGCTACAATTTTACTAGTAGTTTTTTGAAAAAGATAGAATGTCTTTAAAAAAAAATTAGTTTTCATAGTTTTATAATTGTCCAATATTTAATTTAATGTTTGCTCTATGTAGTTGTAAGCAATCAATTCGCTTTTACCATGTAATGGGATACCTAAGTACAAATCTCCATGCAATAGTGGAAAAATGAACAAAGGGCTGTCATAAACAAAACAAGATTGCAAAGATTAAATTTATCATCTCAACTTTGTCAGAGCAATTCTACTGGACTCATTTTGACTTTAAGAGTTACAGCAAAACATAATATAATAACATCCAATGGCAAAAACAAAAAATCACAGCTTTAGCCTAGATATTAATGTTAGCCTAGATATTAATGTAAGTGTTTAGTTCCCCCGCTTCTATTTGAAAAGGAAATTAAACTCATACTATTAAAGCATTGTTTAGTTTCCCCACTTCTATTTGAAAAGGAAATTAAACTCATACTATAGTTGTAAAATAAATAAGAATTCATTCCTCGTATGTTGCCTCCCTAGAACTTCTATGATTACAAATGATTAATACAACTTGGAACAAAGGACTATGACATACTATGACTCCTTTCATGGATACTCGTACAAGGCTTGGATTCATTCATAGAGAATTTAATATCACTGCAGCTTAAGCTTATAGGAACAAATTGTCTCAAATGTCTCTATATTGGATACCTCATCTCATCATCATCCATTGCTAGGCCTTCATATGCATTTACCTCCAATTCACTATTCGAATGTTCCTCTTGATCTCCACCCAATCTTGATTTTTCTGAAGTGCTTTCCTGAGCAGTGTGTTTGGGCTTAGATTTTTTGATACCTCCGAGCCTTAGTTTTTGAAGTGATTTGATAACTGTCTGAGTTAGATCACCACCTCCACAGCCCTTGTTAGCCCAATATGATTTCTTTGGATCGGACATATTCTTTAATTTCTTTAAGAACTCCTCAGGTGCAGACATTGCAATAGTGGGGTCACTGGTAGAAATGCTTGATCCCTTTCTAAAGCTGTGACTAAGCTTCTCCTTCATGTATTTGATTTCTTCTTCCAGGCTTCTGAGTTTGGAACATGTTTCTTCTAAATCAGATTTTAAAAGGCCTGCTTGGCAAAAGATTCCATCCCGTTTAAGGATGGATCCTAGAGATAAGTCTTTGTTCTCATAATTTCCCATGTCATTATTGTCATTGTTGTTGTTCATGATATTCTTTGAATTCAGATATGAGTACTTGAGGCTTCTACTTCTTGATGGCTGCTTGGGGTTGTAATTAGTTTGCAATTGATGCACGTATATAGCTTGAACTATCATTCGTAGTGGCATAAATTCATTTCGAACAGCATGGAAGCAAATTTCTTCTGATAGCTTTTGGCAGTTAAGCATTTTGCATATGTTTGCTCTGTCAGTCTCTGATATCTGTGAATGGATCTGCGCAGTGGAATCAAACCTAGATAAATTACTCACTTTTTTCCCTTTGTGGATACATTAAGCAGAACATGCTCTTCAATGGTATCATGTAATGGAATGACAGTAACAATATCTGCTACTTTCTTATTTAAATCACAAGACACAAAATGTTGTAGGTTTACTCCATAATTGTATGAATCAGGCTAGCAATATTGATGCAGAGCTTTTTTCTCTACCTTTTAGTTTCCTCCCATGGTAGACAAAGATGCTGATATAAGTTAGAACATTAAGAACTTAGAGAAAGAAGCATGATTCTTTATCCTAGCAATGCTACGAGGGGTGAAAAAGATTGGGAGGCTTTAGATGAGTTGAAGTTAAGAGTGGAAAGTTTTGTCACAGAACTAGTTAACTCACAATTCCCATGCTTGTTGGAATGATTTGAATGAGTAGATTATGTATCTGGTTTTCAAAAACCATAAAGTGTCAAGGTGGTACAATAAGTCTTTACTGGTATTTACATTGAATAAAGACTAGTGATACATTAAGCAGAACATGCTCTTCAGTGGTATCATGTAATGGAATGGCAGTAACAATATCTGCTACTTTCTTATTTAAATCACAAGACACAAAATGTTGTAGGTTTACTCCATAATTGTATGAATCAGGCTAGCAATATTGATGCAGAGCTTTTTTCTCTACCTTTTAGTTTCCTCCCATGGTAGACAGAGATGCTGATATAAGTTAGAACATTAAGAACTTAGAGAAAGAAGCATGATTCTTTATCCTAGCAATGCTACGAGGGGTGAAAAAGATTGGGAGGCTTTAGATGAGTTGAAGTTAAGAGTGGAAAGTTTTGTCACAGAACTAGTTAACTCACAATTCCCATGCTTGTTGGAATGATTTGAATGAGTAGATTATGTATCTGGTTTTCAAAAACCATAAAGTGTCAAGGTGGTACAATAAGTCTTTACTGGTATTTACGTTGAATAAAGACTAGTGATACATTAAGCAGAACATGCTCTTCAGTGGTATCATGTAATGGAATGGCAGTAACAATATCTGCTACTTTCTTATTTAAATCACAAGACACAAAATGTTGTAGGTTTACTCCATAATTGTATGAATCAGGCTAGCAATATTGATGCAGAGCTTTTTTCTCTACCTTTTAGTTTCCTCCCATGGTAGACAGAGATGCTGATATAAGTTAGAACATTAAGAACTTAGAGAAAGAAGCATGATTCTTTATCCTAGCAATGCTACGAGGGGTGAAAAAGATTGGGAGGCTTTAGATGAGTTGAAGTTAAGAGTGGAAAGTTTTGTCACAGAACTAGTTAACTCACAATTCCCATGCTTGTTGGAATGATTTGAATGAGTAGATTATGTATCTGGTTTTCAAAAACCATAAAGTGTCAAGGTGGTACAATAAGTCTTTACTGGTATTTACATTGAATAAAGACTAGTGTTTTTGGTGTTTGTGGGCTTTAAAGTAATGTCTAATAGACTGTCCAAAACAGGGGGCAGCAAATAAACTAAGATTTAGACCTTAGAAGATCGGAACTTCCATATCCACTTGAATTAAACTGTTTTAAGAATTGCATGCAGTCCAAAGTGTAGAAGCAATGAGAATTAAAAATCCAACCATATGATTAAATAATTTCAAGGAATGTCTAATATACTTTGCAACTGATGGATAACCTCAAAATTTTCTCGAAACTTTCATCACACTTCCATATAAATATTAAGGAAAAATTGAATCTCATTTGGGCACATTATCCATCAATTATGCCTTATTGTTAAATCAAGGAAGCATGAATCATACTAGAAAATTAGGTTGCTACAGCAACCACTTAGACTTCAATTGTCACAGATCCCAAATCTGTTGCTCACTGGGTTTTTGCAAAATTAATGTTACAAGGTCAGAGACAGAATCATATGAAAAATCAGTTGGTGAAGAGTCCAGAAAGCATTTTTTTGGTTTAATGGATGACTAACCTCCAAACCACCCACATCCATGGATTTCCATCTGGATGGTTGTTGTTGGTACATGACCACTGTTTTTAGAAGAATCTATTGGCATCCCGAACACTTTAGGAGTCTCCATAAACTCATTCTATATGCTTCGATAGTGTATCTTATAGTCTAATGTGTTGATCGTACCTCCAGAATTGAACATGTCAATAAGGCCAATTGGAAGAAAGGAGACACCTCCTGCTAAATTCTACAAAATCTAAACCAACGAGAGTTTAGCACAAAATGTTAAATTTTGCATGAAACAAATGATAAATTTTGCATGAAACAAATGAATGTTAATATCAAGCTTTTCTGTGTGACCACATTAGCAGATGACGCTTCTATGTCAGTGACTTCAAAGATCACTGACCTTTATTGGTGTTAGAGTGTAAACTACATGCTCCAATACTCTTAGTGTAATACGTAAAGTAACATTCCTAGGAAGGTGCACAAGTTCACCTGCATAAAATCAAACATTAGAAATCAATTATGTATTTATTTGAAAGGGAAGCCTGCATTATGTGAAATAGTTTCATGGCCATACCTTTGTGAGAATACACTACACAGTCCCCATTCCAGTCATTTTTGGCTACCTCTTCTAACAAATGTACATCATGCAATGAATAGACCCTGATATCTCAATGGGGTTTGTATCATGGAATACATTTTTCTTGTCTAAATGGCTCCAAGTAGTACCTTGACAATTTATAACTCCAATATATCTCTGCATTGCTCAAATTTGAAGGCCTAGGAGTGAGGCTTAGTCCTTTGTTCACTGCCTAAGTGGTCTAATTGTTTTCATATAGAGTAACCAAGAAAGATACTTGCATTATCACAGTGTACTGAAATAAATTACATTGTACGAGAATAACAAACAGAATTGGTACTCAAAATATCAACTGCATATATTAACTTAAACCAGCAAGTACAATCACAATCCAAAAACTCCCTCCTCATACAATGGCATAACAAGTACATATATAGTTTGTCCGACGGTTGCCAACCGTCGCCAACCATCGTACCGATCAAGAGTAACTACTCACCGAAACTAAAACATAAACATACTTCCCGAAACCACTAACAAAACATATTTTGCCAAAAGTAATAAACTATGTAAAGTACGCCTAACATCATCCCCCCCAAAAAAAACTTGTCGTTTTCCAGATGACTACAAATAAGAGCCCAAATTAACTAGGAAGTAGGAGGGTTAGTGGACGTCCCTGGAGGTGTGGATGACGTCCGCTCTGATCCAGGAATCCCCTGTTGAGGTTGAACTAACTGCCGAAGCCTATAAACCTCCTCAGTCCTTTGTTTCAGATGTGTTGAGGCAACGATATGCTTGTCTCTGGTGAGACGTACCATCTGGACAGCCTCGGCCAACTGTTGTTTTGTTTTCTCCTGTGTCGCCTAAGATTCGGCCAACTCCTTGCTTGTGGTTTCTAGTTCTACTCTGAGTGCCTCAGCCTTGTTCCTTTCTAAATGTGTGAGCTCAGCTTCCTGTGCCAACTAGTGCTGGAAGTGCACCTGTTGCTCATCAATTTTTTCCCTCAGCTGCTTACTCATAACTGCAACCTCCTCTAGTCGTTTGTTGCACCGTTCTGTCTTTTGAAAATCCTCCTGTCGAGCATAATATAATGCTCTGAACTGGTCCTCAATGCTGTGAAGGGCTGCCAATAGCTCACTGTCGACTTCTCCCACTCCCAAGTCTGGTCTCTTTGGTTTCCATGCCTTCTGCATCTCCTTGGTAATTACTTCTGGCCAACCCTTATTCCAAAATACCCATAAAAACTTTGTCTCAGCATTCTTGACAAAGTGTTCAATTCTTTGTACCTCTGCACGTATTACTGGCGAAGAGTATTGGGGGTTGACCCTGGCAGCAATATCAGATACCCTCTGAAGGATGGTTCCCATAGACCCTAAATCCTGTGCATACCTGAGAATGGTGCCGAGTGAGTCACTCTCATCTGACGCACCCATGTGTACTGTCAACCCAGCTGGCTCAATCGAGCGAGAAGTATCCTTTGTATGATCATCACTATCTGTCCTACTCGTGCCTTCCTCCTCGGAGCTTCCTGTGGCTGTGCCTTCCTCCTTTGCCTCTGAGTCGCTAATCGTTATGGCAACATCAATTACTTTCTTCCCCTCTGACTGTACCATCTCACCTTCAAGTGTAGGTGGTGGTAAAAGAGATCTAATGGGGCTTAGAGGAGGAATGTCTGCTAACTCTGAAGGCATGCCTAGTAGCTGAAGCCAAGCATGTACCTATAATGAGCTGTCTGCATGTGCCATGCTCTCTGGAGATCTAGTCTCAAACAGAGTAATCTGCCCTGATGGGAGAGGAACTGGTACGGTGTTATTTCCCTTCATCCTCATGACCTGACCCCAAGAGACGTGCGTGGTACTAGGATGAACTGGAATCTCTGCTTGGGTGCGTGTGTCTAAGTGCAAGTGTGCATGCTTTTTTGTTAGTGAAAAATCCCATCTGTTCTCCCCTACTGGTACTATAGGACTGGGGCTGGCAGGGTTGCCAGGAGTGGCTGAGGCTGACGAGGCCTCAATGCAATCCTCCTCGACACCCTGTGCACTATACGAAGCTTTCGACGAAGTCTCAGGTAACTCCCGCTGCTTCCTCTTTCTGCTGCTCCGTGACTCCTCTCCCTTCCCACCTTGTGTAGGAGCCTTTAGGTTTGTCCATCTGAAGATGGTCGACCATGTGGGGTCGTATTGCTCATCTGGCTGAAATGGAGCTCGCGCCAGTGAGGGGACGTGAGTGCAGATGGCATCCAAGAACAGCGCAATGGCCTGCTGAGTCATGTAGAATGACTTGTGAGTCATTTTCATGAACTCGTGAATCCTGTCGGAGAGAACTGCTGCCCAATTGTACATTGCACCCTGGCTAAGGCCAATCATATAATCTGACATCTAAAATAGAATGTCTGACGAGTGTGATGCTCCCGTCAGCCGCCCCTGGATGACATCCATTATACACCGCCATTTTTCATTCGCCAAGTGATCTCGGCGGAGTCCTCTATTCCCTGCAGCCTTTAGTTGATTCTTTTCTTTCTCACTCAGGTCTTGTCTGCAAACCTTTGCCATGATGCTGTCCTTGTGTCTTTCGGTCATTTTCTGTTTGCCAACTGTAAACCCTTGGTGCGGTACACCCATCACTCTTTTGAAATCCTGTGGCGAGAATGTGATTTTGACCGATACATTCATAAATCTGATGATCGTGTGTTTTGCTCAGGGGTTGTAATTTGCCACCATGTTCTTCAATATTGCCTCAAACTCTCTGAAATTGAAATAGGGCATTTGTATTACCTTGTCTACTTGTGCCTTCTATAGTGCTCTATTGAGAGGATGATCGTCAGCATGGCTATTCCACCACTATTTACATTCGCTCGCCGTAAGATTTTCCCACTGCAAGGAGTCCACTGTGATTTTTTCTGTCTTTCCCCTTCCCTTTTGGCTGCTTCTTCTGTGCTGATGAACCCACGTCAATTTGTGGTGTCTGTACTTGTTCTTCTTCCACAATTACCTTTGTTGCCATCTTTTTATCTTCCGCCCGTCTTGATATGTGGATTTGTTTTCTTCTACCTTGTGCTCTAGTGACTCTGTTTGCTGGCGAGAATAACATTTCGGCCCTTTTATACTTCCTCTGTTCAGTTATGACTGTTATTCTCTCTTCCAATTGTACGGCTTCACTGTGAGAATCTACCACCACAGCAGCTAGACTGGTAGAGAAGAATCTATACGGCGAAAAAATTGCTTGACTTCGTATGACCTGGTGCAGAAGATTCCGTACGACCAACAAGAATTCCCTAGAATCCATACGGCGGCCAGCAAAGTGTACGGATTAAATAGTGAAAGTCTGTCATACGGGTGAAGTGCAGCGTATGGCAAGGAGACGTACGACGGAGTGAGGAACAGCAGCATACGGCAGAAACCGTACGGCGGATGTAGAGGTTTGTATGGCAGCCAAGTACGGAGTAGAAGTGTATGGCAAAAAACTGTATGGTCAACCCTCATATGGCAAGTTTATTTTCCGTACGATGATTCCTTGCAAATTTTCGTACGACCCTTCAATTTTTCGTACGGCCTCCTCTGTAATTTTCGTACGGCTTCTTCTGCAACTTCCGTACGGTCTTTTCTACAACTTCCGTACAGTTCCTTTCTTCACACTTCGTACGGCCTTTCTTCGTACCGTCTGGTCTTCTTCAAAATCCGTACGGTCTTCTTCAGAGTTTGTGTACGGTCTTCTTCAGAATGGTTGTTCAGTACAGTTTAATAGAGTTCGTACGACCTTTTTATTTATTTATTTATTTTTTTTATTTTTTTTATTTTTTATTTTTTATTTATTTATTTTTATTTATTTATTTATTTTTTTTGAAATTTTTTTTCCTATTCTATTTTTCTTTTTTCCTTACCTGACTCGTCGATTCTAGATTTCTTGAACTTTGCCATCTCCCCTTCGCTCTCCTAGTTTTCTTTCTCCTAGTCATTGTCTTTATCCTCTTTCTCGTCCAGGATCTTGATTTTCGTGAGTTGACGAAAAATGCAGTTTATGTAACCCTTCTGTCTCAAGCAATCGTTGGTGCAGCATTTATTAATTTCTTCCAACTCCCATATCCGGTCGAAGATCGTTGATTGATCTCTTACCCATGTCAAATTCCACCCCATTGGCCCCTGGACCCACTGGAATGTTTTTCCGTCTTTGTTCATCTTCACATTCATGTTCCTGCATCTATATTTCGCTTTCCAGAGCCAGCTCCTTGGAAGCTGTATGTGAGGTAGTTTGACTGGCCAATTTTTCCTCCTCAACTCCCAAACTTCGTCACAATAGTGTGATCTTTCCACAATGAACATTGCTTCTGCTAAGTACTTCTTTCTTGGTGGGTCCCGGACCTCCTTTGGTAGTAGGAACTCAAATTTGTCTCGTAGTTGGTTGCATTCTTTTATCCAGTTGTTCCAATTCTCTTCCTCTTCTTCTGGGTAGTTCTTATTAATCCATTTACCACCATAGTCTTCATTGATTTGGCCCTCACGGGTTTCCATCTGCACTGGCTTTGGTGCGAAGAACCCCGTTACTGGTTCAAACTGAGTACTTGCAAATACCATTCCGTCAACTTTGTTTTCTGTCTCCTCATGTTCTTTGCCTCTTTCCTCCTTCACTCCGTGGTTTGTTAATGTGAATCCCAGCATATTGATTTGAATTGTTTCTCTTTTTCTCTCTTTATAAATCTTCAGTTTCGACCCGTTCACTGCTTCGTTGATTGGACTTCCATCAAGATTATCTAGCTTTATAGCCCCATTGTCCATCAATTCCCATATTCTGAACGGTCCTAACCACCGAACTTTGAACTTCCCAGGTTTGATTTCGTTACGGCCGTTATATTTCAGGATTAACTGCCCAGGCCGGAACTCAATTTTCCGTAGGTGTTTGTCATGCCAATACTTCCGGCGTTTCTGCATGATTTCCGTCGACCATTGAGCCAAAATTCTTTTCTCGTCTAATTTATTCAACTAGAACAGTCTTTCCTCCAGGCTCTCCATATCTCCTAGTCTGTTTTCCACTGCAATTCTCAGACTTGGGACGAGGTATTCTGTTGGTACTACCGCTTCTTGCCCATACATCAACTGGAAAGGTGTGTGTTTAGTTGTTACCTTATAAGTGGTTCGGTAAGCCCATAACGCCGCTGGTAACCTCTCTTTCCAGTCTGATCCTTCGATACCGCATGACTTGTGGATTACCGAAATGAGCACCTTGTTCGTTGACTCTGCCTGGCCATTCGCCCTTGGATAGTACGGAATTGATAGGGTGTGCAGGATTTTGAATTCTATAGTCATGAGTTGGATGACGTGGTTGATGAAATGTCCTCTACGGTCATTCGTCAATTGAATCAGAATTCCATATCTCATCACAATCTGTTCGTATAGGAACTTTGCCATGCTCAATGCAGTATTATCCTCCAGTGCTTTTGCTTCAGCCCACTTCGTTAAGTATTCTGTAGCCACTATTATGTACCGACATCGGTGTAGTTGGCTGACCTTCAGGGGTCTTACAAAATCTAGCCTCCATCTCTCAAAAAGTTCTTGAGGTTGTGATGGCCAGAGTGGCATATAATCCCTCTTTAGTGGTTTCCCTACCCTCTGACAAGTGTCACATTGAATTACCCATTCTTGGGCATCTGTGTGTAACGTCGGCCACCATAGGCCGGCGAGTAGGACTTTTCGTGCCGTGGCGTCGGGACCCATATGGCCCCCTGCCAGTCCTTCATGGGCTTCTGCCAATACACCCTTTATCTCCTCTTCCATCACACACCTTCAGAGAATTTGATCGGGCCCCATTTTGTAGAGCAGCCCATTTATTAGTTGAAATGTCTTACTCTTGAGTGCAATCTTTCGTTATTCACTTGTAGACATTTCTGGTGGAAACATTGAAGTGGACAAGTATTCGCCAATTCTCTCGTATCATGGTGGTAGGGCAGCTATTTGGAATAGGTGGGCATCCGGGAAGTCTTCATTGACCCCATCTCCTGGTTCTCCCGATTTGATCCTTGATAGTTGGTCGGCAATTACATGGCTTTTTCCTGGTCGTACAATAATGGTGAAAGTAAATTCTTGCAGAAGTAATAACCATCTACTGATTTTGCCTTGGATAATCAGTTTGTTGACCAGGTACATTAGTGCTTGATGATCCACATAAAAAGTGAATGGTGTTGCAAGGAGATAATGCCTGAATTTCTGTACGGAATAGACCATTCCCAAAGCCTCCCTTTCTATAGTACTGTAGTTCCGTTCTGCCTTGGAGAGCAACCGACTGACAAAGTATACTGGATGATCCAACCCATGGGATCCGACCTGTGTAAGAGTGGCACCAATTGCAAAGTTTGATGCGTCTACGTGCACATGGAATTCCTTGTCCCAGTTTGGATAGGCTAGGATAGGTGCACTGATGAGTCTTGTCTTTAGTTCTTCAAATGCTTTCTGTTGTTCCTCCAACTAGACAAACTGCACCCCTTTCCTTGTCAACATGTCCAATGGGTATGATACCTGGGCAAAATTTTTGATAAATCTATGGTAGTAACTGACATGGCCGAGAAAAGATTTTACTCTGGTGACATCTTTTGGAGCCTCCATTTCTACAATTTCTTGAATCTTATCCAGGTCTGCTTTTAGTCCTGCTTGGCATATAATATGGCCAAGAAGTTTCCCTTGTGACACCATGAACCGGCACTTCTTCGGGTTTAAGGCCAATCGCGCGGTCTTGCAACGCTCCATGCATTCGGTGAGGGCTTTGAGATGTGTCTGCTGGTCGCTGTAAATTGACCAGTCATCGAGGAATGCCTTGAAGTTTCCCACCGACATTTTGTCAAATATGTGTAGGATAATTCTCTGAAAGGTGGCTGGTGCATTGCACAGATCGAACGACATCCGGTTGTATGCATATACTCCATTTTCAATCACAAATGTTGTTTTCAGTTTGTCTTCCTCGGCGATGCTAATCTGGTTATACCTCGAAAATTTGTCCATAAAGGAATGTATTTCGTGACCGGCCACTTCTTCCAAAATGGAGTCTGTGAATGGGATGGGGAAGGGATCTTTGACTATTACTGCATTGAGGCACCTAAAATCTACGCAAATCCTGATTTGTCCCCCTTCCTTCTTAAGTGATATCACAATCGGTGACACCCACTCACTCATTTCTACCTCAAATATTATTCTTGCCTCAAGCATTTTTTCAATTTCCTCTTGAACTTTTGCCGCGTAGTTCTTATTCATGCGATATGGCCTTTTCCATACTGGACGTGCTCCTGGTATGAGTGGAATTCTGTGGATGCACAGTTCTGGTGGTATCCCCTTCAGGTCCTTGTAGGTCCAGGCAAACACATCTTTGTACTCTAGAAAGATTCTGAATGCTGCTGCCTTGAGTACGGGATTCTAGTCGTCGCCGGCCAGAATTATTTTCGGGTTGCTTTCCTCGCCGAGATTAACTTTCTTTGTTACCGGCTCTTCGTACATAATCTTCTTTTCCAGCTCAAACTGGTGTGCCGGCGTACTGTCTACTTCTGAATACCCTTCCTTATATTCCCCGTACGCCGCTGGGAACATGTGGGTTACTTCCTTCCCCTTCTCACTTGTTTGTTCCAATGTTTCACCGTCGTCTTTCTGTTCACTCGTCGTTCCTGAGTTTTCACCGATTTCTTTTATTGAAATCATGTTGCACTGTGGCGAAAAAAACTCGTAGTCTTCCATCTGCCAATGGAATAGCCCGCTGAATGAATTTGTATCATCTTCTGAGCATTCCTGTAATTTTAGCACCCCTTCCTCATCAGGCTCCATCGGCTCTTTCCCACTTTCTGTCGAGTCCCCTCCATCTGAGTCAGAATCTGACACCAACTCTTCATTGACGGTTTGTGTCTTCAAATCAATGACGAACTTCCTTCGTCCATTTTCTATGAACAGGGTGTTTTTCTTCCAGTTGTGGTTGGCTTTGGCGGCTATTAGCCATCCTCGACTGAGTAATGCATCATATGATGCATTTTGTGCTGTTATGACTACAAAATTTAACAAGAATTGCTGAGTACCGATTCTTACTTTTTGAGCCATTAGCACTCCCAGCGCCTTGATCCCATGCTGGTCGGCTCCCACTAACTAGAAGTTTTGTGGCCATAGAGTAGGCTTCCTGAGGCTCTTCCAGGTTGCTTCTAGTAGGACATTTACTCCGGATCCGCCGTCGACTATAGTATTTGTCAAATTCCGTCCAAGGATTTCCATGTGTACTACAGCAGGTTTCTTTCCAGTATCAATCACCAGCAACCTCGGGTTGAGTACTTGTTCTCCTGTTGGCGGTGGTTCTACTATAACATCTTCTATTGTGTGGGTTTGGTCTACATGCGAGTTGTCCTCCATTACCTTGGATATTGCTACTTTTAACTGAGGTAAGCTCTGGAGAAGGTCTGCCAATTTAATTGGTATGGTAGCTTGCAGTACTTGACTTGTTATGTTTTTGTCCGATTTCGATTGTATTGCCTTTTTGTCTAGGTTCCTCCGTTCGGTTCTCATGGCAAGTTCCACTTCCTTCCGCGCCTTTCAGAGTCTTTCTTTTTCCGTACAGGGGTCTGGATAAGTGGCCTTTTTCCACTGTGCTCGGGTGATAGCAAGGACTTCTTCATCAGTTTCCTTCAGATTGATAAGGTTCACCCCTTTCTGCTTCGGACAGTCTTTTTCCTCGTGATCGCCAGGCCCACACCACTTGCACAGTGCATTTATTATGTTCTGATTGTTGTTGGGGCATTCTCTTGCAAAGTGTCCCCACTCGTTGCACTGCCGGCACTGTATCATCAGTCATCCTTTGCTGTTGTATTGCAATCTATTTTTGGGGCTGTTATTGTTAAACCTTCTGTTATTCCTGTATCCTCCCGGAGATGCATTTGGACTATTTTGAGGTTTCAGCGGTGTGGTCGGTGGAGTTGATGATTCTCCTTGGGTGAACAACACTTGGGTACTTCTTGCTTTCAAATTAAATGGACATTCCTTGATTGAATGTCCCATTACCTGACAAATGTCACAAAATAATTTTCTCGGGCAATTTGCCTTTATGTGAGCCTCGCCATTGCAATCTGTGCACCATAACTCTCGACCTTCTCTAGTTGTCTCTTTCTCTGTTTTTATTTCCTTCATCATGCGGATCATGTCCCTTCTCAGTGCCTGAATGGTTTTCGACTCGTTCTCACTGCTGTCATCCCCCGTACTGTCATCATCTTCAGTTCTTCTTTTACTTCGGGATGATGTTTTGCTTTCGCTTTCTATGTCCATTGCCCGATTGTATGCTTCCGCGTATGACGATGGGGGTACCACTTTCATTTTTTTTTTCTTAATGACGAGACTAGCCCTTCAATGAACCATCTTTTCTTCAGTCCATCAGCTTGCTGCGTTTCCAGTTTCCTGAGTAATTCCTTGAGTCTTCTATTATATGCCCTTATGTTTTCATTCTTTCCTTGTTTGGTATTATAGATTTTAGCTACAATCTCATTGTCATCCCTAAGAAGTTTAAATTTGTCCTCGAAGGCTTTTCTCAGTTCGTCCCATGAGGCTTTCTGTGTTGCCCCTAGGTCTGTATACCAGTCAATGGCAATACCCCTTAGTGTCGTTGGAAATGCTTTTACCCAGTAGTCTTCGTCCTCTTGTCCGTTTGCCACCCATATGGTTTCACAAGTTTTACAGTGCCGGACAGGATCCTCTGACCCGTTCCCCATGAACTTTGGCAACTTTTGCCTTTCACTCGCTGGTGGGGTCACCATTTTTTTCATGAGGCACCCTCTCTGTGTCTTTGACCCGATTGGACTGGTTCTACCGTCTCATTTCGGTGTCTTCCTGACACTGCCGGCCACGTATGGTTCCTTCCCACTTCTGGTTTTGGTGTCCTCTACACTTCGAGTTACCTCTGGTTCACCTTGGTTTTCCCTCTGTGCAGGGGTTTCGGGCTCAGGTTCTCTATTCCTCAGCCTTTCGTCTGAAATGGACAATGCCACAATCCGACGTATAGTATTCTCTAGTTCTTCTGTCAGATTTTTTTGCTTTTCCTCTATTTGTTATTGGTGTTTGAAAACTATGTTCATCACCCCCTTGATCTACCTTTTCATGTCGTTCATTTTCTTTTTCAATAATTTGTTTCAATCATTTTTTACATTCTTCTTGTTCCTTTAGTCTTAATGATCTTCTTACTATTTCTTGTGGTGTTGCTTGCCCCACTGGTAATTTATTTTTGTCCTTATTCAGTTGTATGGGCATTAATTATGCCTACCCTTTCTCAGTTGTACGGCGTGCAACGGTGATCACCGTCACGTTGCTCCTCTTCTTGTTTCAGACATTCTTCATATCTTCTGAGAATTTGTTGTCGTCGCACTTCCCTCTCTCTTTCTTCTCGAATATCTTGGAAGGATATCAATTTCCTTGCCAGAAGTCGAGGAATGCGGTCCAAAAGATTATCCACTTCGCTATTAACATGCAGGTTCTCTGAAATAACCTCCTGTGGAACCTCTCTGCGGATAGACTCGTCTCTTACGTATTGTCCGACTGATAATAACCACAGTTTGACCAATTCCTGAGTCACTTCATCTTCTCAGCTTTTGGGTTCATTCTCTTCTCGATCGCTTCCCTCGTGTTCTTCCTGAATTTCTTTTATTATTTCTTCTACATGCTTTCTGTCTCATACTGCTTCGTCGGTATCGACCGGTTGCCCCATTGTGCTGCCATTCTCCCATCTGGATGTTCACTGGATTCGCTTAGGCAACGGTGCCAAAATGTTCACTGCCTAAGTGGTCTAATTGTTTTCAACAGAGTAACCAAGAAAGATACTTGCATTATCACAGTGTACTGAAATAAATTACATTGTACGAGAATAACAAACAGAATTGGTACTCAAAATATCAACTGCATATATTAACTTAAACCAGCAAGTACAATCACAATCCAAAAACTCCCTCCTCATACAATGGCGTAACAAGTACATATATAGTTTGTCCGATGGTTGCCAACCGTCACCAACCATCGTACCGATCGGGAGTAACTACTCGCCGAAACTAAAACATAAACATACTTCCCGAAACCACTAACAAAACATATTTTGCCAAAAGTAATAAACTATGTAAAGTACGCCTAACATCCTTGAGATCTGTGCAAAGAGTACACAGAATGACAAGAAGTAGATTTTCTCACTGTAACATGAAGTTTCCCATCTTCTCCCACCTCTCCATCTGTTTGCAGAGGCTCTCTACTGTCCAAAGATATTACATCTGATTCTACCTTGAATGAAATAATTGAACCAGCTGTGTCTGGGAACTGTTCCATGATAAGCAGTTTTTCTCCCCTGTATTCAAACATGAAAAGCATCAGAGTATACCAGATTATACACTATAGAACAACCACTTGCACCATTAGATCCCCTGAAAAATCCCCATACATTGCCTTCAGCAGAGGAATTCCGATGACTAAGGTGTTGGGTAGTGTTGAAAGTGAGAACAGAGTGATCATCCACTCTAGGCTCCCATTTTTTGCCACCTTGCCATATTCTGAGCATTACTAGAATCAAAATTTTCTGCAAGGAATCTGCAGCAATGAATCTCAAATTCATGGCATATGGGTCATTGGTGGAAATGAAGTGGAAGGAGAGCAGAGGAACTGCAAACAGTGCCACAAAACGGTTGATGCCAGAGCACTGATCTGGTGTGAAAATCTTCCACCATTTTACAGACCCATAGGCCAAAATCATTGCCACATAGAGTGGCACCACTGCAGTCAATACATTGTAAAGATCTGTTCCATTAATCATTTTTCTGAGACAACAACACACACCCCACTATTAAAATAGCATATTCGCTCATACAAAACAGAACAATCTCTAGTCCTATTATAAAACAGTCACTCCAAATCGGTAAAAATTTTAGGCAGTCACTCCAGCAACTCAATTATCTTCAGCTTCATGGTGACTGCCTCCATGCCACCACCATGTATCTGAGGTTTTGCTTAGATTTTCAATTACTCTCTGCAATCTATGATTCTCTCCAACACAATTCTTGGCTTGATGTCAAAGCATTTCGATGGGGGGAACTCAAATGCCCTCTAATTCAGTGTAAAGTGGGGACTTAAAGTTGGATCGATGATGAAGGTAGCTCTCTTCTAATCATTTTTTGGGTCCCCTAAACTGGAATTTAAATTGGTTGTCAAAATTACTATAGAGTTATGGTAGCTAGACATTTAAGTGGACAATGGAGTCCAGAATTAAATCATTTGGTGAACCTTAATTTATGGTTAATAGGATTCTCTTTGACCTCTTTCCATCATGACCAAAGATAGATATAGTGGTAGTCATGGGAGGTCTACGCATTAGTAGCAAAATCCAAGATAATATAAGCAACTGGCTGTCCATGCAGAGGAATGGATAAGAAATCAACGACAAGGAAGAAAACTATGTACTGTAGGCATCAATCCCTACATCAAACATTAGATTTGAAACAATTTTCCAGGGTTTCAAAACACAGCCATGTGCAGAATCCAATTTGCTTTTAATAACAAAAAAATCTATTGTAGCCATCAATCCCCACATCAACTATTAACTCTGAATCAATTTTCTAGGGTTTCAAAACACAGCCATGCACATAATGCAAGTTTGGTCCTATAACAACAAAAATCTAAATCAGGCATCAATCCCCACATCAACTATTAAAATTGAAACAATTTTCTAAGGTTACTAAATACAGCCACGCACAGAACGCAATTTTGGTCTAATACTGATAAAAAATGAAAACAGGAATCAAACCCCACGATAATTACCAAATTTGAAATAATTTTCTAGGGTTTCAAAATATGGTTATCCACAGAACAATGCAATTTCCTTGTCAAAATGATAAAAAATCCAACGCATGAATCAAACCTCACATCAATTTATTAAATTCAAAACAATTTTCTAGGGTTTCAAAATAAGGGCATCTGCAGAATGTAATCTTAGTATAAAAATAACAAAATCCCAATGCAGGCATCCAATGGAGAATTAAATTCCATAAAATCAAACCCCACCTTTAATTGAAAATGTAAAGAAGGCACCTGTAAAATAACAGCTGCCCACAGCAATTTATGGAAAATAGGATCTGCATAATTGCTTGCCATTATTTACCCAAAGGAACCAACAATACAGCGGGCACATCCTTCATACCTAACTTTTTTCTCTTCCTGCAAACACTACCACAATTCTTTCAACTGCCCTGTTAGGCATTTGTGCAAAATGGAGACATAGACAAGACACGTGAGCTGTTTTACAGAATGACAGGCAAGAGCATGACACCCATTTGCTCTGGTAGAGCCATGCATTATAAATCCTTGCCATATGTCTGCCCTCTCAAAAACCTCTCTTGCCACCAATCATCTTGGCCAAAAGTGGTGCAGCCCCCAGGGGATTGTAAATAAAAAACCCCAGGTTTATTTGGCCGCCAATCATCATTCAGGAAAGTGGTCCAGCTGGGAGGAAAAACAAAATCAGACTATAGTTAACCGTTTAATTTTTGCCCCTGCACGCTTCCTAATGAGAAATAAATACAGTTTTAGAGAGACCAAAACTATAGTCTCCTGCGTATGGCAGGGACTAAAAAACATAAGTCCCCCGCCTTGCAGGTAGGGACTATTAATAATAGTTGAGATGATTCAAGAACTCTATAATTTAATAGATAATTTGGCATCCACAAAATTGGTAAAAGCTGGACAACAATATTGTTCATGAATCTTTCCTTTTGTTTTGTGTTACGGGTGTTTCAATGAGTGCCACCTATTCAATAATTTGTTCTTAATAGAGAAGCCAGAAATTTGAGTATGTATTATCAGTTGGGTAATCAGGAACAAAGCTTGTCGAAATTATTCTGTCTCTTGCGGGCCCTGGGAGCCCGTGAATGTCCAACTTCTTCATCACAGCAGATTTCTTCGTTATTTATAAAACCGATGTTAGTCGGCCGTGCGGCAGTCCCAAAGCATATTTGGAAAACAAAAAAAATACAAAATTCAGAGGATATGTATATTCTTATCACCATAAATTCATCGAGGGTTCCATGTAGTAGATAGACATTTGGTCTACATCCTCAGAATTATTAATGGTGAGGATGTTACCGATTTTCGGGGCGATTTTAATTTCGATTGCAAGTGGATATGCAGATCCAACTCAGGGCTTTACCGAAGTAGTTCTAAATGCGAAAAATTTTGTCATTCAAAGACCATATGACAAGAAGGAATCTGAGCGTTACAGCTTCATTAATGGCGTCCATTCCATGTGGGGTTTACAAAGAAGACAAACCCCACAGTCCTCAGAGCAAGACTAGTCCTAGGATAGAAATCCGCATCCAGGTTAAATTTTTGATCAATCATTTCCTCTATAATTTTGTATAAACTTCTCCAGTATGTTATGGCATCTGATGGAAAGCTAAGGCATTACAATGACCAAGTGGCGGCGTCTAATATTTATGATCGTTGGATTCATCTCAACGTTATCCACAATGCGGATGAAGGGAAAGTGTATGTGTTCGTCGATGGGGAGGAGAAGATAGTGGCTGATGACAGAGGTCGTGCCAACCATTATTTTAAGTGTGGAGTGTACGCTAATAATAATGCTTCATCTCGCATGGAGTCTCGTTGGAAAAATATCAAAATATGGACCAAATGACGTATCGCTGCAAGACTAGCTGATTGTTGGCGATAGCCATCTAGATTATGGTATGTTGTGTGTAATAAGTTTACCTATCATGGTAGTGAAGACGAGTTTGGAAGAAAAATAATCTTCATCTGTGATATGTTACAAAGAGTATGTTCATAAGTTAAGCATGAATCAGTTTTCATGATTTAAATTCAAGTCGAACTTTCTGTTTCTACAGTTTTGTTGGTTTTGAAATAAGAAATCTTTTGCATTCTCAGCTGGTGTGATTGTTTGGGTTATTGTTAAATATTATTCATTTCAATAGTTAAAGGTTAATTTTAGTCAATAACAATAGGACAAATATTTATTGCCACTTTTTTTTGTTGTGAAGGAGGTGTAAAATCACTATTTGACCATTGAAGTGGATGATAGCTTTTTTTTTCTTTTTTCTTTTTATTATAATAACATTAGAAAACTTTAAATGACAAATAATTTAACTTTCTAAATTGAATAACATAACATAAATTTTAAAACTCTTCTTTAACTAGTAAAAGTTTAAGAAAAACATAAAGTATGTTTTTTCTTTAATAAAATTGTGTACATTTGATTAATTGTTTTTCCTTTAGTTTTATTTATTAAATAGAATGTTTTTTCTTCTAATTATATATATAGTAACTTATGATTATATAAGAAATTTATTTTAAAATAACTTAAATTTATATACACACAATTAAATTATAAATATTAGCAAGAATTATGAGAAGGGATGAATTATAAAATATATTATGTTCTAAAATGTGTCTTTAAAAATAAATATTAAAAGGAGATAATCCTAGAATGCTCGATCCCTTTGATTACCTCTATTAGATAAAAAATCCCTTCTAAAAAATTACCAAAATAAATTTTCCAGAATAAAAAGGCCAATTATGTTAGTGTATATTATCTCTTGCATTTACATGCAAATGAATAAACAACACATTGGAGTTAACCTCACTTAGGTTAGGACTATTTTAAAGCATCTCAGTGCTTTAATGAGCACATCTATGTTTAGAACAAGTGTCTTATCTTGAGTTAAGTAGTTTCATGCATGCCTATCTTTACGCCACTACTATTCTCAAGTTTGCTTTCTTATTTTTGGCACACCTATTCTTAGGAGAGATATGCCTATATGTACTATCTCTTATGAGCTAATTAATCATCCAATTTGTGAGCTTGTGCTTTTGATAGCTTTGAGTGTGCGGTTATTTATCCTTCATCACTCATCTTAGTGTTTACAATCTTTCATTCGATCTTGCTCAAATCTATATGGTATCAGAGCAGGTGTGGAAAGATTGTGAACCTTTCTTCTATCAAATTCATTGAACATAGCATTCTTTCAGCGTTACCACTTCAACAAAGGTTCTTTATCATAGTTTCTACTGTTCTGAAGGAGTTTTGGCGTAAGTTTTGTCTTTGGTTTTGATTTGATCGATCTACTTCAGTCAAAGGGCGGTTAACACTAGTATACAGATGTGGTTTTTTTATTTTGACTAGCATTGAGGCCACATCCAAGCACTGAGGCCTCATTCTTTTCCTGTTTCTGTGTATTTAAGGTGGTGTTTGACTTGTTTTCTGGCCGATTACTGAGCTTAATAGGCAAAAAGGTTGCATCAAAAGCTTTTTTAAGCGTTGTTTAAAATAGGTGCAACCCCTTTTGTAGCCCACGGCTTGTTACCAAGCATGTTGGGCCTACACACAGGCTGCAACTTGGTTTAAATAGGCCCGAAGGCCCTTAGAAAGGTCCCTGCATGCCTTTTGATCACTCGTTGTATCTTCCAACGTAGGTCTCAGTCCTCAAATCACCCTCCATGTCATCAATCTGCCCAAACTCAGACACCATTCACCCAACACATTTTCACATCAACATATTTCATAGTTTCTTTTGGAATTTGAAGCAAACAGAGGTATTTTTTGCCCTCAAATTTGACTATTTTTTTCGAGAAATTTCCCTTGTTTTTTACCTTTTTAAAAATCAGGGGTGTTTTTTTGAGAAAAGCTATATTTACACTTGTTTTAAAAAGTTTTTTTTTTCAAAAAATCCAAGTTATTTTTAGAAAAGCTATATTTAGAATTGTTCTAAAAAAGCTTTTTTTGGCTCTTTCTTGTAAAGTTTCTTTTTTGTCCAAAAATTCTTTGGCAAAATAAACTAACGAGCAATTAAAAATTTGTGTAATCGGTAGTTGTGCCCAAACACTATTTATAAAGTGCCAAAATAATGGGGGACACTTTGTAATAACATGGATTTGTCTCGATGTTGTGTCTTTTCTTTCCACATTTTTGGTCAAACTTGCAAATATGGGTTCTACTCAGACTGTTTCACCATTAACACCCTTTGAATATCATGACTAGAAATCCAAAATCTAGCTAATGTTGAAAAACAACTTGGGTTATACAGGGTTACAATTGGCACTGAAATAAAACCCTCTGATGATGACACTAAAGTGAAATGGTTTAATGAGTATGACCTGGCCTTCGGTTGTTTATGTCTCAGTATCTCTCAAGAATTACTCTTTCATGTTGAATCTTTGTCAACTCCCAATGAGGTATGGCTCACTCTTGAGAAGCTCTTTGGTAAGGTAGATAAGATGAGAGGTCATGAGCTAGAGAATGAGTTAATCAGTTTGAGTCTGAGCACATTTACCACACTAGAAGACTTTTTTACCAAGTTTAAATCTATCAGGTTGCAGTTAAAAGAATGTGGCATTGATAAAAAAGATGACCAACTAGTTCTTTCAATTCTCTCCAAACTTGGTCATCACTACTCTATATTTGTGTCTACATTCTATTCCACCAAGAGAGCTCTTAGAGCCACTTGAAAAATGCCATCTCTAGATGACTTCAGTGCTGATCTAACCAAAGAGCAAGACAAGTTAATCCACATGGGCATTGTGAAGTCCTCAAAACCTCAAGCACTGGTAGTTAGAAATGGTAAACATCAACAGGCTTCAAACAACAAAGGAAAGAAACAAAACACCCAAAAAGGATCAGGAGACAAAGAAAGAACAAAAACTTGAGACATCTATAAGTCACACAAAAACTTCATCCAAACAAGGGCAACCTAAAAAGGACAAAGTTTAGTGTGCCTACTACAAGAAGATAGAGCATGATGAGCACAAGTGTATGAAGAAAAAGGTTGATCACCTCACTCATCTCTTAGAGAAGAAAAACATAGGTTTACTTGAATCCTTCAAAGTATCCTCATCCATGCCCCAGAATCTTCTAAGTCAAAAGGTAAAGAGAAATTTAAGGGCAAGGCCTTGTTTCAGTGGCTCTTCAACATCTTCATGGATCATTGACTTCGGTGCCTTGCACCATATGGGTTCTTCATAGGTTATGTTCACTTCCTTAGAACCCCACAGCATGTCCACCATTACCCTAGGTGATGACACTCCAATAGTAGTTGTTGGGAGAGGGTTTGTTGAAATTGAGGGGGGGACATTCACTAATGTTCTTAGTTTATCTTCAATTTCAGCTAATCACCTATCAGTGTACTAGATTGCTCACATAGAGAAGGGCATGCGAGTTGAGTTTACTCCAGATTCAGTTGAGATCAGAGAGTTGCATAGCAACAACTTAGTGGCTTTGGGAAGGGAGATCATCAGTCTAGGTTATACACCTTCTCACACTTTGATCCTGATATTTCCCCTTCCAACCATCCACAACAGATTCTTGAGGCAGACTCTTTTTCTTCTTCCAGTTCTGACAGCGAGGATAGTGATGGGGTGCCATCTCCATCCATCTCGAGGCTCATTTGGAGGATGAGGATTCAACATCTGACTCACCCACATTCAGTTCTCTTTGGGTTAGATATCCAGTTCAGAGTGCAAGTACTAGGGTACATGATCCAGTTGGTAGCTAACTTCCATTGTAATATTACAGGGCTCATGCTTTCTATGCCTCCGTTTCTGAATTCAGTGTTGCTCCTTTGAGACTTTCCAATGATTCATTACACTAGGGTTATCTTCTTGATTCACTTCATTGGGAAAAACTTCTACCAGACATCTCTTGGCTATTTGTAGAGTCTTACATATAGGATCTTGATGACACCTTGGAGGGTCTCATATTTCTATTTGATGACAGTATACATTCACCTACTTTTACTACAGAGTTTAGAGAGACTTCACCGAGGTCTTCCGGTGATTCTTCGTAGGACATCTTGTGGGATTTGCTTTGTAACCACATGACATGCATTAACATTCCACTTTCATACATCAGTTCTTTAGATCTTGTTCTTCATTTGTCTTCACATGTTTTTGAGAAGTCACTTGTTTTAGTTAGGCTTGAGCCTCCTGATTTGATTGTGACTTATTTCAACATCAACATGATGATATTTGAGCAGTATTCTGAGATAGGGTACATCATGAGACTTACCACCTCACCTTTCTTCTTTGACCATTCACCATTGGAGTTGTTTTTTCCTAAGGGGGGATACATCATTTTCCACAGATGGATCATTTTCAGTGTTCATACACAGGCATTCTCTTTTGGCATAGGGGCTACTTAGTTTCTTTTTCTCTCATATGGGGGGTCATATCTGCATCATCACAGTCAGAGCGACATGTTTTTAGGCTTTGTGCAGAGTTGTCATCTTCGAGGAGGCTTTCTAATCTTCTTCATTTTCTTTTCTCTTTTGGAGGGAAGTTTTTTCCCATAGATTTTTCTTCCTTTCTCCGCTTTATGAGAGATTGCATTGTACATGGGTACCTGATCAGGACTAGTTGTTGGGAGCCATCTTCATTTCCTCACCTAAGCTTTTCTTAAGAGGGGGTGTTAGTGTATATTATCTCTTGCATTTACATGCATATGGATAAACAACACATAGGAGTTAAGCTCACTTAGGTTAGGACTATTTTTAGGTGTCTTAGTGCTTTAATGAGCACATCTATGTTTAGAACATGTGTCTTATCTTGAGTTAAGTAGTTTCATGCATGCCTATCTTTAGGTCACTACTATTCTCAAGTTTGCTTTCTTATTTTTGGCACACCTATTCTTAAGAGATGTGTGCCTATATGTACTATCTCTTGTGAGCTAGTTAATCATCCAGTTTGCTTTGCATATATCTTTTTCTTTTGATAGCTTTAAGTGTGCGGTTGTTTATCCTTCGTGACTCATCTCAGTGTTTACAATCTTCCATTCGATCTTGCTCAAATCTACAAATTAAACCTTAATAGAATCACCAAAAAATTAAACATAGATAATGATAGTGACCTGAAATGAAACCTTATTAATCTAACTAAAATAAACTCATCCATGAAATAAGTTGATCCATTGAGTCATCCTCATGATGTGTTTTTTTTAATTGCATATCGTTTACAAATATTGTGCTCATACGATCATCAACATGATACCAATACAAGCTCCTTACAATAAAAAACATTAGAAATAACCTAATACAAGCTCCTTATAAGTAAACACATTAGAAATCACCTATGGAAGACCAAGAGTCACTACTTAAAAATCCACTTTTTATTAAGAAACCACATCCACACTAGAAGCCAACTATGGATGACCAAGAATCACAACTTAGAATTCCACATTAGATGTCCCTATGGAGAATTGAACTTGAGTCTACACAATGAAAACTCAACACTGTAACCAATTAAGATCAACCCCTTGGACTCATGGTGTGTTTAAAATCCCTAAGGAAGTT
The DNA here is from genome assembly GCA_027924645.1 of Cunninghamia lanceolata. Lineage (NCBI taxonomy): Eukaryota > Viridiplantae > Streptophyta > Pinopsida > Cupressales > Cupressaceae > Cunninghamia > Cunninghamia lanceolata. The sequence goes on along the minus strand of BSBN01000677.1, from coordinate 6,019,637 downwards.
ATATTTTCCATGTACTTAGTGCCCACACCTCATTCAAGTAGCACTACTTAATTAGCCACTTGTGCTAGTGCAACTATAAAAACTCTTTAGGACCAAAATATAATATTTGAATTGAAATGTGTAAGAATTGACTCTCTAATATTAAGAATATCAATTTAATTATATTTCTTGATAAGAGTAGGGACACAAAGGTGTTATTTAATAAATATAAACACACAACATTTGGTGGTGTTTAAGATTATTTTTCCTAGATAAACTATGTTTATTCCTAAGACATTAATACTATAGTTTTTGCTTTGACAATTGGATAAGTTGAATTAAATAAGATTATGTCAAAGGAATGTAGAAAAATAAGAAACTTGGAACCTCGTTTAATAGTCATATACTACAAAATTTTGAACAAATTCTATATGAGATGTTGTCCTTACTAAAAATGTACGTCCTAAATGTTACTTCTCCATTTGCCCTAAATCATGGGCTCCAAGAATTTTATTTTTTCGTTTTGTAAAGCATATAAATTTATGCTTTTTTAATGTTTCATATATGGCATTTTTTTCATTGTCTAAAAATATTAAGGCAATATAAAATACAAAAATTGGGGGGGGGGGGGTAATTTAAACTTTGGAGAAATTTAGAGGTTCTTTTAAAAATTGTTATTGCTCAAATTGCAACTTTTTGTAAAAAAAGGCTAAGTATTAGGGCTCGATTATATCGACCTGCTTAGACCTATAGCACTACATTATAAAGTGCCACAATTTCAGGGGGGTGTCATTGTGTCTTTTCCTTCTACACTTCTAAGTCTGCAATATACATCTCATCTACATGGTTTTATAAGTGTGATCAAGTCTAACTCCAAGAACTTCTATTCATATTATGACTTTGAAAACACCCAATGGGAAGGTCAACAAAAAAATAATTCATGACCTAAGACCTCATAAGTATAAGTCCAAGAGACTCGAATACTATAGAGGATTATGTCACATAATTTAACTTATTGAGGTTGCAACTAAAAGAAGGTGGGATTGAGAAACAGGTGGATCAATTGATCCTTCAAACACTTTTCAAATTGAGAGCCTATGGTAAATGATCCTTAATCTTGCAATGGATTCACATCGACTCACATCTCACATTAAGAGCCTATGGTAGATGAACTTGAATCTTGCATTAGATCACATCTCAAATTTGGTTAATGTTCTTGAATCTTCATGATACTTGCTCCTATGGAGTCTTTTTAGTCACGGTTCAACATCGACATTGAGGTACACAAGTAGCTTCCAAGATCATGCATCTTTTCTCCCTTTGGGAGGGTAGTTTTTTCCCATAGGGTTTTCTACCTTATCTCCACTTCATGAGATATTTTTATTGTATATGGGTATCTAATCAGGCTAGTTGTATATGGGTATGGGGTATGTGTAAGAAGATGGGGGGCCAAAAAGGGGTCTTAAGTGGCCACTTTTTTTCTGAAATTAGGAAATGCTGGCCTTGGATGAGAAATTGAGCATAGTTAAACTCAAAATTTGGAGATGCAACCAAAATAATGTTCGTAGTACTTTGAGTCTACTTTCTAAACTACTATTTTTTTTGAAAATGGTATAGATTAAGGGCTTCAAAAGAGGGAGCCACAAAAATTGGTGTTGTTTCTGTCAAAAAAACATAACATAGCATGTTTTGTGGCTCCCTCAAAAGGTCATTTTTTTTTGGTATTTTAAAAATCGCTTTAGTGAGAAATTAGCTAATAGCATGTAGTTTATGCCCGATTTTTCTGATAATTTTTTGATGAATATTTGATTTTTTACTAATTTTCAAAGTGGACACATCCTAAAAAATAGAATTTTGGCCGTGCTACCCCTATGAATTTTGAAAACTAATTGAAAACTATTTTTTTCTTTTTTTAATATGTGTAGAATGGAGTCTAGTTTCTAAATATGTAATTTTTTTAAAATTTCAATGAATAGTTAATTTACAATGAAAAAAAGACCAAATAGTGATTTTTGCCCAAAAACAGACACACAAATAAAAGAAATTAAAGATGAAAGGCTTAACATTGTCAAAATGTGAAAAAAATCACATCGTTAAATAGCTAAGAGAAAGCTTAACATTACCCAGGTGTTCAATTTGTTTGACCTTGAAACACATGCAAATTTGAGGGTTAGCACAAACGAAATTATGTGAAATCCTGTAGAATATAGAAAAACATGTCTCTAGACATTGGGAAGGCACTCCAAGCATTTGGATTGGAAATCCAAAGCAAATCCCAAGCCCAAGGCTTGGGATTCCCAAAGCAAAACATAACGCGAGCGCGTTATAACGCGCTCGCGTTATGTTTTACTTTGCATTTTTCTTTTTCTGCAAAAGTTCGTACACTGTTTGTCATGTTTGCAATAACGCGAGAGCGTTATGTCCCCCTTGAATTTTTTTATGTTCAAAGTTATTAATTATGTATGTATCTATGTATGTATGTATAGTGTCGAGGGTAGAGGAGGGTAGAGATGGGGGTGAGCCAAATAGGGGAGGAGAGGGGTGGATAAGGATTGAGTGATTAAGGTTTAAGGTTGAGGGTTGAGGGTTTAGAGATAGGATTTAGAGTTTAGGGATAAGGGATTAGAGTTTAGGACCTTGAGGGATTAGGGTTTAGGGTTGAGGGTCAAGGGATTAGGGTTAAGGTAGAGTGTTGAGGGTAGAGGGATTAGGGATAGGGTTTAGGGTTGAAAGTTTAGGGTTGAGGGATTAGGGTTTAAGGTATAGTTTTGAGGGTTAAGGGTTTAGGGATAGGGTTTAGGATTTAAGGTTTAAGTGTTGAGAGTTGAGGATTTAGGGATAGGGTTTATGGTTTAGGGATAAGGGATTAGAGTTTAGGGATGTACAATTAAGGGGTACCATAAATAAACTAGAATTTAGGAAGGGTTGGGAAAATTTTCTAAATCATCATGGGCTAGAGATTAGAGATTTTGTTGTGTTCAAGTACATATCCAAGTCATAATTTAAGGTTAAGATATTTCAAAGAATAGGGTGTGTGAAAAATATCAATGCTCTTCGGCTTATGAGTACCAACATTGATACAGATAAAAGATGCCCTTCTTCTAACAAAGTATGCAGTTCAAGTCAACCAATGGGCAGCAAGTTGTTGAATGAGTTGGTTTTATGGGTGTGCCTCCTTCTTCAAGGCCCAGGTGGGTAGGAGTGGGATGTAAAATTAAGGGGTACTATAAATAAACTACAATTTAGGTAGGGTTGGGAAAATTTTGTGAATCATCACGGGCTGGAGATTGGAGATTTCGTTGTGTTCAAGTACATATCTAAGTCATATTTTAAGTTTAAGATATTTCAAAGAACAGGGTGTGTGAAAAATATCAATTCTCTTCAGCTTATGAATACCAACATTGATACAGATAAAAGATGCCCTTCTTCTAACAAAGTATGCAGTTCAAGTCAACCAATGGGCAACAAGTTGTCGAATGAGTTGGTTTAATGGGCGTGCCTCCTTCTTCAAGGCTTAGGTGGGCAGGAGTGGGATGTATAATTAAGGGGTACCATATAAATAAACTAGAATTTAGGCAGGGATGGGAAAATTTTGTGAATCATCATGGGCTAGAGATTGGAAATTTTGTTGTGTTCAAGTACATAACCAAGTCATATTTTAAGGTTAAGATATTTCAAAGAATAGGGTGTGTGAAAAACATCAATGCTCTTTAGCTTATGAATACCAACATTGATATAGATAAAAGATGCCCTTCTTCTAACAGAGTATGCAGTTCAAGTCAATCGATGGGCATCAAGTTGTCGAATGAGTTGGTTTAATGGGCATGCCTCCTTCAAGGCCCAGGTGGGTAGGAGTGGGATGTACAATTAAGGGGTACCATATAAATAAACTAGAATTTAGGCAGGGTTGGGAAAATTTTGTGAATCATCATGGGCTGGAGATTGGAGATTTCGCTGTGTTCAAGTACATATCCAAGTCATATTTTAAGGATAAGATATTTCAAAGAACAGGGTGTCTGAAAAATATCAATGCTCTTCAGCTTATGAATACCAACATTGATACAGATAAAAGATGCCCTTCTTCTAATGGAGTATGTAGTTCAAGTCAACCGATGGGAAACAAGTTGTCAAATGAGTTGGTTTAATGGGCGTGCCTCCTTCTTCAAGGCCCAGGTGGGCAGGAATGGGATGTACAATTAGTGGGTACCATAAATAAACTAGAACTTAGGCAGGTTTGGGAAAATTTTGTGAATCATCATGGGCTGGAGATTGGAGATTTCATTGTGTTCAAGTACATATCCAAGTCATATTTTAAGGTTAAGATATTTCAAAGAACAGGGTGTGTGAAAAATATCAATGCTCTTCAAGCTTATGAATACCAACATTGATACATATAAAAAAATGCGCTTCTTCTAACAAAGGATGCAATTCAAGTCAACCAATGGGCAACAAGTTGTTGATCTTGAATTGGTTTCTGATGAAGAAAATAATGATGTTGTTGAAGCAATGGAAGAAAATCAAAATTGTAAGTCTAATTTAATTTATTTCAACTTTCAAAGTAGGCATTTGAATTGTAGCTTTACCTAGAGGATTGGTATAACAAAAACTTAATTATGTTACAAGCCTTTCTTTGAAGAACCCTGGACATTATGGACCCTATCAGCTAGAAAAGCACATGATAGTGAACTCTGCCCCACCTTTCAAATCAAATATTTACCTTTTTATTCAATGAAAATGAAGTCATGGAATGTAAACCGACCATGCATACTAGTAGATAAAATTCTCTGCCTTCTATTCTTATTACTCTTACTTTATTAAGAGAAGAGTAAAAAAGAATGGGTTTAATTGTAAGCTAACATAAGGCAAAGCAGTTTTGTTATTACATTTTTCTGAGGGATCTCGAATAGTCTAATATAATGTAGTCTTCTATAATATGAACATCTGCATTTGTGTGAATGCTAAGCTTTAATATAGTAGAGTATTAAATCAATGTAATAAGCTATTTATTGGGTTCAAATAACTTAGTTTTTTTAATGGTTTGGGAATGCAGGAGTTGCCAAAAATAGGTGAATGTCCTCTACAATTACCAAGAGAAAAAAGTTTAGTAGTTCTTGTGGATAGAGCCAGTAAACAATGGGAGATCATTTGCCTGTTTCATAACAATATACCTCCCCTAAGTGCGGGGTGGACAGAAAGAAACATAGATGTACCCCAATGCAAAGCTTTTCTCATAATGATCATCCTTTTGATTTCAACTATTAATTACTCACTGTGGATGTACCATACGCAAAGCTTTTCTCATAGTGTGTACACCTATTAGCATAATGAACCCCAGATGGGCCACAAAAATATGCCATATAACATTACTAACATTAAAAAAGTTCATAGCCATTTTTCTGACATATTCTTGCAACTCAGATATCTTTAAGAGAAGAGTGTCAAAAATGATGGGTTTAACAACCTAACATAAGGCAAAGCAGTTTTGTTGGGTTTAGGGTTTAGGGTTGAGGGATTATGGTTTAAGGTATAGTGTTGAGGGTTGAGGGTTTAGGGATATGGTTTAGGGTTGAGGGATTAGGGTTTAGGGTTGACAGATTAGGGTTTAATGTTGAGAGTTGAGGGTTGAGGGTTTAGGGATAGGGTTGATGGTCAAGGGATTAGGGTTAAAGTAGAGTGTTGAGGGTAGAGGGATTAGGGATAGGGTTTAGGGATGAAGGTTTAACAATTGAGGGTTGAGGCTTTAGGGCTGAGGATTAAGGGATTGGGGTTTAAAATATAGTGTTGAGTGTCGAGGGTTTATGGATAGGTTTTAGGGTTTAAGTTTTAAGGGTTAAGGGTTGAGGGATAGTGTTTAGGGTTTAGGGATAAGGGATTAGGGTTTAAGGTATAGTGTCGAGGGTTGAGGGTTTATTGATAGTGTTTAGGGTTGAGGGTTGAGGGATTAGGTTTTAGGGTTGATGGATTAGGGTTTAAGGTATAGTGTTGAGGGTTGAGGGTTTAGGGATAGGGTTTAGGGTTGAGGGATTAGGGTTTAGGGTTGATCGATTAGCGTTTAATGTCGAGGTTAGGGTTAGAGTGTTGAGGGTAGAGGGATTAGGGATAGGGTTTAGGGTTGAAGGTTTAAGGATTGAGGGTTGAGGCTTTAGGGATGAGGGTTTAAGGCTTAAGATATAGTGTCAAGTGTTGAGGGTGTAGGGATAGGGTTTAAGTTTTAAGGGTTAAGGGTTGAGGGATAGGGATTAGGGTTTAAGGTAGTGTTGAAGGTTGATGGTTTAGGGATAGAGTTTAGGTTTGAGGGATTAGGGTTTAGGGTTGATGAATTAGGGTTTAATGTTGAGAGTTGAGGGTTGAGGGTTAAGGTTTGAGGGTATAGGGATAGGGTTGATGGTCAAGGGATTAGGGTCAAAGAAGAGTGTTGAGGGTAGAGGGATTAGGGATAGGGTTTAGGGTTGAGGCTTTAGGGATGAGGGTTAAGGGATTAGGGTTTAAGATATAGTGTCGAGTGTCAAGCGTGTAGGGATAGGTTTTAGGGTTCAAGTTTTAAGGGTTAAGGGTTAAGGGATCAGAGTTAAGAGTTGAGGGATTAGGGTTTGACATTGAGGGTTGAGTACATTGAGGTTTGAGGGTTGAGGGTTTTGGGATAGGGTTGAGGGTCGAGGGATTAGGGTTAAAGTAGAGTGTCAAGGGTATAAGGACTAAGGATAGCGTTGGAGGGTTTAGGGATAAGGGATTAGGGTTTAAGGTATAGTATCGAGCCCGTTGAGGGTTTAGGAATAGGGATAGCGTTTAGGGTTTAGGGATGAGAGATTAAAGTTGAGGGATGAGGGATTAGGGTTGAGGTTTGAGGGATTAGGGTTTAGGGATAAGGTTTAGGGTTGAGGGTTGAGGGATTAGGGTTTAAGGTATAGTGTTGAGGGTTTAGGGTTGAGGGATTAGAGTGAAGGGTTGAGGGTTGAGGCTTTAGGGTTTAGGGTTTAGGGATAGGGTTGAGGGTTGAGGGATTAGAGTTAAGGGTTGAGGGATTAGGGTTTGACATTGAGGGTTGAGGGTTGAGGGTTGAGGTTTGAGGGTCAAGGGTTTAGGGATAGGGTTGAGGGTCAAGGGATTAGGGTTAAAATAGAGTGTCGAGGGTATAAGGATTAGGGATAGGGTTGGAGGGTTTAGGGATAAGCAATTAGGGTTTAGGGTATAGTATCGAGCCCGTTGAGGGTTTAGGAATAGGGATAGTGTTTAGGGTTTAGGGATAGGGTTTAGGGTTGAGGGATTAGAGTTAAGGGTTGAGGGATTAGGATTTGATGTTGAGGGTTAAGGGTTGAGGCTTTAGGGTTTAGGGTTTAGGGATAGGGTTGAGGGTCGATGGATTAGAGTTAAGGGTTGGGGGATTAGAGGTTGAGGGTTGAGGGTTGAGGGTTAAGGTTCGAGGGTCAAGGGTTTAGGGATAGGGTTGAGGGTTGAGGGATTAGGGTTAAAGTAGAGTGTCGAGGGTATAAGGATTAGGGATAGGGTTGGAGGGTTTAGGGATAAGGGATTAGGGTTTAAGGTATAGTATCAAGCCCATTGAGGGTTTAGGAATAGGGATAGTGTTTAGGGTTTAGGGATAGTGTTTAGGGTTGAGGGATTAGAGTTAAGGGTTGAGGGTTGATGCTTTAGGGTTTAGGGTTTAGGGATAGGGTTGAGGGTCGAGGGATTAAAATTAAGGGTTGAGGGATTAGGGTTTGATGTTAAGGGTTAAGGGTTGAGGGTTGAGATTCGAGGGTTGAGGGTTTAGGGATAGGGTTGAGGGTCGAGGGATTAGGGTTAGAGTAGAGTGTCGAGGGTATAAGGATTAGGGATAGGGTTGGAGGGTTTAGGGATAAGGGATTAGGGTTTGAGGTATAGTATCAAGCCCGTTGAGGGTTTAGGAATAGGGATAGTGTTTAGGGTTTAGGGATGAGGCATTAGGGTTGAGGGTTGAGGGATTAGGGGTTAGGGATAAGGTTTAGGGTTGAGGTAGACAAGGAGCAACTGAGAGACATAGAGAGGGGAGAGGTAGAGAGGTAGAGAGGTGAGGGGGAGAGATAAGTGAGATATAGAACATGAGCTAATGGTACTAGAGGTGAGATATTGTAAAGGTGCTATCGAAGGTGAGATAGGCACAAATATTTATGGATCAATCTATAGTAGGACAAAATGCGAGCGCATTATAACACTCTCGCATGTTGTCTTGCTATAGAAATGGTAAAAAAGTGTTGACCCCCGTGATCCAGGACCACATGCTCTATTTTCATGCTGATTATGTGCATGCTCCGATAAAAAAGAAGTGCTTTCATATTGTTGGGAAGTTCACATGCACATTTTACACATTCTACCACCTTTGCATGAACTTTCCACCACCTTTTCTGCTTTGCCAACTTGAGGAGGAAATAACATAGTTTTCACACCAAGTTTGATATATATCTATTCAAGTTTCAATTTTTGTAGTGTTGCAATGTTAATTGTGATTCAATTTTAGGAATTTAACATTATAGATTGGTTAATAGTATTGTTGTTAGTAATTATATTTGAGTGTTATTCAATTTAACATTGAAAAGGAAGCAAGTGGTAAAAAACTCAAATTGTTGAGGAGTTTGATGTAAGAAGAAAAAACACTACATAATTGGGTACTCTCTCCATTTGAATCTTCATTTTTTAGGTATGTCAAATCTTTACATGCATGTTCTTTACATTTTCCTTAATTCTATTTGAATTACTTTATCATGCTTTATCATACATGTTTAAAATAGACACATTCCCAATCAAGAAAGCAGCCTACAATCTCACATGATGCCATTTATATTTTCTACACTTGGGCTCTTTAATAATTATGTGTAATAAACAGATCTTAACATACAATGATGTCAAACTATACAAGAATAAATCCTTACAACATAAAAAAAATACAATCCCACTATTATCTTGTCATATTAACAAGTTACAATACAAATGAATAGGTGCCAAGATCATACAAGTATGCACATGACATGATGATTTGTATGCACATATCTTGGGCTAGGACATTCCTTATGCACCTATTCATGATGATTTGTACATGCACATGACAACAATTATTGTCTATTCCTTCGCAAGCCACTCAAATCCTAGTATCCCTAGTACCAACAAAACACCTTCTCAATTCCAAATCCTAGTAGCCCTAGAAACAACAAACATGTTAAATTGGGTTTGCCTCAACCTTTTCAAGAATGAAGTCCCATGTACTCTTTTCATGGCTGCAATAATTTGCTTTGTATGCTTTGTACCTATTTTGGTTGAGTGACACTTACTCTTTTACATGATGATTGTATGTACATTTACTATGAAGTGTTGAATGACATATATTTTAGTTATTTGTATGGATTCATTTCTTAGGAACTAAATTGGTATCTTTATCATGCTATAGACAAATTCTCCATCATGCCAAGGAAATGATCAAGAGTTAAACCAACACAAGAAGAGATAGATGCTAAGAATGCAAAGAAAGCAGTGGCTATGAGGGAACTTTGTGAGAAGAGGAAATTGGACAGGATAAATAAAGACATGCCAATTGAAGAGGAACCACAACCATCACAAAGAGATATGGTATTGGCAGCACAAAGAGTACGAATGCAAAAACTTCGTGCTACAAGAGATTTGAATACCATAGTTGGAGACACATCCTCTACCGCAAGTCAACATGTAGGGGCCCCATCTACCACATCTCAAGTTGAGAGTACATCATCACTCATGTAACGCCCCACCATGAAACACTAGAGAACAACACATTTACACTAAACAAATCGGACAAATTTTTTTTTTTAAATACAAGGAATAACAAGGTAACATTTAACTTAGCTATACTAAGTAACATTCTCTCAGGGTTCCATGGCTGCGTTACTGACAAAACTTCGATCATGTTCTCTCACACATCACACATTAACTTGTCAACAATAATTCATTCTAAATTTATTACATCAATTGAATAACCTTATACATTTCCATGACATCAAATAAATAATCATCCATAATAAATACAACTTCAGTTTTTCATACATAAGAGGATACAACATAATATTGTTTACATCACCAACTTTCGTTTATAATGGATTACAAACATTATTAATAACCTAATACACAGGATAGTACATGAGCATAAATAACTGTCTTCATCAACTGGTACATGGTCTGAAACTGCTACAGGAGTTACAACCTTCTTGCACATGAATAATGGCAAGGAAACACCAATGGAGATAAAGCACATCCACCCGACCATGTGGAACCCTGAGGTCCACCCCCCGTGCTAGGAGATAACATAAGGTCCCACAACATCATACAGTTAGGTAGACAAGTGCCTAATAGAAACAAGGACTAAACATAACTCCATCACAACACATGACAACATCACAAACAACTCAATATCACTTCCAGAGGCAACACACGACAAATGGGGAGAATACGACTAGGGAATGCTAGGCTACAGTAGGGAGAGTGTCATCGCACGGTCCTAACATGGGTTATCCTGACAGCCTCTCACTAGGCGCCGGCCCCCATCTATGGTTATCCTGACAGCCTCTCACTAGGCGCCGGCCCCATAGGGTGACTCATGTGGCATCAAACTTCCTTTCGTGAGGACAAGGAAGTTGATCTTGCCGACCAGGCCTTCTCTACCCATCCTTAGTCTAAACGAGCACTACAGGCATGGGAGAGGAAATCCAATTATCTTGTTAATGTGTATTTTACCCTTTCCCCCCCCAGTTTATTTTTAGGTTTTCACTTAATTAACAACTTTCAATGGGTTATCCTCACAGCCACTTTGGGCGCCGGCCCCACATTGAAAGCCACTCCCCTACCTGCATCTAGAAACCTGAACCATCAAGCAAGACAATCACTTTCATACTGATAAGTATACATAAACAATGCAAGGCATTTCCCTTCTTGCATACAAAACATAGTCACGATAACTAACCTTTAGATCATTGTCCGAAAACTTTCAGTCATCAATCGCAATAATCATAACACATATCCAGAGCAAGGTATGGGTCATCTTGCTCTTCCAATCACAGATATGAACCAAATAGTTTCTCATTACAATTACAAGATCTCCCCATTTCCATACTAATCACAAGCTTGATTTCAACACATACATGAAGGAAATTTAAACCCATTGAAATAAATTCATGACACAATAAGTACATCATCAAGATCCACATACACCGACAAGAGACATCATGTTCTTACAACATCTTCATTTCAAGACATCTACGAATAGAATACATACGAACAAATCCTATTACCTTATGCCTCTGGAACCTAAACTTAACAATTTACACAAAGACTCACTCTCATAAAAATTTTGCTTGCAGTAAGAGATTTCAACTAATCAACTTTACTGACAACATAAATTTCTATTACAAAAGCAATTCAATCTCTTAGTCATTCAGTTACCTATAGGTTTCACTTAACTCCAAGCTTTCAACCCAACTTTAACTTAACAAAAGCCTTATGAAATGATCTTTACCAAACCAATCAACCTAGATTACATTTCATCCACACTAACTATTTAATCATATCAATTTACATTTAATCATATTAACAACCAAATACAAGTAATATCTCCACAAGAATTCATATATCTTCGATCTAATTTAATAAATATTAATTCTATCTGATATAATAAATCAGTCATCAATTACATATAAACATAATCTTCAAGCTAAACAATTGCATAGGTAATGCTAGTTACAAAATTCTTATAAATCAAATACTTCTTACAATGATTATACCTCTAAATTCCAACCTACCAATCCAATTCCCAATCTTAACAAATCATTATCAAGAAATCATAATAAATTCAATAATAGTTTAAATTAAATTTATTAGCAACTGAATATTACATGCATCAAACATAATTTATCTATCTAGAGCATATGCATTATAATTATCTTAATAAATTATTCCAATATAAAAAAAAAACAATCATTATATAGCTCTTTAATTGGAAAGATCCTGATATCAAACGCTAAACTAATGGGACACATGGTTTTGGCATACCTACATGCATACAGAACTAATTTCCCATAGTGTGACACTGAACTTGGTGCACAGGTTTGAACTAAGACCACAGAGTAACAGCTACCAAAAATCCCAACGTATGAATGATTTCATTTTGAGGATCCAACCCCAACTTTAAAACTACAACTTCTAATTTCTGCCAAAGCCATGGTAATACTCTAAAAAGTAAAATTAAAGCGTCTCCAATGATTGTCACTGCAGCATGGACAAAGTGAAAACGACTCTTGTCAATGCTATAGACCCTAGACTTTTCAAACTTCTCTTTGCTCACCACTCCTTCTATAGGCTTAGGCAGATGGGGAAGCTTAAGAACTGCATGTTGTCGTAGATCAAGGTATGTCTCAACAAAGTACATGAAGATCATGAAACCAACAATTGCTTCCAAGTATGGAAAGGAATACCTATTGCCAATAAATGACAGACATAGAAATATATGCAGATCTAAACCTAATTTATGGGAAGATGTAATCCCTAAATCTTAATGAAGATCAAATACCAGCTTGGCCGGCTCTAAGCGTCTTTTATGGCAGACTTACAAATATTAGGCACCCGAAACTATGCCGAGGAAAGAAAAAGATTTTGAAAGCTTTTGAAATGGCAAGGTGAACCCTATTCCCTGCCCCAAGCCTGCGTCCATTCCACATACGTCAAAATGGGAGCTTTGGAAGGTCGTATGGACATCCACCGAGGGGTAAAGAAACTTAGCTAATGTGAGAACTTAGCTCAGCAAGGATACGATTTGCAACAAAACTAGAGGTCGTCAACTATTGACCAGCAATAACCCATGAGGCTTTGTATCTAGAGATAACATCACACCACTGAGGTGGCAAATTATATCAAGCTAGTTTCCTGGGTTGGCAAAGCAATAGCTATATTATGCGTAGGAGTACTGCAAGGAACTGTTACATAGAAAAACCCACTAATCACCTGACCCAGTTTGTAATTTGTCTGTAGGGAAACTCCAGAAGTGCTAAACCGACTTCACATACAGTTCCAATGAAAAGGGCAATATAAGTTATAAACCAAAAGTGGTAGCCCCGGATCGTGACAGACAGTTGAATACTGAAACAAATCTCGCTGCAGAAAAAATTTACTTCAATGTGCAAATCAGTAGCGCCACCGTAGTTTGCCAGTCTATCCTATAAGTAGATTAGAATAAACTAAAAAGGCAAATATGAGCTCTTTGATGTGAACATATACAATCCAATTAAGACCTGATAGATTTACCTAAACAAACACTGCATAAATATCCAGGTAGATATTCTAATTGTTTCAAGTCAAGAATCTAATCAAGAACATTCACTTAAAACATTGTTTTGCCAGCTTTTTATTAAGTTGCTTCAAGTTTGATATTTCAAATGCCAAATGATATCGCATCTAATTTTGATGTAAAACAAACCTTACTGCAATCTCGCCACAATGAGCCTGCCATTTCATTCAGCCAAGAGATATAATTATCCATTGTTCCATTCATATATTGTAACATGAGCATCAAGTTCCATCGTCCTTCATATATAAGAGCACATCATATCACTCATATTTCTCTTGCAGAGATGCTGAGACAATGGGACGTATGATTCCAATGCAGATGAAATCGTGTGAGTTATCTACCATTTAACATTCGACACATATAAGATGCTAATTTAATTTCATACGATGGACTTCATATTTGACAGTTTTCCTTCGCTAATTTTGAAACCCTAGAACTGCCTACCATTAAACACTCGAATACATATTAGACACTATTTTAGTTTCAAACGATGAACTTCATAATTAACCGCCTTCCTTCACTGATTTGGAACCCTAAAACTGTATATTACTATCCACCACGCTGATGACGGGAAAAGATATATTGATTACCATGCAGGATCAAAAGATATGATATAAACGTAGCTGCATAGTTTGCCCATTTCTTACTATGACATCTGGGTTCCTGCCGCTCATAAGATAATGTGAAACAGATCCAAGGCTTGATCTTTGAAACTCTGGAGTTGATAGTTTTCCTACGATTTACTATGAGCTCGGTCTAGGAGGTTCAGAACTGTGTGCAGGGATTTTCTTAATCTAGAATCACATCCTTGACAAAAAACCTAAAATCGCAACCCTTAGGTATTCTCCCTCAACGGCAAATAAGGTTTCCCATGTAACTTGACAGCTACAAACAAACATCACAGCCTTCGATTTCACCTTGGTATGAAACTAAGCAGTTCCTGCCAGATCTGATAGGAGACAAATCTAATCCCATGCTCCACAAAAAGAAGTTAATATCTCGCATGCAAATATGGCATCACCTAGGTCGTAACAAATGTGTTATTGTTCCCAAATCCTACTAGGTCTGGATCAATTTAAAAAAAAAAAACCTTGAGCTGCAGAAAGGGAGCTAATCTCTTATATAAAACACAACCTTTGCCTTTCCGTAAAAGGTCTTCCTCAGATCCCGACTGACCCGGGTTTAAACAAACCAAGCCATTTACTCTGCTAAACAAAATTAAAATAAATTTTCATTTCTACGATAACAGATTTGAATGAATTATTTTCTGAACTAGGCCTACCGACTCTTTATCAAAATTTTCCATCAAACAATTCCATCTTGACCTACAAATCCGGTAACTAGGCTGCGCACACACATATACATAACGAAAACCCCGCGCCCTTGCCCTTATCGAATTCAATGCAGATAAATCTTCAGGATCTTGGGAACACGGCGATCAGATCGTATTTTACTCGCACGGTTGCAATGTCAAGAGCTCTAAAGACAGTTATCACAAACCAAAACAAGAGCAGAATCGGGAGCAAATAAATATAAATCTGTATTCTACTGCAAGAAATGATCAGAACGCATACCTGGTTTGGTTTTATTCCTCTTCCTGCGATTGCCCAAACCCTCTGGATTTGATGCCGAAACCTCTCCGGCTGCAACCTAACCCAATCTCCCCTGCATGTTGTTCCTTCTCCTCCATTCCTCCCCCTTTTCCCCCGAGAGCCAGAGAGAGAGAGAGTTCTGCCCTTATTTCCAGATTTTTCCCACCTTTGTAGAAGGCTTGGCACACGATCCAATGCCAACTATACAACTATTAATTAAATTTATCTCCTTACTGCTCATAGTTTAATTTTCAACTAACACTATAATGTTTTATTTTAGTATTATACTATAGATATATATATATTTATCATATATGTATAATTATTTATACCTTATTTTTATAACCTTTGAACCAAGACACATTAATTTATGTATTTTATTTAGTATAGCACGAGTAATAATCTGAACCTTTTTACAAACATAACTATGAGAAATATTATTCCCTAAACTAAAATAAATATTACGAAATCATAATAACATATTAAGATACTAAAACTTATTTACATCTATAATTACCCCCAAATAACTCAATTTACTAACAGTAATTCACATTAAAACAACTTAGGGTAATTTCCTTGAGCTAGGTAATTATCAGTTATCATTTTAACCTTATTTATTATTAATAATGATAATTGATGTAATCCTGTTAAGTATTATAGTGGATCAAATAATAACATGACTATATAACACAATCAAAGCATCTAACATAACCCACTGAGTAGAACAGCCGTTAAAAGCTGAATCAAACATGCTCACAAGCCAGGCCAAAACACACTTAACCAAACAAGCTCCATCAAATATACCTCAATTGCAAAACCCGACATACTGACAGAACTGACAATTTAACTAGACATGTCATGCATCAAGAATATAGGATGATGACTTGGGATGTGGGACCTTAAGTTATCTCTGGTACAACTTATCCATTGGGTTCAAGGCACGCTCAGACCTGTTATTTCAGGTGGAGTCGATGCCAGATACCTGCATCCTGCAACAAATGACACAGTTAAGCATATATATAAATTCACAAAAGCTATCACTAGGTGAAAAAGGAATCACAATATCACAGGGCACTCGCAAGCAAGTGATGTGACATCGTCCTCTCCACATCATATCAATCTAGATTAGATAACACGTGATCATAACCACTCGAATCTACCTCATTATCTGAACAGAACCATACACTAAACATATAGGTGCATGACATTGAATAAGTCCGAGAAGCATTATCATAACAAATAAATCTAATAGAATCAGTCCATGAGATCCATAACAATTGTAGTAAGATCGACATCTTGATCATTGGAATACAAAATAATGTCGAAGCCTGCATTATCAGTGTCGTAATAGAGATTGTCAATAAAACACATTAACTATCATATGAAACCTCACATGGATGAAACATCTATCTATATTGTACAACATCAATTGTATACCTTACCATATTTATTCCTGTTATTTTACCTTCATCCTCATGCGCCTTGATCAGTTCACCTGTACATCCAAGGTGAGGACGGAGGGGCACTACAACTCACATGTGATGAAGGAGGTACGCCATCATTCCCACCTCAACCTCAAGGTATGTCATTTATTCCATCTTCGATCAAAGGTATGCCATCTCTCCCATCTCATTTAAATATTGATGAAATTTGTAATGTTGAGATGAATTTACCTAACTTAACACCACCTAGAATTTTGCATAGAAAGCTAAAGTATTTGATTGATATTGATGAGAATATTTTGTAGCTAATGGAAGGTAAGATTCCAAAACGCACTTGTAGAAGATATGCTCATAAGATTTGGAGATTATTCTTTGAAAAGTTAAATGAGACTGCAAGATGTCAACTATTCATTGAAATGATGCGAAGTATAAAGTATAGGTCCATCATGAAGATTCTTGGGTTGAGAACATCAGAGGCTTCAAGTGAAAAATTATTGTTAGGAATCTAATGAGTGTGTATGAGAGTGTGGGTAGCACCTCATGCACAAAAGATAGTAATGCAACACGGTGTGTGATTACATCGACTATAGTAAGTAGTCAAATGAGGAAAGCTCATCTCATTAGAAAGACGAGTCAAGAATTGAGAATTAATAGGAAAACTTTATCAAGAGCCATCGGAAGACACCAAAGAATTGAGGACACTAATGCCAATGAATTATGGGCGTTCTCAGGGAGACTACCATGAAAAGATAAACCAATTGTTGAAGCTTTGAGATCACTAATTGAAGACTTTTGGAAGAATTACAAAAGGGTATCTCTGAATCAAAGGGATGTGGTAAGAAGGAGAATCGGTAGTCAGAACTGTGAGCCACATCCAAAGCATTTTTTGGATGAGACTCAAACACAGTTTAATGGTAAATTTCTAGAGAATTATCCTCAAATTAAAATTTGTCAAAGATATTTTGAAATGCTAAAACCTTTCTATGTCAAGATAAATCACACACGCACTACTTGTTGTTGTAGATTACATATTGAATTTTCTAACCATTTTGATGTTTATAGGTCTATATGTTTAGATATGCATACTAACAATATTTTGCAGGGTTGTGCCATACGTGCCCCACCAACATCTTCAAGAGACTTCATATCAAGAATTTTATGTGAAAGAGAGGAAGGTCAAATATTCTACAAGAAATTATGCTTGGATGGCACATGTCATCGTTGCGGTGGCTTACAACATTTGCCAATATGTGAACATATGGAAAGAACACATGTGGTTGGAAATGAACTAGTAGAGTTTGGCAAGTATAAAATAGTGGCATACAATACAAAAGATGGTAAAGAAGCAAAAAGGTGTGAATTGGTTATTGAAAAGATTCCAGTGTATCAGTTTATGCCTATATTTCGTGACAGCATAGTGTATGAGTATGCAAGACATGCCCATAGAGCTCGATGGTTGGACTCACAATTCAAGTTATGCAAGGACACATTTCTGGTTGGTAGCATTGTTTCAGTTGTCAACTTTACAGAGAACTATAGTCTATAGCCATAGCGTGAGGTGCAATCACAATATTACAACTCCACACAGGTTTCTATATTTGTGCACATCACATTTATTTATGCAAATGATAGTATAGAGGATGACAGAAAGAACATAAGGGAGTATAGTTTCTATATTAGTGATGATCGTACGCATTCTACAGAGTTCATGCAAGGTTGCTTTCAGGTGTTCTACAATGATTTGGCTAGAAGGGGCATATCATTCAGTCAACATATCATATGGTTGGATAACTATGCGTCACAATTCAAGAACTCGCAGAATTTCTATTAGCTGAGTAGGAGGCATAATTTTATAAGTATTTAGCATATGTGGAACTTTTGTGAGCCCGGGCATGGAAAGGGGAGCATGATGGTGCAGGAGCATGTATCAAAAGAGCCATAGCATGAGAAGAGTTAAAGTATAAAGATAATGCAAAGTTGACAGATACAAAATTGATTGTCGAGTGGTGTAATACTTCCATGGGTCTAGGTAATGAAGGTAAGTCTTTAGTTCGTAGATTTTTTTGGTTGATAGATGATACTAACATTGCACCATATGAGGACTGTTGTACACTGACAGGATCAAATGAGATGCACTCTTTTAGAAGCTCAATTACAGGTTCATGGAGTATCCATACGCGAAAGATGTCATGCTTTTGTTCTTCCTATACAATTCAAGCCTGTGATGAGTGCAAGTCAAAGGAGTGGGTTGACGAATGGCAGTTAAGTTATCTTAGCCCACTTGACATGCATCGAAAGATTCTTCATTACTCGAACCTTGTCGTGGCATCCAATGTTCATTTGATACAGTATTGGGGTAGACTTTTGAGCAAAATCTTGTGGAAGGTGCGTGAGTCTGACCATGAAGTGATACTTGACACAATAAAGAGTAGAGCAGACCCGGATGGTTCATTGGATTAATTTGTATGTATTCACATTGATTTTGTAAAGTCATGTTACATTGAGTTGTAAGTATGCACATTAATTTGTAAGTTTTTTTTTTAATTTCTTGCTGCATTTTTACACATATACATATTTTTACATCATCATGTTATGCTTCATGGGGTTAGACCTAAGTGATGGATAAAGTTGATCCTGAGAATAATGTATAAAATCTAGGTAATGTATAAAATATAGGTGTCTCTAGGTGTCTTGGTTTCTAACTAGCGGGGTCAAAAAATAAAATTTTATTTTGATTGAGTCAATTGTATGTAATAAGGTCTCCTAAGACCATTTCATTTGTTTTTAAGTCACTTTGAGTCATTTGGGTTCAATTTGAGTCTTTGAGTCCTATTGCAAAAAAATGTCAATGTTGTCAAGTTACACAAAACAACTTTTGCATTTTTGGTGTCCTGCTCCTAATATGACCAAACTGATAGTTTCAACGCATCCAGATGGGTACATTTAGGCTAGGCATGGTCCTATTTTTCACCCAAACATGTTGAAATAGTCTGAGCTACATTGTATCGACGATATCCCTGAAGAGTCCAAAGTGAAAAAAGGTAGCAATCTTTGACGAGATGTTACTCAAAAATTGTGTCACTTAGAAATATTCTGTTTAAGGCAACGTGATTACATAGAGTGCCTCTACAATAACCTCTCTCAGTTTTTTATATCTCTGAGGCATTTACCCGTGGTGAAAGGTTTTCTGTTGCCCCAAAAATCGTCAGAAGGAGGCAATGTAAAGTTGCAAAGGGGTGTAACTTTCATCTTGCTCCTGATGTGACTAAACTAATTGTTCCAATGCATCTACATGGGTACATTTACGCTAGGTATGGTCCTATTTTTTGCCCAAACATGTCAAAACAGTCTGAACTACATTGTACCGATGATATCCCTGAAGAGTCCAAAGTGCAAAAAGGCAACAATCTTTGATGAGATGTTACTTGAAAACTGTGTCACTTAGAAACATTCCGTCTAAGGCAAAATGATCACATAGAGTGCCTCTACAATAACCTCTCTCAGTTTTTTATATCTCTAAGGTATTTGCCCATGGTGAAAGGTTTTCTGCTACCCCAAAAATTGTCAGAAGGAGGCAGTGTAAAGTTACAAAGGGGTGTAACTTTCATCCTACTCTTGATGCAACTAAACTGACTATTCCAACACATCTGGATGGGTACATTTGCGGTAGGCATGGTCCTATGTTTCACCCAAACATGTCGAAATAGTCTGAGCTACATTGTACCAATGATATCCCTGAAGAGTCCAAAGTGTAAAAACGTAGCAATCTTTGATGAGATGTTACTCAAAAACTGTGTCACTTAGAAACATTCCATCTAAGGTAAAATGATCACATAGAGTGCCTCTACAATAACCTCTCTCATTTTTTTATATCTCTAAGGCATTTTCCTGTGGTGAAAGGTTTTCTGCTGCCCCAAAAATTGTCAGAAGGAGGCAGTGTAAAGTTACAAAGGGGTGTAACTTTCATCCTGCTCCTAATATGACCAAACTGACTGTTCCAACGCATCTAGATGGGTACAATTACGCTAGGCATGGTCCTATTTTTCACCCAAATATGTCGAAACAGTCTGAGCTACATTGTACCGACGATATCCCTGAAGAGTCCAAAGTGCAAAAAGGCAGCAATCTTTGACAAGATGTTACTCAAAAACTATGTCACTTAGAAACATTCTGTCTAAGGCAACGTGATCATGTGGAGTGCCTCTACAATAACCTCTCTCAGTTTTTTATATCTTTGAGGCATTTACCCGTGGTGAAAGGTTTGCTGCTGCCCCAAAAATCATCAGAAGGAGGCAGTGTAAAGTTGCAAAGGGGGGTAACTTTTGTTCTTCTCCTCATGTGGCCAAATTGATAGTTCCAACGCATCTGGATGGGTACGTTTAGGCTAGGCATGGTCCTGTTTTGCACCCAAACATGCCGAAACAGTCCGAGCTACATTGTTTCGACATATTAATTTCTTCCTGGGCGCTCATTTAGGTGTGCAGGGAGTCAAAGTGCACCTAGATGAACTTAGCCCATTCCTTAGCCTTTCAACACTTTCAAACAAGGTGAGGTCTTTTATCCCTGATTCTTGCCTCCTTCACAAGACTAGGCGCTAGTTGAAGGTTGCTCAAGTGACAATATGCGCCTAGATTCTTTGGCTTATTTTCTTCATTTTTGAATCAAAGTAACATTAGATTTCATAGTTTAAGCTTCCTCATGTTTAGGTGCTGATATGTGATGTTCTGAGCATGAAATAGCACCTTGATGCTAATAGGTGTTCTCTCCAAGTTAAGCGCTCATCAAAGGTAAAATGAGTTAAAAATTGTGCCTAAGGTTTTCATGTTTGTTAATCAATGCTTAAATATTTAAGAAATTCCCCTTCATCTTAGGTGCAAATGTAAGATTGTTCAGAGTTGAATGGGCACCTAAGCTAGATGAAGACTTTTTACCCACCTCATCCTTTAATCATTATAATTGTTCTCAAAAGACATCATCAAAACATGAAAAAACTCCAAGACTTGTAGCTTTAAGTTGATTTCCTCCAAGGCACCAATGTGAGGTTTTTTTGATGGCAAAGGGCGCCTTGATTCATGATGTTGAATCTCCTTCCTCCTAGGTGCCAAAATTTATAGTTTAGACAAGAAAATGCACCTTAGTATACTTAGCTCATTTCTTGGCAATTTGATGGCTTCAATCACTTGTTCAAACCTATAGGAGACCATTTTACACTTAGGTGCTACATCTTAGGATTTAGAACATCTTCCTTCAAGGCGCCAAAATGAGTTTATTTAGACACAAAAGTGTGTCTCCCTACAAGATGCTTATTCTCCTTCCACTTAGGCGCTCATTCATGATGATCCAAGTGGCAATAGGCGCCTAGACTTCCTTCGGTAAGATTTAGTCATTTTGAAGGTTCTAACACTAGGCGCTACAGTTGGAAGTGATTTGAAGTTCATTTTCCTCTAGGTGCCCAAAATGGATGGTGGAGACAAGAAAAGGTGCCTAGGCTTCTTTTGATGATTTTAAAAGTCTTCCTAAGTTATATTATGTTATATTGACCCTTAGGTGCAAATGGATGATCTAGGATGACTCTAGGCGCATATCCAAGGTGATATCTTTCTAGGCGCAATCTTCACTAAGTTTAGTCTTCACTTTACATCAAGGTGCCAAAATGGATAGTTTAGAGAGAGGTAAAAATGCACCTAGAGTTATGATGCTCATTTTGATGTGTTTGATCCAATCCTTTTCCCGCCATCATATCAATTAAATATGAACTTCGATTATGATATGGCACTCGAGCTTATGAGAGTTTACCAGAGACACCGGTTGAGTTAGGTTGAAGGGCCGGTGAATTAATGACTTAAAGACCCTTTAGTAGGTTGATTTAAGTGATAGTAAATTCTGATTATAAGTCAATATTAAATTAAAACAAAAGTGTACTTTACACACGACAAGCAATTGAGGGTTTTAAAGTCTTAAGAAAAGTAGATTCTTTTTAGGGTTTAATGCCCAATATGCAAACCCTAACTATCAATAAGATTATGATTATGAAAGCTTGTGTCTTCTCTAACTTCTTATTGAAAGAACAAAACCACATCCACCATGAATATGAACCTTGCATCATATCAACCTTTCAAGATAGACCTTATCATGAAAACCATATTCACAACAAAACCTTGCATGAACAAAACCACATCTACCATGAACATGAAACTTGATTCATATGAACCATGTTTGTCTTGTGTAGCATCAACATGAATTGAGAGACCTTATTATGAAAACCATATTCACAACATCATGCACCTCATGACCATCACCTACCTTGAATCACTGTATCACCTTATCAACATCATGGCATCAACCTTGACATCAATGACAAACAACCTTGACCCTTTGACTTCAATGACAACCTTGAACCTTGATTGTTGATGACTTATGGAAGCCTATAGCCCCAATGTTATGTTGCATACTAAAATTAGGTAAGACTCAATGTAATATCATAACCTCACCTTATATGCAAGAGGAATTACATTTAATAACCACAATGGTCATCGGGTGCTCATAAGCATATGATTTTGACTATCTTATTCAAAACAACAAACATACTCTTTGCATCCCAATATGGTATAATAACAAGAAATTAAGAAATATTTTCAATTGACCAACTCATACAATTGGACTTTAAATATTTGAAGTAGCCATCTACAAATATCCATTCAAACGCGGATTTATAATGCAAGTATGGACGCCATCAATAAAAAAGATTTGTATTAACCAAATATCCATATAGGGATACATCAATATCTATTGATATAAGTATAACATATATACAAAATAGCCATATAGGCTTACAAGAATGCCATATAGGCATACAATGTCAACTATATGCAATACAAAATATATGTCCACAAATGACATATATGCATACAACAAAGGAACACAATAAAAAGTCATTCCCTTTTGGCTGGTGAAGAGAATAGATCATGGGAAGCCTTTGATCTTCTAGGGGATGGAGACGGATATGTGGGTGGTCTACTATGAACTCGAGGGCTACTCCTCCTATTGAGTTCTTCCTGCATCTTTAGCTATTACAATAAAAAGTATAGACATTAATATATAGAAATTATATGTTATAAAAAATGAAACATTTAACAAAATAATCACTTACCGCTACCATATAATCTGTCTACTCACTTGCCTTAGTAGCAGGAATAGGCAGTGGTGATGTCATGTCCTATAGAAACCATCCAGATAGAAATTAAACTTCAAATCAATAATCTTTTCATTTTTAAAAAATAAACAACTATAACAATTAATGTAAATTGAAATTTACTAATCTGCCTCATACCACTATCAATGCCATGGAGCTATGAATCACAAAGGTCACACCATGCTCCATTGCCCTATGAACATCGGGAGGTGTCTCCGTAGCCTGCATCATCTGGAAATAAAACAACATTATTCAATTACGAAAACTATAATAGTGATGAAAATCATGGCTCCTAACATACACACACATTCATCTAAACATGGAAGTACACACAATAAAGCACACAAGTCACATACAAAAATCTAGTAAGTACAAATCATTCATTAAAGTATTTATTTTATTACCTCTGTGAAGCTTTGAAGTCCACCACCGCTGGCAGGTGTTGCCGTGAAATCTCCAATATTAACCTATTCAACATACAAAATTAGATATTAGAATACCATTCATATAACGATGCTATTCACATGTAATATTTATAATTGTTTACTAGTTACATACCCCGACAGTAGATGATGTAGTGTAATATGTAGGTGGAGAACCACTGAAAACTGCATCAACGCTATGACCCTGAAATTTCATTAAAATCATCAAACTAAATTAGTTAATCTTGAATTTCAAAAATAAAATTTAATAAATGAAATTGAATAAACTTGCTAATATTTACCTAAGTATCAAGGCTGAAAGTCTCACTCAGGAGGGTATCTGTCATCACCATCTGCTCAGCTGTAGATGTAGCCTGTGTACCTGCATCCTAACTATCCATGGGGTCATAACCACAGGCTGACCCACAAGTCTGAGAAGCATGGGGTGGGACCCTACTCCTCGTACTATCTCCCACCCCACACTGTGTTGCAGGACTAGCATGCTCTATGATGCTCTAGGTCAAGGCACTAATGGAATGATGTGTATCGACCTCAACACTCTCCTTCACAATGGAAGAGATAGAAACATGCTCATGGGCTGGTCTATTGATTACTTGTCTTACTACCCGCTATGGATCAACGCATGCCCCTTGTCTATCTTGTGCTGACCCCCCATCTCTACCCTGGAAGTCCCGCATATCAAAATAGTTTGGCACTTTATTGAGGATAAACTCGTAGTAGAGTTTCCTCAAAAAGTATTGCGGGACCTCATTATTATTGCATGGAGGATGGTCAGAAACCATCCACCACCTCTACCCAAAATTGTCCCTTATTGCTTGGTTGTTGCACCAATGGATAGGGAACCTCTTGCATGTAATGGGTGGAGGTTGATTTGTTTGTGGGTTTGTGAAAATGGAACATAAGTCTAATTTTGTAATTTATAACTTTTTCACATCTTGATATGATAGCTTGTCTGCATAATAGTCTCTAAACTCTCTCCTCTTATCTGACCAACTAGATATTTGCTTGCTAATTGAATCTACATTTGATAACATAGATTCAAGAGATTTAGCAAGTGTGGACCTATGCAAGGTTGAAGTTGAAGGATCTTTCAACCTTGCAATTATGTCTTCAATTTCTTTTTTATTATTTTCAATTTGCCCCATTAGATTTTCTTGTGTTCTAGGGGCATGTCAAGGAATGAATGGAGGAGTTTGTTGTTCGACAAGTATTTCCTCTTCAAGATTTTGTGGATTTTGAGGAGGCAGAGGAGGAGGAGGAGGAGGAGGAGGTGCATTAACATTTCCTAATAATTAAGGAAATTTACATCAAAAATCAATTCAAACCTACCTATTTAGAAACAAATTCAAACAAAAAAACAAATAAAACTCACTTCTTTGGCTTGCTCGACGTCATGGCAGCATTTTGACGATGAATCAGTAAGATTTTGGTGTTGAATCAAGTCTTCCAAAATGCGAGCACGCTTCTTAGGGTTTGCAGGCCGCAGGTGTAGAGGAGAATAAAGAAATGAAATGAGATGATAAGCTTTTATTTATTTATAATAAGTCATAACGTGCTCGTGTTATAACGTGAGTGCATTATGGTTTGGTTTTGCCGAGCCTTAGGCTCGTCACTACCAAACCATAACGCGAGCACGTTATAATGTGCTCGCGTTATGTATTAATTTTTTTTGAAAAAATTTTGGCCACTTTTTGGCCCCCCAACTTTTTGAACTTTCCTGGGGGTGTTATTGTATATTTTACCTATGTATTAATTTAGCTCACATCGGTAAAATACACATGTCGTAAGTCTACTTAGGTGGGTTGTGTGGTGACATGGAGAGTTTGACACAACTCTCCAAGATACGTGTCACCGCTCTTACGCCACTTGGTGGAAACCTTCTTCCACCTTTAGTTGAGTGTTGAAGCCAACTTATGAGTCGACTCAACTTCTCTCATCTATATGTACTCTCATTGTGCATAATTTATGTATTATAATTTTATTGCTTTTACTCCATTTTGTGTAATCAATATTCACTTAGATGATCATGGTTTCTAATATGGTCAAAGTGACCAAATTATCATTCAAAATATCATCCTTATTTCTCATTGGTAATTTAGAACTAGATTAGGTCCTACCAATATGCATAGTTTAGTAATATAAAATATGGCATATCATTGTGAACTGTTGTTAATATACCATCAAAGAGCCATAAATGTTAGAGTTGTGACATTTTATATAATCCAACAAAATAATTTGTGATAAATCTCTTGATAACTTGTGATTATTTCACCTTCAAAGGTTATGTAGTTTGGATTCAGATTACACATGGTGTAAGCAATGTTAAGGGTATTCATATTGAGGGAAATAAATTGTGGTACATCTTCATTTACATGTGTAATTTATTGCAATTGTTTTCTATAAGAGGTTTGTAGGTCTTCAAATGCAATTAGTGTACTTTAATGTTAAGTGACAAATAATTGGGGTACTAATATAAATTAGGCATGGTTTTCTAGAGACTTATTTGTGTTGAACATTTATTTTTAATTAACCTATTTAGGCCTCATGGATAATCTTATTTAGCCCTATATAGTCTAAAGCAAAGAAAAGCCACCCTCTCTTATTAATTGGCCTCTTAGTTACTCGGGTTTTGATCATGAGTCCTACCTCTTTGTCAAGGTTGACATACATCCTTAGTTGTGGATTATGACCATCTTCTCTAGGATTGTAAGGCATGTAGTTTTGAGTTTCAACACTATGCTTTATCTAGGGTCAAAACTGTTACATCCCTATTTTCTGACTTGCTATACTTTTACTTTTTACTTGGGCATAAGTAAATTTGTTGAGATGTTATGGACTTATGACAGGATATGACATGGAATTATATTGAATATCAATTATGAAATCATGGAAATGATTATGTTATGGTCGATCTAATAATTGTATTATGAGATTTGATTTACTAGTTGAATTTATTGAATAATGATGCACTGATCTCTTATTGTTTGATGACAAGTGAAAACAGGATTACAGGTTATCAACTCTCAGAGAAGAGAGAGAGAGTATCTTTCGAGAAGAGAGATATAGACCTTGGAATACGAGTGGTCTATTTGCCAACCGAGTCTAGTGTTAAATGATAATGTGAACCAATGATGAGTCGTATGAGGTAAGTCTTGTCTTGCTAGTTACTTTTGAATCTAATCGACAGGTAGTCGATATCTTGATTATCATCTAGTCAAGTTGATGATGAGTCGACATAGTCGTTTGTGAAGTAAACAATGTCATAGCTGTAAAACGGTTGCGTTATTCTTCTTGAGTCACTTGAGGTTTTATTGTTACCTCTTAAACGTCAAGACGTTCCCATCAAGTTAGATGACGCTAATATTGTCAACATTTAACGTCAACAGATGAACCTATTTGTGGCAGATTTGTGGATCACGTCTCGTAGTCGAAAGATGCGAGAAGTTGTTTTGTGTGTCAAACGATTTAGAAAAACTTGTGTTGCGTTACGCCCAATCCATCATGATTGCTGTCAAAACGCGTTAATCATGTGTTGTGAATTTATTTCCCTTTTGTAAATCGACAGAAATTGAATGTGAAGTTGATTTATGCTATAACTGTTTTGGTCATCATTTGGAAGGATATTCCAAAATCACCTTAGTCATAACTGGGCTAACGAGAGGTATTTTCGTTAGTTTGCTTGATGTTGGTTTTCACACCACTTCAAGTTGTTTTACGCCCAAGCTCTGTCGTGTTGGACGTCATCCTTTGCAAATACGTCTTTTTCTTTCGAGTTTACAACTTGAGTTATCTTAAATCGAACCCACACTTTCTTTCTTTAGCTGGTCTTGATCCTTTATCTCTTTTTCGACCTTGGAGTCACCTTATGCATTTATTAGTTATCACCTTGTAAGAGTTTTATTCTTCTAGCGGGGTAGGTTGCATTTTTTGAAGGTAAGAAAGTCTTCTTGTGGAGGAATTGGATGTGGTTGTTATGCCACATCGCCATTTAGAAACCTCCATCTTGATAGTGGCCCCTGCAAGTGAGGAGTTGGGTAGATGCAGTTATGTCGACCCCTTGTGAATAGGCATGTGACGGCTATGGTATAATTGCTCTATCTTCCATCACTGTGGGCGCGAGAGGGAGGAAGTTATGCTGTTGAGATAAAAGTGTAACCGTGAGTTCAATGCAGAGATTCTCCTGCATCGTGGGCACGAGAGGGCAGTAGTAGTCGGTGGTTTAGAATTTGAGAAATTACAGGAAATGACCATTGGATCCTTTTCACTGTGCATGGTAGGAGGTTATGCCATGGAGGATAAAGTGGAACAGGGAGTTAAATGTCATATAATCCATCGTTGAGGGGGCAAAACTGGCATCAGTTCGATTGTTGTGAAAGAAAAACAAAAAGAAACCACAGAGGGAGAGCATGGAGCTGTTTCGCTGTGCGCAGTAGGAAGAGAAGTGAGTGTTTAAGAAACTGGGAACCGAGAGAAAAAGATCATTGCCTTCTTCTTCTTCGCTGTGCACGGCCTGGGAGGAGGAGTTTTCTATTGTCAAGAAATTGGAAACCGGCAGTGGGTTGCCATTCCTTTTCTCCACGGTGCGCGGCCTGACCAATAGTCTTTAGTGGTTAAGATACTTGAACCAGAGGAGGACACGGGAGGAGGGGGCTGTGAGTCTAGATTCAAAGGAAGATCCTTCGGGGATGTCGCCGAAGAGCTCAGTAAGGACAAGCTATCGACAACAGACCTAATAGATCTTCGACAAGTTCTTATTCTCCCACTTTACGCAGTCTATGATTGATATGTGTGTCTTATTCTGCAATGAAAGTGTAAAAATTATGCAACATAGATGATAATGATAGTGTAAGCCTCAGTTTCCTTCATGATTCGACGTAGTTATGAATGTTAGATAGCCTATGTGTTATATTACTAGGCAGTGGTGTAGAGGATTAAACTAGTATAAGATCATACAACGAAAAGGAATTGCAAATAACTTCATCTTGCTGTAAGCTCAGAATGTGGGCTATTTACAAGGAATGTGTATTATTATCACCTTCTCAGGAAATGAAACCATGCTGTCTTCTTAGGAAATGATATCATTCAATATCATGAAACAGACCATAACAATCATAGAACATAGTTTGTAAATGTATTTATACACCAAAGCTGATATATGCATGATGCAAGTTGTGAACGAGATTTTACTAGGTGTCAGTAAGGATGTTTGCAATGAGTTGTTTCTATATGACTATGTTACCAGCTCAAATCAGAGAAGGATAAGATTTTAAAAACATCTCTCTGTCCAAATAGATTAAGATTCTGAAAACAAGCCTTTGAATGTCGACAAAAGAAATGAGCTAGTATCTTATTCTGGATTTAGACTCTTAGTTAGAGGTCGACAAATGTGTTGGATCATCTCTAGTGTATAAAGTTAGTTTCTATGTCTTTTTAATATCCTATTATATCACTCTTACCTCATTGAACCATGTGAATCCATTTGACTTGGGAGGAGGAGTAGAGTTGAAGCATTAGTAATGGTTGAAAACCATCATGCTTTTGAAATGAAAAGATAAGGGTGGGAAATCCACATTTTGAGTCTAAATTAAGTTGCATGTGATGATTCTTGTGTCACTATTACCTTTAGACCCTTATGAGTCTAAAACTTTAAATTCTGGGCTTACGGGAAATTGTATTACATACTTGAGTATGTTGTATAAACAAATGGGAATTGAATAGCCACGTTAGAGACCACTTAGGAGTGGATATTTATAAATGATGTTTTATATGATTATGGGATTATTAATTGCATTACAAATGCTATCCATATAAACAATGAAATAGAAAACCCATTGTACATCGTGTGAACGGACATGAATCTATAAACTCGGGAATAGAGTAAACCTTTGCACCATGCGCTAATGCATGAGGAATTCAAACACCTTGAGGGTATCGAGGATGTCTTATAGAGCTTATAATTGGGCGAACTCATTTCGTGAGTAGACATTAATGTGACGTGAACCCTAATTTTAGTAAATGCTCATATCTATCTTGTTGGAAAGAGATTTGTTACTAGTCAACAAAGATTAACCTTAGGTAGGGAAAACTCCTTGTTGAGTTAAAAGTTGAATTGAATTACAAGCCGTGAGCCTCAGATTTTGCAAACATGCAAGAGGTACCATTAAATGGTTAAGTCAAACATTAATTCATTATACCTTTTTATCACAACTTCTCTAAGCTATTACTTGTCGACAAGGGGGTAAATCTCCAACGTTGCAAAGATGCAAAGAGAAAAACCTAAGAATGGATAGTCAATCCATAATGATTAATAGAGCAACGACAGTGTCTTGTGAATTCACCTAAGTCAGAAAGACTAGGTTTGAGTTAGGCTAAACTCATCAATTAAATCTATATTTAACCTAGATATGGTAATTATTATATTAAGACATTAAGATCATTATTTAGATCGTGATTGAAGGGTCAAGTGCCCTGACTATGTGTAATTATTCTTACTTGTAAGAAGGGAATTAGTTTCCTAGACTATATTACTTAACCTGGGTAAGGTTATCATCTTGGTTGTAATTAATCTATCTATATTTATTATGAGAAAATAAGTCATGGACCTCGAGTATTGCAATGATGCAATGAGAGTCCTGGTAAAGGAAGAGAGATGAAAGAAAAAGTCTATGGATTGTAGACTGTGAAAGAAAACAAGTATTGGGTCGAGAAGACTAGATTGTTGAAATCATCATGACTTTATAAGTTAAACATAGTTGACCAAGTCGAATTGTAGGAATATGATAGTATCCAAGTCGAGTTAGAGTGGGTGAACAGTACATCGTTCATTGTGAACATCAATTTATATTGAAAACTATGGCCATAGTAATGCATATGTCTCTGCATGCATTGTCGGTTCACTGTATCTGGATTGCACATCCTATCAGGAATCATACTTAGCTAGAGGGTATCTAGGGTTGTATGATAGATAGAGTTGTGTAAGATACAACACTATGTACTCGAAAAGGCAAATTACCACTGGTCACCTTGGTCTATACTTCTTGTGAAGGGAAGGGCAACTTCTAGTTAGGAAGGAGTGCGGGAGAGTGACGGTCTATGGTTGGAGGTAAATCACTGGAAAGATACTCTCTCTCTCTCTCTCTAGTAGAAGACATGCCGAGGCTTGCGATAAAGATGTCAGATTTCTGGATGCAATATAACTCTGAGACTTGTGTTTATTGAGACTAAGTAAAACATTATCTAATTCAGGTATTTATAATTGATTTATTTTTGTAAACAATGTACTTGAGAAAGACAATAAGGTTGATTGTATTTGTAATGTGATATCTTGTAATTGTTGTTACTCGACTATATGTTGTATTAAAGAAAAAAAAAAATTTCTATCTCATTTTCACCTTGTACATTTACTTTATGGTGAATTTTTGGTTTTTACTATGTTTCTAGAACATGGTTGTTACATATGGTATCAGAGCTATCGAGTTCGACACTAGGGCTTATGAGTCCACTGTGCTAACCTATAGCCAACATTATGCGGTTAGCTAATGTTCAAATTTTCTTGTGCCGGAATGACATGGAGAAGAACAAAGAAAACAGCTAGGAAGTCTGTTCCCTAGCATTTGCCTAGATTAGTGGTTAAGAAGAAACCTATCAAGGAGGTTGAACTTAAAGAGCATGTTGTTTACTCTGAAGGTGCATGGCTGGAGGATTTAGAGACTTTTGTTGATGCGCTTAAGCGTATTCGGCTAGAAAGAAAACAACATTCTGAACTGGCCAAGAATCCTACTAATTCTACTGGTGTAGTAAAACCTAGTAAACTGTAGCCAGTTACGACATGTCACTTGAACGTTGTTGTGATGTTTTTTTTTAAGGAAAAAGGTGTTGGAGTACTTGTGTGTACATCCACCCTCTATGTTTGTTAAACTAGAAGATTGTTAACCGGCAGTGACATATAGTCTTGTCGTATCAACAATATAAATTAGGATGTGGTTACTCCTAAATAAATTATAATAAAGATGACAATGTTTTATACCAATCTTGGGATTATTATGAGATAAATATGTTTGATATTTTGAGTCGCTTAGATTCAGAACAAAACTATGAAATAACTTGGTTATCTAGTATGAGGAAAATGAGAGCATGTTTTGGGAAAGAAAGCCATACTGCCAAGGTTGATGGAACAATGATTGAATCAACTGAAAATCTTTTCCTCTAAGAAATCTAGGACGAGTTACCTAGAAAAGTACCTTCATCTTATAACAACTATAGGATTAATGGAATCAAAAGCCCCTTTATAAGAATCATTGGCTAAAAGGTTTGATTAGATCTAGTATGTTACCATGGGGTGCACTAGATATTGTTTTTGTCAAGGAGGACATAACTCTACAATGTGTATTTCGTATCATTTGCTCATTAAAACCACAATAAGGAGAAAATATCTTTCACCACGTATTGGTGATCTCCTTGAATAGATGTGTAGAATAGAAGTGATTGATTAGCAATCAGTATGTCATCAATCAAGACTACAGGATGAGGGTATTGTTGAAACAACTTTTGGACAAGAATGGGCACTGTGAGTTAGCAGTGTTGTCCTTTGAACATACAAATGCCTTGTCGTATTCATGAATCTCATGAGCAGTGTGTCTAGAGATTATTTAGACATATTTGTTCTAGTCTTCTAGAAGATGTACTTATTTATTTTAAGCATGAAGGAGAACATTAATCCTTATGTGCAAATGATTCTATAATGATTAAGAGAAATTACAACAACACCAATGCTATGAATTCCTGTTCCGAAGGACAGTTTGAGGGAAAATTGATGCCCCAAGAGATGGTTTAAGGGTGTACCTTTACATGATGAGTAATTAAGCAAGCTCTTGTGGTAAAATTTTAAAGATTCAAGGTATGATAGGTTTTCATTTTAAGTCTCATAAACTATTGAGTTTCGAAGAAAGAATGTGTGTTTCTAATTCTTTTGAAATAGGAAAACTGGTGTGGAAATAAGTCCATACTCCACCATACCCAGGACATCTAGGGTTAACCAAGTACTAATAGATATAAAATCTCTTTAATTCTTGAAGGAATAAAGAAAGATGTTGTGAGATTTGTAGTATTTTGTCTAGAGCGCCAGAGGAAAAAGTAGAACATCAACACCTGTAGGATTGATGTAGCCACATGACATACCAGAATGGAAATGGCAAGTTGTTTGCATGGATATTGTACGAAGTCCTTCTATGTCTGGGAAAAGACACAATGCCATTTTGAGATGATAAACTCTCGAAGGTAGCACATTATATACCAGGGGATTGGACTAATGGAGCATCAGTGTTAGCACACAATTCGTGCAAGATGAGTTTAGATAGCATGGTTTTCTGAGAAGGTTATCTCAGATAGAAATATGCGTGTAATGTCAAGGTTTTGGAAAACTTGTCCTCTATGTTAAGGACTGAAATTTAAAAGAGTATAATTTATTATCCTGTGAACAGATGGTTAAACTAAGGAAGTTAACTAGGTTTTAGAAGATTTGCCCCAAGCATGTTGCATGGATTAGCAATACGAGTAGGGAGACTACTTATCACGTAAAGTCTTTGACAATACCTAACTTTTGCTATTAAGATGGCTTGAATTGAAACATTGGACAAAAAGATGCCGAACTCCTATAAGCTGGGTAAGCTAGAAGGTAGGATTAGCATTAGTCTGGAAATGTTATTAGAAATGAATGAAAAGATTTAACTGATCAGGAAAGATCAGAGGAAATGGATAATGAATAGAAAAGCTATGTTAATAATTAAGTGTACACCAAGACAATTCTCGGTTAGAGAAGGAAAATTCTTTTAAGGGTTAAACCCCTGAAAATGCTTCCTAAAGAATGGAATGTATTCTAAACCAGTTCCTAAGCATAAAGGACCCTTCTAAACTTTAAGGTTAGAAATTTTATTGATATCTAGAATCAATCTATTATCAATTATTGCCAGGAGGCAACATGTTTTTTGTGATTTATATATGAGGAATATATTCATGTAATATATAAATGTTATAATCTATGAATGATTTAAAAGTACAAGAACCTAGGAAAGGTTATGATCAAGCTTCTGAAATACTTGAAGATCATAAGCAATGCTTGTGTAACATAGAGGTTATGAAGTGTGAGGTCCAGTGGGACTAGTATACATAGAATAGTTTTGCATGGGGGGAGAAATTACCATGAATTCTAGCAGAAATTTCCTCATTTACTTTATGCTGATAGCAATTAAACAATGAATATGCTTTTAAGTTGCGTTTTGATGCTTTATATCATCGAGGACAATGAATGTTTAGGGGAAGGATATGTTACATCCCTATTTTTTGACTTGCTATACTTTTACTTTTTACTTGGGCATAAGTAAATTTGTTGAGATGTTATAGACTTATGACAGGATATGACATGGAATTATATTGAATATCAATTATGAAATCATGGAAATGATTATGTTATGGTCGATCTAATAATTGTATTATGAGATTTGATTTACTAGTTGAATTTATTGAATAATGATGCACTGATCTCTTATTGTTTGATGACAAGTGAAAACAGGATTATAGGTTATCGACTCTCAGAGAAGAGAGAGAGAGTATCTTTTGAGAAGAGAGATATAGACCTTGGAATACGAGTGGTCTATTTGCCAACCGAGTCTAGTGTTAAATGATAATGTGAACCAATGATGAGTTGTATGAGGTAAGTCTTGTCTTGCTAGTTGCTTTTGAATCTAATCGACAGGTAGTCGATATCTTGATTATCATCTAGTCAAGTCGATGATGAGTTGACATAGTCGTTTGCGAAGTAAACAATGTCATAGCCATAAAATGGTTACATTATTCTTCTTGAGTCACTTGAGGTTTTATTGTCGCCTCTTAAATGTCAAGACGTTCCCATCAAGTTAGATGATGCTAATATTGTTGACATTTAACATCAACAGATGAACCTATTTGTGGCAGATTTGTGGATCATGTCTCGTAGTCGAAAGATGCGAGAAGTCATTTTGTGCGTCAAATGATTTAGAAAAACTTGTGTTGCGTTATGCCCAATCTGTTGTGATTGCTGTCAAAATGCGTTAATCATGTGTTGTGAATTTATTTCCCTTTTGTAAATTGACAGAAATCGAATGTGAAGTTGATTTATGCTATAACTGTTTTGGTCATCATTTAGAAGGATATTCCAAAATCACCTTAGCCATAACTGGGCTAACGGGAGGTATTTTCGTCAGTTTGCTTGATGTTGGTTTTCACGCCAAGTCAAGTTGTTTTACGCCCAAGCTATGTTGTGTTGGACGTCATCCTTTGCGAATACATCTTTTTCTTTCGAGTTTACAACTTGAGTTATCTTAAATCGAACCCGCACTTTCTTTCTTTAGTTGGTCTTGATCCTTTATCTCTTTTTCAACCTTGGAGTCACCTTGTGCATTTATTAGTTATCACCTTGTAAGAGTTTTATTCTTCTAGCAGGGTAGGTTGCATTTTTTGAAGGTAAGAAAATCTTCTTGTGGAGGAATTGGACGTGGTTGTTATGCCACATCACCATTTAGAAACCTCCATCTTGATAGTGGCTACTGCAAGTGAGGAGTTGGGTAGCTGCAGTTATGTCGACCCCTTGTGAATAGGCATGTGACGGCTATGGTCTAATTGCTCTATCTTCCATCACCATGGGTGCGAGAGGGAGGAAGTTATACTGTTGAGATAAAAGTGTAACCGTGAGTTCAATGCAGAGATTCTCCTTCATCGTGGGTGCGAGAGGGCAGTAGTAGTCGGTGGTTTAGAATTTGAGAAACCACAGGAAATGACCATTGGATCCTTTTTGCTGTGCACGGTAGGAGGTTATGCCGTGGAGGATAAAGTGGAACAGGGAGTTAAATGTCATATAATCCATCCTTAAGGGTGCAAAACTGGCATCAGTTCGGTTGTTGTGAAAGAAAAGCAAAAAGAAACCACAGAGGGAGAGCATGGAGCTGTTTTGCTTTGCGCGGTAGGAAGAGAAGTGAGTGTTCAAGAAATTGGGAACTGAGAGAAAAAGATCATTGCCTTCTTCTTCTTTGCTATGTGCGGCCTGGGAGGAGGAGTTTTCTGTTGTCAAGAAATTGGAAATCGGCAGTGGATTGCCATTCCTTTTCTCCATGGTGCGCGCCCTGACCAATAGTCTTCGGTGGTTAAGATACTTGAACCAGAGGAGGACACGGGAGGAGGGGGCTGTGAGTCTAGATTCAAAGGAAGATCCTTTGGGGACGTCGCTGAAGAGCTCGGTAAGGACGAGCTATCGACAACAGACCTCATAGATCTTCGACAGGTTCCTATTCTCCCACTTTGCGCAGTCTATGATTGATATGTGTGTCTTATTCTACAATGAAAGTGTAGAAATTATGCAACGTAGATGATAATGATAGTCTAAGCCTCGGTTTCTTTCATGATTCGACGTAGTTATGAATGTTAGACAGCCTGTGTGTTATATTGCTGGGCAGTGGTGTAGAGGATTAAACTAGTATAAGATCATACAACGAAAAGGAATTGCAAATAACTTCATCTTGCTGTAAGCTCAGAATGTGGGCTGTTTACAAGGAATGTGTATTATTGTCACCTTCTCAGCAAATGAAACCATGTTGTCTTCTTAGGAAATGATATCATTAAATATCATTAAATATCATGAAACAGACCATAACAATCATAGAACACAGTTTGTAAATGTATTTATGCACCAAAGATGATATATGCATGATGCAAGTTGTGAACGAGATTTTACTAGGTGTCAGTAAGGATGTTTGCAATGAGTTGTTTCTATATGACTATGTTACCAACTCAAATCAGAGAAGGATAAGATTTTAAAAACATCTCTCTGTCCAAATAGATTAAGATTCTGAAAACAAGCCTTTGAATGTCGACAAAAGAAATGAGCTAGTATCTTATTCTAGATTTAGACCTTTAGTTAGAGGTCGACAAATGTGTTGGATCATCTCTAGTGTATAAATTTAGTTTCTACGTCTTTTTAATATCCTATTATATTACTCTTACCTCATTGAACCATGTGAATCCATTTGACTTGGGAGGAGGAGTAGAGTTGAAGCATTAGTAATGGTTGAAAACTGTCATGCTTTTGAAATGAAAAGATAAGGGTTGGAAATCCGTATTTTGAGTCTAAATTAAGTTGCATGCGATGATTCTTGTGTCGCTATTACCTTGTAGACCCTTATGAGTCTAAAACTTTAAATTCTGGGCTTATGGGAAATTGTATTATATACTTGAGTATGTTGTATAAACAAATGGGAATTGAATAGCCACGTTAGAGACCACTTAGGAGTGGATATTTATAAATGATGTTTTATATGATTATGGGATTATTAATTGCATTACAAATGCTATGCATATAAACAATGAAATAGAAAACCCATTGTACATCGTGTGAACGGACATGAATCCATAAACTCTATTCTGAATAGAGTAAACCTTTGCGCCATGCACTAATGCATGGGGAATTCAAACACCTTGAGGGTATCGAGGATGTTTTATAGAGCTTAGAAGTGGGTGAACTCATTTTGTGAGTAGACATTTATGTGACGTGAACCCTAATTTTAGTAAATGCTCATATCTATCTTGTTGGAAAGAGATTTGTTACTAGTCAACAAAGATTAACCTTAGGTAGGGAAAACTCCTTGTTGAGTTAAAAGTTGAATTGAATTACAAGCCGTGAGCCTCAGATTTTGCAAACATGCAAGAGGTACCATTAAATGGTTAAGTCAAACATTAATTCATTATACCTTTTTATCACAACTTCTCTAAGCTATTACTTGTTGACAAGGGGGTAAATCTCCAACGTTGCAAAGATGCAAAGAGAAAAACCTAAGAATGGATAGTCAATCCATAATGATTAATAGAGCAATGACAGTGTCTTGTGAATTCACCTAAGTCAGAAAGACTAGGTTTGAGTTAGGCAAAACTCATCAATTGATTCTAAATTTAACCTAGATATGGTAATTATTATATTAAGACATTGAGATCATTATTTAGATCGTGATTGAAGGGTCAAGTGCCCTGACTATGTGTAATTATTCTTACTTGTAAGAAGGGAATTAGTTTCCTAGACTATATTACTTAACTTGGGTAAGGTTATCATCTTGGTTGTAATTAATCTATCTATATTTATTATGAGATAATAAGTCATGGACCTCGAGTATTGCAATGATGCAATGACAGTCCTGGTAAAGGAAGAAAGATGAAAGAAAAAGTCTATGGATTGTAGACTATGAAAGAAAACAAGTATTGGGTCGAGAAGACTAGATTGTTGAAATCATCATGACTTTATAAGTTAAACATAGTTGACCAAGTCGAACTGTAGGAATATGATAGTATCCAAGTCGAGTTGGAGTGGGTGAACAGTACGACATTGTTCATTGTGAACGTCAATTTATATTGAAAACTATGGCCATAGTAATGCATATGTCTCTGCATGCATTGTCGGTTCATTGTATCTGGATTGCACATCCTATCGGGAATCATACTTAGCTAGAGGGTATCTAGGGTTGTATGATAGATAGAGTTGTGTAAGATACAACACTATGTACTCGGAAAGGCAAATTACCACTGGTCACCTTGGTCTATACTTCTCGTGAAGGGAAGGGCCACTTCCGGTTAGGAAGGAGTGCGGGAGACTGATGGTTTGTGGTTGGAGGTAAATCACTGGAAAGATACTCTTTCTCTCTCTAGCAGAAGACATGCCGAGGCTTGTGATAAAGATGTCAGATTTTTGGATGCAATATAACCCTGAGACTTGTGTTTATTGAGACTAAGTAAAACATTATCTGATTCAGGTATTTATAATTGATTTATTTTTGTAAACAATGTACTTGAGAAAGACAATAAGGTTGATTGTATTTGTAATGTGATATCTTGTAATTTTTGTTACTCGACTATATGTTGTATTAAAGAAAAAAATAAAAAAATCTCTATCTCATTTTCACCTTGTACATTTACTTTATGGTGAATTTCTGGTTTTTACTATGTTTCTAGAATGTGGTTGTTACAAAAACTACCTTCTCAACTCACAACCCTAAACTTTATGTTCATGCTCTTGAGAGATCTTTTTCCCTATTAGTATCTTCATGGGTGGTGCTTGTAAGCACAATTAGAAATTTATATAATGTGAGGTAATTAACAACTCACCTTCATTGCAATCAATCCCTACTATACTATTTCAAAAGTGAGTGAAAATTATTGAAGACATGACCACATATAATATAAATTCCTAGATATATTCCCTTATGTATGTAGATGTTGATGTAATGATTTTTTTGTGATTGTGTAATGATCTCTCTTCATGATTATTTCTAAATAGCCTTGTGATTTGTCATTTTATACAACACCCTAGCATTTAGATTTGAATATTTTGTACATAAGTTGGCCAGTAACAATTAGTTCTAGGGAAATATTAGTTTGGGCATGTGATAAATTTTGAATTTTGTGAAAATAGAGGTCAAGGTTGCACTAGCAACCCTAATCTACCTAATCAAGGCCACTCAAATGGTTTCAACTTGAGATAGAGAACAAAAAATATTATGGTTTAGGTCTAAACTATTAGGAAATGTAGAACTCAAGTTCATTTTAGGTGCTTGGTGAATAGCAACTCTTGCACAAAAATACTCAAACTAAAAACACTAAACTATTATATTAAAAATATTAAAACAAATCTAAATATATTGATAAAATGTTAAATATACACTTTTCACCTCTTAAACAATGAATACATTAACTTCTTTGATTACTTACCTATTATGAAGATTTGTGATTTATAAATTTTTAAATTTCAAGAGAAAACATTAAGCAATGGACGAGGACTAACAAATGTCTTGTAAAGATAGGCACTAAGGTTTAGCATGGGCCAATAAGGACAAGACAAACACAACTAGACATTCAAATAAGGAGAGCACAACCGAATCATAGAAGTTTATATTTATTAGATTTTAAATATATTTAAACTTAAAGAAAGCTACAATATCTACCTACAAATATATCGCCTTTAAATATAGAAAAAGAAAGTATATGGTCATCTAAGTCTTCACTCAACTTTCCAAATATATGTACCATAGAACTAATGTGAGGCCATGCTCAGAAAAGATCAAACAAGTAGTGCAAATTTTATGTATTTAAACCTAAAGTGCCTCTGGTGTGATAGTGAACAAGTTGATTTCAATTTATATGTATTCTATTTGTTACATGGTCAAAACTTCTGGGAAATATAGAACTCAAGTTCATTTTAGGTACATGGTGAATAGCAATTTTTGCACAAAAATACTCAAACTAAAAACTAAAATATTACATACAAAATATTACATACAAAATATTAAAACAAATCTAAAATATATTAAAAAAATATTAAATATAGACTTTTCACCTATTAAACAATTATCAATATGATCAGTTTGAGCAAGGATAGTCTTAAATGCATTACCACTAGTCTTAAGCTCTTACATAAAGAGAAGGACAAAGGAAAATCCCAAAAAGGGAAGAATATTGTCAATGATTGTAGTGCTGCCATTAATTCTTTGACGTGGTGTCAAGTCTCCGTGACATGGCTTACTCTCCCGAGACTTACCTGAGCTCTTGCTATTGGCTCATTATGTTTTGTTGTTCATGTTTCCTACGATTTATGTTGTTGTTTTCCTTACTTTTTAGTTTTGGCTATTTGTATTGATTCCTTTAATGAAATTCATTCTACTTTTATCTTTTGACTTTTGTAAATGTAAGGACCCTTGTTATTCCTTTTAATATTATCAAAAAACAATGAATATATTACTTCTTTGATTGCTTCATTATAAAGATGTGTGACTCACAAATCTCTCAATTTCAAGAAAAAACATAAACAATGAATGAGGTGTAACTAACAAATGTCTTGTAAAGCTAGAGTATGGCCCACTAAGGAGAAGACGAACACTACTAGACATTCAAATAAGGAGAGCACAACTGAACCATAGAAGTTTACATTTATTGGATGTTAAATATATTTAAACTTAAAGAAAGCTAATAGAGCTACGACTTAAAATAAAGAAGAAAAAAAATGTATCCCGTCATCTAAATCTTAACTCGGCTTTCGAAATATACGTATAATAGAGCTTATGCGAGGCCATGCTCAGAAAAGATCAAACGAGTAGTACACATTTTATATATTAAAATCTAAAGTGCCTTTGGTGGGAGATTGACCAGGCTTATTTCAGTTTATTCGCTGATAGGCTATTAGTGGGAGATTTTGCTCCCAAAAAATCGTCAGACGCTGGGAATCGTCTGGCTCCTAGAAAATGTTGGACGCCGAAAAATCTGTTTCGTCGTTTTTCTGCTTTTTTTTTGGCTTTCCTCCGTTAGTGAGTGTTTAGAACGCTTGTAATGGTAGTATTTGACTAAAAGGATAAAAGAGAATGGTAAGACAGGGAGAGAGGAGATCAAAGAAGTATAAATAATGTGCGGGTGCGCACAGGTTGTCCTTAAACAGATCAGGTGAAATCAGCGACCATGTTAATCTCTGCATTTTTAATCCCCATGCCTTTTATTCTTTTTTATAGAGATTTGAGATGCACAGCAAAATGTAATGAACCTGCCTTTTTTGTCATGGATCTAAGTAGATGGTTGTATGACCATATTTACAGTTTTTTGTTACCATAAATAGTCACTTCGTTTTCTTAAGACTGTCGAGATGAAAATCAAGAGTTTAGACGGACTCCCAAATTTTATTAAGGAATATAATAAACATATATTATAGTTAATGTTTCCTTCCAATTACCATGAACCATTACAATAATCTTTATAGTTAACAACGGCCTATGCCTGTCCGATTTTTTGGGTAATTGGCATTGTGAAAAAAAGCCACAATAACACATTAAGTCTACTGACGGATGGTAAAATGGCAGAATTTACAAACATAACTTCTATAGCTTTTAATTTAAAATTTTATTGGAAACCATTACCGCAAGTGTGAAAAAAATAGAGAGAGCATTGCACTACTATTTTTTTGTACCGAATCAAAACATGGCATGACTTTATTAACTAATCAACATCTTTGCAGATGCATGCTGAAAATAAATGCCTACAAGGTAGAATAAGCCAAAACATGGGTATTAGGTAATATTTATTGTGATTAGTAAGTTTAATTATTCTTTAAAAGTAGAAATATATAAATAATAATAAAAATATA
This sequence comes from Cunninghamia lanceolata, assembly GCA_027924645.1. Taxonomy (NCBI): domain Eukaryota; kingdom Viridiplantae; phylum Streptophyta; class Pinopsida; order Cupressales; family Cupressaceae; genus Cunninghamia; species Cunninghamia lanceolata. The sequence goes on along the minus strand of BSBN01000677.1, from coordinate 5,977,463 downwards.
ATGCACAATTTTTTTTTTTGATTAAAGGTAAAGGTAGGGTTTTTGAAAGGGTCCTAACTCGTTTTAACAAAGCAAGAGAAATAGATCAATGAAGCCCCAACCACATAAGAAATACAACAAGGAGCAAGCAGTATAAAGACTTTTATACTAATAAACACCAGCAAACAATTAACACCACAACCCTAAGAGTTGAAGCTACCAACATTATGCTGTTTATTTTATTTCATTATGTTTACTTTATTTTTATTAGTTTTTGTATGTAATTTTAATTTTTCTTTTTAAAACTTATCATTTAATTAAAAGTTATTTTATTCACTAAGGAGTTATTTTATTTTATTTATTTAAAAGTTATTTTATAGTTATTTATCCATTCTACAATCATTCTACAATCATAAGGGCTGAAAGATTCAAAAACAAAAATCCAAAAAATAAAAAATAGCAAATAAATAAAATAAAATCAGATAAGATTCAATGCATGGGGTAATAGATTATAATGAAATGCCACAATAAATACACCACTGCTTTTGCTATTTTAAACCAAAATGTAAATATTCTAGTTAGAGTAATTTATAAATGCCAATGAAATATATTTAATGGGAAATGAAACCCTCATAAAAACCAAAAACCAAAAAACAAATTAGAAGATATCTTTGAGCATTGTAGATATATTATTCTATATATATATATATATATATATATATATATATATATATATATATATATATATATATACTAGTTATATATATATATATATTAATTATATACCTATATGCAAATATTAATAGATATTCTAAGATTTTGATGTTTTTATATTTAAAAATTAAATAATAAGTTTCTTATTAAATAAAATTATTTAATTATATTTATATGTATATATAGACAAAGTTAAGATTTGAGGAAAAGAATCATAAAAAATAATTAATTCATCTTTCAAACAAACCATGATTTGTAAACTTCAATGGATCTCTGTGAATTAAACATCAAGATCACAAACCCAAATTTTAAAACCCTAACCCTAATTCAAACCCATACCACCTTCCAAAATTCTAACTATAATTCAAGCCCAGACCACCTTACAAAACCCTGACCCTAATTCAAGCCTAGACCACCTTACAAAACTCTAACCCTAATTCAAACCTAGACCACCTTACAAAACCCTAAACTTAATTCAAACCCTAACCTTAAACTAATGGTAGCCATCAGAAACAAAAAGAATGGATCATCTTTGAATATATAGATGTCAGTAGCTAAAGGTTAACTAGCTTACCTATTTTTACAAAAACCTATCTAAAATACGTCCACACATATCCTTCCCAATGCCTATTGACTACATTATTAATTAATAATAGTTTAATATCAAAACTTCATAATTATGTTGAGTCATAGATTGTTTTAATATTATTAATATATAATTAAGGTATACTATTAATTAATTTATATTAATTATCTTCTCATTTGGATGCTTTCCCAATGCTTTGTTTAAGTTATTTTCTCATAAAATACTAAACTAGTCTATTAGTATTTTATAAAATTTAATGCATAAAAATTTAATATTTTAAATTTTTTAATGTAAATTATCAATACATTTAATATATAAAATTTAATATATTTACTAATGTTTATTTATTTTTATAATTTTATGGATTTATTATATATCTAAAAAAATTTAAAATTTTACTTTTTTTATTTTTTATTTTTTATTGTTTTAATCTAAGTAAAATCAATGGGGTTTTTTTCTTTTTCTTTTTAATTCTTTATTGTTTTAATATGAGTAAAAATAATGTGTGTTTTTTTTAAAGAGTAGTTGAACTAGCTGCCGCTACTTACCACCTATAATTTCAATTTTCTTTTTCAAGTTGGTATCCAACTTAATGCAGTAAACACATTAAAAAGGCACTTGAAGCCATGCCAACAACTTTTTGGTCTTTCATGCAAGTTTGCATTTCAAATTTATGATTACAAATTGATACACCGTAATCATATACAATTACAAAGATGTTCTTCTTGAATATTCTTGCATTTCAACTCTACTCTTATAGATGAGATATTGATAGACCCTATCAGAAATTCTGTTGCGCATAAATTTTGTGCAATTGCTAGTATGTATTCTGTTTGTTACAATTATTAAATAATTTTGGTTGCCCATTGTTATGTAAAAAAAATGCACCCTTGGGGGATTTTTCCTTTAAGGTTTAGCTCTCAGGTCTTTAGATTGCATTTAGAGCATCTTACATGATAATTCAGACTCCCAATGAGAAAACCCTTGGGTCTTGTGACAAATAGCACCTAGAGGGTGCTAATTTAATGATGTGAACTTGGGCGCTAATACCCTAGTCCAGCACTATTTTGGGTCTGCTCTAAATTCAAATGTTGGATTTGTGACCGTTATTTGGGTACCAAGCCGACATCATAAGTTTTAATTACGAAATTCTTGACGAGGATCTTAGTAGTTGCATATATAAGCATATGTAGGTTATCATTTAGAGACTATAGAGAATATGATTGGGAACTTTATGCATACTTGAGATTTTTATGATATCATTGTGGTGCAGAGCATAGCATTGTTATTGTGTTTATTTTTGTAGGTTGGATTACATCTTCTCCTCATGGCATTGAAGAGCTTCTTCCTTCCATGAGAGCTTCATCATCAAGGTGACATCTGTTGTGTTTTATCATCATTGTCATTTGGATGTTTTCCTCTATCCCACAAGGATACACACTCTCTCTGACAATGGTGTTCAAAAGAATTGAATGTCTCTCCGGGGCTTGACTGAGGCAAGCCTCTAAACACCACAACCCCCTCCCACACTCCTTGTGATTGTAGGTTATAGGTATCGGATCTGGAGAAAGTGGAGTTGTAGGAAAAATAGGAAAACATTAAAGATTCAGGATCTAAAAAGAAGTGGACACTATGCAGGATTTCAGGACAAGGGCACCATCACCATTGTCCTCCACTATTAGATCATAGGAAATAGAAGACACAGCAGAGCTCAGTGTCAAAAGGAGATCAGGAATCCATAGAAAAAGTTGTACATTGGACTAGGGTGTCATCACCATTGTCCTTGACATTTCTATTTTCTAGACTACAAAAAATAGCAAGTTAAGGTTCTCTGCCCTTTGTCTAATTCCAGTTGCATTTGTCATAATTCATAGATTTAATTACTCTTTTGCTTAAATTAGGGTTTCAAGAGCATAAAGGCATTAATTAGAAATATTGTGTGATAACTTCTAAATTTTCTAGTAGAAAACTAAGTGGCAACCCAATATGATAGATGACTCTCCTCTCGATAGGAGAAGCACTCGGTTGAAAAGCCCTTGGAATGTTTTATGGAAAGGAGGATTCAAACTAAGACAACCACATTCCATCATCCTTCTTTTCATATAAAACATTTTGGTGAACCCGTGTTTTGAACTTTTTGGCACCTTGCTGAGTGTTTTTTCATAGATTTACATTCATTCATTCTATTGCATTCAAAAATTTACAAAAAAATTGATATATTTGGAAAAATTGAAAAAAATGCAATCTAGGGTTTGATTTTTGACATAGTTTGCATTCATTCAATTGTATTTAATTAATTATTTGTTTTTTTATCAGATCTAAAATTCATTATCATTCAATTCATTATTTTCAATATTGCATTTGAAAAAATTACAACAAAAATTGGCATATTAGGCTTGCATTTGTGTAAAATTTGAATTAATTGGCATCTAATTTCAAATAATTTCTATTATTTGCATCAGATATTATCCAAAATATAGAAATTCATCATTTAAAATTTATTTTCATTGCATTTGCATGCTTGATTTGTTAGAAATTGCTTGAAATTGTGCATTTTTCATACCTAGTGTTGCATGAGCTAGGGTTGTAGAAAAAATCTTGTTTCATATTTTACTACCTTGTTAAAAAACTCATTGGGTCTGATTTCTAATTTTAGTGTTGCATCATAGTGGCCTCCTTGCGAAATTTCATGTCTAGGGCCTGAAAACTTGCATTTTTCACTAGATTTGGCCTTATTGTCTTGCTAGATTTGCACTCCAAGCATGTTGTAAGGAATTTTAATGCACTAATTGGATGTTATTAGGGTTATTATCTTCTTCCCCTTCTCAATTTCCTTACAAAACCCTTTCTTTTGGGCCTTTGCATTGAAATTTTGTGAAAATTTGCATATTTTTGGTGCTTTTGCACTAGGGTTTGATCTAGAGTGGCACTATAGGCGTGTTGTAATGAATTTTTTGGAATTAAGTGGCTGTTTTTACTATTACAAGTTTCTATCCATCATCATTTTCCTTACAACACCTGTTGCCCTACTCTTTTGCATGGAGATTTGGTGAAAAATTACATATTTTGGCCTATTTTCACTAGTTTTTTGCTTATTAACTTTCTAGAGTTGCTTCAAAAGTGTGTTGTTAAAGTTATTCTTAAATTAGTGGACTTTTATTAGGAATATGATTTTTTGTCCCTCTTGAAAATATTCACAACACCTCTTCTTTCACTTGTTTGCACTGTGACAAGTTTAAAATTCAAGCATTTTTACCTTTAAACATATATTGCTTCTAGGGTTTATTCTATTAGTTTGTGCATGATGTTGCATGAGTATTATAACTCACTACCCTAATAGAAATATCCCTTTAAGAATAAGCATAAGACTCATGGGATCTAGTGCTCTTGAATAAATTGGTACACTGAACACCTTCTTTACAAAAGGAGAGACACAAATGTTACAAGATACTATACCTATCACAAGTACAATGGAAGAGAAAAATTTTCATGATGTTGAGGATACTATTGAGATGATAGGACACATATATGATGAACAAATAGATAAACTTGATAAAGATTTAGCCGTATTCCAAGCATTTATGGAAAATGAGAGGATAGCTGAAGAAGCTATTCTTGCAATTCATAACATAAGAGAATTGATAAAAGAAGGACAAGATGGCATTAATGCAATCCTTGGTTTAGCACATATTGTACAAACTGATATTTTACCAGTCACTAAATGTGCAAAAGTGATAAATAACACTTTGTCACCATCTCATACGCAAGTATCGGTACCTATACCGACCATGAGAATATCTACATTTACATCAAATATTTTGACAACTAATGCAAATGCTTGTAGTAATGTCACCACTGATATTGGAGTATCTAATGGCACTAATTCACAAAATTATAGAGCTGTCGGATTCAACTATCAAAACCTTGCCCCTAAGGTGTCTTCATATCACTCTCAACCACCCATTTAGTCTGCTTTTTCTCAACCATTTTCCACCTATCACTATGTCCAACCACCACCCAATTATTTGCAACCTCCGCTTGTCACTACCCATGCTCAATCTCCTCCACACTTTGGTTACAATTCCTCACCACAAGCCGCATCTCCTAACGACGCCATTCTAAACCAACTTTTGCAAGGCATGGCCTCATTACAACAAAAAGTGACAAGCTTGTCAAATGCTTCACAACCTAATATACGAACTTACCATGCTCGTAATCCCTTATCCTATGCAATCTTGAGAACTCCTATGCCTGAGAAGTTTGAAACTCCTCGCTTTGAAAAATATGGTGGAAAAGGCAATCCTAATACTCATGTGGTGGCATTCACAACTATTTGTAGTGATTTCTACTTTGAAGAGGACTTGTTGCAAGGCTTTTCCCGTGATCTCTCAAAGATACAGCTTTGGAATGGTTTTGCTCATTGCCTCTGAATTCAATACATTCCTTTTCATAGTTAATTGATCAATTTCTATAGCATTTTCAAGAAAACATCAGACCCCAAGTCTCTCTAATTGATTTGGCTCATTGTAAGCAAGGTCCAAAAGAGAAGTTAACTAAGTTTATTAGTCGGTATCAAGGACTTTATGCACAAATTCAATATTAGATGAAAGATGACGATGTTTAGAAGATATTTATAACAAATTTGCAGCCTAACATTCGTGATAAGATCCTCTTGATGAAGTATAACTCTTTTCAACACCTATGTACCAACCTTCATGACTACCAACTTTCTTCTAGTCAATATGAAAATCAAAATTCATCATCTCAAGTCGGTCAATCCGAGGGTGGATCATCACAAAACAACTTTAAGAGGAATAATAAGAGTTTCATCAAGGTTAATGGATCAAATAGCTCTTCTCAAGTGTTTTCTATTACTAATCCGAAGAAGGCACTATACCAACAAAGAAAGTTCACTCCGATATCTGAGTCCTATCATTCTATCATGAATCAAGCTCTGAGTAATAATCTCTTGAAGCTTCCTATGATTAAACCAGTAGATCCTAATAGAATGCAAGGACCTTATTTTGATGTTAATGCCTTTTGTCACTATCATTGGACATAAGGACATGATACTGAATGATGTGTTTGTCTTAAACATGAAATACAAGATGTCATCAAATCAAATGTTATATAGGTATCTGGTGTGAATGATAATAGGAATAAGTTGGTTGCTCCGCCGAATCAGAATTTATAGATCTTCACTAATCCTTTCCCTAAGCATATGGATAACAATTTGATGGAACAAAACACACTACAGGTAGAAGAGGATTATTTAGATTATAATGAGATAATTGCTACAATTAAAGTGGATAAGGAAAATACTCAAGTATCACCTCGTCCATGAAGAAGAGGTATCTACTCTAAAGTTCCTCCTTCGTTATCCCTTCAGGGATCAGGAGAGAATCAACATATACCAAAAAGACAAATGGAAAAACCAAAGCAAGAGATTATGACAAAAGAAAAGGTTGAACTAGTACAAGATAGTCCTGGTTGTTACAATAGACAGAACCAAAGAAATAAAAGTTAGAAATGAGCAAGACGATTATCATCAGTTGGAAATAATAGTGGTTCTCCTCCTCACAAGCAAGAAAAGATTTCACATGAACAAGGAAGTGTTGAGAATGTACCACATGGACTCTATGATAACAAGCAATAGCCTAATAAGAACCACTCAAGATTTTCACAAAACTTGATTGAATACCTCTCCAAGAGGTTCACAAGTTCCAAAATTTAGCACAATTTCACTGACAGGTAAGTATCTCTAACCCTTTATCTCCATGTTGTGCTTCCCCCATGATGTGTTATATGTGTTGTTAGGCCTCCTAGGATGACCCTTGATTCTCTTGTAAGGTCAAGGATACTAGGAGACTGCCTCTATTGTGACCTTCTTCTATTTGTATCATCATTCTTCTATATTGCCTCTCCTTTGGTTTCATTGTTGTGTGTTGTGTTTTGCGGACATAGCATTGCAGATGGTGACTTGGGGGCACCCTCCTACATTACTGTCCCTAAGGCACTTGTTCTCCTCTCTGATTTATTTTTTATGTTCCTCTAGTGTTTCCATCTAGTTGGCAGATGATGAAAAACATATTATACTGATGCGGACCTAGCGTCCCTTTCGTGAGTAATCAAAAAATGGACCTAGTCCATATATGATGATGGCGTTATAACAAATTATCTAACGCTTGGCTAGTTGAATCACTCCATGTGATTTCTCTATCTTGATGTTGATGCCGATGTTATCTTATCTTGCTAACAATACTTTAACAATACTGCTACTCTATGCACTTTGTTTATCATGAATATCACCTTGCTTGGCTCCTTCATGTAGTTGATCATATGCATTGTTGTTTATCATGATTTGGACACTAACACCTTTCTTGCAGGGATGTGTTTGTGGGAACATTTGGCGATCGTAAAGTACATGTCACCTCTGGGGGGAATGGGGTTTGTGAGAGCTCGTGTTCCCTTGTGTGTCTTCTTCCTACCTTAACATGCTTGATATTAGTACGTGATATCAACCACCTTAAGGTGGGGGCATATATAAGGTAAGTTGTCTGCTTTAGATCATAGTAAAGCATGTTCAAGAACAATCTAAAAATTAATCAAAATCATTTAAGCCTTCTGTGGAGGTGAGATATTGAGCATATCCTTTTATCTTAAGCCCTCATCATGAGGTAGGGATGGTGTATTTCTCAGAGAGATTGCATTATCTTGTCATTTTCAAAAGTTCTCATCACGAGGCGGGGAGTAATTTTGTGACTAACTCAACCCTTAAGCATGTTTTTGATGGTTGTTGTGGCAAAGCCCAATCATCGGTGTGTGCCTGTAATGGTGATGAATCTAGCAATAGTTTCACTCCATCACTTGTTTGCCATATTTTCTCCGTGTCTTCAGTGTGTGTGTGTGTATGGCATGTTTGTTCTCAAAGTGCAAGACTGGTGGTGATGAGCTCCTCTACACTTTGGGATTTGTTTGGCGTGTTTGTTCTCAAGGTGAAAGATTGGCGGCGAACAACTCCTCTACACCATGAGATTTTGTTTGGCGTCTCTATTCTCAAAAAGTGCAAGACTGGTGGTGAACAACTCCTCTACACTTTTTGGGATTTGTTTGTTTACTTTCCTTGTACTTGCATTTTGCATTTCACATGGAAAAATTAAAAAAAGAAAATAATTACTACATTCATTGTATTCTAGATGTGATCTACATGTCTTCAATGCTGTATTCTCTGTGTTTTGCATGACTGTAACTGTCTTCTCCATGTTTTGCGTGATTGTTATTATTTTCAATGTCTTGAGCATGTCTTCTCTGTGCTTGACGTGTTTGCTATGTTCGTTGACGTTACTTTAATGCATGTATTGGCCTTGCATTCAATACATACATTAAAGTGGGGGCTAAATGTTATGTCAGAAAAATGCACCCTTGGGGGATTTTTCCTTTAAGGTTTAGCTCCCAGGTCTTTAGATTGCATTTATAGCATCTTGCATAATAATTCATATTCCCGATGAGAAAACTCTTGGGTCTTGTGACAAATAGGACCTAGGGGGTGCTAATTTAATGATCCCTAAGAAAAAATAAGGGGGTGGACTTGGGCGCTAGCACCCTAGTCCAACCCTATTTTGGGTTTGCCCTAAATTCAAATGTCGGGTTTGTGACCGTTATTTGGGTCCTAGGCTGACATCATAAGTTTAAATTATGAAATTGTTGGCGGGAATCTTAGTAGTTGCATATATAAGCATATGTAGGTTATCATTTAGAGACTAGAGATAAGATTATTGGCAACTTTATGCATACTTGAGATTTTTATAATATCATTGTGTTGTAGAGCATAGCATTGTTATTGTGTTTGTTTTTGAAGGTTGGATTACATCTTCTCCTTATGGTATTTAAGAGCTTCTTCCTTCCATGAGAGCTTCATCATCAAGGTGACATCTATTGTGTTTTATCATCATTATCATTTGGATTTTTGCCTCTATCCCATAAGGATACACACTCTCTCTCTGACAATAGTGTTTGAAAGACTTGAATGTGTCTCTGGGGCTTGACTGAGGCAAGTCTCTAAACACCACAACCCCCTCCCACACTCCTTGTGATTGCAAGTTATAGGTATTGGATCTGGAGAAAGTGGAGTTGCAAAGAAGATAAGAAAACATTGAAGATTCAGGATCCGAAAAGAAGCAGACACTATGCGAGATTTTGGGACAAGGGCACCATCACCATTGTCCTCCACTGTTAGATCATCAGAAATAGAAGACATAATAGAGATCAGTGTCAGAAGGAGATCAGGAATCCATAGAAAAAGTTGTACCTTAGACTAGGGCGCCATCACCATTGTCCCTGACATTTCTATTTTTTGGACTGTAAAAAATAGTGAGTTAAGGTTCTCTACCCTTTGTCTAATTCTGGTAGCATTTGGCATAATTCACAAATTTAATTGCTATTTTTATTAAATTAGGATTTCAAGAGCATAAATACATTAATTAGCAACATTGTGTGATAACTTTTGAAGTTCTTAGTAGAAAACCAAGTGACAACCTAATCTAATAGATGACTCTCCTCTCAAAAGGAGAAACACTCAGTTGAAAAGCCCTTGGAATATTTTATGGAAAGGAGGATTCAAACTAAGACAACCACATTCCATCATCCCCCTTTTCATATAAAACACTCGTAACCTTGCCTATGTAAAATGTCAATAACATCATACTGCAATTGATAAATGTCTTGACAAATAGGGTGGGTGCGTTGAAGTAAACACTTCATGGATGTGTAGCTGTATAAGACCTTCAATGTCTTCTTCATCATGACTTTCTTCATTATTTATGTCAAGTCCAAAACTAAAAAGATACCAAAGTTCATTGGATATGTATAATGGTTGAGGATTTCTCTCATTATAAATTCCAGAGGGTTGCATGTATTAGACAACCATTTGAGCTCCACTATGATTAATCAATGGCGAGGATATCAACACTTTTGGGTGGGGTTCTAATTTCAATTGCATGTGGATATGTAGACTCAACTGTGTCACTAACACAAGGCTTTACTTAATAGAATCTAACTAAGGAAAATTTTGACATACAAAATCCATATGATAGACAGGAATCCCAACATTATAGCTTATTTTTTTAGTACAATTAATTAGCCGATAGGCTATTTGTGGGAGAACCTTTGCCTAAAAAGTTGGATCAACCAATTTCTTTCAATATTCTGGCCATTGAAGAATTCATCCTATCCCCTTTTTAATATTCTGACCACCGGAGAATTTGTATATTTAGACCACCAAAGAATGTGGTATCATAAAATAATTTTAAAGTATGCTTGCGAAAAGTGAGAGTGATGAGTGATCAGGCTGATAAAAAAGAGCTGATGCATGTCATTTTTTAGAACAGAAGACATGCTTTCTCTACCCAGTCAAGACACCTATACAAGATCACCTGCATGTTGTAGCCACTTCGACATCTATCAAGATCAACTCTATCTTTCCTTCTATTTTTTGAATTTTTTAGAGATCAAAACTTTGATTTGTACACAGTGTTTGATAGAAGTAGTGATGCAGGAACAATCACAACGAGTTTCTTTTCCCAGCTTAATTTGGATGACAAGTAAAGAGTAGACAAATTATATATGTATGTGAGCGTGATTTTTAATACCACCACCTTCTATGGAGCCAACGCCTCTATGGTGACTCAGCAATTCAAACACAGTTGTCCCTAGCAAACTGCCTCCATCTACCGCGGCTTCAGTCTCAAGTATATATTCATCATTCTGTAAATTCAATATGGTAACATAAGAGTGGAATAATTGTACCCATCATTTTTATGGAAAAAGACCCTGTGGTTTCAAAGTTACAACAAGCAAACCGGCATCACAATTTACACTATAAGTTATCAAGTTTTTTGGGTGCTTTATCCTTGGAACCCTGTGTATGATGCTTTTGATTTTATAGTGTTTGTCATGGACAAGAAGGATGTGTTCTCACTCTTAAAAAGTATGTAATTGAATATCAAAAACTATATCAAGCTGTGATTAATAGTCTACCAGCAATCCAAAGCATGTAAAAGTTACAAATGATTTGTAACATATATTCTAGAAACTTGGCAATAAATTTTTTGTCTCTGGTTTTAATTTTTCATATAGAGAATGCCAAAGAAAGTGATGAGTAACAACAAGAAATTTACTAATTTTTCCATCTTCAGACCTTCCAATAATGCCATAGCCTCTATAAAGTTAGTAGATTTAGTGGGAAGGAAGGAAGAGCCTTCTTTTATTAAATCCCAACTTCCAATCTTAACATGGCACTAGTTGGGTCTGGATTATCCCTTGCTAGCCTATCAGAGTTTAGTTTTATGAATAATGATCCTGGTCTTTTCTAAACAATATTCTTTCTTCCATTGTTTTTTTCTATTACCCCATCAACAGGGTTTGGTAGTTATAGTTAGACATATTTAAAATGCATGTTTTTGCATATTATAAATTAGGGACAACGAGCTATGTACATAGAATATTTTATATTGGCAATTTAGAAGTAGATTGTTATAGGAAAATGATAAATAACATTTTTTACACATGTTCCATTTTTATAACTTAATATTTGTAAATTAGAAAAAAACTTAAAAAAAATAGGAAAAAAACTATTTTTTAATGATTTTCAGTGATTGAGTTTTTTATTCAATGATTGTTGTCTACTTATTGTCTACTCTAATGTTGTAGTCATGATATTTCCATAGTCCATGATCAAGTTAAAGCTTCTGGGAAACACCGTGTTTTGCTTTTTTCTGTCAACATTTAGGATCACACTCAATGATCCATCATCAGGGCAAAAAGAGGAGAATGAAAATGTGATTAGGTTGCAGAGGAGGTTACATAAAAAGGAGAGAGTAGGGGGTACATGGGACAAGGCATAGTTGTAATATATTAACTAAAAATAATAAAAGGAGAAAATCGATATATATACTTATAAATAATGTATATATAAATATATGCAAATATAGAATGCATAAAGAAATAAGGTAGAAACAAAACATATATAAATAGTTAAGGAAGAATACTAAAAGAAAGGATAAATATCCATACTTAAAAATAAATAATAAATATAAATAATAATATATATACTTAAAAATGCAAAAATAGTATGTATAAAGAAAAATACAATATAAATAGATAAATCAGTAATACTAAGAAGGAATATGAATAAAAGTAAGTATACTATATAATATAAATGAGTCAATATAAATAAGCAAGAAACAAAAAGTATATATACTTTATTTATAAGTATAAATATCAAATTATAATTTAATATATAAATGGAACATATGTATATATCAATATAGACAAAGACAAATACAAGACTATATGAAAAAGAGGAAAATAGAATATATATATATATACATAAGTATATATGATAATACTTATATAAAAATAAAGAATTAAGAAAAATATACTTAAGGAAGTATGTAAAGAAATTAAATAAATAATATAAATGTAGTATATATATTTATATAGAACAAAAAATTACACCAAACACGGGAATAACACAAGAAGACATCAAATATTACTTATATTTATTTATATATATACAAAAAAATTAGAACAATAGAGAAAGAATAACTATAGAAAAAATGATAAGAACAATGTATAAATAAAACTAAAGAAGAATAAAAAGGAAACAAGTATATATCTATAGAAATAGGGTATAAAAAAGCTTATATAAAAGCATAAAGGAAAAGGATGACAAAATCAAGAGGAAGTATGTAAATCAAAGAGTATACTTAATTTATATAAATAAGGTATATATAATGCAAAATATAAATTAATAAACGAGGAGAGAATAAAGTATATATATATATATATAGACATAATCAAAATCAAAACTATATAAAGAAATAAATTAGTGGATCTCCGGGTTTCCCTCCAGAGGTTGGATTTAGTGGTTGGGTCTTCGGGTTTCCCTTATCTTTTATAACCTGTTCAAAATTTTGTTTCTTTTGGCCATGTAGGGCCCTTCGATGTATATTTTTTGGTATATATTTTACTCTATAGTTGTAAATCCTTTGTAAAACTTTTAATATATCAATCTATGGGTGCTCTGTCACCCTTTCTGTTAAAAAAAAAAATCCAAATCCTCTCACGGTTTGAAGAAAATGCAGAAAGCAATAACTTTGATTACAAGCATGGATAGAAATTATTCTATTCTATGCGGAGCCCATGAATGTCCAACGTCATCTTCGTCATGACAGATTTCTTCGTTATTTATTTATGTCAATCGGCATATTTGAGAACACACAAAAATACAGAATTCACAGGATATGTATATTGTATCACCATAATTTCGGAGAGGGTTGCCATTATAGTAGACATACATTTGAACTAAATCCTAAGAATTATTAGTGGTGAGGATGTTAGCGATTTTGGGTAGGGATTTGATTTGGATTGCAAGTGGATATGCACATCCAACTGTCTCACCAATAGAAGGCTTTACCGAACTGGTTTTAAATCCAACAAATTTTGTCATACAAGAACTGTATGACTCACAATTGAACCGAACTGACTTTAATAGACATCACGATAGTTTTTTAATGCAGTAATTTAATTTTTAATTACATAGAAGATGATATAAAAATGTATATGATTATTTAAATAGATTGTTTGTAAACTGGAAATTACTGTAATGGTTTTATATATATTTTATAATGCTATGAGAAATTTCTCTGTGATTTATGTATGCACTAAATCAATTGAAACCCTTATTCTTTTATATAATTCTGCATAAAAATAAATAAAATCTTTATCTAAAAGAAAAAAAAATCCTTATAACTGAAATTTATGAAGAAACAAATTTTATGTTTATCATGAAGCAGAAAAAAAATTATCCCTTTCACTCACCCTGACAGTAATTTATCAAATAATCCATAAAAATTTACATAGTTTGTCTTCCAAAAAAAAAAAAATCTCTCTAATTTCATAGGTAATAATAATAATTGGTTTTCTAAGTATTATTTGTAGACATTTTCGGGAGACAATCCTCCTCTTGCTTATGTAGGATTACATGTACATATTTTTTCCATGCGTGCTTACCTTTGGAATGAGAATATATGGGATATTTGTAGATTTGACAATCTTCAAAATCTTGACACTATTGTGAAGGTGAGTCCTTGATGGTCTGTGTTTCTAATGCATATTGTTGCTATATTTATAGTTAGACTCTATGCTTTATGGATTATTAGTGCTCAAGCCATTTTAAGAGGGATTTATCACTGACCCCCACATGATTGGAGCAATTGGAACTATTTTTGTTTCTTGTTTGTACCATGCAAGTCCAATTTATCATTGAAAGTTCATGACAATAATGAGAGGTTGATCAAGTGGATTGATTTTAGTTATGTAGACAATAGCAATTACTTCACTAACCACACCATTGACAAGTCGAGTTGTAACCCACAAATTTGTATTTAGCATAACTTGCTGTTTATGCGCAACAACACCTTTGCTTCTAGTTGATCATCATTTGAAATTGAATTGGTTATGCCCCTTTACAATAACTACCTCAAGCTTCATTAAAAGATATGTGGGTTGATTTGTAGTATTTGAATTATTGTCACTAATTGAAGCAATGAAAAACATGAACCGTTCCAAGTCCCACACAATCTACAAGTGGACAAAAAAAGAGATTTCAAACATTTTTTGTGTCTTACAATAGTTTTAAAATATTCCTTTTAAAGACACTAGCATGTTTAAGTCTTTTTGTTGAAGTGAACTTTTATTATACTTTCCTTTCCTCAACATTCTTGAAGAATTTGGGTTGTCACTTGCTAGAAATGCATGGCTAGCAGTACCTACCATACATGGCATGTTGATTGTACACCACAAAAATTTAATAATTACAATGATGATGAACTTATGTCTAATGGACCAAAAGAGAGACGACACCATGATGTAGAGGAGCAGAAATTCCTATCACACCTCCACCTATGGAATGATTTTGTTGATGACCTAACATTCTTGGTGATCAAGAATTTGAAACAAGGCACAATTAGGTTACAAATGCAATTTCTACATCCATGATGGAGAATGTTATTGCAATAATTGAGTACAACTATTCAACACACTTGGTTGAATAGATTGAAAATGGCTCATGTATCACAATGGAGAAACTTTCTTTTGATCAACAAAATACTTTTAGCATCAATGTGATCCATTATTCTTATATTGGAATGTGACCACCACTTTGAATGATCATACAAGGAATTAGAGGAACAAGGAAATCATACTTGATTAATAACATTAAAATTGCACTCTCCATTAATGTTCCCCTTGAATAAACACCCTTGATTTTGCAAACCAAAACATGAGCGGTTGCTCTCAATATCAATGCATCAACCATTCATTTAACACCTCACATACCAATAAAAAATATGAACCCTCTTCAAGGTCAAGCTCTATCAATTTTCCAAAAAAAGATATATTTCATTTTCTACATTATAAGTGATGAAATGCACTTCTTTTGACCAAGGTTGTTAGAATTCATTGACATCAAGTTGTGTAAGGCATTACCATATCATAATCAAACCCTATTTTGTGTTTGTCTTCTTATGCTTGTTAGGAACCTAGGGTAATTACACTAGTATGACACATTCCAATGTATGCTAGATCATCATATAGGCAACACTTTTAAGAAGTTATTAGATAACTTTGTCACATTGAACACAATCTTCTCTTAACATGGGGATGAACCCACCAATCTCTCACCTATACAAATAGTCTTGGGAAAGTAATAATCTTTTTCAAGATCTCTTTGTGAAAGGATGTGAACCTATTATGAATGCATAGTATAGTTTGATGTTGATTATTAATTAGGTTTTTTAATCCCTCAATGGTATGCATGGCTTGGTTTAGTATGATAGGCATGACACTGCACAATTTGACCACTTGGTATCTACTATAGTGATTGTGAAGAACTAACTTGGAAAACCAACTTGCCTGATCATATTTGATAGATCTCCTCTACACATCATCCAAAAGAATTTTTTTCCACATGTTAGCACTAAAAAACATAGCTTCAATCTTCTAGAAAATACACTCATTGCTAGTGCAAGAGGAGAAAGACTACATTGATAGAGAGGTATGGTTCATCAACAAAGAATGGAAAAATTTGGGCCAATTGAGAGGGGAGGGCATATCGTCTTCTTCTTTAGGCTTTGCTAAACCTAGGATGCTATTTCCCTTGAGGTCACAATAAGATAATGAAAATATAAAACTAGGCCTTGACTAATCATGGCATATTGGCTACCATAGGTAGGCCTTGAAGACCTCATGTTAAGTAGATAAGAAATAAGAATTTATATGCATCTATAATGTGAAAAAAAAGTAGTAACCCCTAATATAGATCCCACTAATATTGCATAGTGGATGCACAACCTAATACCTCACATGTATAATCCTCTATATGTTTATCAAATAATGCCTGAATATTATGTAACATGAATAATAAATGTGGGTAAAACTCCTATATGCATAACCCTTTGAATATATCATTCAACTATGAGCTTACTAAAGATTTGACAAATGTTGTAAAACTAGATTATGCACATAGGCAAGGATGAAACTACACTACAAATAAAATGAAAGAATGTTTGATGAATGATTAAGAGTGTCGTGGTGGCTAAAAAAGGAGTAGTAGATTGGTGCCTTGATTAGTTGGATAGCTTAGTCAAGTTTTAGACCTCATACACAAGCACATGAGCAAGAAAAATCATGTGAACTCGAGATATGTTTGTAAACCACAAGCTAGGCTCTATGATTAACTAAAAGACATATATTTATGTAATGAAAATCATGCATAACAAATTCTAATTTAACAATCCATAAATGAACAATATGAACACATATACCATTTTAGAAAGTCTTGCACCAAATACACTTTTATGTAGTTTTACGAGTCCCTAAATGGACAAACTATCTATAACAATACCAAACTTGCAAGTGTAGCCTCAAAAATAAGAATGGCCTACCTATCCCTTAAATAGACCCAAAAAATCATTGAGATACTTGTATCATGAAGACTCTCCTACAATATGGGACCTTCTCTTGAGTTACAACATTTGTTTACATGTAGAAATTGAGCTTAAACAACTTTGATTCATACCCTAGAATCACTTTGACCAATGAAGAACTCCTCTGTAGTAGCATAGGGACCAAAACTATCTAACCAATCAACCCACCAACAACCTCATATATCTCATTTACATGTATATATAACATTGCATCTCATTCTTGCAACTTGGGAGTCTAGTTAAACATGTGTTTTTCTAGTTTATAGGCCACCCATGCTTGATGCATCATGTTTATACAGTCTTGGACTTGAAACCATGCCTCACACATTAGTAACCATATTCCTTTTATATAAAACCATACCTTTTGGGGTTCCACAAGTACCAACAAGTGTTCTAAAGTCTTCCAAGGTCCATTCACCTTCATTTAAGGGCATGAAATGCATGCTAGGTCATGTAAAGAGGTGGTTGTGAGTCTATATTTGAGTAGTGGAGTCTTGATATAGAGATGCAATTAGAATTTTAAAATTATAAGAGGAGTGGAAAAGTTTGTAAGATAGAAGTATTGTAGAAATAAGAGGTCAAGACATAATTCACAATTTCAAGAAGTAACCAAAATTCTATGGGACAAATGTATAGTGGAGTGGTGGAGTAGTGGAGTTGATAAGCAAGTAATCAATTTGTAGGGAAGGGAAAAATGTTTGACACAAAGCTTACGTAGAAGTTAGAGATGGGAAAGCAAATGAGGCAAAAAAAATTTCAAACAATATGAGGCATGTAGAGTAGAATTTTGGAAGCACTTTGTAATTTTTAAAAGATTACATAGAAGCTCCTAGATCTCATAGTGTACAATGAGAAGAAGTAAAGGGTCAAAATGCAATTCAAACAATTTGTAAGACTATAAAATGGTTCCAAATCTCCATAGATATGGTAGGTGGAAATAGAGACTAGCAAGAAACATGAAATTTTCATGTGGGAGAAAACATTTTGATTACAATAAATTAGTGGCAAATGGGCATATGCACACAATTGCATGAGGTCACTAAAAATCCAACATGTAATGTGTGAAATGGGGTTATAGACACAAATGACAATTTTTGAGAGGGGAAAAGAAGTTTGGTGAGAACCAAAGGTGGTGGGAGGCAACATTTTGCAAGAAATTTGCAAAAATTTCTTGACAAAGGCACATGTAAAGGAGTAAAATGGGGTATGAAACACAAGTAGAATGATTACATAAATGTGTCACATAGAAGGAAATCTTAAATCAGTTATCTATGATGAGCTAGTAAGTCATGAATATAAAATGAATTCACAAGTAACATATGTACAAAAGTACACCCCAAGGCTAAGAATGGAAACCCTAGTTATTGAGAATAATTTTGAACACATGAATAGATATTTTAAGCACGTACATGGTTAATAGAAGCCATAGGAACACATATGCACACTGGAATGGTGAATAAAAATAGTGCTAGAAAAGGCTCTAGTTATGGATATGTACCTCTTGCAAGAACAACAAGAATCCATCCAATTATTTGGGATGCTCACCACAAAGATAAAGGGGAATAGGATGGAGGGGACAAAAATCACACACATATGTACATATGAAAAGACATGGACAAAGAAAAACAAAAACACCCAAAAACCCAAAGTAAAAACAAGGATAAAATAATCCATGTTGCTTAGACATGGGAGAGCACATCCACTAAAATCAAGCTTTTATAAGTAGTTGCATGTGTACCTTCTTGCTAACTAATGCATTGAAAGCCTTGCACAAAAACTAATGGCCCAAGGCCACAAGAGAAATTGAAACATCTTTCCCTGCTCAAAGATAATCTTCATGATTGAGGTGGTCATCTTTGGCTTGCTAACACATTTGTTTCCATATGAAAAACCTTACACATTTAGGCATTACTTCATAACCAATTCTAAATCCATGAGAAGAAAACCAAATAGTTCTACATCCATTTGCATTAACACATTCAATAAATAACACAAATGAACCATACCAATTTCCATGCACATGATCAATATTGGAGTTCAAATTATATAGTTCATAAAAACATGGTTTAGCTAGCTTATCTTCACTTATTGGAAACTATAATACTTCATAATCCATGTATTGAATATCATCTTGGTGACCAACCACATTTGGTACTTTAATAGCAAACCTAAAGGTCTCAAATTCACATGTTTCAAAATTGCATGCTTGGCTGCAAGGGATTTCATAATGTGAGAATTAATCAAGTATGAAATTGATATAAGCTACTCCACATGGGTGTTCATAGTCATTTAAATAAGGAAACACTTCCTCTTCAAAATTCACTCCTAGGTTCCAACTGAAAACTTCTTATTCAGGTACAATAGTACAATCATTGCATGCAAATTTTTTACCTTCACTAGAACAAAAGGCTTCATTTTTAGTAGCATACATATTATGCTAAAAAAAATAGAGACCTAAGCATAAAACTATCATATGAGATGAAAAAATCATGATTACTCAAATCACATGAGTGATTTAATTCATTTAAATGTAAATAAACTTAAACATCAAATTGTGGTGCATTAGGCTTAGTGCAACCAATAACATCTTCATCCATGACACCAAGAAACCCAAATTAGATTCAAATACCCTTATATAGAGAACTAAACTAAAATATTTAGTGGTTGTTATATTCTCTTGCATATCCCTCATATCTTTGGCAAACGATACATTAAATATTCCAACAGATTCCTATTTTCTACAAATAATACCAAATTTATTTATCAACAATTGGGACTAACTTTTCTGCCAAAGGACTCAACATATGCTATTTAAAAATCATAACATGTAAAAATAGAGAAGTCAACCAAACTTATATACCACTCTCTAGTATCACATTCCAAGGTTTGCACAAACATCTTGAGCATCACATCTTCATGATCTACCTCATAGCCATTTTTTAGTTTGATGAATGGTTTAAGATGCCTATCACCTAATTCATCACTCATATAAAACTTTTGTATCTCCTTTTCTATTTGTCTAGCTA
Organism: Cunninghamia lanceolata; assembly: GCA_027924645.1. Lineage (NCBI taxonomy): Eukaryota > Viridiplantae > Streptophyta > Pinopsida > Cupressales > Cupressaceae > Cunninghamia > Cunninghamia lanceolata. Next base: position 5,957,112 of record BSBN01000677.1, on the reverse strand, counting down.
TAGGATTTAGAAAATTTAAAGGCATATACCTTCTAACTATCCAAGGCATTGGTACACATTTTAGACCCAGCAATTTTCATATACATATAACTTATAGAAAAAAGGATTTTCAAATTTGAAACAATATATTTGAAACCCACTAAATGGGAAAAAATCTTGAACTAAGACAAAACACCAAGGGCAAATAAAAATTAGGCTAATCACAACCAAGTCTTAAAAATGTAATCAAATAAGACTAAGAAAGATAAAAAATAAATATTCCCCAATAGCATGGCCATTTGTTAGCAATCAAGTGTAATTCTCCTGGTCACAAAGCATTTAGTTGCAGAAGGTTTGGAAGAATTGCACCACCTAATTTGAAAGGTTGGGAAAAGAAAAAAGGTTGAAAAGATTTGGATAAAGAAACATGAATAGAAGAAAGAGCCTGTTAAGGTTTGGAAGTAGAAACATAGTCAAGAGAAGTCAAATACTAAGCTTGTGCATCTTGCACAAGTCATTTCATCTATTGCATAACATATCATGAAGTAAGGGGGAGGTGTCAAATGCTCTATCAATTAACCCCAAGAAGTTTCAGGAAGAAGATCATTTGATGTGATGATCTTGTCATGTCTATCATTCTTGCCATTCTTATGAAATAGTTGATGATGATGTTGCTAACTAAGTTGATTTTTAGTGTATATTAGTGATGCATGTGATCATTGGCTCATTATGCTTTCAAGATATTGAAAAGGTTTTTTAGGAGTTCAATGCACAAATTGTTAGACAAATGATCCTGATCATGTTAATGATTACAAAGGTTGAATTTTCATGGTATTGTAATCCAAAGTGTTCTTGAAATGTGTTGATGCAAGAAGAAGTTGATGGGCTGATTTGATTGATAAATCCTAGAGGCAACAAATTGTTGCAGATTGATTGTTGTCATTGAAGTCTTTGGCAAGGACATCTCTTGTGTGATCATCATATCATCATGAAAAGTTTGTAATTGTTAGCAGATATATATCAGTCTTCATCTTCATAGTGGTATTCTAACAAGAAGTGGTATTGTGCTTCTGGACGTAAATTTTTAGATGTGTGTTTCATAATGTTATTGTATTGCTTTCAAGTTTGAAATATTGTTCAAGATGCATATGTGCAAGAACAGAGCTTTCAGGATAAGTTTTGGACAGCAAATTGCATAAGTGTTCAGTGCTTTCAATCTTTTGAAAGACATGTGGTATCAAAGATTTTGGTAAGTGGTATCTCAATTTTTGGTTGATATGAAGATAATAGGAGTTTATATCTTCAAATTTCTCATAATGCAATGTAATTGTTATGATCAAGCTATAACATCTTTCAGTGGAGTTGTTCTCAGGGGGAGTTAATTCAGTCTTTCTCATTAGATGTCAAAAAGGGGGAGAAAGAGAAAATGCATCATGAAGTTTTGCCATCAATGACAAAGGGGGAGATTGATGAAAGTAGATTGTCATTGATGTCAAAAAGTAGTTGGTTAAGTGATGATTGTGCTAACTTGTTTGTATTGACAATAAATGAGTTCAGTAATGATGATGCAGGAATAATGCAATGCATATGTCTTGTTATACAAAGTTGTTTGATAATGTATGTTTTATGTAGCCATGTTGTTCATAGCCATAAAGAATGGAATCAAATCATGAGATTAATATGCACTTGTTGGAGAAGGTTATGTAATGGTGCAAATCTGATTGTGTTGCAATCATTTCTTGCACACCTTGTTTTATGTTTTGATGGTGTCGTAAGGAGGTTGATTTCAAAAGGTGTTTGATGGTGTCATGGTATTTCTTGGCATAGTATCGTATGGTATATGATGTCTTGAATAATTTTTGTGTTGATGACTTGCATAATTTCATGTATCCTACATAATTGAAGATTTGGTGAATGTGTTATTTGATAATAGATTCAATTCAGACAAAACTTATTGACTATTTTTGAAAGAAGGTAAAAATATTGGTTTTTATGTATCAACACTGATTCACCCCCCCTCTTAGTGTTGATTGTACTCCTACAATTGGTATCAGAGCCAGACCCTAGCACGAAGTTTAATCAACTTAAGGGTTCCTAGTAGTGGAGTACAATGGGTAAGAAGAATAGAAATAAGGCCTCAAATAGATAAAAGAAAGATGCTAATCAAAAGATTGTAAAACAAGCCTTAGTTTTGTCTAGCAATGAGTTGTTGCCTGAGCCATTCCTAAATGCAGATACAAAATGTAATAAAGAGATTGGTCCTGCAGTTAAGAGTCTTGACAAAAAGGAAGACCTCAATGTGAATTTAAGAAGACAAGAACTTGATGAAAGAAAAGATGACTTTGTATTTGAAATTTATGATGAAGGAGACTTTTTTATGGATGAAGATGGACATAAGTTTGATGAAGATGATTGCGAGGTTGATATGGAAGGTGAGCTCATTTGTGCCCTTGATGAGATCAAAGAACTCAGAATGGAGAATCAAAGGTTAAAGTTGCAACTATAAGAGGAAAAGGAATCCAAGACCAAAACTCTTTCATATCTTCAAGATAAAGAACAACAGATAATAGATTTGAAGGCTCAAATTGCAAAAATTAAGAAAATAGAAGAAGATGTCAATAATTAGCTAAAGACCAAAGAAGTTGACCATGAAAAGTATGAATTTGAGATAGTATCTTTGGGAAATGAATTAGAAAAAATCTCTTCGAAGTTACACAAGACACTCCAATTTGAAAAGAGTATTGAGTGTTTATTTGATATGTTGGACAAGCAAAAGCATCATAAGGACACTATTGGTCTTGTTTATGAAGAAGGAGAGTGTTCCAAAGTCAGAGATACATTTATAAATAAGATAGACCTGAATAAACATTCTGCTACTCGTGAGGAAGACAAAAAGAAAAGAAAAGATAAAGTTACTGATGTTGAAAGAGAAAGGACAAGTAGAACCTCAAGATCTCCATCTATTAGGCAATACCATTAAGTAAGGTTTAACTATTCTCAATTTCATGGTTTTTACTATTCCTATCATGATTATGGTCATAGAGCTAGAGACTATAAATCTCATTCAAGAAATAGTTTTAGATGGAACATTCAAGAAATAGTTTTAGATGGAACAAGGATGAAAGTTCTTACAACTTGTCAAATCAGAACTATAATAGTGTTTGTTATAACTATAATAAGATTGGTCCTATTGCAAGAAATTGTTGGGTGCATGGAAGTACTCTTGGGATATCAAGAAATTATCATTCCTTTGGTCTAGATAGCAATATAGATAAACTTGCAACAAATATAGATAGAAGACTCTTTTTACATATATATGATGCTTGCAGGGGTATGGTAACAGTGTTAGTGTACTGACAAGTGATCTGCATAACATCATATTGTCAGAAATATGCATGATGTTCTAATGATAGTAACACTTTGTTTCAGTGATAGTCTGATGGTACTTTGACAATGTTCCAATGCTATTTTAGTCAAAATTTGTAGGTGTAATCAATTTTTGACTGACACTTGTTTGGTATCATAATTGCCAAGTTGACATGTTGATAAGTCTTTGGGGGAGATAGTTCTTGTAGGTATGCATATCAGAAAATTCTCATAATATAGCATCAGTCATATGAAAAAACTCTTGGACAGAGGTTAGTGACTAGCAGAGATCAGTGGTGTTGCAATGTGTAGTTGCAATTGTGCATGCCTCAATATCTATCTCAGTGACTACTTAGGTTGTGTCAGGTGGTATATTCAGATGCTGCTGTGCATTTTGGTGTCATGGAGGAACAGTGATAAAATGAAGGAATCAGGGCAGTTTGAAGTGACATGGCTTATAATGGTTTGAAGATGTTAAGGTGTTTACAGTGATTTTGTTCTCATATAATCCTTTGACAGTTACTAATTCCATTTGTGTTAGTTGGTAGCATGGTAGCAAAGTTTCAAAGAGTTGTTTCATGGTGTTAGATCATCATTTGCTTGTTCTTATTCACAAAAGTTGGAGTTTGTTTTGTCTTTGATATTGAGTGTGTGTTCATATTTATGATATAGTATTGACAATTCCAAAGGACTTCATGACTATGCACAGGACATAGTTTTTATGATATGACAATCATAGTTCAAGTAGGTCAGAAGATTTCTTGTCCTAATAGACAAGTATGCTAAATGGAGAAAGTCTAAAGTCAAGGCCTCAAGGATAGGAGTTCACAACATGCTTCATGATATTCATGATTGATGTCATATAGTTTCTCAACTTAATGATTAATGTTCTTTTCAGGGTCCTTAGTTTTTGCATGTTAGTTGTTTCTGAGAGGACAAACATCAAAGCATATTTGAAAGTAGTTTTAGAATGAAAGTCAGGATAATTTATTCACTGTAACAGTGCTATCTAGTATAGACAGGAAACTTTTGACTTTAGATCAGTGGTCTAGAAATTGAGATTATCTTTTCTTGAGTGGTGGACAGGTTTACTTGCATGTTGTAATGGACAGTATAATGATAATGTGTATCATCAGCAGTGATAGTGACTGTGGTATCTATTGGAGGATTTTTTTTCATTCTTTTGGTATGTGTTTCTTTAGCCATTTGTGACAGTGTGTTAAAATGAGCAAGACAGTGGTGTATGTGTGTTTATGCTCTTTGTGTCAGTTAACTTTGGTAGTGGTAGATCTGAAAAATAGGGGGAGTGGTGCAGACATGTTATCATGTTCTTGATAGTGATATGATCTCTCAATCTATTCATACTCCTGAATGTATATCATGTCTCTTGAAAATATTACTTTTTCTCAATTGATCTCAGTTATATGGATGACTCAGATAATAGAAAATAATATGTTGACAGTACTTGCATTTTGAGGTACAGTTGTGATGATCAAGCATTTAGCTTCAGATAGTGGTGTGGTATTCAGTTTTGTCTATGGAAAACAATTTGTGTGTCAGGGTCTGCAACTTCTATGCTTTATACATTTTCTGACAGCATTGTCTGATAGCATTTTCTAACAAAAGCAGAGTTCAGTGCTTTACAAATGGTAAAGGAAGAGTTCATTTTCAGATAGAGGATAATAAGTGTTGGGTAAGTGCAAAAAGATGGGGGGCTAAAAAGTGGCTAAATTAATTTTAAAAAACATTAAGTCATAACGCGAGCACGTTATAATGCGCTTGTGTTATGGCTTGGTAATGATGAGCCTAAGGCTCGTCAAAACCAAGCCATAACACGAGCACGTTATGACTTGCTATAAATAAATAAAAAAAAGGTTTCTAATGTCATTTCATTTCTTTCTTCTCCTCTATGCCTGTGGCCTGCAAACCCTAGAAAGCGCGCTCGCGTTTTGCAAAACTCCATTCAACACAAAAACCTTATCGATTCGTCACCAAAATGCTGCCACGACGTCGAGCACGCCAAAGGAGTGAGTTATATTTGTTTTTTTGTTTGAATTTATTTCTAAATAGGTAGGTTTTAGTTGATTTTTGATGTATATTTCGTTAATTGTCAGGAAATGTTAATGCACCTCCTCCTCCTCCTCAAAATCTAAAAAATCCTGAGTAGGAAATACCTACAGAACAACAACCTCCTCCATCCATTCCTCGACATGCCCCTGGAACATAAGAAAATATAATGGGGAAAATTGAAAACAACAAAAAAGAAATTGAAGATATAATTGCAAGGTTGAAAGATCCTTCCACTTCAACCTTGCATAGGTCCACGCTTGCTGAATCTCTTGAATCTATGTTATCAAATGTAGATTCAATTAGCAAGCAAATAAATAGTTGGACAGATAAGAGGATAGAGTTTAGAGATTATTATGCAGACAAGCTATCATACCAAGATGTGAAAAAATTACAAGTCACAAAATTAGACTTGTGTTCCATTTTCACAAACCCACAAACAAATCAACCTCCACCCATTACATGCAAGAGGTTCCCTATCCATTGGTGCAACAACCAAGCAATAAGGGACAACTTTGGGTAGAGGTGGTGGATGGTTTTTGACCATCCTCCATGCAACAATAATGAGGTCCCGCAATACTTTTTGAGGAAACTCTATTGCGAGTTTGTCCTCAATAAAGTGCCAAACTATTTTGATATGCGGGACTTCCAGGGTAGAGGTGGGGGGTCAGCACAAGATAGACTAGGGGCACGTCTTGACCCACAGTGGGTAGTGAGATGAGTAATCAGTAGACTAGCCCACGAGCATGTTTCTATCCCTTCCATTGTGAAGGAGAGTGTTGAGATTGATACACTTCAGTCCATTAGTGCCTTGACCCAGAATATCATAGAGCATGCCGGTCCTGCAACATAGAGTGGGTTGGGAGATAGTGCGAGGAGTAGGGTCCCACCCCATACTTGTCAGACTTGTGGGTCAGCCTGTGGTTATGACCCCATGGATAGTTAGGACGTAGGTGCACAGGCTACATCTGTAGCTGAGCAGTTGGTGATGACAAATACCCTCCTGAGTGAGACTTTCGGCCTTGATACTCAGGTAAATATTAGCAAATTTATTGAATTTAATTTATTAAATTTTATTTTTGAAATGCAAGATTAATTAATTCAAATTGATGATTTTAATGAAATTTCAGGGTCATAGTGTCGATGCAGTTTTCAGTGGTTCTCCAGTTGCATTTTACACTAGATCATCTACTGTCGAGGTATGTAACTAGTAAACAATTATAAATATTACATGTGAATAGTATCATTATATGAATGGTATTCTAATATCTAATTTTGGATGTTGAATAGGTTAATACTATAGATTTCACGGCAACACCTGCCAGCGGTGGTGGACTTCAAAGCTTTACGGAGGTAATAAAATAAATAGTTTAATGAATGAATTGTACTTACTAGATTTTTGTATGTGACTTGTGTGCTTTATTGTGTGTACTTCCATGTTTAGATGAACGTGTGTGTATGTTAGAAGCCATGATTTGCATCACTATTATAGTTTTCGTAATTGAATAATGTTGTTTTATTTCTAGATGATGCAGGCTGTGGAGACACCTCCCCATGTTCATAGGGCAATGGAGTAGGGTGTGGCCTCTGCGATTCATAGCTCCATGGCATTGATAGGGGTATGAGGCAGATTAGTAAATTTCAATTTACATTCATTGTTATAGTTGTCTATTTTTGAAAAATCAAAAGATTATTGATTTGAAGTTTAATTTCTATCTGGATGGTTTCTATAGGACATGACATCACCACGGCCTATTCCTGCTACTAAGGCAAGTGAGGAGACAGATTAAATGTTAGCGGTAAGTAATTATTTTGTTAAATTTTTCATTTTTTATAACATGTAATTTCTATATATTAATGTCTATACTTTTTATTGTAACATGTAAAGATGCAGGAAGAACTAAATAGGAGGAGCAGCCCTCGGGTTCGTAGTAGACCACCCACATGCGCGTCTCCATCCCTTATAAGATCAAAGGCTTCCCGTGATCTATTCTCTTCACCAGCCAGAGGGGAATGACTTTTTATTGTGTTCCTTTGTTGTATGCCTATATGGCATTTGTGGACATATATTTTGTATTGTATATAGTTGACATTGTATGCGTATATGGCATTCTTGTAAGCCTATATGGCTATTTTGTATATATGTTATACTTATATCGATAGATATTGATGTATGCCTATATGGATATTTGGTTAATACAAATCTTTTTTATTGATGGCATCCATACTTCCATTATAAATCCACATTTGAATGGATATTTGTAGATGGCTACTTCAAATATTTAAAGTCCAATTGTATTACATAGGATGTTTGTTGATCCAATAAGCTAGCTATTGTTATTCAAGTATCACCTAAACCTCATTTTGGAACTAAAAGATAAAAGTTGTATTTAAAAAAAATGAATCATCATGTTGAACAGAAAATATTAATATTTTTTATGAGTAGCATAGAATGTCAACTATATGGAATACAAAAAAATGAATCATCATGTTATTCTTTATGTTTGAGATCCTGAAAATGACTAAGTCTGGTAGCCTGATATCCTGAAACACTAGGATGAATATCCAAGTCATTAGGATGATTGCACCTTGAGAAAAAGTCATTAAGATGAGTGCCTAAAGGAGACTTTCTTAAACATTCAAACATTGAGCAACAAGCATGAAGGGTTAAGGTGCAATTTGCAACTCATAAAGCCTCAAAAGGGTGCCCAACTTAGAGAGAGCATTCATTTAAGACAAGGCGCCCATTGACACCTGTTCCACCATAAAAGTGTGCCTAAGGTGGAAGGAGAACAAGCCTCTAGTAAGTGAAGCGCACCTATTGTCTAAACCACTTCATTATGGCACCCTAGCATGAGGAGGAGTATATAAGTCAATAGGAAATGGTGCCTATAATGCAAATGAAGGACTAAGTGGCATTTTGAATAAGCATCAATTCACCTTGAGCTTTCAATAAATACATCAAATTGAGCCCCATAAGCCTAGGCACCCTTTGCCTACAAAAGAACCATGTATCGACGTCAATAGTTGGTCGTATCGGCATATCGGCAGACCTTGGTTAGGCTTCATCGATAGTGGTCTATCTTGCCGACAAGTGTGGTTTGAAGTTGAAGACATCGGTGTATTAGAAGATAATCCCATCTACGCATTGGAAGAGCAGTTGAGAGATTCGCCAATGAAGGTGGTCACACCGACAGTTGAAATCCATCGGTGTATCAGTCTAACGAGATTAGAGTTCACTGATGTTTGGAGTCTCACTGACGGGTGTGGTCCGAAGGTTGTCATTTGTGAGATCGGTGTGTCGGCAGAAGAGTTTTTGAGTGTGCCGATGGTATTAAGTCCTACCAATAGGCGAGGGACTTAGAGTCTCATATCGGAGTGACAAAGACATCGGTGTGAAAGGATATAAAGTCATTGATAGTGGTCTGTTTGATTGATAAGAGTCAATGATGGGATGTTTGTCAGAAGTGAAATCAAACGGAGTCATGGTGGGATCAGCCTATCGGCCGATGAAATTTTAAGCTCGCTGATGGTATGTTGTCTCACCAATAGTGAGTTTGAAGGTTCAAAAGTTGATAATTCTATGCTTCCACTGTGTGCTCTGCATCAGACACTCATCCCTACTATAGTCTAGCATTCTCTAGTTATGTTCTCCCCTTTGTTTTTGTGAACGCCTCTGGAAGTAATGTTGAGTTACTTGTGATGTCCTTATTGACTGGTGTTGTTTTGGATTCATGTGTAGTCCTTGTTCCTTATAGTCTATTGTCTACCTGACTGTTTGTTGTAACTTATTGAACCACTATGATTTTGAATATTTAGATTTAGAGGGCATTAGACACCAAAACTTCTTGACCTTTAACAACCCAACCAAGAATCAATAGATTTTTGTCCATCCCAACTATTCTAGTCAAGACAAAGCAAGTTGATTCTCATTCAATCCAAAGTTCATTAACAGGATTATCTTATCATAATATTTAGGGAAATGACCACCTAGATGGACAATGATGTGATCTATCTATAAAGAAACTTGCAAGAAGTATAGGAGGCATGAGAATCCCTCCATGTTGTTTATCAAGTTGAATGATCTATGACACATCATGTATCATTAGAAAATATTCTCAAAGAGAAAGCAAGTGAAAATACTCAAAACAACCCATAACAAGGTGGAGAAGTTTAAAGGATGGAGGTTGCAACACTTTCCAACCTCATAGCCACACTAGTCCAATGGATCAGGATAATACTATCAAGCATCCACATAATAGTAGATAATCTTATCAAAAGTCACAGAGAAATTTCTAAGGACCAAAGTGTTATCCCTATGACTTGACACATACTACTTGTTTCATAAAGCAAAGGGACATGATATAAATATTGTTGTTATATGGAGCCTAATTAGACTCGGATGTTAAATTTACCCAACTTTTATCAGCGTGGTTTCTCCCCAAATATTTTCCTACTAGTTTTGGTGCCTTGAAGTCTAAGTGCATGAAAATTGAAGTCTAAGTGTTTTTCTTCAGGATCTAGGTGCCAGTTGAAGGTTGTAGTTGCCAAGAAGAGCACCTAGCAAGAGGAAGTCTTTTGGAGTCTCCAAAACACATCAAACACTTGACTAACAACAAGATAACTTTTTCCCAAGTTAGGCGCTTCAAGAGGGAAGTTAAAACATGAATAAGCGCCAACTTGTCTAGGCGTAAACTCAAGCTTGTTGAGGATACACATGGCGCCCAACATTCCTTGGTGATTTCACAAACTTCAAACACTCAGAACTATTCAAGGAATGCCCAATGCCCCTTCTTGATGATAGGCACCAAAGTGAGGGTGGAATTGCACCTTGATGGCATTAGGCACTATCTAGAGTATGCTACTCCATGGAAATGCGCCTTCTTGCTTAGAGTAATTCAAACACTCCAAGGTCTTCAGTGATCAATTCCCCAACTTATGAAATGTCCTCCTTCATTTTAAAACACATTGTAATGCTCCAGAGAGATGACTATACCTAGGCATCAATCTAGGTTAGAAATGCCTCCAAAGTGCGCCTTCTCTTTCAGAATGCAAAACAAGGTCCAAAGGTGCTAATAAACTGAAGCGCTTCTTTGGAAAAGTCCCAGAGGTTAAGATGCGCCTTGTCTTAATGAGGTACAAATCTTGGGTAAGAAATCTTGTAAAGTGCACCTGACTTAGTGAAGAGGTTGATAACTTCTAAACCCTTCCTGGAACTTAAATTGCTTCAACTGAAGATCATCTCGCACCAATACATCACCAAACTTTCAATCACAAGATCAATTCAAACTTAGGCGCTCATTAAGAGTCTTTCCAATGTTGGTGCATCTGAGAGGTTGAACTGGCAAGAGATGGCGCCTAGCTTCCTAGACCTTGTTTCAATATGTTTAAGTTCCAAAGTTGACTCAATGGTATCAAGATGGCACCATAGAGTCTTTGGACTAGTTCCTTAGAGTTTCAAAAACATTCTGGCTCCTTGAAAATTCCTCCTACATGCTTAGGTGCCATTTCAAGGTCCTGGAACCATGATGTAGTGCCTTATTGCTCTAGGCGCCCATTCATGATTGTGCAACTTGAGATTGGACTCTTCAGGGATATCGTCGGTACAATGTAGCTCAAACTGTTTTGACATGTTTAGGTGAAAAATAGGACCATGCCTAGCATAAATGTACCCATCCAGACATGTTGGAACAGTCAGTTTGGTCGCATTAGGAGCAGGATGAAAGTTACACCCCTTTGCAACTTTACACTGCCTCCTTCTGATGATTTTTGGGGTAGCAGAAAACCTTTCACCACGGGCAAATGCCTCAGAGATATAAAAAATTGAGAGAGGTTATTGTAGAGGCACTCTATGTGATTGCATTTACTTAGATGGAATGTTTCTAATTGAGATAGTTTTCAAGTAACATCTCGTCAAAGATTCCTTCCTTTTTGCACTTTGGACTCTTTAGGGATATCATGGGTACAATGTAGCTTGGACTGTTTCGACATGTTTGGGTGAAAAATAGGACCATGCATAGCATAAATGTACCCATCTGGATGCATTGGAACATTCAATTTGGTCGCATCAGGAGCAGGACAAAAGTTACACCCCTTTGCAACTTTACACTGGCTCCTTCTGACGATTTTTGGGGCAGCAAAAAACCTTTCACCACGGGCAAATATCTTAGAGATATAAAAAACTAAGAGAGGTTATTGTAGACACACTCTACATGATCGTGTTGCCTTAGATGGAATGTTTCTAAGTCACATGGTTTTTGAGTAACATCTTGTCAAAGATTGCTCCCTTTTTGCACTTTAGACTCTTTAGGGATATCGTGGGTATAATGTAGCTCAGACTGTTTCAACATGTTTGGGTGAAAAACAAGACCATGCCTAGTGTAAATGTACCCATCTAGATGTGTTGGAACAGTCAGTTTGGTTGCATCAGGAGTAGGATGAAAGTTACATCCCTTTGCAACTTTACACTACCTCCTTCTGATGATTTTTGGGGCAGTAGGAAACCTTTCACCACGGGTAAATATCTCAGAGATATAAAAAACTGAGAGAGGTTATTGTAGAGGCACTCTAGGTGATTGCATTGCCTTAGATGGAATGTTTCTAAGTGACACAATTTTTAAGTAACATCTTGTCAAAGATTGCTACCTTTTTGCACTTTGGACTCTTCAGGGATATCGTCGGTACAATGTAGCTCGTACTGTTTCGACATGTTTGGATGAAAAACAGGACCATGCCTAGCGTAAATGTACCCATCTAGACACATTGGAATAGTCAATTTGGTCACATCAGGAGCAAGACAAAAGTTACACCCCTTTGCAACTTTACACTGCCTCCTGACAATTTTTGGGGCAGCAGAAAACCTTTCACCATGGGCAAATATCTCAGAGATATAAAAAATTGAGATAGGTTATTGTAGAGGCACTCTACCTGATCGCATTGCCTCAGACAAAATATTTCTAAGTGACAGGGTTTTTGAGTAACATCTCGTCAAAGATTGCTGCCTTTTTGCACTTTGGACTCTTCAGGGATATCATCAGTACAATGTGGCTCGGACTGTTTTGACATGTTTAGGTGAAAAAAAGGACCATGCCTAGTGTAAATGTACCCATCTGGATGCGTTGGAACAGTCAGCTTGGTCACATCACGAGCAAGACACCAAAAATGCAAAAGTTGCTTTGTGCAACTTGACAACATTGACACTTTTTTTCAACATGACTCAAAGACTCAAACTAACCCCAAATGACTCAAAGTGACTTAAAATCACCTTGATTTTGGTGCCCAATATACATTATAGAGATCGAGGCAGTCCTTATCATTCAAACATCTTAGATGAGTGCATAGGAAAGGAAAAAGCTCTAAGTTTCATCATCATGAGCGCCTAATATTAAGAGACTTTAATGGCTCAAACCTTAGCATGGAGTCCTAAGGCACATTTCATGTCTCCTTTCATCCATTTTAGCACCCTTATGTAGATTTTTCAACTTGATTTGGTGCTTTGTATGTGAAAGAAGATCTAAAGGCATGAAAGTGGATGTTGTTTTGCAAGAGTTTGGATCATCAAAATTGAAAGAAATAAGTCTATTAAGCTTAGGCACCCTTGGTCTTCTTTTCATTCATTATGAGCGCCTTGGGAGAATGGTATATAGGTCATCATCATGATTGGGCACCTTGGATCCAGAGTGTTGGAGAGATCATCAAATGGTGTCTAGAGGAAGTAGGGTGAGTTATGAGTTTGGTCGCATCAGGAGCAGGACACCAAAAATGCATAACATGATGATGTAAAAATGTGTATATGTGTAAAAATGCAGGAGGAAATAAAAAAAGACAAACCTTACAAATTAATGTGCATACTTACAACTCAATGTAACATGACTTTACAAAATCAATGTGAATACTTACAAATTAATCCAATGAACCATCCGGGTCTACTCTACTCTTTATTGTGTCAAGTATTGCTTCATGGTCAGACTCATGCACCTTCCACAAGATTTTGTTCAAAGGTCTACCCCGATACTTTATCAAATGAACATTGGATGCCACGACAAGGTTTGAGTAATGAAGAATCTTCCGATGCGTGTCAAAGTCCTGAAATAGCCAAATATTAACACTCTTATGTGGGTACCTTCTAAGCCATGTTTCAGTAATAACCACTAAGCCTGTAGGGTATTCGATGTTTTCTCCATCTGTAACAGGGGCCTCCAATTTCTTTTTGGCCTCAACACAAGGACATAAGTAATAATCTGTTCCCTCTTCATTATCTTCATCTGCAATAACTACATTTACATGCCCTACATTGATATGTGTAGCAAATTAGATGAAATTAGTCAACATTACAAAAACACTACAAAGTAAAATGACATTACCTGGTTGAACTAGATGAAATTAGATGCATATACGTGCCCAATATTACCTGGTTGAACTAAATCTGATATGTGGTCAAAGTCAAATGATGATTCCATCTATGTTAGTTCCAGTGTCGTCGGGGGTTGATACGTGTCAAGTGGGCTAAGATAAATTAACTACCATTCGTCAACCCACTCCTTTGACTCACACTCATCCCAGACTTGAATTGTATAGGAAGAACAAAAGCATGACATCTTTCCTGTAAGGATACTCCATGAACCTGTAATTGAGCTTCTGAAAGAGTGCATCTCATTTGATCCTATCAGTGTACAACAGTCCTCATATGGTGCAATGTTAGTATCATCTATCAACCAAAAAAATCTATGAACTAAAGACTTACCTTCATTACCTGGACCCATGGAAGTATTACACCACTCGACAATCAATTTTGTATCTATCAACTTTGCATTGTCTTTATACTTTAACTCTTCTCGTGCTATGGCTCTTTCGATACATGCTCCTGCACCATCATGCTCCCCCTTTCCATGCCCGGCTTCACAAAAGTTCCACATATGTTGAATACCTATAAAATTATGCCTCCTACTCAGCCAATAGAAATTCAGTGAGTTCTTGAATTGTGACGCACAATTATCCGACCATATGATATGTTGACTGAACGATATGCCCCTTCTAGCCAAATCATTGTAGAACACCTGAAAGCAACCTTGCACAAACTCTGTAGAATGCGTACGATCATCACTAATATAGAAATTATACTCCCTTATGATCTTTCTGTCATCCTCTGTACTATCATTTGCATGAATGAATGCGATGTGCACAAATATAGAAACCTATGTGGAGTTGTAATATTGTGATTGCACCTCACGCTGTGGCTGTAGACTATAGTTCTCTGCAAAGTTGACGACTAAAACAATGCTACCAACCAGAAATGTGTCCTTGCATAACTTGAATTGCAAGTCCAACCATCGAGCTCTATGGGCATGTCTTGCATAGTCATACACTATGCTGTCATGAAATATAGGCATAAACTGATACACTGGAATCTTTTCAATAACCAATTCACACCTCTTTGCTTCTTTACCATATTTTGTATTGTATGCCACTATTTTATACTTGCCAAACTCTACTAGTTCATTTCCAACCACATGTGTTCTTTCCATATGTTCACATATTGGCAAATGTTGCAAGCCACCGCAACGATGACATGTGCCATCCAAGCATAATTTCTTGTAGAATATTTGACCTTCCTCTCTTTCACATAAAATTCTTGATATGAAATCTCTTGAAGATGTTGGTGGGGCACATATGGCACAACCTTGCAAATCATTGTTAGTATGCATATCTAAACATATAGACCTAGAAGCATCAAAATGGTTAGAAAATTCAATATGTAATCTACAACAACAAGTAGTGCGTGTGTGATTCATCTTAATGTAGAAAGGTTTTAGCATTTCAAAATATTTTTGACAAATTTTAATTTGAGGATACTTCTCTAGAAATTTACCATAAAACTGTGTTTGAGTCTCATCCAAAAAATGCTTTGGATGTGGCTCGCGGTTCTGACTACCGATTCTCCTTCTTACCACATCCCTTTGATTCGAAGATACCCTTTTGTAATTCTTCCAAAATTCTTCAATTAGTGATCTCAATGCTTCAACAATTGGTTTATTTTTTTGTGGTAGTCTCCCCGAGAATGCCCATAATTCATTGGCATTAGTGTCCTTAATTCTTTGGCGTCTTCCAACGGCTCTTGATAAAGTTTTCCTATTAATTCTCAATTCTTGACTTGTCTTTCTATTGAGATGAGCTTTCCTCGTTTGACTACTTACTATAGTCGATGTAATCACACGCTGTGTTGCATTACTATCTTTTGTGCGTGAGGTGTTACCCACACTCTCATACGCACTCATTAGATTCTTGACGATATATTTTTCACTTGAAGCCTCTGATGTTCTCAACCCAAGAATCTTCATGATAGACCTATACTTTATACTTCGCATCATTTCAACGAATAGTTGACATCTTGCAGTCTCATTTAACTTTTCAAAGAACAATCTCCAAATCTTATTAGCATATCTTCTACAAGTGCCTTTTGGAATCTTACCTTCCATTGGCTGCAAAATATTCTCATCAATATCAATCAAATACTTTGGCTTTCTATGCAAAATTCTAGGTGGTGTTAAGTTAGGTAAATTCATCTCAACATTAGGAATTTGATCAATATTTAAATGAAATGGGTTAGATGGCATACCTTTGATCAAAGATGGAATAGATGACATACCTTGAGGTTGAGGTGGGAACGATGGCGTACCTCCTTCATCACATGTGAGTGATGATGTACTCTCAACTTGAGATGTGGTAGATGGTGTCCCTACATGTTGACTTGCGGTAGAGGACGTGTCTCCAACTATGGTATTCAAATCTCTCGTACCATGAAGTTTTTACATTCATTCTCTTTGTGCCACCAATACCATATCTCTTTGTGATGGTTGTGGTTCCTGTTCAATTGGTATGTCTTCATTTATCGTGTCCAATTTCCTCTTCTCATGAAGTTCCCTCATAGCCACTGCTTTCTTTGCATTCTTATCTTCTATCTCTTCTTGTGTTGGTTTAATTCTTGATTGTTTCCTCAGCATGACAGAGAATTTGTTTGTAGCATGATAAAGAGACCAATATTAGTTCCTAAGAAATGAATACAAGATAATAGTGGGATTGTATTTTTTTTATGTTGTAAGGATTTATTCTTGTATAGTTTGACATCATGGTATGTTAAGGTTTGTTTATTACAAATAATTATTAAAGAGCCCAAGTGTAGAAAATATACATGGCATCATGTGAGATTGTAGGCTGCTTTCTTGATTGGGAATGTGTCTATTTTAAACATGTATGATAAAGCATGATAAAGTAATTCAATCCGAAATAAGGAAAATGTAAAGAACATGCATATAAAGACTTGACATACCTAAAAAATGAAGATTCGAATGGAGAGAGTACCCAATTATGTAGTGTTTTTTTCTTCTTGCATCAAACTCCTCAACAATTTGAGTTTTTACCACTTGCTTCCTTTTCAATGTTAAATTGAATAACACTCAAATATAATTACTAACAACAATACTATTAACCAATCTATAATGTTAAATTCCTAAAATTGAATCACAATTAACATTGTAACACTACAAAAATTAAAACTTGAATAGATATATATCAAACTTGGTGTGAAAACTATGTTATTTCCTCCTTCTCAAGTTGGCAAAGTAGAAAGGGTGGTGGAAAGATCATGCAAAGGTGGTACAATGTGTCAAATGTGCATGTGAACTTCCCAACAGAATCAAAGCACTTCTTTTTTGTCAGAGCACGCACAGAATCAGTAAGAAAATAGAGCATGTGGACCTAGATCACGGGGGTCAACACTTTTTACCGTTTCAATAGCAAGACAAAACGTGAGCGCGTTATAATGCGCTCGCATTTTGTCCTGCTATAGATTGATCACATCCTTTGCATTGATCACATCTCTTTCCAAACCTTCCCCTTCAGACTTGAATGACCACAAGGTTTTTGAGGGAGAACTTTTCTTGTTTCCTGTAAGAGCTTGCTAGAGGCTCTGCCATATGATAGGCATAACAATGAAGGGGCAAGCCCTCATAATCAAGTTCTTGATAGAAAATGCCCATCAAGGAAGAAAGACAGATCTTCTTTGGAAGCAGAAGTTCTAGTTTGTGACAAATCCTTATCCAAGCATAAATAGCAGGGGTTTTGTCAAGCGATTTATAATCCACTTCCACAAAGTCTCCTGAAGACTTCCTGATTGATTCCAAAACATCCACACCCCAAAACTGGAGAGGCAATTAATATAATCGAACCCATAAATCTGCATTGATGAAAGAAACCCTCAACACTATACCTTAAACCCTAATCCCTCAACCCTAAACCTTATCGATAAACCCTAATCCCTCAACCCTCAACCCTAATCTGTCATCCCTCAACTCTAATCCCTCATCCCTAAACCCTAAATGCTATCCCTATTCCTAAACCCTCAACAGACTCGATACTATACCTTAAACCCTAATCCCTCTACCCTCAACACTCTTATTTAACCCTAATCCCTTGACCATTAACCCTATCCCTCAACCTCAAGCCTCAAGCCTCAAGCCTCAAGCCTCAACTCTCAACATTAACCCTAATTCATCAACCCTAAACCCTAATCCCTCAAACCTAAACCCTATCCCTAAACCATCAACCCTCAACACTATACCTTAAACCCTAATCCCTATCCCTCAACCCTTAACCCTTAAAACTTAAACCCTATCCCTACACCCTCAACACTTGACACCATATCTTAAGCCTTAAACCCTCATCCCTAAAGCCTCAACCCTCAATCCTTAAACCTTCAACCCTAAACCCTATCCCTAATCCCTCTACCCTCGACACTCTAACCCTATCCTCGACATTAAATGCTAATTCGTCAACCCTAAACCCTAATCCGTCAAGCCTAAACCCTATCCCTAAACCCTCAACCCTCAACACTATACCTTAAACCCTAATCCCTCAACCCTCAACCCTAAACCTTATCCCTAAACCCTAATCCCTCAACCCTCAACCCTAATCCATCATCCCTCAACTCTAATCCCTCATCCCTAAACCCTAAATGCTATCCCTATTCCTAAACCCTCAACAGACTCGATACTATACCTTAAACCCTAATCCCTTATCCTCGACACTCTTATTTAACCCTAATCCCTTGACCATTAACCCTATCCCTCAACCTCAACCCTCAAGCCTCAATCCTCAACCCTCAACTCTCAACATTAAACCCTTAACTTTGATCCCTTGACCCTCAACCCTATCCCTAAACCCTAAACCCTAAACCCTCAACCCTCAACATCAAATCCTAATCCCTCAACCATTCACTCTAATCCCTCAACCCTAAACCCTATCCCTAAACCCTCAACACTATACCTTAAACCCTAATCCCTCAACTCTCAACCCTAATCCGTCATCCCTCAACTCTAATCCCTCATCCCTAAACCCTAAATGCTATCCCTATTCCTAAACCCTCAACAGACTCGATACTCTACCTTAAACCCTTATCCCTCTACCCTCGACACTCTTATTTAACCCTAATCCCTTAACCATTAACCCTATCCCTCAACCTCAACCCTCAACCCTCAACCCTCAACCCTCAACTCTCAACATTAAACCCTTAACTTTGATCCCTCGACCCTTAACCCTATCCCTAAACCCTAAACCCTAAACCCTCAACCCTCAACATCAAATCCTAATCCCTCAACCCTTCACTCTAATCGCTCAACCCTAAACCCTATCCCTAAAACCTCAACACTATACCTTAAACCATAATCCCTCAATCCTAACCCTAAGCCTTATCCCTAAACCCTAATCCCTCAACCCTAATCAGTCATCTATCATCCCTCAACTCTAATCCCTCATCCCTAAACCCTAAATGCTATCCCTATTCCTAGACCCTCAATGGGCTCGATACTATACCTTAAACCCTAATCCCTTATCCCTAAACCCTCCAACCCTATCCCTTAACCCTAATCCCTTGAACCTCAACCCTATCTCGCAACCCTTAACCCTCGAACCTCAATGTACTCAACCCTCAACGTCAAACCCTAATCCCTCAACCCTTAACTCTGATCCCTCGACCCTTAACCCTTAAAACTTGAACCCTAAAACCTATCCCTACATGCTCGACACTTGACACTATATCTTAAACCCTAATCCCTTAACCCTCATCCCTAAAGCCTCAACCCTAAATCATTAAACCTTCAACCCTAAACCCTATCCCTAATCCCTCTACTCTCGACACTCTACCTTAAACCTAATCCCTCGACCCTTAATCCTAAACTCTATCCCTAAAGCCTCAACCCTAAACCCTAATCCCTAATCCCTTTACCCTCAACACTCTACCTTAAACCTAATCCCTCGACCCTTAACCCTAAACGCTATCCCTAAAGCCTCAACCCTAAACCCTAATCCCTCAAGGTCCTAAACTCTAATCCCTTATCCCTAAACTCTAAATCCTATCCCTAAACGCTCAACCCTCAACCTTAAACCTTAATCACTCAATCCTTATCCACCCCTCTCCTCCCCTATCTGGCTCACTCCCATCTCTACCCTCCTCTGCCCTCGACACTATACATACATACATATAGGCATACATAGATACATAGATACATACATACATATAGGCATACATACATACATATAGGCATACATACATACATACATATTGGCATACATAGATACATACATACATACATATAGGCATACATACATACATACATACATGATTAATAGCCTTGAACATAAAAAATTTTAAGGGGAACATAATACGAGCGCGTTATAACGCACTCACGTTATGTCAAACATGACAAACAACAGACTTACAGAAAAGGAAAAATGCAAAGCAAACCATAACGCGAGTGCGTTATGTCTTGATTTGGGAATCCCAAGCCTTGGGCTTGGGATTTGCTTTGGATTTCCAACCCAAAGGCTTGAAGTGCCTTTTGAACAGTCACAGACGTGTTTTTCCAGATTCTTCAAGATTTCACATAATTTCGTTCGTGCTAACCCTCAGATTTGCACGTGTTTCAACGTCGAACAAATCAAACACCTAGGTAATGTTACGCTTTCTCTTAGCTATTTGACGATGTGATTTTTTTCACATTTTAACAATGTTAAGCCTTTCATCTTTAATTTCTTTTGTTTGTGTGTCTATTTTTGGGCAAAAACAACTATTTGGTCTTTCTTTCATTGTAAATTAACTATTCATTGAAATTTCAAAAAAATTACATATTTAGAAACTAGACTCTATTCTACAAATATTAAAAAAAGAAAAAAATGATTTTAAATTAGTTTTCAAAATTTATAGGGGTAGCACGGCCAAATTCTATTTTTTAGGATGTGTCCACTTTGAAAATTACTAAAAAATCAAATATTCATCAAAAAATTATCAGAAAAATCAGGCATAAACTAAATGCTATTAGCTAATTTCTCACCAAAGCGATTTTAAAAATACCAAAAAAAACTTGACCTTTTGAGGGAGCCACAAAACATGCTATGTTATGTTTTTTTGACAGAAACAACACCAATTTTTGTGGCTCCCTCTTTTGAACCCCTTAATCTATGCCATTTAAAAAAAAAATAGTAGTTTAGAAAGTAAACTCAGAGCACTACGAACATTGTTTTGGTTGCATCTCCAAATTTTGAGTGTAACTATGCTCAATTTCTCATCCAAGGCCAGTATTTCCTGATTTCAGAAAAAAAGTGGCCACTTAAGACCCCTTTTTGGCCCCCCATCTTCTTGCACTTACCCTGTTCCTACATATGACAGAGTTTATTTTCTGACAGTGAACAGTATGTGATTTTTGCATATGCAACTTCTCAATGAATATCTTGAGTGTAAAAAAAGGGGGTCAGCTCTTGTCATTGAGTGCCAAAAAGGGGGAGTTAGAATGGGTTTCATTGCAAAATGTGTTTTGACATCAATGCCAAGACAAAGGAGGAGTTTTGTTAGTTTGATATGGTTGTCTTTATCATTGATGTCAAATTGGTTGTGGTTGTCTTGTGCATTCATGTGCAGATGGAGTTCATGTTCCTTAATCTCATGTTTCATGGTGGCATGTTTGCTTCAGTGGAAGTGGCATTAGTTGGCATCATGAGTGGTCTTCATGTAATCATGCAATCAGTGGTCTTCATGTTTCATGGTGGCATGTTTTCTTCAGTGGAAGTGCCATAGGTTGGCATCATGAGTGGTCTTCATGTAATCATGCAATCAGTAGTCTTCATAAAATTAGTAGTATTTATGTTTAGTGCCATTCTCTGCATCCTCTGCAACTTGATATAAAATATAGTCATGTCATCTATATTCAAGGCTCATGCTTTTGAGACAAAACAAAGTTATTTATGTTCAAGGGCCATTTGTGTTCAAAGTCACTTCATGTTAAGTCACAGGTGGTTAGATTAGTAATGATCTCTTTGAATCATTCTCTATTCTTTTAGATGGAATTCATAGTGCAATTCTTGTTGATATGGTAACAAATACAGTGCAAAAAGAAAGTGCAATTTTTGAAGGGTATGGCATCAGTTTTAGTCAGAGCAATATTGTTGGTTTCCTTACAACTCATAGTCTTAATTTCATAGTTTGTGTCTCCCTGAAAAGACATTGTTCTGCCCTTATAATGCTTCTAATTTCATATAGAAGTCTCTTCCAAGCAATTAAATTCCTAAACTACCATACAAACCCTTGTCTCCATTTTTGCTCCTTAAAACCTAAGGCAATTTCATATACCCGTCATCATATAAAGTCACTTTTCTTATGTTTTGAGGTTGACTAGTTGTAATAGGTTGCAAGTTACTTAAGTGACTTATTTAAGGGGTTTAAAACATGTGCTGACTGGCCCCAATGGCCTCGATGCTCTAGGTGTCTCGGTCACACAAAGTTGTTTTTAAAAGTTGTGGCGGGGTCTTAAATCAAGCGGTCCAAGTTTAAGATTTGATGTGGTGGGAAACTTAGATCGTGGTTTGAGGTTTGAAGTTGGTTTAAATTCCAATGTTCCTTCTTCTCGATTAACTTTGACAGGCTCTTAGTTTAAAAGGCTAAAAATCCTACCTTTTAGGCTCTTTTTAAGGAATCCGATTGCAGAAAGAAAAAAAATGATGTCATATTTCTATTTTGGTGTGAAGATTGCATTTATGCTATGATGAGGTGTATTTCCATTATTGCGACAAAGATTTTTACCATAAAAAACATGCTGTGGTTTGTATTGAAAATAGTTTTTTTTAAGGCAGAAAGTTTGTTTGTGATGAAGGCAGAGATGAAGCATGTTGCAGAAGTTTGTTTGGAAGTAGAGATGGAGAAACTTGTGTATTTGTAGTGATAGTTTGTCTTATCAATTTGTAGAGTTTATAATGAAGATAATTCATTATATTATGTTTGAGATATGGGTGAATTGAAGACTATATTCATAAAGAGCAAAATTTCAGAGGTGATTGATTTTGCAGAGGTAAAATTTAGAGATGGTAAATTGAAAAGATCATTTGTTGCAGGTGTTAACTACATTAAATTGCATAGGCTATTGTGTGTTGAAGATATTGAAGAATTGTTTAAATTTGAAGGAGAATATTTGTTGTTGATTATGGTAATGTTCAAGGTGTTGTGTTTTTTAGTGAATCAGGGTAACCCCCTGAATTGAATTCATTCTTGTTCATTTGATTGGTTAATGGCCAGTGAGGCTTTGTAGTCAGTGGGGCTTCTTTGTAGCCAGTGAGGCTTGTTTGGTCAATAAGACCTACTTGTTTGCCACTGAGACATATCTATGTAGGGAGTGGGTGCTCTTGTTTGGAATTGGAGTTGGTGCTCCTAGATACATTTTGTTATGCCAGTGAGGCATTGATGTAAGTCAGTGAGACTTGTAGGTCAGTGAGACATTGAAAAACTTGAAGTTTTCACATATAAGCCAGTGAGGTAGTTTGAGTGGTTTTTCTACCCTTGGAGGGTTTTCCACTCGGTAGTTCTTCTTGTGTTGATGTCTTGAATGATTTTTTTGTTGATGACTTGCATAATTTCATGTGTCCTACATAATTGAAGATTTGGTGAATGTGTTATTTGATAATAGATTCAATTCAGACAAAACTTATTGACTATTTTTGAAAGAAGGTAAAAAAAATTGGTTTTTGTGTATCAACACTGATTCACCCCCCTCTCAGTGTTGATTTTATTCCTACAACTCCAATCTTCTAGAAAAGACATCCATTACTAGTTCAAGGGGAACTGTTGTGTATTTTAGCACACCATTCTGGAACTTTTTCAATGTATGTCATATTAGTTTGATTTAGGTTCTTTTGAAGGAATGTAGATCCTCTGGTTAATAAATAAGTCTCAAATAGGTGGTGCAGCCATTTTAGGCTTAGCTATAAAAATGACATTTAGCCACAGTGGGATGGTTCAGTCCTATATCTAAAGCATATCCAAGGAATAGATTGACCATAAAATATGCACAAAGAGACACAAGTATGAATTGTGACACTGATCAAAGGTGGAGTTTCAATCCTGAAGTATGCTCAACACTTTACAAAGGCACTGTCTTCATATGGGAGGCATTGCTAATAGTTAATGTTTCACTCATATTTAATAGATGCAATGCTTGATCTATTTTGAGGTGTGGCCCTTTAAGAAGTGTTAAGAAGAATACAGTGGCACTGTCAACATGGTCTAATAATGAATCGGCTTGCCACTAAGGTGCTAGGAAATAAGAAGTGCACTCATTCATTAATGATGTGGCCCATTCAAAGAGAAGCCTCGACAGTATCAACCAGTGCATTGAATCATACCATGGCTTGAATTAAGTTACAGAACAAAATGCAAATCAATATTAAACTGAAAGGAAATGGATCATTGAAGGGATGGTTCTACTTCATATCAAGAACAAAGCCACAAATAAAACATGGCAGTCTCAATGAATGGTTCAATCATAAAATATGGCATCGTTAATGGTGTGAGTTTGATTATACAATGGCACTACTTCTAATGAGGAAGACACAACTTTTTGAAGGGAACAGATCTTTGTTTATAAGACTCAGCTCGTGATTTAGTATGGCCCATATAAAGAAAGAGAGAAACACATTACTTATAGAGTCTCAGTTTGAAGCATGACTCATCATCCACAGGGAAAGATGTATGGTGCAGCATATAGATGACCTCTTAATGAAATATATAGCAATCTCAAGACTTTGGCATAAGTTTCAGAAGTCATGTTATCTCAATATGATGGCAATGCTAGAGGAGAATCATGACTTGATCAAGAAACCTCCTAGGGAAAGAAAAGCATTGTCTTTATCATAGTCTCAGCTCAAGAATGGACACTGCCAATGATCTAACCACAGTTGCATCTATTTAATGATGTGGTCGTATGAAAATGGGCATGAGCCATGAAAGAAGTAAAGCACAAATGCAGAGAAGCTCGACCTTCTAAAAGGGAAGTGACTTGATATAAGCCTCAGTTGATGGTTCTCATGAATGGAAGGCATGAAGACTATAATGAAGACATCAACAAGTCATAGTGATCAGACTAAGCAATAACACAGAGTAATATTAAACCGAGTCACAAGTTTCAAACAAGATACAATATACAAATATGTAATGATGGCACAGACATACAAAGATAAGAACCAGTGCATCGGTTTGAGGAGGCTCTATATTAATAAAAGGCATGAAGCCTATAATGAGGGAGACATCATAATTAAAGTTCCAATGCTAACAAAAACACAGTCAACGCATAAAGAAAGGCCCACAACATCAATTCAACGCAGTCACTAAGGGTGCGGCCATTCTAAGCAAGAAATGGCTAGTCAATTGAAGAAGCAACAATATAGAAAGAAGACATTGTTCAAAAAGTGCGGCCTTTGAAGGTATAGACCCTGAAATAAACCACACTGGGATGGTGAATTCAAAAGGTGCTGCCACAGAAAATGTTACAGCTACTCAATACAGACTCAATATTAAACTAGCGGCCATATAAGATTCAAGGCACAAATATATAACAGGTGCCACTTAGATATGGAAATGGCACTCAATATGAGTTTCAATGTATAAGCTGCGATGAGGATCAAGGTGCTATTAATGCACATGAAGGCATTGTGATCCAAAGAAACCACAGTTCAAAAGGCGCTACCATGAAGATTGACCCTCATTGGAGATGAAATGATTTGAAGTCTGAGAAACTATGGAGCACATAGGGAGATTTTAGTGTTTCCAAATGTGATGCATGGAAACTGTAGATTAAGTTCAAATCCAACAACTTGTGGAAGTAAAGAAAGAAGAAAGCCTAGTGAACCACATGTTAGAGAAAGAGGGCAAAAAGGGCTCACTCAAAGAGGAAGTAGAGTCAAGAACGTGGTAGCTGTGATAAAGAGAAGCAAAGAAGGCACCGTAAAAAACCACATGGAGCAAGCCAAAGGAGGATAAAAATATTTGGTTTTATTTTTATAAAACTTAATAAATGCAATGGTTCACGTGAAAGGATGGAGGCCAAGTTTTACTTTTATATTAAAACATTGAAATGGTGGGCCTCTCCTCATAAAGTTGAGTTTTAATATGAGTTTCATTATTTTTAAACTCACAAGAGAAGTCAAGTTTAGATAAATAAAAATATTTTATTAAAGCATCTCATTGAATTGGTGGGTCCCTCTCAAAATCAAAATAGGAGCTTCATTAAATAAAGATTCATTTTGACTCTCTTACCTCACGGGAGATGAATAAGGATGCAACCCTAATTTTATTAGAGCCACTTTTATTTTTCACGGTAGCCGAAGAGATAGGTGGGAAGCATTTTCTCACGTAGGCCAAAGAGAATGGAAGTAGAATATATTTTTCAGCCATGAAAAGGGAAATGGAACAACTAGTTTAGTTGTAGTTACAGTTATTTGCCAGATTTTGGGCAGATTTTGTGGGGATTTTTAATTGCAGATTTTGGAGGCAGCTGAAGATATTTTCTTGAGTTTTTGGCTATAAATATGTCGATCCAAGTCAGATACAAGAGTTCTATAGTTCCACATAGATCAGAGATTAGAACAACAGACCAGAGATATTCTTTGCCTCAGTAGTGAATGCTTTTTATGAGATTGTAATAGTTTATTTTGTGCATATTTGCCTTTGTAATTTTTTTATCCATTCAAATAAAGAGTCAGTGTTCTATGTAGATATGAGTGTCTATGTTTCTCATTTCTTTAATTCTTTATTTCTTTGCCTCTGTCGAATATGTTATCAAACTAGATATTAATCGTGCATTTATGCTCTTTGGTTTCCAATTAAATCTAACAAGGTTTGACATTGTGCAATTAAGTAGTTATTTTAATCTGGTGCATCACCTTAGGGATTAGATTTATTTTGTTATATTTGTAATCTTTTTTTTTCTCTCCCTTTTTCTAAAACCCCTTTGAAAATGGAAGAGCCAGCTTCCCTAAAATTTGGAGGTCACTTTGAGAAGTAATCCCATGTTTCAGAGTTTCCCATGTTGATTGTTGGATTAGACCCACAAATTTATACATCAACAGTTTTTGGCGCGCTTGGTGCGACTAGATTCAAAGACTTAGGTCTTTGTTTTCACTGAATCTTTTCCCTGTATTTTGTGGTTTTGATGGAAAATCACAGAAATATCTGCTCATAGGAGCATGAATCTTCCATCTGGTGACTCTATTGGAGGTTCTTAAATCTAGAATCTTTTCTTCTGTAGATCATGGTAGCCCCTGGTATCTATGTGCATCTGAATATTCAAAGAGATCTACCTTTTGTGACTTGGGATTCAAGTCCTCTTGTTCTTCAGCAGCGGGGTCAAGTTCCTAACACAACATGGAAGGCACTGCCTCACTTTCTTGGAGATGGCTCAGTTTCTCCTGTAGATCACATTCAAGATGTAGCTAGTCTATGCTCTATTCACAATGTCACAACTAAGAATCATGCTCTCTTATTGTTGGCATCTTCTCTCAAAGTCAAAGTGAAAGAATGGTATAGAAGTTTACAGCCTGGTTCAATCACTAGATGGGATCAGCTTGGTGGGCTCATCTACAATCAGTTCAAAGAGAGGACAGATGTCAGTACTCTCACCTAGAATCTCATCACCATCAAGAGACATCCTATGGAGAGCATGTGTGATTTCAATTCAAGATTTGATAAGGTATGGAAGAAATTATTTGTTGGTATCAGGCTTCCTCTGTTATTTGTGTTTCTTTATTATTTGAAATCTCTAGACCCTAAAATATCAGTTATGATATAAGCCCTAGGAGGTGATACTCTGCCCCAATCATATGATTTGGCTATTAGAGCTGAAAAGAACTTCATTGATGCTAGTAGATTGTCTCCTCGGCTCCTAGCACCAATTATGCCTCATGCAAATATCTCGTCCCAAGCTCTTTCTTGCAGCCAAGTGCATATAAATTCTAATCCACCCACCCTCCCTGCTGATTTGCCAAATCACAAGGAGATGATCTGGAGGTAAAAGAACTTATAAAAACTTTTGCCCAAGAGCTTGATGAGCTAAGAGACCAAATCCTGTATCATGATGAGCCTAGTTTCATGCCTCAGTCTGTATGAACAACAATATCAATCTATCCAATTTATTGAAGAGATCCTCCCTCAGGCTTAACACAGACCCACTTATCTTGAAAATTATATTTTACAAGCCTTTGTAGAAGCAAATTAGCCGATAAAAGCCATAGGTAAAGTACTTTGTCATTTTGACATCAAAGAAGATTTGTGTCTCAAAGATCAAGATGCAAACAAGAAGGTGGCTCCTGTTTATTCAATGTGTCCTTTTGGTTATCAGCATCATGCACCTGTGGCAACATGTAATTCAAAAACCCAGTCAAGTCATGAAGAAGATTCAAAAGATACTTATGATGTGACACTTTTTGAAGCTAAAAAGTACTTCAAAAGGGGCTTTGAAGCTGAAAAGTACTGGGAGAATAATAATGCATCATCTATATCACATTTGGAGGCATTGAAAGTTGTAAAAGATATTATTGCTGAATCTGCAAATGAGAGGCAATCTTTCTATCAATTTTTTTTACATTTTGAAGGAGATAGTCCAAAGATGCAGTCACATAAGGAAGAGGAAGAGATAGTTGACAATGGCTTGGTTCTCATTGAAGCTAAAAAGTACTAGCCATTAGAGGATACAAAATCTTTGTCTCAGCTTGTAAAAGAACAAAAAGTAAGTCCTCTTGTGCAAAATAGTGAAGATGTGTATGAGAATGATTCTTTCTGGGATGATCTAGAAGATTTCTGTTCAAAAATTGGGTGATCATAATAAAATAAAAGGTGACCACCATCAAAATATATCAGAAGACATAAGTAGCGAAGAGTCAAACATAGGGTCTCATCATACTCCATTCTTCATTCAAGAAGAAGTGCCAGTCAGATTCAAGATAGTTCTAGACAGCTCTGTCACGTTCCAGCCAAAGTTTCAAGCTACTATAGATTATGAGCATAAAAAGACACAGACACGAGGAGTTGTCGAGAAGTCTAAGATCATAAATGCTCTCACATACAAGCAAAGAGGTGAACTTCATCACTTAATTTTCCCTTCCCACCCTCCACTCAAGAATGAACAGTGTACAGATCAACCTAACTGGTATTTTCATGCAAATGGTGAACCTTCGGAATGTAGGAAGGAAAAAAGGTACAAATTCTGGTTGTTTTTCGTCATGCATTTTATTTGGACAATTCTCAGTTTAAAGTGGATCCACTAGAGTAGAATCATTAGATCTGGTAGTTATTTCTCTATTCTTGTCAATGGGCATGTCCCTTTCAGGATCATATGTCAGTAATTTAGTCTCAATGCTTTACAATAAATTCTAGCTACAACAGTTAGTTTCAATTACAATTTTGCTTCTTTCAATAAGTCTCAACTGCTGTAATAAGATCTGTGGTTCAACTTTGTGTCAGCTTCAGGTTTTTAGTGGTTATTAGTGTTGGTTTTAGTTGAGCGTGCCATTTTGTTCAGTAGTGCTTCAGCTCCAGTTTCAATTCAATTATGGGTAGTTGTGTCTTAGTCTGGTTCCACAGATATTGGGGGCCACTCTATTTTTGGATTTATGGATGTTTTAGTTTCAACATATTCTGACTCTATCTACCCAATGGATAAGGTATTAGTTTCTTTGGGTTTGAAATGGGCAGGCCTATGTTCCTAGCAAGTCGCCAAGAACTATTGTGCATTTTAGCACACCATTCCAAAACTTTTTCAATGTATGTCATATTAGTTTGATTCAGGTTCTTTTGAAGGAATGTAGATCCTCTGGTTAATAAATAAGTCTCAAATAGGTGGTGCAACCATTTTGGGCTTAGCTATAAAAATGACATTTAGCCATAGTGGGATGGTTCAGTCCTGTATCTAAAGCATATCCAATGAATAGGTTTACCATAGAATATGCACAAAGAGACACAAGTATGAATTGTGACATTGATCAAAGGTGGAGTTCTAAGCCTGAAGTAGGCTCAACACTTTACAGAGGCATTGTCTTCATATGGGAGGCATTGCCCATAGTTAAGGTTTCACTCATATTCAATAGATGCAATGCTTGATCTATATTGAGGTGCGACCCTTTAAGAAGTGTTAAGAAGAATACAGTGGCACTGTCAACATGGTCTAACAAAGAATCAGCTGCCATTGAGGTGCTAGGAAATAAGAAGTACACTCATTCATTGATGATGTGGCCCATTTAGAGAGAAGCCTTGGCATTATCAACTAGTGCATTGCATCATACCATGGCCTAAATTTAGTTACAGAACAAATCAATATTAAACAGAAAGGAAATGGATCATTGAAGGGATGGTTCTACTTCATATCAAGAACAAAGCCACAAATAAAACATGGCAGTCTCAATGAATGGTTCAATCACAAAATATGGTGCTATTAATAGTGTGAGTTTGATTATATAGTGGCGTGACTTCTAATAAGGAAGGCACAACTTTTTGAAGGGCACAGATCTTCATTTATAAGACTTAGCTCGTGATTTAGTATGGCCCATCTAAAGAAAGAGAGGAGCACATTACTTATAGAGTCTTAGTTTGAAGCATGACTCATCATCCACAGGGAAAGATGTATGGTGCAGCATATAGATGGCCTCTTAATGAAATATACAACAATCTTAAGACTTTGGCATAAGTTTCAGAAGTCATGCTATCTCAATATGATGGCAATGCTAGAGGAGAATCACAACATGATCAAGAAATCTCTCATGGAAAGAAAAGCATTGTCTTTATCATAGTCTCAGCTCAAGAATGGATGCTGACAGTGATTTGACCACAGTTGCATATGTTTAATGATGTGGTCATATGAAATGGCATGAGCCATAGAAGAAGTAAAGCACAGATGTGGAGAAGCTTGACCTTCTAAAAGGGAAGCAACTTGATATAAGCCTTAGCTGATGGTTTTCATGAATGGAAGGTATGAAGACTATAATGAAGACATCAACAAGTCATAGTGATTGGCCTAAGTAATAATATAGAGTAATATTAAAATGAGTCACAAGTTTCAAACAAGATACAATATACAGCTATGTAATGATGGTGCAGGCATACAAAGATAAGAATCAGTGCATCGGTTTGAGGAGGGCTCTATATTAATAAAAGGCATGAAGCCTATAATGAGGGAGACATCATAATTAAAGTTTCAATGCTAATAAAAGCATAGCCAACTCATAAAGAAAGGCCCACAACATCAATTCAACATAGTCACCACAATCACTAAGGGTGCGGCCATTCTAAGAAAGAAATGACCAGTCAATTGAAGAAGCCACAATATAGAAAGAAGACACAGTTCAAAAGGCACAACCTTTGAAGGTATAGACCCTAAAATAAACCACACGGGGATGGTGAATTCAAAAGGTGCTGCCACAGAAAAATGTTATAGCCACTCAATATAGACTCAATATTAAACTAGAGGCCATATAAGATTCAAGGCACAAATATATAACAGACACCGCTCAGATATGGAATTGGCACTCAATATGAGTTTCAATGTATAAGATGGGATGAGGATCAAGGTGCTTTTAATGCACATGAAAGCATCGTGATCCAGAGAAACCACAGTTCAAAAGGAGATTCCATGAAGATTGACCCTTATTGGAGATGAAATGATTTGAAGTCAAACCATGGAGCATGCAGGGAGGTTTTATGGTTTCCAAATGTGATGCACAATAAATGTAGATTAAGTTCAAATCCAACGGCTAGCAGAAGTAAAGAAAGAAGAAAGCTGAGTGAATCACATGCCAGAGAAAGAGGGTAGGAAGGGCTCGCTCAAAGAGGAAGTGGAGTCAAGTACGTGGAAGCTGCGACAAAGAGAAGCAAAGAAGGCACAGTAAAAAACCACGTGGATCAAGCTGAAGGAGGATAAAAACATTTGGTTTTATTTTTATAAAACTTAATAAATGCAATGGTTCATGTGAAAGGATGGAGGCCAAGTTTTACTTTTATATTAAAACATTAAAATGGTGGGGCCCCTCCTCATAAAATTGAGTTTTAATATGAGTTTCATTATTTTTAAACTCATGGGAGAAGTCAAGTTTAGATAAATAAAAATATTTTATTAAAGCCTCTCATTGAAGTGGTGGGTCCCTCAAAAGCAAAGTAGGAGCTTCATTAAATAAAGATTCATTTTGACTCTCTTACCTCACGGGAGATGAATAAGGATGCAACCCTAATTTTATTAGAGCCACTTTTATTTTTCACGGTAGCCGAAGAGATAGGTGGGAAGGATTTTCTCATGTAGGCCAAAGAGAATGGAAGCAAAATATATTTTCAGCCATGAAAAGGAAAATGGAACAACCAGTTTAGTTGCGGTTACAGTTATTTGCTAGATTTTGGGAAAATTTTGTAGGGATTTTTAGTTGCAGATTTTGGAGGCAGTTGAAGATATTTTCTTAGGTTTTTGGCTATAAATATATCAATCCAGGTTAGATACAAGAGTTCTATAGTTCCACATACAGATTAGAGATTAGAGTAGTAGACCAGAGATATTCTTTGCCTCAGCAGTGAATGCTTTTTATGAGATTGTAACATTTTATTTTGTGCATATTTGCCTTTGTAAATTTGTTATTCATTCAAATAAAGAGTCAATCTTATGTGCAAATATGAGTGTCTCTATTTCTTGTTTCTTTAATTCTTTGTTTCTTTGCCTCTGTCGAATATGTTATCAAACTGGATATTAATCATGCATTTGTGCTCTTTGGTTACCAGTTAAATCTAATAAGGTTTGACACTGTGCAACTGAGTAGTTATTTTAATCCGGTGCATCACCTTAGGGATTAGCTTTATTTCATTATATCAATAATATTGTTTTTTTCTCTCCCTTTTTGCAAAACTCCTTTGAAAATAGAAGAGCCAGCTTCCATAAAATCTAGAGGTCACTCTAAGAAGTAATCCCACGTTTCAAAGTTTCCCATGTTGATTGTTGGATTAGACCCACAAATTTATACATCAACAGGAACAAAATTACATTGGTAGAGAGGCATAGTTCATCAACAAAGAATGGATAAATTTGGGCCAATTGATAGGGGAGGGAACCTCCTCTACTTATTTAGGCTTTGATAAACCTAGGAGGCTATTTCTATTTACATCACAACATAATAAAAATGTAAAACCTAGGCCTTGACTAATCATACCCTATTAGTAGCCATGGATAGGCCATCAATGCCTCATGTAAAGTAGATAAGAAACAAGATTCTATATGCATCGAAGATGTGAAAAAAGGTAGTATCCCTTTAGATAAATCTGCTTAATATTGCATATTGTGTACTCAACCTGAAACCATGCATGTATAACCCTCTATAGGTTTATCAAACAATGGATAGCATATATTGTAACATGATTTATTACAAAAAACTATAAATGTGAAAGAAACTCCTACAAACATAACCCTCTAAATATCTGATTGTGGGAGCTTACTAAATATTGACAAAAGTTGTAAAAATAGATTATGCACATAGGTAGGGTTGAGAATACACTACAACTGAAATGAAGGGATGTTTCACAAATGATTAAGTGTTTGGTGATGGGTGAAAATGGGGTAGTAGATTAGTGCCTTGATGATTTGGGAAACTGAGTCAAGTTTTAGACCTCACACATGAGCACATGAGCACTCAGATAAATTGTGAGAACTAAAAACGTATTTATAAACTATAGAAAATTTTAGTTCTACATTTATTTTTTAGTTGAGGTAGGTTGACATCAGTTCTAAATGCATCTACAATGAAATAAATCATGCACACTCACCCTTATTTTGAGCCTCTATTGATTTTAAATCAAATACGAATGTGCCACCAGGTTGAAGTGTCGTTGCTTGCAACACGGAAAGATTTCACAAGCTGTTAGGGTCACAGAAAGGAAATCATCATCAGAAAGCACTAAAGTGCCAAGTGTCTCAAGTGCCACTAAGTTGGGTCTAAGCCCTAAAAATATTTGAGTGAAACAAACGACCACATTCACTACCAAGTTTCATCATGGAAAATCCCAATACATTGACAAGGTTGCAACCATTTCAAGAAGTGCCAAGATGCCATGTGTTTTGACTATGAGTCAAAGGTGGGCCTGATATATCAAAGAAAAGGACCACACAAAGACCTAACACTTGATGTCCTTACCCATAAGTTTCAAATTTTTAGTCCTAAAGTCACAAGAAGATGTGTCATGCCACCATCTAGTACAATAGCTTGTAGGATTGATCTAAGGAAAAGGAGCCTTCCCAAACCATAAATCATGACCAAAACAAGAATCTGATGGTTGACAGTTTTATGAAGGACCTTTCAACATCAGGAGGAGAAAATAATGTGCCATCGACTGATAGATGCATCAACAAATGTTTAAGTCTTGTAATAAAGGTGCAACACTACCTAACATCCCCTTAGGTGGTACAACAATACAAGGAAACATCAATGCAATGGTTGAACCTCCTACACATTTCTTGGTAGACTTTCAATGTTGCAAGTTGGTGCCATCAAGTTTCAATAGAGAAGGAAAACAAAGTCAGTGGAAATTCAAGTCCATGGTGAGAGAGTTAGCTATGGTAGATATTTTTTGTCAACTTCATTTTAGGGAAATAAAAACTCTATATAGAGGGCCATGTGCCATTATAATAAGGCTTGGGGAATCTTCATTCATTGAGCAAAATGCTTTGGTTGTGGGAGAAGAATCAGTAAGATTTCAAGCCTTTGTGTATGCTCTTCAAGAGCAGATTGAATGTTTTATGACTATTCCTTTGCACCTTTTGTAATTTGTTCTCTACTTATTCATGAAGAAGAAGTGATGCCCTATGCTTGTTCTGTGCCTATTGAGTCTTTCTTTCAAGTCTAAAATACTAATGTATGCCTTTACTTTTAGTTTCAATGAATGACATTAGTAAGTGGTTTGAAATCATTCTCCTTTGACCTCTTTGGAGCCATGAGTTAATATTATGAGTTAAACAAGGAAGCAATGTGCCTTTGTTGAACCATTTCAAGTCACATTTTTCAATGCATTGCCTTATAATCGATTTCATTTTAAGTTTCTCTCTTCTCTTCCCCCCCAACATTTTGAAAGAATTGATGAGAATCTTGAGAAGAGACAACTTATAAAATCCTAGAGGTCATCCTATGATTCACAAAATAAGTCCCACATTCATAGGATTTCCCATTACTTTGGTGGTTGCCTTTGGTGAAGATTTAATTCCTAGGTGCAGACAACAAAAAAACATAAATAGTATTTTTTGGCACACGCAGTGGGACTTGAACTCACAATCACATGATTAGAAGTTAGAGACTTAGGTCTATGATTTGCTAATATTCACTTTACATTTTGTGATTTTTGTAGAGAATCATAGAAATATCTACTCATAATGGCATGAATCTCCCAAATGCTAACTTCATTAGTGATTTCATCCTAGATCTATACTATTGCAAATCATGACAGATCCAAATATCTATGTGCACCTAAATATCCCAATGAGAAATTATCCATTTGTAGCTTGGTATTTAAATGGTCCTCTACAACAATGGCAAGGTGGAGAGGCTCCTAAAGTAGCATTCAAGGTATTACTACAGTTTCATGGAGATGACTCTGCTTGTTTAATAGATCATATTCAAGATATTGCAAATCTATGCAATATTCACTATATCACAAATGAAAGTATAGCTCTTCAGTTGCTCACATTCTCCCTTAGATGAAGAACATGAGAATGGTATAGAACTCTACAACATAACTCAATCACAACATTAGATCAACTTGGGGAGCTCCTCTTTGATTGCTTCCATGAGAAGGTAGATACTAGTTCCTTGGTTCAAAATCTCATCACAATAAAGAAGCACCCTAGGGAACACATGCATGATTTCAATACAAGATTCAATAGAACATGGAAAAAGTTCCCAATTGAGGTAAGCCCCCCTAGGTTTTGCATTTCTATATTTATTAAAGGCTTTGAATCTTTAATTCTCATTTATGATACAAAGTTTAGGAGGTGAAACTTTACCTCAATCTTGTGATCTAGCTGTTAAAGTTGAAATAAGCCTTATAGAATCTAGTAAGTTAACTCCCATGTATTTGAAATCCTTGATTCATCACACAATTATCTCTCCCCAAGTTTTTTCATACAACCAAACATAGGCTGATCCAAATTCCATCCTTTAGAGTCCCCATCAGTTGTATACATGTAATCAACTCATGAGTGAACCATTCCTCATCCATAGGAAATGCTCAACCATTTACAAAACTACACTTCCCACACCCCTATAGTTTCTAAGCCAAATTGTCTGCCCATAGAGAAAAGCGAGCAGGTCCTTTGTTATTTTGATGTCAAGGACACTTGTCATCAAGATCCAAATGACAAGAGTAGGATGCAAAGCTTATGCAGTAAGGATATTCAAATCAAAAGGCAACTAGCACAAGAGATAGAGAGGGAGGTGAAATATTCTGATATTGATGATTTCTGGACCACTCTTGAAAAAGAAATATATATTCCTGATTCTAGATAAGAAGTCATAGAGGAAAATATCCTTCAAGCTACAAAGGAGGATGATCTAGTGAATACTAAGCACCATGAAGAACAAATTTGAAGAGCAAATTCAAGATTTGTTCTTAGTTATTCGACAGGGATATCAACTTCTTTATAAAGGAGATCATGTCATTCAATAGATGCATGATATTTTAGATCATTTTATGAGGGATCGGTATAAAAATATGAACAAAAAAGACTCTCTGTCCAGCTTGCATCCTCATTACTCCAGTAGATCAAAGAACATCTGCAATAGTGAGGAGTTATTTTTGAGAAACAAGGGTACTCCTTTCTTCATTCAAGAGGAGATCCCTACCAAATTTAAGACAATCATAGGCAACACAATCACTTTTAAGCTAGTTTTCACCATGATTTTGAATCCCAATCATGTAGGGGAGCATGTAAGTGAATTTGCTAATGATTACAGATTATTAGATGCCTTTGATGACCAGAGTGAGTAGGAGCTCCAAATCTTGGTCTTCCCTCCCCTAGTTGAACAAAAGTTTGTCAGTTAGCATGAATGGCATTAAGATCTAAACCTAATCCAATCTATTTTCATTCTCATCCTAATCCAATAAATTTCCTCATAATCCAATCCACATCATCTCCTATCTATACAAATCAACTCATCCCAATCATCTAATCACCTTATCCCAATCATCCTAATTATCCATATCATATCCTAATCATCCCTCCCATCTTAATCATCCCTCTTTTCCTCTCATCTTCTAATCACTCCTCTCATCGTAATCACCCTATCCTCATTATCCATCTTGTCCTAATCATTGCCCTTATCCACATCATCTGCTTATCTACCTCATCCCTAATCATCCTAATCATCTCATCTCATAACCATCCTACTCACCCCTAATCATCCTAATCACCTCATCCCAACTATCCTAATCATCCTAATCACCCTATCCACATCATCCTAATAATCCCTCTTATCCACCTCATCCAATCCAATCCACTTCACTTCCTAGTTATCCTAAACCCCATCCTAATCATCCAAAATCATCCTAATTATCCACCTAATCATCCAATGCTATCATCCTCCTAATCCAATCCACATTACCTCATATCTATCCCATACTAATCACCCCAATCATCTTATCACCTTGTCCCAACTATCCACTTCATCCTTATTCATCCTAATCACCCTATCCACATCATCCCAACCTATCCCCAATCCAATCATAATCCATCATTTAGGACCCTAATCCTAATCAAGTTATCCAAATCCAATCAAGGTCCTAATCCTAATCCCTTCTATTGACTTCCTAATCATCCTATCATGTAATCCATCATTAAGCTTAATCCAACCTAATCATCTTTCATCTGTTATCATCCTAATCCACATCCTAATCCAATTATCAAGTCTAAATCACATCCTTCATTGTCATCTTAATCCAACCCCTTTATCCACATAATCTCATTTTAACCAAATCCTAATCCAATCCATCTACCCCTCATCCACAATCAATCACCCATTATCCATGTATCAATTTCAATCAACACCTTTAATAAAAAATCATCATTTGAAAATCAAAATTTGATTAAGGACTTAACCTCCTTCGACCTCATCCACTTTCATCAAAATCCTAATCATAATCTATCTAAGTCAAATCCACTATCATCCATTTCAAATCTAATCTTCAAATAAAAAATCAAGACCTTAAATTGATCTCAAAGTATCATCATCCAATCTTACTTAATAACATAAGGCTATCTTAAGTATACTTACCAAATCCCATCAATTCCTACTTAAGAGCATTAGTCTATCTTAAGTAGAAATCAATTCAATCCAATCGACCCTCTTTCTTAATAATGTTAATCTATCTTAAGTATAGAGAGTCATCCTTCAATCAAATCAAATTATTTAGGGTCTTAACATTTGATCCTCAATCATCCATCATCCTACATCATAAAATCCTACCTCAATCAAATCCAAATCTCTTTCTAATCCTAATCCTCATCCTAATCCAATACCTACAAGCATCATGAGCTAGTTTGATAACTTTATTATGGAAACTAAAATGCATATGACCCCTCCTTTGTGTGAAGTTCATGCCAAACCTAAAGTTATACTCAAAGGCATTCCTCAAATTGACAATCCCAAACCTAAAGTCACACTCCTAGGATTTCCTCAAATTGACAAACCCAAACCTAAAGTCACACTCCTAGGAGCTCCTCAAATTGACCATTCCAAACCCAAAGTCACAATCCTAGGAGGTCCACAAATGACCACTACTAATGATTATAGCCTTGTAGAACAAGAGGATTCTACAAATTATCCTAGCACAAGTTATCCCTCGCATCCAAATAAAATGTCCATAAGTCCCCCTCATACCAACCTTGGGAAACACCACTATAGATTTTATATCCTATATAAATCCTCCACCTTTCAATCCATCAATCCCTATAGTTCCTCCATCACAATACCCCCCAACCCTCTTAATCCTAATCCATTAATCCACATACCTTCCAATCCATAAATCCCTACAATCCCTTCATCACATGTCTCCAACCCTCTTAATCCTAATCCATTAATCCACATACCTTCCAATCCATCACCTCCTTCAATCCCTCCATCACATTATTCCTCCAACCCTCCATTAAGGGAGTCCATAGAAATGGCCTTGTAGAAATTGGTC
Organism: Cunninghamia lanceolata; assembly: GCA_027924645.1. Taxonomy (NCBI): domain Eukaryota; kingdom Viridiplantae; phylum Streptophyta; class Pinopsida; order Cupressales; family Cupressaceae; genus Cunninghamia; species Cunninghamia lanceolata. The sequence goes on along the minus strand of BSBN01000677.1, from coordinate 5,918,144 downwards.
CAAGGAAACCTCATTAAACTCCCCAAAGTAAAACAATACAAGGAGAATAGATTTACAAACTCATGGTATAAGGAACATGAATATTGTGAATACCATCAAACAAAAGGCCATAAAACATCTGATTGCATTAGACTTAAGAAGTGCATCCGAGAACTCATCAAATGTGGTGAGATTCCTAAATCTAACTCCTCCAAATTATCCTTTTTAGATGTTTTCCAAGGACTTCTAGCTAATGAAATTTAATGAAAACCTAATTACCAACTTGTGGAGTCATCTCACCCCACTTCCCTAAAACCATCCAAATGTGTTTTTGATGATGTTGCCACCCATCTAACACCCATAGAAACCATAAAATATACCCCATCCTCATTTCTATCCAACAATCTATCCCAAACATCTCCCATTTATGCATCCACCTCATTAGAGGAGTCTATCCAAATGTCAAGTGAAAATGAGCAGTCCTCCCCCATTGCACCATCCACACAAATCTAGCTATGTCAAGAGCTTAGTCCAAATCATGTGGAAACATCAACCCCTCATCCTAATAAAGATCTAAACAGCCCATCTAATCCTATCCCTCGTCCCTTACCATCTTATGATCAACCTATCCACATCGATCCCTTCCCTGATTCCACACCATCTCCTAGTGAACTCCCACCATCCCCTATTACTCCCTTACCATTACCATCCCCCATTGATCCTTCACCATCACCTATCAAACCCATTCCAAATCCATCCTCCTATCCACTTGGACCCAATAGCTTCATTTGTGGTGATTCTCTCATAGGAGATGAACAACTTATATCCACCACACATCCTCCCCCATCTAATAATGGACTCGAGTCTTGTTTCAAAAATAACAATCATCCCATTACTAATTACATGATCTAAAAGATGAACTATCAAGGAAAAGCTTAGGCCTCCGCAAACAAGGTAAATTGGAGCCCATCCATGTCAAAGTCCCTCCACAATCACATGCCCTTGATATCCCAAGGAAAATAATCCAAACATGTTGGTACCACCTTCATCGCTCCTAAATCTACTTCTTTTAATCCCAAACCTCATGCATCCCATCATACCTCCAAATTATATGCCGCCATCCCTCCCCCATATTCATACCACTCTCAAAAGTATGTGACCATACATCTCCCTAAATCCACTCTACCTCCCCTCCTCCCAACTCCTAATATCCCCATCCTCAAATCCATTTATCCTTCCATCCTCAAATCCATTTATCCTCCCATCCTCAACAACCCCATCCACACATCCCACTCCCTTAAATCCCCTAAAATTCCTAATCAAGATAAAAAAGCACACACATAATTCAAACATGAAGCTATCAAAACACCTATGTGATTCAAAAATAATCATTTGGATGCCTCCTCACATAAAGCCAAAAATCTACAAGAGCCTAAGAGTTATCATGTCGTAGAGCATCAATAGCCCAAATCAAAGTCAAATAAAAAATCCAAAAGGCTACAAATGCCCACACCCCAAAAGAAAAATATAAAACAAAAATGGTGTGGGTCCACAAGAAAAATAAATCAATCTAAATGAAGTATCCAAATCCCACTCCATCAAAAAATCTCAAAAATCCCACTCCCCACCAAATAATCATAACAATCCTAAGACCATTTGGGTCCCTAAATCCCCAAATCAGCAATCCTAAAACCCCATTTCTCCCCATGCCCATCACAAGTATAGGCTTCAACATCCACTATGGTGTGTGCAACAATTGGTCTTGGTTCCCCTCCACCCCATGGCATTCCCTCATGCACCTATACCCTCATCTTACATCCCCTATCCAACATATCTCCCCTATCACATCCCTTTGGTCTAGGTTTTCGCATAATCCATCCATCTATAATCCACATCATAATCTACTATCCTCTCCATCCATCCATAATCCACATAATAATTCACTATCCTCCATTTCCATCTCATCCAATCATCTACCAACATCCATGCTCCTAAAAACACTTGACATGGCCCATGTGTGACATACATCCAAAATGGGACACTATCACCTTTCTATTGAAATAGACACTTGAGTCCCCATCCTCCATCCTAATCTCTCTCTCTCTCTCCCCCCATCCACCCATCCGATCCCACTATCCAACAAAAATTCAAAAAAAGAAAAAAAAATGAAAAAAATGAAAAAGATAAAAAAATCAAAATAGTAAAGTGAAAATCATTCATTCCATTGTGAAAACAATTTCATGGTGCCTTGGATATGTACCATGATGAAAACCAATTTTATGGGTGTCATGTGTAGATTTATTATCTATGTGTCTTACACTTGGGTGCAAGTTGTCTCATCTATCTTATCCTATCATTTATTTCCTATCCTATCATACCCATCCATTACATCCACATGCCTATCTCATTGAACCAACCTATCCTCCCTTCCTTCCTTTGATCTTGATAAGGACATGGGTAAAATGTTGAAAAAATGCTTTGGACATCTCTTGATATAGCTAATATTTCCGAACTAATATTATCAAACAATCATCATAAGCATTATTGAATGCAAATTCCTAAGCATACTACCTAGAGTGGGGCATGTTATTCCTATGGGACATAGTCCTTGGAGATTACATCCTGAAACCCCTCTGTCCACCATGAATCCTCCATCATCCACTCCACTGTTGCCAATCCTTTTATCCATCCATCCAATCCTACCTTCATCCTTGCCTTTTAGACGGTCTAGTTTTCTGTTGTCATTGGTATCCAACAAATAGGCTATCTAAAATATCGTCCAATGCAACCCTCCCAATTATCCAAAAATCTAAGAAATAAATCCAAGTGCAATTCTTCCCTAATACATTCCAATCTAACCAATCATCCAAAAGTACCCAATGATTTTGTTCCGAGCCTTGCTACAAACTTGATCATCATCATCAATCCACTCAATCAAATCTTGCTTTAAGGACTATCTAACTTAAGTATAGTGATCTATCATCATCATCAATCAATAAATCATTAGTTTTTAGTTTGACAGGGGCAACAACCTCATTTATCTTTTGATCATTTGTGCATGCTTTCTTGCTTTCTTGTGTATGTTATCACTTTATCTTGCATTTGTATCAGTTCTTGCAATATGTACATGACACATCAGAACCTTGGTCTTTATACCTTGGTGCATAATGTCTATTGCTATATCAAACTATATAGTTGCTCACCCAATGCAACATAATGTATCATTCATCCATTTCATCCATTCCTTCTCTTTCTTCCATCTCCTTAAGCAATTTGTTTCATCAATTTTGTTACATCCCTAACTTTGATTATGTTTTACTTTTACTTTTGAAGTAACTAGTAGGTGATTTCACATGATTCAATGACTTGACATTTAGTAAAATATTTAGAAAAAATCAATGTTTTCATGAGTTATGTTTATAACTGACATGTGTTTATAAGTTGTCAAGATGTTATGATTTCATATGGATTATGAAATGATTTTTAATACATTAATCTCAAGTTGTTGATTGCAAGTTGCATTCAGGAAAGCAGGTTTTCGCCTCTCTGAGAAAGGGAGGGAGAGCATCATCAAAGAGAAGGGAATAGATACAAGGAAAAGAAAAGTTTGTCATCATCTAAATCCTTGTATGGTGCAAATTAGTAAACCCATGTCGATTGAGGTAAGTCATGTTTTTCAAGTGGTTTTAGTGTTGATCCACTCGACAAGTTGTCAATGTCATTTAGTATCTTTTGATGTTTTTAATAGATTGCAAGGGAGAGAATACCTCGACCCCTTCCACACATCTTGTCAAGTATTAGAGAGAAATTAGTAAACATTGCTTATTCAAACATTATGTTGATATACATTTATACTTGTTTTATATTATCATGTTATATAAGTATATCTTATACTTAATAGACTTGAGTTTTCAATTAGTTCATGGTTTAGTGGCATATTTAATGCTTATCTTCAGCATGATCTTTTGAGAACATGATTTCTCCCACTCCATGAAGATTTGGAGATTTTTTACGAGTGCATGATAGGGTTTGTATAGTGGTCTTTTATAACCATAGATTCCTTTTGTGTGCATGTCTCGAAAGGGAGCTTATGTAGGCTCTTTTTTAGGAGAATAACTGTGGAGAATAAGGGTAGTTTTTGTTTGTCTTGGAACTCAATGTGAGAGATCTAGTAAAAATAAAAGAGAGCATGTGGTCCGCTCAAATAAAGTAGAGACTTCTAATAGATAAAATGGCAGTTAGGCAATTAAAGATGAGGATTATGGTGCTCGGATTTGTGGCACACAGTTATGGTCCCTCAACTCATTGGTGGTTCAGATCAATGTATTTATTTAACCTCTTGGGTGCAAGTCTGGGAGGAGGGAGACTATTATCAGATAGCAGAAAATTTTTTTATGAGAGTAGATGGGGAAACTATTACAGGGAAAGATCTGCATGGTTCACACAAGAAATATGAGTTTGATATCGTAGAGATAATGACTTATTAGTTGAGTCTAAGAATATCAAAGGGGGTTCATCGTTAGAGGAGACAACATTGTATCGTGGGAAGAGGAGATTTTATAGAGTGAAGAGCCTTGTGAACATAGGAGAGGTCTGTCTGTGGTCTATAAAGAATAGAAAGCTCTTTGTTGCAAAGAAGAGACCAGTGATAAGAATAATTACTCCCTTTTGGTGCATCAACGAACATTCTCAGGTATGAGCCATGGTTTAACATTAAATTATGATTACATTTTATTATTGATTCAAATGAAATGTTTCTGTATCAAGACACTACTTAAATCTTGTTTAGGTAGAATTTTATAATCTTGCCTTCGAACAAATTCTTTGAGTCTATCTAATCTCTATAAGGCTAAACAATATTGTTACAGCTGCACCAAACTATTTCTCAAAAGAATAGAATATAATGCATCAAACAAGGAAGATATTAGTACTCTAAATTAAGGGAGAAAAAACTTTCTAAAGAATAAAAGAGATAAAACAATGTCGGGCTTTGGCTTTATCTATGTCCACATTACAGGTGAAGAATTGAAAATGAACCCCATTCAATATTTGGACCATACCATCTAGAATCCCTTGACTTGTAAGGATTCCTTTCTTACCACCTAATTCTTTTCCCTCTACAATGTAGGCATCCACCATGAAACCCACTTAAGAGTGATGTCTCTTCTTTCAAAGAAAAGAAAATATTTTCTACACAAGAGGGCCTTGCAAACATATTAATATTCTTTCTTTTTTTCTTGCTTTCACACCTTCAGAGATTTTGTTCACATTTAATTTATGTCACAAAAGAAAGGAATAAATCTAGTGAGGAATAAAATAGGGAGAAAGAAGTAAAATGCATAGCTCTGAACATGATGTGCCTCAAGTCAAAGAGGCTAATGCATAATAGTCAGCTTTGTCTTGTCACAAAAAAAAAGTCCATACATTTGTTAATGGGCAAAAACTTTATTGTGAGGTAGCCAAGATTGACTCTAGAGCTAAAGAAAAGCTATATAAACCCTGTCTTGCACTGTGAAATATCACACATCAGACAAGCTTTTGCTAGGACTTGAACCTGAAACCTCTTGTTGAAGTTGAGAATGCATGGAAATGTACATAATTTGCAAGGCATTGCTGCAATTTGTGGCCTTTTCTTTGAGTATTTTTGTATTGGTGGGAGCTCAAGGAACCAAAGTGGGATTCTACTCTTCCACTTGTCCAAAGACTGAATCCATCATATTGTATATACGTACAGTGAGTTAAAGGTAAAATTTTGATACCTTGATTTCAAGGATTTTGGTATTGATATATTCATATATTTTATAATGATATTGTTATCATTAAGAACAACTCAGAATAGTGATATAGAATCACATGCGAATTCAACAATGTAGTGATAAGTATTATCATGTTAAACCCTAGGATATTAACTGTCACTATTTTTTCTTCTTTAACGAAGGTCTATAGAGAAGGCCAAGAAGTTTGATAGTGATTTTATAGACTCAACTTCTCAAGGGTGGATTAAATCCAAAGTGAATATCCAAGATAAATCCATAGATATATTCTTACCATTGGAGCAAATAATTACTATTTTCGAACAAAGATTGCAAGAGATAATATCATTATGATTTTGAATTGACAATGATACATCATGGAAGTAGATTTTTCTTCATGTGAAATAGAGTTCTTCTTTTTATATTGGAATATGATTCAAAGGAATGGGTGAACCAAGAAGTGGAAACCTAGATATCCTTTTGGTTGGTAACTTCTACTTATATAAGATTATCTCAAGAAAGAGAATGATAGGAGATATGAATAACTTCCCCTATGTTTCAAGATTAAAACGAGTAAACCAACTCAATTGTATTTGTGCACTAGGAGAAGGAAAGTTATAGTTCTTATATAATACATTCAATAGAACTTATTTTAGTGCTGAATTGCACAGAAGACAAAATCAACCAATGATGGGTATTCCTAATATGATTTATATCAATTTGGGTGTGTTGGAAGATTCAAGGATCAACCCCACCTAATTATTGATAAAGGTGTGTTTGACATATATTTACAAGGATGTTATATATGAGTTCATAATCCTAACTTATATTGAAAGTCAGTAGACTTAAGCGGACCAAGAGGTCAAAAGTATTTTGTTATCTTTTATGTTTATAACCTAATAAGTTTGAAGGATTTAACATAATCAAAAGACCAGCTTTGGGAAATGATAGTATTCTTTTAGATATTATATGGGAAAGGATATACCTCGAATGCTATGCTTAATCATGTTACGTGAAATGTGCCCTCAAGCAATGCCAATTGGTCTAGGAAAGAGTAGAGGTAGTTGTTCTCATGTTTTGTTATATTTATGATAGTTACCTTTGGAAAACAAGAATTTTTGATAATTGCATGTATTGGGTTAGAGAAGCTAAACCCTAGTATTTAAACAAGGAGGATTTGGGAAACCTATAACTGTTATGTCAAATATGACATTGTTTATCTATATATATTGGTTGACAATGAAACATCGAGGAAACCTTATTGGTCAACTATGAAAGGTCGAGAAAACTGGAGAGCAAGACACGAAGAGTCTTTGTAGTACTTTGTTAAATTTAAGTGATTCTATGTTAGAGTCCAAACTTGTTATAATGCATCAGAGACGTTTGATATTTGAGTCAAAGAGAAGAGTGATAGAAGGTCATAGACCCTAGAAATTGCAAGTATGCAAAGAGGGAATTTTTGAAAGGTTAGAATTACCTAAATATATATATTACATGTATATCCTAGATTGAGGATTATTTCAAAATCAAATTGACTAGAATGAGTTTGTAGTACTGACAAGTTTGTGTCTAGAACTACTAAATAATGAAAACTAGTTATAGGGAAAAGATAGTCTCTAAGTTGAGTCAGAAGTGCATGTCTAGATGGCATGACCAATCAGTATGATCATACTTAGCTAGAAGGGGTCTAGAGTTGTATGGTCAATTGAAGTTATGTAGGACATATCACTAGGACTCAGATGACAAAAACTTGTTGGTTCCTTATATCTATACCCTTCATGAAGGGTAGGGTCACTTCCAGGAAGGAAGGTGTGCGGGGGACCATCGGTTTGTGGTTAGAGGTAATGCACTCAGATGATGCTCTCCCTCTAAAGCAGAAGACTCACCAAGGCTCATGAAGACAATTATCAATATTCCAGATGCAATGTACTCCATGTTACGGTTTATGATAGTCAAAAGTATGAGGTAAAACTATTCTTTTTCCAAGTGCATTTTATATAATGTAAATGTAAATTGAAAGGAATTCAATATGATTCTAACTTTGAGTATGTTATGATTTCAAGATTAAAATTATATAGAAATATGTACTTTATTTCTTGTGATTATGTAAATGTTATTTTGCAAAAAGAAATTCTCTCTCATGATTACCAAGTCTATTTACTTTCTTGTAAATTCTTGAGTTTATTCAAATATTATGAGAAGGGATGTTACATATGGTATCAGAGAGAACCTATGCGCTCACTATGAGAAAACTCATTAAACATTCAACATATTGGCTAAGATTTAAAATTGGTTTCATGCCAGAATGACATAGAGAAAAACCAAATGATATCCTCGTTAGTCAGTGTGTAGGAGCATAAGAGACAGACATGAAAGTTAAATTTCATTATATGACTTCTTGCCAAGTAGGGTGATAAACTTGACTACATGACTTAATTGTGTTGTGTTACGCTTAATTAAAAACCTTGTCCAAGGTGATGCTACTACCTGATAGTGTTTGTTAGTTTTCTTGTCCTAGATACACACCCTATAAGAGGTCATACTAGTTAGGAGTTGCCTATAGTGTGTGACCAACTAGAGATTGTGTAGGGTCAAACACCAGTCTCGGATGGCATTAGATTTTCCTTCCATTACTTCTCTATGAAGGATTGGGCATTTTCAGAAGGAATGGCACGAGGGAATAGTAAGTCCATGGATGGGTAGAAAAATGCCCTGATGATATTTTTCTCCTTCTCTGTTTCAGTAGTAAAGGATGATTAAAGCTCTAGATGGATTAAACAGATTTCAAAGAACATTGTAAACCTATGTTAGAAGTGGTTGGTTGTTACATGTGGAAAGGGAATCCACCTATTATGGAGTTTGTTTATAATAACTTCTATAATTTTTCTATGAAGATGGCTTCCTTGGAAATATTGGACAGAAGATGTCAAACACATATAAGCTGGGTAAGCTAGAAATAGGATTAGTAGTAGGCTAGAAATGTCGAGAGAAATGGATGAATAGATCAAGCTGATAAAAAAAAAGATTGGCGAAAGATAATAATAGAGAGAAAAGTTACCTAGATGCAAACCGTACACTAAGACAACTCTCAATTAGAGAAGAAAAGTTCCTTTGAGGATCAAACCCAAAAGAAAAGTATCATAAATTAAGAAATGCATTTCAAACTAGCTCCTGAATATAAAGGACTCTTCAAAATTCTCAAAGTTATCAATTCAATTGATTACAGAATTATTCTATTATCAACTATTATGAGGAGGTATAATGCTTTTTATGATTTATATTTGAAAAGTATATAACAGATGATAATTATATTCTTAGAATGTTTTATAGGTACAAGACTGAGGAGTGGTCATGATCAAGCTTCTCAAATGCTTCAAGTTCACAAGCTCTGCTTGCATGACAGAGAGGTTATTCAATGCAAGGTTCAGTGGGACCAGTATCCAGGGGGTAATATGACATGGAAAATTTAACATCATTATATATCAAAGATTTTCTCAATTACTTATGCTTTTGCAGGATAAACAAAATTTTATCTTATTAAGGTTTCGGGTACATTGGATCATCGAGGATGATGACTCTTATGGGAGTAGATATGTTACATCCCTAACTTTGATTATGTTTTACTTTTACATTTGAAGTAACTAGTAGGTGATTTCGGATGATTCAATAACTTGACGTTTAGTAAATATGTCAGGAAAAATCAATGTTTTCATGAGTTATGTTTATAACTGACATGTGTTTATGAGTTGTCAAGATATTATGATTTCATATGGATTATGAAATGATTTTTATTACATTAATCTCAAGTTGTTGATTGCAAGTTACATCTAGGAAAACAGGTTTCCACCTCTTTGAGAAAGGGAGGGAGAGCATCATCGGAGAGAAGGGAATAGATACAAGGGAAATAATATTTTGTCGTCATCTAAATCCTTGTGTGGTGCAAATTAGTAAACCCATGTCGATTGAGGTAAGTCATGTTTTTCAAGTGGTTTTAGTGTTGATCGACTCAACAAGTTGTCGATGTCATTTAGTATCTTTTGATGTTTTTACAAGTTTACAAGGGGGAGAATACCTAGACCCCATCCACACATCTTATCAAGTATTAGAGAGATGTTAGTAAACGTTGTTTATTCAAACATTATGTTGATATACATTTATACCTTTTTTTATATTATCATGTTATATAAGTATATCTTATACTTAATATACTTGAGTTTTGAATTAATTCGTGGTTTAGTGGCATATTTAATGCTTATCTTTGGCATGATCTTTTGAGCACGTGCTTTTCCCCACTCCACAAAGATTTGGAGAGTTTTTAGGAGTGCATGAAAGGGTTTGCATAGTGGTCTTTTATAACCATAAATTCCTTTTGTGTGCATGTCTCGAAAGGGAGCTTATGTAGGCTCATTTTTAGGAGAATAATTGCAGAGAATAAGGGCAATTTTTGCTTATCTTGGAACTCAACGTGAGAGCTCTAGCAAAAATAAAAGAGAGCACATGGTCTGATCAAATAAAGTAGAGACTTTTGATAGATAAAAGGGTGGTCAGGTAGTTAAAGATGAGGATTATGGTGCTCAGATGTGTGGCACAGTTATGGTCCCTCAACTCATCGGTGGTTTAGATTAGCGTATTTCTTTAACCTCTTGGGTGCAAGTTTAGGAGGAGGGGGGACTGTTATCAGATAGCAAGGAACATTGTTATGAGAGCAGATGGGGAAACTGTTATAGGGAAAGATCTGCATGGTTAACGCAAGAAAGATGAGTTTGATATCGTAGAGATAATGAATTATTAGTTGAGTCTAAAAATATCAAAGGGGGTTCATCGATAGAGGAGATAACATTGTATCATGGGAAGAGGAGATTTTCTAGAGTGAAGAGCCTTGTGAACATAGGAGAGGTCTGTTTGTGGTCTGTAAAGAATAGAAGGCTCTTCGTTGCAAGGAAGAGACCAGTGATAAGAATAATTACTCCCTTTTAATGCATCAATGAACGTTCTCAAGTATGAGCCATGGCTTAGCATTAGATTATGATTTCATTTTATTCTTGATTCAAATGAAATGTTTCTGTATCAAGACACTACATAAATCTTGTTTAGGTAGAATTTTATAATCTTGCCTTCGAACAAATTCTTTGAGTCTATCTGATCTCTATGAGGATAAACTATATTATTATAGCTACACCGAACTATTTCTCAAAAGAATAGAATATAATGCATCAACCAAGGAAGATATTTGCACTCTAAATTAAGGGAGCAAAAACTTTCTAAAGAATAAAAGAGATAAAACAATGTTGGGCTTTGGCTTTATCTATATCCATATTACAAGTGAAGAATTGAAATTGAACCCCATTTGATGTTTGGACCCTACCATCTAGAATCCCTTGACTTGTAAGGATTCCTTTCTTACCACCTAATTCTTCTCCCTCTGTAATGCAGGCATCCACCATGAAACCCACTTAAGAGTGATGTCTCTTCTTTCAAAGAAAAGAAAACATTTGCTACACAAGAGGGCCCTACAAAGATATTAATATTGTTTCTTTTTTTCTTGCTTTCACACCTTCATAGATTTTGTTCACATTTAAATTATGTCATAGAAGAAATGAATAAAGCCAGTGAGGAATAAAACAGGGAGAAAGAAGTAAAACACATAGCTCTAAACATGATGTGCCTCAAGTCAAAGGGGCTAATGTCTAACATGCAGCTTTGTCTTGTCACAAAAAAGTCCATGCATTTGCTAATGGCTAGCAACTTTATTGTGAGGTAGCCAAGATTGACTCTGGAGCTAAAGAAAAGCTATATAAACCCTGTCTTGCACAATGAAATATCACACATCAAATAAGTTTTTTCTAAGACTTGAACCTAAAACCTCCTATTGAAGTTGAGAAGCCATGGCAATGAACATAATTTGCAAGGCATTGCTGCAATTTGTGGCCTTGTCTTTGGTTATTTTTGTATTGGTGGGAGCTCAAGGAACCAAAGTGGGATTCTACTCTTCCACTTGTCCCAAGGCTGAATTCATCGTATTGTATATACGTATAGTGAGTTAAAGGTAAAAGTTTGATACCTTGAGTTCAAGGATTTTGGTATTGATATATTCATATATTTTATAATGATATTGTTATCATTAAGAACAACTTGGAATAGTGATATAGAATCACATGCGAATTCAACAATAGTGATAAGTATTATCATGTTAAACCCTAGGATGTTAACTATTACTCATTTTTTCTTCTTTAACAAAGGTCTATAGACTTGAGAAGGCCAAGTAGGTTGATAATGATTTTATAGACTCAACTTCTCAAGGATGGATTAAATCCAAAGTGAATAACCAAGATAAATCCATAGATATATTATTACCATTAGAGAAAATGATTACTATTTTCCAACAAAGATTGCGAGAGATAATATCATTATGATTTTGAAATGACAATGATACATCATGGAAGTAGATTTTTGTTCATGTGAAATATAGTTCTTCTTGTTATATTGGAATATGATTCAAAGGAATGGTTGAACCAAGAAGTGGAAACCTAGATATCCTTTTGGTTAGGAACTACTGCTTATATAAGATTATCTCTAGAAAGAGAATGATAGGAGATATGAATAACTTCCCCCATGTTTCAAGATTGAAACTAGTAAACCAACTCAGGGGTATTTGTGCACTAGGAGAAGGAAAGTTATGGTTCTTATGTAATACATTCAATATAACTTATTTTAGTGTTGAATTGCATAGAAGATAAAGTCAACCAATGTTGGGTATTATTGATATGATTTATACCAATTTGGGTGTGTTGGAATATTCAAAGCTCAACCCCACCTGATTATTGATAAAGGTGTATTTGACATATATTTACAAGGATGTTATATATGAGTTCATAATCCTAACTTATGTTGAAAGTCAATAGACTTAAGCGGACCAAGAAGTTGAAAGTGTTTTGTTATCTTTTATGTTTCTAACCTATTAAGGTTGAAGGATTTAACTTAATCAAAAGACTAGTTTTGGGAAATGATATTATTCTTTTAGATATTAAATGGGAAAGGATATACCTTGAATGTTATTCTTAATCATGTTACGTGAAATGTGACCTTGAGCAATGCTAAGTAGTCGAGGAAAGAGTAGAGGTACTTGTTCTCATTTTTTGTTATATTTATGATAATTACCTTTGGAAAAAAAGGATGTTTGATAATCCCGTGTATTGGGTTAGAGAAGCTAAAACCTAGTATTTAAACAAAAAGGATTTGGGAAACCTATAACTCTTATGTTGGATATGACATTGTTTATCTATATATATTGGTCGATAGTGAAAGATCTAGAAAAACTTATTTGTCAACAATGAAAGGTCAAGAAAACTAGAGACAAAGACATGAAGAGTCTTTGTAGTACTTTGTTAAACTTAAGTGATTCTATGTTAGAGTCCAAACTTGTTATAACACATCAAAGATGTTTGATATTTGAGTCAAAGAGAAGAGTGACAGAAGGTCATAGACCCTAGAAATTGCAAGTATGCAAAGAGGGAATCTCTGAAAGGTTAGAATTACCTATATGTATATATTGCATGTATATCCTAGATTGAGGATTATTTCTAAATTAGATTGACTAGAATGAGTTTACAGTACTGACAAGTTTGTGTCTAGAACTACTAAATAATGAAAACCAATTATAGGGTGAAGATAGTCTCTAAGTCGAGTCAGAAGTGTGTGTCTAGATGGCATGATCAATCAATATGATCATACTCAGCTAGAAGGGGTCTAGAGTTGTATGGTTGATTGGAGTTATGTAGGACATAACACTAGGACTCAGATGGCAAAAACTTGTTGTTCCTTATATCTATACCCTTTGTGAAGGGTAGGGTCACTTCTAGGAAGGAAGGTGTTCGGGGGACCGCCGATCTATGGTTGGAGGTAAAGCACTCAGATGATGCTCTCCCTCTGAAGCAGAAGACTTGCCAAGGCTTGTGAAGATAGTTATCAATATTCCAGATGCAGTGTACTCCATGTTAAAGTTTATGACAATCAAAAGTATGAGGTAAAAATTTTCTTTTGCCAAGTGCATTTTATATAATGTAAATATAAATTGAAAGGAATTCAATATGATTAAAAACTTTGAGTATGTTATGATTTCAAGATTGAAATTATATAGAACGCTGTACTTTATTTCTTGTGATTATGTAAATGTTATTTAATTTTTTTTTCTCTTTCTCATGATTACCAAGTCTATTTACTTTCGTGTAAATTCTTGAGTTTATTCAAGTATTATGAGAAGGGATGTTACACATTTCAAGAGCATATCCATGTTCTTCCAACCTGCCTATCCTCTCGAGGGAGAATACCATCCCTATATCATCCTTCCTTGTGATTCTCACTTTGAGTGGCTAGGGCATCATCATCCCTAATCCTACCGACCCAACACTATGTTTTAAACATCTTTTAAGTGATGTTACTTTGTAACACTATCTGAAAGAGGGGAAAAATGTAGACACCTAAAATTTACCATCACCTAGCCATCCCCTTGTTGACATCACCTTGTGTCACAATGTAACACTTTCATCCTAGGACCCCTTCATATCCCCTTCTAGTTAATTAAATAAATTATATTTATTTAATTAATTAGGATTATCCTATTGTCCAAATTAATTAAATAAATTATCTTTTATTTACTTCATTTTAATCTATTTCCTCCATCATCACCCTTCTCCAATAATGAATTAAATAATTCTATTATTTAATTAATTATTGAGAGTCACATATTAACTAAAGTTAGCTAGATTCATTGAACTTGGACACTTGCACAAAAGTGAAACTAAGTTTTAATCTACACTTTCCATCTCATACTACATCTCTCAATCTTGACCATTTACATAAGGATTGCCCTAATCCTCCACCTCTTAATCTCAACCATCTATTACACCTCTTAATCCTAGCCCTTCATCCTATCACTCAAGAATATATAAATCAACCCTCTATCAAGCTATTATCATATCTACATTTTAAAGTAACATTATGTTGTCAAAATAATAATCTCTTATCATTATGTAATGTTATGCTACTGGTTTCTAGAGAAATCAACATATCAACATCAAGAGCAAATCTAGTGGAGCTAGGGTGCACTCTATTTTTTCACTATCGGAGGAGAAAGAATGGTTTGAGGTGAAGATCTTGTGTTTATTTCATCATCTTTCTATTTTTTTTTCTTATCATTTTCTTATCTTCACTCCAAACAAAAGTGCTTGTCCCTCCTCAGGTCTTGTTGGCTAGCAAGGCCTACACATCTACATCAACACCCCCATAATAGAATATTCCCCAAGTCAAGCGATTGGGAGGAGGAAGGTACCAAGAATCATCTCTTGTTCTAGCCCTAGATGATAAAGTTTTTGATATGAAACTTTCTAAGCCTATCAAAACTCTAAGGGAAGGCATGCATGCTTAGATGCGCTGAAAGTTAAGAAATGGGGAGGTAGAAAATTTTGGAATCCAAATCTAGAGCTCAACCCTAGCCAAATATGTGGTCCCAACCATTCATTCATACTATGAGATAGTCAAATCAACAACCAGATGTTATGATTCTAGAATAGGGATGATTCAAGAGAAGATGTCATAGGTAGAGATATCTACAATTGCCATCAGAAACATGCTGAAAATTGAATATGATCCTACAGTCCTTTTATGCATTTTAATAAATTGTGACATGCTTGAGATACTAGGGATAACCATCTTTATTTTTTGAATATAGAACTAAAGAAAGAGGAAGGAAACACGGCGATGCCACCCATTCCCATAACCTTGCCTAAGTTTATAGTCGACACATAGGACACTTATTCCATGATGGCCTTCCTTTTCATCTTAGATAATGATTGAAGCATCTACAAGTATCAACTGGGAGCCCTCCCTAGGATAAAGACTATATCCAAATGCCAAGAGTTTAAGCTTGAATTTTGAAAATCCATTGCTAATGGGCTGAGTTTGCAATTGGCTAACCTCCAAAATCAACAAATATTTAGGTATTCCTTATTTCTAATTCACTTAATCTTATTTCAAAACCCTTTCTTTTTTTAGTCATACATGCGCCTCAACACATGTGATGATTCAATGGATGCTCAAAAAGTTACCCCTGTTTCAACTTGGACTCACATGCTTTTAGAAACCTCTAAATTCTATGAATTTGTCTAACATTTTATTGTGTTGATCCTCACCAACCTCAATCAAGAGGACATCACCCGTTGGATGAGTGATACACAAATGAGCCTTTTGTCCAATAATGAGATCCCCTATGACTAGTTCTTTAGTGCTCATTACTCAATGATCCAGGTGTATGGGTTTAGGAGAGAAATTTTTAGATTGCTCATGATCCTGACAGACCGAATCCTGGCACTCAAACTCACTTGCCAATCGGATATCCTTGATTCAAGATACGAAGTAGGGAAGAATAAAAGGAAAGTGTTCTATACCCTCCCCTCATCCAAAGGAGGGATAATAATGCTCAAAAGAGGTGTAGAATACCTCATGGAAATGAACCTAGTAGACCTCAGGGTCAACATAATAGAAGATGAATGACCTTATGGTCCTACAAGATTCATGTTAGCCTGGCTTACAAGTCAGAGGGAAAAAGAAACATTTGTTCACCAGGTCGTCCTATGATTGAAGCAAAGAAGTCACCTAGGGATGACTTCTCAGACATGTATGTTGAGTTGCATGAACTCCCAGACAAGTCATTCCTCTCATATAAGATATGCTACACTGCAACACATGCCTATGACTCATCCAAGCTGAATCATAGCCTAAAAAAGAGTCTCAGGAATAAATAATGGATTGATGAGAAGATAAAATCTTGGTGGAAGTATAGGTAAGAAGTTGTTGAGCCAGAGAGACCATTTGGGGCTTTGGAGATTGATGAAACTTGGGAGGATTTGTGGGATGAAGTACATGCCTCCCTTGCACCCTCATATGATATGAGTAACCTACCTAAAAAGGGGATAGCCACAATGTCTAAAGAAGAGTCAGGGGAAACCTACAAGTTAGAAGAGGAGGATAGTGATTCCTTGGAAATAATGTTAGGAGCCTAGCCTGAAACAAGTTAGGGGAAATGCCCCCTCCTCCATGTCAAATAGAGGGGTAGAGTTCTCAAACACCCACAGAATTAGTCCAAACAACCACAATAATTGGGGACCCTAGTGTAGAACTCATGCAAACTATTTACACTATGCAACAAACCTTCCAAGTAGTGAGCCCAAAGGGGAAAGAGTTGATGGAATATGTTCCCCTAGATTTTGCAACACATGTAACCTTGTACATGTTTTGTGTACGTGTTTTGTTTTTGTAGATTTTGCAAGGGTGAGTATCAGATAATTAAAGGTTAAGAAGTAATTTTTTGTACATGTTTTTGTATAGGACTGAGATCTAGGTTAGATATTATAAACACCTTGTTATAGGACTTTTTCCCCAAACTGGAAAAGAAAGTTATTTAATGAATAACCCTTTAAAATTATAAAAGAATAAATTTTATTTAACCTTTTGTAATTAAAAGGAGATGGAAAAAATAAAGGATATTATGATCCTTTGGTTAAAATGGAGATAAATAAAGAATATTTATAAAAACCCCATTTAAAAGGGATGAATTATTATGTTTATTAAATAATTATTAATGATAACCTTTGTGAAAGGGTGTGATGGTTTAGAACCACCCCTTAAAAGGTTATATAAGGCATTTATGTGAGACTTGGAAAAGGCATGGAGATCATTAGAGGAAGAAGAAGGTAGTTTTTGGTGGGCTATGGGCATTGGAGAAGGGGTACATAGTGTGTGTCCAACTCAAGGTATAGTGTACACTTGGGATTGTTCTAGCCGAGGCTTGTGTGCACTTGTGTTGAGAATTTATTCTATTGAGCATGGTTCTGGAGAACTTGTGTTGAGTGTTTGCTTTATTAAGAACTTGTGTTGAGAATGATACACTGTGTTATGAATAAGAACTATTCCTCCTGGAGTGTGCCATAGCCATAATGAAGGCCAAGACCACTAAAATCTTCCTAGGGTGAGAGTGGTCGATCGAAGTGCTCAATGATTTCGATATGTACTCAACTTGTTGTTAATGAATGCTGCTATTGAAATTATTATATGCATGGGTTTTTATGTTAATTTGATTGTGTGATTATGTTATCTAATTTTTGTTAATGATTTACTTTAGAGTTCTTTGTAAATTAACACATGTGATTTTCCTTTATTATTTACACATAATTTAACATTCTATATTATCTTAACTCTAGTGTTGACTATAGTATATTTTCTACTAATACTTAAATAACTATGGGAGAAAAGTAGTATTGCATTTGGTAGATTATCAATAGAGAAGGACAACAAAGTTAGAGGAAATTCAAGTCCATGATTACAAAGGTACTTATGGTAGATACTTTTTTCTGACTTCATTTTAGTGAAATAAAAGTGTTATATAGAGGGATATAAGCCATTGTAATAAGGGTTGGACAATGTTTATTTATTGAGCCAATTCTTCGACTATAGGAGAATAATCAATAAGCTTTCAAGCCTTTGTGTATGCTCTTCAAGAGTGGATTGAATGTTTTATGACTGTACCTTTGCACCTTTTGTAATTTGTTCTCTATTTATTCATGAAGAACAAGTGATGCCCTATGCTTATTCTGTGCCCATTGAGTCTTTCAATTCTAAAATATTGATGTATGCCTTTGTTTATAGTTTCAATGAATGATGTTAGTAAGTGGTTTGAAATCATCCTCCTTTTAGCTCTTGGCAGCCATGAGTTAATATTGTGAGTTAAATAGGGAAGCATTGTACTATTGTTGCATCATTTCAAGTCTCATTTTTTGGTGCATCGCCTTAGAATAGATTTCATTTTAAGTTTCTCTCTTTTCTTTCCCCTCCCCAACATTTCAAAAGAATTAATGAAAATCTTAAGAATATCCAGCTTCTAAAATCCTAGAGGTTATCCTGTGATTCACATAATGAGTCCCACAGTCATAGGATTTCCCATTACTTTGGTGATTTCCTATGGTGAAGATTCACTTCCTAAGTGCATACAATGAAAACCATCAACATAAACCATAATTTATGATCTATGACTAACTAAAAGGCATATCTTCGTGCGACTAAAAATATAAATAAAAAAATCCACTTTAATAATCCATAAATAAACAAGGTGAAACCACATTTATATTAAAAAGGCTTGCACCAAATATGTTTTGATATGATTTTACAATTCCCTCCATAGACAAAATAACTATTACAATAGAAGACTAGTGAGTTTGGCTTCAAAAATAAGTGTTATATACCTATTCCCTAAATATACCCAAACAATCATGGAGACACTCACATCATGAAGAGACTCCTACAATATGGAACCTACTCTTGACTTACAACATCTATTAACATGATGATATTGAGCTTGAACCAATGATGCATAGAGTGCTCCCCTCTTGACAAATACACAAAACCATAGTATATAGAGAATAATTTCTGCATTCAAATCTGAAAATTATATTCAACAATGTTTGCACAATTAAAAGTTTTATCTAACATGACAAGAATAAAATCTGCATAATAAAATTTACAGTTCTCTTGGCTCTGCATACTTTCCTCTGGCTCTACATAAGCTCCCACTGTCTCATAGCCTCACAAGGCTTCCAACTACTCTCTTCACTCTACACCCTTAGGAACCTTATCTTGCATTCTCTGCAAGTTTTCTCCTGTTCTCTAGATGAGCCTCTCTTCCTTCTCTTGATATTTGATCCCCCATTCTAATCAAATGAAAGCATTTATACTCTCCAGGAAAGAAGTTGAACCATCATCAATCAGTTAAAGAACTAAATAGTCATTGTAATTCTAATGGTCATAATAAGAAATCAAAGATCCACCGAACAACCAGATTTGATTAGAACCCATAAGGCTTCAATGTATACATTCTATCAACACATCCTCTAATATATATTTTGGCTCTTTTACACATATGTAAACTTTAAAAAAATCATCGGCAAAATACTCTTTCCATGAACCATGAAGTCCTTCCAAAAAAGTTCCCTTTGCAAGAACCATCATTATCAGCATTATGAGGAAGTTGTCAGTGAAAGTGGAACTTCACAAACTTAGGGTTTTTCTAACTACTTTATTGGCTAATTTTTTAGTTTACATACTAGGAAGTTTGCTAATACACTTCCTTAAGTCAATAAACTCCCTTTATCAACAAAAAAAATCTTTCACGAACTCTTTGTCGGCATGTTGACAATTTTTGGAAACAACGAACTGGCCAAAGACTAAACATTTTCCTTTTATCGGTAATATTCCCATTCAATGAACTAAGGGAACTTTTACTCCAACCTTAAATCTTTTATCAGGAAAGTAGGGCATCAGCAAACCTAAGGGTTTGCAAACTGGAGATTTTTCTGACACTAAAGGTTGTCAGAAAAAAACAAAGTTTTCAAACTTCAAACTTTGTTGAATGCGATCACACTCCAAAGCTTATTAGCTACATTGCTTGTCAACAAACCAAGCCATTGACTATAATCTTGATCGGTGAACTAAGGCATCGATGAATTAAATAGTTCACGATCTAAGAAATTCTCTGACTGGCTCTAACCTAGCTAATTTTTACCCAATCATCACCAAAATGGAAATGGAATACCCAATTGGGTCTTCTACAAGATGACGCCCTTCACTTGGCCAATTTGAGACTGAAAATCTTCCTGAAGCAAATTGCCCAAAACCAACACAAAAGTAGACAAAACACAACTAAAACTGAACTAAAACTAAAACTAAAAACCTGAAATGATTTTTGTTGATGCTGATTGCTCATGAACCTGGGTACTCCTACATCAACCAATCTAATTTCAATTACTTAGAATTACCTTGAATAATTAATAAAACCTCATGAGAGGATAGGGCCCAAAAATAGCTAGCCAACCAATCCATCAAGAACTCACACATCTCATTTACATATTGCATCTCATTCTTGCAACCAAGGCCGAGTCAAATACATGTTCTAAAAGTCTATAAGTTACCCATTCTTATTGCATCACATTCATATGGCCTTGCACTTGAAACCATGCCTCACACATCATCAGCCATACAATCTGTACACAAAACAATACCTCTAAGGGGTCCACAAGTACTAGAAGGTTTTTAAAATTCTTCCCAAGTCCAATAGCCTCAATTTGAAGACATTTCATGCATTTTGGGTCATGCAAAAAGGTGGGTGTGAGTCTATATTTTAATGGTACAATTTTTAGGTAGAGATACAATTGACATTTTGAAATTGCATAGGGATCACAAAATTCCACAAGAGGGGAGTATGGTAAAAACCAAAGGTTGAGACATGATTCACAATTATGAGAAGGGGCCAAAAGTATACAAGGAAAATTCATAGTGGAGTGGTGGGGTTGGGAAGAAAGAAAGAAATTTGCAAGGAAGGTTGAAAAGTTTGACACAAATCTTAGTTAGATTTTAGGGATGGGCCATAGGATAAACCTCTACAAACAACATGAGACAAAGGGCACAAGTTTGCAAGATTGCATGGAAGCTCTAAGGTTTTGCAGTGTATAATGAGTGGAAGTCATGGGTCAAGATATGTCATTTACAAATATTGTATGACTAAAAAAGAGTTTTGGATCTCCATAAAGTAAGGAAAATATAAACCATAAACTAGTGAGCAACATGCTATTTACACACATGGGAGAAAAATATAATTGTAAGAGAGTGATGGGGAATAGGAATGGGCATGTAATTCCATGAGGATACTATTAATTTTATATGCAAAGTGGGAAATGGTACCATAGACACAATTCGTAGTTTATGGGAGGGGGAAAGATGTCTAGAAAGTACAAGAGGTGGTGGGAGGCATATCTTTGGAAGCAATTTGCAAACAATACTTAACCATTCTAGAACTTTAAAACTCTACCATAGTCTAGACATATTGATGCTAAATCCCCAAAACATTAAATTTTTGACACATAGGCACATGGAAAGGAATGAAAGAGGTATGGACCACAACACAAAGAACTATTAAATCAATTGATCTGATTGGAGAAAATATCAAAATAATAATATATGATCATTAGCCAAAAAGCCATGAATGTAAAAAGCCTTCACAAGTAAGATATGTACACAAGCACAACTCAAAGCCAAGAATGGAAACCCTAGTCACTAACAAAAATTATGATCACATGATTAGAGATTTGAACATGTCAAGGTCAATACATGTTATAGGAGAAAATATGCACATTAGAATGGTAAACAAAAAATAGTGCTAACACCACATACATTTGAGTCAAAATGCATATGGTTATTAGAAAGTTTGTCATTCCAGGTAAATCTTCCATGAAAAGGTATAGGTTAGAAACTATATCTAGTGCACTTCAAGGTAAGTATTTGTTGGCAAGAGACACTGTGTGGCTTCATTGGTGTTGTCATTGATGGCAACAAAGACCATTCCACACATCCACAGGACATGGTGTATCTTTACCGGAAGTCAAATTGAAGAATACTTTGGTCCAGTAAGTAAGAACATAGCATGCAGCAAGGTTCGACAATCAGGTCCAGATCTCTTAGAGGAAACATCTTTGTAAAGTGCAAACTTGGGGAAGTCAAGAGGAACACCTTGACTAATAGATTCTAGGGATTGAGCCTCTGGTGATGAAATACTAAAGAGATATGAGCATCTAAGTATTGAGGTCTGGTTTGGCAGAGTAGATAGAGGAAGAACTGACTGACAGAGCATCAAATTTATTCCGGATGAGATATTGATGGTGATCAAGGTTCTTAAGGTATCATTCATGTATGGCCGACATGTTAGATGACTTCTACAAGTATCTCCTTGATTCACATCAATTGGTAAGCAAGGATTCAGCCGACAGACTCAAGTTCAGCAAAATATTAACTACTCCTGATGCCGACTAGAAAGAGGATGAAAATCCTTTGTACGGATATATATATACTAGATAGATTTGGATGTGAAGGTGTGTGTGGTGTATCAAGTGGTGCAAAGAAAAGTAGAAAAGCAGTGTGAAGATAGTAAGACAGGTCCAGAATGTAACAGGACAGTAGCACCTAAGAGAGTAAGAATGAAGTGCAGCAGATCAGTATATTGGGCTTAACCGGAACTGAACCTTAGCATATGTGGATGCTTCTCATCAGTTCAAGTATCTAGTTTCCTTGTATAAACTATTGTAGGCAGTGAGCCTCTTGTGACCAGTGTGCTCGAGCAGTGAACCCTAATTGGCAAGTGCCATTTTGTACTATCTTGTTATTTTAACAAAGAATACAATCTTGGGTTAATCGCCCCGTGGTTTTTCCCTTAACAGGGTTTTCCACATCAAAATCATTGTGTCATGTGTATTGATGTTATTTCCATTTCATGGTTATGTTTGCCTATTTAATTTAATTTTGCACTAATTGATAAGGAAATTCAAAAAGCAGAAATAAGTAAGATAACTGATTCACCCCACTCTCAGTTATCAACAATTGGTATCAGAGCCAATTTCCTCCAAAAAGAGCCTAACAACTTGAGGAAGATCTAAGAACTAAAATGTATGTGTATAGTATGAGGGAGCAACTTCAGTTTGCCCTAGATGATCTTGAGCAATCAAACTCTGAAGTCAGTGAATTAAAGGAAAGACTCAAACAGGCTAATGATTTCATAATTGAACTAAAAGGGAAACTGAGTATCTCTATGAAAAAGAGAAAAGATGTACTTCAGCAATTGGCAAGTTAAAGTGAAGACAATGGTACAAATGAAGATCTGAAGGAGAAAACAAGTTATGTGAAAAGTTATCAAAAGAGGTCATTATGGTAAGACATGAAATGGAATTAGGAGTTATGAAATTCACCCAAGAAATTGAAGAGAAAAGAAAAACTGAAGATGATTTAAGACAATCTCTCAAGGAGAAGTTAGAAGACTGCCACAAAATGGATAGAATAATCAGGCATCTAGAATTTGATCTTGAAGATGCTAGAGATAATGAAGAAAAATTTGAGGATCAAATTGACACTCTTAAAAAGGATCTTCAAACAACAAATGAATACAAAGAGAAATTCAAGATAAGTTCTTCTCAACTTGAAGTTCTTCTTGAAATCCAAAAGAGGGTAGATGACAAGCGTGGCTTGGGATATGAGAAAGGTGAAAGCTCCGAATCTGGTCAGAAAATTTTTGGATTAGAAAATCCAAGGAACAGGCCTAGAAGACCTCTGGTAAGGCAACCTAATGCTCAAAGATATCCATCCTTCAATGGATACTGTCACAACTACAATAACTTTTGTCATAAAGCTAATCAATGCAGAAAGAGAATAAATTAGACTAATACATCCTTCTCTAGACAGTGTTTCAACTGCAAAAGGTATGGTCACAAATCTCATGAATGTAGAAATATGCAAATGAACAATTCATTCAATGGTAGATGCTTTACATGCAATAGAATGGGACATATGGCTAATCAATGTAGATCAAGAGGATTTCATTCAAATATGCAAAGAAATGTTGTTTTCCACAATTGCAATAGATCCAGTAATTTTGCCAAATTCTGTAGAAGCAAGAACCAGGACAAAAGGGGTCCGGTGCATCATAATCAGAATCAAGACAAAGGAAAAGGAAAAGTAAATGCGGATGAAGTTAAAAGTGAGATGAATAAGATTTGGGTGAAGAGAAGTATAAAAAATGTAGAGGATGGATCCACACCAGAATCTGGTGCTGATATTCCTTCCAGAAATTAAAAAGTGAGCTCTAGCTCAGGGGGAGACACAAGGAAAAACATTTTTCCCCAGCCAGTTAATTGATGCCTAATATTGGCACATGGGAAGTTGCAGAATAAAAGGATTTTCAGAGAAACTGTTGGATCTAGGGCATACAACTGAGAGGGGGGGGTGAATCAGTTGTATAAAAACCTGCTTTTACTTTAAACACTTGATTCTTCTTTGTTAGTTAACAGTATATCAATTAATCATCCATGAAAGCATAATGCACAAACACAAGAGCAGATAAACATCAACACATTGAACACCAATATTTTGACGTGGAAAACTTGGTTAAGGGAAAAACCACGGGGTGATTAACCCAAGGATTATTCTCTGTTAGAAGAATAAGAAAAAGAATGGCACTTGCCAATTAGGGCTCACTGCCTGAGCACACTGCTCACAAAGAGGCCCATTGCCTACAAGGAGACACACTGTCTACAAAGTGATAAGAATCACAATCTTGAACTAGAGAATGACATCTCTACCATGTCTAGATCAGTTCCATTTAATCCCAAAACCCTTGCTCTGCCTTTCGCACTTTTCTTTGCTACACCACTCTCATCCTCATCAATCCATCCATCAAAATGAACTCACAAACCTTTATTTATACAAGACATCAACTTAGGAACAATCATCTAAGTCAACAATCAACCATAAGAATATCCGCAAGATGAATAACACATCCGGTCGGCCACCACAAGAACATTCGCAGGATGAACTCATCCGGTTGGCTAGTCGGAACAAGAACTTCATCCGGAAGAATATCTTCAATTCCGGGCTCTACCATCAATGAGGACCAACAACATGACCTCAACATGATCCAAGAATCTTCACAAGCCTACCTGAATGACCAAGTACATCCGCACTTCCTCTACTTACTGGAATCTCTTCTCTTCCTTATCCAAAACTTCAAGAACACAGTCTGTCGCCACTGTCATGATGCAAAAGGTACTTCTGGACATCCAAATCATACACAACTCAAGATGACTCATCACAAGGACATCACAAACACTCCTTCCAATCCACAGATTAAGATTATACAATTTCGGACCTCACCAGACCTTTCTGTGATCCTCTATCACCTCTGAACACTTGCTGGAACTGGTTCGACACCGACAGCCACAACTCCTTCAGATCTTCATGTGGACCTTTGAAATCTTAACTGAAGCATCTCAAGACTCATATCTACAAACCCTTTAATCTGTATCCTCCAGTTCTCATCCTATATGGTACATTTGCCTTCTTCTCATCACTGTTCTTCACTGTTCTTGACCGAGGCTAATTTTCTCAATATCCTCAGCACACTGCTCATCCAATCCTTCTTGTCAATGCAATATGAGTATGTTGACATCAATGACAACACTGGTTCACCTCATACTTGCAACAATCTCCCCCTTTGTCATTGATGGCAACATATGACGTGAAAAACCATCAAGACAAGAACTTCTCCTTTCTGTCACAGCTCCCCCTATGATCATCAACCACTTGTTTTTCACATGTCTTCTCTCCCCCTTTGACATCAATGGCAAAGGGCTCATACTTGCAACTCTAACACATCAGAATCATACCAGCTGCTCCCCCTTAGTAGCAGCTCCCCATCATCAATCCAGATCACAAGATATGACTATGATATCCATCGGACTGATGCACATCAGTGCATCCTAGTTCATCACCGGAGGGGCCATGACCCCTAACTTCTCCTGGAGATATTCAAAAGAGTCCTTGGGAAGAGGTTTAGTAAAGATATCTGCAATCTGATCCTTGGAAGGAACATACTCCAATCTGACTTCTTCCTTGTTCACTTGTTCTCTCAAAAAGTGAAACTTGATAGATATGTGCTTGGTCTTAGAATGCAGTACTGGATTCTTAGAAATATTAATTGCACTTGAATTATCACAGAAAATTGTGATAGGCTCCTCATATTCAACTTTGATGTCTCTTAGCATTTGCTTCATCCATAAGATTTGAGTGCAACTACCTGTTGCTGCAATGTATTCTGCTTCAGTTGTAGATAGAGATATTGCATCTTGTTTCTTGCTTAGCCAAGAAACCAATCTCTTCCCCAAAAAGAATGCTCCACCACTGGTGCTCTTCCGGTCATCCACATCTCCTACCCAATCTACATCTGTGTAAGCATGAAGAGAGAAATTTGGATCCCTAAGGTACCATAGACCATACTCAGCTGTTCCTTTCAAGTACCTAAAAATTCTTTTGATTGCCATAACATGAGATTCTTTAGGATCAGCCTAGAATCTTTCTACAAGACCAACAGCCTGTATTATATCTGGTCTGGTTTGAGTGAGATATAGTAATCCACCAATCATTGATCTATACTTTGTCTGATCTGCCTTTGGGGAGTCATCATCTTTGCTCAACTTACACCCGGTTGCCATGGGAGTGTTCATTGGCTTTGAATCTTCCATACCAAATTTCCTTAACAATTCTTTCACATATTTGGTCTGAGAAATGAAGATCCCTTTCTTTGTTTGAGTAATTTGCAGACCCAAGAAGAAATTCATTTCACCAAGCATAGACATTTCAAATTCACTTTTCATCTGATTTGCAAAAGTTTTGCACATACTATCTCTTCCTCCAAAAATGATATCATCCACAAACACTTCAACAATCAAAATATTTTCATGATCAATTTTGAAATATAAGTTACTGTCAGCAGTACCTTTGTTGAATCCAATCTACACAAGATGCTTATCCAACCTTTCATACCATGCTCTTGGGGCTTGCTTTAATCCATACAATGCTTTCTTCAACTTGCAGACCATATCATCATTATCAGACAATTGAAATCCATCCGGTTGTTCAATGTAAACTTCTTCTTCCAGATCACCATTTAGGAAGGCAGACTTGACATCCATCTGATATACCTTGAAGTCTTTAAAGGCAGCAAATGCAAGATCTGACTGCTTCAATTCTTGCCACCGGAGCAAAGTTCTCTTCAAAATCAATTCCTTCTATTTGAGAGTAGCCTTTGCAGACCAATCTAGCTTTGTTTCTGATTACTTCACTAGCTTCATTCAGTTTGTTCCAGAAGACCCATTTGGTTCCAATTACATTCTTGTCTCTAGGTCTAGGAACAAGATCCCAAGTATGATTTTTCTCAATTTGCATCAATTCATCTTCCATTGCTTTGGTCCAGTTTTCATCATTGCAGGCTTCATTTATTGTTTTAGGTTCAATCTTTGAAATTAGACAACATTCATCCTGATTTTGAGCAACATTCCTTCTAGTTTGTACACCTTTGCTTCTGTCACCTATGATCTGATCTTCAGAGTGGTTCAGTCTTACATACCTTGGAATTTTGGGAGTATCCTGTACTGCTACTTCTTGATCAGGCTCATTCAGACCTATCTCTTCTTCCTGATTTACCGGATCAGGCTGACTCTGACTTACCGGAGAGGATTGAGTTCCTTGAACCTGAACACCATCTTGGTCATCTTCATCAAACTCATAAAATCTTGAGGGCTTCTCAATTCCTTCATCAACTTTCACATTAGTGCTTTCTATCATCTTCCTCAGTCTCTTATTGTAACACCGGTATGCTTTGCTTTGAGTGGAGTAACCCAAGAAAATTCCTTCATCACTTCTAGCATCAAACTTTCCTAGATCTTCATCTCTTTTAATATAACACTTGCTACCAAATACTCTAAAATATTTCACATTATGAGTGATGCCAAACCAAAGTTCATAGGGGGTCTTACCGGCATTGTTTCTGATTTGAACTCGATTGAGAGTGTAGACTGCAGTGCTGATAGCTTCTTTCCAAAACATCTGAGGAACATTAGCTTCCAACATCATTGTCCTGGCAGCTTCCTGGATGGTCCGGTTCTTTCTCTCAACTACTCCATTCTGCTGTGGAGTCCTAGGAATAGACAACTGCTCCTTATACCCTGCTTCTCACAAAAGTCAATGAACTCACCAGATGTAAATTCACCACCTCTATTAGACCTTAGACACTTCAGTTTCAATCTAGTTTGATTCTCTGCCATAGCTTTGAAGATTTTGAACTTCTCAAGGGCTTTGGATTTCTCTTTTAGGAAGGTAACCCACATCATCTGGGAGTGGTCATCAATTAGCAACATGAAATATCTATCACCTTGCAGACTCTTAATTCTTGTCGGACCACAGAGATCAGTATGTACTAATTCCAACAATCCGGTAGAGGACTGATCTTTGCTTTTGAAAGAGACTCTACTCTGTTTACCTAGCTGACAATCTTTGCACAAACTATTTGTAGGTTTCATCAATTTTGGAAGATCTCTTACAGCTTGATTATTGCTTATCTTGATGATGTTATCAAAATTTACATGACACATTCTTCTATGCCATAACCAACTCTGATCAATTTGAACAAACAGACAACTTTTATTTGAACCAACCAGATGAAAGATGTTACCTTTTGTCTGAGTACCGGATGCAATTTCAGTTCCAGAGCTTGTAAAGATTTTGCATTTTCCATTTTTGAACTGGAGATCATAGCCTTTGTCCACTAACTGACCAACACTGAGAAGATTGTGCTTCAATCCTTCAACATATAGTACATTACCTGTTTTGCTCTTTCCATCAAAGGAAATAGTTCCCCTACCTCTGATTCTGCTAGTAGAATTGTCACCAAACTTTACCATTCCTCCTTCATACCTTTCCAAATCCAAGAACTTATTCTTGTCACCAGTCATATGGTGAGAACATCCACTGTCAATAACCCAATCATCCTTTTCTTCCACTTGAGCAGCCAAAGCTCTTTCCACAACCTTGTGATTGACAGATTCAGAGGATATTGAATCTTCTTCCTTGATGGCAATAAACACCCATTCATTTCTGGATTTGATTCCTAGTTCTGATTCATCATCTGTTACTCCTTCATTGTCATCTTCTTCATGAACATAATAGCAGTTCTTTTGAAACCTTTGTCTGTTAGTATTAGACCTTGTAGATCTTTTTGGACATCTTGAAGCAAAATGACCAATCTTATTGCAGTTGAAGCACTTAAAGGGTAGTTTTCCTTCATACTTACCGGATCCTCTTGGCAGTCTCTTTGCAATGAGGGCTTCAAGTTGAGCTGTTTCTGCTTCTTCTTCTTCCATGTCTCTTCTTGCTTGATCATACCATGACATCTTCCTTGAAGAGTTTTCACCCGGATCAAATCTTTGTTTGCCTTTCACATAGGCACTGGCTTTGAAAGCAGATTCAGTCTTGGGAGGATCATCTCCAAACTCGGTCATTTCAAATGTAGCTAGTTTGCCAGCCAATTGTTCTCTTGTGACAGTTGTGTGAGCTCTAAATTCATCAATGGCAGCAACCTTGATTTTGTAGCCAGCAGGAAGGGATCTGAGGATTTTACAAACAATCTCATTTTCATCCAGAGTTCCACCAGCATTTCTAATTCCACACACCAGCTCATTCACTCGTGGCATAAAAGTAGTGATGTTTTCATCATCTCTCATCTTCAATCTTTCAAATTTCCCTTTCAGACTTTGCAACCTTGCACTCTTGACAAACTCATCTCCTTCATATAGAAGTTCCAGTTTAGTCAGGATCTCATATGCAGTTGGTAGGTCAATAACATTTGAGAGATCTGAGTCATTCAGTGCACTTAGAAGAGCTTCTTTGGTCCGTAGATTGTTTTCAGCATCTGTGATTTCATTCAAAGTTGTTGGACCACCCTGTGGAGGTATATATGGTTTTGAGACCATGGCCAAGTATGCTTTTCCCATACATTCCAAGTGACATTTCATGCGACCTTTCCAGAGAGTGAAGTTGGTTCCATCGAACTTCGGACTATCCTTCTTATATGACGACATCCTGGATCTCCTCAAGCAGTTAAGTTCCTTTCAGAGGAACTTGGCTCTGATACCAATTGTTGGATCTAGGGCATACAACTGAGAGGGGGGGTGAATCAGTTGTATAAAAACCTGCTTTTACTTTAAACACTTGATTCTTCTTTGTTAGTTAACAGTATATAAATTAATCATCCATGAAAGCATAATGCACAAACACAAGAGCAGATAAACATCAACACATTGAACACCAAGATTTTGACGTGGAAAACCCGGTTAAGGGAAAAACCACGGGGTGATTAACCCAAGGATTATTCTCTGTTAGAAGAATAAGAAAAAGAATGACACTTGCCAATTAGGGCTTACTGCCTGAGCACACTACTCACAAAGAGGCCCACTGCCTACAAGGAGACACACTGTCTACAAAGTGATAAGAATCACAGTCTTGAACTAGAGAATGACATCTCTACCATGTCCGGATCAGTTCCATTTAAGCCCAAAACCCCTGCTCTACCTTTTGCACTTTTCTTTGCTACACCACTCTCATCCTCATCAATCCATCCATCAAAATGAACTCACAAACCTTTATTTATATAAGACATCGACTTAGGAACAATCATCTAAGTCAGCAATCAACCATAAAAATATCTACAAGATGAATAATACATCCGGTCGGCCACCACAAGAACATTCGCAGGATGAACAACTCATCCGGTCGGCTAGTCGGAACAAGAACTTCATTCGGAAGAATATCTTCAATTCCAGGCTCTACCATCAATGCGGACCAACAACACGACCTCAACATGATCCAAGAATCTTCACAAGCCTACTTGAACGACCAAGTACATCCGCACTTCCTCTACTTACTGGAATCTCTTCTCTTCCTTATCTGAAACTTCAAGAACACAGTCTGTCGCCACTGTCACGATGCAAAAGGTACTTCTTGACATCCAAATCATACACAACTCAAGATGAATCATCACAAGGACATCACAAACACTCCTTCCAATCCGTAGATTAAGATTATACAATTCTGGACCTCACCGGACCTTTCTGTGATCCTCTGTCACCTCTGAACACTTGCCGGAAACAGTTCCACACCGACAGCCACAACTCCTTCAGATCTTCATGCAGACCTTTGAAATCTTAACTGAAGCATCTCAAGACTCATATCTACAAACCCTTTAATCTGCATCCTCCGATTCTCATCCTATATAGTACATTTGCCTTCTTCTCATCACTATTCTTCACTGTTCCTGACTGAGGCTAATTTTCTCAATATCCTCAGCACACTGCTCATCCAATCCTTCTTGTCAATGCAATATGAGTATGTTGACATCAATGACAACACTAGTTCACCTCATACTTGCAACAGAAACATCTAAAGAAATCTTGGTAAAGATATGGAAGATCCGCATGAAGATTTGAAGAGTCTAATCTTCCAAGATTGATCCGGTTTAACAGTCATCCGGTTAAACAAGATTATCACAAGTAAATCCGGTATGATTCAAATTTGAGGCATCTTGTTCAGTGGATAGATCAAGTGTTTGGGGAAAGTAAGATAGTTTGTTATTAATCACCAAGGATAACTCTAAGTATATCTCAGTGATTCGGAAAAAGATCTTTCTCAAAATAAGAAGAACTAGGCAACCATAATAACTTGAGTTGCGCATTTATTGCAATATGAATTTAGGGTTTTTCTAGAAATAAAAAGGCTCATTCATCTATCATTTGCACATTTGCTTTCAAGAAGAAGAGAAAAGAAGCTCTACAACAAATTATCTCAGATTCTCAACCGTTGAAGTCGATTCATCAGGCAAATTAATCTAGCTCATTCAGCGAACCCTAGAAGCATAAAAGGTATTTTTCGTTGCTGAAAATCTCTTTGTAAATCTTTTGAAGATGGCTACTCCAAATGTTATAAAGATTTCTGATAGGTGATATCCTAAATTCAAGAAACATCCATATAAATCCCTAGAAGTTGATCCCCTAGGTGCCTTTTCAAGCATTCCGCATGGGGTTCTGCATGTAGAAGATGTTAGGGCATATATTCATGCAAATATTGAAGAATTTGGGGAATCTAAGCTGGTCGATATCTATCACAAGCATTTGATAGATGACTCATTCAAACTCAAAACTCAGTATAAAGCTATCCGGGACAAACATTTTTCACAATGCATTCATTTCCCCTATTTTTTGGAAGATGAATGGGTTCGGTATAGCTTGAGCAGAATGCATGACAACTTCATGTGGTTGAACAGGCCATTTAAGATCACTAAGGATACCATTAGGGCAGTAACTGGATTACACTCAATCGGTGGAATGCCTACTCTCAAATCTGTCAAAAACCAAATTGTAAGTGAGACTACTGGATCGAAGTTTGATAAAAGAGCAATGACTATTGAGGATATCACAAATCTGGATATCAAGTTTGCATCAATGATAATTGGATATAAGATATATTACTCCAGTAGGGAGAATTCAGTATCTGGAACTGCTATATATACTGCTTATGAAATGTTGAGGAAGAATGCAGACTATGATCTTTGTGAGCTCCTTCTGAACCAACTCTTAGATAATCTATAGAAGACATAGAAGGATAAGAAGAACTCTTTCAAATACGGTGGTTTGATACTTTGCCTATTCTTTTATTACATGAATGAGCTTCCTGAATCCAGTGGATGGGTATGGCAGAATGATATACCAGTAGCCATTCAAATCAGAGATTGTATACATGGACTTGGTGATGCCAAGGCACAGAATACAACTCTCTGGGGCTATTTCAAGAATTTTCAGAGCATGATGCAAGCAAGAGAGAGAATCCCCCAATCTTTAGTTGAAAAATATAAAGATACAATATGCTTTATGGTAGAAACTAATCACTGTCTAATGGAGGTAGTAGAGCCAAGAATAGTCTGGATCATGCAATGGGGTATGAAGTAGATGAGAAAATCATTGAGCTACATGTTCAACACATGCTCAGTCAATCCAAGGATCCTAAAGCAGAAAGGTTTGGAACCTTTGAAGAATTAAGTGTGAAGATCCATGTGGAGCTAAGACAACCGGAAATAAAAAGAAAAGTGAGGGAAGTAGAAGAGTTTGCCAAGAGGCATGGAATTTCAAAAGAGGCATTTGATGCAAATAGAGAGAAGACAGAAAGGGCAGAGAAAGAAAAGGAAAAAGCAAAGAAAGAAGGTGCTCCGGTGGAAGTCCCCTCCTAGACCAAATCCTCTAAAAATTCTGCACCTACCACTACAAAGAGCTCAAAGGCATCAAAACTAGAAGCAAAATCATGTGGAAAAGGAGAGAAGAGAACCAAGAAAAAGGCAACAAGGTCTTACATCAGTCAAAAGGATGATGAAGAGACATAATCAAATGAGGAAGTAAAGAAAATGAAAAAGAAGAGGAAAACATCCGGTGAACCCTCTATTGAAGAAGTATCAGAAGAATTTGTTGAAAGGCCCACTCTGTCCTTAGATGATGTAGTTAAAGTAGTTACTATGGATGGAAACCTGCAACCAATAACAAAATTCTATGATGCATATAATGATGCAGATAGAAAGATCTTGGAGGAATCCACAGTTAAGTACTTAGACATATACAATAAGGCTTTCATTGAAATCATTTCTCTCATTCCCAAAAGCCTAGAGAAGGAGTTAGAGATAAGAAAGAATAATGCTAGGGCAAAGGATCTTGAGATCCAGGAATAGATAGCCATTCAGTTCTTTCCTTCAATCACTTCGAAGCAAATGAATATGATCTTCAAAGATTGCAAGGATGAGTTCCAGAGAAAAGCTAGAATGAATCAGCTTGTGCTTGGCAAAACTGACAAAATAGGAAAAGAGACAGAAGAGATTCTCCAAAATGCATACAAAAGATTCAACATTCCCATTGTAGAGGACTTAAGTGATGATCCCTTAGCTACAAATGTTGAAGAAGAATCTATTGAGACCGTGACAGAAGAGGTAAATGAGATAGGTGAAGAAAAAGGTAAGGACTTAGATTCCTCTGCTTTGGAAGAGGAGGTCCATGATCAAGCAAACATCTCTCCTCTGGTTTCCACTGTTGACTCCGGATCTAAAGAAGAAGAAAGAGTAGAAGAAAAGATCAGTCAAGAAGAAGAGGAAAAGGAAAAAGAAGATGACAGTAATAAAGGTGCAGAAGGAGAGACAACTCCAACAGAAAAAACCACAGATGATAGTGGTAAGGCTGCAAAAGGGGACAAAACCTTGTCATGGGCAAGAGACACAGCATAAGCAGTTGAGAAATTCTTAACCAAGGAGGTGATAGAATTTGATGAACTAGAACTTCTTCAAGGACCGTTCAATTTTGACTCCCTCTCCCCAGTTCAAACCATGAAGCTAGCATCCTTTACTTTAGCAAAGGCAAAAGAAAAACTTCTAAAGTCTCACATAGAAGATTGCAAGCTCATAGAAACTACATCCAGTGTATTAGAGAAGATCATGCCATCTTTTTAGAAGGATCCCTCAGTCTCTTCATCCGGTAATCTCAAATCTCTAGTAAATAGTGTTAGCACTCATTTTGAGTCTTTAGAGAAATCATTTGAGGTAAAATTCTGGAAAGAGTTTTTGGATAAGAGATTCTTAGAGTTACAAGGGCTTATAACCAATGATAGGAGAAATATGGATATTGGGATAAAGAGCTTAGAATATGCTCTTAAGGATGGAGGAGAAGTATATAAATTTTGTATATCCTGGACTAAAGTAACAAAGGATATTGAGAAGAAAGTGAAAGAACAAGAGGATAAACTGTCAAGCCTCTATCAGAATTTTGATCCTCTCACTGTATCCATAATAAGCCAGGAATGTCAAACTACTATAATCATGAATGAGATTAAGAAGCTTGAGAAGGAGAGGAAGAACATATTAAGCAGAATGGGTGAACTTAGAGGGATGATTATCCCTAAGTTAGAGGCCATGCATGAAGCCCTAACTGATGCTCAGGCCACAGCCCAGACCAATGATCTGACAGATCTCAAGAGGGCAGAAGCTTTTGTAGTCTTGTTAAGTGGTCACATCTCAATTTTGGACAGGATGAAGCTGAGTTGGACAACAGAATTTGCCCAGTTGAAGACATATTTTGTAGATATACTTCAGTATATGTAAGTATAAGCATGTATATATACTTATGCGGCTAAGTATAGATTATTTTTGGAAATTTTGGTATGCGGACCCTACCCTTTGCCATTGATGTCAAAGGGGGAGTGAGGAGTAGTGAAAAATATGGAATCCATCTAAGGGGGAGCTTTGGTAAAGTGTACAATAGAATAGAGCATCAACCAAGGGGGAGTGTAGTATAACACTTAGTCATTTTTCACTAAGTGTTGCCATCAATGCCAAAGGGGGAGATTGTTGGCAAGAGACACTGTGTGCCTTCATTGGTGTTGTCATTGATGGCAACAAAGACCATTCCACACATCCATAGGACATGGTGTATCTTTACCAAAAGTCAGATTGAAGAATACTTTGGTCCGGTAAGCAAGAACAGAGCATGCAACAAGGTCCGACAGTCAGGTCCGGATCTCTTAGAGGAAATATCTTTATAAAGTGTGGACTTGGGGAAGTCAAGAGGAATACCTTGACTAATAGATTCCAGAGATTGAGCCTCCTGTGATGAAAGACTAAAGAGATATGAGCATCTAAGTATTGAGGTCCGGTTTGGTAGAGTAGACAGAGGAAGAACTGACCGACAGAGCATCAGATTTATTCCGGATGAGATATTGATGGTGATCAAGGTTCTTAAGGTATCATTCATGATTGGATGACATGTTAGATGACTTCTACAAGTATATCCTTGATTCACATCAATTGGTAAGCAAGGATTCAACTGACAGACTAGAGTTTGGCAAAATACTAACTACTCCTAATGCCGACTAGAAAGAGGATGAAAATCCTTTGTATAGATATATATATACCAGATAGATTTAGATGTGAAGGTGTGTGTGGTGTATCGAGTGGTGCGAAGAAAAGCAGAAGAGCAGTGTGAAGACAGTAAGACAAGTCCAGAATGTAACAGGACAACAACACCTAAGAGAGTAAGAATGAAGTGCAGCAAATCAGTATATTGGGCTTAACCGAAACTAAACCTCAGCATATGTGGATGCTTCTCATTAGTTCAAGTATCTAGTTTCCTTGTATAAACTATTGTAGGCAGTGAGCCTCTTGTGAGTAGTGTGCTCAGGCAGTGAGCCCTAATTGGCAAGTGCCATTTTGTACTATCTTATTCTTTTAATAGAGAATACAATCTTGGGTTAATCACCTCGTGGTTTTTTCCTTAACAGGGTTTTCCATGTCAAGATCATTGTGTCATGTGTATTGATGTTATTTCCATTTCATGGTTATGTTTGCCTATTTAATTTAATATTGCACTAATTGATAAGGAAATTCAGAAAGCAAAAATAAGTAAGATAACTAATTCACCCCCCCTCTCAGTTATCAACAGTATTTCTTGAAAAGTAATGTTATTGTTTCCATGATTCTATGTTTCATCGTAATATTTAACAAGTAGTGGAAATGCAGTTGTTGACCAAATTTGTGATCATGTATCACATAAGGTATAGAGAATATTCATGCATTTCAGTATCTTTGATGCATGCCTATTTTAAATGTGCAACAATCGTAGGGATGAGAATAGGGAGATTGATTCCAGGAAAGCCCTCTATGTCATACTCATTAATTGGTGACATAGAAATAGGAGGGAATTCCATAACATCTAGGGATGAATCTCATTAATTTGTAAGAAGCCATGTATTTGTTCAATCTCTCCATTTATAGTTATGAGATCAACT
Organism: Cunninghamia lanceolata; assembly: GCA_027924645.1. Classification (NCBI taxonomy): domain Eukaryota; kingdom Viridiplantae; phylum Streptophyta; class Pinopsida; order Cupressales; family Cupressaceae; genus Cunninghamia; species Cunninghamia lanceolata. The sequence goes on along the minus strand of BSBN01000677.1, from coordinate 5,881,074 downwards.
ACAAAGCAAGAGTCTTCATTTAATTCTTGTTAAACATTATTCAAGTCTTCAATATCTATAGATGTGGAGTGAGATGTAGGTTTTTAAATATATATGTGGAGTTGTGGTGAAGCTTGTCTGATGTGCAACTATATGAGTGCAATGATAACTTAAGAATGTAGATTTTTTGAGTTGCACATCCTTGTAGTATGGTCCATGTGCAATATTTTATTTTGTGAATTTGGGAAACTATGATTTACTTGTTGGTTTTCAAAACCATGGATTTACTCTCCTAGAGATGGCACCTAGAACAAGGAAAAGGGAAATGAGACTATCTAGAATAAAGACATAAGGCACATCCATAAAGAATAGATAGTTTGAAACCAAGTGATAGGAAATGGTACCTCCTCTTCTTCTTTATGCTCTACTATACCCGAAATAGTGTTTCCCTAAGTTTTCAAAATGACAATTAAAGAAAAATAAGTTATTACAACTTAGGCGTTAAGTACAATGCCCTATTGGTAGCAACAAATAGATCTATATGACCTCATGACAAATATATAAAGAAAGAATATACATGCAACTTTAGATATGAGATAAGTTACACCACCATTGATTTATCCCCTTAACATTAGATTCTCATTTGCAACTTGGAACTACTCTAACATGATTCACTAAATATTTAAGCATCTCTATGATCACACAAGATTTATCACAAGTAAAAACTATGAAATCATGAGAGAAGGAAGAACCAAAAGATAATATGAAACTAAAAATGAAAATGGTTATTACATGATTTTTAGTCATTTAAAAGTCATTGTGGATGGACAATTTGTAGTAGAAAAGTTACTTGATTCTTATACAATTGAGTCAAACATCAAGCCTCATATATTAACACATGTGCACGAGAAAACATGAAAATTATAGATGCATTCACAAACCATAAAATGGGTTCTATGATTAACCAAATTAATTCCTTTATATAACTTGAAGAATTCATGATGAAGTATAATTCAAACATCCACAAATTAAAATGCAGAATCTATATAATATTAGAAAGACTTGCACCAAATGAAATGTGATATAATGTTACAAACTATCCTTAAAACATCCACAAATAAAAATGTTGAATCTATATAATATTAGAAAGATGTGTGCCAAATACACTTTGACATAATTTTGCATGGATCAACTAGTTAATACAACACTAGGCCACCAAATGTAACCCAAAGAAAAAGTATGGCATACCTACCCTCTAAATACACCTAGAAAAATGTAGTGACACTAGCACCATGAAGAGACTCCTGCATTTGATTCCTTATCCTAACTTGCAACACATATTGACATGAGAAAACTAAACTTGAACCACACTAATTGATTCCCTAGTATCACCTTGATCAATGGAGACCACCCCTCTAGTAGTGTAACATCCAATATCAACCAACAACCCAAATAATCAAATGTTTTCACATGTATAGTAGATGGAGAGAGCCTAGAATCACTTAGATTGTGATACTTGTCACACATGTAGGTAGCATGATCATTGTAGTGTTTAGCATTGAATGCACTGTGAAAATTAGATATTATAAGTACTTAGACAATCTAATAAAAATAGGTGAAGACATGCTCCATTTACACACATAAACATCTATAGACACACCTTATTGTTCAAGATCAATTTTGCATTAGATTTAGGATACTTTTCCATGCCAAGAAAATCTAAATCACGCTTGGCTTTTGAATTGAGAAACTATACTAGGCATGCACACATTCAATTCAACAATCACCAAGTTAATTTATGTTTACATGTCCACATACAACCACAATAGGCCTCCCAATTACCTTGAAACATATGATACACCTACTTAGTAAATTCACATCCATCTATATGCAACATGATCTCCAAATATCTCATGCTCTTTGATCATGAAACTTATAATTTAAAATCACTATGGGTGCATTCAGGATAAGATCACCATGTATATGCAGAAATATGGAATTAAAATTAGAAACAAATCACAAATTGAAAGTCCTATTCCGTACTCAACATCACCTCCGATTGAGTGAAGGGCTAATGAAATCAAATGAAAAACAAGAAAAATGTTACCAAAATAAGCCTTGTTGCACCAAGATATGGTGGTTGTGCTCCAATGGATGCTTGATGATGATCTTGATTTGTTGATATCTCACTTCAGTAGCATAACACTGCTCTTCACTTGATTGATTCATTATTGTTGAAAATTCCTTGATTGAGGTTCAATTTATAGAATTTTGAATGATAAGATCGATGGATAAGATTAGATTAGAAATGGATGGCTATGATTTGATGAGATAACTTTAGGACAAAAATATAGGCTTCTAGGGCATATTCTTATGTGAATGGTTGAGATTAGAGATGAATGGATGGACAAGATTGCATGAGAGGAAACTAAGGAAATGATGGAAGCTTCTAGGGCTTATCATTATGTGGGGGGATAAGATAAAGAGGTGTAGTGATGCATATTGTGGTTAGGGAGTCTTGTTAGACAACTAAATCACACATCACAATACAGAGTTACACAACCACAACACAAAATTTCTACAATAAACAATACAAATTGAATCCTTTATTTATATGCAGAATTATAATGCTCAGGAATAATTTTGATGCTTTGGATACAATTCATCTTCATAACCCATGATATCATGCCCCAATTCCTAGATTTAATCATTTCAATGACATATCACCAATCTACTTGTGACTCTCTCTTAGCCTCCCCCTTTTTTTAACAAAATCGTAAATATAGTACATGCAAAATTTGTGTCATATATCAATGGTAATCTTATTTATTGACAATTTGATGATGAACAGGTGGATGTTGGAGCTTCACCAACATGAGGATTTCCTTGGTCCCCACATAGAGACAGTTTCAATGAGGTAAATTTTACCATTTCTAATAATTATGCATTTTAATAATGTTATGTATCTATTTTGGTCAAATAACCTTGAACTCTATTTTTAGATGTTGACAAATGTGATAGATACACCTCCTCATCTTCGTCAGTCAGTAGAGGTGGGCATTGCTGTAGCTATTTTGTCTGCAAATCCTTTGACCGAGGTATGAGCCAATAACATGTAAATCGATGCAAAGCTCACTGCAAAAAGACCACAAAGGATAAAAAAACAAAGGAGGAAGAGGATATAGGGGATGGTAGGGAAAAACAACTCTTCTAGGCCTCAGTGGACCAAACTACAACACTTGACATCAAACAGGACAAGACTGTCCACTCACTCTCCATTACTTCACATAGCACAATGACACCATTTATAGGTTCATAAACATGGGAACCCTTCCAAAATTTCTAGGGACCCTAGACCTTCTAGGTTTGACTGTCCCAAGCTCACAAAACTATAAAAATGCATAGAGGGTACATCCTTGTACCACTTCCTTCACAAACTGACTTATCTCCTTGTAGCCCTGTTAGAGAGGTTTTTGAAGCATAACTTTCAAAATACATGACAAACCCACAAAAAAAATACATTTTTAAGTACCCATTATGGATTTACAGAACCTATTAAACATGCAAGGTGGGTTGTTGTGGAACACAAGCCTCTAATTTTGACTGCACCTACTGTCCTAGAGAATAATTAGCCCACTTTTACAAAGGAAGTACACAAAATCTCTAGGCCACAATCAAAATTCCACTTTTGTGAGCATACACACATCTAAAATAGACCAATTTTAGAGGTTTTATGGGTCTAAGGTCATTTTAACTCATTTGATGATCAAAACTTCACTCCAACTAGTCTAGTTGGCCAAATTCATGTCACAAAGAGGCTAAATGGATCAAATCTTCACCTTTTATTTGTACCTTGCTCCTGCATGCAAAACCCATTAAATAACACACCATTTTAAACTAATTCCACCCATTTTTGGGTTCTAATACAACATCATGAAGTGGGAAAACTCAAAACCCCTCTAAAACCTCTAAATCAAGGGTTTGTTGATATGACACAGGCAGTCTTAGAAACAAATGCAATATCTCCTTCTAGAAATTGAATCAAGACCCCAAACTAGAACCATTTGAAAGGTATCTCAAACCTATTTCCATAAATATATGGATTTCCGCTATATATGTCAGTACAGAGGCATGTAATGGTTAGGAACAGGACTGTTGCAGTAAAAAAAAAGGGTTTTGGATAGCTTTTAGCAAAAATGTGATAACTTTCACAAAAATAAATTAAATGACCTCAAACCAATGGAATTGGATAGCTAGATAACCCCTCTATCACATACAATAGGTCTCATGGCATAAATATTCCATAAACATTCGTGGTATGGTCTGCAACAAGAGCAAAATACAGAAAAAATAGAATTTGGGACAGCAAAACAATATTTTCTCATTTCCTTTTCTTAAACTTCATCCAAAACTCCTTCATTCGACCCCCACTACTTTTTCCAAGCATATACAATTGTATATAATCTTTTACACTCCATTCCAATCATGGGAATAAGGCTCAAAATAGTCTAAACTTCTGATTTTTCCTAAAAACTAATTTTTTCTATTTTTAGACTGTCATACACTTAAGAGGACTGTAGACCACAACTATTTTCAATCTCCACTAACATAAAATGACTAAAAACCACCTCCACTTACTGACCTATTCCTTTTTAAGGCTCTATTACATTTATTTTTGAAACTCATTTGGCATTTTGACAATAAATTTTAAAAATTTGATTAAATGCTTAAACTAGGTGCACTGCAACATACAGCCTAACTTGAAACTTTTCCAAGTCCCTTGGAAATATTCTTGCAAATTGTCCTTCATTGCTCCATGCTTGTCTTCATCAGGTCCATCTTCACTATCCATGGCATGTTTGCCAACATTTCTTACTGTATGACCATATGCACTCTTTGTGGACTGTCCCACTCTTGGTCCTCTGACCTTGTCATCTTCATCAGCAACTATGCTTCTCTCAGCTGTTTCAAACTTGTCTTCTCAACTTCTTGTTTACACCACTATCTCATACTTTGTTTGTTACATATGTTGTTCTTTCTCTTGCAATTTGTTCTAAACAATGCTCTCCTCTGAATCAGCTCCTTCTCCTTGTAGGTCTTCAGTAGTGCTCTCTCCCTCAGCATCAATGCTTCTCCTAACTCGGCATCACACCTTTTGTAACTAGAACTACATTCTTCTTCTTGGACTAATTGAATCCTTCTCTCACTCTTCTTTTCACCATCACTTGAAAAATTTTGCTTCTCAGGACACTTATATGCTAGGTGCCCAAACTCTTGACAATTATAACACTTACCTACAAAGGTATTTGCACTTCTTCCACCACCAAATCTTCCTCTACCTCTACCTCTAAAATATGCACTTTGTCCTTGCTTGAAATCAACACCTAGTCCTTGTGCCTTGTTCATGTCTTCTTGACTTTCATTGACTTGTTTTGTATTGAAAGAACTTCTGCCTCTAGAGGTATTGCCTCTACCTCTGGCTGACTTATCTTTTCTTCTTTTCAGCTTCTCTTCCACTCTAACTGCCATCTGGTAACAGTCTTCAACACTCCTTGGATTCGCCAACACCAACTCATCCTGCATGTTAAATCTCAAACCACCAATATACCTAGCAACCTTTTGCATTTCACTTTCACTTTGACCAGACCTTATACTTAGTGTATAAAACTCTTTAGTATATGACTTAACATCTGTTTCTTTTTTCCTTAAACCTTGAAGCCTCTTAAACATTTGAACTTCATAATCTTTAGGCAAGAATTTACCTTTGATTTTTGCTACCATCTTGTCCCATGAGACAATCTTTGCGTTTCCTTGATTTCTTCTCTCTGTTTTCTGATAATCGCACCATAAAAAAGCATGACCTTTAGCTTGGTCTTTGCAATCTTCACTTTTTGATCATCAGGAACTTCTTCACACTTAAAGTGGTTGTCCAATGCTGCAACCCAATCTAGCAAGTATTCATCATTCAGGCTTCCTCCATACTTTGGTACATCTATCTTCATCTTGTGCTTGTCTTCTTTTACTGCCCTCAGCAACTTAGCCATCCTCTGATCCTCAGGGTCTAACTCTTCTTCTACATCTTCATACTCAGCTTCTTCTTCTTCCTCAGACTCAACCTCATCACCTAGAGCCACTCCTCTTCTCTGATTTTGTTCTAGGGTAGCCATTCTTTCCTTCAGCTCCTTGAACTCTCTAGCATGCTTCCCCTTCAGCTCATTCATCTCTTGAGCCATGTTTCTTTCTCTTGGAGGCATCTTGACAAACTACCTCTTCAACTCAACACTTCACAGACCTACTAACTGTGCTCTAATACCAATTTGATCTAGAGCTCACTACACAAAGACCACAAAGGATAACAACAAAATAGGAGGAAGAGGATATAGGGGATGGTAGGGCAAAACAACTCTTCTAGGCCTCAGTGGACCAAACTACAACACTTGACATCAAATAGGACAAGACTGTCCTCTCACTCTCCATTACTTCACACAACACAATGACACCATTTATAGGTTCATACACATGGGAACCCTTCCAAACTTTCTAGGGACCCTAGACCTTCTAGGTTTGATTGTCCCTCACAAAACTATAAAAATGCACTGGGGGTAGATCCTTGTACCACTTCCTTCACAAACTGACTTATCTCCTTGTAGCCCTATCAGAGAGGTTTTTGAAGCATAACTTTCAAAATTGATGACAAACCCTAAAAAAAATACCTTTTCAAGTACCTATTATGAAGTTATAGAACATAATGCTGATGATGGCATGGTTCGGTGGTTAAGTCGCTCGGTTGTAGTGGCAGCCACCAGAGTTCAAACCCCCACTGGGCCAACGAGCTCGCAAGGCTTTACACCTTTGCTGGGCTGATGAGCTCGTGGGTTTGAAGTGTTCTTCCTAGGGGATGAGGTCCCCCAGTTGTGGCCTCACCGGTTCATTGCTCCGGGCAAAAGCACTCGCGTGGACCCGGAGGGCGTGTCGCACCAGCGTCGCCGGTCACGTTAAAAAGTTTACCAGGCGCATTTAAAAAAAAAAAAAGAAGTTATAGAACATAATAAACATGTAAGGGGGGTTGTTTTGGAACACAAGCCTCTAATTTTGACTATACCTACTGTCCTAGAGGATAATTAGCCCACTTTTACAAAGGAAGTACACAAAATCTCTAGCCCACAATCAAAATTCCACTTTTGTGACTTAGACACATCTCAAATAGACTAATTTCAGAGTTTTTATGGGTCTAAGGTCATTTTAACTCATTTGATGATCAAAACTTCACTCCAACTAGGCTAGTTGGCCAAATTCATGTCACAAAGAGGCTAAATGGATCAAATGTTCACCTTTTGTTTGTACCCTACTCCTATATGAAAAACCCATTAGAGAAGACACCATTTTAAACTAATTCCACCCATTTTTTGGGTTCTAATACAACATCATGAAGTGGGAAAACTCAAAACCTTTCTAAAACCTCCAAATCAAGGGTTTGCTGATATGACACAGACAGTCTTAGAGAAAAATGCAATATCTCCTTCTAGAAATTGAATCAAGACCCTAGACTAGAACCATTTGAAATGTCTCTTAACCCACTTTCCAAAAAATTATGGCTTTCCCCTATATCTATCTATACAAAGGCGTGTAATGATCGGGAACAGGACTATTGTAGTAAAAAAAATAGGGTTTTGGAAAGCTTTTAGCAAAAATGTGATAACTTTCACAAAAATGAAAAAAATGACCTCAAACCAACAGAATTGGATAGATAGATCACCCCTCTATCACATCCAATAGGTTTCATCACATAGCTATGCCATATAAATTTGTAGTACAGTCTGCAACAACAACAAAATACAGAAAAAATAGAATTTAGGACAGCAAAACAATATTTTCTCATTTACTTTTCTTAAACTTCATCCAGAATTCCTTCATTCAACCCCTACTACTTTTTCCAAGCATTTACAATTGTATATAATTTTTTACACTCCACTCCATTCATGGGAATAAGAATCAAAATAGCCTAAACTTCTAATTTTTCCTAAACAATTGATTTTTTCTATTTTTAGAATGTCATACACTTAAGAGGACAGCAAACCACAACTATTTTAAATCTCCACTAACATAAAATGACTAAAAACCACCTCCACTTACTGACCTTTGCCTTTTTAAGGCTCTATTACATTTATTTTTGAAACTCATTTTGTCTTTTGACACTAAATTTTAAAAATTTGATTAAATGCTTAAACTAGGTGCACTGCACTATACAACCTAACTTGAAACTTTTCCAAGTCCCTTGGAAATATTCTTGCAAATTGTCCTCCATTGCTCCATACTTGTCTTCATCAGGTCCATCTTCACCGTCCATGGCATGCTTGCCAACATTTCTTGTTGTTTGACCATATGCACTCTTTGTGGACTATCCCACTCTCGGTCCTCCAACCTTGTCATCTTCATCAGCAACTATGCTTCTCTCAGCTATCTTCAAACTTGTCTTCTCAACTTCTTGTTTACACCACTATCTCATACTTTGCTTGTCACTGTCTACTGTCATCTTCCCTTTACCAACCTCTATCAGGCCTTTATGCAACTTGTTTACTTTGCAAACTACTGCACCAGATTTTCTTCGCTGTCTATTCATCACTAGAGGGCACATGATTGTCCCTACTAAGATTCCTTCACTCACTCCTTACCTTACCACAGGCTCTACACTCTTACACTTCACATTGTTAGTCACTTCCTTCTTCCACATGAAGATATTTCTCTTCTCAATAGGCTGCAAATCAGCTCCATACTTACTCTTTGTTGTCTCAACAACTTCATGCCTTGAAAAGGCTGCACACTCCTTGTTTGCATGCTACTCAAACATCACTAGCTCCTACTTGCCAAATATAACCATCTTTGCTGTTCTTGACTACTCCTCCAATGGTAGTAGCACAAAAGTCTTCTCATCCTTCTTGATAGTGAAGGTATTAGCTCTTCCATCATAAACTATAAACCTATCAAATTGCTAGGTTCTTCCCAGTATCAAATGAGAAAAATCCATTGGTAGGATGTCACAAAGTACCCTATCTTCATATGCTCCAATCTTAAACTCAACTAATGCTTTCTCAGTCACTAAAATGAACTGATGATCACTCACCCAAGAAATGCTATAGGGAACTTCCCTAGGAACTCTCTCCAATTTCAATTTTTCCACCATCTCACTGGACACCATATTGTCAGTACAACCAGAATCCACTATCACTTTACATACTTTGTTCTGGCTCTTGCAATTTGTTCTAAACAATGCTCTCCTCTGAATCGGCTCCTTCTCCCTAGAGTTCTTTAGTAGTGCTCTCTCTCTCTCAGCATCAATGCTTCTCCTAACTCGGCATCACACCTTTTATAACTAGAACTACATTCTTCTTCTTGGAATAATTCAGTCCTTCTCTCACTCTTCTTTTCATCATCACTTGAAAAATTTTGCTACCTAGGACACTTATATGCTGGGCGCTCAAACTCTTGACAATTATAACACTTACCTACAAAGGTATTTGCACTTCTTCCACCACCAAATCTTCCTCTACCTCTACCTCTGAAATTTGCACTTTGTCCTTGGTTGAAATCAACACCTTGTCCTTGTGCCTTGTTCATGTCTTCTCAACTTTCATTGACTTGTTTTGTATTGAAAGAACCTCTCCATCTAGAGGTATTGCCTGTACCTCTGGCTGACTTATCTTGTCTTCTTTTCAGCTTCTCTTCCACTCTAACTGCCATCTGATAACATTATTCAACACTCGGATTTTCCAACACCAACTCATCCTGCATGTTAAATCTCAAACCACCAATATACCTAGCAACCTTTTGCACTTCACTTTCACTTTGACCAGACCTTATACTTAGCTTATAAAACTCTACAGTATATGACTTAACATCCATTTCTTTTTGCCTTAAACCTTGAAGATTCTTAAACATTTGAACTTCATAATCTTTAGGCAAGAATTTACCTTTGATTTTTGCTACCATCTTGTCCCATGAGACAATCTTTACCTTTCCTTGCTTTCTTCTCTTTGTTTGCTGATAATCCCACCATAACAAAGAATGATATGTTAGCTTGGTCTTTGCAATCTTCACTTTCTAATCATCAGGAACTTCTTCACACTCAAAGTGGTTGTCCAATGCTGTAACCCAATCTTTCAACTCTTCATCATTCAGGCTTCCTCCATACTTTGGCACATCTATCTTCATCTTGTGCTTGTCTTCTTTTACTACCCTTAGCAACTTAGCCATCCTCTGATCCTCAGGGTCTAACTATTCTTCTACATCTTCATACTCATCTTCTTCTTCTTCTTCCTCAGACTCAATCTCATCACCTAGAGCCACTCCTCTTCTCTGATTTTGTTCTAGGGTAGCCATTCTTTCCTTCAGCTCCCTCAACTCTCTAGCATGCTTCTCCTTCAGTTCATGCATCTCTTGAGCCATGTTTCTTTCTCTTGGAGGCATCTTGACAAACTACATCTTCAACTCAACACTTCACAGACCTACTAATTGTGCTCTGATACCAATTTGATGTAGAGCTCACTACACAAAGACCACAAAGGATAACAACAACAACATAGGAGGAAGAGGATACAAGGGATGGTAGGTAAAAAAAAATTCTTCTAGGCCTCAGTAGACCAAACTACAACACTTGACATCAAATAGGACAAGACTGTCCACTCACTCTCCAGTACTTCACACAGTACAAGGACACCATTTATAGGTTCATACACATGGGAACCCTTCCAAACTTTCTAGGGACCCTAGATCTTCTAGGTTTGACTATCCCAAGCTCACAAAACTATAAAAATGCACTAAGGGTACCTCCTTGTACTACTTCCTTCACAAACTAACTTATCTCCTTATAGCCCTATCAGAGAGGTTTTTGAAGCATAATGTTTGAAATACATGAAAAACCCACAAACAAAATACCTTTTAAAGTACCCATTATGGAGTTACACAACATACTAAACATGAAAGGTGGGTTGTTTTGGAACACAAGCCTCTAAGTTTGAGTGTACTTGCTGTCTTAGAGGACAATTAGCCCACTTTTACAAAGGAAATACACAAAATCTCTAGCCCACAATCAAAATTCCACTTTTGTGAGCTTAGACACATCTCAAATAGACCAATTTCAGAGGTTTTATGGGTCTCAGGTCATTTTAACTCATATGATGATCGAAACTTCATTCCAACTAGGCTAGTTGGCCAAATTCATGTCACAAGGAGGCTAAATGGATCAAATATTCACCTTTTCTTTGTACCCTGTTCTTGCATGCAAAAATCATTAGAGAAGACACCATTTTAAACTAATTCCACCCATTTTTGGGTTCTAATACAGCATCATGAAGTGGGAAAACTCAAAACCTCTCTAAAACCTCCAAATCAAGGGTTTGCTGATATGACATGGGCAGTCTTAGAAAAAAATACAATATCTCCTTCTAGAAATTGAATCAAAACCCAAGACAAGAACCATTTGAAATGTGTCTCAACCCTCTCCATAAATATATGGTTTTCTCCTATATCTGTCTATACAGATGCATGTAATGGCCGGGAACAGGACTGTTGTAGTAAAAAAATAGGGTTTTGGACAGCTTTTAGCAAACACGTGATAACTTTCACAAAAAATGAACGAAATTAGCTCAAACACATGGAATTGGATAGTTAGCTCATCCCTATATCACATCCAATAGGTTTCATGGCATAACTATGTCATAAAAATTTGTGGTACGGTCTCCAACAATAGAAAAATACAAAAAAATAGAATGTGGGACAACAAAACAATATTTTCTCATTTCCTTTTCTTAAACTTTATCCAAAACTCCTTCATTTGACCCCCACTACTTTTTACAAGCATTTACAATTGTATATAATCTTTTACACTCCATTCCAATCATGGGAATAAGACTCAAAATAGATTAAACTTCTGATTTTTCCTAAAAACTAATTTTTTCTATTTTTAGACTGTCATACACTTAAGAGGACTGTAGACCACAACTATTTTCAATCTCCACTAACATAAAATAAGTAAAAATCACCTCCACTTACTAACCTATGCCTTTTTAAGGATCTATTACATTTATTTTTGAAACTCATTTTGCCTTTTGACAATAAATTTTAAAAATTTGATTAAATGCTTAAACTAGGTGCATTGCACCATACAACATAACTTGAAACTTTTCCAAGTCCCTTGGAAATATTCTTGCAAATTGTCCTTCATTGCTCCATGCTTGTCTTCATCAGGTCCATCTTCACTGTCCATGGTATTCTTGCCAATATTTCTTATTGTTTGACCATATGCACTCTTTGTGGACTGTCCCACTCTTGGTCCTCTAACCTTGTCATCTTCATCAACAACTATGCTTTTCTTGGCTGTCTTCAAACTTGTCTTCTCAACTTCTTGTTTACACCATTGTCTCATACTTTGCTTGTCACTGTCTACTGTCATCTTCCCTTTACCAACCTCTGTCAGGCCTTTATGCAACTTGTTTACTTTGCAAACTGCTGTACCAACTTCTCTTGGCTGTCTACTCATCACTAGAGGGCAAATGATTGTCCCTACTAAGACTCCTTCACTCACTCCTTGCCTTACCATAGGCTCTACACTCTTACACTTCACATTTTCAGTCACTTCCTTCTTCCACATGAAGATATTTCTCTTCTCAATAGGCTGCAAATCAGCTCCATACTTACTCTTTGCTGTCTCAACAACTTCATGCTTTGAAAAGGCTGTACACTCCTTGTTTGCATGCTCCTCAAACATCACCGGTTCCTTCTTGCCAAACATAACCATCTTTACTGTTCTTGACTACTCCTCCAATGGTAGGAGCACAAAATTCTTCTCAACCTTCTTGATAGTGAAGGTATTAGCTCTTCCATCATAAACTGCAAACCTATCAAATTGCTAAGGTCTTCCTAGTATCACATGACAACAATCCATTGGTAGGATGTCACAAAGTACCCTATCATCATATGCTTCAATCTTAAACTCAACTAATGCTTGCTCAGTCACTAAAATGGACTGATGATCACTCACCCAAGAAATGTTGTAGGGAACTTCCCTAGGAATTCTCTCCAATTTTAGTTTGTCCACCATCTCACTGGACACCACATTATCAGTACAACCAGAATCCACTATCAGTTTACATACCTTGTTCTTGCTTTTGCAATTTGTTCTAAACAATGCTCTCATCTGAATCAACTCCTTCTCCTTGGAGGTCTTCAGTAGTGCTCTCTCTCTCAGCATCAATGCTTCTCCTGACTCGGCATCACACCTTGTGCAACTAGACCTACATTCTTCTTCTTGGACTAATTGAGTCCTTCTCACTCTTCTTTTCACCATCACTTGAATATTTTTTCTTCTCAAGACACTTATATGCTGGGTGCCCAAACTCTTGACAATTACAACATTTACCTACAAAGGTATTTGCACTTCTTCCACCACCAAATCTTCCTCTACCTCTACCTCTGAAATCTGCACTTTGTCCTTGTTTGAAATCAACACCTTGTCCTTGTGCCTTGTTCATGTCTTCTTGACTTTCACTGCTTGTTTTGTATTGAAAGAACCTCTACCTCTAGAGGTATTGCCTCTACCTCTGGCTGACTTATCTTTTCTTCTTTTCAGCTTCTCTTCCACTCTAACTGCCATCTGGTAATAGTCTTCCACACTCCTTGGATTTGCCAACACCAACTCATCCTGCATGTTAAATCTCAAACCACTAATATACCTAGCAACCTTTTGCACGTCACTTTCACTTTGACTAGACCTTATACTCAGCTTATAAAACTCTTCAGTATATGACTAAATATCCATTTCTTTTTGCCTTAAACCTGGAAGCTTCTTAAACATTTGAACTTCATAATCTTTAGGCAAGAATTTACCTTTGATTTTTGCTACCATCTTGTCACATGAGACAATCTTTGCCTTTCCTTACTTTCTTCTCTCTATTTTCTGATAATCCCACCATAACAAAGCATGACCTATTAGCTTGGTCTTTGCAATCTTCACTTTCTGATCATCAGGAACTTCTTCACACTTAAATTGGTTGTCCAATGCTGCAACCCAATCTAGAAAGTCTTCATCATTTAGGCTTCCTCCATACTTTGGTACATCTATCTTCATCTTGTGCTTGTCTTCTTTTACTACCCTCAGCAACTTAGCCATCTTCTGATCCTTAGGGTCTAACTCTTCTTTTACATCTTCATACTCAACTTCTTCTTCTTCCTCAGACTCAATCTCATCACCTAGAGCCACTCGTCTTCTCTAATTTTATTCTAGGGTAGCCATTCTTTCCTTAATATCCCTCAACTCTCTAGCATGCTTCTCCTTCAACTCATTCATCTCTTGAGCCATGTTTCTTGCTGTTGGAGGCATCTTGATAAACTGCCTCTTTAACTCAACACTTCACAGACCTACTAACTGTGTTATGATACCAATTTGATGTAAAGCTAACTACACAAAGACCACAAAGGATAAAAAAAAACACAGGATGTAGAGGATATAGGGGATGGTAGGTAAAAATAACTCTTCTAGGCCTCAGTGGACCAAACTATAACACTCGACATCAAACAGGACAAGACTGTTCACTCACTCTCCATTACTTCACACAGCACAATGACACCATTTATAGGTTCATACACATGGGAACCCTTACATACTTTCTAGGGACCCTATACCTTCTAGGTTTGACTGTCCCAAGTTCACAAAACTATAAAAATGCATTGAGGGTACCTCCTTGTACCACTTCCTTCACAAACTGACTTATCTCCTTGTAGCCCTGTTAGAGAGGTTTTTAAAACATACCTTTCAAAATACATGACAAACCCACAAATAAAATACCTTTTCAAGTACCCATTATGGAGTTACACAACATACTAAACATGTAAGGTGGGTTGTTTTAGAACACAAGCCTCTAATTTTGAGTGTACCTACTGTCCTAGAGGACAATTAGCCCACTTTTACAAAGGAAGTACACAAAATCTCTAGCCCACAATCCAAATTCAACTTTTGTGAGCATACACACATCTCAAATAGACCAATTTCAGAGTTTTTATGGGTCTAAGGTCATTTTAACTCATTTGATGATCAAAACTTCACTCCAACTAGGCTAGTTGGCAAAATTCATGTCACAAAGAGGCTAAATGGATCAAATATTCACCTTTTGTTTGTACCCTGCTCTTGCATGCAAAAAAAATTAGATAACACACCATTTTAAACTAATTCCACCCATTTTGGGGTTCTAATACAACATTACAAAGTGGGAAAACTTAAAATCTCTCTAAAACCTCCAAATCAAAAGTTTGCTGATATGACACAGGCAGTCTTAGAAACAAATGCAATATCTCCTTCCAGAAATTGAATCAAGACCCCAAACTAGAACCATTTGAAAGGTATCTCAACCCTCTTTCTAGAAATATGTGGCTTTCCCCTATGTCTATCCGTACAGTGGCGTGTAATGGCCAAGAACAGGATTGTTGCATTAAAAAAATAGGGTTTTGGACAGCTTTTATAAAAAATGTGATAACTTTCACAAAAATGAACAAAATGACCTCAAACCAATAGAATTGGATAGCTAGCTCAACCCTCTATCACATCCAATAGGTTTCATGGCATAAATATTCCATACCAATTCGTGGTACGGTCTGCAACAACAGCAAAATACAGAAAAAATAGAATTTGGGACAGCAAAATAGTATTTTCTCGTTTCCTTTTCTTAAACTTCATCGAAAACTCCTTCATTCGATGCCCAATTATTTTTCCAATCATTTAAAATTGTATATAATATTTTACACTCCATTCCCATCATGGGAATAAGGCTCAAAATAGCCTAAATTTCAGATTTTTCCTAAAAACTAATTTTTTGTATTTTTAGATTATCATACACTTAAGAGGACTACAGACCACAACTATTTTCAATCTCCACTAACATAAAATGACTAAAAACCACCTCCACTTACTGACCTATGTCTTTTTAAGGCTCTATTACATTTATTTTTGAAACTCATTTTGCCTTTTGACACTAAATTTTAAAAATTTGATTAAATGCTTAAACTAACTGCACCATAAAGCCTAACTTGAAACTTTTCCAAGTCCCTTGGAAATATTCTTGCAAATTGTCCTTCAGTGATCCATGCTTGTCTTCATCAAGTCCATCTTCACTATCCATGGCATGCTTGCCAACATTTCTTGATATTTGACCATATGCACTCTTTGTGGACTGTCCCACTCTTGGTCCTCTGACCTTGTCATCTTCATCAGCAACTATGCTTCTCTCAGCTATCTTCAAACTTGTCTCCTCAACTTATTGTTTACACCATTATCTCATACTTTTCTTGTCATTGTCTACTGTCATCTTCCCTTTACCAACCTCTATTAGTACTTTATGCAACTTGTTTACTTTGCAAACTACTGCACCAACTTCTCTTTGCTGTCTACTCATCATTAGAGGGCACATGATTGTCCCTACTAAGACTCCTTCACTCACTCCTTGGTGTAGGAGCATCCAATCCACAGTGGCCTCCATGAGGCATTTAACTATTTAATGTTCATTTTGTTATTTCCAATAAGGTCCTATAAGGCCGTTCATGTAATAAGGTCTATTTGACCAATGCATGTCATTTTAGTTTGTATCTAGGTTTATGTTGTAAGTCCCAAGGACACTTGTCGATCTATAATGACGAGGGTTGTTAGACAATTAGGAGGTTGTTAGGAAGTTGGAGGTTATTAGATCCCCCAGTCGCTTGGAGTCAATTCAGTACTACTGAGGGTGAGTAGATAAATGCCCAAGATCAGATCAAAGGTAATGAGTTGGAGTCAAGAGGTAAAAGAGATCAGAGATCAGTGTGATTTGTAGTTGTGAAACAGAGCATCTGTGTATGCACCTTTTTGAAAGGCATAATAAAAAATGTTCTGTTGTGTATCTTTCTGTCATTCGATTTCTCAAAGTTTCCTCTGTGTGAAATCGATTTACTATTTTGTGGCCAAGATGGATTTCTTAATCCATTCCATCGGTTAGATTTCTTCGAAATCGGTGGAATGGTTATACAATGTTTTTGTTTTGTTTTCATTTTGTTCGTTTGGTTTTATGTTTGCAGGATCACGTACAAGATGCACTGAGAGATCCTAGCATTTCCATGTGCTAGGTTGAGGGTGAAATTAGATCTGTGTAATCACAGGGTTTATAGAGGTTCAAAATAGCAAAGATTTGTGTTAATTCCCCGAAGATGCATTTCATGTGTATATCACAAATGTATGTCAGATATACATTCTATGTATATATCGCAAGAGTCTGTTGAGTGTGTATGTCGCAAAGCATATCAGGAATCATTGGTGTATTGTATGTCAAGATTGTATGTAGTGAACATACATTGCGAATGTACAAGTGTATCGACATACTAAGGAGAGAGAAAGTTATAAGTTTCTGATCTAGGAGGTCGGGCATACAAAGGAAGTCAACGGTCAAATGTACATTCTGCAAAGCATGTTGGTAATGAATCTTTCGAATGCATGTTCTGTAAAGTATATTGTGAATGTATCTTGTGAATGTATATTAAAATATACATTGCGCACATACATTGAATTAGATACAAAGGGAGACCGGTAGCGATGGTGGAGGAAACTAGTGTTCACAGGTCATGTCATGTATGTACCAGTGTTTGGCATAGGGAAAGAGCAGGTAGATACAATTGGGTCATTGGCAGTAGTGGGTCATGCTATGCATGTATCCATTAGTTGTATCGGGGTGATCGGTACATCGGAGTGAAGCATGGAATGAAGACTGACAGTGTATTATCTTGCCAAAGATAAGGTCAAGTGTTGAATCGTTGGAGAGAGGTATGCGATCGGAGGAAAGACATTTTTGTTGGCTGATAGTGCATAATCTTGCTGATAGGCAAGTAAAGTGTAGACATACAAAGGGGAATGCATGCTAGAGTATTTGGCTCCTCATCATATTGGTATCAGAGCTCAGCAAAAGGTCTAGGCTGTTGTGTGTTTGATTCTTTCATTGAGAAGGCAGAAGTAGAGGATTGAGAGGTTAGCAAGATGCCTTCGAAAAATGTTGGTACTACGCAAGAGATGAAGGAAAAACATGCTAGAGAGATGAGGGAGATGAAAGAGCTTGGAGAAGCCCTTCAATCCAGGCTTGCAGCCTTGGAGACAAATAAAAGAAGGGAAGTGGAAGAAAGTGAATCAGAAAAAGAAGAGGATGGTGAAGAACCTAAAGATGTAGATGAGGATCTAGATCTTGAAGATCAGAGATTTGCAAAACTGTTAAGGGCAGTCAAGAATGACAAACCTAAGGTAAAGATTGATGTTCCAAAGTATAATGGAAGTCTAAATGAGGAAGAGTTGCTTGATTGGATTGCTACATTAGATAATCACTTTGAATGTGAGGAGGTTCTTGAGGATCAGAAAGTAAAGATTGCAAAGACCAAATTGGGTGGTCATGCCTTGGTATGGTTGGATTACATACAATCAGAGAGGAGAAAGTAGGGTAAGTCAAAGATTTCTTCATGGGACAAGATGGTAGCAAGAATCAAAGGTAAATTCTTACCTAAGGATTATGAAGTTCAAATGTTTAAAAAGCTTCAATTTTTAAGACAAAAGGAAATGGATGTGAAGGCATATACTAAGGAATTTTATAAATTGAGTATGAGGTCTGGTCATCATGAGAATGAGATTGAAAAGGTTGCTAGATACTTGGCTGGTTTGAGATTGAACATACAAGATGAATTAGTTTTGGCTAACCTTAGGAGTGTAGAAGACTATTATCAAATGGAAATTAGGATTGAGGAGAAGATGAAAAGGAGACAGGATAAGTCCATGAGAGGAAGAGGCAGCAGTATAAGGGGGAGAGGATCAGCCCCTACAATAAGACAAGTCAATGAGAATCAAGAAGAGACTAGTAAAGGACAAGAGTAGTCTGATTTCAGGGGTGGATGGAAATTCACAAGACGCAGATTTGGGGGTGGTAGAAGTTTTAATACATTTTCAGGAAAGTGCTACACTTGTGGTGAGTTTGGTCATCCATCCTTCAAGTGTCCTAAAATTTTGGTGCTACTTCAAGTGGTAATGAAATAAGTGAAAAGAGAGTTCAAATTATGTAAGAGAATGAGTGGAGTATGACATCTCCTGAAGTAAACTTGGAATCAGAAATGGGAGAAAGTTTGATGATCAAAAGGACAGTGTTGCAAACATCTAAGCAGATAGATTTGAGCCAAAGGAGGAACTTGTTCAAGACTACATGCAAATGTAGAGCTAAGGTATGCAAGGTAGTAATAGACTCTGGTTCAATAGATAATATGGTATCTCAAGAAATGGTGGATAAATTGAACATAGAAAGGATTCCTCATCAAAATCCTTACAAAGCATCTTGGGTGAGTGATGATCAATCACTTTTGGTCTATGAACAAGCATATGTTGATTTTCAGATTGGGGAATATCAGGATAGGGTTTTATGTGATATTTTGCCCATGGAATGTTGTCACCTACTTTTAGGTAGGCCATGGCAATTTGATAGGAGAACATTGTATGATGGATATACTAACACCTACACCTTCAAGAAGGATGGGAGAACTTTTGTGATGACACCATTACAGGAGGATGCTGCAGCACAAAAGGCCGCCAAGGTCATTTTGGTGGGAAAGAAAGAGTTTGTGTAGATCGCTGCAGAAGGGACAAGGACAGTTGGGGATACCTTAAGGAGTGGGGTTGCTAAGGATCAAAGTTTGAAGGTGATTTCAGTTTTGACTGATGGCGATCTGATGGATCAACAGAAGGTCAAGGAGTAGGTTTACAAGTAGCCACAAGTTGATTGGAAAGACAAGGATGCTATCATAGTAGGGACAATTGTTTGTCCTCTAGAACCAACAAGAGTTGAAAGGCAAACATATTCTGCCAAAATAGCAATACAAGAAGCATTAATTAAGGTTTCCCATGCAGGTGTTCAGACCGAGATGATGGTAAGAAAGAATGGCAAGAAAAGGGTAGGTCTGGTTGCAAGAACTCACTCATGGCAAGGTGTGAGTAGAGCCTACAAAGCTAGGCATGAGTTTTTGCTTCCATGGTAGCGGGTTGCAGTCCAGAGATCATGGGGCAGACATGAGACCACAAAGAGTAAGGGTGGAACAAACCCAAGAATTAACTCATGGAGTATGAGTTCTTTTTGCAGTGGGGTGTATGGTGCAGGAGGACCCAATCCACAGTGGCCTCAATGAGGCATTTAACTGTTTAATGTTCATTTTACTATTTCCAATAAGGTCCTATAAGACCATTCATGTAATAAGGTCTATTTGACCAATGCATGTCATTTTAGTTTGTATCTAGGTTTATGTTGTAAGTCCCAAGGACACTTGTCGATCTGTAATCACGAGGGTTGTTAGACAGTTAGGAGGTTGTTAGGCAGTTGGAGGTTGTTAGATCTCCCAGCCGCTTGGAGTCAATTTAGTACTACTGAGGGTGAGTAGATAAATGCCCAAGATCAGATCGAAGGTAATGAGTTGGAGTTGAGAGGTACAAGAGATCAGAGATCAGTCCGATTTGTAATTGTGAAACAGAGCATCTATGTATGTACCTTTCTGAAAGGCATAATAAACAAAGTTCTGTTGGGTATCTTTTTGTCATTCAATTTCTCAAGGTTTCCTCTATGTGAAATCAATTTACTATTTTGTGGCTGAGATGGATTTCTTAATCCATTCCACCAGTTAGATTTCTTTGAAATCGGTGGAATGGCTATACAATGTTTTCATTTTGTTCATTTGGTTTTATGTTTGCAGGATCGTGTACAAGATGCACTGATAGATCCTAGCATTTCCATGTGCTAGGTTGAGGGAGAAATTAGATTTGTGTAATCACAGGTTTTACAGAGGTTCAAAACAATGAAGATTTGTGTTGATTCCCCGAAGATGCATTTCATGTGTATATTGCAAATGTATGTCGGATATAAATTCTGTGTGTATATCGCAAGAGTCTATTGAGTGGTATGTCGCAAAGCATATCAGGAATCATTGGTGTATTGTATGTCAAGATTGTATGTAGTGAACATACATTGCGAATGTACAAGTGTATCGGCATACAAAGGAGAGAGAAAGTTATAGGTTTTTGATCTAGGAGGTCAGGCATACAAAGAAAGTCAATGGTCAAATGTACATTCTGCAAAGCATGTTGGTAATGTATCTTTCGAATGCATGTTCTGCAAAGTATCTTGTGAATGTATATTGAAATATACATTGTGCACATATGTTGAGTTAGATACAAAGGGCGACTGGTAGCGACGGTGGAGGAAACCGGTGTTCGCAGGTCATGTCATGTATGTACCAGTGTTCGGCATAGGGAAAGAGCAGGTAGATACAATTGGGTCACTGGGAGTAGCAGCTCATGCTATGCATGTATTTGTTAGTTGTATCAGGGTGACCAGTACATTAGAGTGAAGAGTGGAGCGAAGGCCAATAGTGTATTGTCTTGCCGAAGACAAGGTCAAGTGTTGAACTGTCGGAGAGAGGTATGCGATCAGAGGAAAGACATTTTTGTTGGCCGATAGTGCATAATCTTGCCGATAGGCAAGTAAAGTGTAGACATACAAAGGGGAATGCATGTTAGAGTGTTTGGTTACTCATCACTCCTTTCCTTACCATAGGCTCTACACTCTTACACTTCACATTTTTAGTCACTTTCTGATCATCAGGAACTTCTTCACACTCAAAGTGGTTGTCCAATGCTGCAACCCAATCTAGCAACTCTTCATAATTCAGGCTTCCTGCATACTTTGGTACATCTATCTTCATCTTGTGCTTGTCTTCTTTTACTACCCTCAGCAACTTAGCCATCCTCTGATTCTCATGGTCTAACTCTTCTTCTACATCTTCATACTCACCTTCTTCTTCTTCCTCAGACTCAATCTCATCACCTAGAGCCACTCCTCTTCTCTGATTTTGTTCTAGGGTAGCCATTCTTTCCTTCAACTCCCTCAACTCTATAGCATGCTTCTCCTTCAGCTCATTTATCTCTTGAGCCATGTTTCTTACTCTTGGAGGCATCTTGACAAACTGCCTCTTCAACTCAACACTTCATAGACCTACTAACTATGCTCTGATACCAATTTGATGCAGAGCTCACTACACAAAGACCACAAAGGATAACAACAACACAAGAGGAAGAGTATAAAGGGGATGGTAGGGAAAAACAACTCTTCTAGGCATCAATGGACCAAACTACAACACTTGGCATCAAACATGACAAGACTGTCCACTCACTCTCCATTACTACACACAACACAATGACACCATTTATAGGTTCATACAGATGGGAACCATTCCAAACATTCTAGGGACCATAGAACTTCTAGGTTTGACTGTCCCAAGCTCACAAGACTATAAAAATGCACTGAGGGTACATCCTTGTATGACTTGCTTCACAAACTAACTTATCTCCTTGTAGCCCTGTCAGAGAGGTTTTTGAAGCATAACTTTTGAAAGACATGACAAACCCACAAAAAAAATACCTTTTCAAGTACCCATTATGGAGTTACACAACATACTAAACATGCAAGGTGGCTTGTTTTGGAACAGAAGCCTCTAATTTTGACTGTACCTGTTGTCCTAGAGGACAATTAGCCCACTTTTACAAAGGAAGTACACAAAATCTCTAGCCCACAATCAAAATTCCACTTTTGTGAGCTTAGATACATCTCAAATAGACTAATTTTAGAGGTTTTATTGGTCTAAGGTCATTTTAACTCATTTGATGATCAAAACTTCACTCCAACTAGGCTAGTTGGCTAAATTCATGTCACAAATAGGCTAAATGGATCAAATCCTCACCTTTTGTTTGTACCCTACTCCTGAATGCAAAAACCATTAGATAACACACCATTTTAAACTAATTCCACCCATTTTGGGGTTCTAATACAATATCATGAAGTGAGAAAACTCAAAACCTCTCTAAAACCTCCAAATCAAGGGTTTGTTGATATGACACAGGCAGTCTCAAAAAAAATGCAATATCTCCTTCTAGAAATTGAATCAAGACCCCTGACTAGAACCATTTGAAAGGTATCTCAACCCTCTTTCTAGAAATATATGGTTTTCCCCTATATCTATCCATACAAAGGCGTGTAATGGCCAGGAACAACACTGTTGTAGTAAAACAAATAGGGTTTTGGACAACTTTTAGCAAAAATGTGATAACTTTCACAAAAATGAACGAAATGACCTCAAAAAAATGGAATTGGATAGATAGATCACCCCTCTATCACATAAAATAGGTTTCATGGCATAAATATGCCATAAAAATTTGTGGTATGGTCTTCAACAACAGCAAAATACAGAAAAAATAGAATTCGGGACAGCAAAACAGTATTTTCTCATTTCCTTTTCTTAAACTTCATCCAAAAATCCTTCATTCAACCCCCACTAATTTTTCCAAGAATTTACAATTGTATATAATCTTTTACACTCCATTTCCATCATGGGAATAAGGCTCAAAATAGCCTAAACTTTTGAAATTTCCTAAAAACTAATTTTTTCTATTTTTAGATTGTCACACACTTAAGAGGACTACAGACCACAACTATTTTCAATCTCCACTAACATAAAATGTATAAAAACCACTCCACTTACTTACCTATGACTTTTTAAGGCTCTATTACATTTATTATTGAAACTCATTTTGCCTTTTGACACGAAATTTTAAAATTTTGATTAAATGCTTAAACTAGGTGCACTGCACCATACAACCTAACTTGAAACTTTTCCAAGTCCCTTGGAAATATTCTTGCAAATTGTCCTTCATTGTTCCATGGTTGTCTTCATCAGGTCCATCTTCACTGTCCATGGCATGCATGCCAACATTTCTTGCCAT
Source organism: Cunninghamia lanceolata (assembly GCA_027924645.1). Taxonomy (NCBI): domain Eukaryota; kingdom Viridiplantae; phylum Streptophyta; class Pinopsida; order Cupressales; family Cupressaceae; genus Cunninghamia; species Cunninghamia lanceolata. The sequence goes on along the minus strand of BSBN01000677.1, from coordinate 5,857,238 downwards.
TTGACCATATGTACTCTTTCTAGACTGTCCCACTCTTGGTCCTCTGACTTTGTCATCTTCATCAGCAACTATGTTTCTCTCAGCTATCTTCAAACTTGTCTTCTCAACTTATTGTTTACACCACTATCTCATACTTTGCTTGTCACTATCTACTATCATCTTCCATTTACCAACCTTTGTTAGTACTTTCTGCAACTTGTTTACTTTGCAAACTGCTGCACCAACTTCTCTTGGTTGTCTACTCATCACTAGAGGGCACATGATTGTCCCTACTAAGACTCCTTCACTTACTCCTTGCCTTACCACAGGCTCTACACTCTTACACTTCACATTTTCAGTCACTTCCTTCTTCCAAATGAAGAAAGTTCTCTTCTCAATAGGTTGCAAATCAGCTCCATGCTTCCTCTTTGTTGTCTCAACAACTTCATGCCTTGAAAAGGCTGCACACTCCTTGTTTGCACGCTCCTCAAACATCACTGATTCCTTCTTGCCAAACATAACCATATTTGTTGTTCTTGACTGCTCCTCCAATGGTAGTAGCACAAAAGTCTACTCATCCTTCTTGATAGTGAAGGTATTAGCTCTTCCATCATAAACTGCAAACCTATCAAATTGCCAGGGTCTTCCCAGTATCACATGACAATAATCCATTGGTAGGATGTCAGAAAGTACCCTATCTTCATATGCTCCAATCTTAAACTCAACTAATGCTTGCTCAGTCACTAAAATGGACTGATGATCACTCACCCAAGAAATGTTGTAGGGAACTTCCCTGGGAACTCTCTCCAATTTTTGTTTGTCCACTATCTCGCTGGACACCATATTGTCAGTACAACCAGAATCCACTATCACTTTACATACCTTGTTCTTGCTCTTGCAATTTGTTCTAAAAAATGCTTTCCTCTGAATCAGCTCCTTCTCCCTGGAGGTATTTAGTAGTACTCTCTCTCTCAGGATCAATGCTTCTCCTGACTCGGCATCACACCTTTTGTAACTAGAACTACATTCTTCTTCTTGAACTAATTGAGTCCTCTCACTCTTCTTTTCACCATCACTTGAAAATTTTTGCTTCTCAGGACACTTATATGCTGGGTTCCCAAACTCTTGACAATTATAACACTTACCTACAAAGGTATTTACACTTCTTCCACCACCAAATCTTCCTCTACCTCTACCTCTGAAATCTGCACTTTGTCCTTGCTTGAAATCAACACCTTGTCCTTGTGCCTTGTTCATGTCTTCTTGACTTTCATTGACTTGTTTTGTATTGAAAGAACCTCTGCCTCTAGATGTATTGCCTGTACCTTTGGCTGACTTATCTTGTCTTCTTTTCAGCTTCTCTTCCACTCTAACTGCCATATGGTAACAGTCACCAACACTCCTTGGATTTGCCAACACCAACTCATCCTGCATGTTAAATCTCAAACCACCAATATACCTAGAATCCTTTTGCACTTCACTTTCACTTTGACTAGACCTTATACTCAGCTTATAAAACTCTTCAGTATATGACTTAACATCCATTTCTTTTTGCCTTAAACCTTAAGCTTCTTAAACATTTGAACTTCATAATCTTTAGGCAAGAATTTACCTTTGATTTTTTCTACCATCTTGTCCCATGAGACAATATTTGCCTTTCCTTGATTTCTTCTCTCTATTTGCTGATAATCCCACCATAACAAAGCATGACCTGTTAGCTTGGTCTTTGCAATCTTCACTTTCTGATCATCAGGAACTTCTTCACACTCAAAGTGGTTGTCCAATGCTGCAACCCAATCTAGCAACTCTTCATCATTTAGGCTTCCTCCATAATTTGGTACATCTATCTTCATCTTGTGCTTGTATTCTTTTACTGCCCTCAACAATTTAGCCATCCTTTGATCCTCAGGGTCTAATTCTTCTTCTACATCTTCATACTTAGCTTCTTCTTTTTCCTCAGACTCAGTCTCATCACCTAGAGCCATTCCTCTTCTCTGATTTTGTTCTATGGTAGCCATTCTTTCCTTCAGCTCCATCAACTCTCTAGCATGCTTATCCTTCAACTCATTCATCTCTTGAGCCATGTTTCTTGATCTTGGAGGCATCTTGACAAACTGCCTCTTCAACTCAACACTTCACAGACCTACTAATTGTGCTCTGATACCAATTTAATGCAGAGCTGACTACACAAAGACCACAAAGGATAACAACAACAACATAGGAGGAAGAGGATACAAAGGATGGTAGGACAAAACAACTCTTCTAGGCCTCAATGGACCAAACTACAACACTTGACATCAAATAGGACAAGATTGTCCACTCACTCTCCATTACTTCACATAGCACAATGACACCATTTATAGGTTGATACACATGGGAACCCTTCCAATCTTTCTAGGGACCATAGACCTTCTAGGATTGACTGTCCTAAGCTCACAAAACTATAAAAATGCATTGAGGGTACCTCCTTGTACCACTTCCTTTACAAACTGACTTATCTCCTTGTAGCCTTGTCAGAGAGGTTTTTGAAGCATAAATTTTAAAATACATGACAAAACCACAAAAAAAATACCTTTTCAAGCACCCATTATGGAGTTACACAACATACTAAACATGCAAGATGGCTTGTTTTGGAACACAAGCCTCTAATTTTGACTGTACCTGCTGTCCTAGAGGACAATTAGCCCACTTTTAGAAAGGAAGTTCACAAAATCTCTAGCCTACAATCAAAATTCCACTTTTGTGAGATTAGAAACATCTCAAATAGACCAATGTTAGAGGTTTTATGGGTCTAAGGTATTTTTAATTCATTTGATGATCAAAACTTCACTCCAACTAGGCTAGTTGGCCAAATTCATGTCACAAAGAGGCTAAATGGATCAAATCTTCACCTTTTGTTTGTACCCTGCTCCTACATGCAAAACCCATTAGACAAAACACCATTTTAAAGTAATTCCACCCATTCTAGGGTTCTAATACAACATCATGAAGTGGGAAAACTCAAAACCTTGCTAACACCTCCAAATCAAGGGTTCGCTGATATGACACAGGCAGTCTTAGAAAAAAATACAATATCTCCTTCTAGAAATTGAATCAAGACCCCAGACTAGAGCCATTTGAAAGGTATCTCAACCCTCTTTCCATAAATATATGGCTTTCCCCTATATCTATCCGTACAGAGGTGTGTAATGGTCGGGAACAAGACTGTTGCGGTAAAAAAAGAGGGTTTTGGACAACTTTTAGCAAAAATGTGATAACTTTCACAAAAATGAATGAAATGACCTCAAATCAAGGGAATCAGATAGATAACTCACCCCTATATCATATCCAATAGGTTTTGTGTTATAACTATTATGTACAAATTTGTGGTACGGTTTGCAACAACATAAAAATACATAAAAAATAGAATTTGGGACAACAAAACAGTATTTTCTCATTTCCTTTTCTTAAAATTCATCCAAAACTCCTTCATTTGACCCCCACTACTTTTTCAAAGAATTTTCAATTGTATATAATATTTTACTCTCCATTCCCATCATGGGAATAAGGCTCAAAATAGCTTAAACTTTTGATTTTTCCTAAAAATTGATTGTTTCTATTTTTAGACTGTCATACACTTAAGAGGACTGCAGAGCACTACTATTTTCAATCTCTGCTAACATAAAATGACTAAAAACCATCTCCACTTACTGACCTATGCCTTTTTAAGGCTCTATTACATTTATTTTTGAAACTCATTTTGCCTTTTGACACTAAATTTTAAAAATTTGATTAAATACTTAAACTAGGTGCACTGCACCATAAATGTCATTTTATATTTCTTGTTTTATCTTGACGTCATTTAATGTACATAAATGATATTTATGTTTACTCAATTTTGCTTGTTCATGCTTCTCACAGGAGGTCACAACTCCAACCTGTCTAGTGCCAGATGAAGAGACAATAAATGATTGAGAGGGATCACCAGATAGTGGTAAGTGAGTGATTACATATGTCATGTTATATATTTTGAATATTTTCTATATTAATATGGATTTTGTTTGATTGTATTAACAGGTGGATCTTCAAAAATCTCTATCAAGGAAGTTTAGTTGACGAGCGAGAGAGGATGAGTCATTGACTAATTCTCCATCTTCACGGCTAAGCAAGGGCCATCGATTATTTGATAGCAGTCCATAAGAAATTTCATTTTGGGACATTTTGTTACATATGCCTATTTGGATTTGTAAACACACGTTTTTATGTTACCAATGCACATCGATGTATAAGCATGTATGGCTTTATTTGTACATGCGTATTTGGCTTTATATATACACTATATTTTATTTTCATGACATTATGTATATATGAGATTATCTATATTTTCATGACATTATATTTGTAGGACTTTATATATGTTGACAGCATCCTTGCAAAATATATTTTGTGCATATCTTGCAATCATTGCATTCCATTAGACTACATTTCTTTGAGGCATCATGTCAAACAGTTCATGTGCCTTGTCTATGCTTCCACACTTTGCATACATGTCTCCCAGGGTAGTTGTAACTACAACATCTAAAAAATTCCCATATCCTTTATACTTTGATGGATGTCCATACTCTATTATGAGGATCCCATTTTGGCATAGGCAAGGAGGATGTTGGCTAAGGTTGTGGAATTTGGTTTTACACCCACCAGTTGCATTTTCTTGAAATTTTCTTTAAAGCCTTATCAAAAAATCCATTTTGCGCATATCTTGCAATTATTGCATTCCATGAGACAATATTTCTTTGAGGCACCATGTCAAAAAGTTCATGTTCATTGTCTATGCTTCCACCCTTTGCATACATGTCTACAAGGGCAGCTGCAAATACAACATCTGACAAAATTCCTATATCCTTTATTCTTTTATGGTTGTCCATACCCTATTCCAAAGATCCTAATTTGGCACAAGCAGGGAGGATGCTTGCAAAGGTTATGGAGTTTGTCTTTACATGTGCCAATTGTGTTCTCTTGAAAGTTTCTAAAGCCTTATCAAAAAATCCATTTTGTGCATATCTTGCAATCATTGCATTCCATGAGACATAATTTCTTTGAGGCATCATGTCAAATAGTCCACATACATTATCTATGTTTCCACACTTTGCATACATGTCTACAAGGGCAGCTGCAAATACAACATCTAATAAAATTCATATATCCTTTATTTCTTTGATTGTTGTCCATACCTTGTTCCAAAGATCCTAATTTGGCACAGGCATGGAGGATGTTTGCAAAGGTTATGGAATTTGGCTTTACACGTGCCAATTATATTTTCTTGAAAGTTTCTAAAGCCTTTTCAAAAAATCCATTTTGTGCATATCTTGCAATCATTGTATTCCATGAGATGGCATCTCTTTGATGTGTCATGTCAAATAGTTCACATGCCTTGTCTATGCTTCCACACTTTGCATACATGTCTTTCAAGATAGTTGCAACTACAATGTTTGACAAAATTTCCATATCCTTTATGCTTTGATGAATGCGCATACCCTATTTTGAAGACCCCATTTTGGCATAGGTAAGGAGGATGTTGGATAAGGTTGTGGAATTAGGCTTTACACCCACTAATTGCATTTGATTGAAATCTTCTTTAAAGACTTATAAAAAAATGCATTTTATACATATCTTGCAATCATTGCATTCCATGAGACAACATTTCTTTGAGGCATCATGCCGAATAATTCACATGCATTGTCTAGATGCTTCCAGTCTTTGTATACATGTTTGAAAGGGCATCTGAAAATACAACATCTAACAAAATTTCTATATCCTTTATTCTTTCATGGCTACATCCATACCCTATTCCAAAGATCCTAATTTGGCACAGGTAGAGAGGATGCTTGCAAAGGTTATGGAATTTGGATTTACACGTGGCAATTGCATTTGCTTGAAAGTTTCTAAAGCCTTATCAAAAAATCCATTTTGTGCATAACTTGTAATCATTGCATTTCATGAGACCAAAATTTCTTTGAGGCATGTCAAGCAGTTCACATGCATTGTCTATGCTTCCACACTTTGCATACATGTCTACAAGGGCAGCTACAAATACAACATCTAACATAATTCTTATATCCTTTATTCATGCTACAATGAAGCACAACATGATGAAATAACAAGATGCATATTTACAACACTTAAGAATATGTAGTAGTGTTGCTCATGTCGTCAATACATATTATATCCATTAATTTATCATGCAAATGGATAAACTATGTTTTTTATCTTCACATACATGGCTTAGAACATGTGACAAAACCACTACAAGTTGTATATGCACTTAACAAAAAGCATACATGTGATACAACACCCCAAAACATGTAATAGTGTTGTACGTGTTTCCCAACTTGTTACTACTTCATGCAACTATGGATACTACATACTTGCAACACCCAAATGAACTTATTGCTATTGTACATGCTCTCAAACAATAAGTATGCACATGATACAACATTCTAATAACATGCCATAGTGTCATCCCATGTTACCTATACATGCTTCATCCCCTACTTTCTCATGCAAATGGAACAAAAATACACTTTTCATCTTATCATACATGGCTTAGAACATGTACAACAAAAGATGGAATTCTTACCCATATTTTATGCATGTACATTAGTGACCAATGTAATTTAACACATAGGGAGAGAGACATAGTTTAACACATGTTTGATATTATATCCTCAAATTTCACTTTCTCTAGGTCTAGCATACCCTCATTTCACCTTCTATATGGGTTATGGACACAACAAAATGAGGAAGAGAGGATGAGAGAGACATAGAGATAGAGTCACATTTGGCATGATTCATATATCATAATTTCACCTTCTATATGGTTTGCATGCTTTGCATATCCTCATTTCACCTTTCTATATTTGATTTACACCCGCCACTTTGCATACATGTCTACCAGGGTAGTTACAACTACAACACATAGGGGAAAAACTTTTATTAATTCCATAGAACACATTGGATCAAGTGAGAACACCATATCAACCTAAGGAGAGTAGAGTAAAGACCTAAAAATGGAGATTACAACATAGCTTTTAGTTTAGTTTCCTCAACTAGAAAGGTGCTAGGAGTGAAATTTCACATTCCATACGTTGTGGGGTCAAATTAACTATGCCAACATGTTAGGGTGGGTAGGTGAATGCTAGGGAAGGTGCCTTTTCAGTGGAGAAGCCTCTTGGTCGTTATCGGCTACATTAGACGGAGATAACCTCTTGAGAGCCCTAAGATAAAAAGGTGTCAAACTTTGGACCAGATGTTCTATCAAACCATGACACCTAAGAACAACTTCTTTGCATGTATATGTGGATGTCTAGGTCCACCTACAAATGCCTATCTCATTTTTTTTAAAAATCAATTTCATTTGCCTATGGTGGCAAGGAACACATTGTTCCAAAATGCTTCAGTTTCATGCAGTGGAAAGGTGCTAGGAATGAAATTTTGCATTCCACACCTCAAGGGACTGAATGGACTATGCCAACACATTAGGGTGGTTAGGTGAATGCTAGAGGAGGTCTTGTTTCATGTGCCAAGTGCCCCAGGACTGTTCCAGGCTATAGGCTTCTGGCAAGGAATCTTAAGTGACTTTATCAGAAGCCTATGGACAAGAACAATTGTGACACTTGGTCCATGAAAAGAGACCTCCCATAGAATTTACCCACCCAACTAGATGTGTTGGCATAGTCCATTCAGCCCCAAGAGGCATAGAACAAAAAAATGGCTTATGGAAAGGTTATGTTGAATGCCACTGATGCATTTTGCAAGAATGCATTTAATTTCAACATAGTCTAATAGATTGGAGTTGAGAAAAAATGAGAGAGGTTATTGTGGAAGAACCTAAAATGTACCTCTAGGTCTAAACAAAACATTCTTAGGTGCCACGAATTCTGAGAACCGCTCCATCTAAGTTTGGCAGTTTTTTGCTCTTAGAGATCTTTGTGACTTTGCTGGAAGCCTATAGCCCGGAATGACTGGGATACTTGACGCATAAAACGAGACCTCCCCTAGAATTTACCCACCCACCCCAACATGTTGGAGCAGTCCATTCAGCCCCACAAGACACAATACAAAAAATATGGCTTATGGCAAGGTTATGCTGAATGTCATTGATTTATTTTGCAAGAATGTATTTAATTTCAACACGGTCAAATGTATTGGAGTTGGAAAAAACTGAGATAGGTTATTGTGGATGGACCCAACATGCACCTATAGGTCTAAATAGAACATTCCAAAGTGCCACGAATTCTTAGAACTGCTTCGTCAAAGTTTGGAAATTTTTTGCTCTTAGGATCTTAAGTGACTTTGCTAGAAGCCTATAGCCTAGAATGACTAGGACACTTGTTATATGAAATGAGACCTCCCCTAGAATTTAACCACCCACCTTGATGTGTTGGTGTAGTCCATTCAGACCCATGAGGAACAAAACAAAAAAAAGGCTGATGGCAAGGTTATGTTGAATGCCATTGATGCATTTTGCAAAAATGCATTTAATTTCGACATGGTCAAATGGATTGGAGTTGACAAAAATTGAGAAAGGCTACTGTGGATGGACCCAATGTGCACATGTAGGTCCAAAAAAAACATTCCCAGGTGCCATAAATTATAAGAACTACTTTGTCAAAGTTTGATAGGTTTTTGCTCTTAGGGATCTTAAGTGACTTTACAGGAAGCCTGTAGCCTAGAATGACTGGGACACTTGGTACATGAAACAAGACCTCCCCTAGATTTTAACCACCCACACTGATGTGTTGACACACTCCTTTTGGCCCCACGAGGTGCATAATTAAAAATATGTCTTATGGAAAGGTTATGTTGAATGCCACTGATGCATTTTGCAAGAATGCATTTACTTTCGACACTGTCAAACGGATTGGAGTTGACAAAAACTGAGAGAGGTTATTGTGGATAGACCTAACATGTACCTCTACATCCAAACAAAACATTCCCAAGTGCTACAAATTCTAAGAACTACTCCATCAAAGTTTGATAGTTTTTTTCTCTTAGGGATCTTAAGTGACTTTGTTGGAAGCCTGTAGCCTAGAATGACTGGGACACTTGTCACACTAAATTGGACCTCCCATAGCATTTACCCACCCACCCTAATGTGTTGTGTAGTCCATTTGATTTGGACACTTGGCACATGAAAAGAGACCTCCCCTAGCATTTACTCACCCACCCTAATGTGTTGGTGTATTCCATTCAACCCCATGAGATGTAGAATTAAAAATATGGCTTAAGGCAAGGTTATGTTGAATACCACTGATGTGTTTTGCAAGAATGCATTTAATTGAGGTTATTTTGGATGAACCTCACATGCACCTGTAGGTCCAAATAAAACATTCCCAGGTGCCATGAATTCTAAGAACTGCTCCGCCAAAGTTTGACACTTTTTGGCTCATAGGAATCTTAAGTGACTTTGTTGGAAGATTGTGACCCGAAATGATTGGTACACATGGTGCATGAAAAGAGACCTCCCCTAGAATTTAAATACCCACCTCGATGTGTTAGCATAGTTCATTCAGCTCCATAAGTTGTGGAATGTAAAATTTCACTCCTAGCACCTTTCCACTACATGAAACTAAAGCATTTTGGAACAATGTGTTCCTTGCCATGCCATAGGTAAACGAAATTGATTTAAAAAAACTAAGATAGTTATTTGTAGGTAGACCTTACATCCACCTATACATGGAAATAATACATTCATAGATGTCATGGTTTGACAGAACAACCAGTCCAAAGTTTGACACCTTTTTTGTCTTAGGGCTCTTAAGAGACTGTCTCTGTCCAATGTAGCCGATAATGACCAAGAGGATTCTCCACGAAAAGAAACCTCCCCTAGCATTAATCCACCCACTTTGATGTGTTGGAACTCTTAGTTCAACCCCACAAGGTACACAATGCAAAATTTCACTCCTAGCACCTTTCTAGTTGAGGAAACTAAACTAAGTGTTGTACTTGGCTATTGATGAAAAAAATTGATAGTTGGTTCTTCGGCATGACTGTACTATATAAAGGTGTTCTCACTTGATCCAATGTGTTCTATAAGAATCAATCAAAGGTTCTAGGTAATCAAGTAAAAATGTAATCAAGTAAAAAGGTAAATGGTATGTATACTCAAGTACTTGTAGTTTTGTTTCATAACATGTTGATTTCTTAGAATGACATGGAGATAAAAACTTAACATTATATTAATCAAAACTTAACATGAAATCACATTCAATGGTTATCAATTCTTAGCACCAAATGTGAAGAAACACATGAGGGTTTTTAAGATGGAACCCTTGTCATTAAAACTCATAGTAACATCATGATATTATAATCTCCTCATAGGATATGACAAAGCCAGTTCAATAAGATCTTTCTATGATTTCATGTTGAAAAGATAAGTTCGATGCACAATTTGCAGCTTTTGTTTCCATGAATGAAACAATATTTGAAGGAACCCATATCACTATGATGCATGAAGAACCATGTTTTCTCCCAAACCTCATAGAGGATATTTTGGCCAAGAATGCCACCATTGGTACTATGAAACCTTCAAAACTTGAGGGACTGCAAGACAAATGAGAACAATCATCAATTTGACTCCAAAGGACATAATGGCATGACACTTCAAGCAAACACGACCCTTCAATAAAAAAAAGACCCTTCAAGCATAAATAAGAGTCATACAATTTTAGGTTTGGGATGCATAAGGATTATGCCTACCTCTATCATACTCAAATCCTGCATGCAAATGCAATTGCACTACGAACATGATGAAATGAGACAATACCATCAAAATATCCCTACATAAGCTAATAAACTAGGTGAAAACACAACCTCAACCTAGACAAGACCCTTTAGGAAAACATAATGGAATGAGAAACCACTTGATTTAGTTTGATCAAACAAAGCTAATCAACCAGGACCAAGGAACACATACAAGAAGGTAAGAAAAATGTCAAAAATATAGAAGGTGAAATGAGGATAGAAAAGAAAAATGTAATCAAATCACAAAACTTAATAACTGTACACATAACATACCTTTGTGTCATTCAAATAATTCAATCTAATGAACCATCTAGATCTTCTCTACTCTTTATGGTGTCAAGTATTTCTTCATGATCAGACTCACGAACTTTCCTACAAGTTTCTATTCAATAGTCCACCCCCATATTTTATCAAATGAAAATTTGATGTCACAACAAGGTTAGAATAATGAAGAGTCTTTCTATGTTTGTCAAACTCCTTGAACAACCACACATCAAACTTCTTCACTGGATACTTTCTAAGCCATGTTCCACTAACAACCACCGATCCTATAGGATAGTCAATGTTTTCTCCATCTATGATAGGGGATGTCAATTTCTTTTTTGCCTCAACGCAATGACATAAATAATAATCTATTACCTCATCATTATCTTCATCCATAATAACTACATATACATGCCCTACATTAAATTGCACCAAAAATATTAAAATTTAATAAATGATAAAAAAATACTACATCATAATCTAAAATATATATTAATTTTCATTAGGTAATATATGGGTAAGTGCAAGAAGATGGGGGGCCAAAAAGGGGTCTTAAGTGGCCACCTTTTTTTTTTTTTTTTCTGAAATCAAGAAATGCTAGCCTTGGATGAGAAATTGAGCATAGTTACACTCAAAATTTGAAGATGCAACCAAAACAATGTTTGTAGTGCTTTGAGTCTACTTTCTAAACTACTAATGTTTTTTTGAAAATGGTATAGATTAAGGGGTTCAAAAGAGGGAACCACATAAATTGGTGTTGTTTCTGTAAAAAAAAATAACATAGCATGTTTTATGGCTCCCTCAAAAGGTTAACATTTTTTGGTATTTTTAAAATCACTTCGGTGAGAAATTAGATAACAACATGTAGTTTATGCTTGATTTTTCTGATAATTTTTTGATGAATATTTGATTTTTTACTAATTTTCAAAGTGGACTCATCCTAAAAAATAGAATTTTGGCCGTGCTACCCCTATAAATTTTTTTTTTAATTCATGGGTAAACGCTTTTGACCGGAGCTATGAACCAGTTACAATTATCAGGTGGGCAGGGGGGAGACTAGACCTCATGACCATCTTTACCGCAACGGAATTACTTAGCCAATCGAGCCAGGGCCCCTACACTACCCCTATAAATTTTGAAAACTAATTGAAAATTATTTTTTTTAAGGTGTAGAATGGAGTCTAGTTTCTAAAAATGTAATTTTTTTGAAATTTCAAAAAAAAAAGACCAAACACTGGTTTTTGCCCAAAAATAGACACACAAACAAAAGAAATTAAAGATGAAAGGCTTAACATTATCAAAATGTGAAAAAAATTACATCGTTAAATAGCTAAGAGAAAGCATAACATTACCCAGGTGTTTGATTTGTTCGACCTTGAAACATGTGCAAATATGAGGGTTAGCACGAACGAAACTATGTGAAATCCTATAGAATTTGCAAAAACACGTCTGTGGACATTGGGAAGGCACTCCAAGCCTTTGGGTTGGAAATCCAAAGCAATTCCCAAGCCTAAGTCTTGGTATTCCCAAAGCAAAATATAATATGAGCACGTTATAACGCGCTCGCTTTATGTTTTGTTTTGTATTTTTTTCTTTTTCACAAAAGTTTGCCTGATGTTTGTCATGTTTGACATAATGCAAACACATTATAACATGCTCACGTTATGTCTCCCTTGGAATTTTTTATGTTCAAGGTTATTAAGCATGTATGTATGTATACTTGTATGTATTTATGTATGTATGTATGCCTATATGTATTTATGTATGTATTGATGTATGTATGTATGCCTATATGTATGTATGTATACTTATATGTATGTATGTATCTATGTATGTATATATGTATGCCTATATGTATGTATGTATGTATAGTGTCAAGGGTAGAGGAGGGTAGAGATGGGGGTGAGGCGGATATGGGAGGAGAGGGTTGGATAAGGGTTGAGGGTTTAAGAGTCAAGGGTTTAGGGTTTAAGGGTTGAGGGTTTAAGGTCAAGAGGGATTAGGGTTTAGGGTTGAGGGATTAGGGTTTAGGGTTGAGGGTTGAGGGTTTAGGGATAGGATTTAGAGTTTAGGGATAAGGGATTAGGGTTTAGGACCTTGAGGGATTAGGGTTTAGGGTTGAGGCTTTCGGGATAGCATTTAGGGTTGAGGGTCGAGGGATTAGGGTTAAGGTAGAGTGTTGAGGGTAGAGGGATTAGGGATTAGGGATAGGGTTTAGGGTTGAGGGATTAGGGTTTAGGGTTGAGGGCTTATGTATAAGGGATTAGGGTTTAAGGTATAGTGTCAAGGGTTGAGGGTTTAGGAATAGGGATAGTGTTTAGGGTTTAGGGTTGATGGATGTAAGGGTTTAGGGTTTAGGGATAAGGAATTAGGGTTGAGGGTTGAGGGATTAAAGTTTAGGGTTGAGGGATTAATGTTTAAGGTTGAGGGTTGAGGGATAGGGTTTAGAGTTTAGGGATAAGGGATTAGGGTTTAGGACCTTGATGGATTAGGGTTTAGGGTTGAGGCTTTAGGGATAGCGTTTAGGGTTGAGGAATTAGGGTTGATGGTTGATGAATTAGGGTTAAGGTAGAGTGTTGAGGGTAGAGGGATTAGGGTTGAAGGTTTAGGGTTTAGGGATAAGGGATTAGGGTTTAAGATACAATGTTGAGGCTTGATGGTTTAGGGATAGGGTTTAGGATTTAAGGTTTAAGGGTTGAGGGTTGAGGCTTTAAGGATAAGAGAGAGACCTAGATGGCTAAGGGTTGAGAGATATGGTAGAGATGGGGTGAGGTAGATAGGGGAGGAGAGGAGTGGATAAGAGTTGAGACTTTAAAGCTTTAGGGTTGAGGGATTAGGGTTTAAGGTATAGTGTTGAGGGTTTAGTAATAGGGTTTAGGATTTAAGGTTTAAGTGTTGAGGGTTGAGGATTTAGGGATAGGGTTTATGGTTTAGGGATAAGGGATTAGGGTTTAGGGTTGAGGGATTAGGGTACCATAAATTATAATTAGGGATTAGGATTTATGGTTTAGGGATTATGGATTAGGGTTTAGGGTTAAGGGATTAGGGATTTACAATTAGGGGATACCATAAATAAACTAGAATTTAGGCAGGATTGGGAAAATTTTGTGAATCATCATGGGCTGGAGATTAGAGATTTTATTGTGTTCAAGTACATATCCAAGTCATATTTTAAGGTTAAGATATTTCAAAGAACAGGATGTGTGAAAAATATCAATGCTCTTCAGCTTATGAATACCAACATTGATACAGATAAAAGATACCCTTCTTCTAACAAAGTATGTAGTTCAAGTCAACCAATGGGTAGCAAGTTGCTGAATGAATTGGTTTAATTGGTGTGCCTCCTTTTTAAAAGTTATGCTTGGAGACTTCACACAAAAACTGGTAACTCTATACATTATTTTTCATTCTTTTATTTCCTATACACTATTAAGAACTTGTATAATCTAATTGTGTAATGTGTTTATGGTAGTGCATTTCTCTTGCATTTGTTTCACATTTTATAGACAAGACAGACAAACATATGGTGTTGCAAGGCCTAGGTGGGCAGGAGTGGGATGTACAATTAGGGGGTACCATAAATAAACTAGAATTTAGGCAGGGTTGGGAAAATTTTGTGAATCATCATGGGCTGGAGATTGGAGATTTTGTTGTGTTCAAGTACATATCCAAGTCATATTTTAAGGTTAAGATATTTCAAAGAACAAGGTGTGTGAAAAATATCAATGCTCTTCAACTTATGAATACCAACATTGATACAGATAAAAGATGCCCTTATTCTAACAGAGTATGCAGTTCAAGTTAACCAATGGGCAATAAGTTACTGAATGAATTGGTTTCTGATGGGGAAAATAATAATGATATTGAAGCAATGGAAGAAAATTAAAATTGTAAGTCTAATTTAATTTATTTTAAATTTCAAAGTAGGCATTTGAATTGTAGCTTTACCAGGAGGATTGGTATAACAAAAACTTATTTTTGTTGCAGACCATTCTTGGAAGAACCCTGGACATTATGGACCCTCTCATCTAGAAAAGCACATAACAGTGAACTCTGCCTCTTATTTCAAATCAGATAAACCTTTTTATTCAATGAAAATGAAGTCACAGAATGTAAACCGATCAATATGCAAACAAGTAAGATCAAATTCTCTACCTTCTATGCTTATTCCTCTTATTTTGTTAAGAGAAGAGTGTCAAAAATGATGGGTTTAACAACCTAACATAAGGCAAAGCAGTTGTTTTGGGTTTAGGGATAGGGTTTAGGGTTTAGGGTTGAGGGATTAGGGTTTAGGGTTGAGGGATTAGGGTTTAGTGTTGACAGATTAGGGTTTAATGCTGAAAGTTGAGGGTTGAGGGTTGAGGGTTTAGGGATAGGGTTGATGGTCAAGGGATTAGGGTTAAAGTAGAGTGTCGAGGGTAGAGGGATTAGGGTTAAAGTAGAGTGTCGAGGGTAGAGGGATTAGGGATAGGGTTTAAGGTATAGTGTCAAGTGTCAGGGGTTTATGGATAGGTTTTAGGGTTTAAGTTTTAAGGGTTAAGGTTTAGGGATAATGGATTAAGGTTTAAGGTATAGTGTCGAGGGTTGAGAGTTTAGGAATAGGGATAGCATTTAGGGTTTAGGGATGAGGGATTAGGGTTGAGGGTTGAGGGATTAGGGTTTAAGGTATAGTGTTGAGGGTTTAGGGATAGGGTTTAGGGTTGAGGGATTCAGATTTAGGGTTTAAGGTATACTATTGGGGGTTAAGGGTTTAGGGTTGAGGGATTAGGGTTTAGGGTTGATGGATTAGGGTTTAATGTTGAGAGTTGAGGGTTTAGGAATAGGGTTGATGGTCAAGGGATTAGGGTTAAAGTAGAGTTTCGAGGGTAGAGAGATTAGGGATAGGGTTTAGGGTTGAAGGTTTAAGGATTGAGGGTTGAAGCTTTAGGGATGAGGGTTAAGGGATTAGGGTTTAACATATAGTGTCAAGCGTCGACGGTTTAGGGATTGGTTTTAGGGTTTAATTTTTAAGGGTTAAGGGTTGAGGGATAGGGTTTAGGGTTTAGGGATAAGGGATTAGGGTTTGTAATGTTAGAAAATGCCCCCTTGGGGGCTTTTCCCTCAAAAGGTTTAGCTCCCGGGTCTTTAGTGTGCATTTAGGACATCTTACATCATAATTTGACATCCTAATGGAATGAACCCTATGTATCATAATAAATGGGGCCTACGGGGACCCCTTGATCTTAACCCTAGCCAAAATAGGGAGGAGGACTTAGGTGCTCGCGCCCTAGTCCTACCCTATTTTGGGTTAGGCCCAAATTTGAAGTGTCAGTTTATGACTGTTATTTGGTCCCTAGGTCGACACGGTAAGTTTGAATTTATGATATCTTGGTGGGAATGTTTGTAGTTGCATATATAAACATGTTTAGGCATTCATTTGTAAGCTAGATGAATCCTAGCAAGCTATTGTGTTCTAAAAGGTGATTCAAGGTTTCATTGTGTTGCAAGAGCAGATTTGTGTTGTCTATGTGTTTGTGTTTGTAGATTTGGGCAATCATCTCCTCATGGTATGAAGAGCTTCTTCCTCCATGAGATCTTCACTACAAGGTGACATTTATTTGTGTTTGTAAGCATTTATCATTTGGTATTTGCCTCTGCCTCCCTAGGCATGCACTCTTTATCTGACAACGGTGTTCAGAAGACTTGATTGTCTCTCCAGGGCTTGACTGAGGCAAGCCTCTAAACACCACAACCCCCTCCCAAAGTTTGTGATTGCAGGTTACATGTGTTGCATTTGGAAAAAGTGGATTTGTAGGAAAGATCAGTAGACACAAAGGATTCAGGATTTGAAGAGAAGCAGGACTCCAGAGCCTTTCTTAGACTTGGACACTAGTCCCTGTGTCCTCTGCAATTAAATCTTTGGAAATAGAAGTTACAATGTCGATCAATGTCAGAAGGAGGTCAGGATTTTGCAAAGAAACTGGTACCTTGGACTTAGGTGCCCTCTCGTTAGTCCCTGACTTTTCTATCTCTAAACCCCAAAAATAGGTATGCAGTGATTTGTTATTTTACATCTTCCTGTACCAGTATTTTCTGTTATTCATCTGTTTGTTGTCGTATTTGCATAATTAGGGTTTTAAGGTATAATTGAGCATAAGAGAAGGAAATTGACAATCAAATCATAAAAATCCAAGTTTCCCTACATCTCAATAGTGACCTAGGGTATGATAGTACATTGCAACTTGACCCTAGGTCCCTGAATGTAAGGGTGAAAGGAGGATATACACACTAAACTACCAAAAACTCAACTATCCAAAAATCACCCTTTACATGTTGGTGAACCTGTGTTATTGGACTTGTTTGCACCTTGCTGAGTGTTGTGATTTAGATTTTCATTGATTTCATTCATTCATAATATCATTCATCTTATTGCATTGGAAAATTTATAAAAAAATTGAAAAATTGGAAAAATTAGAAAAAAATTGCATTCTAGGGTTTGCATGTTGCATTAATTAAATTCAATTTCATCAAAATTCTGATGTTTTATTTAGATCTGATTTAAATTACATAAAATTAAAAAAATCATTAATTTGGATTGCATTTTCATCATAAAATTGCTAAGGGTTTTGTTGAAAATTGTGAATTTTACATATAACCTAGTAATTCCAAAATCTAGGGTTTATAGGTAAAATCTTGTTTCAGATTTTTCTACTAATTTTAGAGACTCATTAAAATGTGAATTTTTCTTTAGTCTTGCATGTTGGAATAAATTTTCATTTAGATTTTTAAAATTTGCATTTTTGCATAGAAAAAGTCAACAAAAACTAGCATTTTCATTGATTTTTCACTAGATTTGCATTAGCATTTTGCATGTTAGAGCTTGAAAATCATTTTCAGATCTAAGTTAATTTTATTTTCATCATATTTCAGCTTGAAAAACATTCATATAGAATTTTGTGTCAAGATCTCAAACCTAGGGCTTCAAAAACATCGATTTTCACTAGATTTGGCCTTATCGACTCTCTCAATTTGCACCATAGGCATGTTGTGAAGGGTATTTTTGCACTAATTGGTTTTTATCAGGGTAATAATTTTATTCCTCTCCTAAAAATCTTCACAATACCTTTTTATCGGGCTCTTGTATTAAAAATTTGGTGAAAAATTGCATATTTTTGCTATTTTTGCCCTAGGGTTTGGCCTAGTTTGCACTCCAAGTGTGTTGTAAAAAAATTTATGGATTGAGGTGGTTGATATCATCAATATTATTTTCTGCACCTCCTAAAATTATTTACAACACCCCTTTTGCTAGGTCTTGGAATTGAAAAACCGTGAAAAATTGCCTATTTTGCTACATTTTCACTAGGGTTTGACCTTGGGAGACACTAAAAGCATGTTATGATGGATATTTTTGAATTAAAAGGCTATTATTACTGATATAATTTTATTTCCATCATCATTTTCCTCACAACACCCTTTGTCATGCTCTTTTGCATTGAGATTTGGTGAAAAATCACATGTTTTAGCATATTTTCACTATATTTTGACTTGTCGTCACCTTAGATTTGCATCAAGAGTGTTTTGTTAATGATATTATTTTTGTATTAGACTGATATCAGACATATAATTTTCTTCCCCTGATCAAAATCCTTACAACGCCTTTGCTTTCAGTTATTTGCATTCAAAAAGTACAAAAAATCAAGCATTTTAAGTCATTTTTGCATATAGTTTTGCACTTAACTTGTGCATAACTTCTGGAAAAAATTTTAAAATCTGATTTTGCATTGATTTGAACATATGCACATGGTACCTTCATGTCATTTTTTAATGGTACCTTTGCATGCATTTATCAAAGACCTTGATTTTGATCAATTTCTCACCCTCATGAGTGAACATCCTACAATATTAGAGAGCTTAACAAAGTTCATCTCCATTAATAGTACTACAAAAGATAATGGTGATAACACCTCTCCCATATATACTACATGTGATAATGATATAATCCTGTCCTCTAACAATTCCTTCAAAAATGATTCTTCCCATGAGGATATGCTAATACAAAACACTAAAATCTCTGATACACCTCCAACAATAGAAGGAACACACCTTTTGAAAGACATCATGCCTCCTACAATAGAAGAACAAATAATTCATGATGTTGAAGTCCCTATTGATGTGATAACATATGAGAAAATAGACAAACTTGATAAAGACCTAGCTGAATTCCAAGAATATGTACAAACTGAGAGGATAGTTGAAGAAGCTATACCTGTGATTCACAACATAAGAAAATTGATAAAAGGACAAGAGGGCATTGATGTTGTTCAAGGATTAATGCATATCATACAAATTAATTTCATGCCTCGATATGACTTAGATAATTACACATCTCTCATGGATGGATACATACCCTTGGGTAGTAGAAGATTTAACACAATACATTGAGAATGATGAGCATGAAAAATCTCTTAATGAACCTTGTGAGGCTGAAAATGACTATATGAACTATGATGCAATAATTGGTTTAATAGAAGAAGTTAAGAATTCACCTAACCCATGGAAAAATGGCATTGATTTAATTGTTGACAAAGGTTAGATTGTAGATCCTACAGGTAAGTATCTCTAATCTTTTATCTCTCTCGTAATGTGCTTCCCCCGTGATGTGTTATGTGTTGTTTAGGCCTCCTAGGATGAACCTTGATTCTCTTGTAAGGTCCGGGATACCAGGAGACCGCCTCTATTGTGACATTCTTCTATTTGTATCATCATTCTTCTATATTGCCTCTCTCTGGTTTCATCGTTGTGTGTTGTCTTACGGACATAGCGTTGCAGTTGGTGACTTGGGGGCACCCTCCTATGTGATTGTCCCTAAGACACTTGTTCCTCCTCTCTTATTTATTGTTTCCCTTTCTCTAGTGTTTCCATCTAGCAGGCGGATGATGAAAAACATTTATACTGATGCAGACCTAGCGTCCATTTCATAAGAAATCTAAAATTGGACTTAGTTCCTAATATGACGATGGGGTTGTATATTTTATCCGATGCTTGGCTAGTGGAAGCACTCATGCTCTTCGCATAGTGATTTTGATGGTGTTTTATCTCATTTACAAATCATAACAATACTACTGCTCCGTGCACTTTGTCTATCTTGAATCTTGCATGCCTCATATTTCATATGCATTGTTGTTGTTTTTATATGGACACTAACATGTTTCTTGCAGGGATGTGTTTGTGGGAACATTTGGCAATCATAAAGTACATGTCACCTCCAGGGGGCATGGGCTTTGCAAAAGTTTGTGTTCCCTTGTGTGTTTTCTTTCTACCTTAATGTGATTGATATTGATGCATGATATCAACCACCTTAAGGTGGGGGCATATATAAGGCAAGCTGTCTGTTGTAGATGTTAGCAATGTGTTTGTCCTCAGGTGTAGTTTAAAGACTTGCGTGATGAGTGCATCCTGTATCCTAAGTTTGTTTCTAATTAATCAATCATGTAAGCCCTCTGCAGAGGTGGGATATCAAGTATATCCTTTTTCTTAAGCCCTCTGCGGAGGCGGGGATGGTGTACTTCTTGGAGCAGATTGCATCATCTTGTCATTTTCAAAAGTCCTCTATGGAGGTGGGGAGTGGTTTTGTGACTAACTCAACTCTTAACCATGTCTTTGATGATTGTTGTGGCGAAGCCCAATCATCGGTGTGTGCCTATAATGTGCCTGAGATGGTGTTGAGCATAGAAATAAGAACACTCCATCACTTGTTTGCTGTGTTTTCTCTGTGTCTTCAAAGTGTGTGTGTTTGGCATGCTTGCTTTGTTTGGCATGTTTGTTGCCCTATATGCAGTCTAAAGACCTTCACGATGAGTGCATCCTTCATTCTGGGAGGTTTTGCATGTCTTGCATGTGCGTTTCCCCATATATGTAGTTTAAAGACCTGTACGATGAGTACATCCTGCATTATGGGAGGTTTGTTTACTTTCCTGTACTTGCATTTGCATTTCATATATATGAGAAAAAGAAAAGAAAAGAAATCATCTCTGTCTTCTATGCATTAATATGTCTTTCATGCATTTACTATATTCTCCCTATTTTGTATGACTGTAATTGTCTTCTCCATGTTTTGTGTGCCTGTCATTGTCTTCAATGTGCTTGGAGTGTCTTCTCCGTGCTTGGTGTATTTGTTGTGTTTGTTGACCATACTTTAATGCATGTATTAGTCTCACGTTTATATATACATTAAAGTGGGGGCTAAATGTAATGTTGAAAAATGTCCCCTTGGGGGCTTTTCCCTCAAAAGGTTTAGCTCCCGGGTCTTTAGTGTGCATTTAGGATATCTTACATCATAATTTGGCATCCCAATGGAATGAACCCTAGGTATCATGACAAATGGGGCCTAGGGGGACCCCATGAGCTTAACCCTGCCCAAAATAGGGGGGAGGACTTGGGCACCAATGCCCTAGTCCTGCCCTATTTTGGGTTAGGCCCAAATTTGAAGTGTTGGTTTATGACCGTTATTTGGTCCCTAGGCTGACACAGTAAGTTTGAATTTACAAAATCTTGGTGGGAATGTTTGTAGTTGCATATATAAAGATGTTTAGGCATTCATTTGTAAACTAGATGATTCCTAGAAAGCTATTCTATTCTAAAAGGTGATTCAAGGCTTTCATTGTGTTGCAAGAGCAGATTTGTGTTGTCTATGTTTTGTGTTTGTAGATTTGAGCAATCATCTCCTCATGGTATGAAGAGCTTCTTCCTCGATAAGGTTTTCACTACAAGGTGACATTCATTTTTGTTTGTAAGCATTTATCATTTGGTTTTTACCTCTATCTCCCTAGGCACACACTCTCTATCTGACAACAGTGTTTGGAAGACTTGAATGTCTCTTTGGGGCTTGACTGAGGCAAACCTCTAAATACCACAACCCCCTCCCAAATTTTTGTGATTACAGGTTATAGGTGTCGCATCTAGAAAAAGTGGAGTTGTAGAAAAGATCACTAGACATCAAGGATTTAGGATCTAAAGAGAAGCAGGACTCTGAAGCCTTTCTTGGACTTGGGTGCTAGTTCCTGTGTCCTTCGCATTTGAATCTCTAGAAACAGAAGTTACAGTGTCGATTAGTGTCAAAAGGGGGTCAGGATTCCACAAAGAAACTGGTACCTTGGACTTGGGCACCTGCTCCTTAGTCCTCAACTTTTCTGTTTTTGAACCCTGAAAATAGGTACGTAATGATTTGTTATTTTCCATCTTCCTATAGCAGCATTTTCTGTTATTCGTCTGTTTGTTGTCATATTTGCATAATTAGGGTTTTAAGGTATAATTGAGCATAAGAGAAGGAAATTGACAATCAAATCATAAAAATCCTTGAAGTTTCCCTACATCTCAATAGTGACCTAGGGTATGATAGTACATTGCAACTTGACCCTAGGTGCTTGAATGTAAGGGTGAAAGGAGGATATACACACTAAACTACCAAAAACTCAACTATTCAAAAATCACCCTTTATAGGGTTTAAGGTATAGTGTCAAGGGTTAAGGGTTTAGGAATAGGGATAGCATTTAGGGTTTAGGGATGAGGGATTAGGGTTGAGGATTGAGGGATTAGGGTTTAGGGTTGAAGGATTAGGGTTTAAGGTATAGTGTTGAGGGTTTAGGGATAGGGTTTAGGTTTGAGGGATTAGGGTATAGGGTTGAGGGATTAGGGTTTAAGGTATAGTGTTGAGGGTTGAGGGTTTAGGTATAGGGTTTAGGGTTTAGGGTTGACAGATTAGGGTTGAGGGTCGAGGGATTAGGGTTTAGGGTTTAGGGTTTAAGGTATAGTGTTGAGGGTTTAGGGATAGGGTTTAGGGTTGAGGGATTAGGGTTTAGGGTTGAGGGATTAGGGTATAAGGTATAGTGTTGAGGGTTGAGGGTTTAGGGTTTACGGATTAGGGTTTAGGGTTGATGGATTAGGGTTTAATGTTGAGGGTTGAGGGTTGAGGGTTTAGGGTTTAGTGATAGGGTTGAGGGTTGAGGGATTAGGGTTAAAGTATAGTATCAACGGTATAGGGATTAGGTATAAGGTTTAGGGTTGAAGGTTTAAGGATTGAGGGTTGAGGCTTTAGGGTTGAGGGTTAAGGGATTAGGGTTTAAGATATAGTGTTGAGGGTTAAGGTTTTAGGGTTTAAAGTTTAAGGGTTAAGGATTGAGGGATAGGGTTTAGGGTTTAGGGATAAGGGATTAGGGTTTAACATATAGTGTCGAGGGTTTTGGAATAGGGATAGCATTTAGGGTTTAGGGATGGGGGATTAGGGTTGAGGATTGAGGTAGAGTGTTGAGGGTTCAGTGATAGGGTGTAGTGTTGAGGGATTAGGGTTTAGAGTTGAGGGAATAGGGTTTGAGGTAAAGTGTTGAGGGTTTAGGGATACGGTTTAGGATTTAAGGTTTAAGGGTTGAGGGTTGAGGCTTTAGGGTTTAGGGTTAAGTGAGACCTAGATGGCTAAGGATGGATGGAGAGGTAGACAAGGAGTGACTGAGAGACATAGAGAGGGGAGAGGTAGAGAGGTGAGGGGGAGGGATAAGTGAGATATAGAGATGTGAGAGATAGAACATGAGCTAATGGAACTAGAGGTGAGAGATATTGCAAAGGTGCAATCAAAGGTGAGATAGGCATAAATATTTATGGATCAATCTATAGCAAGATAAAACGCAAGTGTGTTATAATGTGCTCACATTTTGGCTTGCTATACAAATGGTAAAAAGGCTTGGACCCCCATGATCCAGGCCCACATACTCTATTTTCATGCTATATATGTGCGTGTTTTGACAAAAGAAAAAGTGTTTTCATGTTGTTGGGAAGTTCACGTGCACATTTTGTACATTCTACCACCTTTGTATGAACTTTCCACCACCTTTTTCTGATTTGCCAACTTAAGGAGGAAATAACATAGTTTTCACATTGAATTTGATATATATCAATTGAAGTTTCAATTTTTGTAGTGGTGCAATTTTAATTGTGATTGAATTGTAGGAATTTAACATTATAGATTGGTTAATAGTATTGTTGTTACTAATTCTATTTGAGTGTTATTCAATTTAATGTTGAGAAGGAAGCAAGTGGTGAAAAACTCAAATTGTTGAGGAGTTTGATGTAAGAAGAAAAAAACACTACATAATTGGGTACTCTCTCCATTCAAATCTCCATGTTTTAGGTATGTCAAGTCTTTACATGCATATTCTTTACATTTTCCTTAATTCTATTTAAATTACTTTATCATGCTTTATCATACATGTTCATATCACTTGTATCCAGTATGCATAATAAAAGACTATGTATACATATTTTGTGTTTATATAATAGACTATGTTTTAAATTAGTTCATGTTATGCATAATAAAAGTTATCTCAAAGGTCAACATTAATTAAAATAGACACAATCACGATCAAGAAAGTAGCCTACAATGTCAAACTATACAAAAATAAATCCTTACAACATATAAATATACAATCCCTTAAGCATAATTAAATACTATTATCTTGTCATATTAACAAGTTAAAATACAAATGAATAGGTGCCAAGATCATACAAGTAAATCCCAATAGGCTTAATCCAATCATGATCCATGCTATGCTACATTATTCTTCATGTTGGAGGATGTGGAGACCTCTTTAGTGTCTTTGGCTAGGACATTCCTTATGCACCTATTCATGATGATTTGTACATACACATGACACAACAATATTTCAAAATTTCCTAATTGTCCTTTGTTAGCACATGATGGTGGTTACCCTGATCGACTATATAGCTTTCAATACCCTAAATTATAGAGATTAGTCTAATGATTTTTATGACAGTCCTAGGTATGTCTTTAAATATTCATGTTTCCAAGATAGCTCTAGCTAATGCCCACTTGTTTCCAACTTCTTATATGTACAAGAAACAATTCTAAGCATTATATTCATCATAAATAAGTCACTTTTAGTAAATAGAAGCCAAAATACATCTATTTGCAATCATGGATTAGTTAAGGACAGTGAGGTGGTAAATTTGTTGCCATTGGCAACTTCACAAATTTGGTGTCTTATCCTGTCCTCCTTGGTTTTCTCCATGGATCTCAATCATTGTCTTCATGAATCGTATAATTCATCATGTCATAGTGGTTTCATAATTCCATAATTATCTAATCACAATAACCCTAGATGGCTATCCCTAGGATTACTCTGTGAATTGCACACTATGTATTTCAGCAATTTAGATTTCCTTCATGTGTGTTTCAATGGTTTGCAGTGTTAGGATAGTCGTATGTGAAACTTATTGAACATAATTAAAATCCATCACACCATCTAAAATTAAATCAAACTCAATCCAAATTTCATGAATATGACTATCCTTTTGAATAAATCAGTTATGGCATGGCAATCCTTTATGAGCACTTGGTCAATCTTCTTCAAACTTTCACCTTTTGTCTATATTGAAAAATCTCTAAAATAATCCCCTTAGAACCTTAAAAATAAAGTTATTATCATGTGCATGAAGTGATCAACAATAATGGTTGTCTCTAGAACTAGGTGTGATATTCTTAGATAGTTAGGACTGTTATGACTGCCCTCATCGCTGTGACAGTCTTATTTGCATCTGAATCTGACAGTCATGTCTCCACGCGATGAACTTGTCTAGGATAAATTTTTGCAACACCCATCTTGATGTAGATTAGGGTGGAGAACTTCTACAAACACTAAAATAACCAAATTTCTCAATTCTAGAGTCCCAACTTAGTGATTACCTTCACAATCTTCTATTTCCCTTGTAGGACAATAAACGAGGCTTTTGTGGTATATCTTGCAGAAAACAACTCCAACCCACAATCCAAAAGCTGTTTAGGATACCCTTTTGGGAGTTTTAAAACATATCCAAAATTTAAGGGTGATTGTTTTGTAATACAAGATCTTAAAATTGACTGTCCCACTTGACAAGAGGCCCAATTAGGCTTGTGCAAATAGGTCACTATAGGTTTTTTGATCTCCAGGCTTCCAATCTTCAAACCAAGACTCCAAACATGTCAAATTGGGTCTGTCTCAACCTTTTCAATCATTACAAACACCTTCCAAAGAGTTTCTCTACAAACCCTAACCCTTATGCAACTTAATTGCCTAAAAACATGAGTTTTTAGCCTAAGGTATCAACAAACTGTCATCAATCTCCCTTCCTTGCTCTTGCAAACAACATGAACACAAAACACAACCTCTAACTACTTCCATTCCACCGGTTCTCAGGCTTTTTCACTGGTGGAATGGCTCAAAAACTCATTTTTCTTCACTCAAAACACTAAAACCTAGGGTTTCAGAATAGTCTAGAATAATTTGCCTCTAAAATGCTCAAATTGGAATGAAATTCAATGAAAACAAGTTTTTCAGAGAGTAGATTCAATCCCACATCAACTCCAATGAAGTTTAGACCACTTACAGGCTGTACAAGGCCTTACCATCTCTTGTAGCAGCAAAAACACATGGAAAAATGTAGAAAACAATAGTTTATTGATGTTCAATCTTCAAAGTGCACACCTGAACCTTGTCTTCACCATTAAAAAGCATATTTAGTATTTACCAACCATATCCAACTAACCACAACTGACTTTTGAAAGACCAACCGTTCAACTTCCTCAAAATGCAAAAATGCAGTTGCTTTGACAACTTTTGTAATATTTACAAAATTGACTTCAAAATGACTCCAAACTACTAACAACACGAGAAATGGTCTCAAGGACCTTATTACAAACAAAAACATGACTTTAACCTACCAAAATACTAACACTTAGCAATTTTCTTCAATAAGACCTATGGTTCCCTACACCACATCCTCACCTTCATTCTCATTGCAAAGATCAACAACACTCTTGAACAAGGCATTTGTACCTATTCATGATTACCTAAGTGTTGGTTATGAAAACATATTGTCTCCTTCTTCATAGTGGATTTTATGGCAATTTAGCTTATGCTCATGATTATCTACTTGATTTTGGCATTGTCATATTATCTACTTGAGTTTGGCATTGTCATACTAATGAGCCTTGATTTTAATAATTGTCTCTTGATATCCCTTCTTCACCCTCTTGATATCCCACATCTTCAACCTTGTAGTCAACATGAAGTCCCATGTACTCTTCACTTGTAGCCTTAATAGGTGACTCTCCTTTGACCTTATCCTCATAGGACTGAAGTGAACTTTGTACCATAATGCTTTGTATGGCTGTAATAACATTGTGCAATAATGCTTTGTATGGCTGCAATAATGCTTTGTATTCTTTGTACCTATTTTGGTTGAGTGACATTTACTCTTCTACATGATGATTTTATGTACATTTACTATGAAGGGTTGAATGACATATATTTTAGTTATTTGTATGGATTCATTCATTAGGAACTAATATTGGTCTCTTTATCATGCTATAGACAAATTATCCATCATGTTGAGGAAACGATCAAGAATTAAACCAACACAGGAAGAGATAGAAGCTAAGAATGCAAAGAAAGCATCGACTATGAGGGAACTTCATGAGAAGAGGAAATTGGACACGATAAATGAAGACATGCCAATTGAAGAGGAACTACAACCATAAAAAAATATATGGTATTGGCGGCACAAAGAGAATGAATGCAAAAAATTTGTACTATGATAGATTTGAATACCGTAGTTTGAGACACATCCTCTACCGCAAGTCAACATGTAGGGACACCATCTATCACATCTCAAGTTGAGAGTACATCATCACTCACATGTGATGAAGGAGGTATGCCATCGTTCCCACCTCAACCTCAAGGTATGTCATCTATTCCATGTTCAATTGAAGGTATGCCATCTAGCCCATCTCATTTAAATATTGATGAAATTCCTAATGTTGAGATGAATTTACCTATCTTAACACCACCTAGAATTTTGCATAGAAAGCCAAAGTATTTGATTGATATTGATGAGAATATTTTGCAGCCAATAGAAGGTAAGATTCCAAAACACACTTGTAGAAGATATGCTCATAAGATTTGGAGATTGTTCTTTGAAAAGTTAAATGAGACCGCAAGATGTCAACTATTCATTGAAATGATGTGAAGTATAAAGTATAGGTCCATCATGAATATTCTTGGGTTGAGAACATCAGAGGCTTCAAGTGAAAAATCTATTGTTAATAATTTAATGAGTGCATATGAGAGTGTGGGTAACACCTCACACACAAAAGATAGTAATACAACATGGCATGTGATTACATCGACTATAGTAAGTAGTCAAACAAGGAAAGCTCATCTCATTAGAAAGAGGAGTCAAGCATTGAGAATTAATAGGAAAACTTTATCAAGAGCCATTGGAAGGTGCCAAAGAATTGAGGACACTAATGCCAATGAATTATAGGCGTTCTTGGGGAGACTACCATGAAAAGATAAACTAATTGTTGAAGCATTGAGATCACTAATTGAAGACTTTTAGAAGAATTACACAAGGGTATCTCTGAATCAAAGGGATGTGGTAAGAAGGAGAATTGGTAGTTGAAACCGTGAGCCACATCCAAAGCATTTTTTGGATATGACTCAAACACAATTTTTTGGTAAATTTCTAGAGATGTATCCTCAAATTAAAATTTGTCAAAGATATTTTGAAATGCTAAAACCTTTCTATGTTAAG
Source organism: Cunninghamia lanceolata (assembly GCA_027924645.1). Taxonomy (NCBI): domain Eukaryota; kingdom Viridiplantae; phylum Streptophyta; class Pinopsida; order Cupressales; family Cupressaceae; genus Cunninghamia; species Cunninghamia lanceolata. The sequence goes on along the minus strand of BSBN01000677.1, from coordinate 5,828,594 downwards.
ATAAATCACACACACACTACTTGTTGTTGTAGATTACATATTGAATTTTCTAACCATTTTGATGTTTATCAATCTATATGTTTAGATTTGCATACTAACAATGTTTTGTAGGATTGTGGCATACATGCCCCACCAACATCTTCAAGAGACTTCATATCAAGAATTTTATGTGAAAGAGAGGAAGGTCAAATATTCTACAGGAAATTATGCTTGGAATGCACATGTCAGCATTGCGGTGGCTTGCAATGTATGCCAATATGTGAACATATGGAAAGAACACATGCGGTTGGAAATGAACTAGTAGAGTTTGGTAAGTATAAAATAGTGGCATACAATACAAAAGATGGTAAAAAAGCAAATAGGTGTGAATTGGTTATTGAAAAGATTCTAGTGTATCAGTTTATGCCTATATTTCATGACAATATAGTGTATGAGTATGCAAGACATGCCCATAGAGCTCGATGGTTGGACTTGTAATTCAAGTTATGCAAGGACACATTTCCAGTTGGTAGCATTGTTTTAGTCGTCAACTTTGCAAAGAACTACAGTCTACAGCCACAACATGAGGTGAAATCACAATATTACAACTCAACACAGGTTTCTATATTTGTGCACATTGCATTCATTCATGTGAATGATAGTACAAAGGATGACATAAAGATCATAAGGGAGTATCATTTCTATATTAGTGATGATTGCACACATTCTACGGAGTTTGTGCAAGGTTGCTTTCAGGTGTTCTACAATGATTTGGCTAGAAGGGGCATATCATTCAGTTAGCATATCATATGGTCAGATAACTGTGCATCACAATTCAAAAACTCATAGAATTTCTATTGGCTGAGCAAGAGACATAATTTTATAGGTGTTCAACATATGTGGAACTTTTGTGAGGCCGGGCATGGAAAGGGGGAGCACGATGGTGCAGGAGCATGTATCAAAAGAGCCATAGCACAAGAAGAGTTAAAGTATAAAGACAATACAAAGTTGAAAGATGCAAAATCAATTGTCGAGTGGTGTAATTCTTCCATGGGTCCAGGTAATGAAGGTAAGTCTTCAGTTCATAGATTGTTTTGGTTGATAGATCATACTAACATTGCACCATATGAGGACTGTTCTACAATGACAGGATCAAGTGAGATGCACTCTTTCAAAAGATCAATTATAGTTTCATGGAGTATTCATACGTGGAAGATGGCATGGTTTTGTTTTTCATGTACAATTCAAGTCTGTGATGAGTACGAGTCAAAGGAGTGGTTTGACAAATGGAAGTTAAATTATCTTAGCCCACTTGACATGTATCGACCCTCGATGACACTGTAACTAATAGAGATGGAATCATCAGTTGACTTTGACCACATATTAGATCTAGTTCAACTAGATAATATATCTATTTGCATAGTTTTTGAAATTCCTAATGTTATCTTACTTTGTAGTGTTTTTGTAATGTTGACTAATTTCATCTAATTTGATACACATATCAATGTAGGGCATGTATATGCAGTTATTACAGATGAAGATAACTAAGAGGGAAGAAATTATTACTTGTGTCATTGTGTTGAGGCCAAAAAGAAATTGGAGGCCCCAGTTACAGATGGAGAAAACATCAGATACCCTACAGGCTCAGTGGTTATTATTGGAATATGGCTTAGAAGGTACCCACATAAGAGTGTTAATGTTCGGCTATTTTAGGACTTTGACATGCATCAGAAGATTCTTCATTACTCGAACCTTGTCATGGCATCCAATGTTCATTTGATATAATATCAGGGTATACCTTTGAACAAGACCTTGTGGAAGGTGCATGAGCCTAACCATGAGGCAATACTTGACACAATAAAGAGTAGAGTAGATCTGGATGGTTTGTTGGATTAATTTGTAAGTATTCACATTAATTTTGTAAAGTCATGTTACAATGAGTTGTAAGTATGTAAAAAAGTGAAATTTTGTTTTGATTGAGTCAATTGTATGTAATAAGGTCTTCTAAGACTATTTCATATGTTTTTGAGTCAGTTTGGGTCATTTGGGGTCAGTTTGAGTCTTTGAGTCTTGTTGCAAAAAAGTGTTAATGTTGTCAAGTTGTACAAAGAAACTTTTGCATTTTTGTATTTTTGGTGTCCTACTTCTGATGCGACCAAACTGACAGTTCCAATGCATCTAGATGGGTATGTTTAGGCTAAGCATGGTCATGTTTTGCACCCAAACATGCTGAAACAGTCTGAGCTACATTGTAACAGCGATATCCCTGAAGAGTCCAAAGTGCAAAAAGGCATCAATCTTTGATGAGCTGTTACTCAGAAACTGTGTCACTTAGAAACATTCCGTCTAAGGAAATGTGATCACGTATGGTCCCTCTACAATAACCTCTCTCAATTTTTTATATCTCTAAGGTGTTTTTCTGTGGTGAAAGGTTTTCTGCTGCCCCAAAAATTATTAGGAGGTAGTGTAAAGTTGCAAAGGGTGTAACTTTTGTCCTGCTCTTGATGCAACCAAACTAATAGTTCCAACGCATCTGGATGGGTATGTTTAGGCTAAGCATGGTCCTATTTTCACCCAAACATGCCGAAATAGTCTGAGCTACATTGTACCACCGATATCCTTGAAGAGTCCAAAGTGCAAAAAGGTAGCAATCTTTGATGAGCTGTTACTTAGAAACTGTGTCACTTAGAAACATTATGTCTAAGGTAATGCAATCATGTAGGGTCCCTCTACAATAACCCCTCTCAATTTTTTATATCTCTAAGGCATTTGCCCGTGGTGAAAGGTTTTCTGCTGCCCCAAAAATTGTCAGAAGGAGGTAGTGTAAAGTTGCAAAGGGGTGTAACTTTCGTCCTACTCCTGATGTGACTAAAATGACTATTTCAACGCATCCAGATGGGTATGTTTAGGCCAGGTATGGTCCTATTTTGCACCCAAACATGCCAAAACAGTCTGAGCTACATTGTACTGATGATATCCTTGAAGAGTCCAAAGTGTAAAAAGGTAGCAATATTTGACGAGCTATTACTTAAAAACTGTGTCACTTAAAACCATCCTGTCTAAGGAAACGCAATCATGTAGGGTCCCTCTACAATAACCTCTCTCAATTTTTTATATCTCTAAGGCGTTTGCCCAGGGTGAAAGGTTTTCTACTGCCCCAAAAATCATCAGAAGGAGGTAGTGTAAAGTTCCAAAGGGGTGTAAGTTTTGTCATGCTCCTAATGAGGCCAAGCCAACTATTCCAATGTATCCATATGGGTACGTTTAGGTTAGGCATGGTCCTTTTTCACACCCAAACATGCTAAAACAATTTGAGCTACATTGTACCTGTGATATCCCTGAAGAGTCCAAAGTACAAAAAGACAACAATCTTTGATGAGCTGTTACTCAAAAAATATGTCACTTAGAAACATTCTATCTAAGGCTATGGGATCACATAGGGTCCCTCTAGAATAACCTCTCTCAGTTTTTATATCTCTGAGGCGTTTGCACATGGTGAAATTTTTTTTGCTGCCCCAAAAATGGTCAGATGCATGTAGTGTAAAGTTGCAAAGGGGTGTAAATTTCATTCTGCTCCTTGTGTGGCCAAATTGACTGTTCCAACATGTTAGGATGGGTATGTTTAGGCTAGGCATGGTCCTTTTTAGCACCCAAACATGCTGAAACAATCTGAGCTACATTGTACCATCGATATCCTCACACATTGCCTTTGTTATAACTGTTATAGTCTTCACATATCAACATGCATCTTATGGATGTTAACATACTTGTTTTAGCAGTCAACATAGTCATATATGAACTTCTTGTTCTTTTATCTTGGTTCACCTTGAATTTGTTCTCTAGTACTATCTATGTAGGGGTTGTTTTAGTCCTTTAATGCATTGTTCCTATTAGGCTTGAAATAGATCTCTATTAGGCTATTCTCTTAAACCTTAATATCATCTTCATGTTGTCATATCCATGTTATTCAACCCTCATCTTCTTCCACCTTTAGGTCACTGTGTTATTAGGCTTGAAGATAACATCATTACATAGCCAAGATATATAAGGGGTCAAATACTAAAACTAGATCATCAAGGATAATGATTGCAATAAGCCATGAACCACCCACCATAAATACAAGTGCCATATTACAATGTACATCATGAACAATATTTGAATAACTCCAAGCTCAACTCTACAAATGAATGCTCTAAGATCCTATGGTCTGGGTGCTGATTGAAGAAGGCGTTGAACCCGATAATGCGAGGATCTCCCTTTCCTCCCCATCCATAAATCAAGGTGATCAAGCACCATCCATGATTCAAAATTGTGGTAGAATGGTGATTATCTTATTTAATTCATTTCCTTATTAACACATAAGTATACACATAAATTCATGGATCCAAAACATCTCAAATGCATTGAAATAGATTTCTCAACTAACATCAACACATCCTTTCTAGCACCTAGTACACAAATAAATACAAGTACATGATTAAGCCAAATATGACCATTGATAGTAACCGCAAGTCATTTTAATCCTACATTGTTTGACTTAGAACTATACATCCAAGATCATATCCAAATCCACATGAATTACTAATCACATCCCATAAGGATATGTCTTACTAAGGACACATGCTCAAGGTAGAACTATATGCATCCCATACTACAAGAATCTTAACCTTAGTACAACACAACTTGAACACAAAAAAGTAATACACATTTGAACACACACAAAAAAGTAATACCATATAACAACATACAATTCAAACATTAAAAAACAAGCACATATGACCAATCTTCCTTTCTCTATTTTCTCAAGCATGTGTAGTTTTGAGAGACTAAAACTTTCAACCCAAAATTCAAATTCTCTTATCATCAATTGGGATGGATTCTTTGACAATTAAACTTTGAAACCTAAAGGCATACTAAAATGATCTACATTGCACCTATCCATATTACATAATTATCAACAAAAATAATTTGTATTAACCAAATATCCATATAGGCATACATCAATATATGTCAATATAAGTATAACATATATACAAAAAAGCCATATAGGCTTACAAGAATGCCATATAGGCATACAATGTCAACTATATGCAATACAAAATATATGTCCACAAATGCCATATAGGCATACAACAAAGGAACACAATAAAAAGTCATTCCCCTCTATCCGGTGAAGAGAATAAATCACATGTAGCCTTTGATCTTTAAGGGGATGGAGATGCGTATGAGGGTGGTCTACTATGAACCTAAGGGCTGCTCCTCCTATTTAGTTTTTCATGGATTTGTAGTTGTTACAATAAAAAGTATAGACATTAATATATAGAAATTACATTAAAAAATGAAACATTTAACAAAATAACCACTTATCGCTATCTAAAAATCTGTCTCCTCATTTTCCTCAATACCAAGATTAGGTTGTGGCGATGTCATGTCCTATAGAAACCATCTAGATAGAAATTAAACTTCAAATCAATAATCATTTGATTTTTCAAAAATAAACAACTATAACAATTAATGTAATTTGAAATTTACTAATCTACCTCATGCCCCCATCAAAGGCATGGAGCTATGAATCACAGAGGACACACCATGCTCCATTGCCCTATGAACATCAGGAGGTGTCTCCACAGCCTACATCATCTAAAAATAAAACAATACTATTCAATTATAAAAACTATAATAGTGATGCAAGTCATGGCTCCTAACATACACACACGCTCACCTAAAGATGGAAGTACACACAATAAAGCACACAAGTCACATTCATATATACAAATTAGACAAAGATTCATGACTATTTTGTGGTATAAGGGTCAACAAAGGAGGGACCATAGTAGCAACAAATTTTAGGTTTAAGAAGTCAGAGAGGGAGTGAAGGTGTTAGTTTAGGTTTAGGTTGGTGGTAGGGTGAGGTAGGGTTGTGCTCAAATTTTTGTTTGTTTGGTAGTCATGGAGGTAGGACAATGCCTAAGATAGAGTTTGTGGGTTTACAGAACAATGCCTAAACTAGAAATCACATAGACATTAGGTAAATTTATGGGTTTACAGGAAGGAGGAATATCATGAGGGAGGAAAGATATTAGATAGGAGAAGAAAAACCTTATTTTAAAAATTTATTATCATTTTCTTTGTCTTGAGGTTTGTTAGGGGGTGGGTTGGAAGCAATCTAGGTATTAAATGTCTGGTAGTGATATATTAGGAAATAGGTAGGGTAGATATGGGTTGGTTAGTGGGTTGGGTGTAGTGTTGGCAAAGTTTTGTAAGCCTACTATTAGAAGTGGATGGGGAAAGGTCCTACACTTTTTCATTTACTTTATCTTGAAGGGGTGTTAGAGGGGAGATAGAAGGCAATGAGGAAGGTGAAGTAGTAATAGGTGGGGAAGATAGGGGCATAACTAGTGGAGTAGGTGAAGTAATAGAAAGAGGTTGTGGGGTTGGGGAAGCAATTTATTTAGAGGCATAAGATAGGTAAAGGTGAAAGAGGGAATTGGTATGAGGTTGAGGTGGACCAGAAGGGGTTGACAAAAAATAATCTAAGGAGAAGTGTCTTAAGGTAACAACTAGTTGGTATGGGCTATGAGAAATGGTGAAGACATTACCATCATGGGGAATTTTAGAGTCAACAAAGGAGGGACCTAGATGATGTTAGAGTCAATCATATGCTATATAAGATGTCATAGGCTCATACCTCTCTCTGGTGTCATGTTCTAGGGTCTAATTGGTGGTAATTAGATGAGTTTATTAGAGAAAATTTGTCAAAGAATAGTGTGGAGTGGATCAACAAGCTTTGGTAGACATGTATGTAAAATGTGGTAGCATAGACAAGGCAGTGAGCTGTTTGAAAAGATGCCTCAAAGAAATGTGGTCTCATGGTGATGTCCTTGTCTATGCATTTTCTTGTCATTGACATTCCATGAGACCACATTTCTTTGAGGCATTTTTTCAAATAACTATAAATTGTAATTGGAATTTTGTCATCTATCAACATCTAGTTATTAGTTATGCAATGTATAGTAATGCTTTGAGTTTGAAAGACGTGCAATGAAATGTAACCAACGATATGAATATAAAATACAAAAATCTAATAAGTACAATTCATTCATTAAAATATTTATTTTATTACCTCCGTGAAGCTTTGAAGTCCACCGCCACTAGCAGGTGTTGCCATGAAATCTCCAATATTAACCTATTCAACATCCAAAATTAGATATTAGAATACCATTCATATAATAATTCTATTTACATGTAATATTTATAATTGTTTACTAGTTACATACCCTGACAATAGATGATGTAGTGTAATATACAGGTGGAGAACCACTGAAAACTACATCAATGTTATGACCCTAAAATTTCATTAAAATCATCAAACTTGATTAGTTAATCTTGCATTTCAAAAATAAAATTTAATAAATTAAATTCAATGAACTTGCTAAGATTTACCTGAGTATCAAGCCCAAAAGTCTCACTCAGGAGGGCATCTGTCATCACCATCTACTCAACTGTAGATGTAGCCTGCACACCTGCATCCTGACTATCCGTGGGGTCATCACCACATGCTGACCTGCAAGCCTGACAAGTATGGGGTGGAACCCTACTCGAACTCTCCCCCAACCCACACTGTACTGTAGGACTAGCATGTTGTATGATGCTCTGGGTCAAGGCACTAATGGATTGAAGTGTCTCGATCTCAACACTCTCCTTCACAACATAAGGGATAGAAACGTTCTCATGGGATGGTCTGGCGAGTACTCATCTCGCTAGCCATTGTGAGTCAACTCATGCCCCTAGTCTATCTTGTGTTGACCTCCCACCTTTACCTTGGAACTCTCGCATATTAAAATAATTTGGCACTTTATTTTTGACAAACTCGTAGTAGAGTTTCCTCAAAAAATATTGCGGGACCTCATTATTGTTGCATGGAGGATGGTCAAAAACCATCAACCACCTCTGCTAAAAATTGTCCCTTATCCCTTGGTTATTGCACCAATGGATAGGGAACCTCTTGCATGTAAGGGATAGAGGTTGATTTATTCGTGGGTTTGTGAAAATAGAACACAAGTCCAATTTTGTAATTTGTTTATTTTTAACTTGTTCATAGAACAACTCATCAGCATAGAACTCTCTGAATTCTCTCATTTTTCTGACCAACTAGTGATTTGCTTGCTAATTGAATCTACATTTGATAGCATAGATTCCAGAGATTGAGCAAGCATGGATCTATGCAAGGTTGAAGTTGCAGGTTCTTTCAACCTTGCAATTATGTCCTCAATTTATTTTTTATTGTTTTCAATTTGCCCCATTTCATTGTCTTGTGTTCTAGGGGCATATTGAGGAATGAATGGAGGTGTTTGTTGTTGGGGTTCTTCTTCAGTAGGAATTTTCTGTTTAGGTGATGGAGGATTTTGTGAATTTTTAGGAGGAGGGGGTGTATTATCAATTCCTGTAAATTAAAGAAATTTACATCAAAAACTATTTTAACCTACCTATTTAGCAACAAATTCACACAAGAAAGCAAATATAACTTACTTCTTCAACCTCCTCGATGTTGTGGCAGAATTTTAATGATGAATCAGTGAGAAATAGATGAAGAAATGGCCTTTGATAACACTAATGTGCTCTGTCTTCTCTCCAAGCCGTAGGTTTCTTGTAAAATGCTATCAAATTATGAAATGAAATGCTATTTTTTTAATACAATAGACAATAATGCGCTCATGTTATAACATGCTTGCATTATAACGCAAGCGCATTATAACGTGCTCACGTTATGTGTAAAACTCTTTTTAAAAAAAATTGGCCACTTTTTGGCCCCTCAACTTTTTACACTTGCCCGTAGGTAAGTGCAAGAAGATGGGGGGCCAAAAAGGGGTCTTAAGTGGCCACTTTTTTTCTGAAATCAGGAAATACTGGCCTTGGATGAGAAATTGAGCATAGTTACACTCAAAATTTAGAGATGCAACCAAAACAATGTTCGTAGTGCTCCGAGTCTACTTTCTAAACTACTATTTTTTTTTTTAAATGGCATAGATTAAGGGGTTCAAAAGAGAGAGCCACAGAAAGTGGTGTTGTTTCTATCAAAAAAACATAACATAGCATGTTTTGTGGCTCCCTCAAAAAGTCAACTTTTTTTGGTATTTTTAAAATTGCTTTAGTGAGAAATTAGCTAATAGCATGTAGTTTATGCCTGATTTTTCTGATAATTTTTTGATGAATATTTGATTTTTTAGTAATTGTCAAAGTAGACACATCCTAAAAAATAGAATTTTTGCCGTGCTACCCCTATAAATTTTAAAAACTAATTGAAAATCATTTTTTTCTTTTTTTAATATTTGAAGAATGGAGTCTAGTTTCTAAATATGTAATTTTTTTGAAATTTCAATGAATAATTAATTTACAATTAAAAAAAGACCAAACAGTGGTTTTTGCCCAAAAACGGACACACAAACAAAAGAAATTAAAGATGAAAGGCTTAACATTGTTAAAATGTGAAAAAAATCACATCATCAAATAGCTAAGAGAAAGCCTAACATTACCCAGGTGTTTGATTTGTTTGACGTTGAAACACGTGCAAATCTGAGGGTTAGCATGAATGAAATTATGTGAAATCTTGAAGAATCTGGAAAAACACGTCTGTGACTGTTCAAAAGGCACTCCAAGCCTTTGGGTTGGAAATCCAAAGCAAATCCCAAGCCCAAGGCTTGGGATTCCCAAAGCAAGACACAATGCTAGCGCATTATGGTTTGCTTTGCATTTTTCCTTTTCACAAGTCTGTTGTTTGCCATGTTTGACATAACGCGAGTGCATTATAATGCACTCACGTTATGTTCCACTTAAATTCTTTTATGTTCAAGGTTATTAATCATGTATGTATGTATGTATGTATGCCTATATGTATGTATGTATGTATGTATCTATGTATGCCAATATGTAAGTATGTATGTATGCCTATATGTATGTAAGTATGTATGTATGTATGTATCTATCTATCTATGCCTATATGTATGTATGTATAGTGTCGAGGGCAGATGAGGGTAGAGATGGGAGTGAGCCAGATAGGGGAGGAGAGGGGTGGATAAGGATTGAGTGATTAAGGTTTAAGTTTGAGGGTTGAGTGTTTAGGGATAGGATTTAGAGTTTAGGGATAAGGGATTAGAGTTTAGGACCTTGAGGGATTAGGGTTTACAGTTGAGGCTTTAGTGATAGCATTTAGGGTTAAGGGTCGAGGGATCAGGTTTAAGGTAGAGTGTTGAGGGTAGAGGGATTAGGGATTAGGGTTTAGGGTTGAGGCTTTAGGGATAGCATTTAGGGTTAAGGGTCGAGGGATTAGGTTTAAGGTAGAGTGTCGAGGGTAGAGGGATTAGGGATAGGGTTTAGGGTTGAAGGTTTAATGATTTAGGGTTGAGGCTTTAGGGATGAGGGTTAAGGGATTAGGGTTTAAGATATAGTGTCGAGTCTTGAGCATGTAGGGATAGGTTTTAGGGTTCAAGTTTTAAGGGTTAAGGGTCGAGGGATCAGAGTTAAGGGTTGAGGGATTAGGGTTTGACGTTGAGGGTTGAGTACATTGAGGTTTGAGGGTTAAAGATTTCGGGATAGGGTTGAGGGTCAAGGAATTAGGGTTAAGGGATAGGGTTGGAGGGATTAGGGATAAGGGATTAGGGTTTAAGGTATAGTATCGAGCCCGTTGAGGGTCTAGGAATAGGGATAGTGTTTAGGATTTAGGGATGAGGGATTAGAGTTGAGGGATGATGGATGACGGATTAGGGTTTAGGGATAAGGTTTAGGGTTAGGGTTGAGGGATTAGGGTTTAAGGTATAGTGTTGAGGGTTTAGGGATAGGGTTTAGGGTTGAGGGATTAGAGTGAAGGGTTGAGGGATTAGGATTTGACGTTAAGGGTTGAGGGTTTAGGGTTTAGGGATAGGGTTGAGGGTCAAGGGATCAGAGTTAAGGGTTTAATGTTAAGAGTTGAGGGTCGAGGGTTGAGGTTGAGGGATAGGGTTAATGGTCAAGGGATTAGGGTTAAATAAGAGTGTCGAGGGTAGAGGGATTAGGGTTTAAGGTATAGTATCGAGTCTGTTGAGGGTTTAGGAATAGGGATAGCATTTAGGGTTTAGGGATGAGGGATTAGAGTTGAGGGATGACGGATTAGGTTTGAGGGTTGAGGGATTAGGATTTAGGGATAAGGTTTAGGGTTGAGGGATTAGGGTTTAAGGTATACTGTTTAGGGTTTAGGGATATGGTTTAGGGTTGAGGGATTAGAGTGAAGGGTTGAGGGATTAGGATTTGACGTTGAGGGTTGAGGTTTTAGGGTTTAGGGTTTAGGGATAGGGTTGAGGGTCGAGGGATCAGAGTTAAGGGTTTAATGTTGAGAGTTGAGTGTTGAGGGTTGAGGGTTGAGGGTTGAGGTTGAGGGATAGGGTTAATGGTCAAGGGATTAGGGTTAAATAAGAGTGTCGAGGATAAGGGATTAGGGTTTAAGGTATAGTATCGAGTCTATTGAGGGTTTAGGAATAGGGATTGCATTTAGGGTTTAGGGATGAGGGATTAGAGTTGAGGGATGATGGATTAGGGTTGAGGGTTGAGGGATTAGGGTTTAAGTTATAGTGTTGAGGGTTGAGGGTTTAGGGATAGTGTTTAGGGTTGACGGATTAGGGTTTAGGGTTGACGGATTAGCATTTAATGTTGAGGTTAGGGTTAGAGTGTCGAGGGTAGAGGGATTACAGATAGGGTTTAGGGTTGAAGGTTTAAGGATTGAGGGTTGAGGCTTTAGGGATGAGGGTTTAAGGCTTAAGATATAGTATCAAGTGTTGAGGGTGTAGGGATAGGGTTTAAGTTTTAAGGGTTAAGGGTTGAGGGATAGGGATTAGGGTTTAAGGTATAGTGTTGAGGGTTGATGGTTTAGGGATAGGGTTTAGGTTTGAGGGATTAGGGTTTAGGGTTGATGAATTAGGGTTTAATGTTGAGAGTTAAGGGTTGAGGCTTGAGGCTTGAGGGTTGAGGTCGAGGGATAGGGTTAATGGTCAAGGGATTAGGGTTTAAGGTATAGTATCGAGCCCGTTGAGGGTCTAGGAATAGGGATAGCATTTAGGGTTTAGAGATGAGGGATTAGAGTTGAGGGATGACGGATTAGGGTTGAGGATTGAGGGATTAGGGTTTAGGGATAAGGTTTAGGGTTGAGGGCTGAGGGATTAGGGTTTAAGGTATAGTGTTGAGGGTTTAGGGATAGGGTTTAGGGTTGAGGGATTAGAGTGAAGGGTTGAGGGATTGGGATTTGACGTTGAGGGTTGAGGGTTTAGGGTTTAGGGTTTAGGGATAGGGTTGAGGGTCGAGGGATCAGAGTTAAGGGTTGAGGGATTAGGGTTTGACGTTGAGGGTTGAGGTTCGAGGGTCAATGGTTTAGGGATAGGGTTGAGCATCGAGGGATTAGGTTTAAAGTAGAGTGTGGAGGGTATAAGGATTAGGGATAGGGTTGGAGGGTTTAGGGATAATGGATTAGGGTTTAAGGTATAGTATCGAGTCTGTTGAGGGTTTAGGAATAGGGATAGCATTTAGGGTTTAGGGATGAGGGATTATAGTTGAGGGATGACAGATTAGGGTTGAGGGTTGAGGGATTAGGGTTTAGGGATAAGGTTTAGGGTTAAGGGCTGAGGGATTAGGGTTTAAGGTATAGTGTCAAGGGTTTAGGGATCAGGTTTAGGGTTGAGGGATTAGAGTGAAGGGTTGATGGATTAGGATTTAACGTTGAGGGTTTAGGGTTTAGGGTTTAGGGTGTAGGGATAGCGTTGAGGGTCAAGGGATCAGAGTTAAGGGTTGAGGGATTAGGGTTTGACGTTGAGGGTTGAGGTTCAAGGGTCAAGGGTTGAGGTATAGGGTTGAGGGGGTCGAGGGATTAGGGTTAAAGTAGAGTGTGGAGGGTATAAGGATTAGGGATAGGGTTGGAGGGTTTAGGGATAAGGGATTAGGGTTTAAGGTATAGTATTGAGTCTATTGAGGGTTTAGGAATAGGGATAGCATTTAGGGTTTAGGGATGAGGGATTAGAGTTGAGGGATGACGGATTAGGGTTGAGGGTTGAGGGATTAGGGTTTAGGGATAAGGTTTAGGGTTGAAGGCTGAGGGATTAGGGTTTAAGGTGTAGTGTCAAGGGTTTAGGGATCAGGTTTAGGGTTGAGGGATTAGAGTGAAGGGTTGAGGGATTAGGATTTGACGTTGAGGGTTGAGGGTTTAGGGTTTAGGGATAGGGTTGAGGGTTGAGGGATCATAGTTAAGGGTTGAGGGATTAGGGTTTGACGTTGAGGGTTGAGGGTTGAGGTTCAAGGGTCAAGGGTTTAGAGATAGGGTTGAGGGTCGAGGGATTAGGGTTAAAGTAGAGTGTGGAGGGTATAAGGATTAGGGATAGGGTTGGAGGGTTTAGGGATAAGGGATTAGGGTTTAAGGTATAGTATCGAGTCTATTAAGGGTTTAGGAATAGGGATAGCATTTAGGGTTTAGGGATGAGGGATTAGAGTTGAGGGATGATGAATTAGGGTTGAGGGATTAGGGATAGGGTTTAGGGTTGAAGGTTTAAGGATTGAGGGTTGAGGCTTTACGGATGAGGCTTTAAGGATTAAGATATAGTGTCAATTGTTGAGGGTGTAGGGATAGGGTTTAAGTTTTAAGGGTTAAGGGTTGAGGGATAGGGATTAGGGTTTAAGGTATAGTGTTGAGGGTTGATGGTTTAGGGATAGGGTTTAGGTTTGAGGGATTAGGGTGTAGGTTGATGAATTAGGGTTTAATGTTGAGAGTTGAGGGTTGAGTCTTGAGGCTTGAGGGTTGAGGTTGAGGGATAGGGTTAATGGTCAAGGGATTAGGGTTAAATAAGAGTGTCGAGGGTAGAGGGATTAGGGTTTAAGGTATAGTATCGAGTCTGTTGAGGCTTTAGGAATAGGGATAGCATTTAGGGTTTAGGGATGAGGGATTAGAGTTGAGGGATGAGGGATTAGGGTTGAGGGTTAAGGGATTAGGGTTTAGGGATAAGGTTTAGGGTTGAGGATTTAGGGTTTAAGGTATAGTCTTGAGGGTTTCTTTCATCAAATGCAGATTTATGGGTTTGATTTATTGATTGCCTCTCTAGTTTTGGGGTGTGGATGTTTTGGAATCAATCAGGAAGTCTTCAGGAGACTTTGTGGAAGTGGATTGTAAATCTCTTGATAGAACCCCTACTATTTATGCTTGGATAAGGATTTGTCACAAACTAGAACTTCTACTTCCAAAGAAGATCTGTCTTTCTTCCTCAATGGGCATTTTCTATCAAGAACTTGATTATGAGGGCTTGCCCCTTCATTGTTATGCCTATCATATGGCGGAGCATCTGGCAAGATCTTGCAGGAAACAGGAAAAGTTCTCCCTCAAAAATCTTGTGGTCATTCAAGTCTGAAGGGGAAGGTTTGGAAAGAGATGTGATCAATCTATAGCAAGACAAAATGCGAGCACGTTATAATGCGCTTGCATTTTGTCTTGCTATTGAAATGGTAAAAAAGTGTTGACCCCCATGATCCACGACCACATGCTCTATTTTCTTACTAATTTTGCACGTGCTCTGACAAAAAAGAAGTGCTTTCATGCTATTGGGAAGTTCACATGCACATTTGACACATTGTACCACCTTTGCATGATCTTTCCACCACCTTTTCTACTTTGCCAACTTGAGAATGAGGAAATAACATAGTTTTCACACCAAGTTTGATATATATCTATTCAAGTTTCAATTTTTGTAGTGTTGCAATGTTAATTGTGATTTAATTTTATGAATTTAACATTATAGATTGGTTAATAGTATTGTTGTTAGTAATTATATTTGAGTGTTATTCAATTTAACATTGAAAAGGAAGCAAGTGGTGAAAAACTCAAATTGTTGAGGAGTTTGATGCAAGAAGAAAAAACACTACATAATTGGGTACTCTCTCCATTCGAATCTTCATTTTTTAGGTATGTCAAGTCTTTACATGCATGTTCTTTACACTTTCCTTATTTCAGATTGAGTTAATTTATCATGCTTTATAATACATGTTTAAAATAGACACATTCCCAATCAAGAAAGCAGCCTACAATCTCACATGATGCCATGTATATTTTCTACACTTGGGCTCTTTAATAATTATGTGTAATAAACAAACCTTAACATACCATGATGTCAAACTATACAAGAATAAATCCTTACAACATAAAAAAATACAATCCCACTATTATCTTGTATTCATTTCTTAGGAACTAATATTGGCCTCTTTATCATGTTACAGACAAATTCTCCATCATGCTGAGGAAATGATCAAGAATTAAACCAACACAGGAAGAGATAGAAGCTAAGAATGCAAAGAAAGCAGTGGCTATGAGGGAACTTCGTGAGAAGAGGAAATTGGACATGATAAATGAAGACATACCAATTGAGGAGGAACCACAACCATCACAAAGAGAATGAATGCAAAAACTTCATGGTACGAGAGATTTGAATACCATAGTTGGAGACACGTCCTCTACCGCAAGTCAACATGTAGGGACACCATCTACCACATCTCAAGTTGAGAGTACATCATCACTCACATGTGATGAAGGAGGTACGCCATCGTTCCCACCTCAACCTCAATTTATGTCATCTATTCCATCTTCAATCGAAGGTATGCCATCTAACCCATCTCATTTAAATATTGATGAAATTCCTAATGTTGAGATGAATTTACCTAACTTAACACCACCTAGAATTTTGCATAGAAAGCCAAAGTAATTGATTGATATTGATGAGAATATTTTGCAGCCAATGGAAGGTAAGATTCCAAAACGCACTTGTAGAAGATATGCTAATAAGATTTAGAGATTGTTCTTTGAAAAGTTAAATGAGACTGCAACATGTCAACTATTCGTTGAAATGATGTGAAGTATAAAGTATAGGTCTATCATGAAGATTCTTGGGTTGAGAACATCAGAGGCTTCAAGTGAAAAATCTATTGTCAAGAATCTAATGAGTGCGTATGAGAGTGTGGGTAACATCTCACGCACAAAAGATAGTAATGCAACACGGTGTGTGATTACATCGACTATAGTAAGTAGTCAAACGAGGAAAGCTCGTCTCATTAGAAAGACAAGTCAAGAATTGAGAATTAATAGGAAAACTTTATCAAGAGCTGTTGGAAGACGCCAAAGAATTGAGGACACTAATGCCAATGAATTATGGGCGTTCTTGGGAAGACTACCATGAAAATATAAACCAATTGTTGAAGCATTGAGATCACTAATTGAAGACTTTTGGAAGAATTACACAAGGGTATCTTTGAATCAAAGGGATGTGGTAAGAAGGAGAATTGGTAGTCAGAACCACGAGCCACATCTAAAGCATTTTTTAGATGAGACTTGTTGATGATTACAATATACAGCCTTCTAGCCCTCCTTCTAGCGCCAGAAAACTGTTGATGATTATAATATACAGCCTTCTAGCCCTCCTTCTAGCGCCAGAAAACTGTTGATGATTACAATATACAGCCTTCTAGCCTCCTTCTAGCGCCAGAAAACTGTTGATGATTACAATATACAGCCTTCTAGCCCTCCTTCTAGCGCCAGAAAGCTGTTGATGATTACAATATACAGCCTTCTAGCCCTCCTTCTAGCACCAGAAAACTATTGATGATTGTTTTGATGCAATCATAACAATAAGTTAAAATTCACATATAATGAACTGAAACTATACTTGAAAGATAAGAAGGAATCATTTGAGATTCAACTAATCCCAAGTCTACAATGGTTCGGTTGGTCAAGTTCAGTTGGTCAATATGAAGCTGTAATGTTCAAGGGGCCTTACGTAGTTTAGGTTTGTTTGGTGGTTTACTGGACTAAGAATATGCAAAGAGGTCATAGATTTCAACAAGTATTTTGTTTATTTGCATACAAGTGTTACCGGGCTGCAAGTTTTAGATGGTTTTCTTGGATTTTTGCAGCTTTCTTCTTTATCTGTTTATGAAAACTGTCTACATATAGCTCTGTTATGCATGCTTCTTCAAATTTTGAGACAATTTTCCTTAGATTTCTACGTTTTCAGCTAAATATTTCAGATGGGTTGGGAAAAGTTAGAAAGATCTAATCTATACCTCATTTAATCTACCAAAGGATCTAATTGTTTCTGTTATGCACTATGTAAATACCACAGTAATTTGATCAAATCCACAGTAAAAACCTTAAATGTAAGTTCTGAGCATTTTCACAAACATACATTTAAAATTGCAAGCTCTCAAAGAAAATATTTCAAAACACAAAGAAGAGCAGGAGAACACTCAGAAGATAGATGCAGAACTCCAGATTCTATTGTATCAGAAACGAATAGTCATACATGATTTACAATGTAGGAATGACTCTTAGTTTCATTGATCATACTACAGAGAACTTACAAGCTTTACAGATACAGTAAGGCAGCCAGACATTCCACGCGCACCTTACTGTAGACAAACAGGCGACCTCCTTCTTCTACACTAAACTATGCTAACTTGCTGTATGCTAAAAAAAACTGTTGTAACCCTTGTTGCTTTCCTAAAATCCCTGTTGTAAAGTATTATAGTGTAGAGAGGCACAATATAAAGACATTCTGATTGTCCTCACTACAGCAAAAACCTAACTGAACCCCTGGTTCAAACCCTTGGTTACAGCAATAAATACAGGTGAACCAGCTCTCAAAAAATATCTCTGAGCAGTGTCAAATCTGGGCAAAATATTGCCCCTTCTGAGAAGTTTCGGCAGCTGGGTAATAACTTCTGTTTGTCTTTTGTGATAATACTCTCAGCTGCAACTCTGTCCTTCACTTGAATGGCCTTGACTTTCGCATTTCATCCTTATCTTCTTGCTCCTGAGATCGGATCTTCTGCCTCTATGAGGTCACTGTGTTGACTTTCCAGCTGCTTCCTCAACTGCAAGCCTGCAAGACAAGACAAGCAATAAGTATTTCATTTATCACATAAACAGCAGGAAATTAAAATAAGCATTTAAATCCAGGTGACTGCGTAAGATTGTGGAAATCGGATCCAGAAAACTCCTCAAAACGTGTCTAAAATGCATTCAGACTGCTCAAAATTCATCGGGTCAACTATCGCTGACCGGGAAAATACCACTGGCACCAAAAAAACACTTTAAAATTCCACTGCCTCATTTCCCGCCCATCGGCATGACTATCGCTATCGGCGTGTCAAAAAAAACCTGTTGGCCGACATTCACTTCATCATCATGATATTCTGGAAATATGATGCTCTCCCTCCTGAAGGTCCAGATGACGTCATCATGATATTTCACTTCTGCATATTGGAGAAAAGAACAACATCATCATCATCATCATGTTGAAGAAGAATAGGAGGATATGAATATGATCATGCTGTCGAGGAAAGGAAAATGATGGTGACGTCATCATGATATTCGGGCTTCATTGAAATGCTAAGGATGACGTTATCATGATGTTCAGTTAAGATCAGGGGATAATTGTGATATCGGGTCACCTAAGGAGCATGATCAGGATGATGAATGTAATATGACCCTTTTTGTGGCCAAGGTAACCCTCTCGAAAGATCAGGATGATGATGATGATCAGGATATTTGCTTTTGTCGAACTTAGAATAAGACGTCATCATCATATTCGGGAACCGGATCGTGCTTTGGAAAATATCCTGCCGAAGGGAAAATGTGATGATGATGATCATCAGGATATTAGCTTCTTCGTTTATCAGATCGGGATGACATCATCATGATATCCGGGGCCTTTGTTAAACTTAAAATATGACGTCATCATGATATTTCGCCAACCGGATCATGTTTGGGAAATATCCTGTTGAAGAAAAAATGTGATGCTGATGAGGATCATCAGGATATTTTCAAAAGGTCTTACTTCATCGGCAGGAGGACTTTACGAAATATCAGGTGAACAAACAAGATCATGATGATCTTGACAATATGACAGGATAAAAAATTATGATGATGATCCTCATCGAATTATCATGATGACGTCATCATGATAATTCACCTTCGAAGCACAAGGATGAGTTGAGGTCATCATCATATTTTGTGCTAGGGTGATATTGTAAAATATGATCATGCTGCTAAGGAATGCAATATCGACTTCTTCTTCAAAAAATAGGGTGATCATCATGATATTGCAAAAAAAGCAATCAGGAGAATATGAACATGATGATCCTCTTTATCGAATTATGATGATGATGTCTCCATCACTTAGCGAATTTCAGCGAATGACCCGTGAAAGATCAGGATGATGTGAAGTCGTCATCATCATATTTCAAACTTCAGCAAATATCATGATGATGACCCTCCGAAGGATTATAACACGCGCACGCAAATATGCTGAAGGTGGATTTTCTAAGTCAGGGTGATCTTATATTATCATCATGATATTATAAGATCAGGTAATGTTGAAATATCATGATGATGCTCGCGATACAAAAGACCACTCGACGGGGGGACTTACCTTGACTTAAAGTTGATGTCATCATGATATTTGAACCTCAGGATATTATCGGGAGGGGTTCAAATATCATGATGATGATGTTCTTCATGTAACCAAAACCGAGTTTATAACATATGACCTTCCTAAAAAATATCATGATGCTGATGATGCGCATAAGGCCTTTTGACAGGTAAAGGGCACTACCACCTAAGATTGACGTCCGGATATTGCGACTGCATGATTTTTATCGGGTGATAGACCAAGATCATGATGACCTTGACAACATGACCTAGGATATAAAAAAAATATGATGATCCTCCTGCGAATATCAGGTTTGACCAAAACTTTGACCGTGCATAACTTCCACATATGGACGAATTTTCAAGTGAAGTAAAAGGCAAACCTGCCTGGAATTTCAAGCTCTTTCTAAATATGAGGTCACAGAAACAAAATATGAACTTTGACAAACTGACCTCATAGTGATGACCAACCTGATCCAATATCATGATGATGATGCACCTGAACTTCATTTTTACCAAACCGCCAGAAAGCAGAAAAACACAAGTAGAAGCAAAAAGCAAAACATCAGCAGGGGTCCCCATTTTGCTAAGGAGCATAATGGGGCGTGTTGTGAACATCACAACAAGACTCAAACACAGTTTTATGGTAAATTTCTAGAGAAGTATCCTCAAATTAAAATTTGTCAAAGATATTTTGAAATGCTAAAACCTTTCTATGTTAAAATAAATCACACATGCACTACTTGTTGTTGTAGATTACATATTGAATTTTCTAACCATTTTGATGCTTATAGGTCTATATGTTTAGATATGCATACTAAAAATGATTTGCAGGGTTGTGCCATATGTGCCCCACCAACATCTTCAAGAGACTTCATATCAAGAATTTTATGTGAAAGAGAGGAAGGTCAAATATTCTACAAGAAATTATGCTTGGATGACACATGTCATCGTTGCGGTGGCTTGCAACATTTGCCAATATGTGAACATATGGAAAGAACACATGCGGTTGGAAATGAACTAGTAGAGTTTGGCAACTATAAAATAGTGGCATACAATACAAAAGATGGTAAAGAAGCAAAGAGGTGTGAATTGGTTATTGAAAAGATTCCAGTGTATCAGTTTATGCCTATATTTCATGACAGCATAGTGTATGAGTATGGAAGACATGCCCATAGAGCTCGATGGTTGGACTTGCAATTCAAATTATGCAAGGACACATTTCCAGTTGGTAGCATTGTTTCAGTCATCGACTTTGCAGAGAACTACAGTCTACAGCCACAACGTGAGGTGCAATCACAATTTTACAACTCCACACAGGTTTGTATATTTGTGCACATCGCATTCATTCATGCAAATGATAGTACAGAGGATGACAGAAAGATCATAAGGGAGTATAATTTCTATATTAGTGATGATCGCACGCATTCTATGGAGTTCGTGCAAGGTTGCTTTCAGGTGTTCTACAATGATTTGGCTAGAAGGGGCATATCGTTTAGTCAACATATCATATGGTCGGATAACTGTGCGTCACAATTCAAGAACTCGTGGAATTTCTATTGGCTGAGTAGGAGGCATAATTTTATAGGTATTCAACATATGTGGAACTTTTGTGAGGTCAGGCATGGAAAGGGGGAGCATGATGGTGCAAGAGCATGTATCAAAAGAGCCATAGCATGAGAAGAGTTAAAGTATAAAGACAATGCAAAGTTGATAGATGCAAAATCGATTGTCGAGTGGTGTAATGCTTCCATGGGTCTAGGTAATGAAGGTAAGTCTTCAGTTCGTAGATTTTTTTGGTTGATAGATGATACTAACATTACACCAATGAGGACTATTGTACACTGACAGGATCAAATGAGATGCACTCTTTCAGAAGCTTAATTGTAGGTTCATGGAGTATCCATACATGAAAGATGTCATGCTTTTGTTTTTCCTGTACAATTCAAGTCTGGGATGAGTGCGAGTCAAAGGAGTGGGTTGACGAATGGCAGTTATCTTAGCCCACTTGACACATATCGACCCCCGACAGCACTTGAACTAACACAGATGGAATCATCAGTTGACTTTGACCACATATCAGATTTAGTTCAACCAGGTGATATAGGGCACGTATATGCATCTAATTTCATCTAGTTCAACCAGGTAATGTCATCTTACTTTGTAGTGTTTTTGTAATGTTGACTAATTTCATCTAATTTGCTACACATATCAATGTAGGGCACGTATATGTAGTTATTGCAGATGAAGATAATGAAGAGGGAACAGATTATTACTTATGTCATTGTGTTGAGGCTAAAAAGAAATTGGAGGCCCCTATTACAGATGGAGAAAACATCAAATACCCTATAGGCTTAGTGGTTATTACTGGAACATGGCTTAGAAGGTACCCACATAAGAGTGTTAATATTTGGCTATTTTAGGACTTTGACACGTGTCGGAAGATTCTTCATTACTCAAACCTTGTTGTGGCATCCAATGTTCATTTGATAAAGTATTGGGGTAGACCTTTGAACAAAATCTTGTGGAAGGTGTGTGAGTCTGACTATGAAGCAATACTTGACACAATAAAGAGTAGAACAGACCCGGATGGTTCATTGGATTAATTTGTAAGTATTCACATTGATTTTGTAAAGTCATGTTACATTAAGTTGTAAGTATGCACATTAATTTGTAAGGTTTGTCTTTTTTTATTTCCTCCTGCATTTTTACACATATACACATTTTTGCATCATCATGTTATGCATTTTTGGTGTCCTGCTCCTGATGCGACCAAACTCATAACTCACCCTACTTCCTCTAGACACCATTTGATGATCTCTCCAACACTTTGGATCCAGGGTGCCCAATCATGATGATGACCTATATACCATTCTCCCAAGGTGCTCATAATGAATGAAAAGAAGACCAAGGGTGCCTAAGCTTAATAGACTTATTTCTTTCAATTTTGATGATCCAAACTCTTACAAAATGACATCCACTTTCATGCCTTTAGATCTTCCTTCACATACAGGGTGCTAAATCAAGTTGAAAAATCTACATAAGGGCACCAAAATGGATGAAAGGAGACATGAGGTGTGCCTTAGGACTCCATGCTAAGGTTTGAGCCATTAAAGTCTTTTGATATTAAGCGCTCATGATGATGAAACTTAGAGCTTTTTCCTTTCCTATGCACTCATCTAAGATGTTTGAATGATAAGGAATGCCTCAACCTCTATAATGTACATTGGGCACCAAAATCAAGGTGATTTTAAGTCACTTTGAGTCATTTGGGGTCAGTTTGAGTCTTTGAGTCATGTTACAAAAAAGTGTCAATGTTGTCAAGTTGCACAAAGCAACTTTTGCATTTTTGGTGTCTTGCTCGTGATGTGACCAAACTGACTATTGCAATGCATTCAGATGGGTACATTTATGCTAGGCATGGTCTTGTTTTTCACCCAAACATGTCGAAACAGTCTGAGCTACATTGTACCGATGATATCCCTGAAGAGTCCAAAGTGCAAAAAGGCAACAATCTTTGACAAGATGTTACTCAAAAATTGTGTCACTTAGAAACATTCCGTCTGAGGAAACGTGATCACATAGAGTGTCTCTATAATAACCTCTCTTGGTTTTTATATCTCTGAGGTATTTGCCTGTGGTGAAAGGTTTTCTACTGCCCCAAAAATCATCAAAAGGAGGTAGTGTAAAGTTGCAAAGGGGTGTAACTTTCATCCTGCTCCTGATGCGACTAAACTAACTGTTCCAACACATCCGGATGGGTACATTTATGCTAGGCATGGTCCTTCTTTTCACCCAAACATGTCGAAACAGTCTGAGCTACATTGTACCCATGATATCCCTAAAGAGTCCAAATTGCAAAAAGGCAGCAATCTTTGACAAGATGTTACTCAAAAACTGTGTCACCTAGAAATATTCTGTGTAAGGCAACATGATCATGTAGAGTGCCTCTACAATAACCTCTCTCAGTTTTTTATTTCTCTGAGATATTTGCCTATGGTGAAAGGTTTTCTACTGCCCCAAAAATCATCAGAAGGAGGCAGTGTAAAGTTGCAAAGGGATGTAACTTTCATCCTGCTCCTGATGCGACCAAATTGACTATTCCAACATGTTCACATGGGTACATTTATGCTAGGCATGGTCCTATTTCTCACCCAAACATGTCGAAACAGTCCGAGCTACATTATACCAACGATATCCCTAAAGAGTCCAAAGTGTAAAAAGGCAGCAATCTTTGACGAGATGTTACTCAAAAATCATGTCACTTAGAAACATTCTGTCTGAGGTAACACGATCATGTAGAGTGTCTCTACAATAACCTCTCTTTGTTTTTTATATCTCTGAGATATTTGCCCGTGGTGAAAGGTTTTCTACTGCCCCAAAAATCGTCAGAAGGAGGCAGTGTAAAGTTGCAAATGGGTGTAACTTTTGTCCTGCTCCTGATGTGACCAAACTGACTATTCCAACGCGTCCGGATGGGTACATTTACACTAGGCATGGTCCTATTTTTCACCCAAACATGTCGAAACAGTCCGAGCTACATTGTACCAACGATATCCCTAAAGAGTCCAAAGTGCAAAAAGGCAACAATCTTTGACGAGATGTTACTCAAAAACTGTGTCACTTAGAAACATTCCATCTAAGGAAACACGATCATGTAGAGTGTATCTACAATAACCTCTCTCAGTTTTTATATCTTTGAGGCATTTGCCCGTGGTGAAAGGTTTTCTGCTACCCTAAAAATCGTCAGAAGGAGGCAGTGTAAAGTTGCAAAGGGGTGTAACTTTCATCCTGCTCATGATGCGACCAAACTGACTGTTCCAACACGTCTGGATGGGTACATTTACACTAGGCATGGTCCTATTTTTCACCCAAACATCTCGAAACAGTCTGAGCTACATTGTACCAACGATATCCCTGAAGAGTCCAAAGTGCAAAAAGGTAGCAATCTTTGACGAGATGTTACTCAAAAACCATGTCACTTAGAAACATTTCATCTAAGGCAACGTGATTACATAGAGTGACTATACAATAACCTCTCTCAGTTTTTTATATCTCTGAGACATTTGCCCGTGGTGAAAGGTTTTCTGCTGCCCCAAAAATTATTAGAAGGAGGCAGTGTATTAAGTTAGGATGAAAGCCTATTCACTCTAGGCGCCAATCTCAAGTTGCACAATCATGAATGGGCACCTAGAGCAATAAGGCGCTACATCATGGTTCCAAGCATGTAGGAGGAATTTTCAAGGAGCTAGAATGTTTTTGAAACTCTAAGGAACTAGTCCAAAGACTTTATGGCACCATCTTGATACCATTGAGTCAGCTTTTGAACTCAAACATATTGAAACAAGGTATAGGAAGCTAGGCGCCATCTCTTGCCAGTTCAAGCTCTCAGATTCGCCAACATTGGAAAGACTCTTAATGAGCACCTAAGTTTGAATTGATCTTGTGATTGAAAGTTTGGTGATGTATTGGTGCGAGATGATCTTCAGTTGAAGAAATCTAAGTTCCAAGGAGGGTTTAGAAGTTATCAACCTCTTCACTAAGTTAGGCGCACTTTACAGGCTTTCTTACCCAAGAGTTGCACCTCATTAAGACAAGGCGCATCTTAACCTCTGGGACTTTTCCAAAGAAGCGCTTCAGTTTATTAGCACCTTTGGACCTTGTTTTGCATTTTGAAAGAGAAGGTGCACTTTGGAGGCATTTCTAACCCAGATTGATGCCTAGGTATAGTCATCTCTCTAGAGCATTACAATGTGTTTTAAAATGAAGGAGGACATTTCATAAGTTGGGGAATTGATCACTGAAGACCTTGGAGTGTTTGAATTACTCTAAGCAAGAAGGCACAATTCCATGGAGTAGCATACTCTAGATAGCGCCTAATGCCATCAAGGCGTAATTCCACCCTCACTTTGGTGCCTATCATCAAGAAGGGGCATTGGGCATTCCTTGAATAGTTCTGAGCGTTTGAAGTTCATGAAATCACCAAGGAATGTTGGGCGCCATGTGTATCCTCAACAAGCTTGAGTTTGCGCCTAGACAAGTTGGTGCTTATTCATGTTTTAACTTCCCTCTTGAAGTGCCTAACTTGGGAAAAAGTTATCTTGTTGTTAGTCAAGTGTTTGATGTGTTTTGGAGACTCCAAAAGACTTCCTCTTGCTAGGCACTCTTCTTGGCAACTACAACCTTCAACTGGTACCTAGATCCTGAAGAAAAACACTTAGACTTCAATTTTCATGCACTTAGACTTCAAGGCGCCAAAACTAGTAGGAAAATATTTGGGGAGAAACCATGTTGATAAAAGTTGGGTAAATTTTACCTTCGAGTCTGATTAGGCTCCATATAACAACAATATTTATATCATGTCCCTTTGCTTTATGAAACAAGCAGTATGTGTCAAGTCATAGGGATAACACTTTGGTCCTTAGAAATTTCTTTGTGACTTTTGATAAGATTATCTACTATTATGTGGATGCTTGATAGTATTATCCTGATCCATTGGACTAGTGTGGCTATGAGGTTGGAAAGTGTTGCAACCTCCATCCTTTAAACTTCTCCACCTTGTTATGGGTTGTTTTGAGTATTTTCACTTGCTTTCTCTTCGAGAATATTTTCTAATGATACATGATGTGTCATAGATCATTCAACTTGATAAACAACATGGAGGGATTCTCATGCTTCCTATACTTCTTGCAAGTTTCTTTATAGATAGATCACATCATTGTCCATATAGGTGGTCATTTTCCTAAATATTATGATAAGATAATCCTGTTAATGAACTTTGGATTGAATGAGAATCAATATGCTTTGTCTTGACTAGAGTAGTTGGGATGGACAAAAATCTATTGATTCTAGGTTGGGTTGTTAAAGGTCAAGAAGTTTTGGTGTCTAATGCCCTCTAAATCTAAATATTCAAAATCATAGTGGTTCAATAAGTTACAACAAACAGTCAGGTAGACAATAGAATATAAAGGAACAAGGACTACACATGAATCCAAAACAACACCAGTCAATAAGGACATCACAAGTAACTCAACATTACTTCCAGAGGCATTCACAAAAACAAAGGGGAGAACACAACTAGAGAATGCTAGACTATAGTAGGGATGAGTGTCTGATGTAGAGCACACAGTGGAAGCATAGAATTATCAACTTTCAAACCTTTGAACTCACTATTGGTGAGACAACATACCATCGGTGAGCTTAAAATTTCATCAGCCGATAGGCCGATGCCACCATGACTTCGTTTGATTTCACTTCTGACAAACATCCCATCATTGACTCTTATTGGTCAGACAGACCACTATCGGTGACTTTATATCCTTTCACATCGATGTCTTTGTCACTCTAATATGAGACTCTAAGTCCCTCACCTATCGGTAGGACTTAATACCATCGGCACACTCAAAAACTCTTCTACCGACACACCGATCTCTCAAATGACAACCTTCGGACCACACCCGTCAGTGAGACTCCAAACATCGGTGAACTCTAATCTCGTTGGGCCGATACACCGATGGATTTCAACTGTCAATGTGACCCCCTTCATCGGTGAATCTCTCAACTGCTCTTCCGATGCGTAGATGGGATTATCTTCTAATACACCGATGTCTTTGACTTCGAACCACACTCGTCGGCAAGACAAACCACTATCGGTGAAGCCTAACCAAGGTCTACTGATACGCTGATACGACCAACTCTTGACGTCGATACAAGGTTCTTTTGCAGGCAAAGGGCACCTAGGCTTATGGGGCTCAATTTGAAGTATTTATTGAAAGCTCAAGGTGAATTGATGCTTATTGAAAATGCCACTTAGTCCTTCATTTGCATTATAGGCACCATTTCCTATTGACTTATATACTCTTCATGCTAGGGTGCCATAATGAAGTGGTTTAGACAATAGTTGCACTTCACTTACTAGAAGCTTGTTCTCCTTCCACCTTAGGCACACTTTTATGGTGGAACAGGTGTCAATGGGTGCCTTGTCTTAAATGAATGCTCTCTCTAAGTTGGGCACCCTTTTGAGGCTTTATGAGTTGCAAATTGTGCCTTCACCCTTCATGCTTGTTGCTCAATGTTTGAATGTTTAAGAAAGTCTCCTTTAGGCACTCATCTTAATGATTTTTTCTCAAGGCGCAATCATCCTAATGACTTGGATATTCATCCTAGTGTTTCAGGATATCAGGCTACCAGACTTAGTCATTTTCAGGATCTCAAACATAAAGAATAACATGATGATTCTTTTTTTTGTATTGCATATAGTTGACATTCTATGCTACTCATAAAGAATATTAATATTTTCTGTTCAACATGATGATTCATTTTTTTTTAAATACAACTTTTATCTTTTAGTTCCAAAACGAGGTTTAGGTGATACTTGAATAACAATAGCTAGCTTATTGGATCAACAAACATCCTATGTAATACAATTGGACTTTAAATATTTGAAGTAGCCATTTACAATTATCCATTCAAATGTGGATTTATAATGCAAGTATGGATGCCATCAATAAAAAAGATTTGTATTAACCAAATATCCATATAGGCATACATCAATATCTGTCGATATAAGTATAACATATATACAAAATAGCCATATAGGCTTACAAGAATGCCATATAGGCATACAATGTCAACTATATACAATACAAAATATATGTCCACAAATGCCATATAGGCATACAACAAAGGAACACAATAAAAAGTCATTCCCCTCTGGCTGGTGAAGAGAATAGATCATGGGTAGCCTTTGATCTTCTAGGGGATGGAGATGCACATGTGGGTGGTCTACTATGAACCCGAGGGCTGCTCCTATTTATTTCTTCCTGCATCTTTACCTGTTACAATAAAAAGTATAGACATTAATATATAGAAATTACATGTTATAAAAAATGAAACAGTTAACAAAATAATCACTTATCACTAATATATAATTTGTCTCCTCACTTGCCTCAGTAGCAAGAATAGGTTGTGGTGATGTCATGTCCTATAGAAACCATCCAGATAGAAATTAAACTTTAAATCAATAATCTTTTGATTTTTCAAAAATAGACAACTATAACAATGAATCTAAATTGAAATTTACTAATCTGCCTCATACCCCTATCAATGCCATGGAGCTATGAATCGCAGAGGCCACACCTTGCTCCATTGCCCTATGAACATGGGGAGGTGTCTCTGCAGCCTGCATCATCTGGAAATAAAACAACATTATTTAATTATGAAAACTATAATAGTGATGCAAATCATGGCTCCTAACATACACACACACTCATCTAAACATGGAAGTACACACAATAAAGCACACAAGTCACATACAAAAATCTAGTAAGTACAATTCATTCATTAAACAATTTATTTTATTACATCCGTAAAGCTTTGAAGTCAACCACCGCTGGCAGGTGTTGCCATCAAATCTGCAGTATTAACCTATTCAACATCCAAAACTAGACATTAGAATACCATTCATATAACGATGCTATTCACATGTAATATTTATAATTGTTTACTAGTTACATACCTCGACAGTAGATGATCTAGTGTAAAATGTAGGTGGAGAACCACTGAAAACTGCATCGACGCTATGACCCTGAAATTTCATTAAAATCATCAATTTAAATTAGTTAATCTTGCATTTCAAAAATGAAATTTAATAAATTAAATTCAATAAACTTGCTAATATTTACCTGAGTATCAAGGCTGAAAGTCTCACTCAGGAGGGTATCTGTCATCACCATCTGCTCAGCTGTAGATGTAGCCTGTGCACCTGTGTCTTGACTATCCATGGGGTTATAACCACAGGCTGACCCGCAAGTCTGACAAGTATGGGGTGGGACCCTACTCACACTATCTCCCAACCCACTCTGTGTTGCAGGACCGACATGCTCTATGATGCTCTGGGTCAAGGCACTAATGGACTGAAGTGTATCGACCTCAACACTCTCTGTCACAATGGAAGGGATAGAAACATACTCGTGGGTTGGTCTACTGATTACTCATCTCACTACCCGCTATGGGTCAAGACATGCCCCTAGTCTATCTTGTGCTGACCCCCCACCTCTACCCTGGAAGTCCCGCATATCAAAATAGTTTGGCACTTTATTGAGGACAAGCTCACAGTAGAGTTTCCTCAAAAAGTATTGCGTGACCTCATTATTATTGCATGGAGGATGGTAAAAAACCATCCACCACCTCTACCCAAAATTGTCCCTTATCACTTGGTTGTTGCACCAATGGATAAGGAACCTCTTGCATGTAATGGGTGGAGGTTGATTTGTTTGTGGGTTTGTGAAAATGGAACACAAGTCTAATTTTATGATTTGTAATTTTTTCACATCTTGGTATGACAGCTTGTCTGCATAATAATCTCTAAACTCTCTCCTCTTATCCATCCAACTAGTTATTTGCTTGCTAATTGAATCTACATTTGATAACATAGATTCAAGAGATTCAGCAAGCGTGGACCTATGCAAGGTTGAAGTGGAAGGATTTTTTAACCTTGCAATTATATCTTCAATTTCTTTTTTGTTGTTTTCAATTTGCCCCATTATATTTTCTTGTGTTCCAGGGGCATGTCGAGGAATGGATGGAGGAGGTTGTTGTTCTGCAGGTATTTCCTCCTCAGGATTTTGTGGATTTTGAGGAGGAGGAGGAGGAGGTGCATTAACATTTCCTAACAATTAATGAAATATACATCAAAAATCAATTAAAACCTACCTATTTAGAAACAAATTCGAACAAAAAAATAAATATAACTCACTCCTTTGGCATGCTCGACGTCGTGGCAGCATTTTGGTGACGAATTGATAAGCTTTTTGTGTTGAATGGAGTTTTGCAAAATGCGAGTGCGCTTTCTAGGGTTTGTAGGCCGCGGGCATAGAGGAGAAGAAAGAAATGAAATGAGATTAGAAACCTTTTTTTTATTTATAGCAAGTCATAATGCGAGCACGTTATAACACGCTCACATTATGGCTTGGTTTTGACGAGCCTTAGGCTCGTCATTATCAAGCCATAACGTGAGCGCGTTATAACGCACTCGCATTATGACTTAATTTTTTTTAAAATTAATTTAGCCACTTTTTGGCCCCCCATATTTTTTCACTTACCCACATAGCCATATGAAATGATGGCATGCAACATCAAAGGCAAACGAGCTCTGTTGAAGAATTATTTGAGACACAGGAACCCTCATTTCTATGTAGCCAAATGAAACACACAACAACCATGGATGGAGGTGAGGATCAATGGCTCGGAAGAAGCTTGAAGTAAGGTAGCGGAGGCTACCACTTGTCAACATGGTAGGAGTCCGAGGGAGGCTGCAAGAGGAGAATTCATTCCTAGGAGAAGTGCAGGAGCACCATGTGGCTTACGTAGAGAAGAGAAAAACCAAATGTTTTATTCTTATAAAATGCATCAAATATGTCATGTGAAGTCCTTAAAGAGATAGAATATAATGAAGTTTCTTATGCATCTAGTGGACCCATTCAAATGCATCTCTATTTAACATTAAATAAGAGCCTCTATTAAATAATTTCTTTTAAGCAAAGCCATGGGTGTGAAATTAGATTTAATAACATATAAGAGTCTTTTCTTATAATGACACACGGTGGGTCCCTCAAGGTCATAAAGTTAAAGCTTCATTAAAAGACTCTTTTGACTCTCCTCACAGGATAAGAAATGCAGCCCTAATTTTCTTCCGTAACCACTTCATTTTTATGGCAACCACAAATGGAAGACGGTGGGAGTAAGTTGTTTATGCAGGCCAAAGATGGAGGCTAATATTTTTCTAGCCATGGAGAGTTAACAACCAGATACAGTTATTTGCCAGATTTTGTGCCAAATTTTAGGGAATTTTCAGTTACAGAGATTTTCAGAGGTAGTTATGAAAGATCTTCAAGAGATTTATTTTTCTGGGTTATAAAAGGATAGATCTAGGATAGAGAAAGGGAGGAGTTCCAATAGAGTTCTTCATAGACAAATACACAGAGATTTTTAGAGCAACAATAGATATTTCTTGTTGCCTCAACAATGCCTCTTTCATGAGGAATGTAAACATTTATTTTGTACAAAGTTTGCCCCTGTAAATTGTTTTCCGTTCGAATAAAGAAGTGGTGTTCTGTGCATATGAATGTCTCTCTTCTATTTATAAACTGGGTATTAACCATGCATCTCTGCTTTTTGATTTCTAGTTAAATCTATTAGGGTTTGACATTTTACAACTGGGAAAGTGTTAAATTTGGTGCATCACCTTAGAAAGGTAGTTTAATATTGTATCTATAATCTTGTTTCTCACCTTTTCCAAAAACCCCCTTTGAAAATAGAAGAGCTAGCTTCCCTAAAATCTAGAGGTTGTTTCTGGGGTCAATCCCACATCTCTGAAACTTCCAATGTTGTTGGATTAGACCCACAAATTTATACATCAATAGTTTTTGGCACGCCCGATGGGACTGGATTCAAAGACTTGGGTGTTTTTTTTTACTGAATCGTTGCCCTGTATTTTATGATTTTGGTGGTAAATCACAAAAATATCTGCTCATTGGAGCATGAATTTTCCACCTGGTGACTCTATTGGAGGCTCTTACTCGAATCTTTTTTCCTGAAGACCATGGCAGCCCCTGGTATATATGTGCATCTAAACATTCCTTCAAGGGATCTACCCTTTGTGACTTGGGATTCAAGTACTCTCGTTCTTTAGTAGCAGGGTCAAGTTCTTGACACAACATGGAAGGCAATACCACATTTTCTTGGGGATGGCTCTATTTGTCTTGTAGATCACATTCAAGATGTTGTAAATTTGTGCACCATTCATAATATCATAATTGAGAATCATGCTCTCTTGTTGCTAACATCTTCCCTTAAAGGCAAAGAAAAAGAATGGTACATAAGTTTGTAGCCTGGTTCAATCACTGGATGGGATCAACTAGGAGGACTCATCTACAATTAGTTCAAAGATAGGACCGATATTAGCACTCTCACCCAGAACCTGATTACAATTAAGAGGCATCTAATGGAGAGCATACATGACTTCAATTCAAGATTTGATAAGGTATGGAAGAAATTCTCAATTGACATGAGGCCTCCTCTAGTCTTTGCATTCTTGTATTATTTAAAGGCTTTAGACCTTGAGATCTCTGTGATGATACAAGCCCTAGGAGGTGAAACCTTGTCGCAATCATATGATCTTGCCATTAGGGCTGAAAACAACCTCATAGAGGCTGGTAAACTGCGTCCTCTGTCCTTGAAACCGCTGATGCCTCATACAAATTACCTGTCTCAAACTCTTTCTTATAACCAAATACATCTAAATTCCTATCCACCCACCCTGCCAATTGATTTGTCAAATCATGAGGAATGAGTGCAGTAAAAGAACTTATAAAGACCCTCTCCCATGAGATCAATGAGATCAAAGATCAAGCCATGTATAATGCTGATCCAATTTTCATGCCTCTAAGTTTATGTGAACATCAGTATGAATATAGCCAGAGAATGTATAATTGTCTTGAGAATTATGCTTTACAAGCCTATGTTGCTGCAAATCAAACCATAGAAGTCCCAAATCGGGTTCTTTACCACTTTGACATCAAGGAAGAATCAAGTCTCAAAGATCAAATTACAAGAAGAGAGGTGGCCCCTGTCCATTCAAGGTGTCCTTCTGATTATCAGCCTTATGCACCTATGGTAAAGTGTAACTTAGAATTTTAGTTAAGTAATGAAGAAGACTCAGAAGATACCTATGAAGTGACACTTCTAGAAGCTAAAAAGTACTTCAAGAGGGGCTTTGAAACTGAAAAGTACTGGGTAAATAGAAATGCACAGTTCATGCCTCATCTTAAGGAAGAAGTTGTAAGGATTTCTACATCTACAAGTATAGAGTGTCTTTATTTTTGCAATGAAGTTTCACATCTGGAAGGATATAGCATAGAGATGCATGAGCAACATTTGAATCAAGATGAGAATTTATTCTCAATTTTACAACAAGGTTACCAATTTTTAGATGCAAAAGACTCTACCATTGAGCAAGTGGATGGTTGCTTTACAAAGTCTAATGTAGCAGATCAGAAAGAAAATTTTGAAACAGAGGTAGATGCAAGGGCTGATCTGTTTTCAATTTTTGAAAATGGATATTTTCTTCTTCTTGATGAAGACACAGAGATGAAAAGAAAGATTCAATATGATGAGGTCCAAAGAAATATATGCCAAAGTGAAGAGGTACACACTGAGTCATATTATACACCCATCTTCTTACATGAAGGAATCCCAATCAGGTTCAAAGTTGTAATTGGCAGTTCTATCATCTGCACACCTGGTTTTGATACTATCATGGGTCATCATTCTGTTGAAGAGTCTACAAAAGAGGTCCCTAAAGAAGTTCTATTGATGGAATCCTTCCAATGCAAACAGAGGAATGAACTTCAGTGCTTGATTTTCCCTTCTCACCCTCCACTGGAGTAGGAACATGTTGATCAGCCTAAATGGTGTTCTCATACCAAGGATGAGCCTCCGGAGTGCAGAGAGGTGAAAAGTTACAAAATCTTGTTATACCTTTTCATGTATTTCATCTGGTCAATTATCAGTGCAATATGGATTCAGTGGAGAAACACCATCAGATCCTGTAGTTATTTTGCCACTCCCATAAATGGGCATATTCCTGTGTGTTTTAGTTGTCACTAATTAGTTTTAGTAATTCAGAATAAGTTACAACAGTAGCATTAGTTTTCAACTTCAGTTGTTTTGTTTTCAATAAGTCTCACCTATAGTTGAGGATCTGTGGTCAGCTTTAGTGGTTAGCAGTATTGGTTTCAGTTGAGGGACACATTTTGTTCAACAGTGCTTTAGTTTCAGTCTATCTTGACTCTATATGCCCAATGGATAAGGCTGGTTTGTAAAACTAGAGATTATGGGTTCAGTGTGAGTAGGTTCACTTACCCAGTAGGTCATCAAGAATTATTGTGCAAATTTTGTACACCATTTTAAAAGTTTCTAATGCATGTCAGATTAGTGACAATGGGTTCCTTTTCATCGTTTCTGTAGTTCATCAGTATTAATTTAGTGAGACTCAAATATATAGTGTTTAACTATTGTGCAGAGGTTCAATGATGCAGTCATAATGATGAGGTGTCAGGCATAAAGCCAACCCATATTCAGATAAAGCACATCTTGAGCATGGTCACCATTTGTATCAGTCATCAGGGGAACACAGTGAGAAGGATGTGCAGCCAATCATTTCAGTGCCATCTTCATGTAGAAGATGTGGTTCAGTTAGTTTTAGAATAAAGTTCTGTCATTCTATTCAATGCTGCAGGCTCTTAAAGGAATCATTGTGCAACAAGAGTCTTAACATAATAAAGAAGGCTTGGCCTAGAGATATCAACACTCATCTTTTAAACCAACGTTGCCAGGATCAAGATGGCACCATCATCTATAAATATCAAAGTCTCTGCATAAAGATTTAGCTTAGTCATTATTCACAAAAAAACACATTCTACATACATCAACACTATAGAATGATGGTGCAGCTATTCTATGAGGTTTGGGGTAGCTTATGTTTTAAGCATTGACATGTTACAGTGATGCATTATATGAATAAGGAAACAAGCTTCATATCAGCCATTTGGAAACGCTTGGCCATCATTCAAGACAATGCCAATTGTGATGATATGCACATAGCCTATTAGAGGTTTCAGCACTTCAGACATGGTTGTCACTTCAAAAGAGCACAAGTTTTCTCAAAGAGGGTGCCAGTGCATTTTAAAGTGGCACTCACACAAAAACTAGAGCTCAACACCATGGAAAGAGCGTCTCATATCAAATTGTTTGAGAGATGGTGAAGTAAATCATGGCATGGATAAGAATATGGCACATATTATATAAAGCTATCACAACTAGTAAAATATGAGGCTCGGCGTCTAAGTGAATGTGCACGCTACCTTTTATAAACAAGGTGCAAGTATTTCCAAACAAGATGAAGGCTTTTTGAAATATATGCAGCTCATTTTGATGACAAAATAAGAGAGTGGCGCTACCATGAAAATACTTAGCATTTCAAAACAAGGTTGAAGTTCGACCAAGGAAGTCATCAACAAAAAGGAGAAGCATCCATATATAATGACGTTCAAACTGAAATCTCTGCCAAGAGATTAGCGCTGCAAGTTTGAAGAGGTGCACAAGATAATAAAGATATAGGCACACCATTATAAACTAAAGTCATTACAACCACTGTTAAGAAACATCTCAATGCAATGGAAAGCTTCGGCCTCGTATTGAAAGGCACAAGTTTACCTAGCAAAACCAAGGCACTTAGCAAGATTGGCACTGCCATTTGATAGAGGTTGCCATTTAAAGGAAGGCATCAGTCTATTAGGTTCATTTACAGATCGATGGAAAGCCTTGTAACATAAAGCAAACAACAGCATAACATAAAACCAAGGGGCATCAACTTCAAAGCCCGTGGCTCTTCCATATGTGGTGTGGGTGTATAGCTATAAGAAGAGCGACATCTATCAAAGCCACTAAGCATCATGGCATAGGCAAATCAATAGGATGACAAGATTCACATTGTCAAAGTCTCCAGGTCACAACAATATGCAAGACAGATGAAGGCTACTAGAGTATGGCACTGGTTTTATGTTAGGGCCATCACTAAGCATCATATGGCACAACTTTTAAATATAAAACAAGGGTCTAATATGGTGCGACCAAGTCAAGACATAGCATCATCATAAAAGAGGAGCAACTACATTCCAAATGGAGTAGCACCAGTTATAAGCTCCAGCACAACATTGAACTCACAAGCATGGCCTTCTGTGGAAGCTTCAATAGCACAAGCCACTTCAAAGTAGGCGCAACTACTGAAGTTTGGCCATTATATCATGAAGCAAGTAATATGAAACAGACACTAAAGAACCAGATGCAAGAAAGCAATAAAGAATCAATGGCCTGCGTAAAAGGCTCTGCCTCTCAAAAAGGAAGGTTCATACCTATAATCAAAAGGCAAGTCACATTTCAGCCGTTACAAAGCATATCAATGCAACCATAAAAAAGGAAACATAGCCATATGAAATGATGGCACACAACATCAAGGCCAAAAGAGCTCTATTGAAGAATGATTTGAGACAGAGGAACCCTAGTTTCTATGTAGTACAGCTTGAAGCAAGGCAGCAGAGGCTGGCACTTGTCAACATGGTGGGAGTTCAAGGGAGGCTACAAGAGGAGAATTCATTCCTGGGAGAAGCACAAGAGCACCAAGTGGCTTGCGTGGAGGAGAGAAAAACTAAATGTTTTATTCTTATAAAATGTATCAAATATGTCACATGAAGTCCTTAAAGACCTA
The DNA here is from genome assembly GCA_027924645.1 of Cunninghamia lanceolata. Taxonomy (NCBI): domain Eukaryota; kingdom Viridiplantae; phylum Streptophyta; class Pinopsida; order Cupressales; family Cupressaceae; genus Cunninghamia; species Cunninghamia lanceolata. The sequence continues at coordinate 5,791,812 of BSBN01000677.1, read as the reverse complement.
GAATATAATGAAGTTTCTTATGCAGTTGGTGGGGGCCCATTCAAATGCAGCTCTATTTAATATTAAATAAGAGCCTCTATTAAATAGTTTCTTTTAAGCAAAGCCACGGGTGTGAAATCAAATTGAATAACATATAAGAGTCTTTTATTATAATGACACACGATGGGTCCCTCAAGGACATAAAGTTAAAGCTTCATTAAAAGACTCTTTTGACTTTCCTCACAGGATAAGAAATGCAGCCCTAATTTTCTTCTGTAGACACTTCATTTTTTGGCAAGCACAAATGGAAGATGGTGGTAGTAAGTTGTATATGCAGGCCAAAGATGGAGGCGTATATTTTTCCAGCCATGGAGAGTTAACAGCCAGATATAGTTATTTGCCAGATTTTGAGGAATTTTTAGTTACAGAGGTTTTTGAAGGCAGTTGCAAAAGATCTTCAAGAGATTTATTTTTCTAGGTTATAAAAGGACAAATTTGAGATAGAGAAAGAGAGGAGTTCCAATAGAGTTCTTCATAGATGGATACACAGAGATTTTTAGAGCAGCAGTAGATATTTTCTTGTTGTCTCAGCAGTGCCTCTTTCATGAGGAATGTAAACATTTATTTTTTGCAACCTTTTCCTCTGTAAATTATTTTCCATTCGAATAAAGAAGTGGTGTTTTATGCATATAAATGTCTCTCTCTCTTCTTTCTTTCTTTCTGTTTCCTTGCCTTTGTTAAAATTTGTTTATAAACTGGGTATTAACCATACATCTCTTCTCTTTAATTTCTAGTTAAATCTATTAGGGTTTGACATTATGCAAATGGGTAAATGTTAAATTTGGCGCATCACCTTAGAAAGGTAGTTTAATATTGTATCTATAATCTTATTTCTCACGTTTTCTCAAAACTCCCTTTGAAAATAGAAGAGCCAACTTCCCTAAAATCTAGGGGTTGTTTCTGGGGTCAATCCCACATCTCTGAAACTTCCCATGTTGTTGGATTAGACCCACAAATTTATACATCAATAGTAACCCTAGCCCTAACCCTAACCTGATTATTGTAAGTGTAGTTGTAACATCTAAACAATATTATTTTTATCCTAACCTTAACCCTAACTAATATTACTATATATACATTATATATATTGTTAATATTACTAATATTTTATATAATATTATATATATTATTAATCATAATTCTAAACCTAACCCTAATTCTAACCCTAACCCTAATTTCAATCGTAATTCTAATCCTAATCCTTATTCTAAACCTAACCCTAATTTTGGTCCTAATTCTAATTCTAACCCAAACCTTAACCGTAATTCTACTCCTAACCCTAACCTTAACCTAAACCCTAATTCAAACCCTAACCCTAATTCCAACCTTAATTATAATTCTAACCATACTTCAAATCCTTATTATATACCTAATTGCAACCCTAATCCTAAACCTAATTCTAATACTAACACTAAACATAACCTGAATCAAACCCTAACCCTAATTCTAACCCTAATACTAATTTTAATATTAACCATAATCCTAAAAATAATGATAACATTAATTCTACCCCTAATCCTAATTCTAACCGTGACCCTCACCCCAATACTAACCCTTATTCTAATCCTAACCCTAACCCAAACCCAAACCCTACTTCTACCCCTAACCCTAATTGTAACCATAACCCTACTCTAATTCTAAACATTTAATTCTAACTATAATTCTATCCCTAACTCTAATACTAAGGGTTTATATATCCTAATCCTAATTTTAAACCCTTACGAAACACTAATTCTAACCCTAACCCTACCCCTAACAATAATTCTAACCCTAATACTAACCCTAATTCTAACCCTAACCCTAATACTAACCCTCATTCTAATTCTAACCCTAATTATAATTATAATCCTAATCTGAACCTTGACCCTAATTCTAACTATAATCATAAGGCTATATGCAATCCTAGTTCTAACCCTATCTATAATTCTCACCATAACTGTATCCCTAATTCTAAACCTAATCCTAACCCTAACACTAATCCTAATTCTAACCCTAACCATAAAATTGATTCTAACCATAATTGTAATTCTAACACTGATTCAAACCATAACCCTAACCCTAACCTTAATTCTAAACCTAACCCTAAATCTCACCCTAATCCTAACCCTTAGTATAACCCTAATTTTCATTCTAATTGTCACCTTATTTCAAACTATAACCCTAATTCTAATTGTAATCCTAACCCTTATCTTAACCCTAATTCTAATTACAATTCCAACCCTAACCCTAATTCTAATTCTAATATTAACCCTAATTATATTCATAACCCTAATTCTAATTCTAACATTAACCCTAATTATAGTCGTAACCCTGATTCTAACCCTAACCCTAACCCTAATTATAGTTGTAAACCTAATTTTAAACTTAACCATAAAATTGATTGTAACCATAATTTTAATTCTAACATTGATTTGAACCCTAACCCTAACCCTAACCCTAACCTTAATTCTAATGCTAACCCTAAGTCGCACCCTAACCCTAACCCTTGTTTTGACCCTAATTCTCATTCTAATTGTCACCCAATTTCAAACAATAACCCTGATTCTAATTGTAATTCTAACTCTGATCTTAACCCTAATTCTAACTGCAATTCCAACCCTAACCCTAATTATAACCCTGACCTAATTCTAACATTAACCCTAATTCTAACCTTATCCCTAACCCCAACCCTAATTGTAATCCTAAGCCTAACTCTAATTCTGACCCTAACTCTAATTTTAACCCTAACCCTAATTCTCACTCTAATTCTGTCATGCCCACTTTTTCCATGCGGTCACAACACGCATCACACGTGTCATGTCCACATCTGTCATGTGGTCATGACACAAAATATTAAAAATTTCCCACGCTTTCCTAGAAACCCCCTTGCATGCGTAAGCATGCTTGGTGGTGTACGCTCGAGGCGAAAACACTACAGTTGTCGGCGGGATACAAGTACAAGTAGCGATCATCCAGACGCACACAGTCCAACAAGGGGGTCTCCACGACGTAGTTAACGTTGCTACAAGGTTAGAAATTTCAAGGTTCCCAAGCCTAAATCTCGGTAGATTCCGGCAGCATAACACCTCACAGCTTAAGTGGAAATTATTCAACACTAAACTTCTTACAGGGTTCCCTGATAGATTAACAACTTCCCATGATGCCATGTTCATAATTATCTTACACTTGATCTCCCTATTGGGTCATTTTTCAACAAAGCACGATTATCTACCTCTTTTCTCGTTTCCTGAAATATACTCCTCCTTCAAACTTAGCATTCTCAACGAGGTAGTTCGTTTGCCCTCTCTTCCTTTTCTCTGGATCTTAATTTTGATTGTATTTCTATCGCACTCACCTTAACTATTTCTCTAAAATTTAGTTTGTTTATATTTCGGTCTCTCTCATTTGGTTTCTACGTTTTCTTTATGTTTATCTTGTCCTTTCTTCATATTCTACATCAATCAGAGTTATCACTGTATCTATTTTTAACATTATTCCTAACTTCTGGATGGTCCAGATCACATAGGCTAGTTTACTACTTCACTGGACTCAGTCTCCTAGTTTTCTCCGATCTCAGATTCACCTTTTCGTTTGTATTAATTGAACATCAATCTTGTTCCTAAGCAAAATTAGTGGAAGGGTACATCTACTTAGTTCTCTTATCCCAGGTGGGAAATGCCGCGCATTTTCTCCTCTGTGTTTTCCAATGTTAGTTTTTCTTCTTCTTTCTCTCTTGCATGTTTTCTCCATTGGACGTTTACTAACTACAGTTGAGATTAAAATGGCCACACGTGGAATGCCTATGATGGCTTCTTTATGTTTATTTCCAGTGTCCTTTATAAGTGGAAGGATCAAAATTTCCTCTTCATTTTCCTAGTTAATAATTTGTGTTGATAGTTGACTGCCGAGAAATTCTTACTGAAGTATTAAAGTATATTTAATTATGCTCTCTTCAAACTATAATTATATCTTTCCCTTTATTGTTGAAAAGAAAAATGACATCTCTGATAGATTTATATCAAATAATAATATATATATGTATCTATATATATACATATAGAGGATTATAAATTTACATATATATATAATTATATGTATTTAGTTGTTATTAGTACCATTATTTTTATTACTATTATTTTTATTACTATTATTATTATTACTATTGTTATTATTTCTATTGTTATTATTTTATTTTTATATTTATATAAACAATATTAAGTCTTCCTTTTATAAAACCCATACAATCGTATTTTCATTGAAGGGCTGAAGCCCTAATTTCCTTATGCCATTTCAATTGTGCCCTAATCCCCCCTTTTTTTTGTTTGTAGGTTATACTCATGGCGGCGGCCATGGAGGAGGGTCAGCCAGAGATAGCACGCATGGAGGAGGGTTTTTTTTTGCAAAGTGTGAGGCGGTGAGGCGGTAGATTTGTGGTGGCAGAAGCCACGTTGGGGCGGCAGACAGGGAGCACGGGGAACCGGCGTAGGGGAGGTGTCGCTGTAATGGAAGGCGGTGTTTAGGCCGCGGCAGGGTGTGAAGGCAGCGCAGAGGGCGGTGTTCAGGCCATGGCGGGTGTGAAGGAAGCGTAGAGGTCGCGGGAGGAGGACTGGCGAGGTGTGGGGAGTATCGCGGGAGGTGGTGCCCGCGAGGTTGTGGATTGGTGGGGGTGTGGGGAGGGGCGGAGCCCCCACCCACATCCCACTACATGGGGTGTGGGTGGGGGCTCCGCCCCTCCCCACACCCATAAGGATTGACGGTGGTGGTGGGAAGGTTCAAACCTTTCCCACCACCACTCTACCATCTTTGCTATTGCGCTGTGTACACAGCGAACCGCGATTATTGTATTCTCTTTTTTTAATGCAAATTTCTTTAATGTAAACCGCGATTATAATAACATCTCTATTTATAATATATATATATTCCATGTTTACTCTCAGACATTGTTCTTTTATAGTTCACTGATTTAAACAGAAATTGTATAATTACAGAGAAATAAAATAATAATAATAAAAAAAAACTATTTTATCTGGTAAACACAGTTCCGTATGATGGTTGATATTTTTTTGTTTTAAAATACAGAGAACAACTAAAATTCTACCCAACAGACATTTATAATCACCGTTTGTTTAAGACTTGAAAATTTGTTTTAAATGCAGAGAATGAAATATAACTATGTTTTACTACCTTCCACAATTTTCTTAGTATGCAATCTTCTAACTTTTGACTTGATACAAATAGTGTTAAACCAGAGATTTAGTAAAATCAATTTTCCTTTATAACTTGTTAAATTCAATTTAATATAAAATCATATACAGATCCAATTTCATAGGCTCACATCTAGAAAGTTTAAGACTAAACCACACCACATTTTTATGCTATTATATTTACTTCTTTATATATATTTATTTCCAATAAAAAAATCAATTTACAATATATAACAAGGCTAACTAATTAAAATTCATTCTTTCCTTCCGAACAAATCTATAAATAAAATTTATCATTTTTGATCTAAATCAATAACAAATTTCAATACTAGAGATAATTTCATTCATTTGTCTAAATCAATACAAGTTTCATTTCTTATCACTTAGTTTCACCAGGTTTACAAAAATAAAAAAAAAATCATTCACAACAACAATACTAAAGGGAAGAATTTCTCTCTTTCCCAGACAATAATTTTTACAACTTCAGAGGGAGAGAATCCCTCCATAATGAACTTAAACAGGATGAAGCTCAATGAACCAAACTCTCCTTATAGCAATGATGAAATACATTCTCCCTAAATACAGAACTCCTCCAATTCCATCAAACAACTTCAAATGGAAACCTGCATATCAAAAGAAACAAGAAGAAAACACCACTCATCTAGCTCTCCTCCCTACCGTAGACCCACAAGAGGGTCACCCTCGAGCTAGGGAGATCATACTCACACCTAGGTAACTTAAGCAATCCACTTCACAACAGGGAACAACAACAAACCCAAAACACACAAACACCCGTGGGTAAATTACACAACACGAAAACTCAACTACAGTGAGCTTTACAAGGGGTAGGAGAGTGGACACACTCGACTCCAGAGTGTCACCCTTACAGATAATATAACCAACATAATTTCTCTTGGCCTCAAACCAAGTTTGATCACAAAATTTTTCAAGAATCTGTATTTGACTCTCAAGCCAAAGAATTAGTCACAAATACATACCCTCAAGGCTTTCAACATCCCAAAAGAACCTGGTATGCACCCGAGGAGGATCACTCCTCCCCTACCCCACACTTGATGAGCATTTCTCCCAAGTGGGAGAAGCTCTGTCAACAACCCGACAACATTTCCCACAAAAAAAAAACAAAACCAAAATCTAAAACACAAACAGATAAACAACTTTCACACACTTTCCAGATAGTAATCAGATATACGAAAGAAAGAAAGGTATTAACAACCAACCTTACAAAGCCCTTCAAGGATGAAACTGATGTAGAGCTCCACTGAGATCTCCTCCCACCTCAGCCACCAAACTCCCTCTCCCTTTTCCTCCCTAAAAGCTAATTTTCTTATTTTGACAATAAAAATAAAACTCTCCAAAATTCAACTAACTCCCTCCCCATCCCAAAATGGGATTCAAATAACCCAAATCCCCTCAGTTTAGAGGAATGGGGAAGTGACACTTGTCACCTCCTCACTCTTCCCCAAACCACTATTATGTCCCAAGGGATGAGTGATGGCTTATATCACTCACCCATCCCTAAAGTCCTCCTTATCCCTCTCCTCATGTCATTTCTCTTACGCATGGGAGAAATAAAAGGAGTTAAAGGAGGAAAAGATAGGTGACCCATGCCTCTTCTTCCTTCCTTCATTATGGATGACCACACAACTCATGGGGAATCTCACTAAGGGTGAGGGTGACCTCAAGTCAATTCCTCCATAATTGATGGGTTTGTAGTCATCTCTTACCTTGGGGATTGAAGAGGGATGGGTTAGGTGTTGGTACAACCCATCCTATCCCCCCCATACCTCCAATTTTCGCCACTTAACTTCAGGGGGAAGTTAAGATGACCATATGGAGGTTACTCAAGGGTTACCCATGCCAAATGGGGCCCTAGACCCATGGGGTATAACCCAAGGTCAACTTTAACCTACTCATGACACCCAGGGTTAAGGTAAAGCACAAGAAAAGGCCTCAAAAATTTAAATAAAAGAAAGAAATTCAAATTCAATCTTTTTACAACACAAATCATAATATAGTGTTACAAGAGGGTAAACCTAACCCATTCGACCTTATGAAAGACCACCTTACAACACCACATCAAACACAGAGTGATCTTGGTTCCTCGTGGAACCAGATCGGCTTAACAAGGAATAACAATAACAATGTGTGGAATGATCTCCGAAATCTATGGTTTGATTAGTAAATCCTGTACACTAAATTACAAGATCAGTTTCACATATAATCATCATAGCCGAAGCAACTTAAAACATGCATTACCATGACATAGTTCTAAATAGCATAAATGAAATCATATTACAATTTTCCATCATCACCTAATTAACTTTTCTGAAATGTAAACTTATCCAAACATCACCTAATTAGTTTTTCTGTTATCATAATAAAGTTTAATAGTTTGACAAATCCGGGAACTACTATTCCACAAATATAAAAAGTATCAATAATAGTAATGTAAATAGTCACAAGAATAGAAGTAAAAAGGGTAGTCCTCACAAATTCTTACCCTATTTCTAACTATAACCCCAATTCTAATTATAATTCTAACCCTTATCCTAACCCTAATTCTAACTACAATTCCAACCCTAACCCTAATTATAACCCTAACTGTAATTCTAACATTAACCCTAATTATAGCCTTAACCCTAATTCTAACCCTAACCTCAACCCTAATTGTAATCCTAACCATAACTCTAATTCTAACCCTAACCCTAACCCTAACCCTAATTCTAACCCTAAACATAGGTCTAATTTTAACCCTAACCCTGGTCATGATTCAAACCCTAACCCTAACCTTAATAATAACCTTAACCCTAATTGTAACCCTAACCTAGAACTCTAATTCGAACATTAACCCTAATTATAGTTGTAACCCTAATTCTAACATTAACCCTAATTATAACCCTAACCCTAATTCTAAAATTAACCCTAAGTCTAACCCTAACCCTAACCCTAACCCTAACCCTAACCCTTATTCTAACCCTAAACATAGATCTAATTTTAACCCTAACCCTAACCCTAACCGTAACTCTAACCCTAACCCTTACCATAATTCAAACCCTAACCCTAACCTTAATACTTGAAAGGAAGCAAGGTAAGTGGAAACAACTTTGTACACCTATCTAATGAGGGAAAGTTGTGTAAATTTTTCTTAGTTCTTTTCATTTATAGTTATGTTTCATAGTAACAGAGAGATTAACATACATTCACTAACAAGTATAAATGCAATGACACAAGATATACATGGGGAAAACCCTTTCAGGTGAAAAACCCCACACTCCAAAACCTGCACAATGTATTATTAAATTTGAAGGAGATTACAACACACTTGCAATGCAAGTTCTTCCAGGAATTGTCACAATGTTAAATCTAGAGTAATTCTGGTAGCATAACGATACATGCAAATGAACCATACAACTCCAACTCCAACTCCAAGCACCTATAAATATAGAGAAGTACTACGAGTGGAGGAAGCTTCTAGAGTAAGTCAACATAGGAATCTCGTCCAAATCCATGTTGCCCAATTTCCAAGGCTATAAAACATGTGTATGACACTTGTAAGAGATTCTCTTTCATTCATTACAACTCTCCAGCTTGGGCGCCCCAAATTTGCCCAATTAAGGTATGACAGATGCTCTTACAATGTCATAAAATCCGTTATATATGACAACTCTTATAGCTGTAAGAGAATTTGTCATAACTGACTATTAATAGTAGATTCTCTTACAACCTATCATAGTCAAACTTGGGTCCTTACCTTCTCCATGCAAAGATGCTTCTTGACACTTGTCACACCTATCATAGAATCTTCTATTTCTGGCTCTTACATGTCATAGATTTTGTCATAGGAATCTGTCATAACTCTTATGCGTCATAAACCTCTTACAACACCCAAAACATGCTGACACATGGCAAAAGTCTTCTACCACAAAGTGAGATGCCTATCTCCTCATATGAGGACAAAAATACACTTGGCATCAATGTTGTCTCATCCACTAGCCAACACTGCTCAACATGCTTCCTAGGTCCTCTAACTAGTCAATGGAGGTCTTGTAGCATGCTAGGGCATTTGGAAGAGGTAGAGTTTGTGCCAAATAAATGACAATCAGTCCAACTTAACTTCTAGATTGGTTTTTTTGATTCTAATAAATCTCTTTTGTAGAATAATTGTTTCGCTCTTGATGAGCTAGATAATGAGGAGATGTCTCTTGACACACATTTATGAATTGTGTCTCCTAGAATGTTTAAGGTTTGATAGACCTCCCTTGGAAGTACTCCATTTCTGATGTTTGATTACATTCTCAAGGTCTATAAATTATTTGTTTACAAGAGGTTGAAATTTTTGGTTTCCTACTTTCTGTATCTTGCCATATTATTTGGCCTTCTAGTCATTTCTTGTGTAGTAACCATGAACTAGGTTGAGTGGTGTTGTCACCTTTCTCTCTTCTATGTGGAATAAACACCTAGTTGACTAGGGATGTGACCCCACCAACCAGGCATTGTGGGCTCTTTTAAACATTAACAATAATTCCTATAGAGTTATTAATGTTTATGCTTTGAATGATGCTACTAAGAGATCTACCATCTAGAGATGGATTGCTAATTTAATGTTTGCTGCCACTTGGGTTCTATTTGGGGATTTTAATATGATTGAAATCGCCTATGATAAATGTGGACCTTTGCTTATGCTCTAGACAACTAGTGAAAGAGAGGCCTAGTTCTTCATACACATCAAATTGGGGCATTTTGGTCCCAATCTTGACCATTGCTAAGATCATATGACATGGTATACTTGGAGTAAACTTAGAGTTGGGCCTAACAAGGTGCTTACACATTTAGATCATGCTATGTTGTCAAATCAATCATTTTTTCCTTTGGCAGTTGTTACTGCTTGTTAGTAGAGCCCTTATCAAACACTATCCTTTCAAACCACTTTCCAATATGGTTTCGTATTGAGTGGTAATTTTCCAAACCCAAGGTTCTAAACATGCCATTACTCAATCACAAGGCCACATCAACTCACATCCCATACATAACACTAGATGGATAGATTGGTGGAATGATGCCATCTCCTAGATACTTCCCTCTTCCTTTGTATTTATGAGTGTTAGTTAGCTCGTTTCTACCACCATGCGTACAAGGCCACAACCTCAGAGCTCTACCAAGCCACCGTTGCTTTGGAATCACAACCTTTTGATTTGGTTTCTCAACTTTAGGTGGCTCAACCCTATCACTAGATGTAGGTTGTAGATTCTTATACTACCCGTGGAGCCCAAATCAAAGCTTAGCTCCATTGGCTCAAGAGAGGAGACAAGGCCTTACAAGAATTCTTTCAAGCTCTGCATGCTCTCCATATATCTCAAAACATCAAACAAGTCAAGGGAAACAAATCTTTAATGATATTTCTGACATTTTAAAATCTTTTGTCTAGCACTATGAGGAAGTTTTTGTTTCTCAAGAGTATACTCTAGCCCAGTATACTACTTTGCAATAGTGCCTTAATCGGGTTCCATGTCAGGTCTCCAATTCCTAGCATATTCTTTGTGATCAACTTTTCACCAAAGAAGATTTGTAGGAGGTTGTTTTCAATGTCTAATGACAAGGCTCCTAGTTTGGATGGATTTCCCTATGAATTTTATAAATCTTTTTGGGATATTATTGGTGAAGATCTTCACAATGTTTATCTAGAGGATTTTCATACAAAGTCTTTAGGATATTTAATCAATAAAGGAAATATTAAATTCATACCTAAAGCTGGTATCCTTGAAATCTATAATTAGTGACCCATCACTTTGTTGAATGTCTGATACAAGATTATTTCCAAGGCTCTAGCTCTTAATTTTAGGGCTCTTCTTCCCTAGCTAGTTTTCCATGAATACACTGGTTTCTTTAAGTCCAAAAATATTCTTGATAATACTATTACTATCTGGGAAGGGAAAAAATCTACCATTTTTGAATCAAAATTAATTTTTCCAAGGCTTATGATAGCATTAAATGACATTTTATTCTTACCATGCTTCAGGCGCTTGGATTGGACCTCATTTTATCCAATCTACCTAGATGTTATTTTCTAATGCATTGACTTTCATTACCATTAATGGTAAAAAATCCAAGCCATTTGGTCTTTTCTAATTCATCCGTCAAGGCTGCCCTCTTACTCTAGCTCTTTATGTGTTTTTAGTAGAAGAATTTGATTATCTATTAGCTCATGTAATTTCTCAAACCGCAGTTAAGGGGCATGCCCTTTCTAACTCTTCCATCTAGTTGGTCATTGACCTCATTTTGTCAATGATTCCTTCCTCACTCTCATTGAGGAGGAAAATTATTTCAAATAGGCTCTTCATTGGCATGATTCTTTTTTCCAAGGCTCTAGTTCAAGTATCCAATGGAAAAAGACCCAGTTCTATAGGCAGTCATTTCTTCCTAAGCTAGACTGGTTAGATAATTTTGGCTAGAAATGGATTGCTCATAGGGGAATTCTTTCAATTCTTGGGCATTCCATTTACTTTTAAATCTTCTTTTGTTATCCTTTTGTAACCTATTATTGCCAGGATTGAGAAAAAAGCTCAATTATTAGATTACCAAGCCTCTTTCTGTAGCTAGTAAATTCCAAATTTGCTCTAAAGTCTTGGCTACCACCTAGTGTATTATTCTTCTTGTTGGGTACCCTTGAAGGCCTCTTGTTTGAAGGTTGAGAAATTACTTAGAGACTTTATCTAGGCCTCTAATGATGGACATCAAGGATTTGATTGAGTTGCTTGGAGATTTTCTTGCCTTCCCCATGATGTTGGTAGCTTAGGATTGCTTTCAATCCATTGATAAGGTATTACCTTACATGCAAAATGGATTCTCAGGGCCCTAGAGAGAAATGAAGCCTCAAAAATTCTCATTAGGCTTTGTATTAGTTTTGGCATGCATTTTGGGTGACCAACTTAGAAAGGCCTTGATCTCAGTACTCTGCTCACCATGAGGGAACTATTTTAGATTCAAGGCAAGTTTGTCATCAAAAGCATTTGGAAAGCTTGGGAGTCTATTAATACAATGCTTCTCTAAGAAGGAAATGACTTCCGCTCTGGGCTTTCAATAAACCAATATTATATTTGGTGGTCTCTAGTTCTTTCTTATTGAGAGCACCCTTTGGCTAAGGTGCCATGGATCCATGCCTTAAAGTTTTTTCAATGAGGCATTAGGGTGCCGCCATATCTCATTAATATAGCCACCAAGAATTTTCTTTCTTGGCCAGAAATTAAAATAAATTTAGGTTGTCCAATCAATCTTAGGGCACTGTTCAGATTGTTATTGATGCTAACCCTCTAGATGATTCACAAAATTAGGGTGATATCTTTCAAACTTTGGTGGAAGGATTGGAAATGGTATCCAAACACACCATTTTGTAATTATAAGACTTGAAAAGGATATTTTTGGCTTTCACCTCATCTACCTATGGTTAATTAGTTGAACCATTGTTAATAGCTTTAGTCCTCTTTGGGTACCTAGCATCTCTATTTCCAATCCATCTAGTTAGCCATTCTTGGGCCTAAATTGGTGCATTTTGCTTGGTGCATTATTTATCAAGGGATTCCTCTTGATGCTTGATTATCTCATCTGGGATTTATTAATCCTCATTGTCCATTACATGGAAAATTGGAGACTCTCAAACATCTCTTCTAGTTCTGCACCAGAGCCTAGGAAGCTTGGAATTAGATTCATGATTTTGCAGACCTTTCTAGCCTTATCCTTTTTGATTGCATATGGTTTTGTTAGGAGACTAGCCTTGTATCCCATTCAAATAGAAACAAATTTTTCATGCTTTTAGGGTATAAATTCTCTTCAATATTTGGAAAGATAGAGATTCAACTCCTTTTTCTAGTTGCTCAGTTGATGTTTATTTCTCTTTCTATACTAAATCGATGATTTGTTTAATGTGCTTATGCAGATTTAGGTGCAAGATAGTAAAGTTACACTTGAAGTGGCATACTTACAAGAGCTTTTGGAGAACTAGGGTAATGCTACATGCACTATTGTTAGAGTCCTACCTACTCCCTCTTCTCCTTCTTGAGGGCACTAGAGAGGTCACAATCAATCAGTTAGAAGAGATCAAGGCTCCTAGTCTCATGGCTCTTAGCACTTAGTGAACAGATATAATGCAACTCAGATTGGACTCAGCCTTCATGGCACCTTCCACCTCTTCTTGTGGGCATGGTACTCTTGGTTGGCCTGCCTTTGGCATGTTTCCCTGCTTGGTGTTGAAGAATTTACAGAATCAATAAGATGAATGTTGATCAAAATTTTTGAAGTAATTTGATTAGGTAAAAGATGAATACATATAGGAGACCAAAGTTAGTTAGTATTTGAGAGAAAGACTCCACAACTAAGAGTGGTCATCAAGTTGACTCCCTAAAAACTAGCATGAGTGGCTAGCTTAGTGGGAGACTTGATGACTCCTCAACTAACCTCCTAACAACTTTGACATGTGTTAAGATTGTAAAATGACTCACCTAAGTAGGCTTATGACTATGTGTATAATTTATATGCAATATTTATATATATATATATATATATACACTAACACCCCTCATAAGCATAGCTTAGGTGGGCTCAAATGAAATGGGTCATGGCTACAAAACATGGTGAGGTACCCATGAACAATGTAAGTATGAAAATTGGGTCTTGGCAAATAGGCCTGATGAGGTACGCATTTTAGAAATGAAGAAAAGTAGAAAACCTAGTGAGAAAAACTACCCTCCAAAAGAGAGAAATTACACAAGTGAAGAAGTACTACTTCTTTCACTAAGTACAATATAAGATTACCCCATAGGAGAGAAAATGATAGAAGGTCTATAAGACCTCACCATAATACATGTCCTACTGTAGTGAGTTTGGATAGTCAACAAAGGATGCAGATGTAGATCCAAGAATACCGAACAATGTTCCTTCCCTTGGGAAAACATGAAACAACCTGAAGATGCAAGATATCTTCCCACGCGAGAAGATGTATGTATGATCTTGAATCATGCTAAAGTTGATCCAAGGATGATGGTGACCATGTCGATCCCTTCGAAGAGTGCTCTGATACCATGAAGAATTTGTAGAATTAATAAGATGAATGCTGATCACAAAGTTTGAAGTAATTTGATTAGGAAAAAGACAACTACATATAGGAGAGTAAAGGTAGTTAGTAGTTGAGAGAAAGACTCCACAACTAAGAGTGGTCATCAAGTTGACTCCCTACAAACTAGTGTGAGCGGATAGCTTAGTATGAGACTTGATGACTCCTCAACTAAGCTCCTAGCAACCTTGACATGTGTTAAGATTGTAAAATGACTCACCTAAGTGGGCTTATGCCTATGTGTATAATATATATGCAAAATATATACACTAACAAGAGTTGGCTATTTCTCTTGTTTGTTCTCAACAAGCTTCTAGTGACACTCTTGAGGAAGAGGGTGCTCTTACTAGTTGGGAGCCAATTGATGATTCTATCCCTGATGATGTTTGGGGAAAGCTAGATGATAAAGATCCCCTTTTAATAGTCCTTCTTTAGCTACTTAGTGTTTTTATTTATGTAATTAGGCTTTGACCCTTTGAACTTTCATCTTTGTTTTGGACGTCATCTCACATAGACATTGAGGGTGTCCCTTCTTACCATCTGTCTTTTTTTGTGAATATTCTACTATTATATTTTTAGTTAATAAAGGGTTAAATAAGAAGTTATTTGTTGGAAAGGCTTTATAAAAGCCATATAATTGTAATGAATGTAATATCATTCTAAATGAGAATTAATATATTTATTATTTGGTGCTTTTACTATGTGATTATGGTTTAGTTCTTGTAGCATTCTATATGCTCTACCATATCCATTATGGTATTAGAGCCTAGGAAGCACATTGTCGAATTGTTGATCGCTAGAAATGTGGTTCCCATGATTTAGTAAAGGAAAGCAAGTTGGAAATTAGTGTGACATTTTGTAGAGGACAATCAAGTAGATTTTGTCGAAGAGTGGTGTACCATTTTGCATAGGATTGGATGTAGTAAAGGAGGATGCCAAATTTTTATTTTAAGGCTATGATTTATAGATTGGCACTAAGCACATTCCAAGGCATATGGTGGCTATTTGTTAGTTTTATATAGTTATGAATATCTTTGAAGGTGGTGATATTTTGTATGGAGTTTCGTATTATTTTTGAAATCGATTGTTCTTGGCGGTTCAAGATCATCTAGCAAGTTTATGTTTCTATTTTTTACAATTCCAATATTAACGAGTGTGGAGAAAGTGTTGTGCTTGGTTGTAAGTAGAGGAAAATGTTATGGAAAAATGGTTAAATATCCCTCACAGTGCCCAAAATGAAATCTTATAGATCCAACGGCTAAGGCATGTTTTGTTAACTGCATCCCAAAATGTGAATCAACATGTAAAGATGAGTATCCCCAATAACTCCACCAAAAATATTTTTTTTGCATTAAAACTTTGAGATTATTTTTCATAGGTTGTAATTTTTAGAACATATACATTTAAAAAAGAAAGAAAGAAAAAAGAAAAGGAGAAGTGTGCTAACTTCAGGGTCCCTAATTGTATTCACTTGCTTTGTGAAATAGAAGGTAGATATTTTTGTCATTTCCAGAAACAAGGGTGTAGTAGTATCATTACAATATTTATAAGTGAAGGTTTATTTTTCTTGGAGATACAAGGTTTTTATTGTTGTCATTTTGAATATATTTCTTGTATGTGACGTTATAAGGTATGAAAGGGACATTCCAAATTGTAGATGTATTCGAGTGATAAGGAAAATAAGATGTTATAAGGATAATTTGGTCACATTGTAAAAGCTACAAATTTGGTTGAGCTCGACACTTTAAAATGAAACTTTTTTGTCATATCATCTTATTCTGGTACTTTTGGGGCCATCTTTGCTACACCTAATTATGCCTCCAAAGGAATATTGGAGGTTAGAGGCACTAGAGGTTGGAAGATTTTCATCATCTCGAACCAACTTCTTGCTTAGAGATGGTGCTTTGTATGAGAAGCATGTGTTTTTCAATTTTTGTGTGTGATGCTAACAATATTGAAGAATTTATATATTGTGAAGTTTTCTTTTTGAAGACAGGAAGGGATCTAGTGCAAACTCAATATGAATTGTTGCCTAGATAGTTTGGGATTCTAAGAATCTTGGGAATTATACCCTTCTGAGGGTCATGAGACAAGTTTATGGAGTACTGTGGATGTCGCTCGATATGGATTGATGTCCAATAATTCAGGTGATCTGTGATTCAAGAGTTCAAGGAGGTGGTAATTTGTGAACGAAATTCATCTCGGGAGCTACACCCATCTAAGGGTTATGCAGCAGCTTGATATAGTTCTACCTGGTCTAGGAATTGTTTTTTCAAAGAAAAGCTTCTCAAAAATGTGTAATTATTTCTTCAATCAACATGTTTTCTTGTATGTTATGTTTGTGTAATGTAAACTTTAAGGGGTGCTGTTAGAATATTAAGGTTTACATTTGTAATAAAGTCACCTTATTGACTTATGTTAGTATTTAAATATTATTGTTAGTTGGGAGTTATTACCGTAGGATAGTTCAAAAAATTATTTATTGGAAAGGCTTTATAAAAGCCATATTAAAATGAATGTACTATCATCCCAAATAAACATTAATGTATTTATTATTTGATATTTTTACTATGTAATTATAGTTTAGTTCTTACAACATTCTATATACTTGGTTATTTCCATTACAACTTAATTAAATTACTAACACTTCCCACAACTAAACAAAAAAAATTTTAAACATTTTACACGTAATTAAATTTCAAAAACCATTTAATATATAAGATATCACCAACTCATCTTATAATTTAATAGGAAGAGCATAAATGTAGTTAGAATTTTGACTTCAATCAAATAACACCGACAAAAGGCCGATTCTATTCATATGTGCTGCTCAATTGATTAAACTGGTTGCAGTACAAACAAAGGTTCAAATCTTCGACTTCGATTCCATTAATAAGGGTGTTACTTTAAAAAATGTTGATAGTATTTGTTTCCCGACAACGATAGCGTCGCACACGAAGTTTTCCTCATGTTTATCAGAGGAATAAATAGAAAACAAAGCGACGAGAAGAAGTGTCCTCCCACGATAACGTCATGCATGAAGTGCCTTTGAAAGTTACTCTTCTTTATTCAAACACTACCCATTTTTATGGGGGTCACAATCACTTTGCTGGATTGATGTCCGCCTCTTTTGACTAAATCCAGTAAACAATCGACAGGAGCTACGTTGCATTTTACAGATGTTTATTTCGTACGTTGTAATTTAAAAGAAGGCTTTTATTTCCTAAGAAAACTCTCCGCCAGGTGTGACCGTCCATTCCCGTGAATGTGAGATGTCGTATCTGATTATATGGATCCACACTGGAATATCGTCATGCATGAAGTGCCTTTGAAAGTTACTCTTCTTTATTCAAACACTACCCATTTTTATGGGGGTCACAATCACTTTGCTGGATTGATGTCTGCCTCTTTTGACTAAATCCAGTAAACAATCGACAGGAGCTACGATACATTTTACAGATGCTTATTTCATACGTTGTAATTTACAAGAAGACGATGCGTCAAAGGTATCGGCTTTATTTCCAAAGAAAACTCTCCGCCAGTTGTGACCGTCCATTCCCGTGAATGTGCAGTGTCGTATCTGATCAACACTGGATTATTGCTAAAATGTGATTCAAACAGTGTTGCACCAGCTCTATTTATGCCCTTAAATAAGCTGCAATTGCATGTACTTCACATAATTCATTTATAGATTTTTAAACTTTGATTGAAATAATGATGATAATGTTAGGGATTTTGTGCGGGCTTCTGATTTGTGTGGCACATGGATCGGCAGACCCAACTCAAGGATTTACTCAACTGAAATTGAGTGCTGCAAATTTCAACATACAAAAGCCATATGATAAGGAGGTGTCCGAGCGCTACAGCTTCATCCATGGCGTCCATTCCATGTGGGTTTATAACGACGATAAACCTCTTTCGAATCACAGCAACACCAAGCCCAGGACAGAAATCCGCATCACGGTTTGTTAGTTGATCTAAGACTTCTCTTAAATTTAATATAAAAGGTCACAATATGGTTACTCTTTTTAGGAAGGTCATTCACAAATTCGTTTTTGCTATCTAATTCGTACTAACTTTAGACTGAATCTCTTCGACTGAGAAGCAAGCACATCCACAAATGAGTAGTGTTTTTTTTTCAATCAGGGATATAACTACACAACAGGAGTGCGGCAATTCGAGGGCGACTTTTATGTTCCGCGCGGCACATCGGGAACATGCATTATGCAAGTTTTTGGGGCTCCGGGAATCGTATATGCGACCGCGTTACAGTTACGGGTTTACAATGGACAGCTGAAGCGCTACAATGATGAAGTCGTGGCTTGTGATGTATACGATCGTTGGATTCATTTGAACGTTACTCACGACGCAGATGAAGGAAAAGTGTATGTCTTCGTCGATGGGGAGGAGAAGGTGGTTACTGATGCTAGAGGACGTGCCAACCATTATTTTAAATGCGGCGTCTACACTCAAGATAATTCCTCCTATTTCATGGAGTCTCGCTGGAAAGATATTAAAATTTGGACCAAATGATGTAAGTCCTTTTTATCAACCATGGCTGGTTCTGAAAGCCTTGCCGAATTTATATCAGCTCGACTAGGTTCTCTTTAAGTTGGAAATATTAAACTGTGAAATTTGAAAATTTAAAACCTGGTCTTTAATCGGAATTACAGATAAGCAATTGCTCTTAATGACTTAATCAACGCATCACTTAAAGTTGTTTGTCACTGTATCAAAGGGCTCTCCTTAAACATTAACTGGTTCGACGACCGGTATTCAATAGCCATTTAACTTTGGCGTGGTACTGGTGGGTCACTCAGCTCCAGTCCGAACTATTAACAGTTTAAAATTGTGTTTTAACCACAGCGGTCTCAAAAAAATTTATTACCCGCAGCTTTTTACAGTTTTTTGTTTTTAGAAACATTATTAATAATATTAGAAACCTTCTGTCTTGGTGTTTTGGCTTCCACATCAAGACATGGCATTATGCAGACCCGAAAAAATGTTATGCTACCTTTATCTCATGGTTATTCTTAAACGCCCAGCCATAAACAGCCGGTGAGTTGTTGCCGACCGGTTGTATGGCTTTTTCCAGCAATGCACCAGTCGACGAAACCTAATAACTGTTTTGATGACTTTCTTCTCGACCATCCACTATTCGATGTGCCATACACTCACTTCGACTATTTCGACTGTTTCATACAAATGTCAACCAGCCGGTCATTTGCAACGCACTGGCTGGTTAAGGTTAACCTTCTTAAACATCATCCACTTCAAGAGTCAAAGGTTAATTTTGGCCAATAAAAATAGAACAAATATTACCACTTTTTGTTGTGAATGAGGTGTAAAATTTCTATTGACTGTTTAACCATTGAAATGGATGATATTTAAGTAGAGTGATCCCAAATATGATAGGAGCTACATTACATTTTATAGCCATTTATGGTCAAACCATTGAGGTTGAACTCCACCTTCATTACTTCTTGTGGTGTTTGGTTTTACATAGCTAGAAAAGGGACACTAGAGTAGGGAAAAAGTGAGATGAATAGAATGAAATCTAGTTGGATAGTGGCTAATAAAAGTATAACAAATATTTACCAGTTTTTAGTATGGATGAGATGTAAAATTAGTATTAACTGTATGACTATTGCACCTATTGATGTTTAAGTAGAGTGGGAATCCACACGATACAGGATAAATGAACACCATCAAAATCAAGATTTCTTTGGAGTATAAAAGACATTAAACTTTGTTTTAATTCAGACTAACTATTGAGATGCCCACCGTAAATAGTCGGCATGTTGTGTGCCAATTGTTTTTCCATATTTTCAACTTGCTAATTTTTCGACAAACCTCATAGACCACATCAGTTGATTGATCTATTGTTTGTTGATCCTGTTCATTGTCGATGAAATTGTTGAAAGCCTGTGAGTCGATTGCATTTTGACAAGCCGATAGTTTTACAATGTGCTGATTGGTTAAGCTTTACCCTATTGAAACACATCCATAACAGATAAATGAAACAAGATTATATTTTACACCATAATTGGATGTGACAATGCCGAGGATATATAACTACACCTAAAAATTTGTATGAAATGATTTAGTAGGACATTAATATGAAGATAAAATGTGGGAGTGCAATTAAATCCTCTTGTTTCTCTTTAATTAATGCTAGATGTCTTAAAGAATTAGGTTTATAGTAGGGGCAACATCAAATGTACAAAAAATAACAGTGTTCAGTGCCACTACATAGAAAAAATATAAAAATGCCAATAACATTTACCCTCGAGATTAAGGGTTAAGTACACAAGTAAGAGTTAAGAACAAGTTCACGAAAGTCTACAAAACTAGTTATGTTGATATCTAATCGCACCAAAAAGTCTTGTAATAACATCTCTTAGTTTTAGAAATCAAACTCCCATGTGTTCATGTTTTACATTTTGTAAAGCATTCTATAGGAATGGGATGGAGTAGAGAATGAATAGATTGACAACAAATAGTTTGTGGTAGAGAAGAACTACTAAGAGATGGAAAGGGGTCATCAAACATTCAATCAGAAGCTATTTAAGGTTAACTTGCTAATGATGACTATGGCAGAAATGTAGAGGAAATGGCGCTAAATGATGTGGTGGATGTCAAATCCACAAGACACAAATATGAATCACACAACAAAATACACACATTCATAAATATGTCAAACACATAAACAACACAACATGAAATCCACGACTCTCAACATGTTGCTGCACCTCATTGTATTACATCATAACATGATTACAAAAAATACATCGAATGCTATTGCACTCTCATGATCACTTGATCATGCATTTGCTTGCTTGAATCAATTACATCATGCCTTTTTTTATAGGGGTCTTAGTACATGCCTGTACCTTCTAGGCTCTTCTCTTGACTCATCTAGAAATTCTATCATCTAGATAATTCCATCTCTCTAGAAACCTACTTGGCCTATCTAGAATTTTATCTTTTTGCCTTTTTGTCTTTTCCCATTTAATTAATTAATTATCATTGATGGGAGAAATTACTTACTCCAACACTCCCCCTTAATTTTTGACCACATATTTATCATTCCCAAAATTTGTTTTCCAAGCCTTGTCTTCCAAGTCTGTTGACTCACTTAAATCTTTTCATGCATGATACCTTCAAACTATCTTCAAGATCTATGGATCTTCTTACTCTTCCAACTCTTAACAACTCTCACCAACTCTTCATCAACTATTGTGGAAGTCCTTCAAACTTTGATCTTCAAATCTTCAGAACTTCAATCTCGAAGTCCTCTCTCTATCTGTAGCATTTCATTTTTCATGATATCTTAAACCTTCAATCCTTGCTTGATTGCTATCATTTTCACAAATGAACATCTATACCTGAACAATTTTTTCACCATACCTATAATCTATTGCCAATTCAATCCAAAACCCCAATCAGAATTCATTTGCATGCATCTTGTCATAGATTCATTTTTTCACTCTTTATTCCAACACATCTTTTCACAATGATTTCTCAAACCACATATGCTACACAGATGTAGATCCAAACACATATCTTTTGTATGTCCTTCCTCTTACAATGAGAGCAATGCATTCCTTGAACAAATTTATTAAAACCTAAAACATCTGTAACACCATTTCCTTTATCTGTGTATCCAAGAACTTCATACTTTGGCCTCACTATTGGCTCAATAGGTTCTTTCATTCCTTGTCCAAACTTGGCTAAACCTTTTTCTTTCATATCTCATCTTTTTCATCATCTTAAAAACAACATTGTCAATATCATCACAACTAGAAAACTATGTTGATCCAATCTCTTTATTATCTTCACTTTTACACTCTTTCTCTAAACAAGCTTCAACTTTATCACATAAGTCAATTGTATCACATGAGACATCACAAACCAATGGCTTTGTCCTCAAACATTCATTCTCTTCTTTCAATTTTGATATTTCTTCTTTTTGTAAATTGTTTTCTTCTTCTAACCTTTCTATATTTTCTTTCATTTCATCAAATAACTTCAATCTTTCTTCTAACTCTTTATTCTTTTCTTCAAAATCTTCATTCTTCTTCTTAACCTCATCAAACAATTTCATGTTTTCTTCTAATTATTCATTCTTTATTTTAACTTTACCCAATTCAATATCGAGATCATAAATTTTTATCAACAATCCAGTGTTTTCTATTGAAACCTGCTATAAATCTCTTAATAATTCCTTTCTCTCTTTTTCCCAATCATCTCTTTCTTTTTGTCAATTTTTTTCTGTCTTCTCTCTTTTAGATTTTCCCATTTGAAAAATGAATGATTTGCTTACCTCGAACTATTGTGCTTGTCTTTGATTGTTTGATTTCTGTAATTTGTTCCGCAGCTTCATGTGCCTCACTTCTCCTTTGATGTCTTCAGACTTCTGCTGTGATCTCTACGATCTATATTGTCTTCTAGAAATATTGACTTCTTTGACTATCAAGTTCTCAATATAATCTGCCTTCAGACAACCTCTTATGTCTTCAAATTGATTCCAGCCTTCTTATAGTCCTCTACTGCAATCCAATTCTAAAGCTTTTGATTTTGGCAGCGAACTCTTGTCCTTTTTATCAACGATTATTGACTATTCTGTGGCCTTCAGATAGAGGCAATTCTTCAACTACATTATACTTCTGGCAGCATCCTTCCTATGGCGGCTTCTAAAACAACCATGATCCCTTGGTCTGCCTAACCCTTCCTAAAACCCTTGATCTTTCGACATTCTCTCTTGAAACCGTGGCGAATCTCCTTCACTGTTAGTGGTGGCCTACTTCCTTTACTATTTTAAATCTACAAACTTTAATATCTTCAGTACTTCTTTGTCAATGATACCCTCCAAACTTTGATTGCGCCAATATCTTTTTAGAGCAGCTTTATATTTCTTCCTGTGGCCTATTTGAAATATTTACCTCAAGGCTGCAGCCGCTTACCTTCTTCATCTGATGATTAAATAAATTTATATAGACTTTTAATCAACAAAACCTTTTGGCAACTTATGCAAATAGGGCTTTAATCGATTCTAACCTTGGGTATCTTTTATCTAGCAACACCTAACAAAATCAGTGGCCTATCCTTGCCAGCGATCTCTACTTTCAGATCTGCAACTTACTTTAAAATCAACTATTCTTTTACTTAGTGTGGAGAAGACATTATTTACCTCCTTTACGATTGGTGTTTTCTTTAGCGACGACTTTTTGTCTTTTTTCTATGATTTATTCTCCTTCAAATGCAACGACTCGCGATCTTCTTCAAATTGATGGCGACAAACTATTGCGATTAATCTCATGCGGTCATCAGTGGCAACTTACAACAATTTGACTTGTTTTAAAGATCTGCAGCTTTAATTCATCACCTTGGTGGCTTCTGTGATTTCTTTCCTGCTAGCAATTTCCCTTTTGGCTTTAAAAATGTACGAACCCTAATTTCACGATTTCCATCAAATCAATCATAATATCCTTCTGACTTTTTCCCCAGCGGCAAATAACTCCTTTCGGTAGCATTCTTCTCAGCTTCTGATTTTAACCTGCAGATCGACTTCTTCCTTTGACTTCAACGATTTATGAGCTCAGAATTTATTATGGATGCATATGTATGGGTGATTTGTTCTCCAAATTTGCACCTCTCCTCTGCAAACACATTCAGTAGCTTCAAACTCTAGATCTACGCTGACTTAAAAAACCCTTGTTATTTTCTGAATTTGGTGGATGCTTCTGCGGCCCTGGCTTGATTAATCAACAATTAAACATTGTTTGGCATCTTCCTTCACCGTCCCACAATCTTCAGTCAAACTGATGTCTCTTGGAATTAATATGACCTCTTCCAGATTGGTGGTCACGGTACCTTCGTTAGCAAGTTAACAGTGATTTCAACCTGCAACCTTGGCGGCTCTTGGTCTAAGCTTTAGAAACCCTTAACCATCAATTATCTAGCTTCAGACAACCTGCGACAACACTATAACCCTTGCTCTTCCAAGATCAACCTTGCTCCGATACCACTATGATGTGGTGGATGTCAAATCTAGAAGACACAAATATGAATCACACAACAAAATACACACATTCAGAAATATGTCAAACATAGAAACAACGCAGCATGAAATCCATAACTCTCAACTTGTTGCCGCACCTCATTGTATTACATCATAACATGATTACAAAACATACATCGAATGTTGTTGCATTTTCATGATCACTTGATCATGCCTTTGCTTGCTTGAATCAATTACATCATGCCTCTTTTATAGAAGTCTTAGTACATGCTTGTGCCTTCTAGGCTCTTCTCTTGACTCATCTAGAAATTCTATCCTCTAGATCATTCCATCTCTCTATAAACCTCTTTGACCTATCTAGACTTTTGTATTTTTGCCTTTTTGTATTTTTCCATTTAATTAATTAATTATCATTGGTGGCCTGAGAAATTACTTACTCCAACACTAATTAAGTATTTTACAACAATGGGTATAATGGTAATGTTAATTTCATATTTCACTATTCAGAAGAATCAATAATTATTTTTCATAGAAATGATCAAATCTCAATATTATTTCTCCACTATTCTATCTTTCTTCTCCAATCTCTCTCTTGTATGCAATATCATCTTCCAAAATCTCAATCAGCCCAATGGCCAATTGTTGGAAACATTTTCATGTCTCACTTCGCATCTGCCAATTTTTGAGTACAATGGTCGTCAAAACATAATCAGGTATGAGATAATGAGAGACATTATAAAGATGGAAAACTAGATTCCACTCTCTGTTTTTAGAAAAATACTGGAATTAAAGTATAAAATGAGCATGAAGCAGTGTTAAAATTGGCCCGTTTTCTACATTCCTTGCAAGAGTTTACAGGTTTTCCCTTCTCTTTGCCATCATCAGATGATAAAATAAAGAAAGAAACTATTGATATTGAAATTAGGTCAAGGTTGGAAAAACATATAAAGAGTGCCTCTCGTCTGTTGGATTTGTCTAGAAGGATGATTAAAGATATATTATTAAATTGGGTTACATTTATATGCCATGTATAGAGAATGTTATGATGAGCAGCATCAATCTATGATGTTTTAGCAAGGGCAGCAACAATATATGATGTTTTGGCAAGGGCAGCTAAAACAAATTTGAGGTTGACGTTGATGTATGAGACTAATAGGATAGTTTATTTTTTTATTAAATGTTAATATATTATTGTAAACAAATAAAATAAAGTTTTAAAACTTAAGGTAATGTGATTAATAGATTATTTAAGTTAGGTTCACAAAATTATGTATTAAATAATGAATAATTAAAATTTGTTTAAAATAATTAAATAATGATAAGATCAGATGGTTAATTCAAAAGGGTAAATTAATGTAGTGTTAAAAGGATGAAAAACTCAAATAGTATATATGTGTAGATTTACTTTTACTTTTGTCATCTTGCTCATTGAGATCAAGTGGGCACTATCGTACATTTGGCAAGTGGTTCCAAGAAAACATCACTTAATGCACAACTATTGGTCCACCCTTCTTTTTTGATCTTTTTTGACACTTCAAAAAAAAGTATTTTGATGTGACATCATATTTGATGATGTGGACCCAATACCTTAGTTATAAGCAATCTTACACAGTGTAAAACTATTTTGTACAATGAAGCTTGAATTTTTCTTAAATATCCCTCTTAGATGTTAAATATTGCATAACCCTATCTTATTTCACATTTCTATATCCTACATATTTCCCTCCTCATTTCACCAATTTCTTTGTTTTCACTCTTAGCTACTTACATAATAATTGCATTAAGGAATCCATGATTTACAATTTCTTCTCATTTATCACATTTAAAGGAATTACATAACTTTCTTTTTCTCATGTAATTCATGTTAATTTTTTGTATTATCATTTTTTACATTGGAAAGAAAATAAAATAGATGATACAATTGCGTTTACAATTATCCTGGGTGCTTCTATTAAAGAAATGTTGGCAATTCTAATCACATTATGATTACATATATAAACTTACATATTTAACATTTTACCCTATGGACAAATTTGTTGCGCGTAAAATTTGTGCAACTGCTAGTTATGTAGAATGACATAGATAATTGTGATCTGAATTCGAGATATGCTAGATTTTAAAGGACAATAAATGGTATGACTATGAGCATGTGGTTGATTCAAAAAAGAAAATATTAGATCACTTAAGAAATTAAGTATTTTACTTATTAATAAAATAAAATTTGTGTTTTGGGTTTTTTTTTACAATTATAAAATGCTTTTTTATGTATTTAATTATTTAATTATTAATAAACATTTAAAATAAGGTAAAAGAGTTGAAAATGTCAGTAGATACTAAAGGGGTATGTGTTGGCATAATAGTCACAATGGTATTACATTGTTAGTTAAATAAAGTAATAGTTAGTTTATAGTTAGATATAAATAAATAAATGTTAGTAATAAATTAGTTTTGGGAAGTTACGAAGTTATTTCCCGTAGAAAGTTTGTACGAGAATAATTGTGGCTTTAAAAGCCATTATACTACATTGTAACAATCATCTGACTGACATTAATATATTATTTTATGTTTTGATATTGTTGTGCCATGATGCTGTAGCAATCTACATTTTACCCTACCATATTTCAATATGGTATCAGAGTAGAAGAGATGCTAGGCTGCATAACGAAGTTATTTCTTGTTGTGTAAGATGCAATTTTCATTTCAAGGCAAAAGGAAGGCATTTCAGATTTGCAGAGGGACATTTAAGTTTGTTGGAAGTCTGCGAAAGTGATGTTTAATCATTTGCAGCGTGAGGCAGTGTGAGATTCCATCCAAGTTCTCATAGTAAGTTGTTCAAAGAGGCAATAATATCATCTATGGGTGGTAAATATTATTTGTTTTCTATGTAATGGTAAATATCATTTGTTCACTATGCAAGATGTGTGAGTAGAACCAATGTCAAAGTTGTTGCTTAATGTTGAAGATTATATTTTATATTTGACATAAACATTCAAGTCGTATGAAATTGCTTTAAGTGAATGTGTTGATATTTGTTGTAATTACCTAAGTCTAACTCCAGCTACAAGAAGTAGAAGATAGAAGTGTAAGAGGAATTAGGGTTCGAGCCAAAAAAAAAATATTAAGCGCCAACTACATACAAAAGTGTTGTGCAATCATCATTGCTGGCATAAAGGATGTTGTGTATTATATATTGTTGTGAGTAGAGAAGATGAGAATGAAGGCATCGGATATATACTATCAGAATGTATAAATATCACTTGTTGGTATTTGAATATACACATATTTGCAATGCATTGAAAGATTTGATGTGTTAAGATTTGATGTTTGATGTTTGAGAGATAGGAGGTGAGCTATTAATTAGAGAAATAAGGGATTTTGTAAGAAGTTTGGTTTCTTTGTAAGACGTCTATGGTTTGAAAATTATTTTGAATCATAGTAATTACATAGAAGATAAAAGGAGTTTTAAGGATATATTTGTGTTTATGGAGGTATAAGGTTGATTAGTGTATGGGTCTATCATTGGTTCAAATTGACATTATCATCTTTTTATCATGAATGCACATATGTCAAAGATCGCTTATGCTTTCAGGGCCATCTTTTCTATCCCTGATGAGGCCTCTAAAGACTCATCCAAGACATCAATTGGTTAAAGTGTAATAGGGTCATATTGGAGGTAGGTGGCATCGGAGGATGGAGGATTTTCCATCATCTCAAATTAGCTTCTCGCTTTGAGATGATGGTTTGCATGAGAAGCATTTTTGGTTTTGGTTGTTTTGCTTTTCTTTATTGATGCTGACAAATTTGAAGAATGTATGTTTTGTGAAGATTTTATTTTGGAGACAGGTTTGGGATTTGGTGTTGAGCTCAATATGGATTGTTCTCCAGCGAGCTTCAAAGAGTATATGATCAAGAATTATACCCTTTCACAGTCATAAGACAATGGCAGAGATCTGTCATATCTCTTAGCATTCATTGTCAAATAATTCAAGACTCTGTGACTTGAGATTTTGAGACTAAAGAGCTCAAGAACATAGCTCAAAGCTACGCCTTTCCAAGGGTAGACGAGACAGCATGATGGATCCTCGCTTGGTTCATGACTTGTTCTTTGGGAGAAGATCTTCTATAAAATATGTATTCATATTATGTAATTAGCTATGTTGAGTATGTTAGCATTCAGGGGGGTCCCTTGGTACTATTGTAGGAACAATGTAATAAGGGGGGGAATGTTGGCATAATAGTCACAATGGTATTACATTGTAAGTTAAATAAAGTAATAGTTAGTTTATAGTTAGATATAAATAAATAAATGTTAGTAATAAATTAGTTTTGGGAGTTAGGAAGTTATTTCCCATAGGAAGTTTGTACAGGAATAATTGTGGCTTTAAAATCCATTGTACTACATTGTAACAATCATCTGGATGACATTAATATATTATTTTATGTTTTGATATTGTTGTGACATGATGGTGTAGCAATCTGCATTTTGCCCTACCATATTTCAATAGTATGGAAATTTAAGTGATATGTAACTTGATATAAGAAATAAGATCATGTACCAATAAAATTTCAAAATTTCAAAATATATAAATAATGGATTTGAGTTTTATAGCTTCCACTTACTTTTAAAATGTAGATTTCAATTGTGACAAATTATAGTAATACTAAAATATTACAATTGCCACAAATTCAATGGTATGGAAAGTGTTGGTTTACATTTCAACATAGTTAGATTGGCCCTCCTTCTAGTGCCATTTTGTTGGTTGGCCACTTGGCATGGGGCCAACATTCATAGATGGAAAGCCAACTCCTCTCTTGAATGGATACATTGAGAGGTGTCTCCCCAAAATCT
Organism: Cunninghamia lanceolata; assembly: GCA_027924645.1. Lineage (NCBI taxonomy): Eukaryota > Viridiplantae > Streptophyta > Pinopsida > Cupressales > Cupressaceae > Cunninghamia > Cunninghamia lanceolata. The sequence goes on along the minus strand of BSBN01000677.1, from coordinate 5,762,593 downwards.
GGTCTCACCAAGATTTGGTGTTGCAAGATAACCTAGTGGTAGATGTAATACTATTTCACAACGGGCTATACTAATTGATTAATATTCATAAATTGATTACATACAAGTTCATTAGTCTTCCCTTATAAAAAGACAACCACACATATAAGAGTTCATGAATTGAATCTAGATTGCATTTAGAAGTGCTCTTACAACAAGAAATGATGATGTTGCACAAGGAAACACTAACCCAAGCCTACACTATTTACAACCTATCATACTCTATCCACATATAGAAAAGAGAAAAAAGATAAATGGAAAGAGGGAAAATGGAAGATGAAAAGAGGAAAGAGAGGGATTGAGAAACCAAGTTTGTTGTCTATAAACACTACCATCGACTTGGTGAGCCTCCTCTTCAAACACAAGATAAACCATTATCAATCTTGGCTCAACATGAAGCATTACTAATGGAATCATCTAGGAAAATAAAATTAGTCCAGATGATTATATCCACAATAAAAGAGATAGTAGGAGATAACCACCATGAAAAGATGCAATAGGCTATAACCAACAAATTCATTTATAGACATACATTAAAGTCTAGAACTATTGTTTACAAAAATACAAGATCATGTAAGCTACAATGACCACACTTCCTAGTGCATTAGATATTTTTTGATTTATTGGAATTAGACCATAGTATTTTTTGGTAATTTTTTCTTATCAAATATGTTATTTATTATTAATTTTTGAATTACTACTAAGAAAAATTTCAGAGCTATTTTATTCCATAATGCATTTCTCTTAGATTAAAATTAATTTTTTTTTTACATTGAAGTAAGAACAACACTAGAATTTTTTTGAGATTTTCTAACAATGTTTATTATTTTTCCTAGTGTCTTGAATATAGGTCATCATTTTTTCATACTAGACCTACATCCATTATAATTTTTTTAAAAATATAATATTAAAGAAAACATACTACATATTATAATATTTGGAAATATAGTACTAAGGGCTACATATTACAAAATGAAATTTCTAAATGACCTCATTTGATCCCCCAAAAGTGAAGAAAAATTGATTTTTTGTTAGAATTTTGGTAGATGTGGAGGATACTCCATTAGGGGTTTGGTTTAAGTCTAAGTGGTTCTATCCAAGGGGATTTGATCTAAGGGGGTTTGATATAACCCCCTTCAATTAAACCCCATTAGATAGAACACATCTAGGTTTAAATCATTAATTTTTCTAAAAATATATGTGACTTCACGTAAAAATCAAGATGTCCCACAAGTGGGACACACTATTTTGGGATCACCTAGTATAGTGTGTCTAAGAAGTGTATCCTACTTGGATGTATTCTCAAATTTCTATTGATATATTTTGGCAACTCATTAGCATTAATATAATTCCATTCTTACTCTAAACTTTTTTTGATCTAGATGGTCATCTAACCTAGGCTATTCTATTTCTACTAACATAGTTTCTAGAAATTTCCAATAAAATTAGAGAGTTATTATGCTAGTTTTAAGAAAAAAAATAGAGAAAAGAAAATCCTAATACAATGATCAATCATGTCAGATGGTCAAAGACATCATCATCCAATACATTGATTTGTAAACATATCTAAATTTCAAACAATTTAAGTGTTATTTGAAATATGAATGAAACCTAATAAAAAGTCCTTTACAAAAATAAGTCACACAAAATTCCCTATCATGCAAAAAAAAAAAAGAAAAAAAACATTTTACATTTTGATCAAAATAGTCATGAACCCATATATAGTCTCATACAAGTACCTAAATTTGTAGAAGTGCTTATGAAAGCATTATAATTGGATTCCATCATGGTGAGCATAATTTTTGTTCCATTAAGCACAATCTTAAATCATTATTAACATATTCCATTGCCAACTCAATGTCCTTCTTAGCCACTCTTCCAACATGGTGTTATGGTAGGCCACAAGAGCGTCTACATTCATAGTTGTAGGTGTATCTCTATTTTATCCTAGGTAGAGACATAATCACTCAAGAAAAGGCATAATAGAGATAAAAACCAATGTCAATAGTGCTACCCAATTAGTATACGTTCTTGCATGAGAGGCATTAAAAGATTCTATAAATCCCATCGGTGCATTTTGTTCTACTATGCAATAGATATTACTTGTCTAAAACTAGAAAAAGAGGTTGATTACTAAATGTGGTTGGTACTCATGTTTTGGATAGATATATAGAAGGATGTTTGATGAGAGGATATTTGATGATACGAAGAAGCCATTATCACTAATGGACTATGTTATATTCAACTTTCCCATGCTACCCAAAACACTGACATGAATTGGAATGGAATAGTCTTGGTAAAGCCATTTATCATGTCAAATCTAGAAGTTAGATTTATAACAGGTCCAATAGATACTCAAATGGAAAAATAGAAAATTATATTTAGCAAATTTGGATCTCCTATCCTTAAAATTTTGTCAAACATAGAAAATATTGATGTAAATTTTAACCATTATTGTTACCTTCATGAGTGCATCAACAGTAGAATTTTAACTATTGGCATATACATCAACAACAAGAGCAACACCTAGTGTTCAGTGATAATAAAATAGCCTCTCACTTATATAATTCTCGATGGCAGTTGTTAGTTTCTTATTTGGGGCAATTGTCATAGTTTATCCTCCTTCTTTGGTGGAGTTGAAGCAACAAGATTCTTCATAGAATTGGACTTAGCAATTGGTGATTTGGGTTAAATTTACAAGAGAATAACATTAAAGGAAAATAATTTTTGATTGGAACATTTGCATATAGGAAGAATAATGCAACAAGCATCTCATATAATTAGTAAAGGATATTGAATGCATAAGTTTTTGGCTATGTAGTAAAGCCCCTTGGGCTTGATCTTGGAGGCCTTCTTAATCGAGATATTCTTCTCCTTCTTACCAAATGTTGAGGGCTTGCATGAGCCCTCCACTTCTTATTACTTGCTACATTTGATGTGATTTTTCACCTACACATTGAGTTGTTTTGAAATTTACCTAAAATATCAAGCTTCTCGAGTGTTGTAACTATCTAGAAACACAAATGTGCATAAGTACTCTAAAAGCCTTGAAATAAATTAAAGAAAAATAAAAATGGAATCTCAGATGGTGGGGATTATTTGAACACTACTAGATGGAGAGGTAGATACTGTGACAGATCTAGAAGTAGATGTAGTTGAATTTTCAATTGAAAATAGATGAAAATAGTAAATCAATTTATGCATTATGCTAATGATTGAAAAAATAGATAAAAATGTAGTTTATGCATTCTACTAAATGGTACAAGAATTAGAGCCAATTGTCTGACATGGTGGTTGTTGTATACATAATAAATTTTACTGAATCAACACAACATAACCAAAAGTTGATTTCTATTGCATATTGTGGTTGCAAGTGTCATGTTGGACATTGATGCAAATTGTAAAAGCATATACAAGACATGTGAATTGTTTCATAAAATACTTCAAAGAAATGTAACCCCATGAACTACAATAATTAGAGCATATGAACAAAATAGAATATGTAATATGCAGAAGCATATATAGTACACCCGAGTTACTTTAGAAAATGACTAAAAGAAATGTACTCTCATGGAATGTAATGATTGTTGAACATGCATAAAATGGGTTTATTCTAAAAACCTTGGAAGATTTAAGCTACCCACTAGAAGCAAGAGATGTAGACTTGTGTAAAAAATTTGAAAACATTGAAGAAAATGCAATTCAAAGTTGTAAATTCAATCTCTGCAACCTTTGTTTGTGCTTTTACAATTTGTATACACCATTTTATGCATACAATACAATAATTGCACTTTGAAGAGAGTTATATTTCTTTGGGGCATCTTTTGAAACAATTTCGGTGTGTTTCATGTGCTTTTACATTTTGCAAGCATGACCATCAAGGTAATTGTAACCATAATATCTTACACAAATATAGTATTAATTATTCTATGATAGTAAGGTTACAAATATAGTAAGGATACTAGAATTGTTCTAGATCTCTAATTATCAATACTACTATAAAGGCTTAGACTCTACACGTGAATTGTAACCTTTTATTACTAAATAACACATTGAGTTGCTTTAGAGTGTGGGGGGTTTCTCTTGAAACGGTTTTCCCCATGCAATTCATTATGTTATAATATATTTCTTTTGTGTTTATTGCCTTGTAACTATATGATTATTTTAGTTTTTGCACATATCTCCTCTCATAGATTACTGTAGGAAGTGTATTTCATATATTTGATTCCTTTCAATCACCACAACCTTTGCAAGTATCATTCTAGTCTATGGAAAAAGTGTAGCTTTAGAGGAGTGCATTGTCATTCATCAAAGCATAAGTAGAAGTGGATTTCTACCATACATTGTGCTTCCAAGTGCCTTGGTGGATATTTATGAAAATGTAAAAGCATATATAATACATGTAAATTATTCCATATAATGCCTCAAAGAAATGTAATTGCCTGAACTATAATAATGATAGCATATGCACAAAAATGTGTATGCAGAATGCAAAAGTGTAGACAATGCATCTAGACTATTTTTCAAAATGCCTAAAAGAGATATGCTCTCATGGAATGCAATACATATTTTCCCATTTGCAAATAAAATGACTAGGGCTTGTATTCTCTTTGATGCCATAGCAGGCTGTATAGTTTCTCTAACATTTTTTTTTTAGCATCTCTAATGTTTCTCAAAGCCTATGGCCCTTATTCCATTATTCTATATTGACTATATTACATTCAAATAGTTATTCAAGTTTGCATTATTTTTGTATAACATATAACCATAGATACAACCTATTAATTTTTGCTCTTTGTGTAACTAATTGGTCTTTGTGTCTCTTATTTTATGAGAGGGTTGAATTTATATGGCCTTCAAACATTAGTATACCTTTTAAGAAATTTTGAAATTCTCTTTGAATTGTTGGTTTTATGCAAGTATGAATTCTAGACATAATTTCACACGTTATCATAGTTCTTGTACGAAAGCACTAGCAACAAACCAAAATATCTTCAAGTGTAAGAAATGGAATTAACTAGAGCCTTTAGTTTTAGTTTTCTATCCTTTATTATATATGATTTACTTAATAAACCATGTATCACATTTCAAGGATGCTTGTATATATAATCACACATACAACATTAACTACTTTAAAGTTCATACTAATTAGCCAAGGACATTAAATAAATACTTTTACACAACCACCTAGTCTTTGACATTAGAAAATGAAAGTTATTTTGTCTCTAGAATAAAATATGGCATGACTAGATAGGGCTCTAAAGAACAACAATGGATAGGATCTAGCTAGGCAAATATTTACAAAAACACAAATTACCAGTCTCTTGGTCAAAAGTAACTACAACTATCAAACATACATAACAAGAACCACATGTTGTGGGTGATATTACCAAAGGAGAAATATTCATAATCCCCCTAGGAGTTGAGAGTTGGACATATAAGGGTAAACAACCATGATCATGTTTCTATCCTTGCAATATTGTAAGAGAAATTCATGAGTTTCTTTATCCAAGGGTGCCCATAGATTAAGGGTGCAAGCAACTTTGCTAATAGACAAAGTGACTAAGTTGCCTCTACACAATTAGATATTCCAGTATATTTCATCAAGTCAAATAAATCACCCTTGAAAATCCTTCCATGGTACAAATCATGATAATGAAAATTGGATTGTCTAAGATGCTTTCTTTTTTCTAAAAATGAAAACAAATAATATTGATTCCATTCTTGATCTTCAATCTAGGTCTAGTGTTTTTCCTACTCCAAAGCTTTCTCTTCTTCTCATCATAGTTTCCATGTTGAAAAGTTTCATAGGCTCAGGAGGTAGAAGGGGATGTCTTCCAAATTATGTTGGGTTGGAGATTATAGTTACAAGCAAAAGAGAAACTAGATGCAAATAGATAGAGTGAACAATGCAATCCAATAGAGCAATAGAACAAAAGAGCTAAAACATTTTAAAACAACTAAAATAAGTAAAGGCATTATTATACATAGTTAAATAGGAAATAGAAAAATGAAAGCTTAATTTCCAAGGAAAGACTGGTGTAGCTCAAAGCTACTCAAAATAAGAAATATCAAAATGTGCTTAATGATTCAGTAGATAATTTTCTATTATCAAACATAAAAATGGCATAAATGTATATTTATCTTATAATTACCAAACAAAGAAAACACTCTAACTAGTTTTTATCAACCTTTAAAAGTACTAACAACATAAAACTCTTATCTATAAATATCATAGCTATTTATTACAATATATTTTGAAGATACAAATAGCACATCTAATTTGAGATCAATATGTATTAGATGTAATTAATGCATATATACCACCATGGAAATATATAAATAATTAAGATAAAGAATATCTTGAACCATAACATGTCTAAAATTATTATGAGAACCTAAGATCAACAAAGTTGTAATCTAGCATCAAATCTGAGTAGATTGATTAGGTAAATACATGAGTACATATAGCCTTGAGTAACCTTGAGTTAATGGGAGTCAATCCCATAACTTAAGGAGATCTCAAGTAGATGTGGCAAGTTAAGTGGAGTGAAGGATTCTTCCTAATTACCACACACCCAGCTGAGGTGTCTTATGCCATGTGCATAAAATGAGGCTTCCAAATAAGGCCAAATGAAAGCCAAATGAAGCCAAATGAAATGTGTACACTAATACCCCCCCTTAATCACAACTTAGGTGGGTGTAAAAGATGGGTCCTGACAACAAGGCCTGATGAGGTACCCATGTACAAATAAAACTCTCATAAGTGGAGAAAGGTAGAAAACCCAATGGGAAAAAACTACCCCCCAAAAGATAAAAATTATGCATGAATCTGGAAGCTGCTTGTGTACCAATGTCGATGCTGAACTATGACTGGTGACTCCATAGATGATAGTATCATGAGCATTTAGGAAAATTAACCAAATTTGAGATGTGATTTGATGCAAGATTTAGGTTCATTTACCATAGGCTCTCGATGTGAGATATGAACCGATGTGAATCCATTGCAAGATTATGGATCATTTACCATAGGCTCTCAAAAAATGTTTGAAGGATCATTCGATCCACTTGTTTCTCAATCCCAGCTTCTTTTAGTTTCAACCTCATTGAGTTAAATTAGGTGACATGATCCTCTATAGTATTAGAGTCATTTAGACTTATACTTATGAGGTCTTTAGCTCATGACTTCTTTGCTTGATGACCTTCCATTGGGTGTTTTCAAGGTCACAATAGAAGTACTTAGAGTTAGATTTGATCACACTTATTAAACTATGAGATGTATAATACTTACAAGTATGGAAAGAAAAAATAACTCAATAATACCCCCCATTACTTTGATCCCCCCTACTTTGTGGCACTTTATAAATTAGTCCATGTCTAACCCTTTTTGTTTGATTACCCCCAAATTTATGGCACTTTATAAGTTTCTTAGTGCATTATACAATAATTACTATTTATAACACTAAAAACATGAAGATGCCTTGGTTACACAAACGTTAACATATAGTTATAGTTAAGATAACAATAATGTTTTAAATGCTAACTAACTTTATCATGCAACAAATTATGAATAAAAGTAGCCTTGTAAAGGAGCTAATTGAGTCCTGGCCATCATAGCCCGAATTGAGGGCGTAGAGATTGGAAGAAGAGGCCTTTGTGGCTGAGTAAGGACATGGCCATAAAGAGGCCAGTTGAGTCCAAAACAGAATTGAAGACAAGTGCATGTGCCAAATGAGGAACATCCCTCATCCTGAATGGTTCAACCAGAGATCGCATGCCAGCTGAGAATGAGTTCAACATAACAAAGCTGGTGGATGAGATTAACAACAAGCAGGCCATCATGGTCCATAAAGGTGTCTCTGATCTCGCTACCGTTGCGCCACCATAAAGCGTTCCCTGTACCTCCAAGGGTGACTCCACTGGTGCCTGTAGGTGCATCACCATTCCTCCATGAGGGGGCAGTCGATTGAAACAAAGTCCATCTTCAAAACTTCAACAAAGGGCATCGTGGTTTCCAACCTCCATGCTGGCTGCTACGTTTCAAGGCCTTTTGTTGGGAGGTTCCTTCGTTGTTGGCCACTGGGCGTTTACATCTCTGCCACAAGAGCTGAGATCTCTGCTTGTGAGATCCTTCAACACATATCTAGATCTCTGCCACACATCTGATGCTCCAAATTGCGGTTCTTGATCTGGCCGTGTAAGCCAAGAATGATAGTCGACCAATGCCTAGTGAAGAAGGGTCAAGCAGGCTATAGTAAATGCCAGGTGATTCCTTATGAATAGATCCAATGACCACTTCAATAGACACGCGATCAAGCGACAACGACCTCTAGATCTCTGCTATGTATGAGACCTCCAGATGTCGTCGACCCACAGCAGCATCCAAATTTTAAATGCAGGCTCCAAGTTTGGTGGCATTCCAAGTCTCTCTACTCGTCCTTTGAAGGTGATCTTAGAATTGTCACTTCAACCAACAAACTCTGACCTCAGTGTGTGATTGAAGCATCAACCCATCTACAAAGAAGACACAGGCCTTGCAAACATGGACGGGGTTTTGCCTAAAAAATGAGCCAGCCAACAAGCTAGGATTACCTCTGATACCATGTAGATTTTAGCTGTCACACCAAAAGCACATACTGGTGGTGGAGAGGGATCTCATCGTCGATATAGTCGCTACGCCAACACCCCCCACACGATGGACCCAAATACAACCACGTACCATGTGGGATTCATACCCACTACGTACCACGTCGATAAGTTGAGCTTACGTAAGTCATCAGTTTGAGTCTCTCGAGCCCTCGACCCTTCTTCCGTGTAAGCTCAGCTTATCGACGTGGTACATAATGGGTACAAATCCCACATGGTATGTGGTTGTATCCGGCTCCATCATGTGGGGGGGTGTTGGCGTAGCGACTATATTGACGATGAGATCCCTCTCCACCACCAGTACGTGCTTTTGGTGTGATGGCCAAAATCTACAATTATATCTAAAAAATAGTGAAATAACATATGAACATGACTCAAAGAAAAAGTCCTAAAATACTTTGAGAGCATACAACTATGGCATCTTAGCAATGAACACACATTAAAACCCGATAAAATTTCTGCAACAAAAGAGTAACCCCTTATTTAAAAATAAAAAGCCATAAGTATTATCTATGGTAAACCTTATCCAACTGGTATGTTGTAATTTCAACTGTAGTCAAAATAAATTTGAAAGTTGATTACATATGCACATGCATGTACAACATAGTTGGAAAAGGCTTTGGAGTTGAAATTGGGATGTCATGGGGTTGATTCCTTTTAAATAGTTGACATGACAATGTGGCAACTATTTAGATGAGGTGATTGTCTATAGTGTACCCACATGCTACATATTCCAAAATTTGTTTGTCGATCTCGTGTACTAGATCAATAGGAAACATGCAATAATTGTTTTTGCATAGAAAATCTTATATGATTTGTCCAAGCTCCTCAAAGACTTGTTGAAGGCATTTGTATTCAAAAAAGAAAAACAAACTATAATCTTTTTACATAATTAAAAGGGATAGCATCTAAAAACTTGGTTTTTGAGCAAATCTGTTTTAAACTACTTAGAGTACCAATGAGATTCATTTAATCAAATCAGTTCTACATCTGGACATAACTGCATTAAGAAGAAAAACAATGTTAGTTTTTACTTTTGTGTTGAGGCTTTAGCCATAGACCATAGACATCTTAAGGCCATTAGAAGAGCCTACACATTGTTATACCAAGATGTGCTTCAACAACTTAAGTTTTGGTCTTAGGGTCACCTTTGTTGTGAAGAGTCTTGACGGGTGTGCATAAAATTTTTACAAATGTGAAGAGTCATGCATGCACTTGTTAAAGACGTGTTGTTGTTTTGACCACTACAGAACATTAGAAACAGTCTAAATTTTGACCTCAACTGCTTTCTGATTGAATACAATCTTTTTGCCATTTTTTTAAACTAAAACAATCGAGACATCCTAGCCAAAAAGCAACAGCCAACAGTTTTTTTTTCTTTTCATTTTCTTTTGTGTTACGGGTGTTTCAATGAGTGCCACCTATTCAACAATTTGTTATTAATAGAAAAGCAAGAAACTCGAGTATGTATTATCAGTTGGGTAGTCAGGAACAAAGCTTGTCAAAATTATTCTGTCTCCTGTGGGCCCTCAGAGCCCATGAATGTCCAGTTGCTTCTTCATCACGGCAGATTTCTTCGTTATTTATTTACCTATGTTAGTTTTTAGGATAAAAAATGTAAGCAATCAGAAAATGCAACACATAAGACAATAAACACAGCAAGTACCCTGAGAAAACCCTCCTACTCGAGGGAGAAAAACCTAGCAAATATATCTCTTATATATTGAAGGAATAAGAGCATAAATCTGCTTACAAATCAGGCCCAACACAAGGCTGAATTTGATACAATGAATAATAGCACCTCTTCTAGATGCAAAGATACAAATGAATATGTTTCTCTTGAAGATCAGTCTGTTGCTAATGGAAATGAAGATCTACTACTCAAGAGATGAATGAAGTGATTGAATTGATGTATATATACAAATCAAGGTGACTCTTCATATGCTTTGGTGTCTCTTCATATGCTTTGGTGTTTCTTTATATGTGACTTTTCATTGAGTCAACTTGGGTAAATCTCCCACCGCTACAATAACATCAACACTCCCTCTTAGCTAGGGAGATATCTTTCCAAATATCCATGTCATGGAGTCTCTCACCATGACATCCACAATGGCTACACCCATAGTGAGAAAAATTTATCACGGAATCACTCAATGTGATATCATCATGGAGTCACTCAACATGACGTTCACCATGGCTACTGCCATGTGTGGAAAGGAACATGTGCACAAGTGCCCATCACAGAGTCACTCAACGTGATGTCGTCATGGAGTCTCTCAACATGACGTCCACCATGGCTACTCACAGACGGTGGAAAGAAACATGTGTACACATGCCCATCACGGAGTCACTCAACATGATCTTGTTATGGAGTCTCTCAACATGACATCCACGATGGCTACTCCCAGAGGGTGGATAAACACAAGTACAAGAGAATCATCATGGAGTCTCTCAACGTGATGTCCACAAAGGCTACTCCCATTAGTGGAAAAAATACACAGTCATGGAGTCACTCAACATGACGTCTACCATGGCTACTCCCAGAGGGTGGAAAGAATCACATCTCCATCTCAAAGAAGGACTAGAGCTTGCACCTCATATTTCTTCATCACAGAGAAATATACACTACAAGGGCTTTCACCTCATATTTCTCTGTCATAGAGAAATATACATTGCAACAGATCTTCATGATGATGTGACTCCCTCTGAAGCTCCAAGTACTTGCATCAATCTTCTGACCTCCTTGTCCAAGATTGCCTGCAATGCTTGCCTTAGAGGAACAATTTTCAATGCATGCCTCTGGCACTACTGACTTGTGAGAGTTTAGGACTGTCTTCCTCGATCTCATCCCAGATCACCCTATTCTGAATAGGTTTGCTGAGCTACCAATGTCAAATTCAGATTGATAGTCTTGTTCAATTCTGTTCTCAGCAGCTGAAGAGGTCTTCCAAGCATTGCAACCTTCACTTCTTCTAAGTGAGTCACAGAACTCCCTCTTGATCCCTGCCTCAGAGATTGCAAGGAAATCCTATGGAAGTGAACTCTCCTCCATTGACTGATCTCAGAGCCATAGTCCTTTTCTCGGACATGCTCTCAACTCATGCCTTGAATTCTCAGAATTTAACTCCCTTTGAATGTCATTTCCTCCTCTTCAAAGTAGCTGATCACAACGACAATCTGAAAGGGTTTTCTGTTGTTTAGTGTCTTCATCTTTCTCAATCTTCTTTGCTGATGTAAATTCCTCATCCAAGGTTGACCCAACCTTGTGCCCTCGAGAGATGTCTCTAGTGAAGTTATGTACCACCAACTCAGTCCCATGGTTGCAAGCTATGACTCCATGAATGTTCATTTCTCCACCAGGCATGCCTTCCTCACATGATGCCTCAAGCTCTTCCTCCCTTTGAATTCCTTATGCAGTCTCTCATCATCCTTTTGCTCCTCGATCTATCCTGGAAGCATTTTAGAGAGATTACTAATAGTTCATAGAATCAAACTACCCCAAAGAGAAATATCTAGACCAATACTAGAAGCATACATGATTCACTATTCTCAATGTTAGTGCATGAATTATTAATTGCATAAAAATTCATGAACATTATTCAAACATGAAATACTTATCTCTTTATGTGAGTCAATTCTACAGATCCAGTTAGACGCTCAAAAGTCTCACTGTATCCCACAAACATTCCTTTCTTACCTCAGGTTTCACACCTGTGAAGGATTTCCACACTTTGTCATCATCAGAAACAGAGATAAAAGCTGTCTCCAGGACAAAAGTAGAATGCCCCAATAACATGGAAGAAGTGGCTTGTTCTGCATAGGCAGGCAGCTCAATTTCTGTGAGCTTTCTCTATCTCAAGTTCTAAAGAGCAATAAGAAACAACAAGTGTTGTTGGTGATGGCACTGATGTGCTCATCAAGGGCATTAATGTTTCTAGCATACATAATATATAAGTCTGCTTCCCTTCCTTTCTCTTCCACACACTAAGCTTTCCATGGGGTAATGCAATGACTGAGAGCATTGTTCCATACTACAAATCAAAGATAATAATCTCTCTTGGAAACATCACATAAAGTATGTGTGGCCATCTCGATGAAAACAAACATTTAACAAAAACATTAGGGAACAACGCCAAAGCCGGAAACGAGGAGGACTGATTATTTCCCATTTCCTTGTCACTCTTCAAATTCTTGATTTCACTAACTTGAAGCTGATGTTCTTTGAGCACTGTATCAATCTCTTTGTCCCTTTCTTTAGCATCAATATTTTAAGATAGTTGTCACTCATTTCTCTGTGGCTTTTATGGCCATCTTTCAACTCAAGAAAATACCTTTTCTAGAAATCTTCAATTTCAAAATATTTTGTAATGCTCGCCCATTGCTTTTCCATACTTCTTGGGCAAAATACTACTGTTGTGATCCATCATCAATAAATGACAATAGATCCCAACACGATAACTAACCAATGAAAAAATCATTAGAATACTCACCGTGAAGTCAGTCCATACTACCTCAACCAACATAACTTCATTGCAAACTACAATCCATTGGGAGCTGGTAGAAGTAACCACAAAATTGGCATCTGATGTCGCAATAGTGCACAGAATCTGCATTTTTTGTATGAACATGTGGACCTTGATGATTTCTTTCATAAGGAGGAATGGGAATGCAACAGCCTTTGTGCAGATCATTTTGTTTCGACACAAGCTCATACTCAAATGATCCCCTTTGACCCTGAAAAATCCTAAATAAACTTTCACACTCAGGATTCATAGCTACTAATTCCACCGCCTCACTGCAGGTCAGAATAATTGTAGGTCCAGAATTGCTGGTCAATACCTTCAAGTCTTTCTTCATTGGGGATAGCTCGCATACTTTCCATACAAGCTTCTCCTTCTCCTTAAGCTTTGTTGTCATGAAACTATAGAGTCGATATCCCTCACAGAATACCACAATTCTGTTACAATTAAGCACACCATCCTTATTCCAATTGAGCATTGTGAGGTTTTGCTATTCATGGAGCCGCATCCATACATGAACCCTTTGTGTACGTGCAGCTTTGGAGCACAAGCTTGCCATAGAAGTAGCCAGGGTCTGAAAATTGTAGCTCCCTTCCACACAAACATACATAAAATCACAAAGCTCAACCAAATATCAGATGAAATTGTAGGAAACATCCTTCCTAGATGCCTCCTTGAAATGCTCGCCTTCATGCTAGTAGAAAGCAACCATAGTGCTAGCTGACTGTTGAGGAACAATGATGTAAAGTTCCGCCTCAAAGTTGCCACTCTCCAGTTGAGCCACAATTGACTCCTCCGCCAAGCTTTTCATTCAGAAATTGCATATCATCATCTTCTTGTCACCATACATTCCCACAGCAGATAAGTGCCGCTGATTTAATCTATCGAAATCGATCCAGATTCTTGGTGGGTTTCCTAAGGAAGAAGAAGTGGGCACAAGCTTATTGCAGAGGCTTAAAATTTTATGCTCTAGAAGTTCCAATTTTTCCTGGCATTTCGCATTCATCAGGACAGGGATGCTCATCCCCACACAAATTCTCTACATTTGAATCCAAATCATGGAAATGATCTTTGACTGGAATTGCACTTGTGCTGGCCCGAGTGCCCAGGCCTCAGAGAACATAACTCATTGCAATTTGAAGACATCTCAAATAAGAAATAGATATCGCTGCAAGTGTGATTTTTCTCTTTGCAATCATGAGAGCCTTCATGCCTTGCCAAATCCCTGCATAGGTTTAAGTTGTCTCCTTCTCGAGCACAGTAACTGTAACATTCTGTGCACAAATGACTCCCCATGCAAGAATGGTCATCACTATGCCCTTTCTCCAACACACACCTCCGAAAACAATCAAAACACTTGCATCCACAAACTGAAAGACCTTGCTTTACTTTGCCAAGAGCAACATTAGCCTCTAGCCGCAACCTTAGATCTGCAATACTTTGCCTTCAAGTTCTGCCTTAGATGAAAAGTTGACTTGACTACTTAAACAAATCTGATTAGATCTTTTCTTACACCTGCTCTAATACCATGTTAGTTTTTAGGATCAGAAATGTAAGCAATCAGAAAATGCAACACATAAGACAATAAACACAATAGGTACCCTGGGAAAACCCTCCTACTCGAGGGAGAAAAACCCAACAAATATATCTCTTATATATTGAAGGAATAAGAGCAGAAATCTGCTTACAACTTAGGCCCAACACAAGGCCGAATTTGATACAATGAATAATAGCACCTCTTCTAGATGCAAAGATACAAATGAATATGTTTCTTCTTGAAGATCAGTCTGTTGCTAATGGAAATGAAGATTTGCTAATCGAGAGATGATGAAGTGATTGAATTGATGTATATATACACATCAAGGTGACTCTTCATATGCTTTGGTGTCTCTTCATATGCTTTGGTGTCTCTTTATATGTGACTTTTCATTGAGTCAGCTTGGGTAAATCTCCCGCCGCTACAATAACATCAACAAGTCGGCCATGCCGCAGTCTCAAAGCATATTTGGAAAACATAACAATTACACAATTCAGGATATGTATAATGTTTCGAGAATTCTTATCATCATAAATTCGGCGACGGTGGCATATGTAATAGACAGACATTTGATCTGCATCCTCAGAATTAATAATGGCGAGGATGTTAGCGATTTTCGGGGCGATTTTAATTTCGATTGCAAGTGGATATGCAGATCCAACTGGCTCACCAACTCAGGGCTTTACCGAAGTAGTTCTAAATGCGAAAAATTTTGTCATACAAAGACCATATGACAAGGAGGAATCTGAGCGTTACAGCTTCATTGATGGCGTCCATTCCATGTGGGTTTACAAAGACGACAAACCCGACAGTCCTCAGAGCAGGACCAGTTCCAGGACAGAAATCCGCATCGAGGTTAAATTTCTGATCAATCATTTTCCCCTAAAACTTTTTATAAGCTGCTCCAAGATGTTATGTGTTTGTTTAATTTGCGTGATGATATTTCGCTGCAGGGATATGACTACAAAGGGAGTGTGGCGGTTCGAGGGGGAAGTGTATGTTCCACGGGGAACGTCGGGAGTGTGAGTGATGCAGGTTTTCGGCGGCGCTCGACACGCCACGTCGTTAATGCTACTGGCTTCTAACGGAAAGCTAAGGCATTACAATGAACAAGTGGTGGCGTCTGATATTTATGATCGGTGGATTCATCTCAACGTTATTCACAATGCAGATGAAGGGAAAGTGTATGTGTTTGTGGATGGGAAGGAGATGGCGGCGGCGTATGACGGAGGTCGTGCCGACCATTATTTTAAGTGTCGAGTGTACGCTAATAATAATGCTTCACCTTGCATGGAATCTCGTTGGAAAAATATCAAACTTTGGACCAAATGACATATCGCTGTAAGACTAGCTCATTGTTGGCGATAGCTGTCTAGATAGATTATGGCATGTTGTGTGTAATAAGTTTAACTATCATGGTAGTGAGGACGAGTTTGGAAGAAAAAGAATCTTCAGCTGTGATATGTTACAAAGAGTATCTTCATAAGTTAAGCATGAATCAGTTTTCATGATTTAAATTCAAGTCGAACTTCCTGCTTCTACAGTTTTGTTGGTTTTGAAATAAGAAAGCTTTTGCATTCTCACCTTTTGTGTGATTGTTCGTCACAACTTTTTTCTTCATTATAATAACATTAGAAAGGTTTTTTTAGTGTACACTAGTATATTTATATTTAAAAATATATATCTAAAGTATAATGAGGGATATCTCTTTTTCATAGTTTATTTGGTTTTATCACTTTTTCTTTCCATTGTTTTTATTTTTTAAATTTTAATTTTTTTTTTTGGTTTGATATTTTTGGTGATTTAAAAAGAAATTGATAATAAGAAAATCTAAAAACTATTGAACCAAAAAAGAAATTGGACAAAATAAAAAATAAAAACCAAAAAAGAAATTTAAAAAAAAGAAAATCACAAAAACTATGGAACCAAAAAAGAAATTGGACAAAATAAAAAATAAAAACCAAATTTTATTTTTTTTATTTTGTTTTTATATTGGAATTTTTTTTTTATAAATTTTTAGATTGGAATCTTCTAAAATTACATGGAATCAGAATCTTTGAGCTCTTCAACTCCACCCTGTGAATGTAGGAATGCCTCTTGGTGTAATTAGAAAGCTTTAAACAATAAAGTAATGTGATTTTTAAATTGTGATATTAAAAATAGTATAACATAAATTTTAAAACTCTTCTTTAATTAGTAAAAGTTTATGAAAAAATAAAATATGGATTTTTTTTTAATAAAATTGTGTATATTTGATTTTTTTTTTCTTTGGTTTTTGTTTATTAAATAGAATGATTTTTATTCTAATTATAAATATCGTAATGATTACTAAGAAATTTACTTTGAAATAACTTAAAATTTTATATACTTATAATTAAATTATAAATATTAGCAAGAATTGTGAGAAGGGGTGAATTATAAAATATATTATGCTCCAAATTGTGCCTGTAAAAAATATTAAAAGGAGATAATCCTAGAATGCTTGATCCCTTTGATTATCCCATTAAATAAAAAAATCATTTTAAAAAATTACCAAAATAAATCTTTCATGGTGGATGCATGCTCCTTAAAAGAAAAAGGCCAATTAAATCTTAATAGAATCACCAAAAATTTCACCATAGATAATGATAGTGACCTAAAATGAAACCCTTTTAATCTAACTAAAATATAACCCATCCATGAAATAAGTTGATCCATTGTAGTCATCCTCATGGTACATTGAAAATCCCTAAGTAAGTTATATTTTCCATGTACTTGCCCACACCTCATTAGTAGCACTACTTAATTACCCACTTGTGCTAGTGCGACTATAAAAAACTCTTTAGGATCAAAATATAATATTTGAATTGAAATGTGTAAGAATTGATTCTCTAATATTAAGAATGTCAATTTAATTCCATTTCCTGGTAAGAGTAGGGACACAAAGATGTTATCTAATAAATATAAACACACAACATTTGGTGTTGTTTAAGATTATTTTGCCTAGATAAACTATGTTTATTCCTAAGACATTAATACTATAGTTTTTTCTTTGACAATTGGATAAGTTGAATTAAATAAGATTATGTCAAAGGAATGTAGAAAACAAGAAACTTGGAACCTCGTTTAATAGTTATATACTACAAAATTTTGAACAAATTCTATATGAGATGCTGTCCTTACTAAAAAATGTCTCAAATGTTACTTTAGGTTTGTTATAGTCTATCTTGTGTAGATCCATCCTTAATATAAAAAATGTTCCTACACTATATAGAGGTTGAAAACGCTAAAAAATGGACAAAAAAGCTAGAAATTGGAAACTAAAATGTCTAGTAGTTGTTGTTTATTTGTAACAATAAGGTGATGATTAAGGAGCTCAAAAATTAGCTTTCTACAACATTTGATATGAAGGATTTAGGGCTACAAAATACATTCTTGGTATAAATATCGATAGGGATCAGGTACACATAAAGATTTGGTTAAGTCAAAGTAAGTATGTTGATAATATTTTGTAATAGTTTGCTATGCATGATTGCAAACCTATGAGTATTTCATTTTCTCAATGACACTAAGCTTTCATTAGACACATAGTGTCCCAAATCAGATGATGATTTTGAGGATATGTCTAACATGCCTTATGTTAGTGTTGTTATCCAGTTAATGTATGTAATGATTTGCACTAGACTTAATATTGTGCAAGCAGTGGGAGATTCAAGAAGGCTTATGCCTAACTCTAGTAAGGAACATCGGACTTATGTTAAGAGTGTTTAGATATTTATGAGAGACTTATGAATATTATTTGTGTTATTGCATTACTAATGATGTAGTTAAGACATTAGACATACATGGATTTGTTTATTCAGATAGGGTAGGTCACATGGGTAGTCAAGGGTCCACCAGTGGCTACATGTTCTCTTTGTTTGGTTGTATAGTTAGTTGGATGAGTAAGAGGTAGTCCATGATTGCTTTCTCTAGTACTAAAGTAGAGTATATGGCTATTACATATTTCTACAAAGAGGTAGTATGGTTACAAAGATTGTGCTCCAGAGTTGGTTTTGATTATAGGGTGGTTTAGATTACTTGTGACACTTATAGTGCTATCTATTTGGCCAGGAATCCCATGTACCATACTCATACTAAAAAAGGTGATAATGTACATGAATATTTATTATGAATATGGTACAACGAATTCTTGGCCAAAAAAATGACATTCTGACTATCATGACTAATCTAAACCACCTTGTAATTGAAACCAACTCCAGAGCATAATTTTTCTAACCATAATGCCTCCATACAAGCATGTGTAGTAGCCATGTATTTTGTTTGAGTGGTGGTAAAAATAATTGTGGGTTCCTCTTAATCATCTAGCTAAAGTTACATTTATAAACAAATATAATACATATCTATTAGTAGAGGTCCTTTGACTATCTAAGTCACCTGTGTAATTTGTATCAATGCCCTATATGTCCAATGCCTTAACCACATTATTAGTTGATAAGTAGGAGGTATTTTTTGTAGCATGTCAAATTATGATATTTTATTTTAGGGTTTAACTGCGTAGTTTTTGAGTCAAACACATGACCCATATTTCATGAGTAGTGGTTCACATGAACCCATCTCTCATGTTAATGAATGGTCCACTTAGCACTCATTGCATCAATGTGATGCACAATAACCTTCTATAATGACCCTGAATTTGTCAGCTCTAACCTCTGCCAGGTGTTCTTGTGATAGACCAACAACATGACAAGACATAACAAGTGCTTTCTTTGGGATAGTTACATCCAATGAGGACTGGTACAGTCAAAACAAGGTAAAATAGGTTAGTTTTACAAAGGAACCTTCCCTGATTCCTATCATAGGACCATTCCAAACACTTGGACACCTTCCATTCATGGCAAAACAAGAGATTTCACTGGGTTTTCACTCCCACAGTTGACTATTTGGCATATAATCACTGTTGTACCTCACAAAGCCCCAACACATGGGTTTCTTGGGCCTTTACATGGAAAACTCAGACAATTTAACTAGTCGCCTACATTGGAAACCTTCATAAGCCTTGAGAATGCATAGAAAACAATTATTTCCACTGATTCTAGGGAGAAGAGATCAGTGGAATGAAGACAAAACCCATCGCTTGCACTCAAAAACCCTAAATCAGGGTTTTGGGTAGTTTGCAGAAAAATGTTGCTTCCTTCACCCTACTTCACTGTCAAGACCCCAAACCACATTCAAATCAAAGGTAATTCGACACTCTTTTGATCCAATGTGTAGAGAGGCTATGACAATTCTGCACCGGGCAAAGTACAGTTTGAAAACAATAGAAAACATAGAAATTGTAGAAAAGACTGAGTTTGTTGTATTGAATTGCTCACAAAATCCTTCCTCATCCTCTTCCATGGGCATGAGAAGGTTTATAGACATGTTCACAATCGTCCAAGACAGTTTTGGGTCGACTGGCAACTGGAAACTACCTTGTAACCTCTAAACTATCCAAACTGTCTCTCTTTGTCATCTTGTAACTATACTTACTAACAGGTATTGATTACAATATGAACAAATATTCACCAAACTACTACAAACTCCTCTAAAACAATGTTAAGATGCCATGAATGGCCTCCAAACATGAAAGTGGAATGCACCCCACCCTTAGACCCATATGACTGCAATGGACCACCTTAGGACTTGATTGGACTACATAGGAAGATGACTACATATGACTTCACTACGACTCAAAATGGTCACAAGACCTTATTGTATTACATCAAGAATGGTCTTCAAGACCTTATGGAAAATCAAAACAAGAAAACATGACTAGAACTCAAAATAGGCCTCTTGGACCTATGGGTGCCCCTGCACCAAGAACCCTCTTAGCATAAGTCCAATGCTCCTTACAAGGGTTAGACATAAACTTGCTCAAAACTCTCACTGCTTGAGCAATATATAGTCTAGTGCAAAACATTGCATACATCTAGCTACCAACAATAGTAGCATAAGACACATGTTAGACATATTCCAAAAATTATCACTTGACTTGGAACACATATCTAATGAAAGATTAGTGCTAACAAGAGAAGGAATACTCATAGGTTTAAAATCATGAATAGCAAACCACTACAAAATAGTTTCAATATACTTACTCTAACTTAAAAGGTGGGTGATTAACACTTAAATTAGAAGTTTCCTCATCACATCATAGGCAATTAGACCTAGATTAAAAGTTAAATAAAACTAAAATATCTACCTATGAATATATTGCCTTTAAATATAGAAAAAAAGTATACGGTCATCTAAGTCTTTGCTCGGCTTTCCAAATATATGTATCATAGTTCTACTAATGTGAACCCATGCTTAGAAAATATCAAACAAGTAGTATAAATTTTATTTATTTAAACTTGAAGTGCCTTCGGTGTGATAGTGTGCAAGATATTTCAATTTATATGTATTCTATTTACATTACATGGTCCAAATTACTAGAAAATATAGAACTCAAGTTCATTTTAGGTACATGGTGAATATCAATTTTTGCACACAAATATTCAAACTAAATGCTAAACTATTACATAATATTAAAACAAATCTAAAATATATTAAAAAATTAAAAATATAGACTTTTCACCTATTAAACAATTATCAATATGATTAGTTTGAGAAAGGACAGCCTTAAATGCACTACCACCAGTCTTAAACTCTTATAGAAAGAGAAGGGATAGAGGAAAATCCAAAAAGGGGAAGAATATTGCCAATGATTCTGACACTAATTCTTTGTTTACTAAACTTCATCTGATTTCTAAAGAAAGAGACATGGTGTCAAGTCTCTGTGGTATGGCTTGCTCTCTCGAGACTTAGTTGAGCTCTTGCTATTGGTTCATTATGTTTTGTTGGTGTTTCTATTTCCTACTGTTTATGTTGTTGTTTGCCTTGCTGTTTAGTTTTGGCTATTTATATTGATTCCTTTAATGAAATCCAATCTAGTTTCATCTTTTAACTTTTGTAAAGGTAAGGACCTTTGTTATCCCTTTTAATATTATCAAAAAGCAATGAATATATTCACTTCTTTGATTACTTCATTATGAAGATGTGTGACTCACAAATTTCTGTATTTCAAGAGAAAACATAGGCAATGAACGAGGTGTAATTAACAAATGTCTTGTAAAGCTAGACACTACTAGACATTCAAATAAGGAAAGCACAACTGAACCATATAAGTTTACGTTTATTGGATGTTAAATATATTTAAACTTAAAGAAAGCTAATAGATCTACCTACGCCTTTAAATAAAAAAAAAAAAAATGTATCCCGTCATCTAAGTCTTAACTCGGCTTTCGAAATATATGTATCATAGAGCTTATGTGAGGCCATGCTCAGAAAAGATCAAACGACTAGTACAAATTTTATATATTTAAATCTGAAGTGCCTCTGGTGGGAGATTGACTAGGCTTATTTCAGTTTATATGTATTCTGTTTGTTACGATTATTAAATAATTTTGGTTGCCCATAACCTTGCCTATGTAATACGTCAATAACATCACACTGCAATTGATAAATGTCCTGACAAATAGTGCGGATGCGTTGAAGTAAACGCTTCATGGATGCGTAGCTGTATAAGCCCTTCACTTTCTTCGTTATTTATGTCAATAGGCCCTGCGCCAGTCCAAAACTTAAAAAGATACCAAAGTTCATTGGATATGTATAATGGCTGAGGATTTCTCTCATTATAAATTCCAGAGAGTTGCATGTATTAGACAGCCATTTGAGCTCCACTGTAATTACTCAATGGCGAGGATATTAGCGCTTTTGGGTGGGGTTCTGATTTCAATTGCATGTGCCTATGCAGACTCAACTGCGTCACCAACACAAGGCTTTACTCAGCAGAATCTAACTTAGGCAAATTTTGACATACAAAAGCCATATGGTAGACATGAATCCCAGCGTTATAGCTACATTAATGGCGTCCATTCCATGTGGGTGTACATAGATGACAAACCCCATAGTCCAGAGGGCAACACCAAACCCAGGACAGAAATCCGCATTAGGGTTAGTTAATATTTTTGATCCACCATCTTCCTCTAAATTTTTTATAGGATGCCGCAATATGTTGTGTTTTTGTTTAATTTGTTGTGACGAAGTGCAGGGATATGACTATGCAAGCGGCGTGAGGCAATTCGAAGGTGAGGTGTATGTTCCGCGGGGGACGACGGGAGTATCCATCATGCAGGTTTTTGGGGGTGCGCAACACGCCACGGCGTTCATGCTGCATGTTTACGACGGACAGCTAAAACGTTACCATGACCAAGCGGTGGCGTCTGATATCTATGATCGCTGGATTCATCTCAACGTTATCCACAACGCAGACGAAGGGAAAGTTCACGTGTTTGTGGATGGGGAGGAGAAGGTAGTGGCTGATGATTCAGGTAGGGCCGACCATTATTTTAAGTGTGGAGTGTACGCTCAGACCAACTCTTCATCTTGCATGGAATCTCGTTGGAGAAACATCAAGGTTTGGAGCAAATAGTTTAAGCCTGTGAGACTTGTTCATTGTTCGCAGTAGCCATTTGGAGTATGTTGCGTCTGAAAAGATTAACTATCACCATATTAAGAGGAGTATTAAACGGGAAGAATCTTGTTCATCTGTGATGGGTTCATAAGTGCAACACTTTTCAGTTTTTATGGTTTAGATTCAAGCCCAACCTCAAGCTTCTACTGTTTTAAAGGGTTTTAAAATAATAGCTCGTTTGTGCAGTCCTCTCCATATTCATTTTTGTTGTGGAAGCTATCACGGCTTATTTTTTCGGTGCAATTACATTAGAAGGTTTTGAACGACAAACTGAAGTGACATTTAGCATAATAAAAAAGTATTATATGTTCTAAAAGCTTTGCAATGGTAAAGAAGAGAAGCTCAAAATTCTTGATTAAGCTTAATAAATATTTTAAAGTATTTGTCATAGATTACTTTGTTTTGTAAGAATTATTTGTATATATATAAAAAAATCATTAGTATAATGATATTTTTATGTAGTTTATTTTAAAATGAGTTAATATTAATAGTTAAAAAAATATATTATTATTTTTTGATGAATATATGCTATTAAACTTTATATTAAAAGAAAGAATAGTACAATATTCACAAAAAAGGTTTAGGGTGTTATATAGGTATACCCACAAAGTTTAATTGGATAGCATCCAAAACAAGGATGAAATAATCGGGCTAAGCCCAAAAAACACTAGCTAGTTAAATTAATAGCAGAAGAAGGAGGGTCGTTATCATCAAGATTCCCCCACACCTCTAGGGAAAACATCATCAATAGTCTCCCAACTAGCGAGAGCACCTTCTTCTTTAAGAGCACCATTTGAAGGTTCTTGAGCATAAATTGAGGAAATGGCCAATTTCAACCAAGGAAATTTACCAAAATCAGGCCATCTAGAAGTGCCACACCCATGAGAGGAGGTGGAGGGTGGCTTGGAAGGATGAGACTAGCCGCCATAGATAGCATTGTTTCTAGAAATCAGAGGCTGAGATCCATGGGAGTAAGAGCTTCTGCCCCTCCTGGAAGACTAGCTCCAACCATGCCAACACCCTCTAGAAGGAGAGGAGGGGTTAGGTGGAACCTTGGAAACAATGCAAGGGGCATTCCCCAACAATCTAGTACCTCCTAAAGATGGGCAATTTCATGTGCAACTTTACTAGCTTACACCTAGATTTGCATAAGCACATTAGAGCAAATCATGACTTTAGTGTACAAAGAGAAATGAACATCTACAATGCAATTATAAAAGAGAGCTACATTTCTATCTTTCCAAATGTTGAAGAGAGTTTTTACTCTGAAAGTATGCCAAATCTAGGCATATCTAGATAGGAGACAAGGCTAGTCCCCAAGCAAAACTATGCACCCAAAAAAGGGAGTAAGCAAAAAGGGTTTGCAAAAATTATGAATTTAGTTCCACACTTCTTGAGTGTAGGAACAAAACCAAAAGAGATGCTTGAAATTATTAATTTGGCCATAGAATGGACATTAAGGATTAGGAATAGCTATGTGAACCAAATGAGCACCAAGAGGAAGTCATTGATAAAGAATGCACTAATAAAAATGAACCAACTTAGGATTTAGAACACCCAACCAGATACATTGGAATCGGTGATGCTAGGTCCCAATAGAGGTTTGGAGCTACCAATGAAGATTGAGTTGATCCACCATAGGACGGTGTGGAGATAGCCATAAATATCATTTGTAGGGCCTATAATTATGGAATGGTGTGTTTGGGTATGATTTCCAATCCTTCCACCAAGGTTTGAAGGTTTGAACCCCAATTTTGTGAATCATTTGGGGAGGAATGACATCGATAATAGAC
Organism: Cunninghamia lanceolata; assembly: GCA_027924645.1. Taxonomy (NCBI): domain Eukaryota; kingdom Viridiplantae; phylum Streptophyta; class Pinopsida; order Cupressales; family Cupressaceae; genus Cunninghamia; species Cunninghamia lanceolata. The sequence goes on along the minus strand of BSBN01000677.1, from coordinate 5,737,522 downwards.
TGCAAAGTCTTTTGGTATTTATTAATGAGATTAAATTTTAATTTAAACTCAAGCCAAGAGAGGAAATTCTTGGTGGCTCTATTGATGAAGTTTGGCAACACACATATGCCTTTTTGAAAATTTGAGCATGGATCCATGGCACCTTATCTAGAGGATGGTCTTGACAACTGAGAATCAGAGACCACTACATAGATTGGTGATTAATAGAAAGGCCATTATGAAATCATTTCCTACCAAGTGGAGCTAAGCTTTGATGGCTTCCCAAGTTTTCCAAATGCTCTTCATAACAAAAGTGCCATAAATTTGGACAAGCTCTCTCATATTAATAAGAGTGCCTATATCCAAACTCTTCTAAGCTAGACATCCAGAGGGGAAACTGGTACAAATACAATGCTTGATGAGAATTTTCTAGGCCTCATTTTCCTCAAGGGTTTTGATAATCCACTTAGCACATAAGCAAAAGCCTTGTCTATAAATGGAAAGCAAGCCAAGACCTCCAACTTCATGAGGAAGACAACAAAACTCCTAGGCCACCTGATGGAAACCATGGTGCCCATCACTAGAAGCCTAGAGAAGCCTAGAAGCCTATATCTAAACTCTTCTAAGATGGTCATCTACAGGGGACACTAGAACAATTACAATGTTTGATGAGACTTTTCTAGGCCTCATTTCCCTCAAGGGATTTGATAATCCATTTAGCACATAAGGAAAAGCCTTGCCTATAAATCGAAAGCAAGCCAAGACATCCAACTTCATGAGGAAGACAAAAAAACTCCTAGGCCACCTAATGGAAACCATGGTGCCCATCACTAGAAGCCTAGAGAAAATCTTTGAGGGGCCTTTCAATATTTAGGTAAAAGGCCTTAGAAAGGACCCAGAAAGAAGAGTAATACACATGACTGGTAGCTAAAATTTTAGAGAAAATCTAAAACTTACCAACTAGAGAGAGGGGCTTGGTTATCCAATAATTGAGCTTTTTTAATTCTATCTATCATAGCTTTCCATATATCAAAAGAAGAATCATAATATGAAACACTTCCCCATGTCGAATCCATTTCCAACTAAAATTATCAAGCCAATTTGGATTGGGGAGGAAGGATTGTCTATAGCACTTAGTCTTTTGCCATTGAATTCTTAAACTAGAGGCTTGGCAAAAAAATTCTAAGCACTGAAGAGCTTGTTTAACATTACTTTATTACTTAATGAGGATAAGGAAAGAATCACTAGAAAAGTGACCATTGACTAAATGCTAGGAAGAATTAGGAAGGGATATCCCCTTAACACAAGACTGGGAAACTGCATGAGCTAGCATATAACCAAATCCTTTAGTAGAAAGAACATATAGAGATGGGACAAGAGGGAATCCTTGATGAATGGAATGGTGGAGCCTAAAAGGTTTATATTGCTGACCTGAAATGGTAATGCAAGTTGAAGAATCAAGAAATAATATCTTAACAAACTGAATGAATCGAGGCCCAAATCTAAGTGCTTGGAGTGTGGAAAGGATACACAACTATTCAATATGGTCATATGTTACACATATGGTTCCTAAGGTTGTCATTGATGTCAACACTATCACAAGGTTGTAGTAACAACCCAATTCTCAAACAAGACTAAAATCACATATTTACCATGAGATAAAAACACATAAGGTGAAAAGGATTGAGCTTTTTTTTTTTAATTAAAATAATCTCAACGAATCAAGATACATCACAAAATCATAAATTTCCTTTCTGAATAATACAACATGTTATAATTTACAAAATTGGCATCCTGTCATTTCATTTACAATACATAACTACACTTGTGATAAGTTGTAACAAGGAATACACTGCATCTGGAATATTGACATCTGTCTTCACAAGTCTCGGTGAGTCATTTGCTATACAGGGAGAGCATCATCCAAGTGCTTTATCTCACACCACAGATCAGTGGTCCCCCACACACGTTCCAACTGGAAGTGGCCCTACCCTTCATGAAGAGTATAGATATAAGGAACCAACATGTTTTTACCATCTGAGTTTCCTTTTTTGATCATCCCTACCTCAAACCATTTTTATCTAAAGTTGGGCCATCCATGGCTCGATTCTACGAAAGCGGTCCCTTCTTTAGTCCATAAGTGTCTAAAGTTTCTACATGATGGAGTTGTGCACACAATCTACCATAGTGTATTTTAGCCTCTCGCCATGTGTGGAAAATTTTTCTTGGATTACTTTTGGCTGACCTTGATAGAGCTTCTTTGACCATGCAATGACTTTTTGTTCTTGTCATACCAAAAGTTCAAAGCTAGTTAGATTGCATAATTGTTTGGTAGCCCCTCCTCTGTCTCCTATGACTTCTCCCTCAGTCTCTCTACCTATGATGGCTACTCCTATTCCTCTTACTATCTCACTAATAGTTAAAGGAATGCAATCCATGCAAAATGCACCTCCCCATCCCTGAACAACTATTTTGTACTTGGAAGCTCCACCTTGTTGGATCTAGGGCATACAACTGAGAGGGGGGGGTGAATCAGTTGTATAAAACTTCTTCTTCTTTCAAACACTTAATTCTCTGTTGTTAGTTAGCAGCATATCAAATAATCATCCATGGAAGCATAATACATAAACACAAGAGCAGATAAGCATCAACACATTGAACACCAAGATTTTGACGTGGAAAACCCGGTTAAGGGAAAAACCACGGGGTGATTAACCCAAGAATTATTCTCTGTTAGAAGAATAAAGAAAAATGAATGGCACATGCCAATAAGGGCTCACTGCCCGAGCACACTGCTCACAAAGAGGCCCACTGCCTACAAGGAGACACACTGTCTACAAAGTGATAAAAATCACAGTCTTGAACTGGAGAATGACATCTCTACCATGTCCGGATCAGTTCCAATTAAGCCCAAAATCTCTGCTCTGCCTTTCGCACGTTTCTTCGCTATGCCACACTCATCCACACACCACACTTTGAAATGAACTCACAAACCATTATTTATACAAGACATCGACTTAGGAACAAACATCTAAGTCGGCAAACAACCATAGGAGTATCCGCAAGATGAATAACACATCCGGTCGGCCATCACAAGAACATTCGCAGGATGAACAACTCATCCGGTCAGCTAAACAGAGCAAGAACTTCATCTGGAAGAATAACTTCAATTCCGGGCTCTACCATCAATGCGGACCAACAACACAACCTAAACATGATCCAAGAACCTTCACAAGCCTGTCTGAATGTCCGGATACATCCGCACTTCCTCTACTTACTGGGATCTCTTGTCTTCCTCATCCGGAACTTCAAGAACACAGTCTGTCGCCACTGTCATAATGCAAGAGGTACTTCCGGACCTCCAAATCATACACAAATCAGGATTACACATCAAAAGGACATCCCAAACACTCCGTCCAATCCGCAGATTAGGATAATACAATTCCGGACCTCACCGGACCTTTTTGTGATCCTCTGTCACCTCTGGATACTTGCCGGAACCGGTTCTATACCGACAACCACAACTCCTTCAGATCTTCATGCGGACCTCTGAAATCTTAACTGAAGCATCTCAAGACTCATATCTACTAACCTTTTAATCCGCATCCTCCGGTTCTCATCCTATACAGTTCATTTGCCTTCTTCTCATCACTGTTCTTCACTGTTCCTGACTGAGGCTAATTTTCTCAATATCCTTAGCACACAGCTCATCAAATCCTTCTTGTCAATGCAATATGAGTATGTTGACATCAATGACAACACTGGCTCACCTCATACTTGCAACAATCTCCCCCTTTGTCATTGATGGCAACATATGATGTGAAAAACCATTAAGACAAGAACTTCAACTTTTCATATGTCTTCTCTTCCTTTACTGCTCCCCCTTTGATCATCAACCACTTGTTTTTCACACTTCAACTTTTCATATGTCTTCTCTTCCTTTACTGCTCCCCCTTTGATCATCAATCACTTGTTTTTCACATGTCTTCTCTCCCCCTTTGACATCAATGGCAAAGGGCTCATACTTGCAATTCTCATACATCAGAATCATACCAGCTGCTCCCCCTTAGTTGCAGCTCCCCATTAGTCCGGATCACAAGATATGACTGTGATAGCCACCGGACTGATGCACATCAGTGCATCTTAGTTTATCACCAGAGGGGCCATGACCCCTAACTTCTCCCGGAGATATTCAAAAGAGTCTTTGGGAAGAGGTTTTGTAAAGATATCTGCAATCTGATCCTTGGAGGGAACATACTCCAATCTGACTTCTTCCTTTTTTACTTGTTCTCTCAAAAAGTGAAATTTAATAGATATGTGCTTAGTCTTAGAATGCAATACCGGATTCTTGGAGATATTAATTGCACTTGAATTATCACAGAAAATTGTGATAGGCTTCTCATATTCAACTTTGATGTCTCTTAGCATCTGCTTCATCCATAAGATTTGAGTGCAACTACCTGCTGCTGCAATGTATTCTGCTTCAGTTGTAGACAGAGATATTGCATCTTGTTTCTTGCTTAGCCAAGAAACCAATCTCTTCCCCAAAAAGAATGCTCCACCACTAGTGCTCTTCCGGTCATCCACATCTCCTGCCCAATCTGCATCTGTGTAGGCATGAAGAGAGAAGTCCGGATCTCTAGGGTACCATAGACCATACTCAACTGTTCCTTTCAAGTACCTAAAAATTCTTTTGATTGCCATAACATGAGATTCTCTAGGATCAGCCTGGAATCTTGCCACAAGACCAACAGCCTGCATTATATCTGGTCTAGTTTGAGTGAGATACAACAATCCACCAATCATTGATCTATACTTTGTCTGATCTGCCTTTGGAGAATCATCATCTTTGCTTAACTTACATCCAGTTGCCATAGGAGTGTTCATAGGCTTTGAGTCTTCCATACCAAATTTCTTTAACAATTCTTTCACATATTTGGTCTGAGAAATGAAGATCCCTTCTTTTGTTTGAGTAATTTGCAGACCCAAGAAGAAATTCATTTCACCAAGCATAGACATTTCAAACTCACTTTTCATCTGATTTGCAAAAGTTTTGCACATACTATCTCTTCCTCCAAAAATGATATCATCCACAAACACTTCAACAATTAAAATATTTTCATGATCAATTTTGAAATATAAGTTACTGTCAGCAGTACCTTTGTTGAATCCAATCTGCACAAGATGCTTATCCAACCTTTCATACCATGCTCTTGGGGCTTGCTTCAATCCATACAAAGCTTTCTTCAACTTGCAGACCATATCATTATTATCAGACAATTGAAATCCATCCGGTTGTTCAATGTAGACTTCTTCTTCCAGATCACCATTTAGGAAGGCAGACTTGACATCCATCTGATATACCTTGAAGTCTTTGAAGGCAGCAAATGCAAGAAGTAATCTGACTGCTTCAATTCTTGCCACCGGAGCAAAAGTCTCTTCAAAGTCAATTCCTTCTATTTGAGAGTAGCCTTTGCAGACCAATCTAGCTTTGTTTCTAATTACTTCACCAGCTTCATTTAGTTTGTTCCGGAAGACCCACTTGGTTCCAATTACATTCCTGTCTCTAGGTCTGGGAACAAGATCCCAAGTATGATTTTTCTCAATTTGCATCAATTCATCTTCCATTGCTTTGGTCCATTTTTCATCATTGCAGGCTTCATTTATTGTTTTAGGTTTAATTTTTGAAATTAGACAGCATTCATCCTGATTTTGAGCAATATTCCTTCTAGTTTGTACACCTTTGCTTCTGTCACCTATGATCTGATCTTCAGAGTGGTTCAGTCTTACATACCTTGGAATTTTGGGAGTATCCAGCACTGCTGTTTCTTGATCAGGCTCATTCAAACCTATCTCTTCTTCCTGATTTACTGGATCAGGCTGACTCTGTCTCACCGGAGAGGATTGAGGTCCTTGAACACTGTCTTGGTCATCTTCATCAAACTCATAAAATCTTGAAGGCTTCTCAATTCCTTCATCAACCTTTACATTGGTGCTTTCTATCATCTTCCTCAATCTTTTATTGTAACACCGGTATGCTTTGCTTTGAGTGGAGTAACCCAAGAAAATTCCTTCATCACTTCTAGCATCAAACTTTCCTAGATCTTCATCTCTTTTAATATAACACTTGCTACCAAATACTCTGAAATATTTCACAGTAGGAGTGACGCCAAACCAGAGTTCATAGGGGGTCTTACCGGTGTTGTTTCTGATTTGAACTCGATTGAGAGTGTAGACTGTGGTGCTGATAGCTTCTTTCCAAAACATTTGAGGAACATTTGCTTCCAACATCATTGTCCTAGCAGCTTCCTGGATGGTCCGGTTCTTTCTCTCAACTACTCCATTCTGCTGTGGAGTCTTAGGAGCAGACAACTGTCTCCTTATACCCTGTTTCTCACAAAAGTCAATGAATTCACCAGATGTAAATTCACCACCTCTATCAGACCTTAGACACTTTAGTTTCAATCCGGTTTGATTCTCCACCATAGCTTTGAAGATTTTGAACTTTTCAAAAGCTTCTGATTTTTCTTTTAGAAAGGTAACCCACATCATCCGGGAATGATCATCAATTAACAACATGAAATATCTATCACCCTGCAGACTCTTGATTCTTGTCGGACCACATAGATCAGTATGTACTAATTCCAACAATCCGGTAGAAGACTGATCTTTGCTTTTGAAAGAGACTCTGCTTTGTTTACCTAACTGACATTCTTTACACACACTATTTGTAGGTTTCATCAATTTTGGAAGATCTCTCACAGCCTGAGTATTGCTTATCTTGATGATGTTATCAAAATTTACATGACACATTCTTCTATGCCATAACCAACTCTGATCAATTTGGACAAACAAACAACTTTTATTTGAACCAACTAGATGAAAGATATTACCTTTTGTCTGAGTACCGGATGCAATTTCAGTTCCGGAGCTTGTAAAGATTCTGCATTTTCCATTCTTGAACCGGAGATCATAGCCTTTGTCCACTAACTGACCAACACTGAGAAGATTGTGCTTCAATCCTTCAACATACAGTACATTTCCTGTTTTGCTCTTACCATCAAAGGAAATAGTTCCCCTACCTCTGATTCTGCCAGCAGAATTGTCACCAAACTTTACCATTCCTCCTTCATATCTTTCCAAATCTAAGAACTTATTCTTGTCACCAGTCATATGGTGAGAACATCCACTGTCAATAACCCAATCATCCTTTTCTTCCACTTGAGCAGCCAAGGCTTTTTCAACAACTTTGTGATTGACAGATTCAGAGAGTATTGAATCTTCTTCCTTGATGGCTATAAACACCCACTCATTTCCGGATTTGCTTCCTAGTTCTGATTCATCATCTGTTACTCCTTCATTGTCATCTTCTTCATGAACATAATAGCAATTCTTTTGAAACCTTTGTCTGTGAGTATTAGATCTTGCAGATCTCTCCAGACATCTTAAGGCAAAATGACCAATCTTATTGCAGTTGAAACACTTAAAGGGTAGTTTTCCTTCATACTTACCGGATCCTCTTGGTAGTCTCTTTGCAATGAGGGCTTCAAGTTGAGCTGTTTCTGCTTCTTCTTCTTCCATGTCTCTTCTTGCTTGATCATACCATGACATTTTCCTTGATGAGTTTTCACCCGGATCAAATCTCTGTTTGCCTTTCACATAGGCACTGGCTTTGAAAGCAGATTCAGTCTTGGGAGGATCATCTCCAAACTCGGTCATTTCAAATGCAGCTAGTTTGCCAGCCAGTTGTTCTCTTGTGACAGTTGTGTGGGCTCTGAATTCATCAATGGCAGCAACTTTGATTTTGTAGGCAGCAGGAAGGGATCTTAGGATTTTGCAGACAATCTCATTTTCATCTAAAGTTCCACCAGCATTTCTGATTCCACATACCAGCTCATTTACTCTTGGCATAAAGGTAGTGATGTTTTCATCATCTCTCATTTTCAATCTTTCAAATTTCCCTTTCAGACTTTGCAACCTTGCACTTTTGACAAACTCATCTCCTTCATACAGAAGTTCCAGTTTAGTTAGGATCTCATATGTAGTTGGTAGGTCAATGACATTCAAGAGATCTGAGTCATTCAATGCGCTTAGAAGAGCTTCCTTGGTCCGCAGATTGTTTTCAGCTTCTGTGATTTCATTCAGAGTTGTCGGACCACCTTGTGGAGGTACATATGGTTTTGAAATCATAGCCAAGTATGCTTTTCCCATACATTCCAAGTGACACTTCATGCAACCTTTCCAGAGAGTGAAGTTGGTTCCATCGAACTTCGGACTATCCTTCTTGTATGACGACATCCTGGATCTCCTCAAGTGGTTAAGCTCCTATCAGAGGAACTTAGCTCTGATACCAATTGTTGGATCTAGGGCATACAACTGAGAGGGGGGGGTGAATCAGTTGTATAAAACTTCTTCTTCTTTCAAACACTTAATTCTCTGTTGTTAGTTAGCAGCATATCAAATAATCATCCATGGAAGCATAATACATAAACACAAGAGCAGATAAGCATCAACACATTGAACACCAAGATTTTGACGTGGAAAACCCGGTTAAGGGAAAAACCACGGGGTGATTAACCCAAGAATTATTCTCTGTTAGAAGAATAAAGAAAAATGAATGGCACATGCCAATAAGGGCTCACTGCCCGAGCACACTGCTCACAAAGAGGCCCACTGCCTACAAGGAGACACACTGTCTACAAAGTGATAAAAATCATAGTCTTGAACTGGAGAATGACATCTCTACCATGTCCGGATCAGTTCCAATTAAGCCCAAAATCTCTGCTCTGCCTTTCGCACGTTTCTTCGCTATGCCACACTCATCCACACACCACACTTTGAAATGAACTCACAAACCATTATTTATACAAGACATCGACTTAGGAACAAACATCTAAGTCGGCAAACAACCATAGGAGTATCCGCAAGATGAATAACACATCCGGTCGGCCATCACAAGAACATTCGCAGGATGAACAACTCATCCGGTCAGCTAAACAGAGCAAGAACTTCATCCGGAAGAATAACTTCAATTCCAGGCTCTACCATCAATGCGGACCAACAACACAACCTAAACATGATCCAAGAACCTTCACAAGCCTGTCTGAATGTCCGGATACATCCGTACTTCCTCTACTTACTGGGATCTCTTGTCTTCCTCATCCGGAACTTCAAGAACACAGTCTGTCGCCACTGTCATAATGCAAGAGGTACTTCCGGACCTCCAAATCATACACAAATCAGGATTACACATCAAAAGGACATCCCAAACACTCCGTCCAATCCGCAGATTAGGATAATACAATTCCAGACCTCACCGGACCTTTTTGTGATCCTCTGTCACCTTTGGATACTTGCCGGAACCGGTTCTATACCGATAGCCACAACTCCTTCAGATCTTCATGCGGACCTCTGAAATCTTAACTGAAGCATCTCAAGACTCATATCTACTAACCTTTTAATTTGCATCCTCCGGTTCTCATCCTATACAGTTCATTTGCCTTCTTCTCATCACTGTTCTTCACTGTTCCTGACTGAGGCTAATTTTCTCAATATCCTTAGCACACAGCTCATCAAATCCTTCTTGTCAATGCAATATGAGTATGTTGACATCAATGACAACACTGGCTCACCTCATACTTGCAACACACCTCTATCCTCATACTTGAGACCTAGAGGTCAACAAATGATACCACCTCATCCGCCTCATGCTCCTATGGTTCCTCATCCTTTAGTGGTTGCTCCTATTCCTCCCATTTCTTTGACAGTGCGAGGAAAGAAACCTTTGCTAAGGAACCCCCCTCCCCCTATGGTTTCCCAACCCTCAGTGGTTCCTTCTATTCCTCCTCTTATCCCTGAGGCAAGAGATGAAAATGAACATGTGTTGGAAGACCATCTGGTCTTCCTTCAATAGAGGGCCTAGCTTGCACAAGATGGAATCAACTTGTGAGAGATCACAAGCATCCCCCTCCCATACAGCCACCCCCTAATCTTGCCCCTCCCTCTGAGACTTAGCCTCTTCCTGCCCAGCCCAAGTCTATCTTGTCCTTGACCCTCGCATCTCTTCAGTCAGATGTAGACAAACTTCACCCAAAAATGGTGCAAGTAGTCTTGGCTTCTTCTATTGAGGATCCCATCCTTCCTTCCATTCCTGATATGCCACCCTTCTCAAGGCCCTTAAATATCCCCAATGTTAGTGTCATTTCTAGTGCCACTCTCACTGCTCTCATTCCATTTCAATGCACCCACCATTAGATTTTCCCAAACGTTCTTTGCTCCACCAGTTAAATGCAAGCTTGAGATTTACCCTACACCATCGTTCCACAAGCCAAAGCACATGCCATTATCTCCACCACCTCTTAGCGCTTCTTCATTGCTTCTTCTAGATGTGGAGGACATTCCTCCACTCATGACTCTTAGTGCTTGCATCTCTATTGACAACATTGACAAGTCACACTTGGTGCAATATTCTAACACTGACTACATGGATTCCTCCCTCACAGAGCAGATGTTTGAGTTTGTTACATGGATATTCCCTCATTGTCCATGATTTTCACACAATCATTGGCACTCACCTCTACCAGTTCTCAAGAGGATCCTTCTCCTGTTTCTAATCCTCTACATTTGGTTCTAGAGGAGTCTCATTGTACTTCTCTTCATCTGGTCCCCTTGTCATCTCTTCCTCCATCCCCTTATGATAGCCAACATTGGGACATGGATAATCTGACGAGGCCCAACCAATGAGGGTTGTACCTTTATACCATGTGTATATACATGTTTGCATGCTTTCATGTTATGTTTTCCCTAATGAAAATGTTTATTATATGTGTGGTGTAAAGTGACCATTTCTAGGCATTACTGACCACCTTCAAAAACATCTAAGATTTATTGTAACACCTTTGTGCCCCCCAAAATAACCTTCCTTGACCTATCTTCTCCTTTTTCCCTCTATTCTTGAATTTTGAATCTTGGCTCTTATTCTCAAACATTTTGGAAAACTCCTTGGCTCTCATCTGCAACTTACTAAATACATTTATGATCTATTGCTCTATTATGCTCATCTACAACATTCTTTTGAAATTCTCAAGGATTCTCCATGACTATGCTATTGTATACATGTTAATGTGAGATTTCTTGAGGGTTTTGTGGCTTTTTCATGGGGTTATTGAGACCATTGTTGGATTATTCTCCTTTAGCTAGGCAGTTTACACTTGTGTTTACTATGTTATTGGCTTCATTTACCCTCATTTATTTATTTACTGTAGTGTAATCCATTGTTTTCTTGATTGCATTGTGTGGGTTACCTCACTTTCCTTTCTCTCTTTTAAGCTATCACACTAATTTTCACTCTTTGGTTTCAGTAGATTAGTTTTACTTTTGCAAATACATTGTCATTACTATTATTCCATTCTATTCACACATAGAAAGTAGAAACACATACATTATTTTCAGGATTTTGTATCTTGGTTTCCCATGGAGGTGGAAAGACAAAAACAAGGGCTTGACCTAAAGGCAAGCTCCCAAGCAACCCCAACAAATTTGTTTTTCCTTGCAGGTCACAGATTTGAGTGGGGAATTTCCACCCTTCCTACTAGTTTTGAGATTTCTTAGTTTCAAGAACCCTTTCATTCTTGTTATTCATTTCTATTATTTCAAGTTATATTATTCAATGCCTTTTAATTTTTCTTAGTTCTGTCATCTAGATATTACTGGTGCAGTATGTTGTTCATTGCTTTGCTATATAGGTGATTAAGGACAAAGTAAATCTAAAACTTTTTTTTGGGTACCACTTGGACTATAGCATGACGTACAAACATCTCTACGATGCATAGACATCTCTGGTAGAGAGCTCCATCTTTTGATACCATGTTCTTCTATATTCCTCCTTTTTGTTTTGTATCCAAAATTTCTAGATTCTATCTATAGCAATCCATTTTCAGCATTTTATCAACTTTCCTTTATTTTTCTAGTAATTAGCATAGTTTCTATTTTCATATTTTCATGTTAAAAGGGTCTAGTAATGTTAGTTTGTCAAAAACAAGTAGACAACAAAAATAAAATAGATCCTAGTGTAGTTGTGGAAAATTCCTTTGACTAATACATTTTAGTCAAGGTGTAATTTTTCCTCCTCTATAGAAAAGAAATCTCTAGTTGGGATGAAAAGTGTATATAGTATGGCGACAAATGATTATACTAAGCATAGGCCTTCTACTATAAGTATAACAAAATAAAATGCACGTCACCTCTTCATTCATAACTTGATGTTGAGTCAACAATATTTTAAAGTTCTCCATGTGGTCATGCACATTTTGATTGCTAGGATAAAAGGTAGGGTTGCATTTGATATAAACTTTAGGAAGTCTCAAGAACTCTCCTTTAAAAGATAAAGGACTAGCCATTAAAATGCAATTACCCAAATTTTAACTACTTAAAATATGCAAATAGCCATATATTTAAGTGTTTTCACACTTAGAAGCATTAAACACCCTCCTAGTGCTAGAATTTTTGAGATGTAGAATGGCACCATCTAAACACTTAGGAATGAGGGAACTGATTCCTCTCTTGAAAGGAGATTTTGTAATCTCCACAAGATCTTAGGGTTCCTAGGTCTTTGCCTTGAAATAATCACATAGTTGGAGAGGAGATACTATTATAACAAGGAGCCTAGTGATGTTCTAAATGTAGCTAGGTGCAAAATTTTGTGAAGCTCAACTTTAGGGATAAACTAATCTTATCCTATGCTAATCAACACATAAAGAAAAAGAAAAAGATCAACGGGGAGAGGAAAGAAGAAAAGAGGAAAGAGGAAGAGAAGAAGTCTATCATCTACAAAAACAAACAATACCAAATGGAAGCATTCCCTATAAACATAACATGTATATCTTATGCCATTGTCATTTTTACCTCAACACATGACATAACATCTGCAAGACTCTAAGGAAGAAACATAAATTTCATGACCATGTTTGCAAATGAACAAAATAAAGGAAACCATCACCATATTACATGCACAAATAATAACCCATTGCATTCACAAAAAATATTGATTAACAAATAGAATATGTTTATAGAATGTTGATAAAAAATATAATCCTTATGCTTACAAACCATAGAAGTTCCAACTTAAGATACAAGTTCTACCCACCATTTACATGTTTAGAGAAAAAAATTGACCTCTCTTTCTTAGCCCCATCTTCTATATTTGACCTCCCCTTTTAATCTTCTTCTTTAAACAATATATTACATTAAATTCCGTCATCAATCCCTTGGGTGTGGTCAAATAAGTATACAATAAAAAACATGGTGATCATGCTACTTACATCATGCCCACACAGGCTTAGGCATCCAAATTGTCTTTTTAAATTAGCAATCACATGGATTTCAAATAAAATCTCATCCTTAAGGGGTTCATAGGTATGTGCAAAAGTATGGATGGCTTTAGAGATCACCTTGAGCTCCACAAGACACATTAATAAAGGTCTAGTACGTGCTTGGGAGTAGGTGAAGTCCACTATTTGATTTGGGAAATTCCACATCAAAGAGGGAGATTAGACATAGAGAGGGTGTCAAAAGGGTTCAGAGATTTGCAAGCCTAAGTGTGTGGGAATGCAAAAGGTGGAAGGAGGCACAAAGTTAGGAAGGTGCAAAAGTGCATGTGGGGTCCACAGGTCTACCAAGAATCATTGATAGGAAGGATGGAGGTGTGGAGATGCGGGGCATGGAGGGACAAAAGTTGTTTGTAGAAAGTTTAGAGGTGCCTGGAAATTTTGCATTTCCATAAGGGTAATGAAGGAAGTGGAAAAGTGGAAAACTAGAGGAAGTATGGAAATCCAAGTAGGGTCCACATTTTTACAAATACCGAAGAAGGTATATATGCACTCGAAGCAAAGGGAAACAAGGTAGTCAGAAAACTACCCAAGTCCATGAAAGATTTGGAGTTATACAAAAACATAACTTTGCACATTTTACTTAGGTTTTCTACAAATTTTCACATGCAAGCTCACACTAAAGTAATCTAACACTTGAATGATGTAAAATTAGGTATGTAACCTAGATTTTAATATAGTTTGACCAAATTTGACAAAGCCCCTTTAAAGGATGACACTTAAACATTTAAGGCAAGAGAAGGGGCACAAAGCGAGACAAAACACAAGTAACAGGCTAAAAGACAACAATGGGATCCACAAAAGGTAGATCTCAAATTGGATATTAGCATAGTCCCATAGAAGGAGAAAACCAAAGAGGCAAGAACTAGAAACAACCTAAGGGTTCTCAAACTAGGAATGATACACAAGATTGAAAGGCTCAGGTGGACAATCAAATAGGGTTTCCCTAATTTTACCCCAAAATAGGGATCTTGATACAAGAGAACCAACACAACCACTGTAAACACTTGCTGATACCTACTAACATCTCTAACCATCTGCTCTAACATTGTAGTACCCTAACTACCAACTGCAACTAATCCTTGTACACAAAACCTAGCAATGTGGCCCTCCTATCCATAAGTGTAACATGGTCTAATAATTTGAGGTGGTGCGAGATTTGGTAAAAACAACCACTAAATGCTTGAGTAGCTAGGACTTGGCTAACCACCTCTAGCCTATTGTTGAGCAACATGATCCCTATAGTGCCACCTTCTCCACTCTCTACAAGAATTGCCACCACTAAATACCTTGTATTTTGTCATGAAATGTAAAAGATTGTCAAAAAGTTTTATGATCATTTAAATTTGAATATAAGTGGTATTTTGAATAAGAATGTGTTTTTTTATGACAATAAATCTAGTATTTTGTGTTCAACTATTGGATAATTTGTGTTGGATATAAAAGACTAGAGATAACAAGATTCATGGTTACCAAAAGGTATCAAGATCATTTAGGTTGCATATAAGTTATATTTTAAATAAGATTATGATGTTGTTCTAACAACAAATGATATTTTTTTGTTCAACTACTAGGGATTCCATGATAAAGTTATGGATAAATTTTTAAAAATTCATTTTAAGGACACATCTCACTAGACATGCTGATGTGGCGAGTTGTGTGATGAGTCACACCTCCAAACCTTAGTTGTAGATAGATAACAGTCCATATCATATTTCTAAACAAAAGGAGGTCCTACAATATTTCGTGCAACTGCTACATGATCACAAAGTTAACCGCACAACTATTGACCCCTCCGCTAACTCCTCCTCCGAGTAGGATTATATGAACTGTCGGAATGAATCTTACAATATGAAACTTAAGAGGATAAAGAATTGCAATTTTCAAAATACGCATTGTTTACAAGAATCCTGCCTTGACTGGGATTAATAATGGGTATTTCACTGTAACAGATCTTCGGACGTGTACAAATGAAATATGTGGTGCCTAATGCTTTTTTTTCTTCTTACGTGGCAGCTAGTTGATAAAAGGTCAACAAAATTTGACAATTGCTGAAAAAACCTAGAAGCTGGAGGAAAATGACGATGAAGAATGGAAATCAGATCACATTTTGGTCGGGAATAAAAATCTAAAGATATGACTCCTTATAATTTTCAATCTCAATTATTATAATATACCTAACGTAACACGCGTTCTACTAAAATCTGGCCACCATAAAATGTGGGTTCCACTGACGAAAATGAGATGAACCTAATTTGGCGTTTTAAGGGGGTGACTACCAGCTGTTTTATATAAAGACTTCCCTCCCCAGCAAGTGAAGCACCAGTCTGCCTTTCTCCGTTTGCATAGTTATGGATCCAAATATGAGTGTTTCTGCAATAGGACTTACAATTTTATTGTTTACTGTGTTGCTGTCCGTTGTATTGGGATGGGCGAGAAAAATTAATGGGAGATTGTCTTTGCCAGGGCCATTTCCGCTGCCCATCATAGGAAACCTCCATCAGTTGGGAACGCTTCCTCACCGTAGTCTGCAGCGGTTGGCTGAGAAACATGGCCCAATAATGATGGTGAAGCTGGGTTCTGTTCCCGTCGTGGTTGCGTCTTCTTCTCAGGCGGCGAAGCAGTTTCTAAAAACCCACGACTTGATTTTTGCCAGCAGGCCGTCTACTGCCGCTGGAAAATACTTGTTCTACAATCTCAAGGACATGGTGTTCGCTCCTTACGGGGCTTATTGGCGAAACATGAGAAAAATGTGCATGTCGGAGTTGCTGAGTGGTAAGAGAGTGGAGTCGTTCAAAGGCGTGCGGGAGGAAGAGGCGCAGGCGATGGTCCGATCAATCTGGGAGAAGAGCGAGCAAGGCAGAGTGGGCGTGGATGTGAGCCACAGTGTTGCCTGCTATACCTCTGACTTGATCTGCCGAATATTGACGGGCAGGACAAATGACGACCGCCTCTCCGGCGGCACCGCGTTTGAGGATTTGATTTGGGAGGGTAATGCCTTGATGGGCGCTGTTAATATTGGCGATCTCATTCCTTGTTTGGAGTGGCTTGATTTGCAGGGGCTGAGGCGACGTATGAAGAATGTCCACCAGCAGTTGGACGCTGTTTTCGACAAAATAATAGATGAACATGTGGACAACAAGCAGAGGCGCAGCGCAGAGGAGGAGAAGCGGCATAGAGACTTGGTTGACGTGCTTGTGGACATGGAAATTACAGTAGAAGATAAGAAGGCTATCATTATGGTAAGTCAACTATCAACTTTGGTTAGATTTGGAAATAACTAGGTGAGAAATTTGGAGTTATTTAAGGGTAAGATTTGGAAATTATTAGTTGAGAAATTTGGAGTTATTTAAGGGTAATTTATGAGAATAAACTTTTTCTTTGTTTTTTAATATGCAAATTGTTAATTTTTATCAATGGTTATAATTGAATAAAAGTTCTAAAATAATTGTTATAATTGAATAAAAGTTCTAAAATAACTATAAAATCAAGATATATCTATTAGTTGAATACGAAAATTAGATGAATAATAAAGATGATCAATTAGTGTTATTCATTTTCTTAATAAATGAGATTTTTTTTCTTTTAATTTATCATTTATGAAAGAATTAGTATGTGTTTTGAATGGTTTTTATAAGATTTTTTATTGTAATGGTGAAAATTATATATTTATGTTTTTTTCTCTTATGTTTTGATCTCACTTTCATTAGAGTGTCTTAAATATACTAGTTTACAAGTGGCATATTTTTTGTATGATTTTGACTAGTGTATAATTTCGACTTGTCACAACTTAAAATATATATTTTCATTTTTATTTCTTTTTAAAACTTGGAAGTGTGATTTCCATTTGTGGGAGGTAGGTACTAATTTTTATTATAAATGTTAATGTAGTGGTTGCATTACTTTTTTTTTTTATTGTGTTTGCTTATTTATATGAATTAATCTATCCATGTGTATATAAGATATGGTCCTTGCTGCAATAGAGTCATCAGCAGCTACATTGGAATGGGCAATGAGTGAATTATTGAGAAATTCACAAGTGATGAAAAAGTTACAAGAAGAAATTGATTTTATAGTAAAAAAAGATGAGAAAATAATAGTTTCTCATATTGTAAGCATGGAATACTTGCATTGTGTGGTGAAGGAGACATTAAGATTATATCCAATAGGTCCCTTGTTCATACCCCATGAATCTATAGAGGCTTGTATTGTGAAAGGACCTCATAATGAGTACCTGATACCAGCAAAAACACGACTTATTCTTAATGCTTGGGCAATAGGAAGAGATCCAGAAGTATGGGAAGATCCCTTAGAATTTAGGCCTGAGAGATTTATGGGTAAAAACTTTGATATAATAAGAGATCCAGAATTAAGCATGATTCCTTTTGGGGCAGGAAGGAGAAGTTGCCCTGGTGCTTCCAAGGCCATTGCCAATGTTGAGATTGCATTGGGACACCTCATTCACTACTTCAATTGGAGAGGTGAGGGAATTTTAGACATGAAAGAATCTTTTGGAATCACCATTCCTAGAAAAGTGCATCTCTTTTCTATTCCAACTTCAAGGTTAATGGTGAATGCACCTTCTTGCCTCAAAAATCAATTACTATAAAAACTATTCACTAGATTTTCACTTGAAGTATGTAAAACATGACCATTATAAATAAATATTCTTCTTGTTATGAGACGAATACAAACTGTAAATGTGTTGCAATATGTTGATTTAAATATTTCTAGTATATTACATCATCTTTATACCTATTTTACGTAAAATGTTATGGTTCAACACATAATAACTTATCTCTTTTATAATATGTTTATAGGTAAAATTTGTTGTCTTATTCTTTCTTGTGAGAATTTATATTTATTGTCACTATTAGTAGGGTCATCAATTGATGGATATTCATATATGTTGAAGAATATAGTAAATTGAATATATATTTTTAATTACAATAATTTTAGTTAGCATGTATCATTGCAAATTTACAATTTCTAAATATATTGTGGTTTTTTGCATATACTATTTTGGATTGTTGTCCTATCTTTTATAATCTAAAACTTGTATTCTCCCTCCTATGTTAAATTATAATAAACTAATTTTTCTAACTAGTAACTTAACTCCAATATGAAAATAAACATAACAAATACGTACATACAATTCACCCAGTATGAAAATGCCAAAATACAACTAGATAGTAAACAAAATCCCATAATCTTGTCTTATTTTAAAGTTAAATAGCTCAAAAATACTTACAACATTTTTCTTCTTCTCTTGTTTGAAATCTAGCTTAAGGTGGATCATTTTTTAGTATATATTTTTAAAAACACCTAAGAATTAAATATTTGATAAAAAACCATTACCCTTGTTTTATTTATAAATTAATAGTTTCTTTGTCTCTTATTTGAAATCTACTTTGCCATAAGGTAAAATGGTCATTAATATATTTTCTTGATAAAAATGAAAAATGAATTATTACAAGAGAAATAGATGAACTGAATAGTTACAAATATTGCCCTTTCCACATTCAACTAGCTAATTTCCAAAGTAGATATTTTTACATAAGATACATTTTCATTTCAAATGACTAATGCATAACATTTCCAAAAATTATATTTAACCTTTTAATTTATTTTCAAAAATGTGATTAAATATGTTTCCATAGCACCTTATTCTAAGCCAAATATAATTAAAATATATGGAAATATTTTCAACTCACTAGAATTTTAGTTATTCCATGAAACACCTTGTACATATTGCAAATACTAAAAAAATGGAAACACAAGAAGAGATAAGTAGCCTACATAAACCAATTGTACATTTCTTATGAGTTTTCACTACATAGGAATCCAAAATCGACACCAATTCAAATCATAGATTCATAGGGCTACATAGGGCATGACTTTCAACTCATAGTTAGTGAAATGAGGAATTCAAAAATAAAACATTTACCCAAGATTATCATCTCTAGATTAATCACCAATGAGGAGCTTATTCCTACACAATCAATTAGACATCAAGCATATTTGCATAGTACAAGGATAGGCAAAGCACAAAATATAAATAGCCAAAATGATATAATCAATAAGACAATGTTAAATAACTACATCTTACTAAAAATCATCTATGACTAACATGATCTAGATATCAAAGATATGAAATATATAATCCATAATATTAAACCAAATAATATAATCATAATCACATATAAATTGAACTAGTGAAGCAAAAACACCAATAAAGTTTTAAAATATAAAATCACAACATATGCATCCAAAATAAATAATCAAACTTCTTGATGGGAACACAAAACATCATTAGAAAATATGGTATCAATATCAAAATAGAACAAAACACCATGATAGGGTACATACACCTATGTGACTTACATCCCCTCCCTTAAAACTATGCTTATTCCTAGAGTCCTACAAAAGGGTGTGGATCGAGAACCCTTAATTACTTTCCATCCTTCCAAGTTGTCGTTGTCTAAACATAACAATCCCACTAGACCCTTACCTAATCTAGTTCTTGTCCTCAAAGGCTTAGCCTGTGATGCTATAATATAAGAATGGGCTAAAAAAAATTTGCCTAGCCTCTTCAACTTGCAAGGCACCCCAATCAAGAACATGTGTCACATCCAAAATATACCGCCTCAAGATAGAAACATCTAGAGGACATCATGGATCTATAAAGACTACATAGAAAGGCAAGTTGATAATAAATAGGATGAATCCTTTTCTATAGGGGATTGGGCTCTTATGTAGTTGAATTCTTAAAAGTACTTGATCTCCAAATGAAAAATCTTGATCCAATCTCTTGGCATTAACATATTTATTATGTCAATCTTACTATCAAAGATACAAAATCAATAATTAGCCGATAGGCTTTTAGTTGTGAGCATCATAGTGCTCAGAATTGTCTCATGCCGTAAAATTCTTCATGCCAGTGAGCATTTGTGCTCAGAAAATTGTCTCAGGCCGTTGTTTTTTCTGGCATGTGTTTTAAACTAGTCGATTGTTCTCACACTAGGGATTTTACTCCACATCAAATCTCACATCAAAATCTTGCATCAAATCTTAAGGAATGGTATCAAATCTACCCATAAATGCAAAGATCTAAAAGACGTACCAAATCTTCCAGGTTTACAAAATTATCAAATCTTCACGCATCTTACAAGTTTGGATTATATATATGGTCCATCATGGATGTGAACATAGTGAGAAGTTGGATTGCTAACCCCAATGCGGGTGAAATATTCCCCAATTCCCTATGATATGCCAGATACCACGAGGCTCTCAAAGTCTGCTAATGAGGCCACCTTCGTGGCAGTGCCTTCTGAATGTGGATGTAGTTTCAAGGCATTTGGAAAACAAGATTGTAGCGGGGGTTATGTACGAAGTAGCATTAGTGTGCTATTTATATGTGGCGGGTTGAGAAATCTTGGTGTTGACATGGGAGGCTTGGGCAAAATTAGAATTGTGGGTGGTGTTCTCGCAGGCATTGCAGGTGTTAGTGTGGTTGGTGATGAGCACCGTGGCATGGAGTATGAAGCCCTCTTCATTGCCCTTGTTTCTCAGAGCATGGTGACCACTTTCCCTCATGCTCTGCTTTTGTGCCATGTAATGCCCTGTCATGCAACCCTAGAGAGTTAGGTTTAACTAAGCAATAAAATGCAGATTTTTTTTTTAAAACAAGTAATTGCATTAATCACAAGATAAAGTAACAACTAATCACATCATTTAAACCATTCAATCAACTAACATCTCTAGGGAACATAAGTGCATTAAGAAATTTGATCTTAGATCAATGACTACATAATACATAATATAAATGTCCACTGGCAATTTTGTTACATCATAAGACAATTACATCATTTCTTTTACAAAAGTGTATATAAGTATGATTGAGAACAAATACAAGGTTACACAATTACAAGACTTCTTGACAGATTACAACAATTTACAGTATAAGTCATGGCTATACAATTCTTTAAGCATAATACAAATCTTTGAATGCAAATGTGGATCTGGAACTAGAAAGGCACATCTGCTATGAACATGAACCATAATGCCAAAGAAAACCAATGGAATAAGCTCTTCCACTCGACCGTGTGGAACCCTGAGGTCCACCCCCTGAGCTAGGAGATAACAATGAGGTCCCTCAAAGACAAGGTTCAAAGGTACAAATAAGCAGATACAAGGGTCAACACTAAAAACACTGGCCAACAGTAGCTCATCACTACTCCAAGAGGCAATGAACAATAGGTATCATAAGGGAGATAACCCTGCTGTAGTAGGAAGGGTGTCCTCGCATGGTCCTAACATGGGTTATCCTGGCTATCTTCCTCTAGAAGTCGGCCCCCATCTATGGTTATCGTGGCAGCCTCTCTCTAGGCACCGGCCCCATAGGGTGACACATGTGGAATCGACTATCCTTTCATGAAGACAAGGAGGTTGATCATGCCATCCATGCCTTCTCATCCCATCCTTAGCCTGAGAGAGCACTATAGGCATGGGTGAGGTATCAAAATTATCTTATTATGTGTTTTAACTACCTAATCCCTCCTAGGTAAATTATTATGTTTTCACTTGATTACAAATTCTATAGGGTTATCTAGGTAGCCACTTTGGGAACCAGCCACACAATGAAAGCCACCCTCCTACATGCACTCAGTGACCCTAATCATAATGACAAACATACAACAGCAATGCAAGGCATCATTCCTCTTGCATGCAATTCTATACCACAAAATGACTCCAACCATTAATACTCAATCACACTCTTCCTAAAACCTAATACCAAATCAAAAGGCATTAGAACTCTTTTATCATCTCAAGGCAACATGATTGATCCACAACTAGGCCTCTAGAGCGGAACGACACACAAGAAAACAAATGATTCAAAATGGCATGACAATTAATTACCCAAATGACCACCTAAACTCTAACCTGGCCTTCCCTCTAAAAGATAATATTTCACGACAATATAAGTCACCAAGACAAGTTTTAAGTAATCATTATTTGAAGAACACCAGATGGACAAAACTTAACTAAACCCTCGTAAATGATTCAATAAAGAGATAAGAAATAAGATAGCAATCAAAAAGAACTCCTTTAAACTTAACCCATTTATTTGCATTTAATTAATGGTATTTAAGAGCTCCTACTTCATCCATACAATAAAATTACTTATTTTCTAATATATAAACAAAGTAAATTATAATAAATAAAATCTCATATCAATAACATTGGTATTATACTCGTAGCTATAATTACCTAAATATTATTACATGAGTGAACAATCATATGCAACTGATCCTAACTAGAGCTCAATAGTAAATTAATACAATCTAAAAAAAATTGATTAACTATAAAACTTTCATAGTTATTACTGGAGTTCTAAATCAGAGACCTTCTATTATCATAACCATATACTTCACCTTGCAAAATATAAATTGCTATCTAAGGTGACTTCCTAATTCCACCAACTACTAAGTTTAAGGAAAGAAAAGAACAATAACTTTCAGATTATTACATGCCAAACTAAAACGAAGGGTTTTCAATCTGGTATGTTCTTCAATGCAGAGGTCGTACGATTGATTACATTTTGGGATTGAAAAGAGAAACACTAAGTTGAATGTTGGCTGGAATGTAATGAGGAGATGGATTTCTTAAATTGCTGTAGGTGAAGCTTCATGTGCCAGAAAGAAATGACTAATATCATTGATGCATCGATTTGCATAAGTTATGATTGTAGTGTCGCGGCTGAAAAGGATTGGTTGCAGAAGTTTCAAAACATGATTCGATGACAGAAGGTAACAATGATGAAAGCTATTAGAATTTCCTGAAGACTAACGTAGCAAGAAGATCATTTGTAAAAATTTTGACAGAGAATGTGACTCGACCCAAAGCATCATTACATTGCTGCGCGTAGATAAAATTACATGAGATTATGAATCAGGTAAAACCAATTGCAGAATTTATGATAGATCAAAAGGTATGCATTGAAGAATATATAGACTACCGCTCAGGAGAAATGGCCAGCTCAGTGACACCTCGCACAGGGATTTCCTTATGATTTTTAAGCTCCTGATGTATAATGAATGTCAAACTGTGTAGTGCCCTGAATGTATCTCAAGATACATTTGGCTGCCTTCCAATAACTCTCATGAGGATCTTAAGAGAAACGGGAGACAAGACCAACTACAAAGGAAATATCAGGATGACTATGTGTCAAGTACAGAAGGCGGCCAACCAACTATCGATACAAGGTAGCATCAACTGATGGAGTAGGCAAGTGGTAGATAACATAACACCTGACTGAAAAGGAGTAGGGGCTGCCTTGCAATCAGCCATCCCAAATCTCTAAAGCAAATCAAGAGCATACTTCTGCTGAAAGATAGAAATACTGGAAGAAGACTGATGAATTTGAAGACCAAGGAAGTAATGCAATAGACCAAGGTCAGTCATATCAAAATGCTCCATCAAAGCTTCCTGAATATCCTTAATCATGGCAGGAGAACTCCCTATGAGAATCAAGTCATCCACATAAAGAACAAGTATGATAAGATCTCCCCCATGTCTCTGAATATAAACTGTAGGATCAGATTGACATCTAGTGAATCCAGAAGCAAGCAAAAAATTATCCATCTTTTCATACCAAGCCCAACGAGCTTGTTTGAGACCATACAATGAATGCCTCAGCCTGCAAACAAGTGAAGGGTCCTGCACAAAGCCTGGTGCTTGCTCCATATAGATCTCTTGTTGAAGATCACCGTGTAGGAAAGCACTCTTCACATCCATTTGATACACTGGCCAACCCTGAGATGCAGCAATTGAAAGTACAAGATGAATAGAATCCATCTTAGCTGTAGGAGTAAAAGTCTCAGAATAGTCAATACCTTCAACTTGAGAGAAGCCCTTAGCCACTAGACGAGCCTTATAATTATCAATAAAACCATCAGCTACATACTTGGTACGATACATCCACTTGCATTGAACCAACTTTCTTTCCTTAGGAAGAGGAACCAAATCCCAAGTATGATTCTTCATTAAAGAAGAATACTCCTCAATCATAGCACTTTCCCATTCTGGAACACCTAAAGCATCTGAAAACTTCTGAGGATCAGTAGAAATTGCATGACTCAAAAGATTGATACTTGAAGTTCAGGAATGAGTGCAGCGTGTAGCTGTGGGATCACCTGCAAGAGAACCAACATCCTCAAGAAGTGTACGGGCCCATAACGGTCTTGTGGGAGCAGGTGGAGGAGGAGGAGATGGAGAAATGTCAACAACAAGATCAATACCATCATCATGAACATCATCAGGAACATTGTCAAGAACATCATCATCATGAACAGGAAGCAAAACATCATCTGAAGAAGAAGTGGGAAGGAGAGAGGAAGATGCCTGTGATAGTGAATCCTTTGGAGTGAAAGACTCATCAAAATGAACATCACGACAAAAATATACCTCTTGAGTGACAGGATCAAACAACCGATAACCCTTCACATCCTCACAATAGCCAACAAAAATGAACTGCTGACTTTTCTTCTCCATTGCTTTACGCCTCCCATCTAGAATGAATGTACATGCATCACTGCCAAATACTTTGAAAAAGGACACCTTGGGCTTGACATGAGACCAAGCCTCGTTGGGAGTCATATTCTGCACTGCCTTGTGAGGAATATGGTTTTGAATGTAGTTGGTACAATTGACAGCCTCTTCCCAAAATGCTAGAGCCATGGATCAAGACTAAAGCATATAATTGGCCATCTCCCATAAGGTTCTATTCTTCCACTCAGCCACACCATTCTACTAAGGAGTGTATGGCACTATGTGCTGATGAAGAATATGTCGAGCATGGTAAAAATCCTGAAATGCCTGATTGACATATTCTCTCCCATTATCTGTTTGAATCTTCTGAAGGGAGTGCCCTGACTGCTTCTCCACAAATGCAAGGAAGGTAATGAAATATTGAAGAACCTCATCCTTGTACTTTAGAAAGTACACCCATGTGCATTGAGAGAAGTCATCAATAAAGGTGAGCACATACTTAGCCCCTAAAAATGAAGGAGTTGGGAATGACATAAGATCACTATGCACCAACTCAAGGAGTACTAAAGCACGTGTGGCCATACCCTTTGGAAAGGGATCCCTATGATGTTTGCCAAGCACACAACCTTGACAAACTCCATAAGAACAAGAGATCTTAGGTAGGCCAATCACCAAATTCTGTGTGCTCATCTGTTGAAGATATCTGTAATTCAGGTGCCTAAATCATTCATGCCAAAGTTTGCTCAAAGAATCTACATGAGCAATAAGGGATGATCCTGATGAAGACTCAAATCCATCAAACTTATACAAACGAGCAACATCATCAACTATCCCTGTAGCAACAACCTTCTCTAGATCCTGCAACTCTTGAATAGTCACATCAGTGGGAGTAAACTCAACTACCTTTCCATCATCATGATGACATATCTGATAGAAAAAAAGTAGATTGTGTGAAATATTAGGAACAAAAAAAACATCATCAATGCAACCATCTTGCATCTTAACTGAGCCTGTTCCTACAATCAAAATCTGTGAAGAGTTCCCAACTGCAATATGAGAAGTACTAAAAGAGGAAATAGAATAAAAAAGATCTTCAGCATGAGTCATATGATGTGAAGCACCAGAATCAAGAATCCAACTGTCACGAGTAGAGGATGAAGCCCTTGTTGTGAGAGATTTTCCTTTTCACAAGGAAGAAGACTTAGGCATAGCAATATTATGCTTCCTCATAGCTTCCTCCAAAGCTGCTAACCTCTCAAAACAATGTGCATCATTATGCCCTAACTTTCCACAAAAGGAACAATTTCCTTCTTCTTCTTAGACTTAGAGGATGACTCCTGGGAGTTAGAAGGAGGAGGAGGATTAGTCTTCTGATCATTCTTCACCTTAGGTTTGGAGGGAGGCTAGCCACCTACAGACAAATCTATCTTGGGTTTCTTCTTATTCTTACCCTTGCCCTTGGAAGATTGAGCCATCAAAGCATGACTTTTAGGAAGAGCATCCATCTGAATCAACTTGGCCTACTCCCTGGTTAATCAATCACAAAATACCTCAAATGAAGGCATCTTATGGTCTTCTCCTATAGCATCCATAGTAGAATAGAAGGTAGAGGCAAACACTTGAAAAGAGCCTCTCAGCTTAGACAAGATCAAGAAAATACACTCCTTTTCATCTTTGGCATGACCACATCCTTTCAATTGT
Source organism: Cunninghamia lanceolata (assembly GCA_027924645.1). Lineage (NCBI taxonomy): Eukaryota > Viridiplantae > Streptophyta > Pinopsida > Cupressales > Cupressaceae > Cunninghamia > Cunninghamia lanceolata. The sequence goes on along the minus strand of BSBN01000677.1, from coordinate 5,710,907 downwards.
GACAAAATCAACTTGAATTTGGCAAGGAAATCCTGAATAGTGGTGAAGGCATCTAGAGAGAGAGAGAGGTGAGATCAGCTTCAAGTTGCAAGATTTTGAACTAATTGACTTTACCATACAACTCGGTAAGCTTATCCCACACTTCTCTAGGTTCTTACACTCCACAATGTGAAACAACAAATTATCAGACACATGGAGACCTATGAGTCCTCTAGCCTCATCCATTTTGTTTCTATGAACAAATTACTCAAATGCTTTTGTGAACTCAGGTTGTTCGGCATCTAACATTTGCCAAAGCCCCCTAGACTACAACAACTATGACATTTTGAGCTTCCAAGTGTGATAATTGTGCAGGGTGAGTAACTCAATCCTTGGGTCTGACATGGTTTACAAGGACACACACAAAGGTCTAAAGTGCTCTATACACCCCCCCAGAATGTATGAAAAAACTAAATTTGCAATTCCCAACACAAATTTGCCAAATAATACTAACATAAGTAACTAAAACAAGGTTGCAATTTCAAGTTACTTAAACTATGAAAAAAATGGCAAAATTTTTAGAAAATACCTTGATCACAATGTAGTTTGTCGAAGCATCTTTCCGATGATGTCTTTTTTGTCAAAAATGGACTCTATTTGCAAAAGATATGCAAGTTTGAAAAAAAGGCCTATTTTAGGCTCTTCGGAAGCACCAACACCTGGTCACTCCATATGACCACAATCAGGACAGGGGCTAAATTTTTTTTGCCATGTCACCACAAGAAGCTTATCACAAAGTTTGATCCGCACAAGTCACCACTTTACACTTCATAATTTTTCATCATGTGAAAACAAACCATGTGAGCCTTTACTCACACTTTTAAGGGGGCTGCCAAGCTATATAAATGGTGAAAGAACACACAACTCAATCAATGTGGGATTAATATCCCTGGCTTAAGCTCAGCAGAGACCGCAGATAGGGCCCACCACCATTTTCTTCACAGCAAAGATTAAAACCCTAAAGAAATATTTGGTAATGAACTTTGGAATTTGTAAAGTGTGCTTCAAACTTCCTTTGGCTGCTGAAAAATAATGCAAACATAGGTGGAGATAATTTTCCAGTGCATGAAGAAAGCACCAAGGCTGTGGGTGGCTCATGAGAAGATTACACGCTCTCTAGTTTAAATCTACACGCAGCCTTCCTTTTACAAAGGACTCCGAACTCATGTCCATCTCTTGCTCAATTACACAAGGATCCATATTCTCCACATATGTGAATACAACATCATTTGCATCCCTACAATGAATGTAAATCCCAGATGGTTTTCGAGCCTCCCACACACTATGCAATACTCCAAAGGATGGGGATCGGCCTTCTCACTATGATGTGAATTGAATGGCCGCTTTATATGTGCCCACCACACACAAACTCACCACTCCAAATTCACATAGAAGAAAAATAGAATATCTACTTGATCTCAAACGGAGTAATAAACCCTAGAGCATAAACGATATTTGCCAGAGAGAAATAGCAAAATAATTGCTAAACAATTGCCCTAGAAAAGAATAGATCTCAAACCTGATGAAAACTGTCAGCAGAAGGAGGCTGCAGAAGATGGCTCTTATACCATGTTGCAGTAAAGAACCCAAGACATCTGCAAACCAAAAGAAACCTTCACAAAAGAGAGAAGCAACACAGAAGAAGCTATTTCATCAGAGATGAAAGTATATCAAAATGAGATGATAAAATACATAGTATATAGGCCTTTCAAAGGCATGAAATATTTGGCGGGTGGACAAACTACCTGATATGGGAAAAACCACCCTACGGGAAAATAAATTATCCCTATGTTAAAAACTTAACACACTAACATATAATAATTTTAGAAATCATATTAAATACCTTCATTTCCTCTAATGTTTGAAACAAAAGCTAAGTCCTAACAAATGGATATCTTTATTCTTATGACACTTCACAAGATGCTCCTAAAGCCCAAACCTATAACAAAAAATACAAAAATTGACCATGAAAAGAAAATATTTTTTTGGTTGATGTAGGATTGCTTGTGGACCTGAATGCTCCTACATTAGACATGCTAGGTAAGAAAAAATTTGTGAGCATGGACTCAAAAAATGGATTTGAGTGGTAGAATCACCTTTTTAGATAATGGATAATTTGCAATGCAAAAGAAACATAGTTTATTGCTTCCAAATGTGGCGCCCAAAGTTAATCACATCCCTTTAAACATAAGGGACCTGATTCAAAAAGAGGTGACGTGTTGAGGATGAGTCAAAATTTTTGGAAAGACAACTCTCTTCGTCAGCCTTGTTGGAAGATGCTGACGTGCATCTTGGAGTACGGGATTTTTCATACTTACTTGCTTATTGTCACTTTTGCCTTATTACGCCCTCCTGATAAGGCGAGTTGCTTACCTGCTAATTATAGCGTTTGCCAAGAAATCATGATCGAGCATGGGAAGAGTAGGCATCATCTTTGTAAGGTGGCTCTCATTAATGATAATACATGCAGTTTTATTACCATTATCATTATCCTCGGTCAAGCGGTTAATGTTACACTGTATACGAACTCTATGAAGCTTTGGGGTTTCTGTGCTTTGCTCTATAAGTCTAACATGGGTGGTGATAGAATCCAAATGAAACCCATTTCTTGTTGCAAGTTTAAAGACAACCCTGTGGTCTGGCATTATTGTAAGGAGGGTGGTATCAGCCCTTATTTGGAATAGCTCAATGGGTATGATGAAAACCTGTCAGAACAGTTCGCTAGGTCTTGGCAAAACTGGCGTGTCACTGTGGGGGAATTGGTTTCAACATTTTTGAAAGTATTATTGCTATGGTGTCTAGCATGTCGACACAGGGGATCAAATTGCAGAGGAAAGCCAAAGTGGTGGACCATTCAAACTAGAAGCTTTTCCTTGGGGACGGTGAAGAACTCGTTCCTTATTAGGGAGGATTCGAACAAGCTAAGTTGCCTGAGCCTTGGGATAGGGTGTGTTTTCTCCTTATGAAGTACTTCACTCTGGAGGGGTGCTTCACCAGGTTCTACAATTATCATCCTCCCCTTTTGAATCACTTTAGATGCAATTCTTATATTAGTTTTTCATTTTATTTATTGTCTTTCCTTAAGCATTCAGTTCTTAGGGCTAGAGCTAAGTTGGCCATGAAATCCATCCCCCTGCATCAGGGTCTCATCCTTTGCCTTTACAACTTCCACCTTGCCCTGGAGCCTTTCAAGCCTATTCAGACTAATAGTGGGGAAATGTCTTCAAACCCTGATGATACTGCTATTTCTGAAGAACCATGCCCTTCCCCTATTTCTCCTAAGATGAAAGGGGTTTCTTTTTCTACTACTGAGGAGATTCCCATGGTAACCACTACCAACACCCCGATCTCTACAGTTAGTACGAAGAGCAAGAAGAGGAAGATAAAAGATGTCAAAGCAGATACTATGGGGGCTGCTGTGAGGACCCCTAAAAATCTTTGCAGTACCCCTGTGGGGCAGGGCAGCAAATCTCATTCATCTGCAAAAAATATTAAGGAGGGTTTTTCCTCAGGGGTTAGGCGGTCAGGGAGGATTGCTGGAAAACCTGCTCCTAAGGCCAAACTTATTGATTATTCTGAGAGCGCATCTGACAAGTCCACCTAGAGTGATGAGGCTAAGGTTATGGATGTGCAGGAGATTTCTGAGGATGCTGATGGTAAGCATGGGAATAAAGAGGTGGAGGCTACTAGTGGGGATGCTGGTGATTCTGCGGGTAATGTTGGCAAAGTGGGAAAGATGTTTGTGGAGGAAGCTGATGATGAAACGGAGATTGATGCTGGCTCTGGGACTGACATTGTTGTTCTGAGGAGTCGTGTTGAGAAGCTGGAATAGACCTTTTCCACTATGCTCAGGCATATTAGTTTACTTAATATTTCTGTGTTGTAGGATCTTGGTGCTACCGTTGCTGTTGACAATGATGAGAACTCTAAAAAGTTGGATGACTTCATTGAATCCATGGTTAAATAAGGAGAGAATCTTCCTCCTTATTTCTTATTTCTTTTATGCTGGTGATACTCTGTTACTTCATATATACTATCTTTAGTCTGGTGTTGCTATCTATCTTGTTTATGTTGGGTAAGTAGTTTATTCTGTAACTGTTTTGAGGCTCTTTTGTACTGATGCCTCTGGGGTTTCTTTTTGCTGTTTTGTAAGGGTTCGGCCCCTCATTTTATTCGCCTTATATTATCAAAAACATATCCAACACCTTTCTACTATAAATACCTTTGAAGAATGAATAAAATTAGAAACCAAGTCATGCCCATTCACATTTTTGAAGTACCCCAACTTGGAAACTAAAAAGTCACTAATTTGGTTGTAAAAATCAAAAGCTTTTTCTCCTTTTTAGGCTTCCAAATTGAACAAATACAACATTAAGTTTCAAATGAGGGAATGGAAATAGTTTCCTATCCTTTACACACTTCGTAATGCATCCATGTTGAGTTAATAAATTAAATTTAATTCATTTTTTTCACAAGCCCCTTCTACCATGGTAAATGGGCCCCTTCAACCCCTTGGAGTTTGAAATTATGAAATATAATAATTTTTAAAATCACATTAAATGCCCTGGTTGCCTCTACTATCTAAAACAGAAGCCAAGTCCTAAAAAATAAAGTGTTTTATTCTTAGAACACTTCAGAATATGATCCTGAAGCCTAAAGCATAACAAAAATGGAAAAACTAATCATGAAAATAAAATATTATTGGGTGATGTAGGATTGCTTATGGACCCAGATGATCCTACATCAAACATGCTAGGTAAGAAAAAATTGTGAGCTTGGACTCACAAAATGGAGTTGAGTGATAGAGCCACCCTTCAGATAATAGATAATCTACAACATACTCCAATGCTATCATAGGTACCATAATGTTTTTTCTCCTTTTCCAACACCTACCTAGAACTCTTCGTATCTTCCTCTATCAAATCTTCTTAACAATCTATCTTTCACTTATGGACTTCTATCCACCATAGACCAACCTCATCCACCAAATGCACTTTCCTCTCTTCTCCTCTCTCGTGGGATTTAACCCATTATAGTCTATCCTCCTCCACCAAATTCCTTTCCACTCTCTTGTCACTATCTCACCTACACTCAACTAATTACAACCAATATTATTAAAATTAAACAACTCCATAATCATGTCTTTCTCTTATTCATTCACTTCTTCTACACACAAAACAACATAATTTACATTATTCAGAAATAAAAATTTCCATCTCTTCTTCCTTATACTCACTCACTTACTCCATGCCTTTTAATAGAAATGCTATATCTCAAACCTCTCTTCGTTATTCTTCATCTTCTTGCATGAGGACCTCTTCTTCAGTGCCATCTACATGACACTTTGCTTCATATTATCTTCTACTTGCACACAAAATAATGTTAACATAATCATGTAACTCATCTTTTTCCATCTACATCTCCTCCATCAACTTCTCAAGTTCATCTAACATTATTCCTTCCAATAAGCTATCTATCTTTATCATATCCTCTCTCAATAGGGGATCATCCTCATCTTCATCAATTGTCTTGTCAAATATGGCACCCTCAAAGTCCATTATCTTACCTTCTACATCTACTCCATATTTCTCATTATCCTCCTTCATAACAATTTCCTTCTCCCTTGGTTTTATTTCTTCAATCTTACCTACAAATAAATCAATTTTAGATAAAATATGGGTTTCTATCTTACCCATTTCCTCTTCCTCTTCAATGATCAACACATTTTCCTCTTTCATCATGTTATATGCCTAGAATTCTCTTTCACAACTTCTCACATTTTCAACAACTATATTATGCACAACCTCTCGTGCATCCAACCTTGACTACATTTCTTCCAATGCTTCAAAAGTTCTTTCCACTTAAACTCATTCTCTCTTCTATGCAAAAGAAAATTTCATATCCTTTTCCAAGGAAACTCTAATAATCCTTCCTAAAGACATTTTCACATACACATAACCTCACACAAATCCTAGACATTCACAACTTCTCAATGTGGTCACAAGAAGATTCTTGCAACAAACTCACTAGAGCATTGGTACAACAAATTTTCTTAGAGCCAAAAATCTCTTTGCAGTTACGAAACTTCCACTTGCAAAAAAATTTCATCAACTATCCTCTATCCAACAAAGTTACTAGAAGATATACACTTTCAATACCTCCTATAACGATTTTCACTCAATGGAGGATGTCAACACATCTTCTACCCAAACACCACATCTATTGGAGGACATCCTAAAACAATTACACAAAACAAACCCTCATAATCTCAAACACAACTCATCAAATACTAGCTCTTTGCAATTATTAAATATTTTTTTACCTACAACAAAAATATTTTTAGAGCTCTTCTACCAAACAACATAGAAACATACCTCAAATCAGAAACCCTTCTCCTCACACACATCTCAAAATAACTTTCCCTCTCTAATACCACTTGATTTAGTACAAGTTTAGGGGGTCATATCAGACTAACCAACCTTGTAACCTTAACATGTTATCCAACCCACACTCTTGCACACATATCAAAGACAGTATCTATTGCAGAAAAATCTAAAACACATCTTTATTTACAACTTCCATGTGTACATGCATACAACAAAATTCTTTAAGAACAATTACATACACTCAATATTTCAACAAGAAACAAAATTTAGAAAATTTCAAGGGTTTTTAGGCACTTAATGCCTTCAAGTATTCAAACCCTCATGCCTTCACACTGTCTATGCTTCACTCCTCTTTTGTAATCTAATTTTTCCCTTCATCCTATAGCTCTCTTGGCTTCCCTGAATACTTGCAACTCTCTTCTTCTTTTCTTATTCTCTTCCTCTCTTTGGCAAGATGATATTTTGCATCTTTTCATGCCATCCTCTTGAGTACAACCTGTAAATTTATTGCTTCAACCTTGCTATTGTTGATTGTTGACCCTTAACACCAATCAAGGTTACATTTTATAGATGATTTCAACTATGTGAGGCATGAAATATATGGCACCCAAATCTAGTCTTTCATTTTTAATGAATTGACCCTTGAAATTCCTTTAGAAAATTTAAAAAAACATAGTTTATTGCATTCAAATGTGGTTCCCAAGGTTATAGCACCATATCCAATGCCTTAATTCACTAAACACCTCTAAAGAATGAATAAAATTAGAAACCAATTTTTTCTCATTCACACTTTCCAAGAACTACAACTTGGAAACTAAAAAGTCACTAATTTGGTTGCAAAAAAAGTTAATAGTTTTTTCTCCCTTTTAGGCACCCAAATTGAAGAAATGCAACATTAAATTTCAAATGATGGAATACAAATAGTCATCTATCCTTTACACACTTACCAAGGCATCCAATTTGAGTAAATTAATTAAATATAATTAATTTTTTTTTACAATCCTATTCTAGCATGGTAAATGGACACCTTCATCCTGTAGGACATTGAAATTATGGAATATAATAATTTTAAAAATCACATTAAATATCTTGGTTGCCTTTGATGTCTGAAATGGAAGCCAATTCCTAACAAATGAAGATTTTTATTCTTACGACACTTCACAAGATGCTCCTAAAGCCCAAACCTACAATAAAAAATGTTAAAATTGATCATGTGAAAAGAAAATATTTTTTGGTTGATGTAGAATTACCTAGGGATCCGTATGCTCTTGCATCACTCAAAACCCCTACTATTGTTCATAAGTTTATCTTTGCAAGAGATGCTACTAAAACACATCCAAAATTAAATTATCAAATTAATGGAGATGATTATTGTATATAGCTATAGGGCTCAATGTCAAATATTCTATGATGGGCTGTATTTTTGAATTTATCATTTTGACTTGTGCTCAAACCCTATGAAACAAGTACTATCAAACTTAAGATTTCATTGCATTTCCATGTTTGTAGAATTGATCTCTATTCTTGTAAATGATCTCTATGCATGGATTCTATTTGTGTACTTTTAGTTTCCTGAAACTTGTTCACCTTGCTTCAAGGAATCTAAAACTATAGGACAAATGGCATTGACAATCATCTTTCAAGAGTTTGCTAGCATGAATTGAGTGAATATATGTCCAATGAGTGATTTCTAATGCTAGATTTACTTTTAGGAGTTGAATATATTAGTGTTGTATTATTTTAGCTAGTTGTTTTTATATTTCTAGATTATGCTATGGGAGAACAATATAATTACTTTCTTAATTCATTAGTTTTTCCTATAATTTTCAAGGTTTGCAAACTGAAGTATAATTAGTGTTTCAAATGTCTAATGCAATGCAATGCAACTTGATTAAGCTTGTTTGAACATATAATTGCTTTCTTAATTCACTAGTTTGTCCTATACGTTTCAAGGTTTGCAAGTTGAAGTATAATTAGTGTTTCAAATGTCTAATGCAATGGAACTTTATTAAGCTTGTTTGAAACTTTACAGTAAAGGGAGAAAATAATAAATATTAGGTTTAACTACTTCCAAATTAAAAATCTATACTGCATATACTAAGTCAAACAATTCACTAGTATTTTTGTTTACAATATGAAAAAATTCTCAATATACCTAACCCATCAAACTTTAAGATGTGTGTGTGTGCGCCCATGCGCGCACGAGAGGGAGGGATAGACAGGGGGAGAGGGAGGGAGAGAGGGGAGGAGAGAAAGAGAGACCAAACCAAGGACAGAAATCCGTATCAGGGTTAGTTTTATATTTTTGATCCGTCATCTTCCTCTAAAATTTATATAACATGGCGCAATATGTTGTGTTTGTTGAATTTACGGTGATGTATGCAGGGATGACTATACAAGCGGGGCGTGGCAGTTTGAGGGTGAGGTGTATGTTCCGCGGGGGACGACAGGAGTATCCGTCGTGCAGGTTTTTGGCGGTGCGCAACACGCCACGGCGTTCATGTTGCATGTTTACGACGGACAGCTAAAGCGTTACCATGACCAAGTGGTGGCGTCTGATATCTATGATCGCTGGATTCATCTCAACGTTATCCACAACGCAGACGAGGGGAAAGTGTCCGTTTTTGTGGATGGGAATGAGACGCTAGTGGCTGATGACAGAGGTAGGGCCGACCATTATTTTAAATGTGGAGTGTACACTCAGACCAACTCTTCATCTCGCATGGAATCTCGTTGGAGAAATATCAAAATTTGGAGCAAATAATTTAAGACCGTGAGAGTTGTTGATTGTTGTCCGTAGGATTTTGCAGTATGCTATCCTATGTGCAGTAAGATTAACTGTCACGCTACTAAGAGGGGTTTCGAATAAGACGAATTTTCTTCATCTGTGATATGTAACAAAGGGTAGGTTCATAAGTTTAGCACTTGTCAGTTTTCATGGCTTAAATTCCAGTCCAGCCTCCAGCTTGTATGTTTTAAAGTTAGGATCTCATAAAATCGAGCTTTTCGATTTTTTGACTCATGGAGTGTGGTGTGGGTTATTCTTAAATATCATCCACTTCAATAGTCAAAGGTTAATTTTGGTTAATAAAAATAGGACAAATATTTACCACTTTTTGTTATGAATGAGGTGTAAAATCGCCATTGATTGATTGACCATTGAAGTGGATGATATTTAAGTAAAGTGGTGTGAAAGTCATTCCTTACAAATATATTGTGAACTATTCACATTCAGAAACTAAACTGTGACTTTATTTTATTTTATATAAGGAATCATTAAGGAAATTTTCATTAAGCATTGTCATGATTGAGCCTAAATAGAGAAATGCCTTTGACAAGTTCATAGAGGTATAAATTGTGACAAGGCATCCAAATCATTTAATAGCAAGGGCATAACGGAAAGGAGCGAGAGGGAACTTTTATTTGATGAACCTAAAGATGAAAACCTTTCAAATTGACTTTTATTAGTGTAAGTTGAGGCATCTTGGAAATTATATTTAAAGACTTGACAATATGGTAGGAAAGGTAAGAGGTTCAATTATAGATAGAATTAAAGGGCATTAAGTTTTTTTATTGAATTAAAGGGCATTAAATTTTTTGATTGGATATCTCATACTCAATTTTGACAAACAAAGTTTTATAGAAGGAAGTAGGATCCCATTCCTTACCTTTCCCAGATGTGATGAGGTTATCTAAAAATAATAAGGTCCTAGATGAATCTTGTCTAATTATATCACACTATCAAAGAAAACAAGTATCTTAATCCTAGAGAAATAACATTTGAAATAATCTCATAAAAGACATTTAGAAGATTTGTCAATCTCTAATTAATTGTAAGGTCTCATACCTCAAACAAGGGTATGAATTTGATGTTTCTTAAAAGAGTCAATTTCCATGATTTCTGAATATACCTTGTGTAGGGTTAGTCTAACCACATCTTATATAGTTTGATAAAATCCACATGGTATGTTTTAAATACCTAGACATTTGCTTAACTATTTAATGTAGATGCTCTAGGGAAAAGAGTGTATAAAAAACCATTTATTTAGTCATAGTGAGTCAGTCGTTCTTATAATTTTCTAATTAATTTAAAAACAAATTTGCTGAAATTAGATTTCTTATACAAAAGTTATGCCATAAAATAGGGTTCAAAAAAATTTTTTTTTCAAGAAATATCTTTTTCTACCATATATATATATATATATAAAGATATAGAAAAATGAATTTAAATATTTCTATCCACTTGCAAAAAATAGAATGTGGTTCATTCACCTAGATTGTAAGATATGGATTTTTCTTTAAAAATCGTGTCACAAATTTCTAAAAAATCAACATCACAGGGTCAACTCCAAATCATTATATCTTTTTCAATACTAATATGAATCTTTAATGTGACCAATTTTTAAAAGGTTCTCAAAGTCCTCTTTCCAATGAACCCAAGATTTTTTTACAAGACTTGTGTGAGACACACAAACTCTCTGCAAGACATTTGGCCAACAATAAAGAAAATCAATAAAATAAAAAATCTTCAACCTATAAAACCAAGTTCAGACAAGGGACAACATCTCAATAGGTGTTCCAAAATATGTATGCTAAAATATGAGATAAAATGAGGAACAATGCGTCAAACAAAGGACCTATTTCATATCTAACAACACCTTAGATTGAGAAAGGAGTTAGCAAAAATCAATGAAAACTAGAAATATTTTACCAACACTAACCCTTGTTGCACCAACAATGGTGGTTGTTCTCCAATAGATTCTTGATGTTAAAATTGATTATTGGTTGCTCACATGGATAGTATGACATTGCATTTCAAAGGCTTCTTCAAATGGCTTTATTGGGGTTTAGTTTATAGATTTTTGAATGATAGGATGGAGGGATAAGATTTGATTTGAATGGTTCAGTAGGATTGAATGAGACAAATTAGGGCAAGGTTAGAACCTTCTAGGGAATTTTTTAAGGGTGAATAGTTGAGCTTAAAGACGAATGGATGAATAGGATTGAATGAGAATAATTAGGGCAAGGATGAAAGATTTTATGGCTTATCCTTATGTGAATGGCTAGGATTAAAATATGTAGTATGAGAATGGATGATGGAGATGTAAGATTAGTTAGACTTTTGTGGGAGTGTCTAGGTTCAGTGAATCTAGATAACCTTTATCCAGTCATGTGACTTCTTGAATTTTTAATTTATTTATTTGGGGATAATGTATAAAGGTGGGATTTAATTAACATAAATGGGAGATTAGATTGAGATTTAAGATTTTTACAGTAATTAATCAAATTATGAAAATATTTAATTAATTAATATAAAGGGATTAGGTTAATTAAATAAATATAATTTATCTTTATGGACTTCACGTTGTTTTGGTGAAACTCTGAAACTTTGTATAATCCTTTTTAAGTAATGGTATCCAGGTGACTTATCACCTTTTTCTTATAAATAAATAAATATAATTTATGTAATTATTTTGATGAAAGGAGGAATGTTAGACGGTAATCTTAATTAATTAAATAAATATAATTTATCTAATTAATTGGTATTAATATGTATGTTTTTAGGATGGGTTTAGGATGGTGCCCAAAGATGTCAAAAGTGTTGAAAGTGATGTTAGGATGTGGTTGTGCTATTACATCCATTATTTAAGAAAAATATTAATATAATTACCATCTCTACTACTAATACCTAGTGATATATCTTTGTATTTCTTTCTAATATTAAATACACCATTATGAACTAATGTACTATGATATTGCCTATCTAGTGACATGTCTAGAAATGTATCAAAGTTAATTGTTAGTTAACAGTCTTGCATAATTAATTAGCCTACATATTTATGTAACTGATGTATTTTCACATATAATATGTATATACACATATACATAAACACATATACCCATGCATATGTACATATATACATACACATTTTGCATATGCACATACTTCCAAAATATTTGTTACTCACACTTTGTACATTGTGATGATCCACCTTTTTCAAAGTTTGTTTTTAAAATTCAAATAATTAAAAGTCATATATAAAAAATTTAAAAAGGGATTAAAGATGTCAATCTACAACTATTCTTTCAATTCATAATATTATAACGATGTGACTAACACAGTCACTGGATGATGGCATAAAACAATCGATACAAAATTATGCCATTTGTCAATACATAAATGTATCAAGACACTTTCCTCAAAATGGACACAAAAGTAAATAAAAAATGGCATTGATATGCAAATTTCACCATTACAATTATATAAATTTAAGTGGGGTATGATAAGAAGATATTTAATAAAAGAGTTTAAATTTTTATTGAAATATCATAGTTGTTGTAGTGACTATGATTTGATTTTATATATATTATTCTATTTGCTAATTTTTTTAGTAAATTGTTTAATGTTATGGTGAAAAAATGTTAAATTAAAAAGTCCAAAATTTATGTACTTATTATTGAAATACCTTCCTAGTGGTTTTCTATTTTTATGTTATATGTTATTTTATTTACAACTATTATTTCAACTCATAATATTATAATGTCGTGACTAACAAATAGTCACTGGATGATGGCATAAAACTATCAATAGAAAATTATGCCATTTGTCAATAAATAAATGTATCAAGCCACTTTCCTCAAAATGGACACATAACTAAATAAAAAATGGCATTGATATGCAAATTTCACCATTACAACTCTATGAATTTAAGTAGGGCTATGATAAGAAGATATTTAATAAAAGAGTTTAAATTTTATGTAAGTACTATTGAAATATCATAGTTGTTGTAGTGACTATGATTTTATTTTATATATATTATTCTATTTGTTAAAATTTGTAGTAAATTGTTTAATGTTATAGTGAAAAAATGTTAAATTAAAAAGTCCAAAATTTATGTACTTATTATTGAAATACCTTCCTTTTGGTTTTCTATTTTTATATTATATGTTATTTTATTTACAACTATTGTTTCAAGTTCTCATAATAATATAACAATGTGACTAACAAATAGTTACTGGGTTATGACATAAAACTATCGATACAAAATTATACCATTTGTCAATACATAAATGTATCAAGACACTTTCCTCAAAATTGACACAAAACTAAATAAAAAATGGCATTGATATGCAAATTTCACCATTACAATTATATGAATTTATGTGGGGCTATAATAAGAAGATATTTAATAAAAGAGTTTAAATGTTATGTAAGTGTTATTGAAATATCATAGTTGTTGTAGTGACTATGATTTTATTTTATAGATATTATTCTATTTGTTAAAACTTTTAGTAAATTGTTTAATCTTATGGTGAAAAAAATGTTAAATAAAAAAGTCCAAAATTTATGTACTTATTATTGAAATACTTTCCTTGTCATTTTCTTGTTTTTATATTATATGATATTTTATTTACAACTATTCTTTCAACTCATAATATTATAACAATGTGACTAACAAATAGTTACTGGATGAGGCATAAAACTATCGATACAAAATTATGTCATTTGGCAATACATAAATGCATCAAGACACTTTCCACAAAATAGACACAAAACTAAATAAAAAATGGCACTGATATGCAAATTTCACCATTACAATTATAAGAATTTATGTGGGGCTATGATAAGAAGATATTTAATAAAAGAGTTTAAATTTTATGTAAGTGTTATTGAAATATCATTGTTGTTGTAGTGACTATGATTTTATTATATATATATATATATATATATATATATATATATATATATATATATATATATATATGTTAAAATTTTTAGTAAATTGTTTAATGTTATAGTGAAAAAATGTTAAATAAAAAAATCCAAAATTTATGTATTTATTAATGAAATACCTTCCTTGTGGTTTTCTGCTTTTATATTATATGTTATTTTATTTACAACTATTCTCTCAACTCATAATATTATAACGATGTGACTAACAAAAGATGATGGCATAAAATTATGGAGACAAAATTATGCCATTTGTCAATACATAAATGTATCAAGACACTTTCCTCAAAATAGACACAAAACTAAATAGAAAATGACATTGTTATGCAAATTTCTCCATTACAATTATATGAATTTAAGTGGGGCTATGATAAGAAGATATTTAATAAAAGAGTTTAAATTTTATATAAGTATTATTGAAATATCATAGTTGTCGTAGTGACTGATTTTATTTTATATATATTATTCTATTTGTTAAATTATTTTAGTAAATTGTTTAATGTTATGGTGAAAAATGTTAGATAAGAAAGTCCAAAATTTATGTACGTATTATTAAAATACCTTCCTTGTTGTTTTCTGTTTTTATATTATATGTTATTTTATTTTTATAAATTTTTTTAATAAATTATTATGAAATTATAATTAAAAAATATGAAATAAGAGAATAACATATATATCTATTATTAAATATCTTTATTGTAGTAGTGATTATCATTTTATTTTATATATTATTTTAAGATAATGATAAGAACATACTGAAGAAGAAAATTCAATTATTAAAATGCCAAGGAGGCGACTATGATCTCATTTTATATATTATTCTACTTTGGTAGAATTTTTCCCTGAATTGTTTATGTGACCTTCACGGTACTGAGGTCTCAATAATATTTTTCTGCAATCGATAGATCGCGACAAGAACTTCCATGTTACTTTGACCAATATTACCTTCCATTGTTTCTTGTATGCCGACGGATACCTCAATATTACCTTCACCAATCTGCGGCGTAACGCGTTCTTGAAATTTTTAAAACTAATTCAATATGCTCTCCCTATAAATAGGCAGAGGATTGCATGTAGCAGGCAGACTTTCTACTTCCAATCCTTACCCAGCCAACTGAGTCACCAGCTGAAGGGTTTACACAGCAGAAATTAAGTGACCTAAATGTTGAGCTCTATATTAAATACAAGCACTTTACTTAAATATCATCCATTTCAATAGTTAAAGAGTCAATAGTACTTTTACACTTCATTACAAACAAAAAGTGGTAAATATTTGTCTTATTTTTATTGGCTAAAATTGACCTTTGACTATTGAAGTGGATGACATTTAGGAATAGCAAGATTGGTCTTACGAAAAATGTTGATATTATTCATTTCTTGACAATGATAGCGTTGCACCCAAAGTTTTCTCATATTTATGAGAAAGAATAATAGAAAACAAAGCAATGAGAAGAAGTGTGCTCCCACAATAAAGTCATGGATGAAGTGCTTTGGAAAGTAACCAATGAAGAACAAGATAAGTTTCTTCTTTATTAGAACACTTCTCATTTTTATGGGGGTCCCCATCTCTTTACTAGATAGGTGTTGTTCACCACTTTTGAGTGGACCCTTATGTTTCATAAGAAATATTCGAATGCAACTACATTGATGATCAGATTTACCTAAACTATTGGCATGACAACTTGTTGACTCTATCACTAGTACTCGCATCTTATGGGGTGCAGTGATTACACCCATTGTAAATTATATTTTGAAGTAGTATGTTAGAAATTAAAAATGGAGAGATGTCATAGAAGATTTATTATTTCATTTACTATTTTTCTATACATAAAATAACATCTTAAATTAATAGTATTGGAATTAAAATATTTGTCCTCTTGATGAGAAACAAAGGTGGCATGTTTTACATGATTTGCAATCTTGCTATGTAGGGAATATATTCTATGAATGGATGACTTAAATGTGCAATATGTTTGTATTGTATACTAATATGTAATTCTTTGAAGGATTCTTTTGTAATACCTTCAAATTTGTCTGAATTTGAGCAACATTAACCTTTATTACTTTTCTTTGATCTTGAGGTTTTCATAGATGATTCTAGCATGAACTTCTTCTTTGTAATTATTTTTATTCTCATGCATTGGAGTATGATGTTATTCAACTAAAATAAAAAAAAATTCTAGTTAATTTTATTATAAGTGTGGGCGATGACAAGTTATTTATCCTAACTAATGTAAATAAAGTAAAGAAAATGTAATTTAGATGAGGAAGACAAATCTCTTCCTGCTTTGGTTTGTGATTGGCAAGTATCCACCTATACATCAAAGAGGTTTCAATGAGTTAGTTTAGAATGGATATTTTGTAAGCCATATATTATGAAGAGGAGAATGTAAACCTAAAATTGAGAGGTAATTTGGAAGAGATTGGATTGACATTTGCATACCTAAATTGGATAATATAAAGTTTTAATTATTATTATTTTTATATAAAAATAAATGTATAAGATTGTCCAAATAAATCTACTTTATTGAATAAGTTTAAAGTTTATATAAAAAGATGCTTACACTTATAAGCTATAATTAAATTAACATAACTAAAATATAAAAATATATTTAAAAATATTAACACTTAAATTTAGATAAGTATTAACATTTGCACTAAATTTATGTAATGTTTACTTCAAAAAGTTCTACCATTTATGCTTGTGGAAGCAGATGTGGATGTTGCTCTAGCTAAGTTTGGAGATCTTCTCATCCCGCAAACTATCATCAACTCTCCCCTTCTTCTCATTCAGGTTTATAAATCTTGTTTTTTCTATCAAATAATTGTTCCTCGACTTTGTTTCTATGTGATGGGGAGTAGATCTGATAATACACATGGAATTTTTGAGATTATTGAATAATAACAAACAACTTTATGGTTTACCATAAAAACTATTAAGACTAATATTTCTAATTTAAGAGCTATTTAAAGTACTTATTTAACTTTTCTATTTCTTTTTAATTGATTTTATTTTTAATTTTAGAACTTGCGTGGACAATGGTAAAGTTAAATTTGTTTCTTTCAGCATAGACTCATGCTATGTGCCATTTTCCTTAGGTAAATGAACTAATGAAGGTTTTTAATAAAATTCACAAGGCCAAACAATCTAAGTGACCACTAGATAACACGTGCCACTAAGCCTAAAAGCCTAAACAAGTTTTTAATTGTTTAATCATTAAAACTTGTTTGTTAAAGTTGTGCTTAGATTTCCCATTTCTTTGTTAATCGTTAATCATAGTTAAGAGTAATGTTTAGTCCACATCATCATTCAACAAGCAGGGGAAATTCTATCTACCATTTATGTAGCAAGAGAGGAGTTGTTTGATTTCTCCTTCTCAATGATGTGGTGAAGTGGGGAAAACTAAATTATTGATATGGGATCAAAATGTCTACCTGACTCCTATTGATCTATCGCCACATTAGCAAGAAGGTTTGTTTCTTTGTTACCCTCTCTGTAACAATGATTGTAAGTAAAGTGTTCTAACTAGTCTAGAAGATTCTATATGGATTGAAAGATATAATTAAGCTTCTAGTTGATGTGTTTTCCATTCCTTACTAAGTTCACAACAATCATGGAGTGACCCTTGATGCTTAGTTTTTAGAAGTTTTTTCTCTTGACATCTTTAATCCATGTAAAAGGGACAGTGCTTCTACTTCAATGTTCAGTCCATGAGGAAGATTCATAGAAATTGCTGCTAAAAGGTTTCCAAAGCTATCTCTAATAACATATCCAATAGATAAAGGACTTAGATTTCCCCTAGAATCTTTGTCAAAAATTAATTTGACAAGGGGGGAGATGGGAGGGGACCAGCTTGTTTTCTTCTATCTATTTTGGGTAGAATAGTTTGAATGGATCTATAGGAATGAGGAGGGTGAAGGAGAGACCACTACTTCAAGAGTTCAATATCCTAGCTTGTAAATTGACTGTTGTCACTTGATATTTTATTGGCCATGGACATGGCCTTTTAAAAGATTGCTTGTTCCTTTTTTGAATAACTTTGTGTACAAGGGATGGAGATTTTCTAATTATCTTGTGATTTCATTCAAGCTAGAGGTTCTAGATTAACAAAGATGGACTGAGTTTTTAGATGCAAACAAAATTAGAATAATTGTATAGATCCATCCAACTAGAAAAGTGTTGGAGTGTATTACAAAAACCACCAAGCCATCCTAGTTTTCTACAAAGCCATTTCCAACAGTAATTGCTGAAGGACAATTCAAAAGGAGATGATCGACATCTTCCTCTTCTTCACCACACCACACCACATGCATTTGAATGATGGGAAATATATTCCTTGTTGATTCCATTATCTTTGATTATTTCTTTGTCGATTCCTTTGATTTTCTTGTCTTTTATTTTTCTATGACCTGCCTTGATTGTAATCCTCATATTCCCCTCTGGTCATAAATATTCTTGTGAACTCCTGTTGGACCCACCTATTATCTTTTTTAAGCCTATAATCTTCATTCAATAAAGCCCCACATACTTCTAGTTTTATATTGTCAAATTTTCTAGTTAGCTCTAATGTGCATGTGAAATTATGATGCTCATTAGCAAGACTTTCAATCCAAAATCCTACAATTTATAAGTCTCCATATTCTACCTCCATCCTTGCAAGTTGATTTTTAGATTCTTCAACCTTGCAACATGATCATTCATGTTGTCTTCTTCCTTGACTTTTAGATGAGTCAATTGCAATTTAATATTCATAATTTTTAATTTACCAGTTCCTTCATACATTATTTTCTAAGTTTCCCATGTTTTCTTGATTATTTTAAGATCTTGAAGATGAGGGTTGATTCTTGGACTAATTTTCCATAGAATAGTTTCAATGCAGCATCTACACAAGATAATTCCTCCTATTTCATGAAGTCTCGCTGGAAAAATATTAAAATTTGGACCAAATAATGTAAGTCCTTTTTATCAACCATGGCCAGTTCTGAAAGCCTTGCCGAATTTATATCGGCTCGACTAGGTTCTCTTTTAAGTTTGGAAATATTAAACTGTGAAATTTGAAAATGTAAAACCTAGTCTTTAATGGGAATTATAGATAAGCAATTACTCTTAATGACTTAATCAACTCCATGAAGATGTGGCATCACTTAGAGTTGTTTGTCACTGTATCAAAGGGCTCTCCTTAAACATTAACTGGTTCGACGATCAGTAGTCAACAATGATTTAACTTTGGCATGGCACTAGTGGGTCATTCAGTTGACTGTATTTAAACATCATCCATTTTAATGGTCAAACAGTCAATAGCAGTTTTACACCTCATCCACAAGAAAAAGTGGTAAATTTTTGTCTTATTTTTATTGGCTAAAATTGACTTTTGACTGTTGAAGTGGATGATCTTTAAAAACAGCCCACTCAGCTCCAGTTTGAACTATTAATAGTTTAAACTTGTGTTTTAACCACAGTGGCCTCAAAAAATTTCATTACCCGCAGCTTGTTGTAGTTTTTTGTTTTTAGAAACATTATTAATAATATTAGAAATCTTCTGTATTGTTTTCTTGGTCTTCACACGCTCTATTTAAATATCATCCACTTCAATGGTCAAAAAATCAATAGTAATTTTACACCTCATTCACAACAAAAAGTGGTAAATATTTGTCCTATTTTTATTGGCTAAAATTGACCTTTGACTGTTTAAGTGGATGATATTTAAGAATAGCCATCTTCAAATCAAGGCATGGCATTATGTAGACCCGAAAAAATGTTAGGCTACCTTTATCCCAAACATGACAGGAGCAACATTACATCTTGTAGTCATTTACGGTTGTCGACCATTGAGGTTGAACTCCTCCTTCATGACTTTGTGTGTTGTTTGGTTTTACGTAACCAGAAAAAGGACATTAGAGTAGGGAAAAAGTGTTGGGAAGGAAAGGTAAAGCTTAAACAGCCGGTATGTTGTAAACGTATCGGCTGTCGAAATTTCATAGACCATACCCAAAAACATTCTGATTCAAGCAGTCAATCATCATAAGTCAAAAATATCGAACAGGTAACTCGAAATCCGGTGGAGTCAAAAAATTTGTAAGCAACCGACACGACAATGTGCCGGCTGTTTATGGTGGAGTGGAAGGAAATGAATGGTTGGTCTTAAATATAATCAAAGGTTAGTTTGGTCAATAAAAATAGGATAAATATTTATCATTTTTGGTATGAACATTGTGTAAAATTACTATTAATCATTTGACTATTGAACCAAATGATATTTAAGTAAAGTGGAATGGTGCATATTTACTTCACACAACCTGAGATGAATAAACACCATCAAAATCAAGATTTCTTTTAAGTATAAAGACATTCATCTTTGTTTTAATTCAATAGTTAATTCAGACTAACTATTGGGACACAACCATAACAGATAAATAAAACAAGATTATGTTTTACACCATAACTGGATGTGGCAATGCCGGGGATATATAACTACTCCTAAAAATATGTATGAAATGATTTTGCAGGACATTAATATGAAGATAAAATGTGGGAGTGCAATTAAATCCTCTTGTTTCTCTTTAATTAATGCTAAATGTCTTAAAGAATTAGGTTTACAGTGGGGGCAACATCGAATGTACAAAAAATAACAGTGTTCGGTGCCACTACACAGAAAAAAAATGATAAGAATGCCATAAACACTTACCCTAGAAATTAAGGGTAAGTACAGAAGTAAGAGTTAAGAACAAGTTCACCAAAGCCTACAAAACTAGTTATCTTGATATCTAATCGCACCAAAAAGTCTTGTTTTAACATCTCTCAATTTTAGAAATCAAACTCCCATTTCTTCATATTTTACATTTGGAATGGGAAGAAGTAGAGAACTAATAGATTGACAACAAATAGTTTAGAGACGGAAAGGGGTCATCGAACATTCAATCACAAGCTATTTATGGTTAACTTGCTAATGATGATTGTGGCAGAAATGTAGAGGAAATGGCGCTAAATAAGTATTTTACAAAAATGGGTATAATGGTAATGTTAATGTCATATTTCACTATCCAGAAGAATCAATTTTTTTTTTTGGGATAGAAATGATCAAATCTCAATATTATTTCTCCACTTTTCCGTCTTTCTTCTCCAATCTCTCTCCTGTATGCAATATCATCTTCCAAAATCTCAATCGGCCCAATGGGCAATTGCAGGAAACGTTTTCATGTCTCTCTTCTCATCTGCCAATTCCGAAGCGTTGATGTGATGAAACAAGACAGAAGAATGTTTCTGAAAACATAACTACAAAGCCGCAATTTCTGAACCATTCAAAGCCGCTGCGGTTAAAACAAAAATTTAAACGGTTAACAGTTCGGACTGGAACTGGGGGATCCACCAGTGTCACGTCAGCATTGACTGGCTACTGACCGTGAACCAGTTAATATTTAACGAGAGTTGTCTCGAAGCGAAAGCAGATTTTTATGTAGAATGACACAGATAATTGTCATTTGAATTCGAGATATCCTAGATTTAAAAGGAAAAGAAACGGTATGAGCATGTGGTTGATGAGGAAAATAAAATATTAGATTACTTAAGAAATTAGTAAAAGTACCAAAGGTGCTATCAAATGGCTCATAGGCACATATATTTATAGGCCTATTACTAAATAGTTTATATTTATATTTTATTTGGAAATTTATTAAATGTATTAGTTGGTGGACAAGACTGTAAATACTATAAGAAATTCAATTTTTTTTGGCAAATAAAAATAATAGAATGATATTAAATGAATAACAACATGAGCTAAATTGTGAATGAACCATTAAAAGAAGTAAATCATAAAGAAACCATTAGAGAACTATGACCTCCCATTCAACCACAATGAAATATATTATCATTGTCATAATTAGTGTTATATTATTAGGAAGTTATATTTTAAACACATTTATTTAGGGTGTTTCACATTGGAATATATTTATTGTTTGTGTGGAGTGCAACTTTGGCATTCACTTTAGTTTGATATACTTATTGTTTGTGGAATTACGGGTTTGAACTTTAGAATTGAATTATATTTGTTTCACTTTGTATTTTTAAAATTGAATTCACTTTGTTGCCCTAATTTGATATATTTATTGTTTGTGTGAAGCATGGGTTTGAACTTTATCATTGACTTATATGTGTTTCATGTCCTATGTTTAAAATTGAATTCATTTTGCTTGCATTTATTGTTTATGTGAAGTGTGTGTTTGTGCTTTGACATTTACTTTGTGTGTGTGTGTGTGTGTTTAAATTTTGATAACCATTGATTGTTTATTTGAAGTGTCTTTGAACTTTATTTGTTTGAAGTGTGTTTGAACTTTAGACATTACATATTTGTGGAAATTGTATTATTGTTTATATTGTCATTCATGTGGCTTTTATCTAGAAAATTTAATAAAAATTAATCCAATTTTTATAGCAGTAGTTAGAAGAAAATGAGTTATAGACAGATGCAACTAAACTTGTTATTATCTTCATTTCTTAGTGGGAATATATGAAGCGTGAATGGAGTAGGTCTTAAACTTATTTGCAGATCTACCTACGCCTTTAAATAAAGAAGAAAAAAAAGTATCCCATCATCTAAGTCTTAACTAGGCTCTCGATATATATATATATATCATTATCATAGAGCTTATGTGAGGCCATGCTCAGAAAAGATCAAACAAGTAGTACAAATTTGATATATTTTTAAATCTAAAGTGCCTCTGGTGGGAGATTGACCAGGCTTATTTCAGTTTATATGTATTCTGTTTGTTACGATTATTAAATAATTTTGGTTGCCCATAACCTTGCCTATGTAATACGTCAATAACATCACACTGCAATTGATAAATGTCCTGACAAAGAGGGCCGGTGCGTTGAAGTAAACGCTTCATGGATGCGTAGCTGTATAAGCCCTTCACTTTCTTCGTTATTTATGTCAACAGGTCCTGCGCCAGTCCAAAACTTAAAAAGATACCAAAATTCATTGGATATGTATAATGGTTGAGGATTTCTCTCATTATAAATTCCAGAGGATTGCATGTATTAGACAGCCATTTGAGCTCCACTATAATTACTCACTGACGAGGATATTAGCGCTTTTGGGTGGGGTTCTGATTTCAATTGCATGTGGATATGCAGACTCAACTGCGTCATCAACACAAGGCTTTACTCAGCAGAATCTAACTGAGGCAAATTTTGACATACAAAAGCCATATGATAGACAGGAATCCCAGTGTTATAGCTACATTAATGGCGTCCATTCCATGTGGGTATACATAATCGACAAACCCCATAGTCCAGAGAGCAACACCAAGCCCAGGACAGAAATCCGCATCAAGGTTAGTTATTTATTTTTGATCCATCATCTTCCTCTAACTTTTTTAATGTGTTTGTTTAATTTGGTGTGATGAAGTGCAGGGATATGACTATACAAGCGGCGTGAGGCAATTCGAAGGTGAGGTGTATGTTCCACGGGGCACGACAGGAGTATCCGTCATGCAGGTTTTTGGAGGTGCACAACACGCCACGGCGTTCATGCTGCATGTTTACGACGGAATGCTAAAACGTTACCATGACCAAGTGGTGGATATCTATATCTAAAACGTTACGGCGTCTGATATCTATGATCGCTGGATTCATCTCAACGTTATCCACAACGCAGACGAAGGGAAAGTGCACGTGTTTGTGGATGGGGAGGAGAAGATAGTAGCTGATGATTCAGGTCGTGCCAACCATTACTTTAAGTGTGGAGTGTACGCTCAGACCAACTCTTCATCTTGCATGGAATCTCGTTGCAGAAACATCAAGGTTTGGAGCAAATAGTTTAAGCCTGTGAGACTTGTTCATTGTTCGCAGTAGCCATTTGGAGTATGTTGCGTCTAAAAAGATTAACTATCACCATATTAACAGGAGTTTTAAATGGAAAGAATCTTGTTCATCTGTTATGGGTTCATAAGTACAACACTTTTCAGTTTTTATGGCTTAGATTCAAGCCCAACCTCAAGCTTCTACTGTTTTAAAGGGTTTTAAAATAATAGCTCGTTTGTGTAGTCCTTGCCATATTCATTATTGTTGTGGAAGCTATCACGGCTTATTTTTTTCGGTGCAATTATATTAGATGGTTTTGAACGACAAACTGAAGTGACTTTTAGCATAATAAAAAATATTATATGTTCTAAAAGCTTTGCAATGGTAAAGAAGAGAAGCTCAAAATTCTTGATTAATCTTAATAAATATTTTAAAGTATCTATTAATATTTTAATGCAGCTTATTTTAAAATGAATTAAAATTAATAGTTAAAAAAAATTCCAAATATATTCTATTAAATTTTATATTAAAAGAAAGAAAAGTGTTACAATATTCATAAAAAAGGTTTAGGGTGGTATATAGGCACACCCACAAAGTTTAATTAGATAGCATCCAAAACAAAGATGAAATAAGAGGGCCAAGCCCAAAAAACACTAAGCAACTAAAGTAAGAGCAGAAGAAGGAGGGTCCTTATAATCAAGATTCCCCAGACATCCCTAGGGAAAACATTGTTAATAGTCTCCCAACTAGTGAGCATGCCTTCTTCTTTAGGAGCATCATTTGAAGGTTGTTGAGCACGAACTAAGGAGATGGCAAACTCTAGGCAAGGAAACTTGCCAAAATCAAGCTATCCAGAAGCACCACTCACATGAGAGGAGGTGGAGGGTGGCCTAGAAGGATGAGACTACCCACCATGGTTAGCATTGTCCCTGGAAATTGGAGGTTGAGATCGATGGGTGTGAGAACCTCTATATCTCCTGGTAGACTAGCTACAGCCACGCTGACACCCTCAAGAAGGAGAGGAGGGGTTAGGTGGAACCTTGGCAAGAATGCAAGGGGCATTTCCCTAGTAATCTAGTAGCTCCTGAAGATGGGCAACTTCATGTGCAACATTACTAGCTTACACCTAGATTTGCATAAGAACATTAGAGAAAATCATGACTTTAGTGTACAAAGTGTAGGAACAAAACCAAAAGAGATGCTTGAAATTCTAAATTTGGCCACATAATGGACATTAAGGATTAGGAATAGCCATGTGAACCAAATGAGCATCAAGAAGAAATCATTGATAAAGAATGCACTGAGCAAAATGAGCCAACTTAGGCTATAGAACACCCAACCAAATACATTGGAATTGGTGATGCCAAGTCCCAATAGAGGACTGGAGCTACCAATGAAGATTGAGTTGATCCACCATAGGAAGGTGTGGAGATAGCCATAAATATCTTTGTAGGGCCTATAATTCTGGAATGGTGTGTTTGGGTACCATTTCCAATCCTTCCACCAAGGTTTGAAGGTTTGAATCCCAATTTTGTGAAGCATTTGGGGAGGAATGTCATCAATAATAGACTAGAAAGTCTCTTGGTATTTACTAACGAGCTTAAATTTTAATTTAAACTCAATCCAAGTGAGGAAATTCTTGGTGGCTCTATTGATGAAGTTTGGCAACACACGACTACCTTTTTAAAACATTTCAAGGCATGGATCCATGGCACCTTAGCCAGAGGAAGGTCTTGACAATTGAAAATTGGAGACCACTACATAGATTGGTGATTAATAGAGAGGCCATTATGGAAATCATTTCCTAACAAGTGGAGCTAAGGCTTGATGGCTTCCCAAGTTTTCCAAATGCTCTTCATAACAAAAGTGCCCTAAATTTGGATGAGCTCTCTCATAGTAAGAAGAGTACCTATATCCAAACTCTTCTAAGATGGTTGTCCAGAGGGGACACCGATACCAATACAATGCTTGACGAAAATTTTTGAAGCCTCATTTCCCTCAAGGGCTTTGATAATCCATTTAGCACATAAGGAAAAGCCTTGCCTAAAAATGTAAAGCAAGCCAAGACCTCCAACTTCATGAGGAAGACAAAAAAACTCCTAGACCAGTTGATGGAAACCATGGTGCCCATCACTAGCAACCTAGAGAGAATCTTTGAGGAGCTTTTCAATTTTTAGGTAAAAGGCCTTAGAAGGGACCCAAAAAGAAGAGTAATACACATGAGCGGTAGCCAATTTTTTTGATAAAATCTAAAACTTGCTAGCTAGAGAGAGGGGTTTGGTTATCCAATAATTGAGCTTTTTTAATTCTATCTATCATAGCTTTCCATAGCTCAGAAGGAGAATCCTAAAATGAAACACTTCCCCATGCCCAATCCAATTCCAACTAAAATTATCAAGCCACTTTGGCTTGGGGAGGAAGGATTGTCTATAGCATCAAGTCTTTTGCCATTGAATGCTCAAACTAGAGGCTTGGGAAAAAATGTCAAAGCACTGAAGATCTTGTTTAACATTACTTTCTTCTTTAATGAGGATAAAGAAAGAATCAATAGCAAAGTGACCATTGACTAAATGTTGGGAAGAATTAGAAATGGATATCCCCTTAACACGAGACTGGAAAACCACATAAGCTAGTAGATAACCAAATCATTTAGTAGAAAGAACATAAAATTTGTTTTCTTATTCTTTCTTGTGAGAATTTATATTTATTGCCACTATTTAGTAGGGTCATCAATTGATGGATATTCATATATGTTGAAGAATATAGTAAATTGAATTTATATTTTTAATTACAATAATTTTAATTAGCATGTATCGTTGCAAATTTACAATTTCTAAATATATTGTGGTTTTTTGTATATGCTATTTTGGATTGTTGTCCTATCTTTTATAATCTAGAATTTGTATTCTCCCTCCTATGTTAAATTATAAGAAACTTATTTATCTAACTAGGAACTTAACTCCAATTTGAAAATAAACATAACAAATACTTACATACAATTCACCCAATATCAAAATGCCAAAATAGAACTAGATAGTAGATAAGAACCCATAAGCGTGCCTTATTTTTAAGTTAAACAGCTAAAAATTCTTATAACTTTTTTCTTCTTCTCTTGTTTGGAATCTAGCGTAAGGTGAATTGGTTTTTAGTATATGTATTTTAAAGACACCTAAGAATTAAATATTAGATAAAAAACCATTACCCTTGTTTTATTTATAAATTAATAGATTCTTTGTCTCTTATTTGAAATCTACTTTTCCATAAGGTAAAATGGTCGTTAATATATTTTCCTGATAAAAATAAATATATATTACTACAAGAGAAATAGATGAATTAAATAGTTATAAGTATTTCCCTTTTCACATTCAACTAGCTAATTTCCAAAGTAGATATTCTTGCATAAGATACATTTTGATTTCAAATGACTAATGCATAACATTTCCAACAATTCTATTTAACCTTTTAATTTATTTTCAAAAATGTGATTAAATATGTTTCCATACCACGTTATTCTAAGCCAAATATAATTAAAATATACAAAAATATTCTCAACTCACTAGCATTTTACTTATTCCATAAAACACTTTGTACGCATTACAAATACTAAACAAATGAAAACACAAAAAGAGATATGTAGCCTACATAAAACAATTGTACATTTCTTATGAGTTTTCACTACATAGGAATCCAAAATGGACACCAATTCAAATCATATATTCATAGGACTACATAGGGCAACACTTTCAAATCATAGTTGAGTGAAATGAGGAATTCAAAAATAAAACATTTACCCAAGATGATCATCTCTAGATTAATCACCAATGAGGAGCTTAAACTACTACACACTCAATTAGACATCAAACATATTTGCATAGTACAAAGATAGACAAAGCACAAAATACAAATAGCCAAAATGATATAATCAATAAGACAACATCAAATAACTACATCTTACTAAAAATCATCTATGACTAACATGATCTAGATATCAAAGATATGAAATCAATAATCCACAATGTTGAACCAAATAATATAATCATAATCACATATAAATTGAAATAGTGAAGCTAAAACAGTATGCATCCAAAATAAATAATCAAACTTCTTGATGGGAACACAAAACATCATTAGCAAATATGGTATCAATATCAAAATAGAACAAAACACCATGATAGGGCACATACAGCTATGTGAATTACACCTCCTCCCTTAAAACTATGCTTATTCCTAGAATCCTACAAAAGCATGTGGATAGAGAACCCTCAACTACTTTCCATGCTTCCATGTTGTTGTCTCAGCATAACAATTCCACTAGATCCTTACCTAATCTAGTTCTTGTCCTCAAAGGCTTACCCTCTAATGCTATAATATAAGAATGGGCTCAAAATTTATTTTTGCCTAGCCTCTTCAACTTGCAAGGCACCCCTATCAAGAACATGTGTCACATCCAAAATATACTGCCTCAAGATAGAAACATCTAGAAGACATCATGGATATGTGAAAGACTAGGTAGCAAGGCAAGTTTATAATCAATAGGATGAATCCTTTTCTATAATGGATTAGGCTCTTATGTAGTTGAATTCTCAAAAGTACTTGATTTCCAAATGAAAAATCTTGATCCAAGATCTCTTGACATTAACATATTTATTTTGTCAATCTTACTATCAAAGATGCAAAATTAATAATCTACAATACTAGACTAGATAATATAATCATAATCACATATAAAGTGAAAATAGTGAAGTTGCAACCTTGTTAAAGTTCAAACATATAAAATCATAACGTGTGCATTGAAAATATATACTCAAACATCTAAATGAAAATACAAAACATCATGAGTAATTACTGTATTAGTATCAAAATAAAACCAAACAACAAGATAATGCACACACAACTGTGGACCTTACATGTGATATGCTTTAAGAAGTAAATACAAACTATATAGTTAAACCACTACATAATAGACAATAAAAAATCTATACTAGCGATACTACTTGTTGACAAGTTACAAATTACAATAGTCAACCGGTATGCACCAACTAATACAAAATTGTCTACAATAATTAATATTATTCACCAAGCATTAGTTGACATACAGTTCAATGACAAATATCAATTTTTGGTGACTTCAATATCAATATGAATGAATATAATTCAAATTAGAACATTCCTCAACAACAATATAGATTTCCTACCCAACAAAAATAGCCCTTTACCAAGATCGCTTATTGACCATGCTTGGTAAAATAACAACAAAACACATAGAAAATGTTCAAAATATACATGTATTGCAGTGGCCATGACGTCGTCTATCTTTTATTTGGTGTTTCAAACACAAACAAAACATTGGCCTAAGAAATATAAACACATATCATATGTCAAAAAAATAACATTTGTCGATTGAAAGCTAGTGAACAACATACACTAGACAACATATAAGTAGCTCTGACAAGTAATTTACAATGAAAAAATTCATTATCTTAACTAGTGAGATTGTATTAGTAATTCCAAATGTATATATTTCTATCACAAGTACCAACATCAACAATTCACATTTAAATATCTTGTTATAGGAAAAATGAAAAGACAAATTGACACATGAATACAAAATAATGAAATTGAAATCAAAAGGTACAATATTCCCTTCTAAATTACTTTACAAACATTAACATTTCTTTTCTTTTCATACTAGACATGTAGCTAGTGCTATGTAAATGTCATAACCATAGAATAAAATAGTTACAAATAAGGACAAGTGTTCAAAGGAAATATTCTTGTGACATATGTCACAACAATTGAAAAGAACCAAAATACATATCTAATATTTTTATACAATAGAAACAATATAAAGTGGAATTAGGAAAGAGTGTACAAATTAAAAACTTTCAAATAGAAAACAAAATATCCTATGAACAAGGAGACTATGAATGTATCCTCATTTTAATTGCTACAAGCTCCATAGAGAATATTTGCAGAGTTTGCAAGAAATGCAACTTGATTTCCAATACAATAATTGGAAAGATTTCACATGTACTAATACATATCCAGTTAGAACTATTGTTGTAATTGTAACATCAACCAAGTATTAGGAACACACAAAATACTTCATTTAAAAGATTGAAACCTAGATAAGGATAAATCAATTGTAAGTTTGACATCCATTCATTACACTTACATTAAAAGCAATTGTATTTCCTTAAATATTGTTTAATTGATAATAGAATATTACATACAAATGATAGCTTCAACTACACCAATATTTTCAGATCTTATATGAAAACCATGTTAAAAAACATCTACTAATAAAGCAATATCCTATCATGTTGTTCAAAAACATAGTTCCAATACACATGTAGATGAAATTATAACTTATTTTGCATATCTCAATTAGCATTCATCACCAAATTAACAACAAAATATCACTAGAAGACTTGAGTTCTATAATGCCCAAATTTTCACTTAAGCATAACACACAAACTAACATTTCAATAAGAGTCATTCTAAATTATATTCATTAAGAAATAGAAATAAGAAGGAATATTTTTATTATAAAACAATAGTTTGAGTTAGATTTAAAAATACTTAAAATAAATGAACAAAAATTCTATCTAAAATGCAAAGAAGTAAATTTAGTAAGCTAAATTATACTACCATTGATATCTTGTTAAAGCCACAAAATATAATTAGACAAGGTTTAACATTTTCTTAAATTGAATTTCAATATTACATAATCTAGCACTTTTTGATCATCAAGATCCCACAGAAGGCATGATGAGAGCATTCGGTGCCTAGATTATATGTAAATATTCTTGTAGATAAAAACTATTTCCAAGCGGCATAACTCATAAATGTATTTAGTACCAAATGTTCAAGAGGAAAACTTAACTAATCTAGTGGTGATGCCCTCTAAATTTAATAAGGAAAACAAAGTTAGATTCAATACTTAAATCAAATGTAGAAAATGAAACTATCTTTTACAAAATGGTAACATTCTTAATAATTGATATAATTTCTTAAACTAAACAATTTTTTTCTAACTACATATAGACAAAACTCTGAGATTCACAATGTAATTAAATTACATAACTAAACTTAGTAAATCCAGATTTATCATAATAGAAATAATAATAAAATACTCCTTTAAAATTGACTACAAGAAATTGAAATACATATATTCTTCCAATTATAAATGAACCAGTGAAATATTAAATGTATATATACTTAGAATATAGCATAAAATCATAACATGAATCTACAAATTAAATACACATTTAATTACATCTACATAATTATTAATTTTATAACCACTCTAAAACAAATGAGTTGTTAAAATCATAAATGCATAATTATACTTATATTCTTATATGTTTTTTATTCTCACACACCTTCATTTTGATATTAATATCTATAAAAAAATATACTAAAAGTTACTTATTCTTATAAAAAGAATATATTAAAAAGTTTTATATATTAAAACAATATATGCATCAAGCTAAATTTTATGACAATAATTTCTTGTAACTAAATAAAATCTACAAGATGGTTCTATCTCTATAAATCAAATCAATATACAAAATATATATATACAATAAGAAGAAATTATAAAAATAAATTAAGATAAGAGAATCAAAACAAAACACAATAATAACTTTTAAATGTATAGAGTTTTTGGAAGTGACTGTTTGTTGCTTTTTTGGATTGATGTTTCAGATCACACTCTGTGATCCATCATTAGGATGAAAAGAAGAGAAAGAGTAAGATGTGTTTGCAGAGATAGTTCCTTAAAAAGAGAGAGTGAGGTGTGGGCACAAAGTTTATCCTAAGAAGAAGAGACTAAGATAGGGATGAGAAAAAGAACAACTACATCACAAGAGATAAAAAAACATCTTAAAAGTATAAAGTAAGAAGCAATAAGGAAAGGGGGAAATTAAGTTAAGGAAGAAAGATAAAATGAAATCATAGCACATAATAACCTGAGATCAAAAAGGAGGGGGGGGGGGGGGGAATAAATAAAAGAAGCCACCAATAAATTGGACTAAAGACATTAGAACCAAATTCTAAAGAGGAAGGAAATGGAAGCACGGGGGTAGGAAAGAAAAGAAAAGAGAGTAAGAAGGAAATGCATAATATATATATATATATATATATATATATATATATATATATATATATATATATATATATATATATATATGATAGACCTATATATATAATATGTATATAAATAATAAAAGTTAGAACATAATGGATATATAAATATATATAACATAATCATATCAAGGTAATATTCAAAAAAAATTAAACCTAAATAAAAGTAAAACCCAAACAATACATGAAAAAGTATAACCAAGAGGGAAACAAGATAGAGAGATAAAAGAAACAGAGAGAAAGAAGGTCCAAGGTTAAAGTGAGGAGGAGCACAACAAGGAAGAGATTAAATAAGAAAGAGGAAAGAAAAATCAAGGAGAAGACGAGGGGGAAAAAGGAAGGGCAAGGTATGGGAAAAAAAGAGGATGGGAGGTCATGAGGGAGGGGGAGGGGAGGTGTCCAAGAGCCAAAGAGGGGGCTTGAGGGAAGTATGAGGAGAGGTATGGGGTAGGATAATAGGAAGAAGGGAAGAGAAGGGAAGGGCAGGGAGAGAGGAGAGAGGGGGTGAGAAAAGTGGTAGAGACAAACCCAAGGAGAGGAAGGAAGAGGAAGAAGAGGCGATGGGGTTTAGTTTTTAAGGGAATTTACAAGGGGGTTCTAGGTGTGGTTCAAGTTCTAGCCATCATCTCTATTTAGGTTGATAGGGTTATTCCTAATGAAGATAGCCTCTTTAACTTTCCTTTTGAAGAAGTTATCTTTCTTGGCCAAGACTCAGGTATCCTCAAGGCAAATGTGGTGCTTGGTGCTAGAGCAGTGATATGCAAGGGTCAATTTTGTGACCCTTTCATGTCTAATATTTATGCTGTGCTCTTTGATTCTCATGCAAATAGATCTACCTATCTCACCAATGTAAGGGGTACCACACGAACAATAATAACTTATTCACAAAACTATATTTTATTAAATAGTAAATTCATAGAATAAATTCTAAAAATATATTTCTTTGAATAGTTCAATCATATAATATAATTTACTAATCTACAACAAAGCATTTATGGAAGAATAATTTTTTCTCAAAGAGTTTAACCAATATATTGGTATAGAATATATACTCATAGAACAATAAAATAAAATAAAATAGAATGTACAGAGTGAAATCCTCTATCTAGAAACTTTCTATTTCATTAAACTTTCAAAATAAAATTTTTGCAAGGACAATAGTAACAAGGAACAAAATACAAATAATTTCTTTCTAGAAATGTTGATAAACTAAAAATCTTCTGCACTCTCCAATATATATATATATACTATGTCACAAGGTTCATGTTCATGTTCATGTTCATATTTGGAAACCATAAAATTTAGATGAAGTTTGGCAAGGCGAAAAAAATTGTGATTAAATTCGCCTTATATAATTTTGATTTAAAAAAAATATTAGTATTATATATGTTGGTAAAAAATCATATTTTCACTTTTACATAAGTTAATTAGGGAGATTCTTTTTCTATTTTGAGCCTCATGACATGTATCATAGGCTTTCTTTTCTCTTGAAAGCATTGTGACATGTATCATAGGCTTTCTTTTCTTTTGAAAGCATTGTGACATGTGTCACATGCTTTCTTTATGCTTTCTTTCCCCACTTTGTCTATTCTTGGACAGTGGTTGTGTATATCCTTTGTATTTATATTTGAATAATGCAAGGGGAATGTGAAGGACTAATTCATGTATTTGGCTTTAGCAATATTTTCTTGCAACTCTCTCTTGTAGAAGTTTTACTATAGATGATTTTGGGAATCTAACATGGTAACAGAGCTCCATATCTGTCAATTTATTCTCAAATTAGAGAGGGTTTTAGCCATGAGCAGATAATTTGTGCATCCTGGAGGAAAACAGACCTCACGGTTGTGCTCAGAAGGTGTCAAAACCCCTATTTTCATATAAGGCACTCTATATTTTTTTGAAAAAAACGTTTTGGGCATTTTTTGGGGTTTTGGTTTTTTATGTGCAAGCAAAATCCATACGGTCGCCTTGATTTCCATTCCAGATTTCTTGTACAGCCACCTCAATTTTTGTGCCAAAAAGTTTCTGAGCTTATTTTGATTTTTGAGCTGCCTCGATTTGTGTGCCAATTTATTTTGAATTTGCCTCAATTTTTGTGCCGCTTGATTTATGTCTGCTCGATTTCCATGTCGTGTTCATGTGTAGGCCTAAAAAGGTAGTTTTCTTCAAGAGGCCATAACTTGAGCATACGGACTAGAAAAGTGGCAAACAAAAAAGCATTGGAAAGTTAGCTTTGAGCACTATCCAGTAATGCTGGTCTTTTTTCCATATTTTTCTGTTTGAAACCTATTTTTGTTGTTTGAAGTCAAAGCATCATTTTTGGCTTTCGAGCTCTGCTCTTGCGCCCAGAATGTTTGTTTTTAAAAAATGAATAGGCATTGGAAAGGTATCTACAAGCTCTACATAGCCATCTATGTAATTTTTTCAGATTCAGCCCCAAGTATCTTTTATTTAGTTTGTCGATTTTATGGCTTCTGTTGGATATCGTAGACATGCTACCTCCTGGAAAGCTTCTATTTTCTTTGATAGGCTTCTATTATCAACATAAATCTATTTGCATGTTTTGATCTCTATCACTTTGAGGTGGTATCATGGGTTTTTCCACTCATCCTTCTGTGGTCAATCTGACTAAGGACAATTATTAAGCCTGGCAAAGAGGCATCCTGACACATCTCAGGTGGCTACATCTTTTGCCTCATCTTTATGGGCTCATACTTGAACCAGAGACACCTATGAAGAAATCTGTTTGAGGTAACAATCAAGATCATGTTGTATGTTTAATTTGTACCATTGTTGATTATGACATTGCGTGTGATCTTCCCATCTATGAGAGCCCACACACACTTTGGACAAAAAGTTGGGAGTTGTATGGAGATCCTCATGTCTCACCATTTTCAAATGATCCTATAGCAGATTTCCTAATTCCAATTGATGATGTAGATAATATACCTTATGATGATGATACTTTAGAGGAACTCAAGTATATGGCATGTCTTGAATGTTCAGAGGCAGAGACCTCTCTTGCTCCCTCTTCTCCTCCTATTGAGATCACATCATCTCCATCACCTGTTGCTACTTCAGAGTTTAGTGTTGCATCGTCATTGGCTTCTAGTGATTCTCTGCAACAGGTCAATATCAGTCTTCAAATCCACCTCATTGGGGTTCCTATCTTGGAGACATATCATCTCTATTTGTTGAGTCTCACATTGCAGATTTGGAGGACACATTTGAGGGTTTATCTCTCTTGTTTGATGCTATCTCAGGTGACTTTGCATCACCACCTTCATCTTCTATGTTTCTAGATGCAATTTAGATCATATCCTCTCTTGGTTCTTCTCTAATTGGGCAGACAATTTCTATTTTGGAGAAGACATATTTTCCTAGTATGAGGTGACTTGAGTTGTATTAAGAGGCACATGTTTCAATATGGATTCCCTATTGGTAGGAAATGAAAGAGATATAGACCCTGTCATTAATACTAGTAAGGATAGACCACCATTTGAAGATTTGGAAAATGATTCTATGGTGGACTATGACTTTGATAGTACCTAGGATGGAAATCTAAGCCTCTTTTTTCTTGATGATAATATGGATGAGGATAAGCTAGAAGACATCCCTTGCGATTCCCAAGTAAAGGAAACTCAACCCCACTCTGATGTGAATGATAAAGTGTATGTAGAAAAAAATGACTTGCCCTTAGGTAATGAAGGTCATCATGCTTTGACAACTGATGTCGGCTCGTAGAACACTAGTTTTGTTGATGGCTTTATTATTGTTAAGAGAAAGAAAAAAGCCCAAGAATTGGCATTGGATAAAATAAGGGAGAGTTCTGATCAAAGGAGGAAGCTAGATGAGTTGAAAGATGAATTCCTTAAAAAGAAGGCCTCAGATCCCTAGGGATTGGCTTTGAATATCCACAAGTTAAGCAACATGAAAGTAATGGTTACTCTAGATGGAAAAGATATCTAGTGTTAAGACCTAATAAGAAAGGGACTAAGGATGTAGGTGGTATGGACAAGAGTGATGAGGAAGGGAAAAAAAAGAAAAACATGAGTAGGTCTAACAGTTTTGTTAAGCCTAGAAAGAAAGGCAAAGATGATCAAATCTCTAAATACTTTGGTTGATTCTAAAATGGAGGCATCTAATTTCCATTTATGCTTGGAATTTGATGGAAGAAATCCATTGTTATAGCTAGAATGCCAGGGGGTTAGAGTCCACTGACAGAAAATATGTGGTGAGGGATTTCTATAATAAAAATAGAGATATGGACATTTTATTTCTGCAAGAGATCAAAGAGCTCTATTGGCTTTATGTTGGAGAACATTTTAAGATGTGTTTGGAGAGATGCTATTTCCTTCTTTACTAAACATGATAAAGGTAAAGGTGGCAATGCCATTCTGTTGAGTAGGAGATGGGAGAAGTAGATCAAGTATTTATAGGGCAATCCCCATGTAATAAATGTGTCCACTCACATTAGATGTGGTGGGGTGATGATTGGGCTTTGTTATGTTTATGCCCCTAATGAGTACTTTAATAGAGATGAGTTATGGTACTGGATGGCCAATGAGCTTCCAAAAGTCCCTTGGGTAGTAGGGGGTGACTTTAACATGATTAAATAGTCTGAGGACAAGATGGGAGGAAATCATTGGGAGTGGAGATGGAATGAATTTTTTTTTGGGGAAAGAATGAAGAAAGCCTAGAAAATAGTAGACCCTCTAGAAGGTGGGAAGAAGGACAACAAGGGGATTTGGTTTTCTTGGTGTATAGTCAGAAGGACAATAGAAGGATCTACAATAGGCTGGATAGATTTTATTTGGAGAAAGAGGTATTTCTAGTCCAGGGTTTGAAGGAGAATAACAAGGTCTAGGTTATCCCGAATGCTCTTTCATATCACCACCCCATTAGAATAGTGATTGTAGTCAAAAAATAGGAAGATAGAAGTAAAAGGCTTATGTGCAACAATTTTAAGCTTAACTGTGAACTACTAAAGGATGATGACTGCTTAAATGACATTAGAACAATTAGGAAGATTTGTGGAGTTCTATACAAGGACAAAGAGGCTTCTATGTTCTGGAGCAAGATGTTGGCCTCCTGCAGGTCAGTTTTTTAGGTGGTAGGAAAGAAGTACTCCTTATATAGGAGGAGAGAAGAGTTGTTTCTTTAAGAGGAGTTCTTAAAAGCTAAAGAGGAAATTCAGAGCAATCCGAGAGATGAAGATTTAATTAAAAAGTTGGTAGAGGTGAAACATAGTCTAAGGAAATTTCAGGTTAGAAGAGCTCATGAAGCTAAAATCAAAGCCAGGCTTCAATGGTTGGAGGATGGACATTAAGGCTCTAAATATTTTTTTAATCTGCTAAAACATAAAAATCTAAAAGAGAATATTGAGGTGGTGGTAGAAAATGGGGTGTGTTTAGAGAAAAAAGAGGATATTTTGAATGCATTCAAAGGTTTTTATGAAAACTTGTTTAAGGCTGATGACAAGAAGGCTGGGTGCAAGGATGGTCAAGACATGTGTTTCAAGATTTGTGGAGAAAAGGTGGATGAGGAAATGAAGAATAAGCTCAACAAAGAGATCACAAGGGAGGAAATTTAGTTAGCAATCAAATCCATGTGTAATGGGAAATCCCCAGGTGTTGATGGTCTTCTGGTTGAGTTTTATAAGGCCAACCTTTCTTTGATAGTGGATGATATACTTGACCTATATTCAGAAGCTATTGAGAAGGGAACCTTGGGAAAAGAAATAAATAGAGGGATCATCAAGCTCTTACCCAAGGATGGTGACAAGTCTAGAACATTAGGAACTGGAGACCCATAACTTTATTAAATGTTTCATATAAAATCTTAGCTAAAATGCTAGCTTTAAGGGTAAGGGATTATCTACCTAAGATAATCAGTAGTACTCAAATAGGGTTCATTAAGGGAAGATATGTTCTAGAGAATTTAATCATAAGCTGGGAAGCACTCAAGTGGGCTAAGGATACAAATCAAAGTGTTGGTATACTACTCAACTTTAAGAAGGCATATGATATGATAGAATGGTCATTTATCATGAGAATGCTAAGAGGCATAGGATTTCCTAAACATTTTTGTAGAATGGTAAAGACTTTATTTAATGATTCCTCTGTCCAGGTGGAAGTTAATGGTGAGTTGTCTCATGCTTTTGTGGTGGAAAGGTCAATTAGGCAAGGGTGCCCTCTTGCCCCTTCCCTATTTGTTTTAGCCTCGAAAGCTCTCCATTATCTATTAAGGACATAATTGATTGAAGGACAATTGGAAGGCATCTCCCTACCCAATGGGGACAAATTGATTACTATTTAGTTTGCTGATGAAACAACACTTTTTCCCAGGAACAATAAGTAGGAATTTGACATATTGGAAGAAAAATTGTATGTCTTTTGTCTAGCTTCTGGTGCTAAGATCTCTCCATCTAAATCTAATTTTTTGACTTGGGATGAGTGTGCTCCTTGATGGCTCAATGCTGGCAAATGGCAATGGGGAGGACCAATGAAACAAGTTAGGTTCTTTGGTATCCCCTTTGCCATTTGCCCATCTCTGAAGTCAATGTGGGACTAGTTGTTTGCTAAAATTGAAAGGAAATTACAGAATTGGAACAGGCTTCATTTATCCTTGGCTGGTAGGACTTAGGTTTGTCAAAAAATTCTTTCAGCATACTCCATATTTTACTCCTCTTTGTGGCTCTTTGCTAATATCAGTTTGAGATTATTCACAAAATTATAAGGAACTTCCTATGGTCAGATGGAAAAGGCAAGAGTAAAAATCATTTGGTTAAGTGAGTGTGGTGTTGTATCAGTAAAGAGGTAGGGGGATTGGGCCTCAAGGATTTGAAGATTCAGGGTATTGCTCTTGTAATAAAATGGATCATCAGATCCTTGATAGGAGGGGAGCCTTGGAAAGTTCTTATGACCTGAACAATATTTGCGATTCTTCTCCTAGGAAAGATAGAATCTAGGCGAGATTAAATTTTCATGATGCATTACTTGAGGATTTCAAAGTCAAGCCAGGGGGAACTTATATTTATAAAGAAAGAATAAAATATTTATACTATAAAACATAAATATGTAGGGATAATTAATGATTTAAATTAGAGAATTTAAATGTTTTCAACAATCGTAATACAAGCGGTTGGAGTAGGCCATTACCTAGCATCAATTTCAGCCAGTCACCCAAAACTCCCAGCGATAGTTAAAATAAAAAAATAAAATAATACATGATAATAATAAATCACAGAGTTGAACAATTCTCACAGAGTTGAATAATTCAGACCTTATGGAGTCTAAGATAAGAGTGAATAATTTTCCCAAAAAATTTCTAAGTTGAAGCTGCTTGCAAGGCACATAACATATTTGTATTCTCATTTTCTCTCTTAATTTGTTCACCGCTTCTTATGTAATTTATAATAATTTATCTATTTGCAAACCACTAGTAAATATAGTAAGATTTGTACATTACATAGTGATTCTACTAAACTCATATAGTATATTCAACCTCCAACTATCAAACAACTAGCATTAAAAAAATGAAAAGAATCTACCAATTTTCTTCAGTCCTCTCCCGACCACTAATCTCCCTTCATTTTTGTTTCTTCCTTCCCTCATTTGACTTCTTTTCTTTTTGCCCCTTTTTTTTCTCTCCCTTTTTTCCATATCTCCTAATGTTTCTTTTTTTTTTCTCTCTTTAACCAAGAAAAATGTCAATTGGTAGCTCCCAAATGGTGGGAACAAAACTAGTGGTGGAAGATACGTGGCAAATACGAACACATGCGGTGTCCTTCAAAACATTAAAGAACACAAATATCTTTCTCTTGGGTTAGTGTGGCTCATGGTGGAGACGAAGAGGTCATTCCTTTTTGGTTCTTCACCATAGTTAATGTGAAACTACAGTAGAGTCATATTGAGGACCACATCGCTCACAATGTAGCTCATCATCCAAAATTTCAAACACGATCATACAGACTTTAAAGAGCATATGGCTTAGAAGGTTGCCTTTTCCTATAAATCTTCAATGCCATGTGTAGGCCAAATACCAGAGGAGACTTCATGTCTTAAAAATAAAATCAATGAAATGACTCTTTACATATGTGACACTTAAAACATAAAGGGTTGAGTGACTAAAACAAAGTGCTATCACATGAAAATTGATGAAGGGGGTAAATCATAAAACACACAACAAAAGAAATTACACACAGAAAATAGAATATCTCATTACATTACAAAAGATCAAATACAATCAGAGGATGAATCCTCCATAGGCTGCAACACATTACAACTTCCTATCTCAAGACTTTAGAATCTTCTGCCTTCCATGACCCCAAATCAGCTAGGGTTTTAATTTTCCTCCTATTCTTGACTCTACACTTTTCCACTTATCTCTACTACTACCAAGGGTCCCAAAAATGGTTATTAATAGCCTTTTTGGTGGCCTCCAACTAAATTTTAAATTTTGCATCTCCCTCCAAAAATAGGTCAACTTCTGGGAGCCATAACTTTTGATCCATGTGTTCGATTGATGAACCGTTTGAAGCACTAGAAAGATCGCAAAGGTCTCTACTCATTAATAACCAGCTCTACCAGTTCTTCCCATTTTCAAGCATGTATGGGGTAGTTTAGTGCCTTAAATCTAAATTTGAATAATTTTCAGGTATTTTTCGGGAAACATAAACTTTAATATCTTTCAGATCGCAATAATTTTTGTGATTCCTTTACCAAAGGTCTTATTTTTCATTTAGGAAACTTCCTATATATTTTTGTTTCAATCTGTGCCAAAATATAAATTTTTTAAAAATAGCAGTTTGTTATTTTTAGCAGTTTGGAAAAACTAAAAGTTCCACATCATTATTCAAGTGATTATGGAACTAGAACTACTAATTATGAAAAGAAATGAAAACAAGATCAATGATTTGAATAAACATCTTTTTTTTGGGTGATGCAAGATTGCCCATACACCAATGGATGCTCTTGCATCAAACACCTATGGTAAATTGAGAAGTGACCTTGTCACGTCTCAGGTGTTGGTTTGAGGAAACCCAAATGGTCAACCTCTACCTTAGGCAACCAGGAAGAATCTTAAACAGGCCTACCTTTCCACTTCACTAGGTATTCTTCATATTGCTTGTTCTGAGTACTTCTTCCCACACGTCAATCCAAGACCTCTTTTATCTCCTCCTTTGAAGTAGATGCTAGAATACTCCACTGTTATTCTGTTGGTCCATCCTTTGCTCCACCTTCATTATATTATGTTAAATCAGCAATGTTGAACATAGGGGAAATGTTGATCTCATTCAGTAGCTCTACCTCATATGCATTTCCTAAATCATGTCTTTTCAGAATCTTGCATGGTCCAAATTTCTTCATTTTCAACTTATTATATGTCCCAATTGGAAACCTCTCTTTTCTCAAGTGAACCATGATTTCATCTCCTACCTAAAATTCCTTATATCTCCTCTTTTGATATGCCTTAGCCTTGTATTGAATAGTCATCTTATTAATGTGTCTTCTCACCTCTTCATGCAAAATCTTTAGGTGTTCTACAAAGTCTTCGATTTTGGCACTTGTCTTTTCTCCCTTGTTCAGCTTCCTTAACTTTGGAGCTTTTCTTAGACTACTCCCAAAAATAATTTGGAATGGTAATTTTCATGTGCTCCTATTGATAGAATTGTTGTAAGCAAATTCTGCCTGTGGTAAAATCAAATCCTATCCCTTGGGCTTATCACCTACTAAGCATCGTAGCAGGTTAGTCAAACTCCTATTCACCACTTTTGTTTGTCCATTAGTCTGTGGATGTTGTGTAAAATTGAACTTCAAATCTATCTTCAACTTCTTCCACAATGTCCTCTAAAAATAACCAACAAACTTGATATCTTGATCTAAAACTATTATCTTAGGCAGAGCATGTAATCTCACCACCTCCCTGAAAAATAACTTTGTAATATGAACATCATCATTAGTCTTCTTACAAAGAATAAAATGTGCCATCTTTGAGAATCTGTCCACCACCACAAAAATAAAATCATGTCTGCTATGTGTCCTTGGTAAACCAAGAATAAAATCCATACCAATATCATCTCATGGCCTCTTTGGTACAGGTAATAGCTGATATAACCCTATATTCTGACTTGTTTCTTTTGCCATCTAACACTTTGCAACTCTACACAAATTTCCTCACATCCTGTTGCAACTGTGGTGAATAATAATGCTCACCAACAATAGCAATGGTCTTATCTTGATCAAAGTTTCCAGCTAATCCCCCACTATGCTTCTCCTTAATTAGGTTCTCTCTCATGGAACTCCTCAGAATGCACAACTAGCTTCCTCTAAACAACATATGATCTTGGATTATGAAATCTAACCATTTTATTCTGTCTAAAGTAACAGGTTCCAAACAAACTTTCCAAGCCTTTACAAAATTTGGATCTTTAGGATACAAACTTTTGAGCTCATCAAACCCAACAACCTCTGTCTTCATTTATGTCAACCAATTTTGCCTTCTTCTTAAGGCATTTGCAACTCTATTAGACTTCCCACTCCTGTGCTCCAAAACAAAGGTATAACTCTGCAAAAACTCAACCCATTTTAAGTGCCCCTGGTTCAAGTTTCCTTGACTATTAAGATATTGCAAAGACTGATGATTAGTATATAAAACAAACTCTTTTGGAAATAAATAATGTCTCCATTTCTTCAAAGCCTGAACTAGAGCAGAAAACTCCTAATCATAAACATAATACTTTTTCTTGGCATCAGTAAGCTTCTCACTAAAATAGGAAATGGGCTTACCTTCTTGGCTCAAAATAGCTCCTATAGCACTACCACTAGCATCACAATCTACCTAAAATACCTTATTGAAATTTGGAAGTGCCAAAATAGGTTGCTCTGTGACTTTCTGCTTTAATGTATCAAAACTCTTAGCTACTCCTCTAGTCCATCTAAACTCTTTTCTATCCCCTCTCATTGTCTCAGTTAAGGGTGGACAAATGCTACTAAAATTCTTGATAAACTTTTTGTACAAACTTACCTCTGTAGCACTCCTTGGCGTAGGCCATTCAATGATAGCCCTCATGTTCTCTGGGTCCATCTTCAGACCTTCCTCTAAGACAACAAATCCCATATATACCAACTCCAAACTACATTTCTTCAGGTTAATCAACAACTTCTCCTCCCTTAGCTTCTCCAATACTCTTCTGATATGCATAAGATGCTCATCCCAAGTCTTACTGAAAATCAAAATATCATCTAAATAAACAATAACAAAACTTTCCAAAAACTTTTTCAATACCTCGTTCATGAGTTGCATGAATGTGATTGGTGCATTGGTTAGCCCAAATGGCATGACTAACCACTCATACAAACCTTCCTTTGTCTTGAAGGCTATCTTCCATTCACCTTCTTCTCTGATTCAGATCTGGTGATACCCACTCTTTAGGTCAATTTTTGTGAAGTACTTGGTTCCACTCAAATAATCTATTATGTCATCCATTCTAGGCAATAGAAATCTATACTTGATCGTGATCTTATTGATGGCTCAAGAGTCTGTACACATCCTCCACTCTCCATCTTTCTTTGGTGCTAGTACTATAGGTACCGCACATGGACTTAGGCTCTCCCTTATCAATCCCTTCCTCAACAACTCCTGAACTTGTCTATTTAGTTCTTCATTCTCTACAGGGGTGATTTGGTGGGTTGCCTTATTCAGCAAACTAGCTCTTGGTATCAAATCTATTTGATGACTTATCTTTCTCACCAGTGGTAAACCTTCTGGTACATTATCAGAGACAATGTCCTAAAATTCTTCCAATAGATCTGAGACTTCTATTGGTACATCTTCACATTTCTCTTGACTAATCTTAGTAATCAATGCAAAGTAATGACACTCATCCTTCATACCCTCTAAAAATTTCCTACCATTTACCAAGCAAATTCTGGCAGTACTACATACCTTTTCTTACACTTCCTTCAAGGGTTTCAACTTATGACAAACTCCCTTCTTTGTTAGGGAATATGTGTTTGCATGGCAATCATGGACAACGCACCTGTCATACTGCCATGACCTCCTGAATATCATATGACATGCATCCATTGATATGATGTCACATAGCACTTGATGTCACACATCACCTCATCATGGTAGTCACCAATTTTAAACTTGACTAAACATTGTTCATTGACCAAAGCTCTATGGTCCTTTTGCAACCATGCAATCCAATATGGATGTGGATGCTTTCCTCTTGTCAACTTCAACTTGTTAACCATCTCCTCTAAAACAAGATTGTTAGTGCTTCCACTATCAATAATAATATCACAACACTTACCTTCACATTTGTACTAGGTGCGGAATAAGCTCTTCCTCTGATCTGGTTCTTTCTCCTCATTCAACAAGGTTCTTCTAACAACTAGGGTTTCTCCCCTTTCAAAATCTTCAAAATGCACATCTTCATCTACATGTGCAACTCATGCATTACCTTCAGGTCTTCTATTTGTCCTTC
Source organism: Cunninghamia lanceolata (assembly GCA_027924645.1). NCBI lineage: Eukaryota > Viridiplantae > Streptophyta > Pinopsida > Cupressales > Cupressaceae > Cunninghamia > Cunninghamia lanceolata. Next base: position 5,666,304 of record BSBN01000677.1, on the reverse strand, counting down.
TCTGATGTTGTGGACACTTGTATGCTCAATGCCTTTTTTCTCCACATTGGAAACAAGTTCCTCTAAAATCTCCTCTTCTAGGTCCTTACCCAAGTCTGTCTCTTCATCTTCCTCTTTGTTCACCATTATTCTGGTCATAAGGGTGGTAGGTATTATCTCCTCTCTGATTTTGACTAGTGCTAGCTTCTTCACTTTTATTTAGATCTTCATTTTAGCCTCCATAGGGTCTTCCACCAGGCCTTCCACCTTGACCTCTTCCTCTTTTCTTGCTTTCAAATCTCTTATTCAGCTTCTCTTCCACCTTCAGGGAAAACTGGTACAATCTTCTATGGTGGTCATTCTGACCAGGTTCAACTCCTCTTGAATACTTAGCCTTAACCCATTAATGTAATGGGATACCTTCTCCTTGTTGGCCTCTGCATGGCCTATCTTGATGGAAATCTTATAAAAATCCTTTGTATACTCCATAAGAGACTTGTTACCTTGCTTCAATCCTTGCATCTTCTTCAGCAACTCCATCTCATAATCCACATAAATGAACTGCTTCTTTAGTTTTTCCACCATCTGATCCCATCTTGTAATCTTTCCTTTTCCTCTTCTATTCCTCTCTAATTGGACCTCCTTCCACCAAATACTGACATGACCCTTCAACTTTGTTTTTGCAAACTTGACCTGATCTAGGTCCTCCACATCTTCATACTTGAAATATTCCTCCATGTCATTGATCTAATCAATAAGATGTTTTGGATTCAAATCTCTAGAATAGGTAGAAAATTTGATCTTGGGCCTCTTTATAATCTTCAAAATGGCCCTCAACAACCTAACTTCTGTAGGATCTCCTACAACTTCTTGTTCTTCCTTAGATAGATCTTCTTCAGATTCATCTTCACTTTCTTCTCTTGTTCTCGGCTCAAACCCTCTTTGCAACTCCTCTTACAATGCATTGATTTGCCTTTGTAGGGCTCCAAAACCCTCTTTAGTCAAAGCATTTCTCCCAACACAGTTTCATCATGGGGGCATCTTGATCTCCACAACAAACCCACAACCTCAGGTCCCAATGCAAACTGCCTCACGGTCGATGATCTGTCTACACACTTAGAAACCCTTGCTCAGATACCACTTGATGAAGGGGGTAAACCATAAAATACATAACAATAGAAATTGCACACAGAAAATAGAACAACTCATTACATTACAAAAGTTCAAATATAATCAGAGGATGAATCCTCCATAGGTTGCAACGCATTATAGCTTCTTATCTCAAGACTCTGGAATCTTCTACCTTTTGTGACCCAAAATAAGCTAGGGTTTCTATTTTACCTCTTATCTCTACTACTACCAAGGGTTCCCAAAAATGGTTATTAATAGCCTTTTTGGCGGCCTCTAGCCAAATTTTGAATTTTGCATCTCCCTCCAAAAATAGGTCAACTTCCGGGAGCCATAACTTTTGATTTGGGTGTTTGATTGATGAACTGTTTGAAGCACCAGAAAGCTTGTGGAGTACTCTACATACTAAGAACCTTCTCTATTGGTTCCACCCATTTTTGGGCCTGTACGAGGTTGTTTAGTGCCTCAAACCTGAATTTGAATAATTTTCAGGCATTTTTTGAGAAACAAAAATTTTAATATATTTCAGCTCACAATGATCTTTACATGATTCCTTTGCCAAAGGTCTTATTTTTCATTTACAAAGCTTCTCATAAATTTTTAGTTCGATCTATACCAAAATGCAAACTTTCAAAAAATAGCAGTTTGCTATTTTTAGCAGTTTGGAAAACTAAAAGTTCTACATCATTTTTCAAGTGATTATGGAGCCAAAACTACTAATTATGAAAAGAAATGAAAACAACATCAATAATTTTGAATCAACATTTTTTTTTTGGGTGATGCAAGATTTCCCTTACACCACTGGATTCTCCTGCATAAAAAATCCTATGCATCACAAAATATAGTAAATGGAAATACTAAGAAACAACTAAGCTTATAGAGTCTCTCCTAGGAAATGTTAAATAGAAGAAGAAATATTATATGTGGTGGCTGTTGTTTTCCATTTATAGTGCAACTTTTACATGAAGTTTAAATGCCCACTTTGCGAGGTAATAAAACAAGACATTATTATTAATTGTTTCTTTTTGCATGTGGTGCTTGCTATTAGGCTAGTTGCCACATGGGACAAAGAAGATCTTCCCTCCCATCATCAATGCCTCTTGCCCATACTTAGAATAATATCTTACATGTTTAGAAGACATGGATTCTTACATGTTTATAGTGGTGCCTCCTTTTTCACATGAGGAAAGATGAAATCTTAAACCAACATGGCACATAATAGAAAATGATTATATATAAATAAATATTCCAAACCCCTATTTGCTGTCATAATCTAGAGGTATCAATTGAATTAGTGGTCCCTAGAGACAATAATGTGCATCACATCTATTGTCATTCATCTCATTTATATGATTCATAGTTTCATTAGTTTTGGACTCATTAAATATACACTTCTTGATTAAGACTAATATTAATAGGCTTGATTCCTAAGCCACAAGAAGAATATAATTAATGATTAGAAGAGACAAAACATAACATAAGGAAACATCAATGTCATTATTGCCAACAAGATTTTATTTTATTTTGTTTATTTATTTTCCTTTCATATGATGTTAGGTTTAGTTAATTAGTTAAGCAATTATTCTTTATCAAAATAAAAGATATATTGCTAAGGTAATAATGTTTTGCTAGATAGCCCATAGCGAGATCCATAAAATGGCTTCTAATGCCATGAAAGACATACATATAATTTGAGGAAGCACTGACAATGCAAAAGGGTCAGGGCCTTACAGTAATTCCAGTTTACATGTGGTGGTATTTTTAAAAATATTTTGTCTTTGATTTACATGAAATGGAGATAGTTGTCGTTAACATACACCTCCAATAAAATTTATTTACCGGTCAAGTGTTTTTAAGTTTTTTTTTTTTAATTTTGGTATATATCTCAACAATTAAAAAAATGGTTAGCCAAATGATATTAATAAAAAAGACCCCAGGGGCACATTCTTTGAACCATTGACCTCTTGTTGGCAACCACTCATCATTGACCAATCAATCTACGAGCCACAACCACACCCACACCAAACCAATAATTAGACAATAAAGGTTTGACTCCATCTTTTAATGTTTACTTTCTAAGGACTTTATACTAAATTAGAAGTCCAGTTAGGATCTCTACACATAAATAATTAAATCAATAGTGTAGACACCTAAAAATGTCCTCAACTTGCAAATGCCATTTTCACACCAAACTCTTTCAAATTCCATATTTAGCTATTAATTAAATAATTTTTAATTATTTAATTAATTCATTTTCCCATCTCTGACCTGTAATTAAATCAATTTTATTTATTTAATTATATGGCTATTTTCCTCTATTTTTCCTCTATAATTAAATAATTAATTTTTAATTATTTAATTATTCATTCTCAATGTCCCCTTTACCCAATTAATTTAAATAAATACACATTTGTTTAAATTATAGCCCTTACCTTAATTAAATAAAATCTCATTTATTTAATTAAGGGGTTCGCATGCATTATCCCACTTCAAATAAATTAAATAAATTGACTTAATTTATTTAATTTAAATTCACTCACACCTCATCATTCTTTCAAATTTAAAATTCGCTCTTATCCTTTTACGAGAGGGAAACCCTAATCAATCCTCACCCTTTATTTCCCTCTGAAGTCAACATTCAATCTCAACCCTCCATTAAGCCCTAACTTTCTATAAAACCACTCTTCTGGCCTCATTTTGACAACAACTTCCTAGCTTGCCGAATACTCTCTGAGATTTTTCTAAGTCAATACTTGTGCTTCTCATGATTGTTGTAGGTCTACAAATTTGAGAACATCATAGCAAAGTTGAGGAGAACAATGGAGGGAAGACACAAGTAGCTTAGGAATTTAGTTTAGTTTTTTTCTTTATTTGATTGGTTTTCTAAGTTATTTGCACTCTATTGAGGAGTTAGGGTTGTTGTAGCTTGATTTTGATATGCTTGAATGATTTACCCTAACCCACAAATAGATTGAATTCCTAAAAGGATAGTCAGCCCATAGAAGTATCTAAAATAAATAAAATAATAAAAGGCACTAAAATCAATCTTCTTCTGGTGTATTTTTGTATGTTGAATGAAATATGTATTAACATTTAGCTACTTATAGATACCTTTTACTTCTAATATTGCTACTATCTTGTAATCAATATCCTGCATATATGTTATACAGGTTGTCCTTGATAAATGTTAATGCACCTTCTATTAGTTGTAATACCTTTTTTTGTCATTGGAAACATTTACTTCATCATATTAAGATGCAAAAAAATAATGAATCCATGTGTTTGATATTCTATAACTCCTCACACACTGATAGTAAGTTGTGTTGCTATGTCCTTTTCAATAACAATTCTCATCCTTCCTTTGTCTACAATATGTCATGATATTTGTAATGTTTCTTCTATGCAGATTATTGCTCAACTTTCCTCTATTTTGAAGAGGATGGATACCCAAACCCTAATGACAACAATTAAAAGAAGGAAGAACAAAAATGAAAGAAATAGATTATATTATAACCAACATAGAGACGAAATATCAGTTTGTCATCACTTGTAATGGATGCAAGGGATAACACCGACATTTATGGAACCCCCATTAACAAGTATGGAAGTGGCTACAAGTGCACATGATATAATAGAGCTAACATCCAACCCAATGCAAAACTTTTCTCACTTCAACAATTATATGCCAAAATACACAACACATGTAGAGAAGGAAAAAGAGAGACTAGATGATTCAAACCACCTAGATTACAACCCTCACAAAGAACAAGTTGTCCTACCTACAACTAGGCGGCCCACTAAGCAAAAAAATAAAACCATATCAATTTCATCATTAAAAACTAATGGAGCTTCTACAACTCTCAACAATACAAACAAAATTACAATTGCTCAGAGTTTGCAGTACATTCCTGACCAAATTTTCTCGCTCCAAGAAATTTTGCCCTAGAATAGATGCATTGTTGAACCTAGTAATATGAACTATATGTAAAGAGACATTTATTGGAATGTGCACTCAGATGATTGGTTGAAATATATTTTTTAATAGATGCCACATAAAGAAAGGTGTACACCTATTCTCTGCATCAAACAACTTAGACCTAGGTGAGCAACCAGATGTATTAAAAGTCCTTACACAAGTGGAGGAGATGCTCATAGATAGTGTAACATTGATTCTATAGGTAACCCATGCTTGGAGAGGGTAGTACAAATATAGTGGACACACCATAAGTTTCCCTCAAGATATTACAATGATCTCAAAACATCTGCTACAAAGATTGGAGAACATTAAGGTCCTCATAGTTAGATGACCCAACAATGAAGGAAAGCACTACGATTGTTACGTAAGTAGAACACATGTTTTTGATGCTATAGAATTTAGAATAAAAAATGACCCATACTACAAAGATGTCCAAAAAGATATTGATTCACTACACCATCTACCTAAAATCAACACTGATGTCTTGCACATGTTGCACAACTTCAAACAAGATAGTGAACAAACAACAATGGAAGATGTCAAAACTACTAATGATGATGATCATGGTAATCACTTTGCACATTCATCATCCTTTGTTCTAAAAATACCTAATCAACATTGAGAATTGGATTCCATACAACAAATTCTACAATTGGACAACAAAGACTCTAACACTATTCCATGGCCTACAATTAGTTCCTCATAAATGAATGAATACAATACCGAGGGATTACTAGATATGGCTTTTCCAACACTCTTCTAAAAAGGGGATGCACTCCCCCTCCAACCAAGAAGCAGATAGGTTCACTTGCATGAGTATGCTTTACATTTGATGAGATTTTGTGATAATAGATTTAGTTGACATGTAAGATTCCATTATTTTCTATACTACAATCTCATAATATGACATCGTAGCCAATAGATTGCCATAGTTTTTATAAAAAGAAACATAGATGAAAACATACCAACCACTATAGAAGGACTCTAAAACACTTGTATGATTTCTATGATGATTAGTTGGCTAAGAAGCTAATGTATTTTGGGACTTCATTAAGGGGCATACACTCTTACTAGAACAAGTGCCGATCTGAGCTAACCACCATGATCAACCAATTGAGATCTCTGACATTTTTCTTCACATTATGTGTAGCTGATATGAAATGGCCTAAACTTCATACATTGTTTAGTCATAATACCCTCCCACCATTGTAGTACACAAGAAGGTGATTTACAGAAAATGTAATTCAAAACCCACACACAACATCCCTATACCTATACCAATAGTTTTTCGTATTCCATGAAGAGGTGATAGAAAACTTGTTAAATACAAAGGATTAGTGGTATAAATATGAGTGGCAACACTGAGGGTCTACTCATGTACATGGGTTCTTGTGGTTAGAGAATGCACCAAACATGGACACAATTGACTGGTACAATCAAAACGAGGTCGAAAGAGCTAAAAAATTCCTTAATAACTATGTCTCTACTTGGAACCATCGTAGTCAATTTGAAATAGCTCACATGATCCACCATTCTCCTTTAGATGACCCATGTTGATTGGAGACTTCCCAAATACTTTCGATAGATCCATTGGCAAATTATGAATAATTGTAAATATTGTGCAAAGACACATGAAGTGTATAGAAAAAAATGCTTGAAGAAAAGGGGTCAAAATACTGCATGTCATTACAAAGCCCCATGGATAGAACAAATGGAATCTACCTTGACCTATGACAATGAAGGGTACAAATCTTACAACCTAGTAATAAATGATGATAGACTAAATATCCATAGCCCTGAGATGCTGGGAATATGGTGGGCTAACATTGACTGCCAACCTATCACTTCACAAAAATTGGTCCTCAAATACATAGCAAAGTATTCATCAAAAGATGAGAAAAATGTGAAAGTTGTCTTGAAATGTTGAAAAGGATAGCACACAGGAAAATCTAAAGATAAAACATTGCTTGTATATAAAAAATTCATGACAAAGATAGTTATAGATCATGACATCAGTTCATAAGAGACTTGCCACATGCTACAGAAATTGCCCCTCATATCCTGTAGCTGAAAATTCATCTCCCTTAATGTAGGTAGAAAAGTATTACAACGTATAACAAAAATAACGGATGAATCTAAACTAGCAACTACTTATATCAGATCTTATATCCAACAACCTTCTGACTTAGAAATAGCCTCTTTAATAGAATCAGTACAAATGTACTCATTCTTCTCTCATCGCAAAGGAAATAAATGGTGAAGGAGAAAAGACAAGGTAATTGTCAACGTGTCACCTCGATTCTATAATATTCCAATGGAGGAAAATGAACATTTTGAAACATTCTATTGGAGTGACCTACTACTATACAAACATTTTCACCACATATCAAAATATATAGTTCTCACAAAACAAGAAATAGTCACAAATTGGAAATTCATGAAAGCAAACAATTACTCCCCTTGGCATGTCGACCAAAAAACACAAAACCATGAGGTGGATGAAGGCAACCAAGATGAAGATGACAAGATACATATCAAAGATGGCCACAACCTATATGAGTGAGAATTACTATAAAAAATGGGTGTCCCAACTAGATTTATCGTAGATGAATTATATATTCTTGGAAGGCAAGACTTCAACATCAACTACACATGGAATAGAAGTGATGTACTACCAAACTTGCATGAAAATAGTACTCAATTCATATCCAGGGGTGAACTATCAATTGAACAACATGCTCACTACTCCCCATCCTTTAATACAATGGTCTACCAACTAGTACCCACACAACAATTAGCATTAGACATCATTAATCAACATCACATGGACCCATTCCCAAAAGAACCAAGTTACACATGACCATGAACAAGGAACAACAAGAACTACAAAATCGTATCTAATTAACTCCATTAGAAACACATTGAATGGGTACAACTTAAACAAAAATGACCCCTTGCTTGCACTTGCACCTACAGGAGTGGCTACTTAGAACATGTGGGCCACAACAATTGATACATACTTGAGGATCCCTATTAGGAAATGCGACCTTTGCAAGGTCAAGCTCTTACAATGTTTCAAAGGGATTGAAAATATGTCAAAAATTTCCTAATAGATGAAATGAGCTTCATAGGACCAAAACTTCTAATGAAAATTGATACCCATTTGCGTGAGGCATTTCCCTGTCGACAATATCAAAGTTTTAGTGGTTTGTCCATTATCCTTGTTGGTAACCTTGGCCAACTACCACCTATTATGGACAAGCCTATATATGCATCGCATTCAACTATACGAATGTTATGGAAAAGTTTCACTATAATCATCACATTAGAGACTATTTTTCGTCAACAAGGTGAAAGTCAACCTCAAAGAGGATTTTGTCACATACTCCAAAATATAAGAAATTCCCAACCACTTCATCATGATTGGGAAAAACTAATGAAACACATGAAAAAAATGTTGGCCACGACAAAAATAGAAGAGTTCAACATGTTAATGCATTTATTTGCATCTAACAACCTGGCTTTGTCACATAACAAGAAAATTCTAAAATTGCTAAATGTTCCTATTACACTTAGCATTGCACAAACTACTCAACAAAACACAAATAAATTCACCAATGATGACCAACTACAACAAGAGGTACTACTATGCATTGGCTAGCAAGTTATGTTAACAACAAATTTGTGGATTGATACTATACATGTAAATGAATCATTAGGACAAATTGCACCTATTGTCTATAATGATGATTGTAAACCCCTAGATTTTCAAGTATATGTTGTCATCAAGTTCAATAGTTACATTAGTCTAGCATGGGATAAAAACAATCCAAAAAACATCTCCATACCACTAGTCACATGAGTCAATTGTAGACAACTTCCACTACCCATGGCATGGCCCATAACAATCCATAAATCCCAAGGCTTGACATTAAATAGAGCTACAATAAACATAGGGGAAATTGAAAGACAAGGCCTAACATTCATAGAAATATATTGAGTGAAGACCATAGAGAACCTCTGCATAGAACCACCATTCTCTTTTCACTGGTACTCTAAAATACAAAACAATCGATACACTATAATCAGAAAGAAAGAAGCTCTCTTACAACTACTCTCCTACAAATACAATCAGGTACATGCATATGCTTATAACTTTATTGACATTTCATGATTCATTAGTCACCATAATATATTTTTCTTTATTCCATTGCATGCAAGACAATGGGGAGCACAAAGTGCTCATAGCATCAAATGATTCATCGTTGCTATAATTCTGCCAATATAGATGGAAAATTTAAACCTTAATTTGTTTGGATTCACTATTAATATGTAGGTCATGGTGAAGTGGCCTACTCAAATACAGAAGCATGGATTTCCAATTCTTCAAGCATTTAACTCCACTATCCTTACTAAAACTGTACTGTGGATGCCTACCATCATTGTCCATCCATTGTATTATCCATCACATGCCTCTCCTAATCCATCAATCCCTAAACTTATGAAGGATGTGATCCAATGGCTATTAGAAAGTAATAAAGCACCATCCAATCCACCACCTATCGAAACTACCAAAGCATCTTCTACCATGCATGCAAGTCAAGAACCATCATGTAGCCACGTTGTTGAGCCCATCTAAGAAACTTCCACTCCTACCCAACCAAAAGAGCTATGCCAACAAACAAATCCAAAGCATGTGGAAACATTAACCTTTCATCCAAATCAAGATCAAAGGCCCCCCACTTATCCTATCCATATCCACTATCCAATTTTTCATGTTAATCCCCTATATGATCAAGATATTATCTATGACCAAGATTCTATCCATGATCAATAAATTGCAACTCCTCCCATCCCTGATCCCACACCATCTCCTAATGAACTCTCAACATCCCATATTGATCCGACATCATCTTTTATCACCCTTTTATCATCCCCTATTGATCCTTCACCACCACCTACCTATCCCATTCCAAATCGACCGTCTTATCCACTTGGACAAAACATGAACTATCAAGGCAAATGATCCACAGTCGCATGGCCTTGGTTATACATCCCAAATAAAACCATCCACACACCTCATAAAGCATATTCTTCAAATCCCAAACCCAATGCATCCAATTGCAGCCCCAAAACATATGTCGCCATCCCTTCTCCATTGTCATACGAACCTCAAAAGCATGTGACCATACATCCCCACCATCCACTTTACCTCCACTTCTCCCAACTCCTAATATCCCAATCCTCAAATCCCCTTTCCCGCCATCATTAAAATATTCATCAATCCCGATCCCCTCAAATCCCTAATCAAGACTGGTAACAAAAGCACACATCATCCAAACATGAAGCTATAAAAACACCCATGGGATTCAAAAATATAAATTTGGATGCCTCCTTACATAAAGTGAAAAATACACAAAAGCCTAAAGATGCTACACCATCCAAGCAAACTAGAAAATTGAAAAGGCTACCAAAGCCCATGCCACCAAAACCAAAAGCAAAAACAAACATGGTATTGGTACGCAAACAAAAAGAAATGCATCCAAATCCCAATCCAATCCCAAATATCTCACTCCCCATTTAAAAATCCCACAACTCCTAAGTCTATTTGGGTCCCTAAATCCCAAAATCAAGAATCCCCATTACTCCCCACATCCCCTCCCAATTAAAAGCTTCAAAATATAATTCGGTGTGTGCAACTGTTGGTCATGGTTCCCCTCCACCCCATGAAATTCCCTTATGCACCCATCTCCCCATCACATATCTCCCCCATCACATCTATATGGTCCATGATTTTACATAATCCACAACATAATCCACATCATAACCCATGTCATAATCCATATCATAATCCATGTCATCATCCACATCATAATCCACTATCCTCCAATTCTATCTCATGCAATCATCTACCAACATCCATGAACATAATGACACTCAACATGGTCCATGTGCAAAAAAATATCCAACATCAGATGTTATCCTCCTTTCTATGGAAACAAATGCTTGAGTCCCTCCCATCTAGAAAGCAAAAAAGAAAAAAAAAGAAGAAAAGCAATAAAAAAAGAAACAAAAAAAATGAAAAAATAGTAAAGAGAAAAAAATTCATCCAATGGTGAAAAACACTCCTTGTGGCATCTTGGGCAAGTACCATGATGAAAACCTATTGTGGGCATCATGTATAGTCCCTTTTCCATGCATTCATATACTATATTTGGGGGAAAATCATGCCTTTCCTCTATCCATCCATAACATCCTTTTATCCAATTGATTATGTATCCTTATCTTATAATATTCCTATCCACCATCTCCCTATCTATCCTATCATCTCTCATCCATCATATCCATTGTATCTTCCTCATATTCCTATTGTGATTTCCTGAAGCATGCTTTGGACACCTCTTGACATAGTACAAAGTCCAACTATCCCTTCCAAGAATTCTCCCTATTGTGCATCCTCCTAAGTATCAGCTCGCCTTATCATGACATACTAAACCCCTCCAGCCATCCATCACAAACCTCCCATCCATTACATCTATCATCGCCTATCTTCTTATCCTTTTAGGTTAGTCTCCTCACAATATAGTGCAACATTTCCCTGGATTCTTGCCATACATGGGGAGATAGAGGCATGGTTAGGAGAGGTATGACATGATGGGTGTAAGGGAGCTAATAGGAATCTAGGGAGAAAAAGGCATTATCACAAATTAGAAATAGAAGGATGATGGTATCTATGGGGCATCAAGCCTGTCCCACGTGGATGAGAGATCTCATATGTCAAGACCCAAATGGCCAAGATAGAGATGATCCCATACATTTGGTTGTACTTGAAAGTAAGGAATTTCTATCTATTGTTGTCATGCCCTCTTAGTGTCATGTTTTTAAAATTGTTTATAGAAATTGGCGCTAACATTTTCATATGTATCCTTGTTCATTTGGTTCATAGTTTATCATGATCGTGAATGGAGTGTACCAAGAAACAACAAATTTAAAGAAATATGCTTATGGTTCCAACTACATAGTGGTAAGACCTTACTGATGATAAAGAAGCCATTCAATTTCTTCATGAGGTTTATCATAATGATGTTGAAAATCTAGACTTGCAAGTTGAACAAATGGCATAAAAAAGATTATTAGAAATTGGAAATGAGGGGATGATGGTATCTATGGGGCATCAAGCCTGTCCCATGTGGATCAGAGATCTTATATTTCATGACCTAGATCACCAAGAGAGAAATGATCCTATAGATTTGGCTGCACTTGAAAGTAAGGAATATCTATTGTTGCCATGCCCTCTTAGCATCCTATTTTAATTTTTTTTTATAAAAATTGGCACCAACATTTTCATAAGTATCCTTGTTCATTTGGTTCATAGTTTATCATGATCGTGAATTGAGTGTACCAAGATACAAAAAATTTAAAAGAAATATGCTCATGGTTCCAATTACAAAGTGGCAAGACCTTAATGATGATAAAGGAGCCGTTCAATTTCTTCACGAGGTTTATCATAATGATGTTGAAAATCTAGACTTGTTGGTTGATCAAATGACGATGAAGGGATCCCACAAAATAATTAATATGGTCCACTATGTCTACAAGACAATTTATAAGTTCATCATCTACTAAGTTTCTTATTGATCCTGCATGCTAGTACAATATTTGCATGGAAGAAACATTATTTAAAACTCATATTAGAGAACAAAAGTCATCCATTTTGAGGTTTCATTGAAAATGAATAATGGACTGTTAATTAACACTTTGGCATGCATTATTAAGTTATCTATTTTATGTCTTGTGATACCACATTCTAATAGATTTCGTGTATTACTCGAAAGATTGCGGATTGAACAATGTAGAGTTGTTCTTTGTGTTTTACATCAATGTGTTAAATTTGTTCTTGAAGCAAAAGTGGTCTCAAGTAAAGGGGCTCATTGTAATCCAATTGATGCTAACCAATTTACATTAGATACATTTGTGCAAACTCAAAAAGATGTACCTTATGAGAGAAATGATGATCTTGTGTTTTTCAAACACTACTTTTATGGCTATTTGTTTTTCAAGGAAATTTTGTCAATCCATAAGATTTTTTCTCTATGCATTCCCAAACAATAATTGTATAGAGATTAAATTATTCTCAATCTATTTGAGGCATGACACCAATTGAAATATGAGCAGCAAACCCAATGATAGATTTCCATAATTCTTGTTCCATGTTACCTTTTTTACACACAACAAGTAACGAGAATAAGAGTTTACAGTCTTGAATGCTTTTTTTGGAAGTTCTAAAAATCTATTCACCAATCCATTCGGTGCGTCCAAATTTTTGTCAAAGTTTGTTGTAGTCACTCAAACTGTTACATAGCTATTTATTACACAATAGTATGTAGTTGAAATGACATTTTTGGAGAAAATACAATGTTAGCTTTCCATCATTCTGGTTCCATGTTACCATTTTTACAATCTCAAATGCTTTCTTTGGAAGTTCCAAAAATCTGTTCAACAATTCACTTTGTGCATCCAATTTTCTATCAAAGATTTTTATAGTAGTAGTATGTAGTCACTCAAACCATATTTCTAGATTGCAAAACATAGCATGACCACCGATGCCATAGACAATTTCAAGAAGGATGTAGCAGAAAACTTACTACATAAATATACGCAAGAGGAGCCACTATATTATGAGAATTGATACTCCATTACAATTCCTATAAATCACAAATTACACTACCTTCCTCAAACAAGGCAATGCCAACAATTCATAAAACACAAACACTTCTCAAAAAAACATTTACTTATAATGAGTACTTTAGGATTAAACTATGTTGTTTTTTTCTCTCAACGTTTCATATCACTTCTCCTCTCTTGCTTTCTATTCTCTTGATGATGGATCATGGAGTTGTTGGCTTACTTATCCTCCTTAGTTGTTGTCCCTGATGACCAAACCACAACTTGGTATATGTGGTCATTCAGTTAATCATGTTGTTTACAGTTTAAGCTTTGATCATGATGTTTATCAGTTGATATAGTCTCAATTGATTGTTCAGTTGATCATGTTGTTTACAGTTTAAGCTTTGATCATGATGTTTATGAGTTGATATAGTCTCAATTGATATGGTTGATTACATTATTTGACTTTGGTATGGTACCTTTGGCATACACTTCACACAATTGCATCATGATGTGGTATCATGTTTCAGTGGCAGTGATGTTAAAATGTGAGCATACAGTTGGCATCCTTCATTGGCATTCATTGACATTTGGTTTTTGGTCATATGGTTTGGCATCACCTTGTTTTTAGTTATGGTGACAAGCTCATATGGTTCCTTTTTGATGGCACATGATTTGTTGGCATTGTCATTGGTATTCATGAGGTTGGCATCATTCTCTCGTATTTGCTTGATATGACAGATTGGCAGATGTTTGTTATGGTATCATGTTTAGAGGCACATCATGCTTATCATGGCTCATATTCGATGATTGATCAAATCAGTTGACACTAGTTCTTTATCCACTGTTCTATGACAGAACTATGCTCTACAGGCAGGTTGTTAGAGGTATTTGACACATGGCTTATATATTGGTTGGCTCATGAAGACTCTGCTTATAGAATGAGAATATGTGTTTTATTGTTATAAGGGGATCATAATATCTTATATTGAAAATATTATGCTAAAAGTGTTCATGTATTTCCTAATGCACAAAACAAAATACTTTGCAAGGTTTATGTCATCGGGCTTCTTTATGGTGTTCACCTATTAGGCAGGTTGTCGGCACTTGCAAAAGGTAATGAAAATGTTTTATTTTGGTTGATCTTTTACCAGTCCTTTTAGGGCTCACCATGAGTGCAATTCATTGGGCAAAAAGACTTTACTTTGATCATTATGCTTCATTTAACCTAGGCAAATATGGCTCTAAGATAGGGTTTCATATTTCAGATGTTATCATGGAAAATAATGGCAAATCTATTGAATAACCAGTCTTGAGTAGAATAACAGAGCTATTATGAGTTGAGGCCGTTGAAAATCAGTTGCAAAATGATGACTCCAGGTGTAGCCGTTCCTCTCTTTCTCCTTGTTTATTTTTTATGGCTATTTACATGTCTTGTTCCTTGCACAGTTTGGTATATTTGTCATACCCACAAATTTTTGGGGTCTAGTTTCTGTTATAGTCATTGTTAACAAATAGTTTGTTGTGTTATCAATGTTTAATTCATTCTATGTTTGAAGACTGCTATAACCTCAAACTGTGACAGTTTTTTTTGGGGGTTTCGGTTATGAGAAAAGTTTTCTGTTCGTGGCAACTATGATTTGTTAAGCATATGATGGCATTTTTTATTATAGTTGTAAAGAATCCTTACCAGTCAGATTATGTGAATGATGATTCTAGTCAGAAAAGTGATTCAATGGCATAATGATGGTTTGGTTTATGATTTTATGTGGAAAGTCTTATGATTTAATTGTAGTGATCTCCTAATCACGGTTATGTGTTACACTTACAATGAACACCTAACTTTGGTTATGAGATGCACGACATCATCTTGAGGCAGTAGTGACACTTTAATTATTTTTTGTCTTACACACATGGTGGTTATGGATTACATGTCAGTTATAACTTGAAGGGTTAGTTTGACCCTAAACTGTGGTTTAATATTGAATTATTACCCAAATCAGTTTTATGGAAATAGTTATCTCTTCAAACTGTTTTATGAGAAGAGGAAGATATTGTGAAATGTATAAAAAGGGCTTTGAACAGGATAGATGTCTTGTGGTGTATACACCTAATGTAATGTTAAGGATATATGAATGAATGCATTATCAATAATATTAGATCAAAGTTGTATTGGGATTCAGTGAAATGGAGTGTCCCTCTATAATTGCTTTTTCTTCATGATTGAAATGTTCATTGAAAGGTCAAGTCAGTGAGACAAGAAATGACCTTTTATAGTGAGGCAACTAGAGCTAGTGATGCTTGAATTAATCACCAATGAGGCCTGTAATCAGTGAGATTCTTTTATTAAGCTAGTGAGGCACTTTTTCAAGTGGTTTTTATGCCCCAGAGGGTTTTCCACTTAGGACAATATCTGTGTTATGGTTTGTCTTTTATGAGTTTGATTCTCATGTCTATTTGC
Source organism: Cunninghamia lanceolata (assembly GCA_027924645.1). Classification (NCBI taxonomy): domain Eukaryota; kingdom Viridiplantae; phylum Streptophyta; class Pinopsida; order Cupressales; family Cupressaceae; genus Cunninghamia; species Cunninghamia lanceolata. The sequence goes on along the minus strand of BSBN01000677.1, from coordinate 5,650,093 downwards.
TGATCATGTGTCATTTGTCTTAAAGTCATTTAATTTACTTTGATCTATATGAACACATACTAGACTTATATCATTATCTGAAACAATAATACTGTGCATGAATGAGTCATTATTTTCAGTCTCAATATTGAGTTGATGCATTCTTGACTTTGATCAATCTGTTTTAGTTGTCCAAATCTTTCATGATGTCATCTACAGTAAATGGAATTGTTTTTGCATTAAAGTTTTGAAATACAAATTTTAATGTCACTAAGTCCTACATACCACTGATTCACCCCCCCCTCTTAGTGCTATTGTACTCCAATAAGTGGTATTAGAGCTAGATCCTTGTAAGAAGTCTAACCAACGTAAGGGTTCTTGGAAGTGGAGTACAATGGGTAAAAAGAATAGGAATAAGGCCTTGAGTAGAGAAAAGATAGATGCTGATCCTAAAATTGAAAAACAAGTCTCAGTTAAGTCCAGCAATGGAATGTTGCATAATTCAACCATCAATATAGATACAAAGTGTCATAAAGAAATCAGTCCTGCAGTTAAGAATCATGACAACGTGAATGTGAGTAGACATGAATTTGACGATTTTGTAGTTGAATTTGATGATGAAGAAGGAGACCTATTTGTGGATGAATATGTTTATAAACAGGATTGTGAGACTAATTTAAAAGAAGAACTCATGTGTGCCTTAGATATGATCAAGGAACTTAGGAAGGAGAATAAGAGATTAGAAGAGCAACTTCAACAAGAGATAGAATTCAAGAACAAGGTATGTTCATATTTTGAAAAAGCTTCTTTAGAGTTTAAAAATGCCAGAAATCAGATTACAGAATTAAAAAGTCATGTTAATGAATCTGATAAATTGATTATTAGTCTAAAAACTGAAATTGAGGAAGCAAAAAAAAATAAAAGATGTAACAAATTTTGATCTTGAGGTGAAAAGAATTGAATGTCTGAGACTTGAAAATGAAGTTGTCAATCTAAAGAATAGTTTGGATGTTGTCAAAATAAAGAAGTTTGTGAAAGGCACAAATGCGTTAGATGAAATATGAATAGTCAGAAAAACTACAAGGATCATTTTGGCTTAGGATATGAAAAATGGGAAAGCTCTTGTGTTAAAGATGAAGTTAAAAAGGAAATAGTTTTTGCAACATCAGATAGGAAGAGTTTCAAGGTTAGGCAAACTCCTAGGTAGAAGATAGATCTAAATTATCATTCTACTATTTCAGATGAGGACAAGAAGAGAGCAAAGGATAAAACTGCTAATATTGGGAGAAAAAGAACTAACAGTTTTTCAAGACCTTCATCTATCAAGCAATATCATTTAGTCAGGTATAACTATTCTCAGTTTCATGGTTATTACTATGTCTGTCATAAGTACAATCATAGAGCTAGGAATTGTAGTTATTATGGTTTGTCAAATCAAAACTACAATGTTGTTGTCTATAATTGCAATAAGGTTGGACATATGAGAAGAGATTGCTGGATGCATGAAAGATATGATTATAGAAATTCAAGGAACATATATCATTATTTCTCTAACAATATGATATGCTATAAGTTAGGACATAAGGCACAACATTGCAAAAATAAGTTGAAGAAATCATCTGGTAACAATAAGGAAATAGTTGACCTGATTAAGAAAAAGAAAGAACATGTTTGGGTTTGGAAAAGAAAACTAGATCCAAGAAAAGCACACCCTGACATTGTGCACACTGCACAAGTAGCTTCATTTGTTCCATGAGAAGTAGCACATTGTAAGGGGAGGTATTCCATGCTCTATACTTTCCCCAAGGACAACTAAAAGCAGAGATAGTTCTTTTAGATAGTAACAGTGAGTTTAAAACTAAGACAAGGTTGTGTTTCAGTTTCCCTGATGACAGGATGTTCTTGAGGTTATTGTTCTTGCTTCTGTCAAGTTAATTATAACTCATATTAGTGATGTTTTTAACTCACAACTTGATGAAGAAAATTGTCCTAGTATGTTTTAATGGGGAGTATATTAATGTTATTATTAGACATGATGCTCTAAGATCATTTTGTTATCATTATTGTATTACATTTTTTTCTTGGCACTAGTGTTTGAGAAATAGTCAAAAATCTCAGATGTGACAAGTTCGCAGAGATTGGCACAACAATTTGGTTGTGACTTGTTCAATTCACAGTCAGTGGTCAGTGATTTGTCTCTCTGAGAAAATTAAGTAACTGTAGTGAATGGTTGGCAGTGGTTTTGAATGTGATAGTGGACTGTTAAATAACTATGCTACACCAGTATGAGATCATCAGTCTCTGTTTTCATGCTCTAATAGCAATATATGGTGACTATAGAAACTGTTTGTAGATCTCAATCTAGGTTTTACAGTGATAAATGATCCTTTCTTGTTATTGCAGTGGTTTCTCTTACAAGGTGTTTTGAAGTAGTGATAATCGAAGTGCTTGTTGTTGTCAAAAGAAGTAAAATACTTGCTTGCAACTTGAGATGATATCAAAGATAGTTGGATTTGATAATAGATTTGTTGAAAAGAGATTTCTTTGATAGACAGTGAAGTAATTTTTCTTAAAAGGCCTTGTTACAAGTGTATGGTGTATAACAGTTGCATTCTCTTGGAGATGTATTTGTTCTTGGCAATGTTGTTTTTATCTTAGTTCATGCACAATTTTCTTGAGGGGCCCTTGCAAGTATTGGAAAGTAATAGTGTAAATAACTAATTACACTTGATTTGAAGTGATGTTCATTGCATACCTTCATTTTAAATACATCTGTTTATAGTATAGTTCTTTTGATCTTCTTGCAAAATTTGGGTTGTTGTAAAGTTTTGGCATTACAAAATTTGGTCAAGTATGGTGACTATTCTGATAGCAACAATTCTGATAACAATGAATTTCATGGACAGTGCATAGACTAGCAGTAACATGACAAGCTTTCTTGTCATTTGTGATTGACAGTGGTAGTACTCTTGATTTGTCATAGAGTTCTTTAAGGACAGTAAACAGTAGTGAAAGGACAATGATCTTATTTATTGCAGAGGTACACTAAGAGGTCTATCACAAACTTTTCTTCAAGATAGTCTCTGCATTATTTATCAGCATTCTGTAGCTGTTAGACATGTATGCAAAATAGATATGAAACATGAATTATATGTTTGCTCACCTCAAAGAAATGTGGTTTCATCAGTCATAATCCAATTATAAATGTTTATTCAATAACTAAGGTAGAGCAATTTATATAGCTTTGAAACAAGGTATGGCATCTATCACAATATAAGGCAAGAAGGAGATGGTACTGTGTTGCTCTTGGTAATGTTTGATAATGTCCTCTTCTAAGAATCCTTGTAAGTATTAGTTTGAATGATAATACTATTCATCAATGAGAAGACAATGCAGATACTAGTGTTGTTTGTTTCAAGATGGTTTAAGTTTCTTAAGATGCATAATGATATGATGCTTCATAATAATGTGCACTAAAAATTGTGTGAGAACAATATCTTACAAACCAGATATTTATTGATGAGTATGTAGACATTGAAAATTATCTTGTAATACAGGGGTATGGTTGTATTGTTGTGGCATGAAGAGATCTTGACATCATATTCAATTTACAACATAGTGATATATTGTTGTCACAGTATGTATTTCCAGGATAGAGGTTATTGTTTTAGCATCATAATAATAGTAATAGTTTGACACAAGCTATACAAGACAGTTGAGGTTATTGCCCTGATGATCAATTCAAGGGTTGTTCTCTGCTTGTTCAGTTATGATAGTAACATGTTGGTTTTATAGTGATGTCATACATTTTCATGGTGACAATATTATATGACAGTGAATAAACAGAGACATTTTCTGTTGTTAGACTCAGGGGCAGTTTCTTGCATATTTCTGTTCCCTGATGGTTTTCAATATCTTATGACAGTTGGATTAATTTCTACTTGATGATTGGCATTACTTATAACAACATTCTCAGTATTTTATGCTTATTATGGTACTGACATTGTAAGGACCCGACTCCTTATTAACAAAATATTACTAACTCTGAATTAAAAAAAATACTGAGTAATTAAAATTTTGATCTAACAGATGTAGGAAATGAAAAAATTTTCTAAGAAGTGTTAAATCCTTGTTACAGAGATGGGATGACTTGAATTTAGTTTTCTAAAAACCATCAATCCTAAAGGATCACCAAATTTAAACCTAGTGAAGAGGGAGTACGTTATGCAAGATAACCTATAAGAACAACAAATCAGTGCATACCTTAAGTCATGCATTACGTCTTGCATTCATTTCTGATAGCTTGCTTTCTTCCCAGTGACCATATCCTTATCATCTGCACACAATTAGCTAACAATCTCATGTTAACACAACTCAGTAATCACCACTCAAAGAATTAAGATCACGAAGCTAATTGTAGGACACCCTACATCTAGGGGACCTGAGTACTGGGGGCATCCTTCACCATCCAGATTGCCTACATACCCTGTATCCACGGGATCAAGGCCCCCTCCTTCAGATGAGACTAACGCAGGGATTGTGAATATGTAGTTCTATTTTGCACTATGTTCGGTGTAACTGTGAGCGGGTATCTAGCCCTTTCTAGGGTTATTCCCTACCCCAGACAGTTCTTCGTCGGCTGCCACCCACTCGGCGAAACAGGGACGGAAGTTAGTCCACTACCAAAAACACCTAAAGGGGTGTTTGTCAGTTAGTCCTAATGTGGAGGAATCCCTATCAGGTGTCTACCCGAGACATCAAGTTTACCTAAGGCAAGTCTATTTCCAAATACATGTACTATAATTTTACATTAAGGGTCTTCCTAATTCATGATATCCCTAACTTAGTTGGAAAATTACTTGCAAGATCAACTATAATTCGATACCCTAACGTCACATTTAGAATCTAAGCGCATAGTGAATACTCTTATGATTATGAGCTTCAACCTCAAGGGTTAAGAAATATATCAATTTTCGAAGAGAAGAAAATTGACTGTCTTTAAATTTCAATGATTATAACATAGCTATGTATATAATTCCATTTAGTCAACCCGGGGAGATAATGGTCTCCAAGGTTACTACTATCACCTGACTAGACTCTAGGTTATAGACGTATATTTCCTCAAAGAGAAAACATATGTTGTATTAGTTCTAACACAATGATCTATTCATATAAAAAGTACATAAAAACTTTATTAAGTTACACCAAGGGTGCTAATTCTCATTACAAACACAATTCCCTAAATCTGGTGATACAATGGACAAAAGGCCTCACTACCTCCCCTCGATGTAGTTGGGATCAGATTATAGTTTTACCACATATTTAAAATCTACACACTCAAGCCATGGCAATCAATGTCTTAAGCAATATGGAGCAACATTTATCGAAGCAACAACTATTGTCCTTGTCACTTAATAATATCATGATGATTTAATAGGAAGGAAAATACATCGCGAAACACAAAGCCCACCCGCATAAGATTGATCACAACATCTTCCAATTGTTATATAACCTTCTAGATTGTCTCGATAGAGAATGTCACCCTATCACTTTGATGACATCAAATCCACATAGGTATTTACCTAAAAATTTCATAATATAAAATCTCTACTTATCCATTAAAAAGTCTTCGTTTCAAGGGTACTTACACATTCTATGTCAAAAGCCGATATTGATTCTAAATAAGATCTAATACGAAGGAAGAGAATGTAAAGTAAAATTATTCAACAACTTAAGTTACAAATCCAACCAATTACAACTTATGTCTAAAAGGGTTTTCAAATTAATTTATTAATATGATCAATTGAGACTAGTAATCTCAAGCCCATTCGACATTAGAGACAAAACCTCCTTTCTTGACAATTTCACCAAGGAGGTATTTAAAAATCAAGGATGGTTTGATCTTCCTTCGTATCCACTATCTAAATAATAATAGTTCTCAAGAAACCATCAACAATAACTAACCAAGGTATTATTGTTTCAACGAGAGACTCTCAACTAAGGAGTTTTACATACTTTCTCTAAAACCCCCAAGTTCTAATCCATTTCCCATGTTATTAATCTTGCTCCCTAATCACATAAATACTATTATAGAAAGCATAACATCAATAGGCTTATAATGCTTATAAAACCACCATTGATCCATACAATAACATAACCCTACATCACACAAAGTGTTTCGCTAAAAACAAGAAAATACAAGTGTTTGGCTATAAACAAGAAAACACATTTGGAGGACATTGTTTAATATATAGATATACTTAAATTTGGTCACTTAATTTTCAAGAGATCAACAACAGAATTCCTTGGTCATAAGTATGATTTACAATGTAATCAAAGAGTCATTGAAGTAGCACACTAACTAAAATATTTATGCAAAAATGGAATAATTAGAAAAGATCATTTGGATTTATCTATATTAATTAGACATAGAGAACATTAACTTTCTCTCTAACAAATAATTCGATAATCTTTTGTAGAAAATGACCATGATTAATACACCAAGTTCAATCACATAAAATTGGTTAGGGTTGAACCACTTGGAAAGGAAATCATAAGGTATGACTATCACTATGACTATTAATTATTTTCACAATACTCCCAACATTGGTCAAAATAGACTTTAAGGAGATTAGGAACCCCACTATGTAAGGAATAATTGTGTAGCCTTGCATAAAATTCTATAAATGCATAAAAAATGCATGAAGCTCAATGTTGTCAAATATAAAAAGTCACCGATATTGACTTGGCACCTCAATGGTGTCATATAATACCATGACATAGAGCCACGTGCTCTAATACCATTGGAAAGTTTTATGTTACACTTAATAAGAATATAAAACAACATTTGTAAAATGGATCAATGCAAGTTAGAGAAATTGGCATGGAAGATTTCCAACTGGCGGTTGTTAAGCCCCAATTCCTCAATGTTTGCCAGCATCCTCCATGCCCATGCACAAATTGAAGCTTTGGTTGAAGGTATGGGCATCCATCAAAACAGAACGAAAGGGTTTTTTTTTTTTTAGATATCATGGCTGGAAACGCTCTAGTAGACATGTATGCAAAATGTAGGAGCACGGTTAATGCACATGATCTATTTGACAAAAGGCCTCAAGAGATGTCAACTCATGGGATGCAATGATTTTAGGATATGAACAAAATGGATTTGTTGAAAACGCTTTAAGAAAACAAACTCAAGCGGCTACGGTTGGCTGGTATAAAGTCAAATTCTCAACCTTTGCCAGAGTCCTACCTACTTGTGCCAAAATGGGAAAATTTAGAAGACGGGATGGACATCCATCAAAGAATAACGAGAGGGGAATTTTTGTCAGATGAGATAGTTGCAAGTTCCTTGGTAGATCGGTATGCCAACGCGGAGTTATAGGCAAGGCACATGAACTGTTAAAAAAAATGCCTAGAAGAAGTTATGGTCTCATAAATTGCAGTGATGAAAGGATATGCCCAAAATGGATTTTGTTGAAAGGGCTTTTAGAATTTTTAAGCGACTATAAACGGAAGGCTTAGAGTCAAACTCCACAATCTTTTCCAACATCCTCGTGGCCTAACCTAAAATGGATGCTATTGATCAGGGTATGGGCATCGATGAAAGCCTAAAGGAGGGGGGATTTCTGCCAGATATTATAGTTGAAAATTCTCTGGTAGACATATATGCAAAATGAGGAGGCACGGACAAGGCATGTCAGCTGTTTTGATAAAATCCCCACGAAATGTCTCAAGAACTGCAATCCATTGCAGGATGTGAACAACAAAAGAATAAATTAAAAAGAAATAAATTTGTTGAAAAGGTTTTTTTTTTTTAAACTTTCAAGCAGATGTGATTGACAGACGCTAAGTCAAATCCCAATCTTTGCAAACAACTCTCTATCACACAATATTTGGCGTTAGATTTAGGTAAGCATATCTAAAGGCAAGATGAAAAGAATCTTCCAGTTCTAATTAGCAATAACCCATTCGATAGAGAAAAAAATGAGCTTATCTTGATATAGGTCTGCTATGAAGTTTTCCAGCAATGCAAATGGCCAGTGTAGATTCAAACTCCACCATTCAAGGCAACATTTCCACGAAATTCTTACTGCCATGATATGCAGCAGTGTGGAGCACACTCCTCTTTTGCAGGGGTGACCTCCTTTTTAACCCATCAAGGTCTCCCATGAGCGACTTGTTCAACGCCCCCACCATGTTTGATGTGGCAGCTTTGATGAAAAGATCTTCAGACGTAGCCACATGAACTCTTAGTCAAGGGAAAAGACTAAAGGCATTAAATTGTATTTAATTTTCTGGCAAGAATTTCTTTGTGCATCTCTTGCCATGGAAACTTCCTCCAACCCACAGTCCTGTTCCAATTAAATTTTCTGCTAGAACTGGTTGTGGCTTGCATTCCACGCTACTCCTTCATTGAATGACATTTAATTTGATTGATGGCCTTGACTTTCTCCCCCCCAAAATCTCCTTCTAGAAATCTAGTTTTTTTTTTCTTCCTTCTAGATATCTCCTCGCCCTATTTTTAATAAATTTTTGCCAGAATTAGGTGGGGTAATAAATTGAGGGCGGTGGCAAAGTCTTCTTTTTAGGTGACCAAGTCACTCATTAATAGATTATTAACTTGTTTAAAATGAGGCCATGACATCCCTCCCCCCTAAATTTATGCATCGTCCTAATGCAAAATATCACTGACTTTAGTTCATAAATTAAGGTAGCAAAAGTTCTCAACGTAGATCAAAACTTCTACCAGGTTCCATAATGATAAAGTAGATATGTACTACCATGACAATGCAAGTTTTTTTTTTTTTTTTTCAAAAAATAGTTTAACATTTCAAACCTGATTGAGCATATCCCTTATAGCTTGTCCTCTAGTCGGGAATGTCGATTACTCCTGCATATTCATTCAAATTTTCCTATGTCCACGATAAACACTTGTAGAGATTGTCAGATGTATAATGCTATGGTGTTAATCATGGTGTCGTTCAACAATGCTTCTAAGATTATCATGTTGGTATGGAGCAATTCATCACAAGGTACTTTGATTTATCAATGAAAAGAAAATTAAATTAATAAATCATTAAGATTAACCATATGTTACCAAGGATGTCATTTCTAAATCATTACTTCATCATGTAAGTATACTTCTCATAATTATCTTTAGGAGCCTTTTAAATGCAACAATAAGTGAATAAGTGTCTAAAAATTAAGGAATAAATCTAATTTGTAAGAGTGTCATCATTAAGCTCATTATCATCATAATATAACTTCTTCACAATTATCGTCGAATGGAGTCCTCAAATCAAATATACATCATTATCATAAAATCAAACATGTGATATATTAAACTAATGAAAGTAAAACGTCTGCATACTCATGGAGTCATCATAAGAATGATATATGAGAGTATTCAAAATAGATTTTAGTGTCAAGAGGCAAAATTATTATCAAATGCGAGGATCAAAATATTATTATTTTCTAATGTCTCTTAAGGAGATTCATTTCTATATAAGGCTCTTATCGTAGTCCATTCTCGATAAGTTAAGTACACTTGCTCCTTACTTTGGTTTTTGACTATTTTCTGTCATAGAGAGTAAAATACTCATAGATATAATCAATCCTATCCAAAGTCACCATTAAATAATTTTCTTAAGTCACCATTAAATAATTTTCTTTCTTTATACCGAGTTATCTTCCCAATCCACCTTCAAGCAAGTTTCTCTCTTGCATAAGAGGGTCACATTTATTGTTCTCCTTTCCTTTCGATCATACTTGATCATAATGAAAATCCTATCATACTCAAAGTCCAACTATCAAATCCTATTATTCATATCCTTAATTTTCTCTCATTTTAAAACCTCCTTTGTTGTTATTACAATGCTTGTAATTCACTTTAGAATTTCATCGTCAAAGATAAATCAATTTTCTAAGTGCGGTAAATAAAAGTTTATGTTCATAGATTCTCCCTTGGTAATCCATCATTATCAAAAATTTTAGTTACATTTGAAGTTTACTCCAACATGTGCTTGAATCCAAGAGTAATGATGCACCACTGTAGATTAGAAGAATTATATTCTCTTAGTCAATCTGGGTACTCAGGAAATAGCCAATCCGGGCTAAAGTGTCCAAAACGAGACATACTAAAATAAAGCCAACCAGGCTCTTCTATCCTTTGGGCAAACTGGTAAATACAGTTCAGTCACACTATTATCTTCACTTTCATCTTCTAAAGAAACTTTTGTAATGTCACGATACATCACAAGGTTCAGGCTTAGATTTCAAGTTTTCAATTTCTTTTATGCATGCTACAAGTGACTTCTCCAACTGATTAACATGTTCTTTAAATCCTGCTACTATTCTCCCTTTTCAATTCTTTCAAACTGTCTTCTATTCCTCTCACTGTTTCCAACAACTTCGAATTACACCTTTTGATTTTGCACAATTCTCCAAAATAATGGCCAAACGGCCTATACTAGTCAAACGGATCAAATCTTTATCCAATAGGAAAACACAATAGCCATACGGGCTAACTAGGACAGGAATCACTATGCTCTAGCTAGAGACTTTTGACTCCTTCGGGATCAATCCAGATCCATGAGTCACTTCCTGGAGACCACAATCCACCCAAGCACTGTGCTGAGGATGTCAACCAGGGAATACAATATCAACTTGTACACACCTCAGTATTAGCAAAGCCAGTACAAGTAATCCACCCTGGGGATTCTTCTGAGTACCAGTGACTTCCATTATTTTGATATCATATAGACATTACTCTTAAAATGAATTCATGCTCAAGCGCACACATCAAGACTCAAGTGAAAGATAACAATTCTAACTATCATGCATGCCTATTTCCAGAGACTGTCACATCAACTCTTCCAAATATTCCATCCATCTATCTCTTCACAACTGTCGCATCAATTGGCACCACCTTAGGGCTTGTTATCCAAAAGTAGTGCTAGCATCCCAAAATTAATTGTAGCTTCCCAAACTAGGATTCCACGAATGACAGCAATTTCCCAAAAGTCAATAGCTATCTCTAGTACTCATCCAATTAGCCATAAAACCATATAGTCTCACTTCCTAGGGAAAACCAATATTATTGATATCTTAGTGCCAAGTAATTTAGAAAGAAAAATAATTTTTAGGACCCTCTCGAGGACCCCTCTGCATGTTTTCTAATACCTTGCTTGCATTTATTTAAGGTGTTATCCTCCAAGAGGAAGGTATCCAAGAAACACACACATAGATCTAGAGGGATCGATGGATTATGATTGTCCCATACCAGTCCCATTCGCAACCCCTATCCACACAATGGAATTCCCCCAAGACACCTACTCCCCCATACAACCTACCAGGGCCCCATATATATATGGCAGTTTACAAAAGTCACATTACTCCAAACATGCTAGTAGTTGTAAAATAAAAATACCTCAAAACAAGAAGGATTAAGTAAAACAAGTCCATAAGTTAAATCCTTAATTAGAATACATTAAAATAAAACAAGCCAAGAAGAAGTGAAGATCAAAGATAGCAACTATTGCAACATCCCAAGTTCAACAAAGAACAAGTCCTTAAGGAAAAAGGACCATCTAAAAATTTAAATAAAGAAATAAAACACTGTGGCTTAACACTTAAATAAAATCTTTAACACAAGAATAAATAATGCAACAATCTCATAAAATTTGCACATTACAATCACCATGTAGCCTTATAACAAGACCACCTAAGGGGAGTACGGAAACTGGGTGGACATCTATCGCTCAAATAACTAAATCGTACAATGGTCTCAAACCACAAAGAATAATGATAATCACCATGTCATGTTAAGCATTCCCCACACAACCTAAAACAACCCTATCATATATTTGTATCGAAAATCCACATAAATAGTCACATGCCCCCATACAACCCAGGGCATGCCATTATGAAAAGATCCATTATGATATGCCACAAAAGAAATTAGCCATGGAATATGATATCCATTTCACAAGTCTTACGGCTATCATGTACTCAACTACTATTGTCTCATTACACATACCATTACTATCATCAAGCTATCCACTTCACCCTCTAGGGAGGGTTTACTTACGACCTTATCATTTCCTTTTCATGTTTCTATCCATGTTTATCATTAATTGGACGATCATTAGATCGCAAGAGGGGGAATACTATTTGTCTTAATTCTGACCATGCTTTAGGTTAGCAGACCTTCAGGCCTAGTGTCCGAACCAAAAGCTCTGATACCACATGTAAGGACCCGACTCCTTATTAACAAAATATTACTAACTCTGAATTAAAAAAAAAATACTGAGTAATTAAAATTTTGATCTAACAGATGTAGGAAATGAAAAATTTTTCTAAGAAGTGTTAAATCCTTGTTACAGAAATGGGACAACTTGAATTTAGTTTTCTAAAAACCATCAAGTCCTAAAGGATCACCAAATTTAAACCTAGTGAAGAGGGAGTACGTTATGCAAGATAACTTATAGGAACAACAGATCAGTGCATACCTTAAGTCATGCATTACGTCCTGCATTCATTTCCGATAGCTTGCTTTCTTCCCAGTGACCATATCCTTATCATCTGCACAAAATTAACTAACAATCTCATGTTAACACAACTCAGTAATCACCACTCAAAGAATTAAGATCACGAAGCTAATTGTAGGACACCCTACATCTAGGGGACCTGAGTACTGGGGACATCCTTCATCGTCCAGATTGCCTACATACCCTGTATCCACGGGATCAAGGCCCCCTCCTTCGGATGAGACTAATGCGGGGATTGCAAATATGTAGTTCTGTTTTGCACTATGTTTGGTGTAACTCTGAGCGGGTATCTAGCCCTTTCTAGGGTTATTCCCTACCCCAGACAGTTCTTCGTCGGCTGCCACCCACTCGGTGAAATAGGGATGGAAGTTTGTCCACTACCAAAAACACCTAAAGGGGTGTTTGTCAGTTAGTTCTAATGTGGAGGAATCCCTATCAAGTGTTTACCCGAGACATCAAGTTTACCTAAGGCAAGTCTATTTCCAAATACATGTACTATAATTTTACATCAAGGGTCTTCCTAATTCATGATATCCCTAACTTATTTGGAAAATTACTTGCAAGATCAACTATAATTCGATACCCTAACGTCACATTTAGAATCTAAGCACATAGTGAATACTCTTATGATTATGAGGTTCAACCTCAAGGGTTAGGAAATATATCAATTTCCAAAGAGAAGAAAATTGACTGTCTTTAAATTTCAATGATTATAACATAGCTATGTATATAATTCCATTTAGTCAACCCGGGGAGATAATGGTCTCCAAGGTTACTACTATCCCCTGACTAGACTCTAGGTTATAGACGTATATTTCCTCAAAGAGAAAACATATGTTGTATTAGTTCTAACACAATGATCTATTCATATAAAAAGTACATAAAAACTTTATTAAGTTACACCAAGGGTGCTAATTCTCATTGCAAACACAATTCCCTAAATCTGGTGATATAATGGACAAAAGGCCTCACTACCTCCCCTCGATGTAGTTGGGATCAGATTATAGTTTTACCACATATTTAAAATCTACACACTCAAGCAATAGCAATCAATGTCTCAAGCAATATGGAGCAACATTTATTGAAGCAACAACTATTGTCCTTGTCACTTAATAATATCATGATGATTTAATAGGAAGGAAAATACATTGCGAAACACAAAGCCCACCCGCATAAGATTGATCACAACATCTTCCAATTCTTATATAACCTTCTAGATTGTCTCGATAGAGAATGTCACCCTATCACTTTGATGACATCAAATCCACATAGGTATTCACCTAAAAATTTCATAATATAAAATCTCTACTTATCCATTAAAAAGTCTTGGTTTCAAGGGTACTTACACATTCTATGTCAAAAGCCGATATTGATTCTAAATAAGATCTAATACGAAGGAAGAGAATGTAAAGTAAAATTATTCAACAACTTAAGTTACAAATCCAACCAATTACAACTTATGTATAAAAGGGTTTTCAAATTAATTTATTAATATGATCAATTGAGACTAGTAATCTCAAGCCCATTTGACATTAAAGACAAAACCTCCTTTCTTGACAATTTCACCAAGGAGGTATTTAAAAATCAAGGATGGTTTGATCTTCCTTCATATCCACTATCTAAATAATAATAGTTCTCAAGAAACCATCAACAATAACTAACCAAGGTATTATTGTTTCAACGAGAGACTCTCAACTAAGGAGTTTTACATACTTTCTCTAAAACCCCCAAGTTCTAATCCATTTCCCATGTTATTAATCTTGCTCCCTAATCACATAAATACTATTATAGAAAGCATAACATCAATAGGCTTATAAAGCTTATAAAACCACCATTGATCCATACAATAACATAACCCTACATCACACAAAGTGTTTCGCTAAAAACAAGAAAATACAAGTGTTTGGCTATAAACAAGAAAACACATTTGCAGGACATTGTTTAATATATAGATATACTTAAATTTGGTCACTTAATTTTCAAGAGATCAACAACATAATTCCTTGGTCATAAGTATGATTTACAATGTAATCAAAGAGTCATTGAAGTAGCACACTAACTAAAATATTTATGCAAAAATGGACTAATTAGAAAAGATCATTTGGATTTATCTATATTAATTAGACATAGAGAACATTAACTTTCTCTCTACCAAACAATTCGATAATCTTTTGGAGAAAATGACCATGATTAATACACCAAGTTCAATCACATAAAATTGGTCAGGGTCGAACCACTTGGAAAGGAAATCATAAGGTATGACTATCACTATGACTATTAATTATTTTCACAATACTCCCAACATTGGTCAAAATAGACTTTAAGGAGATTAGGAACCCCACTATGTAAGGAATAATTGTGTAGCCTTGCATAAAAATTCTATAAATGCATCAAAAATGCATGAAGCTCAACGTTGTCAAATATAAAAAGTCACCGATATTGACTTGGCACCTCAATGGTGTCATATAATACCATGACATAGAGCCACGTGCTCTAATACCATTGGAAAGTTTTATGTTACACTTAATAAGAATATAAAACAACATTTGTAAAATGGATCAATGCAAGTTAGAGAAATTGGCATGGAAGATTTCCAACTGGCAGTTGTTAAGCCCCAATTCCTCAATGTTTGCCAGCATCCTCCATGCCCATGCACAAATTGAAGCTTTGGTTGAAGGTATGGGCATCCATCAAAATAGAACGAAAGGGTTTTTTTTTTCAGATATCATGGTTGGAAACGCTCTAGTAGACATGTATGCAAAATGTAGGAGCATGGTCAATGCACATGATCTATTTGACAAAAGGCCTCAAGAGATGTCAACTCATGGGATGCAATGATTTTAGGATATGAACAAAATGGATTTGTTGAAAACGCTTTAAGAAAACAAACTCAAGCAGTTGCAGTTGGCTGGTATAAAGTCAAATTCTCAACCTTTGCCAGAGTCCTACCTACTTGTGCCAAAATGGGAAAATTTAGATGATGGGATGGACATCCATCAAAGCATAACGAGAGGGGAATTTTTGTCAGATGAGATAGTTGCAAGTTCCCTGGTAGATCGGTATGCTAACACGGAGTTATAGGCAAGGCACGTGAACTGTTAAAAAAATGCCTAGAAGAAGTTATGGTCTCATAAATTGCAATGATGAAAGGATATGCCGAAAATGGATTTTGTTGAAAGGGCTTTTAAAATTTTCAAGTGACTGTAAACAGAAGGCTTAGAGTCAAACTCCACAATCTTTTCCAACATCCTCCTGGCCTGAGCTAAAATGGATGCTATTGATCAAGGTATGGGCATGAATCAAAGCCTAAAGGAGGGGGGATTTCTGCCAGATATTATAGTTGAAAATTCTCTGGTAGACATATATGCAAAATGAGGAGGCACAGACAAGGCATGTTAGCTGTTTTGATAAAATCCCCATGAAATGTCTCAAGAACTGCAATCCATTGCAGGATGTGAACAACAAAAAAATAAAATAAAAATAAATAAATTTGTTGAAAAGGTTTTTTTTTTTAAAACTTTCAAGCAGATGCGATTGACAGACACTAAGTCAAATCCCAATCTTTGCAAACAACTCTCTATCACATAATATTTGGCGTTAGATTTAGGTAAGCATATCTAAAGGCAAGATGAAAAGAATCTTCCAGTTCTAATTAGCAATAACCCATTCGATAGAGAAAGAAAAGGAGCTTATGTTGATATAGGTCTGCTATGAAGTTTTCCAGCAATGCAGATGGCCGGTGTAAATTCAAACTCCACCATTCAAGGCAACATTTCCACGAAATTCTTACTGCCATGATATGCAGCGGTGTGGAGCACACTCTTTTGTAGGGGTGACCTCCTTTTTAACCCATCAAGGTCTCCCATGAGCGACTTGTTCAACACCCCCACCATGTTTGATGTGGCAGCTTTGATGAAAAGATCTTCAGACGTAGCCACATGAACGCTTAGTCAAGGGAAAAGACTAAAGGCATTAAATTGTATTTAATTTTTTGGCAAGAATTTCTTTGTTGCATCTCATGCCACGGAAACTTCCTCCAACCCACAGTCCTGTTCCAATTAAATTTTCTGCTAGAACTGGTTGTGGCTTGCATTCCATGCTACTCCTTCATCAAATGACATTTAATATGATTGATGGGCTTGACTTTCTCCCCCCCGAAATCTCCTTCTAGAAATCTAGTTTTTTTTTTTTCTTCCTTCTAGATATCTCCTCACCCTATTTTTAATAAATTTATGCCAGAATTAGGTGGGCTAATAAATTGAGGGCGGTGGCAAAGTCTTCTTTTTAGGTGACCAAGTCACTCATTAATAGATTATTAACTTGTTCAAAATAAGGCCGTGACAGACATCTTCTTCAAGTTTCAGATATTCTAGATGGGACAGCCTTGGTATAATTGACAGCCTTGGTATGATTAGTATGATTTTCATCTTTGCTTATAATGCACATTTTAGGCTTTATGTTTGTTGCAGACATTTGTATTCATTCACTCCCTTTGCCCTGATGTCAAAATGGGGGAGAGGAAGTTGTGTTTTGCCCATCATAGACAAAGGGGGAGTTTGTTGGCTTACTTATCCTCCTCATTTGTTGTCCCTGATGACCAAACCATAACTTGGTATATGTGGTCATTCAGTTGATCATGTTGTTTACAGTTTAAGCTTTGATCATGATGTTTATCAGTTGATATAGTCTCAATTGATCATTTAGTTGATCATGTTGTTTACAGTTTAAGCTTTGATCATGATATTTATTCGTTGATATAGTCTCAATTGATATGGTTGATTACATTGTTTGACTTTGGTATGGTACCTTTGGCATACACTTCACATAGTTGCATCATGATGTGCTATCATGTTTCAGTGGCAGTGATGTTAAAATGTGAGCATACAGTTGGCATCCTTCATTGGCATTCATTGACATTTGGTTTTTGGTCATATGGTTTGGCATCACCTTGTTTTTAGTTATGGTGACAAACTCATATGGTTCCTTTTTTATGGCACATGATTTGTTGGCATTGGCATTGGTATTCATGAGGTTGGCATCATGCTCTCATATTTGTTTGATATGACAGATTAGCGGATGTTTGTTATGGTATCATGTTTAGTGGCATATCATGCTCATCATGGCTCATATTTGATGATTGATCAAATCAGTTGACACTAGTTGTTTATCCACTATTCTATGATAGCACTATGCTCTACAGGTAGGTTGTTAGAGGTATTTGACACATGGCTTATATATTGGTTGGCTCATGAAGACTCCGCTTATAGAAGGAGGATATGTGTTTTATTGTTATAAGAGGATCATAATATCTTATATTGAAAACATTGTGCTAAAAGTGTTCACCATGTGTTTCCTAATGCACAAAACAAAATACTTTGCAAGGTTTATGTCATCGGGCTTCTTTATGGTGTTCACCTACTAGGCAAGGTGTTGGTACTTGTAAAAGGTAATGAAAATGTTTTATTTTGGTTGATTTTTTACTAGACCTTTTAGGGCTCACCGTGAGTGCAAGTCATCAGGCAAAAATAATTTATTTTGATCATTATGCTTACTTTAACCTTGGCAAATATGGCTCCGAGCTAGGGTTTCATATTTCAGATGTTATCATTGAAAATAATGGTGAATCTGTTGGATAACCGGTCTTGAGTAGAATAACAGAGCTATTATGAGTTGAGGCCATTGAAAATTAGTTGTAAAATGATGACTCCAGATGCAGCCATTCCTCTCTTTCTCCTTGTTTATTTTTGATGGCTATTTACATGTCTTGTTCCTTACATAGTTTGGTATATTTGTTATACCCACAAATTTTTGGGGTTTAGTTACTGTTATGGTCATTGTTAACAAATAGTTTGTTTAGTTGTCAATGTTTAATTCATTCTAAGTTTGAAGACTACTATGACCTCAAACTGTGACAGTTTTTTTGGGGGTTTTGGTTATGAGAAAAGTTTTCTGTTCGTGGCAACTATGATTTGTTCAGCATATGATGGCATTTTTTATTATAGTTGTAAAGAATCCTTAATAGTCAAATTATGTGAATGATGATTCTGGTCAGAACAGTGATTCGATGGCATAATGATGGTTTGGTTTATGATTTTATGTGGATAGTCTTATGGTTTAATTGTAGTGATCTCCTAATCACGGTTATGTGTTACACTTACAATTGACACCTAACTTTGGTTATGAGATGCACAACATCATCTTGATGTAGTAGTGACACTTTAATTAGTTTTTATCTTACACACATGGCAGTTATGGATTACATGTCAGTTATAACTTGAAGGGTTAGTTTGACCCTAAACTGTGGTTTAATATTTAGTTATTACTTGAATCAGTTTTATGGAAACAATTATCTCTTCAAACTGTTTTATGAGAAGAGGAAGATATTGTGAAATGTATAAAAAGGGCTTTGAACAAGACAAATGTGTTGTGGTGTATACACCTGATGTAATGTTAAGGATATATGATTGAATGCATTATCAATAATATTAGATCAGAGTTGTATTGGGATTCATTGAAACAGAGTGTCCCTCTGTATTTGCTTTTTCTTCATGATTGAAACGTGCATTGAAAGGTCAAGTCAGTGAGACAAGAAATGACCTTTGCTAGTGAGGCAACTGTAGCTAGTGAGGCTTGAATTAATCACCAATGAGGCTTGTAATCAGTGAGATTTTTGTATTAAGCCAGTGCGGCACTTTTTCGAGTGGTTTTTATGCCCCGAAGTGTTTTCCACTCAAGAGAATATCTGTGTTATGGTTTGTCTTTGATAAGTTTGATTCTCATGTCTATTTGCTGATCATGTGTCATTTATCTTAAAGTCATTTAATTTACTTTGATCTATATGAACACATACTAGACTTATATCATTATCTGAAACAATAATACTGTGCATGAATGAGTCATTATTTTTAGTCTAAATATTGAGTTGATGCATTCTTGACTTTGATCAATCTGTTTTAGTTATCTAAATCTTTCATGATGTCATCTACAGTCAATGGAATTGTTTTTGCATCAAAGTTTTGAAATACAAATTTTAAGGTCACTAAGTCCTGCATACCACTAATTCACGCTGCCCTCTCAGTGGTATTGTACTCCAACAGGAGTGTGATCTGAAACGTTGAGAGAAAAAAATAACACATAGTTTAATCTTGAAGCACTCATTATAATATTATGTGTTGATGTTTTAGCTTCTGTCGGATCCTTCTTCAGGCCGACCAATTAACATTGCAATGAGGCCGACCACTTGTGAAAGGGTGCGTCCTCTCATATACATATATATATATATATATATATATATATATATATATATATATATATATATATATATATATATATATATATATATATATATATATATATATATATATATATATATATATATATATATATATATATATATAAGGTCTTTTCTCTCTCAAAACAAGACAATTCAATTACAAGCTTAATTCTAAAGCAGAGCAGACTTCTAAAGCAGAGCAGATTTTTAAGGCAGAACAGACTTCTAAAGCAGAGCAGATTTCTAAGGAGCAGATCAAGTTATTTCTCAAGTGTGGACTTATTCATTGTGCTTCAAGAAGTGAAGCCATACCTGTAGGCCTTGGATTTGGCCATTGTAAAGCAGATTGCTGTTCTTATCATTCAATATATAAGAGATATATTGTTGCTGGGTTTTTCCCCTCAAGTTGGAGGGTTTTCCCAGGGTATCTTGTTGTGTTCATTGTTCATTGTGTTGCATTTTCTGATTGTTTTAAATCTGATTATAAAACTAACATGGTATCAGAGCGGGTTTGAAGAAGATTGTGATCAGATTTCTCACTACAGCAATACTCTCTATTTATCCCTATTTTAGTCAAGATGGTGAACGGTCTTAAAATTGAGGATAGACTCGAAGGAGCATCCAACTTCACAGCATGGAGATTTAGAATCATGCTCACCTTGGAAGAAAATGACTTGGCTGAATTTGTGGAAACCAAAGTTCCCGAACCTTCGGAGGAAGAAGAGAAGTTGCAATGGAAAAAGAAAGACATCAAGGCGAAGAAGATTTTGGTTGACTCCGTTAAAGATCATATTGTTCCGATTGTCTCCAAGTTGAAGACAGCAAGAGACATGTTCAAAACCTTGGAGGAGATGTACGAAATCAACAACACCAGCCGGGCTCTTGCACTAAAGCAACAACTACATCATGTGAAAATGTCGAAAGGAGAAACGGTTATTTCTTACTTCATGAGGATTTCAGAATTGAGAAATCAGCTCTCTTCAATTGGTCATGTGGTTGATGACAAAGACTTGACCATTCTTGCTCTCAATGGTCTTCCTTCATCATGGGAATCCTACATTCAAGGAATCAGTGCAAGATCGAAGCTTCCCAAGTTTGATCGATTGAGGATAGATTGCATTCAAGAGGAATCTAGATTGGCCTCTAGAGGAATTGGTCAAAGCTCTACAAATGAAGACATTCATGTCCTTGCCTCTCAAGCATCTAAGAAGAAAGGCAACAATGGGAAGAAAGGATTCTTCAAGAGGAATAGAGATAATGGAACTGATGATGCTCCTGCATTCAAGAAGAAGAGGGACCTCTCCAAAATCCAATGCTTTAGGTGTGACAAGTATGGTCACATTGCCAAGTATTGTCCATCCAGGCCTAAGCATCAGGCCACCATTGTAGATGTTGATGATGCCTCTCTTCAGAAGGACTCAAGTGAATACTTGTTCTATTCGGCATTGTCAAGCAATGTACCTACCGACACTAACACTTGGCTAATTGATAGTGGTGCATCTCGGCACATCACTGGTTTTAAGGAGCATTTATCAAACTTGGTGGAGGGAAATTCTAGTGAACAAGTCATCATTGGAGATGATGCTAGCTATTCAGTGAAAGGGATTGGGATCTCTACTCTCCACTTGGATTCTGGCATTACCCTAAAGTTAAGTGACATTCTCTATGTTCCAGGCATCAAACGAAATCTGGTTTCTATTTCTGCCTTGGAAGACAAGGGATACCAAGTTGCCTTTTCTGAAGGCAAAGTTCTTGTGTGGGTAAAGAATTCCAACTTCAAGACTGCTCGAGTAATTGGAGTTAGACATGAGAGCCTCTATAGGCTTCTCACTTGTCCACTTCAAGCATTAGTACATGATTCTTCAAGCTTGTGTGACCTTTGGCATCGAAGATTGGCTCACCTACACTTTCGGGCTCTACCTTTCATGGAGAAGATGGTCACGGGTCTTCCAAAATTCAACCAGGAGCATGAAGGTACCTGCAAAGGTTGTGCCATGGGTAAGAATACTAAAAGTCCATTTCATAGTAGAGAAAGTAGATCTAAATGTATTCTATATCTCATTCATTCTGATTTCTGTGGTCCAATGTCTGTTGCTTCCTTGAGTGGTTTCTTGTATTACATTATTTTTATTGATGACCACTCTAGAAAGACTTAGATTTATTTCTTGAAATCTAAAGAATCTAAAGAAGTACTTGAGAGGTTCAAAGAGTTTAAAGCTCAGGTAGAGAACTTATCCGGGAAGAGGATCAAAGTTTTGAGATCCGACAATGGAGGGGAGTACACCTCTGAAGAATTTCGTAACTTTTGCATTGAAGTAGGGATTAAGAGGGAGTTTTGTGTCCCTTACAACCCTCAACAGAATGGTGTTGCAGAAAGGAAGAACAGATCTATTGTGGAAGCTGCCAAAGCTATGATTCATGACCAAGATCTACAAACCTTGCTTTGGGCTGAAGCATCTAGGACAGCTATTTATGTTCAGAATAGAAGCCCTCACCGCATTTTAGAGAACATGACTCCTGAAGAAGCTTTCACAGTGATGAAGCCGGAAGTAAGTCATTTGAGGATCTTTGGTTGTCCAGTGTATGTTCATATACCAAAAGATAAAAGGACAAAGTTGGATCCATCTGGCAAGAAGGGAATATTTGTAGGCTACAGTGAGACTTCAAAAGCCTATAGAATTTACATTCCAGGTCAGAAGTTGATTGAGACCAGCAGGGATGTTACATTTGAAGAGGATGTTGCATTCAAAAGATCTAAGAGCATTCATATGGAGATAGATAATGAAGACCAAGAGTCTCCTCAGGATATGGAAGTTGCCCATACTCCTGAGATTCAGAGGGGGGTTTTTGATTCAAAAGAAGATGATGATCCAGTTGAGCCTTTGGAACCAACTGATGGACCTAGTGATATTGTTGTAGTACAAAAAAGGCCTCGGTGGACTCAAGATATCATGCAAGAGGCGGGAAAATATGCAGCTCCCCGAAGATCTCTTAGAGAAAACAAGAGACCTCATAAGTTCTCAGATTATGTGTTATTAATGAGTCAAATTATTGAGTCTGAGCCTTCTAGTGTTGAGGAAGCTACTAGTCAGCAAGTATGGAGAGATGCTATGGCTGAAGAGTATCAATCCATCCTCAAGAATGATGTTTGGGATATCGTACCTAGACCTGAAGGAAAATCTATTGTTTCTTCTAAGTGGCTTTTCAAGATCAAGCATGCGGCTGATGGAAGCATTGAGAAGTACAAGGCTAGATTTGTGGCTAGAGGATTCTCTCAGAAAGAGGGAGTAGATTATGAGGAAACCTTTGCTCCAGTTGCTCATTATACATCTGTCAGAACCATCATTGCTATTGCAGCATTTAAAGGATGGAAAATACACCAAATGGATGTGAAGATAGCATTTCTAAATGGTGTGATTGAGGAAGAAGTATATATTGAGCAACCTGATGGCTTTGAGGTTCATGGGAAGGAGTCTCATGTTTGCAAGCTGAAGAAAGCTTTGTACGGCCTTAAGCAGGCTCCTTGTGCTTGGTACGAAAGAATTGATCGATACATGATGAGCTTGGGTTTCTCCAAGAATGATGCTGATTCAAACCTATACTTCAAGGTAATTGATGGTGAAGCATTAATCTTGGTTCTCTATGTTGATGATCTACTTATTACTGAAGAAGATCACCTCATTTTCAAATGTAAGGAGGAGTTAGCTTCAGAATTTGAAATGAAGGATCTTGGTCTCTTACATTACTTCCTTGGTTTAGAAGTATGGCAGAAACCAGATGAGATCATTCTAAGTCAAGGGAAGTATACTATTGACATCTTGAAGAGATTTGGTATGATGGATTGCAAACCGATGTCTACACCGATGGAGACAAATTTGTTGAAGTTAAAAGAGGCTGCAACTAGTTCAGATCTGGTGGATCCTAGCATGTATAGACAAATGATTGGATCATTGATGTATCTAGTTAATACTAGACCAGATATTTGCTATGCAGTGAGTGTACTTAGTCAGTTCATGTGTGAACCAAGGCAAATACATCTAGTCGCAGTGAAGCATATCCTAAGATACTTGCGTGGCACAGTTGGGTATGGCTTGAGATATTCTTCTGGTGTAGATTTGAAGCTGCATGGATATACTGATTCTGATTGGGCAGGATGTGTCACTGATTGGAAGAGCACCTCTGGATGTTGCTTTAGTTTGGGATCTGCTATGATTTCCTGGTGCAGCAGGAAGCAGTCATCTGTAGCATTGAGTACAATAGAGGCAGAGTATATTGCAGCTTGTATGGCAGCTCGAGAAGCAGTATGGCTTCGTAAGCTCCTTGTAGGATTGTTTGGACAATCAATGGAGCCTACTATCATTCATTGTGATAACCAGAGCTGTGTGAAGCTTTCTGTCAATCCAGTGTTTCATGATAGAACCAAGCATGTTGAGATCAAATACCATTATATCAGAGATATGGTAGTGAGGAAAGCTATAGAGTTGAGGTATATCAGTACTGATGAGCAGACGACAGACATTTTCACCAAGCCTCTCTCCAAGTTAAAGTTTGTGTACTTTCGAGATAAGCTTGGTATAGTGGAGAATATAGCCTTAACTGAGAAAGAGTCTCAGTATCAGTGATCCCTTGATAACGAGTTCTTCTCTGTGAGAGAAGTTCGAGGTGAAATCCCTTGATAACGAGTTCTTCTCTGTGAGAGAAGTTCGAGGTGAAATCCCTTGATTCCACCCTTTGGGAAAGCCATAGTGAATGTCATCCATTGTGGTTGACATCATGATGAGGTGACATGTCTCATGCAGCTGGAAGTATCCTCCCTAGCTAAGAGGGAGTGTTGATGTTTTAGCTTCTATCGGATCCTTCTACAGGCCGACCAATTAACATTGCAATGAGGCCGACCACTTGTGAAAGGGTGCGTCCTCTCATATATATATATATATATATATATATATATATATATATATATATATATATATGGTCTTTGCTCTCTCAAAACAAGACAATTCAATTACAAGCTTAATTCTAAAGCAGAGCAGACTTCTAAAGCAGAGCAGATTTTTAAGGCAGAACAAACTTCTAAAGCAGAGCAGATTTCTAAGGAGCAGATCAAGTTATTTCTCAAGTGTGGACTTATTCATTGTGCTTCAAGAAGTGAAGCCATACCTGTAGGCCTTGGATTTGGCCATTGTAAAGCAGATTGCTGTTCTTATCATTCAATATATAAGAGATATATTGTTGCTGGGTTTTTCCCCTCAAATTGGAGGGTTTTCCCAGGTATCTTGTTGTGTTCATTGTTCATTGTGTTGCATTTTCTGATTGTTTTAAATCTGATTATAAAACTAACATTATGGACTGTGGAAATCTGATGTCAACATTTACTTTACAAACAGACTATCAACAAAACTATTGCACGTTCACCCCGTGCAACTGCTAGTATTCAAATATGTTTTACACGCATTCACGTCCTAATAGTGAAGATATAATATACCACGAGTGTTTTGACTGAGAAAATCTGGGGACTGGAAAAGAAAAGCGAGTGTTTTGATTGAATAAAATTCCACGAATTATAAACAAAAGCGGCATGAGACAAATTTTGAGGCCGTTTTTGCATTCAAAGTTTTAATTGTAAAAAGATTATCAGCTAACAAGTGGTGTGATGACTGCCACTGGAGTATCTGTCAGGTTTTCGGCGGTGTTGCATAGCCTGCATGCTGCAAGTTTACGACAGAATGCTAAACGTTTACCATGACCAAGTGGTGGCGTTTGATATCTATGATCAGTGGATTCATCTCAGCGTTATGCACAATGCAGATGAAGAGAAAGTGTATGTGTTTGTGGATGGGAAGGAGAAGGTAGTTGTTGAGATAAGCATGTCTCAACCTGATGATTCATCGCTGAGTTAACTAAAACTGTCAGGCGCATATGGTGGAAACTATTTCACATGCAAGGCTTTGTATTTATGCAGACTTGTTGAACATGCGATGGTGGAGCTTTCAATGGAGGTGGTTGGGTTGTTTAGAAACTGCCGTCAGTTATGACTCATGTTTTACACTCTGAGATCTATTTTTCGAATATTAAATGTTTGGAGGCCATCACTTCTTTGCAGTTTATGTTTCTATAAATACTGTATATGCCTTAATGTATTTGGGAGGTGGAGTAGAGTTAAGATATTTTCTGTGACACAGTCATGCTGCCAATATTATCCCAGATTCTTGTTGAAATTGGAGGACACCTGGAGAAGCTGAGTGCTATCATTGTATTGTAATATTTATTATTGATACTACAAAGTGTTGTGCTTTTGGTGTGTGGGTTTTTTTTACTTAGAAAGGTTTTCCCCACGTAAATCTATGTTATGGTAATATTGTTTTATGCATGTATATGAATGTGTTTCTTTTATTGTAATTGTTTAAGGATTTGTATGAGTTTTGCACTATCTTCCCCACAAAGATTAGTGTTGGAAGCATTGTTCTACACCTCTGCTTCCTTTCAGTTGGTATAAGATCTACAGTGGTTCCATGGTTACATGAGATTGCATGTGTTGGTTCTATGGCACTTAAGGTTCTGGGTATTTCTTCTGTTGTTGATTTCTTAGCTTGGCAACGTTGAGGAAATCTATAGGAAGAAATTGGTTGATTATTAATCCTTGTTTGAGTGGAAGTCTTGCAGTTGATCTTGTCTTCAGGTTACAACAGGGATTTGAAGGATGGTGAAGTTGGAGTATGATGGAGTTGGTCATAATATAATATTCATCTAGAGCTCCTTCTTGATAGTGTATAATAACCCTCATGCATGGTAGTTATGTTCTTTCATTCTATGGTCGTTTGCAATAAAATATTCATGTTGGGTGTTTGTTATTGGGTCCTTGATCACATGGAAAAACTTGGGTTTTCATGACTATGGCTTGATGTGCTTATGTTGGATGCTTGGTTTTAGTCCCTAGAATTGGAAGGCACTATTTTGAGTTGATCATTGGATGATTTGAAAGCTTCTAAAACAACCTAGCTTCTCAATATGCTTGAACATGGTGGTGGTTGTGGAGTTGGCCTACAAGTGGGCCTGAAGTTCCTGGACCTCTTCTTCCTTTTTTGGTTGGTTGTACTTGCATGTCTTAGTTTCATGTTGGTTGGATTTGAGGGTTTTGTATATTTTCTATTCAAAATCAATGGTTATACTTATCTGTGTTATTCCATTATTTTGATTTAACTATTTTGGTGGTTTTCAAACTTGTGGGTCTTTCAGATGATAAGTGGATATGGATTTGCATCTGTGTCAGTGACATGGTGGTTTTGTAGGTTTTACATGGTTAGTCAAAACTTGTAGTTTTGTAGATCTACGGATAAACTATTTTCAGATTATGATTCCTTGGGGGTGCTTCTGAATGTAAGATAGTTGTAGGTTTGCATGTATGCTTCATGCATGATGTGAGGAGGTTTGTAACCTTCTTGGTGTGGAGATGTTGGTATGTGATTAATCACTCAACATTCCTACAGTGTTTTCTTGATGGGTTCCTTGACTATGGCTACTCATTGTGGATTTATTCGGCAAATCATATTAGGATTTAATCTGGTGTTTGAGTCTTGAAATCTACATGTTATCTTCCTTGATATCTCAGTTTGTAGGTTACTGATGTGATGATAATTTTGCATGTTTCATTTGTATTGGATCTTTGAGTTATGCAGTTTTGTGGGTTGGCCACCCATTGGTTGCAATGAGATGACTTGGATGTGGATTGTCTATATCCACAAGATTGATTCAGTGTTGATGCAAACTTTGTTAGTTGGCCTTCTTTGTGGTCATATGTGCATTGGTATGTTGTATTGAGATGAGAGGATGGATTTTTTTGGAGTGCCTGGATAGTTGGTTGATGGGACTTGTAGCATGTTTATCACGATGTCATGGATAGCTTGAATATATGGTTATGTGTGAGCTTTTGACAGTGATGGTTTTATCTTCTAGTTTGGAGATCTTGGTTCTTCTTTATTCTTTAGTGTTGTTGGTGTTGTACAGGTTGATGATTAGATTGTGCTAGAGCCATGGATGATTTTTATTCAGAGGATGGTTATCATGATGCCTTGATAAGCCCAATATCATAGTTTCAGTGGGAGCTTTGGCAGTAATGTGGATTTGTCACTTGGTGATGGATGTTCTTCTATAGTGGTTGTAGGTATCTTGGAGAGGCTCTTGGACTATGATTCATGTTTCAGCGAGAGTGCTTTGCCATCCTAAGTTCCATTGTTAGTAGATAGTTATCTTCAAGTGATTGGAGGTGTTGACATCTTAGTTTACCATGGAGGACTCTTTTTCTTGATTTTTTTGGTTGAGGTGTCGGTTTATGACTTGTTAGTTTGACATGTTGATACTTGATTTATAGGTGTTGGTATTATGTATTGGTTTACTCTGGATACTAGTTTGAGTATTGGCATGATATAGAATCTCTTAAGACATGATGTGTGCATTAGTGCATGTGATCACTTAGAAGGAAATGGTTAGATCATGATGTCACGATGGGCTTCTTGATTATGCAGATGTGCAATAGGAGCATTGATAGTGCTCGTGTTGGTTCTCTTGGTATTGAGTACTTTGGTCATTCACTTAGGAGCTTCATGTTAGTGTGGTGTTGCATTTGGATTTTTGGCATGGATTGATCATGAAGGTGCTCATAGATACTTGGAGACTTAGGCGAGGTTGGAATTCTCTTGGGATTAGAAACACGTATTGAGACGGTTACTCATTCGAGGTTTCAACAGATAGACCAAGGAGCCTACACTTGGATATGGAACTAGAGGAGATTGTTCTTGGAAAGAGTCATTATGCCTTGGTGTATCCTGGAGGGGCATTCTCATTCCGCACTCTTGGTCTACTCGACAGTTTATCATCTATAAGGTATTGCCCATCCTTTTAGATGCATTTTACTTTATGCTTTATCTTCTCATAGATATGGATCTTGAGCTATGGTTAATTGGATCTGGAGGGTTCATTTGAGGGACATTGGAATGGTTATCTCTTTGTTCATATGGTTTGATTTATGATTTCCATTATGATGAGTTTAGGAGATGTGATTGGGCTTATTCTTGGTTATGGAATGGTTATGAGTTTGATCTACCTTGATTAGAGAGACTTACATCTATGTTGGTTACATGTTACAAATGTTCATTTGACCTTATGAGATTGAATGGTTGGGTGTTATAGAGGCTTTTCATTTGGGGTTGTAGAGGAGATCATAATTGACACAACTTTGCACTTTGAGGTGTTGGTAGGACATTATGATTTATAGGCTTTCTCCCTTTGTCTTATGGCTACTTCCTTGAGGATCATGTTGATATGGTTGGACTTGGGATAGTTATGGTCACATGTTGTGAAAGAGTATGTAGTTATTTATCTTGCATGTGTTGATCAATGTGATTGATCTTGATACTACATTGGCTTGTTGTTTAGCCACACCTTGGTTTGAGTGTCAATTGGTAGACTTGGTATGCCTTGGATCTATTTTCAGATTTGACATTAACCATGCAGTGGGAGTTCCTAGATGTATGTGTTCTTCATTGACATGATTTGTACATGGAGCTTATGTTTGCGGTATATGGGTTTGATATGTTGTCAGCGTGAGTTTACTAATGTTGTGGATACCTATGAGGTATGGATGGTTTGTACGAGGCCAGACATTTCCCAAGTAGAGGGAGTCCTTAGTCAGTATATGGCTAATCTTGGACGGGTTTATTGGGATGTGATAAAGAGAGTGTTCAGAGATTTGCGGGGTACTTCCAAGTATACCCTATGTTATTATGGTTAGCATAACAAAATGCATTATATGTTCTAAAAGCTTTGCAATCATAAAGAAGAGAAGCTCAAAATTATTGATCAAGTTTTTTATTTGTTACTAATGAATGTTTAAAACTATTTGTCTATTAAAATAGGTTGCTCTATTTTGTAATTATAGTATTTGTATATATAAAAATAATTTCATTAGTGTAATGATATTTTAATACAAGTTATTTTAAAATTTGTTAAAATTAATATAAATATTTTTAATTTTAATTAAATTAATTTTAAAATATATAACAAACTTAATAATATAGATATTTAATCTCTTTCAATGTTATTTAAATAAATGTATTTAAAATATTTATACTAATTTGCCTCTTAATGGGCTTGTTTTAGTATGACAAACACATGTTAAAGGGTTGGATATTTGTGGGAAGTTGGCATATATCCTCCCTTTGCTGGATCTTTGGGTTTTATTTTTGCATGCAAATATTGGTTGGGGTATTTAATGATTTGTATGCCACTAGTTTTTTGATGTAAAGGTGTCAACATCTATTAAAAGAGAGTGGATAATCATTAATCCCTAGGTATGTGAAATCATGATATGAAGTGCTAGTTTAAGGTTATGTTGTGGGAAGATAGCATTAGGTCTTTGATTTAGAAAGCAGTATTTTTGGTGTCTTTGCTTTTGTTTTTATCTCTCTTCATGATGACCTTCTCATCGAGTGGTAGGAAAGCCAAGTGATCATGCATGAAAGATAAGAGGAAGATCAACATCAAGGGCAAAATAAGGAAGGAGAATGGTGGGAATATGATCGATAATTTATAGTCCTAGATTTTGCACATATGGGAAGTAGCTAGAAGTGTGGAAATGACTCCTTATGTGGGCATAATGGAAGCAATATTGAAGCTTTTGTTGGACCCCAAGTAGTCTACTAGGAGAACAAACATGTTTGACATAGTTCAATCCCTAAGTTGTCTCTCCATGCTATTTATGGGGGTGGGTACCTATTTTCTCCATGATGACATAGAT
Organism: Cunninghamia lanceolata; assembly: GCA_027924645.1. Taxonomy (NCBI): domain Eukaryota; kingdom Viridiplantae; phylum Streptophyta; class Pinopsida; order Cupressales; family Cupressaceae; genus Cunninghamia; species Cunninghamia lanceolata. The sequence continues at coordinate 5,619,498 of BSBN01000677.1, read as the reverse complement.
GGTGTTGATATTCAAGTGGTGTTTTTGAATTTCCATATGGGGCATGTTTATGGTCTAACAAATAGTGTCCACAAGACTCACATGATAGTTGTAGGGGTCATGAAGGGTCTCAAGATAAATTTCAATGCTTAAGCTCATGTCAACTCTTTTTGGTGTTACTATGGTTTTCAGATAAATGATGAGCCAGTGGAAGTACCTCCTTAAAAGGGGAAGGTGTCATAAATGTAACTATATGTCTAGTGGTGTGGGTGGCCTTGTGTATTTTTCTCCTCCATCTTGTCTCTATGTTTCTTTGACTTTGGCATAGTATGGGCAATTTAGTAATTTTCCCCTATTATCTAACATAATTCTATTGTTAAAATTTTTGAAGGTCATTGACATGTTTTCTTTCAGCTTGTTTATGTGCTCTTTAGATGGTGGCTTATCTTGACAACTTATATATAATATAATAGATAAATTTTTACTTACACTTCTCTTAAAATATAATGCCCACCTCTAAAGAAAACTAATAATTCAATTAATAAAGTAAAGTTTATATTAAAAATAAATAAAATAAAATAATTTAAGATAAATTAAATAGCGAGTAAAAATCATCTACTAAAGGAGAATAATAAAGATGAACAACTTACACTAAGTTTTATTTTAATCACTAGAACTCTCTATGAGATGGATATCGACCAATTTATCAATGGCTTGCTCAAGTATAGCTGATCAAGATATATTAACCAAAAGTTAGATATTACAAATTTAAGCTCAAGAAGCCATATTTATTATAGAAACTAAATTTACTTTTGTTAAGATCATATCTTATAATTATAGAATGTAATATAATCAATCCCAAATACAACTACGAGATTTAAAAGACATTGTTTATAAACGATTAAGTTTATATATATATAAAATGATCTTACTTTCATTATCGTTGCTGATACAGAACAGACTTTACATAAAAAGAATTTACTTAATCATAGCTCGTAATCTACACACACAATCATATGTAAGTGCCATCTTAACATATTATTATATATTCATTTGTACTAAAACAGAAATGGTTCCTTATTGTCGCTACTGAGAACAATATGATCTTCTTTTATAGACTTATCAAATTTTACAGAGGATAGAAGAATCATACATACTCTCTCTCTCTCTCTCTCTATATATATATATATATACACAATCATATGTAACTGCCATCTTAACATATTATTATATATTCATTTGTACTAAAACAGAAATGGTTCCTTGTTGTCGCTACTGAGAACAATATGATCTTCTTTTATAGATTTATCAAATTTTACAGAGGATAAAAGAATCATACACTATATATATAAATCGATACAAATATATGTTACTGTCGTTAAAAGAAAGATACGAATGAAACGTAACAACTATCATTGAAACGTAGTATTAATATACAGTTTTAAGACTGTGAAAGCTCGTTGGACTGTGGCGGCTGAGCCGCCCCCAGCTGACAGTGTTATTATATGTGGGAGCCATGGCTCCCTGGTGGCCACGACTACCACTTATTGCTAACATAAAATTTAATAACGAATTCAGTGCTTCCATCGATACAATAAAACATGTGCAATACAAATTCTTTACCAAATAACTCAAGCTTTAATAACAAGTCGATTCCATAATAGGCTCAAATATATAATTCTTTTGCAATACATGAGCGATAATGAAATTAGATATGAATATATTTATTTACATTTCTCTGCAACAGATTACAATACAGACCAACACATTTATTGCATTATATCACAGAATTAGAAAGAATAATTACTTAATATTAAACCTGAACCTTGAGTTCTTTCGCTACAACCATGGAAGCATAACAGACTAATTTCTCTTTTTGAATATACAATATACAATTTGAATCAGCGACACAAAAGAATAATACAATAACAATACACCATAATACACCATCTTCTTCGACTGCAAACTTGAATCATAACATCTCCGCTTAAACCTATTAACAACATAATAGAGCAGCCCAATTCTGCTCTCCACCAATCCAAAGGACCGAGGATTCCAGTCCACCTTCGAGCTGGAAACAAAACCCAATGCTTAAACATAAAGCAAATAAACAAGAAATCAGAAAACAACGGACTCACACACAAGGAAACCCGCATACATATTTCTAGTGAGAGGAAGAAGGGGGATTCCTCTTGGGGTAAAATTATAACTCTTTTTACTCCCTTTAATTCTCCCAAACTCCCATTCTCCCATTCTCTTGTTCATTCTCCCAAACTCCCATTCATTCTCTCAAACTCCCATTCTCCCAATCTCCTATTCATTCTTCCAAACTCCCATACTCCCAATCTCCCAACACAACTAGTCACAACACCATCACCAATCTCCACAAATTCCCAAAAGAGGCTTCCCACCATCCTTAACCCCACATGAGGGAAGCTCTCCACTTGCTTGGAGAGCAATTCCCTTTGCACACCCAACCCTCAACAAACAAGTATAGATTTTTCACAAAAGAAAACAAACACCATACTTGCATGCAACAATCACAATTAACATATCATTGAAAATATTACAAGAAAACATTCATACCTTGGTTGTCCAAGTTAGGATCAGCCCCTCAAAATTCACCAAAAAGATGCACAATCCAGTTTTTCAGCCAACAATTCAAACTCGAACCTTCATTCCTCTTCCAAAATCGGCATTTTTTTTTCTATTCCATAAACATACAGCAGGCACCAATAACCAAGAAGAATCACTCTTTTCAAGAAAGTTACAACACTTTTGATTTTCTAAGATGATAAATGATTCACATTTTTCCCTTTTTAAAATAAGACCTTTTTCCGCAACTCTTTACATTCCATTCTTATAAAATAAAACAAATACTTCTAAATAAACATAATAAAGTATTACATACTTTCGACACAAACCCCGCCTTACAAAACAATAAATAAATAAATATTTGAGCATTATGGATTTTGTTTCCATTCTTAAGGAACTTGGGCTACTCTACCTACAAAATCTCATTAAAACATGAGTATATTTAAAAACTTATAGTCTAAGAAAAATAACATTTAGCTTAATCATTTCTAACATCCATTAGCCACATAATTTAACATCCCAAAATAATAATATTTATTTTACGGAAATTAAACATATAATCATCAATATTTCATAACCATTTGTTTTTTTACATAAACTTATTATTTCCATAATCCAAATAATAATATCTATAGTCCATGAATACACACACATCAAAAATATAGTACAAAGTCTAATATATAGAATAATACTAACTAGGCCTCACATAAAATATGTATTTGGAGTTGGAAGAGAGGTCTATTTTTCATGAGAGAGAAGCAATAGGATTCTTAGGAGATTTTGTGAGTTAGAGTTTGGATTTTCCCTTTTTTCAAAAAGTTGAGGAATACTTAGTTATTTTGAGGTATTAGGTGAGCCCATTGGAAACCTAAATCTGATCTTTAATTCTCTTTATTTGAGGTGTCTAGGTGCCTACCTAGGTTAATTAGCCAAAAAAAAATTATTAATACTAAAAATATTAAAATATTTTATGTTAACAAAAATTTATTTGGATAAATGTTTGGGAAGAATATTGCAATTAACATATATAGAAATTTAATATATATATTTTTAATGGATTTCACTATATTAATATAAAAGTGTGAATATAATTTAAGTGGATATGAATCATTGTGATTAAGTAATTTTTTCAGAAAAAGTTATTGTTTTAATAAAAAAACCAATCACATAAAAATAATTAACATTTAATATTTGATTTAATTGATAGAATTAATTATTAATAATATCTTATTCATTTTGGTTTTGGTATATGGATCATTTTTCTAGGTGAACTTTATTTAGCATCGTAATTTAATGAATTAGGATGATCTATAATATCAATATTTTTTTCTAATCATAGTTAAAGATCATAAAGTGTGATTGAAAACATTGATAAAAAAATATAATACAAATCTTATTTAAAAAAAATTCTTCTTTAAATCATATACTAAAAAAACCATATAATGTTAACATATTTACTATAAATAAATATTAAAAAAACATATTATATTTTTCAAGAAATTTGAAAATTTTCACCAAGAAAATGTTCAAATTAAATCAAATAAATATAAATATTATTCTGATAATGCTATAAAATTAATAAGAATTATAAGTAAAATACATATTGAAACTTATAATAATTTTTAGATAAATTTATTTTCTAATAAACCTATGTAAGGCACCCAAGAGTCATAAAAAAAGAGCATTGACACTTTGGTAAAAAAGATTTCTTGACCATACATCACAACCCATTACTACTAAACTCGCAAGATGGGAGCCGTGCATATAACAATATGCAATTGTTTAGTCATCCATATAACCATCAAACACCATCTATTATATAATTTCAAAGTTTGGTGGGTATACACACAATGTATTACTTTAACACCTTAGAGAGCCAAAATCCATCCTATCAACTACTAGACCATCTATCCCCATATAAGCATAAGAGGTGTCAGTGGGATGTGAAAAATTATAGTGGCCCTACCTCACCAAAGTCTTGACATGAAAATAAAAGAACCCGAAGTAGTATTAAGACCCCAACAAGACCAAAACTATCACTAAAAATTTAGGAGAAAGGGGGAAATAGGGAAAACTATGTAGGCCCTAAAGATTCCCCCATAATGCCTTACATTTACTATAGCTCATATTTTTTGGAGTGGAGTGATTTCCACTAGATCTTTCTCCTCCTCTTCTCAATAATACAATTCCTCAGCTTAAGCACTAAAGACCAATTTAAATTTCATGGCATTAGCAATAGCATCTATGTCCTTATGAATCATATGAAGCTTCACCTTAGCACCATGGAAATTATCTAGATAAAAATCAAAAAAGGGTTTAGCCTAATTCCTAATGTTTCAAATATTATCATACAATAGGTAGGTACCTACCACTCTAGAGAGCATGGTAGCATAGCTAAGTGATTGCACTATGTCAAAAAAATTTCTACCCTAGTGACTATCTAAGATCTAGTAGTAGGTTGGCCATGGCTTCCTTGACACCAATGTGCAAGGCACCATCCATTTTCTTCACTAGTTCCTAGATCATAGTGACCTAGTCTCTAAGGTTAGGATTATAGATTTCCCACTCAATATATGATGTAAAATCCTCCACCATCTTCTCACCACCCATCCTTGGCCTTCTAGGCTTGTAGCATTCTAACTACTACATCTCTTGACATGACTCACTTGCCTTAGATCATCCAAAAGAGGATGCCATTAAAATAGTCACAACCTAACACCAAAATAATAAGGATAGCTATAGAGCCAAATACCAAAGCAAAAAGTGGATAAAACCATCCACCCTAGATGAATCCATCTCAAATTAATGGCTCTGAGATTGGAATTATTACTCTTCATGCTAGGTATTCCTCATGATAGTCTAACATGATCTACCTTAAAAAAGTCATCATCAAGTCATTCCATATCTTGGGATTGATAGTACAATCACCTTACTATCATAAATTCTTAGTGCATGAGTTAAATCATGACATAATGGTTGTTGCTCCAAAGGTTCAAACCCCTATTGAGCTATTGAGCTTGTGAACTTCAGACTCCCACTTGACCCTCACTAGGCTATTGTGTTCATGGGTTTGAATCCTCTAAGTGGTTGTTGTTGGCTGGGGTCTAGAGTGGTTGTTGCCACCTGGGTTTAAATCCTCATTGGGCCACAATGCTCATGGGTCTTGTGTGCCCTTTCTAGTTGAGCCCATAGGTTTGAACCACCAACATTAATGCAGTGCATTCATGCTATAGGATGAGGTCCCACATGTTATGGCCTCATCAATTCATCGCTCTAGTAAAAAACATTTACTATAAAAAAAATGCTTACCACTTATCAAATTAATTTTTGAGTAAAATAATTTGTTCAGATAATTAATAATTATATATATATATATATATATATATATATATATATATATATATATATATATATATATATATGGCTCAATTCAACTAACTATTCACATAAAGAAATGGAACTCCATTCCATAGTTATGGAGTTATCTGAAGCCCTTTTAACATTAAATAGTGTTAGTCTTTCATTCATGTATAGTATTTTTTAATAAAATACAAATTTATTTTTACCTCCCATTAAAAATATAAATATTTTTGTCAAATATTAAAAAGGTTTTCTTGACCACTCATGGTGGTCATCTTAAAATGAATTAATAATATGTACAAGTGAAATCCCATAAATACCAAAAACTTGAAGAAAATATGTATAAGAAATTGTTCTCTTTTTGTACCATAAATACATATGATTAGAATTTATTTAATCTCATATTAGTAAGAAATATGAAGAAAGGATGAATTAACAAGATGTGTTATGCTGAAAACTATATTTTAGTATGAGAAGACACTAGAGCATGAAATATCAAAGTGGTCAATGCCTTGAATTTCCCTACCCTCCTCAAATTAAATCTATTTAATTATCTTTATAGGAATTAAAAATTGAATCAATCATACTCCTTGAAATTTGAGGAAATTTGTAAGACAAGGTTAATTGTAAAGAGTTATAAAACTAGCAGTTGCACGAAATTTGTACATAACGGAGTAGATGATAAGGTATATTAAACCATAAATCTTAAATGTAGGAATATCTAGAAAGAAGAGTTAAATAGTTAATAGTAACTCTAAACCCTATTTTTATTAACTAAAATTTAATTTTAACTGTTACAACAAATAAAATTTAAAAATAACCGTGAATAATAAACAAATAATTAGATGACTAAGCAATTATTTTTTTTCATATTTATATTCTTTATTTTAGGACTGGTTGCCAACTGCATGGAAAATATTCGTCTTCCATAACATGCGTACTAATGAATCAAGGATTTTTAATGTACGAAAAGGAGTATTATGATTAAAGGGAGAAACCCCACATTTAAAATTATGATCAGAGTCTTTTTTTAAGGCCCCCTTTTTAATTTATTTGAAAGTAGTTTTATAGTTCTGAATTGGTTACAGAAATGTCATTTATCAAAAGCATTTTGTTTGTGGATTCGTTTGAAATATGGCATCTCAACACTCTTTGTCTGGCCTAGAATTGGTTGTAGTTTACTTTTAGTTCTTTTCATCTTAGATTATAGGTAAGCAATCTGGATGTTATTATTGTCTTTCACTGCACATTTTTAGAGGCTTACTTGATGCAGTCTTAAACCATAAATGTTGCATAGACAACATAATCTTATTCCCTTTCCTAAGATAGTAACATTTCACAACTGATGAAATTACGTTCACAATATTCATGTGTCTTCAAGATGTTTACAAACCTCCACCACTCAGCCCTCAATTAATCAAAATCACTACTAAAATTCATGCCCATATTATCAAACCTTACAGATGAACTGAAATCAATCCTTGTCATGTTCAAGATTCAAGTAAATTAAACACTTTTTTGTCTAGCCCAGAATTGGCTGTAGTTTACTTTTAGTTCTTTTCATCTTACATTATAGGCAAGCAATCTGGATGTTATTATTGTCTTTCACTGCACATTTTTGCAGGCTTACTGGATGTAGTGTGGCATTCATCTTACATTATAGGAAAGAAATCTGGATGTTGCATAGACAACAAAATCTTATTCTGTTTCTTGGGATAATATCAGTTCACAATATGCATGTCGTGTTCAAGATTCAAGTAATTTTTTTGCTGGAAAGAAAGAAAAGTTTTGAATTGTATTCTCTTATAATTCAAGTGCAGAAACCTACCCATAAATAAATTTCTATGTTTTGTTAGAAAATAAAAACTAAAGAGAAGAGTAGAATAAGATAATAGAAGTGGTGAAAGAGAAGCTAGCTTTAGATATAAGCCATATGTACAACAACAAAGTATTTATTGCTACATATTTTAAAAATCATTGTAAGAATAGAGGATACCACATTATTCAAATCCAAAACCTCAAGGATATAAATAGAATCGGACCTGCAGGAACTTTGTAAATACAATCTTATGTATGATACAATCCTTTAGAAGTTCAAGGATATAAACATAATCTGACCTGTACATGCATTTCTGTGACACAGTACAATAGTATTTAATGGAACTTTGTAAATAAAACATTTATGTATGATGCAATTGATAAAAATGAATGCAAACCTTTAGAACTTGGTCATTTGTACAATATTAGATTAGAGGATATAAATACGGCTACAAAGTATTTATTGCTGCATATCAGAAGATACCACAGTATTCATATCCAAAACCAAAAAAATTACATTCAAGGATATAAACAGAATCTAACCTATACATGCATTTGTGTGACACAGTACAATAGTATTTAGTGGAAATTTGTAAATACAACTTTATAATTACAATCATAACTATTTGCCGTTGGTGAAGGTCGGTGATATAACACACTATCTACAATTTGAACATGCTGGAAATGGCGAGACGTTTTTGCATGGGTTATGGTGGTTTGAGAATGTTGTATTTCCACTGTAGATGAGTAGTCTTCATAGAGGGGTAGAACTTAACCCTTGGCATATCATAGTAATTGTGGTCGATGAGGTAGTTTGTAAAACTTTGAACAAGGCATTGTGAGAAACCTATCTTAATTTGGTTGATGAATGCACACATATCATCCTCTAAGATAGGCTAATAATGCTGTAAATGACCTACAAGAAGATATCTGGTAAAATATATACTATTTACTATGCCTATTGAACAAAGATTTAAAATATTGTCTCTGTTTTTTGCAGTCTAGTGCTGTACAAATACATGCAGGACAACAATATCAATAAAATGTTCATTTACAATGTGAACAGTAAAGGGATTGTCTTCCAATTGTAGTGTCTACAATATAGAATGTTTGTATCCTTCAATGTAGAAGTGCCAAGTATTACATATAATAGTTTTTACAGCTTTGATCCACCTATTTGCATACCAGCTTGAAAGCAGCAAATGCATGATATCAAAAGGAAGAGTTAGTCCATCATGGGGGGCCATTGTAATGTCCCTAATTTGGTGTTTGTGAGAAAAGATTCATGGTAAGGATGAGTTAAATTTACCTCTTAAGAGAAAGTTACACTAACTATACAATAGCTATATTGAACATTGTAAGTGCAAAGCATGAGACAATAGCAATACTAAATTTTATTATTTAGAAGATACATATGCATTTTTTCCTCTATATGTACAAGTTTAACTTAAGTGCAAGTACAAGTGGATTCATAGTAATTGGCCTCTATACTCATGGTAGATAAAATGATTGGTCTCAGTAGATATGGTGGAGGCCATTGCCTGGAGAATTGGAGTGCCGAGGTTTTGATGGGAGTATTTGAATTTCAATGTTATAGAGTGAATATGAAATTTTATATGGTGGTGGGATTGGATATGGTTCTCAAGGAATTCTTGTGTCTTGACTAGTTGATTACCTTCCTTCTTATCAGATCTTACTAACTTTAAAAATTGCAAACTTAATTGCCCTGTCAAACTATAATTCCCCATGAGAAGTGGATATATTATAAGAATCATTGCAAATGCAGTTTAAAAGGTAGGGTCATGAAGCTCTTGGTATAATGCATATGACCACTTGTCAAAATCTTGAATATATATTTTAACATGCCCGGTGTTATTATCAACAACGAACCAAACTTTATGGTCATATTTGAAGTCAAACAACTCAGAATAAGAGATATGTTGTGTGGTTCTTACGGGTTCTCATATTTGCTTCGACATTTTTTCTTCGAGTAGGTAGGGGATTTGTAGTTCAAATATCTTGAGTATGATCACCTGTAGAAGGAGACAATGGAAGTTTTGAAACCAACTTGTGATCCATGGCTCTTTATTTGTGTATATTGCGCTTTGTGTATTTAGGAAACATTCTTTCCCATCATCCACATAACAAAGAAAATATGTAAAGTGGATAAAAGGTTGTAGAGGATACAAATCTAGCAAATCATTGTCAAAGTATATGTAAACATAGAATTTAAATGTATTAAATATTGTTGTAATTTAAACAGATAGTGTAAGCATTACCTTTACCAGTTGTATTGATGGACTTAGAGGGTAGAAAGGTTGTAGTATCTTCTAAGATTGTTTTCTGTAACCACTTTGTGCTCTCCATTAATCTACATATCATTCAAGACAAGAGGTAAGATTGTAGGAATTGATGAAACATGAAATGTCAATAAAAACATAAGCATACACATGTACCTAGATGTTTTTACAGGATAGTATTTGTAAACAAGTCTCTTCTTTCTTCCTGATTGTTGTATACTGACTGTTTTGCATTTTATAGTAGCGTGCAAAGGAGAATGCAGGTTCTATGTGAAGATTCTCTATGGACTTGATTGGATATCACTGTGAATAGAAGTGCTTGTCTCTCAACTTCTCCTATGTTTATTGTAGCTCTATCTAATGTCAATCCTTAAGACTTATGGATTGTTATGGCCCAAGCCATAGATAGTGGAAGTTGCCTATGGTTGCCACGTTTGACTGGTGGGACATGGATGTTTTTTGGATTCTCTCTATCCCATGCTAGACCAATGTATGATCTATCAAATTTGATGATAACATACAATGGCAAATCTAGGGCTCTATAATCATCACTATAGACAATACCTGTAATCTATCCCGATGACCCATTTACAAGACCAGACTTAGTCCAAAGGTTTGTTGTTAACATTACCTACTGGCCTATGTAGAGAAGGACTTCTTCTAGTTTCTCATCGTCAACATAATCATTTGTGCTTCACCAAGTTCTTTGTGCAATACTAACTGCTATAGGAACATTCAAAAGTTTTAGCATTCTCCTATTATGTAGCAAAGCTAGATTGTTAGTTGCAAACAAATGCATGGATGTGTTGAACTTACATTTATCTGTCATTGTGAACATGAGATTTGTGCATTTCATTAGTATTTCCCAATCATGTTGAAGTGCCTGGGCATTCTTGATATTTTGTAGGATGTCACGTGTTGTTATATGGAGCCTAATTAGACTCAAAGGTTAAATTTACCCTACTTTTATCAGCATGGTTTCCCCCCAAATTATTTAATGGGGTCAAAGGGCAGTGCCCCTTGTGAGGGTTTGGGGGCAGTGCTCCTTGTGGGGTCTAGGGGTATCACCCCCAAAACCTCCACTATTTTTTTATTATTTAATTAAGGCATTGGGAGTTATTTTTTCTATTGGCTGACATAAAAGAAACCCTATTTTGTAACTGACATAAGGCTTGAAAAAAGTAGCTAAGGGTTAGGGTTTTCATTGATGTATTATAGCATTTTGTAGCAGTATTGAGTTGCAAGGATTGCTGGTTGTAATCAGTTTGATTTACTGGATAATAAAATTGGACTCTGTGTTGGTGGATGTAGCCCAAGTTTGGGTGAACCACATTAAAACTTGTCTCTCATTGATATTATTTCTATGTATTTTCATGCCTCTGTTTAATCTTTATTTTAATTTAATTGATATCTTCTATCGTGCAATCCCTAACAAGTGGTATCAGAGTGGGTTGTGTTTGATTATCGTCTGGAGGAAGGTCTCAGGGTTGAGTGGGAGTCTCACGATTAAGTGGGAGCAATGGCGGATGAGGGTAAATTGAAGGTAGATAAATTCAATTGGTAGAACTATTAGTTATGGAAGATGCAGATGGAGGATTATCTCTATCAGAAGGATTTATGGAGGCCATCGGAAGGAATAGCCAAGAAACTGGCAACAATGACTGATGAAAATTGGAATCTTCTTGATAGAAAGGCATTAAGAACCATTCGGTTGTGCCTGGCACCATCTGTGGCATTCAATATAATAGAAGCGAAGACAATAGATGAATTGATGAAAGATTTGGCTAAATTGTATGAAAAACCCTCAGCCTCAAATAAGGTATTTGTCATGAAGCATTTGTTTAATTTGAAAATGATTGAAGGTGGATCTGTGATAGATCATTTAAATGAATTTAATATGATTACTAATCAGTTAACCTCTGTAAAAGTGAAATTTGATGAAGAGGTGAGGGCTCTCTTGGTTTAATGTTCTTTGCCAGAAAGTTGGAATAGCTTGGTAATGACTATAAGTAACTCTGTCTCTGGTTCAAATACTTTAAAATTTGATGATGTTGTTGGTGTTATCCTTAGCAAAGAAATACGATAGAAAAGATTAGGAGGGTCCACATTAGGTAGTGCTTTAAATGCAGAAAATAGGGGAAGATCAAAGGAGAGAGGAAAAGGTTCTGGAGGTCATGGGAAGTCATGAGGAAAATCAAAGGACAAGAGGTCCCAATCTAGAAGACAGAAGGATTGCTGGTACTGTGCAAAACCAGGTCATCTGAGGAAAGATTGTTGGTCTTGGAAGAATAAAAAAGGAGACAAACAATAAGGCAATAAGGAGTCAAATGTGGTAAGTAATAAATCTGATGATGATGCTTTGATTCTTTCCCTAGATAATGTTGATGATTCATGGGTTTTAGATTCAAGGGCCTCATTTCATCCTACACCCCATAGAATTTATTTTCTTGATTATGTCCAAGGGAATTTTGGACTGGTTAATTTAGGAGATAATGAACCCTGTCAGATTGTTGGAAAGGAAAGAATCAAGATTAAGTTGTAGAATGAGGATCATTGGCTACTACAAGAGGTAAGGCACGTTCCAAGGCTAAGTAGGAAATTAATTTCAGCAGGGCAAGTAGCAGATGAAGGTTGCATTGTTACATTTAGTGATAAAAATTGGAAGGTTTCAAGAGGTGCCATAATAGTATAAAAAGGTGTGAAAGTAGGCACCTTATATCTTTGCACAGGTCATACTATTCCTTGTACTTTAGCTGTTGCAGAGAAAAAATAAATAGGTTCAGAACAGTTGCTACAGGTTCATAGGAAGAGAATGGAATAGTTGTTGTAGGTTGTAAGACAACACTATGGCATAATAGATTTGGGCATATGAGTGAAAAAGGTATGAAGGTACTTCATTTTAAGAAAGTTTAACTAGGTTTGAAATGTAGTAATATAGATTTTTGTGAAAGTTGTGTGTATGGAAAATAAAAGAGAGTTTTCTCAAGGATGGGAAGAAAAAGAAAGATGAAAAGTTGGAGCTTGTGCATATAGATGTATGGGGACCAGCTTAGGTATCTTCTCTCAATGGCTCTTGGTATTATGTTATATTAATAGAGGATGCAACTAGGAAGGTCTGGATTTATTTCCTTAGGCAGAAATTAGATGTATTTAAAACATTTAAGAAATAGTGAAGCTTGATTGAGAATGAGATGGGTAAAAGATTAAAATATCTCAAATCTAATAATGGTGGTGAGTATTGTAGTAAAGAATTTGAGGATTATTATTCCTTTAATGGAATTCGTAGGAAGAAAATGGTTCCAGGGACTCCACGGGAGAATGGAGTGGCTGAATGCGTGAATAGGACAATAATGAAGGATGCAAGGACCATGAGATTACATGTTGGGCTGCCTTTAAACATGTGGTAGAGGCTATCAACACTGCTGTATATTTAATTAATAGAGGTCCTTCAATTCCTTTGGGCTATGGTATTCCAAAGGAAGCATGGATAGGTAAGAAGGTGAGTTATTCTTTTCTCAAAACCTTTAGATGTGAAGCATTTACACATGTAGATTCTGAAAATAGAACCAATCTGTATGCAAAATCAAAAAAAGTACCTTTGTTGGATATGGCATTGATGAATTTGGTTATAGGCTTTGAGATTTTAAAAATCATAAAATTGTATGAAGCAGGGATGTTGTATTCAATGAGAAGGTGTTGTACAAAGATCAGTTACAGTAGTATGAGAAGAAATAAAAGGATTATGTGGTGCTAGATGATACTCCAAATAGTGATGTTTCAGTGGTTCCTCATACTCCATAACAGCAACAAGATATACCACAAACTCCAGGGAATGTTAGATAGTCAACAAGGCTAAGTAGACCTCTTGAAAGGTTTTCTCCCTCTTTGTATTCTATTTTATTAATAGATGCTGGTGAAATGAAACGGTATCATGAAGCTATGCAAGTGGATACAAAGGTTCAGTGGGAGCTTGCAATGAAAGAAGAAATGGACTCCTTGCTGAAAAATCAGACTTGGGAATTATGTAAGTTGCCTGCAGGTAAAAAGGCTTTACCAAACAAATGGGTTTATAAGCTAAAAGAGGAAGATGAAGGTAAGAAAAGATTTAAAGCCCAGTTAGTTGTAAAAGGATTTGCACAGAAAAAGGGTATTGGTTTTGATTATATTTTTTCTCCAGTTGTTAAGATGACTTCTATTCGTACTATTTTAAGTATTGTGGCTGCTGAAGATTTATATTTAGAACAGCTAGATGTAAAAATTACCTTTCTCCATGGTGATTTGGAGGAGGAGATATATATGGAACAACCATAGGGATTTGAGCTCAAAGGTAAGGAGAAACTGGTGTGCAGATTGAAGAAGAGCTTATATGGCTTGAAACAAGCACCTCGGTAATGGTATTTGAAATTTGATAGTTTTATGGCTAAGCAAGGCTACAACCAATGTAATTCTGACCATTGTGTTTACTTTAAGAGGTTGGATAATGACAGCTACATTATTTTATGTTTATATGTTGATGACATGCTTGTAGCAAGGTCTAACATGGATTACATAAGAGAGTTAAAACAACAGTTAGTACAATCATTTGCTATGAAGGATTTGTGGGCAGAAAAACAAATCCTTGGTATAAAAATTTGTAAAGATAGGAAGAACAGAAAATTGACTCTATCTCAGACTGATTATGTTGGAAAGGTGTTGCAGAGATTCCATATGGAGAATGTAAAAGCTATCAGCACACCTTTTCCTAGTCATTTGAAATTGACTAAGGAGATGTGTCCTGCGACACAAGAGGAAGAAAAAAGTCCAAGGTACCATATGTTTCAGCTATAGGAAGTTTAATGTATGCCATGGTATGCACGAGACCAGATATTGCACATGTTGTAGGAGTCGTAATAGGTATATGAGTCATCCCAGATTGGAGCATTGGAATGTGGTAAAATGGATTCTCATAGATTTGAGAGGTATATCCAATAAACACTTATGTTTTGGGGGCTCTAATATTGATTTAACAGGTTAGGTAGACTCAGATTTGGTAGGAGATATTGATATCAGGTGGAGTATTACAGATTATATCTTTACTGTAGGTGGGATAACGGTGAGTTGGATCTCCAGGTTGCAAAAGGTGGTTGCTTTATCCACCACGAAGGTAGAATATGTAGCTGCAACAGAGGCAAGCAAGGAGATGATATGGTTGCAATATTTCATGGAAGAACTAGACAAACAATAGGCTAACAGTTCTTTGTATATAGACAGTTAGAGTGCCATACATCTTGCAAAGAATTCTACCTTGCATTCAAAGACCAAACACATATAGCTCAGGTATCACTTCATCCTGTTGGTGTTAGATGATGGATAGTTAAGACTAGAAAATATACATACAGATGAAAATCCAATGGATATGTTTATGAAGGCAGTGACAAGGGAGAAGTTGAGCTCCTCTTCATCTTTAGTTGGTCTTCAAGATTGAAAACAAAAATCAGAACAATAGAGTCTAGGGTGCTTATTTCTAGTGGGAGCTACAGGGTTAGTAGTGTTATGATCAGTCTCCAAGTGGGAGATGACATGGTGTGCAGTTTGATCAGTCTCTAAGTGGGAGATTGTTGTTAAATAGAGCCTAATTAGACTCGAAGGTTAAATTTACCCCACTTTTATCGGCACAGTTTCCCCCCAAATTATTTAATGATAGTGCCCCTTGTAGGGGTTTAGGGGTAGCACCCCCGAAACCTCCACCAATTTTTAATTATTTTATTAAGGCATCAGGAGTTATTTTTTCTATTGTCTGACATAAAAGAAACCCTATTTTGTAATTGACATAAGGCTTGATAAAAGCAGCTAAGGCTTAGGGTTTCCATTAATGTAATGTAGCATTTTGCAGTGGTATTGAGTTGCAAGGATTGCTGGTTGTAATCAGTTTGATTTACTGGATAATAATATTGGACTCTCTGTTGGTGGATGTAACTCGGGTTTGGGTGAACCACATTAAAACTTGTCTCTAGCTATTATTATTTCTGTGTGTTTTCATTCCTCTATTTAATCTTTATTTGCATTTAATTGATATCTTCTGTCATGTAATCCCTAACATCACAGAATTGTCTCTAAGATTCACTTTCACCTTGTTGATAGAAAATAGTCTCTAATATGACGACTACATTAAAAGTGTACCATAACATTAGTGCAATTGAATGCGATGCATATATCGGCCTATCCATAACAGGCGGTAGCTAGCCAAGGTTACCTACAACAATAATTGATAGGCCACCAAAAGGTTGATTTTGTCGATCAAGAAATGCCTCACGCAAGTGAGTATCTATTTTCAATAATAAATTTGGCCCTATGAAGCTCATATCATTTATCAGGACATATTTGACATCTTTTAAGACTTTTTGGAGAAATGTGAGTGATTGCCCTTATAAAGGTCACATTTCTCTAATAGGGATCCTCAGGCATGTGTGGATTGTAGTGGCTTGAATGTTGTAGATAGACACTCCTATGGGTACAAGTGTAAGCAAGGTTTTTTTTATTTATACTAGATCCATTTAGTGTATTTCTAATGCAGATTATTAAATATAATTTGCCGGCACCCATTGTTCCTTGAATGATAATGCATTGAAATATCCCAAGCCATTTTTTTTCACTTTTCCAATTACAATAAGCAGAGCAATACACAATCGTTGAAGTTAGCACTTAAACCAAAATGATACAGAATTCAACTCTAACCAAGAATGTACACCAGGATGGCATGATCATATGGTCAGAGGATCTCTATGCAATGCTGAAAAGGAA
The DNA here is from genome assembly GCA_027924645.1 of Cunninghamia lanceolata. Taxonomy (NCBI): domain Eukaryota; kingdom Viridiplantae; phylum Streptophyta; class Pinopsida; order Cupressales; family Cupressaceae; genus Cunninghamia; species Cunninghamia lanceolata. The sequence continues at coordinate 5,602,666 of BSBN01000677.1, read as the reverse complement.
CTCTAACCAAGAATGCGCCTGCTGGTGACGAGCATATGGTCAGAGGGTCTCTATGCAATGCTGATAAAGGAACTCTAACCAAGAATGCGCCTGATGATGACGAGCATATGGTTAGAGGGTCTTGATGCAATGCTGATACAAAGAACTCTAACCAAGAATGCACCGGATGTCAACGAGCATGTGGTCAGAGGATCCCTACCACTATTATGCTGAAATAATTTGACGTCAAGAATGTGCTTTCCAACCCGAAGTGGAATTGGAGCTACCATATGATGGAGATGCAAGGTATTATAAAGCAAATATGAGAAGAAGTATGAAGTGTGGATAGTACTACTATTCAGCTTACAATAATTAGAGACTTCCAACCCAACTCAAATGATAGAAGTTAGCAAATTGAAATGACAGATCAACAACTTGAAAAGACCAAACCAGCAACATAAAACCCTACAAAAATGCTCACACCTCACTCATTTCTCAACCAAATGACCTCAAATCTGATGCAATGCACTCCTATGACAATGGCGACCAATCTACACACCAAAGACCACTCTTAAACCTAAGTATTTATTTAGCACGCTTTCCAATGCACTTCAAAGAGGGCAGCCTGGCAAGAAGGGTGATTTCCTTCTAGAAAAATTAGATTCTTCATAATAAAATCTGTAAATTGGCACAATGGGGTACCCAGCATAGACAAAGGGAAATATGAAATATCCAGAACAAATGTATTTTTATTTTCAGATTTATGAATGAAACTATAGATTCAGCCCTATTATCAACAACTCAAAAAATGACATAAAATTCAAATAACTGAACTACAAACAAAACTCAATCTACAATACAAACCTTACTACAAAAATCACTACTATAAGCAAACCTCTCCCTAGGTGCTATCTCTCAAGCATGAAGTGAGCCCAGGCTAGGAGGCATTCATTCCTCAAAGCAGTCCCAAAACCATTACAGCAGCATAACATTATCAAGATTTCGGATACCGAAATGAGAGCACTCTTCCTCCTTTTATACTTTCCCAACTGGGAGTCTCTAAAATCCTCTTGCATATGGGATAAAACATGAGAGGGAAAATAATATAATCCTCTTCAATTCTTTTTCAACCTCAACATTAAGTCGTTGAGCCTAGGCACCAAGGTCCAATATTAAATAATAAAGTTTAATTTACGGACTTTGAAACAGAGGCCAAGATGATGTCAAAAACCAATGATCTATAGCTTGTTGGAAAGGTCTTGATAAGACAAATCCAACCCCACTCTCAAAATCCCATTTCGGTGCTAATCCTGAACTTACTAAAAATAGTAAATTCCTGAATGTCGAGAAAAACACATCCCTGCGAAGCTCTCTGAAAACCCAGAAAGAAACCACCAACCAAACCATGTTCCACAAAAAAAAGTAACCACCAAAACATGAAACCCCAATTTCAACCTCCGAGTAACCTACGGGTCTCCGGAATAGGCCAACGGTCAACTGTAAAAGATCAAGCTGGAAAACGGAACATTACATGCGTAAAGGCTCTTTCGGGTATGGTTGCATGTGATGCTGAGTAATGATGTATAATGCCAGGTGTTGTCTAAGTGATAACTAGTAAGATGTTGCATTTGAAGGTGTAGAAGAGTAAACATGTTGTTCATTTGACAATTTACCTCTAGATATGAAATCAATAACATTTTTGTGTAAATATGGCAACACATCACTTCTATTCCATGTGTAGTTGATGTCAAAGTCTCATCTTCCAAGAACCTCTAACTTGTCCATGGTGAAGCTAGTGGGGATACCCATTTGTAATAGTAATGTTGGAAACAATGCAGATAACTAAGAGGTGGGGTGAATAAGTTATCTTATAACTTTTCTATTTTTACTTTCTTTTCTTATCTTATCATTTAGTGTTATATAAAAAAAAGGCAATCATAAGAACTAAAAAATAAATTAACACATAACACAAGGATTTTTATGTGGAAACCCTGTTAAGGGAAAAACCATGGGGTGACTAACCCAAGATTGTATTCTTTGTTAAAAGAATTAGAGTACAAATTTGGCACTTGCCAATTAGGGCTCACTACCCGAGCACACTGCTCACAAGAGGCCCACTGCCTACAAGAGACATACAGTCTACAAATGCTTACAGATGATGCCAAGGTGTTTGAACTGGTGAACAACATCTATACATGTAGGAATTCAGTTCTAGTTAGGCATAGTATACTAATATGGGACATTTCATTCTTCCTTTGCTCAATATTACTTTCCTATCACATTCTGGGCTTGAATTACTGCCTTCACACTTGTCTCTACATTTCTTCACACTTGATCATTCATACTATCACTTACACACACTCACAAGCTTGAATCCATCAGATATATATCCGCATCAAGGATTTCCAACTTCTTAGTCAGCAACAAGAACACTTGAGATATTTGCAAGTTAATGATCTATCAGCTAAATCCATGCTTGATTAGTGACGTGAATAAAAAATATGGGCATAGAAGTTATTAATCATGTTGGCCAATGATGTATAATGCCACAAATTACTTGATCAACACCTTTTGCACATCCAGATTGAGGCATGATACTCTGTCGGTCTCTTCTTCCTCTGTCTACTCTACCTGATTGGAACCCAACACTCAGATGCTCATATCTTTTTCATGCTTTACCACTGGAGGTTAAATCTCTAGAATACAATAGTCATGATACCCCTCTTGACTTTTCCAAGTCTGCAACTTACTGAGTTACACCATCTGAGAGATGTGGACCTAATTGTCGGACCTTGTTACATACTCTGTTCTTGTACACCAGACCAAAATAATCTTCAATCTGACTTTTGGTATAGGGATATTATGTACTGTAGATGTGTGCGATAGACTTTGTTGCCATCAATGACAACACTTATGAAGCCACACAGTGTCTCTTGCAAACAATCTCCCCCTTGGGCATTGATGGTAACACTTAATGAAAAATGGCTAAGTGTCGCAGTAACTCCCCCTTTGCTTGTGCTCTATCTCTTGAACTATTTTATCGGAGCTCCTCCTTTGCTGAATTCCTCATTTTTCACTACTCTTCACTCCCCCATTGACATTAATGGCAAAGGGTGGGATCCGCATACCAAAATTTTGCAAAAGTTATTATATACATGGCCACATAAGTATATACAAATCATATGTTATACTTACATATACTTAAGTATATCTGCAAAGGTTGTCTTCAACTATATGATTTTGTGGCCCAACTCCTCTTAATTCTATCCAAAATGGAGATGTGTCCACTTAACAAAAACACATAAGCTTCTGTCCTCTTTAAGTCTGTTGGATCATTGGTCCGAACTGTATTTTGTGCCTCTGTCAAGGCATCATGTATTGCCTCTAACTTAGGGATGATTATCCCTCTGAGCTCACCCATTCTATCCATTATGTTCTTTTTCTCTTTAACCAGTTCTTTAATTTCATTTATTATAGCAATAGCTTGACATTCATGATTCACCAAAGAGGTAGTAAGGGGATCAAAATTCTGTGATAAACTTGATAGTTTTCCTTCTTATTCTTTCACTTTCTTCTCAATGTCCTCTGTCACTTTGGGCCAAGTTAAACAAAATTTGTATATGTCCCCACCATCCTTAAGAGCATTTTCAAGGCTCTTAATTCCAATGCCTAAGGTTCTTCTATCATTAGCAATTAGCCCTTGTACTTCACTAAATCTCTTTCCCAAGAACTCCTTTCAGACCTTAGTTTCTGTCAATTTCTCTAAGGATTCAAAATGAGTGTCAACAGAATTGACTAAGTTTTTTTAGATTACCAGATGGAGAGGTAGAAGGATCCATTTGATAGGTTGGCATAATCTTCTCCAGCATCCCAAATACAATCTCCAACAGCTCACAATCCTCCATGTGTGATTTTAGAAGTTTCTCTTTTGCTTTGGCCTAAGCAAAAGATGCTACTTTCATTATCTGAATTGGAGAGAGAGAGAGTCGAAGTTTAGTGGCCCTTGAATTAACTTAGGTTCATCCAGCTCCATTGTTTCTTTGTCCAGGAAATTCTATATTGTCTCTGTAGTGTCTCTTGCCAACTCTACTTCCTTCCTTTTGGGGGCATTTGGACTGACTTACTTATTGATATTTGTTTCTTCTACATGTCCTTCCTCTGCCGAAACAGAGGAGTCTAATCCCTCAAATGGTTCTTCATCATTTTTCTTTAATCCTTCAACATCCTTGTCAAAAAATGTTTCTTCTTTTTGTCCTTCCTCTTCTATAATAGAGCAATCTAATGCCTTAGATGACTCTTCATCATTTTTCTTTAATACTTCAACATCCATGTTAGAAGGCTCTTCACCTGTTTCCTCTATAATGGGAAGATTAAATCTCTTCAAGGCATTATAGAGAATTTCTTTTGTTCCATTTTCTATTTGGTCAGTTTCTCCAACCAGGAGTTTATTCATCTGGGACTTGCTTCGAAAATCATCTTTACAATCCTTACAAACCATGTCCATTTGTTTTGGAGTGATAGAGGGACATAGCTGTATCACTATCTGCTCCCGGATCTCCAAGTCTTTTGCCTTTGCATTCTCTTTTCTTTGCTCCAATACATCTTCTAGGCTCTTTGGAATTAATGAAATTATTTCAATGAATGCTTTGTTATAGATATTCAGATACCTTACAATAGCTTCCTCTAGAATTCTCTTGTTAGCATCATTGTATTCATCATAGAACTTTGTCATAGATTGCAAGTTCCCATCTATAGTAATTGCCTTGATGATATCATCAATAGAAAGAGTAGGCTTTTCAACATACTCTGCTAACTTCTGCTCTAGATCAACATTAGGGGATTTTACTTTTGCTGTCTTCAATTCTCTAATCTCTACATCTAACTCCGTCTCATCATCATCCTTGAGACTCACATAGGCTCTTTTGGCCTTGGTTTTCTTTCTCTTTTCTTTTGCAGATGAATGGGCTTCCAGATTTGTAGCTTTAGAGCTCCCAGAGGTAGAACTCCTAGTAGTTCTAGTTCGGGTGGAGGCTTCTACCAGAACCTGTTCTTTCTTTGCTTCCTCTTTTTCTTTCTCAATTTTCTCTATTCTTTCTCTATTTGCAGTAAAAGCTTCTCTGGTGATGCCAAATTTCTCAGCCAATTCTTCAACTTCTTTTCTCACCTTTCTTTTTATCTCAGGCCTTCTTAGTTCAACACGCAGTTTTATGTTTAATTCTTAAAAACTACCAAACCTCTCTGCTTTGGGGTCTTTGGGTTGACTCAGTAAATGTTGAGTATAAGTCTCCAATATGTTTCCATCAACCTCATAGCCCATGGGCAATATCCATACTGTCCTTGGCTCAACGGCCTCTATTAGGCACTGATCAGTATCTACCATAAAGTAGACTATCTTTGTGCTTCTCCACTATTGTTTTGGGAATTCTTTCCCTTTCTTGCATCATGCTCTGGAAGTTTTTGAAGTAACCCCGGAGAGCTATCTTCCAGGTTTGAGTGTCACCAAGTTCATACAAGTAATCCCTAATCTATATAGCAACCAGTTTGTCATTTTCCCAGATTAGACCTTTTGAGCCTGGTAACTCATTCATGAAGTAGAAAAATTAGCATAACACCAAATCACCATATTTGAAAGAGTTCTTTTTATCTTTTTTGATCTTTTACAAGTTCTCCAGCAACTGATTCAACAGGAGTTCACAGAGGCCATAATCTGCATTCTCTTTTAGCATCTGGTATACAATGTAGATAGCTGTACCGGATACAAAGTTTTCTCTACTTGAATGGTAAATCTTGTATCCAATCACAATTGAGGCAAACTTTACATCCAAATTAGTGATGTCATCAATGGTCATTGCCCTCTTATCATATTTTGAACCTGTGGGTTCAAATACTATTTGATTCTTCACAGACTTAAGAGCAGGCAATCCACTAATGGAGTGCAAACCAGTTACAAATTTTATGGCATCTTTGGTTATTTTGAAAGGCATCATTAACCACATGAAGTTATTAGGGATCCTGCTTAAGATATACCGGACCCATTCATTTTCTCCAAAAGATGGAAAATGTATGCAATGTGCAAAATGCTTATCTTTTAGGGTCTGGAACTCCGGTTCTAGATTAAAGTTCTCACTTCTTAATTGATTAAAATATAGTTTCATCAATTTCAAGTCTCCAAAGTTCTCAATGTTTGCATGAATATAAACCCTAATGCCTTCTACATGGAGAACGCCATACGGGGTATGGGAAAATGCACCCAAAGGATCAATATCAAGAGATTTGTGAGGATGTTTCTTGAAAAATGGCCTTGGTCTCTCAGAAATATTTACAACCATAGGAGTAGCCATTCTAATCAATGAAGATTGGAGAGATTTACAAAAGAAATACATCTTCACGCCTTAGGGTTTAGAGTGACTACTGGAACATATTGCACTTGGATTTGATCTTCAACTGAGTTTGAGTGTTTTAGTGGATTTCTTCTCAGAACTCTTCTCCCTTCTTTGTGAGTGCCAAGTGTTGCAAATGATGGATGAGAAACCTTTTAACCTTGACCATAAACCTAATTTCCCTTTGTAATAAATGCACAACTTAAGTCATTCGGTTACCCTATATTGAGACAGATTTTCTTGAATCACAGCGCGGATCTTAAAATCATTGTCTATGAGGGTTGACAACATATCTTCACCTTTTTCAAACATTCCATAGGTACGCAGATTAAAACATTTCAATTTTGGATCATATCATATCTGTCTATGAAATTCTTCTTTACCGGATAGCTGCCGATATAGGATCTCGTCATAGCTTCCTCAAATTTGCATGCGAATTTGTCAAATTTTGACTAGATGAATTTTAAATAAATCTCCTCAAACCATTTAGACCACAACCTCTTATTCTGACTCAATGTGCCAAATTTAGGCACTCACTAGATTGCTGGGGGAAAAAGGATCTTCTCTGTAGCTCCCCCTAAGCTAGAGCTTACTTTTTTGGTTTTTAGAAGGAATATCAGCACTGGATTCTGGTGCAGATCCATCCCAAATATTCATTGTACTCTTCTTTACCCAAATCTTGCTTATCTCCTTTTGAACTTCATCTGCATTTAATTTACCTTTGGCTTTATCTTATTTTTTATCATGATCCACTGGACCTTTTCTATTTTGACTCCTGCTTCTACAGAATCTGGCTATGTGACCAAATCCATTGCAATTGTAACACACAACATTTCTTTGTTTATTTGAATGATATCCTCTTGATCTGTATTCATTAGCCTTATGTCTAATTCTATTGCATGCAAAGCATCTACCATTGAAAGAATTGTTCATTTACATATTTTTGCATTCATGAGATTTGTGACCATACCTTTTGCAACTGAAACATTGACTAGAGAAGGATGGATTGATTTGATTCATTCTGTTTCTATGATGGATTGCTTTATGACCAAACTTGTTGCAATTGAAGCAATATCCATTGAAGGAAGGATATCTTTGGGCATTTGGTTGTCTTACCAGAGCTCTTCTAGCGCTATTTCTTTGATTTCTTGATCCAAAGTTCTTTTGACCGGATCCAGAGCTTTCACCTTTATCATATCCCAAGCCACACTTACCATCTACCCTCTTTTGACTTTTAAGAAGAACTTCAAGTTGGGCTGATCTTATTTTGAATTTTTCTTTGTATTCATTTGTAGATTGAATATCTTGTTTAAGAGTGTCTATCTAGTTCTCAAATTATTCTTCATTATCTCTAGCTTCTTCAAGATCAGATTCAAGATGCCTGATTATTCTGTCCATTTTGTGGTAGTCCTTTATTTTCTCCCTGAGGGATTGTTTTAGATTATCTTCAATCTTTCTCTTTTCTTCAATTTCTTGGGTGAATTTCATAACCCCTGATTCCATTTCATGCCTTATCATAATGACTTCTTTTGATAGCTTCTCACATAGGTTATTTTTCTCATTCAGATCCTCATCTACATTATTGACCTCATTCTGATTTGCTAATTTCTGGAGTAGTTCCTTTCTCTTTTTCACAGAATTACTAAGTTTTTCTTTCATCTCATTTATGAGGTCATCGGCCTGTTTGAGTCTTTCTCTTAAATTGTTTACTTCAAAGTGGAATTGTTCAAGATCATCTAGGGTAGATTGAAGTTGTTCTTTCATACCATATGCATCCATTGAGACTCCCAGATCTTCCTCAAGCTATTAGGTTTGTTTAGAGGAACTTAGCTCTGATACCAATTGTTGGAAATAATATAGATAACTAAGAGGGGGGGTGAATCAGTTATCTTATAACTTTTCTATTTTTACTTTCTTTTCTTATCTTATCATTTAGTGTTATATCAAAACAAGGCAATCATAAGAACTGAAAAATAAATTAACACATAACACAAGGATTTTTACATGGAAACCCTATTAAGGGAAAAACCATGGGGTGACTAACTGAAGATTGTATTATCTATTTATAGAATAAGAGTACAAATTTGGCACTTGACAATTAGGGATCACTACCCGAGCACACTACTCACAAGAGGCCCACTGCCTACAAGAGACTTACAATCTACAAATGCTTACAGATGATACCAAGGTATTTGAACTGGTGAATAACATCTATACATGCAGGAATTTAGTTCCGATTAGGCACAATATACTTATCTAGCACATTTCATTCTTCCTCTACTCAATATTACTTTCCTGTCACATTTTAGCCTTGAATTACTGCCTTCGCACTTGTCTCTACTTTTCTTCACACTTGATCATTCATACTATAACTTACACACACTCACAAACTTGAATCCATCAGGTATATATATCCACATCAATGATTTCCAACAACTTCTTAGTTGGCAACAAGAACACTTGAGATATTTCCAAGTTATTGATCTGTCGGCTGAATCCATGCTTGATTAGTGATGCACATAAAAAATATGGGCATAGAAGTCATTAATCATGTTGGCCAACAATGTATAATGCCACAAATTGCTTGATCAACACCTTTTGAACATCCAGATTGAGGTATGATACTCTGTCGGTTAGTTCTTCCTCTATCTGCTCTACCTGACTGGAACCCAACACTCAGATGCTCATATCTTTTTCATGCTTTATCACCGGAGGCTAAATCTCTGGAATACAATAGTCATGATACCCCTCTTGACTTGTCCAAGTCCACATCTTACTGAGTTACACCATCTAAGAGATCCGGACCTGATTGTCAGCCCTTGTTACATACTCTATTCTTGTTCACAGGACCAAAATAATCTTTAATTTGACTTCCGGTGTAGGCATATTATGTACTATGGATGTGTAAGATAGACTTTGTTGCCATTAATGACAACACTTATGAAGCCACATAGTGTCTCTTGCCAACAAGTAACCCCCACTCGTATAAATCATGGCCATCTTGTATATGTTTCTCATCATCTTCATCATGGTCTTCTTCATCCAACTCATGGTTTTACATTATCGGTTGACATGCCAAGGGGAGTAATTGTTTGCTCTCATCAATTTCCAATTTGTGACTATATCTTGTTTGGTGAGACATATGTCTATTGGGATGTCTTGAAAATGCTTGTACAATAGTAGCTCACTCCAAGATAATGTTTTGAAATTGTTCATTATCTTTTGTTGGAACGCTATAGACTCGAGGTGACATGTCGACAATTTCCCTCTCTTTTTTCCTTCACCATTTATTTCCTTTGTGACGTGCATAAAATGAGTATAACTACACAAATTGTATGAGGGAGGTTGTTTCCAAATTTGAAGGTCTTTGCATGTAGGATCTTATATAGCTAGTTTTTGTTGCAAGTATGAGGTAAACCAATGTTGTCATTGATGTCAACTTACTCATATTGCATTAGTAAGAAGGTTTGGATGAATTGTGTGCTGTTGTTATTGAGGAAATTAGTCTCCATCTGGAATAGTGAAGAACAGTGATGAGAAGGCAAATGTACTGTATAGGTTAAGAACCAGAGGATACGGATTAAAGGGTTTGTAGATATGAGTCTTGAGATGCTTCAGCTAAGATTTTAGAGGTCTGCATGAAGATCTGAAGAAGTTGTGGCTGTCTGTGTTGAACCGGTTCCGACAAGTATTTAGAAGTGACAGAGGATCACAGAAAGGTTCGGTAAGGTCTGGAATTGTATTATCCTAATCTACAGATTGGAAGGAGTGTTTGAGATGTCCTTGTGATGTGTCATCTTGAGTTGTGTATGATTTTGAGTTCTGGAAGTACCTTTTGCATTGTGACAGTGGCGATAGACTGTGTTCTTGAAGTACCGGATGATGAAGAGAAGAATTCCGGTAAGCTGATGAAATGCGGATGTTTTTGATGATTTAGGGAAGGTTATGATGATCATTGGATCATATCTAGTTCATGTTGGCAGTTTGCATTGAAGATAGAGTTGGATTTGATGTTATGGCTACCAGTTGTTGGTGTTCTTCCTGTAACAGGCCGACCGGATGTTCTACACGCCTTGCGAATGTTATTGTGATGTTTGCCAACTTAGATGATTGTTCCTAAGTTGATGTCTTGTATAAATAAGTGTTTGAGAATTTATTTTGATGTGTGGATTGTGTGGATGAGTGTGGCATAGCGAAGAGAAGTGTGAAAGGTAGAGCAAGGATTTTTGGGCTTAAATGGAACTGATCTGAACATGGTAGAGATGTCATTCTCTAGTTCAAGATTGTGATTCTTATCACTTTGTAGACAGTGTGTCTCCTTGTAGGTAGTGTGCCTCTTTGTGAGCAGTGTGCTCAGGTAGTGAGCCCTAATTGGCATGTGCCATTCATTTTTCTTATTCTTCTAACAAAGAATAATCCTTGGGTTAATCACCCCGTGGTTTTTCCCTTAACCAGGTTTTCCATGTCAAAAAATTGGTGTTCAATGTGTTGATGTTTATCTGCTCTTGTGTTTATGCATTATGCTTTCATGGATGGTTAACTGATATGCTGTTAACTAACAAAGAAGAATCAAGTGTTTGAAGAAAGAACAAGTTTTTATACAACTAATTCACCCCCCCTCTCAGTTGTATGCCCTAGATCCAACAGTTTCCAACTCAGATTCATTAGATGTTCTTGTTATAAGTTGCAATACTTTTCGACCTACATTGAGAGAGACAAAGGTTCAACTATAGGAGATAAGATGCAATTTTTGTAGTATATGGCAAGTCTCTTGCACACCGATGTCATGATCTGTAATTATTTCTATCATGAATTTTTCATATATAAACAAAGCCTTTTCTTTAGAGTTGACAACGTGTGCTATCCATTTCAACACATCTGAGTAGCTTTTAGATTTTTTCTCAACTTTTGATGTATACTTGACTATGTATTTGAGAACAAGTTCTTTTGAAGTGACAGTTTGGCAGTCCACATTAGCACACCATATTCCTAACATTTCAGCATCGTGGATATTCAGTCCATCGTCATTTCTTGTTGGCTCATAAGAATTGTGACCTTTGTTGTCATAGTTCAAGGTTGAGTTCATCTATTTTTTCCATGGAGCTTTATACCGACACTCAGTTTTTTGACCCAAAGTTCTTAAACATGTTCTATATATTTTGTGTGTCTCTGGATAATATTTGTTAACTCTTCATAGTCTACCAAGGCATCTATAGAAAATATGTGGGAAGTATCCAGCAAACCTAGGTCATCTAAGGGAGACCAGTAGGCCATGTAAGTTCTTTGAGACTGGTTGTGAGGGTTCTAAGCAGAGACATACCTATCGAAGAAATGTCTAGCTCTTTCGATATCATTATGATTGTTCTCATAAAGTGTGTCCATATTCAGTGCATTTTATAACCACAAAAATCCATGTACATAAGCAAAACCTCGATGTTGCCATTCATATCTATACTAGTAGTCTTTTGTGTCTAACAATTTCTCAATAACCTCTTCTCAAAAAATTGAGAAGCGTTAGTGTAGGTATAGGGAGGTTGTGTGTGGGTTTCGACTGATATTTTCTATAAATCACCTTCTCTCATACTACAAATGTCCAAGGTCATTACATGGAAATAATATATGAAGGTTATACTATTTCATATCAGTGGCACTTAATGTGAAGAATAATGTTGGAGAACCCAATTGATTGATCATGGTGGTTAGATCATATCGACGTTTGTTCTAGTAAGAACATGTGCCACGGAAAGAATTTCCAAAGCACATTAGCTGATTAGCCAATTGATCATCTAATAAATTGTGCAAACAATGTCGAAGCCCTTCTACGATGGTTGGTATGTTATCTTCTATGTTTTTTTTAAGAAAAACTGTGGTAGCTTGCTAGCTGCGATGGTGCATCTTGAGATTGTATAGGAAATAGAAAAATCTAACATGCTGGCTGAATATTTAATCATGATATCTCATTAGATGTAGAGCATATTCATGCATGTGGACCTATTTGGTCCTAGGCTAGAGGGGGAGTTCATCCCCTCTAGGGAAGAGTGTTAGAAAACCCATATCTAGCAACCCATTAGTGTTGTACTCATTAATTGGAGAGGAATCAATAGTAGGCCATGGAATAGTGTCTGAATCAGTGTTATTTAGCTATAGCATTTGTTTTATGGCATCAAACTTTCACTTTTGATTAGGAAAATTTGGAACAAAGGAAGATGAATGTGCAAAATCATAAACACTATCATCATCATTGTTAGTTTCAGTAGCTACCATTTTTGGTTATTGAGTATCTTGTTTGAAGTTACGGAGCATGTGGGAAACATCTGTGCTAGTTTTAGGTAGCATGGATAGTGATTCCATATCTATATGGACATCTTTGTAGTATGGGCCATTCTCTATTTTATACCTAAGAGCATCTAAAACATGTGTTCTACTTACATAACAATCATAGTTATTCCCTTCATTGTTGGTTTGTCTAACTATGATAACTTCAATGTCATCTAACCTTTGTGGAAATACTTTTGCAATTATTGTAATATCTTGAAGGAAACTTATGTTCTGTCCACTATATTTGTATTGGCCTCCCTAGGCATGGGTTACTTGTAAAATTAGTGTCACATAGGCTATAAGCATCTCCTCCACTTGTATAAGTACTTTTAATACGTTTGGTTGCTTGTATGGATCTAAGTTGTTTTCCTCAAAGAATTAGTGGACCCCTTTCTCTATGTGACATCTAGTACAAATTGTATGTACACCAAGGATGTGAGTGCACATGCCAGTATAAGCTTCCTTACATACAATGCACATTCTAAAGTTCAATAATGCATCAATTCGTTGCCTAAAATGTTTCATTACTTCAAAGTATTTGGGAGGGAAAATTCCTCCCCTTATTGGAATGTGGCCAGGGATGTAACACAAAATCTTAGCTATCATAATTTCATTTGTATTGTTGAGATTGCCTATTACTGGTTTATCCCTTTCCATGTATGTTTTGGATTATGATGGATTAGATGTTTACTCTATTGTATTGCTTGCACCTATAACAATCTCTCCACTTGTTTTTGAAAAATTAGGCACTTTTTTATGTGTTAAAGATGTTGGTTGATGTAGAGTGGCCAGCGGAATCATGCGGAATAGTATTCAACTAGTCACTAATATACATTTACCTGTGTATGTTTACCTATCGGCGAGATCAACTTCATCGGCTAACCAAATTCCTCTCACACCGAAACCCTACTTTCACATTGATGTGTCCCCGACACTTCTATCGCCAAGACTTCTTCCATCGGCGTAGCTCAAAATCTTTCCACTGATCCCAAATTTCATACCGATAAATGCACTTTATATTTGTTACCTATCGGCAACACATACGCTATTGGCCTCCTAAATAGGTTTCACCCTGATGTTTACAATCACACTGATACAGTCAGTCTTGTACATACAAACCTTTACTTGCCATGCCGGTTCCTCCTACCGCTCCTGCCGGTCACTTCTTGCATGTAACCCACTGTATCTACAGAATGTATATTCTGATATACATACAACTTGAAACATGCATTTGTCGAATATACCTTTGGAATATGCCTTCACCAAAGTCAAATGTTGACTTTCCTTGTATCAACCCGATGTACATTCACAATGTACATTAAAAACATACAATCTGCCACATGCATTTGCAGGATACTCACAACTATGCAACTATGGTATACACAGGAATTGAACCCGATATACATTTGTGATATACATAGAGATTGTATATCAACACTTTGCAACACAACAATCTGATGTGCGATTATTGAATACACACAACCTGGTACTCGGATGCAAAAGTGATATACACATGAACTGTCCCTGACAAACAAAAGAGATATATGCAAGAAATGTATATTCGATTCAAATATGCATTTGACCAAATTGTGACTCCATTTGTATGTCGACGGCCTTGCACATTTCTGATGTATGTTCCTCACATACAATCAGTGATAGACAAAAGCAATGTATGCAGGGATATGCGATAGGGATATACTCACAACTTGTATATCCCGCATACAAAAGTGATATACACACAAATTGTATATCTTTTGAAACCCACAGATTTTCCTAGTTTTTGATCTGTTTTCTCCTTGCGATTGTTCTGAACTATTTCTCCCACTAATATGCAGCCCTCTGCACTTTGTCAACCTAGCACATACACATACTAGGATTCTTCAATGATGTAACTGATCCTGCGAATCTAAACATAGACAAACAAAAGCAAAGCCCTAAACTAATATATACAAACATTCCACTGATTATGAAACAATCCAACTGATGGAATAGGTTAAGTACCCATCTCGAATGCAAACCAGAAAATCGACTACACAGTTAATTTGAAACACAGCAAAACAACACCAACAGAATCTCCTTGATTATGATTTTAGAAAATGTATACAATCACTCTGGTTCAGTTTCACAACTGATTGTACACCTACTACACTGTCGAATCTCCACTCTATCTATGATGATGATCTCTAAAGTAAACTGATCTAGATTAGATATATATATATCTACTCATTAAGAGTAGTAGAGATTTGATTCCCAGTGGCAGGGAGACTTCCAAGTGGCTGGGAGATGATAACTAACACAACAACTTACTAACCGACTTACACATAAACCTAGATTGACTTACAAACAGGAATTGGTCAAACTGACCTTATTACATTCAAATGCATAAACCATACTATATTAAGACCTAGTCTTCTTTTTGAAGGGGTGCTCCTACACCATACTCCTTGAGAGAAGAAATCTGAAGTCCACTTGAGATGGGAGTTTGTAGATCTACACCATGTTTGTTGATCTATCCTTCAGTCATCCAAACTGCCTCTATATCGGGTTTTCCTTGCCAAGCCACCAAGTATTCCATATACTCTTTGTCCCTTGTTTTCTTTGCTACTCTAGAGTCTAAAATGTTCTGCAATTATGGTGGATCATGTTTAGGGATATCATCATCTACTGTACTCTATAAGGGTTCATGGCCTAGATCTGGAGTATGCTTGTATGGAGTTAAATCAAATACATTGAAGATAGGTGAAAATCCAAGATCAGAAGGAAGTTGGATCTCATAGGCATTCTATCCACATTTCTTCAAAATATGACATGGTCCAATCTTCCTCTACATGAGCTTAGTACATTTTCCTTTTGGAAGTCTTTCCTTCTTCAAATTAACCCACACCAAATCTCCAACATCAAACTGTACATCTCTCTTCTTCTTGTCAGCATATTCTTTATACGTCAATGTAGTTTGCTAGAGTTGTGTCTTGACTTGATCATGCACCTCTTTGATTGCTGCTGCAAAAGCTTCTCCATGTACACTAATAGGCTCTCCTATAGGTAAATCTCTTAACTCCAAAATACCTCTTGGATGAATACCATATACCACCTAGAAAGGTGATTTCCCTATACTTCTATTGACAGTGTCATTATAGGAAAATTCAGCCTGTGATAGGATGTTATCCAACTTCTCTCCATGCTGCCTTGTCGAATACCTTAGCAAATTTCCCAATGAATGGTTAACCACTTCAGTCTGTCCATTAGTTTGAGGATGCTAAGCTGATGAGAAGGACAAATTTATACCAAGCTTCTTCTAAAGAGTCCTCCAAAAATGGCCAATAAATTTCACATCTCTATTTGACACTATGCTTAATGGCAATCCATGAATCCTCACTATCTCATTGAAAAATAGGTCTGCAACATATGAAGCATCACAAGTAGTTTTGCATGGCAAGAAATGTGCCATTTTACTAAATCTGTCTACTACCACAAAAACATTGTCATATCCCTTCCTTGTTCGAGGTAAACCTAACACAAAATCCATACTTATGCTCTCCCATCGCCTAGAAGGAATGGGCAATGGCTGATATAAACCTGCATTAGTGGATCTTCCTTTTGCCTTCTAACAGATCACACATGCCTCCACAAATTTTCTGACATCTGACTATAGCTTTGGCCAAAAGTAATGCCTCTTCACAAGATCCAAAGTATTATCTAGACCAAAATGTCTTGCCATGGCCCCACAATGCTTCTCCTTAATGATGTTAAGCCTCATAGAACACCGTGGGATACACAATTGTCCTCCTTTGAATAGTAATCCATCCTGTATCAGAAATTCAGAATACTCAACATGATATTTATCTCCAAAAGAAGTGCACACATTGTAGATCTCTCCAAAGTCTTCATCAGTATCATACATAGTCTTTAAGGAATCAATTCCAACACTTTCCAATTGAATCTGATTTAGGGTGAGAGCCCTCCTGCTCAAAGCAACTGCTACCTTATTCTTGACCCCTTTCTTGTGCTTGAGTGTGAAAGTGAAAGCTTGCAAAGTTTCCACCCACTTCATGTGTCTATGGTTCAATTTCTCTTAGTTGTTTATGAAACTAAGGGCTTGATTATCTTTAAACACTATGAATTCCTTTGGCATCAAGTAATGCCTCCACTTTTTGAGTGACTGGACTAGAGCATACATCTCCAAATCATAGGATGAATATCTTTTCTTAGCATCATTTAATTTTTCAATAAAAAATGTAATAGGCCTATCTTCTTGACTGAGTACTGCTTCAATTGCCATGTGACTTGCATCACATTTTACCTAAAAAATTTTATTGAAATTAGGAAGTGCAAGGACTGGCTACTGTGCCACCTTCTTCTTCAATATCTCAAATGAATCATCTGCCTCCTTTGTCCAAGTAAATTTGCACTTCGGTCCTCCTTTTATGGTGTCAAGAATGGGTGTACAAACATGACTAAACCCTCTTATAAATTTCCTATAGAAGGTTGCTAACCCATGTAAACTTCTGACATCATTCATGGTTCTAGGAGTTGGCCAAGACAATATGACACTTACCTTGTCTTGACACATTTGCAGTTTGCCATGTGAGATGACAAAACCCAAGTAGATGATCTCCTCCTGCATAAACAAACACTTCTCCAAGTTTATCATTAGTTGTTCTTCATGTAACCTTTTGAGGACCAGGTCTATATGTTTGAGGTGTTCTTCCCTTGTATTACTGAAAATTAGAATGTCATCTAGATATACTATGATAAATTTGCCCATAAATTCTCTCAAGACCTCATTCATCAACCTCATAAAGGTACTAGGAGTAGTGGATAAACCAAAGGGCATGACCTTCCACTCATACAACCCTTCATTGGTTTTAAATGTCATTTTCCATTCATCCCCTGGCCTAATCCTGATCTGATGCTATTCACTTTTCAAATCTATTTTTGTGAAATATTTGGCACCTCCTAAATAATCAAGAATATCCTCTATCCTAGGTATGGGGAACCTATACTTGATTGTGATCTTGTTAATAGCCCTTGAATCAGTGCAAAGCCTCCAAGTGCCTTCTTTCTTTGGTTCTAGTATAGCTGGTACTGCACATAGACTTAAACTCTTGCCAATTAGGCCTGTGTCCAACAATTCCTCAATCTGTCTTGCTACATCTGCATTCTGTTTTGGGGTAAGCTTGTGTTAGCACTCATTTTGACCTGGAGGTTGATTTTTCATGTTTAGGGGGTTTCTTCATTTGAACCCTATATCTTCTTGCCCATTTTCCTAAGTGTTGGACCTCCTCGGCATTTTTCAGCTGCATCATCATATTTTCTTTGAGGAGGAGATCATCATCATCATATTGTCTTCGATGATGGACCGCATCATCATGTTTTCTGTCGACTTGTTTTTCATCAGGATCATCATATTTAAATATCGGGTGATGTTTGGATATCATCCCGATCCTACTGATGAGCTACAATGTGCCTTAATTTTCTTGCGGAGGGTGATTTTTCAAATATCCGGTGATCTACCAATTATCACCCTGCCCTTTTATGATGATGATGTCACCCCGATCTTCCGAGGGGGTTATTTTCTGAGTTGTTTGACCTGACTTGTTTTTTCTTAAGGGTCGTCATCATCATGATCATATTTCCAGTTATCGTCGTGTTGCTTGCGAGGGTTATCATATTTTCTGCCTGCATGATCTTTCGCGGGGTGATAATTTAACATCGGGTGATCTTTGTTAAGATCATCCTGATGATGTTGCTGTAAAGTTCTAAGTGTGACCCGATTTTTATCGTGGTCATCATATTTTGGACGTCAGGATGATCTTAGTCAATATCATCCTGATGTTGTTGTATCACTTCATGTTCGTTGTTTTATCATCCTGATGATTCTGATATCAAGGAGATATCCACCTGTCGGCTTCGTGCATTATCTAGTGGGGGGTGATCTTTTCAAATATCTGGCATATTCATCTATCACCCTGATCTTATAGTGGAGCTACAGTGCAGCATGATATTTGTGCATCAGGATGATATTTCCAAATATCTGGTTATCTTTCGAATATCATCCTGATGTCGATATGATGATGACGTCATCCGGATATGAGGAGGTGCGCAGTAGGCAGATATGCTAATGATATCAGCAGGATGTGACGGTGACGTCATCAGGATGTTCATTGGCCAGACTTTTGGTATCAGGTAAGCAGGAGGATCTTCCTCCGATGGATCAGGTTGTGCCGATGAAGGCGATTATCATGCAGGTGATATTGCGATGATGATGCTGACGTCAGGGTGATTTTTCAAGCAACAGGATATCATGCTGTTGGAGGATGATGATGAAGTCTTATACTAGTGTCATCAGGAGCAAAAGCACCGACATCATATATGCTCGTGGCCTAGTATATAAAGTGTTGAAAAGGTCGCCCTGGGGTGCATGTGGGATAATTGATATCCTGCATATTTTCAAATATCATGACGATGTATCTTGGCGGGAAATGGTTGCGATCGACTGTTTGATGTTTTTCCCAAGGCCGCGGGTTGGTGCGCCATTAATGGCGAAGGTTGCAGAGGTATGGACGGATCTGATACCCGATTGAAGATCTGGATCCCTAGGCGGCGACGCAAGGCTCGAGATTTCTTCCTGTCTCCTCCCCTACCTACTGCATTCATGTTTGGGCGCCAATCTGGTAATGCGTTGAGCGCCATTTTTCTGATACTGTGTATCTGGCAGGATTTTCGGTCAACCATGTAATTAATTGCTGTGGTACACTACCTGGCTGTTATAAGCAGGAAGTGTTACTCATTTTTGGTTGTTGAAAAGTTGAAGATTTTTGGCTCTGTAATTCAAAACAAGCTGATCTGGTTGCTCTGTACAGCTAAACCTGTGAGTCTATGTATCTCTTGTTGTATGTTTTGGCATGAACCCACTGATTTCATGATTAATGTTATATGAGAAATGCTATCTTAGAATGTGTTTTGTTAATTCTGTCTCCAGTATTGCATGTATTCTTCTTCTGAATCTGGATATTTGGGTAATGTTTAGATTCTAGAGCATAGAATTCCTATGTTGAATGTCTAATCTTTTAACTTCTGCTCAAGGGGTAGATTAAACTGTTTTCAGGTTGAACATTGAGAAGGGTATACTGCACTAGGGATGCCATAAGTAGAGATAACTTAACACTCTTTATTGGGAGATATCTGTAAGGCAGGTATCACATATATCCCCCTGAAATCCAGTTTTAGTTGTTCATGCTGATCATTCACAGGTGTATGTCTGCTGACTCCAGGCCCTGGATAGGCACCAATCTTGCTGTGTGTTTGTGTTACAACCATGTCCAGCTTTGCATCCAAACTTAAAGTCAAAATCTAAATCTAAAACAATCTTTAGGACATTAGAATTAGTTTTAGGATCCTCAGTCCTCTGTCTACAACTACAAATAGGCCCAAAGCTAGCCCCTTTGCTCTTATCTTTCAGTTTTGGTCTACTTACAGGAGGACTTATCTGCTTTCTGTCAGCATCCCAGCCTTGTATGCATATCCTCATGGATGTTGAGTAGGGAATACCCCCCTAGGTCTTGCAGAGCCTGAAGAAAAAGAGGAGATAAAATACAGAGTCTATCTCCTACACTGTTGGCCCCTGGCCCAGAGATCCTGTTGATCACTGATGGCTACCTTGTAGGGAAATCTGGGAATAAGCATCCAGTCTGGGAAAAAGTCAACAGAAATTGGCAACTCCGCTGGGGAATTTGTGAAAGAACCCTGGTTTTCAAAGGAAAACAGTTCCTTGTAATAGGTGGCGACTCCGAAGTAATCTCCCAATCGGTCAAAGTAAAATTTATATGCAGGGGAGAAGATCCCAACAAAATCCTTTATTTAAAGAGTTACCAGTAACAAGAAGAATGATGTACAGAAGAAAGGGAGCTGTCTCAGTTAGTCATGAGGGTTCCCCCAGAAAAGGTGATGATATGCAAGATAACCCTAGGCCATCAGGACAGCATGTGCCTTACTTTTCAAATGCAGAAGCTGATATTCAAGGTGCATATGAGAGGCAACAGGGTGGTAGCATGAGAATGAGGTCAAAGGTGTTCCAAGAACACCCATTTCTAGACCCTAGTGAAAGGTTTGAAGAGGCAGAGTCTCTGAGGGATGATGAAGATGATGACCAGAATGGTATGAGACCATCTACCTCCATGCCTAAGGATGAACAGTTAGCTGAAGAAATCAGAAATCTAAGAGCAGAACTAGAATATCTACAAGCCATGAAAATCAGAGATGACATGAAGCAGAAAGTGCAAGCTTTAAGAACTGCCCAAAATGATTCAGTTCCTACCCTAGAGAATGCAAATGTGCAGAGACATCAGCAAAGAAATGAAGTGCAACATCAGCAAAATGATGAGAGACAAAATGTGAATGATACTAGGATACCACTGAACAATGTAAGAAACCAGAATGCAGACATAAATATTAATGTTAATCAGTTAAACAGACAGCCAATGCAGCTAGATAGATTCAGACAGCTGGTATTTGATGGTATTCCTGGGTATCCTAACCCCATTGATAAGCATCTGAGGCTGCAAGTGCCTAAATTTTCAGGAAACAACACAGTGTCAGGAGAAGATCGTCTAAAAGCCTTTCAAAATGTCATGGATAACTTTGAGGTTGAACATGAGGATATTTTCATGAAGTCATTCATGCAATCCTTAATAGATGAGGCAAGAGAATGGTACAAGAATCTGCCTGACCGGAGTATTTCATCATGGGATGATTTTAAAAGGATGTTCAAGGAGCAATATGGTGACAAAACTGACCCTAGCTTTTTTGTAAATGAGTTCACCAGTATCACTAAAGGGTCAAATGAGCAGGTTGTAGATTTTAATGCAAGATTTACTAAAGTGTTAAACAAACTGCCACACCACATGAGGCCAAATGAACCAATGTGCATAATATTGTATATCAATGCCTTTGATGCAAAAACTGCATATGGATTAAGAGATAAAGGTCCTGCTACTCTCAGGGATGCTTTCAGAATTGCAGTGAATATTGAAAACAACAGGAAAGCATCAGGCAAGACAAATAGAAGGGATGATATAAAAATTCTGCAAAATCCAAACAAGCCTTAGAACACTCAAGGTAATACATCTGCCCCTGAAGATAAGATAGACAAATTGGCAAATGTTGTTAAGGACCTAAGCTATAGATTAGCTAGAAGTGAAAAAGGGATGGGTCCTGATAGGCAAGTCTATCAAAGGCAGGAAAAGAGGCCATCATTGCATGATATGCCTTATAACACCAATTGGCATGATGGTAAGCCTATATTCCCACGTAACAACACAAATCAGAGAGCTCAACATGTCAAAGAAACTCCTGATCCTCTAAAGAAAGCTATAAATATTGTTGATGATGCTCCATGGTGTATAATTTGTCAGATGCCACATTCACAGTCACAGTGTATGATTGCTCAATCCTTGTATGATAATGCTACATCTTGTAATGAATGCAATAAGCCACATTATGTGCAAGATGATGATGTTAATATGATGTCCATAGGCAATGGATACACTCTTTATGATGCTGATGAGAATACAGATCATCAAATTCAAGCCTGCCAACAGTTCCCATATGATGAAGATAATGAAGATAACTATGTGTATGCTCAGAGCTCACACAATTTTCTGAGTAACTTACAACGACCTTCTGATGAGGAAATTAGAGCCTTCACAGCTGCAGCAGTTGTTCAAGTCAAAAGCAACTACAATCTCAGAGGTAAAAATCAAGTAGGCAGCCCACATTAGCCATAAGATATTTCTGCAGGTCAGCTAGTGCATGGTCATAAAGGAATTGAACCACAAAAAAGGCAGTGGGTAAATAATAAACAGAATTTTAGACATAGAATAGGTCATGAATCTCAAGGACCAGAAAACAAAATCCCTCAGGCTGAAGATCAAAGTAAAGGTTCCCAAGACAAGAATGATGATCAGGGAACTATGAAAGTAAAAGCTAAATCAGCTTAGGATAAAAACAAGATTGTAGAGCAAGCTACAACTGTTATACAAAATTATGCTCCATTTGATATAGCTCAGGTCCTCTCTCAGGTAAAAGTCTCTGTTCCACTTATGGAACTGATGAAAGTGGAAGAAATCAAGAGTAGGACAATATCCCTAATCTCAGGGGTACCTTTTCAAGCTAAACAAAATGTTCAGACCTAGGGTGAGAAACATGTCATGTGTAATGAAGAAGATGAGACTCCTGAAGTCTATTTAGGAGTGACTATGACAAAGTGTCCTTCACAAGTGGAACCATTTTATGTATCCCTGGTTATAAATGGAAAAATAATCAGAAATTGTATGCTTGACTCTGGAGCATCTACAAATGTCATGCCTTTGGCCATCATGCAACAAGCTGGATTGAAAATTGACAAGGCATGTGGAAAATGTTATGCTATGGATGCCAGAGAGGTACCAGTTATTGGAATCATGAAGGATGTAGATTTCAGATTGGCAGCATTTCCTGAGAAAAGATATAAAATGAATATAACAGTGGTTGACATCAAGCCACAGTATGGTATGTTGTTGTCAAGAAGATGGGCAGCACTAATTGGTGGAAGTATGCAGCTGGACCTGTCATATGCCATGATTCCAATGAATGGCAGGGATGTTAAGCTAATCAGAGAACAAAGATCATCAGAGACAGTGGAAGACCAAGAAGTAGAGGAACAAGTATGCTTTGTAGACACTGACTGTGATAACTTCAAGATTGTCTCAGATGATACAGAAGATAAAAAGAAAAATGCCTGCATTGAAGAATTGGATCAGCGAGGTTTGTGGACCATGTTTTTTGATGGAGCTTGTGCAAAAGAAGGCTCTGGAGCTAGAGTTGTTTTCCTGTCTCCAACTGGTAAGCTCCTCAAATTCTCTTTCTTGCTGAGGTTTGATTGCACAAACAACATTGCAGAATATGAGGCTTTACTCTTAGGCCTAAATATTGCTCTCAAACATGGAATTAAAATGTTAAGAGTATTTGGGGATTCTGAGCTGATTGTATCCCAAATTAGAGATAAGTATGCTTCAAAAAACAAAAGATTGAAACAATACAAGCATGCTGTTTGGGATACCATTGAACTATTTGATGCATTTTCAATAGGCTGGGTAGAGAGGTCAAAAAATGTTATGGCTGATTTCTTAGCTAATGTTGCAATAAGGCCAGATGACATCACTGTGTCAGATGTTACAAATGTAGAAGTTAAAATTAGGCCTACAGTACCAGAAAATATATGCACTTGGCAAGTGTTTAATGATGATAGGGATTTGTTGAAATTTTTGCACTGCATAGATGAATATGAGAATCAAGAAATTGATTTCCAAGCTTTTGTAGAGACTATAGATGGAAAAGAAACTCTTGTGGGAAAAGAGATAATTCAATTGAGGACTAATAAAATCCCTAGAGGGTTGGTAGCTTTGGAAAGAGCTTTTGACAGTAAAGATAAATTGGTCACAAGGACATCTCCCACGAATAAGGAAGATTTAGAAGAGATAAATTTGGGGACATCTTAGGCCCCTCAAAAGGTATACATTGGTGAACAGCTCAAACCACACATTAGGAGTATGCTGATTGCATTACTAAAAAAGTATAAACATGTTTTTGCTTGGCCATATGAGGACCTAAAAGCCTATAGGGAAGATTTATTCCAGCATGAGATCCCATTGAAGCCTGGAGCTAAGCCATTTAGACAAAAGCAAAGACCTATTAATCCTACCTTAGCTCCCAAGATGCAAGAAGAACTCAAAAGGCTCAGGGAAGCTGGAATAATTGTGCCAATCAGGCATTCAACTTAGGTGTCTAACCTTGTCCCAGTCAGAAAAAAGAATGGTGATATTAGGCTTTGTGTTGACTTCAGGAACTTGAATGTATCCTCTTTAAAGGATAACTATCCATTGCCTAATATGGAAGCTATGTTGCAGAGAGTGACTGGTTGTGAACTCTTATCCATGATGGATGGATTTTCAGGTTATAATCAGGTGAAGGTCAAGGAATCAGAACAGTATAAGACCGCCTTTACCACTCCATGGGGAACTTATGTGTATGTTAGAATGCGCTTCGGACTAACCAATGCAGGTGCTACATTTCAAAGAGCAATGGATGTTGCTTTTGCAGGGCTGATTGATTCAATTCTGGCTGTATATCAGGATGACTTGACTGCTTACTCAAAGAAAGAAGAGCAGCATTGTTTGCATCTGGAGCAGATTTTCATAAGAGCACTAGAGTATGGTATTTCTTTAAATCCAAAGAAGTGTGCCTTTGGGGTAGTTTAAGGAAAGCTCCTGGGACATATTGTTTCCAAGGATGGAGTCAGGATAGATCCAGAGAGAGTGGCTGCTATTGACAAAATTCAAATGCCAAAAACTGTAAAAGGAGTTCAGTCCTTCTTTGGACAGATAAATTTTGTTAGGAGATTTGTTCCCAACTTTGCAGAAACCACAAGGAACATTTCCAAGATGATGAAGAAGGATGCAACTGTCCACTAGGAAAGGGAAGCAATAGAATCATTTCAGAGTATCAAAGAGGCAATCAAGATGGCCCCTATTCTTAAATCTCCTAATTTTTCTAGGCCATTCCAAGTATTTTCATTTGCTTCCTTTCATACTGTTGCTGCATGTTTGCTACAGAAAAATGAAGATGGTTTTGAACAGCCCATCACTTTCTTCAGTATGTCCTTGCAAGCCTCTGAGTTGAAGTATGATATTATGGAAAAATAGGCATATGCACTAGTCAGAGCCATCAAAAGTTTCAGACCATACTTGGTAGGATCATATATAATTGCATATGTACCCCATGCAGCAGTCAAAGACATATTCACTCAGCAGGAGGTGACTGGAAGAAGGTGCAGATGGATAAACAAACTGCAAGAGTTTAACATAGACATACAAATTACCAAGTTGGTAAGAGGACAAGGATTAGCCAAGATGATGGCACAGTCAAACTTGGAATCATGCCAAGTTAATGCAGTCCAAAATGAGAGTGTAAATGTATCAGGATCTGAATGGTACAAGGATATTATCTACTACTTGCAAAATCTGAATTGTCCTTCCCATTTCAGTGACAGTCAAAAGAGGACTTTAAAGTTACATGCAATCAGGTATGTTATTGTTCAAGGTGAGCTATACTGGAAAAACCCTGATGGTGTGCTGCTGAGATGTGTGGATAAGGATATGGCTAACAATGTTTTGATTGATATGCATAAAGGATTGTGTGGTGGACATTATACTGCCCAAACAATAGCTCATAAAATTCTCAGAGCAGGATATTGGTGGCCCACTCTCTTTTCAGATGCACAAAAGTTAGTAAGGAAGTGTGACCCTTGCCAAAGATTTTCAGGAAAGCTGAAATATGATGGTGCTTTACCCCTCGGAACTGTAACTGTGGATGCTCCATTTCAGCAATGGGGAATTGACTTCATAGGGGAAATTGAAGACAAATCTAGTGGGGGACACAGTTGGATTTTGGTGGCAACTGATTACTTTACCAAATGGATTGAGGCCATTCCAACTAAGAGAGCTACAAGTAAGGTGGTGACAGATTTCATGCTAGAAAATATTATCATCAGGTTTGGAGTACCATTCAAGATAGTCACTAATAATGCTATGTGCTTCAGATCAGGTGAATTTGTTGATTTTTGCAATAGGTATGGGATAAATCTATCATATACATCACCATATCACCCACAAGGGAATGGTCAAGCAGAATCAAGCAATAAAAGAATCATGAAAATTATCAAGAGGATACTGGACAAGAACAAGAGAGCTTGGGACTCAAAATTGAACTTAGCAATATGGGCCGATAGAGTGATAGTAAAAAGGGCTATTGGAATGTCACCTTTTGAGCTAGTATATGGTGCATTAGCCAGATTGCCCATAAACAATCTCCTACCAGTTTACAGATTCATTTAGGAAAATGATGAGGAGATTGAAGACTCCATGACAGAAAGAGTGAACCAGCTGGTTGCATTGGATGAAAACAGAAGGAAAGCCCACCAGATCAATCTCAAAAGACAACAAGATGTGAAATATCAGTTTGACAGGAGAGCCATAAAAAGGAAGTTTCAAGTCAATGATCTGGTGCTCGTTTGGAATGCAAAAGGTCAAGAAAAGGGTAAACATGGTAAATTTGAACCCTTATGGATGGGCCCATATCAGATTTGCAGTGCTCATGGGGAGGATTCTTATTTCCTCCAGGCCCTAGATGGTGAAGTTCTGGAATTGCCTGTGCATGGCCAATTCCTTAAGTTCTATTTTGCATAAATGACTTGCCTCTGTGCACATGTGTAAAATAATGTATAAATTGTAAGTGCCTCGTACAGTTCGTGCTTTTTGACTTTTTGTTTGGTCTGCCCAGAGATCTGGTTCTCGCTGCAGTCTTTCACCTACATGTCCCCATTCGGAGCCAGTGTTAGCACTCATTTTGACCTGGAGGTTGATTTTTCATGTTTAGGGGGTTTCTTCATTTGAACCCTATATCTTCTTGCCCATTTTCCTAAGTGTTGGACCTCCTCGGCATTTTTCAGCTGCATCATCATATTTTCTTTGAGGAGGAGATCATCATCATCATATTGTCTTCGATGATGGACCGCATCATCATGTTTTCTGTCGACTTGTTTTTCATCAGGATCATCATATTTCAATATCGGGTGATGTTTGGATATCATCCCGATCCTGCTGATGAGCTACAATGTGCCTTAATTTTCTTGCGGAGGGTGATTTTTCAAATATCCGGTGATCTACCAATTATCACCCTGCCCTTTTATGATGATGATGTCACCCTGATCTTCCGAGGGGGTTATTTTCTGAGTTGTTTGACCTGACTTGTTTTTTCTTAAGGGTCGTCATCATCATGATCATATTTCCAGTTATCGCCGTGTTGCTTGCGAGGGTTATCATATTTTCTGCCTGCATGATCTTTCGCGGGGTGATATTTTAACATCGGGTGATCTTTGTTAAGATCATCCTGATGATGTTGCTGTAAAGTTCTAAGTGTGACCCGATTTTTATCGTGGTCATCATATTTTGGACGTCAGGATGATCTTAGTCAATATCATCCTGATGTTGTTGTATCACTTCATGTTCGTTGTTTTATCATCCTGATGATTCTGATATCAAGGAGATATCCGCCTGTCGGCTCCGTGCATTATCTAGTGGGGGGTGATCTTTTCAAATATCTGGCATATTCATCTATCACCCCGATCTTATAGTGGAGCTACAGTGCAGCATGATATTTGTGCATCAGGATGATATTTCCAAATATCCGGTTATCTTCTGAATATCATCCTGATGTCGATATGATGATGACGTCATCCGGATATGAGGAGGTGCACAGTAGGTAGATATGCTGATGATGTTAGCAGGATGTGATGGTGACGTCATCAGGATGTTCATCGGCCAGACTTTTGGTATCGGCTAAGCAGGAGGATCTTCCTCCGATGGATCAGGTTGTGCCGATGAAGGTGATTATCATGCAGGTGATATTACGATGATGATGCTGATGTTAGGGTGATTTTTCAAGCAACAGGATATCATGTTGTTGGAGGATGATGATGAAGTCTTATACTAGTGTCGTCAGGAGCAAAAGCACTGACATCATATATGCTCGTGGCCTAGTATATAAAGTGTTGAAAAGGTCGCCGCGGGGTGCATGTGGGATAATTGATATCCTGCATATTTTCAAATATCATGACGATGTATCTTGGCGGGAAATGGTTGCGATCGACTGTTTGATGTTTTTCCCAAGGCCGCGGGTTGGTGCACCATTAATGGCGAAGGTTGCAGAGGTATGGACGGATCTGATACCCGATTGAAGATCTGGATCCCTAGGCGGCAGCGCAAGGCTCGAGATTTCTTCCTGTCTCCTCCCCTACCTACTACATTCATGTTTGGGTGCCAATCTGGTAATGTGTTGAGCGCCATTTTTCTGATACTGTGTATCTGGCGGGATTTTCGGTCAACCATGTAATTAATTGCTGTGGTACACTACCTGGCTATTATAAGCAGGAAGTGTTACTCATTTTTGGTTGTTGAAAAGTTGAAGATTTTTGGCTCTGTAATTCAAAACAAGCTGATCTGGTTGCTCTGTACAGCTAAACCTGTGAGTCTATGTATCTCTTGTTGTATGTTTTGGCACGAACCCACTGATTTCATGATTAATCTTATATGAGAAATGCTATCTTAGCATGTGTTTTGTTAATTCTGTCTCCAGTATTGCATGTATTCTTCTTCTGAATCTAGATATTTGGGTAATGTTTAGATTCTAGAGCATAGAATTCCTATGTTGAATGTCTGATCTTTTAACTTCTGCTCAAGGGGTAGATTAAATTGTTTTTAGGTTGAACATTGAGAAGGGTATACTGTAGTAGGGATGCCATAAGTAGAGATAACTTAACACTCTTTATTGGGAGATATCTGTAAGGCAGGTATCACATATATCCCCCTGAAATCCAGTTTTAGTTGTTCATGCTGATCATTCACAGGTGTATGTCTGCTGACTCCAGGCCCTGGATAGGCACCAATCTTGCTGTGTGTTTGTGTTACAACCATGTCCAGCTTTGCATCCAAACTTAAAGTCAAAATCTAAATCTAAAACAATCTTTAGGACATTAGAATTAGTTTTAGGATCCTCAGTCCTCTGTCTACAACTGCAAATAGGCCCAAAGCTAGCCCCTTTGCTCTTATCTTTCAGTTTTGGTCTACTTATAGGAGGACTTATCTGCTTTCTGTCAGCATCCCAGCCTTGTATGCATATCCTCATGGATGTTGAGTAAGGAATACCCCCCTAGGTCTTGCAGAGCCTGAAGAAGAAGAGGAGATAAAATACAGAGTCAATCTCCTACACTGTTGGCCCCTGGCCCAGAGATCCTGTTGATCACTGATGGCTACCTTGTAGGGAAATCTGGGAATAAGCATCCAGTCTAGGAAAAAGTCAACAGCTTGTATGCTGCTTTGTTTGGGAGTGTAGATCCTGGGATTAGATCTATGCAGTGACTAATGTCCCTTATAGGTGGTAGGGACCTTGGCATTCCATCAGAGATGATGCCTTTGTATTTGTCCAATAGTTCTTGGACAACAGGGTCTATGAACCTTTGCTTCTTCTCTCCCTTGACTTCTTGCTGCTGCTCCTTGTTCACCTTTAGGCATGGAATTAGAGCATATGCAATTGCTCCTTCTTCTACTATTTCTATCATAAACTATTTGCCTTCTACCATCATCACCTTGACTTCTTTCCCTTTTGATTCTACCTCCTTCTCCATTAATGGTAGTAACTCTATCTTCTCACCATCCTTGGTGATTGAATAGGTGTTTCTAACTCCATCATGTTGGGCTTTCAAATTGAATTGCCATGGTCTTCCAAGTAGGATATGGAAAGCATCCATCTAATCTATGTCAAACAATAATCTGTCCTTGTATGGTCCAATTTGAAACTCCACCCAAGCCTACTCTTCCACAACTGTTTGCTGACCTTGAGTGAGCCATGAGACCTTGTATAGGCAAGGATGTGGTAGCCTTCTAAGCTTAAGGTTTTCTACCGTTTCAATAGACACAAAATTTTTAGTAGATCCAGAGTCAATCAGAACTCTACATACCTTTCCTCCTACCTTGCAAGTAGTTTTGAAAAGAGACTTCCTTTGTGGGGGTTCTCTGTCAGGCACCTTCATAGTGCCCATTGCTCTCCTAATCATCAAAGATTCTCCTATCTCAGGATACCCATATCTGACAGTATCACTCACACTCTGATAAGTGTTGGAGCTTGTTGCACTTTGACAATCAGATTCTTGGATCAGATTTTTCCTCCTTTCTCCCATTGAACTTGTTGCTTTTTCTGGACATCTACTAGCTATGTGGCCTTCCTAATTTCAATTGTAACATCTGATAGGACCTCTGCCCTGAGACCTCCCTCTAAATGGTGGTCTTCTGCCCCTAAAGTTTCCTTTTTGACCATAACTCCCCCCTTGAGTTTGACTACTCTCTCCTTTGCTTCTCTCTTGATTGGTTTCACCTTGGTGTCCAAATCCATTTCCTCTGCCTCTGAATGGACTTCTTCCCCTCTTTGCTTCCTTCCTCTTCCTCTATTATTTTGTTCTTGCCTTCTCTTTAATTTTTCTTCCACCTTGAGTGCCAATTGATAGCACTTCTGTACTTTATCTGGACTATGCAGATTTAAATCTTCCTAGATAGTAAACCTCAATCCATTGAGATACCTTGCTACCCTCTCTTCCTCTCTTTCCTTCACCTTGGTCCGAACACAAAGTTTCATGAATTCTTCAGTGTATGCACTGACATCTAACTCCTTTTGCTTCAGGTTTTGTCTCCTCTTATGTAATTGGATATTGTAATCCAATAGAACATAGGCTTCCTTCACTAAAGCCATCATCTTCTTCCACGTAGCAACTCTGTTCTTTCCTTCTTTCACCCTGTCATCTTGGATGAAATTCCACCAGGTTAGTGCAACCCCTTTCATTTTGGACTAAGCCATCTTCACTCTTTGGTGGTCTGGTATTTCCTTTGTTTCAAAGAAATTATTCAAGGAGTCTATCCACTCCATCACTGAATCAGGTTCCATTTTTCTTACAAACATTGGTAGGTCTATTTTCATATCCATGGTCCTTCGCTCCATGGATTTGAGGGCATTGAGTAAGGGTCTCTGGTCTGTAGGAACGTCTATCCCTTCCTTCCTAGGGATCTCCTCTTCATCCCTATCTTCTCGTTCACCAAAATATTCTTTTCTCTTTCCTACTTTGTCCCTCAACTTCTCCAACTCATCTTTCAATTCCTGATTCTAAGCTCTAACCGCTTTTCTCTTTACTAATTGCTTCTTTACTAAGACTGCCAACTCAGCATTGGTCATCCTTGTTGGGTACTCTTCTGACCCTTCTCCTTCTAACATTTTGTTGTCTTCTCCTTCCCAAAAGATACAACCTTCACTCTAATACCACTATGATACAGAGCGGTCAGCGAAATCATGCGGAATGGTCTTCAACTAGCCGCTAACATACATTTACCTTTGTATGTTTACCTATTGGCGAGATCAACTTCATTGGCTAACCAAATACCTCTCACACTGAAACCCTACTTTCACATCGACATGTCCCCGACACTTCTATCACCAAGACTTCTTCCATCGGCATAGCTCAAAATCTTTCCACCGATCCCAAATTTCATACCAATGAATGCACTTTACATTTGTTACCTATTGGCAACACATACGCTATCGGCCTCCTAAATAGGTTTCACCCCGATGTTTATAGTCACACCGATACAGTCAGCTTTGTACATACAAACCTTGACTTGCCATGCCAGTTCCTCCTCCCGCTCCTATCGGTCACTTCCTGCATGTAACCCAATGTATCTGCAGAATGTATATTCTGATATACATACAACTTGAAACATGCATTCGCTGAATATACCTTCAGATTATACCTTCGCTGAAGTCAAACGTTGACTTTCCTTGTATCAACCTGATGTACATTCAAAACATACAATCTGCCACATGCATCTGCAGGATACTCACAACCGTGCAACTGTGGTATACATAGGAATTGAACCTGATATACATTTGCGATATACACAGAGATTGTATATCCACACTTTGCAACACACCAATCCGATGTGCGATTATCGAATACACACAACTTGGTACTCAGATGCAAAAGCGGTATACACATGAACTGTCCCCGACAAACAAAAATGATATATGCAGGAAATGTATATTCGATTCAAATATGCGTTTGACCAAATTGTGACTCCATTTGTATGCTGATGGCCTTGCACATTTCTAATGTATGTTCCTCACATACAATCAGTGATAGACAAAAGCAATATATGTAGGGATATGCGATAGCGATATACTCACAACTTGTATATCCCACATACAAAAGTGATATACACACAAATTGTATATCTTTTGAAACCCACGGATTTTCCTGGTTTTTGATCTATTTTCTCCCTGCAATTGTTCCGAACTATTTCTCCCACAAATATGTAGCCCTCTGCACTTTGTCAACCTAACACATACACATGCTAGGATTCTTCAATGTTGTAACCGATCCTGCAAATCTGAACATAGACAAACAAAAGCAAAACCCTAAACTAATATATACAACCATTCCACCGATTATGAAATAATCCAACCAGTGGAATGGGTTAAGTACCCATTTCGAATGTAAACCAGAAAATCGACTACACAGTGAATTCAAAACACAGTAAAACAACACCAATAGAATCTCCTTGATTATGATTTCAAAAAATGTATACAATCACTTTGGTTCAGTTTCACAACTAATTGTACACCTACTGCACTGTCGAATCTCCAATCTATCTATGATGATGATCTCTAAAGCAAACTGATCTAGGTCATATATATATCTACTCATTAAGAGTAGTACATATTTGATTCCTAGCGGCTGGGAGACTTCCAAGTGGTTGGGAGAAGACAACTAACATAACAGCTTACTAACCAACTTGCACATAAACCTAGATTGACTTACAAATAGGAATTGGTCAAACTGACCTTATTACATTCAAATGCATAAACCTTACTATATTAAGACCTAGTCTTCTTTTTGAAGGGGTGCTCTTACACCATTGGTATAAATGTTGGTGGTTTATTTTGCAGGTTCTGCAAGCAGAGACAAGCACAGATTTGGTCGCTATGCTAGCTGTAATATAATTTGTTTCTTTCATTTTTTATTTTCCTCCATCTTTCAATATCAGTCACTGGGCTTTCCGCCCTTGTTGGAATGTGTCTAAGGATGGAACATCCAATCTCAGCTATCATAAATTCATTTGTATTGTTGAGATTGCCTACTACGTGTTTTTCCCTTTCCTCATATGTTTTGGATTGTGATGGGTTGGATGTTTTCTCTATTGTATTGCTTGCACCTATAACAATCTCTCCACTTGTTTCTGAAAATTTTGGTACTTCTGTATGTGTTAATGATTTTTGTATAAATGTTGGTGGTTTGTTTTGCAGGTTTTGCAAGCAGTGACGAGCACAAATTTGGTCCCTATGTTGGCTGTAATATAATCTGTTTCTTTCTTTTTTTATTTTCTTCCATCTTTCAATGTCGGTCACTGGGCTTTGGGTGTCCATTCTTTGGAAAAAAAAGATAGAAGTCACTTTTAAATTTCTTGAAAATAAATCAATTAAATGCAAAAAACAATATACACAGAAAAAACATTACAACCACCATAGCTTATTGCATGTTGAATGAACGATCTTTAGAATTAGCTAATTTTTTTTTCTTTTAATACAATAGCTTAGTGTTCAAATTTGAATATTTCATGCTTGAGTTGGTAGGAGATGGGAGATGGCTAACTGGGGCTAAAGTAATATTGGGCCCATAAAAAAACTTCAATTTAGTTTGACCTGGAGGCAAAAACCATATATGCAGTTTTGAACGAAGCTTGAAATGTGAAATATAGTTTTAAGCTAAAGTAAGGAATAAAAGAGATGAAGGTTAGCTCTAGAACATTGGGGGATAATGACTTAGAGTTAGAGGATGAGCACTCTGATATAAAAATATATTTCTTGGAATTTATTAAGGTTTTTTTTTTCAAAAAATACAATAGGCTTTACAACAGTTTCATGCTACAATATTAAAATTTTCAAACCCATCCCTGTGAAAGGCTAAAAAACCAATAATATCATCTTGATGTTCACGGAACCGTTTAGATGAAATATTGATATATACATGCATTCAAAACGGGTTTGTCAAAAAGGATTTAGAAACTTTCAAGCAAATGCATTTGGCAGGTGTGAACCTAGATTCCACAACCTCTGCCAGCATTCTCCCTGCCTATATCAAAACGAGAGGTTTGGAATAGGATATGGACATCCACCATAGGATAAAGGACAGAGCAATGTTGTCACATGTTGCAGTTGTAATTGTGCTGCTAGATATAGAGAAGATAAGGGAACTATTTGACGTAATGCATGAAAGAGATAGCATCTCATGGAATGCCATGACTACAGGTATGCATTTAATGTGTAAGCATAGGCAAGGCACATGAGTTATTTTACAACACCTCAAAGAAACGTGCTCTCATGAAATGCGTGGATTGCAGGAAATTCAGAAAATGGATTTATTGTAAAGGCTTTAGAAACTTTCAAGTAGATCCAGAATAATCAATCTCTGGCATCGCCCTCCTAACCTGTGCCAAAATGGAGCCTTGGAATAAGATATGGACATCCATCAATGCATAAAGGATAGAGGAATTTTTTCAGATGTTGTAGTTGCAACTGGTCTGGTAGACATGTATGCAAAATGTGGAAGCATAAACAAGGCACATGAATAGTTTGAGAAAATGCCTCAAACAAATGTGGAACTTACGCCCAGTATTTGTAGGATACCACATTTGCCTACCAATGTCTATGATGACTTACAAAGAAACTAAAGAACTGAAAAACTGAAGATAGATTTTTTTTTTATATTTCGATTACATTTATTGCATTAAGTATATAATAAATAGCTAAAAATAGATATTTTCAGGCTATTTCTTGATAATAAAACAAATTATCTACTTCTTGGTCTCATTCAAATATATTTTCAGAATAATAAAAGTAGAACGCAGTCCTAACATAAATGTGTTTGTTAGATATAATTTTGACATTAAGAGGAGAATATAACGGATTGATCTTATAGATTAGATGTATTAAACACAGTGGTTAAATCTTGTTTGTTCGTGGGATATAAGTCACATAGTATAAGAACTGTGCTGGATTGAAGTTTGAACAATAGTTTTGTTCTTGCTGGGTGGTGGAATGGAACTAATTAACATGGTAAACTATTTGGTGGTCAAGAAAGTAATAAAAACAAGACCCTATATGAAGATCCAGCTTTGGACTTGTCCAGAATGATAACCTAAAATGCAGTAGTAACGTAAATGTGTCTGTAGATAAGATTCTAAGACTAATATTTGCATGTAAGAGAGTACATGGCTTACAGAACAGCTCTTTTGCAGAAGAGTTTTCCTGGTTCTTCTTCGAGATGGGCCGAGGGGCTTCAAGGGCAACGGCGTTTTTC
Organism: Cunninghamia lanceolata; assembly: GCA_027924645.1. Taxonomy (NCBI): domain Eukaryota; kingdom Viridiplantae; phylum Streptophyta; class Pinopsida; order Cupressales; family Cupressaceae; genus Cunninghamia; species Cunninghamia lanceolata. Next base: position 5,566,939 of record BSBN01000677.1, on the reverse strand, counting down.
TCATTCTATTTTAAGAAAACCACTTTTGCAGGCCCATGGACGACAGCCTACAGGAAGGAAGGTGTGGTTCCATGATGGGTTACCAAGTAACAGAAACAATCTGATTTTTCCCAGAAAAGAAGCCGCCTTCACATTTAGGGCCCCTTTGGAGTCTCAGCGAGCTGTTTTTAAGGAATTTCAAGCTAGGAAAGCTGCCTTCAGAGATAGAGCCAGGGAAGGTATGCGAGGGATGGACTTTCAAAAGACGAGAGGACCCCATTTCCATCATTTCCATAGACATCGGGAAAAGGAAAGCTTTGTCCCAAAGGCAAAAAAGATTTGGGTTCCAGTTATAAAGAAAGTTACACGGCGAAGTGAGCAAAAGGATATAGCCCTTACCCAGATGGAGGAAAAGCTCAGAGGTAAAATTCACTACCTGATGGAAACAGCGGTTATAGGCAAAGTGATGTCTCCTCATTTCTCAGTACAGGATCTTATAGAGTGGCAGCATTCTAAGTGGGGGAACTTGGTTGATTTTTGTGAGCTGGGCAACGGCTTTTTTTGCTTTGTGTTCCCGGATAAGGAGGGGAGAAATAATATTCTTTCTCAGAAAATATGGAAGTTTAATCAAACAGTGATTTGCTGTCAAGAATGGCGCCCAAACTTCCATGTAGGGAAAGAACAAATCCCTTTGATCCCTCTCTGGGTCCATCTTCCGTATTTGCCGATGGAATATAGAGAAGTTGAAATACTGACATGCCTTGGCAACTCTCTGGGGGTGTGTCAGGAAGTGGACATCCCCAAAGTAAATCTAACTTCCTCTACCGTGAGAATCCGAATCCTTACAGAGGCCAAGGAATTACTGCCCAAAAGACTCAAACTGGATTCCACTCAAGGGCCTTGGCTTCAAGAAATTTTACTACAAGATGGAGTAGACTCAAATGATCTTGACAGGCTCCAAGACTTTCTTTCTTCAGAAGCAAACCCTACCAAGCAAGGACGAGCCTTGGACTTACAGAGGGAAGTCCTCAGCCCTGCCTCCCTGGCAGGCTTGGTGATAGAGGAACCTGATATGGGTAGTACGGATGCTGTTCTATTGGGTTCCCAGTTTGAAAATGTCACAGTTCCCATCATGCTGAGTGAGTCTACAAAAGAACTACAGGTTGTGATTGGGAATACGGAGAGTAAAGACCAGCTTGTTAAGGCCAATTTACCTGCAGAGGCTGGAAATGAGGATCGAGACACCTTCTCAGAGGAGCCTGAACAAGCGGAGCCAACTTCTCAGGAAGGAGTTTGCCCCAATGCAGCTTCAAAGGAGACTCCCAAGCATGCTAATAGTTGCCTTTCCCCTTTTAGGGAGGAAGAGGATTTCCTGAATTGGGAAGAGGACACCCCTCTGAGAGAAATGAATCCTCTTACTCCGAAGGATAAGAATGTTCCTAAGGAGAGAGAAAACGATAAAAATGACTTCTCCATGGATTTGATTCAGGATAATGAAACGTTGAGAGAGCTCTTAGATCAGGTGGTAACAAAGGTGGCAACCAATGTGATGGAGGAGATTGCAGATGAGGTTCTTCAGGAAGATCTAGAGAAGGATGAGAATAGGCCGCTAGGCCTGATTCACACAAGTATGAGTAGCTCGTTGGCCAAAGATATTTCTACTCCGACCAGGAAAAGCACAAGACAGAAACAGGTGAGGATTAGCAAAGCCGTGTCAAGTGGGTCAAACCTTTAGGTGTCTCAAAACTCAAGCAGGAGGAGAGTAAGCTACTCTCCTTAGGAGCTATGAAGATTTTTACGTGGAATGTTAGGGGACTTAACGCCCCTAACAAAAGGAGCCTCATCAAATATCAAATTGATGAGGATAGAGCTGATATAATTCTGTTACAGGAGACCAAACTGTCTCCAGAGTCATTTGATCTTTTTTCTAAGAGTTGGCGAGGTTGGAGTTTTGCGAAGGTGGATGCACGAGGAGCGTCAGGAGGTTTGGCTACAAGTTAGGGGGATCATATTCAAGCCTTGGAGGTGGTGGAAAGGACTGATAATTTCCTGATAGGTAAGTTTCCTGCACTTATTAAGGGATCTGACTTGTGGATTGTGAATGTATATGTGCCTGTTGATCTATCCCAGAAGAAACTAGTGTGGGATAACCTGTCTGCTTGGCTAAGGAAATTGAAATGGAGCCCCTTCATCTTAGGGGGTGATTTTAACTCCATAATAGAGGAGGAGGAAAAGCTAGGGGGTATTACGCATCCACCCAGATCTCAGAAGGACTTCAAGGACTTTATAAATAGTAATCTTCTGCTCGACTGCATTCCTAATAATGGTGCTTTTACCTGGACGAATAGAAGAAAAGGTTTTTTTTCAGATAGTAGAAAGGTTGGACAGATTCCTCCTATCTCCTAAATGTTTAATCTCCCAGTCAGCTTTGATGCAGAAATATGGCCCTTGACAGGGTCTGACCACTACCCAGTCAGGCTCTCAGTAGGACTTAAGCTTCCAAGCAAAAAGGCGTTTAGGTTTTAGTCTATGTGGTTCAGAGACTCTTCCTTTATGGACAATATTCAAACTTGGTGGAAAAACATCCTATTCGTGGAAGGTTCTCGCATGTTTCAGCTTGCAAGTAAATTAAAATTCTTGAGACATAGGATTATGGTTTGGAATAAGAATCATTTTCGCAATATTTTTGCAGAAAAAGCTAGAGTAAAGCAAGAGCTAAAAGGACTTGCAGATCTCATAATAAATAGAGGCATGGATCTTTTATCTTTTCAAAAGGAGAAGCTATTAAAAGCCGAGCTGGAAGAGATTTTGAAAAGGGAGGAAATCTTTTGGAGACAGCGTTCTAAGGAGCTATGGCTCAAAGATGGTGACAAAAACACCTCCTTCTTCCATTTATCAACCAAAGTGAAATCTGGTGCAATTTCTATTAAATCTATTCATCTGGGAAATGGTCAGACCTGCTCAGATCAATCAGACATCCTCGCTGCAGCTCAAAATTTTTTTGCGGATCTCCTTACCAGTCCGATTTATCAATGGGATAAAGGTCTGTAGGTTTGTTCTTTCATTCCTAAGTTAATCAAAGAAAATCATAATAGGGAGCTTTTGAAACCTTTCACTTTAGATGAAGTCTGCTATGTTCTCCTTGGCGGGAGAGAAAGCGCCTGGCTCGGATGGATGGACGGGACTTTTCTTTCAAAAGTGTTGGGATACCATAGGAAGGGATGTCGTTTTGGCTGTGGAAGAATCCAGAAAAGCTAAGAAGGTGCTCAAGGAATTCAAATCGACTTGTCTAATGCTTATCCCCAAATTAGGTTTCCCTTAGACTTTTGAAGACTTCAGGTCTATCTCCTTATGTAATTTCATTTATAAGATAATTTCAAAAGCTTTAGCGATCAGATTATCCCCCCTGATGAAGGAGTTGATCTCTAGTGAACAAGGGGGCTTTGTCCCAGGTAAAGAGACCATGGAGGGCGCCATTCTCACTCATGAAATATTGCATTTGGTGAATAAAGATAAGCAGAAAGCCATGATAGTGAAATTAGATATGTCCAAGGCTTATGACAGAGTGAATTGGAGCTTTCTCATTGATATCCTGTTGCAAATGGGTTTCTCCAAAGAAGTGGTTAGGTGGATCAATTCCTGCCTTTCAGGTTTTAGAGCTTCAGTGTTAATCAATGGACAGGAGTTCAGTTTCTTTGAGCCTTCGCGAGGTTTAAAACAAGGCGATCCTCTTTCTCCTTATCTTTTTATCATCATGTCTGAAGCCCTTACATGGTCCATAAAGGAAGCAAAGAGGAAGTCAGACTGGCAAGGCATTAAAATCAGAGGTATTCAAGAGCCCTACACTCATGCTTTGTTTGCTGATGACACAATCTTTTTTGGTCAAGCCTCGCTTCGTGAAGCCAGAGCAATGATGAACACAGTCCAATCTTACTGTTGTGCTTCAGGACAATTAGTGGACTTTAAGAAATCCATGGTTTTCTTTCAGAATGTCCCACTGCTTCTTCAAAAGCTAATTCAAGTCACCCTCAATCTTGAAACTCAGGTTCTTCCAGGAACTTACCTTGGTCTTCCCTTGTTCATGGGCAGATACAAAAATAATCTATGGGGTAAGGTGCTAAAGAACTTGAATTCTAAACTGGCCAAATGGAAAGGGCAGCATTTGTCCCTAGCAGGGAGAATAGTTTTGATAAAAGTAGTTTTATTTGCAGTGCCAGTTTATATGATGTTAGCTTTTCACATTCCAAAAGGCATTATTGTTAAAATTGATGGCTTATGTAGGAAATTCCTTTGGCAGGGCTCTCAAGAAGAGAAGAAAATACATCTATTGGCCTGGGATAAGGTTTGTAAACCCAAGGTGGAAGGAGGATCTGGAATTCTGGACATTCAAGCTCAAAATCAAGCACTTGGGGCCAAATTGGCATGGAGTATGTATTCTAAGCCAAATGCCATGTGGGTTAAGTTAATGAAAGCCAAGTACCTTGACTCGCTGGATAATGAGAGGATTTTCACAGTGCAAAATCCCCCTAAGGGGTCAGCTATTTGGAATTTCTTAGTAAGAAGTAGAGACCTTCTCCAACCTAATCTCTCGTGGATCATCCATAATGGTGAAAAGGCAGACTTCTGGTTTGATTCTTGGGGTGGGGGGGCACCGTTGTCTAGTTTTAATGAGCTTTCTGAGGCGCGAATTTTTCTTCAATTAAATTGGGGCTTCAAAGTCAAGGATTACTGGCAGGTGTTAAGGGAGGGAACATTAGTTACAGTCGCCTGGAAAGGATTTCAGGATTGCAACTTCCCCAGCTATCAAAAAGCACTCCTCAATCGACTTCTTGGTAAGAGGTTAGTGCTTGTCTCCAGCTTGGAGGATGAAGTGACATGGACTGCAGCAGCTTCAGGGTGCTATTCAGTTAAGGAAGGCTATAAAATTGGTGTGCAGAAAGTTTTGTCAGATTGGCCCTCCAAGCTGTGCTGGGGAAAGTCAATTCTTCCTAGAGCCAGAGCCTTCGCCTGGTGTGCACTTCACAATAAAATTCTCACAGGTGATCGCATCAAAAGACTGGGCTTGGGTTCCAATTTCCTCTGCGTGCTTTGTGGATGCGAGGAAGAATCTGTAGATCATATTTTGCTTCAGTGCCCCTTTAGTAGAGTATGCTGGACCTGGTTCTGCAGGAAGTTAAAATGGACTAGTCCTATTTCCAAATCTTTATTCCTTATGTTCAAAAATTGGCCCCTTTTGTTCGGTAACTCTACATTAGCCTGCCTATGGGAATTGGGACCTTGCATGGTCATCTGGCATATATGGTGGGAAAGGAATCTACGTATTTTTAGGAAGGAAGCAAGTTCCACGTCTCAGGTCTGTGCCAAGCTCGAAGCTGCTCTTTCGGATTAGGTAGTGACCCACCTTAGATCCATTAACCCTTCCAAGTTGGTTTGGTCCAAATGGGATGAGGAAATCATATCATTTTGGCCTTCTATCATATTTATGGGGCTTGGTTCTATCATAGGACCTGCTAAGATGGCCACATGTAGAGATCAGGTTAAATGGACACCACCTTCTTCTCCTTTCTATAAGATTAATTTTGATAGGGCATGTCGTGGCAATCCTGGTCCCTCCGGAACGGGATGTGTCATTAGGGATTCAAATGGTGATCTGATTGCAGCTAAGGCAACCAAGTTACCCCCAGGCACTAACAATGAGGCAGAAGCATGGGCTCTGGTGCATGGACTCAATCTGGCTCTGGCAAAGGGTCTAAGAACCGTGTGGATAGAGGGGGATTCCCTCATTGTTATAAACGCCATCAAAGGTAGAGGCTTAGACAATTGGAAGCTGAATTACATCCTCAGCCTGGCCAAATCTCTTCTATCCAGACTTGATAATTTCATTATTTCCCACACGCTACGTGAAGGTAACACGGTGGCAGACTTCTTAGCCAATGTAGCATTGGACAATGAGAATGCACACGTTATCTTCCTCTCTAATGATCACCTCCTGACTAGTTGCTTGAACTCTATCCTGTGCGCTGACATGGAAGCCGAGTAAGCTTTGCGCCACTATCAGGCCTTAATCTCGACTGTCCACATGTAAGGTTGAGGTGTCCCTTCCCAGGCTACCGGTGTTGTTTTGCGTTAAGTTGGGGGACTGCCTCATTTATTTTTGCATTTACTGTGAGGGAAGGACGTCTGACACTCTGCAGGGATGTTGGATCGGGTTTTAATAGTGAGTTTGAGTGTATTTAGACAGTTCCAGTTTTCTCACTTGTCCTGCCTGCATGAGAAAGATTGTGAATCTGTCTTCATTGTATGTTCATTAATATCTTTTGCAGTGGCAGCCCTCCCTGGTTTGATATTATTCTTTGACGGCGCAATGGCCTCTCCGTCTCGATTGCTCCGTATTTTACAGGACACGTGGCTACCACTTCTGGTTTTTCTATTAGCTGGCTGCGTACTTCCCTATCTTCATGTGTGGCTGAAGCAAACGATTTTATTATTCTTCGCCAGCCCTCAGTTTCATTTGGCTAGCTTTTCTCAGTCTCTGTCGCTCCAACTTCTTCCAAGGCTTGGTCTTCTGGCGCTTGGTGATGGCGGATACGCGGCTAAACCAGAGGTTATTTTTTCCTTCTTTGGACTAGGAACTGGAGATAAGGGGGCGCGTGAAGGCAATCGACTTTATGACTTTGATTGATTCGGATTGCACTCTTTTTCAGTTTGCTGTCCGGAACATTGTGGGGCATGCCTGGATCAAGGGTTATGAGGGTCGCGTCCTAAACTATTCAGATGTCGTTTCGCAGCTCCTCTCCAACATAATGGATCTAGTGATGGATGGTGTCTATGTCCACTCTCTTGTGGCAGGTTTGTTCTTCAAGAACATTTATACAATGGAATGATGGGAGGTGGCAGTAGCTAATTATAAGATGGACCAAGGAGACGCCCTCATCGGTGGGATTTTTAACCTCACTTCCCTGCGGAATTCCCCTCCTCAGCAGGTGATTTATAGGGCAATGCAATCTAGTCTTAAATCTCTGTGTAGTGCCGAATTGGATGATGCGCTTCGGTCCTATTGCTTTCTTTTCTCCAAGAAACGGTCCGAGTGAATCAAGGATGTTTTCATAGCAATTCGCTTTCTCAGGATCCATGCTTCGGACCTGGCCCCGGGAATGCCTTTTTACGCACTGTTTGAGGTGGAGGAGGGTGGCCAGTCTGAGCCTTCTATGGAGATGGATGCACAAGCTCTACCGGCTACTCCACCAGCGGCGTGATGTCTCTCATGGGGTTCGTGGTCTGTGTTCAGATGTTTTTTCTACTGGTGGTCCTGTGTTGGCTACGGCGTGCTGCGGGGGTGGTGGGATTCCTTTTTTGTGGTTGGGAGTGCATGGGTTGTTGGCGGTCTCCATGTCTATTCGTTTGGTGTCGGTGTGGGGGTGGCTCTGGCGGTTTCTTCGGCTACATCTGGCGTGGGTGGATGGCTAGTTTCATTTTTTCCGCTCTTGCCTTGGTGGTGACTTCGGGTGCTATGGGTTGTTTTCCTCAGTGTTTTCTCTTTGCCCGTCTGCATAGTGGCGGCCTAAGTGGTGATCGAATGGGTGACTTTTTCTCATTCATTTTTCTTTTGTTAGTTTCTGTGATGGCTTGGGGTGTTTTTGGTTTTATTCCTCTAGACTGGGCTTCGGCCATGTTTTCTGTAATACTTTTATTATTTCTTAATATACGGGTGTTCACGTAGAAAATGCAAACAAAAGCAACAAAGAATATAGGAACTTGATATTGGGATTTGCTTAAAGAGATAACTAATTGTTTCCATGCTTAAACTTCCTGTTTCACTCTATTTCTCATTCTTAGGAATGCTCGCCACTGATGGCCTTGGAAAAGTATAAAAAGATGTGTATGAACCAAGTGAAACATAATTCACTATTCATTCTATAATCATTAGGAATTCAACCTGTTCAAATGTACAAGGTAAGAATCTTGGGTGTGTTAACAGAATTAGCCATAAAATATTTGCAAACATTTCAAAACACAACAAATTTTACTATTTGTAACTGCTGTCTCAAAATATAATTCCTTTGCGAGTAACAACACTGTCAATTTTTTAATAAAAATTTTCATATGTACAATGATCTCAGTTGTAACAATTCCTGTTAAAGGAAAAACTGTTGAACATATATATGTAGGGAAAAGTAGTAGGAAAAATAAATTAACTTTGTAAGTTTTGAGGTTTATTTCAGAAATTCATAAATTTTCAATTGATTGATAGTTTTGACATGGATAAATTTGTACATATTATTTTTATTTGAGAAATGTTTTACACATCATCAGATTCACTTTCATTGTTGTTTAAGTACAGGTTGTAGTACTGCAAATAGAGTCTATCTTTGAGTAAGTGAGATGTTTCCTCCAATCCTTATTTCGTGAAAATCAAACTATCAATTGCTTCTTGAACCTTATCTTTAATGTTTTCTACTATGTACAAGTCGCTTTCCATAACTCCCTTGGACAAAACGAGTTTAATTTTGTCAAGTTCACAAGACAACCTATTTAACTTATAGGTCTCCCTCATAATGGACCTTGCCTTTTCCAACACCAATTTATAATCAATATTTGGTGGGTGCCTCCTAGGCTACTCGTAGGACACGGCATTACTACCCGTTGAAGATAGAGTAGATAGTAATTGGGAAATATAACAAGCAATCAAATAAATTATTAGTAAACATGGTTGACAAAATGACAGAAGAATGCAAGGAAGTGTAAATTCCAATTTTTTTCGAAGAAAAGAATTAAATGGGACCAAGGAGGGCTGAAATATATTAGTTATTAACAATCCTTAAATACATATGTTGCTTAAGTGACAAGAATAAAAGGGAAGAAAATTATACAATTTCCTTAGGAGACAAAGAGTCAAAGAATGACATGTAAGTGTAAGCAGTAACAATCAATATACATTGAGGTTATATGTATAATGTCTATTATAAAATGGTGTTCATATAGTGGCAGATATTTTTGCAATCTAGGACAATCAGTAGTTGCACTCATTCTCAAATTCTAATCTTGTAGATTTTGTAATTGTTGCTTTCAACCTTGACTCAGAGTTGTATATTGCAGTCCTAGCTGAGATAGTGAAGAGGAATTGCTTGAAAAGGACATCATTGATTATAGATTGAGGAGACCTCTCGGCATGGACATCATACTGCAACATGTAAATCTATTTTGTAGATATTTGCAACAAATTGCTAGCAACCTCATCAAAGGCCACAACCCAAGTACTCTTAGTGTGGTCTTGAATTTGAAGGCACAAGAGGTATTTGTAATTACAATCTTCAAGAGGAACCCTACATCTCATGCAACACCATTTACCGTCATTATCTTAGATGCATTTTTTCTTGCATTCTTTACCACTAACCATTAATAGACAACCTGGGTAACAAAAGGTGTCACTTTTGACAAATTTGATGGTCACTTTCACAATGGCCTATAAAGGTTGAGACATTGTTTTACACCAGTCCAAAATAGATACAATGAGCATCCGTATAGGCGATGTAGTCAATAGTGCTAAGTTGGACGACGATGACAGTTTATTTATATCCTCTCTATCTATCAAATGCCTGAGTTCCTCTACCTCAAGTATTCCAGAGTTTATAGCTAGCACTATAGAGGTGGTAGTGTTGAAAACCTACCCATTAAATTCAATAACATGACCACTCTTAATAGAAACCACAATAGCTTGTTGGGAATCTTTCATTCTTTTGAGTTCCATACCCTCTTTCTCTGAAATAGGACCCCATAAATTTACTTGAATGGAGGAAAGTGATAGGTCCAACATCTGTAAGCTTCTCCTTGACACTTCATTTCCATCTCTACATCGTATAGTTGACATATCACTGATAGTAGTGACAATTCCAATAATATCAACAAGACTATTATTGTCCATGTCTGGGATTTTGTCAATGGATGTGAATTTTTGAAATTATGTTTTGGCACTGAGGGGTCATCATCACAATGCTGCAAGATTGAATCTTGCTCTAGAGTGATTTCAAGAGGGCTATTGATCTTGTTGTAGTTCCTATTTGCTTCCTTTATCGAGCCTTTTGAAATAGTGTACAAGGCTCCAACTTGCACCCATTCATAATGGAGCTCTACTATATCATTGAAGCAAGTAACCCTAAATTCAGTTCACTCGTTGTCTATCATGTCAAAATTAAAAACCTGTCCAATGCTCCTGGATGTCTTCAATTTGTGCATACTTTACTTTGTTGTTACCTAACCTTTAATTGTCCATCTTCCCTAGTAGGGGTTCAAGCATTTGATAGGGCTTTTATTTTCAACTGTGTTTTCTTGTTGAGAAGATGTGTTTATACCAAACATTGCACTTTGACTGCTTGAAGACTTGCTTGGTGAGCCTCCCATGTTTGGGTACATTTGTTGTTCTTGTTTTTTGAACAAGAACTCAGGTTGGCCAGTTAACCGGTAGTCTATGGCGATGACTTCTATCTCAAAGAGTATCAATGTCCTGTAAGAATCAAAGGAAAAGAATGGTGTAAAAATGATGGAACATATGTATATTTGTCCAGGAATGATGAAAAAAACTTTGAAAAAGATGAATCCTACCTTGAATCTGCAGTGGAATGACATATGTAATTTGTTAATCACACTACATATCCTACTTTCAATGTTTGGGATGAGAAAAGCATAGTAATTTTTCTCAGGAAAATGAACATTTGCATATGCAAGCCATCAGACAACACAACCTTATACCGTTGATAGGAATCTGCACCAGGACATAGTTTCTTTAGAGAAACAATTTGAAGTGACAGAGATGTTACTACATCCTCAACATTTATATATTGAATTGCTTGAGGAGTGAGCTCAACTGCCATTTGAACACTACACGTAGATTTTTTTCAAAGTTTATCAGTTGGAGTCACATGATGTAGAAAAATTGAACCTAAAGAACAACATGAAATATTGTTTGAATTAATAGAGTATGAGCATAGTTCTAGGATAAAAAACTTGTGCAAACAATATAGGAAAAAAAGCACAAATAGAAAGTTGCTTTCTACTGACAAATCTAGGGAATAACATTTTTACACAATGCATATGTATGGAAAAAAAGTTGTTTGTACTATAGTGAACTTATCATAAGCAAAAGAGGAAGTTCAATTATTAGCATTGTATGACAAGTTACAGCATATCAAATATTGCAGGAAAATTGATTCGAACCAACACAAGTAAGTGTATGCAATTAATGTTTGAGTTCCTAGTTTATACACATGGAAATTTGAGTTCCTCTTATCACTTCCCAAAGGAGCAACATTATCTTTAGAAGTTGTAAAACTATATATCAATTTTAAGATAATTTGTATACCTTTTTTGGATAAACTAAACGTGTAGTCTAAAAAAAAGCTTTTGACAAGAAGGAGTAGCTATGAACAACAACAAATATGCATTAGAATTGAATAGAAAACTAACAATAATCAAATCTAAAAATGTAGACGAAGTTTCGATAGGAATTAGCACATGTGTACAATAACAAATATGCATTAGAAATTGTGGGCTAGGGTTTAGGATTTCAAACATGCATAAATGAATGTACAACAAACCCTAACTGCAATAGAAAGCAAACTAGCCTAGAAATCTATCAAACAAGCATAAAAACTAGTAAAAATCTAAGCTAACATTGACTAAATTCTATTGTCCTCCTCAATCTTGCATTTTTGTTCGTAGATTTGCAGATTTTATGTAACAATCATGAGAAGCTTATGTGTGTTATGAAAGATTTTGAATATTGTTGAGAGATGAGAGTTTAAAGAGACATTCAGGCTGAAAATGAAGCTAGAAAAGGTGTTTTATAGATGAGATATTTTGAATGGAGGGTTGTGATTGATTAGGGTTCCTCTACACTAGAGGACAAAATAGAATTTAAAATTAGAAGAAATTAGTGAAGTGGGATGGGATTTAAATTAAATAAATTTGCCCAATTTATTTAATTTATGTGGAAATGATGCATATGAAAGGGGATAATTAGGTGATGGGATTTGATTTATTTTGTTGAAAAAATCGAATGAAGGGAACTTTAGGGACATGAATGATTAGATAATTAATTAATTAAAATTAATTATTTAATCATGGAGGAAAATTAGGAGAATGTAGGAGAAATTAGGGTTTTTGCGAGGGATGGACACTTTTAGGTGTCTACATTTTGCCCCTCTTTGAGATGATGTTGCGACCAAGTAACATCATTTCAAAGAAGTCAAGGAAATGGATGGAGGAAAAAGATGATGATAGAAAGATAGGGTGATGATGCCCCCTCGAGAAGATAGGCGAGTTGGACAAACATGGGTAGGCTCTCAAAATGAAAGGGTTTGGTTCAGGAATGGATAGAGGAAATGAATGGTATGAGAGAGAAATGGTGGAGGAATGAAAGATTGGCTAGAAGAATGGGAATGATATCTTGCTTTGATTGATTTTTGAGCTTCTGATTTGCAATTTTTCTTCTTATCATCATAGAACTTAATATGTCAAAGGACCACAATCAACGTGGCATGTCAAAGACCAAAGTGGAAAGTGTAGTCCCTTGTGAAATAGGCACATGACAGATAAGGAATGCCCAGACTCAGACTAGTAACTATGATACCTTGTCGAAACATGTGATGAGATAACTATGAGGTGTACAAGTCCTTATGCAAGCAAGCAGTTATTCTTTCTATTGCATAGGATGTCTTTGATTCACACCCAATGGAATCCTGATCACACGCAAGGCACCAAGTTACCCTAGTCATTTTGCCAAGACAAACCACAGACAACAATCAAAGAAAAAGGTCTCGCCCTATCCTCGCTTCTCTTCATCACTTAGGGACTGCCTTGAGAAGCATAAGAACGAGACTACAAAACAATCTAGTAAAATAAGACAGACTAGACGAACAACCAATTGGACCTTTTGCCAAGTGATATGTGCTTGATTGATTGTGATGGGTTGAATGAAGGAGGCCTGGTTTCGAGATAGGAAGCATGTCGTCTAAGATGCCTGGTCTGGTTTCGACAATGCCCCTACCTATCTAAGGCAAGTGATATGATTGATTGATACTAGTGTTGTTGGTCATACGAGAAACACCAGGGTTTGATTGATGACATTTGATAAATGACGCATGTCGTATAAGGAACATAATCCTGGTTTCGACAATGCCCCATTTCATATGAGAGACACGATGGTTGATGAGGATAGCTTGATGGCAATTGATTGATTTGGCTAATTTGAATAGCTTGTCTCATTTGATGTTGGGATTGGTTTAAGTGTACAAGGTTGATTGCTTTGGTTTGATCAAAATGTCCATTTCACAAAAGGATGACTTATTATGAGAGTTGACAGGATGGACCCTAAGGGATTGACCTAATGCCTTAGGGGCGCATCAAAGATGGCCTTGCCTACATGAAAGATCAGAGGTGATGTAGTTCGACTATGCGGACTGTGGATGATTTGAAGAATGGATTTGAATTATATGATGATGTGACTGAGTGGATCGATTGAGAGGTTTGATTGAGTGATGAATTGTATGATTTGAAGAAGTGTTTGAAGAATTGAATGATGTGATGAATTGATTTGGTTGGAATGATGTGATAGATTGAAGTGGTCTAAATGAAAGGATTGAATGATTTTGTGGATGGATATGATGAGTTGATCGATTTCATGGCTTGGAATTTTTTGGTTGATATTTGATTTTTTTTGTATTTTTGATGATATTTTGATGTTTTTGTATTTTGACATGTTTTGATTTTTTTGGATTTTGACATGTTTTAATTTTTTTCAGTTTTTGGAATGTTGCGATTTTTTTGGGATTTTTGAAAATATTTGATTTTTTTATTTTTTGGGAATATTCAAATTTTTGGTGTTTTTGAAAATATTTGGTTTTTTTGTGATTTTGTAATGTTGTGATTTTTTGGGATTTTTGATAATATTTGATTTTTTTTGGTTTTTTGGGAATATTCAATTTTTTGGTGTTTTTGAAAATATTTGATTTTTTTGTGATTTTGGAATGTTATGATTTTTTGGGAGTTTCAGACTGTTTTGGGGAATGGCATTGGATCACAATTTTTGTAGCCTTTATGGTAGATACCAATGACAAGGGCAAACCAAGTCTAGGTGCAAGGAATGGATAAGAGGGGGGTAATAGTGGATGGAAGGAACATATGCATAAGAGGGCAAAGATGTGATCTTCAAGGACTATGTCACATAGGAATAACATGCCCCATTATAGGTGCAAGACTTAGGATTTTTCATGACAATGCTTGTGACACTAGGATAATGATAGGAATGGATGTAAAGGACAACGTATGTCATGAGATACCCCAAGGGATTTTTTAGCAGTTTTTCCCTAGTCTTTATCAAGATCAAAAGAGGAAGGGAGGATGAATGGATGTGACATGGTAGGCATGCAGGTGTATGGATAAGGATGATAAGGTGGAGAGTGATAGGAGGATGAGACAATGTGCCCCCAAGTGTAAGTGACATAGCTGATCAATCTACACATGATGCCTATTTTCTATGTTTTCATCATGGTACTTATCCAAGGTGCCTGTTTACCAGGTTTTCACCATTGGATGAAGGGATTTCTCTTTACTTTTTTTCTTTTTTTATTTTATTTTATTTTATTTTAACTTTTGTATGGAAGAGGTGGAATATGGATGAGAGGGACTCAAGTGTCTAGTTCCATGAAATGTGATAGTCCCATTAGAGAAAGATGTAGTCGCATGGACCATGTCAAGTCGTTATGCTCATAAATGTTGGTAAGGGATTGTATGAAAGTGAGATGGATTAGGTAGATAATGAGAATGATAGTGGGTTATGATGTGGATTATGTAGGGGACGATAGTGGGTTATGATGTGGATTATGTAGGGGATTAAAGTGGATTATGATGTGGATTATGTAGGGGATGAAAGTGGATTATGATGTGGATTATGTAGGGCTTATGTAAAAGCATGGACCATAGGGATATGATAAGTGAAATGTGTTGGATAATAGTTGAATGATGGGTGATGGAGGTATGGAAAGGAATAACGACCAAGGGTTCCACACACCATGATAAACATGGAAGCTTTTTATTTGATGGAGGTGTAGGAAGCAATGGTGATGTTTGTTTAGTGGATGGGTGATGTAAGCATTTTGGGACCCACATAGACTTAATATTTTTATAATTTTTGTTTTTCATGTGGGATGGAGGAATTTAATATTTTGGAATGGAATGGATGGAAGAGGATGGTTGGGATTTTTGAGAGGTGGATGCCTCGTTTGTCTTTCTTTTTTGTCTAAGGACCCAAACCATTTTTGCTTTTGGACTTTGCTTTTGGAGGTATGGGTTTGGATGGATTTTTGGATGTAGTTTTTTTTGAATTTTTGGATTGATTTACTAAGGTATTAGGACCCTTAGGATTTTTTATTTTATGAAAGGAGGCATCCAAATTATGTTTATTTTTGAATCCCATGTGGCGGGTGGAATGAGTGGAAGCCTTATGTTTAGACAATGTGTGCATTTGTTGGTCATGACTAGGATATTTAGGGTATTTATGAATGATAGGGACGTTAGGTGTCAGAGGCAATGGTGGCATAGTGGATGGAGGGAAATTAGGAGTTGGAAGAAGTGGAGGCAAATTGGATGGTGGAAGGTGTATGGTCACATGCTTTTGGCATTTGTAGGATGATGGAGGAGGGATGGCACCGTATGTTTTGGGAATATGATAGGATGTGCAATGGAAAGAGAACTTAGGATGTATGGAGGAAGCACCAACATTGTTAGATAGCTGACCTTGAGGTGTGTATCCAAGGCCATATGAGCGTGGGGGACTTTGACAGGTATTGTCTCCATAATTCCTTGTTCGTGAAGGCATAACTCTTTGCTTTGATAATTCATGTGTTAGATCATGTGATGGACAATGGGACTATGTGTGATTTGGACACTAGACATGAGCTCATTATTTGATGGAGAAGGCGATGTGGTAGATAATGGTTGTTGTGTTCCTAGGGAGGAACATTCATGAATGAAGGCAGATAGGCCAAGGGGAAATGAAAGTGGACTTGAGGTGGGGTGGATAGCGGATGAAGAAGGATCTGTTGCAAGTATGAGGTGAGCCAATGTTGTCATTGATGTCAACATACTCATATTGCATTGACAAGAAGGATTGGATGAGCTGTGTGCTGAGGATATTGAGAAAATTAGCCTTAGTCAGGAACAGTGAAGAACAGTGATGAGAAGAAGGAAAATGTATTGTATAGGTTGAGAACCGGAGGATGCGGATTAAAGGGTTTGTAGATATGAGTCTTGAGATGCTTCAGTTAAGATTTCAGAGGTCCGCATGAAGATCTGAAGGAGTTGTGGCTGTCGGTGTAGAACCAGTTCCGGCAAGTATTGAGAGGTGACAGAGGATCACAAAAAGGTCCGGTGAGGTCCGAAACTGTATAATCCTAATCTGCGGATTGGAAGGAGTCTTTGGGATGTCCTTGTGATGTGCCATCTCAAGTTGTGTATGATTTGGAGGTCCGGAAGTACCTCTTGCATTATGACAGTGGCGACAGACAGTGTTCTTGAAGTTTCAGATAAGGAAGAGAAGAGATTCCAGTAAGTAAAGAAAGTATGGATGTACCTGGTCATTCAGGCAGGCTTGTGAAGGTTCTTGGATCATGTTGAGGTTGTGTTGTTGGTCCGCATTGATAGTAGAGCCCGGAATTGAAGTTATTCTTCCGGATGAAGTTCTTGCTCTATTTAGCCGACCAGATGAGTTGTTCATCCTGCGAATGTTCTTGTGGTGGCCGACCGGATGTGTTATTCATCTTGCGGATACTCTTATGGTTGTTTGCCCACTTAGATGTTTGTTCCTAAGTCGATGTCTTGTATAAATAACGGTTTGTGAGTTCATTTCGAAGTGTGGATTGTGTGGATGAGTGTGGCATAGCGAAGAGAAGTGCGAAAGGTAGAGCAGAGGTTTTTGGGCTTAAATGGAACTGATCCGGACATAGTAGAGATGTCATTCTCCAGTTCAAGATTGTGATTCTTATCACTTTGTAGACAGTGTGTCTCCTTGTAGGCAGTGGGCCTCTTTGTGAGCAGTGTGCTCGGGCAGTGAGCCCTAATTGGCAAGTGCCATTCTTTTTCTTATTCTTCTAACAGAGAATAATCCTTGGGTTAATCACCCTGTGGTTTTTCCCTTAACCGGGTTTTCCACGTCAAAATCTTGGTGTTCAATGTGTTGATGTTTATTTATTATGCTTTCATGGATGATTAATTGATATGCTATTAACTAACAATGAAGAATCAAGTGTTTGAAAGAAGAAGAAGTTTTATACAACTGATTCACCCCCCCCTCTCAGTTGTATGCCTTAAATCCAACAATTGGTATCAGAGCCAAGTTCCTCTGAAAGGAGCTTAACCACTTGAGGAGATCCAGGATGTCGTCATACAAGAAGGATAGTCCGAAGTTCGATGGAACCAACTTCACTCTCTGGAAAGGTCGCATGAAGTGTCACTTGGAATGTATGGGAAAAGCATACTTGGCTATGGTCTCAAAACCATATGTACCTCCACAAGGTGGTCCGACAACTCTGAATGAAATCACAGATGCTGAAAATAATCTGCGGACCAAGGAAGCCCTACTAAGCGCATTGAATGATTCAGATCTCTCAAATGTTATTGACCTACCAACTGCATATGAGATCCTGACTAAACTGGAACTTCTGTATGAAGGAGATGAGTTTGTCAAAAGTGCAAGGTTACAAAGTCTGAAAGGGAAATTTGAAATATTGAAGATGAGAGATGATGAAAACATCACTACCTTTATGCCAAGAGTGAATGAGCTGGTATGTGGAATTAGAAATGCTGGTGGAACTCTAGATGAAAATGAGATTGTCTGCAAAATCCTAAGATCCCTTCCTGCTGCCTACAAAATCAAGGTTGCTGCCATTGATGAATTCAGAGCCCACACAACTGTCACAAGAGAACAACTGGCTGGCAAACTAGCTGCATTTGAAATGACGGAGTTTGGAGATGATCCTCCCAAGACTGAATCTGCTTTCAAAGCCAGTGCCTATGTGAAAGGCAAACAGAGATTTGATCTGGGAGAAAACTCATCAAGGAAGATGTCATGGTATGATCAAGCAAGAAGAGACATGGAAGAAGAAGAAGCAGAAACAGCTCAACTTGAAGCCCTCATTGCAAAGAGACTGCCAAGAGAATCTGGTAAGTATGAAGGAAAACTACCCTTTAAGTGTTTCAACTGCAATAAGATTGGTCATTTTGCTTCAAGATGTCCGGAAAGATCTGCAAGGTCTAATACTAATAGACAAAGGTTTCAAAAGAACTGCTATTATGTTCATGAAGAAGATGACAATGAAGGAGTAACAGATGATGAATCAGAATTAGAAAGCAAATCTGGAAATGAATGGGTGTTTATTGCCATCAAGGAAGAAGATTCAATATCCTCTGAATCTGTCAATCACAAGGTTGTGGAAAGAGCTTTGGCTGCTCAAGTGGAAGAAAAGGATGATTGGGTTATTGATAGTGGATGTTCTCACCATATGACTGGTGACAAGAATAAGTTCTTAGATTTGGAAAGGTATGAAGGAGGAATGGTAAAGTTTGGTGACAATTCTGCTGGCAGAATCAGAGGTAGGGGAACTATTTCCTTTGATGGAAAGAGCAAAACAGGTAATGTACTATATGTTGAAGGATTGAAGCACAATCTTCTCAGTGTTGGTCAGTTAGTGGACAAAGGCTATGATCTCCGGTTCAAGAATGGAAAATGCAGAATCTTTACAAGCTCCGGAACTGAAATTGCATCCGGTGCTCAAACAAAAGGTAATATCTTTCATCTGGTTGGTTCAAACAAAAGTTGTCTGTTTGCTCAAGTTGATCAGAGTTGGTTATGGCATAGAAGAATGTGTCATGTGAATTTTGATAACATCATCAAGATAAGCAATACTCAGGCTGTAAGAGACCTTCCAAAATTGGTGAAACCTACAAATAGTTTGTGCAAAGAATGTCAGCTAGGTAAATAGAGCAGAGTCTCTTTCAAAAGCAAAGATCAGTCTTCTACCGGATTGTTGGAATTAGTACATACTGATCTCTGTGGTCTGACAAGAATCAAGAGTCTGCAAGGTGATAGATATTTCATGTTGTTAATTGATGATCATTCTCAGATGATGTGGGTTACCTTTCTAAAAGAAAAATCAGAAGCATTTGAGAAGTTCAAAATCTTCAAGGCTATGGTAGAGAATCAAACCGGATTGAAACTAAAGTGTCTAAGGTCTGATAGAGGTGGTGAATTTACATTTGGTGAGTTCATTGACTTTTGTGAGAAGCAGGGTATACGGAGACAATTGTCTACTCCTAGGACTCCACAGCAGAATGGAGTAGTTGAAAGAAAGAACCGGACCATCTAGGAAGCTGCCAGGACAATGATGTTGGAAGAAAATGTTCCTCAGATGTTTTGGAAAGAAGCTATCAGCACTGCAGTCTACACTCTCAATCGAGTTCAAATCAGAAACAACACCGGTAAGACCCCCTATGAACTCTGGTTTGGCATCACTCCTACTGTGAAATATTTCAAAGTATTTGGTAGCAAGTGTTATATTAAAAGAGATGAAGATCTAGGAAAGTTTGATGCTAGAAGTGATGAAGGAATTTTCTTGGGCTACTCCACTCAAAGCAAAGCATACTGGTGTTACAATAAGAGATTGAGGAAGATGATAGAAAGCACCAATGTGAAAGTTGATGAAGGAATTGAGAAGCCTTCAAGATTTTATGAGTTTGATGAAGATGATCAAGATGGTGTTCAGGTTCAAGGGACTCAATCCCCTCCAGTAAGTCAGAATCAACTTGATCCAGTAAACTAGGAAGAAGAAATAGGTCAGAATGAACATGATCAAGGAGCAACAGTGCAGGATATTCCCAAAATTCCAAGGTATGTAAGACTAAACCACTCTGAAGATTAGATCATAGGTGACAGAAGCAAAGGTGTGCAAACTAGAAGGAATGTTGCTCAAAATTAGGATGAATGTTGTCTGATTTCAAAGATTGAACCTAAAACAGTAAATGAAGCCTGCAATGATGAAAACTGGACTAAAGCAATGAAAGATGAATTAATGCAAATTGAGAAAAATCATACTTGGGATCTTGTTCCCAGACCTAGAGATAGGAATGTGATTGGAACCAAATGGGTCTTCCGGAACAAACTGAATGAAGCTGGTGAAGTTATCAGAAACAAAGCTAGATTGATCTGCAAAGGCTACTCTCAAATAGAAGGAATTGACTTTGAAGAGACCTTTGCTCCGGTGGCAAGAATTGAAGCAGTCAGATTATTTCTTGCATTTGCTACCTTCAAAGACTTCAAGGTATATCAGATGGATGTCAAGTCTGCTTTCCTAAATGGTGATCTGGAAGAAGAAGTTTACATTGAACAACCGGATGGATTTCAATTGTCTGATAATGATGATATGGTCTGCAAGTTGAAGAAAGCATTGTATGGACTAAAGCAAGCCCCAAGAGCATGGTATGAAAGGTTGGATAAGCATCTTGTGTAGATTGGATTCAACAAAGGTACTGCTGACAGTAACTTATATTTCAAAATTGTTCATGAAAACATTTTGATTGTTGAAGTGTTTGTGGATGATATCATTTTTGGAGGAAGAGATAGTATGTGCAAAACTTTTGCAAATCAGATGAAAAGTGAGTTTGAAATGTCTATGCTTGGTGAAATGAATTTCTTCTTGGGTCTGCAAATTACTCAAACAAAGAAAGGAATCTTCATTTCTCAGACCAAATATGTGAAAGAATTGTTAAGGAAATATGGTATGGAAGATTCAAAACCAATGAACACTCCCATGGCAACCGGATGTAATTTGAGCAAAGATGATGACTCCCCAAAGGCAGATCAGACAAAGTATAGATCAATGATTGGTGGATTGTTGTATCTCACTCAGACTAGACCAGATATAATGTAGGCTGTTGGTCTTGTGGCAAGATTCCAGGCTGATCCTAGAGAATCTCATGTTATGGCAATCAAAAGAATTTTTAGGTACCTGAAAGGAATAGTTGAGTATGGTCTATGGTACCCTAGAGATCCGGATTTCTCTCTTCATGCTTACACAGATGCAGATTGGGCAGGAGATGTGGATGACCAGAAGAGCACTAGTGGTGGAGCATTCTTTTTGGGGAAGAGATTGGTTTCTTGGCTAAGCAAGAAACAAGAAACAAGATGCAATATCTCTGTCTACAACTGAAGCAGAATACATTGCAGCAGTAGGTAGTTGCACTCAAATCTTATGGATGAAGCAGATGCTAAGAGACATTAAAGTTGAATATGAGAAGCCTATCACAATTTTCTGTGATAATTCAAGTGCAATTAATATTTCTAAGAATCTGGTATTGCATTCTAAGACTAAGCACATATCTATCAAGTTTCACTTTTTGAGAGAACAAGTGAACAAGGAAGATGTCAGATTGGAGTATGTTCCCTCAAAGGATCAGATTGCAGATATCTTTACTAAACCTCTTCCCAAGGACTCTTTTGAATATCTCCGGAAGAAGTTAGGGGTCATGGCCCCTCCGGTGATGAACTAGGATGCACTGATGTACATCAATTCGGTGGATATCACAGTCATATCTTGTGATCCGGATTGATGATGGGGAGCTGCAACTAAGGGGGAGCAGCTGGTATGATTCTGATGTATGAGAATTGCAAGTATGAGCCCTTTGCCATTGATGTCAAAGGGGGAGAGAAGACATGTGAAAAACAAGTGGTTGATGATCAAAGGGGGAGCAGTAAAGGAAGAGAAGACATGTGAAAAGTTGTTGTTGATAGGGGGAGCTGTGATAGAAAGGAGAAGTTCTTGTCTTGATGGTTTTTCACATCATATGTTGCCATCAATGACAAAGGGGGAGATTGTTGCAAGTATGAGGTGAGCCAGTGTTGTCATTGATGTCAACATACTCATATTACATTGACAAGAAGGATTGGATGAGCTGTGTGCTGAGGATATTGAGAAAATTAGCCTCAGTCAGGAACAGTGAAGAACAATGATGAGAAGAAGGCAAATGTATTGTATAGGTTGAGAACCAGAGGATGCGGATTAAAGGGTTTGTAGATATGAGTCTTGAGATGCTTCAGTTAAGATTTCAGAGGTCCGCATGAAGATCTGAAGGAGTTGTGGCTGTCGGTGTAGAACCGGTTCCGGCAAATATTCAGAGGTGACAGAGGATCACAAAAAGGTCCGGTGAGGTCCGGAACTGTATAATCCTAATCTGCGGATTGGAAGGAGTCTTTGGGATGTCCTTGTGATGTGCCATCTCAAGTTGTGTATGATTTGGAGGTCCGGAAGTACCTCTTGCATTATGACAGTGGCGACAGACAGTGTTCTTGAAGTTCCAGATAAGGAAGAGAAGAGATTCCAGTAAGTAAAGAAAGTGTGGATGTACCTAGTCATTCAGGCAGGCTTGTGAAGGTTCTTGGATCATGTTGAGGTTGTGTTGTTGGTCTGCATTGATAGTAGAGCCTGGAATTGAAGTTATTCTTCCGGATGAAGTTCTTGCTCTGTTTAGCCGACTGGATGAGTTGTTCATCCTGCGAATGTTCTTGTGGTGGCCGACCGGATGTGTTATTCATCTTGTGGATACTCTTATGGTTGTTTGCCGACTTAGATGTTTGTTCCTAAGTCGATGTCTTGTATAAATAACGGTTTGTGAGTTCATTTCGAAGTGTGGATTGTGTGGATGAGTGTGGCATAGCGAAGAGAAGTGCGAAAGGCAGAGCAGAGGTTTTTGGGCTTAAATGGAACTGATCCGGACATAGTAGAGATGTCATTCTCCAGTTCAAGATTGTGAATCTTATCACTTTGTAGATAGTGTGTCTTCTTGTAGGCAGTGGGCCTCTTTGTGAGCAGTGTGCTCGGGCAGTGAGCCCTAATTGGCAAGTGCCATTCTTTTTCTTATTCTTCTAACAGAGAATAATCCTTGGGTTAATCACCCTGTGGTTTTTCCCTTAACCGGGTTTTCCACGTCAAAATCTTGGTGTTCAATGTGTTGATGTTTATCTGCTCTTGTGTTTATTTATTATGCTTTCATGGATGATTAATTGATATGCTGTTAACTAACAACGAAGAATCAAGTGTTTGAAAGAAGAAGAAGTTTTATACAACTGATTCACCCCCCCTCTCAGTTGTATGCCTTAAATCCAACAGGATCATTAGGATCTTCATTATGTTGATGTAGATCCAAGTTATTTTTTTGATCTTCTATGTTTATGTGTTCTTGGGAGGCACATGTCTCATCATGGCAAGTGGCAGTGGTTGGATCATGAATAGGTGAGGTGGCAAGCTCTTGACCATGGAATGCATAAAGGTGGCTAAGTGGATCATCATGGCCTTCTCGATCATAAGTGGGATCATGACCATAAATAGGAGCTTGATCATGGAAAAGATTAAGTGTGTTATGGATGGGTGGAATGGAAGGGGTTTGATCTTGATTTAGAAAAGGGGCTAATGTTTCCATGTACTTAAGAGTATACCCTTGACATACCTCTTAACTCTGGATGGAAGTGGATGTGGATGACTCTTGGATAGGTTTGATGGTTGTGGATCACATGATGGGGTTGAAGGGAGGGACATGGTATTTGAAGGCTCATTGCTAGGATCAAAGATAGATGTTTGACATGGAGATAAGTTATTCCTAGCTAGTAACCCTTGGATCACATCCTTTGCAAGGGCATGTACGAAAGGACAATATAGTGGATGGACAATGAGGGTGGATGATGTGGATTCATGATTAGGATTAGGAGTTGAAAGTTCCCATGGTGGGGGGATAAGAGGGATGGAAGGTGTTGGCTTAGGGTTTGGATTTTGATTGGATGAAGGATCAAAAGGATTGGGTGAAGTGGTAGATTTGGGTTTACTTTTGTAATGTTTGATTATAGGATGTGGGGTTGAAGGATTAGGGTGCAGTGGTAGAATGTACTTATAGGATGGATGAGATAGACTTATGTTCCCCTTGTCATAGGTAGGATGGGAATATAAAGGATCTTTGTCTTGCTGCCAAGGTGGACTTGGGTAAACTTGTGAAGAGGCTTAGGGTTCTAAGACCTTGTTCTCTAGGATTGACATGGAATGACACATGTCTTCATATTGTTGTATGTCATCTTGTGGGATTAGAACCATGTTGACAAGTGCTTGACTAAGATGAATAATGGTATGGAATGATTAGGATGAATGAGATGTGATAGACTGTGGGATTGATTAGATGGATGATTAGGGATGATTAGGGTATGATTGGGGTTGTGATTAGGATGAATTTGATTGAATGATGTGGTTAGAAAGGGTGATTAGGATGTGAAGGTTGAATGAAAAAGATATGAGTAGGATGTGATTATGATGATGTTGATTGGAATGACAAGGATGATGTGGAATGACGAGGATGAATAGGGATAACTAGGAGGATTGATTCCCTTTGTCTTCTTTTTGCAACCATGTCTATACAAAATGAGACTTGTGAAATATGGGATGTTATGGGGATGATAATGGAATGTGATGAGGCCTAAGCTATGATAGAGGCTAATGATATTAGTCTTCAAAAAGTCTAGCTCGACGAGGGTACTCTTGTCTACTAATGACCTTTCAAAGTGTAAATTGGTTTTGTTGAGACCTTGAGGTATGGAAGACATGATTGATTAGAGTGAACCCATGAGTTTTAGAATTCACTTGTAAGAATGGACTTAAACTAACCATGGAGTATTAAGCCCAAGATGTGATTGATGTCAAAAGATGTCAAGGTCTCTTGGTCCAAATTTGTACTTGTGATACAATCAAGCTTCGATAGTTTCTCCCTATGTTTCAACCTTAGGAAGATTAATGTTTAGGGTCCTCTATATATGTCAAAGGCTAAATTCTAATGAAATATTGTGATGAAATTTGATTGTGAAGGAATGGAATTGGATTATGTAGTAAATGAATAGAACCAATAAGTCTATAAGGTTTTGACACAGTTGTAATCAGATTTTTATAGGGAGGGTAGATACTCAAAGTTTTCCCTATGGTTATGGTGTATGGTGATTGGGAATGATGAAAGATGAAATGTATTGGATAATGAACAAATGGTTATGATATCATTGGGATGTGATTGATTGGATTAGAATGAAGATGATGATGTGTAGTGATGGGATTAGAGGGCTTGGATGAGGTTGAGTGGATTATGATTGAAGATGATTATGATGATGTGGACTAGATGAA
The DNA here is from genome assembly GCA_027924645.1 of Cunninghamia lanceolata. NCBI lineage: Eukaryota > Viridiplantae > Streptophyta > Pinopsida > Cupressales > Cupressaceae > Cunninghamia > Cunninghamia lanceolata. Next base: position 5,541,710 of record BSBN01000677.1, on the reverse strand, counting down.
AGAGGCAATTAGGATTTGACTAGGATGACTTGATGATGTGGATTAGATGAATGAGCTGATTAGGGTTTGATGAGGATGACTAAGATGATGACTAGGACATGATTGGGATAATGTCGAATGATTAGGATGAAAAGGATATGATTATGAAGAAGTGGAATGATTAGGAATGTGGAATATGATAGATTGGGGTGTGGTGGAATGATTAGAAAATGATAAGAGTTTTATTAGGATATGATATGATGTGGCTAAGGACATGAAGGTTGAACAATGAAGATATGAGTATGAATGTGATTAGGATATGATGAGTTGGAATGATGAATATGATATGATGTGAAATGGGTGTAATGATTATGAATGATTAGGGTATAATTATTATGAGGTGGCATGAAGAAGATGTCACACAAATGTGATTAGGAATGATTAGGATTGATATTGTTTGGATATGATAGGATGATGTGTAAGGATAATGGGATTAGGGATGTGGTTGAATGACGAGGAATGGGATGATTAGGATGTTTGAGGAAGGAAAAGGATAATGACTAGGACAAATTAAGGTGAAATGGAAGTGAATTGGAATGAGGAAAGCTAAGTGTAATGATGTTGTTAGGTGATTTGGATTATATGCAAGGTGATAAGGATGATGATTAGGACATGTGATTAGGATAATGATTATGTTGAAGTGGAATGATGAAATTGGATTACTAGATGTGGGTTGGACTTGGAATGGTGTTAGTTGGATTAGAAAGAGGGTGATGTGGAATGATGATAATGTAATTGGGATGTGACTATGATAGAACAAGGATGATGTGGATCATGTGAATGATTAGGGTGATTAGATGACGAAGAGGATGTTGTTAGGAAGAGTGATTAGGATATGAGGTTGAATGGTGAGGGTATGATAAGAATGTGATTAGGATAGGGTTATGCTGACTTGGGTGTGACTAGGATGTGAAGTGGCTAAGGATGGTGATTAGGATGTGAAGGTTGAATGATGGAACATATGGGTAGGAATGTGATTAGGATAGGATGAGTTGGTATGATGAGGATATGATGATTACATGGAATGAATGTGTGGTCAAGAATGTTTGGGATGATGATTAAGAAAGCACACACATCAATCATAGAAGACACAAGGCAAACAATTTTGTGGCTGTTTGACATTTTTGTGACAAGTTTTTGAAAACACTTGTAAACTAGCAAAATCCTAGGCTAGACAAGGACTATATTTGTTGAATCCCCTAGCTACACTTATTCAAAGTGAATAGCTTCAGGATCTTGGTAGCACCAACTCCCCTCCACAACACTCACTTCTCATGCATACCAAGTTTTGGGTTTCCCAAGGCTTGTCCCCCCACCAAACCTTAGGATTGTCCCTGCTATCTCGGCTAACAACCACAAAAATCAAGGTGGCTTCAAAGGTTGCCCTTGTGCATCAACAAATAGAGGGTTTTTGGCCACTATACAAAAGGGTTCTAGTGAATATTTGGGGGACCAGCACCCCACGAGAATCCAGCAAGCCACTTAAGGCTCTAACTAACCCTACTAGGAGTTTAATATACATTAAGGTACACCCCCTTTTGAGCTAGCACTGTTAGAATTTTTCACCTTATCCTCAATTTATATAGAAAACCAGATGAAAGTCCTATTTGGGGTCACAAATGAGTTGTCCTTGCGGATGTGTCTCAAGATCAGGCCCACTCTAAGGCTAAAACAAAAGCAAGGCAAGTTAAAATGTTTTTGATCCCTAGGCTCATACTAAGTCACAAGGGGAGGGCATACACATGTGAACTTGCTCACACTCACATGGGTGTTCATTGAACTTAGAAAATAGATGTGTGGTGTGATTTATGCAAATGTTGTGAAGTGTTTTTGATTCCTAAAATTGCATAAAGCGTGAGGGAAGAGCATACACAATTCACAACATAAACACAATCACAAAGCATAGCAGACAATGGTTCATTTTAAGCCCCCAAAGAATGTGTGAAAACAACAAGATTATGTTCATTTTAAACCCCAAATCGAAGTGTTCTTATGATATCAAAACACATGCACATGAAAGAAATTGAATCCCTGCATCAAATATGTCAATAGTTTCAGTTTATAGTCTTCAACCCACGAATTCCACATGCTGTAAATCAGACATTAGTGGAAGAAAATCATCCATGATAATGCAAAAGAATATGACATAATAGATAGATTCATCATTTTGTGGTCCACCAAGTCAAAGAGGACAAAAATGGAATCTACAAAATATATGAAAATAGTGATTAGTGATAGCAAAATAAATTGCAGACTCAAAAAATTAGGAAATTTTAAGCAGTTTGAAAAAAATTCATCGAAATCTGATAAAATTTGCTCAAGTTATGTTCGGTCAAAGTTTAAAATGAGGTCTAGCTTTGACCAGAAATTTACCTAATAAAACCATACCATTACCTATCTAAAATGGTACCATTGCAAATTTTATAGAGTCCTCTTCCCAACTTTGCCAAATTTGTGAAATTTTGTTACTATACGCAAAAGTTATGATCGTTTGAAAAAAAATTCCCTATTTAGGCATGTGTAGGCAAATGGGTTAACTCTGACAGTTAACGCTAACCACTGGTGGTTAGGCCAGAGTCTGGTCACATGGGACAGTTTGTGGAGATTGACAGTTTAGGTCTATCCTGGCAATTAGTGTTTGGGTGGCTAAGGCTAGCCTAGCCCTCGGTCCTCCATATGACCTAGGGTGGCTAAAAAGGAAATATATATATATATATAGAGAGAGAGAGAGGGGGGGGGTTATAGCCCCCACTCCCACAGTCACTGCCAATAGAAAACCTTTTTAGTTTGAGTTAAAGACTCCATAATGTGAATGTTATCACCTATCCAATCCTCATACATAATCCCACATGCTAAGACTACAAACCCTAATGTCACCTCAGTGGCAATGAATGTGATGCTAGGGTTTTTGATGCTAGAGTTAGGCTTTTAGGAAAACTATGACGAAGTATTGCAAAGAATGCAACTAGGGAATTAGGATTCCATGCTAGGCAAAGGAATACACATGTAGTAGTTATGGTTTGAATAGGATTGATCATGAATGGTGGTAGTTTAGGGCTTAGTAGTGGTGACTACACATTCGATGGTGGCGACAAACTATTGAAGTAGTAACCACCAATAGTTTCAGCGAGCGACAGAAAGAAATGGTTGCAATTTAAGATTTTAAGGTACCACCGTTAGGGATCTTAATGCTCGTAGGGGATTTGGTGTCTACCAGGTGGTTTCAAGAATGTCGACCACAGCGGACAGGAGTGGTGACAGCCACAGAGCCAGCGACAGGAGTTTTAACAGGAGGTCAGTGATGAGAGATGTGGCAGTCGACTAAGGTTTAAGCAATGGAAATGGTAGTAGAGAGGGCAGTGACCATTAGGGTTTTGGCTATGGCAGTAGGTAGAGAAAATGGGGTCCAAGGAAATGTGAAGGGATGAGCGGCAGATGATTTATTGATGATGCTAGGGTTTAAATGCAAAGGCAACCAGTTGATCAAAACACCTATGACACACAGATTTTGACCTGCAACACAGTGTAAACTACCAACACTAAAACCTGCAACTGAATCAAAACATTAAACCTACAATTGGAGACATTAACCTGCAACAGACAATGTTTAGCACACTGCACAGTATGGTACAGTCCATCCATACGGTATAGATGGCCATACTAAAAAAAATTTCAAAAAAAAAATTCAAAGTGAGCCAAATGGGTCAAATTTATAGTCATTTTTTGCAAAAAGGGCCTCTTGGACTCAACAGTGAGGTCTGTTTGAGTTTGGGAGCCAACCTGCAAATTTTTCCTTTCAAAAGTTGACAAAAACTAATCTTTTCATGTCAGGTCCACCAATGTGGGCTAGGGTTTAGGATTTCAAACATGTAGAAATGAAAGTACAACAAACCCTAACTGCAATAGAAAGCAAACTAGCCTAGAAATCTATCAAACAAGTACAAAAACCAATGAAAAATCTAAGCTAACATTGACTAACTTCTATTGTCCTCCTCAATCTTGCATTTTTATTCTCAGATTTGCAGGTTGTTGCACAATCTAGAGAAGCTCATATGTGTGGACAACAAGATGTTGGAGATTGTAAGAGATTAAGATTATGAAAAATGAACTAAAAGTCCAAGGGACAAAAAAGGAACTAAGAGCCCAAAAATGAAAGAAGAGAGCAAAAAATGAGAACCCAGAGCCCCAAAATGGGCTGGAGAAAGTGGTTTTATAGAAGAGGGATTTTGATTGAATGGCTCAAATTAAAAGTTGACTTGGAGGCCAAATCAAGGGTAGAGGTTGATTAGGGTTTCCTCACCACAAGAGAACAAAATAGAATTTTAAATTGAGGTAAATGGTGAGGTGGGAAATGGGATTTAAATTAAATAAATTTGCCCAATTTATTTAATTTATATGAAAGGGATGCATATGAAAGGGGATAATTAGGTGATGGGATTTGATTTATTTATTTGAATAAATCAAGTGAAGGGGACATTAGAGAAATGAATGATTAAGTAATTAATTAATTAAAAACAATTATTTAACCATGGAGGCAAATTAGGGAAATCAAGAGAATGTGGAAGTGATTAGGGTTTGGCGACGTGAGGACACTTTTAGGTGTCTACGAAAATGAAATAGACATATAATAATAATCACATAAAAAAAGATAAGCAAATTTTTTTTAGCACCCTTGATATGACTCTTTGAAAATAAGACAATTTTAGAGTATGTATCCAAAAAGAATTCAATCATTATTACATGACATGTTTTCATTCAACTCTTCTCAAGTTTCTGTATATAAAATTTGGGGCACCTCTTTTTTTATGTAATCTTAATAGAGTAATATCTTTCATTGGAATTTTACATGCTTGGAAAGAATTTTAGCATGTTTAGAATATTAATATTTTTAGACTTAATAATAATAGTAATATTATATTATTATAATTAATAATAATAACAATAATATATTATTATTATTATTATTAGTAATATTATATTATTATAATAGTATATATAACATAAGTTGATTAATTTGTGGCAAGATTCATTTGGAGTCAAATGGAACAGATTGGAAGTTACAGATTTAATTGAAAATCTTGTCATAAACATCCAAGAAGAAAGCAAATTGTTGAAGGCAAAAGACAACTGAGAGGAGGGGTGAATCAGTTGTATCAAAAACCTTAAATTTTCCTCAACAAAATCACATGAACACATTCACCTACTTTAACCCCTTAATCTATTATGAAAATTAAACATGAAATGCAGAATCAAAACTTACACACATCAGTTGACATCATACACACTTGAACGCCAAATTTTTACGTGGAAAACCATAAAAGGGAAAAACCACGGTGAGTGTTAGCTCATAGTATAATGTAGTAACAATAACAAATAACAAAAGAGGCTCACTACCAAAGGGCTCACTGCCTCAGGCTCACTACCCAAACAAATGCTCACTGCAAAAAGGCTAACATCCAAGGGGTGGCTCACTACCAAGAGGTGGCTCACTACCAAGAGGGGTGGCTCACTGCCATGAACTACTATGATAGCATCTACAACATGCTTGAGTTCAATTCCATTGAAGTACAATACAAATCACCTTCACTGCCTTACAACACAAACACATTCATCTTTGTATCCTCACACCCACACTCACTACACATAAATTTATTACATTTATTTAAATCAATCATCAACCATGTCAGAAATACAATATACAACCTTTGGAATAGTCTCCAAGGTTGGCAAACATACATAATTCAAATTAGGTTTGGACCTAAACAAACTTACGGAGAAAACAAATGAAAGAAGAACACTTCATATCTTAGCTTGGACCCAAATACATCTTCACATGCTTCAACATGTTTCTACAATCCACTAAACATATCCACAAAGAGTGTTAGCACCCACGTCAGCCAAACTTGTGCAAACACCAAGAATACTTAGACACATGCTTCCAAGAACTTAATCATAGCTTGCAGATCAAGCTCAAGCATTTAACATGATTTGCAGACATCCATGAACAACATAAAATCAGCTGGGAACCAACAAATCTATCTACAACAAGTTTCACTTGAAGACAACAAATCTCACTTGAAGATAGCTTACAAACAACACTACTAAGTTTTGCTATTCAATAACATGCTTTTCGGAGAACCAAATCACAAATCCTTTGGAATGAAGATAGTTAAGGACATTATAAACATATGTCTAGAACTGTATCACCTAAAACCTATCTATAGAGAAATGCGGAGAAAAATACTTTCTCCCAGACACCTCTACACAGCTCAGAAACTTTGTCAAATACAATCTTCAAACTGGTGAACACAACTTCTACTGTATAATGATCTAGACCACCAAATTTTGGATTTAGCATTTTCAAACACTTCTCTAAAACATATCTAAATCTCATACTCAAGTCTTCAACATAGAAGAAATGTGGAGAAAAAACTCAAACAGTATCCTGCAAGCCAAAATACTCTGCAACACACTGTTTCTACTTGGAGAGCAAATTTTTTGAAAAGTACTTGGAAACTCAACAACATGAACAATATGCTAGAATCATCAGTACTTCTTCAAGTCATTCAAATCTCTTTAACATGAGAACTCAATCAAGAAACAATCAACAATATCAGAAGACACATTTGACACCAATGACAACACAATCATGTTGACATCAATGACAACATCGGTTAGCACATACTTGTAACAATCTCCCCCTTTGTCATTGATGGAAACATATGATGTGAAAAACTATCATGATAAAATTCTAAACTAATCTCATTCTCCCCCTTTCTTTTAAACATCTTACTCTCTCCTTTGTTTTTAACATGAACTCTGACCCCCTTTGACATCAATGGCAAAGGGTGACACACCTTCTTCAAGCTTTCTCCCCCTAAATATGATACAACACATAATTGCACTGTCCTTAGTTTCTTTGAATACTTTCATCTAGCTGTAACACTCTTCAAAGTCACTACCTGCTCCCCTTGAGAGGTAGCCTCCATCATCAGTCCAGGAAAAAATGACTCTTGACCCACACTGGATTGATGCATTTCGTCATGCATCTAGTTCAACATAGGAGGGACAATAACCCCTAACTTCTCTCAGAGATACACAAATGTATCCTTGCAAAGACCTTTGGTGAATATGTCAGCAACTTTATCTTTTGTAGGAACATACTCAAGCTTCACTTCTTTCTCTACAACCTTTTCTCTTAGAAAGTGGTACCTAATAGAAATATGGTTTGTCCTTGAATGTATCACTAGGTTCTTTGAAATATTTTAATGTACTATGCCTCTTTTAGATAAGGATACTAAATTCAGCTTCTTGCTTTTCCATGACATAGCTATGTCTCCAAGAAAGAGCACACCACCACTTGTACTTTTCCTGTCATCTACACATCTGGCCCAATCTGCATCTATGTAGGCACTTAGGTTGAATTCATTGTTCTTAGGATACCACAAACTATGATCTAGAGTTCCCTTCAAGTACTTGAATATTCTCTTACATTGATGACATGAGACTATCTAGGATCTACCTAAAATCTTTCCATAAGACAAACTGCATGCATGATATCTGGTCTGGTACAAGTTAGGTATAGTAGTCCTCCAATCATTGATCTATAATCGCCCTAATCAACCTTAGGAGATTCATCATCTTTTCTTAGCTTACAACTAGTTGTCATGGTAGTACAAACTGGTTTAGATTCTTCCATTCCAAACTTCTTCAACAATTCTTGGACATTCTTTAATTGTGAAATGAAAATACCCTTATCTGTCTGATTAATTTACAATGCAATAAATAAGTTCATCTCATCACACATTGATATCTCAAATTCTTTTTGCATCTCATCTACAAAGTTCTTGCACATAACTTCATTTCTACCAAAAATTATATCATCTACATAGACCTCAATAATCAAGATTTTATCTTTGCATACCTTGATGTACAAATTACTATCTGCAGACCCTTTACTAAATCCCTACTATAGTAAATACCTATCCAATCTTGCATACCAAGCTCTAGAAGCTTTCTTTAGTCCATACAATGCCTTCTTCAATCGGTATACCATGTTTGGTTTGTCTGATAACTGAAATCCATCCGGTTGTTGTATATATAATTCCTCTTCCAACTCACCATTCAGAAAAGTAGACTTCACATCCATTTGGTATACATTGAAATCTTTACGTGTTGCATAAGATAGAAACAATCTTATAGCTTCCAGTCTTGCTACTAGAGAAAAAGTTTCCTCTTAGTCTATTCCTTCCACTTGTGAGTAGCCTTAGCATACAAGTTTAGCTTTATTTCTTACCACTTCTCCATTCCCATTCAACTTATTCCTAAAACCCACTTTGTTCCAATCACATTCTTATCTATAGGCCTAGGTACAAGTTCACAAGTCTTGTTCTTTTTAATTTGCATCAATTCTTCTTCCATTGCCTTAACCCAATATTCATCTTTACATGCTTCAGAGACAGTCTTAGGTTCAACTTTTGAAATTAAACAGAGATTTACATGTTTTTCTACAATTCTTCTTCTTGTCAGAGCTCCTTTATTTTTGTCACCAATGATTTGATCCTCTGAGTGATTCTTTTGTACATACTTGGGGGCTTTAGGAACTCTTTCCCAAGCTTCTTCTTCCTCACTCTGAACTTCATTGTCTTTGACTTCTTCAACTGCTTCTAGATCAATAGACTCTTCTAACTCATATCCATCAAGCTCTAAGTTCTTCTGAATATCTTCATCTACCTTCACATTTTCACTCTCAATAATCTTCCTCTACCTTTTATTGTAGCACCGGTAGGCTCTTCTCTTAGTGGAGTACCCAAGGAATATGCCTTTATCACATCTAGCAGATCAAACTTTTCCAACTCTTTATCTCTTTTGATATAGAATTTGCTTCCAAAAACTTTAAAATACCTAAGAGTAGGAGTTCTTCCATACCATAGCTCATATGGTTTCTTTGTTCCATTTACTTTGACTTGCACTCTGTTCTAAATGTAGACAACAATATTAGTAGCTTCTTTCCAATATACTTTCAGAAGGTCAGCTTCTTTGATCATTGTTCTAGTAGCATCCTAAACTGTTCTATCCTTCCTTTCAACTATTCCATTTTATTGAGACATTCTGGGGGCAGACAATTGTCTCTTTATCCCATGTTCTTCACAAAAAGCATTGAACTCATTTGACGTAAACTCACCACCTCTATAAGATCTCAGACACTTTATTCTCAAATCAATTTCATTTTCAGCCATTTCTTTAAATGCCTTGAACTTGTCTAGGGCTTCTGATTTTCTTTAAGAAAAGTAACCCAAGTCATTCTTGAATAATCATCAATAAGAATCATGAAATACCTGCCACCTTGTAGACTTCTTATTCTTGTAGGACCACACACGTCTATATGCACCAACTCCAACAGATTAGTAGAAGATTGTTCCTTTCTCTTGCAACTTATCTTTGTTTCCTTCCCAAACTGGTATTCTTTGTAGATGGCATTAGTAGGTTTCACAATCTTATACAGGTCTCTTACATCTTGGATTACACTTATTCTTACCAAATTATCAAATTTAATATGACACATTCTTCTATGCCATAACCATCTTTCATTTGTCTGAGCCAACAAACAACAATTGTCAGTACATTTCAAATGATAAATGTTGATGCTTAGAATTGCGCTGTTTCCAACACCAACATGGGAAACTCTGAGACATGGGAATGTTCCTCAGAGTGACCTCCATATTTTAAAGAAGTTGGCTCTTCTTTCAAATGTATTTCAGAAAAAGGATAGAAATAAAGCAGAATCACAAATGCAATGAAGTAAAATTTAACTATGGCGATGCACTTAAATATGATTTGTTCCTTAACACTAAGCACAGTGAAACTACTGTTAGGATTTAGTTACATTAAAGAGCAAACAATGCATGATCAATGTAAAAGATGAAAGTAAATAGAAACAAAGGCTCACAACTTGAAAGATTTTTGCAATGACACAGAAAATATCAGCAAAGGCACAGAACCCATTCTTCTTATTAATTTTTTAGTCACATAAAAGGCACAGAATCATGCACAGTTATACAAACTTTCTGAATCAAGAAAACAGAACAAAGGCAAATGATATTACTGGCCACAATACAAGATCTTCCAAACTTTTCTTAACTCTATGATAACAGTCTATATGCAGAAAATTTTCTATCTTCTTCTCTATCCCTAAATCCGCCATCTAAAACCATATTTATAGCAAAGGACTGGCTCAAAGATTGCCCGCATGATCAAATCTCAATGGCCTAACCGAACTAGGACTTAATTGGAAGTGTCTGACAGAAAATATATTTCAGATCTGAAACGGTTAGCCCCTCTTCAAGTTCATTGGCTGAAAGAGATACCTATAACTCCCCGCACTCAGAATCAGGTAGGGACACCTGGCAGTTTTTGATAGTCTTTGCGACTATAAACCCTTGGGACCGCTGGTGTGCATATGCACCCCTTTCTTGAAACTCCTTCATCTTTCTAGAATAATAGGAACTAGCATGTGGCATTCTCCACTACAATGAGAAACAAAACCCTTAAGACAGATGGCACCTTCTGCATGCCTTACTTGAAAAACTGCTTCATTATTCAGGGAGCACCAGAAAACAATACTTGGCAATGTCTGTGGCCCCTGCAAAAGATACGTGGCAATTTCCACTCTACTTAGAGTCTTTACTGTGTCTTTATATTAGGAGTGCTCTGGCTTTGACATCTGTCATGGTCCACTGCCTCAAGCCTTTAATCACTTACCAAAATGGGACCCACCACACTTCTCACCTGAGTAGCCTCAAAAAGGAATAGGGACAGGTGGCGCTTTCTGCTGCACTTAGCAAGTGGTACGTGGCAACTTCCACTTAACTTAGAGAGACTGTAGATACCTTTAGTGAGTTCTGTGGAAGATGACACATGGCGGCTTCTGCTGAACTTTGAGAAACTTTAGAAACATTACAGGGTCCCGCAGAAGATGACACATGGTAGTCTCCGCTGAGCTTTGAGAAACTTAATTAGAACTTTAACAAAACCTCTACGGATGTTGCCACTTGGCGCTTGCCGCGCAACTTTGAGAAACTTTATAGAAACATTAGAGACTCATAAGGTTCATGCGGACGATGACACTTGTCGTGCTCTGCTGAAACTTTAGAGCATAACCGGGGCCCACCATACTCTTTACTTAGTGATGAAACGAAAAGGGAACCTGTGGAAGATGACACATGGCGCACTCCGCTGATACCATACGGGACATGCGGCACCTCTTGTGTAACTTTAAGAAACTTAAAAGAAACATTCTGCATCTGCCACTTAGCACCTTCCACTTCACTAAAAGAAACTTAAAAATGGGGCTTGCCACACTCACTTTGTAAAAAGAGGCTTTTGAAACTTATAAGAAACTGAACCTCGGATGCCGACACTTGGCATGCTCCACAGGTATTAAAAGGGATGCATGGCTCCATCCGTGTTACTTTAAGCAACTTTATAATATGTCCCAGGTGCTAACACTTAGCGACTTCTGCTGCTTCTCTGGGACTTAGGCAAAATTTAGGCAAAATGCAAAACCCTATGCTCGCACTCTATGTCAAAACCCTTGCTGTAAAAATTGAAATGCACAGAAACAAAACTGGAGCTCACACAACTGAAACTCAAAAACAAAAAAATGTAGAGTATTTTGCTCTACAGTTCTTGGCGACCTTGAGGACTTTTGAGCCTGCTCAAAAAGAATCCAAAAATGTGCATATATACAGCAAAATTTATAGATTTTGTAAGGCCATCTGATATAAAGACCACTCAGCATCAGATAGTCCCTATTTGTTCTGTAAATCCTGGAAGGCTAAATCTAGGTTGATGATGTCCTTATGTGAAAAACTCTACAAAACATGGACTGCAGCCTTCAATTGGAAATCAAGCTAGGCCATGGGGATCAAAACAGCTTCCACTTCTGACACTGTTGAGGCATTTGTTAGACCCTAGAAAACTGACTGGTCATTTTGTTTGGCTAGCAATAGAGGCTTGATTTCATCAACCATTAATACAGTGTTGCTATCAGGAAAAGGGGAGGGAAGACCTAATTGCACTAGATCTTCAATGTGCTTCTTCATGTCTTTTACCCTCTCCTTGACCACATCGAGGAGCTCTTTGCAAGTAATTGTAGCAGAGTTTCAACTGAGAACCTCATTCACCCCTTTTGCAGCTATCATTCTATCACCGATCCCTGCTGCTGACAATGTTTCATCAGTAGTGTCATACAGTTTCTTCAGCAGCAGTTGAGAATCTAAAACTCTCAAGAAAATAGTGGACAAGGTGGCCTGAACAGAAGTCTCAACCTTCTCACACAATTGTTGTGCATGTAGCAGGAAAGTTAAAGAGGGTTTGAGCTGGATAATCTCCTCAGAGATTCTTTTCCACACTAATGCATACAGCTCCTTAACCAGGTTCAACACTCCTGCATTCTGTGGCCTATTTGCCAACTCAAGGGTCAACTGTTTTGCTATTTGTTGCTCGGCTTGAAGTTGAGCCTGTATGGAAGCAACATTGTTCTGTTCCTTCAACATCTGCTATTGGAATTGTGTGGCTTGTTGAGAGGAATCCTGATGCCTCTTCTGCAATGTGGCATTTTCTTGCTTCAGAGTAGTCACTACAGACTTTACTTGGATGAGCTCTTCCTTTAAAGAAGCATTTTGGTTCTGTGTGACCTGATGAATCTGACAAGAAACAATATTTTGCAACTGTTTATTGAGACTCTCTATTTCATCATTTTTCAATTTGAGCTCTACAGTTAGGGTGCCAAAATGTGCCTTTTCTTGAGCTAGATTAGCCTCCACCTTCTGTAATTTCCTTGATAACTTCAAATAGTCAGTGGCTATAGTAGAAGTGGTTTCATTTAGCAGCTCTACCCTATCTTGTGGCCTAAACAGTGACATATCCATGGCCACTGCACTCATTGTATAATCTTGGGGCTGCATCTACTCATTGGAGCTGACTACATTGGGTGACAAATGAGTCACAGTTAGCTGCTACTGGATTGGGTCAAATAGTGACCTCATGTGTGGAACAACCTGAGCTTTATTGTCTTTCTTTCTCTTTTTATCCATCCGGGCTTCCCTAGCTTTCTTAGCAGTGTATGCTTGAGCTTGGAAGGTAGGGGGAGAGGCAATATACCCGCCGCAACAGGATGACCCTGTGGCAAGCCATAGGGAATAGCCAAATGTTGGCTAGGTGGAAACTGGGAAGGTATTCTCCTTGGAACAGAGGGGGAAAAGGGAAGTAATGACATGGCCTGAGTAGTAACAGGTGGGAAAAACTAAGAAATTGGCACAGCAGAGGTGGCAGGGGAAAATATTTGGCTAGTTGGGATTGCCACTACTATAGAAGAAAGAGACTGAGAAGGAGAAGGAGGAGTAGCACGTACCTAAGAAACAACAAATGTACTCAGTGGTTGCTGCTGTGAAGGCTCTACTTCCTCATCTAAATCAGGTTGAAGTTTCAGCCTCTTATGTTTCCTTGGCCTTTCTTCTTGTTGTGTCTCTTTCTTTTCAACATTTACCACTGTTGCTAGTGGTGATTGCACAAAACTGGAAGCCCTAATCATTGAAACTGATGGAGTCCCTCTAGGTGGTGATGATACCACACTCTTTTGTTTCTCTATGGCACTGAGAGATTGGGGCCAGATAGTTGCAGTGGCTGAAGATGAGGCTTGTCCAGGGGCCTATACTGTATGAGTGGACTCAGGTTCCTCTTCAGACTCCTCACCCTTCTTATGAATCTTGCTTTTATTAGGGCTAGAGACTGGAGAGGGATGCCATTCATCCCAAATGGACTCCCACTTCTCATCAGTGTCAACCTTGCCAAAAGAGTGAGTTGTCTCGAATATCTCTTGCCTATACTTCCAATAGGCTTCAATTTTCTCAGGTTTCCATTCTCTGTCCCTCACTAAATTTTTCTTCAATCCAGTGCCCATTTTGAGTTTAGGGTCATAGGCCTTTTCCTTTTTATAAAATACTTCCCATGGCCTGGGTCCCTCAAAAGGTAAATCTGTTAGCTCTACATACAAATCAGGAGTATCCTCCTTAGGGTTTCTTCTGTCTTCCCAAAAAGGTTGGCCCTCATGCACAATTGTGGCACCAACATTGTTATTCTTGACCCACAAGGTTATGAAATTGCATGGGTCATATCTCCATTTATCTTCAATCAGAAAGAAACTCTAGATAGCTAATTTCCTCAGCAACAAGTGCTCAGCATCTCTGACCAGTAGGGCCAGGTTTTTCTTCACCCATGGAACATCATACATTTTCTTTTTCTTTTTCCTAGTGCCATAATCATTATTGACTATAGACATTTGCCGGGTGACCTCTAAGAAGGCTAACCTAGGAGTCAAAACCTTGGGTAGCAATATTGGCTCTCCATTAAAACCATGGACCCTAATGATAGTATGGTGAGACCCAAAGAAATAATCATAGGAAATAGGGGAATTTGCCATGAGACCTCTGACACTTAAAGTTAATCTGTTTTCAACAGGCTTTGGGCTTAGGTGACTAAAGGCAGGGGCAACAAAAAGTTCCCAAAATTCATAAGGATCAAATGCTTCAAATAAGACGTGTCCATGCGGATACAGGAATAGTCCTATTGTGACCAAAACTTGGGTCATACATATTCAGATGCATATATTGTGAAAAGATGGCAGGGTTTTGATATAACATGAGGTGAAACAAATAAGAAGAATACCTGAAAACCCTTGTGGATTTGAAATGGGTCAGTTGGTCGGCCATTGAATAGGCAATCTGCTCTGAGAAGTCCAACCGAAACTCTTGAGACTTGTCCACAATCTTCAATCAGAACAAAATGGCAATTTGCCAATCATAAATAGTAATGTCCTCCTTCATTCTGAATATAAATGCCATCATGGATAGTGCTTCCTAGCTAGCCTGTGCAAATTGGGCCCTTCCTATTGGTAGCACTGGCATTTGGGTGTTTTCATCTCCATGCTGCAACTCTGAATTGAGAAACCTTAATTGATTATTGACATTTGCCCATGTTTTCTGCATTTTGGCAATGGTGGGAAATGTGGCTGTCTTGTCATGGTATAGGGCCAACATGTCCCTGATAGCTTTTGGTGTAATTTGCACCATGAAGGGAACCTTTTGTATGGTACTTGAGGGTACATGAAACAATTATGTGCACAACTCAATCAGGTCGGGGCATAAATGTACGCTTGGGACAATGAATTTTGCCAACTAAGAGGTCCATATCCTCATCCTGAACATTTCAGATTGTTTAGCCTTGGCCTTCTGGAGACATCTTTTGTGTACCCCTTCTCTCAGAGCTTTGCCAGGCTTTTGAAGGACTAGGTCCACAATACCATCTACGAAATCTTTCACTTTAGCTGGGTCAACTGTATAACCAACCTCGGGGACCCTGGTCCTTGGATAGGTCCTTAAGGGTTGAGCAGGGGCTGAAGCATATGATTTGCTAGCGAGAAGCTTGTCAATAGACTCGTAAATCCCTAGCCCCTGTTGTGAAGACTGTGACTCTACCATCTCTGTGTTTGCTGGAAACTGTTGAACTTACTTGTAAGAAGGATGGAAGCTTTGCAACAGGGAAGACATGCTTATGAAACAAGTTTTGCAATGAATTGAAAATGCAGGTAACGAGATTTTTTTAGCAATCGTAAGAATAAATGAGACATAGTTAAGCCTTAACTCTTGCTATTAGGGCATTTTAATGACACATCAAGTCTCATAAATGGCATTAAAACTTGAAAACCGTTAGAAAATCTTATGAGATCTGAGTGGGACAGAGTGTCAAACACATCATAAAAGTGGTTGAATATGGGTACTTATAGGGAATTTTGGGATTGGAGAGAGATTCATTGAATGCGAGAGTTTCGAAACTTTAAGAGACTTGAGCTATGGCCATGTGTTCACAGAACACTTATTTAAAAGAAAGAGCGGGAAAAAGACAAAGCGGGAAACAAAGCGACAAAGAAAGGGAAACTATCTAACTATAATACATAGGAGATACTGCTTAATTGAAATGTTTAAGGTAAATCCCATTCACAGGAATCTCCATTGGTTCACCCTCCATTGTTTCAAGTTCAAATGAATTCTGCTATTTACAGGAATAAATTTTGAAGGGGCCGGTCCATAATGACTCAAATTTACTGTGTCAACCTAGCTTGGCAACTTTCTCATCCCATTTCAAAACAATTGATCCTACTTTAAAATGGGGATTTGAAGTCCTTTTATCGAAACAATCTTTAATTATTTTCTGATGTTTCAATAATGATTCATGTGCTGTATCCCTCTTTTCTTGAACTTCCAGGAGCTCAACAAGTCTGACCTGCATGGGGCCATTCTCTTCAATCTCAATCTGTTTCAATAACTAGAGAGTAGGAATCTCCAAGCTCAGGGGCATTACGGCAGGCTTGCCATAGACCAATTCATATGGGGACATCTTTGTCACTTGTTTAGGCATAATCCTATCAGCCCATAGTGCTATATTAAGCACTTTATGCCACTCTTTGTGATGATCAACCCCTATCCTTTTGATAAGTCTAATCAGATTCTTGTTAGTTGACTCTGCCAAGCCATTACCCTGAGGATAATAATTTGAGGAGGTTTTCAGATAGATTCCATATTCTAGTGCAAAATCAGATATTTTTGCCCCTAAAAATGCCTTAGCATTATCTAAAATTATGGTACGAGGAGGCCCAAAGTGAGTAGTGATAGGTTCCAAAAAGTCTAGGATCACCTTTTCTATTGCTTCTTTGAGTGGTACTGCCTCACTCCATCTGGTAAAATAATCTATGGCAGTTAGGATCCATTTGTGTCCCATACTTGACATTGGATTGATCATTCCAATGAAGTCTAGACCCCATTGGGCAAAGGGTTCATCAACAATTATAGGACTAAGGGGCATTGTTGCATTCCTTCTTTTCCCCACATAATACTAACAAGATTGGCACTCTTTGACCAGTTGATAATAGTCTATAAATAGGGTGGGCCAGAAGTAGCCTACCTGACTTATCTTTATAGCTGTGGTTCTTGTAGAAAAATGTCCACCTGAGACTCCATGGTGCATTTCATGCAGTATTTTTTGGGCTTCACCTTTCTCTATACATCTTAAAAGTATGCCATCAGTATTTCTTCTGAAAAGAGCTTGGTCAATCAGAACATAATGGACTCCTTGCTGCGTATAGTATCTCCTCTTGTCTTGAGAGAGCTCTTTTGGGAAAATTCCATGTTTCATAAACTGGATCCTATTTGTGACCCAAGAATTCTGATCAACTTCTTGTATCCTCAATACATTTTCCTTTTCTGTTTCTTCAGTTATCATTTTTTCCATATATTGAACCATATATTGGAACAAACCCTTACCTCTGACAAGTTTAGTTGGTCTGACCTCCACATCATATTCAAGAATCTTTGTTATCCAGTTTGCTCTTTTCTCAGTGATTTCTCCTTCCATAATGTATTCTCTCACACTCGGATGAGCCACTAGTATCAGAATCTTATTACCTGTGACCATGTGTCTGAATTTCTTGAGGGCTTTTACCATAGCATATGCCTGTTTCTCTACAAAGTTATACCTAGCTTCATACTCCCTAAGAGTCCTTGAGAAAAAGGTTATTGGATGCTCTCCCTCTTGTTGATCATCTTTCTGTGTTAGGACAACAGCAACACTGAATTCTCCTCCATAGACATACATTATAAAAGTCTTAGAGAAATCTAGATTCCTTAGTACTGGGGCTATTGAAATTGCTTTCTTGACCTTCTCAAAAGCTTGTCTTCCTTTTGTAGTCCACTTGAACACCAGGTCTTTCTTCAATAAGAGTGTTACTAGTCTTATTAGGCCTGTAAAGTCTGATATGAACCTACTGACAAAATTAATCTTTCCTAAGAAGGACTAAACTACTTTCTTATTGACTGGCAGAGACAGGTTCATTATGGCAGTGACACTCTCTGGATCTATAGAGACTCCTTCTTTAGACACTATATGCCCTAATAGTTTACCTTGAGGTACTGCAAAAATGCATTTCTTAGGATTTAGAGATATTCCAAACTCTTGGCATTTCTTAAAAACTGCTTCTAGATGGTCAAAATGATCTGCAACATTTTTAGAGAAAACAGTGAGGTCATCTAGGTAAATTAGAATGATTTTATTGATAATCTCTCCAAATGCTACATCTATTGCCCTCTGAAATGTAGCTCTAGCATTTGAAAGACCAAAAGACATCTTTGCATAGGCAAATGTTCCCTATTTTGTGGTGAAAGTAGTCTTATGTTGGTCTTTATCAGCCAACCAAATCTGATTGTATCTAGATAAACCATCTAGCAAGGAAAATCTCTCTGATCTAGCCATAGTCTATAAAATTTGTTCCATAGAGGGCAAGGGGTAGTGATCCTTCAAGGATGCTCTATTTAGATCTCTGAAATCCACACAAAGCCTTATATCCCCATTCTTTTTTCTAATTGGTACTAGGTTGGATACCCAAGTTGAGTGTTTGATTGGGAAAATGATCTTTGATTCTAATAGTTTCTACAACTCATCCACCATCAGAGGTTCAATCCTAGGGTTCACTGGCCTCTGCTTCTGTCTAACTGGTTTAGATCCTTTAGTCAACTCTATAGTGTGTTGAATGATATTTCTATCATAACCATGGAGATCTTCATAGGTCCAAGCTATGACCCTATCATATTTCTCACATAAATCAATTAACCTTTTTCTTTCCTGTTGAGTGGCAGAATTCCCAACCTTCAATTTTCTCCCCCCACTAACCTGAATCTCAGAGTAGTCTTCTTTGTTTGCCTGAAATCTCTTCTTTTCTAGGCTGGCATCTTTAGGGTCAAACAAGTTTTTTAGGGTAGTTAGTCCTTTAGGGAGCTTGTTTGACTTCAATTGAATGATTTGATCACCATATGCCTCTTCAATTTTGGGTTGTAACTGATCAGCAAATTCTCCTGACTATTGGAAAAATGAGAGTACTTGAAAATCATTTTCAAAGACTTGCCAATTTTCATCATTGTCTGGGATAGTTGACCTCACAATAACTTTGACTGACTCATTATTGACCATTAGATCAGTTATTGGATCAAACTGTGAACTAATTTGTGCCATCCTATCTGCCTCAGAATTTTGGGCTCTAGGGACTACTTCTATATTGAAGGCTTCAAAATTTTGTATTAAGTCCCAAATTCTGTGCCTATAGGATCTCATCCTTACAGTTTTGGCTATTGCCTTCTCTCTTATTTGTTTCACCACTGGTTCTGAATCTCCTTTGACTATCAGATTCTTTACTCTCCTTTTCTTGGCTAACATGAGCCCATGCACTAAAGATTCATACTCAACATCATTATTAGTATGGGCAAATTAGAAATGAACAGCTCTCAAAATTTTCTCACCATCAGGGGCAGTAAGACAAATTCCTGCTCCAGCTCCATTCTTACTTCTAGCCCCATCAAAATATAGGGTCTAGATTCCTAAGTTATTTATGGATTCTTGGGTCTGAGAGGGCTCATTTCTTAAGACATTAGGGATCTCCTAGTCTTCTTCAAATATAACATAAGTGCCCAACCCTGTTGAGTCATAGTTTCCAAAGGGGTCACTTTGCATCATGGTTAACAATTGGTTATCTTCTTCTTGCTAATCATATTCAGTCCAATCCCCTATT
Organism: Cunninghamia lanceolata; assembly: GCA_027924645.1. Taxonomy (NCBI): domain Eukaryota; kingdom Viridiplantae; phylum Streptophyta; class Pinopsida; order Cupressales; family Cupressaceae; genus Cunninghamia; species Cunninghamia lanceolata. Next base: position 5,521,999 of record BSBN01000677.1, on the reverse strand, counting down.
TCTTCAACAAAAACTCTTTCCTCTTTATTTAGCATGGCATGGGCTGCTTCTAACTTTGGGGTTGGTTCATTTGTTATATGGTCCTTTGACAATGGTTCTGATAGTACCTTCATTTTAGTCCCATATTTGGTTCTTAGGATGAGGTGAGACCAATCAAGTGACATATAACCTCCTATCTTGGCTGTAAAATCTTTGGATAGGCATAAGCCAAAAATAGGAGGAATATCTATGACTACAATATCTTGATTTACAATTATATTAGGACAAGTATATAGTTGTAGTGGAAGTTGTTTAATTTTCCCTATTGTTTGCACAGACTTCCCATCTAACTGCATAACTCCTTTTGTAAGTGGCTCATATTTTATTTTCAAAGCATTTGCTATTTGCTTTGGCATCATTGTGGTACTAGCCCCAGAGTCTATCATTGCATTGTGCAATAGTTTCTTCCCAACTATTAAAGTTAAATAAAAGGGATCTGGCTTGGATTTACTTACCTCTAGTGCATTGTTCAGAAGAGCTATTGTCTACAGAGGAACAGTGTCTTTGAGCTTTTCTTTATCAGTAGGTCATCCTTTGGTACCAGTATGTTTAGGCACTGCTTGGCCCTATAGAGCTTCTTGCAATAGTGTCTTTTGCTTAGGAATAGCTAACATGTCCCGTATTGATACGTGGGCTGGGGTCCTCTTTAGCTGATCCACCACATTCAGAGGTCCTGGTGTTTGGGTCCTTGGATAATAAGGGTACCTTACTTTTTCTTGAACTTGTCCAGAAACTGCTTGGTTCTACACTGGTTGAGGTATTTCTTGTCTAGTAGCTATATTTTGATGATCCTGAAATGGAGGGATTCCCATAATTTCATTATTTGTGACTTCAGGCTGTTCCATCATCCTTCTCTTGGCTCTAGTATAGTAGTCTGATTGTACCAAGGGTTTTTAGAAGTTGAAGCTTCATTTAAGAATACTGACTCTTCATCTTCAATCCATGAGAATAAAGCATGCTCAGGGGCTATTTCTTCTTCTTGCTGTAAGGACATTCCTTGCATCTGAGCCACTAGGACTAAATTTTGCATACCAGGGGATTGGTAGGGTTGAGTGTTAGAAGTATTAGCAAATTGTCCATCCACTCTTCTTTGCTCTGCTATCTTTTGCTGTAGATTACCCCTGGGACAATCTCTAAGCATATGAGAATTATTACAAGGGAAACACTAGACATTGGTGCCATCTACATAATTATTCTACCCTAGGACAATCTCTCTGTTTGGATTAGGAGAAACAATCTGTAAGGGTGTAGGAACTGTAACTAATTGGTTTAATGGCTAAGGGTTAGTTTGCCTTTGGGGACCCTGATACTGATTTGGCTATGGAGGAGGTCTATTCCCTTGATAGCCTTGATATTGCGGTCTAGGATAAGGATTTTGTTATCTTTTTAGGTTAATTATTTCATTAGAAAATGTTCTTAGGACGTTCTTGACATCATCCATCTCAGAGGATTGGGCAGGGACATCATCTTTAGCAGGTTGTTGGGGAAACATATACATGGACACAGGTGGGATTATGGGGTTAGGGGCTTCTTGAGGCAATGGTAGGGTAATCTCTGGAAACAGGCATGGGGGGCCTTGGGGGCAATTTTCCAGCATCTATCAAATTATTTTCAGCTTTGACTACATAGTCATAGGCTTCTGGCAGAGTCTGGCCTCCAAGTGATTGAATCATTACTGCTATATCTGAATTTAGGGCTTTAAGATAAAATACTATAGCCATACCTGGTAATGGTCTTGCTGTAGCAGGAATCCTTTCCCAAGTCTTCTAAAATCTAGAATTAAAGTCAGTCATTGCTTCTTGTGGTGCCCTTTTTATGGTAATCAATTGTTGCAACAAAGAAGATTTATCACCTTTTTCTTTGAATCTTACAAAGAAAGCATCTCCAAGCTGATCCATGTAGATATTGAATTTGGGGTCTAAGATCTGTACTAGTCCAAAGCCTTCCCCTTAAAAGAAGCTACTAACAGTCTTATAGCTACATTTTACTGTGTGATCACATGTATTGCACATACATCAAACACATCTTGTAGATGCTTTTCAGGTGTTTTGAAATCCTCCCAACTAAATTTGGTCAAAGCCTTCAGGGTATTTGCTAGAATAGGATCCCGAGTGGCTGGTGGTACTGGGAGAATCAGAGCACTGCCAGTGTTCTAATTCACCTAATTCCTTGGAGCTATAGGTGCTCCCATGTTTGCACTTAGTGTTGCTATAAATTAATTGGCCCTCCTTCTTGGATTAGTTATAAATGGTGGTAAAAGAACACCTGGGTTCATAGCAGATTGAGCTCTTGTTACAGGTCCACAACTCTGACTCCTTGTAACTCTTTGGTTCATACAGTCTTGAAAAAAACTTCAAGAAATGGTCCCACCAGGCATGCCAAAAACTGTTGATGCTTAGAATTGCGTTGTTTCCAACACCAACATGGGAAACTCTGAGATGTGGGAATGTTCCTCAGAGTGACCTCTAGATTTTAAAGAAGCTGGCTCTTCTTTCAAATGTATTTCAGAAAAAGGATAGAAATAAAGTAGAATCACAAATGCAATGAAGTAAAATTTAACTATGGCGATGCCCCTGAATATGATTTGTTCCTTAACACTAAGCACAGTGAAACTACTGTTAGGATTTAGTTACATTAAAGAGCAAACAATGCATGGTCAATGTAAAAGATGAAAGTAAATAGAAACAAAGGCTCACAACTTGAAAGATTTTTGCAATGACAGAAAATATCAGCAAAGGCACAAAACCCAGTCTTCTTATTAATTTTCCAGTCACATAAAAGGCACATAATCATGCATAGTTATACAAACTTTCTGAATCAAGAAAACAGAACAAAGGTAAATGATATTACTGGCCACAATACAAGATCTTCCAAACTTTTCTTAACTCTGTGATAATAGTCTATATGCAGAAAACTTTCTATCTTCTTCTCTATCCCTGAATCCACGATCTAAAACCATATTTATAGCAAAGGATTGGCTCAAAGATTGCCCGCACGATCAAATCTCAATGGCCTAACCGAACTGGGACTTAACTGGAAGTGTCTGACAGAAAATATATTTCAGATCTGAAACGGTTAGCTCCTCTTCAAGTTCATTGGCTAAAACAGATACATGTAACTCCCTGCACTCAGAATCAGGTAGGGACACCTTGCAGTTTCTGATAGTCTTTGTGACTATAAACCCTTGGGACCACTGGCACGCATATGCACCCCTTTCTTGAAACTCCTTCATCTTTCCAAAACAATAGGAAACTAGCATGTGGCATTCTCCACTGCAATGAGAAACAAAACCCTTAAGACAGATGGCACCTTCCACATGCCTTACTTGAAAAACTGCTTCATTATTCAGGGAGCACCAGAAAACGACACTTGGCAGCGTCCGCGGCCCCTACAAAAGATACGTGGTGATTTCTGCTCTACTTAGAGTCTTTATTGTGTCTTTATATTAGGAGTGCTCTGGCTTTGACATCTATCACAGTCCGCTGCCTTGAGCCGTTAATCACTTACCAAAATGGGACCCACCACACTTCTCGCCTGAGCAGTCTCAAAAAGGAACAGGGACAGGTGGTGCTTTCTGCTACACTTAGCAAGTGGTACATGGCGGCTTCCGCTTAACTTAGAGAGATTGTAGATACCTTTAGTGAGTTCTATGGAAGATGACACATGGTGGCTTGCACTGAACTTTGAGAAACTTTAGAAACATTACAGGGTCCCGCGGAAGATGACACATGGCAGTCTCTGCTGAGCTTTGAGAAACTTAATTAGAACTTTAACAAAACCTCTGCAGATGTTGCCACTTGGCACTTGCTGCGCAACTTTGAGAAACTTTATAGAAACATTAGAGACTCATAAGGTTCATGCAGACGATGACACTTGTTGTGCTCTGCTGAAACTTTAGAGCATAATCGGGGCCCACCATACTCTTTACTTAGCGATGAAACAAAAAGGGAACCTGCAGAAGATGACACATGGTGCACTCTGCTGATATCATATGGGACATGCGGCACCTCCTGTGTAACTTTAAGAAACTTTAAAGAAACATTCCACATCTGCCACTTGGCGCCTTCCGCTTCACTGAAAGAAACTTAAAAATGGGGCCCGCCACACTCACTTTGTAAAAAGGGGCTTTTGAAACTTATAAGAAACTAAACCTCAGATGCTGACACTTGGCATGCTCCATAGGTATTAAAACGGATGCATGGCTCCATCTACATTACTTTAAGCAACTTTATAATGTGTCCCGGGTGCTAACACTTGGTGGCTTCCACTGCTTCTCTGGGACTTAGGCAAAATTTAGGCAAAATGCAAAACCCTGTGCTCGTGCTTTGTGTCAAAACCCTCACTGTAAAAACTGAAATGCACAAAAACAAAACTGGAGCTCGCACAACTGAAACTCAAAAACAAAAATGTAGAGTATTTTGCTCTACAATAAACATTACCATGAGTCTTCTTACTGGCAAGAATTATAGTTCCTGAGCTTTTCTTTATCTCACATCCATTATCCTTAAACATCAGATTGTATCATTTCTCACACATCTTTCCAACACTTAGAAGATTGTGCTTTAATATTTTGACATAAAGAACATCATTTGTATTATGCTTGCCATCAAAAGTAATTTCCTCTGTTCCACAAATCTTACTAGGTACATCATCAATAAACCTAACTAGTCCGCCATCATACTTTTCCAATTTAACAAACTTACTCTTATCCCCTATCATGTGATTTGAACATCCGATGTTAATGATCCATTCATATTCCTTTTTAGCATGAAATGTAGACAACTCTCCTGGACTTCCTTTCTTCTCATAGCTTGCAAGATTAGCATAAACAGGTTCTTCTCTTAGGGCAACAAACAAGCATTCACTAGCATTACCATCTTCATAATCAGGTTCATCATCAGTTACACCATCATCATCTCTAACATAGTAACTCTTTCTTACCATCTTACCTTTACTTTCATTGTTCTTGATCTTCAAAACTCTGTCAGGACATCTTGAAGCATAGTGACCAATCTTACCACAACTGAAACATTTGAAAGGTAACTTACCTCTAAACTTTCCACTACCTCTTTTCATTCTTCTTGCAAATTTTGCCTCAAGCTCATCAAAGTCTGCTTCATCTAATTCCATAGCATACTTATATGATCTAGTAGTCTTTTCTTCGTTGGCTTTAAAAGCAGTCTCAGTTTTTACAAGGCCGTCACTAGTACCAAATTCTCTCATCTCAAAAGCAATCAGTTTACCAAGCAATTGATCTTTTGAAATCATATCCATATCAAACAATTCTTCAATTATAGACACCTTGTGACTCTAATATTTGGGAAGAGTTCTTAGTACCTTATCTACAACATCCTTATCATCTATTGTTCCTCCAAGACAATTGATACTGCTAACAACTTCATCAATCTTCTGTATATAACTTGTTATGTTCTCATCTTCAGACATCTGCATAGTTTCATATCTGGTCTTCAAGTTCTAAAACTTATTCTTCTTGATAGATTGATCGCCTGCATAGATGTTTTTCAATTTCACCTAGAACTCATGAGCAGTTTCTAGATTCACAACTTTCACCATTTCAGCGTTAGATAAAGCATTTAGTAGAGCATTTTTAGCTTTTCCATTAGTCTCATAGGCCCTAATATCAAGTGAAGTCTTCAGACCATCCTTAGGTATTTTGTATTCATCTTCAACCATTTTTTAGACATTAAAACCAATATAAACAGGATAACTTTGCATTCATACCTTCCAGAAGGCATAGCCAGAACCATCAAACTAAGGAATATCTTTCTTGTGTGCCATCCCATATCTACCTTAAGCTATTAGGCTTTCTTCCAAGGAACCAAGCTCTGATACCAATTGTTGAAGGCATAAGACAACCGAGAGGGGGGTGAATTAGTTGTATCAAAAAGCTTAAATTCTCTTGAATGAAATAACATTCACATTCACTTACTTTAACCCCTTAATCTATTATGAAGATTAAACATGAAATGTAAAATCAAAACTTAAGCACATCAACATCATACACACATGAACACCAGATTTTTATGTGGAAAACACTAAAAGGGAAAAACTACAGTGAGTGTTAGCTCAGAGTATAATGTAATAACAATACTGAATAACAAAAGAGGCTCATTGCCAAAGGGCTCACTACCCAAAAGAATATTCACTGTAAAAATGCTCATTGCCAAGGGGTGGGTCACTTCAAAGAGGTGGCTCACTGCCAAAAGCTGGCTCACTACCAAGAGGGGTGTCTCACTACCATGAACTAATGTGATAGCACCTACAACATACCTGAGTTTAGTTCCATTGAAGCACAATACATATCATCTTCGTTGCCTTACAACAAAAACACTTTCATCTTCGCATCTTCACACCCACACTCATTACACAAAGATTTATTCCATTTATTTATACCAATCATCAACCTTGAAACATACATCAAGGTTGGCAATACAATCTACAACCTTTGGAACAGTCTGTAAGATCGGAAAACATATATAATTCAAATTAGGTATGGACTTAAACAAACTTGTGGAGCAAATGAATAAAAGAAGAACACTTCATGGCTTAACTTAGACCTAAATACATCTTCACACACTTCAACACACTTCTACAATCAAATAAACACATCCACAAAGAGTGTTAGCACCCAAGTCGGTCAAACTTGTGCAAACACCAAGAATACTTAGACACATGCTTCCAAGAACTTAATCATAGCTTACAGATCAAGCTCAAGCCTTTAACATGATCTGGAGACATCCACGAACAACATAAAATCACCTGGGATCCAACAAATCCAGCTATAGCAAGTTTCACTTGAAGACAACAAATCTCACTTGAAGACAACTTACAAACAATAGTGCTAAGTTCTGCTATTCAATAACTTACTTTTCAGAGCACCAAATCACAAATTGTTTGGAATGAAGATATCTAAGGACATTATAAACATATGTCCAGAAATGTATCACCTAAAACCACTCTACAGAGAAATACAAAGCAAAATACTTTCTCCTAGACATCTTTGCACAACTCAGAAACTCTGTTAAATACAGTCTTCAAACTAGTGAGCACAACTTCTACTGCATAGTGAACCAGAAAACCAAATTCTAAATTTAGCATCTCCAAACACTTCTCTAAAACTTATCCAAATTTCATACTTAGGTCTTGAACCTAGAAGAAATGTGGAGCAAAAACTCAGATAGTATCCTGCAAGTTAGAATACTCTTCAACACACTATTTCTACACAGAGAGCAATTTTTCTCAAAAGAACTTGGAAACTCAGCAACAAGAACAATATGCTAGCATCATCAGTATTTCTTCAATTCATTCAAATAACCTTAACATGACAACTCAATCAAGCAACAATCAGCAATATCAAAAGACATAGTTGACACCAATGACAACACAATCATGTTGACATCAATGACAACACCGATTAGCACATACTTGCACCACAAAGCACTTTTGAAAGGAATTTTTTAGAATGTCATGAGTGAGAATCATTTTTAGGCTTCCATGAAGGCATTGAAGGTAGAGAAAAAACTAGAACAAAAAAGAAGAAGAAGAGGAGCAAGTGGGCAAGTTGAAAGTGTGCAACATGTTTTTGGTAAAAAGAAAAAAAAAACTGTTGAAAATATAAAAAAATGTTGAAAATGACAACCTAGGGAAAAAAATGGCCCAGGAAAGTTTGGGAATGAGTATGTGAACTTTACAAGGGTAAATGGGACATTGGAATGACAAAAATGTTTCCAGAATATTAAAAAAAAACTTGTCTGTTGAAACTGAGCACGAGGCACATATAGAAAAAGGTTGAGTTTAGAGGATATGGAGATGTGAAAAGAACTAGGATACACAGAGACCAAATTTCATTTGGATTTTTATTCCTAATGGTGCAGCAATCTTGTTCTGATGATAACTCCTTTTGGTTGGGGAGATTTTAATGGTTTATATAATAAAATTGTTAAAACAAATTCTCAATCTTACAAATTATATAATAAAATTGCTAATGCCTTAAAAATATACAAATGTATCAAAAAAAGATTCATGACTTTTGAATAGTATTTAAGAATGTAATATAATTTTAAGAAATAGACAAAAATGCATATTTGGAGGTATGAAATTCATTAAAAATGGTAGAGAATGATGATAATTAAAAGACCCACTCATGCAGAGTAAATCATTTGTGACTCACCATTTTTAGGGTTTGGTAGTTTGGTAAATTTCGTTAGGAATGTGTATACTCATCTATAAAAGAAATTAAAGAGATCTTGTCAGCCTATGTGAGATGCAAATAGGTGAATACCTAGTATAATTGCTTTGCTTGAAAGTGGATAGATTGAAGTAAAGCATTTGTTAGAATAATTGCAGCAATTAGGACAGAGATATTCTTCATTATACAAGGAAAGAAAGGTCAGCGGGTCGCCAAAGCAAGCCAACATCCATGCGGAGAAATACAACATTAAAAAAACCTTGATTTTTCAGAACATATCAAAATTAGATTTGCCATCGCTTTCTTACCATTAAAAAATGTTTATGGATTCCAAATGGTTATAACAAGTCTATTTAAAATAGAGAAATAGTAGTAAAATGAAAACTACTTGTAGATTGTGTATGTTGGAGGAGTTGAGCAAGGTAGGGAAAATGAGAATGGTGTAATAAAGGAAAAATGAAGGCAACTATTTCTAATAAGAACAGATTTTCTAAACCTAAAACGGGCATCTGTACAGAAGGTGCCAACAAAATAGAACGTGGCAGGCACAACGACCGGCGAAAGTATGGCATGGTATTACAACATCACAAGTCCTTTTAAGGCATAATTTAAATCTATTTGTTGATATTATTATTAGTTTTATATTGCTGATGCAAACGCATATTTGTTGTCATTATTATTAATTTATATTGTTGTTTGCAGAACACCTATATTAATATGTTAGATTGAAAAGACAACCTCGAAATCATAATCAAACAAAGCAAGAAAACACGTAGGACGACGATTTTCCGGTGGTGTAGGATAGCAGATAGGATGAAGACTTAATTGAATAAAGCAGGAAAATAGGAAGGACGACAATTTTCCAGTGGTGCAAGGTAGCAGGTAGGATGAAGATTTTCTTGGAGCAAAAGCTCCCACTAATAGCCTATCGGCTAAAAATACATATGTGGAATTCTTCAATTATTTATCACAAATACATAATTTGTTATTGGGTTAATTTTATATCAGTAAGAATTATGAGATAATGATCACATATAAGGAATTACATATTCTAATAGTTAAATTTTAATGGTGAAACAAATTAAAAGTTATTCTCTCTCTAGTAATAACTCTTAAATGTATTTGTGTCCTTGTAATTAAATGCCAACACACATTATAAAAAATATTAGTATTGTAATGATTATTTATAGAGGTCATCTTAAGATGTTTTACAAACACAAATGATCAACTCTCAAAAATATAATTCCATAAAACTATTGTTCCCTAGTTTTGGAGCACAAGTGATACTCTATTGAGGTGAATCATAACACAAAAGCATTGTATCTCAGAATTAGGATTGGATTATCTCAGATAACCACACCATCATTATTATAATTACATTTTTCAGCATATCTAAGGCCTTTAAATCGTACATATAGGCACATATCGCCATCATGATGAATTAATTGGTTCCTTCACCTAACCTTCAATTACATAAAAAATGGTATGACCATTTATGGATAATTTCTAGGAAAGGTGCTATCAAACCCTTTAGTAATTAAACTTAAAATAATGCTCAACTACTAAACATGAAAATATTTCTACATTAACCCTTTGACGATAATATTATAGAAAACAAATCTATAGAAGTTTTAGTAGCTTTCTAGTATTTAAAAATCACATTGAAAAGAAATAATGAGATAGAGAGAAGAATAATAGAAACAACAATAAGACAAGAAACATAGATATATCCTAGGAATACCCTTTTAGAAAGAACCCAACCTCCAAAGCACCACACAAATCAATATATTACCAAATAAATAAGGTTAAAGTACATCAAAAAGATGCTCCATGCACTACTTCAATAAGATCAACATCCTATTGATCTAGTAGAGATCGTGTAGCATAATCTTACAAAATACTTCCATTAATCCTCTATCCAATTTACCTCTAATTTATAGACATAAGGAGGCCCATAAAACATTAAAAAAGAATAGCATGGGCCCAAACAAGGTCGTAAAATACCATGGTATGAATTCTCATGATACCTATGTAAAGCCATCTTGGTACATATTATTGTTAGTGTATATTAAGCTTTCTTAGGAGTGCATCAGCCTATGCTTAGCCACGAGCTATTCTTGGTATGCTTAGATTAGATTTGTCTAAGTTATGTGGTTGTTTTTCTTATCCTTGGAGCACCACTATTCTTAGTGAGTTTTTCCTATTATTTACTTGACTATTCTTAGTTGATTATGCCCTAATGTACTACCTCTTGGGAGCTAGTTCATTATCCCATATTTTGCATTCTAATTGTCCATTATTTGTAGTACTTGTTTTCTTATAGGTTGAGTGTGCTCCTGTTCATCTCAGGTGGCTCAAATTAGTACTCACATTCACTCAATGTCCTAATTTCATTCAAAGGGCAACCCCCGCCCTTGGGACGTAGATTAGTTGTTGTGGGGGGAGATAGTTGAGTAGTCCCATAACCCAACCTTGGATCCAAAAGAGGGCAAGAGCAGTATAGATTCAAGGTACACTTGCCTGGGATTGAAACATTGATTTAAACATGAATGAACACATTGGAAGGTGGTGACTCACCAGGTATATTACGTATATTATCTCAACAATACCTAGGAAGGAAGGTCCTTACACATCTATAGTTTCCCTACTATCTATCTAGGAGGAAGACAACTAGAATACTCCATAGCCCCTACTATCTACATAGATGGATCATTAGCCCCTTAACATACTGCCCCATAAGAAGTTCAAGGAACAATCACAAATACTGGAACTACTACGATAAAAACAACAGTAGACCATACATAAAGGAGATAGGTGAACTAGTAACCTCCCACCCACCCAACTACTATAAATTCCCCCCACCGTAGTGCTAATCTACCTCCCAACAATCATCCACCCACCCACCCCAGCCTCCCCACCCAACCTATGCCCCCACCCAACCCCACACATAGGGCCTCCCACCCAACCCCCCTACATGGTATCAGAGCGGGATTATGTGGATATTTGTTCAAATTATGTGAGATCTTGATAGTGTTGCTAAAGGACAAGTTTTCAAGGAGGTTGTGGGATCCCTCCTCCATTGCCCTTGGTAGGTCAATTTGCATTCATGGATATTTTGGTTACTATGTGCTAAAGGATTGATTTGCAGGGTCATAAGGTGTTTGAAAAGAAGTATCCATAGCTTGGACAATCTGTGACCCTATTTGGGAAGGCTCATGGCTCACACAAAGGCTCATGACCTATAGAAAGGTATTTTTAAACTAGAGCAAAGGGTGGAAAGAAGGTTGCGCCTAGGTGAATAATTTCACCAATAAGATGGTCATGGCCCACTTGAACAAGCTCATACATAGAAGCTCCTCCCATTCCGTCTACCAAAACAATAGGTTCTGATACCTTCCAAACACATCCATACACACTTTCCTTCTCAAAGTCCTCAAAGGTCATCAATTTCTCTCCAAAAAAATAGTATTTTGGCTACTCTAAATTATAGAAAAAACCTAAAATCTGGCACAAAAGAGCTCAAATTGAAGGGGAAAAGCAAGAGAATCTGGATCAAATTTGTTTTGTTGAAAAATGTATCGCAGGGCATTTTGAGGCCAGATTGAAGGATGTTGTTGCAAAGAAGGTCGATTTACAAGCAAAGAAGACCCAATCTGTACATAGAGCGATAGAGAGGGGATGTGCAAAGGTGGAGTGTCTTTTCAAAGGCTCATGGCCTATCTAAAAGGCCCCAGTCTATGTAAAAGCCTGCAACCTTTTTTGAAGGTTGTAGCTTGTTTAAAGGAAGCCTAGACCCTGTTTCAAGGTACAGAAAGGCTGATTTACCCAATACAAGGTCAACTACTTGTCCCTATTTTGGTAGAGTATCTCTCCTTATTTTTTACCTTCATTCTATGGTATCTTGTCTTAAAGGCATCGAAACTATGTGTGGAATCTAGAGGCAGGAGAAAAGGCCAAATAATCTTGGATAAAGGTGGCAAAATAAAGGTAAGAGAGGATAGAACTATTCATGCAAGTAGATGCCATTGACCTTAGCATATATTCTCTCTTGCTTTTTCATTTTTGGCTTAAGGCATTTAAATTTTTTTCTTTTTTTAGTGCTAAAAATAGAAAAATATTGTAACTTTTCATAGGCTACTTGAAATCAAAAGTCAATTTTTTGTAAAAGTGAATATTCTTTCTAACATGTTCCATTGGAGATGATATAACATTGAAATTATAAAGTGCCCTAATTCACTCCAATTGGATTCACCTAAAGCACTACATTATAAAAGTGCCAAATCAGGGGGGATCACATAATAATAATAGGGATTTATCGAAGCACTGTGTGATTTATCTTTTTTCTTTCTACATTTATTCAATTCAATTACAATGTGGACTCTAATCAAGCTATTACACTGTTAAACCCATTTAATTATCATGACTAGAAATCCAAAATTCAGCTTATGTTGAAAAATAAAGGGTTATACAGGTTTACAATGGGCACTAAAATAGAACCCTCTGATAATGATGCCAAGATTAAGTTTTTCAACAAATGTGATTAGGTTTGTGGATGTTTGTGTCTAAGTATATCTCTTGAGATCCTCTTTCACATGGAAACCTTGAAAACCCCCAATGATGTATGACTCACACTCGAGAAATTGTTTGAGAAGGTTGATGAGATGAGAGCTCATGAGTTGTAAAATGAGATAATTAGTCTAAATCCAAGTACATTTGACACCTTAAAAGACTTCTTTGAAACCAATTTTAAATCCATTAGGTTTTAATTAAAATAGTGTGGAATGAACAAGAAGGATGATCAACTTGTGCTTTCAATTCTCTCCTAGTTAGGACTTGAGTATTCTATATTTGTATCTACTTTTTACTTCACTAAAAGAGCTCTTGGAGCCACTTGGAAAATGTCATCCTTAGATGACTTCATTGTAGACATAACTAGGGATAAAGATAAGTTAATACACATGGGTACCCTAAAGACATCAAAAGCTCAAGCTCTATTTATTGGGAATGGAGAACATAATGCTTCAAATATCAAAGGGGAGAAGAATAAAAAAGACAAGGAGATCAAGAAGGAACAAAAATCTGATCCCAACATAGAATCTTATTTAAATGAAAGGAACCTAAGAAGGAGAAAGTCAAGTGTGCCTATTGTAAGAAACTTGGGCACGATGAGCACATATGTATGAAGAAACAGATAGACCACCTCACTCATCTTCTTAAGAAGCATAACATAGGGGTCCCTGAATCTATCAAAGTGTCCTCATCAACCTAAGAATCTTCTAAGATAAAGGAAAAAGGTAAAGAGAAATATAAGGGCATGGCAGTAGTTACAGTAGCATCATCATGAATCCATCTTGGATTATTGATCTAGGTGTTTCACACCATATGGCTTCTTCACAGGTTGAGTTTTCTTCCATAGAGCCTTATAACATGTCTAGCATCACTTTGGGTAATGACATAGCAATTACAATTGTAGGGAGAGGGTCTATTGAAGTTGAAAGTGGAAAATTCACAAATGTTCTAAGTGTTCCTTCACTTTCAACTAATCTCCTATCAGTTTATCAGATTGCTCATATAGGGAAGGGCATGCGAGTTGAGTCTACTCCAGATTTAGTTGAGATCAAAGAGTTGTATAGAAACAACTTAGTGGATTTGGGAAGGGTAGATCACCATGCTAGGTTATACACCTCACACTTTTCTCTTGATATTTGTCCTTCAGACTATCCACAACAGATTCTTGAGGCAAAGTTTTCTTCTTCCAATTCAGAGAGTGAGGACATTAATGGGGTGTCATATCCATCCATATCTAGATTCATTTTGGAGGATGAGGATTTAATATCTGACTCACCCACATTCAACTCTATTTGGGCTAGATAGCCACTTCAGAGTGTAGGTAATAGGTTACAAAATCCAGTTGGTGGCTGACTTACATTGTCATATTATAGGGCACATGCTTTCTATGCCTCTACTTCTGAGTTTAGTGTTGCTTCTTTGAGAGTTTCCAATGATTCATTACAGTAGGATCATATTCAAGATTCACTTCATTGGGACACACTTCTACCAAACATTTCATGGTTGTTTGTTGAGTCTCACATATTAGACCTTGTTGACACCTTAGAGGATCTCATCTTACTGTTTGATGATAGTACTTATACACCTGCTAGTACTATAGCGTTCAGAGAGGCTTCATCGAGGGCATCCAGTGATTCTTCATAGGACATCTCATGGGATTTTCATTGTAGCCACATGGTATGCATTGACATTCCACTTTCATACATCAATTCTTTAGATCTTTTAATTCATCAGTATTCACATGCTACACCCTTAATATTGGTGTACATCAAGTTATGAATAGTCAGCTTGTGGCTATCTTAAATCCTAATTAAATCATGTTATCATTATTATATTATTATTTAGTTAATTAGGTCAGCCTAGGGCTTAAATAGGGGTGTGACTATTTAGCCTAAGCATAATTAGGTATACATAGGAGGATGTGAGTCTTATTTCATCATATTGTGAAGTGTGCTCTCATTGGAGATATTTGGAGGTTTGCCCCCTCGAAGTGACCTATTATTCTCAGTTATTTTCAAGTATTTGTAGCATATTTCATATCATCTTCTATTGTGCAAGTTATTTCATTACAATTGGTATCAGAGCATGATCTTGGCATTGTAGAGGCAAGGTTTTTTCTTAATATTGGAGGCGATTTTGGGAAGAGCATATCTTTCAGATTTTAACAATTTTTTTTGTGATTTTTAAAGGTTTTTTGAAGACCATATTAAAGAGGCTACAGTCTAGATTTAAGAGGAATTGGAGCATAATTGAGCAGATTATTGCAGAATTATGGTTTCTACACAATTTATTTGGGATCTACATATCTCCCACATCCTATTGAATTGGAGCCTCATTTTTATTAGGTTTTTGAAGACATACTAGAGGAGCCTATAGTCTGAAATTTGGATAAATTGGAGAAAAAACTAAGCAAGTTATTGCAAAATTAGGGTTTCCACAAAATTCTCTCTCAAGGTTGTAAATCTACTTATTTCTTGGAGATTTTTTTGGGTGAGAGATATTTTAGCCCTAGTAAGTTACAATAAATTTTTTAGAGAATTTAGGTTTCATTTGTGTGATTTATTTCAAAACTATTGGTTTCAATCATGATAAGGCCTACAACAAGGGGCAAAAAGAATGTTGTCACACCGGGGAAGACTCCTGATAAGGATGGGGTAACAATAGAGGATATTAATCCTAATGAGGAAATTAGTAAGGTCATGGAAGACATTTCCTCAATGAAGGTGGATATGTGTGACCTAAGAAGAGATATATCGGATATACAAAGCATGTTAAGCACCTATATGAATGAACCAAGAAAGGAGTTCTCAAGCAACCAAGGTGAAACTTCCAAGTTGGCTAATACTGACACAAATTTTAATACTCCTATGGGATCTAGGAATTTGTTTCCAAAGGTGGATATGCACAAGTTCGATGGCAAGGATCCTCTAACATGGATAAACTAAATGGAGAATTGTTTTGAAGTACATCAAATCCTAAATGGACAAAAGGTCACAATGGCTTCCCTATATCTAGAACTAGATCAATTCATTTGGTATCGATGGCTTTGTACTCATCAAAGGAAAGAGGGTCTCACCATCTCATGGTCAATTTTTACAAAGGAACTCCATGCACAATATAGCAATAGTGTGATAAACAACTTCTTTAGCCAACTAGCTAAACTTCAACAAATAGGATCAGTTAAGGATTATATTCAGCAATTCCAAAATCTATTTTTAAGAGTGGATACAATTATGGAGTAGAACTTGAATGATTTATTCTTGGGTAGTCTCAAGGGTCACGTTCGACATGAGGTACACATGTTCTATCCAAATTCTATCTCTGAAGCAATGATTATGGTGAGACAAGTGGAGGAAATTTTTTTGGCTAATAGAAGGGAGGAGTTACCTAGTAACAAAGTTGACAAGGCTCTTGCATCATCATTTACTCTTCCTATTAGATTGACACCTCAGCAATTGGAAGAGAAAAAGGCCAAGGGGTTATGTTTCAACTATGATGGAAAATAACATAAAGGACATAAATGTGATGAGAAGAAGTTGTTCTACATTGAGGCTACCTATGATGAAGATAAGGATGAAGAAGATCCAATGGTGGTGGTAAAGGACTCTAAAGATGTCAAACCAACTATATCTTGTCATGCACTATCAGGTATTAATAACCCACAAACACTCAAGGTAAGGGGTTTCCTAAAAACAAATAGTGACAGTATTGATTGACTCGGGGAGTACACAACTTCATCAACAAGAAACTAGCAACAAAGTTAAATTATTTTATCTACCCTACCCCCGAATTGTAAGTTATGATTGCAGATTGTGGTATAGTCAATTGTTCAGGGAAATACCATAGTATTAAACTCATCATGGGAGACTACATGATTGATATCCCTATGTTTTCTATACCCATGGTTGGAGCAGACATTGTTTTGGGAGTTCAATGGCTTACTACCTTGGGCACAATTGAGATGAATTTCTAAGAACTATTCATGCGCTTCTACTTTGGGGATAAAAAAATATGAGCTAAGGGGTTTACGTACAAAGAGGCCACAATTGGTAAGTGCACACCAAATGTCACTAAAAAAAGATGTGGATAAAGGTGTGGCTCAATTATTGTCAATGGAAGTGCAACAACCAAAGATTCCTACTTCACCTTTCAGGAAAGTAGTTACAGTTTTGGATCACAAGGGGGAAGCTAATTTTTACAGGCCTCATAAAGGTTCAACAATGACTAACAACATCAACTTCAAATTGAGGTTACCTAAATCAAAAATCATAGAACCTTTCTACCATATCTCTATCTTGGAGAATGCTAGTAGACTCAAAAGTCCATCCAAGACAATGTTACCAGAGCTTGATGAAGAAGGAAGAATTATATTGGAACTAGAGTGCATTCATCAAACACACATAAAGAAGCTAAGTACTAGAACTCTCACTAAGTATCTCATCCAATGAAAGAATCTACTAGTTGAAGATTCCACATGGGAGGATGAGTTCATTCAGAAGAATCCACATTTGATTAGCATTGAGGACAATGCTTCTTTGAAGAGGGAGGGCATGCTATGCCCTTAACTCTTAATTAAGTCATGTTATCAGTATTATATTATTATTTAGTTAGTTAGGTCAGCCTAGGGCTTAAATAGGGGTGTGTCTATTCATCCTAAGCATAATTAGGTATATATAGGAGGATGTGAGTCTTATTTCATCATCATATTGTGAAGTGTGTTCTTATTGGAGATATTTTTAGGTTTACCCCCTCAATGTGGCCTATTATTCTTAGTTATTATCAAGTATTTGCAGCATATTTCATATCATCTTCTTCTATTGTGCAAGTTATTTCATTACATCACATGATTTTGAGAGATCACTTGTTTTAGTTAGGCCTGAGACTCCTAATTTGTTTGTGACTCATTTCTACATTAGCATGATGACATTTGAGTAGTATTCTGAGATAGGCTACATCATGACACTTACCACCTCACCTCACTTCTTTGAGCATTCACTATTGGAGTTATTTCTTCCTAAGGGGAGAAATGTCATTTTCATCAAATGGATCATTTTCAGCATTCATACACCAACATTCTCTATTAGCATAGGGGCTACTTCATTGTGGGGGGGACTACATAGTCTCTTTTACTCTCCTATGGGCGGTTCATATCTACATCATTATAGTCAAAGTGACATGGTTTTAGGCTTGGTGCAGAGTTATCATCTTCAAGGAGGCTTCCTAGTCCTCTTATTTTTCTTTTCTCCCTTTTGGAGGGATGTTTTTTACCACAAGGTTTTCTTCCTTTGTCTGCTTTATGAGAGATTGCATTTCATTGCATTGTACATGGGTACTTGATTAGGCCTAGTTGTTGGGTCCCATATTCATTTAGCCCACCTAAGCTATGCTTAAGTGGGGGTATTGCTATATATTAATCTTGCTTAGGAGTGCATCATTCTATGTTTAGCCATGTTCTATTCTTGGTGTGCCTAGATTAGCTTTGTCTAAATTAAGTGGTTTCTTTACCTATTCTTGGAGCACCACTATTCTTAGTGAGCTTTTCCTATTAGTGGCATGACTATTCTTAGTCGATTGTGCCCTATATGTACTACCTCATGGAAGCTAATTCATTATACCATATTTTTCATTCCAATTGTCCACTGTTTGTAATACTTGTTTTCTTGCAAATCGAGTGTGCTCATGTCCATCTCAGGTGGCTCAAATCGGTACTCACATCCACTTAATGTTCCAAATTTCTACCATTATGACTCTTACCCAAGCATATTTAGCTTCCACCATTCATGTTGGCATTTTTAACTCCCAAGCACTCCCTCATGAAGCACTAATTGCATTCCGTGCCCACTAAAAGGAAGACACTCTTACAATTCCACTACATGATCCATTCATCAATGCCTCATTATAGCAAATTTTCTAAGTACTCAAAGAATAATAAAATGATTACATATATCCCCACCTTCCCATGGACCTCCCATTTTCCTCCCTCCATGATTATTGGAGAGAGATAAATTATTTACCTATCTATAAATAATTAAGTTACAATATACCTTAGAATATGCAAGGTGAATAGAACACTTAATCCTAACAATATCTGACTTGATATTCACATTACAAAATTATAAGGGGATCCAAATAAATAAATTAACCATTATGGTTATAATCATGCTACAATAATTGACTCTTTATGCTCACAGAGTCAACAAGGAATCTACAACATCCACCAAGTGATCACAATCTCAATCAAAACACTCCCATCCTCTATCATGCCAAAGCATTAAAAATAAAAACTCAAAGTGGAGATCATAATTTAAATGTCATGCTTTAAACTAAACACATACACAAAATCCATCTCCTATAGAATAGGATTGAGTATTTACCAAATACTCAACAATATTTAGAATAATAACAACATATCTATAACATTTCCAACTAACCATACCTAAAAAAAGGGGACAGGCATCATAGGTAGACCTTATGATAACAACACATACAACCCAGTCAATGATAAAAAAATCCATGTATATTCATTGTCCTACAAAAATCTATCTCAATTGATAACAAATACATGGACATAAAAAATACTTGAAGATCATTGTACAATAGTCTAATGATACATATACTTCCCTAAGACTCTCATTTCATGGGAAGTGTCTAGCCTAACACCAACCAAAGCATCCAAAATTTGACCAACAATACTCACATAAAGATGTGGCTAAAGTCAACTATCACATAGTTTAAAAGGACAAACGCCAATCTCCAAAACTATAAAAATACCATTAAAAAAACCTCTGCCTTGATTAGCACATCTCTTCTAAGTTCTTCACATCACTTAGAAAATAGAGATTAATGAGCTATAATCATCCATACTATTGATAAGAAAATAATGGAGTACAATAATAGTAAATGATCAACTCTACACAAGTTACAACTCTAATATGAAGTAAGCCAAACATCTGAGATAAACACCAATCCATAGAGATGAAACCTATATATCACACCATGTTCCTTTTCCAACACCAACACATGCTATAGCTTTGATAAATAAGATCTACTTTGAAATCCCTAAATAGAAAATCCCTCAACATTTAACCATTTAATCTCAAAGTTAAACATAATAGAAACAAATGTAAGCTTCTCAAATTGAAGGAAGATAAAATAGATAACCAATCCATATTGATAAATTATTATGTACAAATCCACTATACTTGTTTTCTACTCCTCAAACAATCCAAACAAATTCACTCCATAGCTAGAGTGTAGTGCCCCTCCGTTCTCACCTTGGATGTATAAGTGAATTGATCAAGGTGCATGAAGACGAAGGTAAAATAACAAGAATAATTAAGGTAAGGTAAACAATTGATGTTGCACAATATTGATAGATGTTTCATCCATGTGTGGTTTCATATGATAGTTAATGTGTTTTATTGATAATCTCCATTGTGACACTAATAATGTAGGCTTTGACATTGTTTTGCATTCCAATGATTAAGATGTTGACCTTACTACAACTGTTATATGTTAGAATGGATCTCATGGACTGATTATGTTATATTTATTTGTTATGATGGTACTTCTGAGACATTCAATTTCATGCACCTATACGTTCAGTGTATGGTTTTGTTCAGATAATGAGGTAGATTCGATTTGGTTATGATTATGTGTTATCTAATCTAGATTGATATGATGTGGAAAGGATGATGTTGCATCACTCGCTTGCGAGTGCCCTGTGATGTTGTGATTCCTTTTTCACCTAGTGTCAGCTTATATGCATCTATACATGCTTGACTGTGTCATTTGTTGCAGGATGCAGGTATCCGGCATCGACTCCACCTGAATTAACAGGTCTGAGCATGCCTTGAACCCAATGGATAAGTTGTTCAGAGATAACTTAAGGTCCCACATCCCAAGTCATCATCCTCGATCAGGATGCATGACATGTCTAGTTCAACCTGTCAGTTTGGTCAGTATGTCAGGTGTTGTAATTGATTTATATTTGATGGATCTTGTTGGTTAAGTGCGTTTTGGCCCCGGTTTGTGAACATGTTTGATTTGGCTTTTAACGGCTGTCCTACTTAGTGGGTTATGTTGTATGCATAGATTTCATTATATAGTCATACTAATATTTGATCCACTATAATATTTAATAGGGTTATATAATATTCTTATTATTATTATTTAATAAGAATAAATTGGTAATTGATAATTACCTAGTTCAAGATAATTATTCAAAGTTGTTTATTTTATTACTATTATTAAATTAATTTATTTGGGGGTATTTATAGATTTAAATAAGTTTTTAGTATCTTAATATTTTAATGTTTTATTATTATGATGCTCAAATACTTTAATTCCACAATATTTATGTTAGTTTGGGGAAAAACATTTCATTATGGGGGAGGCATGGTAGTTGGGGCAGTTACTATTCTCCTATTTTAGTTTTCTTTCAAGGGTATAATATCTGGTCGACAGTCGACAACTGGGAGGATGATTATATCTAAATCTCCATAGTTGGGTTGTGAGAGCTCCAAGAATTTTTGTTGGGAAGCACAAGAAATTTGCAAGAATGTTGAGTATGGGTGGATAGATAGAGGACAATGGGTGTCTTCTATTAGAGGAAGGAGATGGATGATTCTCGGCCATTAATATTCTATTTATTATACTTCTATTATTTCTTCCCATGCTCAGTGACCAAGTAAGATTTAATGGGATTTTTGTTATCCTACATTCATTCTCTTTCAAGCATATTACATGATAATGCAACTTTGCTATGAAGTATTAAAAGTTGTGTTTTGTCACAGTTATGGTTTAATTGTTGCATCCTTTTGATGACACCTCTTTGAGGCAGAATATGAGCAAAATAGGAAACCTAGTTTTATCCTGCTAATTGCATTGCATGAAAATTCCCAAAGCCTTTCAACAAAATCCTTTTGTACTTATCCCGCAATCATTGCATTCTATTATTTTCTAACATCCGCACCTTATGCCATATTCTGATGCCTCTTGAGTCATTCTATCAACCATTCACACAGAAAACTATTCAATTTTATTTATATAATCTGCATCTCTGATCAATAGTTTGAGTTTCATAGCTACCAATAGATATTATTCCTCTCAAATCTTGTCTTCTTAACCTTGATGAAAATCAACTCCCCTTGTACCTTTTTCCTGCATCCTCAAGGGCTTTGTTTGGTGTGTATATATGTATGGTGGTTAATTGTTTTAATGCATGATCATAATTAATAGAGATAAATTAGTTAGTTTATTTTGTTTTGTGAAACTCATTAGAGTTGCTTCCAAATGTGATAGGTGTCAATTCAATCCAAAGAAATTGGAGTGCATTCAATAGAGTTTAGAGTGCATGCACATCGCCCATTACTTTATTTGGAAATTGACTAATTTTGAACTTTATGTACCTAACAGTGATGAATTATGATTTTGTGTGGCAAACATAGGCATAAACCTTCAAGTGGGTTATGTGCTCGACCCTATTATGATCATTCATGTATTTATGACACAAAGAAATAGAACCCTAAAACCACACCTGCCAATTGTATTTGCTTGAAAGTCTCTAAAGTCTTTCTGACAAATCCATTGTATGCATATCCTACAACTCTGGCACACCAAGTTTCTTTGAGGCATTCTGCCAGTAGTTCACACACCTGTCTATCCTTCCACTTTTGCATACGTCTACCATAGCATTGCTATTATAATATCTGACAAAAATTGCCTTCCATTATGCTTTGATGGATGTCCATACCTAGTTCCAAAACTCCCATATTGGCAAAAGTTGGCAGAATGCTGGCAAAGGTTTTAGCATTGGCTTTACACCTACCAATAGCACCCTATCGGTGCCTCTTCTCTTGGCATCTTTTTAAGACATTTCTTTATAATGTTCAAACTTCCTGGATGACATTTCATGGCTGCATTTCTGATTTGCATCCATCATTAGTTGGTTATGCACCTTTCCATTATCATTGGTTATGTACCCTTACATTATCATTGACTCTTGTTTAGATTGCTAGTTATGAGCACCTATCAATCTCTTCATACCGTTTTAAGGAAACTAAGATAATTTCTTTTCCTTAGCTCCCTTTTACCAATAGCGAGGAAACCACTATACATTCATCTTTTCAGTATAATGCTTAGACATGTTTGCATGTATAAATACATATATAAATTTATGGTTTTATAACCGATGATACTTGTTAGGGTTTCATATTATTGTGTTTAAGGATCTGTAGATATGTCAGTGAATGACACTGTTATTTTATTATCATCACATTTGCTTTAAACATGTCGTTGCCATGAGCCAGCTATTGGTTTTTCGGGTAGCTCTCTTTGACCCACTTGACTAAAATATCTCATGTGCTCAACAAACTTTCCTTTACACCAAATCTTTTGAGGATTCTCTTCATTAGTACTAGAAAACTGACACTTTGTGTGTCACTATTAGTGCATGCCTATTTTTCATCACCGATAATCTCCTTAAGAACTAGTTGTTTAAAATATTACGTTTTCCTTGCCCAAATCATTTAGATTTTATCCAAATCATATTGCCTTATATTATACTATTTAAAAATATTGTGTAGTTAGGAAAACATGCAAGGTAATTGTTTTAGTAAGAATCTATTTATTGTAAGGTCTTACCAAGTGTAAGGAATTCCTTTAGTGCATTATAGCTTGATGAAAGTAATAACTTTTGGTAAGTTTTTATGGGTAGTTATTATTAGAGCAAATAATTAGTTTGCTATAGATGAATGGATTAAGATGGTTTGATTAGGAATTGAATAAATATGAAATAGACTAGATACTCTTAGAAATCCATATAATCTAACATAAGTATTAACAAATATATATTATATGTTATTAATAATTTAAAGTAAAGTCATGCTAGGTTATTGGATGCATTTTTATTATAGTAGAATGCCTAGCTTGGATTGATGGTATTGGATGGGTATGAGTTAATAAGTTATTAAGTTAATTATAATGCATATGCTCAAGATAGGTAAATTATGTTTGATGTATTTGAATTATTTCAATCGATATGTGTAATATTGAGTTGTTAATGAATTTTATTTAAATTGTTACTGATTTTAATATGATTTCTTGATAATGATTTGTCAAGTAGGGAATTGGATTAACAGGTTGGAATTAGATGTATAAACATTGTAATTAGTATTTAATCTATAAGCATTTGTAGTTAATATTACCTATGCATTTGTTTAGCTTGAAGGTTATATTTATAGGTAATTGATGGTTGATTTAATATAATAGATAGAATTAATATTTATTAGATTAGACCTAGGTTTTATGAATTGTTGTGGAGATATAACTTGAATTTAGTTGTTAATATGATTAAATGTAAATAGATATGACAAAATAATTAGGGTAGGTGAAATTTAATCTAGTTTGATTGATTTGGTAAGATCTTTTCATAATGATTTTGTTAAGTTGAAATTGGATTTAAAAGTTTGGAATTAGGTTAAGCAACAATTTATTTGAAAATTTAGACTTATAAGTAAAACTTAAAGGTAACTAGATAACTAAGAGATGAATTGCTCTAGTAAGAAAGATTTATGTTGTCAATGAGTTGATTAGTTGAAATTGCTTATTGCAAGCAAAATTTTCATGTGAGTTAGTCTATGTGTAAATTGTCAAGTTTAGGTTCCAGAGGCATAAGGTAATATGATTTGATTGCATGTATTCTGTTCATAGGTGTCTTGAAATGAAAATGTTGTAATAACATGATGTTTTTGTCTATGTATGTGGGTCTTGGTACACAATAATGTGAGATGATGTACATACTATGTTGTGAATATATTATGATGGGATTAAATCTCCTTCACATATGTGTTTATATCAAGCTTGTGTTTAGTATGGTAATGGGGAGATCTTGTAATTGTAATGAGAAATTATTTTGGTTCATGGTTGAGATTTGCGAGCAAGATGACCCATACCTTGCTCTAGATATGTGTTGTTATGGTTATTGCAATTGATCAACTGAAAGTTTCAGACAATGAAGTAAAGGTTGGGCCTTGTGATTATGTTTAATAAGCAAGGTAAATGTCTCGCATTGTTTATGTATACTTATCAGTATGATAGTGATTGTCTTGCTTGATGGTTAGGGTTTCTAGATGCAGGTAGGGGAGTGGCTTTCAATGTGGGGCCAGCGCCCAAAGTGGTTGTCAGGATAACCCATTGAAAGTTGTTAACTAAGTGAAAACCTAAGAATGAACTGGGGGGAAAAAGGGTAAATTAAATAAATAAACAAGATAAATGGATTTCCTCTCCCATGCTTATAGTGCTCGTTTAGGCTAAGGATGGGTTGAGAAGGCCTGGTCGGCATAATTGACTTCCTTGTCCTCATGAAAGGAAAGTTGATTCCGCATGTGTCACCCTATGGGGCCGGCGCCTAGTGAGAGGCTGTCAGGATAACCCATGTCAGGACCATGCGATGACACTCTTCCTACATCAGCCTAGCATTCCCTAGTTGTACTCTCCCCATTCGTCATGTGTTGCGTCTAGACGTGATATTGAGTTGCTTGTGATGTTGTCATGTGTTGTGATGGAGTCATGTTGAGTCCTTGTTCCTGTTACGCAATTGTCTACCTGACTGTATGATGTTTTGGGACCTTATGTTATCTCCTAGCATGAGGGGTGGACCTTAGGGTTCCACATGGTTTGGTGGATGTGCCTTATCTCCATTGGTTTTTCCTTGCCTTTGTTCATGTGCAAGAAGGTTGTAACTCCTGGAGTAGATTCAGATCTTGTACCAGTCTTTAAATATAGTTATTTATGCTCATGTTGTGATAGGTGAAAGTCAAGTTTAGCAGATCAGACAAAGTCATGATACCCTAACCCTACCATCATCAAGGAATCTAATCTAAATGAAATCAAAAGAACAATGCAATTCAAGCATAACATCACCTAGACCGTGTGATTCCTTGTTTGAGAGATGTGGACTGCTTCTTCAACAATGAACAATTGCAAAGCTGAAAGCTGCCATGATGGATGATAAAAGGTCAATTGAATGCTCAGATGCTCAAGATGCTCAAGATGATAATGTAGGTGCTATATGATTGCTGGATGTCTCATATGGAGTGAGAGGGTGTTTATATAGGACTCAACCAAGATCAATCGACGGTGGAGATTCAGAGGCTATGTGAATGGCTAGGATTGAAAGTTACTAAATTTAGATCCAATTAGTTGTGCATATGAAGGATATGAATGAAAGTTGTCTTACAACACATGATTAAGGGGAGATGGACAAGTGTTGGAATGTGATGAAAGGTGAGTAGTTAATTCAAATAAAATATTTGAATTAGTTGGGATATGAGTTGGATATTAATTAAATAAATAAAATTTATTTAATTAATAGGATAAATGAATAAAATGGGATAAGATATGATGTGGAAATTAATTAAATAAATAAAATTTATTTAATTAATTGGCTTAATGATTAATGATTAATGATTAATTTGGGCGTCTACATTTTGCCCCTCTTTGATACAAAGTTCGATAGAGCGTTGTGTCAAAGAAGATATGATATGCGTTCGATAAACAAGTTATGCCCCAGTGTAACTGGCAGGTGATGCCCCCTCGAGAGGTAAGCCATTTGTACGGATGTATAGAGGGGCTTTGACATATCGACAGTGCCGAGGTGTGGTATACTGGCGGAGGAGATTAGATGAGGTGGATAGATTTGTATGGAGGCCATGGCTAGGATGTGAGTAGTGGGATGAGGAGGATGTAGAGCTTGTCTATGCTAGACAGGTGAGATACATTTTTGGACGTAGTATGTATATTATAGAGTGCTATTTACCAGAGAGAGCCTTGAGATAGTTCGGGGAGGCACAGGTAGTACCAGTAGGTGATGCCATTTTTGGGAGGACGAGACAGGAGGTATTTGATTGGGGTCCAGAGGTTGTGGTTGAGACAGCTTTGGCAGAGAGAGATGGATTGCATCCAGTAGTATGGCAGTGGGGACAGGGTCCTGCAGATCCAGGCACATTGCTAGAGTATGATGTATACTGGGCGACAGCGAGGCCGACGCAGTTGACATGAGATGGGGAGATTAGAAAAATTGGGATGGAGAGACCAGTTCGGAGGAGACGATGATGGGCTCCACCAGCACAGGCTGTTGTGCCAGCCGCACCAGGGATACAGATGCCAGAGCAGGTGCCAGGTCAGCCTGCTATATTAGCACAGCCTCAGACACAGATTGTAGCAGGTGATGATGTTGGTATTCAACAGCTGCAGAGACGGATCAGAGAGGAGAGGAGATGGAGGCAGCGAGCACAGATGAGGCTGAGGAGGGTGGAGATGGATAGGCATCAGGCAGTGATTAGTCTGTGGCATGTGAGAGCACAGGCATAGACATATTAGGCTCAGCTGCAGTTGAGAGCACAGGGGGGAGATGGACAGGATGACAGTGCTCTAGCTAGAGTGACAGGAGAGAGAGATGCGGCTAGACAGCATGAGCAGATGATGAGACTTGAGCGAGACACTGCGATACAGCAGGAGCAGGCTATGAGAGCAGAGAGGGATGGTTTGCGAGCTGAGAGAGATAGTATGCGGGCTGAGAGAGATAGGGCAGTGTAGCAGCTATAGGGGATGACCAGTGAGCGAGACAGAGCAGTGGCTTCCTTGGGGACTGATGGAGCTACGATGTACTTGGATACATAGTTGACACGGGTACATGCAGAGCTTCGGAGAGTGCAGGGTGAGGCTGAGTATTACAGAGGCTTGTACTATGGAGCTGTGTCAGCAGAGCAGAGGCAGCGTAGTTTCAGGAGTAGGTCAGGGGCTTCAAGTTCATGGAGGACAGGTGGATCTCGATCAGTAGCCTTAGTGGTGGGGCCATCGAGAGACAGAGGACCAGGTACAGGACCTAGTGGTGGTGGCGGTCAGGGCGAGGGAGCTGCCAGTAGTCACTAGGGCTACCTTGTGTATTTTGTATCATGATGAGGCCTAGAGCCAATTTTGTACATTTAGTCCTTCAGGGCTCAGCTTGTATTGTAGACACTTGTATTTTGACACACATGTATATATATATGGCAGTTTTGGTGATCTATATGATGTTGTAATGGTTATGATGTTGATATTATGATGGCTATGCATGTTGTGTGTATACTATTATGAATTATATATGGATGTGTATGCAAATGTTAATGGATGGAAAATGTGTGAATATGTAAATGGTAATGATATGGATAGGTTTATGCATATAGATAGATGGTAAGGAAAGGTATATATGATGGACTTATGTATGTCTAACACACTTGTTTTGCAGGAGTGAGAATATGGACAAAAGATGATGGAAATGATTGATCTTGGCTGAGTATGATGGTATGGATAGATAGGATGAATAGATAGGATGATGATGGGCAGATTTCAATTAATTGCTCAGAATGAAAAGAAATGCAGTCCTTATGTTTGATATAGCATATGGATGTTATGCCCCAGGGTATAAGAGACCAAGGTGTCAAGGTATCCAATGCGCAACTAGCGTGTTACAATCTTGGCTGAACGCATGAGGTCAAGATGTTGAGCCAACATGCACAAGATATGAATAATAGCTAGTGTTGGACTTTGATGCTACAAGCAATGGTTTGAGCTTATCTCCACTACACATAAGGATAGCTTGTTGGTTATATGTATGGAGTTAGTCGTAACATAGAATAGACTCAAATGCATAAGAGACTGTTTAGCTTCTCAGATGCTAGAGATATTGATATGTAAGATGCTAATCCCAACATGTATAAGATACCAATACGCATAGGAAGAGAATAAGATCATCCCGCAAACACGGCATACGAAAGCTATATGACCATGCCCCAGTCCTTACTTCATCACAACATACCAAGATATAAATAGATCAAGGTAGTCTTGATTAGGCACAGAAAAGGGACAAAAGATAAATCAAAAGATAAAACAAAAGATACTGTCATCACATTCTCTTGCCAAATTTTGGGTGCTCTTGGATGGATCAAGCTAGCGCCTTATTAAGAGGAAAGATACATCCTGTTGAAGGCTAAAGTTGTTGATAAACTGCTATAGCAAATGTTGGCTTAAGGCATGTGGACAAATAGCTTCTGGCTTACCTTTGATTGGTTAAAGTGCTTGAGCTTTCAATAGACACGTGGTTTGCTTCCTGTTTGAGCTAATCAAAGAGAAGAAGATCAGATGATGAATGAAGATGAAGAAGATGGGGTGGATCATCTGTGCTTGAGTACTGGAAACTTCCTTCGTATTCCAGACTGCCTACATACCCTGTATCCACGAGATCAAAGCACATTTACGATGAAGATGAGACATGATGAATATGTAGTTCTGGGTTTTATTGATGATGTAAATGATGAAAGATAGAAGAATGTGAGCTAAAAGATTAACAGATGTTTGGAAGAAAGATGAAGATGATTGATGAAAGGGGCTATCGTCTTAGCCTGAATCAAAGTGCTTCCTTCACATCTCAGATTGCCTACATACCCTGTATCCACAGAATCAAGGTGTCAACGATAGAGCTAGATGTAGTTCTTATTGATATCACTAATTGGTTGGAGGTTTGATCAAGCGATGTTTATTGCGATTGTTGGATGAATGCGGATGAATTGCGAAGATGTGGGTCTTGGTGGCAAATTGTTAGGTCACATTTGTCGTTGGATATATGCCATCACTGAAGTTGATAAGGTTTGTTGTGTTGTAAGCTGAGTTGTTTGATGTGTTATGAGCTAGAGATAGCAGTATCCACTTCCAAATAAAACTCAACAAATGCCTCTAGTGCGGGATGAGGTTTATTATGTAGAAGCAACAATGTAGAAGGATGTGGCCAAGATGCTAAGGTGCCAAAAGATATAGGTATCGTGACAATGTCTCAAATAGGATAGCTAGCATTGGCAAAGATGAAAATGAAAGGCTATGTGTGGCATTGTGAGGTGGATTGTGATTATGGACTATACAAGATGAAATGGGGAAATATGATCAAATGAACCAAGCAGATGAGGGAAGCTGGTCACTACACATAGTGCCTGTTTGCTAGGTTTTCACTATGGTACTTATCCAAGGCACCTGTTTACCAGGGTTTTCACCAGAGGACGGATTATTTATCTTTTTTTTTTTTTAGGGATAGCTAAGATTCATGGATAAAACTTCTTGAGATGAACGCTATTGACTGGTTCATCTAAGGGAATGCCTTCAGGTGTTGACAGAGTGTAGGCACCTGATCCATAGACTGCTGTGATAATGAAAGGACCAAGCCAATTGGGTTCAAACTTGCCCTGTTTCTCTCGATGTTGTTGATTCCTTTGGTTTTCTTTAAGGACAAGGTCGCTAACTTGAAATCTGCATGCTCTGATCTTTTTGTTGTAGTTGCAGCGTAGCTAGTTTTGGTAGACTTGAAGATGGTTCAATGCTGTAAGGCAGTGTTCATCTAATAGCTCAAGATCATGGAGTCTGGATACTCGATACTCTTCATCTGAGATAGTATGTTACAGGGATATGCACAAAGAGGGGATCTCAACCTCGATAGGCAAAATAGCTTCAGTGCCATAGACGAGAGCATAGGGTGTGGCTCCAGTGGGGGTTCTGATGCTTGTTCTATATGCCCATAATGCAGGATGCAGCTGTAGATGCCAATCTCGACCAGCTTCATTAATAGTCTTTTTAAGGATGTTGATGATTGTTTTATTAGAGGCTTCAGCTTGACCATTGCTCTGAGGATAGAAGGCGTAGAGAATCTATGTTGAATATGGAACTTGTTGCAAAGATCTCTAACCTCTTGGTTCTTGAAAGGGCGACTGTTGTCTATGACAATAGCTTGAGGAACTCCATAACGGCAGATAATGTAATGTAGGATGAATTTGGCTATTTGTTTACCTGTGATATAGGTCATTGGTATGGCTTCTACCCACTTCATGAAATACTCAGTGGCAGTAATAATAAACTTATGACCGTTGGATGAAGTAGGATGGATTTTACCTACGAGATCAAGTCCCCATTGCAAAAAAGGCCATGGAGTGACAATAGGCTGAAGCTCATGTGCTGGTGCATGTATTAGATCTCCATGTTTCTGACATTGTAGACATCTCCTTACAAATTGTTGTGCATCTTTTTCCATAGTTGGCCAATAGTATCCTGCTCGTAGAAGTTTCTTAACAAGGCCAGGGCCAGCGGAATGCAAACCATAGACACCTTCATGTACTTCACGTAAGGCCATTTTTGCTTCCTTGGAATCAAGACATCTAAGAAGGATACCATCAAGACTCCGGCAATAAAGAGTATCTCCTAAGATAGTGTAATGAGAGGCTCGATGGATAAAGGTTTTGCACTGGGTGTTAGATAGTTGGCATGGAACGGTTTGATTATGGAGGTACTCGTATATATCCTTGTACCATGACGAGTTGGGACCAACAATTTCACATATGAGCTCAGATTGTGGAACTTCAAATGTTGGGATCAAAAGCTGTTCGACCAAGAATTCACATTTATGGGTGTTAGATGGCATGTCTAAAAGAGATCCAATCATAGCCATGGCATCTGCTGCTCTATTTTGTAGTCTTGGAATTTGCTCAAAGTTAATATCCTCAAAATGTTTCTTGAAATCATCCACCATTAGCTTGTATGGAAGAAGCTTCTCATCTTTTGTTTGATATTCATCTAAGACCTGTTTGATAACTAGCTGAGAATCACCAAAGACTCGTAACTGTTTGATAGCCCATTGTACTGCCATGCAGAAGCCTGTGATTAAAGCTTCATACTCTGCTATGTTATTGGTACATGGGAATGCTATTCTATATGATTTAGGTATACAATCTCTTTTAGGGGTAACAAACAAGATGCCTGCTCCAGAACTATGTTGTGTGTATGATCCATCAAAGTATAGTTGCCATCGTGCTGGAGAATTCAAATTAAACAATCCTTCATCAGGGAATTCTGGATATATTGGCTAAATGTCTATGATGGGTGCTTCAGCTAATTGATCAGCAATAACATGTCCTTTGATAGCTTTGCGGTTCATATATTGGATGTCAAATTCACTTAAGATCATAACCCATTTTGCTAATCTCCCTGTGAGAAGTGCTTTTGAGAGGAGATACTTGAGGGGATCCACATTAGAGATGAGCTTTATTGTTTGGTTCAACATATAGTGTCGCAACTTTTGGGAAGCAAACACTAATGCTAAACAAGCTTTTTCCATGAATGAGTAATTGAGTTCATATCCCACAAGGGTTCTGCTAATGTAGTAAATGGCTTGTTCTTTTCCTGAATCATCATGTTGAGCTAGGAGTGCCCCCAATGCTGCGGTGGTTGATGATATATAGAGCAATAATGGACAATCAGGTATCGAAGGTACTAACACATGAGGTGTTGCCAAGTATTCCTTTATCTTATCAAAAGCCTATTGACACTTTTCATCCCACTTAAAAGGTTCACCCTTACGAAGAAGATGCTGAAAAGGATGGCATTTATCTGCTAGTTGTGAGATAAATCTGCGAATAGATTGTAGCCTACCTTGTAAACTGTGGAGCTGTTTGAGATTCATTGGTGGAGGCATTTCTATGATGGCTTTTACCTTAGCTGGATCCACTTCTATCCCTCGCCGAGACACAATATATCCCAGTAGTTTTCCTGATGTTACACCAAATACACACTTCTTTGGGTTTAGTCTAACTTGGTATTTTTCTAATCGATCAAAGATTTGTGCCAATACTTGTAGATGTCCTTCTCTTATCTTAGATTTTCCTAAGATGTCATCAACATAGTCTTCCATGATAGTATGAAAAAGGTCATGAAAAATAACTGTCATGGCTCGTTGATAGGTAGCTCCAGCGTTTTTGAGACCAAAAGGCATTACAACCCAGCAATATGTACCCCATGGACAGATAAAGGATGTTTTATCTTGATCTTCCTCTGCTATTCTGATTTGATTATAACCTAAAAATCCATCCATTAAAGATAGCATTTCATGTCCTGCTATAAGGTCTACAATGTTGTCTATGCTTGGTAGTGGGAAATCGTCCTTAGGACAAGCTTTGTTAAGATCTCTAAAGTCTGTGCAATAGCGAACTCATCCATCCAGTTTTGCTACAGGTACCAAATTTGAAACCCATTCTGGATAATCAATAGGCTTTATAAATTTTGCTTCTAACAGTTTCTAAATTTCTGCTTTGACCAATAAGGCAACTTGTGGATGCATTATGCATAATTTTTGTTTGATAGGATTTGCATCAGGAGATACTACTAAATGATGTACCACAAGTGAAGGATCTAGACCTGGCATGTCTGCATAAGTCCATGCAAAATTTATAGCTCTTCTCATAAAAAATGCTGTGAAGTTTCTTCGTTCTTGTTCTGATAGTGATGCTACCAAAAAAGTGATCTTCGGATTCTGCTCTGTTCCCAAGTTCATGTCTTGTGATTTTTCAACTAGCACAGTTGATTTCTCATGGTAATCAGTGGCAACAGGAAGATCAAATCCCCCATCCTCAGGCGCCTTAGAGAGGTTTTCACCTTTGGATACGTCCTTTATTTTTACTTTTCCATGGTCAAGAGGTGCCTTTAAGTTTTCACCTAGTGACCTATTTTGTTAAATTTTGTTTATTTCAGTTTTGCGACTGAAGGATTTGATACTTCCGCCAAAATATGCTAGTTTAGGTAAATCCATCATGAAACCTGCTTTATGATCACCCAATGGAATACCTTGTCTCAAACCCATGAATTCTGCAATGGCTTCGTCATTTTCAAATGTATCTAATATCGGTGCCCCCTGTTGGTCCCAATCGATGAGGTCAGGATATATGAGTGAAAGGCTAATGGAGGAATCATGATGGCTAGAAGAGGTTGCAGAAAACATGAAGATGGAATGTTCTTGAAAGAGGTCAGTGATATGAAGGGAGGAGTCATCGATAGTATCCGAGTTAGAAGTCTCTCCTACCAAAGAAGGTCCAACGTCAGTATCAGAAATACACTTAATGTCTTTGGGTCGCAGTACCTCTAGTTGGTAACCAAGGCCTTGCTTATTGAACTTCTTAGACACAATAATGGGCTCAGTAGGTCCTTGTTCCTGTGATCCCAAGCCGCCATGTCCTTTATAGCCCATGTTCTTTATGATACGAAACCCATTGTTGTATCGCTCTACTTCAAGTTGGACTTGGTCATTTTCATCAAAGAATATCCAACAGTTTATATCATCAATGTCTTCATCATCCAAGAATCCACCTTTAGTGAATACTGTAGGGGGAGCTTTGATAACAGTGGAGGATGAAGTTGGCTTGGATGTAGAGGGCTTCCCGTGGGATTTAGGGGATAATGGAAGGGTACCAATGCAATAGGACTCTTGTAATTTGTATTCACCAGGGCCATGTTCGGTATATTTGATATGGAGGTTGGAAGCAACTTTGCAAGATGAGGGCTTGAGAAGGTTGGATGGGTTTATATAGGATGAAGATGGATATGCCTCGGTGTTGATAGGAATGCGATTTGGACTCTAATATTTAGCTTGAAAGGCACGGCAAAACTCAAATGGATTGGGATCAGCTTGAATGGTAACCTCAACACCCTTATGTGGAAATTTAAGGCATTGGTGGTATGGAGAGGGAACTGCTTTAAGGGTATAAATCCAAGGGCGACCAAGGATGATGTTATAAGGAAGATCAATATCAAGGACTTGACAGCGAGTGTCTGTAATGACCAGCCCAACTTGAATAGGCAATAAGATAATCCCTTCGGTATCTCTTTCAGCATCATCATATGCTCTAATGGTAATAACCTTGGAGGCATCAACATCTTTCTCAGAGTATCCCAATTGCTTGATAAGTTTCAAAGAACATATATTAAGACCAGCTCCCCCATCTATCAAGACTCGTTTGATACGACGTTTAACAAATACTTCAATATGGAGGGCTTCATTATGTGAAGGATGAATGGAGGGCTGAAGATCTTTGTCAGAAAAGGTCAAGTGACAAGGAGCTACAATGCTAGCAACCATAGATTGGAATTGTGTGATATTAATATTATTAGGCACCGAAGACTCTTGTAAGGATTTATCAAGGATAGCTTTATGTGCGGAGGATATGCGGAGCAGCTCAAGAATAGATATGTGTGCGGGTGTTTTGCCAAGGTGATCCAAGAGGTTATAGTCAGAGAGAGGTCAAGGAGGATGTGGAGGTGCTCCTTGAATAGTAACTTGACCTCTTCGCATGGTTATGGCACAATCAGGTGCTCTCCCTTGGACAGTAATGGTAGAAATGTGAGCATGGTCAATGCGGCCAATGGTAGATGATTCATAGTTATATGGAATAGCATTTCCATCCTAAAGGGTATTTGTCTAATCATGAGATGGAAGTGGATTCTTGAAAGTCTCTAGGTCATAGTTTGATGTTGATTGTTGAGCAGGTTGAGCCGTTGAAGGTGTGATGTTGATTAAACCTTGATCAATGCAGTCTTGGATAACATGTTTTAAGTGCATACAACCATTTGTTTTGTGTCCTTTAACTTGATGGTAATCACAATACTCATTTTCTTTGTACCAAGGAGCTCAAAAGAGTGGTTCACCATTTGGTGGTGCATTGGGTAGAATAATGTCTCCTGCCTGAAGTAGCTTTCGGAAAACAACTTCCATGGGTTCCGCTAATGGTGTAAATTATCGGCATGGATTGGAAGTTTGGCGTTGGTTTCTTCATTGTTGAAAAGGTTGTCTTGGTGTAGAGGCTGCTTGAATGTTGATGGGAGCTCTCATTATTTGAATGTTCTTTGCGTCTACAATATCGTCATTTACAACATTCTTGTTCTTGTTCCAAAAGTGAGACTTATCATTGGAATTTTGGGGAGAATCTTTGTTGTCACGAAAGATCTTGATAGTTCCCTTGGCAATGAGAGCTCGTTCAATAATAACTCCTTTGGAAACTAGTTCGTCAAAGGTGCTAGCACTTTGCAATTGTAATTGGAATGACAGCTCAGGATGAAGATTTTGAACAAAGATGTCAAGCTGTTGTTTCTCAGGTATTTCCCATGATAATTTGCTAGCCATATTACGCCATTGTTGGGTAAAAGTAGAAAAGGGTTCATCGTTGCGCTGTTTGTTGTTGACAAGGTCATTCATGTTTACCTCATGTTTAATGTTGAAGGCAAAGTGTGATCGAAATTTGTTTGCTAATTCCGCAAAAGATTTGATGCTTGGGGGTAAATGAGAAAACCATTCAAGAGCTTGTCCTACTAAGCTTCAAGGAAATAGTCTCAAAAGATACGTATCGTCATAAGAGACATCAAGACATGCCACAAAAAAGGCTCGAAGATGGTCTTCCGAATTTCCGTTCCCTTTGTATTTATCAAATTGTGGGATTTCAAAATGTGGTGGAAAAGGTATCATATTAAGAGACTTGTCAAATGGACAGGCGCATATGTTTTCAAGAGAAAAAGGTTTCTTGCCTTGTCCTACCCTTTCATTGATCATCTATTGAACATCTGCTGAAGATAATTGATGTTGTTGCGAAGGGGGTGGAGTATGGTATGAGATATATTGTGGTTACGGTTGTGGGATGTATGGAATTGTGACTGTTTGTTGCAGTTGTGTACCCACAATGTATGTTGAAGGATTGGTATGTGACACGTATGTGTTGGAGGATTGCTGTCCTTGAGACACAAGCGGCAATTGGGTGTGCATCACATGGGAAGTGGATAGAGGATTGACAGTAGTGAATGGTTGGGAAGTTGGGATTGAACTCACGACACGGTAAGTGATGGAGGGATTTGTAGATATGACAGAAACATTTGGATTTGTATTGTGGACAACATGAGGATTGGTATGTGTCATATGTTGGGTGATAATAGGGAAGCTTTGGGTAGCATAAGATGGATTGATGGTGTGTGAAGGATTGGAAGAATATGACGACATGGATGTAAGTTGATCAACATAAGTGATCTTATTGTTCGGATTGGCTTGAGAAATAGGTGGATCACTCATGTCAATGAGACTAACATTGGGATTATATGATAGCATGGAGGTATTAGCAGTTGGTATATGGGATATGGTATTCGTATGAGATGTAGTAGATTGTAATGGGTGTGAAGCATGGACAACAGATGTTGTTGGAGTAGTTTGAGAGGTTTGCACACTATAAGACATGGGAATAGCTTGTGATGATCGAAGTATTTGCGCTTGTGTTACATGGACAGCTTGTGTTACTTGAGGCATGGAAACAGTCATGGTAGAAGGAGAGATATGTTGAGGAACATGGAAAGGTGGAATGTTGAGATTTTGTGACATGAGAGGGAGCACATTGGTTGGCACTATCAGTGGTTCTAAAGTATGCTTCGATCGTGGTGTCTCAAATGAAGCAACAATAGGTAGTGAGGATGATGTTTGTGATGTAATAGGAGATGATGTGACTATAGTAGATGGTCCCTTCACAACAATAGCAGTAGTGTTGGGATCTTGCTCTCTAATAGCAGATACGTCAAAGTCCTTTGGTAGTTTAGCACCCATGCGAGCAAGTTGGAGAAAGCAACGATTAGGCTCAGATATCATGAGTTTCTCAACTTGGTCCCATAGATAGGTATCTTGGAATTCTGATGAGTCGTCTTGAGATTGTTCTTCAAAAGCTTCCAAGGATGGTGTAGGTTGCATTCATTGTGAAGATGACTCGCCAATAGTGTATCCTTGAGGCATGAACATATGAGGAGGCATACCAGTTGTGAATTGAGTTGCGTCCTTAAGAGGTGTTGTGAATTGTTTCATCTTAGCTTGCAATTTGGCTTCCATTTCAGCTTTCAATTTGGCTTCTATTTCAGCTCGATATTGACTCCTAGTTTGAGGCATGATGTTGATGATGAAGTTGAGCTTGTCAAAGTTTTAAGACCCAAAAGATGATAGTTGGCTGGTTGGTTGATTGGTTGTTGTTTTGGTTTGTTGGTTTTGCTAATTCACTTGGTTGGTTTGTTTTAGCTGAGTTGTTGTTGTTGGGTTGTTGTTGGTTGTCCCTAGAGGATAGTTCAAACACTCAAGGGAAAGATAGTTTGTTGCTGATGTTTGTTGGAGCTAAGGCTGAAAGATGATGTTTGTTCAAGCTAAAGCTGAAAGATGATGTTTGCTAAAGCTAAAGCTGAAGGATGTTTACTGATTGAAATGATTGGGTTGATGTCTGATTTGTTGGTTGGAGTCTCAAAAAGATGGAAAGCTCATGAGTTGTGATTGATTGATAAGCTCAAAAATAGGAGACAAAGTCCAGGTATTTGCTGTTGATCAAGGAGAAGTCTGAAAACTGATGTTTAAGACTTAAGCAAGCTGGACCTGTGGCTAATTCAGCTAAGACACTAGGGTTTGTAGGTATTTTGACTACAGGTGACTGATGATAGCTCAAACGTGACTCAAAGGATGCTAAAGGTGATCAATGATAGCTCAAATGCGACCTGGTTAAGTTTCGACAGTAAATCACAGTGCTAACCAGAAGCGAATGGTTTACCAAAGGTGATGACTGTTGGTCTGAAAGCAATTTTCTGTTGATCAAAAGCGACTCATATATCCCTAAAGACGATAGTCTGTTGTTCAAAGGTGAGCTCATTCAGACAGAAGGTGACTAAGTGTGGCTCAAAGGCGATCTGGTTCAGATAAGATGCGATCGACTGTAGATCAGATGCGATTTTGTTCAGGAAATTAGGAGATCAGCTATGGTTTAAAAGTGATGCATTTCAAACAATATGCGACCAGTTGTGGTTTGAAAGTGATGCAATTTAGCCTATATGCGGGCAGTTGTTGTTTAAAGGTGATACAGTTCAGACCAAAAGCAGATTACTACAGTTCAAAAGCGTTGTCTATTATCTGTGCGGGTAGTTTAGGTTCAAAAGTGACCGTGTTTGTCAAAAAGATGTCAGATTTTGTAGTTTTTCAACAAGAAAATAGTGATAACAGTCACTCACACTCACAACAAGCATAAACTGATACAACCTAGGCTAGGATAGGACAGTATCCGTTGAATCCCCTGGCCATGCTTATTCAAAGTGGATAGCTTTAGGATCTTGGTAGCACCGGCTCCCCTCCACGGCACTCACTTCTCATGCATACCAAGTTCTAGGTTCCCTGTAAGGCTTGTCCCCACACCAAACCTTAGGATTATCCCTGCTATCTCTACTAAGAACCACATGAATTGGGGCCGCTTCAAAGGTCCCACCTTTTGCATCAACAGATAGAAAGTTTTTGGCTGCTACACAAAGTTGCTAATAAGGGCATCGATTCGGGTGGCTATACATGCGACAGTGCTACTCTCCGTTATGGAGTCTCCCAGCCTACAAGGGTTGTGCCTTGGAGGGTTTTGGGGGAGGTTGGCTGTCGGTATAATGCAACAACACCCGTTGTTTGTGGCTTTTGACACAAACACTTTTCTTATATAGTGGTTTGGAAGGACTTGGCTTTAGCCCATTACTGCTTGGGTCGTATCCTTCTCACACCAAGAAGGCAGGCCCTCTAAAGATAATGACAAGTTCTCATACACCCAAGATCCATTTGATAGGCAAGGGGAGAGGATACTTTTGCCATTAAATTTGGGTTACAATCAAGCACATGCAAGCAGTCAAAAAAGATAAATCAAGCACGGAGCAAACAATGATTCATTTTAAGCACCAAGCCCAAATGTGCCTAATTTAGTGAAAAACCACAAATTTTGGACCGATCGAACCTGCAACAGATATGTCAGTAGTTTGATAACCTCCTTTTCTTGGACAAATCGATAAGATGCTGCACAAATACCTAATTAATAGCCAAGGAATCGAACTGGAACTAAAACAGATTAAAAGCAACAGAGTTTTACCAGATGTGATTCACTGTTGCTCATAAGCGATCTGTATTGTGCGACAGGTGAGATCATGTAGATCATATGCGACATGAAACATAGCAGATGTAGCTCTTGTTAGCTTAGAAGTGATGCAGATAAACCCAGAAGTGATCGGTTGTGAGCTAAAAGTGACCTGTATCTACAAAAACACAGTCAAAACCCTAACCTACACAGGTGATCACTGTCAGTTCATAAGCGATTCACATCAGTGTAAAAGCGACTATTGTTATATCAAACGAGATGCGCATAGCATCAAAAGCGATGGCTGTAATGTCAAAAGCGATCTGATTGAAAGCGAAAGTGATCTCTATTAAGGCATAAGCGATCAATACAGATTAAAACTAACAGTGAAAACCCCAGGCGAGTTCTGTTAATACAAAAGCGATGCAAATCATACCAGAGGTGACGACTATCAGTTTAAAAGTGATCTAGAGAGTTAAAAGTGGCCGGCTCTAGCGTAAAAGCGACACAGATTTCTCGGAGGCGGTAGATTTTTGTTCAGAAGCGACCGAAATTTACTGTAAGGACCTGCAAAATCTGATCTTCAAAGAAAACAACTCCAAAAAATGAAGTCAATCAAGGATGTGAGTCCCACCGAGCATGCCAAAATGTGATAGGTGAAAGTCAGGTTTAGCAGATCAGACAAAGTCATGAAACCCTAACCCTACCATCATCAAGGAATCTAATCTAAATGAAATCAAAAGAACAATGCAATTCAAGCATAACATCACCTAGACCGTGCGATTCCTTGTTTGAGAGATGTGGACTGCTTCTTCAACAATGAACAATTGCAAAGTTGAAAGCTGCCATGATGGATGATAAAAGGTCAATTGAATGCTCAGATGCTCAAGATGATAATGTAGGTGCTATATGATTGCTGGATGTCTCATATGGAGTGAGAGGGTGTTTATATAGGACTCAACCAAGATCAATCGACAGTAGAGATTCAGAGGCTATGTGAATGGCTAGGATTGAAAGTTACTAAATTTAGATCCAATTAGTTGTGCATGTGAAGGATATGAATGAAAGTTGTCTTACAACACATGATTAAGGGGAGATGGACAAGTGTTGGAATGTGATGAAAGGTGAGTAGTTAATTCAAATAAAATATTTGAATTAGTTGGGATATGAGCTGGATATTAATTAAATAAATAAAATTTATTTAATTAATAGGATAAATGAATAAAATGGGATAAGATATGATGTGGAAATTAATTAAATAAATAAAATTTATTTAATTAATTGGCTAAGTGGATGAGAATGGTATTTTAATTAAATAAATAAAATTTATTTAATTAATTGGCTTAATGATTAATGATTAATGATTAATTTGGGTGTCTACCATGTACTATCCTATGTATCATATTATTCATAATGTATGTAATCCAACGTAATCAAAAGTTGATGATGTAAACAATGTAATAATGTATCCTCATGTGTATGGAAAAACTGTAGTTGTTCTTGATCTAGATGATTATTTATCTAATGTCATGGAAATGTATATGGTTATTCATTTAATGCAATAGATACAGAATGAATTATTGTTGTCAGTTAATTCATGATGTATGAGAGAACATGATATAGTTTTGTCAGTAATGTGGCCATGGAACCCTGGAAGACCGTTACTTAGTATAGATATGTTAAATGTTACCTTGTTATTTCTTGCATACAAAAAAAATGTCCTGTTTGTATAGTGTAATTGTGTTGTTCTCTAGAGTTCCTTGGCGGGGCGTTACATCTGGTATCAGAGCTAAGTTTGCAACACTGGGATCTCTGGTTCTTGTCGTTGTCTTAGGTTAAATGTTTTTCTCCTTATGATGAGTTGGTAATAGTACCTCTCACCTAAGAGCCTTAGTATGGTATTAGAGGGATGATAAACTTACAACTTGTTCTGGACTGTAGAAGAAATAAATCCTTTATGCTTTGTTCTACTTGTGTGTCTGTTATACAAAAATGCGATGATATATATAACCATATGTGTTCCCTGAACACTAGTGCTTGCTGATTTTTGAGGCCTCAAGTTCCTCTTGTGGTCTCTAGTGCTTCCTAAGGTAGAAGCCTAGGTACTTTTAGTGCATGGAATCAAGAGAGTGGAATTGCCCCTCTAGTGATGTGAATATCCTGAACCCATTTTATGTGGGGTATTGTAAAAGGACAGTGGTGGTTGTCTTCCCTGGTTTGGTGAATTAACCATACCTTGTGAGGTTATGTTTAGGGTGTGGAAGCACCATACCCTCTATATGTTAATGACATTATTTGTGTAAGTATTGGAATGATTTGTAGGCATCATGCATTACAGGATATGTGGTTAAGTGGTATTGTCGTGTGTGGGTATCTTAAAGTAGTAGTTTGACATCTATTTTTTTTAGTGGCCATGACTTCATGTGGAAGTTCTTTTGTGGATTATGAAAGTTATCATTGTGTATGTATGTAAAAATTGAATGCAAGAGATCAAATTGAAGCTTGTGTTAGGCCCATCTCATATAAATGTGATACTTAAAGTAAAATGTAGCCTTGATTAAGTATGTTCTTGTGTGCAATATTATCTATTCTTCTGCACATAAAGAAATTGTATAGCATTAAAGATAGAAATTGTTGTAAATAAGTAATTATTTTGTTGCCTTAAATCCTTGTATAAAAGTTGTTTAGGGATGAGGATGTAGATAACCTAATTATCTATGTGTTGGCGTATGTTCTCTAACGCATTCTAGACCTTGTGTCTTGGGTGTTGTGTAGCGGATACTCCCTTTTTTGTGGCTAAAATTAGCCACATTGTGATGTGGGTTTGTTTGCAATTTGGTTAATTTGAAATTTTGATGGTTATTTCATGTGTTGTTAGGGGGCTAACAGTGAATTTGTTTTTTTTGAAAATTCTTATTACAGGAGTGGTCACCAAAACTCTTTTCTCTATACTTGAGTTATTATTGGAAATTGCCGGTATTTTGTGACTTAAGATTGGATTTGGTTATTTTCCCACTTGGGTTTTCACCTTCTTTAAAACTTTGATGGTGACTATTCCGAATGTTTATTTTTGTTAGCCCTGTATTGTGTCGAGTGTTGTTTCTATCATGTTCATTTCAAACCACTGATAGTGTGTACAAGGGAGGACTTTGCGGAGAATTGTACTTGAATGCTTGGTAATTAGTCAGAACCATGGTGGAAATAAGAAATGAGATGAAATTTTCCTTGATAATATGTAAACACAGATCCCTGAATCAAATGAAATTCTCAAAATATGTGTGAATGGTTATAAGTAGATTACATGATACACCTTAAAGGTAAGGAATTGATGTCTTTTATTCTTGTATTAAACGATTGTGCTTGTCTTGGGAACAATTGCTTAATGTGAGTGCGTATGTTGGCAATAGAAAATTGTAATAGTAATGTGTTATGTTTCCACCCTAATCTGTGACTTCCAAGAGTAAGTCAAGTTTTAGGGGGGAGGATGTAGTGCCCCTCCATTCTCACCTTGGATGTATAGGTGAACTGATCAAGGCACATGAAGACGAAGGTAAAATAATACGAATAATTAAGGTAAGGTAAACAATTGATGTTGTACAATATTGATAGATGTTTCATCCATGTGTGGTTTCATATGATAGTTAATGTGTTTTATTGATAATCTCCATTGCAACACTGATAATGCAGGCTTTGACATTGTTTTTCATTCCAATGATTAAGATGTCGACCTTACTACAATTGTTATATGTTAGAATGGATCTCATGGACTGATTCTGTTAGATTTATTTGTTATGATGGTACTTCTGAGACTTATTCAATTTCATGCACCTATATGTTCAGTGTATGGTTCTGTTCAGATAATGAGGTAGATTCTATTTGGTTATGATTATGTGTTATCTAATCTAGATTGATATGATGTGGAAAGGATGATGTCACATCACTCACTTGCGAGTGCCCTGCGATGTTGTGATTCTTTTTTCACCTAGTGTCATCTTATA
The DNA here is from genome assembly GCA_027924645.1 of Cunninghamia lanceolata. Taxonomy (NCBI): domain Eukaryota; kingdom Viridiplantae; phylum Streptophyta; class Pinopsida; order Cupressales; family Cupressaceae; genus Cunninghamia; species Cunninghamia lanceolata. The sequence continues at coordinate 5,478,404 of BSBN01000677.1, read as the reverse complement.
TGCATCTATACATGCTTGACTGTGTCATTTGTTGCAAGATGCAGGTATTTGGCATCGACTCCACATAAATTAACAAGTCTGAGCATGCCTTGAACCCAATGGATAAGTTGTTCCAGAGATAACTTAAGGTCCCACATCCCAAGTCATCACCCTCGATCAGGATGCATGACATGTCTAGTTCAACCTGTCAGTTCGGTCAGTATGTTAGGTGTTGCAATTGATTTATATTTGATGGATCTTGTTGGTTAAGTGCATTTTGGCCCTAGTTTGTGAACATGTTTGATTTGGCTTTTAACAGCTGTCCTACTTAGTGGGTTATGTTGTATGCCTAGATTTCATTATATAGTCATACTAATATTTGATCCATTGTAATATTTAATAGGGTTATATAATATTCTTATTATTATTATTTAATAAGAATAAATTGGTAATTGATAATTACCTAGTTCAAGATAATTATTCAAAGTTGTTTATTTTATTACTGTTATTAAATTGATTTATTTGGGGGTATTATAGATTTAAATAAGTTTTTAGTATCATAATATTTTAATGTTTTATTAGTATGATGCTCAAATACTTTAATTCCACAATATTTATGTTAGTTTGGGGAAAAACATTTCATTATGGGGGAGGCATGGTAGTTGGGGCAGTTACTATTCTCCTATTTTAGTTTTCTTTCAAGGGTATAATATATGGTCGACAGTCGACAACTAGGAGGCTGGTTATATCTAAATCTCCATGGTTGGGTTGTGAGAGCTCTGAGAATTTTTGTTGGGAAGCACAAGAAATTTGCAAGAATGTTGAGTATGGGTGGATAGATGGAGGACGATGGGTGCCTTCTATTAGAGGAAGGAGATGGATGATTCTTGGCAATTAATATTCTACTTATTATACTTCTATTATTTCTTCCCATGCTCGGTGACCAAGTAAGATTTAATGGGATTTTTGTTATCCTACATTCATTCTCTGTCAAGCATATTACATGATAATGCAACTTTGCTACGAAGTATTAAAAGTTATGTTTTGTCACAGTTATGGTTTAATTATTGCATCCTTTTGATGACGCCTCTTTGAGGTAGAATATGAGCAAAATAGGAAACCTAGTTTTATCCTGCTAATTGCATTGCATGAAAATTCCCAAAGCCTTTCAACAAAATCCTTTTGTACTTATCCTGCAATCATTGCATTCTATTATTTTCTAACATCCGCACCTTATGCCATATTCTGATGCCTCTTGAGTCATTCTATCAACTGTTCACACAAAAAACTATTCAATTTTATTTATATAATCTACATCTCTAATAAATAGTTTGAGTTTCACAGCTACCAACGGATATTGTTCCTCTCTAATCTTGTCTTCTTAACCTTGATGAAAATTGACTCCCCTTGTACCTTTTTCCTCCATCCTCAAGGGCTTGGTTTGGCGTGTATGTGTGTATGGTGGTTAATTGTTTTAATGCATGATCATAATTAATAGAAATAAATTAGTAAGTTTATTTTATTTTGTGAAACTCCTTAGAGTTGCTTCCAAATGTGATAGGTGTCGATTCAATCCAAAGAAATTAGAGTGCATTCAATAGAGTTCGGAGTGCATGCACATCGCCCCTTACTTTATTTGGAAATTGAGTAATTTTGAACTTTATGTACCTAACAGTGATGATTTATGATTTTGTGTGACAAAAATTGCCTTCCATTATGGTTTGATGGATGTCCATACCTAGTTCCAAAACTCCCATATTGGCAAAAGCTGGCAGAATGTTGGCAAAGGTTTTAGCATTGGCTTTACACCTACCAATAGTGCCCTATCGGTGCCTCTTCACTTGGCATCTTTTTAAGACCTTTCTTTATAATGTTCAAACTTCCCAAATGACATTTCACAGCTACATTTCTAATTTGCATCCATCATTAGTTGGTTATGCACCTTTCCATTATCATTGGTTATGTACCCTTACATTATCATTGACTCTTGTTTAGATCACTAGTTATGAGTACCTATCAATCTCTTCATACCATTTTAAGGAAACTAAGATAATTTCTTTTCCTTAGCTCCCTTTTACCAATAGCAAGGAAACCACTATACATTCATCGTTTTAGTATAATGCTTAGACATGTTTGCATGTATTTATACATATATAAATTTATGGTTCTATAACCGATGATACCTATTAGGGTTTCATATTATTGTGTTTAAGGATCTATAGATACGTCAGTGAATGACACTGTTGTTTTATTATCATCACATTTTCTTTAAACATGTTGTTGCCATGAGCCAGCTGTTGGTTTTTCGGGTAGCTCTCTTTGACCCACTTGACTAAAATATTTCATGTGCTCAACAAACTTTCCCTTACACCAAATCTTTTGAGGATTCTCTTCATTAGTACTAGAAACTGACACTTTGTGTGTCACTATTAGTGCATGCCTATTTTTCATCACCAATAATCTCCTCAAGAACTGGTTGTTTAAAATATTATGTTTTCCTTGCCCAAATCATTTAGATTTTATCCAAATCATATTGCCTTATATTATACTATTTAAAAATATTGTGTAGTTAGGAAAACATGCAAGGTAACTGTTTTAGTAAGAATCTGTTTATTGTAAGGGCTTACCAAGTGTAAGGAATTCCTTTAGTGCATCATAGCTTGATGAAAGTAATAACTTTTGGTAAGTTTTCATGGGTAGTTATTATTAGAGCAAATAATTAGTTTGCTATAGATGAATGGATTAAGATGGTTTGATTAGGAATTGAATAAATATGAAATAGACTAGATACTCTTGGAAATCCATATAATCTAACATAAGTATTAACAAATATATATTATATGTCATTAATAATTTAAAGTAAAGTCATGCTAGGTTATTGAATCCATTTTTATTATAGTAGAATGCCTAGCTTGGATTGATGGTATTGGATGGGTATGAGTTAATAAGTTATTAAGTTAATTATAATGCATATGCTCAAGATAGGTAAATTATGTTTGATGTATTTGAATTATTTCAATCGATATGTGTAATATTGAGTTGTTAATGAATTTTATTTAAATTGTTACTAATTTTAATATGATTTCTTGATAATGATTTGTCAAGCAGGGAATTGGATTAATAGGTCAGAATTAGATCTATAAACATTGTAATTAGTATTTAATCTATAAGCATTTGTAGTTAATATTACCTATGCATTTGTTTAGCTTGAAGGTTATATTTATAGGTAATTGATGGTTGATTTAATATAACAGATAGAATTAATATTTATTAGATTAGACCTAGGTTTTATGAATTGTTGTGGAGATATAACTTGAATTTAGTTGTTAATACGATTAAATGTAAATAGATATGACAAAATAATTAGGGTAGGTGAAATTTAATCTAGTTTGATTGATTTGGTAAGATCTTTTCATAATGATTTTGTTAAGTTGAAATTGGATTTAAAAGCTTGGAATTAGGTTAAGCAACAATGTATTTGAAAATTTAGACTTATAAGTAAAACTTTAAGGTAACTAGATAACTAAGAGATGAATTGCTATAGTAAGAAAGATTTATGTTGTCAATGAGTTGATTAGTTGAAATTGCTTATTGCAAGCAAAATTTTCATGTGAGTTGGTCTATGTGTAAATTGTCAAGTTTAGGTTCTAGAGGCATAAGGTAATATGATTTGATCACATGTATTCTGTTCATAGGTGTCTTGAAATGAAAATGTTGTAAGAACATGATGTTTTTGTCTATGTATGTGGGTCTTGGTAAACAATAATGTGAGATGATGTACATACTGTGTTGTGAATATATTATGATGGGGTTAAATCTCCTTCATGTATGTGTTTATATCAAGCTTGTGTTTAGTATGGTAATGGGGAGATCTTGTAATTGTAATGAGAAATTATTTTGGTTCATGGTTGAGATTTGCAAGCAAGATGACCCATACCTTGCTCTGGATATGTGTTGTTATGGTTATTGGGATTGATCAACTAAAAGTTTCAGACAATGAAGTAAAGGTTGGGCCTTGTGATTATGTTTAATAAGCAAGGTAAATGTCTTGCATTGTTTATGTATACTTATCAGTATGATAGTGATTGTCTTGCTTGATGGTTTGGGTTTCTAGATGCAGGTAGGGGAGTGGCTTTCAATGTGGGGCCAGTGCCCAAAGTGGCTATCAGGATAACCCATTGAAAGTTGTTAACTAAGTGAAAACCTAAGAATGAACTAGGGGGAAAAAGGGTAAATTAAACAATAAACAAGATAAATGGATTTCCTCTCCCATGCCTATAGTGCTCGTTTAGGCTAAGGATGGGTTGAGAAGGCCTGGTCGACATAACTGACTTCCTTGTCCTCATGAAAGGAAAGTTGATTCCGCATGTGTCACCCTATGGGGCCGACACCTAGTGAGAGGCTGTTAGTATAATCCATGTCAGGACCATGCGATGACACTCTTCCTACTACAGCCTAGCATTCCCTAGTTTTACTCTCCTCATTTGTCATGTGTTGCCTCTGGACGTGATATTGAGTTGCTTGTGATGTTGTCATGTGTTGTGATGGAGTCATGTTGAATTCTTGTTCTTGTTACGCAATTGTCTACCTGACTGTATGATGTTTTGGGACCTTATGTTATCTCCTAGCATGGGGGGTGGACCTTAGGGTTCCACATGGTCGGGTGGATGTGCCTTATCTCCATTGGTTTTTCCTTGCCTTTGTTCATGTGCAAGAAGGTTGTAACTCCTGTAGTAGATTCAGATCTTGTACCAGTCTATAAAGATAGTTATTTATGGTCATGTACTATCCTATGTATCAGATTATTCATAATGTATGTAATCCAACATAATCAAAAGTTGATGATGTAAACAATGTAATACTGTATCCTCATGTGTATGGAAAAACTGTAGTTGTTCTTGATCTAAATGATTATTTATCTAATGTCGTGGAAATGTATATGGTTATTCATTTAATGCAATAGATACAGAATGAATTATTGTTGTCAGTTAATTCATGATGTATGAGAGAACATGATAGTAGTTTTGTCAGTAATGCGGCCATGGAACCCTAGAAGAACGTTACTTAGTATAGATATGTTAAATGTTACCTTGTTATTTCTTGCATACAAAAAAAAAAAATTGTCCTGTTTGTATAGTGTAATTGTGTTGTTCCCTAGAGTTCCTTGGCGGGGCATTACATAGAGACCTAAACACATGAAGACAACACATAACATAACCATCCATCTACTATTCAAACAAGTCCTTAGAAATAACATCTAGAGCTCATGTCTCATGCACATGAGAAGATAAGACACAAAAAAAATCCATCTAAAAACTATGTGGGAAATTCTTATTAGATCATTCACAACTAAGTGGACTAAGAGTGGGGTATGAATTTGTTCTACTAATCAAGCACAATCTCCTCAATAAGTCTATGGTAAACTCACATCTAGCTCTAGGTGTAGGCTCCTTGGTATTTTAGATGAAACTAAGTTAAGAGACTCACCATTCCAACAAATGATGTCCAAAAACTAGAGATCTAGCCTCAAGCATATCTAATATAGGTGCACAATCAATCATCTCATATGCCATCTAAACTCCAATTACAACTACATAATAAATAGAAACACAAAAGGTAAAATAATCACAACACTCATCTAGAAAATTACCTCAAACCAAGTTACCAAATCTCCCACTACATTAATACAAGATTTAGGAGCTTGTGAATGAAAGTTCAAAGTTGTGTCCCATTTTATAAATGAAATAGCCATCACTCTTCTAACTTTATAACTTGAATCACTAGAAAGTAACATATTTGTTTTAAATTTTAAAATAATGTAAACTAACAAAATGTAGATATTTTAGTGTATTTTATGTTTATATTTTTATCTTAAATAAAAATTTATTTGAATGCATTTTTTATAAAATAAAACTATAAATTACTTGCTTATAGAATGCTAAAAACTAAGGTTAAGAGAGATGCCACTTTTTATATAGTGAATTATCTTTTTTCCTTCAATTTTTATTTTCCTTTATAAATTGAAACTTTAGTGCATGGATTTTTTTTTCATGTTTTGTTAAATACATCTTTTCAAGTAAATCTTGAAAGTTGTGTGTATTGAAAATGCAACTATTTCAATATACAACACTTTTTGTCTAATCTATTTATGCAAAATCTAAAATGATTATATTGTCTTGGGATGGAATATCTCCTCTAGTGCATCATATTTTTAAAAAAAATTAAAATAAAGTTTAGTATTTTTCTTGAGAAGACAATCAAACTTATATTTTTTTGTTGATGGCCTACTTTTATTAAGATTTAAAAAAGGATATAGTATTTTGTTGATTGTGGTTGTGGTTGTAGAAAGGATAAAGGTTGTGTTTGTGGTTGTGTTTGAGCTTGTTTGGTATCTAGGAGTTGTTGGAGAAGGGATTTTCATTGTTGGGATTGTTGTAGTATAAGTTGTTGGAGGACAGATGTAGTGGGGTTTGGAATTGTAGACACATAAAATTAGCCTCACTTCCCAACTTAGTTTTTCATCTACCATACCTTCACATTAATTAAATAATTCTTAAGTATTTGATTAATTTCATCTATTGTCAGTCTACCTTATTCTTCTACATTAATTAAATAATTATTAATTATTTAATTAATTTCAGTTTCCTATTTTCTAGCATTAATTAAATAATTTCACAACTATTTAATTAAATTTTCATTTCTTCTAATATTAATTAAACAAATAAATTAATTTCTATTTTCTCCACCACAAATAAATAAAATTAATATTTTATTTATTTTCCAATATTATTCATGTGCATAAAAAATTAAATAATTAAATTATTTAATTTCCTCCATAATTTCCTCTCACCATAATTCACTCTTGTCTCACTATGATTCTCTCTCATCACTCCCTCAAGTCACTCTCAATCAGATCAGTTAACTAATAAATCACATTAGTTTACTAATCAATCAATCTAGTTAATAAGTCAATCAATTTAGTTGACTAATCAATCAATCCAATTAACAGATAAATCAATTCAATCAACTCACCTATTAACTCCCCTAATTCATGAGAGGAAAATGACACTTTTCACTCTCTCATTTGTTCAAAACCTCTCATCCAATTTCAACCATTGATCTCTCCAATCATTTTCCACCATTGATCTTCACTTCTAGAAATCTATAAATAGAACATCTTTCAAGCCTCTCAATCATCTCTCATTTTCGTAAACTTATGTTTCTATTTTTCATTCATCTTGGGAGATCAAAGTTATGCTGTTGACATGAGAAATCCACATAATATCCATGTATCAAAGGATCAATCCATTGGAGTTGGGTACATTCCAATTATGCTCGATTGCTAAGGTCAAATTTTTGTATGAAGGAGGGTATGCTTGTTTGTTTGGTTTATTTTCATTAGTTTATCTTCGTATGTGAATTTGTCTCTCATAAGAATATGTGAGGATGAAGATTGGGATGAAGTTGATGGGGATATGGGTTGAATTGGAGATGTTTGTTGAGCAAAAGGGTTTGGATTTTTAATTATCACAACTATTTTGTCAAACCAATGGTGATTTGAGATTAGGATGGAAGAATCATGAAGGATTTGGCTTAAGCTTGAGAATTGGGTTACGATGTGGATTAAAGATGACAATGGATGGAGGGTAATAGACTGGGGATTGGATTAAGCTCAAGGATGGGATTATGATTAGAGGTGGGTTAGGTGGACTAGGACCTTGATTAGATTAGGCAAACTAATTAGTATTAGGGTTCTAGATGATTGCATGGATTGAATTAGGGATATATTGCGATGATGTGGATAGGGCAATTAAGATGATTATGTTGAGAATGTGTGTCTCAAACTCACTATTGGAACCCCATCTCCGTTCCTATCAAACTTAGATTTTCAAAGTGTTGCATTAATGGCTTTACTGCAGTACTGCTGGGTGCAGATAAAAGAGGTGTGGTCTTGTAGTGTTTACCACCATCTCACAGGAATCAGTAAATTGATTTGCAGTAGTGTGAGACATACCACCACCCTGCAATAGACTAGGGTAAGTGCACAAAGATGAGGGACCAAAAGAGGGTATTAAGATGCCACTTTTTTTTTCTAAAATTAGGAAACATTGATGTTGGATGATAAATTGAAGATAGCTAGACTCAAAATTTGAAGATGCAACAAAAACAAGAGTCGTAGTGCTCTGAATCTAGTTTCTAAACTACTAATTTTTTTTCCCAAAAATGGCTGATGTTTAGGGGTTCAAAAGGGCGAGCACACAAATGTAGGAGTCTAGGACAACATTGAGAAGGGGGTGAATTAGTGTTGTGTAAATTTTCAAATCTTTTTGCAAACTTTAACTTTCAAGACACATAGAGGGAAAGAAATCATTGATTTGTCAAACACATATGCACATGACTGAGAATAAAGAAAGAGAATAAAACCTCATGAGCAAAGTATTAACATACACATATACAGATGAAAAATAATATGAGACATAACACAAATTTGCACAAATGGAAAACCCTCTAGGGGTAGAAAAATGACTCCAAAACTACCTCACTGGCTTTATCAAAAACCTCACTGGTTACAATATTTAGAAGAACCAACTTCAAGGAGCACCAACCCCTAATACATACATATAGAACAACTTGCATACTCTGTGTTTCATCATACATCCTTATACTTTGTGTTTGATTTTCAAATCAAGACCATCTTCTTTTTCTCACTTTTGCAAAATAATCTCCTCTTACAAATCTCTGTAAACAATTATCTCTACACATTCTCTATATCAATCATTCATCAATCACTGCAATCAAAAACATTACAAACAACTGCAAGTGTCTTTATACATTTTGATATTCTTGTAAGAACATTTCCCTATGAAGAATATCTCACCATATGTCTTCTACTCTGCAAATTGGTTCACTCAATCATTCATTTGTATCATCAAATTTATTTTCATCATTGATCTACGTAACAATACCACTCACACACCTAGTGCATCTACAAAACCAATATTTATAAGAAATATAAAAATGTCCTTTCATCTTCAAAACAAACTTTTATTTTCCTCTTTTCAAAACCTTTCATTTTCCAAAATAAATAGCTCCACCTACAAAAATTCATCTTCATTAAATTGAATATCTTCAACAATAAATTTTTAATCTACCCTTGAAAGAGAAAAAAAAATCTCTTTATAAAAATAATCAATCTCCTCCTTTGCAAATATCATTTTCATAAAATGATATCCATTCACCAAATCCCCACACATTTTCCTTGCCCTCATTTTTCACAACCTTTCTTTTTTAAGCTTCTTCTTCATTTTTGTTTCATTTTCATCTTTTGACCCTTGACATCTGCATAAACATCTTCATCCAAAAAACATTTCCATCTTCTCTATATAAATCATCCCAAAAAAAATTATCTTCAATCAACTTCTTTGTTTTCTCTTAAAAGATCTTCTCCTTAACAATATTCTAGACATATATAAAAAATCTTTTTAAAACTCAAAAAACCTAGAATTGAAAGTGTTTGAAAATAGAAAAAACAACTCTTTTAAAACTTCTAAGAATTCCACTAAACTCCCATAAAAATCTTCTAACAACAACTTCACTAAACTCTTTTGCAATTGGGGTTCAAACTCCACCTTAAAGGAAACTTTCTAAAACACATTTCATTGCATTAAAAAGCAAATACGTTCATGGGAATGTCAAAATAGAAGGAAGGAGTCAGGCTCAAGGTTTAAATTACAACCGTTGGATAGATTCTTTGCGCCCTTCACATATTTAAACTAATCCTTAGATTCAAGCTTTGGCATCCATGCGCTCACCACATCACTGAAGATACCGGTTTGCTAGAGAAAGGGGCCGGTCAAACCATGACCCTAATGCCCTTAAGTTGTGACTAAAGTCACTTCTAACTTGCAGTAGTAAGTCACCAATCAAATAGAAAAAAGTGCTCGACAGGTGGATTTAACATTTAGTATAGAATTTATATAAGAAGGGTTTTAAGACAACATCTTAAACAATGGAAAACCCTTAGTCACTTTCAAAGACTTTAAAGAGTTCAATCTTCTATGTCTGCAATCTTTAAAGATTTCAATCTTCTATGTCTGCAATCTGCAAAGATTAAAGACAAACAAGATTTCATAACAAACAATGTCTTCCTCGAACATAACAACATGACACATGAGCTCTATGAATTCCTAAATCATGAAGCACAAACTCTTCAAAAAGAAGCAACAGGTGAATCATGTGAACTTTGTAGAATGTGACAATCTCAAGCTACTACAACAACTTTTGTCTTGACATTGTGAATGCAATTCTGAGATGAGGAATCTGTCAACACTTCTAATCAATAAGAAGAAGGCATCTTCTACACTCAACTTCATGAAGACTCATACACATGGAAGACAACTCCCAGCAACTACTCCTGATCAAAAGAAAAATATGAACAAACCTTTCATTTGTTGAACAAACTTCATGCAATGATACTGACCATGATCAATTCCAAGCATGATCAACCACACTTTAAAGTCTTGATAACCCCAAGAGAATGATTTCTTAGCATGATCAATTACAAGAATGATCAATGAATATTAGTATCAATATCCTATGATCACAATATTGGACCAAAATGGACAACCTGTGAGCAACATGAATGTTAGTATCAATATCTTATGAGAGCATCAATTTATGTGATCAAACTGATCAAACAAGTCCTGTCATTAAATATGAACACCAAACATTCAAAAACAATATCCTAATCAAATGAGATATCTTGCCATATTTGTATTATCATCAACTCAACACCTTTTTGACATCAATGACAATCAGTCACCATCAGTCTCCCCCTTTGTCATTGATGGCAAAACTTCAAGATTCAATTTCTCGTTCTCCCTCTTTTTGACATCTTATGACAAAGACTTAAATCTATTTGCTCCCCCTATGTTGAAGTATAGAAATAAACCACTGTACAAAATATCACTGGCAATCACTGACAAGAATAACCAACACTGACCACTGACTTGAGAGAATGAAACATGTATGTCAACTTTTAACATAATATCACTTCTTGACACGATACTTGCTTCTGATTAACTGATGAACAAGGCACCACCATCATTTTACAAGCATCTCTAGATGTCATAGATTGAAGCACATACCTAATGCCACTTCAAAACACAATTTGAACATACCTCCTTAAAACATATTAATGCTGAGAACCAACAAAGAAACATGTCAAATTATCACATCCTTTTGACACTATCTCTAGACCACCAGAAAGCTCCATAACTCAACAAAGTAGTAGAAATGATCATCGAATTGACTCCTTTGTTATGACTTATATGAACTTGAATTTCATGCAAAGATTACACTTTTCACCAATAAAAATCAGCATGAAGAATATATATCACACAAGAGATGTCCTTGCAAAAGGCTTCCAACATGAGATATCATCCTGCAACCAATCTACTCTTGCACACCTTTTTTTTTTGACATGAAAAGAATGAAGACTGTCTGAATAAATGAAGACTATTTGATAAATACCATCCTCCTATTTCTGCAAAAGACACTTTTCACAACATAAGAACTAATCCCTTTTTACTCTATAATTCAAATCAACCCATCCAGACTATATATCAACAAACTAATCAAGAACTTTCCTGTAACACCCCTTTGCAAAAACCAAATGTAGAGACAAGAAACAACATGACAAGATCACTATTCAAATAATCTTCTTCCTGAAACCTCTTGGGGATAATCAATAGAACATGAACAACTCCCCCTCACATCATGCTATCCATTATTCAACTGATGATATAACTTGTGCAAGATGCACAAGTTTAGGATTTATCTTCTCATGACTTTGTTTCTTCTTCCACACTTTCACAAGTTCTTTCTTCCTCCAAACCTTTTCTGCCTCTTTCCATATCCAACCCATCAAATTAGGTGATGCTTTTCTGCAACTATGTGCTTTGTGACCAAAAGAATTGCAATTATAACAAACTATGTTATAATCGTAATCAAATGACTGATAATACCTTTGAGCACTCATGTTAAGCTTCCATGTAGGATCATACCTTCTATGCACTTTACAAATTCTTTTGTATGTGTCCAATATTATTGCACTTGTAACAAATAATATCAGTATTTCTTCTGTAGTCGATTGCTTTATGTCCAAATTGATTACAAGTATAACAATAACCATTAAATGAATAGTTATATCTATACATGTATGCTTGTCTTATAACAACAGGTTTTCTAAAATTCCTTCTTTGATTGTGACAAATTCATCTCTAGTTTTCTGTTCAGCTTCACTCTTCATTTTACCTTCTATGGCAGTAGCATGATGACTTAAATCAATTTTCCTTCTAGGAGTCTCTCTAGCTTTGGAATATTCCCCTTCTTCAAATCCTAAACCAGTAGTGTCCTTATGATGCTTCTGTTTGCCCAACATCTCATGCAACTTGTTTGAGCTATCTTCAAACACTTGATATTTCTTAGATAAAGCCTTAAGACCATCATACTATTTTCTCAGATTGATAATATCACCCTCTAATTTCATATTCTTAATCCTTCTAACTTCAAGGTCAAATTTTGAAACATTTGCTATCCTCTTGGCTTCCTCAATTTTAGTCTTTAATCTAGAAATTAATTTGTCTGAGTCATCAATATATGTCTTTAATCTTATAATCTGACATCCGGCTTCTTCAAGGTTTGAAGATACACTTTCAAGGTCTAAAAGTGCTTTGTCTTTAGATTCTCTTTCTTGTTGCAGCTGCAATTTTAGTTTTTGATTCTCTCTCTTATATTTTTTGAGTTCAATTAGAGCATATATGAGCTCTCCTTTCATATCAATCTCAAATTTTGTTCATCATATTCCTGATCATCATCACTTATGATGTTATCTTCTTCTGAATCTGACTGGGTTTGAACTTCAACTCCATTTGAAAGTCTCCTTTCATTGCCACTTTTTTCACACACCAGAGTGTCCTCTTCTTTATCATTATCTTGATAAATTCTTTTCAATCTCCTCCACATATCCTGAGCTGTAACATAATCCATAACTTTACAAGAAAAATCATTAGACAGAGTAGACAATATGACCTTCTTTGCAATATGATTACATTCAAGGCCTTCTTTGTCATTTCCATTCTCAATTGACATTAAAACATCATAGCCTAAAGAGGATAAATAATTCTACATTCTAACATACCAAACTGAGGAACTCCTGAAAGTTTTTCTTCTAATACAATATCAGATTCAACTTGAGGAACATTTATATCAACAAGTTCTATATCAACCTTTGAATTTGATAAGGATGAAGAGTTTTGACTAGTCTTAGACTTGACAATTTTCTTGCTCGTATTTCCTTTGCACTTACCCATTGAACTCCACACACAGGACCTACCCAAGCCTATTAGACTTCAAAAAGGAAACTTGGCTCTGATACCAATTGTAGGAGTCTAGGACAACAGTGAGAGGGGGGTGAATTAGTGTTGTGTAAATTTTCAAATCTTTTTGCAAACTTTAACTTTCAAGACACACAGAGAGAAAGATATCATTGATTTGTCAAACACATATGCACATGACTGAGAATAAAGAAAGAGAATAAAACCTCATGAGGAAAGTATTAACATACAGATATACAGATCAAAAACAATATGAGACATAATGCAAATTTACACGAGTGGAAAACCTTCTAGGAGTAGAAAAACCACTCCAAAACTACCTCATTGGCTTTATCAAAAACCTCACTAGTTACAATATTTAGAAGCACCAACTTCAAGGAGCACCAACCCCTGAGACATACATATAGAACAACCTGCAAAGTGTGCAAGAAATGATTGCCACTCAATCTAATTTGCACCATTGTATACTTTATGTTTATTATACATCCTTATACTTCCTGTTTGATTTTCAAATCTAGACCATCTTTTTCTCACTTCTACAAAATAATCTCCTCTTACAAATCTATGTAAACAATTATCTCTGTACATTCTCTCTATCAATCTTTCATCAATCACTGCAATCAAAACCATTACAAACAATTGTAAGCATCTTTATACATTTTGATATTCCTGTAAGAACATTTCACTATGAAGAATATCTCACAATATGTCTTCTACTCTACAAATTGGTTCACTCAATCATTCATCTGTATCATCAAATTTATTTTCATCATTGATCTGCATAACAACACCACTCACACACCCAGTGCATCTGTAAAACCAATATTTATAAGAAATACAAAAATGTCCTTTCATCTTCAAAACAAACTTTTATTTTCCTCTTTTCAAAACCTTTCATTTTCCAAAATAAATAGCTCCACCTGCAAAAAAATCATCTTCGTTAAATTGAATATCTTCAACAATAAATTTTTAATCTGCCCTTGAAAGCAAAAAATAAAATCTCTTTATAAAAATAATCAATCTCCTCCTTTGCAAATATCATTTTCATAAAATGATATCCATTCACCAAATCCCCACACATTTTCCTTGCCCTCATTTTTCACAACCTTTCATTTTTAATCTTCTTCTTCATTTTTGTTTCATTTTCACCTTCTGACCCTTGACATCTGCATAAACATCTTCATCCAAAAAAAATTTCCATCTTCTTTATATAAATCATCCCAAAAAAAAATATTTTCAATCAACTTCTTTGTCTTCTCTTAAAAGATCTTCTCCTTAACAATATTCTAGACATATATAAAAAATCTTTTTAAAACTCCAAAAACCTAGAAGACAAAGTGTTTGAAAATAGAAAAAAAAACTCGTTTAAAACTTCTAACAATTCAACTAAACTCCCATAAAGATCTTCTAACAACAACTTCACTAAACTCCTTTGCAATCGGGGTTCAAACTCCACCTTAAAGGAAACTTTCTAAAACATAGTTCATTGCATTAAAAGGCAAATACATTCATGAGAATGTGAAAATAGAAGGCAAGAGTCGGGCTCAAGGTTTAAATTACAACCGTTAGATAGATTCTTTACACCCTTCACATATTTAAGCTAATCCTTAGATTCAATCTTTGGTGCCCATGTGCTCACTACATCACTGAAGATACCAGTCTGCTATAGAAAGGGGCCGGTTAGACCATGACCCTAATGCCCTTAAGTTGTGACTAAAGTCACTTCTAACCTACAGAAGTAAGTAACCAATCAAATAGAAAAAAGTGCTTGACGGGTGGATTTAACATTTAATATAGAATTTATATAAGAAGGGTTTTAAGACAAGATCTTAAACAATGGAAAACCCTTAGTCACTTTCAAAGACTTTGAAGAGTTTAATCTTCTATATCTGCAATCTTTAAAGATTTCAATCTTCTATGTCTGCAATCTACAAAGATTAAAGACAAACAAGATTCCATGACAAACAATGTCTTCCTCGAACATAACAACATGACACATGAGCTCTGTGAATTCCTAAATCATGAAGCACAAACTCTTCAAAAAGATGCAACAGGTGAATCATGTGAACTCTATAGAATGTGACAATCTCAAGCTACCACAACAACTTCTGTCTTGACATTGTGAATGTAATTCTTAGATGAGGAATCTGTCAACACTTCTAATTAATAAGAAGAAGGCATCTCTTGTACTCAACTTCATGAAGACTCATACACATGGAAGACAACTCCCAGCAACTGCTCCAGATCAAAAGAAAAATATGAACAAACCTTTCATTTGTTGAACAAACTTCATGCAACCATAATGACCATGATCAATTCCAAGCATGATCAACCACACTTTAAAGTCTTGATAACCCCAAGAGAATGAATTCTTAGCATGATCAATTAAAAGCATGATCAATGAATGTTAGTATTAATATCTTATGATCACAACATTGGACCAAAATGGACAACTTGTAAGCAACATGAATGTTAGTATCAATATCTTATGACAGCATCAATTTATGTTATCAAACTGATCAAACAAGTCCTGTCATTAAATATGAACACCAAACATTCAAAAATAATATCCTGATCAAATGAGATATCTTGCCATATCTGTATTATCATCAACTCAACACCTTTTTGACATCAATGACAGTCAGTCACTATCAACAAATTGGTCCTATTTTTCTCAAAAAAACATAACATAGCGTCTAGTGTGCTCCCCCTAAAATGTTAAACTTTTTTTATTATTTCAAAAAATAGTTTGGTGAGAACTTAGCTAACACCATGTAGTTTATCCCTGATTTTTCTAATAATTTTTTCATGAATAATTGATTTTTTAGTAATTTCAAAGTGGACACATCCTGAAAAATAGAAAATTGAGTGTGCTCCCCCCTAATTTTTTTGAAAACTAAACAAAAATCATTTTTTTTAATACGTGTAGAATGGAGTCTAGCTTCTAAAAATGTAACTTATTTCAAATTTTGATGAACTGTTATAAAAAAGTCAAAAATACTAGAGAGTGGTTTTTAACAAAAAATAAATACACTAAAAAAAAGAAATTAAAGATGAAACCCTTAATGTACTCAAAATATGAAAAAAATTATATGGTTAGATAGATAACATAGAGCTTAAGATTATGGTGGTATTTTTTTGAGTTTTCATTGAAAAAAGTGCCATCTTGATGGGGAGCACGCTCCAGATAATCTCAAAATTTTGCTAAAAAATAGAAAAAACACGTCAAACAAGCTCAACATAATGTGAGTGTGTTATAATGTGCTCACATTATGTGAAATCAATAACATGAGTGCGTTATAATGCACTCATGTTATGGTGAGTAATTTTGGCTTTACACATGCCAATTGCATTTTCTTGAAATTTTCTAAAGCCTTTTCAACAAATCCATTTTTTGCATATCTTGTAATAATTGCATTCCATTATAGAACATCTCTTTGAGGTGTTACGACAGACAATTGACATGCCTTGTCTATGCTTCCACACTTTACATACATGTCTACAAGGGCAATTGCACTTCCTACCATCTCTCTCACTCTCTACTTCCCTCCCCTCTCTACCTCCTACTCTCTCTCTCTGAGTCTCTACTTCCCTCACCTCTCTACCTCCCACCTTCTCTCTCACTCTCTTCTTCGCTCCCCTCTCTACCTTCTACCCTCTCTCTCACTCTCTACTTCCCTCACCTATCTACCTCCTACCCTCTTTCTGAGTCTCTGCTTCCCTCGCCTCTCTACCTCCTACCTTCTTTCTCACTCTCTTCTCCCCCCTCTCTACCTCCTAATCTCTCTCTCAGTCTCTACTTCCCTCCCCTGTCTACTTGCTACCCTCTCTCTCAGTCTCTACTTCCCTTCCCTCTCTACCTCCTACCCTCTCTCTGACTCTCTTCTTCCTTCCCTTATCTACCTCCTACCCTCTCTCACTCTCTACTTCCCTCCCATCTCTACCTCCTACTCTTTCTCTCACTCTCTACTTCCCTCCCCTCTCTACCTCTCCTCATCATTCTTCCCATCCAATTAAATTTCATAAATTATCTTGTTTCCATCTCAACATCCCATTTTATATCTGCGTCCCTCTTTGCATGTCCTAGTTTTCTTTTCTCCATGTTCTTCGTCAACAAGGGAGAGGAGAAGGAGGAAGAGGGAGAGAGTATGAGTATGGAGGGGAGAGATAGGGTGATAAGGAGAGAGAGAGAGTACTAGTTTTCTTGTATTGGAGAGAGAGGGTTGGTTGGGTTTATGAGTTTAGGGTTGCTTAAGTTTAGGCTTTAGAGGAATTATTTAGGGTTTAGGGGTTTAGGGTTGCTTAGGTTTATGGTTTAAGGGTTAGGTTTTAGGGTCATGATTTAGGGTTTAGGGGTTTTGGGAGAGTAGGAGAGAGGTTTAGGTTGCTTAGGTTTAGGGGCATTATTTAGGGTTTATTAGACCTTTAGGGGTATTATTTAGGCTTTATGAGTTTAGGGTTTCTCATACCTTTAGGGGCATTATTTAGGGTTTATGAGTTTCTAGGGTTGCTTAAGTTTAGGGTATAGGGGTTAGAGTTAAAGGGGAATTATTTTATAATTTCTCTCCAATCCTCCTAATCCTAAGCCATGAGTCCACCCATCTCCTAATCCTTCAATCCTTGTCATCCATCCACCATATATAAACTCACCATCTAATCCACTATCAAACATTCTAAGCTCTAATCCATCAACCCATGAACCCTTGAAAAAGTTTCTCCAAAGACTCTTTACAAAATCCAAAAATAAAAGAAAATATATAGAGCCATCCAAATCCACTGATTCAATTTCATCCCCCTCTAACACTCCCAATCCTAATCCATCCCCTCCTATATCCATTCACTCAATCCTAATCCTAACCCCACAACATCTTCCATCATTGTCCATCAACCCATGAAGCCATGAAGGATGTGACCCAAGGACTATTAGCAAGGAATCTAAAAACATTATGCACTCAAATTCCTATCATTGAGCCTAACACAGAACCTCCTAATAACATGTCTACCACTCCAACACCATCATCCACTCCTAGATGTCTATCCATTTCATTGAAAATTCTTCTACCATAAGTCCAAGTCAAACCCCATCATGCATCCATGTTGTCAAACATCAAAAGATTATTGATCCCATCCAAGAACCCATAACATCCATCTAAGAAACCCAATAGCTATGTTAAGAGCCTAGTCCAAAGCATGTGGAAAAACCAACCACCCATCTTAATTAAAATATGGAAACATCCCATATAATCCCATCCTAGATCCCTTACCATCTCATGGTCAACCCATCTACATCAATCCCATCATTGATCCTCCAACATCTCCTAGTGAACCCCCATCACCACCTCTTACTCCCCAATCTAATGAATATCAATGCATCCCCACTTACCCTATCCATATCTAATATGTCGCTATCCATGCTTATCCTCCATGTGATCAAGATATTATCTATGATCAATATCTTATCCATGAACAAATAACCCACATCACTCCTATCCATCATCCCATTATCCTTATCCATCATCCCACTAGTCCTATTCATTATCCATCAATATCCCATGATGAGACACTTGGTCCCCAAGAAAACATAGATAATCAAACAAATAACTTGGATCCTAACTAATCACATCCCAATGAGGATAATGATAATCAAGATCCAAGGATTCTACATCCATTTCCCATTGATCCTCCATCATCCCCTATCAAACTATATGGTTAGGGGTTTATCCTAGCTACTCGAGTTTAGGGTTTAGGGGTCAAGGGAATTATTTGAGGTTAATGAGTTTAGGATTGCTCAAATTTAGGGTTTATGGTTTAGGGGAATTATTTAGGCTTTAGGGGTTTAGGGATGCTTGAGTTTAGAGTTTAGGGTTTAGGGGTTAGGGTTGAGGGTTTTAGGGTTTCTCAGGTTTAGGGGTTACAGGTTTATGGTTGCTTGAGTTTATGGGTTAGGGTTTAGGGTTTAGAGAGATATAGAGCGAGGGGACTGATAGAGATTGGGAGAGATAGGGAGATAGAGGTTTAGGGTTTCTTCCAAGGTTTATGGTTTAGGGGTTAGGAGTTTAGGGGTTTAGGGTTTCTCTTTTTTAGGGTTTAAGGGTTAGGGGTTAGGGTTTAGGGGAATTATTTAGGGTTTATGGTTTAGGGTCTCTGTATTTCCCTATCTATCTTTCCCTCACTCTCTATCTCCCTATATCTCCCCTCTCTATATATCTATCTCTATCTCCCTCTTTATCTATCTTTCTCCCTCTATAGACCCCTTTGTCTATCTCAATCAGGCCCTCTCTCCCTCTCCCCATCTCTATCTCCACCTATCCCTCTCTATCTCTCTATTTGGCCCTCTTTCTATATTTTTTCCTTTCTCTAACTCTCTCTATCTCTCCATCTCTTTCCATGTCTCCGGGCTCTCATTCTATCCATGTCCATGTCCCTCTCTATCTCTCCATGTATCCCTCTATATCTCTCTACTTGTCCCTTTCCTCCTCCCCCTTTCTATGTCTCCATCTCTCTCTCTCTATATACATCCCTTTCTATCTATCTATTTTGAGCCCTTTATCTCTTTATTTAACTATCCTTCCTTTATCTAAATATATCTACCTCTCTATCTCTCTATCTCTCTTCCTCACATTCCAAGGGGTCAAGAGAGAAAGGGAGAGAGATATAGAGAAAGAAAGGTAGATAGAGTTGTAGAGAGGGAGGATAGAGAAATAAAGAGAGGGAGAGAGAGACTCTCCCATGTAGATATCAAGGTTACATTTCTCCCTCCTAGTATAGACAAGTTCTATTTCATGAACCACATGGATATTTGACTCTAGGGATACTCTTGGACCATCACTTGATTGCCTATTTGATGCACTACATGTATAGTTATAATATAATTTATCTGAGAGCATGACATCCTAGACCATGATTTTGGCACCAACATTGAGAAGGTTATGATTTTTGCATGCATGAAGCTTAATGTTTTCATGCTTCCCAGAATGTACTCATGTTATAATGTGAGAACAGTATAATGTGCTAGCATTATGGGAAGCAAAAAATGGGAAAAACCATGTGGGATCCATGATTCAGACCCCACATGACTGCTATTCCTACTTTTCATGCAATATATCAGACAAGAAAACACTTTTTCATGTTGTTTGACATATTAAGAATCATTTTTAGATCAATCCACCACCTTTTTTTTTCAATGTAGAAGAACTAATTTTGCATGTTTTAGGAGAAAAATTGATTATTTAAACCTAAAGTTTCATGTTTCATGTGTGATATTGTTTCAAAGCTAATTACCATTGATATATAGATTGAATTTGATGATATATATTTGTTTTTTCCATAAATTTCACTAGTCCTATTCTAGAGTTATATAGAATTCATAATCAAACTTGTGAAAAAGAAGAATTTGAGGATTTTGAAGCCAAATTTTGGAGAATTGGTCAACTGCAATATCAAATTCTAAGGTATGTTATTTATGTCTATTTTAATTCACTTATATACATGTTCTCATGTTCTTTATGTCTTTATGTCTTTATGTTCTTTATGTTCTTTATGTTCTAAGATATGTTCTTTAAATATGTTTTCATACTTAGTCAAAAGTTGTTGACCAAAACACATGAATCATGTATGTATGTCTTCATAAACTGCAACCAAAATCAAACTGTGGCTTGCGATAACAAAGACAAACTCGAGCAATTGCTTCTTATCACTTTGATACCTCAAAAAATTCTCTAGAAAATATATACATGTTCTCAATTGTCATTACATGCACTCTAACACTGTCACATGTGCCCTTGCACTATGATACATGCTCTTGTAACTCAGCTCATGATGCAATAGCAAGTTCTTCACCAAGTGTTTTACAATTGCTACCATAGAAACTATTGGTTGTAATAAATCTTCATGCCATAGCACAATGTCAACCTATCTCATCATTATATCCTTCTTCCTTCTCATCTTCTCACCTTCTCATCTTCTCATCATTATATTTTTATTTAATAACCTATCTCACCATTTATCATTCAATGATCTTGTGATTGCCAGGTTGTAATGCACCAATTTACTTATGAAACTCCTAGGGTTTGATCATTTTTATTTTGGAGTACTGTTCAAACCATGTCATGTGATATTTCAAAGGTTACAATGATTGTCCTATACATTTATGATCCCTAGAAAACCCTTCCTTTACACCTTGACAATATATCAAATTTTCTTCATACCTAGTCTGATGTTCCTATTGATTGTCATGATAGTCCTAGTTGTGTTGATAGTCCATTTAAGGTGCTTGAATATTCTAATCTGTATATAAGATCAGTCCTTTTCATCATGTTGTCATCTCTTACCTTGTGAATAGGGTAGTGAGAGTCTATTGTATTTTTTGAATATCTGACCTTAATAGTGATCACGAGTTTCATCATAGTCTTCTATGTTTATGATGTGACAGTCTATGTGGTTGTTTGTAATAGTCATAGTACAATTTGATAGTCTTTTCCCTAAACATCACCTCCATACTTAGAAATTTGTCTATCATTGTATATGGTAATGTTCACATATGGGATATACTCAAAATATTATAGTTTAGGACAACTTGTCATCATGAAATAGAACTCTGGCCTAAATTTCTGCACCTTATTATTCTACCCTAACCCTAACTCTGCTAAAAATCAAACTCTTCAACAAGATCAAGTGAACAATCCACAAATCTTAGGATTTGATACAATTTATGAAGGATTTATTCATAGGGTTATTTTTTCATGATACATAACAAACAATATGAAATGAGCAGAACTTGAAACATGACTATTATTGAAACTTGAAACAATAATCCTTTTGTGTATGGGTTGGTAAGCATCTGATTGTTATAATAGTATTCTCCAACTATTAAAATACCCATTGTAAGAAAAGACCATGATTACCCTCTTATTAACAACACCTTCCATAGTCAATGATGAGGGTTTTATTATCTATACTAGCACTATTTCTCCTTTTGACAACATGGCAATCATATTCATAGGTCATGTGATTAAATCTTTTGGTAAAGGATAGCCTTAGGGTTTCTATAGCAATCACAGTACTCATGATTGTTCCTGCATCTCATGTGACACCATTTCAATGTTGTTCATGATAACCTTATAGCATAAAGATAGACCAAATTATTCTTATGACTGATATGATATTGAGAGGACAATCTTCCTAACTAGGACAATACAAATAAGGTCTAATATTTTTATCCCATAGCATATACAGTATGACAGTCTTTTCCCTCAATATCACTTCATCTCTTGGATTTAGAGTGACACAATAATCATCAAAGATCCACATAACAAGACCAAAGCATGTTAGTCTTTAAAAAAATAAAATCTTTATATGTATGACTGTCCTACACTCTTTTCCAATGATAATCTAACACTCCTTGGTCATGCATTCTTCTACAATCATAATCTAGTCATTTTAACACAATTTTTAGAAGTTGTATGAAGGATTCAAGGGTGCTTACTATTGTAACAATCAAAGACTGTCATGTTCATGAGAAATTACATTAGTAATAGTAGTCAAGGATGCCATGAGAATCAAGTGGGTTACGGATGTTGTGATCATGATAGAATCCTAGGGTTTATTATTTTGTTATTCAAATATTGAAGATTCCATGTTGAAACCCTAGAGTAGTTTTTGAGATTATTATCCATTTTGAAAATGTTTTCATATGCATGTGTGTGACTGTCAAGGTGGTGTAATTTTGAGTATTGTCTATATGGATAGTTCATTCCAAAGATGCTAAGTGCAATGATCAAGGGTTGGAAAATTATGCCAAGTCCACCAAACCCTAAACATGGACTATACAACTACTAAGAAGATTTTCCTTCAAGTCTTCCATATGGAAAATCAGTTACCATATGACTGTTATGCCCAATAGTAGAGCCATTAGTGACTATCCATATTATGCTAGGGTCATATTTTAGGTTGCTAGGAAAGTTTTGAAGGACTATCTTGATGTTATTAAACTTACAAAGTGTGGTGATTAGTGCAAACATGGTTATAAGCCTTTGAAATTGTCATTTCTCAATGTTGATCAATCATTTATGACTATTATAAATAGCACAGTCATGTTTTCAAATTGAAAATCATATGCTATAGATGTAGGGGATTGCCATTATGGGTGTTTTAGTATCTTCATGGGATTGATTGTTGATCCAATGCTGGGTGTTGCCACAATAATGGGTTACACTTTCTGGGACATCCTGATTTTCTTCTGAAATCACATATTTTTAGAAAATATAATGATTTAATCCTTGAAAGGTTTCATTTAAAGGATTTTAATTGAAGAGGGTTTGATCAAACCCCCTTAGATTCAAACCCCTTGGATAGAACCCCACTAGTTTTAAACCATACATATAATGGAGTCTCCTCTACACCTATCAAAATGCTGATAAAACACCACTTTTGATTTAACTTTTGGGGGATCAAATGAATTCATTTAAAATTTATGTTTTGTAAATATGTAGTCTTTATTATAAGCTTCCCAAAAAGTATAATTTTAAATATATTTAATTTGATTATTATATTTATTTTTTATTTCTTGTGAATGTATGTTTTTCACCGAACATCCAGTTCTTTGTTCTACACACATGGAAAATTAGTAAATTAGTGAAAAAAATTCTTAAAATATCTATGCCCTAGGTATGGATGTGCTTATTTCAACAAAAAAAGAAAAATTGAATTTTGATACATATAGGAAAAGTTATGTTTTACGGAATACACCTATGTCTAAATTATAGTTGGTTTGACTTCAAAATTTAATTAAATAAAAATTCAACAAAACATTATGAAACCAAATGCATACCCTATATATTGGTGTTACCAATCTAAATTAAAAAGAATCATAATTTTATCCTTTGTAGAAAAAAAGTTATGTGCTATGGAATACACATCAATTTAAAAAAATGTTGTTTACTATTAAAAACTAGTTATCAAAGGAGACGCAATTTTTTTTACAATTTAACTCCAATTTTTTTAAAAAAAATATATTTAGAATCTACAAACAAAATCTCACAAATCACTAGTTCGCATCATCTTCAAATTCTTAATGATTTAGCGGCTATAGGTGTTAGAAAGTGAAGATTTAGTTCACAATGTTGATTTCAATGTCAAGTTTGGCCAAAAAGTGTAATTAAGAATTTTCCCAATAAGACCTAATGTGCATGTTTCTTTCTATGACAATGGAAGAGGGTTTGCCACTTATCAAGAACACACATCATTCATTTTACAAAAGGACTATTATACAAAATAGTCCTATCATTGAGTTGATGTAGCTATACTTGTGCAAACATTAAAGGTGCTGCCATGCAAATGTTGCATAAGACTGTCATAGATAGGACTATCATAAAAATGGTATTACATTTGTTTGATCTCATATTTTGCTAGATTATTATCATTTATTGTTTGGGGATTTTTCATACACCTAACTCATGGTCCTCTCATCATAAGAACAGTTTTGATAGTCGAATTAGTATGCAAAATACCATGTAGATTGCCCTTGAAGACTGTCACAAATAAATCAACAATAGGACTATCATAAGTTTAGAGGCATCCATGGCATCATTTACATTTGAAACCTTCATTAAAGTTGTCCTAGATCCCACATTATGATGAATAAGTCCTTTGGTGATGTATTACTTGGATAATGATATGATCTTGTGCCAAAATGTCACCTTGTTGTCCTCAGATGACTGCCATGCCCAGCTACTCATGGACAACCATTGAACATGAATATTTATGCACATTTTTGGGATGTTATAAGGTATGTGAAGGTGGTTTGAAGCTTAAAAATAGTCATCACAACATCAACAATGATTCAAGAAGGTAAACTCCATGCCCATTTTGAAACTACTCGCAAAGGGCTTCATTAAAGTCATGATTTTTGTCTTCACATGTCTTCTACATGACTAGAGCCTATATTTCATAAGGTTTTCTGGGCAAAATAGAAAGAGATAATGGACTAATCCATTGTTGTATTGACTGTAACAACCATGATAAAAGGTCAAAATACATTGCATTTGCATAATTTCATTGTATTTACATGGTGATTAACCTATTTGTGTGATCAACCCTAGTGTCCATGATAGATCAGTGATAGCTCAATGATAGAGCAATGATAGATCAAATAGATAATGCTGAATAAGGGATAGATCAATGATAGCTCAAATAGATAAGGGGAGGTAGCATGATGTCTCCCAATATCGACATAGGATCAAATAATGATATAACCAATAAGGATCCATACTAAACTCTCAAAATAAGATAAAAAAGTGTTGGATGATAACATATATACTCTATAAAGTACATATTAAAAGATGAGATTATAAGACAAGATATAGTAATATGAGATCATGATATTTAAGATATACCAATGTAATATCATAAGGCATGGTATATAAGATATAAAAATGTAGGATCAGTGATGTAAATTCTCTAAACTAGAAAAATATGTCAATATTTAATCGTAAATGCTCATAATAGCTAGGTAAAAACAATGATAAGTGATGGACCATAGACAAGATGTGTTAGGAACCTATGTTTAACCCTTCTCTTTACTTTATTAGTATATTACATTGGACACATATGCTTTGTAAGTCATTCCGTGAGCATATTGTATTATCACACATTCATGGGAAGTAATAGTTGTTTAGATTAGACTTAGTATATAAGTACATGTTGAGGCCAATGAAGGCATCCATGAATTTATTGTATTAAGCTTGCTCAAAGGAGGTTGTCCCCTCGAAGTGGCCTGTGATCAATAAATTCCTTGTGTGTCTCTACTATTTATATATATTTTTATTATTTCATGCATTTTTCATTATATTGTTGGAGGCGGTTCCTCTCATTTGGTATCAGAGTGCTTTCTTGGGCTTGCTGGGTGGAATTTCTGTCAATTTTTTTTTCCACAGTGGTCTCCAGGTGCAATGATTAGTGCAATAGTTCTTTTATTTTACATCTATACTATTCATTTCAATTGTAGGTTCGGATCAGGGAGAGTTGTCATTTGTGGCAAAGCGGTTATCCATTTTCCTTGAACCTTTAGGAAGTTGAGTAGATTGAATTCATCCAAAGCAGTTGGCAAATTGTTTCCAAAAAAAAAAAATCTATTTTTTCACCATATCCTTCTTGTCTTACCTCCATTTTCTCCCAAAATCCAGTGGAACACCTAAAATTTCATTCTGTACATTTCCTTTCTTGAGGACCCTTTCCCAAATTCCACTTATCGAAGCTAGAAATCCCACATTTCTCTATTTTTAGGGTTTTCCATAACTTCTTTGATTCTCACCCAATAGCCCTGCAATTTTACCACAATGTTACTTTCCTATTTCTGGTCCTTTGTCTCTCTAGGAAAATTTTTTCCATTCTTTCACCCCACTTCTAAAATCACCATTTTCTTCTTCCATTTCCCTTAGGAAGTGTCCAAAAGGTAGTCAAACCCTCATTACCCATCACAATTTTCCCCAAATCAAAATTTTCCCTTCCTTAAAAAGTTTTACCACACATTTTTCTACCCATTCCCAGAAAAGAATTCTGGCTATGGTTGTAACCCGATTAGGAGCAAAAAACATGGAAGATGAAATTGTAACCCTCGAGACCAAACTTCAAGATTTGGATGAAAAAATTCTCAGCCTCAATCTTTAGCATTCAGCCATCAACAACAGACGGCAACCAGAGTCTTTTGCAGACATGGGGTTTTCATCTTTGAGCAATTTTTGTGGGCTGAAGCTTGATTTTCCTCGCTTCAATGGTGATAATCCACTTGGATGGATATATCGGGAAGAATAGTATTTCAGTATGCATAATACTTTTGATGTCAACAAAGTCCCACTTGCATCCCTTCACTTGGAACATGAAGCCCTTGAATGGTTTCATTGGTACATCAAGGCTCATAAAGAGCCAAAATGGACAGATTTTTGCAAACTCATTTTGTAATGATTTGGCCCTAGTGATTTTGATGAATTCATAGGAGCACCCACTAAAATTTGCCAAATAGGCACTGTGAGAGAATATTAGACAAAATTTGAAAAACTTACCAATCACACAAAGGGATTGTCTGATGATTTCTTCAGGAGTTGTTTTATCAGTGGTTTGAAGGATGCAATTCGATCTAAGGTTAGAATGTTCCATCCCAACAGAATGATGGAAGCCCTAGGGTTGGCTAAGTTGGCGAAGGATAAGATCACAGCTCAACAGTGATCCACATCCAATTTTGTTCCACTTAGAAATAGAGCCTCCCAAAGACCTCAAATATCGCCATCTCCTAGAACAACTCCTATCAAGCATTTGACAGAAGTAGAGATGCAGGCATGTCAAGAAAAAGGGCTTTGTTATAATTGTGATGAGAAATTCACTTGGGGACATAAATGTGTTGAGCAAAAGTTCTATCTCTTGGATGTGGATTCTCCACCTAAAACTAAAGTTTATGTGGATGCTCAGGATACAGTGGATGATCAGGTTGAAACTTGGCAGCTGCTTATTGACCCTGCTTATTAGGATGACCAACTAGAGATCTCTCTCCATGCTTTAGTAGGAGTCACCACCCCACAAACCATGTGGGTCAAGGGTTACTTCAAGAAGCTCCCTCTTACAATACTCATTGATTCTAGTAGCACTCATAACTTCATTGAGCCTCAGATTGCTAAATAGGCTGATTGTTTTGTCCATCCTTGCTCTAGATTTGAAGTCATGATTACCAATGGGGGCACATTACCTTGCAAAGGGAAGTGTCGCAATGTGTGTATCTCTATTGGAGATTAGAACCTACATTTCGATATGTTTGCCTTGCCCTTAGGCAGATGTGATGTGGTTTTGGGCGCCCAATGGTTACACACACTTAGACCCATCTTGTGGGATTTTGTTAAACTCTGGATGCAATTTTTAGACAATGGGCAAAAACACACATTGAAGGGCTTAAAACCAGGGTCTCTCAGTATCATAAGTTCACATCGCATGGAAAATCTTCTTAAAAAGAATTCACATGGTGTCATTGCTTAGCTCCATTCCATTCAGATGCAACCATCTGCGATATCCTCTACTCCTTCTGATCTATAATAAATTTTGGATAGGTATGCATGTGTCTTTGTTGAACTAGTGGGATTGCAACCTTCAGGACTAGAGGACCACCATATTCAGCTCCTTCCTGGAAGTGTTCCTCCCAACATCTGGCCCTACCGCTACCCATTTCACCAAAAGATAGAAATTGAGATGCTCATTCGAGATTTACGGAAGCAAGGCATTATTCACCCTAGTACCAGTTCCTTTTCTTCACTAGTTCTTCTTTTCTAGAAAAAAGATGGATCATGGCACCTCTGCATTGACTTCCAAGCACTTAATCACATCACAATCAAGGATAAGTTCTTGATTCCTATTGTTGATGATCTTCTTGATGAGCTTCATGGTGCTCAATTTTTCTCCAAGTTGGATTTTCATTCTAGCTATCACTAAATTTAGGTTCATAAGGATGATATCCCTAAAATGGATTTTCGCATGCATGATGGCCATTATGAGTTTTTGGTCATGCCATTTGGCCTCACAAATGCTCCTTCAACATTCCAAGCATTAATGAATAAAATATTTCGGCCCTACTTGCAGAAATTCATTCTGGTTTTCTTCGATAATATCCTCATCTATAGTAAAACATGGGCTGAGCATCTCCAACATTTGGATCTCATACTGCAACTACTCTCTAATCATCATCTCTGTGTAAAGCAGTCTAAATGTGTTTTTGGCTAGGAGTAAGTGGAGTATCTAAAATAGAAAAATATGTCAATATTTAATCGTAAATGCTCATAATAGCTAGGTAAAAACAATGATAAGTGATGGACCATAGACAAGATGTGTTAGGAACCTATGTTTAACCCTTCTCTTTACTTTATTAGTATATTACATTGGACACATATGCTTTGTAAGTCATCCCGTGAGCATATTGTATTATCACACATTCATGGGAAGTAATAGTTGTTTAGATTAGACTTAGTATATAAGTACGTGTTGAGGCCAATGAAGGCATCCATGAATTTATTGTATTAAGCTTGCTCAAAGGAGGTTGTCCCCTCGATGTGGCCTGTGATCAATAAATTCCTTGTGTGTCTCTACTATTTATATATATTTTTATTATTTCATGCATTTTTCATTATATTGTTGGAGGCAGTTCCTCTCATTTGGTATCAGATCGCTTTCTTGGGCTTGCTAGGTGGAATTTCTATCAAATTTTTTTTCCACAGTGGTCTCTAGGTGCAATGATTAGTGCAATAGTTCTTTTATTTTGCATCTGTACTATTCATTTCAATTGTAGGTTCGGATCAGGGAGAGTTGTCATTTGTGGAAAAGCGGTTATCCATTTTCCTTGAACCTTTAGGAAGTTGAGTAGATTGAATTCATCCAAAGCAGTTGGCAAATTGTTTCCAAAAAAAAAATCTATTTTTTCACCATATCCTTCTTGTCTTACCTCCGTTTTCTACCAAAATCCAATGGAACACCTAAAATTTCATTCTGTACATTTCCTTCCTTGAGGACCCTTTCCCAAATTCCACTTATCAAAGCTAGAAATCCCACATTTCTCTATTTTTAGGGTTTTCCATAACTTCTTTGATTCTCACCCAATAGCCCTGCAATTTTACCACAATGTTCCTTTCCTATTTCTGCTCCTTTGTCTCTCTAGGAAAATTTTTTCCATTCTTTCACCCTGCTTCTAAAATCACCATTTTCTTCTTCCATTTCCCTTAGGAAGTGTCCAAAAGGTAGTCAAACCCTCATTACCCATCACAATTTTCCCCAAATCAAAATTTTCCCTTCCTAAAAAAGTTTTACCACACATTTTTCTACCCATTCCCAGAAAAAGAATTCCGGCTATGGTTGTAACCCGATTAGGAGCAAAAAACATGGAAGATGAAATTGTAACCCTCGAGACCAAACTTCAAGATTTGGATGAAAAAATTATCAGCCTCAATCTTTAGCATTCAGCCATCAACAACAGACGGCAGCTAGAGTCTTTTGCAGACATTGGGTTTTCATCTTTGAGTAATTTTTGTGGGCTGAAGCTTGATTTTCCTCACTTCAATGGTGATAATCCACTTGGATGGATATATCGGGAAGAATAGTATTTTAGTCTGCATAATACTTTTGATGTCAACAAAGTCCCACTTGCATCCCTTCACTTGGAACATGAAGCCCTTGAATGGTTTCATTGGTACATCAAGGCTCATAAAGAGCCAAAATGGATAGATTTTTGCAAACTCATTTTGTAATGATTTGGCCCTAGTGCTTTTGATGAATTCATAGGAGCACCCACTAAACTTTGCCAAATAGGTACTGTGAGAGAATATTAGACAAAATTTGAAAAACTGACCAATCACACAAAGGGATTGTCTGATGATTTCTTCAGGAGTTGTTTTATCAGTGGTTTGAAGGATGCAATTCGATCTAATGTTAGAATGTTCCATCCCAACAGAATGATGGAAGCCCTAGGGTTGGCTAAGTTGGCGAAGGATAAGATCACAACTCAACAGTGATCCACATCCAATTTTGTTCCACTTAGAAATACAGCCTCCCAAAGACCTCAAATATCGCCATCTCCTAGAACAACACCTATCAAGCATTTGACGGAAGTAGAGATGCAGGCATGTCAAGAAAAAGGGCTTTGTTATAATTGTGATGAGAAATTCACTCGAGGACATAAATGTGTTGAGCAAAAGTTCTATCTCTTGGATGTGGATTCTCCACCTAAAACTAAAGTTTTTGTGGATGCTCAGGATACAGTGGATGATTAGGTTGAAACTTAGCAGCTGCTTATTGACCCTGCTTATTAGGATGACCAACTAGAGATCTCTCTCCATGCTTTAGTAGGAGTCACCACCCCACAAACCATGTGGGTCAAGGGTTACTTCAAGAAGCTCCTTCTTACAATACTCATTGATTCTGGTAGCACTCATAACTTCATTGACCCTCAGATCGCTAAATAGGCTGATTGTTTTGTCCATCCTTGCTCTAGATTTGAAGTCATGATTACCAATGGGGGCACATTACCTTGCAAAGGGAAGTGTCGCAATGTGTGTATCTCTATTGGAGATTATAACCTACATTTTGATATGTTTGCCTTGCCCTTAAATGGATGTGATGTGGTTTTGGGCGCCCAATGGTTACACACACTTAGACCCATCTTGTGGGATTTTGTTAAACTCTGGATGCAATTTTTAGACAATGCACAAAAACACACATTGAAGGGCTTACAACCACGGTCTCTCAGTATCATAAGTTCACATCGCATGGAAAATCTTCTTAAAACGAATTCACATGGTGTCATTGCTTAGCTCCATTCCATTTAGATGCAACCATCTGCGATATCCTCTACTCCTTCTGATCTATAATAAATTTTGGATAGGTATGCATGTGTCTTTGTTGAACCAGTGGGATTGCAACCTTTAGGACTAGAGGACCACCATATTCAGCTCCTTCCTGGAAGTGTTCCTCCCAACATCTGGCCCTACCGCTACCCATTTCACCAAAAGATAGAAATTGAGATGCTCATTCGAGATTTACTGAAGCAAGGCATTATTCGCCCTAGTACCAGTTCCTTTTCTTCACTAGTTCTTCTTTTCTAGAAAAAAGATGGGTCTTGGGCATATTGTTTCATCTCAAGGGGTTCGAGTGGATATTACAAAAATAGATGCCATGAAAAATTGGCCATATCCTCAGACACCCAAGAGCCTCCATAGTTTTTTGGGGCTGACTGGCTACTACCACAAGTTTGTTAAGGATTATGGGAAGATTGCAGCTCCATTAACAACCCTGTTAAAAAAGGATGCTTTTACCTGGACATGTTGATGGGTGTTTTTGCACTCAACAATGCAGGTATGATTGTTGGTATCACACCTCTCTTGAAAAGTATCCTACTTGAGGTAAGACTACTCCAAGGTTTCTAAAGCTAGGTCTTAGCTTGCTTGGGATCTCTCAATTGGGATGTACTTGTTGTGCCAACAAGGGTCTTACATGCAGTTGATAGATTTAGACAATTTAGATAGTGATTCATGCAAACCCTTTTTAATTTCAGCTGATGAGACAATGTGAAATGCTACTGAAAATACCTAAGCTAACAATCATTTTCAAAGAAAATGCAAAAGGAAATAGAGTTTTCGAAAGTCTTAAGTGACATTCACAATATATGGACTGCTGCAGGTAGACAAATGTTCTAAAATCTTAACCAATTTTCTGAGTTACCAAACTAAATGGATGTTATAACACTATAGAAAATGATGCTATCTTTAATGGAGATCTAGAGATTTTTAGATTACATTCACTCATCAAATACCCTACAATGGCACAATTTAATTTATGAAATGCAATTGAACTAAGCACAAATTTATCAGCCCAGGTTAACTTTGCACAGTCACTTACCATCAGCAAGTAACTAAAAGTATGGAATAAGAACATTCATCAAATACCTTTAACAAACCATAAACATCATAAAAGAACAATTAATACCTAATGAAGATCAAGAAGCGAACCATGAAAACGAGATAAGAAAACACAACACATAAATTCTCTGGAAAACTGCAGAAACTTGCTTTGTATTAGCTTCAAATGGCAGAGAATCAATAATTTGGCATCAAGAGTCTTCTTTACAAATGAGAGAAAATGATGGCCCTTTTATAGACAAGGCACCATACTAAGTTTTTCAATGGATGGTGGAGATTAACTCATCACTAATGGTCCAGATTACATGGCATTTAATGAAGTATAATAGTTGTTACATTTTTGGACTTGCATTTGTCGTTTAGGAAAAAGACAAAATACAGCTTGCAAATACATTGAATCTAGACAAAATGGATACCCATTTGGTTGTGCATGATGAAAAGTCAATTTTTAAGGCCAAATAAAGCCAAAATAGAGTCACATGACACTTGAAAACTTGAGCTGATGTGGATTCACGAGATTCCAAGTGCTGACTAGATCAAGAGGTGTATGTGGTACAATTTAGTGAAAGTGTATCTAACTGTATGCTTGCTAGACTTATTCTTGATGACTGGACTATTGGAATAGCTATAGGTATGTCTTTGTGATCCAATCTAGGGTCATTTGAGTTGTATTTTTGGGAAAATATTGAAACTATAATTCTTGGTATTTTCTACATCATAGTAAATTGCATTTTCGGAGGCCTTCAAAGTGGAATGGGGGCTCAAAACTTAATGCTAAGCAACTAGGTAGCTCAAACTAGATAATTAGATTATCTTTTCGATGAGTCCAAGAAGTTTAAATTATGATGAAATAGCTAGGAGTTACGACCCTGGACTGGATCATTTGGACATTGGACTGGATCAACAGGAACAAAAATGAAGTACACTTGATATTTTATGTCTTTAGCTCTTATATCTCATCTCCATCATCTTGGACATCATACTAACTTCTTTTTCAATGTGCAGTAGCAATTTGGTTCATAGAATGTCGATTCTGTAGTTCTGGGTCACCACTGCACCTTCTGTGTGTTCACCTTCCAAGATGGCTCCAATTGGCTCCTTTATCCTCTTAGACCTGCAATCAACAAGCTAAAGCATCAATTTCATCTCAACAAGTTATCTTCCATCATTTTGAATCAGAATATGTCCATTTGCAGCCATGGATTAATCTAGGACAGCTCATTGTCAATGTTGCTTTCTTATAGACAACTTCATAAATCTAGTGATTTTTGCATGATTTTCTACATTTTTTACCATTTTCAAGTACCCATTTGGCCTATATGATGATTAGGAAAGTTTTTAGAGTCATTAGAATCCATTTTTAGACTTTTATTTCATGTTTTTCTAGCCTTTTCTGCAAAAAGCGAGATTTTTGGGGGTCAGAGACTTTTCATGTGCAGTAGCATTAATTATTGTAAAATGTGCTAAAAATTCACACAATCTTAGTAAAATGTTCATCATGATGTGGCAACTAGTTGTTCCATTCAAATCCATCAAGAAAATCTAATTTGCTCCTTGAAAAACTCAATTTTCAGGCCAAAATACCAAAAAAACACTAATGTTGGGGGTCATTGACTTAGCGAGAATTTCACCTCCAACTGACCTAGCAGGGATTTCACCTCCAACTGACCTAGTGGGGATTTCACCTCCAACTAAGCTAGCAGGAATTTCACCTCCAATTGACCTAGTGGGGATTTTGGTTTGGACTGACTAATTGAATAGGTCAGTCGATGCAATTTTTAGCACAGGTCCATGGCGAGTGGTTTTAGCACAAAACGGGTTCATTGCAGATTTTGACTTGCACTGACTTGCGTGAGTTTGGTGGGTGTTGGACAAAAGTCGGTTAGAGTCAAGTTTGGTGCAAGTCCAAGAAGTCTATTTTTGACACAAAGTTGGTACATCACATTTTTAGTGCTAACTGTGTTAGGTGCAGCCTGTGAGGATTTTGGTCCTAACCAACTTAGTGTGGGTTTTGGCTTCTACTGTACAAAGTCAGTTGGGAATGATTTCGACACAAGTTGATAGGGTACTTTTCTAGCACAAATCTCGTTAGCAGGGAACTTAAGTGCAAGTGGATCGGTGGAGGTTTTGGACCCGATAGGATATGTGCAGTGAGTGCATTTTTTTAGTGCTAGTCCATGAGGAAGGATTTTAGCGCTAAGGTCAGTAGGGGATGTTTTTAGTGCAAAGTGCAGTTGGGGTCATTTTTAGCACAAAAGGCAACAAATGGCTATCTTTTAAGCACAAGACCACTCAAGACACTTCCAAATCAATCATGCAAGACATCAAATGATTCCAAGTATGCAAAATACCCAAATTTGAAGCAAATCCTACATTCTAAGCACAAATTCACCTTCTTATCATCGTTAAGAGGAAAGAATGAGACTCTAAGCCAAAATAAAAGAGGGGGTCTCCATTTGTCAAAATGGAGTGTGTGTGCAAGGCACACCAAATGGCGACTCTGTTGGAGAAATGCTCCATAACATTTCAAATATAAATGTCAGTTTCAAACCCAGAATCTCTATGTTTCCCACATGCTAAATAGGAAAACATGATATCCTATCAAAGAAGCAAAGCTCAATAACCAGTGCACCATCAATATCCTGAAAGCCTAAGTGTGTGTAATTACACTAATTCCCATCCCTAAGAAACCAAGCTCATCTCAGATCCTTTACATTAAGCTATGTGATTAGTACACACCTCATGAACTACCTGGACATTGCCCCACTGCCAGTGAGCATCTATAGCCCCAACAGGTTTGTCTCAGAATTCCACTCAAGTAGAGCCCCACTACTAGTCAGGCATTCATAGCCCCGATAGAGTTTACTTGATTGTCCATCTAACTGAGTTATGGTGTGTGTAAGTGTGATTTTATTTGTATTTCTTTCTTTGATTGATTGATTGATATTTCATTGAGCTTTAAAATGGTAGAGTACAATGCAATACTGCTACCTTTGTAATAACTCAGCTAGTTGGGTGTGGACTCCCAATGGTAGCAAAGGTGGACCTTAGATTTTTCACTTAATGCAAAATCACCATGACTCACTTAGCTACTTCAGGATTATTTAAGAGTGTGAAAGATATATTGTTAGAAAATACTTCAAGTGCACCGATTAATGACTCATTTCCCATGAACAGACATAGTACCATCCAAGCACAACCGTGGGACCCATAGGAGTATCTAAGTATAAAACCAAAGTTTCTCAAAGAAATATTCTAGATTACTTACCCAACGAAGGACCACTTACAAGACTGCACAGCTGCCACCACGTTCAAGAAACGAAGATCCCCAACAAAGCAAGTGCATAAAGGAAAAGCAAAGCAAGAAAAGTAACTAACCTAAGAAAAGAAAACTACTCTAACCGAAGCAAATAGAAAACAAAAAGTAACAACTAACAACTAACAACTACCAACAGCTAACAACTAAGAAAAATAGAAAACAGAAAGGAGAAACTAATCTAAAACAGCAAACTACTTAACAAAAACTAACTAGAACAAGCAAGACTATGTGCAAAATCTTTGGACATCAAGTATTTATGCTTCCTTGTGATTTTTTCTTAGGACATGTAGAAGTAACAAGGTACAGGTCAGTATCCTAATTCTGGTAAATTCATCTTTGTACTATGAAAAGTGAGCTAGAGGTAGGTTGGGTTCATGTTTAGGGCACCAGTTATGTAGAATCAACAATTGGGGTAGCTCATTAGGGCCATGATCAATCCATATGCAAGTTGTCTTACCTAAATCACCATAATCAAATTGATAACTAAAACCAAGTGAAAAAGGGGAAGATACAACCTAGTTTGTAGTGCCATCAATTAGAGATGTAGGTTCATCACCTTGTTGTATTTTGCTACCTACTTCCACACCTTCAAGAGATTTCAGCTCATGTAGGGTCATATCATGTCCATCTAGTACCTCTAGATCACTAAATGCTGCAGTAATTTCCCAAGCAAACAAAAAGTCTAGACAACGTTCTTCAGAATGTGGATCATGTGGATGAATTCTGCATGAATTGGCCAAAGCAAAATCTAACATATGTGGTGAATTTCTATGCAGCAACATATCTTTTCTCATTGTTGATACCAACTCAATGATGTGATCAAGTGACTGACATGAGAAAGCTTCCAAGCCATCACTTTGCATGACAGTTTGATTTTTATTCTCAGATTGCAGATTTTTACTTTCATTTCTTATCATTGGATCAAGATCAACCATGTGGAGATCTTCTTTTATGTAGGAATGAATAGGATCATCTTGATGAATATATGATAAACTTGAATTAACTTCACCAAAATCAATCATATGCTCTAAAACAACTTCCTTTGTGCTAATCAGCAACCTTCCTATTTATATTAAGGGTTAGCATTGGGTTGGCAATTCATTATCTATAGTAAGACCAAAGCCTTTTCCTTCCTCTATATCAACCAATAACCCTTCTGTTTGGACTACATATCCATTATCTATAGTAGCAACATGATCTCCTTCTTCTGGCATGATTTGATCCATGATGTCAGTGTTGCCTTGAAGTGATGCATTTTCCTAATTTTCTTCATTTGACTTAGTTGAAAACACTGTGGGAGTAATTGCAGTGATCTGATATGACTGATCTTTGTGGTGTACCATACTAATATACTCAGAAGATTTCTCATTTTTCATCAAACAATCTGATTGTTGCTCAAGTACATCATCTGGAACTATTTTCTACATTGCTATCCATGACTGTTCTTCATTTGGAAGACTGATTTCGTCTTGCCCTTGTTGTTGTTTTGCTTGATCCGTCTGCTGCTCATACTTAGTTTCAGACTTAGAATTTCCAACACACTAAATTGAACTATTGTTCTGTACCTCAACATCCTTAGTAGTAGAAATTTGATCTTGGACATTGCTTTGTTCATTGTCTTATGATTGAAAACTAGGCTTCAACCATGTTGGAAGGTCCAGTGAATGGAAACTAGGCTTTAACCAGTTAGGAAGTGTATACTTCTTTGTTGGGTGACCCTTTTGACTGTGATTTCTTATGAATGGTGAATTTACAGCTCCTATAACCTCCACTCTTTAGGTTCTCTTGACTGAGACTTGCTCATATGCATATGCTTCTATCTGTACTATAGCTCCTTGCATGGTCTTTCTCTGAGCATGTCTATCATGCATATATCCTACTTCAGGCTTGTATATTTCAAAAATAGGGAGCAATCCTTTTAAATGCAGGTCTAATCTTTGAAGAAACGTTGAATAGTCAATCTTGTCATGCAGCTCTCTAGGATGTATAGTGCAGACTTGAGGTGAACTAAAATCAAGCAGTGTTAATGCAGGATATTTCACCCTAATTTACCTATCTAGCACTTCTTTGAAAAGTGGGATGTCCACTTGGAAGTTCTCTTCATGATATGACTACTATGATAGTGTTATGAAGAATGATGGAGTCTCATAACTAAAACCCTTCTGTGTATCCATTGGATCATAATTTCATGTACATTCATTTCATTTCAGCATGTGTAATGAACCAACAAAACCAAAAGCCTACATCATAATCTCCGTTCAGCCTTCCTTCTAGCTCCAATTCTATTGATTGCATTAGAAGAGAGGGGCATGAAAATGAAATCAACCAAACAAAGGATCTTTAATGAATGGAGCAATGTCTTGTTTTAGCAATGGCTTTGGTCAGCCCTCCTTCTAGCACCAATTATGTTGATGGGTGTTTTTACACTCAACAATGTAGGTATGATTGCTGGTATCACACTTCTCTTGAGAAGTATCCTACCTGAGGTAAGACTACTCCAAGGTTTCTATAGCTAGGTCTTAACATGCTTGGGATCTCTCATTTGGGATGTACTAGCTGTGCTAACAAGGGGTCTTACATGCAGTTGATAGATTTAGACAATTTAGATAGCAATTCATGCAAACCCTTTTTAATTTCAGCTGATGAGACAATGTGAAATGCTTCTGAAAATACCTAAGCTAACAACCGTTTTCAAAGAAAATGTAAAAGGAAATAGGGTTTTAGAAAGTCCTAAGTGATATTCACAATATATGGACTACTACAGGTAGACAAATGTTCTGAAACCTTAACCAGTTTTCTAAGTTACCAAACTAAATGGATGTTACAACACTGTAGAAAATGATGCTATCTTCAATGGAGATCTAGATATTTTCAGATTACATTCACTCATCAAATACCCAACAATGGTGCAATTTAATTTATGAAATGCAATTGAACTAAGCACAAATTGATCAGCCCATACTAACTTTGCACAGTCACTTACCATTAGCAAGTAACTAAAAGTATGGACTAAGAACATTCATCAAATACCTTCAACAAACCATAAACATCACAAAAGCACAATTAATTAACTAATGGAGATCAAGAAACAAACCATGAAAACCAGATAAGCAAACACAACACACAAATTCTGAGGAAAACTGCAGAAACTTGCTTTGTATTAGCTTCAAATGGTAGAGCATCAACAATTCAGCATCAAGAGTCTTCCTTAATAATGAGAGAAAAGGATGGCCCTTTTATAGACAAGGTACCATACCAAGTTTTTCAATAGACAGTGGAGATTAACTCAACACCAATGGTCCATATTACATGACATTTAATGAAGTACAACAATTTGTTACATTTTATGATTTGCATTTGTCTGTTAGGAAGAAGACAAAATACAACTTGCAAATACATTGAATCTGGGCAAAATGGATACCCATTTGGTTGTACATGATGAAAAGTCAATTTTCAAGGCCCAATAAAGCCAAAATAGAGTCACGTGACACTTTAAAACTTTAGCTGATGTGGATTCATGAGATTCCAAGTACTGACTGGATCAAGAGGTGTATGTGGCATAATTTAGTGAAAGTGTATCCAACTGGATGCTTGTTGGACTAATTCTTGATGATTGGACTGCTGGGACAGATGTATGTATGTCTTGGTGATCCAATCTAGGGTCATTTGAGTTGTATTTTTGCGAAGATATCGAAAATATAATTCTTGGTATTTTCTACATCGTAGTAATTTACATTTTTAGATGCCTTCAGAGCGGAATGGGGGCTCACAACTTTATGCCAAGCAACTAAGTAGCTTAAACTAGATAATTAGTTTATCTTTCCAACGAGTCCAAGAAGTTTAAATTCTGATGAAATAGCTAGGAGTTATGACCCTAGACTGGATCACTTGGACATTGGACCCGATCTACAGGAACAACAATGAAGTAGACTTGATATTTTATGTTTTTAGCTCCTATAGCTCATCTCCATTATCTTGGACATCATACTGACTTCCTTTTGCAGGGGCAGCAGCAATTTGGTTGATAGAATGTCAATTTTACAGTTCTAGGTCAGCACTGCACCTCTTGTGTGTTCACCTTCCAAGATGGCTCCAATTGGCTCCTTTATCCTCTTAGACCTGCAATCAATGAGGCAAAGCATCAATTTTATCTTAACAAGTTATCTTCCATCATTTTGAATCAGAATATGTCCATTTGTAGCCATGGATTAATCTAGGATAGCTCATTGTCAATGTTGCTTCCTTATAGACAACTTCATAAATCCAATGATTTTTGCATGATTTTCTGTATTTTTTACCATTTTCAAGTACCCATTTGGCTTATATGATGATTAGGAAAATTTTTGGGGTCATTAGAATCCATTTGTAGAGTTTTATTTCATGCTTTTCTAACATTTTCTACAAAAAACAAGGATTTTGGGGGTCACAGACTTTTCATGTGTAGTAGCATTAATTATCATAAAACATGCCAAAAATCCACACAAACTTAGTAAAATGTTCATCATGATGTGACAACTAGTTGTTCCATTCAAATCCATCAAGAAAATCCAATTTGCTCCTTGAAATACTCAATTTTCAGGCTAAAATACCAAAAAGCATAGATTTTGGGGGTCATTGACTTAGCGAGAATTTCACCTCCAACTGTCTTAGCGGGGATTTCACCTCCAACTAACCTAGTGGGGATTTCACCTCAAACTAATCTAGCGGGGATTTCACCTCCAACTGACCTAGCAGGGATTTTGGTTGGGACTAACTAATTGAATAGGTCAGTCGGTGCACTTTTTAGCACAGTTCCGTGGTGAGTGGTTTTAGCACAAAATGGGTTCATTGCATATTTTGATTTGTACCGACTTGCATGAGTTTGGTGGGTGTCAGACAAAATTCAGTTAGGGTCAAGTTTGGCACAAGTTTGAGAAGTCTACTTTTGGCGCAATGTTAGTACATCACATTTTTAGCACTAACTGTATTAGGTGCAGCTAGCGAGGATTTTAGTCTTGACTGACTTAGCGCAGGTTTTAGCTTCTATTGCACAAAGTCCGTTGGGGATGATTTTGACGCAAGTCGATAGCATGCTTTTCTAGTACAAATCTCCTTAGTGGTTAATTTAAGTGCAAGTGGATCAGTGGAGGTTTTGGACCTGGTAGGATATGTGCAGTGAGTGCATTTTTTAGCACTAGTATGTGAGGAAGGATTTTAGTGCTAAGGTTAGTAGGGGCTTTTTTTAGCGCAAAGTGCAGTTGGGGTCATTTTTAGTGTAAAAAGCAACAAATGGCTATGCTTTAAGCACAAGACCACTCAAAACACTTCCAAATCAATCATACAAGACATCAAATGATTCCAAACATGTAAAATACCCAAATTTGAAACAAATCCTACATTCTAAGCACAAATTCACCTTCTTATCATCATAAAGAGGAAAGAATGAGACTCTAAGCTAAAATAAAAGAGGGGGTCTCCATTTGTCAAAATGGGGTGTGTGTGCAAGGTACAATAGGACACATGCTGCTGAGTGTGCATTTGAAAAATTGAAACTAGCTATGTGTACTACACCTATTCTAGCTATGCCACATTTTTCCAAGACCTTCACCATTGAGAGTGATGCTTGTGGCAATGGACTTGGTGTTTTTATCCTTCAAGAGGAACGTCCCATTGCATTCACCAGCTAAGTCCTTTCTGGTAAGAATTTAGTACTCTCTACATATGAGAAGGAAATGATGGCTATTTTGCATGTAGTATAGAAGTGGCGGCCATACCTACTAAGGAATAATTTTTACATCAAGACTAATCACTAGAGTCTAAAATATTTCTTGGAACAACGGGTCTCCTCCCCAGTACAATAGAAATGGGTCAGCAAACTCATGGGTTATGACTATGAGATCACTTACAAGAAGGATAAGGATAATATTGTTGTGGATGCTCTTTCTCACACATTGATGACCAAGCTTCTCTTTTAGCTATTTCTATACCTATTCCAAATTGGTTGAAATCTATCCAACAGGGCTATGTCAATGACTCTTTATTATCTCAAATCATTCAACAGTTGGCCACTAACCCTTCTGTTGTCCCGCATTACTCTTGGGATGGTGCTTCTCTGTGATACAAGGGTCATCTGGTGCTTCCCTAGAGCATAGATCTTTAGCAGGCTGTATTCTATGAACTCCATGCTTCTCCATTGGTAGGGCACTCTAGGTTCCTCAAAACTTATGAGCGGGCATAGCATAACTTCTTTTGGAAGGGAATGAAAAGGGCAATTCAATAGATGGCGGCTAAATGTGATACCTACCAATGCAACAAGGGTGAAATGACACTCCATTTTGGATTGCTTGAACCCTTGCCCATACCTACATGGATGTAGACAGATATTTATATGGA
The DNA here is from genome assembly GCA_027924645.1 of Cunninghamia lanceolata. Classification (NCBI taxonomy): domain Eukaryota; kingdom Viridiplantae; phylum Streptophyta; class Pinopsida; order Cupressales; family Cupressaceae; genus Cunninghamia; species Cunninghamia lanceolata. The sequence continues at coordinate 5,435,901 of BSBN01000677.1, read as the reverse complement.
TTTCATTAAGGGGCTCCCTAAATCTGGAGGGAAGATAGTGACCTTGGTTGTGGTTGATCGCCTCTCCAAATATAGTCATTTTTGTGCCCTCGGCCATCTCTATACCACTTCCTCTATTGGACAAATTTTCATCAACCAAATCTTTCATCTTCATGGCATCCCTTCTTCCATTGTCTCAGATCGTGATGCAACTTTCACTAGTCATTTTTGGATAGAACTATTTCGACATACTGGCTCCAAACTGAAGATGAGTTCTGGGTATCACCCACAAATAGATAGTCAAACTAAAATTATTAATAAAGAAACTTATCTTCATTGCTTCACCTCTAAACAAAAACATCAGTGGGCAAAGTGGCTTCCTCTCGCTGAATGGTGGTACAATACCTCCTACCACACTGCATCTAAAATGACTCCATATGAAGTAGTCTATGGTTAGGCGCCACCAGTGCTCCTTTCATACACCCCCTATAGTTCTCTAGTTCAGGTAGTCGACACGATTCTCCAAACCCGAGATTAGATTCTCCACATCTTGCATGACAATCTTCACATGGCCAAAAATTGAATGAAACAACAAGCTGATCAACACCGTTCTAAGTGCACTTTTTAAGTAGGTGATATGGTTTTTCTTCATCTACAGCCATACAAGCAATCATCCTTGAAACTCAAAGGGTGTCATAAGTTGGCTCCAAATTTCTATGGGCCATATAGGGTTCTTCAAAAGATTGGGTTAGTTGCTTATAAGTTGGAGCTTCCTCCTTCCCGTGTTCATCTAGTATTTCATGTCTCTTGACTAAAGAAAGTTCTTGGCACCAATGTCAGAGCACAAACTATTTACTAGAGTTGGACAATGAAGGATCCATCATTTTGGAGCTAGAGGCAATCCTCTACAGGCACACTTGTCAGCTTCTCTCCCAATCCATCACAGAGGTATTAATCAAGTGGCACGAAATGCAACCAGAGGATGCTACATGGGAACCACTCCTTCAAATTCAACAACAATTTTCACATCTTAAGCTTTGAGGACAAAGTTTTTCTAAGAGGGAGGGGATGTTAGGAACCCATGTTTAACCATTCTCTTTACTTTATTAGTATATTACATTGGATGCATATGCTTTGTAAGTCATCCCGTGAGCATATTGTATTATCCCACATTCATGGGTTCAAGTAATAGTTGTTTAGCTTAGACTTAGTATATAAGTACGTGTTGAGGCCAATGAAGGCATCCACAAATTTATTGTATTGAGCTTTCTCAAAGGAGGTTGCCCCCTCGAAGTGACCTGCAATCAATAAATTCCTTCTGTGTTTTTGCTATTTATATATATTTTTGTTATTTCATACATTTTTCATTATATTCTTGTAGGAAGTTCCTCTCAAGATGCTCAATATAATGATAGACCATGAATGTTCTAAGAAGCTAGAACCTCACTCAATGTCAGTATATTGGATAATGCTTTAATAAGTTAGATCAAATAGTGTAAGAACATATGTAAAGCAAAGAGCCATTAGTATCATTGGATACAAAACCAAGGATCGAAATATAAGATGTAAAGGATTAAGAGAAAGGACCAAAGAAAAAACATAATTAAGTAGACAAGATAAGATAAGACAATTTAGAGATGAAATATGAAAGACAAAGATCATGAGATCAAAATGTAAGCCATCTATAAAACCATCATAATCATTGCATAATAACTCCTCACTAAGACCTCTAATATGATAAATTGCTAATGTATCATCATAAAAACATAAGCAATCATGTGAAGTAATAGAGCAATCATGATGAGGCTCATCATCATCATGTCTAATGTGAGGTAGCACATTTAGAGAATCATCATGATATATAAAGAATCATCATGATGTATTGGAAGAATATGAAAAAGGTAATAAACACAATTTTCAACACTAGGGAAATAATCATAAATATGTAGTATAAAAAAAACATGCATATCTCTAATCTTGGAAGATGGTACATAACGAATAATATCATCATGGCATGTGACAGGAGTATCTTTACAAAATACAAGAGTGTCATTAGTAGGAGGTAAGATTATGTCATCAATGCATGTCCTACAAGGTGCATCACAAGGTCTAGATCATTAGTATGTATGTACTCACCACTATCTATATCATCGTCATTAGGCTTTCTATGAAAAATGGAATATGAAGAAGAATAGACAATATCAAATCACAGTGAACTATTTCATCATCTATAGGTATATCATTCAAAGAAGGTGTGCTCAAAGGTAATAGTTCATCCTCCCTATCAGTACACAAAAATAGGATGTTTGGAACAACATATGGACAACCATAAAAGCATAAAGAATATAGGAAATTTGTCACATGCTATAATTCTAGTTGCCTTTGTAGACATGTATGCAAAGTGTGGAAGCATAGACAAGGCACATGAACTATTTGGCATGATGCCCCAAAGAAATGTCACCTCATGGAATGCAATGATTGCAAGATATGAACAAAATTGATTTTTTGATAAGGCTTTAGAAACTTTCAAGCAAATGCAATTGGTGGGTGTAAAGCCAAATTCCAAAACCTTCAAAATGGTATATTTGGAACACAATATAGACATCCACCAAAGCATAAAGGATATTAAAATTTTGTCAAAAGTTGTAGCTGCAACTACCCTGCGAGATATGTATGCAAAGTGTGGATGCATAGACAAGGCACATGGACTATTTGATACAACACCACAAAGAGATGTCCTCTCATGGGATGTGTTGAGGGTAAAATTGGATTTTGTTAATCTTTTGTTGTTTAGATGTTAAAATCCTCCTTTCACCCTAACATTGAAGGATCTAGGGTCGAGTGGAAAGCACTATCATACCCTAGGTCACTTGCAAATGAAGGGAAGCTTGGATTAGGGAATTTAAATATTAATTTTTCTTCTCTTGTGTCTAATTAACCATTAAAACCCTAATTATGCAAATACGACAACAAATCGACAAAAGACGGAAAAAGCTCTTGTAGATGGGAGTAAAATGACAAATCACAGAATACCTATTTTCAAGGTTTTGAGGTAGAATAGTCCGGGACACTATTATAGGTACCAAAGTCAAAGGTACCTAATTTTTTTAGGGAATCTAGACCTCCTTTAGGCATTGATTAGCCATGTAGCTTTTGTTTCCCAAGATCTATCTGCGCAGGACACTGTTGCGGGCGCCCTAGTCCTAGAAGTACTCCTTTGTCTCGCTTTTCTTCAAATCCTAAATCCCTAATGCCTACCAAGCCTTCATGCAACTCTACTTTTTCTAGATGCAACACCTGTAACCTACAATCACAAGACTTGGTTTTGGGGTTGTGGTGTTTAGAGGCTTGCCTCAGTCAAGCCCCAAAGGACACTTAAGTCTCTGAACACCATTGTCAGACAAGGAGTGCATGCCCTTGTGAGGTAGAGGAAAAAACCAAGGAATCAATGATGAAAACACAATGATATGTCACCTTCTAGTGAAGCTCTCATGGAGGAAGATGTTCTTCATGCCATGAGGAGATTGATGCTCAAATATGCAAATATCAGCACACAAAGCATACAAGTCTGCTCTTGAAAAACAATAGAAAGCCTTGAATCACCTTGAGAACACTTGAACATCACAATTGCCATCTCATTTACAAATGAATGCCTACACATGCTTCTATATGCACCTACAAGCATTCCCGCTAAGATTTTAAAAATCAAACTTTACCATGTCGACAAAAGAATCAAGTAATGGTCATAAACTGACACCCAAAAATTGTGGGTACCCCAAAATAGGGAAGGCCTAGGGCATAGGCACCTAAGTCCTCCCCCCTATTTTGGGTAGGGTATACCTCAAGGGGTCCACCTAGGTCTAATTTGCCATGGAACCTAGGTCTCATTCCATCCGGATGCTAAAATATGAACTAAAATGTCCTAAATGCATAGTAAAGACCCGGGAGCTAAACCTTATGAGGAAAAAGCCCCCCAAGGAGACATTTTTTGACATTACATTCAGTCCCCACTTTAATGTATGTATAAATGTGAGGCCAATACATGCATTAAAGTAAGGTCACAAACACAACAAACACGTCAAGCATGGAGAAGACACGCCAATCACATAGAAGATAGTTACATGCATGCAAAACACGAAGGAGAAGGTTACAGTCACACAGAACATAGAGAATATAGTCAATGCATAGAAGACACATTAATGCATGGAAGACATAAATGATATCTTTTATTCTCTTTTTCTCATATATATGAAATGCAAATGCAAGTACTAGAAAGTAAACAAATCTCCCATAATACTGGATGAACTACCTTAAGGTGTAGGTCTCATTATATATGGGGCAACACACATGCAAGACATGCAAAACCTCCCTAAAATGTAGGAAGCATTACTTGAGGGCGCTGGTCTCTGCATATGGGGCAACAAACATGCCACACAAAACAAGCATGCCAAAACACACACACTTGAAGACACAGAGAAAACACAGCAGACAAGCGATGGAGTGTACCTATTTCTAGATCCAACACCAGCTTAGGCACATTACAGACACACACTGATGATTGCACTTCACCAAAACAATCATTGAAGACATGCTTAAGGGTTGAGTTAGTCATAGAACTACTCCCTGCCTCCGCATAGGACTTTTGAAAATGACAGGCTAATGCAATCTGCTCTGAAAAATACACCATCCCTGCCTCCATAGAGGTCTTAAGAAAAAGGATATGCTTGATATCTCACCTCCACAGAGGGATTACATGATTGATTGATTGATTGTAAAAAAATTTAGGATGCAAGTTGCACTACCCTGGGGCGCAAGTCTTTGCATCTAAGGTCAAACACATTGCTAACATCTATAACAGACAACTTACCTTATATATGCCCCCACCTTAAGGTGGTTGACATCAGTTATCGATATCAAGATAAAAACACACAAGGGAACACCAACTTTCGCAAAGCCCATGCCCCCCAGAGGTGACATGTACTTTTCGATTGCTAAATGTTCCCACAAACACATCCCTGCAAGAAACATGTTAGTGTCTACAACATCATGTTAAACAACAACATCAATGTATATGATTAATCACAGAGAGCCAAGGTTATACAACGAATTTGGAGTTCAAGGATAACAGTAGGGCTATATCATAAAGCTCTCTAAATCAAGTACCACCAAGGCTAGATTCAAAGGCAAACAAATGTGCATAGATTAGCAGTATTGTTAAGGTTTATAAATGTGATAGAAACATCATAAAAGTCACTACGTAGAAAGCATGAGTGCTTCCACTAGCCAAGCGTGGGATAAAATATACAACCCCATTGTCATATTAGGAACTAAGTCCATTTTTTTATTACTCTCAAAAGGGACACTAGGTCCACATCAGTATAAATGTTTGTTGTCATCTGCCTGCTAGGTGGAAACAGTAGAGGAAGGGAAACAATAAATAAGAGAGGAGAAACAAGTGTCTTAGGGATAGTCACATAGGAGGGTGCCCCCAAGTCACCAACGATAATGCTATGTCCGTAAGACGCAACACACAACAATGAAATCAGAGAGAGCAATTTAGAAGAATGATGATACAAATAGAGGAAGGTCACAACAAAGGCAGTCTCCTGGTATCCCGAACCTTATGGGAGAATCTGAGGTCATCCCAGGAGGCCATAACAACACATAACACATTACGGGGGAAGCACATCATGAGAGAGATAAAGGATTGGAGATACTTACCTGTAGGATCTTCATGCTAGAAGTCCTCAACAAGTAAATCATTCTCTTTCCAATCGCAAACATAAGGTACTATTGCCAAGCCTTTGTAATTATTCTTTTGTTCATTCTTAAATGACTCAATGTTAGGTGGAATGTTTTCTTGTTGAAGTTCATTTGTACACATATTTTCTATTCTCTTAGGTGGTGGGAGAAGCAAATTATTTTGAGTGATCTCAACATTCATCCTTGAGGGATTTAATGTGAGAGACTTCTCCTCATCCACTAGGGTTACATCCTTAGTGATGTCCAAATGACTTTAATATTCAAACAAAGGAGGCACATTAAAGGTCTTCTCTTCCTTAGTGAAATCCAAGGTGTGTGAACAATCAACTAAAGGAACAAGGTTGCAAGGATGATCCATAGAGGTTTTATGCATTATAATAGAGTTTTTATTGATGTTAGATGAAAGCTCCTTGTTGACCCATGGAATGTTCTTTGTAAAAGGGATTTATTCATTCACTAATCCTTCCTCTTGGCCAAGGATATCATTGGAATGACAAAGTGGTGATGGCTCTTCATTTGCTAATGCTTCATCTTGGCCAGAGTGAGCATTAGAATGAAGATTTGGTGGTATGATGTTAAGAGATGTGTCAATGAAATCATCCTCTTGCATCAAAGTGTCCTTATGAGGAGGAAAAACTTTGGGAGAGGGATCATAAGGTAAACCAAAGTTATCATCACGTGTTTTAACAATAGGTGTCGTAGGGGAATATTCCAAAAAGTCATCTAAGGCTTCATCCAACATTTTGAGGTCATCACTAGTATATATATTATTGATCATGAATTTGGTGAGATCATCCAATATCGAAGGGTATATTCCCATGAGATTTGTGAAGCTATCAAAGTCACCCATATGACAAAGGATTTCATATGTGGAGCACATAGAGAGATCATCATGAATGTATACTATTTGTTCCAGGACTCGAGGATGTTTATCAGTGAATTTAGAGAGATGCTCAATGTCTATGATGTATGAAAATAGTTCTTCTAAATAAATAGCCATGATATATTTTTCCAAATCAATGCAATATCATATTTTAAAAGCTTTCCAAAAGTATGTCAAAGACAAGTGCAAAACTGTATGCAAAAATGCTTGATTTTTGTACTTTTTCCAATGCAAATGAATGGAATAAAGGATGTTGTAAGGATTTCAGTCAAGGGTAGAAATTTATATGTCTGATATCAGTATAAAATAGAAAAATTATCCTTCTCAACACACTCTTGATGCGATCTTAAGTTAATGCCAAGTCAAAATATAGTGAAAATATGTCAAAATAGGCACTTTTTCACCAAAATTCAATGCAAAAGAGCATAGAAAAGGGTGTTGTGAGGAAAATGAGGATGGAAAGAAAATAATATAAGTAATAACAGCCACATGGTGCCAAAATATCCAACACAACATGCTTTTAGTGCCACTTAAGGTCAAACGCTAGTGAAATTATAGCGAAAATAGGCTATTTTTCACAGTTTTTCAACTCCAAGACCTAGCAAAAGGGGTGTTGTAAGGAATTTTAGGAGGTATAGAAAATAATATCAATAATATCAGTCACCTCAATCCAAAAAATTGATCACAACATGCTTGGAGTGCAAACTAGGTCAAACCCTAGGGCCAAAATAGCCAAAATGTGTAGTTTTTCGCCAAATTTTCACTACAAGAGCCCGATATAAGAGTGTTGTGAAGCATTTTATGAGGGGAAGAAAAAGATTACCATGATAACAGAAAATTAATGCCAAAATACCTTTCACAACACACCTATGGTGCAAGTTTGGAGAGTCGATAAGGCCAAATTTAGCGGAAATCATTGTTTTTGAAGCCCTAGGTTTGAGATCTTGGGATAAAGTGGTATGTGAGAATTTTAAGGTCTGATTTATGATGAAATTGACTTACTCTCAGATCTGAAAATAATTTTCAAGCCTTAGCATGCAAATTTAATGAAAATGCATGAAAATTACTAGTTTTTGTTGAAATTTTCTATGTAAAAATGCCAATATTTTAAATCTAAATGTAAATTCACTCTAAAATGCAAGACTACAGCCAAATGCAAATTTGAATGAGCATCTAAAATCACTAGAAAAATCTTATAAAAGTTTTTTCCTACAAACATTAGATTTTGGAATTACTAGGTTATATAAAATTGTCTAAATTTCCACAAAACCCTTGCAATTAAATGATGAAAATGCAATGTAAATTTATGATTTTTTTGTATTTTTCTGTAGTTTATTTCAGATCTGATTCAAAAATCATGAATTAGGAAAATTTAGGAAGAATTGATACGATGTAGTAAGCCAAACAATGCAATTTTTTTTTGGTATTTTTCTAAATTTTCAAATTTTTTTGAATTTTTCTCAATGCAGTAAAATGAATGACCAAATGAATGAATAAAATCACACAAAATTTGAAGAAAAATACTCAACAAGTTGCAATTTAAGTCCAAAAACAAGGGTTCACCAAAATGTTTAGGGTAAATTAGATTTTGTTAATCTTTTGTTGTTTAGATGTTAAAATCCTCCTTTGACCCTAACATTAAAGGATCTAGGGTTGAGTGGCGAGCACTATCATACCCTAGGTCACTTGAAAATGAAGGGAAGCTTGGATTAGGGAATTTAAATATTAATTTTTCTTCTCTTGTGTCTAATTAACCATTAAAACCCTAATTATGCAAACACAACATCAAATTGATGAAAGACAGAAAAAAAACTCTTGTAGACGGGAGTAAAATGACAAATCATAGAATACCTTTTTTCAGAGTTATGAGGAGGAATAGTCGAGGACACTGGTGTGGGCATCTAAGTCCAAGGTACATGCTTTTTCAGGAAATCTAGACCTCCTTCTGGTACTGATCAGCCCTGTAACTTCTGTTTCCCAAGATCTGTCTACGGAGGACATTATTGTGGGTGCCCTAGTCCTAGAAGTGCTTCTTTGTCTAACTTTTCTTCAGATCCTAAATCCCTGACACCTGCCAAGCCTCCCTACAAATCTACTTTTTCTATATGCAACACCTGTAATCTGCAATCACAAGACTTGGTTTGGAGGTTGTGGTGTTTAGAGGCTTGCCTCAGTCAAGCCCTAGAGGACACTTAAGTCTTTGAACACCATTGTCAGACAAAGAGTACGTGCCCTTGTGAGGCAAAGGCAAAAACCAAGGAATCAATGATGAAAACACAATGATATGTCACCTTGTAATGAAGCTCTCATGGAGGAAGATTCTCTTCATGCCATGAGGAGATTGATTCTCAAATCTACAAATATCACACACAAAACATACAAGTTTGCTCTTGCAACACAATAGAAAGCCTTGAATTAGCTTGAGAACACTTGAACATCACAATTGCCATCTAGGTTACAAATGAATGCCTACACATGCTTATATATGCATCTACAAGCATTCCCTCTAAGATTTTAAAAATCAAACTTTACTATGTTGACAAAAGAACCAAGTAACGGTCATAAACCGACACCTGGAAATTGGGGCTGCCCCAAAATAGGGAAGGACAAGGGCACGGGCCAAGTCCTCCCCCCTATTTTGGGTAGGGTACAACTCAAGGGGTCCACCTAGGTCTAATTTGCCATGGAACCTAGGTCTCATTCCATTGGGATGCCAAAATATGAACTAAAATGTCCTAAATGCATACTAAAGACTTGGGAGCTAAACCTTATGAGGGAAAAGCCCCTAAGGGGACATTTTTTGACATTCTAGTATGTAATGATTGAAAGATATAAAAAAAATGGATTTGTTGAAAATACTTAGAAACTTTCAAGTAAATGCAATTGGCATGTGAAAATACAAATTCCACAACCTTTTCCAGCATCCTTCCTATTTGTACACCAAAATAGAATGTTTGGAACAGTGTATGGACAGCGATCAAAGCATAAAGGATATAGGAAATTTGTCACATGCTGTAAGTGTAGCTGCCCTTGTAGACATGTATGCAAAGTGTGGAAGCATAGACAAGGCATGTGAATTGTTTGGCATGATGACCCAAATAAATGTCGCCTCATGGAATGCAATGATTGTAAGATATGAACAAAAAATGATTTTTTTGACAAGGCTTTATAAACTTTCAAATAAATATGATTGGTGGGTGTAAAGAAAAATTCCACAACCTTAGCTAGTATCCTCCTTGCCTATGCCAAAATGGACATCCATCAAAGGATAAAAGATATGGGATTTTTTTTAGATGTTGTAGTTGCAACTACCCTCAGAGACATGTATGCAAAGTGTGGAAACATAGACAAGGCACATGAACTATTTGGCATGATGCCTCAAAGAAATGTTGCCTCATGCAATGCAATGATTGCAAGATATGAACAAAATGGATTTTTTGATAAGCCTTTAGAAAGTTTCAAGAAAATGCAATTGGCGAGTGTAAAGACAAATTCCAAAACCTTAGAAATGGCATCTTGGGAACACAGTATAGACATCCATCAAAGCATAAAGGATATAGGAATTTTGTCAAATGTTGTAATTTTAAGTACCCTACAAGACACGTATCCAAAGTGTGGAAGCATATAAAACAAACATGAACTGTTTGACATGATGTCTCAAAGAAATGTTGTCTCATGGAATGCAATGGTTGCCAGATATGCACAAAATGGAGTTTTCATAAGGCTTTAAAAACTCTCAAGCAAATGCAAATTTTGGCACATCTAAAACCAAATTGCACAACCTTACCCAACTTCCTCCTTGCCCATCCTAGAATGGAATCTGGGGAACATGGTGTGGACAACCATCAAAGCATAAATGATATAGGAATTTTGTCACATGTATTGTATTTGTAGATGCCCTTGTAGACATGTATGGAAAGTGTGGAAGCATAGACAAGGCACATGAACTATTTGAAATGATGTCTCAAAGAAATGCACAGTCCCATAGAATGTAATGATTGCAAGATATGCACAAAATGGATTATTTGAAAATGATTTATAAACTTTCAAGAAAATACAATTGGCACATGTAAAACCAAATTCCTGTAATGATAATTGGTCATGTCATATTAAATATTTAATATAAACTCTCATATACATAATGTCATGAACATAACATCTAGTTTATATACAAAGCCATATATATGCATGTCCAAACAAAGCCACACATGCATATACAAAAATATACAAATCAGTAACATACAAAAGTATGTATACAAAGCCATCTAGGCATACAAAAAATGCCCCAAAAACTAGTTTCCTATAGACTTTTATGAAATAATTGGTGGCCCTTGCTTGACCATGAAGATGGAGAGCCAATTAGTGACTCATCCCCTCTCTTCTGTCGAGTAGACCTCCTCGATAGAAGTTCATCTAGCTTCACCTATTAATACAATCAAACAATATGTACATTAATATATAGAAAATGTATGAAATATATAACATCACATATGTAATCAATCACTTACCACCACCCGATGATCACTCTCCATCATCTTTTCTCTCTTCATCCATACTTGGATGGGCTAGAGTTGTGACCTCCTATGAGAAGCATCAAGAAGCAAAATTGACTAAACATAAATATCATTTATGTACACCAAATGACATCAGATAAAAAAAGAAATACAAAATTATGACATTTTCATGTTATAGGCTCATACCTCGGTAAAAGGATTTGAAGACATCATGGCTGCAACAATGCGTACCTGTGCTGACTCATGAAGATGAGGAGTGTCCATATTTAGGATCTAAAAATCAAGTTCAAGATTATTCGACCAAAATAAATACATAACATTATTTAAATGCATAATGATTAGAAATGGTTGAATTTACCTCTGTATAAGTGGTGGATTTGCATCCAAGGGACCAAGGAAATCGTGGAGGTGCCAGTGATTATTGAAATCATCAAATTGTCACAAAATAAATTTACCATTGATATATGTACAATAATTACGATAATGTGATAAATTACATACTTGTTGAATTGACCTCCTCTCATAACCCACCAATGAATGACTAATGGAGGTAGGATGAAGACTCTAGACCCTAGAATTTCATTGCATAGACAATTACATAAATTATTTTTCACTTATAATATAGATATTCATATAAAATTAATTACAAATTTCAAATAACAATATATTAAATAAAAATGAAACTTGTAAAAAATTACCTGAGAGTCAATACCAAATATCTGCAGTAAGACATCATTGGTGAGAACAATCTCATGAAATATGGATGTCTCTAACATTGGATGTTACCCCTGCATCACAACATCCTACCGAGAGTCCTGACATGCGTCCTGCATCCCATAATCACATAGGTTCCCAAATGAACTGCACAAATGTGGGGACAAATGAAGCCTACTATTCTCACCCTCATCAACCTAGGTAAGATCATCGACATGATGTGCTAGAGACTATGTGAGAGTAGTCAATGAATGTAATGTCTCTACCTCAAATGTCTCCTTCAAAGTCAAAGGGAGTTAAACATGTTTTGGCCTCAATAGGGGTCTAGGTACATGGTTTTCATCTCGCTGAGCCCCCTCTCTATCTTGGGCAGAGCCACCACCTCTACCCTGGAACTCTTGAATGTCAAAATAATTGGGAATCTTCTTGAGGATGAACTCGCAATAGAGTTTCCTCAATAAATATTGTGGCACCTCATCGTTGTTGCATGGATGCTCATCGAAGACCATGTACCATCTATCCCAAAAGTTTTAGGATATTTCTTCATTCCTACACTAATGAATAGGGAACTATTTGAAAGTTTCTTCTAATCTTTGGCCAGTTTTAGGATTAATAAAGTGTTCACATAATTAAGATTTTGTAATTTTTTCATTCTTCACTTGTTCATATGATAATTTGTCAGCATAGTATTGCCGACACCTCTCCCTATAGTCTTGAAATTTGGTGATTTTTTTAATCACTGATTCGGTGTGGGAAATAATCTTCTCTAATGACTTCACAAGCACTCTCCCACGATTAGTGCTTGCACTTAGATTATTTAGCATTTTAATAAGGGTTTGAAGATGTCTTTTGTTTTCTTCTATTTGCCCTAGGTAGTTTTCTTGTGTATCCCTTACATTGTGAGGAGGTGAAGGTGGGTTTTGAGGGTTTGGAGGGTTTTGGGGGTTGTTTTGACCCTCCTCAACTAGATTTTGGTTTTCTCTTGCCTCATTAACTATAAATGTAAATAAAAAACTAGTCAAACATTGCAAAAGTCAAAATTCTTTCCAAAATAACAAAAATCAAACAAACCCTACCTTGGCTGCCAGGCCCTCCGAATTTGCGTCACGACATCTTTGGCAGCGAGGTGGCATCGTGAAACTATCGATTTCTCCCTTGCACTTGCTTGGAGAGACTTTCCTTGAATGCGCTTGCACTTTGAACACTATTTTTTTGCATACAAACTCCTTTGGCCATGGGTGAATTGAAGAAAATGAAGTTTATTTGACCTTTAAAGAAAGTCAAAATGCAAGCATGTTATAACGCACTCACATTTTAGCCTATTTTAGACCAAAATGTCCCATGGTGGCAACTTTTTGTCCCCCATCTTTGTGCATACACCCCCTGTGAATTGGCTTGCGGTGGTGCGGTGTATATCTCGCCATCCCACAAGGATCTATTGGTGGTGGTTGTAGTAGAGTGGGAGTTACACTGCCACCATGTGATAGCCCATGAGATGGCTTGCAGTGGAGTGGTATCAATCCTACCACACCGTGTTGGTCTTTTGGAAGGGTTGTGACCTAGCAGTAGGCTGCGGTATAGTGGTCAAGCCTGGGAATGACAGAACCGCAAAAAAAGGTCAATGGTGATTGACTGACGACTAAGGTGTCAACACATGGCACTAGGTTGTACTTGTTGGTTCCACATCATTGTTGTGAATCAACATGACTTTTGGCAGATGATTGTTCAGTTGCCAATGGAAGTTGTAATACTGGATGTCAAGTCAGTTTGTAACTGTTCGTCTGGTATGGAAGTTGAAGCGATGGGCTTCTTGAAACATTTGTGAAGTCTGTATTAATGTAATAATGCATTGTAACCTAATTGAGATAGAGAGAGACGTGTGACTGGATGTAAGGAAATGCTACTAGATTTTCTCCAGAGTTGGAACAAGATGTAAATCTCCAGTAAAGGCTATGAGCCTAATATTGTATTGTAACTTGTATGCTTGTTGCTGAATAATACAACAGCTCTATGTTTTGGAGAGTGGGATTTTTTACCTGAAAGGGTTTTCCCCATGTAAGTCTCTATGTTCTTGTCTTATGCTCTATCTTTCATGTTTAGTGAATTTGTTTAATGTATGTTGTTGAAACTAGTTTAAATTGCAATCACTTTCCTCTAAGGGTTAATGTGGGAAATGAACTATGTCTGATTTTGCTTTATGGCATAGTAGTATTTGTTTTGAGGCAATAAGAGAGAATGATTGTTACTATAGACACTCACTGATCTTAGATGCTCATTCTGAGATGAACCATATTTTCCCTTCAATTAGTATTAGAGCATGGTTTCTGGTTCTGGGTATTCCTTCTGTGAGGAATTCTTAGTATGGCAAGCTTGAGGAAATCTGAATGAATCGGCTGAAGATTGATCCTTTGTTGAGTGAAAGTTGTTTTCTCTTTTTGTGTTAGTTTCAGGAGACAACACATAGCTTGAAGGATGGTGAAGATGGAGAAAATGGAGTTGGTCACTTTGAAATGATGTTGATCTGGAGCTCTTGATAGGTAGTGGAATAATTATGATGCATGGGATGGGATTTATTGCTTTGTGGTTATGTTGCAACAAGGCTTTCATATTGGGTGTCTGTGTGAGAGGCTCCCTGGTGATATGGAGAAGCTTATGTTGTTTTTCAGCTATGAAGTAATGTGCTTATGTTGGGTGTTTATTCTTGGTATTGAAAGGCATTATTTTTGTTACCTCGATTGCATATAGGCTATGGAGTTGATCATTGGATGATCTAGAAGCTTCTGTAATAGCATGTCTCCCTCGGATGCATGTGCATGTTGGTGGTTGTGGAGTTGGCCTGAAATGGGCCTGGAGTTCCTAAACTATTTTTTCCTTTCAAGGATGCTTTGTACTTGCATGGCTCAGATTCACGTTTCTTGGATCTGAGCATTTTATAGATTTTCATAAAAAATCTATGGTTAATGCTAATATATGATAATCCATTATTCTGGTTTAACTATTATGGTGTTTTTTGTTTCATACTTTTGAGTCTTCTAGATGTGAAGTGGGTCTGGATGTGCATGGGTTTTTTCAAGACACAGTGGTTTTGCAATTTTTCATAGTCAAGAGAAAAAAAACTTGTGGTTTTGTGGAGCTGCAGTTAAGCTATTTTCTAGACCCTAGCTTTTGGGCTATTGCTAGATGAGATAGTTGTAGTTTTGCATGCATGCTCCATGCATGGTGTGAGGAGGTGAGATTCTTTCTCTCCATGGGAGTGTTTCTACGTGATCTGTCACTCAACATTTTTGTGGTGATGCTTGGTGGATTCCCAGACTATGGTGCTTGGGTTGTTGACTGGATTGGAGAATTAGATTTGAGCATGATCTGGTGCTTGAGTCTTGTTGTCTACATGGTAATTCTCTTTTGAATCTCAATTTGCTAATTATTAGCACAATGATGGGTTTGCATGTTTCAGTGTATTGGAGATCTATGAGTTATGTAGTTTTGTAGGTGTGTACAACCTATTGATTGCAATGGGATAACTCAAAAGTGGACTGTCTATATCCACAAGATTGATTTAGTGTTTATATAGACTTGTTAGTTGGCCTTGTATGTGGTCACTTGTGCATTGGTGTGGTTTCTTTGGGATGAGAGAATGGATGGTGTAGAGTACCTAGTTAGTCAGTTAAGGGGACCTGTAGCATGTGTATCATTATGTCATGAATAGCTTGGATACACAGTTTTTTCTAAGCTTTTGACAGTGATGGTGTATTTCCTTGGTTTTGGAGATCTTGGTGCCACTTGTTATTACTGTCAGATGGACATGTTCATGTGTGGACCTAGAGGATTTTTAGATTAGGAGATGTTTGGTCATTATGCTTGGAGAGCTCGGTTGTCATAGTTTAGTGGGAGCTTTAGCAATGACTATTAATTCATCACTTGGTGATGGATGATCTTCTTTAGTGTTGCAAATGTTACTAGGAGGAGCTCTTAGATCATGTTGGTGCAGAAGGGTTCTTTTGCATTTGCATGGACACTATTTGGAGGTGGGTCATCTTCATGATATTGAAGATGTCTAACATCTTGGAGCCATGGAGGACTCATGGAGTCTTTGGTCGAGGTGTTAGTGGTACTTGACAAGTGATGTTAGTTTAGAGTTTTCTTTTTTAATGTCATGGTATACTCTTGTTTATGCATTAGAGTTTTAGCATGATACATTGCTCTTGAGACCATTCTATGTTCACTTGGAGCATGGAATCTCATAAGGGAGATGGTATGATCATGATGTTAGAGCAAGTCCTTGATTCAGATGATTGGAGCTTTGACAATGGTCTAGTGATTCTCTATGTTTTGGGTGCATTGGTCATATGCTTGAGAACTTCATGATGGTGCAGTTATGCATTTGGAGTTTAGCATGAGATGATTGTTTGCACATGCTCATGGATACATGGAGAATGAGGTGAGGCTGTATTTCTCTTAAGGTGAAAGAAGTGTTGTTGAGATGGTTACTCTTGATGAGATTTCAATAGAAAGTTTGAAGAGCCTACACCTTGGTTGGACGTGAGTTCAACAAAGACCTATGAGGAGATTGCTTTTGGAGGAGTCATGATGGCTTGCATATCTTGGAGGAGCATTCTCATTCCCCAATCTTGGTTTGTTCGATAGTTTATTATTTGAGAGGTATTTGCCCATTATATCTTTCATGTGTTATTTTTCGTGCTTTGGTTTTAGTGGGATTGAGTTGATTCATGGTCATTGATTATGGAGACTCATTTGAGGATGGTTTAGCATGAGTCTATATGCTTTATCTTTCATAGATATGGATCTTGATCTATGTAGTTAATTCTAGAGGATTCATTTGAGGGATGTTTGGAATGGTTATCTCCTTATGCATTTGAGTTTGAGATATCATTCATTGACAAGGACTGTTAGGAGATAGTTTATGGGCTGATTTCCTGAGATGGGAAATGGAGTAGTTTGATCTTCTTTGAGAAGATTACATCCATGTAGTTACATGATACATATGTTGTGTTTGATATCTTGAGATTGAACATTTTTGGGTGTTGTTATATTGTTCTCTTTGGGGTTTTATGGAGGAGATCATACTTGACATAGCTGGCACTTAGAGGTGTATGTAGGAGGATTTTCTATAGGTATATGATGTGCATAGTTTCTCTCTTTGTATTAGTTATCTTCCTAGATGGTTGGTTTCACATTACATTAGTTTGAGGTTTGGTTGGAGCTATTGTGATCACTAGCTCGTGGTCATGTGTTTTCACTTATGTTCTTGGGTGATGACATGGAGGTTCCTTTCTCTCATTCCATTGTTGGGTGTGGAGAACTTAGGAGAGCTATGGAGAGTTGTGGTGAGAATTATTCTATAGGTTATTGATTTACAAGTTTGGCATATCATTATGGATGGTTCCTTGGTACTACATATTGTTTACACTTTCTATATGACACTATTGGTAGACTTGGTATGCCTTGATCTTTTCCAAATTTGCATTACCCATGCAGTGGGAGCTCTTAGCTGTGTATGTCATTCTTTGACAGGTTTGGACATGGAGTGTATGATTGCAGTTTATGGGTGTATATATATTTATGGCATGAGTTTACTATGTTTTGTATAGCTTGGAGGTATGGGTGATTGGATGGATTAACACTTGTTGTGTGTGCTATTTTCAGTCATGTAGGTTAATTAGTAGGATAAAAGTAGTTAGTTTCCTAGTTGTTGTTCTAGCTGATGTTCTATCTTGTATTCTAGAGGATGTCTTCACGGTTATGTTCAAGTTGAAGCTTTGAAGTTGATGTTGTTGACGCTTTTGTATAGCTTGTGAGCATAGTGAACTGGTGGCAGTATTCTATAGCCTTTGCTATCAGTTGGATCAGATGCTTGTGTTATTTAGATTGGTGCATATATGCCTTGGCTCGTTCCTTTTCCTTTGGTGGATGGCTGGAATTGTTGCCTAAGATGGTGGACATCTTGGATGTTGTTGCAGGTGTCTTGGTTGGAGCATGAAAGCATTGTTTAAGATTCTTGAGATTGCATGTATGGCTGTGATAATGTGATTTAGTGACTTCAAGCATTGGAAGGGGTTTAGTGAGTTCTTCATCAAGTGGGAGAATGTTGAGAATGTGTGTTTCAAACTCACTATTGGAACCCCATCTCCATTGCTATCAAACTCAAATTTTCAAAGTGTTGCATTCATCGCTTTACCGCAGTACCACTGGGTGCAGATAAAAGAGGTGTAGGCTTGCGGTGTTTACCACCATCCCACAAGAGTCAGTAAATTGAATTGCGGTAGTGTGGAACATACTGCCACCCCACAATAGCCTGTGAATTGGCTTGCAGTGGTGTGGTGTATATCCCGTCGTCGCACGAGGATCAGTTGGTGGTGGGTGCGGTAGAGCCGGAGTTACACTGCCACCCCGCAATAACCCATGAGATGGCTTACAGTGGTGCAGTATAGATCCCTCCACACCACGTTGGCCTTTTGAAAGGCCTGTGACATAGCGGTTGGTTACGGTATATCGATTAAGCCTGGGAATGATGAAACTGTGAAAAAAGGTCAATGGTGATTAATTGATGAGTAAGGTGTCGACACGTGCCACTAGGTTACTCGTTGGTTTCACATCATTGTTGTGAATCAATACAGCCTTTGGCGGATGACTATTTAGTTGCTGATGGAAGTTGTAATACAAGATGTCAAGTCAATTTACATAACTATGCATTTGGTATGAAAGTTGAAGTGATTGGATTCCTAAAATGTTTAGGAAGTCTATATTAATGCAGTAGTACATTTTAACCTGATTGAGAGAGAGAGGTGTGACTAGATGTAAGGAAATGTTGCTGGATTTTCTCCAGAGATGTAACAAGATGTAAATCTCTAGTAAAGGCTATGAACCCGATATTGTATTGTAACTTGTATGCTTGTTGTTGAATAATACAATGGCTCTATGTTTTGGAGTGTGGGGTTTTTTACCTGAAAGGGTTTTCCCCACGTAAGTCTTTGTGTTGTTGTCTTCTTCACTATATTTCATTTTTAGTGATTCTATTTATTGAATCTCTTTAATGTATGTTGTTGAAACTGGTTTAAATTGTAATCACTTTCCTCTAAGGGTTAATGTGGGAAATGGACTATGTCTGATTTTTCTTTATGGCATATTAGTATGTGTTTTGAGCCAATCAGAGAGAATGATTGTTACTGTAGACACTTACTAATCTCATATGCTCATTCTAGGATGAACTGTATTTTCCTTTCAGATTAGGGATAATGAGATAGATAAGAGGGATGATTAGGATAACTAGGGTTGATAATTAGGATGATGGTTTGGATTAAGATGAATTGGATTAGGGTTAGATTTGGATGAAAATGGATGATTGGAAGGTAATGGGGGATGGTTTGAACCTTAACCTTAGGAAAATTTTGAAAATTAGAAAACACAATGGGGTAAAAGCACAAAGGTGCGTCACACTTTTATAAAGAAAATGGCCAACGCTTATCCAATTTTTACACTTGAATCACTAAAAAGTGACATATATGTTTTGAATTTTGAAATGATGTAAACTAATAAAATATTTATTTTTTAGTATATTTTATGTTTGTATTGTTTGAAAAAAATTAAAAAATTATTTGAATATAGTTTTTAATAAATTGACACTATAATTTAGTTGCTAATAAAATGCTAAAAAATAAAGTTACATGAGACGTCAATCTTTATATAGTAAATTTTATTTTATTTTCTTCAATTTTTTTGTGTTTTATAACTTGAAACTTTAGTGCATGGATATATTTTTTTCCAATTTTGATAAATATATATATTTTAAATAAATAATAAAAAGTGTGTGTAGTTAAATTTAGTTGTTTCCATTCGACGTCAACTTTCATATTAACTATTTATCTAATATAGAAAAAAAAAATTATACCATCTTCATATAGATTCTTTTATCTAGTGCATCATATTTTTTCAAAAAAATTTAATAAGTTTTACTATTTTTCCTTGACATAGTAATAGACCTAATGTTTTGTGTTGATAAACTACTTTTAGTAAAAATAGAAAGGAAAATATAAATAATAATTAAACTATATATATATATATATATGAAAACTAAACTTATAGATCTACAAAAGGGTATTTTTATATTTTTTTTAAAATGTTATTTACAAGAGTAGAAGTTGTTGAAATATCAAGTTTTTTAAATAATTTTATTTTTTTGGTAAATTAGACTCATAGTGGTGCTACATATGCATTTAGCCAATAATTTTAGTTGGAAAAGTTGTGGACATATCTAACTTAGCTAGAATGAATCTTACAAGATCATATGTTTGACCAAAATTGATTTTTAGTTAGAAATACTTAAATTCACTTGTGCTAATAAGTCAGCTGAAAGTGTGACACAACTTTGTGCTTTTACCCAATGTTCATACACACATTAATAAGTTTTTAGAAATGATTTAGATTTGTCTAATGCAAATGAAAACACACAATACACATCATCCTAGATTATTCAAGTAGGTGTATCTTCATAGTGTAGGCCTACACAATAGAATACCTCTCAATGTTCTTACCTAACTAAGAACACATTTTAAAGTGGATAACTAGGGATAAAGGTGTTGCACCAACTATCCCTTCTGTTGGAGGCTTTTACGCCTTACCCAAAGAGAATTCTTATCTCTACTTGATGAAGTACATCATGAGTAACTTTGGGCTTGATTGGTTGAACCCTACACCACACTAGAAGATGAACAAAAGGTCTTAAACTAGGCTATACAAGCTTCTATGGGAGTCCTCCAAATACACAAAATACAATGAGACCCAATTCTATGAACACTAGTCCATTGAAGGGATGTAGCATAAGTGATCAAGAAAACACTTCACCTTATGTCCAGAATCACCCAAGGCACCAAGGTTGTCTGAATGACTATGTGACTAGATTGAGATAGAAATTTCACTCTTTCCCTTTGATATACTCTACTAGAACACATGGTTGAGGTCACCCCTTTAGAGTGGGTTTGTCTCTAAAGGTATGCCTCCTAAGGGAATGATTATACTTAGCTTTTTTGATCCCCAAGATCACACGAAGCATGATGGGAGAGCAGACACATAAAAAAGAAAATCTTAGGGTGACAAAAGTGAATCAAGAGATACTTTTGATCCTCAAGATCACCAAATGGTGCTAGAGGAGAGCATACACATGCACTTGATCCAAAACACACGATTCATTAACACTTAGATAAAAAAGATGTGTGTGTGAAGATGAATATGGATCAAGGATGCTTTTGATTCTCAAGATTGCACTAAGTGCAAGGGAAGAGAATACACACCCAAAGTCACACTCAAATCCACTAAGAAAAGAAAACACATATTTTCAAATGATATTTCTTTGACAAGCAAAAACATGCAACAATTTTTTTAGTAGTTTGAAAGATTTGATCTTTGACAAGAAAACCTACAAATAAGTGTTATCTCCAAAAGAGATAAATATGTAAAAAATCAGAAATAGTAGTCAGAATACAGAAAATTAGATGTCACCAACAGATTCGTCATGACTTTCTATGCAATTTTTAAAAAAATTCATTGGATTTTGATTTAATATGCAAAAGTTATGCCCAAATGAAGTTTTCAATGAGAGAGTGTTAGGATTGAAAAATAAACCCTGCAAAAATCAACAAACAATATCATTCAACAACAAAATAGATATGACCATGAGATCCCTTATGATTTTCTAATTAATATCAAAACAAGTTTTCTCAAATTGGACTTCATATGCAAAAGTTATGCCATAAACTAGGGTTTAAAAATATATTTTTAAAAAAAGTCCATTTCTACCATAGATCTGAGAAAGAATTATATAGAAATATAGATTTATATATTTATATCCACCTGCAAAAAAATAGAATATGATTTTCTTACCTAGATTGCAAGATATGAAATTTTTCTAAAAGTCGCACATCAAAAACTTTTGAAAAATCAGAATCGTAAGGTCAACTTCAAATCACATAACTCCTTCAATACTAATCTAGATCTTTAATGTAACAACTTTTTGGCAAGTTCTCAAAGTCCTCTTTCCAAGGAATATAAGATATCTCTTTTTCAAGACCTGTGTAAAACTAAAAACTCTACCCAACAATTTCGTCCCTAAACAAAGAAAATCAGCAATATAAAATATCTTCAACCTACAAAACAATTGTTAGACAAGGGACGTGGGGTCCCACCGGGCATGCCAAAAATACGTATACAAAAATATGGAATCAAATAAGGAAACAATACACAATGAAAGTACGTATTCCATAATTAAACAACACCTCATATATGGATCAAAGGACGAAGAGAAATAATAAAAATGATAAACAATCCTATGATATTTGATAATGATTTTGATATGTTGGTTTCTCAATTCTATAGCATAACAACTAGATAATGATAATGGAAGACCTAGGATGGTGGATATGATAATGGGACAGCTAGGATGATTTTGACAACATGGTGTTGTATGAATATGTGATTTGTTTAAGGCTTGGTTGAGGCTTGATTTATAGAGGTGGGATATGATGAATGAAGGGCTAGGATTAAAATATTAGATCAATGGATATAATTGTGTAAACGGTAAAATTTGGATGTTTAGTTTTTAGTAGTTTTGTGCATATATCCTCCTTTCACCCTTACATTCAAGGACCTAGGGTCGAGTTGCAATGTACTATCATACCCTAGGTCACTATCGAGATGTAGGGAAACATGGATTTTATGATTAGATTGACAATTTCCTTCTCTTATGCTCAATTGTACCTTAAAACCTTAAATATACAAATACAACAGTAAACGGATGAATTATGGAAAATGCTTCTGTAGAAAGATGTAAAATAACAAATAACTATGTACTTATTTTCAGGGTCCGGAGGTAGAAAAGTAAGGGACAAAACAACAGGTGCCCAAGTCCAAGGCCCTACTTTTTGTCGAGATCTGGAAATAAGGTTTGCAACCTGTATCTATTGTACCAGAGATTTTCCCATCGCAGAACTTTGAGGACTAATGGCCGGGTGCCTAGTCTAGGGAGTTGTTTCTTTCACTGATCTGCAATTTTGACACTCTGCTGTACCCTCCTGCAAATTCACTTTGTCTACAACTCCAACCTATAACCTGCAATCATGAAAACTTTGGGGAGGGGGTTGTGGTGTTTAGAGGCTTGCCTCAATCAAGCCCCGGAGATATATTCAAGCCTTCCGAACACTATTGTCAGATAGAGAGTGCATGCCTTGGGAGGTAGAGACAAAAACCAAATAATAAATGTTCAATAATCACAATAGATGTCACCTTGTAGTGAAGATCATATTAGAGGAAGAAGCTTTTCATTCCATGAGGAGATGGATACTCAAATCTGCAAACATAAACACATAGACAACACAAATTTGCTCTTGCCACACAATGAAAGCCTTCAATCACCTTTAGAATGCATAAAGTTCACGCTAGCCATCTAGTTTACAAATGAATGCCTAAACATGCTTTTACATGCAACTACAAACACTCCCGCCAAGATTTCATAAATTCAAACTTGCCGTGTCAGCCTAGGGACCAAATAATGGTCATAAACCAACACTAGAAATTTGGGCCTGACCCAAAATAGGGCAGGACTAGGGCACGGGGACCCAAGTACTCCCCCTATTTTGGGTAGGGTTAGGTTCAAGGGGTCCCCCCTAGGCCCCATTTGTCATGATACCTAAGGTTCATTCCATTAGGATGTTGAATTATGATGCAAGATGTCCTAAATGCACACTAGAGATCCGAGAGCTAAACCTTTTGAGGGAAAATTCCCCAAGGGGACATTTTCTGACATTACAAATTGATTGAGAGCACATTAGGACAAGGATAAGTATTTCAAGGCAAACAATGGAAGATTCTAGGGCTTATCCTCATGTGAATGGCTAGGATTCAAAGATGTAATATGAAATGGATGGCAGAGATGTAAATCTCATTTAATTTTTGTGACACTCATTTATTGATTGTGGAAAGTGGTTGAGGATAAGGACAAGCTAGTCATGTGACTCTCAATAATTAAATTAAATAATAAAATCATTTAATTTATTATTGGCGAGGGGAAAATGGGAGATACATTAATTAAATAAATAATATGTATTCAAGTAATTTTGGATACAAGGGATTAAATAAACAAATATAATTTATTTAATTAATCTAGGTAATGGAGTAAATGGATTAATTAAATAATCATAATTTATTTAATTAGTTAAGGAAAGGGGATATGGTTAATAAGACTTCTAGGATGAAAGTGTCATAAATTGTCATAAGGTGGTGTTGACAAGCTGATGAAAATACATTTGTTATGATATGATCTTGCATGTTTAGTAGTAAAGTTGATCAATTAAAAAAATAAATAAATAAATAAAGTTATCAATAGGAGGACAAATTCAAGCTAGGGAGTTTTTATGGTTATTGTTGTTATTATTACTATATACATGTTGCAAGTATGTGCCTAATCTATTAGGGTTTAGGTAGATCAAAACAATAAACACTAACAATTATATGCAGATTAAATATCCCAAATATAACAATGAGGAATAACATAAAAAAAGATCAACATAGAAATTTAACGTGGTTCACCCAATATGGGCTACATCCACAGGAACTCAGCCATCCAATGATTTTATTATCCAGTGCAAAACATATTACAATCTTGTGAATTACATCGCCGTAACATACATCCTAGCCACTTATAGCAAGATTTTTGGAAGCTTCTAGAATTAGGGTTTTGCAATGTCATTTTTCTTTTGTCAATTAACAAAAATTAATAACTGACTCCGATCATGCAAAAAAGAGGGAAATTTTTTTTTCAGGGGCTGTGCCCCCGAACCCCTACTTCTCAGGGCCTTTCCTAGCCTCAAACCTTGGTGAGGATACATAACTAGTGTATAGTACTTGCATGATCAATCACCACATACCAACAATCTCCCACTTGGAGATTGATCAAGCTCCACACCAAACAATCTCCCACCTGGAGACTGATCCTGGACGACACCGTTACGCTTGTAACTCCCATTGGATTATAGGCCTGGCTAGTTTCTTATATCCACCATTATCAGTGGTGAAGGCCAATAGAAACTAATGAGGAAATCATTTTCTCCCATGTAACTTCCTTTGTGTACGTATCTATAGGATTCTGACTTGTGTGAATTTTCTCTAGCTTCAATTGCCCATCCTCCAAAACTGATCGGATGAAGAGGTATCTGAGCTATATGTGCTTAGTTTTTGAATACAAAGCTAAATTCCTAGCAAGTTGAATGGTACTCTAGCTATCAGTGTACAAAGGGCTATCTTCTTGTCATTGCCCCAATTTATCCAAAAAATGTAGTAACCAAATCATCTCATTGCTAGCTTCTGTAGCAGCAACATACTCAGCTTCAGTGGTTGAAAGTGCAACAACCTTTTGCAGTCTTGAAATCCAACTGACTATAGTACCTCCTACAGTAAAAACATACCCTATAGTACTCTTCCTACTATCAATATCACCCGCTAGATCAGAGTCAACATATCCTTTTAGAGAAGAATTTGTTCCTCCAAAACATAGTTTCATTGAAGTAGTACCTCTCAAATATCAGAGAATCTATTTTACAACATTCCAATGTTCCATTCCTAGATTGCTCATATACCTTCTCACAACTCCCACTACATGTGCATACCATTGCATACATCAAGCTACCTATTGTGACATAATATCAACATTGCCCCATTTTCAATGGGGACCCACCTTTTTTTTTATTTTATGGTTTGAGTTTGTTTTGGCAGTGATCCCCGCTGGATTGAAGAGTTTGTAATTCATGGTGTACCCCCTTGGGTAGACTTCTGCATACTATTCACAATTCAAATTTCTTGTTTCTATGCTTGATGGTTTACAATGTTCACTCCAAGTGCTTGTAGAAGATCACTCTACAGGAGATGAAAGGTGTCATACATTGCAAATGAAGAGGTTCGCCCAAGTACAACTCAGGTCTTTCAACTTATTTGAGCATGGTAGATAAATTCGCTAAGAAGAGCAAGATAGAGTAACTTGTTTGTTCAGGCAGCAAAATTCAACATAGGTGCAATCATGTTAAACATCGTTTTATGCACTAACACTCAAAAAGTCCACCCCAAACATTTAGCAATAACTAGATTTATGTGGTGCAAAGTCTTCACATTATGCATAATGAGTCCACATGTTATTCTTTAAGCATTACGTATATTATGCATTAACTGTCAGAATGACAACTTGGAGGAAAATAGGTAGATGATTTGAAATGGTAAAATCCAAACCTTAGGCGTAAGGCATCCAAAAGTCCACTTAGGCGGACATCTTCAGGCACTTTACAAATGTGGGAAATAGATATCATGCAGCGTGATGTTAAAAGTCTTCTTAGGTAGACATCTTCAGGCACTTTGCAGATATGTGAAATAACCAAATGCAACATGATATTAAAGGTCCTCTTAGGCGGTCTTCTTGGGGCACTTTGCGGGCTCGAAGATTGGATGTTATACATATGTGTATCGGGAGTCCGCCTAAACATGTTGATGATCAATTTGCAAATTATGCGTGGAGCATCTAGGTTCTACTCAGGCATTTGGTGGTCATTAATTTAGCATCATCCACTCATTTCTTCAGACTCTAATTTAGGCCTTATTTAATGCTAAGCATTGAGCACCCAAAGATTCTCTCAAGCACACGACAGTAAAGACATGACAAATTTAGCATTAGTGCCTTGAATGTTGATGACTTCACCTAGCATGTGTCTTTTAGAAGGATCTTACATTTAAATCTTTTTTTTGTTGATGACACAAAATCCTCCCCAGCGATATATTTGGTGATTCCTTCATACTATCTAAACTTAGTATCTTACAGACTGCTTGGGTGATAGTCTAGTTTTCATAAAGGGGAGAGCGTATTGATTATTTTTTTTCATTGGGTGTGAGTTATAATCACTCTCATCATCTTGAGTGTTGTTTCTGTTGAAGGAAGACCGTGTCTATCAATTCTTAATGCACAGTGTGTGCATATTCGAAATAACCCACTCAAATGGTATATTCCAGATTCCCATCTCTCTACAAACTTTGATTTATTTTGATGATACAGAAAGATTTGCCTCAGCATATCATTTGGTTTTGTGGAAAGGATGAGAATGGGAGCGTAAGAAAGAGTATGGTCATTGTGTATTTGGCAATGGTTGTATTCATGCTCAAATACAAATTCCCTGTCAGGTTTTGACATGGGCAGATTGGAGTTGCATTTGTTGATTGAGGTTCTTTAAGTATTGATCGAGTTTTATTTTCGCAAAGATTTGTATTTTTGGCCTTTCTTGAAATTGAACTAGGTCTTTTTAAATGGCATATTTTAAATCCCGCATGTGTAAGATGATGAGATTTTATCTTTCTGCACCTTTTTTAAGCATTATTTCTATATGTTGATTTAGGGTATTTGTGTAGGTGAAGAGCGATATGGAAGAATAGTGGTGAATGGCTTGGACAAGGGAAGGTCAATGCATGGAGGAGTCTTGTTCAAGAACATTCTATGGATAAGACATCATCACTACACGAAGGAATATTCACATCAAGATCACCTGTAGTTCACTCCAAGAATTCACGCACAAGGCATCTTTCTACTTCCAGAGTCTAGAGCCAAAATCTTGCATCCTACACAGCGACATCATCAAGAAAGTTATGAACAAGAGAAATGAGCAAGTTCATCAAGCAATTGATGAATTACATTCAAAAGCACAGTTGCATTATTGACAACCAAAAGAAATTCCAAATTTTCCCAAGTTTTCCAAGTTCGAAGAAGCCAAGTTCCAGAGGTGAAAATTTGAAGATTCGAAGACTACTCCCAAAAGATGACAAAATTTGGGAAGATATTCTAAGTAATATAAACACAAAGAAAATCAAACCAGTTTGGTCAATACTGAGATGGCAGATGTACAACATCGATCCAATCACAATCTACCACGTCATCCATCTACATTTAATATTCTAAAGATAGTAAATTTTTCTAACAAACTGCCTTGTTGTCGAAATCTAGGCCATCGATTCTCAAGTCAATCTTGGCCATTTATGTAATTTTGAGGCCTATATAGGGGCCCATTTCTCTCATTTGTAGAAGGAGATTATTAGAGGAGAGAGCAGGAATCAAGTAGTAGGAGTAGATGTTGTAGAAGTAGATTAGAGGAGACTCTTCGAATTCATGGAAAAGACATGAAATTGTTGTAAAAATCCATCTCCAAAATCAATACAAGATCCTTGTTGGTTTGCATGGTGATTTTGTTTGATTGAGGAATGTTAGCATGGTTTCTAATGTTTGAATATGATGGAGAGATGTTTCCAAGTAGAGTAGAATTAGATTAGAAGTGCATTGATGTAATGAATATATGTAGAGATAATTGATGAATTCTTCTTGGTTCATACTTTTCGTGGATTGCCGATGGTGATTTGCAGTGCAAAGTTAGCCTGAACCACATTTGTTTTAGTTCAGTTGTGGATGCTCATTCAAGCTGCGCCATCAGTGGGTGTTTGGATGGAGGTTTATGACATGAAAATCATATGATTACCTTTGGAGATTGCACCGACTTCGTGTAGTTGTTGGTACTCATGGCGAAACGGAGTTTGGTTTCATTAGGAGTTTGTCTATCTCAGCATGTTTCATTATCTCTTTGTCCTTAGAGTAGATTTTATAAACCCTTGTCCTTTTGCCTTTTCTTTCCTAGCTGGTTAGAAGAAGTTCCATTTCACAAGGAGAATAACATATTTGATTGGAATAAGGAGTAAATTCAACATATGTCCCTTTGTGAGTTTTCAGCAAATCACATCAAGTACTAAGTCTATCCATTGCAAGTCAAGACCTGACATATCTAGAACCTTGGAGTTGTCTCATTGGATCACATTGTTTAGCCTTTGAGATACTTTATTCAAGAGAGGATAGAATACCTCAGTATTTTATTCTGAGTTTGCATGTGCCTAAAAACACATCAACATAATTGGTGCTAGAAGGAGGGCCAGAATAGTGAATTGCTGCATTTGTTCCAAGCATATTCTGGTGTTTTATCATTCATTGCTCAACAAAATTTAGTAAGGAGGAGGCCAGAACGAAGAATTTCATACATTTCAACTCAGGATAAAAGGGCATAAATAAGAAATTACATTGCTTCTTTCATTCCACATACACTAACGAATTTGAAATTCTGGAATTGGAACCAAGTGAGCTTTCAAAGCCAAATTTGAGATTTGTTAGATCTCTTTTATGCCAAAAATCCAAAAAAGTATAAAACTTCAAAAAAATCAAGAAAGTAAAAAATTGAAAAATACCAAAAACAAGGATGGATTTCTCAGCATACATGAAGCAGTTTCATGGTTGTGGGTAGCAATATGATCATCCTCAAGATGATATTCTTCAACTTTGGTGGAATTTGAATGCACAACTCTATCTGAAGAGTTTGGTTGACTTCGCATCAAGGAAGAGATGTAGAATTCATGGTACCGATGGACACAAGGAGCTGTATTGCCTAACGTTTTTATCAAGGATGGAATTAGCATTGCAAGGGAAAATTTCTTTTTCACAGATACATGAGCCAATTGTTTCTACAAAGGTGGTTCCTGATGCCTTATTTGATGAAAGAGAGTTCTTCATAGGTTTTAAGGAAATGATCAAGAAGAGACTAAGTATTGAGAAGGACCTGCTCGCAGAAGAAATGTTGATTCTAGGTGGTTGATGTAGGATTCACAACACCACTCATTCAAAACTCATGTGTTCATCTTATCAAGAAGCTATTCATCAAGTGAAGCAAGAATTAAGTTGGAAGAAGAATCCAAAGTATAATTGAGATTAGATGACTTGTGGAGCAAATGCCTTCAAGAAATCAATTCACCACCCGAAGGAGAAGATGCTCCCATGTTATTTAACACAGAAGATAGTACAAGTGAACTTGGTAATGAAGTAGAAGGTCCATTTGCATACCTTTTTCCAAGTAAGAATGAACTTCTTGTTGAAGAAGTTGAAAAGGGAACAAAAGATGTTCAAGCAAAGGTAATTGATGAACAAGATGTTGATTCCTCCATCAAAGAAGAAAGTGAAGAGATTATTCAAGATGAATTGCAAGAGGTTTCAAGAGTCCTTGAAAGAGATGGTAATCATGAAGATATGGTACAAGCCATCACCTACAAGCCTGATAATCAAGTGCAATTCAAAGGGGCACTCGTCACTCTCATAGATGAAGTACTGTCAAAGCTAGAACAAGTTGAACAGGTGGAGGCCAAATATACAAAACAATTCAAATTGATGTTGTATCCGTTGCTGAAAATCCACGATGAATTAACAGGTGAAATGTTCCATGCTTCTAAATTTCCATTATTTTCACCTTTTCATTTTGATATACCTACTATTGATTATAATGTTAATTTACATGTTGCGGATGCGAGTGGTATGATTCATCAATATCTTCAACCTCCCAACACGTTGATAAGCGACAAACAAGAATTACTTGAGGATGAAGATCATCAGGTTGTATCTTTCCCTGCTCCTAGTGATGAAGATTACGAATTTGAAGATCATGAATTTCCAAATTGTGAATGTGAAGAGTATGAATTTGATTATGGAAATCTTGGTAAAACAACTTGCATATGAATTAATCATGGTCTAAATGAGTTGCCACAACTGCTGATTTTGTGCAAGCTTTTTTCTGAATTCAATGATTGTGTTGTAAGAGAATTTTTCTCCGAATTCAAGGACAAATTTGCCAAAATCCAAACCATCACATGTGCCTTATTACTACTTTTCATTTTGAGAAATCATTCAAGGTCTTGTATATATTCAGGTCTTTTGAGTCATGTCTGCTCTTTATATATAGCTTGCTTAGAGTACGTTTTCCTTTCCATTGCTTTAGAATAGTTTTGTCATAGTTTAGTTTGCTTTCAGTAGTTTAGGTTGTTGCTGTAGTTTTAGGTTTCTTTTGTGGGTTTCCCATTGGTGAAGTGGACGTTGTTATCCTTATAGCACATTTAGCCTGATTCCTATCGAATGTCTAGTTCATTTCTTTGATAAATGTTAATGAAATTCTTTGGAATCTAAGGATGATTTTCTTTAGCTTTATCAACTAGCTAAGATTTGTACTTGACTCAGAAGGGAATCATATATTGTGTCTTGACATTGACATCTTGTGATTATCATGTTTAAAATGCCAAATCTAAATCTAATTATTAACTTCTTAGTTTTCCTTTGAGAAACTTGCATCAGATGGATGGATTCATTGTGGACTCCATTGTTAGTGTTCAATAGCATGTTGCTTGCTCTTGGAAGATAAATTGACTTTTTAGAACAACTTGAATTGTTTTGAGATCTTATATCTTTTCACGCTTTAAAAATCTGGAGGTACCTAAGTGAATCTTTGTGATCTCGTATTAAGTGAAAAATCTAAAGGTCCACCTTTGCCGCCATCATAAGTCCACACCCAGCTAGCTGAGTTATCATGTAACAATACTACATTGTACTCTACCAAACAAAAAGCATGTAGAAAAGAAAAGAGAAAAGAGAAATGAAAATAAAATCACAAATCACACACTATAACTCAGTTAGATGGACAATCGAGTAATCTTTATGGGGGCTATGGATGCTTGACCGGCAGTAGGGCTCTACTCGAGTGGAATTACGAGACAAACCTATCAAGGCTATAGATGCTTGCTGGCAATGGGGCCATGTCCGGGTAGTTCATGAGGTGTGTACTAATCACGTAGCTTAATGTGGAGGAACTAAGGTGATCTTAGTTGGTGATGGATGGGAATGAACTCAATTGCACACACTTGGATCTTCAGGATATGAATGGTTGTGCTAAGCTTTTGATTTTGACTCTCTAATCAAGTATGCATGTTTATTTGGCTTGACGTGTGGGTGAACATAGGAATTTTGAAGTTTTGATTCTTGTTTATCTTTGGAACACTTAAGATTTCATATTAATCACTATTCTGGAAATGTTTAACTATGAAGTGTCTTGATCCAATCTAAGATTCTTCTTCCCTTTTGACTGTGTTTCCAAGCTAGTTGATGACTTTAAAGGTATTGTCTGACATTTCTAGGTCTAGATTGGGTCTTTATTTTTGAAATGTTCAGAAACATTTATTCGAATTGGTGCTAGATGTTGTGACATAATCTCAACATTGCCCCATTTTCAATGGGGACCCACCTTTTTTTTGATTTTTTGGTTTGAGTTTGTTTTGGCAGTGATCCCCGTTGGATTGAAGAGTTTGTAATTCATGGTGTACCCCCTTGGGTGGACTTCTGCATACTATTCACAATTCAAATTTCTTGTTTCTATGCTTGATGGTTTATAATGTTCACTCCAAGTGCTTGTAGAAGATTGCTCTGCAGGAGATGAAAGGTGTCATACATTGCAAATGAAGAGGTTCACCCAAGTACAACTTGGGTCTTTCAACTTATGTGAGCATGGTAGATAAATCCACTAAGAAGAGCAAGATAGAGTAACTTGTTTGTTGAGGCGGTGAAATTCAACGTAGGTGAAATCATGTTAAACATCGTTTTATGCACTAACACTCAAAAAGTCTGCCCCAAATGTTTAGCAATAACTAGATTTGCATGGTGCAAAGTCTTCACATTATGCATAACGAGTCCACACGTTATTCTCTAAGTATTACTTATATTATGCATTAACCGTCAAAATGACCGCTTGGACGAAAACAGATAGATGATTTGAAATGGTAAAATCCAAACCTTAGGCATAAGGCATCCAAAAGTCTGCTTAGGTAGACATCTTTAGGCACTTTGCAAATGTGGGAAATAGATATCATGCAGCGTGATGTTAAAAGTCCACTTAGGCGGACATCTTTAGGCACTTTGCGTTATGTGAAATAACCAAACGTAACATGATATTAAAGGTCCGGTTAGGCGGTCTTCTTGGGGCACTTTGTGGGCTTGAACATTGGACGTTATACATATGTAATTCAGGAGTCTGCCTAAACACGTCATTGATCAATTTGTAAATTATGCGTGGAACATCTAGGTTTTTCTTGGTCATTTGGTGGTCATTAATTTAGCATCGTCCACTCATTTCTTTAGACTCTAATTTAGGCCTTCATTAATGCTAAGCATTGAGCACCCAAAGATTCGCTTAGGCACACGACATTAAAGACACAAAAAATTTAGCATCAGTGCCTTGAATGTCGATGACTTTGCCTAGCACGTGTCTTTTAGAAGGATCTTACATTTAAATCTTTTGTTGTGTTGATGACACAAAATCCTCCCCAGCGATATATTTGGCGATTCCTTGATACTGTCTAAACTTAGTATCTTACAAACTGCTTGGGTGATAGTCTAGTTTTCATAAAGGGGAGAGTGTATTCATTATTTTTTTTCATTGGGTGCGAGTTGTAATCACTCTCATCATCTTGAGTGTTGTTTCTATTGAAGGAAGGCTGTGTCTATCAATTCTCATTGCATAGTGTGTGCATATTCAAAATAACCCACTTAAATGGTATCCGTCGGATTCCCATCTCTCTACAAACTTTGATTTATTTTGATGATACAGAAAGATTTGCCTCAGCATATCATTTGGTTTTGTGGAAAGGATGAGAATGGGAGCATAAGAAAGAGTATGCTCATTGTGCATTTGGCAATGGTTGTATTCATGGTCAAATACAAATTGCCTGTCAGGTTTTGACATGGGTAGATTGGAGTTGCATTTGTTGATTAAGGTTCTTTAAGTATTGATCGAGTTTTATTTTCGCAAAGATTTGTATTTTTGGCCTTTCTTGAAATTGAACTAGGTTTTTTTATATGGCATATTTTAAATCCCACATGTGTTAGATGATGAGATTTTATCTTTCTACACCTTTTTTAAGCATTATTTCTATATGTTGATTTAGGGTATTTGTGTAGGTGAAGAGCGATATGGAAGGATAGTGGTGAAAGGCTTGCACAAGGGAAGTTCAATGCATGGAGGAGTCTTGTTCAAGAACATTCGATGGAGAAGACATCATCACTACACGAAGGAATTTCCTCATCAAGATCACCCATAGTTCGCTCCAAGAATTCACGCACAAGGCATCTTTCTACTTCCAGAGTCCAGAGCCAAACTCTTGCATCCTACACAGTGACATCATCAAGAAAGTTATGAACAAGAGAAATGAGCAAGTTCATCAAGCAATTGATGAATTACATTCAAAAGCACAGTTGCATGATCGACAACCACAAGAAATTCCAAATTTTTCCAAGTTTTCCAAGTTCGAAGTAGCCAAGTTCCAGAGGTGAAAATTTGAAGATTCGAAGACTACTCCCAAAAGATGACAAAATTTGGGAAGATATTCTGAGTAATATGAACACAAAGAAAATCAAACTAGTTTGTTCGATGCGGAGGTGGCACGTGCACAACATCAATCCAATCACAGTCTACCACATCATCCATCTGCATTCAATGTTCTAAAGATAGTAAATTTTTGTAGCAAATTGGCTTGTTGTTGAAATTTGGGCCATCGATTCTCAAATCAATCTTGACCATTCATGTAATTTTGAGGCCTATAAAAGGGCCCATTTCTCTCATTTGTAGAAGGAGATTATCAGAGGAGAGAGCAGGAATCAAGTAGTAGGAGTAGATGTTGTAGAAATAGATTAGAGGAGACTCTTTGAATTCATGGAAAATACATGAAATTGTTGTAAAAATACATCTCCAAAATCAATACAAGATCATTGTTGGTTTGCATGGTGATTTTGTTTGATTGAGGAATGTGAGCATGGTTTCTAATGTTCGAATATGATGGAGAGATGTTTCCAAGTAGAGTAGAATTAGATTAGAAGTGCATTGATGTAATGAATATATGTAAAGATATTTGATGAATTCTTCTTGGTTCATACTTTTCATGGATTGCCGATGGTGATTTACAATGCAAAGTTAGCCTGAACCACATTTGTTTTAGTTTAGTTGTGGATGCTCATTCAAGTTGCACCATCAGTGGGTGTTTGGATGGAGGTTTATGACATGAAAATCATATGATTACCTTTGGAGATTGCACCGACTTTGTGTAGTTGTTGGTACTCATGGCGAAATAGAGTTTGGTTTCATTGGGAGTTTGTCTATCTCAGCATGTTTCATTATCTCTTTGTCCTTAGAGTAGATTTTCTAAACCCTTGTGCTTTTGCATTTTCTTTCATAGCTGGTTAGAAGAAGTTCCATTTCACAAGGAGAATAACATATTTGATTGGAATAAGAAGTAAATTCAACGTAAGTCCCTTTGTGAGTTTTCAGCAAATCACATCAAGTACTAAGTCTATCCATTGCAAGTCAAGACCTGACATATCTGGAACCTTGGAGTTGTCTCATTGGATCACATTGTTTAGCCTTTGAGAGACTTTGTTCAAGAGAGGATAGAATATCTCGATATTTTATTTTGAGTTTGCATGTGCACAAAAAAAACATCAATAGTACCAACTACTGATGCATATGGTATCTTAGACATTTTGTCTTTCTCCTCTTATGTCTTTGGACACATCTCCTTAGTCAACTTAAAATGACTAGGCAAAGGTGTACTAACTACTTTTGCCTTCTGCATGTTAAACCTTTCAATACCTTCTCTACATACTCACTTTGAGACAAAAATAATTTTCTATTTGTCTTGTCCCATGTGATCCTCATACCAAGGATTTGTTTTGTTGCACCCAAATCCTTCATATCAAATGAATTTACTAATTTCTATTTAAGTTCATTAATATGTTGCATGTTAGACCTAGCAACAAGGATGTAATCAACATAAAGCAATAGGATAATATAGCTACCATTACCAAATTTCTTAAAATAAACACAATAATCAGAATGACATCTTTTGTATCCTTGTTCATCCATAAAACTATCAACTTTCAAATACCATTGCCAACGCGCTTTCTTCAGGCCCTAAAAACTTTTCTTCAACCTGCACACAAATTCCTCCTTACCCATGACCTCATATCCCTACGGTTGCTATATGTATATTTCCTCTTCCAAATTCCCATGGAGAAATGTTGTTTTAACATCTAGTTGTTCAAGATGCAAGTCTTTCGTAGCCACAAGACTTAGAATAGTTCTAATAGAAGTCATCTTTACAACCAGAGAAAATATTTCATCAAAATCTATACCTTTTTTCTATACAAAACCTTTTACCACGAGTCTATCCTTATATCTTTTCTTGCCTCCATCTTCTTCTTTCAACCTATAAACCCATTTATTTGGCAAGGCTCTTTTACCTGCAGGCAATTGGACTAAGTCCCAAGTCTAATTTTGCAGCAAGGAATCCATTTACTCTTTCCTGCCTAGCTCCCACTGCTTTTCAGTATCTACCTACATTGCTTCTTCATAACTTTCAGGTTCACCAGAATCGATTAATAATATAGAATATAATGATGGAGAAAATATTTTTGGAGGTCTAGTTATCCTTGTAGAATGTCTAACACTTGCTAGAGTCTGTGGGATATCTTGTTGTTGCTAAGCATCAGGTACCACTGGCATTTTATTTTCTGGAATCTCATCCAGTACCACATATTCCTTTTTGGCCTGTTCATGCTTCTTTTCCTGTAGTTGATCCTTATACATGACCTTCTCATTGAATATAACATCTCTGCTCCTAATGATTTTATGATTTTCATAATCCCATAACCGATAACCATATTCATCTACTCCATATCCAATGAAGGTACATTTTTTAGACTTAGCCTCAAGCTTGGTTCTATTTTCAATACCAACATGGACAAAAGCTTCACAACCAAAGGTTTTTAGAAATAAATAGTTTACCTTTTTACCCATCCATGCCTTCTCTTTGGATGCCACCATCCAAAGGATTTGAAGGTCCCCTATTTATTAAATAAACATTGGTATGTACAACATCTGCCCAAAAGTGTAAGGGTAGTCTAGCATGCAATCTCATACTCCTTGCACACTCCATAATGGTCATATTCATCCTCTCAGACACACCATTTTCTTGTACGGTTCCAGGAACCATTTTCTGCCTATGGATTCTATTATATAAACAGTAATTCTCAAATTCTCTACTGTAATAATCACCTCTATTATCAGATCTGAGACACTTCAACTTTTTTTCTGTCTCATTCTCAACCAAAGCTTTCCACTTTTTAAAAGTTTCAAATACTTCTAATTTTTGTTTTAGGAAATACACCCATGTTTTCTTAGTTGCATCATCAATAAAAGTAACATAATAGAAATATCTACCAAGAGAAGATACCTGAGCTGGTCCCCAGACATCTGAATGCACAAGCTCTAATTTCTCACTCTTCTTCTCTTTTCCAACTTTGAGAAATCAGACTATTTTTTGTTTTCCATAAACACAATTTTCACATAACTCTAAGTCAATCTACTTCAGACCTAGTAGCAACTTTCTAGAGTGAAGGATCTTCATCCCTTTCTCACGCATGTCCCCAAGTCTATGGTGCCACACTTTTATTTATGTCCCTGTAGCAAGTGTTATAACTATCTCAGTAGCAACTATTTCTGTAGCATCTAATGTAGAATAAGTATTACTAGTACACAAATACAATGTCCCTACCTTTTCATATTTAGCTACTACTAATGCAACTTTAGTGACCTTCTAGATTTTGTTTGAAAAGGTAACTATGCAACCTTCACTACCCAGTTGTCCTACATAAATTAAATTCCTTCTCAAATTTGGAAGATGCCTTACCTCCTGTAGCAACCATTAATTTCCATTATGCAACTTGATTTTTATCTTTCCTTTTCAAACAATCTAACAAGGTTCATCATCACCCAAATATACCTGTCCAAAATCACCTTGAACATAATCTACAACATATTTCCTATGGGGTGTGGCATGAAATGAAGCCCCTGAATCTATTACCCAAAAAGCATTAGCATTATCTAAACACAGAATTAAAGCATCATGTAATTTATTACTTGCAACATTAACTTCCTTACGGTCATCATTTTGTATGTCTCCTTGTTTGCCCTTTCGAGACCAGCAATCCTTCTTCAAGTGTCCTGGCTTTCCATAGTGCCAACAATCCATTCTTCCCCTGGATTTAGATCTACCTTTCTTTGACATCCCTTGTGACTTCCCATGATTTGTTGGGCTTTTTCCTCTCTCCTTTGTTCTTCCCCTGTTCTCTATAGTCAAAGCATTACCTGATGTTGAACTCTAACCTACACTTTTCTGTTGCATTTCCTTGCTAAGGATAACACCAACAACATCATCAAATTTCAAAGTATTTGAACCAGAGACAAAGTTACTTACAGCCATCACCAAGCTATTCCAGCTTTCTGGCAAAGAACATAAAACCAAGAGAGCCCTCACCTCTTCATCAAATTTTATTTTTATAGAAGTTATCTAACTGGTAATCGTATTAAACTCGTTAGAATGATCTGACATAGATCCACCTTTAGTCATTTTCATATTAAACAAATGCTTCATGAGAAATACCTTATTAGAGGCTGAGGGTTTTTCATACAATTTGGCCAAAGCATTCATCAATTCACTTGTTGTCTTTGCTTCTATTATATTGAATGTCATAGATGGTTCCAGGCATAACCGAATGGTTCCCAATGCCTTTCTATCCAAAAGTTCCCAATCCTCATCAGTCATTGTTACTAGTTTCTTGGCTATTCCTTCCAACAGCCTCCATAAATCCTTTTGATAGAGATAATCCTCCATCTGCATCTTCCATAATTGATAGTTCTACCCATTTAATTTATCTACCTTCAATTTACCCTTGTTTTCCATTGCTCCCACTTAACCGTGAGACTCCCACTCAACTGTGAGACCTTCTTGCAGACGATAATCAAACACAACCCGCTACGATACCAGTTGTTAGGGTTCAGGTAGATCAAAACAATAAACACTAATAGTTATATGCAGATTAAATAACCCAAATATAACAATGAGGAATAATACAAAAAAATCAACATAGAAATTTAATGTGGTTCACCCAATATGGGTTACATCCACAAAAACTCAACCATCCAATGATTTTATTATCCAGTACAAAATAGATTACAATCTAATGAATTACATCGATGTAACATACATCCTAGCCACTTATAACAAGTTTTTTGGAAGCTTCTAAAATTAAGGTTTTGCAATGTCATTTTTCTTTTATCAGTTAAGAAAAATTAACAACTAACTCTGATCATGCAAAAAAGAGGGAAAAAAAGTTTTCAGGAGCTATGCCCCTGAATCCCCACTTCTTTGGGGACTACCATACCCAAACCCCCACTTCTCGGGGCCCGGCCCCAAACCCTCGCAAGGATACATAACTAGTGTACAATACTTGCATGATCAGTCGCCACATACCAACATAATCGGTGTTGTCATTAATATCAATATATCTTTGTTGTCATTGGTGTCAACTATATCCTATTTTGTTATTTGTTTAGAAGCATTAAATGTTGAGGATATTGAGAAAATTAGCCCCTCCAAAAGAATTAGAAGGTAAATAGTGAATCACAGTGAAGACAGTGAGTTGCATACTGAAGAACAGTCTAGAAGATTCCTCCACATTTCTTGCTAACTAAAGACCTCGGTCTGTGGATTGGAAGTTATTTAGAAGCATGGTTGAAGATACTAAATCCTAAGTTTGAGCCTCCGATATGAAGATTTGAGTGAGTTACATTCACTAGAGTAAAACCTACTTTTTTTTATTATTCACTGGTGCCTAAGAGAAAGTATTCTGCTCCGCATTCCTCCACATTAAAATGTTTTTCTATGTGGTTCTAGAGGGAAGTTTGGGATGATGATAAATGGGTACAATTGCAATGGTTCATGTTTTGGTTGTCTGCAAGCTATCTTTCTTTTATGATAGTTGTAGACAGTGAAGTTCATATGCTCCGGTGTGAAGAATCTCATGAATAAAGTGGTTTAAGTTTGTGTGGTTTCTATTGGTGATTTCAACATGCTTGTGGATACCTCTTGATCATGTTCCTACATTTACATTGGTTTGCATTAAGGAATTGAGATCGTGTTTGAAGATTATTCCCAGATAACGTAACATGTAACCAGTCTTAGCCGACTTGGTTAATTCTAGTGATTGCGGAGATCCCTTGAACATTATGGAAGCATGTTGTAGTGTGGAAGATCATGTTTGAGTCCCAGCTAAGGCGTGGCGTGATCCACATACATCTATACTACAATCCCTTAGCATAATTTTGTATTAAGTCAAGACCTATTTTGTAAATGTTTGTAATGCCAACCTTAGAGATTGTTCCAATAGTTGATGATTGTAGTGCTAACCTTGATGATCATTCCAAGGTTGATGAAGTGTATAAATACTTCTAATTGAGTTGTGGAAAAGATGTCCTTGAATGAAGATGGGAAGATAAGGAAAAGAAGTGGAAAGACAAAGTAGAGCAGAGGAACTATTGTACTTCAATGTATTAATCTCAGACATGAATAAGATGATGATCTTGGCATTGAGCGTGCCAATGAGCCACCAGTAGGGTTTAATAGTGCTCAGGGTTTAACATCCCTCATTGTAATCTTTCTAGGTTTAGGGTTGAGGTAGTGAGCCTTCTAGACCTAGTTGTACTTCATGGTAATGAGGCAGTATGTTCTAGGCCTATGGAGTGACCAAGCCTGAACATCAGTTTTCAAAGATTGTAGTATATTTTGAGAGCTAATCCTCTTCGTGGTTTTCCCCCACCTTGGGGTTTTCCATGTAAAAATATGATGTCTGTTGTGTTTAATGTTGCATATGTGTTTAAGTTTTTGATTTCATGCATTCATTGTTTAATCATAGTAACTATGGACAAGTGATTAATGTTTAAGTGCAGAAGTATTTGAATTTTTGGGACAACTAATTCACCCCCCTCTCAATTGTCCGGTGCATTTCAACAATTGGTATCAGAGCCAAGTCCCTTTAGAAAGAGACTAACAACTCAAGGGAGATCTTAAATGGAGTCAAAAGGAAAACAGCTACACAACGATGCACCCAAATGCTCATCAAGAGATAATGAAGGAGAATTATCCAAGGAAGCATTTCATGAAGAAAAGAGTATTAACCATCGAAGAAGTTTTGATTCAAAAGTTTGTACCAGTAATGAATCCATGTTTCAAGGTAAGAACTATTGGGTTATTGATAGTAGTTGTTCAAACCACATGACTAGTGATAAGAGTAAGTTTGCAAGCCTAGAAAGATGTGATGGAGGGCTAGTTACGTTTGGAGATGATTGCACTGCTAAAATATGCAGAATACGATCAATCAATTTTGGCAACATACAATTTTTTGAAGATGTCCCTTATGTTAAAAATCTGAAGCAAAATATCTTAAGTGTACAATTATGTAAAAAGGGATTTAGTTTTATGTTTGAAAATGATACCCTTGAAATCAAAGAAAAATTTAGAGCTGCAATAGCAATTGGAAAAAGGATAGAAGATAATCTCTATCATCTCAGAAAAAGTGACTTTCTTGGGCTCACATCTTAGATCAATAAAAGCTGGGTCTGGCATAAAAGACTGTGTCAAGAAAATCTTGATGTTTTAATAAAAACAAGCTCAGTTCAAATTGTAAAGGATCTACCAGAAATTGATTACTTGAACAACATCATTTGTAGGAAATGTCAAGATAAAAGACTATCAAGAAAAATATTGTAGGATAAGGAAAGATCTTCCACTAAACGACTGGAATTGATCCATACAAGCCTTTGTGGTCCTACAATGGTGCAGGGGCACCATGTCAAGTCATGTAAATATGGTTTTAAATTTGGTTTAAGGTGTGTTGAGTCTAAATATCATCTAATAAGGTCATAATAGACCATTCATAATGTAATTAGAGTCATTTTAGTGCTTATGGTCATTTTTTACAAATATTGTCAAAATGTTGTCTTGTAAAAGTGCAAAAAATGCACTAAATTAGAATACCAACGGTCATGGAAGTTGAAAGGCAGTTTGTTGGGTTGTTTTTGGTTGTCTAAGGTTCATATACATTATGTGTGCATCGAAGATACTGGCTGGGTGATCATTTTGTGAAGAAACAATAAAAACTCACTTTTTACTATGTTTTCCAGAAAACTTTGCTGCTCTAGGCCATTGTATGACCTTGTACTATTTGTTCTTAGTAGGCATGAGTTTTCCACAGTCCATGAATAAATTAGAGTGCTTGATTTTGTGTATTTGTAACATCTTAGAGGTCATGCAATTGATTTTTAAGTTTGGAAGAGAGTTTGGAGGTGAGTTGTTTTGTAAAAATGGCCTAATCGGCCTATGAGGGCAGCGTAGTAGCAATTATTTGGATGATATGCTCCAAAATAAATGTATGTACTTTTGATATATGTTGAAGAAAACCTTAATGGGTATCTAAAATGATAGTTCATTTGTGGGTTTGAAGTTGTTCTTGCAAGATATGTTGAAAAGTCCCTGTTTGGAGGGCTACTAACATTAAAGACAATTTGGGAAGAAATAGTCATTGATTAATGCATGAAGATCCTGATACTGAGTTGTTTTGAGTAAGATAGAATTCCTAAAGAGTTTGAAGGTAGTGATTGACCTTGTTTGGGTCTGTGAGTTTGTAAACCAAAAGTTGTCTTGAAAGATGATTGCCTTGAAAATTGAGAAGAGTGAAACCCATTGTTGTGAAATATGACTCCATTAGATTATGCTTGAACCCATACTCTATATCAATTGGGATTAGAGCTTAAAAGGTCTATGCAAGAGTTTTTGGTGTTTGTGTGTTTGTGTTTGTGTAGGTTGAAGAGAGAACTTGGTTGCCAAAAGACTAGGTAGAGGAAAAGAGAAGAGACCTAGGTGAGGCAAAGACAAGAGGAACCAATGTTAAAGGGACTTTCCTAAAGAGAAGATGGATTTGTTGAGAAGGTACCTATAGGTTGGGGGTTCACAAAAGAAGATACAAGAAAGTAAAAAAGAGGAAAAAGAGAGGGCAAAACAAATGGACTTTGACCAAGAGATAAAAGAACTAAGGCAGGCTATGGAACAACTGAAAGAAATGAGAGAAAGAATGGAAGATGAATGGAAGAAGTTTCTCAAACAAGCACAAAGTTGGCACTTAACAATGAAGAAGAAAGTTGTATGGCCCATTAAGAAGATAGTTAAAAGGAGAAGACAAGTGAAGATAATAGAGAAAGAAGAAAAAGAAGAGCACTTAGAGGTTGCAGCCATATCAGAGTTTGAAGGCATGAAGATAGTAGAGGTGAAGGATGAAATGATATTGTAAAGATATGGTGACGTAATGTTTCCTTCATTGTTTGAAAAGGAGGATAGTAGTTTTTCTATTTCTTTCATATCAGAGATTGGTAGCCTTGAGAAAGCAGCATATAGAGGGGCAAAATATCAGATGGGAGAGAAAAACAAAGATTGAAAGATCATGACTACATTGCAAAGGAAAAAAGGCTAAGGAAAACAACTATCACTTCCTTTTTGTAATAGAAATTTTTAGGAGGAGAAAACCAAAGTTCA
Source organism: Cunninghamia lanceolata (assembly GCA_027924645.1). Classification (NCBI taxonomy): domain Eukaryota; kingdom Viridiplantae; phylum Streptophyta; class Pinopsida; order Cupressales; family Cupressaceae; genus Cunninghamia; species Cunninghamia lanceolata. The sequence continues at coordinate 5,392,638 of BSBN01000677.1, read as the reverse complement.
AAATGAAAGGAGGACAAGGTGTTGAGGTAGAGATTGGGATACATCAAAGCATGAAGGATCAGATACCAGGTGACAAGAGAGTTAGAAGGCTAGTTTGCTTTGACAAGTTGAAACCAAAAGTGAAAATAAAGACTGATTGGAGCTGTTTCAAAGAGGACAAGAGGCAGTGCATAGAGGACATCAAGGAGGAGCATACAGAGGATGAAGACCTCTTACTTCCCTCAATCCAAGAGGGCAGGGCTTGGGATTTCTTTTGGCTGGGAGTATGGTGCAGGGGCACCATGTCAAGTCATGTAAATATGGTCTTAAGTTTGGTTTAAGGTGTGTTGAGTCTAAATGTCATCTAATAAGGTCATAATAGACCATTCATAATGTAATTGGAGTCATTTTAGTGCTTATGGTTGTATTTTACAAATATTGTCAAAATGTTGTCTTGTAAAAGTGCAAAAAATGCGCTAAGTTGGAATACCAATGGTCATGGAACTTGAAAGGTAGTTTGATTTGGTTTTTTGGTTGGATTTTGGTTGTCTAAGGTTCATATACAATGTGTGTGGGTTGAAGATACTAGCTGGGTGATCATTTTGTGAAGAAGCAATAAAAAACTCACTTTTTACTGTGTTTTCCAGCAAACTTTGCTACTCCAGGCCCTTGTACGGCCTTGTACTATTTTTTCTTGCTTCCAAATGCATGGTAGTTGATGTATATGTGAGTTAACAACATTTTAGTTTTGGTCTGAATTAATTTCATAAAGATTAGAGCATTTTATAGCCATTTTACTGTAGGCGGCCATAACTCAGATTTTGAAGGTTTGAGGGTATAAAAATGAAGATATAAACCATTCCACTTAGTGAAATTGATTCTAACTTGGTGGAATGGATCCCATAGATATAGGTTTATTGTTTGTATTCTTTGTAGGAGCAGGGAAGGCATTTTGAAGTAGTTTGATGCTGCCCTAGATGAATTTTCTGAGATTTTTTCTTGAAAAGTGATGGCTCCAAGTTGGGGTTTACATAAAATGCATAGGTAAAGGTTGTGTGAAGTTTTGTATAGCATGTACAGGCCTATTTTGAAATGTTTGAGGTCTTGGTTGGTAGAGAAGAGGTCTGGAAGGTGTAGTTTCAATAAACCCTCCTTTGTTCAAGCATAGTTAAGCCTAGAACAAAGGTTTTGTAGTTTGTCTGGGTTTGTGGGTTTTACTCTGATGCAAGTTGTTTATTTTGAGTATTTGTACCTTGTTAGAGGTCATGCAATTTAGTTTTAAGTTTGGAAGAGAGTTTGGAGGTGAGTTGCTTTGTAAAAGTGGCCTAATTGGCCTATGAGGGCAATGTAGCAGCAATTATTTGGATGATATGCTCCAAAATAAAGCTATGTACTTTTGAGATATGTTGACGAACACCTTAATGGGTATCTGAAATGATAGTTCTTTTGTGGGTTTGAAGTTGTTCTTGCAAGATATGTTGAAAAGTCCCTGTTTGGAGGGCTACTAGCATTAAAGACAGTTTGGGAAGAAATAGTCATTGATTAATGCATGAAGGTCCTGATACTAAGTTGTTTTGAGTAAGATAGAGTTCTTGAGTAGTTTGAAGGTGGTGATTGACCTTGTTTGGGTTTGTGAGTTTTTAAACCAAAAGTTGCCTTGTGAACAAAAGTTTCCCTGAAAGATGATTGCCTTGAAAACTGAGAAGAGTGAAACCCATTGTTGTGAAATATGCCTCCATTAGATTGATTTTGAACCCCTTCTTTGCATGATACAAGAATACCAAGCCTCCATGTTGACAGGTACTTTTATATTTTTTATTAATAATTTTTCTAGAATGACTTGGGCTAGTTATTTCAAGGATAAATCAAAGATTCTAGATGCACTCAAAGCTTTTAAAGAAATGGTCGAAAATGAGCTAGGCATGAAAATCAAGAGTTTGAGAATTGGCAAAGAAGAAGAGCTCACCTCCAACAATTTCAATATATTCTGTGAGACCTATAAGATAGAGAAACAACTCTCTATAAAAAATAAGGTAATGGAAGAAGCAAGTAGGACTATTTAGGAAACTGCAATATTAATGTTGGAAGAAGGAAATCTGCTAGATACATTTTGGAAGGAGGCAATTCAAACCACTTTCTATACATTAAATAGAGTTCAGGTAAAAACTAAAGATGAAAAGACTCCCTTTGAACTATGGAATGGAATAATACCCACTGTGAAATATTTCAAAATCTTTGGAAGTAAATGCCTTATCAAAATGGAAAAGGATAATGCTAAGTATGAGGAGGGAATTTTTCTTGGATATTCATCTTGGACCAAAGCCTATCACTGCTACATCAATAGATTGGGAAGGATGGCTAAAAGTACAAATGTTAAAGTTAATGAGAACATTCAAGAGTACTCGGACCCAACCAATGAGGATCTACAAATTGAAGCACAAGAGGGTTCCCAGACCATCATTGACAAAACAAAATGGATGTGGAAGATCACAGAGCTATTGTAAATCAAATGAATCTATGCTTGATTGTTAGTATTGACAACAAAAATTCCAAAACTATAGAAGAAAACATGGATTTGAAAGAAAATGTAACAGAAGCAAATGATTACATGAAAGAGTTAATAAAGCAAATCAGGCAGCTTCAGCAAAGACTAAAAGAGGACAATGAAGAAAAAACAAAAATTGAGGAATGTCTGAAAGACAAAACTAAAGACTGCATGAAACTTGAAGAAGAAGTTGTAAATCTAAAATCTGATCTAAAACATGTACGGGCTCAAAGAGACCAATTCAGTGTGAATGCTACTAGATATGAAAAACTAATGGCAAGCCAAAAAAATGATGATGACAAAGAAAGCATGAGACTTGAAAAAGGTAAAGATTTCAGAGCAGGTCAAGAAGAGGACAAAAACAAACTTAATCAAATAAACAGACCTAGAAGACCATCAGTCAGGCAGCCAAATACTCAAAGGTACCCATCCTTCAATGGTTATTGTAATTCATGCAACAAGGTTAGTCACAAGGCTACTTGGTGTAGAAACCAAATGAATCAAAATATTCCATCATTTCCTAGTCAGTGTTTTACATGTAATAAAATTGGTTATAAAGCTGCCGAACGCAAAAGTAATGTAAGCCAGAACTCTATCAAATGTTATGCATACCATAAAATGTGACACGGGGCTAATGAGTGCAGGATCCAAGGGATAAGAAGATATGACACAAATAGGATAATGGAATCATTCAGTGGCCATTGTTATACTTGTAATGAATTTGGGCACAAGGCCAACCTATGCAGGTCAAAGATAAATGGAAGGAGCAATGATCAGAAAAATACTGCATGCTTCAATTGCAACAAGCCTGGAGATATTGCAAAACACTGCAGAAATAAGAACATGAAGAAGGATGATCAATCATAGTTGAGGCTATTAGTGGAAAAATTTGATCCGGAAGAAGTCAAGAAAGAAATGAACAAGATTTGGGTTAGGAAGTGAATAAATGAGGCAAGAGATGAGTCTACTCTAGACTCTAGAGCAGCTACTTCCTCCAAGAAGTAGATTGTGGTCTATGGCTTAGGGGGAGCCATATTGAAAATTCTAAATCCCCCAGCTAGATAGTCTGTGCTGAGATTCGGCACAAAAATATGTTATATTCCTTGAAAAGATCCTGGTCCAAAAGCCTAAAATGACTAAGTATGAGCAGTGTGCAAAGAAGTAACATTGTGAATTGTCCAAATCCAGATGGATGAAGTCAAGCCTAGAATAGTGGGCAACACCAGAATACAAGGATCCACATTTCTTCACTATTTCATATTTTGTTCTGTGGTTTTGAAAACATGTTAAGAGGTTAATGATGAATGTTGGATATAAATTCGAGAGTCTCATTTGATCTGCACTGGTAGATATGTTGTGATAGATAAATTGGTCACTCATGCACTAAAAGGACGGGTTGACAGGTCATGAATTTTGATAAGGTGAAAAAGACACTATTTTAGCTACCAATAAGGAATTGACAGGTGCAATTGATATTGAGACAAGGCTGTAGAAGAAAATATTCAAACAAAAGAATGTTGATCCATCGAAATTATTGGCTATATGTGGTGTTTTCTTAAGGTGTCATGATGATTGATAATGAAATGTTATGTTCCCTAGGAAGAAGAAGGAAAATTCATGTACACATTGATGTGTACTTCTAAAAGGAAGTATTCAGAACAACAAAAAGAAAAGGGTGTAGCAGTACAAGTAGTAACCAAGTTGGTTACTGAGGACAATATGATCATAAGATATGAGTATCTAATAAAGAGAAGTAAAGTGTTGTGGTATTGCTGACAGAGGAAATAGTGCAATAGTAGCAAGTTTTGAAGTTGAGGCTTAACAAAAGAAGAAGAAGAGAAGTTCATCAAGTAAGGGGGAGCAGTCAACTGAAGAAAGTTTAGAAGAGAGATTGGATCATAGCAGAAGAGTGCAAGTATGTGCCCTTTGCCATTGATGTCAAAGGGGGAGAGAAATAATGTGAAAAACTCAGAGGGGAAGAGTGTAGATGTGTAAAGATATAGGGGGAGAATCTTGTCTTGGTGACTGATGCAGTTTTTCACATCATATGTTTCCATCAATGACAAAGGGGGAGATTGTTGTAATTATGTGCCTAATTGGTGTTGTCATTGATGTCAACATATCTTTGTTGTCATTGGTGTCAACTATATCCTATTTTGTTATTTATTTAGAAGCTTTATATGTTGACGATATTAAGAAAATTAGCCCCTCTGGAAGAATCATAAAGTAAATAGTAAATCAGAGTGAAGACAGTGAGTTACATACTGAAGAATAGTCTAGAAGATTCCTCTCCATTTCTTAATGATTGAAGATCTCAGTCTACGAATTGGAAGTTATTTAGAAGCATGGCCGAATATGCTAAATCCTGAATTTGAGCCTCCGGTATGAAGATTTGAGTGAATTACATTCACTAGAGTAAAATCCACCTTTTCTAATTATTCACTAGTGCCTGAGAAAAAGTATTCTGCTCCGCATTCCTCTACATTAAAGTGTTTTTCTCTGCGGTTCTAGAGGGAAGTCTAGGATGATGATAAGTCCCGACAATTGCAATGGTTCATGTTTTGGTGGTCCACAAGCTATCTTTCTTTTATGATAGTTGAATATAGTGAAGTTCATATGCTCTGGTGTGAAGAATCTCATGAATAAAGTGGTTTAATTTTGTCTGATTGCCCCTAGTGATTTCAACGTGCTTGTGGATACCTCCTAATCATGTTCCTACCTTTACATTGGTCTACATTAAGGAATTGAGATCATGTTTGAAGATTATTCCTAGATAACATAACGAGTAACTAGTATTAGCTGACTTGGTTAATTCCAGTGATTATAGAGATCCCTTGAGGATTATGGAAGCATGGAAGATCATGTTTGAGTCCCAGCTAAGGCATGGCGTGATCCGCATACATCCATACTACAATCCCTTAGTATAATTTTGTATTAAGTCAAGACCTATTTTGTAAATATTTTTAATGCCGACCTTGGAGATTGTTCCAATAGTTGATGATTGTAGTGCCAACCTTGATGATCATTCCATGGTTGATGAAGTGTATAAATACTTGTAATTGAGTCATTGAAAATATGTCTTTGAGCGAAGATGGGAAGATAAGGAAAAGAAGTGGAAAGGTAGAGTAGAGCAGAGGAACTATTGTACTTTAATGTATTAATCTCAGACATGAAGAAGATGATGATCTTGGTAGTGAGTCACCAGTAGGGTTTAATAGCCTTTAGGGTTTAATAGCCTTCATTGCAATTGTTATGTGAAAATGTGGATAATATCAATAATCTATAATAACCTAATAAATCAATGAAAATGGAAATAAACAAGATTCAAAACAAAGAACAATACCTCATAAACCTAGGATATATTAATTCAATGAATATTGAGGATGGCTATAGCATGTGTGGGAGAGCAAGCTAGGGCACCCGAGCCCTAGCTTGCAAGTTTGAGGCATAGGGGATTTGCATGTCAGTACAGGGTCAAGGGGACCGTATCTTCTTCTTCGTTTCTTCTTTTTTTCTAGTTTTAGCTGGCTACGAGGCATTCTTTGGTGCGGGTGGTGGTGTGCATGGTTTAAGGGTTTCTAACTCTGGGTTCTCTTTTATTATGTGCCCTCTAGTTCATGTTTACTGCATGTTTGGGGGGGATTTCTTCTTTTGAGGTGTTGTCTCTTGTGGTGGTGCACTTGTTTGGAGCCATTGCTTTGGATTCAGCGTGGTGTGGGGGGGTATTTTGAGCCCTCACTCGTTTGGTATAAATGGAATCGAATGTGCCTTTGGATATGGCGGGTCATGCTTCTTCCATGGCTGGGGAGGATGTTGGAATACCTATTCAGTCTTCTTCTAGATCAGATGTGGTCTGAAATGGTTCCCTTAAATGGCCAAAGGTGAATGGATTCTTGGAGAGGGCCCATGAGCGGCCGGTTTTAGTAATACAATCATAGTCAGTAGCTAAGGATATCAATTACTTCTACAATCATGTTTTGATTTGTAAGTTCATGGGGATGAGGGTTTCTCCCCCATTTCTTGATACATGGATTCACAAGACTTGGAACCTGGAAGGAGATTTTGATATTTTGATGGCTGCAAATAACTTCTTCATGGTGGATTTTTCATGTGTCTTAGATTAGAATAGGGCCTTCGAAGGGGGCCCATATTTTTATAATCAAGTGGGTCTCTTCATCAAACCATGGCATGTTGGCTTTAACTCAACGGAGGAGTAACCTTCTAGAATCCCAGTTTGGGTTCGTCTTCCCCGACTGCTACTTGAATGCTGGAGAAGTGATATATTGCAGTCGATTGCGCTGTTGCTTGGAAAACCTATTGGCCCTTCTTAGCAAACTTTGAATAAGAGAATTTTTTCTTATGCTAGGCTTTGTGTTGAAATTGATTTGAGCCAGCTGCTTCCAAACTCTATTGATATGACTATTGGGTCTTGCTCCTGGACTCAACCATTAGATTATGAGACATTACCTTTTAGGTGTTAGCTATGTCATGAATATGGTCATCTTCAGTGGAGGTGTCCTCGAGCTTCTGGTGTAGCTGAGTCAAGTAATGCTCCTTCTCAACCTAATTTGAAAGCGGACAAGGGTAAGGCCCTCATGCAGGGAGGTGGGGCTGATAAAGAAGGTTTATTCCAGTTAACTCTCATAATCATGGTTGAGGTCTGAAGAGATCCCTCAAGGATAGGCAGGAGGAGGAAACCTTCAACCAATTTGAGATGTTGGAGGATTTGGTCCAGGAGGAAGGTTTTCTGGTGGACTTGTAGGCAACAGTTGGATCTTTTACTAAGGTTGTTCCTGGGGATCAGCCTACTGTGATTCCTAGTTCAGTTCATCTTGGTGAATAGGGTATTATGGACACTGAATTGGCTCCTCCAGCTCCTGTTCAAGGTGCATTAGATTTGGTGCTAGAGGCTTCTTGTGGCTCTCCTAGTGTTGGTGGTGTTCTATCTGAAGTGTGGGGTACTCCAGACTTAGGAAAAAGTGAGGTTCCTCCCCCAGCCTTGGGTTTGCAACCAAAAACCCTCAAAAAAGGGGCTCCTGAGAAACCTCTTAAGGTTGGTAGAAAAAAGGACCTGGAAAAGGTAAAGCTAGCTGGTGAGACATTGGTTGAGTCAGGTTCGGTGAGGACTATTGATGCTCACTTCTCCCAACCCTAATGATGATTGTGCTTTCTTGGAATGTGAGGGGTATGAATAGCATCCTTAGACAAAAGGCTATTTGGGATTTGGTTCGTATTCATTCTCCTGATGTGGTTTTCCTTCAGGAAACTAAGTTATCAGTTGATAGTATGATGAGTGTGGCTTCGAAGATTTGGAGTCGTGGTCAGTGTTAATGTGTTGGTGCTCTTGGTAGCTCTAGGGGGGTTGCATGCTTATGGGACCCTCGTAGAGTCAGGCCAATTTGGTGGTACTCCTACAGAGGTTTGATTTCTTGTGTTGCTTCTCATCTTGAGTCTAGAGAGAGAATACTCTTTTCTAACATCTATGCTCCGGTTCACCTTCATAGAAAGGTAAAGTTGTGGGGTTTTGTCAGATATGTGAGGACTTTGGATCCTTATCTCCCATGGATTTTAGCTGGGGATTTTAATGTTGTTGTTTCTCTGGAAGAGAAGAGGGGAGGCATTGCTCACTTGGAGCCTTCTTCTGATCTCTTGCAGGTTAATATGAGTCTCTTGAATTTGGTTGACATCAAGCCTGTTAATGGGGTCTTTACTTAGAATAATAGGAGATGTGGGGATGCTTCTATTTCTGAACGTCTAGATAGATTCTTGGTGTCCAGTTTCTAGCTAGGGGATAGGTGGCTGACTAGCTCTGAGATTTTGGATGGGTGGGGTTCTGATCATTGGCCAATCAAACTTATTGTTGAGCTTCCCTAGCATTGTGTAAAGAAGTCTTTTAAGTTTCAACTCATGTGGTTAAGAGATGACTCCCTCCATGATCTTCTTCCTGGTTGGTGGAATTTGGGGAAGCCGTCACATGGGACTGCTATGTACTCCTTCTCCAAGAGGCTCCAATATGTGAAATATAGGTTGAAATGGTGGAATAGGCAACACTTTGGTAATGTTTTCCATGCAAAATAGTCTACTCAATCTCATTTGGACTCGATCACTAGGTAGATTCATGATCAGGACCTCACCGAGGATCTAGGTTTGCTGGAAGCTGCTGCTGTGAAGGAAGTTAAGGAATGGGAATTACGTGAGGAAATTTTTTGGAAATAAAAGTCCTTAATCAAGTGGCTTCAGGTAGGAGATAGGAATACCTCTTTCTTCTATAATTCAGTAAAAGATAGGAGACAAGGTAATGTCATTTCTTCTCTCAGGTCTTCGAATGGGGAGACTCTCTACTCCTCTACTTCTATTTGTGTTGAGGCTATTCGTTTCTTTTCTATTCTACTATCTGAGGATTCCCTTCCTACGGAGGTAGATGAAGCTGACATTTTGAATAGTATTCTGCCCTTAGTCACCAGTGAAATGAATGCTTCTTTGCTTCATCCTATTTCTTTGTCAGAGCTTGAAACTATTGTGTTCCAAATGAAAAAGGAAAAAGCTCTAGGGCCTGATGGTTTCCTGGTTGAGTTCTACAGGAGTTCTGGGAAGTGATTAAGTTGAATTTGTTGGAGGTCATTCAGGCATCTTTCATGAATAAACAAATTCTGAAATCCATGAATGCTACCTTCCTTTCTCTCATCCCAAAGAAGGATCGGGCTAATTCTCTGGATCTTTTTAGGCCCATTGCCTTATGTAATGTGGTTTATAAGATTATTACTAAGTTGATTGTTGAGCGGCTGAAACCCTAGTTAAGCAGGTTAATTTCTAAAGAGCAAGGGTGTTTTGTGGCTGGTAGGCAGACTATGGATGGTGTCATCATTGCAGTCGAGACGATTCATTCTATGGATCTTTCTAAAGAGAAAGCTATGTTTATTAAATTGGATATGGCTAAAACTTATGATTGGGTTAAATGGGCCTTCTTATTTAAGATTCTGCAAGCGTTTGGTTTTGCTGGTGAATGGATTGAGTGGGTGAAGAGTTGTGTTACTTCTCCTTCCTTTTCAGTGCTGATTAATGGTGAGCCGATGGAGTTGTTTGGTGCTTCTAGGGGGCTTACACAAGGGGACCCTTTATCCCCCTATCTATTCATCTTATTGGCGAAGGGTTTGGGGAGGTTTATCAGATCCTAGGTGAAGATTGGTTTGATTAAGGGTTGGAGTTTTGGAAACAATATTCCCCCTCAGTCACATTTGCAGTTTGTTGATGACATGGCTCTGATGGGCAGAGCCAAGGTTGAGGAGGCTTCCGGTTGGCTTAGGATTCGAGATTGTTATTTGGCTGCGTCAAGTCAAAAAATTAATGTGGGGAAGTCTTTTATTTACTTCTTTCATACTCCGTGAGCTATTCAGGGGAGAATTGTTAGTATCCTTCATTTATAGATTGGCACTCTCCCTTTTGTGTATCTTTGTATTTTGCTTGCTATTTGTTCACTTCCTAAATTGTTCTGGCAAGAGATTATGGATAAATTAAGAAATCTGGTTAGTTATTGGACTAATAGGTGGCTCTCTTCTGTGGGTAGGATGACTCTTCTAAAGTCAGTGGTGTAGGCTCTTCCTCTGTACAAATGTTTTATTCTCTCTGCACCTTCTAGCTTTATCAAAGACTTTAAGAGTTTGTCTCAGTAGTTCCTTTGGTCTGGCAACCTCCTCCACATGAAGTGGAGTTTGGTTAAGTGGGAAGCTATTTGTAGGCTAAAGTAGGCTAGTGGTCTGGGTCTGCATCGAACTTATTTGAATGGACAATCTTTAGCAGCTAAGCTGTATTGGTGGTGGTGTTTGTAGCAACATCAATCATGGGAAAATATTCTTACATCAAAGTATCTGGGTGTAGTTGAGAGTGTGGATGTTGCCCAGTTCAGTTTGGAGGGGAAGGGTTCTATGATTTGGTGTACCCTCAAAAGGGGTGCCAAGTTGGTCAAGTAGGGGTTGTTTTGGATTTACAATGGGGGGCAGGATGTTCTCTTCTGGCATGATTATTGGAATGGTTATCCTCCCATTTTGTCTACCAACCCCCACCTTTAGAATTTGAGTAGGCATTTTATTGATGCTGGGTGGTACCATGTTGCTGATTTTAAAACTCTTCATAATTTGGGACAAGTTAGTGTGTATAGATGGAAGGTTCTGTAGGAGTGGCCTCCTGGTGGGGAAGCTGGGGATTATCAGGAGCTTGCTGGGATCCTATCGAGGCATGTCTGTACTTCTCTTCCTAGGAGAGATGTGTTGGCTTGGGGTCCTGATCCAAAAGGCAAATTTACTGTTGCCTCAGGTTATCAAGTTCTTGATAAGCAAATGTTTGGGAGCTCAGAGGTCTCGTGGGGGAAACAGGTTTGGAATAAGTTTGCTTGGCCTAAGTGTAACTTCTTCTTGTGGTTAGTTGTTCATGGGAGGTGCCTTACTTGGGAGAACATCTAGAAATGTGGGTTTTAGGGGCCCTTTAAGTGTGTTCTATGTGGTGGGCATGAGGAGTGCATCCCCCATCTCTTCTTTCAGTGCTCCTTTGCGAAAGTTATTTGGCATTTCTAGTGGAATATCTGGCGTATATTGTGTAGAAATGCTTCTTCTTTAGAGGATTTTTGGAGGAGTCTGGGGCCTGCCCCTATAAAGACCTCTTTTCTCCTCATTGCTTGGATCATTGGCCCTAGTTTGGTAATCTGGCATATTTGGTTGGAGCGCAACCGTAGAATTTTTGTGGACAAGAAGCTACTTGTTGGTCAGCTTTAGTTGAGGATTCTAGGGGGTCTGCAGGAAACTTTGGCTGCTAAGTGTGAATTGTTGGTCCCTGTTGTTTCTGGTGACTGTGATGTGGTTAAAGCCCTGGGTCTCTCTGAGGGTGGATGGAAACATTTGAGGATAGTTCAGCATAGGCATGGGAGAGCGAGGGTCTATCATACTGGTCGTTGGTGTCCTCTCGCTGTGGGGGAGCTGAAAATCAATATTAATGGATCTTCCAGAGGTAATCCTGGCCATGCTGGAGTTGGTGGGATTGGCAGGGATAGTTTGAGGGTGGTAATTTTTTTCTTCTCTATATATAAAGGTCAGCATACAAATAATCTTATGGAGGCTCTTGCTATTCTTCTGGCATCAGAGCGTGCTTGTGCCCTTGGCTGGAGGTAGATTATTTGTGAATCAGATTCTTAGGTGGTCATTGATATGCTGAATAAGAGACATTTTGAGGAGGTGAACTGGCAACTTGCAGTGGTGACCAAAAAAAATGTTTCTTTGAGCAATGCTTTTGATTCTATTGCTTTTTGTCATGTTCCACGGGAGTGGAATAAGGTGGCGGATGGTTTGGCGAAGTTGGCATCTGAACAGATGGAGACTTGGAATGTGGATGATTGCGGTAATCTTCTTGGTGATTTGGCCCCTATTCTTGAAGATTGGGTTATGGAGGATATGAGGATCTTTTTGGGTGTTACTTAATTCTTGATTTTGGTTGTGCCCCTTATGGGTGTTTCTTTATGTTTTGTAATGATTTTATGATTCAATAAAGTTTTTACCCCTTTTTATTTTAAAAAAACACCTCACAAACCTTTTAACTTCGTAGCTTCTATTGGTCACCTAATTTCAATTGATCTTTCGTGTGAATGAAGCCCTCAGAAAGTGCACTTTCTTTCTTTTTTCTTCAAGATGACAATAGAGAAATGACTATGACAGTTCTTGTAATGAAGAGGATCTGTAATACAATAAAAATGGTGATCGCAAGCTATGGATATGGTTTGGGTGCCAAAGGCATGCTATGATTCCTACAAAGTAAGTTTACTAAAAGCTTGGATTATTGAAATAGAGGAATAGGGGTGTATTTATAGACTTGTGACAGGGAAGAGCAATGGTATAGAATGAATAAGAAGATCAATCGTATATAATGAATAAGAAGATCAATGGTATAGAAGACTTCAGAGGATGTGTGCAAATAGAAAGAGGACAAGTGTCACACAAAAATCTGTCTTGTTTGAGTTAACTACTTTCGTTTATAAAGATAAGATTTGATTTCATAAATTAGAATGCTTTTTTCTAACTTAAGAGCTAGTGATAAAAACAAGATTGATTAAGTCAATTAACTCAACTTGGAATTTTCTTTTTGCATGATTTGAGATATATTAAATAATAAATTATTTAATTTTGTGTGCATGATGAACAAGATTTATCTTTAGAAGATTTGGAAGATTTTGAGGAATTAGAAGATAAGAAAGCAAATTAAATAAATAAATTTATTTAATTGTTTGTGCATGTTTTGGAAGAATAAATAAAATATTTGATTATATTTTATTTTTAGAGATTGAGAGAATATAAATAAATTTGATTGATTTATTTAAATTTGGAGGAACAATTGACTTAATTAAATAATTAAGAATTATTTAATTGTAGATAAGAGGATTTGGAAGAATTTGATGAAACTAATTAAATAAGTGATTTTATTTAATTTTTGGGAGGAATATAAACAAAATAAATAAATTGATTTATTAATCTATTGATAGAGGAATATTAAGATGAAATAAACATTTAAAATATTTATTTAGATAGAGTCATGTCATTTATAGGTGTATACATTTTGCCCCTCTTTGATGCAATGTGTTTTATCATGTTGTTTCAAAGAATAAGATTTTTTTGACAACAATACATGCCCCAATTTGCCCCTGGTATTGGTTTAACAACGCTAGGATGCCCCCTCTGGAGATTGGATGGGAAGAAAAGGTAAAAGGACGTGAGGTGGACAATATCACGATGAAGAAGGCTAAACAGTTAGGTTAGGGTGAAGAAATTGGTTGAAGAAATAGCTGAATGACACGTGATGCAAGATAAAATGATAACACACACAAGAAAGCAAGAAAGTATGCACAAATGATACAAGAACAAACAAGGTATTGCCCCTGTCAAGTGGTAAACCAATGATTAATCGATAATGATTGACGATAGTGTTGTCATTGCAGGGAATGATATATCCCTAGATCAACATGATAGGTGTGGGAAAGATATATCCCACTGATAATTATGATTGATTTAGTTGGTTTACAACAAGATTAGGATCAAGACCACTGATTGCACTTGGATGATTTGACAAGATTGATTAACTCGATTAGTATGGATTAAGGATGGACTTGCATTTGGATCATTCCTTAGATTGATTATACGAGGATGAATGGATTATATGGATAACTGGAAGATACAATTGGATAGATGGAAATTTGGTTAATAGAAGAATGACTTCATAGAAGGACTCACACGTTTTTGTAAACACTGACACTACAAACCAAACCTTTATTGATGGATGGTATGCGAAATGCAAATGGATATATTATGGGTGTGGATATTTGTCATTATTGCAAGTATTTTGAAGTGCTTGTTTCATCATTGGGTGCTTTTTGTTTCTTTTCTCTTTTTGAAATGTTGTAAGAAAATACAAGCATCCAGGTATAATTGAACCTGGATGACCTGAGTATTACTTACATGGATTTTGATATAGCAAGTTGATACAAGCATCTAGTCAAAATTGAATCTAGATGACCTGAGTACTTATTGCATTTCAATACACAAGGATTTCCTCTTTTCATGTTTAAACCTCCAAAGTTCTCAATGATTTTTTTTTTTATCATGTCATTAGACAAAAGTCATCACATTACTAAAGATTGATACACAAACATCAGACAAAGAAAAATGATTGTGCCCCCATCATAGCTTCTCTAGTTTTTTACATCCTCAAGTAGCATAGAAAGACATAATAACAAAAATCAAGACTTTGTAGCTTAACCTACTCACAAACACAAAACATTATTGCATTAGATGTGTCTTCTTGCCATAATTTAGATAAAATAATTTTGAGTGTTTAGGTACTTGTTTTGTTTTGCTTTAGATAGGTTGATGTCTTGCATCAAAACTTCTGCTTGGAAGCATGCTTTGTTGCGCTTGCGTGTCTAGTGAAAGATATCTCAATCCTTATTAGTGTCCTCTTAGAACATGTGGCACTATAGAATCCCACTCTGTAATCAAGTCAAGAACTTGCCCCTAGTCAGGTAAAGGATCAAATTATTATGGACAAATGGACAATGGATAGGAAGAAACAGGCCCTAAGGGATTGACCTAGTGCCTCGGGGGCTCATTAATAAATGGCCTTGCCTACATGATGACACAGAGGCAACATAGTTCGACAATGGTACTAATGATGGAGTTGTAGATGATTTGTTGTTTTTGGGATTTTTGGAGTGAAATTTGGATAGCCTAAATGTTGGATATTGATGACAAGGGAACACCACGGATAGGTAAATGGATGGGTGATAATGGATAATGGATGGGTAGGTAGAAGGAAACAAGGATGTGATCTCCAAGGACTATGTCACATAGGAATAACTCAGGATTTGACCTGACAAAAGTTATGACGAAGGAGGATGAGAGGATTAGATTGTTTTGAAAAAGACAAGGTATATGAAGAGTTTTTCCAAAGCATGTTTCAACATTTTTCCCCCATATCTCTATCAAGATCAAAAGAGGAATGGGGGATAAATGGACTCAATATGATAGGCATATGTAGGATACAGTTGATAAGAGGGTATGGTAAGATAGGATGGAAAATGATAGGGTTGATGAGACAATGTGCTCCCAAGTGATGGTGATAGGTTGTCATTTGATGTCAAAAGTGTGTTCAGTTGTTGATGTTGCAGATTTGGCAGGATGTGTTTAACATTTGTTCAAGATGTGTTCTCATACTCAAAGATGTGTTTGGTGATGTTTCAGGATGGATGGATACTGCTAGATATACTTATATCTGGATCAATTTGGTTACATATTGATTCTTTCTCTTTGTCATTCAGGGTAATGCAGATGCTTGGTTGATCACTTGGGTCAAATACAGATGTCATTCAGGGTAATGCAGATGCTTGGTGGGTTTCAGATCTACCACAGATGGAGATGGTTACTTGACAGGTTGATTAGTGCTTTATGTATCATGCTCATGTTGTAGTTCACATCATGCCTAATGAGGTCATAACAGGTTGTTTAGATCAGATGTGTGGTCATGAAGAATAACTCAGAGATCAAGACATAAGGGTGGTTGTCAGGTTGTGCTCAAGATAAAATATGAGCTATGATCTTGATTCATGATTTGCTCAATTTACAAAGATTGTCTTCACAATCATTTTGGACAATGGGATTTTGCTTACAGTGACATCATGTTGGTTACAAGTGACAGTGGCTTGATATTCATGTCTTCATGTTTTTCATGTCTCCATGTCCTTCGTGTCATTATATCTTATGGTATCCTCTTGCCTTGGTCATTTGTATGTCATAGAGTCATGTTTTTGTTCATTGTCATATTTCATGTGACTATGCCACTATATTTTAAAATCTTAATCTATGTCTTGCTCATACTTTGTTTAACAGTGTCATTGATCTCTGCAATTATTAATAATGGCTGAGTCTATATTTTGGTCTTATGCTGTGTTTAGTTTAAAACCTAAAATTAAGACCTATGTTCTCAAAGATATTAACCTATACAAGTTTACCTCTTACCCTTCTTACCTCTTAGTTGCCCGTCATATACAAGTTTACCTTTTGTTATGTTTCCATTTTGACCTGCAATATCAAGTTGAGAAGACTTTAAGTTATAACTTGAAGGGTTTAAATGTCATGGGGAACCGGCCCCCTCTTCCTAGGAAGACCTTTGGCATCGGTCAACATTAAATTGCATGGGTGCCAATAAAGGATCAAAGGCCTCTTTTAAAATGTGGAGTGGGCACGAAACATTAAATCAATGGCTATAATTAAAAGTTAGACTCTTCCTCTCCACCATGCACATTGACGTGCATATGAACGTCAAAGCTTGTGTTAACTGCAGATAAAGTTATTTTTGGCAGTTTTAAGGAGTTTTTTGAGCCCAAATGAAAAGCTATTTTCAAGGCAATTTTTGTGTATGCTTAAAGATTTTTCTCTCTCGTGACTTGGAGACAATATAGGAGGCAGATTTTATTAAATCTTTCTAATGCAAGGAAATGGATGTTTTTATTGATGTTTTTGATTTGTGCTTTTCACAAATTGAATGTGAATAATTTTTTTTTGAGGAGATTTTTTTTATGGAGATTGGAGATTTTTTTTTAAGAGATTATTTTGAGAATAAGGCATATTGAGAAGATTATTTTTGAAGAAGAATTTGAAGGAAAGATAATCAGATTGAAGTTTTTTTGTTGTGTTATGAAGAATGTGAAACATCATGCGTAGATATGAAAAGGTTTTAATGGAGATAATTTGTCTTGTTGAAGATTTATTATGAGAGAATGTTTTTGTAGGAATATGAATCAAAAATTGAAGAGTTTATTTGCAGGAGAAAAGCAAATGTGTTTTTGCAGAGAAGTGAAATTTCAAAAGTCTTGTTGCGAAATTTATGTGATCTGAAGGAGAAATTTATGAAGGAATGTGAAAGGTTCCAAGGCAATGAAAAGACATTCATTTTGTATAAATTTTGTTTCCAGGTGCATTGATGAAGGAATTAAGAAGGATAGAGATGAAACATACAGTGTTGTGAAGTGTTGAATGGATTAGAATATAGATTTGATATGCAGTGTTGTTGAATGGATTAGAATACAGGATTGACATGCAGTGTTGATTGGATCAGAATAAAGGATTGTTGAGTGTATCCGGATGTCAGATTGAATAGAATGGGTATTTGACAGACATATAATTGTATTGAATGGAAATAGTGTATCCCTCTGATTTGGTTTATAACTTCTATTGGTGATTTGGTTTGCCAGTGAGGCATTGTATTAGCCAGTAAGGCTTATAGGTCAGTGTGACCTTGATATTTGTTAGTGAGACAATTTGTATTGCCAGTAAGGCATATTTTTCAGTTAAGCCAGTGAGGCAATTCTGGAGTGGTTTTTCTACCCCTGGAGGGTTTTCCACTTGTGCAATTCTTGTGTCTTCATCTTCTTTCTGTGGTTGTATGTTTTGCTCATGAGTTTTTGTTTTCCATTCTCAGTTATGTGCACATGTATTTGAGAAATCAATGATTGCTCTCTCTCCTTGTACTCTGCAAGTTAAACATTTCTAAAGAGATTAGAAATTTCACACAACACTGATTCACCCCCCCTCTCAGTGTTGCCTTGACTCCTACAATTGGTATCAGAGCAAAGTTCCCTTTTGCAGCTTAATCAGCTTGGGTAGGTCCTGTGTGTGGAGTTCAATGGGTAAGTGCAAAAGAAATAAGAGCAAGAAAATTGTCAAGCTTCATTCTGATCAAAAGACATCATCCATATCAAATCCAGATGTTGATATAAAGTCAGTTGATAATGATGTTCTTCATGTTGATCCTGATATTGTATTAGAAGAAAAAATTTCAGGAGTTCCTTAGTTTAATGGTTCAAATTTTTCAGTTTGGTATATTAGAATGCAAGTGTTTTTATCCTCTTTAGGATATGATGTTTTAATGTCTGTTGAGAATGGATATTCTAACTCTGCAAATAACAAAGAAGTCCTTGAATGTAATCAGATTGCAAAGAAGGCCATATTGTCTGCTCTATCTAATGATGTTACTTGTAAAGTTATGGATTGTGTTACAGCTTAGGACATGTGGAGGAGATTGAAAAGAATTTATCAAGATAATGATAAAGAGGAGGACACTCTGGAGTGTGAAGAAAGTGACAATGAAAGGAGACTTTCAAATAAAGAAGTTAAAGATCAATCAAATTTAGAAGAAGCTAGCATCACAAGTGATGATGATAAGAGTGATGATGATCAGGATTATAATGAACAAGATTGTGAAATTGATATGGAAGGAGAGCTTATATATGTTCTGAGTGAGCTCAAGAAGTATAAGAGAGAGAATCAGAAAATGAACTTGCAGCTGCAACAAGAAAGAGAATCTAAAGTCAATACTCTTTCAGAACTTGAAATTGTATCTACAGATCTTGAAGAGGCCAGATGTCAAATTATAAGTTTAAAGTCATATATTGATGATTCAGACAAACTAATTGATAGATTAAAGACAGAAATTAGAGAAGCTAAGAGGATTGCTGATGTTTCAATATCTGACCTTGAAGTTACAAGGATTAAGAATCTAAAACTAGAATCAGAAATAGTCTTTTTAAGAAAGGAGTTAGAAAAGGCTTCCTCTAAGTTGCACAAGAATCTGATGTTTGAAAAGAGTACTGAAGAAGGGGAATGTTCCAAAGCTAGGGAAACTCCTAGAAGGAAAATTGATTTAGCTGCCACAGAAGGTAAAAGGAAGAGTGAAACTGAACAGAAAACCAGAAATGAATTTGTGCACAATCAAAGAAGAAATTTTAGAAAACCTGCATCTATAAGACAAGCTTACATGTACAGGTATAATTATTCATTTAATGGTTACTGTTATACTTGTAATCATTTTGGTCATAAAGCAGTTGTTTGCAAAAGGAATACTAACCTTGTATGTTACAAGTGTAATAATGTTGGACATATTCAAAGAAACTGCAAAATGAACAGAGTGTATGATCCTTCATGGAAGCTTAATATGAGTGCTCAAAGGTATTATCAGTCAATTGATTTTGATTACAACATAATTTGTTATAATTGCAACTCTCTTGGTCATAAAGCACACAGTTGCAGGAGAGCTCCACCTAATTTGAAAGGTTGGGAAAAGAAATGGACAGAAAAGGTTTGGAGGAAGAAAGAGCCTGTTAAAATTTGGAAGCAGAAAGAAAGTAAAGAGAAGCCAGAATTTAAGCTTGTGCATCCTGCACAAGTCACTTCATCAGTTGCATAATAGATAGCATGAAGTGAGGGGGAGTTATTCATGTTCTATCAAGTATCCCCAAAGGGTTTCAGGAAGAAGATCATTTGATGTTTATCAATTTGATGATCTTGTTTTTGTTGAAATCATCTTTGATAATGTTTGACAGGTAATCATTGACTTATTATGCTTTCAAGATATTGAGGAGTTCAAATGCACAAACTGTTAGACAAATGATCCTGATTACAAAAATTGAATTATCATGGTATTGCAATCCAAAGTGTTTTGGAAAGTGTTACTGCAATAATATCTTGTTTTGAATGATAAAGTCAAGAGGCAAGAGTTCTTGTTGATTGCAGTATATTTCATCAGATTTAACAGTGTGTTGTAAAGAGATGTGCAGGATCAGCAGGATGGTCTTCATTCTTTTCATGTCAAAAAGGATGTGCAATAATTCTTGGTTGCAGAATGAATGTTCATTTAGAAGTGATCATTGGTATAATAATTTAACATGCTCTTTGTTGGTTTTCCTCATTAATATGGTTCAGGAAGGTATGTGCAAAGTGTGGTTTCAGGTATGAGCTTCAAGTTATGACAATCTAGAGTTTCTTATGACATTGATGATGAATCTTGTATCAGAGGCAAGTAAAAGTCTTATAAAAAATGGTCTTCTTGGCATCTTGTGTTGAGAACTGTGTCATAAGGAGTCTTCATGATTTTTGCCTGCGAATTTGTTCCTCAAAGAGTTTGGTGATATTGTGACTTGATCCTATTTTGTATATTGTTCATATCATACCTACATGGTTGAGTTGTCATGTTGCTTCAGTAAAGGTTTTCTCAAGGAACTCTCATCAGATGTGGTTTTGTATCAGAATTGACAAGTGTCTTGTGTAGAACAAGAGGTTAGTTCAGATGGTCTTCATTCTTTGCCATGACAGAAAAAGTGTCAGAATAGTTTGGTTGCAGGATGATAATTTGATGATTATTTCTATTACTTTGTTGAGTTATGACATGTGTCTTGGAGCTTTCAGGTGGTTTGAAGATAATATCAAAAGGAGATGATAAACTAGAAATATTAAGGAGTTTCTGATGTTTCATTGATGATCTGCATCTCTAATTTGTTTTAGACAGTGTTCTTCAAGCTATGATATTGAAGGTGATATCTTGTATTTTTTTTTGAGGAAGTTAAAGGTATGTTTTGAATCAGCAGTAGCAGATGATAATGTTCAGCAAAGTTGGTCATATGTTGAAAGGTTAACATGAATTTATGCCTTCAAAGTGTTCATAATTTAATGTGATTATAATTGTTATGATCATAACAATTTTTCTATGGAGTTTGAATTGTTCTCAGGGGAGTTAATCAGAGGATTGAGTTGTCTCTATCATGGGAGATTTGAAAAGATCTTATCAAAAGTGGTCATCATGTCATTTTGAGTTGGGAACTGTGTATTAAGGAATCTTCATGGTTCATCAAGTGTATTGATGTGTTTATAAAGTTGGTATTTGGTTACAGAGATATGTTTTCTTCATCCTCATATTGGTATTGTGTCAAGAAGTAATGATTATTCTTGTCAGGACAATTGCTAGTGATATTTATGAATAATGATTTGTTTGTGGTATTCAACACAGGGGGAGAATTTTTTTTTCTTTGTCATCAGATGTCAAAAAGGGGGAGAAAGAAAAATTGCAATCAGATGGTTTTTGCCATCAATGACAAAGGGGGAGATTGATGGTGATAGGTTGTCATTTGATGTCAAAAGTGTGTTCAGTTGTTGATGTTGCAGATTTGGCAGGATGTGTTTAACATTTGTTCAAGATGTGTTCTCATACTCAAAATGTGTTTGGTGATGTTTTAGGATGGATGGATACTGCTAGATATACTTATATCTGGATCAATTTGGTTACATATTGATTCTTTCTCTTTGTCATTCAGGGTAATGCAGATGCTTGGTTGATCACTTGGGTCAAATACAGATGTCATTCAGGGTAATGCAGATGCTTGGTGGGTTTCAGATCTACCACAGATGGAGATGGTTGCTTGACAGGTTGATTAGTGCTTTATGTATCATGCTCATGTTGTAGTTCACATCATGCCTAATGAGGTCATAACAGGTTGTTTAGATCAGATGTGTGGTTATGAAGAATAACTTAGAGATCAGGACATAAGGGTGGTTGTCAGGTTGTGCTCAAGATAAAATATAAGCTATGATCTTGATTCATGATTTGCTCAATTTACAAAGATTGTCTTCACAATCGTTTTGGACAATGGGATTTTGCTTACAGTGACATCATGTTGGTTACAAGTGACAGTGGCTTGATATTCATGTCTTCATGTTTTTTATGTCTCCATGTCCTTCATGTCATTATATCTTATAGTATCCTCTTGCCTTGATCATTTGTATGTCATAGAGTCATGTTTTTGTTCATTGTCATATTTCATGTGACTATGCCACTATATTTTAAAATCTTAATCTATGTCTTGCTCATACTTTGTTTAACAGTGTCATTGATCTCTACAATTATTAATAATGGCTGAGTCTATATTTTGGTCTTATGCTGTGTTTAGTTTAAACCTAAAATTAAGACCTATGTTCTCAAAGATATTAACCTATACAAGTTTACCTCTTACCCTTCTTACCTCTTAGTTGCCCGTCATATACAAGTTTACCTTTTGTTATGTTTCCACTTTGACCTGCAATATCAAGTTGAGAAGACTTTAAGTTATAACTTGAAGGGTTTAAATGTCATGGGGAACCGGCCCCCTCTTCCTAGGAAGACCTTTGGCATCGGTCAACATTAAATTGCATGGGCGCCAATAAAGGATCAAAGGCCTCTTTTAAAATGTGGAGTGGGCGCGAAACATTAAATCAATGGCTATAATTAAAAGTTAGACTCTTCCTCTCCACCATGCACATTGACGTGCATATGAACATCAAAGCTTGTGTTAACTGCAGATAAAGTTATTTTTGGCAGTTTTAAGGAGTTTTTTGAGCCCGAATGAAAAGCTATTTTCAAGGCAATTTTTGCGTATGCTTAAAGATTTTTCTCTCTCGTGACTTGGAGACAATATAGGAGGCAGATTTTATTAAATCTTTCTAATGCAAGGAAATGGAAGTTTTTATTGATGTTTTTGATTTGTGCTTTTCACAAATTGAATGTGAATAATTTTTTTTTGAGGAGATTTTTTTTATGGAGATTGGAGATTTTTTTTAAAGAGATTATTTTGAGAATAAGGCAGATTGAGAAGATTATTCTTGAAGAAGAATTTTAAGGAAAGATAATCAGATTGAAGTTTTTTTGTTGTGTTATGAAGAATGTGAAACATCATGCGTAGATATGAAAAGGTTTTAATAGAGATAATTTGTCTTGTTGAAGATTTATTATGAGAGAATGTTTTTGCAGGAATATGAATAAAAAATTGAAGAGTTTATTTGCAGGAGAAAAGCAAATGTGTTTTTGCAGAGAAGTGAAATTTCAAAAGTCTTGTTGCGAAATTTATGTGATCTGAAGGAGAAATTTATGAAGGAATGTGAAAGGTTCCAAGGCAGTGAAAAGACATTCATCTTGTATAAATTTTGTTTCCAGGTGCATTGATGAAGGAATTAAGAAGGATAGAGATGAAACATACAGTGTTGTGAAGTGTTGAATGGATTAGAATATAGATTTGATATGCAGTGTTGTTGAATGGATTAGAATACAGGATTGACATGTAGTGTTGATTGGATCAGAATAAAGGATTGTTGAGTGTATCCGGATGTCAGATTGAATAGAATGGGTATTTGACAGACATATAATTGTATTGAATGGAAACAGAGTATCCCTCTGATTTGGTTTATAACTTCTATTGGTGATTTGGGTTTGCCAGTGAGGCATTGTATTAGCCAGTAAGGCTTATAGGTCAGTGTGACCTTGATATTTGTCAGTGAGACAATTTGTATTGCCAGTAAGGCATATTTTTCAGTTAAGCCAGTGAGGCAATTCTGGAGTGGTTTTTTCTACCCCTGGAGGGTTTTCCACTCGTGCAATTCTTGTGTCTTCATCTTCTTTCTGTGGTTGTATGTTTTGCTCATGAGTTTTTGTTTTCCATTCTCAGTTATGTGCACATGTATTTGAGAAATCAATGATAGCTCTCTCTCCTTGTACTTTGCAAGTTAAACATTTCTAAAAAGATTAGAAATTTCACACAACACTGATTCACCCCCCCTCTCAGTGTTGCCTTGACTCCTACACCAAGGGCAAATGATGTGGAAGATCAACCTACGCATGATGCCTATTTTCTAGGTTTTCATCATGGTACTTATCCAAGGTGCTTGTTTACCAGGTTTTCACCATTGGATGAAAGGATTTTTCTTTATTTTTTTTAATTTTTTTTTTAAACATTTGGATGGGAGAGACTCAAGTGTCTAGTTCCATAAAAGGTGATAGTCTCGCTAGATGGATGCTGTCACATGGACTATGTCAAGTGTTCTCATAGATGTTGGTAGGGGATTGCATGAAAGTGAGATGGAGAAGGTAGATAGTAGATTATGGAAGGTGTGATAGTGGATTATGATGTGGATTATGTAGGACTTATGTAAGGATGGAGGGAAGGCTTATGAAAAAGCATGGACCATGGAAATAGGATGGGGAAGATATGTAGGATAATAGTGGAAGGAAGGGAAGATGGAGGTATATGGAAGTGTCTTGGGGTGGAAGGGAACCATGACCAATGGTTGTACATACAGTGATAAACATTGAAGCTTGTGATGGGAAGGTTGTGTAGGAAGCAATGGAGATTTTTGCTTAGTGGATGGGTGATTTAGGTATTTAGGGACCCACATAGACTGAGTATTTTTCTATTTTTTTCTTGTCATGTGGGATGGAAGGATTTGAGACTTTTGGATGGAAAAGGAGAAAGTGTATGGTTGGGATTCTTGAGAGGTGGATGCCTCATTTGATTTTATGGCTTTTTTCTTAGGTACCTAAACCATTTTTCTTTTAGACTTTACTTGTGAAGGTATGGGACTGGGTATATACAACTTTTGTGTAGCTTCTGAGGTAATTGCTTGTTGCTTGGGGACCCACACCTTTTTCATTTTTGCTTAGAGGTGTGTGGGTGAATGCAGCTTTTGAGATGGGGTTTTCTTTCATTCTTCAGATTGATTTCCTAAGGTATTAGGACCCTTAGGATTTTTGGCTTTATGAAAGGATGCATCCCAATGTTTATTTTTGAATCCCATAGGCTTGGTGGGATGAGTGGAAGCTTCATGTTTAGACAATATGTGCATCTGTCGGTCATGATTCAAAATGTGAGGGAATGTGTAGATTGATGAATTTGGATTTGAGAGAAGTGGAAGCAAAGTGGATGGTGGAAGGTGTATGGTCACATGCTTTTGATATTTGTAGGATGATGGAGGTGGAATGGTGACATATGTTTTACGGATATGATAGGGTTTGAGATGGGATGTGGATGTAGAAGGTGTGGAGGAAGTACCAACATTATGAGATTGCTTTTCTTGGGGAGTATAACCAAGGCCATAAGAGGGTGGAGGTATTTTTGACATGGATAGGCTCCAAAATACCTTGTTCATAAAGGCCTAAGCCTTTACCTTCATAGTTCATATTCTGGAGTATGTGGTGGAAAATGGGTTTATGTGTACTTTGGACACTAGCAGTGATCTCCTTATTTGATGGGGAAGGTGAAGTGGTAGATAATGGTTGTTGCTCTCCTAAGGAAGAACATTCATGCATGAAGGTAGTGAGACCAAGAGGATAGGATAATGGATTTGCAACATGGTCGATAATGGATAGTGGAGGATCGGTAGGATCTTGATTATCATTATGCTCATTAAGATCCAAGTTATTGGTTTGATCATCTATGTGCACTTGGGAGGCAAGTGTCTCATCAAGGAAAGTGTGTGTTGTTGGATTATGGATAGGACTAGATGGGGTAATAAGCTCATGACCATGGAATGCATAAAGTTGGCTAAGAGGATCATCATAGTCTGCTTGATCATAGATATGCTCTTGATCATAGATATGATCTTGATCATAGATAGGATTAAGCATGATGGGATCAATGTGTTTGTGTATAGATTCTTCATCAACGACAATATCTTGATCATAGAAAAGATATTGGTTATGGATGGGTTGGATTTGGTTTTATTGCTCATGTATGGGCAAAGGATCAAGTTGTTCATCGATATCTTCTTCATAGGTAATATCTTGATCATGGAAAAGTTATAGATTATGGATGGGTTGGATGGAGATGTTTTTATCTTGATTTGGATAAAGGGGTGATGTTTCCACATGCTCTAAAGTGTACCCTTGACATAACTCTTGATTTTCTTGAATTGAAGTTGAGGTAGAAGACTCTTGGATAGGCTTTTGGTCAAGAACATGATGGTAAGATGGACCTTGACTTTGGTTCATGATAGGGGGTTCTTCAATAAGCTCAAGGGGTTGCAGATTACATGACGAGGTTGGAACAATGGACATGTTTGAAGGCTCTTTGATAGGCTCTTGGATAGGTGTTTTATGACATAGACATGGTTGATTCCTTGCTAATAGCCATTGAATCACATCCTTCATGAGTGCATGGGTAGATAGATAATACAACGGATGGAGAATAATGGTAGATGGTGTAGGCTTGTGAATATGGTTAGGATTACTTGTGCTAGAAGGGGATGAAATTAGATGAGTGGATTCAGATTTCTCCATAGGTTTTCTTCTTCTTTTACATTTTGCAAAGAGTCTTTAAAGAAAATCATTTAAGGACTCTTTGGTTGACGGATTAGAGCTTGGGGAACTTAAGGTGGTTCTTGGTGTAGAACTCGTATGCTTTGGGGTATGCATTCTAGGGGATGGTGAAGGAGGACTAGTAGATGGATTGGTATGTGATTTCCAACTTAATGTGGTGCTTCCCTTGTCAAGAGTATCATTAAGATGGGTAAAGAATGTACAATCTTGGTGTGAGGCATAGCTAGTACTAACATGCTCATGTTGGGAGGGGTTGGATCATTTTTTTCCCTATATTTGTCAAACTTGGGCACATCAAAAACTAGAAGAGAAAGGTATCTTAGCCAAGCTTTTATCAAATGGATAAGGAGATATACCCTCTAGCGAATATCATTTTGTGGAAGATTCACTTTGTAAGATCACTACTTGTTGTTGTATGGATTAGATTTGTAGGGTAAGTGCTTCTAATTAATTTATCATATCCTCAAAACTGATACAAGACTGAAATGGGTACTCAGAAAGGTAATTATTTTTCTTAGAAAATGTCTCGAATAGTTCACTGCGACAGATGTACCAGAACAATTGTGCAGGAATAGAGTGTATATGCATAGTAGGATGGAGCAGATGCATAGCAGGATGGAGCAGATGCATAGTAGAACTGTTCTAAAAGATGGTAACTTAAAAGATGTTCTTGAATACAACTTCAAGACAATGAATCTCTTCATGAAGAAGAATTCTGTCGACCATTCCCTAATCTTTCTGGTTCACTATAGATTATATAATAAGGTCATACCCTTAATGATTAATCCTAGAAAAGCCCAAGGGTTAGAAGGTCTTTCCACCATCTGGAAATCCTCCAGTGATAGCACACAGTTGACTGCACCCAAAATAGTAAAACATAAAGATATTAAGATGCCTAAAGAATGGGCACTAGATCTTTGGGATACTGATAATCAACCTGAAGCAGAAAATGAGAAACAACCACAATTGAGAGGCATCTCAATTGAAGAAATAGATGATCAGGTAGTAATCAGATTCTCATCTAGCATCTAGCCTACCTTGTACACTAGACCTTCCATGAGAATAGAAAGAGTTTTCAACTATAACCAACCTGGTCCATCTGTGAGTTCCTTACCCCGCTCCCAAAGCATTAGATTACAACCCTATAAGGGTTTTGAAGATTTATTTAAAATCCCCTCTATAGCAAAGCCTAGTAGTTCTACAGCTTTAGCCATTCCTGCTAGTTCTACATGCACCCATCAAAAGTTCTCTAAATTAGATAATGGGTTGTACAGATGTGAAGACTGCTCTTTTGTTTTCAATCCTCCCAGATCCAGCAATGTCTGAATGTTTTCAGCCCGACAAGCCACTATGCCTGAACAGGATATTTCCAAGTCCAATGAAAAGGTTATAACCACTCCTGCAGGTCCTTGTCCTGTTCCCGGTACCATTCCCCCTTTCAAGGATTTCATCCTTTATGATACAACCAGAACCTACAAAGCTAATTTCTAGCCTCTGCATTTATTTCCTGTCTCTGAAAACTCCCAAGGTACCAGCCAAAGAAAATTGCTTAACTGGACAAACCTTTGTCTAAGGAAATCCATGCTCCTTGCTAAGGATAGAAAGATCTAGCACTAGATTGAAGTAGTCAAGGCTGATAAAGCACGCCTCAGTGCTCAAGAGAATTTTCATTCTCTTATCTCCACTCTTGAACACTTGGAAAAGTGTCTCACTAATCAGTGGATGAACTCTATTAACAAAGATCTCTAGGAACTCAAAGCCCAGTATAATGAGTTCAAAAGTCAAGCTGAAACCTGGTGGGTCACTCAGCAGTGATCATTAGATCAACAGAGAGAACTTCTGAAAAAGTCAGAAGTGAAGTAAAATTAGATTGTGATGTGTTTGGTTCTCAATTGAATACTACCAATATTCATGTAAAGCATAATGCTTAGAGACTTACTGAAATCTCTGAAGAAGTTCATTCAATTGCACAATCACAACTTTTGATGAATGATTCCATCAGATCGGAATCCTCTAGTATACAGTTTGCTCTCCATGAAGAGTCTAGGACTATTCAGTCCGTGACATATACAGTTCAACAACAACAGACTGTAAGGACAAAGAATTTCCCTTCTAGTGCAAAGGGATATTTAGAGGCTCAATATGAAGGACCTAAGTTAACTACTGAAGTTAGGCAGCCTGTAATTGAAAAGATTTATGATTCCTCTATAGGGAATCTAAGAGAAACCACTCCAGAGGAACAAGCCAAAGGAAAGTTCCAAATGGCTCGTGGTTCTAGTGCTAATCCTAATGGATCTCATCCCATTGATCCATTTAAAAACATTCAAACTCTGAAAGTCGATACACCGCCCCTTGTTAATTTTGATCATTTTGAAGATATTGAAAATACAAGAGGAATAGATGCAATGCGAGCCTGGATAACAAATTATATATCCACTAATGCTGATGTTGATGAAAAGCAGGTGATAAAGCAGGCTCTTAATGCAATGACTAGAGTTGCACATGTCTAGGATAGACTAGATGATGCTTACAGAGAAATGTTGTTAGATAAAGGTACTGATCAAGTATGTGCTCAGTTGACCCATCTGTTTATTGGTAAAATAGACACTAGGGAAAAGTTGGGCATAAGTGTAGAAGTCAAGTAAGAAAAGGCTATGATAAGACAATTGAATCCTTTAGTGGCTACTATTATACATGCAATGATTTTGGGCATACGGCCAACCTATGTAGGTCAAGGATGAATGGAAGAAACAATGGTCAGAAAAGTATTATGTGATTCAATTGCAAGAAGCCTGGACATTTTGTAAGATCCTACAGAAGTAAGAACATGAAGAAGGATAATCAATCAAAACTGGGGAAACCAGTGGAAAAAGAGATGAACAAGGTTTGGGTCAGGAAGGAAGTAAATGAAGAAAGAGATGAGTCTGCACCAGACTCTAGAACAAATACCTCCTCTAGGAAGTAAATTGTGGACTATGACTTAGGGGGAGCCATATTGAAAATTCTAAATCCCCTAGCTAGATAGTCAGTACTAAGATCCGACACAAAGATATGATATTACAGATCGCTTGAAAGAATTTTGGTTTAGAAGCCTAAAAGACTAAGTATGAACAATATGCAAAGTAAGTAAGAGAGATTAGATCAGTATGCTTCTACAATTGAAAATCATTATATGCGGTTCAGGTATGTTGTTTATAAACACTTGGTGAATATATTTCCTCAGAAGTCACATTGTGAATTGTCCAAGTCCTGATGAATAAAGATACTTCAAGGACAGTGTGCAACACCAGATTACAAGGGTCCACATTTCTCCACTGTTGTATATTTTGTTTTGCGATTCTAAAGGTGTGTTAAGATGTCAATGATGAATGTTAGACATGAATTCTATAGTCTCACATGGTCTACATTGGGAGTTATGATGTGAGATGAATTGGTCACACATGCACTTAAGGGACAAGATTAACAAGTCATGAATTTTGGCAAGGCGAAGAAGACATTGTTTTTGCTACTAATGGGGAACTTATAGCTATAATTGATGTTCAGGTAAGGCTGTAGGAGAAAAGCTACAGATAAGTGTTGATCTATGGAAATGCATTGTTCTCAAAAGTTGTCATGAAAGTTGATAAAAGATGGAACATCTTAGTTGGATGTCATCAAGTCTAAGGCTTTGAGAAGACAAGATATGCATGTGAAGGTGTACCACTAAGAGGGATTATTCAGACCAGTAAAAAGAAAAAGGTGTAGTAGTGCAAGCAGAAATCAAAGATTGTTGTTGAATACAAAGAGGATTATGAGGTTATCTCCTAGAGGAAGCAGATAGATAATGCCAAAATGAGTTTCTAATAAAGAGTAGTAAGTGTTGTAGTGTTACTGACAGAGGAAATAGTAGTAAGATTTGAATAATTGAATAAGGGAAGAAGTTCATGAGAAAGACCAAAAGTTGCAGTTAAAGAAAGCATCAAGTAAGGGGGAGTAGTCAGATGGAAAGAGTTTGGTTAAGAAGCAGAAGAGTGCAAGTATGTCCCATTTGCCATTGATGTCAAAGGGGGAGAGATGTCATGTGAAAAACTTAGATAGACAAAGAGTGCAGATGTGTAAAGAGAAAGAGGGAGAATCTTGTAGAAAGAAAGAGTGCAGGTGTGTAAAGAGAAAGGGGGAGAATCTTGTCTTGATGGTTGTTTCAGTTTTTCAAATCATATGTTTCCATCAATGACAAAGTGGGAGATTATTGCAAGTATGTGCCTAATTTGTGTGGTCATTGATGTCAACATATCTTTGTTGTCATTGGTGTCAACTGTGTTGTTATCTATTACTTTTTTAGAAGCCTTGTGTGTTGAGGATATTGAGAAAATTGGCCTCTCCAGAAGAATCAAGTGAGTTACAGTGAAGTGCAGTATAGATAAAGAGTTGTATGCTGAAGAACAGTCTGATAAACTTCTCCGCATCTCTTGTTGGATGAAGATCTTGGTTTATGGATTGGAAGTTATTTAAAGGGATGTCTAAAGATGCTAAATCCTTAGTTTGAGCCTTCAGAGTGAAGTTGTTAGAAAGTTGCATTCACCAAAGTAAAGCCCACTCCTTCTGATTATTCTCTGGTGACAAGGAGAAAGTATTATGCTTCACATTCCTCTGTAATAAAGTATTTTGCTCTGCAGTTCTAAAGGGAAGTCCAGGATGATGATAAGTGCCTACAATTGTAGTGGTTCATGTTTTGGTGGTTCGTAAGCTATCTTTCTTTTATGATAGTCAAAGACAGTGAAGTTCATGTGTTCTGGTGAGAAGATCCTATTGTTAAAGTGGCTAAGGTTTGTACGGTTGCTCCTAGTGATTATAAAGTGGTTGTGGATGTCTCTTGATCATGTTCCTATCTTGACATTGCTCTACGTTAAGGAATTGAGATCACATTTTAAAGATTGTTCCCAAATAACGTAGCGTGTAACCAGTCTTGGCTGACTTGGTTAATTCTAGTAATTGCAGAGATTCATTGAAGATTGTGGAAGTGTGTTGTGGTGTGGAAGATCGTGTTTGAGTCCCAGCTAAGGCGTGGTGTGATTTGCATACATCTTTACTTCGTTTCCTTTGCTTAATATTGTAATAGGTCAAGACCTATTTTGTAAGTGTTTGTAATGCCGACCTTGGAGATTGTTCCAATGGTTGACACCAACCTTGATGATCATTCCAAGGTTGATGAAGTGTATAAATACTTGTAGTTGAGTTGTTGAAAAGATGTCCTTGAGCGAAAATGGAAAGATAATAAGAAAGGTCCAAAAGGCATAGTAGAGAAGAGGCAGAGTAGAGAAGAGGCAGAGCAGAGTAGAGGTAGAGCAGAGTAGAGGAATTATTGTACTTCAATGAGCCTGGCAGTGAGCTACCAGTAGGGTTTAACAGCCCTTATTGTAATCTTGCTAGGTTTAGGGTTGAGGCAGTGAGCCTGCTAGACCTAGTTGTTCTTCATGGCAGTGAGCCAGTATGTTTAGCTCCGTGGAGTGACCAATCCTGAACATCATTATTTCAAGATTACAATATATATTTAGAGCTAATCCTCTTTGTGGTTTTTCCCCACCTTGGGGTTTTCCACATGAAATCTGGGGTCTCTTGTGTTTGATTGTGTATCTGTGGTTAAGTTTTTGATTTGATACATTCATTGTTAAATCATAATAATTGTAGATAAGTGATTGATGTTTAATTTGTAGAAGTTTTTAAGTTTTCTAGACAACTAATTCGACCCCCCCACCTCTCAGTTGTCTAGGGCATATCAACACATCAAACATTCTAGGTAAGAAATTATTGTGAGCTTGGACTCACAAAATGGAGTTGAGTGGTACAACCACCCTTTTAGATAATAGATAATATGCAACATACTCCAATTCTATCATAGATACCGTAATTTTTTTCTCCTTTTCCAAAACCTACCTAGAACTCTTCATATCTTGCTCTGTCAAATCTTCTTAACAATCTCTCTTTCACTTATGGACTTCTATCCACCATAGACTAACCTCCTCCACCAAATGTTCTTTCCTCTCTTCTCTTCTCTTGTGGGATTTAACCCATTATAGCCTATCCTCATCCACCAAAATCCTTTCTACTCTCTTCTCACTATCTCACCTATAGTCAATTGATTACAACAAATATTATTAAAATTAAAAATCTCCATATAATCATCTCTTTCTCTTATTCATTCACTTCTTCTACACACAAATCAACATTATTTACATTATCGAGAAATAAAAATTTCCATCTTGGTGCAGGGGCACCCATAGGTTCTCATGCCCAAGAGGGGTCAAAGTTAGCATTTTTGTTTTGTTTTATGATTTTTTTATGTAATAAGGTCTTCTAAGACCATTCTTGTGTGTTGGAGTCAAATTTGAGTCATTAGGTGTAAGTGGAGTCTTGAGGAATATGAAAAGTCTCAATGTTGCACAAAGAAGGAATATAAGAATATCAAGAATATGAACCAACGTAACTAAAAATTGGTCATGCAATGGTTGAAACATATTGATAAATGTTTAAAAGACCTTGTGTGGTCGAGCATGAAGGAGGATTGAAGTTTTAGAGATTAAAAAGCAATAAAACTCTGTGTTTTTTGCATTTTCAAAGGTTTTTCTGTTGTTCCTTGCTATAGTATGAATTAATATGACCTTTGTATGACTTTCATGTGATATGGTTGGAAATATATTTGAGTTAACTTTCATTTTCTTTTGGTTTGGTTGATTTTTGTCATGTTTTGTGAAAGTTATGATCAAATTAGTGATTGTCACTTCTAGATTTTCATGGTGAAACAATAAAAAACTTTCTTAGTATGGTTTTGTATTATTTAGTACAGATGAATGGCCAAATACCCATTGTATAGGGCACTCATACCTTTAATGGGTTTTTGATTTGGTCCAGTTTCATTGTGTTTCAAGCAAGTTGTGCCCATTTTACTGTAAATAGGTCTAAAACCCTAGTTACGGTAATAATGAGCAAACAAATCAAATTTTGAAATTTTCCGTACAAAGTAACATGCCTTGATTATGAGATATGTTCTATAAGGTCCAAATGGGTGTCTGAAAGTATGTTTACATATGTGATATCATGTATGGACTAAAAATTATGGCCAAAAAACCTAATTTGTTGCTCCCATGTTTTAGGTTTTTAAGAGCAAGTTGTCAATTTTTTATGGTTTCCATACAAAAGGACTATGCCTAGTTTTGAGATATGTTTGTAAATGCCAAAAAGGGCATCTAAAAATGCCTTTACATTTTGAATGTCATGCTCCTTCTGAAAGTTATGAAGGAAAAACCAATTTGGAATGGCTAGAAGAAGAATGATGGCTAATGAAAGAAAACCCACCATTTGAATGCTTAGAGATTGAAAGTTTACTTGTTTGAAGATAGTTTGAGTTGTCTATCCCTGCTCTACATCACATATCTTCTTCCTTATACTCCCTCAATTACTCCATGCCTTTTAATAGACACACTATATCACAAACCTCTCTTTTTTATTCTTCATCTTCTTGCATGAGGACCTCTTCTTTAGTGCCATCTACATGACACTTTGCTTCATCTTATCTTCTACTTGCACACAAAAAAATTCTAACATAATCATGTAACTCATCTTTTTTCATCTACATCTACTCCATCAAATTCTCAATCTCATCTAAAATTATTCCTTCCAATAAGTTATCTTTCTTATCTCCTCTCTCAATAGGAGATCATCCTCATCTTCATCAATTGTCTTGTCAAATATGGTACCCTCAAAGTCCATTATCTTACCTTCTACATCTACTCCATATTTTTCATTATCCTCCTTCATAAGGATTTCCTTCTCCCTTATATTTCTTTCTTCAATCTTACCTACAAATAAATCAATTTTAGATAAAATATGGGTTTCTATCTCACCAATTTCCTCTTCCTCTTCTATCACCAACACATTTTACTCTTTCATCATGTTATATGCCTATAATTCTCTTTCACAACTTGTCACATCTTCAACAACTATATTATGCACAACCTTTCATGCATCCAACCTTGACTACATTTCTTCCAATGCTTCAAAATCTCTTTCCATTTGAACTCATTCTATCTTCTATGCAAAATAAAATTTCATATCCTTTCCCAAGGCAAATCTTAATTTAGGAGCATTTGGAAGCACTCAAACAAATTGAGACAATTAACTTTAAGTTGTGGAGTGCTGGGAGAGAGACCTTGGAGACTACTGCATTTTACCACAGTTGCATATTGGAGGTTGCAAAGATGGACTTAACATCTAGACATCATCATGAACATCATATCCAAAATTTACATTATTTGGATCATTTTCTAGAAAGATATCACTATTAGAAGATTACCTACTTTCACATGTTTTCATAGAGTAGTGTTGATAGTGTTTAGTGAAGTCTAATTGTATTGCAGAGCAATTCCATGACTTGCGGAGCTATAAGGAACAACATTCAAGGAATTTGAGGCCCTGGCTAACCTTCATGGAGATCCGCATGAAGTTCTATGCATCCGTGGAGAAGTACCTTATGTTTAGGTTTGACCTATCCATGTCTACACATTTCATGAAGACAGTTAACTCTTGGCTGACTTGATAATGTTATGAAAGCTTGCGGAGGATATAGATGAATGATAAATGATTGTTTCAAGGAGTGAACAAAGGATGATCATGTGTGGAAATTTATGAAGCATGATTATAAGTGTTTTGATCCAAAGAAGAAGCAGAACTGAAGCAGAGAGTAGAGTAGTGTGCAGAATAAGTTGTAGAACAAAGAATTGAGAAGAAGACGAAGGAAATCATGGAAGAATGTTATTATATGAATCTTTTGTAACCCAAGGTTGTTGTTGGGAATTAAGGTGTCTCAATCTTTGCAATTTCCTAGCATTGATATTTTAATTATGTATTTATTTATTGTCTTAGAATTTGTATTTATTTGCACATCTTGTATTGTCATTTAGTATAAGGTGGCATTGTGAGATGTCATCCTACTTGTAATGTGACATGGATGGTCAAGTCAAAAACATGTGGATTTGGGTGTCCCATTTGAGGTGCCACTAATATGCCATGTGTTAGCATCTTGTAGTATGACAGATGTGTTATTGTGTATGACAAAATCTATGACGCATAAGAGCCAAGTATAGAGATTCATATGACAAGTGAAGACAAATGTCAGAGAGAATCTTTGCATGAGAGAAAGGCATCTTTAGGCACCCAAGTTGGGCTATGACATGTTGTAAGAGGAATATGCTATATTTAGTCTTGTATGATGGATTCTCTTACAACATTAAGTGTTGTTATGTTGGGCAGATTTATGATAGCTGTAAGATGTGTAAGAGCATCTGTCATAGTCTATTTTTAGCCTTGGAGTGCTCCATCTCGGGAAGTCAAATCTGCCATGTTATGATAGATGTAAGAAAGGTGAAAACATGTTGGACAAGTGTCCCTTGAATGTTTAAATGTCCACATGGCTAAGGTGGAGGCGTACCTCTAGAATCTTCTCAATGCCTTGTAACTCTATATAATGTGATGCTTGGAGTAGTAGTTTTGCACAGTGTTTGTACAGGTACTGTTATGCTACTAGAATTACTCTAGAAGAAACATTTGCAGACTCTTGGAAGAACTTGCATGTTGCCAGTGTGTTTTAATCCTTTACAGATTTGATAATACGTTATGCAGGTTTTGGAGTGTGGGGTTTTTTACCTAAAAAGGTTTTCCTCACAATATATATTGTGTCATACTTATTCTATGTGTTGTGTTGCTGCTGTAATCTTTATGTTATATGTTTAACATTGCTGCAATTGTAAGGATTTAAAAGAATTTGCATACTATTGCCCTCATTAGGTTGGTGTAGGAAGTGTGTTTAGCATACCTTGCTTCCTTTTAGTTGGTATCAGAGCTTGATCACCTTTGATCCTAGTTGTTGGGTAGGGATTTTTTGAGCTAATCTTCAATTGAGTGGGAGTTTGTGTAGAGTATTCTATAATCTTGTTACAGGAAGGAGATGGCAAACACATCCAGAAGGATATATTTGAACAACTTTAATGGAAGCAATTTCAAGTTGGGGAAACTCAAAATGGAAGACATGCTTGTTGATAGAGATCTATGGGAAGCTATATCTAGCACAACACCAATGGCAATGGCTTAGGGAAATTGGGATCTCAAAGATTGAAAGGCTAAGGGTCTTGTGAGACTCTGTTTAGCCGATTCCATCCTATTAAATGTTCATGAAGAGAAGACCGCGAAAGAACTATGGAAGAAGCTTGGAGATGTTTATTAGGATAAATCCCTAGTAAACAAGTTATTCCTAAAGAAGAAGTTGTATTCTCTAAGTATGGAAGATGGAGGATCAGTTGCAGATCACCTGAATGCCTTTAACATGCTAGTTTCACAGTTGACATCCATTAGTGTGAAAATAGAGGAGGAGGATTGTTGCATGACCTTGCTTTGTTCTTTGCTAGAATCATGGAACCACTTTGTCATGGCCATTGGGAGTACCACTACCACCTTCAAGTTGGATGAAGTGGTTTCTTTGCTATTGTCTGAAGAGATGCAGAGAAAGTATTCCAAGACGGCTAAGGAGGCTCTTACGGTTTGTGGAAGACCCAAAGATAAAGGGAAAAAGAAGGACAAGAAAGCTAAGAAGGGTAGATCCAAATCCTGTGGGAGATCTAAGTCTCCTGGAAAGTCCAAGGCACTCTGTTGGGACTATGGTAAATTTGGGCACTTCCGAAAGGAGTGTAAAGAGGAGAAGAAAAAAAAGAAGAACTTCTCCGATTCCAATTCTGACAAGTCACAAGATGATGGTGATGCTTTTGTTGTAGCCTTGGCAACCCATGCATCAGAAGATGTGTGGCTGATTGACTCTGGGGCTTCCTTCCACATGACCTCACATCAAGGTTGGTTCTCAAAGTATGAAGAATACGATGGTGGGAAGGTGTACCTAGGTGATGACTCTCATTTAAGATAGTTGGCTATGGAAGAGTCTTGATCTAATTCACTGATGGTCAAGTGAAGGGGATTAATGGTGTTATGCACATCCCCAGTTTAACACAAAACCTTCTTTCTGTATGTAAATTGAATGATGCAGGTGTGCAGGTTGTCTTCTCGGGTGGACGATGTAAGATGACAAGAGGAGCTATGGTGCTTGCCAAGGGTACTCAGAGAGGTACTCTATTTTAGATGGATGCATGCACTACTTAGTGCAATAGTTCTTATGTTTTGAAAAAAAGATCTTTAGATTCTTTATCCTCACCATTGGAACCCACAGCGAAAAAGTGTGTTGCTTCAACTTCTGATGCTAGTGCTTTCTGGGTACCTAAGGGTGCTCATGCTTTGGAATTGAAACTTGCTACTGAGAAGACAATATTGTGGCATGAGAGACTTGTTCACATTGGTGAGAAGGGTCTTAGAGCCCTGAAAAATAAAAACCTTGTTGAAGGTTCAAATGATTGTAATCTTGAGTTCAACTTTTGCGAACATTGTGTATATGGAAAA
Source organism: Cunninghamia lanceolata (assembly GCA_027924645.1). Taxonomy (NCBI): domain Eukaryota; kingdom Viridiplantae; phylum Streptophyta; class Pinopsida; order Cupressales; family Cupressaceae; genus Cunninghamia; species Cunninghamia lanceolata. The sequence continues at coordinate 5,355,167 of BSBN01000677.1, read as the reverse complement.
TACATAAGTTTTCTAGTGTGCTGTAATTAATTCATTTTGATGTGTTTGGTCCTGTGAACGTTCCTTCAATTTCTAAATTGTTATATTTTGTATCATTCATTGATGATTACAGTAGGAGGACATGGATTTATTTTCTCAGAAGAAAATCTGAAGTCTTTAGTCAGTTCAAAGAGTTTAAAGCTTTTGTTGAGAATCAGATTGGTAAAATGATTAAGTGTTTAAGAATTGATAATGGTGGTGAGTTTTGTTCTGCATAATTCAATAAGTCCTATAAATAGCATGGGATTGAAAGACATAATAAAACTCCATACACCCCACAACAAAATGGAGTTGTAGAGAGGATGAACAGAACATTGATGGAGAGGGCTAGGACTATGCTTAGTGGAGCTGGCCTCGAAAAAAAGTTTTGGGCTAAAGCTATAGCCACTACTTGCTACCTAGTTAATAGGTCTCCTACTTTAGTACTTGTTGATAAGACACCCATGGACGTGTGGTCTAGTAAGAATCCCTCATTGAGATATCTTCATGTTTTTGGTTGTGAGGCATATGCACATGTGCCTAAGGAGAAGAGGTCAAAAATGGAAAAAAAGGTAGGTAAGTGTATCTTCATTGGCTATGGTGTTGGTGTGAAAGGGTACAAGCTTTGGGATCATGTTGTTGAGAAATTTTTGTATAGCAGAAGTGTTATTTTCAGAGAGGTATCTCATTCTCCTATTATTTTACATCCAGAAGAAAAAGAAAAGAAAGACAACGTGATTCAATTTCCTACTACCCCTGAGAAAACTGAACCAAAAGACCCTGTTGGACCTAATGATGAGGAGAGCCTTAGCAGATCTAAAAGTTTAGAAGAGGAACAACAACCTCCACCTCAAACTTTTAGGAGGTCTACATGAAATAGGAAGCAACCTAACAGGTTTGGTTATTCATTGTTTGATTCTAGTTGTGCTTTTGCCTTGATTTCTAACACTAATGAGCCTAGAACTATGAAAGAGGCTATGGGTATGAAAGAAGTAGGTTCCTAGAAGGATGCCATGGAAGAGGAGATGGCTTCTTTGGAAAAGAATAAAACATGGGACTTGGTGCCTTTGCCTAACGGATGGAAACTTGTTGGATGTAAATGGGTTTTGAAGAAGAAATTGGGTGCATATGGCAGTGTTGAGATGTATAAGGCCAAATTGGTTGGGAAGGGATATTCTTAGGTGGAGGGAATTGATTACGGTGAGATTTTCTCTCCCATTGCAAATCTGGCATCTATTCAGTTCCTGTTATCTCTTGCAGTAGCTTATGATTTAGAAGTGGAACAAATGGATGTGAAGAGAACTTTCCTTCATGGTGACTTGGAGGAGGAGATCTACATGTCACAGCCAGATCATTACATGGTGAAAGGTAAAGAAAATCTAGTTTGCAAGTTAAAGAAGTCTTTGTATGGTTTTAAACAGTCTCCTAGGATGTGGTACCAAAATTTTAATGCCTTTGTGTTCAGTATTGAGTTTCTAAGATTAAAATTGGATCATTATGTGTATTTCAAATTTTACAATGATCGCATTCTCATTATAGCATAGTATGTTGATGATATGTTAGTAATCGAGAATGGCAAAGTTTTGATTTATGGTTTGAAGTCTTAGTTGTTAGCACAGTTTGAGATGAAAAATTTAGGGGCAGCCAGGTACATTCTGGGGATGGAGATCAGAAGAGATATAGCAAACATAAAACTTTGGTTAGGCTAGAGTAAGTATGCTAACAATGTGTTGGAGAGATTCAGTATGGTGGATTGCAGACTATTGACTATTCTTGTTATGATGGGGACAAAGTTATCTATTGATGAATGTCCAAAGTCTCCTTCTAAGACAGAGGAAATGAGCAGAGTACCTTATGCTAGTGTAGTTGGCAGCTTTATGTATGCTATGGTATGTACAATACTAGATATTGCCCAAGCAGTGGGAGTCCCTAGTTAGTTTACGGTTAATCCTAGATGGATACATTGGGATGTAGTGAAGAGAGTGTTCAGAAACTTGTGGGGTACTTTGGAGTATTCCCTATGTTATCATGGTTATCTTATAGGACCTTTGCATTCTCTGAGTATTCATGGGTTTGTGGATTCTAATTAGGCAGGTGACATTAACAATAGGAGATCCACTAGTGCTTACATGTTTACCATGTTTGGTGGTGCTATTAGTTGGATAAGTAAGTGACAAACTGTGGTTGCTTTGTCCATGACAAAAACATAGTACATGGAAGTAACTCATGCTTGTCAGGAAGTCATTTGGCTTAAGAGGTTGTGTTCAGATGTTGTTTTTGATGTAGGGCAGATTAAGATCCATTGTGACAAACAGAGTGTGATTTGCTTAGAAAAGAATCCTACTTTCCATGATAGAACAAAGCACATTGTTGTTCATTTTCATTTTGTTCAAGATATGGTAGAATATGGGAAGGTGATGTTTGAGAAGGTTGATACTTTGAAGAATGTTGCAGATGCATTGACTAAACCTGTGGGCATAGATAAGTTTAGATGGTGTTCAGAGTCTATGGGCCTCTTGGCCCATAGCAGTTAAATCTTGTCTTTCTATTGGCTCTTGCAAGGTGTTTGACAAGTGGGAGAATGTTAGGAATTAAGGCATCTCAACCTTTGTAATTTCCTAGCATTGATATTTTAATTATGTATTTATTTATTGCCTAATTTGTGTTTACTTGCACATCTTGTTTGATCATTTAGTATAAGGTGGCATTGTGACATGTCATCCTACTTGTAATGTGACATCAATGGTCAAGTGAAACACATGTGGATTTGGGCATCCCATTTGAGGTGGCACTAATATGCCATGTGTTGGCATCTTGTAGTATGACAAAACCTATGACACATAAGAGCCAAGTATAGATATTCCTATGACAAGTGAAGACAAGTGTCAAAGAGTATCTTTACATGAGAGAAAGGCATCTTTGGGCGTCCAAGTTCGGCTATGACATGTAAGAGGAATATGCTATATTTAGTCTTGTATGATGGATTCTCTTACAACATTAAGTGCTGTTATGTTGGGTAGATTTATGATAGCTGTAAGGTGCGTAAGAGCATTTGTCATAGTTTATTTTTATACTTCGAGAACTTCATCTTGGGAAGTCAAATCTGCCATGTTATGATAGATGTATCAGAGGTGAAAACATGTTGGACAAGTGTCCCTTGAGTGTGTAAATGGCCATGTGGCCAAGGTGGACGCCTACCTCTAGAAGCTTCTCAATTAAGCCTTGTAACTCTATATAATGTGATTCTTGGAGTAGTAGTTGTGCATAGTGTTTGTACATGTACTATTATGGTACTAGAATTACTCCAGAAATGACATTTGCAGGCTCGTGGAAGAAATTGTATTGCAAGTTTGTTGTAATCCTTTACAGATTTGATAATACATTGTGTGGGTTTTGGAGTGTGGGGATTTTTACTTGAAAATATTTTCCCCATGATATATCTTGTGTCATACTTATTCTATGTGCTGTTTTGCTACTGTAATATTTATGTTATATGTTTAACATTGCTATAATTGTAAGGATTTAAAAGAATTTGCATACTATTCCCCTCATTAGGTTGGTGTAGGAAGTGTGTTCTGCATACCTTTCTTCCTTTCAGTTGTGGTCTAGCATATGTAAAGCTCAAGTGGCCTATGTAATTTGTTTTGAGATCCTAGTACAAAGAGGAATGAGCTTTGAAGGCTAGGTTTTTCCCTTTTAGGGTTTTCTGAAAATATATATCTTGTGTCATGTGCTTATGAATGTCTCTTTCTCTCTGTTGTTAGCTATATACTTTTGTTGCATCTCTGATTGATCATGTTGTTAGTAGTTTAAGGCTGCAAGGTTGTATATTCCCTCATTGGACCCTCCTACCTTGATTGCATCAAGTGGTATCAGAGCATCATGTTGTTTGTAGTTTAAGGCTGCAAGGTTGGATAGTCCCTCATCGGACTCTCCTACCTTGACTGGATTAGGGGGTATCAAATTTGGTTGTGAATCTATTGGGAAGGTTGTGAATCTATTGGAAGGGAATAATATGTTGAAAGAAGTGTAAAACCCTAGAAGTAACTAGTGTCACCGCTGAAGAAGATCAAGGCAAAAAAGATTCGGGTAAGATTTTCAAATTAAGTTGTTTCTCTGATTGTTTCAATGGGGAAGATTGGAAAAAGGATGAAGAAAGAAACTGAAAACCTAATAGGTGAAAAGGATATTCTAGAAGAAGAATTGTACAAAATCAAAAGGTGTAAATTAGAGTTGATGGAAAGAATAAAAGAACTAGGAGAAGACAAATATGATGCTCTTGAAAAAGAATTAGAAAATGTAAAAAGGAGGAATGAAAATTTAGAAGCAGGGCTGAAGTTGTTTAAGGATGTTGAAAAGAGATTTGAAGAATTGGTAGAAGGATTCAAGTTTTTTGGGAAGGTAGAAAAGAGAAACTAAGATCTAGAGAAAAATTTGGAAGAACTAAAAAAGGAAAATAGTCTACAGAAGAATGATATATTAGGATTGAAAGAACAAGTTAATCAATTAGAACAGTCACTTGTAGCATGCAAAAAAGAGACTAAAATTATGAGATCTAAGATTGAACTTTGTGACATTTCCGTTGATACTAATGATTTGTGTGGTACTACAGAAGGTTCTTTAGAAAATGAGATTGAAGATGACAGTATAACTGAACCTACAGTTGTTGGTGATGGTATTGGTTTAAAAGTCATGCAAAGAATGGGATATGAAGGAAAATGATTGGGAATGTGTCAGCAAGGAATTACATAACCTATTGAACCAAGAATCAGATCAAGAAGTGAAGGCCTTGGATATGATAGAAGTAACGATGTTGTTGCAAATTCAAACAAATCAAATTTGGGAAGAAGAGGTATGTATTGTTCACATTGTAATAGACATGGACTTGAAAAGGAATTGTGTTGGGATCTATACCCTTGTAAGCATTGTGGATTAAGGAACCATTTTTAAAAGATGTGTTGTAATCAAATGAGAAGAAGTAAGCCTATGACATATTGTATACAGATGGATTATGGATGGATTGATGGATCAAAATGGAAACATGTTGCTTGTATGTTCAGAAGGTTGTATAGATGCAAGTATTCATGTGTTCGAGAGAAAAGAGGATATGGATAAGGTTACAAAGAGAGAAGACCTTATGGAAAGCAAGACATAAACAATAATTCAAACCACATAGGGAGAGATGACAGGAGTCATAATTTTTATCACAATGAAGGTTACTAGAGGAATGAAAGAGGATTTGATAGGAGAACTTATTTTCAAGTTTTAAGGCGAAAAGAATCAAGCAGTGAATGTAACCAAGAACCTGTTACCAGAGAGGCTAATGATGAGAAAACAATAACTAATGCAGAGGTTGTTTATGTAGAGGAAGAGGAACCTTTTGAGTCATCAAATTTAATAGAGAAACTAGAAGATGGTGAATCATTGATCTTAAGGAGAATCATGTTGTAGACTAAATATCTGAGAACCAGTGCATGAGGAAGTTTGTGTGAATAAGTGTAAAGATCAAGATATTCTACTAGAAGAGAAATTTTATGTACCAGATTGAAGTAAATATGGATAAAGAAATAGAGAGCAGTATGAGAGTAGTGTATGTAGAGAACAAACTATAAAATTTTGATGTGTGTAAAGGAAATTGTATCTGGAATTAGGGATTAGAAAGTGTTGCGGAGAAAATTTAGGAATGCATTGACTATATCAAAGGAAGTAAAAAACAAGTTCCAAAGGATACAAGTATGTATTGACTGATTCTTAATTGATTGAAGTAGGCATTGATCTTGAGGTATCTTGTAGAGAAGACTTCCTCATACCACTAATCATTAAGGTAGTGCAAGGCTTGCAAGTGGACCACTGAACCTAGACCATCACAAGATGAAGAATTTGAGGCATCTTGCAGAGAAGACTTCTTCAGACCATCGATCATTGAGGTAGTGCATGGCTTGCAAGTAGAACACCAAACTTAGAAGAACTTGAGGTGGTTTTATAGGGTGGACTTGAATAGACCGCCGACCTTGAGGGAGTTGCAAGTACCTATGAACAGACTACCGAACCTATTCAAAGAAACAACATTTATTTTGATACAATACAGACCAAAGTGAAGAGGTTCACTTTTCAATTAATCCCAAGAGTCTGATACAGGAGCATCTGGAAGCATTCAAACAAATTAAGACAATTAACTTTAAGTTGTAGAGTACCAGGAGAGCGACCTTGGAGACTACCGCATTTTACCACATTTACATATCAGAGGCTACAGAGATAGACTTAGCATCTAGACATCATCATGCACATCATATCCAAAATTTAGATCATTCAGATTAGTTTATGAAAAGATACCGCTATCAGAAGATTACCTACTTTCACCTATTTTCATAGAGTAGAGATGACAGTGTTCAGTGAAGTCTAATTGACTTGTGGAGCAATTTCGTGACTTGCATACCTAAAAGGAACATCATTAAAGGAAGTTGAGGACCTAGTTGACCTTCATGGAGATCCACACGAAGTTCTATGTACCCAAGGAGCAATACCTTATGTTTAGGTCTGACCTATCCATGTCTACACATTTCATGAAGATAGTTAACTCTTGCCTGACTTGATAATGTTATGAAGGATTGCATAGGGTATAAATGAATCATAAATGATTGTTTCAAGGAGTGAACAAAGGATGATCAAGTGTGTAAAGTTATGAAGCACGATGATAAGTGTTTTGATTCAAAGAAGAAGCAAAACTGGAGAAGAGAGTAGAGTAGTGCATAGAATAAGTTATAGAACAGAGAACTAAGAAGTAGACAAAGGAAGTCATGGATGAATGTTATTATATGAATATTTTGTAACCTTGGGTTGTGGCCTATGTAATGTGTTTTGAGATCTTAATATAAAGAGGAATGATCTTTGAAGACTAGGTTTTTCCCTTTTAGGGTTTTCCCAGGATATATCTTGTGTCATGTGCTTATGAACATCTCTTTCTTTCTATTGTTAGCTATATACTTATGTTGCATCTCTAATTGATCATTTTGTTAGTAGTTTAAGGCTGCAAGGTTGGATAGTCCCTCATCATACCCTCCTACCTTGGCTGCATCAAACTTGGTATCAGAGCATCATGTTGTTAGTAGTTTAAGGTTGCAAGGTTAGATAGTCCCTCATCCGACCCTCCTACCTTTACTGTATTAACTCTACTAATTCTTCCTAAAAAGATTTTTGCATACACATAACCTCACACAAATCTTGGAGATTCACAACTTCTTGATGTAATCACAAGAAGATGTGTAAAAAGTAGGATCATAGAATAAACTACAAGCACACGAGTATATAATGAATTGACCAATTGTATTCACAAATGAGGCATATATAAATAGGTGAGTGTGGGTACCCAATTCTCCATTAAACAAGGATATGACTCCTCTACATGAAGTGGTGGTGAGTAACCACCCACAAAGATAGTGCGAGGTGTCGATGCAAGTCAACACCTCTCCAAAACAACTAACTACTTTGACAAGTTCAAAGTACATGTCGAAAATACACCAAAGTATGGTTAAAGAAAATTGGTATACGCCTAGGATTAAAGGTATACACCAACACCCCCCCCTTAAGCATAGCTTAGGTGTGTTTATGAAAAATGGGTCTTGACTATAAGCCTGGTGAGGTACCCATGTACAATGGAAAATAAAAATGAGTCCTGGCCATGAAGCTTGATAAAGAGAATAAAAAAAAGAAAGGCTTAGAAAGCCCCCACAAAGATTCCCCCCATAGGAGAGAAATGATAGAAGGTGTATGATACCCCCCATGATACATGTCATGTTGGAGTGATGTTGAATAGTCGACAAAGGATGCAAATGTAGATCCAAGAATGCTGAACAATGTTCCTTCCCTTCGGAAGAAATGAAACAACCTAAAGATGTAAGATACCGTCCCATGTGAGAAGATGTATGTATGATCTTGAATCATGTTGAAGTTGATCCAAGGTTGATGGTGCCCATGTCAATGCCTTTGAAGAATGCTCAGGTGTCTCCATGGCAATGTTGAAGGATGCCATAATCGAATAAGGTGCATGAATAATAGATGAGGATGATGACAATCTAGAACCATGTGTAGGACAATGTAGATGCAGCTTCATCGAAACTGTCATCAAAGAGAACACTGATGTCCTCAATGTGCGCTTCCATATCGGCAATGTGGGACTCTACAAACAGACAAGTGATGTTAGGTATAAATGTGTCCCAATCAACAATGCTAGGATGACAATTGCCTGTTGTAAAGAAGCACTAGAAGATTTCGACGAAGCAATTCTGGAATCTGATGAAGCAACAGTAGGAGTGATGACTTCTTCTATGTCACTAGAACATTCTATTTCTGTATCATGATTAGGGATGTGAGTTGTGATCAAAGCAAGGTCATGTGGGAATAGAGAAACATTTGAGTCTCCATATATCTCCCAAATTTTGATCTATAATGCATGTGGATAGTCAATATCCATGATGGCATACAAGGCATCATCTGGAATATGTAAATTTATTAATCCACAAATATGATCACGATGATTAAACCACTTAGTCTTCTAAGATTGTTTACTAGGTTCAGGGACAAGTCCATATAGATGAGGTATGAGATTATGGAACCTGAGGTGTTTTAGGATGCCTTCACACCAAGACTTATAGTTTCCCTTGTTTAGGTTGATTACAGAAGAGTAAGTTTCATATCCCATGATTAAAACAAGTTAATTCATCTAGACAAAAGAAAGTCGACACATTAGGCAACCTAGATTAGTTAGATCCCTAATTGAACTTTATGTAAAGTGGCACTTTATAAGTTGAGTGCATGATTTTTCTTAATTTCCCCCCTTAAAGTGACACTTGATAAAGTTAGTGGCTTGTAAAAAAATGAAAAACACAAGACCCCCCCTTAATTATGTATCCCCCCCCCCCCAAATTTGGCACTTTATAGAAGGAGTGCGTTAGGTCACCCTAAAATAGCATAAATGGACACTTTATAAATTTAGTACGATTTTAGGCTAGTTAGATCGGTGATGGAAAAAATCCACTTTTGCAAAAAGAATCACTTGATTTCGAATTGATTTGGAAAAGTTACAGGACTTATAATAATTTTGCATTCACAAAAAAAAATCCTTCTTGATAACAAAATTTTTTTTCAGATTTTGGAAATTTAATTTGCATGCAATATTTAGTGGAAAAAAATTGAAAAGAGGATAAAAATAAGCCCGCTTGGGCTTTGTATGAGTAGGGGCTAAAACCCCATGTGACCAAGGGCTTACATTTTAAATTGATACCGTGTAAAAAACAAGATCATAGAATAAACTACAAGCACACGAGTATCCAATGAATCTACCAATTGTATTCACAAATGAGGTAGATATAATTAGGTGAGTGTGGGTTCCTGATTCTCCATGAAACGACGATAGGACTCCTCTACATGAAGTGGTGGCGAGTAACCACCCACAAAGATAGCGCGAGGTGTCAGGTGTCGATGCAAGTCGACACCTCTCCAAAATGACTCACTACTTTGACAAGTTCCAAGTACATGTGGAAAATATGCCTAACTATGGTTAAAACAAATGTGTATACTCCTAGGATTAAAGGTATACACCAACAAGATGCCTGCAACAAACTCACCAGAACACTGGTACAAAAAAATTTCTTATAGCCAAAAATCTCTTTGTAGTTACTAGACTTCCACCTATAAAAAACTTTCATCAACTATCCTCTATCCAACAAAGTTACTAGAAGATGTACACTTTCAAGAACTCTTCTACCCATTTTCACTCAATGGAGGATGTAAACACATCTACCTAAAGACCACATCTATTGGAGGACATTTTGAAACACTTACTCAAAACAAAACCTTATAATCTCAAACACAACTCATCAAATCCTAGCTCATTGAAATTATTTAATATTTGGGTAAGTGCATGGAAATGGGGTACAAAATTGGGGTCAAAATTGGCCACCTTTTTTTGAAATTAGTTAAATCTAAACTTGGATGAGTAATTCAAGTTGTGTATACTCAAAGTTTGAAGCTATGATAAAAAAAAGAATTGTAGACTCTAAATCTAGTTTCTAAACTACTAAAGATTTTAGAAAAGAGTTCAAGTTAAGGGGGTGAAATGTTCAGTGCACACAAAAGTGTTCCTATTTTTATAACTAAAATATAAGATAGTGTCTAGTGTGCACCCCCTATTCTTTTTTCTAGATTAGTTATTTTTAAAAACCATTTGGTGGAAATATAGCTAAGAGTGAAGACTACAAGTTGTATATTTGTTTATATTTTTTATTGAATATTTTTTTTTGCATTTTTTTTAAGTGGAAGCATTCTGAAAATTATATCACTAAGCGTGCACATCACATAACTTGCACAAAACTAATTAAAAATATAAATTTCTTTTATTGAATGTGTTTAGAATGAATTGTAGAAGAATCCTATATATATTTTTTTAAATTTGGATAAGAGAGTCAAAAGTTATTAAAAAAGGTCAATACATATGTATTGAAGGAATATAGATACACTCTTCAAAAAAAATAAAAATAAATACCTAAGTAACTTACTCAAAATAGTAAAAAATTGTATGGCTAGAAAGCTAAGAAGTATCTCTTTATTTTCATGGTGGTTTTCCAAAATTTTATTGCAAAACATGTAAACCTGATAAGGTTGAAGTTTGAATTCGAGTTGTTTTATGTTAAAAATATAAATTTAGGAACCACAATAGATTTCCAACCCTTAGGCTTTTAAATCCAAGCCTAAATGGGAAAGGATCATATATATTTTGGATTCAAGGCATTAAAAATGCATACATGTTAAAAGATGTATGATTTATGCCTTTCATAATGCAAACCTGTTTTGCTAAAAAATCTCAAGGATAGCCACTAATTTGTATCCCATTTCCATGCACTTACCAATTTTTTTACCTACAACAAAAATATTTTTAGAGCTCCTCTACCAAACAACATAGAAACATACCTCAAATTGGAAACCCTTCTCCTCACACACATCTAAAAATAACTTTCCCTCTCTAATACCACTTGATGTAGTACAAGATTAGTGGGTCTTATCAAACTGCCCAATCTTGTAACCTTAACATGTCATCCAACCCACGCTCTTCCACTCATATCAAAGACAATATCTATTGCAAAAACATCTAAAGCACATCTTTATTTACTACTTCGATGTGTACATACTAACAACAAAATTCCTTAAGAACAATTACATACACTCAAGATTTCAACAAGAAACAAAATTTAGAAAAATTCAAGGGTTTTTAGGCACTTCATGCCTTCAAGTATTTAAACCCTTATGCCTTCACACATTCTGGGCTTCACTCCTCTTTTGTAATTTAATTTTTCCCTTCATCTTACAGCTCTCTTGGCTGCCTAGAATACTTGCAACTCTCTTCTTCTTTTCTTATTTTCTTCCTCTCTTCGGCAAGATGAGTTTTTGCATCTTTTCATGCCATCCTCTTGAGCAACCTGTAAATTTATTTCTGCAACCTTGCTATTGTTGATTGTTGACCCTCAACATCATTCAAGGTTTCATTTTATAGAGTGTTTCAACTATGTGAGGCATGAAATATATGGAACCCAAATCTGGTCTTTCATTTTTAATGAATTAACCCTTGAAATTTCTTTAGAAAATTAAAAAAAACATAGTTTATTGCATCCAAATGTGGTTCCCAAGGTTATTGCACCATATCTAATTGCCTGCTTTTGTACATACCTCTAAAGAATGAATAAAACTAGAAACCAATTTATTCTCATTCACACTTTCCAAGAACCACAACTTGGAAACTAAAAAGTCGCTAATTTGGTTGCAAAAGTCAATAGCTTTTTCTCCTTTTTAGGCACCCAAATTGAAGAAATGCAACATTAACTTTCAAATGATGGAATACGAATAGTCATCTATACTTTACACACTTAACAAGGCATCCAATTTGAGCTAATTAATTAAACATAATTGATTTTTCTTTACAATCCTATTCTAGCATGGTAAATAGATGCCTTCATCCCCTAGGACATTGAAATTGTGGAATATAATAATGTAATGTCCCCTTCTAGTGAGTCTCAATTTTTCCTTAGACCTTGCACAATTCAACTCACAAAAGAGAACATTAGAGTTTCATTTTCTTTTCACTTCATCATATTAACAATATAATCATTATTCATGCATATTTAAGTTGTATATTCATGTCCATATATAATGTTTCCAAATTATCATTTGTTCACACACTTAATTATCTAAGGATTTTAGCTTTCACATTCATTGAATTACAACATTCATTTCATTGTATTCAATTTAACAATGTTTACATCTATATCCATATTCCATTCATATATGTATGTAGATTTACCTCATTTCTACACTCCTATTTATTCTCATATTATTATACCTATTCTATATGCATACTTATAGAGAATGAATGTATATACATCATTGATGGTAATATATTTCAATTATTATTATGCTGAGCAATATTCATTTATTTATATTCGTATTATTCTTCTACAACATTTATATCGCCTAAGCTATTAATAAGGAAAGTGCATGTACCTCTTTATGTCGCTTGTCTTGTTGAATCTGTTCATTGGATTCTATTCTCTTTCACCTATTCTTTAATATTTATATATTATAGTATTTGTTATAATATTAATAATCTCTCTCTCTCTCTCTCTCTCTCTATATATATATATATATATATATATATATATATATTTACTTGAATAATTCTTCCCTATATATATTTATGATATCTTTCCTACTTATGACCAGAAATATATATATAAATATCATGTAGATCTAATTATATTTATTTATGGGATATTCTTTTTATTTATTTATTTCCCATATCTTAAATTCACATCATTATCTTATAGTTTATATCATTCCTATTTACTTTCACGCATGAAACAATTAACTAACAGTTAATTTTACTTCTAATCATAATTCATTTACTTCTGTCATAATTATATTATTACATCATTACATTTCTTATGAAATTAGTTCATTCTATTGATATATCTTTATTTATTTAACTTTATTCATTTATGAATCCACTTTACACAGTCTATACTAGAATATTACTAATATATATTATATTCTATATTTAAATACTTAATAAAAAACATACCTGATATAATTGTAGACTTACCTTGTATGTCCCGTATCTTCCTTGTAATTTATTTTTGTTGTGTCTTTGATATTGATAACTCTCAATGCTATTGTTCTTTATTGTTTATTGATCTGCTATTTTTTTTCTTTTTCTTAGACTCTTTTTTTTTTCTCCCTTGCTGATGATCATATATATCTGATTATGATTCCCTATTTAAGTGTTTGATGGGCTTATACCCAACCATCACCACTATTAGTGATAATAATTACCATTAATATATTTGCTCACTTAATTTGTTAAACACCATTTACTAAGGAATGGGTGTCTCTTTTAAGAGGCTCGATCCTCACATATATATAAAGTGCCTTTTATAATATGCAATGAAAATATATATTTATTATTTATGTCTATATTTATCATATTAATATATTATATGTTATATAATTTATATTTATATTTGATAATTATAATCATAATATTATCTTATGATAATTATGATTAAATTGCTATTATTTCTTTTTATATTTTAAAATATTCATATAATAATAATATTTTAATAATATATATATTATTTCGAATTGATATTTACTACGGTAATTTAGTTGTTTTCTTTATCAGGATGTTTAAATCTTTAATTTAAACAATGCCTTAATATGGGGACATGACAGCCCTCCCCACTCAAGATTGCTTGTCCTCAAGCAATCACAATGAGTTACCTTGCACTTTAACGCTTATCTTCAATGTGTTGAGACAAAGTCATGGTTTGATTCTGGATGAAAGACAATTTGTAATCAAAAGAGTATTTGTTTGATGTTTTGATTAACAATGATGGGATGATTTGAGAGTATTGAGATTCCAAGATGCATCTTGATCTTTGGTCATGAGATTTGGTCTCATATGTTATTGACCTCAAAATTGTGAATAGTTAAGTTCTTTGAGGAGTAACTGATTATATGATGTCATGATCAAAGAAGATTTGATTTGAATTTGAATAGCAATATGATTGAGGACATTTAGTTAATCAAATGAATGCAAGAAGGAAGAATTTTTCATTGTTTAAAGAAAACTTTGGGAGTATTGATATTTTGAGATTAGAGATTTGAAATGAAATAATATTGATGAAAATCCCAAAAGATGAATCTAATGATGTTGTAAGTAAGACTTTGATTGCTTAAGCAAGTTGATAATAAGATAACGTATAGCATGATCCTGGGGGTTGATGATGAGATAATGTCCCCCCCCCCTTAAAGCCTTCTCCTTAGGTTTTACCCTAAGGCCTTGATTAATCTTTAGGTTTTACCCTAAGGCCTTCGTTAATCTTTAGGTGTATCCTAGTGATCCAATTCTTCTAGGCCCAAAGGCAGAACCCTTCAACTAAAAGACAGAACCCCTTTGGCCCAAGTGAACATTTCATTTCCATCATGAGTGGCATATCTAGACAAGCACATTTCTCTCTAGACCCAAAGGCAGAACCCTTCACTAAAAGGCAGAACCCCTTTGGCTCATGTGGACTTATCATTTCTCATCATGAGTGGCGTATCTAGAAAAGCACATCTCTCCTAGACCCAAAAGAAGAACCCTTTAATTAAAAGGCACAACCCCTTCGGCCCATGTGAACTTATTACTTCCATCATAAGTGGCGTGTCTAGAAGAGCACATCTCTCTAGACCCAAAGGTAGAACCCTTTAATTAAAAGGTAGAACTCCTTTGGCTTATGTGGACTAATTATTTCTCATCATGAGTGACATATCTACAGAGCACATCTCTCTAGACCCAAAGGCAGAACCCTTTAATTAAAAGGCAGAACCCCTTTGGCTCATGTGAAGTTATTACTTCCATCATAAGTGGCGTGTCTATAAGAGCACATCTCTCTAGACCCAAAGGCAGAACCCTTTAATTAAAAGGGAGAACTCCTTTGGCTTATGTGGACTTATTATTTCTCATCATGAGTGGCGTATCTAGAAGAGAAAATCTCTCCTAGACCCAAAGGTAGAACCCTTCACTAGAAGGCAGAACCCCTTCGGCCCAGGTGAACTTATTACTTCCATCATAAGTGGCGTGTCTAGAAGAGCACATTTCTCTCTAGACCCAAAAGCAGAACCCTTCACTAGAAGGCAGAACCCCTTTGGCTTATGTGGACTTATTATTTCTCATCATGAGTGGCATATCTAGAAGAGCACATCTCTCATAGACCCAAAGGCAGAACCCTTCATTAGAAGGCAGAACCCCTTTGGCTCATGTGAGTTCCTTGTCCATTTGGTTGTTGTTGTTATGTGTGTTGTACCTTCTTGAGTAAGCTTGCATCAAATTTCCTCACAAGATGGCAGGTCAAATGCTCTGATACCACTTGTAATGTCCCCTTCTAGTGAGTCTCAATTTTTCCTTAGACCTTGCACAATTCAACTCACAAAAGAGAACATTAGAGTTTCATTTTCTTTTCACTTCATCATATTAACAATATAATCATTATTCATCCATATTTAAGTTGTATATTCATGTCCATATATAATGTTTCTGACTTATCATTTGTTCACACACTTAATTATCTAAGGATTTTAGCTTTCACATTCATTGAATTACAACATTCATTTCATTGTATTCAATTTAACAATGTTTACATCTATATCCATATTCCATTCATATATGTATGTAGATTTACCTCATTTCTACACTCCTATTTATTCTCATATTATTATACCTATTCTATATGCATACTTATAGAGAATGAATGTATATACATCATTGATGGTAATATATTTCAATTATTATTATGCTGAGCAATATTCATTTATTTATATTCGTATTATTCTTCTACAACATTTATATCGCCTAAGCTATTAATAAGGAAAGTGCATGTACCTCTTTATGTTGCTTGTCTTGTTGAATCTGTTCATTGGATTCTATTCTCTTTCACCTATTCTTTAATATTTATATATTATAGTATTTGTTATAATATTAATAATCTCTCTCTCTCTCTCTCTCTCTCTCTCTCTCTATATATATATATATATATATATATATATATATATATATATATATATATATTTACTTGAATAATTCTTCCCTATATATATTTATGATATCTTTCCTACTTATGACCAGAAATATATATATAAATATCATGTAGATCTAATTATATTTATTTATGGGATATTCTTTTTATTTATTTATTTCCCATATCTTAAATTCACATCATTATCTTATAGTTTATATCATTCCTATTTACTTTCACGCATGAAACAATTAACTAACAGTTAATTTTACTTCTAATCATAATTCATTTACTTCTGTCATAATTATATTATTACATCATTACATTTCTTATGAAATTAGTTCATTCTATTGATATATCTTTATTTATTTAACTTTATTCATTTATGAATCCACTTTACACAGTCTATACTAGAATATTACTAATATATATTATATTCTATATTTAAATACTTAATGAAAAACATACCTGATATAATTGCAGACTTACCTTGTATGTCCCGTATCTTCCTTGTAATTTCTTTTTATTGTGTCTTTGATATTGATAACTCTCAATGCTATTATTCTTTATTGTTTATTGATCTGCTATTTTTTTTCTTTTTCTTAGACTCTTTTTTTTTTCTCCCTTGCTGATGATCATATATATCTGATTATGATTCCCTATTTAAGTGTTTGATGGGCTTATACCCAACCGTCACCACTATTAGTGATAATAATTACCATTAATATATTTGCTCACTTAATTTGTTAAACACCATTTACTAAGGAATGGGTGTCTCTTTTAAGAGGCTCGATCCTCACATATATATAAAGTGCCTTTTATAATATGCAATGAAAATATATATTTATTATTTATGTCTATATTTATTATCATATTAATATATTATATGTTATATAATTTATATTTATATTTGATAATTATAATCATAATATTATCTTATGATAATTATGATTAAATTGCTATTATTTCTTTTTATATTTTAAAATATTCATATAATAATAATATTTTAATAATATATATATTATTTCGAATTGATATTTACTACGGTAATTTAGTTGTTTTCTTTATCAGGATGTTTAAATCTTTAATTTAAACAATGCCTTAATATGGGGACATGACAAATAATTTTTTAAATCACATTAAATGCCTTGGTTACCTCTGATGTATGAAATGGAAGCCAATTCCTGACAAATGAATATTTTTATTCTTACGACACTTCACAAGATGCTCCTAAACCCCAAACCTACAATAAAAAATGTAAAAATTGATCATGTGAAAAGAAAATTTTTTTTGGTTGATGTAAAATTGCCTATGGAGCCGTATGCTCTTGCATCTCTCAAAACCCCTACTATTGTTCATAAGTTTATATTTGCAAGAGCTACTACTAAAACACATCCAAAATTAAAGTCTCAAATTAATGGAGACGATTATTGTATGTAGCTATAGGGCTCAATGTCAAATATTCTATGATGGATTGTATTCTTGAATGTATCATCTTGACTTGTGCTCAAACCCTAAGAAACAACTACTATAAAACTCAAGATTTCATTGCATTTCCATGTTTGTAGAATTGATCTCTATTGTTGCAAATGATCTCTATGCATGGATTCTATTTTTGTATTTTTAGTTGCTTGAAACTTGTTAACCTTGCTTCAAGGAATGCAAAACTATAGAACAAGTGGCATTGACAATCATCTTTCAAGAGTTTGCTAGCATGATTTGAGTGAATATATGTCCAATTAGTGATTTCTAATGCTAGATTGGCTTTTAGGACTTAAATATATTAGTGTTGTATTAAATTTAGCTAGTTCTTTTTATACTTCTAAATTATGCTATGGAAGAACAATATAATTACTCTGTTAATTCATTAGTTTTTCGTATAAGTTTCAAGGTTTGCAAGCTGAAGTATAATTAGTTTTTCAAATGTCTAATGCAATGCAATGCAACTTGATTAAGCTTGTTTGAACATATAATTACTTTCTTAATTCACTAGTTTGTCCTATAAGTTTCAAGGTTTGCAAGTTGAAGTATAATTAGTGAATGTCTAGTGCAATACTATGCAACTTGATTAAGCTTGTTTTAAACTTTATAGTGAAAGGAGAAAATAATAAATATTAGGTCTAAGTACTTCCCAAATTAAAAAGCTATACTTCATTATTAATTGCATATACTAAATTAAACAATTGATGACAATATTTTTGTTTACAATATGAAGACATTCTTAATATACCTAACCCATAAACCTTTAAGATGTGTGTGTGTGTGTGTGTGTGTGTGTGTGTGTGTGTGTGTGTGTGTGTGTGTGTGTGTGTGTGTGTGTCCAGATGCGAGCATGCATGTTTGCACGCATGTGTGTCTCACACAGAGAGAGAGAGAGAGAGAGAGAGAGAGAGAGAGAGAGAGAGAGAGAGAGAGAGAGAGAGAGAGAGAGAGAGAGAGAGAGAGATTAAAAATAAATAAAAAAAATTAATTTATTATTGAAGCTTAGTGCCTTTCTTGTATGAGTGAAAGTGATTTCATTTAGGCACAATTTTTGTACTCTACTCAAATATCACACTCTTCAACATCAAGGTCAATAACAATTTTATAACTCATCCTTATAAAAAAAAAAAGTGGTGAACAATTATCCTACTTTTATTGACCAAAATTTAACTTTGACAATTAAACTAGGTGATATTTAAGAATAGTTTGAATTTTTGACTAAATTGTTAGTCCGTGATGGCTATTCTTAAATATCATCCACTTCGATAGTCAAAGGCTAATTTTGGCCAATAAAAACTGGACAAATATTTTCCATTTTTTAACGTAAATGAGGTGTAAAATTTCTATTGGCTGTTTGACCATTAAAGTAGATGATATTTAAGTAGAGTGGATAGTGAGGTCATAATCATATTTGACTACAATCCATAAATATCCCGAAGCCTATCGTTGTTCAATGTTTTCCAGAATTCCCTGTCCCCCATTGTTGACTAATCTACGCCTCACGCGTATTTGAAATTGAGCAAACTGTGCCTCACGCGTATTTGAAATTCCAAAACTAAAATTCAATAAATAGCGTGTATATCCCTATAAATTCGCCGAGCATTGCATGTAGTAGACAGACATTTTACTTCCACGCTTGGAATTACTCAATGGCGAGAATGTTTGCTATTTTGTGTGGGCTTTTGATTTGGCTAGGAAGTGGATATGCACAGCTAACTGCGTCCCCAACTCAAGGCTTTACTGAGCAGAAGTTAACTGAGGCAAATTTGGAAATACAAAAGCCATATGACAAAAATGAGTCCCAGCGTTACAGCTTCATTAATGGCGTTCATTCCATGTGGGTTTACAAAAACGACAAACCCCATACTCGAGAGAGCAACACCAAACCAAGGACAGAAATCCGCATCAGGGTTAGTTTTATATTTTTGATCCATCATCTTCCTCTAAAATTTATATAAGATGCCGCAATATGTTGTGTTTGTTGAATTTACGGTGATGTATGCAGGGATATGACTATACAAGCGGGGTGTGGCAGTTTGAAGGTGAGGTGTATGTCCCGCGGGGGACGACGGGAGTATCCGTCATGCAGATTTTTGGCGGTGTGCAATACGCCACGGCGATTATGCTTCATGTTTACGATGGAAATCTAAAGCGTTACAGTGACCAAGTGGTGGCGTCGGATATTTATGATCGGTGGATTCATCTCAACGTTATCCACAATACAGACGAAGGGAAAATAACCGTGTTTGTGGATGGGAATGAGAAGATAGTGGCTGATGATAGAGGTCGTACTAACCATTATTTTAAGTGTGGAGTGTACGCTCAGACCAACCCTTCATCTTGCATGGAATCTCGTTGGAGAAATATCAAAATTTGGACCAAATAATTTAAGCCCGTGAGAGCTGTTGATTGTTGTCCGTAGGTTTTTGCAGTATGCTATCCTGTGTGCACGACCTCTATGACTTTCGAATAAGACGAATAAGATTAACTATCACGCTACTAAGAGGAGTTTCGAATAAGACGAATTTTCTTCATCTGTGATATGTTACAAATAGTGGGTTCATAAGTTTAGTACTTGTCAGTTTTCATGGCTTAAATTCCAGTCCAGCCTCCAGCTTCTATGTTTTGAAGTTAGGTTCTCATAAAAACGAGCTTTTCGACTCATGGAGTGTGAAAGTCGTTCCTCACATATATATTGTGAACTATTGATATTCAGAAAGTAAACCGTGACTTTATTTTAAATAAGGAATCATTAAGGAAATTCTCATCAAGCATTTTCGTGATTGAGCCTAAGTAGAGAAATGCCTTTGAAAAGTCCATAGAGGTATAAATTGTGACAAGGCATCCAAATCATTTAATAGCAAGGGCATAAACAAAAGGAGCAAGATGGAACTTTTATTTGATGAACCTCAAGATGAAAACGTTTGAAATTGACTTTTATTGATCGTAATGTAAGTTGAGGCATCTTGGAAAATTATATTTATAGACTTTTGACAATATTGTTTTAAGCTAAGAGCTTGAATTATAGCTAAAATTAAAGGGCATTAAATTTTTTTGATTGATATCTCATAGTCAATTTTGACAACTAATGTTTTGTACAAGGAAGTAAGATCCCATTCCTTACCTTTCAAGATGCGATGATATTATCTAAAAATAAACAAGCCCTAGATAAATCTTATCTAATTATATCACACTATCAAAGAAAACAAGTGTCATAATCTTAGAGAAATAGCATTTGAAATAATCTCATAAGAGACATTTAGAAGATCTGTCCATCTCCAATTAATTGCAAGGCCTCGATCCCGAAACAAGGGTATGAGTTTGATGTTTTCTAAGAGAGTCAATTTCCATGACTTCTTGTAAGGATCCGCTCCTTAAAAAGTAACATAAAATACTTTTTAAAAATATTAAAAAATGATTTTCCAACCAACCTAACTTGGTCAACAAAATATGAAATTCAAAACTTTTTTAAACCTATAGCCAATAAAACCTAGAATATGATGCATCTTTTGGATTTAAAAAAGGATAAATCGTTTGGAAGTTATGAATATTTTTCCATATTTATATCAATCAAGAAATTGGACATAGTTTATGTAGAAAATTGATAATAATTACCTATTCAAATTATAATAAGGCATATATTACATTTTTAAAATATTGATAGTTTTCTCTACAAACCCTTTTTGTTTTATTAAATTTAGTTACAATAAAGTCTACCAACTTTAAGGATGAAAAAATGAAAAAAATTAGGACAAAACTAAATAAGTGGTTTTTCAAGTATCTTTGGCAAGTTTTAGGACTCATACTTGCCTATATCTAAGATAATAGGAAATCCATATTGTTGAACACACTAGGATACTAATGGGGGGGGTTGAATCATTATCTAAACAACCTTCAAATCCTTCGAAGCAGATTAAAACTTAAGCATTACATCATCAACATAAACATGAAAAATCAACACAATGCACATCAACACATAACACAAGATATACGTGGAAAACCAAAGAAGGGAAAAACCACGGTGAGGATTAACTTAGAATATATGAAGCTCAAAATTACAACTTTGTTTTAGGGCTACAACCTAAGGAAGCTACTACTCCTACTGACTTTGTTTTAGGACTACAACCCAAGGAAGCTACTATTCCCCGAAAACTTTGTTTTAGGGTCACTGTGAAGGAAGCTACAACTCCTTGTAGACTTTTTTTTAGGGTCCCTCCCAAGGAAGCAACTACTCCCTAAACTGAGAAGAAACTCAAAAATGATTACAATATGGCAGTCCTTCTATTGCCTGAAAAATGACATTGAAGCTCAGACCTTTGATGATTGCACTTCTACTTCTTCTGATGATTGGATCAATTAGGCACACTCTTCACTTCCCTTCTATCACAAAAATGTCTTCAAGATGAACCACGACAACCTCTAACACTTATGATCTTTCTCCCTTAGTTACACATCACAATATATATGATATTCATACTCTACTCTTTACACATTCATATTTTCACTTTTGCAATCATACTTTGTAAAGCCGTGTGTAGGCCCACTCAAACTTTCTCTAGGGATATTGTTGTGATCAGACTTTATTTCCAATAATGTGTGGAATCCCTAGACAATTATTAGTCAATCTATGATTATCAATTATATTTTGTTATGGAACCAGTATCTTGATTTTAGAAATTCTTAACAATCAAAAAATACTCACCCATGTACCTTAGGCTATCTATATGAATTTAGATTCTCTATGTAACTACCTATTTTTTCTTCTATACAAATTGATACATCTTTTTAACATAGATTCCTATGGCATAATGTCCTTAGTGTTAGGAATTGCATCCAGAAGATATCAATTAAATGTAAATAAATATTAAATAGAGGAATGAAAATACATAGAAATAATAACAGTGAGAGAAAAGTTTTAATGTGGTTCACCTAAACTCAGGCTACATCCACCAATAGAGAGTCCAATATTATTATCCAGCAAATCAAACTGATTACAACCAGCAATCCCTTGCAACTCAATACCACTACAAATGCTATAATACAATATATCAATGTTAACCCTAACCCTTAGCCATTTTATAAAGACTTATGTTGGTTACAAAAATAGATTTTTTATGTTGGCCAATAGAAAAATAACTCATGACACCTTTATAAAATAATAAAAATTATTTGAGGTTTCAGGGGCGCTTCCCCCAAACCCCCATTAAATAATTTGGGGGCAAACCATACTGATAAAAGCGAGGAAGAATTAACCTCTGAGTCTGATTAGGCTCCATTTAACAAAAATCTTCCACTTGGAGACTGATCAGACTCCACAACATATCATCTCCCACTTAGAGATTGATCATAACACAGCTGACCCTATAGCTCTCACTGGAAACAAACACCCTGGACTCTGTTGTTCTGATTTTAATATTTTTAGTCTTGAAGACCAATCGAAGCTGAAGAGGAGCTCATCTTCTCCCTTGTCACTGCCTTCATAAATATATCCGCTAGATTTTTATCTATATGTATCTTTTCCAGCCTTAACTGTCCATCATCCAACACTAACCGGATGAAGTGATACCTTAGCTATATGTGTTTGGTCTTTAAATGCAAGAAAAAATTCTTTGCATGATGTATGGCACTCTGACTATCTGTAAACAAATAACTATTAGTCTGTTGTTTGCCCAATTCTTCCATCAAAGATTGCAGCCATATCATCTTGTTGCTTGCCTCTATTGCAGCTACATACTCTAGCTCCATGGTGGATAAATCAACCACCTTTTGCAACCTGAAGATCCAACTCACTACTATCTTGCCTACAATAAAGACATAACCTATAGTACTCTATCTGGTATCAATATCCCCTACCAAATCTGAGTCTACATAACCTGCTAAATCAGTATTAGAGCCCCTAAAACATAAGTGTTTATTAGATGTACCTCTCAAATATCTAAGAATCTATTTTACCACATTCCAATTCTCTAATTTGGGATTACTCATGTCCCTGCTTACGAATCCTACAACATGTGCAATATCCTGTCTCGTGCATACCTTGGCGTACATTAAACTTTCTACAGCTGAATTATATGGTAGCTTAGACATTTTTTCTTCCTCCTCTTGTGTCTTAGGACACATCTCCTTAGTCAATTTCAAATGACTAGGCAAAGGTGTACTGACAACTTTTGCATTCTCCATATGGAATTTCTGCAACACCTTTTCAACATAATCAGCTCAAGATAGAGTCAATTTTCTATTATTCCTATCTCTGCAAATTTTTATACCACTTGGATTTGTTTTTCTGCCCCCAAATCATTCATAGCAAATGATTGTGCTAACTGTTGTTTTAACTATCTTATGTGATCCATGTTAGGCCTTGCTACAAGCATGTCATCAACATATAAACATAAAATAATTTAGCTAATTGTGCAACCTCTTAAAATAAACACAATGGTCATAATTACACTGGCTGTAGCCTTGCTCAGCTATAAAACTATCAAGTTTCAAATACCATTGCCGAGGTGCTTCTTCAATCTGCACACCAATTTCTCCTTACCTTTGACCTCAAATCCCTATGGTTGTTCCATATATATCTCCTCCTCCTCCAAATCACTATGGAGAAAGGTAGTTTTCACATCTAGCTATTCTAAATACAAATCTTCAGCAGCCACAATACTTAAAATAGTAGGAATACCTTTTTTCTGTGCAAATCTATTTACAACTAACCTGGCTTTAAATCTTGTCTTACCTCCATCTTCCTCTTTCAGCCTATAAATCGATTTGTTTGGAAAAGCCTTTTTACCTGTAGGCAACTTACGTAAATCCTGAGTCTATTTTTTTAGCAAGGAGTCTAGTTCTTCTTTCATTGCAAGCTCCTACTGAACCTTTGTATCCACCTGCATGGCTTCTTCATACCCTTCTAGTTCACCAACATCTATTAACAAAATAGAATACAAAGAGGGAGAAAACCTTTTAGGAGGTCTACTTAGCCTTGTTGACTGTCTAACATTCACTAGAGCTTGGGGTATTTCTTGTTGTTGTTGTGGAGCATAAGGAACCACTGGAACATCACTATCTAGAATATCATCCAACACCACATAATCCTTTTCTTTTGAGACCAACAATCTTTCTTCAAATGAGCTAGTTTCCCATAGTACCAACAATCCTTTTGTCATCTAGATTGGGACCTCTTGTCCATTGATTTTCCTCATGACTTCCCATGACCTCCAGAACCTTTTCTTCTCTCCTTTGATCTGCCCCTGCTTTCTGCATTCAAAACACTACCTGATGTGGACCCTCCTCATCTTTTCCATCACATTTTGTCACTACGGATAACGTCAACAACATCATCAAATTTCAAAGTATTTGAACTAGAGACAGAGTTACTTATAGCCATTACCAAGCTATTCCAGCTTTCTAGCAAAGAACATAAAACCAAGAGAGCCCTCACCTCTTCATCAAATTTCACTTTTATAGAAGCTAACTGACTGGTAATCATATTAAACTCATTTAAATGATCTGTCACATATCCACCTTTAATCATTTTCAGATTAAACAAATGCTTCATGAGAAATACCTTATTTGAGGATGAGAGTTTTTCATACAATTGAGCCAAAGCTTTTATCGGTTCATTTCTTTTCTTTGCTTCTATTATATTGAATGCCATAGATGGTGCCAGGCACAACCGAATGGTTCCCAGTGCCTTTCTATCTAGAAGATTCCAATCCTCATTAGTCATTGCTACCAGTTTCTTGGCTATTCCTTCTAATGGCATCCATAAATCCTTTTGATAGAGATAATCTTCCATCTACATCTTCCATAACTGATAGTTCTACCTATTGAATTTATCTACCTTCAATTTACCCTCGTCTGCCATTTCTTCCACTCAACCGTGAGACCTTTCTGTAGATGATAATTAAACACAACCCACTCTGATACCATTTGTTAGGAATTGCATGCAGAAGATATCAATTAAATATAAATAAAGATTAAACAAAGGAACGAAAATACATAGAAATAATAATAGCGAGAGACAAGTTTTAACACAGTTCACCCAAACTCGGGCTACATCCACCAATGAAGAGTCCAATATTATTATCCAGCAGATCAAACCAATTACAACTAGCAAATCCCTTGCAACTCAATATCGCTACAAATACTACAATACAATATATCAATGGAAACCTAACCCTTAGCCGTTTTATCAAGACTTATGCCAGTTACAAAAATAGAGTTTTTTTTAGGTTGGGCAATAGAAAAATAACTCCTGACACCTTTATAAAAAATAAAAAATTATTTGAGATTTTGGGGTGTTGCCGCTTGACCCCATCTTGGGGGCACTGCCCCCAAACCCCCGTTAAATGATTTGGGGGGAAACCGCATCGATAAAAGTGGAGAAAAATTAACTTTTGAGTCTAATTAGGCTCCATATAACAACAGTTAGCCTCTACCCTTGCCTATATTACATGTTGGGATAAATATTTCTACCTTTGTAGCACCCAGTCCTTGCATCGTAGATGTTAGGTTGTGTTTATCTTATGGATAGAAATGCCTTCTCTATAAAGGTGCTTTGAATTAATCATAAATCAGCTTCTGACCCATATACCATTCCTTCTGGCTCTTGTTGCATTGATAAATTTAGTTAAGAATAGGTGTTGTTAGTTGTTTCTCTCTCCCAAGATGAAGATAAGGAATTTTGGTCCTTCAATGAATTGTTTATGTAGCAAATTCCCTTATATTCATACATTATATCTGATATGTTCCTATGATGATAGTTTAGGAAAAAGTTGTATAGGTAGTCATGCATCTTGACTACCACAAAATGGACATGGGACATTCTGTGTCAACACCTGTTAGATTAGGAGCTTAGAGATACTCTTTTGATGCATGATGATTAGCTAAACATAGATGTGGAAAGACTAACCATTGTTATGATAAGAAACAGGTTATGGTCCAATACTATCTGATGTTTATTGCTCATATCTTGTGTAGAGATTTACTTCACAATGTAATGTCATTTGGTACTTTTATGTTTGACACCTAGTGTAGTGGATTACTTCATGATTATAGTTGTGGGCATAATATGATCATATGCTATTTTGTACCTCACATTTCATATCTTGTGTGGTGGATTACTTCATGGTGGGATATTATGATTCAACCGTATGTGAAAGTTTGATTTTTATTATACTCATGAGGTACCTCTTGTTAAATACAATATTGCTATTTTGAAATGAAGACTTGTAAGTACATGCTTAGTATGAGGGATTTGATTTTTGATAAATATGTCAATATTAACTATTAGTGCTTTGGCTATGATGTTTATGGTAACAACTAATAATGAAATTGAGTGTACAAGTTCACAGCTGGTGGAATTGGGGAAAACACTTGGAGACCTAAATATGTGGTTCCCCAAAAAGCCAACCTAGCCTATTTGGAGAAGCTTAGGTCCATTATATGTCATGTATATGTGGTATTTGCGTCTACATGGAAGTGTGTCTTGTCTTTGTGTTATGTGATGTAAAAGTGTAAAATTGTGATGTTGCAATGTGAAACATGTGTGGTAGCTATGAAACATGTGTTGTAATGGTGTGTCATGTTGTGTGTCATGTTGTATGGTGTGAACATCTTGTGAAGTCATTCTTTGGGTAAAAAGGGGTTAAGTAATTATTCTATTATTAGAAAAGATTAATACCATTATTTAAAAAAACAAAAGCCTAAGTTTATTAGTCTAGGTGGGACCCCTGTAAAAAACATAATTAATTTTTAGAGGCAATACTTTTGCAGCACTTAATTTTGGGCCATTTTTGGGTAATGAAAATCAGATAATTAAAAAGAAAAGATTAAATTTTTAGAGTCTCCAAAAGGGAGAAAGCAAGGTGGAACATAAAGCTGATGACACATGTTGTCCACATAATGACACATGTATCCACCTAGATGACTCAAGTTGTTCATGGGGGACAGGTGGAGACTAGAAAAGAAGGCAGGAAGGAATATGAGGGAGATGGAAAATTGAGAGGGGGTTCTAAAAAAAGGAAGGTTCTAGGAAACATGGAAGGGAGAGATTTCAAAGATTTCTTTCAAGGAAGGAGAAGGAAGTTTCTGAATATAATCTGGATAAATTGGAGGAGAAGAAGATCATAGTGGAGCTTAATCAACCCACCAATTCTGCTAGGAATTCTAGGTAGGTCTTTATTTATCACTGTGAAATTCAGTCATGATAATTGTGTAAATTTTTTCTTATTATGTTATTGCTAAATAAATAAATAAATTTATCACCAAATGGAAATTTAACAACTCCATTGGAACTGTGTTTGTGGGCTATATATTGAGTTATTCTGTGTGGTTGGTGTTGTTGGAAATTGTAGATAGTAACAGTGTTTGTTGGTAAGTTTGAGATCTAGTTTCGTTTCTACTATTATAACTATTATGTGGGGTAGAGAAGATGCTTCCTATGGGAATATTTTAATGGGTAAGAGTACCTAGATTGTACCTGAGAAAGTTAAAGATATGGGTAAGAGTACCCTTGTAATTATGTCTATGATAATTGGGTATGAGTACCCAAAGAAAATACCTCTTGAACTAAAAGGGTAAGAGTACCCCATATTAAAGCTTGTGAATACAATTGGGTAAGAGTACCCAACAAGTGGAAATTGAAGGGTATGAGTACCCATGAGAAGTGAAATTATAAAATAGAATGGCTAAATCTATTCCTATAGGTTGATGCCTTACCTTTATCCCTCTATGAAGGTTCTATAGGAAACCTCTTGTGAACTATGAAACCAACCTGTGAGTACAAAAAAATTGTGTTGTGAATGACTCTGTGTTTGTGAGTTTTTGTGTGTGTATGTGCAAACTTCTAGGTCTTCTTGTGTTTTCCCCTAGCTCGGGGGTGGGCGGCTACTACCCTAGGCTGGGAGGTGAGCCTCCACTAGTTGTGCAAACAAGGTTCCCTTATTTTGTTTCAATTTTCTATAGGTTATGTGAAGCATGGCGGTTGAGGTGGCAGTGATGACTTTCACTACTGACAAGGGAAAGCCTATGGCAAAAGGAAGAAGAAATTATAGTCTATCCTATTACCTCATAAAAACCATATTCTGGTGTTGTAGAAGGATGTTATTCTTTTATTTTGATATTATGAAGGTTACAGCCATTTTGTGCAATATTAAAGCAACCTACAGTTAAGGGAAATATATTTGCTATGTTTGATGGAAGTTTATCTAAATGCGACCCTATATACTATTGATGTTGTCTATATTCTGAAATGAATTGATTGCTAAAACTTATGGAAGTTCATTTTGTTATAGTTCCTTTAGTAATGATTATTTTATTTATTCCTTTTCATTCTATTCTTGAATAGGGGCTCAAATAATGTGTAAAAAGAATGTGGACTTTCAGATTGAAAATGTAATGCTTCAGTTATAAAGAATAAAAAATAAGAATAATAAAAATAACAAACATTTGACTGCAATAGTTATCTGATTCTCCTACCTTCCTTATGTTTCATCTACTGTATCACGATAACCTTAGTGAAGCGGAATGAGTAATAGAGAGAGAAAAGAAAAGACAGTAGATATGTGTTTTGGGGGTGAAATACCCTCTTTCTGAAATACACAATAAAAGATAATAGTAAGGAAAATATATTTCTGTAACTCTTTGAGGTTCAACTTGGAAGCCTCAAGCTTTTGAAAATAGATGAAAAACAATGAAAAACAATGAGATCTGGGCTGCCAGAGTAACCCAAAAGCCCATGAGACAAGAAATTTAGTTAAGAAAAAGCAGAGTTAATCTGTCGTATAAGACCCTTGTTCTAATGCCGGTATGGTGTAGACCTCCAGATGGAACGCCGATCTAGTGCGAAGAAGCCTTTTGAGGCCATTTCCTCTCATAGCTACCTGAGCACCATGCAACACAAATATAATAAAAAACAACAAAATGAATTCTTTTAAACAAATACAAGAAAACTAATGATCTCTATGGATGCCTAACATAAAGACTAGATAAGAAGAATATACCTCACAGTATGGTCGCTGGGCATGTGCACTCAGTTGGGAGATCCGCCAGTATGGCAGTCAGATAACAAGGGTTGGCTTTTTTATTGACGCAACCAGACCTGTAGTAGGTAACCCTTCTACTTAGAAAATTGATCAAACCTATTTCATGAGCCGGCATGCCAAGGCCATTGCTAGGAGTTTCTTTCCTGGTGGTTGGAAGAAAATGAAATGATGCAGCAAGTTCTTAGGGAAGATTTAGGGTTAGTGACTCTTAGGGTTAGAAACTAACCCCTGGGAAAACGTGGGACATTCTTTTATGTTCTTTTCTTCTTCCACAAATGGGTAAGGTAGAATTACTTCTTTTGACATTATTCTACTACTTCTTTACATCAGCTGCCAAAGGAATATGAAGGAATGAGATTTTTTTTTACTTAGTCATATCTTGTACATATTTTAATAATATTTGGTTGACCAAATTTGTATGCTGGATACCAAACTATTATGATTTTTACTGTGGTTTCTGATGGAAGATGAGTGTCACTAATGTCAAAAAGGTGTTGAGATGTTGATGCAAAGATAGTTGTTATGCTATTCACAATGTTGCTTCATTGTATTGTCTCCAACTCAAATCAAGAGAATAATGCTTTCATGATTGTCTTGTGCTCACAAAGTTGACAAAGGATACATTCATCTTCATATATAATGACATGAAGAGTTGCCATTACAAATCAGAAGGTGTCAGTTTTATTGATTGGCTATTTGATGGCTACAACATGCAAAGAGTCAAATTGTTGTTTATTATCATGCCTCAGTGTATCTTAGGACTTCTTCATATTGATAGTGTGTTCTTCTAGTCAAAGAGAATGAAGGGATCACATATAAGTTCATATGCTTCTAGTTTTTTTTTATGTCTCAAACAATGTAAGTTTCATGCCCTTCATGTGGTTGTTGAGATCAGGATGTATGTTCAGAGGATGGTGACTTGAGGTAGCAATGTTGATGATCTTGTTGTTTATCTTGATGATTGATGATCTTGATGTTGATAGTCTCAAGAATTTGGTTTTCATCATTATACTTCATGGTTTTTGTATTGACCTTCAAGATGACACACAGAACAAGGAGGTTACATGATTTGGTGTTTGTTATGATATCCTCATGTTCAAGTTGTGATGTTAAGATTGTGGCATGCATCATAAGAATATTAGTGATAGAGGTAATCAAAGGCTACTCATGTGCAGAGGCACATGATCATTCATGTTCATTAGATAAGTAAACCCTAAAGTTCTCACTTTGTCTTAACATTCTACAACAGAAGTGAACAACAGTGTTCAATAGTCAGGAGGTCTTAATTATCAGATATGTATAGGTCTTCATTATCAAATATGTGTAGTGGCTGATAGATCTATCATTTATTAAAGCTTGAATTTTTTTAAGAGCTCAAGGTTTATTAAATGTTTAAAACCTTAAAGACTAAAGTCCTATTTTCATATCATTCTTTACCTGGCTATGACAGTTGCACTTTAATTTATAAAATGAAGTTGACCTACTATCACAGGTCAGGTCACTTAAAGTGATCTAGTATAGGGCACTTTAGTCATGAGTATAACCGACCCTTCACCTTATCTTCCAAACACCACCGGTCTATATAATATGCATTTGGGTGGTAAATGACAATCAATGGTCTCATTTAAATGTTCATTGAGCACGAGTTTAAAGATCAGTGGTTAGTATTTAAACCTAGACTCGTCCATCATGGGTTTGCACATTGACGTGCATTTAAACGTCACTTCTATATGACTATAGTAAAGATGTTTTTAAAGACTATTTTTAGTATTTCTATAAGGTAGATTCTTGGAGATTTTGGAGGCTATATTTTTGGTAGATTTATTCTATTTTCATCCTCTTCACTCATGGCATGGAGAACATTAAGAAGAAGTTTTTTTAAGGAGGACATATTTCTTTTATAGAGATGATATTCTTTTTTGTAAATAATGTTTTAAGGTCTTTTTATATTCTTCATGTAGAAGGCTTTTGAGTAGCAGGTTTGAGGAGTTAAGTGGTTTTATTTATTTTTTGATAGGGGCAAATGAATTAAAATTCATTGAAGATTTTTCTTAATGATATCTGGTGGATATAGAGAAGATAAAATGAATATGTAGAGAAGAGAATATGAAGGCTTATTTTTTATTATTGAAGATGCATTGTGTTGCAGGTATAGAAGATTTGTTTTTGAGAAGGAGAAAATGGAAATATAGAGAAGAAATATATTTGATTTGATTTTTGTAGATGAATGGATTTTTTTTAATGATTTATGCAGAGAAAATGATGATGTAGAGAGGCTCTAAAGATGGAAGATAAAAGGTGTTTAGGGTAAAATTGGATTTGTTAATATTCTAATGTTTAGATGTTTAAATCCTCCTTTAACCCTAACATTGAAGGATCTAGGGTTGAGTGGTGAGCACTATCATACCATAGATCTCTTGCAAATGAAGGGAAGCTTGGATTAGGGAATTAATTATCAATTTTTCCTTCTCTTATGTCCAATTAACCATTAAAACCCTAATTATATAAATACGGCAACAAATTGACGAAAGACTGAAAAAGCTCTTGGAGACGGGAGTAAAATGATAAATCATAGAATACCTATTTTTCAGGGTTCCAAGGTGGAATAGTCAGGGACTAAGGTGCGGGCGTCCAAGTCCAAGGTACCTACTTTTTTGGGGAATCTGGACCTCCTTCCGACACTGATCAACCCTATAACTTCTATTTCCTGAGATATCTGCAGAGGACACTTTTGTGGGCACCCTAGTCCTAGAAGTGCTCCTATGTCCAACTTTTCTTCAGATCCTGAATCCTTGATGCCTGCCACTCCTTCTTGTAACTCCACTTTTCCCAAATGTGGCACCTATGACCTGTAATCACAAGACTTGGTTAGGGGGTTGTGGTGTTTATAGGGTTGCCTCAGTCAAGCACCGGAGGACACTTAAGTCTCTGAACACCATTTTCAGACAAAGAGTGCATGCCCTTGTGAGGCAGAGGAAAAAACCAAAGGAATCAATGATAAAAACACAATGATATGTCACCTTGTAGTGAATCTCTCATGGAGGAAGATGCTCTTCATGCCATGAGAAGATTGATGCTCAAATCTATAAATATCAACACATAAAACATACAAGTTTGCTCTTGCAACACAATAGAAAGCCTTGAATCACTTTGAGGATGCCTAAAGTTCACAATAATCATCTAGTTTACAAATGAATGCCTACATATACTTATATATGTAGCTACAAGCATTCCCACCAAGATTTTAAAAATCAAACTTTACCATGTTGGCAAAATAACCATCTAACGGTCATAAACCGACACCTAGAAATTTGGGCTACACCAAGTCCTCCCCCTATTTTAGGTAGGGTACAAATCAAGGGGTCCACCTAGGTCCTATCTGCCATGGGACTTAGGTCTCATTCCATATGGATGCTAAAATATGAACTAAAATGTCGTAAATGCACTCTATAAACCCAGGAACTAAACCTTATGAGTGAAAAGCCCCCAAGGGGACATTTTCTGACGTTACATTTAGCCCCCACTTTAATGTATGTATAAACATGAGGCCAATACATGCATTAAAGTAAGGTCACAAACACAACAAACACATCAAGCACGGAGAAGACATGCCAATCACATAGAAGACAGTAACAGGC
The DNA here is from genome assembly GCA_027924645.1 of Cunninghamia lanceolata. Taxonomy (NCBI): domain Eukaryota; kingdom Viridiplantae; phylum Streptophyta; class Pinopsida; order Cupressales; family Cupressaceae; genus Cunninghamia; species Cunninghamia lanceolata. The sequence continues at coordinate 5,321,891 of BSBN01000677.1, read as the reverse complement.
ATGCAAAACATGGAGAAGATAGTTCCAGTCATGCAAAACATAGAGCAGATAGTCAATGCATAGAAGACACATTAATGCATGGAAGACAGAAATGATATCTTTTTCTCATATATATGAAATGCAAATGCAAGTACTGGAAAGTAAACAAACCCCCCATAATACATGAAGCACTACTTAGGGGCACTGGTCTCTATATATATGGGGCAACACACATGCAATACACATAAAACCTCCCAAAATGAATGAAGCACTACTCAAAGGCGCTAGTCTCTACATACGGGGCAACAAACACACCACACAAAACAAACACGCTAAAACACACACACTTGAAGACACGGAGAAAACACAACAGACAAGCAATGGTGTGTTCCCTATTTCTAGGCTCATCACCATCTCAAGCACATTACAGGCACACACCAATGATTGGGCTTCATCACAACAATCAATGAAGACATACTTAAGGGTTGAGTTAGTCATAGAACTGCTCCCCGCCTCCATAGAGGACTTTTGAAAATGACAGGATGATGCAATCTTCTCTGAGAAATACACCATCCCTACCTCCGCAGAGGGATTAAGAAAAAGGATATGCTTGATATCCTACCTCTATATAGGGCTTACATGATTGATTGATTGATTGATTGCAAACAAACTCAAGATGCATGATGCACTACCCTTAGGCGCAAGTCTTTGTGTCTGAGGTCAAACACATTGCTAACATCTATAACGGACAACTTACCTTATATGCCCCCACCATAAGGTAGTTGATATCAGTTATCAATGTCAAGCACGTTAAGGTAGAAATAAACACACAAGGGAACACTAACTTTCGCAAAGCCCATGCCCCCCAGAGGTGACATGTACTTTATGATCACCAAATGTTCCCACAAACACATCCCTGCAAGAAACATGTTAGTGTCTACAACATCATAATATATAACAACATCAATGCATATGATTAACCACACAAAGAGCCAAGGTTATACAATGAATTCAGAGTTTCAAGAATAATCATGGGTTATATCACGAAGCTCTCTGAATCGAATACCGCTAAGGCTAGATTCAAAGGCAAACACAGCTGCATAGAGCAGCAGTATTGTTAAGGTTTGTAAATGTGACAGAAACATCATAGAATTCACTATGTGGAAAGTATGAGTACTTCCACTATCCAAGCATCGGATAAGATATACAACCCCATCATCATATTAGGAACTATAGTCTATTTTTTTATTGCTCTCGAAAGGGACACTAGGTCTACATCAGTATAAGTGTTTGTCGTCATCCGCCTACTAGGTGGAAACACTAGAGGAAGGGAAACAATAAATAAGAGAGGAGAAAACAAGTGTCTTAGGGACAATCACATACGAGGGTGCCCCCAAGTCATCAACCACAACACTATGTCCACAAGACACAACACACAACAATAAAATCAGAGAGAGAGGTAATATAGAAGAATGATGATACAAATAGAAGAATGTCACAATAGAGGCAGTCTCCTGGTATCCCGAAGCTTACAAGAGAATTCAAGATCATTCTAGGAGTCCTAAACAACATATAACACATCACAGGGGAAGCACATCATGAGAGAAATAAAAGATTAGAGATACTTACCTGTAGGGTCTTCATATTATATCTTGGAGCTCTCAAACCTCTTGGAGAGGTACTCAATCATGTTTAATGCAAAATTTGAGTGGTTCTTATGAAATTCTTGTTTGTTATCATATGATGCTTGTTCATTAAATATTTGTTTAAATGAGACTTTTTGGTGGTCATGAGGGGGAGAACCACTATTATTTCTGACTATTGATTGTTGTCTTGCTCTTTTCTATTTTTTAGTGAGTTTTTGTTGTTGAATCTTTCTAGAGTAGTAACGGGAATCATCATGTACCATCTTACTCATCTGTATCAGTTGTTGTTCTTTCTTTTCTGTTGCATTTTGATTATCTCCCAATCCATATAAGGATAATGGAGGAGGAACCTCAGCATAAATTCTATTTCCTTATGGATGAGGTGGATTATCCATTTGTTTCTTGTCAACTTCAATCATACCCACGATACTCTCATAGTCCAAGTAATAATCCTTGTCAACTTCCACTAAATCTTGTTCCAACATATTATTTTCGGTATGCTTAGGAAAAGGATTAGTGAAGATTTGTATATTCTGATTCGGCGAAGCAACTGACTTATTTCCATTATTATTCACACTTGATATCTGGATGACATTTGAATCAATAAGGTCATGTATCTCATGTTTAAGACACATACATCGTTCACTGTCATGTCCTTATGTCCGATGATAATGGCAAAAGGCATTAGCATCGAAGTAAGGTCCTTATTTACTAGGATCAACATGCTTGATCGGGGGAAGCTTTAGAATGTTATTACAAATAGCTTGATTCATGATAGAATGATATGACTCAGATATCAGAGTAAACTTTCCTAGTTGATATGATGTTTTCTTTGCATTATTTATAGCAGACACATTCATATTTAGTCCATTGATCTTGATGAAACTCCTATTATTGTTCCTCTTAAAATTGTTTTGTGATAATCCACCCATGGATTGACCAACTTGAGCTGATGAGTTTTGGTTTTCATACTAACTAGACGAAAGTTGATAATCAAGAAGGGCAATGCATAAATGTTGAAAGGAGTTATACTTCATCAAGATGATCTTATCATAAATATTAGGTTGTAGATTTTTAATGAATATCTTCTGAACATCTTCATCTTTTATTTGATACTGAATTTGTGCATAAAGTCCTTGATATCGACCAATGAATTCATTCAACTTTTCTTTGGGACCTTGTTTGCATTGAACCAAGTCAATAAGAGTGACTTGGCGTCTGATATTTGCTTGAAAATGTTGTAAAACTTGATCAATCAACTATGAAAAGGAGTGTATTGAATTCGGAGCCAATGAGAAAAACTATTCTAAAGCAATATCTTTGAGAGATCATGGGAAAAGTTTTGCTAACAAATCCTCTTCAAAATAAAAATCACTACACATAGTTGTAAACGCTGCCACATGAATATTGGGATCACCTTTTCCACCATATTTTTCAAAGCGAGGACTCTCAAACCTCCTAGGAATAGGAGTTCTCAAGATTGCATAGGATAACAGATTATAGGCATGATATGTTGGTAGACTAGGCTAAGAAGAATTTATCAAATTTGTTACCTTTTGTTGCAAAGCAGTCATGCCCTGTAAAAGTTGGTTTAGGATGGCATCATTGGGAGATGCAGTTTGTTGTGAGGAATTAGAACCAAGGTGAGGAGGCAATTGAGCTTGAGATACAATAGGTTGAGGCTGAGAATATGTTAATGGTGGTTGGCCATAATGATAGGTGGAAGATGGTTGTGAGTATGTCATAAGTAGCTGGAAATGAGTGGAATAGATAGGAGGTTGAGAACAATTATTCATAGAAGATGTCCCTTTATGAATCAAATTCTGATAATTAAATCCCATAGCTTTGTAATTAGTGCCATTAGATACTCCAATACTAGTGGTAGCATTACTATAAGTGTTTGCATTAGTTGTTAAGATGATTGATGTAAAAGTGGACACTCCTATATTTGGTATAGTCATGGAAACTTGAGTATGAGATGATGATAAGGTGTTATTAATAATTTGCACACATTTGGTTACCAGAATGATATTAGTTTGTACAATATGTGCTAGACCACAAAGTGCATCAACACCATCTTGTCCCTCTTTTATCAATTCTCTTATATTATGAATTGTAGGAATGACTTCTTCAGCTATTCTCTCATTTTCCATAAATGTTTGAAATTCAGCTAGGTCTTTATCCAACTTTTCTATTTGCTCATCAAATACATATCTTGTTTCCTTAATAGTATTATGAACATCATGAAAAGTTTGTTCTTCCATTGAGGTTGGAGGATGTATAATATCTTGCACAATTTGATTTTCTCCCTTTGTAAAGAAGGTGTCCAAAGTACGAACTTCCTCAAGGGCACTAGATCCCATTAATCATTTACTTCTTGTCAAAGGGATATTATTTTTAGGATAGTGTGTAATAAATGTTATACAAAAGCATACAACACACACTGCACAAACCAAGAGAACAAATCCTAGGAGAAGGATATGATTGACAGCCAAAATGCTTGAATTTGTGTACTCTTTTCAATGGCAATGACTGAAACAAAGGATGCTATGAGGACTTCAGTCAAGGGAAGAAATTTATATGTCTGATATTAGTCCAAAACAGAAATATAATTACTCTCAACACACTCTTGATGCAAATCCAAGATAATGCCAATTCAAAATATAGTGAAAATATGTCAATATAGGCACTTTTTTCACCAAAATTCACTGTAAAAAAGCATTACAAAGGGTGTTGTGAGCAAATTGATGATGGTAAGAAAATAATATCATTAATAACATCCACTTGGTTCCAAAATACCTAACACAACATGATTTTAATGCCACTTAAGGTCAAACCCTAGTGAAAATATAGCAAAATATGTAATTTTACACAGTTTTTCAATTCCAAGACCTAGAAAAAGGGGTGTTGTAAGGAATTTTAGGAGGTACAAAAAATAATATCAATGATATCAATCCCCTCAATCCAAAAAATTGATCCTAACACACTTGGAGTGCAAACTAGGTCAATCCCTAGGGCCAAAATAGCCAAAATGTGTGGTTTTTCGCCAAATTTTCACTACAAGAGCCTGTTAAAAGGGTGCTGTAAAGCTTTTTATGAGAGGTAGAAAATGATTACCCTAGTAATATAACATTAATGCAAAAATATCCTTCACAACACACCTATAGTGCAAGTTTGGAGAGTCGATAAGGTCGATTTTAGTGAAAATTGTTGTTTTTGAACCCCTAGGTTTGAAGTCTAATTAATGATGAAATTGACTTACTTTCAGATCTGAAAATGATTTTCAATCTTTAACACACAAAATGCCCATGCAAATTTAATGAAAATGCACCAAAATTGCTAGTTTTTGTTGAAATTTTCTATGAAAAAATGCAAATATTACAAATTCACACTAAAATGCAAGACTACAGCCAAATTAAAATTTGAATGAGCCTCTAAAATAAGTAGAAAAAATTGATAAATTTTTTTCCTACAAACCCTAGATTTTGGAATTACTAGGTTATATAAAATTGACAAAATTTCCATAAGACCCTAGCAATTAAATGATGAAAATGCAAGGTAAATTTCTGATTTTGTGTATTTATCTATATTTTATATCATATCTGATGCAAAAATCATGAATTAGGAAAATCTAGATAGAATTGATGCAATTTAGTAAGCCAAACAATGCAAATTTTTATGTATTTTTCTAATTTTTCAATTTTTTTGAATTTTTCTCAATGCAATAAAATAAATGACCAAATGAATGAATGAAATCAATCTAAATCTAAAGACAAACACTCAAAAAGTTGAAATTTAAGTCCAAAAACACATGTTCACCAAAATGTTTAGGGTAAAATTGGATTTGTTAATATTCTAATGTTTAGATGTTTAAATCCTCCTTTCAGCCTAACATTGAAGGATCTAGGGTCGAGTGGCAAGTACTATCATACCCTATATCTCTTGCAAATGAAGGGAAACTTGGATTGGGGAATTAATTATCAAATTTTCCTTCTCTTATGTCCAATTAACCATTTAAAACCCTATTTATGCAAATACGACAACAAATTGACGAAAGACGGAAAAAGCTCTTGGAGACGAGAGTAAAATGGCAAATCACATAATACCTATTTTTTGGGTTCCAAGGTAGAACAATTAGGGACTAAGGTACGGGTGCCCAAGTCTAAGGTACCTACTTTTTTAGGGAAACTAGACCTCCTTCCAACATTGATCATCCCTATAACTTCTGTTTCCCGAGATCTATCTGAGGAGGACACTTTTGTGGGTGCCCTAGTCCTGGAAGTGCTCGTTTGTCTAGCTTTTCTTCAGATCCTAAATCTTTGATGCCTTCTAGTCCTTCCTGTAAATCCACTTTTCCCAAATGCGACACCTGTAACTTGCAATCACAAGACTTGGTTTCGAGGTTGTGGTGTTTAGAGGCTAGCCTCAGTCAAGCCCTGGAGGACACTTAAGTCTCTGAACACTGTTGTCAGAAAAAGTGTGTGTGCCCTTGTGAGGAAGAGGCAAAAACCAAAGGAATCAATGATAAAAACACAATGATATGTCACCTTGTAGTGAAGTTGTCATGAAGGAAGATGCTCTTCATGCCATGAGAAGATTGATGCTCAAATCTATAAATATCAACACATAAAACATACAAGTCTGCTCTTGCAACACAATAGAAAGTCTTGAATCACCTTGAGGATGCCTAAAGTTCACAATGATCATCTAGTTTACAAACGAATGCCTACACATGCTTATATATGCACCCATAAGCATCCCCGTGAAGATTTTAAAAATCAAACTTTACTATGTCAGCAAAATAACCACCCAATAGTCATAAACTGACACTTAGAAATTGGGGCTGCCCTAAAATAGGGCAAGACTAGGGCACGGGTGTCCAAGTCCTCCCCCCTATTTTAGGTAGGGTACAACTAAAGGGGTCCACCTAGGTCCTATTTTCCATGGGACTTAGGTCTCATTCCATCAGGATGCTAAAATATGAACTAAAATGTCCTAAATGCACTCTAAAGACCCAGGAGCTAAACCTTATGACAGAAAAGCCCCCAAGGGGACATTTTATGACATTACAAAAGGTTATGAAGAGATGTGGTTTTAAATGGTTCAAATTGAAATGAGATTTTTGTGTGTATGAGAGGTTATTGAAGAAGAACTAAGAAAAGAAAAGGTCATTTTTATTGCAGGTTTAATGTGATTTTTGAAGGTCTGAGATAAGCAAAATTGAAGACAATTTTTGTGTGGCTTTTGAAGAAGAAAATGAAGATGAATAAGGTTATTCAGAAGGTGACTAAGAGAGATGAATGATATATTTTTGCAGGGGATTTGATGAGATGATTAAATTGATTATATTTGAATATTTGTGTGAGTGATTAATCACAGGGTATTTAATGGTGCAAATTAGATTGACTTGCAGTGATTTCTTGCACACTAAGCTTAATTTTTGATAATGGTGATTGTATTTACCAGTCAGGTAGATTTATGCTAGTGAGGCTTTGTATGTCAGTGAGGCAAGGTTAAATGTCAGTGAGATTCAAATAAGCCAGTGAGGCAAATTTTTAGAGTGGTTTTTCTACCCCATGAGGGTTTTCCACTCATCAAAACCTATGTAATGTCTTCTCTTTGTGGTTGATTATGTTGTATTTATTTGATCAACTTTATTTAAGTTTTGCATATTATGATGACTATGTTTTCAGTGAAATCCTTTACACCATATTTTTGAGTCAAGTTTTGAAAAGTGAAAAATTATACAACATTGATCCCCCCTCTTAGTGTTGTCTTATACTCCAACAAATGGTATCAGAGCCTAGGTTCCCTATAGAAGTCTAATCGGCTTGGGTAGGTCCTGAGTGTGGAGTACCATGGGTAAGTGCAAAAGAAATAGAGACAAGAAAAATGTCAAGTCTCCTACTAATGAAATGACACCATCTATACCAAATTTAGACGTTGATATACAATTAGTTGATAGAAATGAGTCAGGTATTAAATTAGAGAAAGAGTTTTCTAGAGTTCCCTTTGTTGATGGTTTAGACTTCTCTGTTTGGTGTGTTAGAATGCAAATCTATCTATCCTCTTTAGGGTATGGTGTTTGGATGTCAGTTGAGAATGGGTATTTTATTTCCTCTCAATCACCTATTACTACAAATAGAAAAGAAGCTTATGAATATAAACATATAGCAAAGAAGGCTATTCTGTTTTTTTTATCTAATGAAGTTTCTTGTAAAGTTATACATTGTGAAACAACTCAGGATGTGTGGAAGGAATTGATAAGAATCTATCAAGGTGATGCACTTGAAGGTGAGGACAATTTGTTATCTAATAAGAGTGACAAGGATGGAAGTCATTCACATGAAGGAAATGAGGTTCAATCTGATTCAAAAGAAGATCACATAATGAGTGATTATAATCAAGAGTATGATGAACAAGAATGTGAGGTTGATGTTGAAGGGGAACTCATATGTACTCTAAGTGAGATTAAGAAATACAAAAAAGAAGAATTATAAATTAGAATTGCAGCTACAACAAGAAAAAGATTCCAAAGACAAAGCACTTTCTGACCTTGAAAGAGTATCTTCTGATCTTAAAGAGGCAAGAAATCAGATTATAGGCTTAAAAAGTCATGTTGATGAATTAGACAAGTTGATTATAAGCCTAAATACTGAGATTGAAGAGGGCAAGAGAATAATAGATGTAACAAAATCTAACCTTGAGCTTAAAAGAATTGAAAATATGAAATTAGAGGCTGAAATTATCAATCTTAGAAAAGATTATGAAGGTCTCAAGGTTCTATCCAAGAAATATCAGGAGTTTGAAGAAAGCACAAAAAAGTTACATGAAATGTTGGGCAAACAAAAGTATCATAAGGATACTACTAGTTTAGGTTATGAAGAAGGAGAGTGTTCCAAAGTAAGAGAGACTCCTAGAATAAAATTTGATATAAATTATCATGTTGTTGCTCCTAAAGGCAAAAACAAGATTGAAGCTAAAGACGAGTTTATCAAAATAAACTATCAAAAGAGAAATTCAAGAAGGGCTACTCCTGTAAGACAAGCATATATACATTTATAATTATTCATTTAATGGTTATTGTTATACCTGTAATCATTTTGGACACAAAGCAGATGATTGCAGAAGGAATGCTAATCTTGTGTGTTTCAAGTGTAACTTTCTTGGTCACAAAGCACATAGTTGCAGAATGTATGGAAGAATAGCATCACTTGGTTTGAAAGATTGGAAAAAGAAAAAGGTTGAAAAGGTTTGGAAGAAGAAAACTAAATAGAAGAAAGAACCTATGAAAGTTTGGAATTAGAAACAAAGTCAAGAGAAGACAGATCCTAAACTTGTGCATCTTGCACAAGTCACATCATCAGTTGCATAACATATGGCATGAAGTTAGGGGATGTCCTATCAATTATCCCCAAGAATTTTTAGGAAGGAGATCATTTGATGTTTGTCAATATGATGATCTTGTTTTGTTTATTATGTTTTTGAATTCATGTCTGATAATGGTTGCTAAGATGCTATTCATATCAGTCTTGTGAAATGAAGTTCTTAATGGTGTTGATAACTATGTTGATCTTCAGTGTGTGTTAGTGATACAGGTGATCAGTGATTCATAATGTCATAATAAGATGTTGATAAGATGTTTAGGGGTTTAATGCACAAAGTGTTTGATGATGTTGAAGTAACTTGGTTTATAAATGATCCTATTTATATCTTGTTGAGGCTAAGTTGTCATAATGGTGCAATTAGTTTGTTGGTGTGCAGACTTTATGGGCTGATTTGAATGATGATTAATAGGTCCTAGGATCAAAACTTGACTATGAAATATAGGATCTTGGGTGTACTCAAGGAGCTCTCATCATATGTTAGCATATATTTGCTGATGAAGTTGCAAATGGAAGAAGTCAATTCATAGCATATGTCTCTACATTTGGTTTTGCAAAGGTATTGATAGTGATTCTGTATATATCAGATTTGACATTGTGTTGCAAAAAGTGTCATGTGCAGGAACAAGAAGATAGTATGGCCTTCATTCTTTATCATTCCAAGAAATGTGTGTAGGAGTAGATTGGTTGTAGGTGTTGTAGGTTGATTGTCCATCTTTTAGTCACTATCATGAAAGTCTTGGCAAGGTCATCTCTTGTGTGGTCATCATGTCATCATGATTTGTAAATAGTGTGATGAGTAGTCTTCATGTTGATGTTTATGGGTGATGAAGTGTCTATGATATCTTTGCATGGTATTCAAGTTGATATGTGTCATTTCAAAGGCTTGATTCATCTAAAACCTAAGAGTCATTTTTATGCCATCATAATCATACATCATTCTCAATGCTTTGGGAGTTCTTGGAGATTTTCCATTTAGGTCAAAAAGGGTTGATTATTGTGAAAGAATTGTTTGTCATGAAAAGTTTGTTTTGCAACCACAAGTGATGTCATTAGGAGTTTGCTATCAAAAATCTCAGTTTTCATCTTGTCAAAAGAAATGATCAAAGAATCTCAATGATATCAGTTTTCATCTTCATCTTTATGTTGGTGTTGTGAAAAGAAGTGGTATTGTACTGATAATATGGTATATCTATGGGTAGTTTATAATAGTGGTTTGATGCTTTGTTTGGTGTGTCTCTCATGATGTTGCTCTCAAGTCTTGTGCTTCAAGATGTATGTCTTCAGATGTGTGCTTCATGGTTACTTGTTTCTCTCAAGTTGAAGAGTTGTTTTAAGGTATTGTCAACATTGTTTGTTATATGCTTGCTTCAAGATTGTTATTTTTGTCATCATAGATCATCACAAGTTCAAAGGAAAGACAACAGGTTTAATAGGGGAAGTTAACTCAGCCTTTGTCATCCAATTTCAAAAAGGGGGAGAGAGAAATAATGCATCATGTAGTTTTTCCATCAATGACAAAGGGGGAGATTCATGGAAGATGATTGTCATTGATGTCAAAAAGGTGTTGAGATGTTGATATAAAGATAGTTGTTGTGCTATTCATAATGTTGCTTCATTGTATTGTCTTCAACTCAAATAAAGAGAATAATTCTTTCATGATTATCTTGTGTTCACAAAGGTGACAAAGGATACATGCATCTTCATATATAATGATAGGAAGAGTTTCTATTACAAATCAGGAGGTCTCAGTTTTATTGATTGGCTATTTGATGGCTACAACATGCAAAGAGTCAAATTGTTGTTTATCATCATGCCTTAGTGTGTCTTAAGGATTTCTTCATGTTGATAGTGTGTTCTTGCAGTCAAAGAGAATGAAGGGATCATAGATAAGTTCACATGCTTCTTGTTTTTTTATGTCTCAAACAATGTAAGTTTCATGCCCTTCATGTGGTTATTGAGATCATGATGTATGTTCAGTGGATGGTGACTGGAGGTAGCAATGTTTATGATCTTGTTGTTTATCTTGATGATTGATAATCTCAGTTTTGATAGTCTCAAGAATTTGGTTTTCATCATTATACTTGATCATGGTGCTTGTATTGAACTTCAAGATGACACACAGAACAAGGAGCTTACATGATTTGGTGTTTGTTATGATATCCTCATGTTTAGGTTGATGATGTTAAGATTGTGGCATGCATCATAAGAATATTAGTGATAGAGGTAATCAAAGGCTACTCATGTGCATAGGCACATGATCATTCATGTTCATTAGACAAGTAAACCCTAAAGTTCTCACTCTGTCTTAACATTCTACAACATAAGTGAATAATGGTGTTCAATAGTAAGGTCTTAATTATCAGATATGTGTAGGTCTTCATTATCAAATATGTGCAATGGCTAATAGATCTATCATTTATCAAAGGTTGAATTTTGTTTAAGAGCTTAAGGTTTATTAAAGGTTTAAAACCTTAAAGACTAAAGTCCTATTTTCATATCATTCTTTGCCTAACTAAAATAGTTGCACTTTACTTTATAAAATGAAGTTGACCTCCAATCATAGGTCAGGGCACTTAAAGTGACCTAGTAGAGGGCACTTAAGTCATTAGTATAACTGGCCCTTCACCTAATCTTCCAAACACCGCCGGTCTATATAATATGCATTTGGGCAGTACATGACAATCAATGGTCTCATTTAAATGTTCATTGAGTGCGAGTTTGAAGATTGGTGGTTAGTATTTAAATGTAGCCTCCTCCATCATGGGTTTGCACATTGACGTGCATTTAAACATCACTTCTATATGACTGCAGTAAAGATGTTTTTTAAAGACTATTTTTTGTATTTCTATAATGTAGATTCTTGTAGATTTTGGAGGATTTATTCTATTTTCATCCTCTTCACTCGTGTCATGGAGAACATTAAGAAATTTTTTTTTTAAGGAGGGCATATTTCTTTTATAGAGATGATATTCTTTTTTGTAAATAATGTTTTAAGGGCTTTTTATCTTCTTCATGTAGAAGGATTTTGAGCAATAGATTCGAGGAGATAAGTGGTTTTATTTTTTTCTTGATAGGGGCAGATGAATGAAAATTCATTGAAGATTTTTCTTAATGATATATGGTGGAAATAGAGAAGATAAAATGAATATGCAAAGAAGAGAATATGAAGGCTTATTTTTATTATTGAAGATGGATTGTGTTGTAGGTATAGAAGATTTGTTTTTGAGAAGGAGAAAATGGAAATATAGAGAAGAAATATATTTTATTTTATTTTTGCATATGAATGATTTTTTTTAATGATTTATGGAGAGAAAATGATGATGTAGAGAGGCTCTGAAGATGGAAGATAAAAGGTTCTGAAGAGATGTAGTTTTAAATCGTTCAAATTGAAATGAGATTTTTGTGCGTATAAGAGGTGGTTGAAGAAGAACTAAGAAAAGAAAAGGTCATTTTTATTGCAGGTTTAATGTGATTTTTGAAGGTCTGAGATAAGAAATATTGAAGACAATTTTTCTTTGGTTTTTGAGGAAGAAAATGCAAATGAATCAGTTTATTTAGAAGGTGATTGACAGAGATGAATGATATATTTTTAATTTGATGAGATGATTAAATTGATTGTATTTGAATATTTGTGTGAGTGATTCATCACAAGGTATGTAATGGTGCAAATTAAATTGACTTGCAATTATTTGTTGCACACTAAACTTAATTTTTGATAGTGGTGATTGCATTTGCCAGTGAGGTAGATTTATGCCAGTGAGCCTTTGTATGTCAGTGAGGTATGGTTAAATGTTAGTGAGACAATTGTTGTAATCAGTGAGATTCAAATAAGTTGGTGAGGAAAATTTTTAGAGTGGTTTTTCTACCCCATTAGGGTTTTCCACTAATCAAAACCTATGTCATGTCTTATCTTTGTGGTTGATTATGTTGTATTTATTTGATCATGTTTATTTAAGTTTTACATATTATGATGACTATGTTTTGAGTTGATTCCTTTACACAACATTTTTGAGTCAAGTTTTGAAAAGTTAAAAATTATACAACACTAATTCACCCCCCTGTCAATTTTGTCATGTACTCTAACAGTTTCTTTCCTATGAACCTGAATAATGTCCTCAACTGCCAAATTATGTGGGTGACTGGAAAGGAAAAGAGGATGTCACTTATTAGAAGTTAAAAGAAGATCTACAGTGAAATCATGAAATTTATTTACCTTATGATAGTATGGTTAAGATATTTAATTTTCTTCGTTCATTTAAAAATTACTATTTAACCCATGCTAGTAATAGTTGTTTCCATGTATGACATTGTGGCAATAGGTTATTATTCTATGCATTTTTTTTTCTTGTAAAACCAATCCAGACAATAATATATTAGGTTATTATTCTATGCATTGGTATTGGTGCGATTGTAGTATGCCTCTAGTGAAGAGGATAATAACCTAGTTCATTTTATTTAACACACCCATTAGTTGGTTTAGTTAATAATAGTTATCACACTCTTAATGCATGCTTGCTTTGCCTTATGTGAATAGATATTTTCCTTTATATATACTCATGTATATGATCACTAGGGTTTTCTTAAGTGGAACAAGCTCATGGTAAAATTGAATACCAAACCCCCCCTTTCTTGATACAATTTTAAAAATATATTTATGAAAACTAATAGTATCTTATTTACTCATTCTTTTATAAATAAATGTAAAGTGAGCTTTCCAAGTGACGTTGTAGTATGTAACATGTTTTAGTGCCAACATTTAGCTTTTCAAAATTTAATTTTTTTAGGGATTTATGTTCTATTTTATTTTACATGTTGTAGTTTTACGGGCAATACATACTTCACCAACTTTTGGAGGCCAAAACCTTCATATAACAACATATACATCATTAGGAACAACAAGAAGGACCATACAACATGCCACAGTCCATCAACAACATCTTTTCATCCTTAGTATAGCTTAATGTATCATTATTCATCTTAGTGGTTCTAATTCCCATGTTAATATTTCATCATTCATCTTAGTGCTTCTAATTCCCATCATGAAATCATCTTTGTTGACCACAAGCATGCTCAAAACAACTTGACTTGACACTAATTAGGGCATGACATCCAACCATGAACATCACAACATCTCACTACATCTCTATTATTACACTGGTATATCATCATCGCAAACTAAGTGCTGACCTCACTCTAAGTGTTGACATCAATGACAACACATATTGCCAACACATATTTGACATAAAATATTACCAATTGTTCTAGATTCAAATCAAAATATGTCTAAATGTTAGAACTTTTTCATCTAGGGTGAATTTTTGACATTGCCACTATTTAACCCCATCATGATCTCGCACTCACCCTATGATTTTTGTGAACATTGGATATATCAAAAACAAAACCTTGTTTAGTTTTATTCAAGTTATCATAATTCTTATGGGTTGTAGGATCTTATTCATTTAGATGTATTTAGCCTTGTTGATGTTCCTTCAATTGTAAAAATTATTTATTATGTTACATTTATTGATGACTATACTAGGACATGGGTTTATTTTCTCATATAAATCTAAAGTTTTGAGTCATTTTAAATATTTGAAAGGTATGGTAGAAACTCAAATTGGTATAAAAATTAAGTGTTTGAGGACTGTTAATGGTGGTGAATATTGTTCTATAGATTTTGATAAATTCTATAAGGATTGAAGCATTAAGAGGCAAAAGACAACTCTGTATTCTCCATAATAGAATGGAGCTATAGAAAGAATGAACATGACACTAATGGAGAAAGGTAGGAGTATGCTTAGTGGAGCTATTCAGGACATAAGGTTTTGGCTTGAGGCTATAGTGACTACTTACTACCTCATTAGCAGGTCTCCTATAATAGTTCTTATTGATAAAAATACCTATGGAGGTGTGGTAGGGAATAAATCATTCATTAAGGCATCTTCGTGTTTTTGGTTGTGAGCCATATGCACATGTGCTAAGGGAGAAGCATACTAAATTGGAGAACAAGGTTGTTAAATGTATTTTCTTTCACTTTATAGTTATGGTGTCAAAGGATACAAAGTTTTTGGACCCTATTGAAGAGAAAGTCTTATACAATAGAAGTGTTATTTTTAGAGAAATTAAGCCTTCTTTTATTTTATTGTAGCTAGAATAAATTGAAAATAAAGATGTGATTCATCTTCCTCCCACACCAGAGAAAGTTAAATTGAGAGTCCAAAATAGACTAGAAGTTGAGGAGAGTTCTTCTAGATCAAGTTATTTAAAAGAGGAGGTAGAACCTCAAACTTAGCTTGTTTCAAGGTCAACCAGGTGTAGACAACCACCAAAAAGGTATTCCCCTAGTGATTGGAGATGTATATTTTCTTTAAATACTAACATTGATGAAATTACAACTATGCAATAGGCTTTAGGTATGGTTTCAATCATAAAATAGTGTGTCCACTTGTATATTTTGATATGTTATTAAAATTATACATATTTAAAAAAAATAATGCTTTAAGCCTAGAGGGGTTATATCCAAGTGAGTTTGATCTAAGGGGTATCTAATGGGGGTTTGATTGAAGGGGGTTAAGCATAAAATCCCCTTAGATCAAACCCCCTTAGATATAACCCCAATAGGATTAAATCAAACCCTCAACTAAGTCTCCTCCACACCTATCAAAATGTTAACAAAAAGAAATTTTCCTTCACCTTTTGGGGGATCAAATAGAGTCATTTGGAAATGTCATTTTGTAAATATGTATCTCTTAGTATTAGCTTCACAATAATATAATATGTATATGTTTTATTTCGTAGTATATACTTTTTTAATTGTATAATGAATGTAGGTACATTACGAAAAACAATGACCTCTATTAAAGATAGTAGGAAAAATAACATTGTTAGAGAAATCTTAATAAAATGCGCTACACTCCATATAGATGTCCTTATTTCAATGAGAAAAAGAAATTTTAATTTTTGATATATATCCTAAGATAAATGTGTTTTTGATAAAAAGAGGGGTGAAAGGTGTTGGTTCCCAAAATAACTACAACCCAAAAGTCAAAATTGTTTCAAAATCACCTAGGCCAAGGGTGTCATAAAGGTTATTGAAAGAGGTTTATCAACAAGTTAAGGGCAATTTTGGCCAACTGACACGATTGGGTAAACTCTGGGGGGATATTCCAAGAGCTATACCTTAGCAAGTATTGAATTCAAACTAGATGAACAACTAAAAATAAATGGAAAACTAAACCCAGACCATTGTGTTGGTCCCAAAGACTATCACTGAACCAAGAACAACTAGTTGTCACAAAACCCCTATAAAGCTAATACAAACTATGCAAATGTACATGTAAAGGAAAGATAGTTTTCTCCAAAACCACTGGTAGTTGTTTTTTTTATTTAAATAGATGGGAGGCTGATAGGAATGGTTCTAGACCGGTGCCTACTCTATGGGCAACAAAGTCATAGTTCATCAAGAAAATAACAAATTGACATCAAAAGGAACAATGAGTTATGTATTTGCATACACCATAGAATAAGAGGTCTTGAAATAGAACATACATAGTAATCCAAAACATAACTACATATACCCATATATAACTTGAAAGAGATTATTACAAAGCTTGCAATATTTTTAGAATGCTACCATATTCATCTGACCTAGTATTACATTCATGGCATCAAACATGGCAAAGGAAAATACTCATCTGTGACTGAGAAATTTTCCTTGGTACATACCTAATGACCCAGAGACATTCTACAACAAGAACCACATACAATACTAACTCCTTTGACTTCATAGGTTTGCACTCCTCAGTGCGTTGAATTGGCATTTCAATGGTTGCCTTGCAACTTTATGCACTTGTAGTTGTCTTCTAGAGACCACCCACAAAAAACATGTAATTCATCTAAAACATATGCATACATAGGATTCTAGCTTAGTGTGTAACTCAAAGCGCTGCACTCTATCAGTGAGTACACCCATGCTGCATTAAACTCTAGTGCATGACCTTGTCAGAAGATATTTTTACCAAAAGAATGTCTATATACATCTGTTTTGCCTATCATAAATGTGGAAATATCCTTATTTGATTCACAACATTTAATACAGAAATATCTGAAGATGAAGTAGTTAAAAAATATTGGTTGCATTGAAGACTAGCAGTTGGCTCATTCACCTGCACAATTAAATATACAATAGGTACTTGGAACATCAATGAGGGAAGATTTGGGTCCACTCTTTAACAAGTCTAAGGCCTAACAAAAGATGATTACCCACACTCCTGGAGTACTTGGACCTATATTGAGGGATGGTTTGAGTCCATTTCCTGACACTTACAACATTCATCTACTTTATCTTCCATGTGTACCTATGCATTGAAGAATTTCACTATTCTACCCACCTGAATGGCCTTGTTCTTTAGAATCATTAAATTTTGGGTACAAATATGCCTGCACAATCTTGCAATCATGGCACATTTTTAGGAAAATCACCTCTTCAAAGATTTTTCAACACTTTAAAGTGTTGTCCAATTTTTACTGGTAGACCCCTTTTTAAAATTTGACTGTATTGAAGAATTCAAGAAATCTACCAAGTTGATCTTCATCTTCATCACTATTGGGCCATCTGAATCTTGATTTTATTTCTTTCTGCACTAGGCACAATTGCTTTTGCTTATTAGCCTTTCTAATGGTCTGCTAACTACATAGTTGGTGAATTGTCAAGCTTGAGAACCCTTTGTTTCATCGGCAAACAATGTTTGCTCCCTTTTTGCCTTATCAGCAAAACTAAAAAATAGTGAACCATCACTTCATCTATCTTTCTTTAGTTTTCTTCACCTTCCCACTTTCCATAAAAAATACCATGGTTTGAAAACCAATCTATTTTCCATGTTGTTCCTTATTTCCTTATTTCTTTCTTTGGCTGATTCCTTCCTCAGTTAGTGAATTTCTCTAATGGTGAACTTGGTTATCGGTGAACCTAACAATTCCTGAACCAAGCCTTTCATAGATAAAGACTTGCCCTATCCATTTCTTTTTTTCCCTCTCTTTCATCCTTGACCACTGAGTTTCTTTGTTTTCTCTTTTCTCTTCTATATCAACAAATATACCTACCGACAAACCATCACTTTATCACTTTTTCCTTTGTTACAGCCTTTTCCCTTTTATCAAGGAATTTCTCCATCAATGAGTCCTCTATCAGGAAAATCTAGAATTTGTGAACCAAAGGGTTTGTCAACTAAGACCTACCTTTCTTTTACCTTTGGTCCTTAGAAACTTTTCCTTATAAAATTTTCCCCTTTGTTTCCCTTAGAAACTTTTTCACTTCTTGGCCGCAACCTTGCTTCCTTTCCTTTAGTTGATGTTTCACCCTATTGGCAAAGTTGCCATCAACAAAACTTCCCATAGGCAAACCCAATGGTTTAGAAACCACAAATTTACCAAAGAAAACATTAAAATTTTCAGTCTTTCATTTCTTTCCTTCCTTCATGTCTCTTTGTTGGAAAATCAACAAATTAGGGAAATCACAAACCAATAAACCTCGTCAGTGAAATCAAAAGTTCACAATTTTGCTCATTTGGCGACAAAGGACTTAAATGAACCAATTTCTTTAAGGGAAGAAAACTCAATGAAAAGGCAAAACATTATAATTAGAACTTTTTTGAAAGAAACCCTTTTAAATTGTCTTAGATTAGGTATATATTATGGGTTTGAAATACAAAGGCAAAAAGTGGGAAGCTTAATGGATTATTGGGGCAAAAATATGCACGTTCAGGTGCTTGTTTTTATAAGTGCTAACATTGGCTCTGGTTGGGGACATGTGACAAACAATTTCATATCATGGATCCAAAAAATCTCTAGGAAAACCAAAAAGTAAAAAACACACAAAGGTAAAACACAAAATGTATTTACAACTAAAGCATATATGTAAAAGAACACAGTCATAAACATGAAGGCACAAAAGGGAAAATGATTGTAAACAATTTTTTTAGGCATTGTAGGTCAAACTTGCACAAAGTTGCTGCAACTAATTACCTCTATCAAAAACAATTTGAATGAAGGAGCTAAGCTCCCTCAAACCAAAATAATTTCCATCACCTACTTGCAACAATTGAAGTCTTTAGCCTGCATGCTTCAATCTACACAAAATTTTCCTGAAATAGAGACAAGACTCACTACTAAAAATAATTTTTCTACATGGAAACCATAAATAATAGGTGCTTGACCTATTCCATTCCATATCATGCATTTTCAAATCAGCAGGGGGTGACAAAAAAACTTAGGTTAGTATCTGAAGAAATAAATGAAGGCAAACCTCCAATATCAAATGCCAAGCTATCAAACCTGCTCACCTCTTCATATAATTTGAGGGAAAAGTAGAACACCTTCAATTCACATGCAAATAAGAAATGTGCCTAACTATACTACTGATCCACAACAAGAAACATATCTTACAGATCAAACTTGAAAACATCCAACTCTATCACATCCTCAAGTTGGGCAGGAACATGTTGATCTTCAACTTGGCACTCAAGTTGCTTCTCAATGTCATTATTCTCATTTGCATGTTGGGGCCAGTTGAAAGATTCAAATTTAGGCATGTCATCATTATTTATAGCAATAGACACTTGACCTTCATCACAAAGGAAACTTTTAAACTCACAAGTGTCAAACTCTTGGATAGGAGGCTGCCAGCATATATCATTTTCACACATCCTAATATATTGTTCCATACTTGGATCAAAGACCTAATCCATATCTTCATTGTCATTTTCAGCATAAGAACAATAATGAGGTATTTCAAATTATGAACTACATCCATCCCACAACCTTTCTGTTTCAATCTCAATAGGGTAACTCACCTTATTACAGCTGCCACTGTATATAGGTACAAGACTTTCCTTCTCCACAATGTTATCACTAAGAATTATATCTACTGCCTCCATAACTAGATCAGCAAAAAAATAGTCATCATGGAGGTCACTTTTACTGATGTCAGCAGATATAGGATCATCCAACTAGAACTAGTCAGTGCACAAGTCATCAGTAAAGGAAGAACATGTGTGAAAAATATCACATTAAGAAAAAGATGCCTTGACTTCCACACAAGCATCTTCAACACAATTAGCTCCATCTCTATGAAAGAGGACAAAATCTAGGAGCTCATGAAATAGAAACTCATCATTGCCACTACTCCCATGGACTGACTCATCCAAATGCAAAAAAGTGCACATGTTGCTCTCATCCTTTACAATGTCAAGAGATGTCGCATCAAACACCTCTGCCCTCATGTCCTCACTATCAAATTGCTCCTACATAATATCACATTCACCAACATCACAACCCATAACAAGGTCCTCAAATTGAAACCAAATGTCTACACCTTTACCTATCTCAGATCGATTAACATTGGGTGCAAACATGCTACTGTCATCTTTAATTTTAGGTTGGGGATCACAAGACAAAGCAACAACATCATCATCCACAAGGGATGATGTGTTGGGACATGAAAAAACTAGCTTGAAATGATTCATTTAGCCCCAAAAAATCTATTAAAATCCCTATTTTGTCTTGGCAATTAAAGCTCCCATTTAAATCTGATCTGAGAAATCATTTAGGGGTTATATCTCAAAAATTCTCTAAGTATAATCCCTTGTTCCTTTTCGTTTCTTCCCTTAGAAAAAATCTCTTTGGTTTTTCCCTTTGTCGGCAAATCGGGGATTTCCAGAACTTACAACCTTATTCACAAGTTTGGGGTTTTGCCAATTCACCAACGGAAGATGAAGGAAGGCAAGGTGGAGGTTCATCGACAGCAAAAATCTATTCTAAAGGACTTTGTCCATAATTTTTTGAGTTTGTGAACTCGAAAGTTTACCGATGGTGAAATTTTCTGATAGAAGACAAAAGAAGAGAAGGACACGATAGAAAATCAACAAAGAAATAAAGAGTTAAGTCTTTGTTGGTGAATCATCTAGTTTGAGAACTGTCAATTTCACTAACAAGGCTCTTATGTTTGGCATTTATTTGATTCGTCGATAAAGTGACTAAGTGGTGGAGTAGTGAAGGAGAGGTTCAGAAAAGGTGACTTTTGCCAACCAAGTAGAGAATGGGTAGAATGATAGCAGAAAAAAAAGGCATTGGCTTGTTTAGGAAAAGTAAAATTCCCTGACAAAGAGGAAAATGGCAGAGTGGGGAGAGGTTTTGGTTTTGCCAATTTTTATGATAGAAGGGAAAACATTGAAAAGTGGAAAGTTCAGGTTTTTTAAGATTTACCAATAAGAAAAATTGGGTAACTAGGTCAAAAGTAAGAAAGATAGAAAGAGTTCGGCATAATGGGATTTTGCTGATAAAAGTAGAAAATGGCAAAAGTGGTCATGGTTCGACAAAATAAAGATTTACCAATAAAGGCAAAGGGCCTGTCGATTTCAAAAATGTAAAAGTTGTTGACATGGAGCAAAATGAAGATGGTTCATGATGAAGGACTTTTTTTGACAATGAAGAAATGAGGCAGCAGAATTAAGGTCAGGTTCGAGTCAAATTTGTCGATAAAGGTGAAAATGAAGAAAAGGCATGGAAAAAAGAGATAGAGAAGTTGGGCAAATTAAAGATTTTCTGAGAAAAGGGCAAATGTGGTCTTGGTTGGTGAAAGGTGAGATTCGACAATTAGGTGAAAGAAGGTGCAAAAGAGGTGAGTTCTTGTTGCAGTGTCATCCCACAATAATGGGTTACACTTTTTGGCCAAACTTGACATTGAAATCAATATTTTGAACTAAATCTTCACTTTCTGACACCTATAGCCACTAAACCGTTAAGAATTTGAAGATGATACGAACTAGTAATTTTTAAGATTTTGTTTGTAGTTTCTAAATATATGTTTTTTTAAAATTTGGATTTAAATTGTAATTTTTTTGCGTCTCCTTTGATAACTAGTTTTTAATAGTAAAAAAATATTTTTTAAAGTGATGTATATTCTGTAGAACATAAATTTTCTTCTATAATGGATAAAATTCTGATTCTTTTAATTTGGATTGTTAACACCGATATATAGGGCATGCATCTGGTTTCATAATGTTTTGTTGAATATATTTTTTAATTAAGTTTTGAAGTCAAACCAATTATAATTTAGACATAGGTGTATTCTATAGAACATAATTTTTTCTATATGTATCGAAATTAAATTATTATGTTTTTTTTGAAACGAGGACATCAATACCTAGGGCATAGATATTTTTCAAAAAAAAATTTCACTAATTTACTAATTTTCCATGTGTGTAGAATAGAGAACTTGATGTTCGGTGAAAAACTGGCATTCACAAGAAATAAAAAATAAATTTATAATAATTAAATTAAATATATTTAAAATTATAGTTTTTGGGAAGCTTATAATAAGGACTATATACTTACAAAAAACAAATTTTAAATAAATTCATTTGATCCCCTAAAAGGTAAATCAAAAGTGGTTTTTTTATCAACATTTTGATAGGTGTAGAAGAGACTCCATTATAGGTATGGTTTAAAACTAGCGGGGTTCTATCCAAGGGGGTTTGATCAAACCCTCTTCAATTAAAATCCTTTAAATGGAACCTTTCAAGGATTAAATCATTATATTTTCTAAAAATATGTGATTTCAACAAAAATTAGGATGTCCCAGAAAGTGTAACCCATTATTGTGGCAGCACCCTAGATTTTTGCTGATAAGGCAAAACTAAAGTGTAAAGGATATTTAAAGCATGAATTTACAAAGTGTAAAAGATTTTAAAATTTAAAGTGTTGTAAAAGATTTACATACACTTTGGGCATGCTCTTATTTTAAAATGCCTTCGCTGCCATGAAGGTGTGAGTTTGTTGTAGTCGTTAGGGTGGTTGCTGGAATAGTGTCTGTCATATGTGTGTAGGTACCCAAATTCAATGGAAGGTGTAGTGTTCTAGTGACCATATCTTCTACAGTACCCCAAGGATGCAAGTAAGTATGCATGGCATGGGCACCCAAAATATCTATCGATTCTTCTAACAGATGGCTATGCACCTCATTCATTATAGTGTAGTATCTTGTTGATTGGTTTTCCAGTGTCCTATGCTGCACAAGAGCTTAATTTCTATATATACATGTTTGAAAGACATTCTAAAGGTTGGTCGCTGAGCCAATTATCTGGTCTGGGAGCACCTAAGCATTTTGTTTGGCATCAAAACATGATGTGCCTAGTCTATAAGTGAAGGGATGTATTCAACATAGTGTAAGAAGACTATGTAATGTAGATTTGAATGTAATGGTATGTCTCTACAAGAGTTTCTAGGTAGTTTGGTAAATATATAATCGCAATTATATGTTTCCCTTGCCATGTTTGCTAGTATGATTGTAACAGATATTTGGAGATCTGTGACAACATCCAAGTTAATACAAGGCTTTGTATTTTCAACTCTTATGTTGCATATGAATAATTGCAGTTCTCTTTTAGATTATTATGTCTATTATATGAGGATCTATTAGTGTCATATATGTGAATATATGTCTGGTTTTGTGGATCCTATGCTATGTATTTTCTTTCCTCCTTGCATTCTATGACTATGTTGCCAAATGGAGAAGGCATCGGTCTATATTGGAGAGGGATCAATTAGTCTTTTAAAACTAACAAATCATTCACCTATGGTTTAGGGGAAAAAACCATATTTCCTATGCATGTACATTTGCACAGTTGAATCAACTATCTCAGGGTGTTGTGACAGCTAGTCATTCTTAACTTAGTGACAAGTTTTGGAGTCAAGATGATGAGTTGGGTTTGGCTATTCTTTTATTTTTAGTTGTTCATCTAGTTTGAAATTAATACCTATTCATGTATACCCCTTTGGAATATCCCTCTAGAGTCTAAGCTGAGCTCAATGTGTAGAGGATTCTACCCACTCTTGTTAGTTGGCCAAAATCTCATTCAACTTGTTGATAAACCTCTTCCTATCACCCTGATGGAAATCCTTGGCCTAGGTGATTTAGGAATGTTTTAGAGTTTTGGGTTGTAGTCATTTTGGGTCCCAATAGATTGGTGTCATTTCTAGGGATAAATTTGCATTAGTTATTGATAGGTTTTTAGCATCTGGATTATTTTTCATGCCCTTGTAACAACAAGTTTACAGTTGTGTAGTTTGTTGTTGTGTGTACGTTGGCATCCCATTAACATACACCAACATTTTGGTGTTGTTGCTAGGGAGATTAATGTGTTGGGTTATAAAGATTTGAAGACTCTACTGGTGTGGGCAACCCAAAATTAGTCCTACAGCCTTGAAGATCAGTCACACTTCAAAGATCTCCTCATTCAGTGAGGTGGTGACTCTATTTTCAAAAAAATAAAGTGTTTCTGTTGTGTGCATGTTTCCAAAAGACTATAGCTAGTTAAGGTACATATTTTTTGTCCATCTTTGATCATGGTTTCTTTCTTAGTAAAAGAACATGTTATTTGCACTCCTTTTTCCTACATGTGGTTTGTAGTTGGTCACAGCCAAATGGTATGAATATGCATACCCTAGGGGGAATCTCTCTTGTGCATCTTCTTATGTTGTAGACCCTAGGAATTATATGTCTTTTGACCATGCAAATAATGCATTTCCTAATAATAGCCCTACAAGCTCTACAAACCAAGATTTTTTGAACCCTTGCAAAATCAAAATAAGTCAAGGTTGTAATATGAGATTGAAAGAGAGAAGCAATTACTAGAATCTTTGTTCCAAAAAGAAAAATTAGGCTACATCAATCTAGGCCACAGTCTATTTCCCCTATTGTTGTTCCTAGTTGCTCTTTTCCTTGGCCTCCTCCTATTACAAATGAAAATACATATAGATAGCTAGATCTCTCATGGGTCAGTTATGAGCAGCAATCCATGCCCAAGAAGATCTATTATCAAATGCTTTTATTTGATGGGTGTGAAGTTTATGATGGGAAGGCACACATTGAGACATTTTTAGACTTCATGGATAAATTTAAATTTGAAGATGAAGGTATGTGACGGATGATATTTTTTGTTAGATCTCTATGTGGAGTAGCATGAAAGTGGTTGGTTAGTTTCCCTGACCAGCATTTTGTTTCCTAGGATCAATTCGTGGCTACATTTGAAGATTATGCAAATGGTCTAGACCCTATTTTTCTTGTCCATGAACTAGAAGATATTAGAAGGAAAGAAGGAGAGTCTAGCATGGAGCTCAACCACATGTTTTTTGTTGCCTTATCTCACATCCTAAAAAAATTTAGACATGATCTTCCTATTTCTATCGACATGTATTTGACGGATTATGATGCTACTTTAATCCAAGTTTCTATATAGGAGGAATTCAATCTAGTGGGTATGCAACAAGCATACATATTCATTGATTATGTTGATAGAGTTAAAAGGGATATGATTGCAAAATCTCTATCCCCAAATATAGAGGTAGTTGATAATGAACAAGCTATTGTAGACAACATGGATGTGAATGTTTCATGCGATCCAGACACAATGTCAAGTGATGATTGTGTATGCAGAAGGGTAGAAGAAGATGCTAGTGTAGTATATGACAGCAATTTAGACGAAAATAGTAGTGATTACACCTACATTCAATTGGATCAGTCATCGCTAGATGATGAAGATGATAAAATTGATGATGATTTCAAATCTAGTGAAGAGAGTTAAGACCATGTTGCTTGTTGTAGTATTGTAGATTGCCTGAAAGGTATGTATGCAAGTGAAACATCAAATGACTCAGCTCATGTAGTTGATTGTATAGAGCATACATACACTGATGAAGCAAATAATGATGGAGAAGTGAGCATAAGAGATAATGCGCTTTATGAAGAACATGCATGTCCACCAGGTAATACAATTCATGATTATCATCGATGCATGGTTAATCCTCTTTTTGAAGATGACATTGAGTTTAGTGAATTTGAGTTATCATCTTTGGAGGTGGAGAGTTTTATGCTATATGACACGGTTGCCTCTGAACACTAAGTGGATAGTGAGCGATGTACACAAAATGATCTTAATGGTGGACAAGAGACTAATTTTTTATTTAGTGTGTTACCCTTATTTATCCCTGATGATGAGCTCAAGGTCATTAGCACTCGTTTGCATGAGGATGATGTATATTATGCTTCAGCTGGACATCATGAAGGAACTGCTACATCTACAAGTGATTTGGAGGTAATTGTTTCCCACTATGAAGACAATGCCACATATGATTTTATAGAGCTTTGTTTAGGGCAGTTGTGTCTTATTGATGTGGATCATGTTGAGAGCACATTTTTTAGCTCATTGACTCAACCTAATAACATTGAGGTTGAATGTTCTTGCACGGGTCAAGTTTCTAATTTATAGGGTGAAGACGAGAAAATCATTGGTGATTTTCTTAGTAGAAAATTTTACACGGTAGTGTATGCCAAGTAATTCAAAATAGAGAGACAACTTGAAGATTGTGAGTCTTCACCTGAAGTGCCTCAAATTTTTGATATATGTGCTAATGGTACAAATTTAAATCTATTTCATGCCCTTGATTTAGTCATGGAGGAGTACATTAGCATCTGTAGTGCAACTGGGCCACAAGAATTTGAACAATAATGTGACATAGCCTAGCATGAGACCACACCTAAGTTGGATGATTATCAGCTTGATATTTCTCTCCATGCTAATATTTATGTAGACACATAAATGCATCATGCTAACATGGAACTTGAAGGTGATTAATTCTATTTGAGTCAACATGATGATGAGTCATATTATCTATGGTTGTCGTGCCCTGGTGATAATTTTTTCCATCTTCAACATGATGATATGAATGTCTGTATTATGTATGTGCATGTATGCAAAATGTTTCTATTGCTGATGTTGGGTGAACTGCACACATAAGATTCAGGGAGATCTGCTCCTTCAATAGGCTTGTCTTTGACAGAGGCAAGTAGCTTCATCCATTTTAATGTAGGGATGGTATGTAGTGTCCTAAAATTTTGATGTAGTCAATTTATGACTATATTTGTTTTGTAAATATGTTTTGTGTGTGTCCCTTCATGTGTTTTCTATTTTTGTTTTCCTAGAGATATTTTGTGGTTCTCTCTATGCCATACAAGTTTGCCACACATTCCCAACTAGACCCAGTGTTTGGACCTAAAAAAACTAGCTCTCTAAATGCATTATTTAGCCCCAAAAAACCCAAAAAATCTATTTAAAATCCCTATTTTGCCTTGGTAGTTAAAACCCCTATTTAAATCCAATTTGAGAAATCCTTTAGGGGTTATATTTCAAAAATTATCTAAGTATAATCATTTGTACCTTTTTGTTTCTTCCCTCAGAAAAAATCTCCTCATTTTTCCTTTTCTTGGCAAATTAGGGATTTCTTGAAATTGCAAACTTGTTTGCAAGTTTGGGGTTTTGCCAGTTCACCAACGGAAGGTGAAGGAAGGCAAGGTGGAGATTCATCAGCAATAAAAAGTTGTTCTGAATTTAAAGGTGAAGGTTCGTGGTAGAAAAGCAACAAAGAAATAAAGAGTTAAGTGTTTGTCGATGAATCAACTAGTTTGAGAATTGCCAATTTCATTGACAAGGTTCTTAAGTTTGGCATTTGACTGATTCACTGATAAGGTGACTAAGTGGTGGAGCGATGATGGAGAGGTTCAGAAAATGTGACTTTTTTAGATCAAGTAGAGAATGGGAAAAATGATAGCAGAAAAAAACAAGGCATTGACTGCTTCAAGAAAAAGTAAAATTTGCCAACAAAGAGGAAAATGGCAGAGTAGGGAAAGGTTCTAGTTTCGTTGATTTTATCGATAGAAGGGAAAATCATTGAAAAGTGGAAAATTCAAGTTTTTAAGGTTTGCCGATAAGGTAAATTGGTCGACTGGGTCAAAACGAAGAAAGATAGAAAGAGTTTGGCATAATGGGAATTCGTTGATAAAAGCAAAAAATGGTAAAAGTGGTCATGGTTTGATAGAATAAAGATTTTATGATAAAGGCAAAGGGCCTACCAGTTTCAAAAAAGTAAAAGTTACTGACATGGAGAAAAATGAAGATCATTCATGATGAAGGGCTTTTGTTGACAATGAAGAAATGAAGTAGCAGAAGTAAGGTTCGAGAAAAGTCAAATTCACCAATAAAGGAGAAAATGAAGAAAAGGCATGGAGAAAAGAGATAGAGAAGTTTGACAAATTGAATATTTTCTGAGAAAAGGGCAAATGTGGTCTTGGTTCATGGAAGGTGAGATTCACTAATTAGGTGAAAGAAGGTTCAAAAGAGGCAAGTTCTCGCTAGAAGATTTTTTCCAATAAGGAAAAAGTAAATTGTAAAGGATATGTAAAACATGAGTTTATAAAGTGTAAAAGCTTATAAAATTTAAAGTGTTGTAAAAGCTTTACATACACTTTGGGTGGGCTCTTATTCTTAAATGCCTTGGCCACCATGAAGGTGTGAGTTTGTTGCAGTCGTTAGGGTGGTTGCTAAAATAGTGTCTATGGTATGTGCATAGGTAACCAAATTCAATGGAAGGTGCAGTGCCAATGACCATATCTTTTGTGGTACCTCAAGGATGCAAGTTAGTATGCAGGGCATGGGCACCCAAAATATCCACTGATTCTTCTAACAGATGGCCATGCACCTCATTCATTGTAGTGCAGTTTCTTGTTGACTAGTTTCCTAGCATCCTATGTTGTAAAAGTACTTAATTTCTATATTTACATGTTTGAAAGACATTCTTAAGGTTTGTTGTTGAGCCAATTGTCTAGTCTAGGAGCACCTAAGGATTTTCTCTGACATCAAAACATGATGTGTCTAGTCTGTAAGTGAAGGGATGTATTCAACATAGTGTAGGAAGGCTGTGTAATGCAGATTTGAATGTAATGGTATGTATCCAAGGGAGTTTGTAGTGATTTTGGTAAATATATAATTGCAGTTGTATGTTTTCCTTTGCCACGTTTACTGTTATGATTGTAAAAGATAATTGGAGATGTGTGACAACATCTATGTTAATACAAGGCTTTGTATTTGTCATTCTTGTGTTGCATATGTATCATTGCAGTTCTCTTTTGGATTATTAAGTATGTCCATTATATGAGGATCTATTACTGTCATATATGTGCATATATTTTTGGTTTTGTGGATCCTATACTATGTATTTTCTTTCATCCTTGCATTCTATGACTCTATTGCCGAATGGAGTAGGCACAGCTCCCTATTGGAGATGGGTCAATCACTCCTTTAAAACAAACAAATCATTCACCTTTGGTTTAGAGGAAAAAATCATCTTTTCTGTGCATGTACATTCATATAGTTGAATCAGCAATGTAGGGGTGTTGTGACAACTAGTCGTTCTTGACTTAGTGATAGCTTTTGGAGTTAAGATGAGTTGGACTTAGTTGTTTATTTATTTTTAGTTGTTCATCTGGTTTGAACTTAATAACTATTCAGGTATACTCCTTTGGAATATCCCTCTAGAGTCTAAGCTAAGCTCGAAGTGTAGAGGAGTCTACCCAATCCTATTAGTTGGCCAAAATCCCCCTCAACATTTTGATAAACCTCTTCCTACAACCCTGATGACAATCTTTGGCCTAGGTGATTTAGGAATGTTTTAGAGTTTTGGGTTGTAGTCATTTTGGGTCCCAATAGATTGGCCCCATTACCAGGGATAAAGTTACATTTGTCGTTGCCAAGTTTTTGGCATTTGGATTATTTTTCACGCCCTTGTAACAGAAAGTTTACAATTGTATAATTTGTTGATGTGTGTAAGTTGGCAGCCCATTAACTTACACCAACATTTTGGCATCATTGCTGGAGAGATTAATGTGCTGGCTTATAATGATTTGAAGACTTTGCTTGTGTGAGCAACCCAGAATCAGTCCTGCAGCCTTGAATATTAGTCACGCTTCAAGGATCTCATCATTCAATGAGGTGGCGACTCTATTGTCAAAGAAAATAAAGTGTTACTGTTGTCTTCACGTTTCCAAAAGACTACATCCATTTAAGGTACATGTTTTCTTCCAGCTTTGTTTTGATGTAGTTATTAGTCACATAAAATGAAAATAAAAGTTTACACAACAGACCCTTATTATCTTGAAAGATACGATAAATTTAGGATGAATTTATGATCTCAAGTATATGTTGGTTAGGACTTGAGCTTATGACAGTCACTCAGGATTGATGAGTGTTTTTGTTAATCATGTTGGGGCCTTACATGCTTTGATAGCTTCTATAAATACTAGTCAATATTTACTAGATTGCTATGCAGAATACGTGATCCTGCATATATCTTGACAATTATGTTAAATCCTATAATATTAAATTAGGAATTGTGCAAATATATGTAAATTTGTTCCTAACTTTGAGTATTTCACTAGAATTCGTCCTTGATATGGACTAATTATGAAAATATTTCCATCTTTAACTAGATCTTCAAATATTTCACTTGTTTGCACTGATCTTTGCTTATGACCTTCAAATTTACTCAAAGAATGTGTTCAAAGCATACAATTCATTGATTTTTATGATAATTCATATGAAATACATAAGTATTTACTTATCTTTACTTTATATGCTTCAAATTTGCCATTATTTAGCATATATCTATTGTATTTGCTTATGATTCATCATTATTTGCAATTGTTTATTACTATTTATGAAATTAAAATTTAGAAAATAGAGTTTAGAGATTAAGATATAAAATTACTTAATTTTGGCCAATGATCCACATACATGCTCTGATATTGTAATGAAAAGAAGCAAACCAAATCATACTTCACCAGGTTGTTCCACAACTACGTATGATCAACACAAATCTTCAAAGGAAGTTGACAATAATATTAAATAAAATGAAAGAACTTCAATAGAATGCAACATTTCACCATTACATATCCAGAAATCAATTGGAAGATTACATAGGATTTACAATTAGGAGGTAATGGACAGCTTCATCTACATTTTTTTAACATAAAGGAGGGGTTAAAATTTATTAAAATAAGAAGAAGAACAAAGCAAGAAAATTACAAAGCCCTATCAAGCTCCACTAAGTGAGCTAGATGTTGAGACAGATCTGGGGGTAAACAATCACGGTCCATAAAATTCGAATCATGAATATGTTCAGAAGCCTATTTAGCCAAACAATCTGCAACACTATTCCATTCTCTAGGAATATGAGTAAAAGTAACATACTCCAATGAAGCACAGAGGTTAAGAATCTAGCCAATAATCAAGGCCAAATGCCAACTAACATTATCTAACTACCTCCTATTCAACAATTTGACCACAACCTGGGAATTAAACTCACATATGATCTTTCGCCACCCACAGCTTCATCTACATTAGGTATGCAAAGAACAGGTACATTTACATTGGTCTTGAGAGAGAACCTTGAGAGATAATTCACAAAGTTGTAGAAAATCACAAACTTAGTGCTTAGAACTAGAACAATTTAGTCTCCCTTAGCTTCAACAATTCAATCTCCTCTTTGAAAAGAGAGGTCATGGTCCTTGTATAGATCAATGCCCATAAATAGTTACAATTGATCCAATGGTTAGGATCCACTCATAATAATCAAGGGTCAGGATTAGTGGCACATGATTGCTAGTTGGCAATCACTCTATGGAATACAGTTGGCAAAAGAATATTCCAGCATCTTTGACTCAGCACCTTTCCAGCTAGTAGACATCATATTCACTAGTATCTTTGGCTCAACATCTGATAAGTCATCTTCTACAACATTCTAGCATTCTTCATTATTTAGCAATCCAAAGCTTCATCTCTTTTTACATGCCAACCTACAATAACAACATACAGTAGTTAATTGTTTGCATTAATATTTGACTTTGTCTTTTACCTCTGTAAAATCATGTGCTAAAAATTACCTTTGATAGCCTCAAGCTTCCAGCAATAATTAGCTTAAATCATTACATTTGATAATTCTGTGTAAAATATACATAAGAAGGTCAGGTCAAATAACGTTGACCAATAATAATACTATTAGGCTCCAATCAGCCTTTGAAATTGAGATATATGACAATCCATGTCAAAAAATATCTCTTGCAGAATATTCGCATTCAAAAATTTGATGAAATAGACACGTGGCGCACGGTCATTGGACCATGAAATCATGAAATAACCATGTTTGAAGGTGTAAAAATACTCGGGTGATAGGCTACAACTTATCACTAAAATTTGACATTCAAATGAATGTTTTCCACAATTCTATGGAGGAGAAATTTACGTGCAAAGAGATACCTACGAAACTACAGGATACTGCCACGTGGCATCATCAAGCTTATGTTGTAATCTATTATGGGCCCCGCTGGTCTTACGTGGTTATCCCTCAGGAATTCTGTCATTCCACAAAGGTAATATGAAATGTGGAAAACCTTTTCACAGAACCGTAGAAAGGTACCAAGTGGAGGCCTTGCATCTTATGTGGATACTGTGTCAGGCCCCACCATGCACTTAACTACACTTAGCTTATGAAATGGTGGCCCCCAAAGAGGACATGTGGCAACTCCAGAATGATTCCTCCATTCTGTAGAGGTATTAGGTGGACTCCAAAAGGAGCCTGCAAAATGGTGGAATAGGCTCCACATGGCAAAGTTTGCCAAGATGGAAGCACTATCTATGAAAAGTCTTAAAGATTTTAACTTTTATGTGCAGGTCCACAGAATAGACAGGTGGTACACGACTGATTTTTAAAACTATGCCTACCTTTGTGAAGCTGATGGCCTATGGATAAGGCATGTGGCACTATTTGAATGGCTTGACCCATTGACTATGATGGAGACTACGAAGCTGACATGGTACACCTAGGTACTTTCCACCATTTGGCAGTGGAACATGGTGGACCCCAAGAGGAGCTCGCAAAAATGTGGAAATGCAACACATGGCAAGATTAGGCCCTTTGGGCCTCAGGGTTTTCCCTTTTGGTCTTCTATTTTGGAAGGAATCAAAGGAAGACTCTGAATTCTAACCTTTTGATTACTTAGCTAAATGCACTATGGGGTGAGGTACATTGTCATGGCACACTATGGAGTGTGGAAAATGCTCCACGTGGCAAGCTATAAATCTCTATCAATTAAGGGAATTAAGTGCCACATAGCATGATTTAAGGCAATTCCACCATTCTATAGAGGTTTGACTGCATCAGACTTAGATGACGACGGAATCGCAGAATCATGGTAAAATGGTCTAACTTTCAGACCTCAGGCTTCTGGTCTTCCACCTTCCACTTTGAGATGATGGGAAGAGAAATGCTGAAACTTCAAAACTCTAAAAACTTAGCCTATATCAAAGTTGTGGCATTAGGCCCTCTTCATTGCTCCTTCTATGATAAAGAGAAAGAATAAGACTGAGGCCCCAAACACTAATTTCACTTAAACTTTGACCAAGCATAACTTCTTGATTTTTTCAAATTTTAACTTAGTTCAAAAGGTAAAGTTGCATTAAATTTCATGCTCCATCCATTGGTTACCATTTCATAGAGGAATCCAAACCTTGAATTTTGAAGGTATCAGGACATGACATTTTACCATACCGCCCAAAAGGAGAGAAACACACAAGCAAAAACAAAAAAGCAAATGTTGGGTCCCTGTTTTGCTAAGGCAAAATAGGGTGTGTTGTGAGACCACACAACAACTTTCATGTAACATCGCTCCCTATTGTCCGATGGTGAGCTGGTGGAGAAAGTTATTGTTGTAGAAAATATCATTGGTGGTGGGTGAAATTGTGATCGCTGGCAAACAAGCGTAGAGAAGGGGAAAGATGAGTCAATGATTTGGGAAAGATAGAAAATGGAGTTAAGGCTCAAAGAAAATATCTCCTGGGTAGCTGGGAAGAGGACGTAGGATTTATGAAGGGAGACGGTTTGAAAAGAAAGAGGGGCATCCTTCAGAAAAAGGAGGATACTATGCCTTAGAGAGAAGGAAAAAAAGGGGGGTTTTGAGGATAAGAAAAAAATAGAGAGAGAGGCAGGGGGATGGATTGGCCTAAGCAAGTATATCAAACTTCAAGGTCTCAGGCAAGCGGAGGAATTTGCAAGAACAGAGGTGTGCTGAAGTGGAGAGAGATCAACAGATGAGTAGTGCTTTCAGTTGTGAGGTATTTACCTCAGTTTTCTTGTTTTGTTTCCAGCACACAAACTAAAATCTGTCAGTTGCAATTTCATTAGCACAGAAAACTCAAACTCCATTACTGCCTCTCAAAATATAATAGGTTGGTTTCTATTTTCATTAAGTACAAGAAACTGAAAACCCATTTCTACCTTTACAAAACTTGAATATGTATGCTATTCATTAAACATAGAAGAACTGAAACCCATTTCTGCCCTTTTCAACAAAACAAGTATATGTTAGCAGCTGTATTCTTTATGCATAGAAAAATTGGAAACCTCTTCACCATTTTTTTTGGAGATACTTAGCAAGAAGATCGTCTTCCTCGGGAGTCCATGGACCTCTATTCAGACCCACTTTCGTACAGCAAGGAGTATGACCCATTTCAAACCCTAATTAGTTCTTTCGGGCATCTGAAACACTTTTTCTCTTACAATGGCTCAAGATTTGGCAATGAAGATAGGTCAAGAAATTACGAGTGCTTGTAAATAACTAAATCCACTCACAAACAAGCAGCCGATACAACTATTGGTTTTAGTACAATCTGAATAAATAACTAGAACCCTATCTTCTCTATTGCTTTAATATTGCGAGATTCACTGAATTGACTGTGTTTACATTGTCACATGAAATCTTTATCTAGTCATGTTTGAGGAAGAGGATAATACTCCTCGCAGATAACATACTACTAAATTATTTTAATATTTAAGAGGAGGCTACATGGTGCAATCATATTGGATGCTTCCCAATTCCCACTAAGTGGTGGAGCAGAGTTGTGGGGCTAATGTATATCCCTTTCTTCAAGTAGAAGCGACCTCGGCTCTCAAGCAAATTTACATCTTACCATGATTTTTCACTTAGTAGTTTTGATGTGAGAGATTTGTCACCTGGCACTCAGCTCTAAATACAATCAATATCTAAACATTTTATTTTGTTATGTTTTACGGTAGTCAATATGAAAAAAATAAATTAGGCTGTGAGAAGGCTTGCAATGCCATTTGTCCTATTTTTATTTTATTTTTATCTCTGCTTTCCTTTGTGAATTGTGACCAAATTGGGGTCACTGGAGTTTTTACCAAACTATCTTAGTGGCAAAGGGCTGTTTTAAACAAACTACACTGTTACTGCAAGCTTTTGTATTATAGATCATATTTTTAATCTTTACTATTTTAAATTTATAACTCAATGTTTTTAGTATTTTGAATGCCTCATTTAGTCAAATGAGATGAACAAGGTCTAGGCATTAGAGTGGTCATCTGGAGTGGCTCTCTACTAGCCCAGCGCCCGCAAGTGGCTGCCAGGGGAACTGGTAGCAGAGTTACATTAAGAAGTGATAACTAAAACTAAAACATTTGGGTAAAAACACTAATAAGATAATTAAACCTTGTGCATAGCCTTGAGCACTTGTAAAGGCTAAGGATGCAACGAGAAGGCCTATCCATCTGTGGGGTGTTGAGTCATCCATCTGCGGGACATGGATTCAGGCATGATTGAGTCTCCTCATCTATATGAGAGGTACTTGGTCCCGTGTGTGCCATCCCTTTGAGCACATATGATGACACTCCATATGATTACACTCTAGTATCTAGCACCTTAGGAGTCGTGAGTAGTACCCGACTTATGACTTAGATGAGTACACCTATATTATGACTTTAGCTATATGCACTGTTCTCTGTGTCTGCTCTGTGTCTGATGTGAGTGTTAGCCATCTTGTATCCCCTTGTTGTTATTCATCCGCTTGGGCCTTGTGACTATCTCTAAGCATGGTGGGGTGGTCTCTTAGGAGTGCACATGGTTGGAAGGCGTTGCCACCACCATGGGGACCGGCGAATAGGTTTTGGAGCACTAGTTTGAGATGATCTCTCTCTCCATCACTTCATTCAGTTATTGTACCTATTCAGTCTTTGTATTATACTCAGGACTATGTTATGTACTTGTATCATATTTTGGAATATATCATTTTAATTGTATATCCAGTTATGTAATTGAACTCTCTTAGAAGAGAAGTTGTAATCATTGTATTTAATGAGAAGAAATGTGATGTTCCTTATTGCCTTACGGATTCCGGTGTGCGTATCAGATCCAACTGTATTTAATGCTTGTGGATTCATGTTTTTATCAGATGGGATTAGGAACATTTGCTTTGGTGTTTAAAATGAATGGTATCAATCTATTATAGTGGTAACCGAATTTGATGCGTTGTTTACTTATGTAAAAAAAAAGAAATTATCTTGCCCCCTTTTGGCTCTTACCCTTTGGGGTTATGTAGCAGGATGTTACATCTGGTATTAGAGCCCATGTTCACACACTGGGAACTTTGGCGTACTTGAGCATTCTATCCTTTGTTGTGTTTGGCGTGTGTGGTGTGAGCTTGTTATATTGTGTTATAGTCATGTTGTTATGCTTTCATGCCTTACTATGGTTTATAGGTCATCTTTGTGATGATCTATTTTGATGTGTTCTTTGTTCCTTTAGGATGCCTCATAGGAGTAGAGCCAGAGGTAGAATTAGAGGTATAGCCACTGTTCTTTGACGTAGCACCTGGCATGATACCGATCAGGATAATCAGGATAATTAGGATAATCAAGGTAATCAGGGTAATCAGGGCAATCAGGGTGAGCGTCAAGAGGAACCGCGTGTTGAGAATCAAGCCAAAGGGCTCAGGGGTGCTCATGTTTTAGCTATTTTATAGCAGATTTTGGACCAATTAGGACCTCATCAGGAGGTATCTCATGAGGCAGAGTCACACCCTTCTCGTCAGGATGGTCAGGATGCTGGAGCTAAGCATGAGCATTCTCATAGTCCAAATCATTCGAGAGTAGTTGTTTTGAGGGATAGGGTGGATGGAGACAGTGTTACTATAGGTCACATGAGGGATCTTCTTAGGGCTCATCCCCCTACTTTTGATGGTTCTGGTATAGGTACCGAGGTAGAGACTTGGTTGATCGATCTCGATCGATGCTTTGCTATGCATCCTTATAGTAGCAATACTAGAGCTTGATGTGCCATTATGCATCTCAGAGGATTTGCATCTACATGGTGGAGAGTAGAGGAGCATAAGCTTCACCTAGACATTGCTTCCGTGTCATGGGGACTATTCTTAGAGAGGTTCCGTGCATGATTTCTTTCAGACTACTATCGACAGAGATGTTCTAATGAGTTCCATGAACTTTGTCAGTTGACTATGACAGTAGATCAGTATGAGAACCGCTTCTTTGAGCTGAAGTAATATGCTAGCATTTGCAATGATAAGCCGATGTTAGTACAACATTTCATCAGGGGCTTGAATGCTCATATCAGTGGTGGTGTCCATGTGTTTGAGTCGAAGACCTTAGAGGTTGCTGTGGAGAAGGTGAGGTTGATAGAGGAGAATTTGACTAGAGGTTTTGGTGGTCAGGCAGGTGTTCAGATTGGTAGTGCCCCTCCTTCAGGATCAGTTGCTCGGGGTACATAGTCTTAGAGAGCTGGACCATCTAGATCTCATACTGTACCTCCTAGACATGGTCAGCGACAGAGGCATAGGCCTGCTCAGTCTTAGCAGAGTAGGTAGAATCCTGGTACTTCATTTGCTAGAGATCGTTCGCATCATCGCTCTCAGAGTAGGCAGCAGAGTGGTCCATCACAGAGTTTTTAGAGTGCTCAGCAGAGTTCTAGGGGTGGTGGATCCCAGCAGTCACGTGTACTATTTTCAGGCTGAGGTTTTGGCAGGGGTGGTTGTTATGCTTGTGGGTAGCATGGTCATATAGCTGCTTAGTGTCCTCAGAGATTAGTGGCTGGAGGTAGTCAGAGACATGCTACTTCAGAGCCTATAGTAGGTGAGGCTGGCAGATCACATAGATTTTTTGCAGTGGTTGATAACCGTCAGGCTGAGCATCAGGGCACCATAGTCGAGTATTTAGGTGTGTTATGTGGGATTACCGCATCTATCTTGTTT
Organism: Cunninghamia lanceolata; assembly: GCA_027924645.1. Classification (NCBI taxonomy): domain Eukaryota; kingdom Viridiplantae; phylum Streptophyta; class Pinopsida; order Cupressales; family Cupressaceae; genus Cunninghamia; species Cunninghamia lanceolata. The sequence goes on along the minus strand of BSBN01000677.1, from coordinate 5,283,878 downwards.
GATTCAGGAGCCTCAGATTCTTTTATTTCTCCTTTTCTCGTGGAGCATTGTGGACTCGTGGTGGCAAGGCAAGATGTTGATTGGTAGGTTGAGTTAGCTACTGGATCCTAGGTGGCTATAGACTCCCTTGTTCATGGTTGTGTGTTGGATTTGGGCACCTTCACTACCACAGTGGATCTCTTTGTGTTGCCTTTGGGGTCCTATGGGATTGTTTTAGGCATGGATTGGTTGGAGACCCACCTAGCCAGTATGGATTGTCGGCGTAAGTCAATTTAGTGTGTTGACAATGTTGGAGAGCATGTTGAGTTAATTAGGGTTCAGAGACCCATTTCTCTCCGTGTGATTTCAGCTATGCAACTGAAGCGTGCCATGCAGAAAGGTTGTCAAATGTTTGCTATTTCAGTTAGTGATCTTGCTGAGGGTGGGATTCAAGAGGTATCTCTTGATGATCATCCTATTCTTTAGGAGTTTACAGATGTCTTTCCAAGTGATATTCTAGGTATGCCACCTAAGCGCGACATAGACTTTTGTATCGATCTCATTCCTGGTGTGGAGCCTATTTCTCAGGCACCATATCGCATGACTACTCAGGAGTTGGGTGAGTTGCGGTTGCAGTTAGAGGATTTACTGGAGAAGGGTTTCATTCATCCTAGTGTATCCCCTTGGGGTGCACCTGTCATCTTCATGAAGAAGGATGGATCTCTTCACTTGTGCATTGCTTATCACCAGTTGAACAAAGTGACAGTGAAGAATCGATACCCATTACCTCGGATAGATGATTTGTTCGATCAAATGAGGGGAGCCAAGGTGTTCTCCAAGATAGATCTTAAGTCAGGATACCATCAACTTCGTATTCATGAGGTAGACATTCATCAGACAACAGTTCGTACACATTATGGGCATTATGAGTTCATGGTTGTCCCTTTTGGGTTGACCAATGCTCCATCAATTTTCATGAGTTTGATGAATGGGGTGTTTCGCACTTATCTTGATCAATTTGTTCTCATGTTCCTTGATGATATTTTGATTTATTCAAGGACTATGGAGGAGCATGAAGGACATTTGCAGCAAGTGTTGCAGTGCTTGTGGGATAATCAGTTGTTTGGTAATTTGGCTAAGTGTGAGTTCTTCCAGACTGAGGTGAGATATTTGGGTCACATCATCTCAGGAGAAGGTATCTCAGTGGATCCTTCTAAGATTTAGGCTATCATGGATTGGCCAGCACCAACGAATGTGACTGAGGTTCGTAGTTTCACGGGATTGGCGGATTACTATCGCCGATTTGTGAGAGATTTCTCTCGGGTAGCCCATCCCATCACTTCTCTTCAGTGGAAAGGGAAGAAGTTTGTGTGGTCAGATCAGTGTGAGTCAACATTTTAGGCTTGTAAGGAGTGGCTAACGAGTGCACCTATCCTATTAGTGCCAAATCCTATAGTTGATTTTGTAGTGTGCACCGATGCTTCATTGGAGGGTGTGGGGGTAGTTCTCATGCAGGAGGGATGAGTGATTGCATATGAGTCTCGTAAGCTCAAGGATCATGAGCTGAACTACCCCACCCATGATTTGGAGTTAGCAGCTATCATCCATGCACTTGTGCATTGGAGACATTTCCTTTTGGGACATCGGTTTGAGTTGCATAGTGATCATCACAGTTTGTAGTATATCTTCACTCAGCTGAATTTGAATGCTCGGCAGCGTCGTTGGATGGAGTTTCTTTGTGAGTACAACTTTGAGGTTTGCTACATTCATGGTAAGGAGAATGTTGTTGTGGATGCCTTGAGCAGGAGGAGACATAAGATTTCAGTTTTGTCTCTTGGAGTGGATTTGCAGAGACGTATTTTGGAGTCACTTCCTAGTGATACGTGGTATCAGGAGGTGAGAGCGGAGATTGAGTCTGGGAGAGTCCTTGAGGGTAGGTTTGTAGGGTTCTCTCTCAAACTTGATGGACTTTTGTGACATCTTGGTCATATTTATGTCCCAGATTTTGGTGGTCTTCATTCCTTGGTTTTATCAGAAGCCCATCGTGCACCCTATTCAGCTCATTCGGGTGTCATGAAGATGCATGCCGATCTTCGACAGTTGTATTATTGGGTAGGTTTACGATGAGATATGGCTCAATGTCTTGAGTGCCAGTGGGTGAAGGCAGAGCATCAGCACCCAGCAGGATTATTGCAGCCTCATTCCAGTCCTAGATGGAAGTGGGATACGATATCTCTAGATTTTATAGTGGGGCTACCTATGTCTTCGCATCATCATGATGCTATTATGGTTATAGTGGACAAGTTGTCCAAGGTGGCACACTTCTCACCCATGAGATCTTCCTACACTGCATCATCCGTAGCTTGAGTGTTTATGGAGGATATTGTGTGTCTGCATGGTATTCCTCGTAGGATCATTTCTGATTGTGATCAAGTGTTCACTTCAACTTTGTGGACTTCTCTTCAGCATGCTTTGGGAGCTCAGCTTAATTTCAGCTCTGCATACCATCCCAAGACTAACAGACAGATGGAGCGGGTTAATCAGGTCTTAGAGGACATGCTTCGGATGTACATTATGGATCGATAGTCTTGTTGGGAGGACTATTTGTACCTAGTTGAGTTTGCTTATAACAATGGGTATCATAGTTCTCTCAGTATGTCTCCCTTCTAGGCCTTGTATGGTAGGCCATGTCATACTCCATTAAGTTGGGATCGCTTAGAGGACTGAGTTATTTTGGGTCCAGAGATGCTTTAGGATATGGAGCAGTAGGTAGTACGGATTAGAGAGCATTTGGCTACAGCTCAGGATCAGCAGAGGAAGTATGCTGATGCCCGTAGGTTGGATTTCCACTTCTCGGTAGGTGACCATGTATTTTTGAGAGTTCATCTGCAGAAGAGCCCCATCCATTATGGGAAAGGCTCGAAGCTGGCACCTCATTTTGTTGGACCTTTTGAGATCCTTGAGAGGATTGGTCCTGTTGCCTATTGCCTTGAATTACCACCGAGTCTATCACGCATCCATGATGTATTCCATGTTTCAGTTCTTAGACAGTATATTCCTGATGTGACCCATGTTCTTGATTGGACTGCTTTGCAGGTCAAGACAGACGGGCAGCTTTCTTTGGAACCTGTACGCATCCTTCAGCATCAAAGGTTGACCCTTAGGGGTCGGGACATAGAGCAGGTAAGGGTCTAATGGGATCTTGATGGTGAGTCCTCAGCATCTTGGGAAGATGCAACGAGGATGAGAGACCTTTATCCTTATCTTTTTGCAGACTTCTAGGGGTTGTAATGACCCTGTGTTCATATTATGTTTTTCTTATCTTGATGGACTTGAATGATTGTATACTTTATTTTGGATTACCCATCTTGTTATTATTTTGTATTGGCACTGGTGATGTGCAATCTCGATACTATTATGATGTGGACATTATTATTACTTATGATGGATTTCATGCTTACATGAGTGATGTTGCTTCGGCTATATGATGTATATATATGCATAGGTACCTTGACGTGTGCTTGGAGTGTTGCAGGTACTGAGTACCAACTCCGCTTGGATCCATAGGCCTAAGCATACTCTTATTATCCCTAATGGTGGTTATTGGAGATAGTCATAGGCCCTGTTCCCTATACCCTATCCCATTGTACCTTGTCAGTGATGTATTTCTGTGTTGTTGTCTTATCTTCTAATTACCTAATGGTAATGTCTAGATTACCTTATGGTCATGTGTAGTTTGCAAGTCCATTTGTTGAGATTTTTCTCCTTGGCTTCCTTTGATTGTATTGAGTTTCTTGGCCTAGTGTGTGCATTGGCTGCATCTTAGCATTTGTAGGCTTCTAGGAGTAAGCCTATTTCTAGGGGGTAGAATGTAACATCGCTCCCTATTGTCTGATGGTGAGCTGGTGGCGAAAGTTATTGCTGTAGAAAATATCTTTAGTGGTGGGTGAAATTGTGATCACTGGAAAACAAGTGTAGAGAAGGGGAAAGATGAGTCAACGATTTGGGGAAGATAGAAAATGGAGTTAAGGCTCGAAGAAAATATCTCCTAAGTAGTTGGGAAGAGGACGTAGGATTTATGAAGGGAGATGGTTTGAAAAGAAAGAGAGGCATCCTTCAGAAAAAGGAGGATACTACGCCTTAGAGAGAAGGAAAAAAAGGGGGGTTTTGAGGATAAGAAAAAAAATAGAGAGAGAGGCAGGGGGACAGATTGACCCAAGCAAGCATATCAAACTTCAAGGTCTCAGGCAAGTGGAGGAATTTGCAAGAACAGATATGTGCTGAAGTGGAGAGAGATCAGTAGACGAGGAGTGCTTTCAGTTGTGAGGTATTTACCTTAGTTTTCTTGTTTTGTTTCCAACACACAAACTAAAATCTATCAGTTACAATTTCATTAGCACAGAAAACTCAAACTCCATTATTGCCTCTCAAAATATAATAGGTTGGTTTCTATTTTCATTAAGTACAGGAAACCGAAAACCCATTTCTACCTTTACAAAACTTGAATATGTATGCTATTCATTAAACATAGAAGAACTAAAACCCATTACTGCCCTTTTCAATGAAATGAGTATATGTTAGCAGTTGTATTCTTTATGCATAGAAAAATTGGAAACCTCTTCACCATTTTTTTTTGGAGATACTTAGCAAGAAGATCATCTTCCTCGGAAGTCCATGGACCTCTATTCAAACCCACTTTCGTACAGCAAGGAGTTTGACCCATTTCAAACCCTAATTTGTTCTTTTAGGCATCTGAAACACTTTTTCTCTTACAATGGCTCGAGATTTGGCAACGAAGATAGGTCAAGAAATTATGAGCGCTTGTAAATAACTAAATCCACTCACAGAAGAGTAGCCGATACAACTATTGGTTTTAGTACGATCTAAATAACTAACCAGAGCCCTATCTTCTCTATTGCTTTAATATCACTGGATTCACTGAATTGACTGTGTTTACGTTGTTACATGAAATCTTTATCTAGTCATGTTTGAGGAAGAGGATAATACTCCTCGCAGATAACATACTACTAAATTATTTTAATATTTAAGAGGAGGCTACATGGTGCAATCATATTGGATGCTTCCCAATTCCTACTAACTGGTGGAGCAGAGTTGTGGGGCTAATGTATATCCCTTTCTTCAAGTAGAAGTGACCTCGGCTGTCAAGCAAATTTACATCTTACCATGATTTTTCACTTGGTAGTTTTGATGTGAGGGATTTGTCACCTGGCACTCGGCTCTAAATACAATCAATATCTAGACATTTTATTTTGTTATGTTTTATGGTAGTCAATACGAAAAAAAAAAAAATTAGGCTGTGAGAAGGCTTGCAATGCCATTTGTCGTAAATTTATTTTTATTTTTTATTTTATTTTTATCTTTGCTTTCCTTTGTGAATTGTGACCAAATTGGGGTCACTAGAGTTTTTATCAAACTATCTTAGTGGCAAAGTGTTGTTTTCAACAAACTACATTGTTACTGCAAGCTTTTGTATTATAGATCATATTTTTAATCTTTACTATTTTAAATTTATAACTCAGTGTTTTTAGTCTTTTGAATGCCTCATTTAGGCAAACGAGATGAACAAGGTCTAGGCATTAGAGTGGTCATCTAGAGTGGCTCTCTACGGGCCCGAGGCCCACAAGTGACTGCCAGGGGAACTAGTAGCAGAGTTACATTAATAAGTGATAACTAAAACTAAAACATTTGGGTAAAAACACTAATAAGATAATTAAACCTTGTGCATAGCCTTGAGCACTTGTAAAGGCTAAGGATGCAACGAGAAGGCCTATCCGTTTGTGGGGCGTTGAGTCATCTGTCTGTAGGACGTGGATTTGGCCATGATTGAGTCTCCTCGTCTGTATGAGAGGTACTTGGTCCCATGTGTGCCATCCCTTCGAGCACATATGATGACACTCCATATGATTACACTCTAGTATCTAGCACCTTAGGAGTCATGAGTAGTACTTGACTTATGACTTATATGAGTACACCTATATTATGACTTTGGCTGTATGCACTATTCTCCATGTCTACTCTGTGTCTGATGTGAGTGTTGGCCATCTTGTATCCCCTTGTTGTTATTCATCTGTTTGGGCCTTGTGACTATCTCCGAGCACGGTGGGGTGGTCTCTTAGGAGTCCACATGGTTGGGAGGCGTTGCCACCACCATTGGGGACTGGCGAATAGGTTTTGGAGCATCAGTTTGAGATGATCTCTCTCTCCATCACTTCATTCAGTTATTGTACCTATTCAGTCTTTGTATTATACTCAGGACTATGCTATGTACTTGTATCATATTTTGGAATATATCATTTTAATTGTATATGCCGTTATGTAATTGAACTCTCTTAGAAGAGAAGTTGTAATCATTGTATTTAATGAGAAGAAATGTGATGTTCCTTTATTGCCTTACGGATTCCGGTGTGGGTATTGGATCTGACTGTATTTAATGCTTCTGGATGCATGTTTTTATCAGATGGGATTAGGACCATTTGCTTTGGTGTTTAAAATGAATGGTATCAATCTATTATATTGGTAACTGAATTTGATGCATTGTTTACTTATGTAAAAAAAAAAAGAAAAATTATCTTGCCCCCTTTTAGCTCTTACCCTTCGGGGTTACGTAGCGGGATGTTACATTCAACCCAAGAAAACAACCAAATTCTAACCCATTTAAGAAACATAAGTAAATGTAGGCATAGAATTTCCAACTTCCATTGTATATCAATATTCAAATTAGATCAAATCAAATCACATTCACCAATAAGACTAGATTATGGGGAGGAATGCAAGTGTGTGCATTAATTCATTTCATTCCATCAAATAAGTTGAAAGACATAGTAATTTGCATTAAGTTACATAGTTGGAGTTTTATGCCAAACTTGGATAGAACCTTCTTGCCAGTCAAGTGTCCATAGCCTCGGCAAGGTTATTCTCTATAACTCTCCTAAATAGAGCCCCACTTCTAGTCAGGCATCCATAGACTTGGTAGGGTTAGTTAGATGACCTTGAGAGAATAAACTCTTTTTCTTTTGATTTTTAATTTTTCTTTTTCCTCTTTTTGTAAGATATATCATTTCAACTCATTGTTTGCACAATAATGGAACCTGTCGCTAAGGATGGGAATTATAGTGGTAGCAAAGGAAAACATTTAGATTTTTCACTTAATGCAGACACTAACATTTTCAACTAGTCCTAGGAACTTTAAGTGTGTTTATTTGATGATTCCTTAGATAACCTTTGTTTTGATTGATGAATATGATTTCATAGAATAAACCACCATAACCAAAACCATATAAGTCACAACCTATACAAAGATTTAAGATTCTTTCCTAAATTCTAAAATTTCTATCATTTTATAAGATGGAAAGGTGCCCAACATCCTACCCAGCCAAAATAGAGACTCATCTAAACAAGCAAACAAACAACTATAAAAGAAACTATACATATATACAAATTTCTGATCTCTTAGACCAGACTTGGAAATAGTGTTTTAGGAATTGTCCATTGATAGGTAATGGAACACTTTCCCCAGTCAAAGTTTTTCAGTCTATAGGTACTATCTACAAGTATTTCTACTATTTGGAAAGGACCAGTCCATAGTTTATCAAAATTTTCATGGCCCCCTTTCTTTTCATGGGCTTTGTCCCATGATAAGACAAGATTAGAAATCCTAAATACTTTAATCTTAACCCTCTTGTCAAACCAACATTTAACAATGGCCCAATGCTTAGAAAAGTGATCAATTGCTTGATCCCTCCTGTCTTCTAAATGTAATAACTATAGTAAACACACTTCCATTCTATCCTCCAAACCTAAATACTCTTGAGTGAATTGTAAGGTGGGGATTTTCAAATTAACTAGGATGATAAGATCTACTCCATAAAGTAATTGGTATGGAGGATTCCCTAGGGCCAACTTAACTCTGGTTCTATCCATCCACAAGGCATACTTCAATAGAGTGTTCCATTCCCTGGTATTTTTCTCTACTATCTTCTTGATGATATTCAATAAATTCTTATTAGTGGACTCGACTAGCCCATTCCCTTGGGGATAATAATTATATGAGAAATTCAAGGTTATACCATATTCAAAAGCCCAATTAGAAAACTTTAATGATGAGAATGCAGGTCAATTATCACATACCAAGGTATAAGGAACTCAAAACTTGGTGATAATATTGTCTTCAAGGAACTTGCTTACATCTTTTGTTGTGCAAGTCTTGCTGCTCACCACTTCTGTCCACCTGGTACAATAATCAGTAACAGTCATGACATACATGTGTCCAGCAAATGACAAAGGATTAATGGCTCCTATGAATTCCATGCCCCATTGTGCGAATGGATGCATCTCCATTACTAGCTACATGGGTTGAGATGAATATCTCTCTCTATTTGCTACTACTTGACATGTATGGTAATACTTGATATGCTCAACTCTATCTTTAAAAATTGTTGTCCAATAATATCCAGATCTAAGAATCAAATGCATTGTGGCTAGATGAGACCCATGGACTATACCAAATTTATCATGTAATTCTTGCAAGACCTTAATTGCTTCTCATTTATTGAGGCATCAAAGGTATATGCCTTCATAATTTATTTTGAACAAGACTCCTCCTTTTGTCATGTAACATCAAGCTTTGATCCTCTAAGCTCTTCTCTAAGATGTTTTTAGATTAGATGGACACCTTCCTATAATTAAGAAGTGTCTTATGCTTGAGTACCAATCTTCTTGTATGTCTAAATCAACTATATATTGCTCATTGATTAAATTAGGATTAGTCTCAGCAATCATTTTCATTAGGGATTGTCCTCTAACTATTTTCATTGGAGTAATATGCATGTTATATTCTTGTAAAAATGTGATCCATTTGGGTCTCTATTCTCCTAGTTCACTTTGCAATAATAGTATCTTCACCACTGAATCTAGAACAACAACATATACCTTGCTCCTCAGGGTCTAATGCCTAAATTTCTTTACTGCCTTGACTAAGGCTAAGGAATGTCGCTCTACATCCAGATATCCTAATTCAACATCCTTGAATGGACTACTCATGAATATGATGGGTTTCTCATCCTGTGTTTCATTCCTTTGTGTCAACATGGCGACACATGTATGGCTAGACGCAAATGAGTAAATATAAAATGCTTTGGTATAATCAAGATTATTTAGCACTTGATCATCTGCAATATCCTTCTTAATATTCTAAAGCACTACCTTAGCCTCTAATGTCCATTCTATTTTTGCATCTATTTTCAAAATAGCATTCAATGGTCTTACTATTTTAGTAAAACCCTTTATGAATTTCTGAACAAAATTAATCTTGCAAAAATATGATTTTAGTTCCTTTTTGCTCCAAGAAATTAAAGCTTCATGATGGACATGACCCAATATGGATCAATAGTTATTCCATTCTCAGATACCAAGTGTCCCAATAACTTCCTAGTAATAATGCCAAAGATGCATTTCTTGGGATTTAGCAAGATAATGTAATGTTCACATCTTTGTAATACTCTTTGTAGGTCACCAATGTGATCTTTTTTTACCTTAGAAACTATAGTTAAGTCATCCATGTAATATAATAATGCATTGAGCCACTAAGCCTTGAAAATATATATCCATGGCTCACTGAAATGTTGCATCTGTATTTATCAAGCCAAATTTTGCATTCTTTTGTAAGCAAAAATTCCCCCCTTTGATGTGAATGCAGTCTTCAATCTATCTTATCCACCATAACCTAGTTATATCCTGAAAAACCATCAAGAAAGGACATCATATGCACTCCATTTACCATCTAGTGCACTTCATCTAGGGAGGGTAAAGGATAATTATCTTTTTTCAGGTGCCCTATTCAGGTACCTGAAGTCCACACATAGTCAAATGTCACCATTCTTTTTGTGCACTGGGACTAAGTTAGCTACCCAAGTGGAGTGTCTAATAGGAAAAATTATCCATGCAACTAGCAATTTTGAGATTTCTTTAAATATTAGAGGCTCTAGTAATGCATTCAATGGCCTCTGCTTTTGTTGCCTGAATGACTTTGCATCAAGTTTCAATGGAATGGTATGCGTTATAATTGAGGTGTCATACATTTTAACTTCATATGTCCATGCTATCACATGAATGTAGTCCTTTAGAGCTTGAGTTATCCCTTCTCTTTCTTTAGGAGTGTGTACCTTGCCAATCAGAACACTCTTGACCTTTGAATTCTCACCTATGTTTATAGTCTCATAATCTCCCCCATATGCTTTGGGAAGGTCTTTCTACTTGACTACTCCATCTAGATCAAACAACCTTTCCAGCTCTATCATTCCTTTTAGAATCTTATTATCTTGTAAGTTGATAATGTCCTCTTCATCCCAACTTAAATCATCTCTATTGTGTTCATCTATCACCTGAGCTTCAAAGATATCCCTATTGGCAATAAAATATAGGATGTGTTGATCATATTCAAATACATGGAAATTGGTGACATTATCTAGGATTAATGGCATTGATATCAATTCAATAGAGAATCTCTTCATCCCTGATAAAGTTAATGGTTATAATGTACTGGTAGTTATCACCAGAGCATCTACTTAGTGAGTAAACTTCCTTGGAACATGATTTGTATTAAAATCGTCAAAGCTCTCAATCAAATCCAAAACCCTATGCTTGTAACTGCACAATTACTTGTAGTTACATGAGTATATGTTCCTTACTTGCTTGACTACTAGCTCTAAATCTCCAAAGACATGGAGGACTGTAACCTTCTTCTTTAATGTGAATAATAAGCCATGAATTAAGGCTTCATATTCTATTACATTATTGGTGCAATGAAATTGTAACCTATATGCAGCTAAGAATGATTTTCCCTATGGATTGATGAGATCAATTCCTACTCCAGCACCCTTCTTATACTTGGATCCATCAAATCTTAAGGTCTAGGGTCTTTCATCAGGAGGATTCTTATCTAGACTTTTCTTCCTTTTAACCCTTGCAGTAGGTCCTTCTACAATCCACTTCAACCTAGATGGTTCTTTATGATTGTGCATCCTCTATTTTTCAAAGATTGGGATATCCAAATGTTCAGGCATCTAGATATCACATGACTATGAATCTATTTGAGATATTCCATTATGAATGTCAATGTATGGATCCTCAATTTGTTCCACTATGACATTTGTTGAGGAAGAATGAAATGCTTTAGGCTTGTTCTCATGAATCTTATAATTTTGGTTGGTCACCACATGACCTATTTCTTTTATTTGATATTCTTCCTCCTTAGGGACTTTACTAAACATGCTCAATTTAGCCCCTTGAACATAGGTGTTCCTTTCTATTTACCATCTCTAACATAATGCATAAGAAGTTTCTAAGTGTAGAGCTTCATGTAATCTACACCATCCCTCCAACAAAGCTTGCCTGGGTGGGATTCCTTGTAGTTGGTATTGCTGTATCTCCTTAGACAAAAATTCCTCAAATATAGTTAACCTACTTCCTCCATTTTCATCAAATGTCTCGTAATCAGACTCAATTAGACAATTTGTCCTTAGAGTGATTACCTTTACTTCACTATTTTCCTACATGTCATTGCACATCATAACATCTTCCACTGTGACCTCTAGAATCTTAATTCTGTAAAAACTTTGTTCCACATTAGTGTATAACACTTCATTGTTCTGATGATACTCGATGATCATATGCCTCATTCTTGGTTCAACCTCAATCTATATCTGATTTGGTATCCCTCTCCATGGCAGCCACATATGTGAGAAATCTATATCCATGTATCTGTTCAATGTTTTGACCTAGTCCCTACTCAATAGAATGCCATAAGTGTCCGAGATATCCACCACCTGTAAATGAAAATTTGAACTCTGGGATTAGAAGCTAACTACATGTGGATGTGGGTTAACTCACCTACAACAATAACTTCAGATTTATCCAATCAAGTGACCTTGTTTAGGGATTTATCCAATGACATACCTAACGTTTGACACATTGACAAAGGCACGACATTGGTGGATGCTCCAAAGTCTACTAACCAATTACAAAGATTTTTCCCATATATTCTAAAAGTGAGAAGAAAAGGAGGAGAGTTAGTTTTTCCTTTATATAATATTACTGGTGTAGTATCTGTTGCATGGACTTCACCTTTATCTTTAGGCTTGGATAGAAGATGCTTATGTATGGGATCTCTAGGTGGAATACCACTAGGGACATTCTCTTTTCTTGTAGGCTCATCTAAAGACTTGAGGGAAGCCTTCTTAATCTTTGGGGTTTTCAACAACTCGGACAAAGATAGAGTAATCTTTATCCTTTTGATTTCATCAGCTAGGTATGTGACTAACCTATCAGACTCAGTGAGATCATTCATACCTTTAGCTAATGTGGATGAGGAGTTGAAATTATGTTTATTTACCCTCGGAGGTGTTGGATTGTTGCTAGCATTGACATCTGAAGGGGTGTTAAAGTTATTAGGTGGAATAGAGCTTGTCAAAGGCCTAGATGACCTATTATTGTTACTCTTAAGATTGTAGTTATGTCCTCTTTGGAACTATTGAAATGAATGGATTTCATCCACCTCTTGCATAGGTTCATCATCCCTTTCAAAAGGAAAGGTATAATCTTAAAAAACTAAAGTTGTTTCTTCACATCCGAGAGTATAATTTCCATGTTCTATATTCTCTTGTCCTTTTTGATTCATGGAACTTTCTAAAACCATTGTTGATTAATACCCAAAGAGTACTAACTCATTGCCTTCAAGAAAATTTACTCCACCTTGATTATTCTGAATTTCTATTTGGAAAATGGTGGCAATAATTTTAAACTGCAGATAATCTAACTCCACATGTGCGCCGGTGTTATGGATTCTACACCAATTATTCAATGCAACTTTAGCTAAATTAACTCTGACTATTTTATTTGGTTCAAGAGGTGTCTAATTATCCAAGGGTAATGGTAGCATTCCATTATTTGGTCTGGTGTTCCAAACTCTTGGAGGTCATTGAGCATTATTACCATTGTAACCTCTATCATTGTTGTATCCTCTATCATTATTATATCCCCTGTCATTGTCATATCCTCTATTCTACTAGCTTTGAACATTAGCATAAGAATAGAACTTCTAATTTCTCAATTGTGTTAGCTCAGTAGTTAATCATTTCAGCTGATTAGTTATCTCCTTTATATCCTCCTTCTCTTCCTGCACCTTAGCCACTATGTTATCCTAACTAGGAAGAAAGAAAGAGTTACCATTTCCATTCAGTCTAGCTTCAACAGAAGCATATCCTAGATATTGAATCATCTGGCCATTTCCCTAGCAAGGAATTGCACTAATTGGTGGTACTTGCAAGGCATTTACCATTGGAGCAAGATGCATTAGGGATCTATTGATATGTTACATTTGATTAGGCAAAGCAAGATGACCTGTAGTAGGCAAAGGGTTGTTTCCTACTTGCTTCATCTCTGTGTTGATCTTAATTGCCTTTGCATATGCACCTGACAATGTTGTAATACCAAGATTTTTCCTGCGAACAAACATAGTCATCAACATATCTAAAGATGAGTAATATGCCTGCATGGCAGCGTTTTCTACAATAATATATGAAGCTATGATCTTGGAGTATTTTTTCTGAAAGAGAACATTAAAATTAGTGATGAATTCACCTTCATCTCTTTTGATTTCAGCAAAATGATGATATAATGTTGCGGCATGTATTAGAGCTCTAAACCTGCCTTTGAAAGCATTCTTCATCATCAAGCATGTAGTAATGGAGTTTTGAGGTAAGTTTACATTCCTTATGTTCGCTTCCTCTCATAGTGTGTAAGGAAAAAGTCTACACACTACATCTTCGTGTTGCACTCTAGATTTGTAGTATGCTTCTTTAAAGGTTCTCAGATAATCCTCTACATCCTGATACAGATGATATTTTGGACACAACTTATCTATATTTTAAGGTAGATCATTATATGTAGCAAAGCACAAAGGTGATTCAACATTGAAGAAATCCATAGGAATATGTACAGGAGTAGGTGGTGGCACAAGTGTGATAGGTAGCAATACTACAAGATCAATAGGTCTAGGCAGTGCACTGACAGAGTGTGGTACTGGCCTCATAGTAGGCAATTCTAGCAAGAGTCCACTAGATTTTGATCTAGTAGAATGCTGATGAGCTAGCTCTAAAATTCAAGTCAAACTTTACAGTTTCTGAGTGAATCTTTGCAAAGATGCAACTAATTCCTCTATAATAAAAGATATTTGCAGTCAATTATCTCAAAACATAAAATATTGATGCAATCTTTGTTAAAAAAGTGTCTCAATCTTGAAACTTCAAAAGGTTACTATTCATCCTAGTTTTAGTCTTTTCAAGTACCCTTTATCTTGAAGAATGATCTAGAACTTTCAAAGTTTCCAAAAGGGCTAAAAATGGCAGGACTTACTATTTTTAGTAAGTTTACATTTGACCTCAGATTGACCTAAAATTTTCCTAGAAGGTATGGAAGAGCTAAGTAAACATCTTAGGTTATTTTTGACTCAATATCATACCTAGATCGCGAGATATTAAACTTTCTATTTTATGAAACTACAAAAAAAAAAATTGAGCTCAATTTTGAGGCACTTAGAGGTCCCTAAATGCTCCAAAAATTATCGTAACTAATAAAGTGGGTTAAAAGGTGATATATCTCTTCACGAGCTTTCTAACGCATCAAATAGTTCATCAATCAGACACTCGGATCAAAATATATGGCCTCTGGAAGTTGGGAAATGTAAAAACATGTTGGACACTTAAAAGATCTATAAAGAGGAGAGTTACGTGTGTTGGTGTGTGAGTTGGTACATCACAAGGCATCTCTAATTGGAGATAATTTGGGCAACAATTTTTGGGTGGTTTTAGCTCAAGGTTTTGTAATTACTATTGATGATTTACTGTATTGTATCTCCTATATATCATGAGCTTGAGATGGAGGTTGTGTGTATGAGTCTTATAGATGTTGAGTTACCTCCTAAATCTCTAGTTTGATATACTACTATGAAAGCTTGCTCTGCAAGTATATTGTAATCTTCTTGATTCCTGAATAATATACTGGGAGGCTTTGGAGTGTGGGGTTTATTACCTGAAAGGGTTTTCCCCATGTATATCTTGTGTTCTGAGTTTTGTGTTTACATTCAGAAGGTTTTATTATCTTTTTGTTAATGTGCATCTAATAACTTGTAATTGTAAAAGTTAAAATTTACATAAATCTTTCCTTAGTTGATCGGTGTAGGAAGAATTTTCACATACCTTGCTTCCTTTCAATTAGTATCAAAGCTTGATCACCTTTGGTTCTAGTTGTTGGGTAGAGGGTTTTTTGAGCTGATCTTCATTTGAGTGGGAGCATATTTCTACACTCATGATATTTGTGACCATACCTTTTGCAATTGAAACACTCTCTGGAGAAGGATGAATTAGTCTGATTCATTCTTCTTCTGCACTGATTTGCTTTATGAGCAAAGTTATTGCAATTGTAGCAGTATCCATTGAGAGATGGGTATCTTTGAGCATTTGGTTGCCTTACCAGAGGTCTTCTAGGTCTGTTCCTTGGATTTCCTGATCCAAAGTTCTTCTGACCAAATCCAGAGCTTCCACCTTTCTCATACCCCAAGCCCTATTTGTCATCTACCCTCTTCTCACTTTGAAGAAGAACTTCAAGTTGAGCAGAGCTTATCTTGAATTTCTCTTTGTATTCATTTGTTGTTTGAAGATCCCTTTTAAGAGTGTCAATCTGATTCTCAAGTTGTTCTTCATTATCTCTAGCTTCTTTAAGATCAGATTCTAGATGCCTGATTATTATATCCATTTTGTGGCAGTCTTCTAATTTCTCCTTGAGAGATTGTCTTAGATCATCTTCAGTTTTTCTTTTCTCTTCAATTTCTTAGGTGAATTTCATAACTCCTGATCCCATTTCATGTCTTACCATAATGACCTCTTTTGATAACTTTTCACATAACTTGGTTTTCTCCTTCAGATCTTCATTTGTATCATTGGCTTCACCTTGACTTGCCAATTGCTGAAGTAGATCCTTTCTCTTTTTCATAGAGATACTCAGTTTCCCTTTTAGTTCATTTATGAAATCATCAGCTTGTTTGAGTCTTTCCTTCAATTCATTGACTTCGGAGTTAGATTGATCAAGATCATCTAGGGTAGACTGAAGTTGTTCCCTCATTCCATACACATCCATTTGAATTCCCAGATCTTCCTCAAGTTGTTAGGCTTTGTTTGGAGGAACTTAGCTCTAATGCCAATTGTTGATAACTGAGAGGGGGGGTGAATTAGTTATCTTAATTAATTTAACTTTCTGATCTTCTTTAGTAATTAGTGCAACATCAAATCATATAAGCAAACATACCCATGAAAAAAGAAATAACATCAATACACATGACACAAGGATTTTGACATGGAAAACCCTATTAAGGGAAAAACCACAGGGTGATTAACCCAAGATTGTATTCTCTATTAAAAGAATAAGATTGTACAAAATGGCACTTGCTAATTAGGGCTCACTACCTGAGCACACTGCTCACAAGAAGCTCAAAGCCTACAAGAGTGTAACAAAATACTTGAACTGATGAGAAGCATCCACATATGCTGGAGTTTAGTTTCGATTAGGGTCAGTACACTGATCTACTACACTTCATTCTTCCTCTTCTTTGGTGTTGTTGTCCTGTCACATACCGGACCTACCTTACTATTTTCACACTACTCTTCTACTTTTCTTCACACTTCATGCACACACACACCCTCCTTCACATCCAAAACCATCTGGTATATATATCCGCACCAATGATTTCAACACCTTTCTAGTCGACATCCAGAATAGTCAATATTTTCCCAAACTCTGATCTGTCAGCTGAATCCTTACTTATCAAGTGATGTGTATCAAAGAGATTCTTATAGAAGTCATCAATCATGTTGGCCAATCATGAATGATACCTCAAGAAACTTGATCATCGTCAATAACTCATCTGAATTAAGGTCTGATGTTCTGCTGGTCAATTCTTCCTCTGTCAGCTTTGCCAAACAAGAACCCAACACTTAGGAATTCATATCTTTTCACTCTTACATCTCCAGAGGCTCAATCTCTGAAATATATTAGTCAAGGTACTCCACTTGACTTCCTCAAGTCCGCACTTTACTAAGATACTTCCTCTAAGAGATCTGGACCTGACTGTCAGACCTTGCTACATACTATGTTCTTTCTTACCAGACCAAGATACACTTCAGTCTGTCTTCCGATATGGTCATATCATGTCTTGTGGATGTCAGGGATGGAGTTTGTTACCATCAATGACAATACTCATGAATCCACATAGTGTCTCTTGCCAACAGAGAGTTATGACCCTGTTGTTGATAACTAAGAGGGGGGTGAATCAGTTATCTTAATTATTTCAGCTTTCTGAGCTTTCTTAATAATTAGGGCAGCATCAATTCAAACAAGCAAACATAATCATGAAATGGAAATACACATGACATAATATTTTTGATGTGGAAACCTTGTTAAGGGAGAAAACCATGGGGTGATTAACCAAAGATTGTATTCTCTGTTAGAAGAATAGGATTACAAAATGGCACTTGCCAATTAGGGCTTACTGCCTGAGCACACTTCTCACAAGAGGCAGACTGCCTACAAGAGACACATTGTCTACAATTTATAAAGATTATGATACAATACTTAAACTGACAAGGAGCATCAACATATGCTGGAGTTCAGTTCCAGTTAGGCTCTGTACACTGATCTGCTACATTTCATCTTTCCTCTTCTTTCGTGCTACTCTCCTTTCACATAATGGACTTTCCTTTTTGCTTTTATTCGGCTCTACTGCTTTTATTCACACATCACCAACAACCACATCACCTCTTACAACTAAATACATCTTGTATATATATGCGCACAAGTGATTTCATCACCTTTCTAGTCAGCATTTGGAAAAGTCAATATTTTCCACAAACTCTGATCTGTCGGCTGAATCCTTACTTACCGTGATGCAGATCAAGGATATACTTGTAGAAGTCATCAATCATGTCAGCCAATCATAACTTATTTCTTAAGAATCTTTACCGTCATTAGTAACACATCCGGAATCAAGTCTGATGTTCTGCCAGTCAGTTCTTCCTCTGTCCACACTGCCAATTAGGAACCCGATACTCAAGTATTCATATCTTTTTCCTTATCTATCACCGGAGGCTGAATCCTTGGAATCTATCACTCAAGGTAGTCCTCTTGACTTGCCCAAATCTGCACTTCACCAAGATACTTCCTCTAAGAGATCCGGACCTATCTGTCGGACCTCAGCACATGCTTTGTTCTTGTTTACCGGACCACAACATTCTTCACTCTGACTTCCGGTATAGACATACCATGTCCTGCGGATGTGTGGGATGAACTTTGTTGCCATCAATGACAACAATCATGAATCCATATAGTGTCTCTTGCCAACACCTGTTGCTTGTTGTAGTATTGTAGACTACCTGGAAGGTATGTATGCTAGTGAAACATCAAATGACTCAACTCATGTGTATAGAGCATACATAGACTGATGAAGCAAATAATGATGGAGAAATGAGCATAAGGGATAATGCCCTTTATGAATAACATGAAAGTCTGTCAGGTAATACAACTCATGATTATCATTGGTGCATGGATAATCCTCTTTTGGAAGATGACATTGAGTTTAGTGAATTTAAGCTATCAACTTTGGAGGTGGAGAGTTTTATACTATATGACACAATTGCCTATGGACACCAAGTGGATAGGAAGGGATGTATAAAAAATGATCTTAAGGGTGAACAAGAGACTAATTTTTCTTTAGTGTGTTACCCTTATTTATCCCTAATGATGACCTTGAGAGTATTGGCACTTGTTTGCATGAGGATGATGTAGATTATGCTTCAACTGGACATCATCAAGGCACTACTGCAACTACAAGTGATTTGGAGGTAATTGTTTCCCACTATGAAGACAATGTCACATATGATTTTATAGATCTTTTTCTAGGGTAGTTGTCTCTTATTGATGTGGATCATGTCGAGAGCACATTTTTGAGCTCATTGGCTAGGCCTGATAACATTGAGGCTAGATGTTGTTGTGCGGATCAAGTTTCTAATCTACAGGGTGAAGAGGAGAAAATCATTGGTGATTTTCTTAGCGACAAATTTTACACAACAGTGTATGCCAAGGAATTCAAAATAGAGAGGCAACTTGAAGATTGTGAGTCTTCACTTGAAGTGCCTCAAACTTCTAATATATGTGCTAATTGTACAAATTTAGATTTGAATCATGTCCTTGCTTCAGTCATGCAGGAGTAAATTAGCATTTGTAGTGTAGCTGGGCCACAAGAATTTGAACAGTCATGTGACATAGCCTAGGCTAGATGATTATCATCTTTATATTTCTCTTCATGCTTATATTTATGTAGACCTAGAAATGCATCACGCTAACATGGAACTTGAAGGTGAGTACTTCTATTTGAGTTAGCATGATGATGAGTCATATTATCTATGGTTTTCATGCCCTAGTGATAATTTTTCCATATTCAGCATGATGTTGCCTCACATAACTCTATTTTATAGACAACACACTCAACCTAATCTATAATATTGCTTCCTTCCACATGCTCATCATTTACAATACTCGCCTTGGGGGATAATAACCCAACAACATATTCATCTCTCATTTTAACCAAGGCGTCAAGAGCAAGGTAAGCCTGTTGCAAATTAACCATCCTCAAATCTTCCTATACTGAGCTCAACCCAACTTCATATGATTAAAAAAATCAATGCAAGATGGAATATAAGTTTTGAAAGCATATGGAATTCTAGATAATGCAACTGCAAACTAGTGGCTAAAATCCATGTTGGATCTTCCCTCATGGATTCTAATATTCTCAAGTTCTTGGACAAGAACAACAAGATCCAAACTAATTGCAAACTTTTCAAATGCAGCCACTAAATGATCCCAAGAAGCAAAGTGATGGTCAGGGAAACCAACAAGCCATTTCCATGCCAATCCACAAATTGACCTGACAAAGTACCTCATCCACATATCCTCATCCTCAAATTGGAACTTGTCCAGGAAATCTAAAAATGCAAGAATATGTGCCTTTTGATCAATAACATCACACCTATAAAAAATTGGCATCTGATAATAAATCTTATTAGGCATGGATTGTTTTTCATAATTGACCCATGAAAGGTCCATCTATATGTATGTGGTCTCATTAGAAATGGGAGGGGGCTAAAAAAGTGAGATATTGACAACAACAGGAAGGGTATTAGATTGCACCCTAGACTAACATAGCATGATTTGATTTTCTAATTCCTTTTCTTTCTACAACAATGACTCTAACATGTAAATTTTAGAGAACGATGAGTGGGAGTGTGAACGCTAGTATTTCCAATGTAGAGGAGGATGGAGAGGGAGGTGTGGATGAGGATGAGGAAGTGGGTGTCTAGATGTTGAGGATGCTTAGTTCTTTGTTAGAGTAGAGGCCTTGAGCTCTATGTATCTGGGTCCTTCCTCCATCCAGGGCCTTAGTGGCTATAGAGGCATCCTTTGCACAACAAAAATTTTAGAGATGGATTTCATGATGTCTATAAAGGAGAGTGCATGCTTGGTGTCAACTATGACTAATAAGGTGTTAATTGCAAGTGCCTATGCAAGAGAATAGAAAGATGATGGTGGTGGGGTTTTAGGGGTAGGGTTTCAAAATGTTCCCCAATGCCATAATATCAAAGATTTGGACATGGCTAGGTAGATTGTTAGTTCCAAAATAGTTACAACCCAAAACTCTAAAACATTCCTAAATCACCTAGTCCAAGGATTATCATCAGGGTGAGAGGAAGAGGTTTATCAATAAGTTAAGGGGGATTTTGGCTAACTAGAAGGAGTGGGTAGACACATCTACACTTTTAGCTTAGCTTAAACTCTAGAGGGATATTCCAAGGGGTATACCTGAATAGGTATTGAGTTCAAACCAGATGAACAACTAAAAACAAATGAATAGCCATATCCAACACATTATCTTGACTCCAAAAGCTGTCACTAAGTCAAGAATGATTGGCTATCACAAAAACCCTATATAGCTCATTCAACTATGTGAATGCACATGCATAGGAAAGATGGTTTTTCACCTAAACCATAGGTGAATGATTTATTTGATTTAAAAAGTGTTTGACCCCTCTCCAATATGGACCAATGCTTATTCCATTAGGCAATAGAGTCATAGAATGTAAGGAGGAAAGGAAATATGCAGCAAAGGATCAATAGAACTAGACATACATTTACATATATGACTACAGATAGATCTTCATGTAATGGACATACTAAATGATCCAAAAGAGTACCGTAATGATTCCTATACAATAAAAGAATGACAAATACAAAGTCTTGTATTAACTTTGATGTTGTCACACATCTCCAAACATTTGTTACAATCATACCAGCAAATGTGGCAAAGGAAAATACATAATTGCAATTATATATTTATCAAAATCACTAAAAAATCCCATGGAGACATACCATTACATTCAAATCTACTTTACATAACCTTCCTACTCTATACTAAACATATCCCTTCTCTTAGTGAATAGACAAATCATGTGTTGATGCCAAAGAAAATCCCTAGGTGCTCCCAGACCAGACAATTAGCTTAATGACCAACCTTGACAATGTCATTGAAATGTGTATATATAGAAATTAAGCTCCTATTGTGTAGCTTCTAGATGTTGGAAAATGCAGTCAACAAGCAACCATTGCATTAAATGTAATGCATGGCCTCTTCTCAGAAGAATTGATGGATATCCTAGGAGCCCATGCCCTGCATATAGATTTTGTGTCCTTGTGGTACCATAGAAGATATGGGATACTAAAATATTGCACTTCCTGTTGAATTTGACTACCTATGCATTAACTGCAAACATTGTTCCAACAACCAACCCGATGTTTGTAATTACTCATTCATGGCGGCCAAGGGGGGAAAAAGGAATTTAAAAACAAGAGTCTACCCAAAGTGTTTGTAAAGATTTTACAACACTTTAAATTTTAAAATCTTTTACACTTTATAAACTCATGATTTACACCTGATTTTTCATTTTAATTTTAACTTATCGATAAAAATATCCCAGTGTGAACTCCCTGCTTCTTTCTCTATTTTTCTTATTGTAGTCGACATAATTGGATATTTCAGAACTAGGCCATTTTGCCTTCTATCAGAAAATCTTTAATTTTTCAAACTCTATCTTGTTTGGTCAATTCTCCCTTATTGGCAAATTATTCATTTACCGAACTTCACTTTTCATCTTCTCTATTTGCCTTATCGACAAATGTCAACTTTCTTGAATTTGGTTGGCTTTTACCTTTAGTTTGACCCACTATGGACAAACTTGGTAGAATTTGAACCTCCACTACCTCCACCTTTTTTCCTTCTTTGTTAGAAAACTTTTCCTTTTCTAAACCTATGGCTTTTCATTTCTCCATCGGTGAATCTTCAAGCATCTGAACTAAGCCCCTCTCATCTTTGCCTTATCAGCCAACCACCTTATTGGTGAACCTTTAAAATTTTGAACTATCTACTTAGTTTGACCTTTCCTCAGTTTTGCAACAAAGCATCCCTTTTCTTTTTATGTCTTATCCATTTTCTACCTTTTTATTTTCCTTATCAACAAATATGGCCATTCACAAACTTTTCCATCCTTTGCCCTTTTGTCTTCTATCTCCTCTTTGTTAGCAAATCTTACCCCTACCAAACTTTGGCTTTTCTCCATCTTTTTCCTTACCCCACAAGCCTCGCCTTTACCTTACTTGTGTCAGTGAATTTGGTGAAATAAGAACCTCCTCTCCCAGCCACTTTTATTCCACCCTCAACCCATAGTCGACAAACATAACTATCGGTGAAAACTCAAGTTTACAAACTCAAGAATTCACTAACAAAGGGCCTTATGCACACCCTTTACTCTACCCCTTAGATACTTCTCTCTCTACCGCGGTCACTTCCATTTCCTTGTGTTATTGAAGCCTATTATCAATGAACCAAAAAAACTTTGAACTAGTGAACTAGTTTCCTAGTTTGAAATTATGCCAGTTTGATGACAAAAGACAAAAATAGGCAGAATTTCACTAAGGAAATTAATAAAAAAGCATGGGGGGCAAATACTTAGAGGAATTTTTGAACTAAACCCATTACAAATAATCTCTAATCGGATATAATTGATGAGTTTTGAACTCAAAGGAAAAACTTGGGAAATTGATGAAAATTTCTAAGTTTTTTTGGGGAAAATTAATGGCATTTTAGAATTGGTAATTTTTAGCTCCAACACTGACTCTAGTTGGGGACATGTGGCAAACTTGTATTGTAGAATATCTTTGGGCAGACCAAAACACAAAACACATGAAGGCACACAACACCAAACATATTTACAAAACAACATACAGTCAAAAAAGGTTGTATCAAAATTCTAGGACAATGCAGGCCACCCATGTAGACAAACTAATGAAGCTACTTGCCTCTATCAAAGACAAGCCTCTTGAAGGAGTTGATCTCCCTTAATCGTTTGCTGCACTGATCACCCAATTACATCAGCAATAAAAACATTTTACATGCATACACATACAAAATACAGACATTCATATCATGATGTTGAAGATGGAAAAATATTTCACCAAGGCAAGGTAACCATAGATAATATGACTCATTATCATGCTAACTAATATAAAAATACTAGACTCACCTTCAAGTTTCATGTCAGCATGATGCATTTCTGGGTCTGCATAAATATCAGCATGATGAGGAACATCAAGTTGAAACATATCTAGCCCAAATGTGGTTTCATGCTGGGCTGTCATATGACTGTTCTAATTCTTTTGGCCCAACTGCACTATATATGCTAATGTAGGGCAGGTGCAAAAAGTTGGGGGGCAAAAAGTGGCCAACTTTTTTTAAAAATATTTTAGACATAACATGAGTGTGTTATACCACACTTGTCTTATGGCTTGGTGTTGCTGAGCCCAACACCAAGCCATAACATGCTCACGGTATAATGCGAGCATATTATATTATGATGTATTAAAAAAAATAGTGTTGGATTTCATTATTTCACACAATTTGACAAGAAAATCAGTGGCTTGGAGAGAAGATAAGTGCGTTTGCATTATAGAAACCCATTTCGTTAGCCATTTCTCACTAATTCATCATCAAAATGCTGCCATGATGTCGAGGAAATTGAAGAAGTAAGTTATATTTGCTTTCTTGTGTCAATTTGTTGCTAAATAGGTAGGTTAAAATAGTTTTTGATGTAAATTTCTTAAATTTATAGTAGTTGATAATGCACCTCCTCCTTCCCCTAAAAATGCACAAAATCTTCCATCACCTGAATAGCAAATACCTACTGAAGAAGAACCCCAACCACAAACACCTCCATTTATTCCTCAATATGCCTCTAGAACACAAGAAAATATAATGGGGCAAATTGAAAACACTAAAAAACAAATTGAGGACATAATTGCAAGGTTGAAAGAACCTGTAACTTTAACCTTGCATAGATCCAAGCTTGCTCAATCCCTTGAATCTATGTTATCAAACGTAGATTCAATTAGCCAGCAAATCACTAGTTGGATAGAAAAGAGGAGAGAATTTAGAGAGTATTATGTAGACAAGTTGTCATATGAACAAGTTGAAAATGAACAAATTACAAAAATAGACTTGTGTTCTATTTTCACAAACCCACAAACAAATCAACCTCTACCCCTTACATGCAATAGGTTCCCTATCCATTGGTACACCAACCAAGCGATAAGAGACAATTTTGTGCAGAGGTGGTGGATGGTTTTTGACCATCCTCCATGCAACAATAATGAGGTCCTACAATATTTTTTGAGGAAACTCTACTAGGAGTTTGTAAAAAATAAAGTGCCAAATTATTTTGATATGCGGGAGTTCCAAGGTAGAGGTGGGGGGTCAGCACAAGATAGACCAGGGGTACGTGTTGACCCATAGCGGCCAAGGAGACAAGCATTCACAAGACTAGCCCATGAGCACATTTCTATCCCTTCCATTGTGAAGGAGAGTGTTGAGGTTGAGATGCTTTAGTCCATTAGTGCCTTGACCCAGAGCATCATACAGCATGCTAGTCCTACAACACAACATGGGCTGGGGGAGAGTTCAAGTAGGGTTCCACCCCATACTTATTAGACTTCTGGGTCAGCATGTAGTTATGACCCCATGAATAGTCAGGATGTAGGTGCGTGTAGGCTACATCTGCAACTGAGAAGATGGTGATGATAGATGCCCTCCTGAGTCAAACTTTTGGGCTTGATACTCAAGTAAATCTTAGCAAGTTTATTGAATTTAATTTATTAAATTTCATTTTTGAAATGCAAGATTAACTAATTAGTTTGATGATTTTAATGAAATTTCAGGGTCATAGTGTTGATGTAGTTTTCAGTGGTTCTCCACCTACATATTACACTACATCATCTATTGTTGGGGTATGTAACTAAACAATTATAAATATTACATGTGAATAGCATCGTTATATGAATGGTATTCTAATATCAGATTTTGGTTGTTGAATAGGCTAATATTGGAGATTTCACAGCAACACCTGCCAGTGGTGGTGGACTTCAAAGCTTCACGGAGGTAATAAAATAAATAGTTTAATGAATGAATTGTACTTATTA
Organism: Cunninghamia lanceolata; assembly: GCA_027924645.1. Lineage (NCBI taxonomy): Eukaryota > Viridiplantae > Streptophyta > Pinopsida > Cupressales > Cupressaceae > Cunninghamia > Cunninghamia lanceolata. The sequence continues at coordinate 5,258,198 of BSBN01000677.1, read as the reverse complement.
GATTTTTGTATTTTATATTCATATCTTTGGTTACATTTCATTGCACATATTTCAAACTCAAAGCATTACTATACATTGCATAACTAATAACTAAATGTTGATAGATGACAAAATTTTAATTAAAATATAGTTATTTGAAAAACTGCCTCAAAGATATGTGGTCTCATGGAATGTCATGACAAGCAAATGCATAGACAAGGACATCACCATGAGATCACATTTCTTTGAGGTATCTTTTCAAATAGCTCACTTCCTTGTCTATGCTACCAATTCCCTCTTTCACCTTTACCTATCTTATGCCTCTAAACGCATTGCTACTCCAACACCACAACCTCTTTCTATTACTTAACCTACTCCACTAGCTATGCCCCTATCTTCCCCACCATATATCCAATTATTACTACTTCACTTTCCTTATTGACTTCTATCTCCCCTCTAACACCCCTTTGATTCAGATCAAGGTATCAAAGATCAAACTCACTCAATCAATCCTTGGTTAAAGTCTTAACACCTCAGACAAAGTGATTTTCTTCACAATCTTCCACTATGCCTTGTAGGAGAGCAAAAGAGGTATTTTTGATGTAATTTGAAGGAAACAACTGAAACCCATGAACTAAAAACTATTTTGGATGCCTATTATCTTCTTATACAACATAGTTCAAATGCAGATGGGGGTGTTTTGTAACACAAGGGTCAAAATAGGACTATTACGCTACAATTTAGGCATAATTAGGCTAGTTTATATGGGTCACCACAGGGTTTTCTAATCCTAGACTTCAAATCTTCACACCAACACCTCAAAAATGTCAAATATGGTTTTCCCAAACAATTCCAACCATTATAGACCTTTTCTCAAGAGATTTTCTACAAGCCCTAGCTCATTTGCACATTATATACCCAAAAACATGAGATTTTCAGCATAGGGCATTAAACAAACTTGCATCACTATTATAGTTTTTGTAATTGAATAATGTTTTTTTTTAGTTGATGTAGTATACAGAGACACCTTCTAATGTTCATAGGGCAATAGAGCATGGTGTGTCCTCTGCGATTCATAGCTCCATGCCTTTGATGGGGGTATGAGGTAGATTAGTAAATTTCAAATTACATTCATTGTTATAGTTGTTTATTTTTGAAAAATTAAATAATTATTGATTTGAAGTTTAATTTCTATCTAGATGGTTTCTATAGGACATGACATCGCCACAACCTAATCTTGGTACTGAGGCAAATGAGGAGACAAATTTTCAGATGGCGGTAAGTGGTTATTTTATTAAATGTTCATTTTTTATAATGTAATTTTTATATATTAATGTCTATACTTTTTACTGTAATAGCTGCATATCCATGAAGAACTAGATAGGAGTAGCCCTAAGGTTCATAGTAGACCACCCTCATATGCGTCTCCATCCCCTTGGAGATCAAAGGCTACCCATGATCTATTCTCTTCACCAGGCTAAGGGAAATGACTTTTTATTGTGTTCCTTTGTTGTATGCCTATATGGCATGTTCTTATAAGCCTATATGGCTATTTTGTATATATGTTATATGTATATCGACAGATATTGATGTATGCCTATATGGATATTTGGTTAATACACATCATTTTTGTTGATCATTATGTATTATGGATAGGTGTAGTGTAGATCATTTTGTATGCCTTTAGGTTTCAAAGTTTAATTGTCAAAGAATCCATCCCAATTGATGATAAGAGAATTTGAGTTTTGGGTTGAAAGTTTTAGTCTTTGAAAATTAGACATGCTCGAGAAAATAGACAAAGGAAGATTGGTCATGTGTGCTTGTTTTTTTAATGTTTGAATTGTATGCTGTTATATGGTATTACTTTTTGTGTGTGTGCATTCAAATGAGTATTTGAATTGTTATTTTATGTATGTTTGGATACTTTGAATATTCTTGTAGTATGGGATGCATATAGTTCTACCCTGGGCATGTGTTCTTAGTAAGACATATATACTCACTCGAAGAGAGCTTTCATAATATGGGATGTGATTAGCAATTCATGTGGATTTGGATATGATCTTGGATGTATAGTTCTAAGTCAAACTTGTAGGATTAAAATGATGTGTGGTTACTATTAATGGTCATATTTGTCTTGATCATGTACTTGTATTTATTTGTGTATTAGATGCTAGAAAGGATGTGTTGATGTTAGTTGAGAAATCTATTTCCATGCATTTGAGATGTTTTGGATCCATGAATTTATGTGTATACTTATGTGTTAATAAGGAAATGAATTAAATAAGATAATCACCATTCTACCACACTTTTGAATTATGGATAGTGCTTGATCACCTTGATTTATGGATGGGGAGGAAAGGAAGATCCTCGCGATATCGGGTTCGACCTCTTCCTCAATCAGCACCAAGACCATAGGATCTTAGAGGATTCATTTGTAGAGTTGAGCTTGGAGTTATTGAAATATTGTTCATGATGTACATTGTAATATGGTCACTTGTATTTATGGTGGGTGGTTCATGGCTTATTGCATTTATTATCATTGATGATCTAGTTTTAGTATTTAACCCTTTATTTATCTTGGCTATGTAATGATGTTATCTTCAAGCCTAATAACATAGTGACCTAAAGGTGGAAGAAGATGGAGGTTGAACAAGATGGATATCACAACATGAAGATGATATTAAGGTTTAAGAGAGTAGCCTAATAGAGGTCTATTTCAAGCCTAATAGGGGTCTAAGATTGCACTGATGGAACAATTCATTAAAGGACTAAAACAAACCCTATAGAGATAGTACTAGAGAACAAAGTCAAGGTGAACCAATATAAAACAACAAGTAGATCATACATGACTGTGTTGACTACTAGAACAAGTATGTTAACAGCCATAAGATGCATGTTGACATGTGAAGACTATAACTGTTATAGCAAAGGCAATGTGTGAGGATATCGTCGATACAATGTAGCTCAGTCTATTTTGACATGTTTCGGTGCAAAACATGACCATACCTAGCCTAAACATACCCATCCTAACATGTTGGAATAGTTAGTTTGGCCTCATGAGGAATAGAATGAAATTTACACCCCTTTGCAACTTTACATTGCATGCATTTGACCATTTTTGGGGTAGCAAAAGTTTATTTACCATGGGCAAACGGATCAGAGATATAAAAAATTGAGAGAAGTTATTGTAGAGGGACCCTACATGATCCTGTAGGCTTAGATAGAATGTTTCTAAGTGACACATTTTTTGAGTAACAGCTCATCAAAGATTGCTACCCTTTTGCACTTTGGACTCTTCAGGGATATCGCTGATATAATGTAGCTCAAACTATTTTAGCATGTTTGGGTATGAAATAGGAGCATGCCTAGCCTAAACATACCCATATAGATGCATTGGAATAATCAGTTTGGCCACATCAGGAGAAGGATGAAAGTTAAACCCTTTTGCAACTTTACACTACCTCTTGATAATTTTTGGGGCAGAAGAAAACCTTTCACCATGGGCAAATACCTCAGAGATATAAAAACCAAGATAGGTTATTGTAGAGGGACCCTACATGATCATGTTGCCTTAGACAGAATGTCACTAAGTGACATGGTTTCTGAGTAACAGCTCGTCAAAGATTGCTACCTTTTTGCACTTTGGACTCTTCAAGGATATTGTTGGTATAATGTAGCTCGGACTATTTTGACATGTTTGGATGCAAAAAAGGACCATGCCTAGCCTAAATGTACCCATTTGGATGTGTTGGAATAGTCATTTTGGCCGCATCAGGAGCAGGATGAAAGTTACACCCCTTTGCAACTTTACACTACCTCCTTCTGACAATTTTTAAGGTAGTAGAAAACCTTTCACCATGGGCAAACGCCTTAGAGATATAAATAACAAGGAGAGGTTATTGTAGAGGGACCCTACATGATTACGTTACCTTAGATAGAATGTCTCTAAGTGATATGGTTTCTGAGTAACAGCTCATCAAAGATTGCTACCTTTTTACACTTTGGACTCTTCAGGGATATCGCTAGTACAATGTAGCTCAAACTGTTTCAGCATGTTTGGATATGAAATAGGACCATACCTAGCCTAAACATACCCATCCAGACACATTGGAATAGTTGGTTTGGTCGCATCAGGAGTAGGACAAAAGTTACACCCCTTTGCAACTTTACACTACCTCCTTCTAACAATTTTTGGGGCAGCAGAAAACTTTTCATCATGGGAAAATACCTTAGAGATACAAAAAACCAAGAGAGGTTTTTTAGATGGACCCTACATGATTGTGTTGCCTTAGACAGAATGTCTCTAAGTGACATGGTTTCTGAGTAATAGCTCGTCAAAGATTGCTACATTTTTTCACTTGGGACTCTTCAAGGATATTGTCGGTACAATGTAGCTCAAACTATTTTAGCATGTTTGGGTGTGAAAAAGGACCATGCCTAACCTAAACATACCCATCTAGATGCATTAGAATAGTCATTTTGGACGTATTAGGAGTAGGATGAAAGTTATACCCCTTTGCAACTTTACACTACCTCCTTTTGACAATTTTTGGGGCAGCAAAAAACCTTTCACCACGGGAAAACACCTCAGAGATATAAAAAATTAAGAGAGGTTATTCTAGAGGGTCCCTACAAGATCATGTTTCCTCAAATGAAATGTCTCTAAGTGACATGGTTTTCGAGTAACTGCTAGTCAAATATTGTTGTCTTTTTGCACTTTGGACTCTTCAACGATATCACCGGTACAATGTAGGTTGAACTGTTTTGGCATGTTTGGGTGTGAAATAGGACCATACCTAGCCTAAATGTACCCATCCAGACATGTTGGAACTATCAGTTTGTCCATATCAGGAGCAGGACAAAAGCTACACCCCTTTGCAACTTTACACTACCTCCTTCTGACGATTTTTGGGGCAGCAGAAAACTTTGGGGCAGCAGAAAACCTTTCACCACAGGAAAATGCCTCAAAGCTTTAAAAAACTGAGAGAGGTTATTGTAGAGGGACCCTACATGATCATGTTTCCTTAGAATGGAATGTCTCTAAGTGACATAGTTTCTGAGTAACTGCTTGTCAAAGATTGCTACCTTGTTGCGCTTTGGACTCTTCCGGGATATCACCAGTACAAGATAGCTCAGACTATTTTGGCATGTTTGGGTGTGAAACAAGACCATGCCTAGCCTAAATACACCCATCTAGATGCATTGGAATTGTCTATTTGGTCGAATCAGGAGTAGGACTCAAAGACTCAAACTGACCCGAAATGACTCAAACTGACTCAAAAACACATGAAATGGTCTTAGAAGACCTTATTACATACAATTGACTCAACCAAAAAAAAAATTCACTTTTTGACCCCTCTTGGAGGCATGACAACCTGTGTGCCCCTGTACCATGAGGACAATGAAGTCGATAAATTTTTCCTATTAAGAAAAATAGCTTCCCTTAGCTTTAATAAATATAAATATTCTATACTTACAAGGCCAACCACATGAAGGTGGAAGCTCATGTGGCCTCACCTAAGACTTAAGAAACATGTATTCTAGTAGACGTAGTATACCTAAGACACCTATTGTATAGTATGTATCTAGAATTTTAAGACATAGTAGACCTAAGACACCTAGTCTTTATACCTTATCGTAGTCTAGACCTAAGTCACCTAGACACCTAGATTAAATTATACGTTGTTCTAGTTTCTAGAGAGGTAGTTTATATATAGTATCTACCTAGAAGACACCTAGATCATTCTAGATTATACATTATTCTAGTATCTAGACAGGTCATTGATAGATATTATCTACCTAAGACACCTAGATTAGATTAAATACCTTTTTTTCTAGTCTCTATCTACCTAGTTGACATATAGTATATACCTAAGACACAAGTAGAGACACCTATTATCTAGTTAGAAACCAAGACACCTAGAGACACCTATATTTCATATATTACCTAGATTTTATACATTACGTGGTTTGGTGAAGGATCTTAAAAGGTACTTTGACACCAAAAACTTGGATGATAATGATCCTAGGAAGGTCAAGTTTATTGCCAATAAAATGTAGTCACATACTACTCTATGATTGATCCATAAATAGAGAGGATATCCCTCATGTATTCTTCATCAACTATGAATATCACTTGAGTGAGCCTTGCAATAACCTTCAAACATTATTTCTACCAATAACAATGGCTAAACATGTGAAATTTTTTGTTCAATAGACTTGTAACATAGAAATAAGAGCATAAGAAAGAAAATAGAATACAACAAGACTCAAAAACAATTGAAACACAAGACCTTATAGCTAAAAAAACCCTAAAATGAGGAGAAAACTCCCACAAATATGAGTAAAGCTCCTCATTCCACTAGGTCTTAACCTTTTACAAGTGATACATTTCCTTTAAGGTGTATACATGAATTAAAAATGATCAACACCATCTCTTAACAACTACATGATGCAAGGAGTTGCATATGTGATTGTACACTATGGAACAAATATCTAGTGGTACACACAATTGTGGAATTATACATATATCATTCACCCCTTCTTGAAAGACAATCATCCTAATTGTGCTAAGGAAACTTGTGCAATCTGATGCAAAGACTATAGCAAATTTTTAACTCATGGAATCACTTCAAGAATTTCATATCTCCTACAACTCACCAAAATGACTAATAGTTGGCATTGTTTGGTATAGTTGGCATTGTTCTTCATGCTACTACTAGATTTATGTTTGTCACACCATTTACCTATCAGGGATGAATTGTTCTTATCAAAGGAATGCATTTTCATTGTCATGGGAGATTTGTCCCATTTTTCCTTTAGTATGTGTGTGTAAAAATCCAGTAGCAAATAAAAAAAGACAGACCTATGTAAACTTACAAATTAATGTGCATACTTACAAGTCAATGTAACATGACTTTACAAAATCAATGTGAATACTTACAAATTAATCCAACAAACCATCCAGGTCTACTCTACTCTTTATTGTGTCAAGTATTGCCTCATGGTTAGACTCACGCAGCTTCCACAAGGTCTTGTTCAAAGGTCTACTCTGATATTGTATCAAATGAACATTGGATGCCACGACAAGGTTTGAGTAATGAAGAATCTTCTGATGCGTGTAAAAGTCCTAATATAGCCAAACATTAACACTCTTATTTGGGTACCTTTTAAGCCATGTTCCAGTAACAACCACTGAGCATGTAGGGTATTCAATGTTTTCTCCATCTGTAACTGGGGCCTCCAATTTCTTTTTGGCCTCAACACAATGACACAAGTAATAATATGTTCCCTCTTCATTATCTTCATCTACAATAACTACATATACATGCCCTACATTGATATGAGAAGTAAATTAGATGAAATTAGTCAACATTACAAAAAACACTACAAAGTAAGATAACATTAGGAATTTCAAAAACTATGCAAATAGATATATTACCTGGTTGAACTAGATCTAATATGTGGTCAAAGTCAACTGATGATTCCATCTTTGTTAGTTCCAGTACCATTGGGGGTCGATACATGTCATGTGGGCTAAGATAACTTAACGTCCATTCGTCAACCCACTCCTTTGACTTGCACTCATCCTAGGCTTGAATTGTACATGAAGAACAAAAGCATGCCACCTTCCGTGTATGGATACTCCATGAACTTGCAATTGATCTTCTGAAAGAGTGCATCTCACTTGATCCTGTTAGTGTACAATAGTCCTCATATGGTGCAATGTTAGTATCATCTATCAACCAAAAAAATCTACGAACTGAAGACTTGCCTTCATTACCTACACCCATGGAAGCATTACACCACTCAATGATTGATTTTGCATCTGTCAACTTTGCATTGTCTTTATACTTTAACTCTTCTCATGCTATGGCTCTTTTGATACATGCTCCTGTACCATCATCAATATCAATCAAATACTTTGGCTTTCTATGTAAAATTCTAGGTGGTGTTAAAATAGGTAAATTCATCTTAACATTAGGAATTTCATCAATATTTAAAATGAGATGGGCTAGATGGCATGCCTTCGATCAAAGATGGAATAGATGACATACCTTGAGGTTGTGGTGGGAATGATGGTGTACCCCCGTTATCACATGTGAGTGATGATGTACTCTCAACTAGAGATGTGGTAGATGGTGTCCCTACATGTAGACTTGTAGTAGAGGATGTGTCTCCAACTATGATATTCAAATCTCTCATAGCACAAAGTTTGTACATCCATTCTCTTTGTGTCGCCAATACCATATCTCTTTTTGATGGTTGTGGTTCCTCTTCAATTCACATGTCTTCATTTATCATCTCCAATTTCCTCTTCTCATGAAGTTCCTCATAGCCACTACTTTCTTTGCATTCTTATCTTCTATCTCTTCCTGTCTTTGTTTAATTCTCAATCATTTCCTCAACATGGCGGAGAATTTGTCTGTAGAAGATTAAATGTCAGTCAACAAAAATAGGTACAAAGCATTATTGTAGCCATCAAACTACCTACACTTACTTGCAGATAGAGATCATCTCCCCACAAATGAAGATTGAGCTTGCAGCCATGGGACAAAATTTAGGACACATGATACACTTGATTTTCACTTGGAGATGTCTCGTGGACCAACACTTGTTCATAACCATATAGTCATGAAAGGAGAGATGATTAAGATCGTGGGAGATATCACACTAGGGCATGCTTTGGATTAGTGTAGAGGATTATTAAAGTTAAGGCTCATTAATATGGCAATGCAAAACTCAAGTAGATAATCATGTACATAAGCTAAATTTCCATAAAGGCCACTATGAATAAGGAGAAAATCTTTTGTCATAACCAACACTTAGAATAATCATGAATAGGTACAAATTCCTTGCTCAAGAGTGTTGTTGAGCTTTGAAATGAGAATGAAGGTGAGGATGGGTGTTGTAGAAATATATCCTAGATAACTTCATCACATGGAGACATAACTGTCATATTCATATGCAAATAAGATTGTCAGAGCTATGAGGGCAGTCATAATAGTCCTAACTATCTAAGACTATCACACCTAGTTCTAGATGCAACAATTATTGTTGATCACTTCATGCACATGGTATTAACTTTATTTGTAAGGTTCTAAGAGGATTATTTTAGAGATTTTTCAATATAGACAAATGGTGAAAGTTTGAAGAAGATTGACGATGTGCTCATAAAGGATTGTCATGCCTTAACTGATTCATTAAAAAGGATAGTCATATTCATGAAATTTGGATTGAGTTTGATTTCATTTGAGGTGGTGTGATGTATTTTAATTATGTTCAATAAGTTTCACATACGACTATCCTAACACTGCAAACCATTGAAACACACATGAAGGAAATCTAAATTGCTAAAATACATAGTTTGCAATTCACAGAGTAGTCCTAGGGATAGCCATCTAGGGTAATTGTGATTATATAATTATGGAATGATGAAACCACTATGACATGATGAATTATACAAATCATGAAGACAATGATTGAGATCCATGGAGAAAAACAAGGAGGACAAGATAAGACACCAAATTTGTGAAGTTGCCAATGGTAACAAATTTACCACCTAGCTGTCCTTAACTATTCCATGATTGCAAATGGATGTATTTTTTATTTTATTTACTAAAAGTGACTTATTTATGATGAATATAACTCTTAGAATGTTTTCTTGCATCTCTAAGAAGTTAGAAACAAGTGGACATTAGCTAGAGCTATCTTGGAAACATGAATATTTGGAGACATACCTAGGACTGTCAAAAAAATCATTAGACTAATCTCTATAATTTAGGGTATTGAAAGGTATATAGTTGATCAAGGTAACCACCATCATGTGCTAACAAAGGACAATTAGGAAATTTTGAAATATTGTTGTGTCATGTGCATACAAATCATCATGAATAGGTGCATAAGGAATGTCCTAGCCCAAGACACTAAAGAGGTCTCCATATCATCCAACATGAAGAATAATGTAGCATAGCATGGATCATGATGGGATTAATCCTATTGGGATTTACTTGTATGATCTTGGAACCTATTCATTTGTATTTTAACTTGTTAATATGACAATATAATAGTATTTCATTATGCAAGTAAGGGATTGCATATTTATATGTTGTAAGGATTTATTCTTGTATAGTTTGACATCATGATATGTTAAGGTCTGTTTAATTCATTATTGCACATAATTATTAAAGAGACCAAGTGTAGAAAATATGCATGGCACCATGTGAGATTGTAGGCTACTTTCTTGATCGTGATTGTGTCTATTTTAATTAATGTTAACCTTTGAGATATCTTTTATTATGCATACCATGAACTAATTTAAAACATAGTCTATTATATAAACACAAAATATTTATACATAGTCTTTTATTATGCATACTGGATACAAGTGATATAAACATGTATGATAAAGCATGATAAAATAATTGATTTATAGAATTAAGGAATATGTAAAGAACATGCATGTAAAGACTTGACATATCTAAAAAATAGAGATTCAAATGGAGAGAGTACCCAATTATGTAGTGTTTTTTTTTTCTTCTTGCATCAAACTCCTCAACAATTTGAGTTTTTAATCACTTGCTTCCTTTTCAACGTTAAAGTGAATAACACTCAAATAGAATTTTTAACAACAATACTATTAACCAATCTATAATGTTAAATTCCTACAATTCAATCACAATTAACAAATTGCAACACTACAAAAAATTGAAACTTCAATTTATATATATCAAATTCTATGTGAAAACTATGTTATTTCCTCCTTATTAAGTTGGCAAAGCAGAAAAAGGAGGTGGAAAGTTCACGCAAAGTTGGTAGAATGTGCAAAATGTGCATGTGAACTTCCCAATAACACAAAAAACACTTTTTTCTATTAGAACACACACATAAATAACATGAAAATAGAGTATGTGGGCCTAGATCATGGGGGTCTAGGCCTTATTACCATTTGTATAGCAAGCCAAAAATGTGAGTGCATTATAATGCACTCACATTTTATCCTGCTATAGATTGATCCATAAATATTTGTGCCTATCTCACCTTTGATAGCACCTGTGCAATATCTCTCACCTCTAGTTCCATCATCTCATGTTCTATATCTCACCTCTCTATATCTCACTTATTTCTCCCCCTCACCTCTCTACCACTCCCCTCTCTATGTCTCTTAGTCACTCCTCATCTACCTCTCCATCCATCCTTAGCCATCTAGGTCTCACCTAAACCTAAACCCTAAATCCTCAACCCTTAAAACTTAAATCCTAAATCCTATCCCTAAACCCTCAACACTTTACCTTAAACCCTATTCCCTCAACCCTAAACCCTAAACCCTAATACCTCAACCCTAAACCCTACACCCTATCACTAAACCCTTGACACTCTACCTTAAGCCTAATCCCTCGACCCTCAACCCTAATTCCTTAACCCTCAACCCTAATCCCTCATCCCTAAACCCTAAACACTATCCCTATTCCTAAACCCTCAACCATTGACACTATACCTTAAACCCTAATCCCTTATCCCTAAACCCTAATCCCTATCCCTTAACCCTTAACCCTTAAAATTTAAACCCTAAAACCTATCCCTAAAACCTCAACCCTTGACACTATATTGTAAACCCTAATCCCTTAACCCTTAGCCTTGAAGCCTCAACTCTCAATCCTTAAACCTTCAACCCTAAACCCTATCCCTAATCCCTATACCCTCAACACTCTACTTTAACCCTAATCCCTCGACCCTCAACTATATCCCTAAACCCTCAACCCTCAATGTCAAACCCTAATCCATCAACCCTAACCCCTAATCCCTTAACCCTAAACCATATCACTAAACCCTCAACACTATACCTTAAACCCTAAGCCCTCAACCCTAAACCCTATCCCTAAACCCTAATCCCTCAACCCTCAACCCTCAACCCTAATCCCTCAACCCTCAACCCTAATCCCTCATCCCTAAAACCTAAAAGCTATCCCTATTCCTAAACCCTCAACCCTCGACACTATACCTTAAACCCTAATCCCTTATCCCTAAACCCTAATTCCTATCCCTCAACCCTTAACCCTTAAAAATTAAACCCTAAAACCTATCCCTAAACCCTCGACGCTTGACACTATATCTTAAACCATAATCCCTTATCCCTCATCCCTAAAGCCTCAACCCTCAATCCTTAAACCTTCAACTCTAAACCCTATCCCTAATCCCTCTACTCTCGACACTCTAATTTAACCCTAATCCCTTGACCATCAACCCTATCCCTAAATCCTCAAGCCTCAACCCTCAACCCTCAAGTCTCAACATTAAACCCTAATCTGTCAAAACTAGACCCTAATCCCTCAACCCTAAACCCTATCCCTAAACCCTTAACTCTCAACACTATACCTTAAACCCTAATCCCTCAACACTAAACCCTAATCCCTCAACCCTAAATCCTAAACCCTATCCGTAAACCCTCAACCCTCGACACTATACCTTAAACCATAATCCCTCAACTCTCAACCATAATCCCTAATCACTCAACCCTAATCCCTCATACCTAAACCCTAGATGCTATCCCTATTCCTAAACCCTCAACCCTCAACACTGTACCTTAAACCCTAATCTCTTGTCCCTAAATCCCTAAACCCTATCCCTCAACCCTCAACCCTTAAAACTTAAACCCTAAAACCTATCCCTAAACCCTCGATGCTCGACACTATATCTTCAATCCTAATCCCTCAACTGTCAACCCTCAACCCTAATCCCTCAACCCTCAACCCTTATCCCTAAACTCTAAATGTTATCCCTATTCCTAAACCCTCAACCCTTGACACTATTGGTCGGTTTACATTCCGTGACTTCATTTCCATTGAATAAAAAGGTATATCTGATTTGAAATAAGGGGCAGAGTTCACTATCATGTGCTTTTCTAGATGAGAGGGTCCATAATGTCCAGGGTTCTTCCAAGAATGGCCTGCAACAGAAATAAGTTTTTGTTAGACCAATCCTCCTGGTAAAGCTACAATTCAAATGCCTTCTTTGAAAGTTGAAATAAACTAAATTAGACTTAGAATTTTGATTTTCTTCCATTGCTTCAACAACATCATTGTTTTCTTCATCAAAAACCAATTCAATCAGCAACTTTCTACCCATTGGTTTACTTGAACTGCGTCCTCTATTAGAAGAAGGGTATTTTTTATCTATATCAATGTTGGTATTCATAAGTTGAAGAGAATTAATATTTTTCACACACCCTATTCTTTGAAATATCTTAACCTTAAAATATGACTTGAATATGTACTTGAACACAACAAAATCTCCAATCTCCAGCCCATGATGATTCACAAAATTTTCCCAACCCTGCCTAAATTCTAGTTTATTTATGGTACCCCCTAATTGTACATCCCACTCATGCCCACTTGGGCCTTACAACACCATATGTTCATCTGTGTTGTCTATAAAATGTGAAACAAATGCAGGAAGAATGTGCTACCATAAACACATTACACAATTAGATTATACAAGTTCTTAACAGTGTACAATAAATAAAAGAATGAAAAATAATGTATAGAGTTACAAGTTTTTCTGTAAAGTCTCCAAGCACAACTGTGAAGAAGGAGGCACACCCATTAAACCAATTCATTCAACAACTTGTTGCCCATTGGTTGACTTGAACTGCATACTCTATTAGAAGAATGGCATCTTTTATCTGTATCAATGTTGGTATTCATAAGATGAAGAGCATTGATATTTTCACACACCCTATTCTTTGAAATATCTTAACCTTAAAATATGACTTGAATATGTACTTGAACACAACAAAATCTCCAATCTCAAGCCCACGATGATTCACAAAATTTTCCCAACCCTGCCTAAATTCCAATTGATTTATGGTATCCCCTAATTGTGCATCCCTAAACCCTAAACCCTAATCTGTTAACCCTAAACCCTAATCCCTAATACCTAAACCATAAACCCTAATCCCTAATTATAATTTATGGTACCCTAATCCCTCAACCCTAAACCCTAATCCCTTATCCATAAACCCTATCCCTAAATCCTCAACCCTCAACACTTAAACCTTAAATCCTAAACCCTATCCCTAAACCCTCAACCCTCAACACTATACCTTAAACTCTAATCCCTCAGCCCTAAAGCTTTAAAGCCTCAACCCTTATCCACCCCTTTCCTCCTCTATCTGCCTCACCCCATCTCTCCCCTATCTCTCAACCCTTAGCCATCTAGGTTTCTCTCTTATCCCTAAAGCCTCAACCGTCAACCCTTAAACCTTAAATCCTAAACCCTATCCTTAAACCCTTAAGCCTCGACACTGTACCTTAAACCCTAATCCATTATCCATAAACCCTAAACTTTCAACCCTAAACCCTATCCCTAATCCCTCTACCCTCAACACTCTACCTTAACCCTAATCCATCGACCATCAACCATAAATGCTATCCCTAAAGCCTCAACCCTAAACCCTAATCCCTCAAGGTCCTAAACCCTAATCCCTTATCCCTAAACTCTAAACCCTATCCCTAAACTCTCAATCCTCAACCCTAAACCTTAATCCCTCAACCCTCAACCCTAATTCCTTGTCGCTAAACCCTAAAACCTTACATCCATCAAACCTAAACCCTAAATGCTATCCCTATTCCTAAACCCTCAACCCTCAACACTGTACCTTAAAGCATAATCCCTTATCCCTAAGCCCTCAACCCTAAACCCTAATCCCTCAACCCTAAACCTTCAACCCTAAACGCTATGCCTAATCCCTCTACCCTCAATACTCTACCTTAACCCTAATCCTTCAAGCCTTAACCCTAAATGCTATCCGTAAAGCCTCAACCCTAAACCCTAATCCTTTATCCCTAAACTCTAAATCCTATCCCTAAACCCTTAACCCTCAACCCTTAACCTTAAACCTTAATCCCTCAACCCTAAACCCTAATCCCTAAACTCTAAACCCTAATCCCTCTTGACCTTAAACCCTCAACCATTATCCACCCCTCTCCTCATCTATCCACCTCACCCCCATCTCTACCCTCCTCTACCATTAACACTATACATACATACATACATACAGGCATACATATATACATACATAAATACATATAAGTATACATACATACATATATGCATACATACATACATATAGGCATATATGCATGCATGCATACATACATACATACATACATACATACATACATACATACATGGTTAATAACTTTGAACATAAAACATTCCAAGGGAGACATAAACATCAGGTAAACTTTTGCGAAAAAAGAAAAAAATGCAAAACAAAACATAACGCACTCGCGTTATATTTTGCTTTGGGAATCCCAAGCCCTAGTCTTCGGATTTTCTTTGGATTTCCAACCGAAAGGCTTAGAGTGCCTTCCCAACATCTACAGACATGTTTTTGCAAATTCTACAAGATTTCACATAATTTTGTTTGTGCTAACCCTAAGATTTGCACGTGTTTCAAGGTCAAACAAATCGAACACCTGGGTAATGTTTAGCTTTCTCTTAGCGATTTCATGATGTAATTTTTTTTAGATTTTGACAATGTTAAGCCTTTCATCTTTAATTTATTTTGTTTGTGTGTCTATTTTTGGGCACTAGTGTTTGGTCTTTTTTTCATTGTAAACTAACTGTTCATTGAAATTTCAAAACAATTACATTTTTAGAAACTAGACTCCATTCTACACATATTAAAAAAAATGATTTTCAATTAGTTTTCAAAATTTATAGGGGTAGCACGGCCAAAATTCTATTTTTTAGGATGTGTCCACTTTGAATACTAGGAAAAAATCAAATATTCATAAAAAAAACAATCAAAAAAATCAGGCATAAACGACATGCTATTAGCTAATTTCTCACTGAAGCGATTTTAAAAATACCAAAAAAAGTTAACCTTTTCAAGGAGCCACAAAACATGCTATGTAATGTGTTTTTGACAGAAATAACACCAATTTCTGTGGCTTCCTCTTTTGAACCCCTTAATCTATACCATTTTTTTTTTAAATAGTAGTTTAGAAAGTAGACTCGAAGCACTACGAATATTGTTCTAGTTGCATCTTCAAATTTTGAGTGTCATTATGCTTAATTTCTCATCCAAGGCCAAAATTTCCTAATTTCAGAAAAAAAAAAAAAAAAGAGTGACCACTTAAGACCCCTTTTTGGCCCCCCATCTTCTTACACTTACCCTATACTCCTGAATGATTGACTCAAAGGCATGATTCAAATTTAAAACTGCACCATTAGCACATAGATCTGATATTTGAGGTACTTCAAGTAAAAACTCACAATCTTCAAGATGTCTCTCTATTTTGAATTCCATGAGACACACTGTTGTGTAAAAATTGCTTCTAAGAAAATCAGTAATGATTTTCTCCTCTTCACCCTACAGATCAAAAAATTGACCCGCGCAAGAACACCCAGCCTCAATGTTATCAGGCCTAGTCAATGAGCAAAAACATGTGCTCTCAACATGATCCACATCACTAAGAGACAATTGTCCCAAACAAAGCTCTAGAAAATCATCTGACATAGACTTCATAATGGGAAATAGTTACCTCAAAATCACTTGCAATTGTAGCAGTGCCATCATGATGTCTAGATGAAGCATAATCCACATCATCCTCATGTAAACAAGTGTCAATGACCTCATTTTCATCATTAGGGAAAAATAAAGGTAACTCACCAAACAAGAGACCAATCTCTTGTTCACCCTTACGATCATTTTGTATTCCCTCTGTGTCCACTTGCTATCCACAGGTAGTCGAGTCATACATCAGAAAACTCTCCACCTCGAAAGCTGATAGCTCATTTATTAAGTCCAAAGTCATCTTCAAAAAGAGGATTATCCATGCACCAATGATAATCATGAATTATGCTATCTAACAGACTTGCATTCTCCTCAAGGGCATTATCCCTTATGCTCATCTCTTCATCATCATTTGCTTCACCAATATATGTATTCTCTTTATAATTAGCTACATGAACTAAATCATCCGATGTTTCCCTTGCATACATACCTTCCAGGCGGTCCACTACACTACAACAAGTAATAGGGTCATAACTTTCTTCAGCAAATTGGAAGCCATCATTAATTTATTAATTTTCATCATCCACTGATGACTGATCCAATTGAATGTAGGTGTAATCACTACTATTTTCATCTGAATTGCTATCATACACTACACTAGTACCTTCCTCTACCCTTCTGCACACACAATCACCACTTGACATTGTGTTTGGATCACATGAAACATCCACATCCTTGTTTACAATAGCCTATTCATTACCAGCCACTACTTTGAGGATAATGATTTTGTGACCATATCCTATCAACATAATCAATGAATAGGTACATTCTTGTTTCATAATCACTAGATTGAATTCCTCCCGTATATAACTCAACTTTAAGGTAGCATCATAATCTCTCAAATACATATCAATACACACAAGAAGATCAGGTCTGAAATTTTCTAGGATGTGAGATAGGGCCACTATAAATTTGTGGTTGAGCTCCATGCTAGACTCTCCTTCTTGTCTTTAGATAATTTATATTTTTTAGACAAGAAAAATAGGGTCTAGAATACTTGCAAAATCCTCAAATATATCCACCAACTGATCGTTGGAAGCAAAATACTAGTGAGGGAAACTAACAAGCCACTTCCATGCTATTCCACATCGAGATCTAACAAAATATCTCATCCACATATCTTCATCTTCAAATTAAAATTTGTCCATGAAGTCTAAAAATGCCTCAATGTGTACCTTCCCATAAAAAATCTCACACCCATCAAATTGTTGGCAAGAGACATTGCTAGGAATGATAGAAGTTATCATTGATGGCAACTAAGATCATCCTAATCATCCTCATAACACAATCTGTTCATATCGAAAGTTAGATTCAAAATGTGTCTAAGTCTGAGAAGTCCGGAACATAATAGGTGACAAGGTCTGGTATTTTAGACTGGATCTCTCCGGTGGAAAGTCATAATTAGCTACGGATCTAGTGGAGTTATATGCATTGTCAAGATAGTCTAAATTTAGATTTTTGTCCTCCGGTGATGAAGGATTCAAAAGATATTAGCCTCTGAGTACCGGGTTCCAATTTGTCAAAGTAGATAGAAGAAGAATAGGCTGACTGATGTAGAGGTGTTAGGTCTCCAAAGATAATCTAACAAGATTAAAAGGTTTCAATAGTTTGTGGGCTTCAACCAATAAGACTTCTCTAGCCTTCCTCTTGTCCTAAACTCCACCAAAGGGCTCAAGTTTGGATTCCAACTTCTCATATGAATTCTAGCACCTTCTAGGGTCTCAACCTACCCCAACCAACAAGGTTCCAAAGGTTTCACAAACCAATTTGAGAGATTCTTGACAATTCCCCTTAAACAGGCCTAATCCTCGTAGTCTTGTTCAGTGACTAAACTGTACTTTTCTCAAAACTTTCCCAAAACACTCTTGAAATAAATGACTGATTTGGATACCCTCTATTAAGTTCTAAAACATATCTCAAACTCACCTACTGTTGTTTTGGACGAAATGTGACTGTTCTAACACCCTGCTGCCTTCCTACAAGGCCTAAATTGACCATTTTACAAAGGAACCCTATGACAAACTTGTCCCACACACTTCAAACCTAAAAAAAGTCTTAGGAAAGGGTTCAAAACCAAAGATTTTCTAGGTCTTATCAGGAGGTTTGCACATTTAAGGTTTGCAATACAAAAATCTCATTTCTAGGCCTCAAAACCTAGGGCTTCCTAGTTCTGCCACTTCCAATCACTTCCAGACCTCATTCAAAGGTCCAACACCATCTTATTGACCATATTAAACAACAGAAATCATAAAAATATCACCTTGTTAAGATAGATCTCTGGCTGCTATAACCATGCCACCATTCTCAATGCTCTTTCCACACACAAACTTGACTCCAAACGGTGATCACCTCTCCCATTTACACTCCTCCTGCTTTGTCAGGGTTAGAAACATATGTTACATGTTAATAAGGACCTATTCCATGAGAATCAGAATCCTACATTCATGGAAAGGTCCAAAAATGCATTGCAAACCCTCAAAATCCCTGTTCTCACAGTCAAACAGGCAGTTCCAGAAAAAACATGATATCTCCCTCAAAATTCACTATAAAAACCTCAAACCAATTGAAAATGAAAGTTAACTCAATCCCCTACCACATCAAATTGGTTTCAGATCAAAAAAGTTCTGTACAAAGAAATGGTACGGCCTACAACAGCAGATTTACAGAAAAAAATCAGAAAATTCTATTTTTTATTCAATTTGTGCACCTCTAAACTCCCTCCAAGGTACTTGTCCATCCATCAAATGCCTCGGAATGCTTACATAAGTTCTATACAACTTCCTTAACCAATCCCCATTGGTTGGAGTTGGTTTAACCACAAAGAAACTACTCAAATTGACTTTCCCTCCTAAATGCATAATTCAGAAATTTGAATTTCTGAACTTTGGTTTATTAAATATCTGCCTTATTTAATAAACTTCTACCTTATTTATTTATCATGTTTGATTTTATTTAGGTTCATTAAACCTTCTTATTGATCTTAGACACCTCTATTTGACTCTAGGGGCACTATTGGCCCAACTTACATCATTTTTGGTCCTAGGGTCCTTACCAGGACCCTCAAGACATTTAAACATTACATCATCTTGACCATTACAATATGTCATTATTGGTTTTAGGCTATTTCATTTGACTTGATTTGTTCCATAGGTTCCTTCCAGGGTCATTTTTTTTCTTTCTCCAAGGTATGCTCTTAGGTGCTCCTGCACCACTAACCTTGTGGAAGATCTTGATTCTAGATGTATGGAAGTTGTTTGTTGGACAAATGGTGATGATTAGTGATAGTGGCCAACATGAGTGATGATTTTCAAGAGAAACTTTTGGTCCACACCTTAAGCTAGGTATCAATCTAGCTGACAAAGTAGAGAATTTATAAAAGTTCTAAGTGTTGTTGAAGCCGACTGATAAGAAGATTGTAGATCATGTTACGGATATATATGCCCAATGGAATTGGATGATTTAGTAGTGTGGCATATGCGAAGAAGGTGTATGTAAGAAGAGTAGAAATCCAAAGTGTGAATGAAGGCAGAACAGTAAGAAGAGCATAGCAAAGATTAAATGTGTAAGATTAGTTTTTGTACTTAACTGAAACTAAAACTTTTGCATAGGTAGATGCTATTAATCAGTTCATATCTCTGTTATTCTATTGTAATAATTCCATAGGAAGTGAGCCTCTATTTGAGTAGTGAGCTTTGGGCAGTGAACCCGAATGTATGTGCATTCCCATTTGTAAAATTCTTTTAATAGGGTATTAATTTTTGTGGGTTAACCCCCACCATGGTTTTTCCCTTAACCAGGTTTCCACATCAAAAATCTTGGTGTCAAGTGTGTTATTATGTTGTTTCTCTTACTCTTATGATTGATTGTTTTCATGATTAAATTATTGAATTGTTATTAAGTAGCAAAAGAAAGAATCAACTACAAAAAGATACAAAGTTTTGAGACAACTGATTCACCACCGCCTCTCAGTTATCTGTCCTATTTCCAACAATTGGTATCAGAGCAAGGTTCCTTGAAGAAGCCTAACAGCTTGAGGAAAAGATCTTGGAAGAAGTTTTAAATGGGATCACTCAAAGATCAACTTTAGTTGGCCCTAGAAGAGCTTGTTGAGTCTAAAATAGAAATTAATAATTTGAGAGGTGAACTTAAAGATGCTGATGATATCATGGAAATGTTAAAAGATAAATTAAGGAAATCTATGCAAAGGGAAAAAGAGCTACTTCTATAGCTATCTAGTTTACCTGAAGAAAATAGCATGAATGAAGCTTTGGAAGAAAAGACAAAGGAATGTGAAAAGTTGTCAAAAGAAGTTGTTCTAAAAATTGAAATAGAATCTGGGGTGATGAGGCAAACCAAAGAAAGTGAAGATAGGAAGAAAATTGAAGAAGATCTGAATCAAAAACTAAAAGAAGCAACTGAAGAATGTTGTAAATTGGATGGAATAACTAGCCATCTAGAGTCTGACCTACAAGAAAGTAGAGATAATGAGAGAGAACTGGAAAGGCAAATTATCATTCTCAGACATGACCTAGATGTTGGAAATGAATATAAGGAGAAATTCAAGATAAGCTCAGCAAAAATTGAAGCATTGCTCAAAGGACAGAAAAGGACTGATGACAAGCATGGTCTTGGATATGAGAAAGGTGAAAGCTCTAGATCTGGACAAAAAAATTTTCTACCTAGGAATAGGAGAAATAGAACTAGAAAACCTCTAGTAAGACAACTTAATGCTCAAAGATATCCATCATTCAATGGAAATTGTTTCAACTGCAACAAATTTGGTCATAGAACTACTCAGTTCAAAAGTAGAGTAAATCAGAATGGTCCATCCTTCTCCGGACAATGCTTCAAGTGTAAGAGGTATGGTCATAGATCAAATGAATGTAGAAGTATGAAAATGAATAATGCTAACAATAGAAGAATTAGCAATTCTTTCAATGGTTACTACTTTGTTTGTAATGGATTTGGACACATGGCTAATCAGTACAGATCAAGAGAAAATCAGGTTTACAAGAAAAGAATTGTTGTGTACTTTAACTGTAATAAATCTAGTCATATTGCAAGATACTATAGAAGTAGGAACAATGGAAGAAGAGGTCTGGTAAATAGAAAACTAGATGATCAGAGAAAAAACAAAGACAAAGAAAAAATTTATATGAATGACACTCAGAATGAATCAAACAAGATAGGGGTCAAGAAAACAATTATGGATGACAATAATGGATCCACATCGGAATCCAGTGCTAAAAATTCCTCCAGGAATTATTTTGGGAGCCTTGGCTCAGGGCGAGCAACATTATAAATCAAATTCCCCTAGCCAGTAGTTGAGTGCCTAGCTCTGGCACAATGAGAAAAGGTACCTTGAATTGACTCATAACATTTGGAAGGAATTTTGGAAGAAAGGAATTGATTATGGCAAATTGTAGAATGATACATGAAAGACTATTAAAAAATAGAGCTACCAGATGTGCTAGGATAGAGTATTTAATACAAAGGCAAATTAGGTGATGCGAAGCATGAAAAGGTCATTCATTCCTCATTTGAGATACTTTTCATCAGGAGAAAACAAGAAGAAAGAAATGGACAAAATTAGAGCTGAGAATTCTCAAGATTTAGAATCGAGAAAAGGATTTCCAAGTAAAAACCCTAATTTGCGTAACAAGGTATTTTCTATTTTCTGCAAAATCTCTTGATCTCTCAATTTCTGCAAATGGCTACACCTCTAGTTGTTGATGTAACTAAAAGACCCCGACCAATATTTAAGAAGCATCCACACAAATCAGTTGAAATTGAACCATTGGGCACATTTTCTGAGCTTCCACATGGTGTACTACATGTTAAGGATATTTGGGCATACATCCACTGTAACATGGATGAATTTAGAAACCTAAAACTCTTGGATTTGCTTAACAACTACTTAATGGATAATAGCCACAAATTAAAACCAGAATACAAAGCCCTAGAAAGCAAACATTTTCTGCAAGTCATTAGGTTTCTGATATTTGATGAAAATGAATGGGTTCGATATATCTTAAGCTGAATACATGATGAGTTCATATGGCAATTGAAGCCATTAAAGATTACAAAGGATGTTATCAAGATTGTAACTAGGTTAAACTCCTCCGACAGATTACCCATACTGAAATCCATGAAAAACTAGATAGTGACTGATGCCACCAATGCCAAGTTTGAGAAAAGGGCAATGGGCATCAATGATATTATAGAACTGGATGTCAAATTTGCCTCCATGGTGATTGGGTACAAAATCTACCACTCCAGCAAAGAAAACTCTGTCTCCATAATTGCAATTTATGTAGCCTATCCAATGTTAAAAGAAAATGCTAATTATGATCTTTGTGAACTACTACAAAATTAGTTGATTGAGAATTTGAGTAAGATAAAGAAAGATAAGAAAAATTCCTTCAAATATGGTTCCTTGATTATATGCTTGTTCTTCTATTTTATGAATGAAGTACCTAGAACTCAAAGTGTACATTGGACGTTTGACAGACCAGTAGCATGGCAAATAAGAGATCACTTTCTCAATCTTGGTGATTCCCAAGCCCAAAAGACTACCATTTGGGGTTACTTAAAAAAATTTAGAGTTTAATGCAAGAAAGGGAAAGAATCCATAAAATAATTGTGGAGCAATATGAAAAAGGCATGTTTCATGGTTGACATAGATCAATGCTTGATGGAAGTTGTAGAACCAAGGATAGTTTGGATAATACCTATGGGTTATGAGGTGGATGGAAGAGTGTTGGATATGTATGCTCAGCATCTTCTGAACACACCTAAAGATACCTCTGTGGAAAGGTTTGGAACCTACAAGGAATTAAGTCTAAAATTACATGTGGAGCTTAGACAGCCTGAGACCAAGAGGAAAGTACAAATACAAGTTGAAAGGTATGCTGAGAGTATTGGCCTAACCAAGGAGGCAGTAAAGTAGAACATAGAAAGAATTGAAAATATGAACAAGAGCACTAAACAGATTATAGAAGAAAAAGTAGAAAGTTAGCCAGCAGTCACTCTAGAAATTCCACCTAGTTCTTCAAGGAAGACAAGGAGTTCTATAACTCCTGCTGAACAACTCAAGTCCACTTCCACTAAAAAGCTAGAAGTGACTCCATCCAGTGATGGAGGCAAAAGGAAGAAGACCAAGGCCACAAGAATCCACTCAAGCACAAAAGATGGTGAGGAGATAGAGACGGATGAAGAAATAAAAGAGATATGATCCAAGAAAGTCAGAACTTTAAAGACTTCCAAAGACTAGCCTTCTCGAAGCAATAACGCCAGTAAAAAGGAAGCAACTGGTAAGGTCACTATTTTTATTGATGACATTGTAAAAACACTCACTATTCATGGGAATTTAAAACCTATCAGAGTTTACTATGATAACCTTGATCAAGCAAATAACAAAATTTTAGAAGATGTTGTTATCATATATCTGAATAAATTCAATAGAGTCCTGTTGGAAATCTTACAAGAACTTCCTAAAAGTTTTGAGGAAAGTAATGGAAATGAGGAAAGAAGCAGCCAAGGATAAAGACATAGAACTCAGAGAGTATGTTCTCTCCTCTTTGTGCCTTGTAATGACCAAAAAAGAAGCAGATAAAATCCTTAAAGAAGTTAAAGATAAATTCAGAAGCAAGGTCCGGATGAACAAGCTAATGCTTGGTGAGACTGAGGAAATTGTAAAGGAAACAGAGGAAATTCTAAGAAAGGATTTAGACAAAAATAAATATTACATTGTTTTAGAAAAACAAGTGGAAGAAGACAATCCTTCTGCTCTAGAACAAGAAGCTCCTGAAGAAGAAAATGACAAGAGAATTAATAACCAAAGTACTACTCTAGATTCTCTGAAACTAATCCTTGAGGAGACCAATGATGGACTTGATTCATCAAATCCAAATATTGGAGAAGTTCAAGAAGAAGAACAAGTCAATCAGGAGGACATAGATATGGTAGACAAAATAGTTGATGCAGGGGTTACTCCACCACCTGATCACTCTGGAAAAGAAGAGGATATTGCTACCACACAGAGCCCTTTGGATTAGGTAGCAAGTGGTGAAGCAATAGGAAAGAGTCCCTCAGGAGAGAACACAGAGAAGAGTAAAAAAGAGAAATAGGAAGAAAAAGGAAAGGAAGATAAGGCAAAAAAAGATGGTGCAAATGTTGAAGCACCTAAAGCAAATGTTGAGAAATCAGATGAACAAAAGGATGATTCTGAAATGTTTGCAAGAGACACTGCAGATGCAGTAAAAGGTCTTCTTGAAAAAGAAATGATTGAACTTGATGAGCCTGAGCTACTTCAAGGTCTAACCAATCCAGATGCTCTCTCTCTAATTCAATTGATGAAAATAGCATCATTCACCCAAGTAAAGGCTAGAGAAGAGATGTTAAAGTCCCACATGGAGGACAATGAGCTACTAGGGCTTGCAACAGGAATTCTAGAGAAATTAATGCCAACCTATTAGAAGAATCAAAATGATTCCCCCTCCGGACATCTAAAAAATCTTGTAAGTTTAGTAAACTCACATTTTGAGTCTTTTGAAAAGTCTGCGGAGGCAAAAGTTTAGAAAGAGTTCTTGAACAAGAAATTCAGTCAAGTTAAGAATCTGATAAGGAGTGATAGGTTGATACTGGGCATTAACATAAAGAGCATTCAGAATGCTCTAAGAGATGGAGGAGATATATATAATTTTTTCCTATCATGGTCTAAGGTCAATAAGGATATTGAGAAGAAGATAAAAGAACAAGAACAAAAAATATCAGTTCTATTTCAAAATTTTGATCCTATAACTGCCTCTCCTATAAGCTAGGAATGTCAGGTTATTAGCTTGACAAATGAAATAAAGGGACTAGCAAAAGAGAAAGGCAATACAATGAAGAGGATGTGTCAACTCCATGGATTGATTGCTACCAAGTTGGAATCCATGCATAGTCCCTTATCTGAAGCCCAGAATGCACTTCAAACAAGTGATCTTGCGGATATAGCAAAGGCAAAAGCTTATGCATTTTTGTTGAGTGGGCACATCTCAAATTTGGATGGGATGAAGAGTACTTGAGCCTCTGAACTTGTGCAAATAAAAGCCAGTTTTACATACATTCTCAAGTTCATGTAATTAAGACTCAATGATTATTTGTACATATGTGGCAGTATATACAGAATTTTTGGAGAGTTTTGGCTTGTGGACGACCCCATCCTTTGCCATTGATGTCAAAGGGGGAGTGAAGGGTAGTGAAAAATGAAGTATTCAACAAAGGGGGAGCAACAAAATAAGTGAAGTGCATGAATGTACAAACAAAGGGGGAGTTACACAAGACACTTAGTCATTTTTCACTAAGTGTTGCCATTAATGCCAAAGGAGAAGGTTGTTGGCAAGAAACACTGCTAGGAATGATAGAAGTTGTCATTGATGGCAACTAAGATCATCCTAATCATCCACATAACACAATCTGTTCATACTAGAAGTCAGATTTAGAATGTGTCCAAGTCCGACCAGTCAGGAACATAACAGGTGACAGGGTCCGGTATTTTGGTTTGGATCTCTCTAGTGGAAAGTCATGATTAGCTACAGATCTAGGGGAGTTATATGCATTGTCAAGATAGTATAAATGCAGATTTTTGTCCTCTGGTGATGAAGGATTCAAAAGATATTAGCCTCTGAGTGCCACGTTCTAGTTTGTTAGAGCAAATAGAAGAAGAACAGGCTGAACTTGTAGAAGATCTTGATTCTGGATGTACGGAAGTTATTTGTTGGACAAATGGTGATGATTAGTGATAGTGGCCGACATGAATGATGATTTTCAAGAGCAAGTTTTGGTCTGCACCTTAAGATATGCATCGATCTAGCCGACAGAGCAGAGCATTCATAAAAGTTTTAAGTGTTGTTGAAGCTGACTGATAAGATGATTGTAGATCATGTTGCGGATATATATAGCTGATGGAATTGGATGATTTAGTAGTGTGGCATATGCGAATAAGGTGTATGCAAGAAGAGCAGAAATTGAAAGTTTGAATGAAGGCAAAATAGTAAGAAGAGCAGAGCAAAGATGAAATGTGTCAGATTAGTTTTTGTACTTAATTGGAACTAAAATTTTTGCATAGGCTGATGCTATTAATCAATTTAGATCTCTATTATTCTATTGTAATGATTCCATAGGCAGTGAGCCTCCATTTGAGAAGTGAGCTCTAGGTAGTAAGCCTGAATGCATGTGCATTCCCATTTGTAAAATACTTTTAATAGGGTATTAATTTTTGTGGGTTAACCCCTACCGTGGTTTTTCCCTTAATCGGGTTTCCATTTCAAAAATCTTGGTGTCAAATGTGTTATTATGTTGCTACTCTTACTCTTATGATTGATTGTTTTCATGATTAAATTATTGAATTGTTATTAAGTAGCAAAAGAAAGAATTAACTGCAAAAAGATACAAAGTTTTGAGACAACTGATTCACCCTCCTCTCAGTTGTCTGTCCTAATTTCAACACAAATAATAGCATCTGATAGTAGATCTTCTTGGGGATGGATTATTGTTCATAATAGACCCATAAGAGGTCGAGTTGTCTGTATGTATTTTCATTTGCAATAGGAGGAGGCCAATGAAAAGAGAAAATGGGAACAATGAGAGAGGAACTAGACTACATGGCATGGATTGGCATAGCCTGATTTGGCTTTCTAATTCTTTTTCTTGTTGCAATAGAGACTCTAATTATTTCTTTTATTTTTCAATATCATATTGCAGCCTGGATGACTCATTTCTATCAGGAAAGGGCTCAAAAAAATTTGGGTTTGTAGAGCTGGTAGGGGTATGATTAGAAAATGCATTAACTGGATGGTTATAAGCCATATAGTTCCTAGGGTCTGCAACATAAGAAGATGCATAGGAAGAATCCTTCCTAGGGTGTCCATGTTCATACCAGTTGGCCATGACAAACTACAAACCACTTGTGCAGGAAAGAGGAGAACAAATAACATGTTTCTTTACTGAGAAAGAAACAATGGCCAAACTTGGAAGAAAAACATATACCTTAACCAGCTGTAGTCTTCTTGAAACATGCACACAATAGAAACACTTTGTTTTCTTTTGACAATAGAGTCACCACCTTATTGAATGAGGAAATCCTTGAAGTGTGACTGATCTTTAAGACTGCATAACTGATTCTGGGTTGTTCACACCAGCAGAGTCTTCAAATTTTTTTACCTAGCACTACATCAATTCCAATCTATTGGGGTAAGTTGAAGGGATGCCAACTTACCCATAACAACACATAGCACAACTACAATGGTTGTTATAGGGGTCTTCAAATATGAACCAAAATATCACATCCCTAGCAATGGCACCAAAATGTTGGTTCCCAAAATAGTTGCAACCCAAAACTCTAAAATATTCCTAAATCACCTAGGCTAGGGATTGTCATCAGGGTGATAGGAAGATGTTTATCAACAAGTTAAGGGTGATTTTGGCCAACTAACAGGAGTGGGTAGACTCCTCTACACTTCAAGCTCAACTTAAACTCTAGAGGGATAATCCAAGGGTTATACCTGAATAGGTATTAAGTTCAAACTAGATGAACAACTAAGAATAAATGAATAGCCATGCCCAACACATCATCTTGACTCCAAAAGCTATCACTAAGTCAAAAATGACTGGCTATCACAAAACCCCTATATAGATGATTCAACTGTGTGAATGCACATGCACATGAAAGATGGTTTTTTCCCCTAAACCTTAGGTGAATGATTTGTTTGATTTAAAAAGTGTTTGATTCCTCTCCAATATGGACTAGTGCCTATTCCATTGGGCAACAGAGTCATAGAATGCAAGGAGGAAAGGAAATATGTAGCAAAGGATCAATAGAACTAGAAATACATTTTCATATATGACTTCAGATAGATCTTCATACAATGGACATACTTAATGATCTAAAAGAGAGCTACAATGATTCCTATGCAACAAAAGAATGGTAAATACAAAGCCTTGTGTTAACTTGGATGTTGTCATACATCTCCAAACATTTGTTACAATCATACCAACAAATGTGGAAAAGGGAAATACATAACTATGATTATATATTTACCAAATCACTAAAAACTCCCATGGAGACATACCATTACATTAAAATATGCTTTACATAAACTTCCTACTCTATACTAAACATATCCCTTCACTTATAGACTAGACAGATCATGTGTTGATACCAGAGAAAATCTTTAGGTGCTCCCAGACTAGATAGTTGGCTCAATGAGAAACCCTGAGAATATCATTGAAATGTGTATATATAGAAATTAAGCTCCTACTATGCAGCTTTTGGACATTGGAAAATATAGTCAACAAGCAACCACTGCATTGAATGTGACACATGGCCTCTTGTTAGAAGAATCGATGGATATCCTGGGAGCCCACGCCCCACATATAGATTTTGTGTCCTTGATGTACCATAGAAGATATGGGATACTAAAATATTGCACCTCCCATTGAATTCAAGTACCTGCGCATTGACTACAAACATTGTTCCAGCAACCAGCCTGACTTCTACAATTATGCATTCATGGTGGGAAGGGGGGAGAAAGGCATTTAAAAATAAGAGTCCGCCCAAAGTGTTTGTAAAGATTTTACAACACTTTAAATTTTAAGATCTTTTACACTTTATAAACTCATGATTTACACTTGATTTTGCACATTAATTTTGCCTTATTGACAAAAAATCCCAACATGAACTCACTGCCTCTTTCTCCCTTTTTCTTCCTCTAGTTGAAAAAATTGTATATTTCAGAACTAGGTCATTTTGCCTTCTATCGACAAATATTTAATTTGATGAACTCTATCTTGTTTGGCCAATTCACCCTTATGACCAAATTATTCATTTGTTGAGCTTCACTTTTCATCTTCTTTATTTGCCTTATTGGCAAATGTCAACTTTCTTGAACTTGGTTGTCTTTTGCCTTTTGTTCAGCCCACTGTCAGCAAACATGGTGAAATTCAAACCTGTACCACCACCTTTTTACCTTCTTTGTCAGAAAACTTTGCCTTTACCAAACCTATGGCTTTTCATCTCTTCATCAGTGAATCTTCATGCATCCGAACGAAGCCCCTTTCATCTTTGTCTTATCGACTGACACCTTATCAGTAAACCTTCAAAATTTTGAACTATCTACTTAGTTTGACCTTTCCCTAGTTCCCTAACAAAGCATCCTTTTCTTTTTATGTCTTAGCCATTTTCTACCTTTTTATTTGCCTTATTGGCAAATACGGCCATTCACAAACTTTTCTATCCTCTGCTGTTTTGTCTTCTATCTCCTCTTTGTTGGCAAATCTAACCTCGCCAAACTTTTCCTTTTCTCCATCTTTGTCCTTACCACACGAGCCTCGCCTTTGCCTTATCTGTGTCGGTGAATTTGGTGAAACAAGAACCTCCTCACCCAACCACTTTTATTCTAGCCTCAACCCTTAGTTGGCAAATATACCTATCAACAAACTCTCAAGTTTGCAAAGTTGAGAATTCTTTGACAAAGGGCCTTATGCACACCCTTTACTCTACCCCTTAGACACTTTTCTCTTTGTCATGGCTGCTTACATTTCCTTTTTTTGGTGAAGCCTATTGTCAGTGAATTGTCAAAAATTTGAACTCATGAACTAGTTCGCCAATTCAAAATTATGCCAATTTATTGACAAAAGGCAAAAAGGGGTAAAATTTCACTAAGGGACTAAAAAAACCTTAGGGGGCATATACTTGTTATAAACAAAGTATGCACCCAAATGCTAAGCTATCAACTTAGCTACCTATTGACACATGGGAATGCTCCTAGAACTGTGGCTTACCTAATAACTTGGAGTGAACCCCTAGAGTGAGTTGGTTCTTTTGGTAACTTCACCTAACTAAATGACTTTCTCAGGAAAAGGTTAAGAAGATAACTAAAAATAAAATTCTAAAACCTAAGGATATTTTACCATAATTTTAAAAGACTTTGATGACTTTACTCACAACAACTTTTCAACACCTCAAATCTCACAATCTCTCTTATACCATCCAAAAATAATTTGTATGAAGGTTCATAAGACTGAACATAAAATACAACCTGAATCATATGAAACTCTTGCATGCAAACCTACAATAACAAGACATAAAAATGATTCTTTTTTCTAATCCCAATAAACATTAAATTGATATTGCAAGTATGAGACAAGGAATAAGAAAGGAATGCTCTACTATTTATTAAAATTGAAAGATTGTCAAGCTCAAAATCTGAGTACAAAAGTGTTTACAAAACTCTCTGCAGGTGAATAAGAGAGGAAGAAACAATACTCTAAACTGAAAAAAACTAAGTTTTTTCTCCTATATATGCCTCCAAAAATCTCCCAAGGAAAAAGATGAGAAATCTTCCTAAAATAGCCATTTTTATCTATTTTTGAGTTCCACATAAAAGCCTCCAAAAAAGTAACTAAACTACCTCCAAAATGAAGAGAAAAGATGCCAAAATTCTATCCCAAGTGGTCCCGCCAAAATCTCCTCAAAATTAGGCTTTATCTAATCAATAAAAGCCTCCTTTTTGCCCATATCTTCTCAATTTCAACCAAAAGAAAGTAAATCCAAAAAAGAAGAATCTCCTTATATCTACTTGCTTTAACTGCATTAAAATAGCAATTATTTAAAAGCAATTTATAAAACATTGCTTTAAATAATGCTTTACAATGATTTGTTTTTTTATCTCTAATTTGGGTCTAATTTGATTCTTTGCAAAAAATAATACATGGCTTATGTGTTTCATATCTCCAAGTATAATACATTCCATTTGGACATTTGATTTTCTATAAAAATCATAAAAAATTTTGAGGCATATTGAAAGGTTTTAAAAGAGAAAACCTCCTAAGGTATATCCTCCCTTCAGTCTACAAAAATTCCTAAGGAAATATGTGATGTTGGCTTACCTTTCAAGTGTTGAAACATAGTCTAAGGCATAAATGCCTAGGCAATGAAACATATGCAAAGGGGAACAAAAGATACCCTAAGGGTATAAGTTGAGGCTTCTAATTTTTTAAATCAATGTGATAAAAATATCACAATCGAATTAGGGCATAATAGAACCCTAAAACAAAACATTCAAACCCTATCACTTTGGACTCATTTGGCATTTTGACTTTTTGATGGAATGAGCTCTGGTTGCACTGCCATGGAAGGTAGGGTTTGGACTTGAAAACCTTCATTTGCCATTGCTTCTGAGAGATTTCTATGGAGATCCTCATAAAAGAATATAAAGGTAAATTTATTTGTTGTAATAGTGAATATTGAGCTCTATTTTCAATGCATTTTTTACCTTCTTGGTCGCAACTACCTCCACTTTTCTAATGCATTCTTGTTTTGATTACCTCTGTTGGTATACTTTCCTGCTTCAAGGCTGCCATTGAAGTGTTGCCTAGAGCCTTCATACTATAACTTTGAGCGTATCTCCTACAGCTGGAACTTGGGTAAGATTTCACCACTCAAACTCTGTAACTTCCTTTCACTTTTATGGAAATTCTAGTGTATTTTATTCAACATGATATATATTTATCCTATTCATGGTTTGACTATGGTTTTTCTCCTAAGAAAGATGAAAACAAGAAAAGTTTGTTTCCCCTTTTATTCAATGTAGTAGGCCGCTATTGAACTTTATCTACTTAGTCAATACTTTCTCTTGACGGTTTCAACCATTCTCTGAAAATAGCCGTTGTTGTTTTCAAACAAAAAAATTTCACCATACTAGGCCGCGACCTTAAGCTTATGGGTATTTTCTTAAGCATGAAGGTTTACTGTTTGTTGAATCTTCAATAAACATGGCTCAAAAAAACCCTCGGTTCTGCCTTACCATAGTGTTGTTCATTGGCTTTAGAGATAGTTAGCTGAAAGAAATGACTACAACTTTATTACTACTCCTCATGGACTTACATATACACTGTAGACTCTACACTTGTGATGAAGGATTATAGAATAAGTTTAAAACACATGTTTCTCTTATTCATATCTCCTGTGTATATATGTGATATCAAAAATCCTCTGCAAAACTTTTCTCTTGCAATTCTATGAACTGATATATACATTCCCTATGCACTTTTTATGATTATATCAGTGTGTCTTCACTTGGCATACACTCCATTTGATTACTGTTATAGTTTGTTCATTCATTCTGGTCATACTTTGTATGACCACATTCAATCTGTGACAAGACTTATTCACTTGTCTAGTTTACTGTATTGTCCAAACACTATATCAAATGTATTCACATACATACCATATTCACTGATTATGACTCCTTCATTTCACTGGCTAAGGTGATATGTTTCTTGAGAAAATCTTTGTGTGCTACCTCCTGTAGCTGCATCTGTAACTTATGATCTTTTTTTTATTGACCTTGAACTTATTCAACTATCCCTTTTAGCTTCAAGTTATCATGCAAGCAATATGAAATCTGCCTTCTATTCACTGTATGGTTGTAATATTGGATTTATGACACTTGTCTATTTTAAGAATAAGCTATTCCCTTCATTAATGAGGACCTGAATAAGATATTTGATTACTAGGCATATGGTAGCCACTTTCTCAGCATCTTATGGTAACATAATATCTTTGCTCCAACTTTGAATATTACCAAAAGCATGATTGAAATAGTGATAGCCAAAATAAAAAAGGGGTTTAATGGTTGATAGCTCCATAGTTGACAATAGTGGTTGCTCTCTTTTATGATGTATGTGTTAGACTTAGGGCACACAACTGAGAGGGGGGGTGAATTAGTTGTGCAAAACTTTCTCCAATTTACACACTTAAATCTTCTTGGTGATTAGCAGTATATTAAACATGAAACATAATGCATTCAAATCAAAAGCAGAAACTCATCAACACATAAGACACCAAGATTTTGACGTGGAAAACCTGGTTAAGGGAAAAACCACAGGGTGATTAACCCAAGAATGTATTCTCTGTTAGAAGAATAGAAAGAACAAAATGACACATGCCAATTAGGGCTCACTGCCCGAGCACACTGCTCACAAGAGGCTCACTGCCTACAAGAGACACACTGTCTACAAAGAAATAAGTATCACCTTCATGAACTGCAAAATAGCATCTTCACCATGCTTGAATCAATTCCATTTAAGCCCAATACTTCTACTCTGCCTTTCGCACACCTCCTCTCTACCACACACTCATCACCGCAAGACACACTTTGGAAAGACTTCACAAACCCTTATTTATACAAGGCATCGACTTAGGAATAATCATCTAAGTCGGCAAACATCTACAAGAACATCCGCAAGATGTGTAATACATTCGTTCAGCTAGTCTTAGGAAGAACACCATCATCTAGTGGTTATTCTTCAAATGTGCACTCTAACTTCAATGCGGAGCACCAAAATGAACTGGACATGATCCAAGGATCACCACAACCTTTCCTGAATCACCATTAACATCTGTACTTCATCTGCTTATTAGAATCCTTCTCTCCTTCATCCAAAACCTCAAGAACATAGTCTGTCATCACTGTCACAAAGGAATGGGTTCTTCCAAACCTTCAAACCATGAACCAATTGACTCAAGACTTCTTCAAATCTACAAAATGGGATAATGCATTTCTGGATCTCACCGGACCTATCTGTGTCACTTTGTCACCTCTGAACACCTACCGGAACTAGTTCTACTTGAGTGACCATAACTTCTTCAGATCTTGATGCGGACCTCTAAAAACTTGACTGGAGCATCATAAGACTTATATCTACAAACCCTTTAAACTGCATCCTCTGAACCTCAACCTATCTTGGACATTTACCTTGTTGTTATCACTATTCTTCACTGTTCCTAATTGAGACTATTTTTCTCAATATCCTCAGCACACAGCTCATCCAATCCTTCTCATTAATGCAACATGAGTATGTTGACATCAATGACAACACCAGTTAGACCCATACTTGCAACAATCTCCCCCTTTGTCATTGATGGCAACATATGATGTGAAAAACCATCAAGACAAGAACTTCTCCTTACTGTCACAGCTCCCCCTATCAACAGCAACCATTCACATGTCTTCTCTCCCTTTACTGCTCCCCCTTTGATCAGCAACCACTTGTTTTTCACATGTCTTCTCTCCCCCTTTGACATCAATGGCAAAGGGCACATACTTGCAATTTCACCACTTTAGAATCATACCTGCTGCTCCCCCTGAGTAGCAGCTCCCATCAATTAGGATCACAAGATATGATTGTGATATCCACTAGACTGATGCACCTCAGTGCACCTTAGTTCATCACTGGAGGGGGAATAACCCCTAACTTCTCCCTGAGATACTCAAAAGAGTCCTTGGGAAGAGGTTTACTAAAGATATCTGCAATCTGATCCTTGGAGGGCACAAACTCTAGTCTGACTTCATCCTTGTTCACTTGCTCTCTCAAAAAGTGAAATTTGATAGATATATGCTTAGTCTTAGAATGCAACACCAGATTCTTAGAAATATTTATTGCACTTGAATTATCATAGAAGATTGTGATAGGCTCCTCATACTCTACTTTAATATCTCTTAGCATTTGCTTCATCCACAAAACTTGAGTGTAACTACCTGCTACTACAATGTATTCTGCTTCAGTTGTAGACAGAGATATTGCCTCTTATTTCTTGCTTAGCCAAGAAACCAATCTCTTTCCCAAAAAGAAAGCTCCACCACTGGTACTCTTCCGATCATCCACATCTCCTGCCCAATCAGCATCTGTATATGCATGAAGAGAGAAATCATGATCTCTAGGATACCACAGACCATACTCAACCATCCCTTTTAGATATCTAAAGATCCTCTTGATTGCCATGACATGGGATTCTGTAGGATTATCTTGGAATCTAGCAACAAGACCAATAGCTTGCATAATATCTAGTCTAGTTTGAGTGAGATACAACAATCCTCCAATCATTGATCTGTACTTTATCTAGTCTACTTTAGGAGAATCATCATCTTTGCTCAACTTACATCTGGTTTCCATGGGAGTATTTATTGGATTTGAATCTTCCATCCCAAATTTCTTCAACAGTTCTTTCACATATTTGGTCTGAGAAATGAAGATTGCTTTCTTTGTTTGAGTAATTTACAGACCTAAGAAGAAATTCATTTCACCAAGCATAGACATCTCAAACTCACTTTTCATTTGATTTGCAAAAGTTTTACACATACTATCTCTTCCTCCAAAGATGATATTATCAACAAATACTTCAACAATCAAGATGTTTTCATGATAAATTTTGAAATATAAGTTACTGTCAGCAGTACCTTTGTTGAAACCAATCTTCAAAAGATGTTTGTCCAATCTTTCATACCAGGCTCTTGGGGCTTGCTTTGGTCCATACATTACCTTCTTCAACTTGCAGACCATATCACCATGCTCTGATAATTGAAATCCATCCGGTTGTTCAATGTACACTTTTTCTTCTAAGTCACCATTCAAGAAAGCAGACTTGACATCCATCTGATACACCTTGAAATCCTTGAAGGCAGCAAATGCAAGAAATAATCTGACTACTTCAATTCTTGCCATCGGAGAAAAAAATTCTTCAAAATC
Organism: Cunninghamia lanceolata; assembly: GCA_027924645.1. NCBI lineage: Eukaryota > Viridiplantae > Streptophyta > Pinopsida > Cupressales > Cupressaceae > Cunninghamia > Cunninghamia lanceolata. The sequence goes on along the minus strand of BSBN01000677.1, from coordinate 5,222,065 downwards.
AATTCCTTCTATTTGAGAGTAGCCCTTGCAGACCAATCTGGTTTTATTTCTGATTACTTCACCAACTTCATTTAGTTTGTTCTGGAAGACCCACTTGGTTCCAATCACATTCTTGTTTCTAGGTCTAGGAACAAGATCCCAAGTGTGATTATTCTTAATTTGTATCAACTCTTCCTCCATTGCTTTGGTCCAGTTTTCATCATTGCAAGCTTCATTTATTGTCTTAGGTTCAATCTTTGAAAACAGACAATATTCATCTGAATTTTGAGCAATTTTCCTTCTAGTTTGCACACCTTTGCTTTTGTCACCTATGATCTAATCTTCAGAGTGGTTCAGTCTTACATACCTTGGAACTTTGGGAGTTTCTTGCACTTCTGCTTCTTGATCAGGCTCATTCAGACCTATCTCTTCTTCCTTATTTACCAGATCATTTTGAATCTAACTTTCAGAAGAGGATTGAACTCCTTGAACTAGAACACCATTCTGATCATCTTCATCATATTCATAAAACCTTGAGGGTTTCTCTATTCCCTCATCAACCTTCACATTTGTACTTTCTATCATCTTTCTCAGTCTCTTGTTATAACACTGGTATGCTATGCTTTGAGTAGAGTAACCCAAGAATATTCCTTCATCACTTCTAGCATCAAACTTGCCTAGATCTTCATCTCTTTTGATGTAACATTTTCTACCAAAGACTCTAAAATATCTTACAGTAGGAGTAATGCCAAACCAGAGTTCATAGGGGTCTTACCGGTATTGCTTTTGATTTGAACTCAATTGAGAGTATAGACTGCAGTGCTGACAACTTCTCTCCAATAGATCTGAGGAACATTTTCTTCCATCATCATGGTCCTAGATGCTTCCTGGATGGTCCAATTCTTTCTCTCCACTACTCCATTCTGCTATGGAGTCCTAGGAGTAGACAACTGTCTCTTAATTCCATGTTTCTCATAGAACTCTATGAACTCACTGGATGTGAATTCTCCACCTCTATCAAACCAAAGACATTTCAACTTTAATCCTGTTTCATTCTCTACCATAGCCTTGAATATTTTGAATTTTTCAAGAGCTTCTGATTTCTCCTTTAGAAAGGTTGCCCACATCATCCGGGAATAGTCATCAATTAGCAGCATGAAGTATCTATCACCTTGAATACTCCTGGTTCTTACCGAACCACAAAGATCAGTGTGAACTAAGTCCAATAATGCGGTAGAAGACAGTTCCTTGCTTTTGAATGTGACTCTGCTCAGCTCACCCAAATGACATTCCTTGCACAAGCTGTTAGTAGGTTTCACCAATTTTGGAAGATCTCTTACAGCCTGAGTATTGCTTATCTTGATGATATTATCAAAATTCACATGACACATCCTTCAATGCCATAACCAACTCTAATCAACTTGAACAAATAAGCAACTTTTACCAGTACCAACCAAATGGAAGATATTACCTTTAGTTTGAGTACCAGATGCAATCTCTGTTCTGAAACTTTCAAAGATTTTGCATTTTCCATCCTTGAATCAGAGATCATAGCCTTTGTCCACCACCTGTCCAACACTGAGAAGATTGTGCTTCAAACCTTCAACATACAGTGCATTACCAGTTTTGTTTCTTCCATCAAAAGAAATAGTTCCTCTTCCTCTAATTCTACCAGCAGAATTGTCACCAAACTTTACCACTCCTCCTTCATACCTTTCCAAATCTACAAACTTATTTTTGTCACTTGTCATATGGTGAGAGCATCCACTGTCAATGACCCAATCATCCTTCTCTTCAATTTGGACAGCCAGAGCTCTTTCCATAGTCTTAAGATTGATAGATACAGAGGACATTGGATCTTCTTCCTTGATGGCAATGAACACCCATTCATTTCCGGATTTGTTTCCTATCTCTGATTCATCATCTGTTACTCCTTCATTATCATCATCTTTATGTACATAGTAATAGTTCTTTTGGAACCTTGGCTTGTTAGGATTTTGCCTTGAAAATCTTTCCAGACACCTTGAGGCAAAATGACCAATCTTATTGCAATTAAAACACTTAAAAGGTAATTTTTCTTCATACTTACCAGATCCTCTTGGCAGCCTCTTTGCAATAAGGGCTTCAAGTTGAGTAGTTTCTACTTCTTCTTCTTCCAGATCTTTTCTTGCTTTTTCATACCATGACAATTTCCTTGAAGAATTCTCTCCTAGATCAAACCTTTGTTTACCTTTAACAGAGGCACTAGCTTTTAATGCAGATTCAGTCTTGGGGGGTCATCTCCAAACTCTATCATTTCAAATGCAGCCAATTTCCTAGCCAATTGGTCTCTTGTGACAGTTGTATGGGCTCTGAATTCTTCAATGGTAGCAGCCTTGATTTTGTAAGAAGCAGGAAGGGATCTAAGAATTTTTCCAACAATCTCATTTTCATCCAAGACTCCACCAGCATTTCTAATTCCACAAACTAGCTCATTCACTCTTGGCATAAAAGTGGTAATATTTTCATCATTTCTCATCTTCAGTTTTTCAAATTTCCCTTTTAGACTCTGTAACCTTGCACGTTTAACATACTGGTCTCCTTCATGCAAAAGTTCTAGTTTATTCCAAATCTTAAAGGCAGTTGGTAGGTCAATAACATTTGAGAGCTCTGAGTTAGATAATACGCTTAGAAGAGCCTCTTTGGTCTGTAGATCGTTTTCAGCATCTGTGATTTCATTTAGGGTTGTCAGACCACCCTGTGGAGGTACATATGCTTTTGTAACCATGGATTAGTACGCCATTCCCATACACTGCAAGTGACATTTCATGCAACCTTTCCAAAGAGCAAAGTTGGTTCCATCAAACTTCAGACTATCCTTCTTGTAAGATGACATCCTGGATCTCCTCAAGTGGTTAAGCTCCTTTTAGAGGAACTTACCTCTGATACCAATTATTAGACTTAGGGCACACCACTGAGAGGGGGGGTGAGTCAGTTGTGCAAAACTTTCTCTAATTTACACACTTAAATCTTCTTGGTGATTAGCAGTATATTAAACATGAAACATAATGCATTCAAATCAAAAGCAGAAACTCATCAACACATAAGACACCAAGATTTTAATGTGGAAAACTCAGTTAATGAAAAAACCATGGGGTGATTAACCCAAGAATGTATTCTCTATTAGAAGAATAGAAAGAACAAAATGGCACATGCCAATTAGGGCTCACTGCCCAAGCACACTGCTCACAAGAGGCTCACTGCCTATAGGAGACACACTGTCTACAAAGAAATAAGTATCACCTTCATGAACTGTAGAATAGCATCTTCACCATGCTTGAATCAGTTCCATTTAAGCCCAATACTTTTGCTCTGCCTTTCACACACCTCCTCGCTACCGTACACTCATCACCACAAGACACACTTTGGAAAGACTTCACAAACCCTTATTTATACAAGCTATTGACTTAGGAATAATCATCTAAGTCAGCAAACATCTGCAAGAACATCTGCAAGATGTGTAATACATCCAGTCAGCCAGTCTGAGGAAGAACACCATCATCTAGTGGTTATTCTTCAAATGCGCACTCTAACTTCAATGTGGACAACCAACATGAATTGGACATGATCCAAGGATCACCACAACCTTTCCCAAATCACCAATAACATCCGCACTTCATCTGCTTACTAGAATCCTTCTCTCCTTCATCCGAAACCTCAAGAACATAGTCTGTCATCACTGTCACAAAGGAATAGGTTCTTTTGGACCTTCAAACCATGAACCAATCAACTTGACACTTCATAAGGATGTTCTCAACACTTCCACAAATCCACAAAATGGGATAATGCATTTCTGGATCTCACCGGACCTATCTGTGTCACTCTGTCACCTCTAAACACCTGCCGAAACTGGTTCTACTTGAGCGACCATAACTTCTTCAGATCTTCATGCGGACCTCTAAAAACTTGACTGGAGTATCTCAAGACTTATATCTACAAACCCTTTAAACTGCATCCTCTGATCCTCAACCTATCTTGGACTTTTACCTTGTTGTCATCACTGTTCTTCATTGTTCCTGATTGAGACTATTTTTCTCAATATCCTCAGCACACAGCTCATCCAATCCTTCTCATTAATGCAACATGAGTATGTTGACATCAATGACAACACCGGTTAGACCCATACTTGCAACAGTATCTTCCCTAACATTGCATTGTATACTTGGATATTACTTCATCTGATTTTCTTATGAACAACATACCTTTCTCTTGTGATTATACTTCATATGATGCATTGATTATTCTCTGATTAGCACAAGAGTATTGTCCTAAACATGTAAGTACTTAATAAGGGCTACATTCTGTCATGGCCTTTATTTGAATTATTTCCTTTTCTGAAAGGCTACATGATGAGACTAGAATATTCTTAAATGTCTTGAATGTATACAAATGATAATGAGATAGACAACGAATGAAATAATACAATAGCATAATGTTGATAATGCTTCTTACTCAGATGATTAGGCAGTCTTGAATAGAGCTTAATGCTCATTCATGGTTATCATTTCATAATACTTGAACTGACAATCATGAATGGGTATTAAGCTTGAAGCTCATGCACCATCTTGATGTAACACTTCTTCAGCTGAATATGTTCTATTTGAGAACTATAAATATATATTCCTATTCCATCCCCTCTTGAGATTTAGGGGCAACATGTTGGGCTCAACCCTTGTTGGAGCCCATTTTTTACCACATGCTGAAATGTCTTCAGATTAGTAACATGATTTCACCTATGTCTGCACAAGAAACAAACATATTTGATTAAAAACAGTGAAGCTCAATGCTCGTGCGATGTTTCATTTTTTCAGGTTCTCTTGCATATGGATGATTTGATTATCTAATATAGTACATCATAGGCAATGTATCATGTTTCAGTTGATAGGCACATAAGAAACCATATCCAGAGCTCTAACAATCCCTCTTGTCATGGTACAGGTTCATTCAAAGATCGAGGACAAGGAGGAGCTAGTTGCAATGAAGATCAACTCAAGACTCCAAACAAGGAATGATGGATATGCTCTTTTCCAATCTTATCTTTAGGTCCATAGTGTATTTCCTATGTTTGTACTAGTTCATCTATTCCCACGGCTTGTGTGGGACATTTGATTTCTCTTGCTTTCTTTGAATACAATGCTTATTCAGTTTGGTATTCCTCATTTGTAAAATGAATGAACATTGTAATGTGAAATGAAATAACTCTGATCACTGATGAGTCTTCTTCAAAGCATTAAATGATACACTGGTTGTCTTTCTTCTGGCATAACAAAAGCATGATAAAACTGAACCTTTTCTTTTCAAGCACTCCAAACTATGCAAACTATCATAGCAGAAAAATGTTAAGAACTTTTCATCTTATAATGAAACAAATGCTTCAGCTCTACCAATTTGAGTTGTAGGTGAAAAATTGGTAACAATACTTAGAGGACTTTTTGAAGGGAATTCATTAAAAATAATCTCTGATTGGATATAATTGATGAGTTTTGAACTCAAAGGTAAAACTTGGAAAATTGATGGAAATTTCTAGGTTTTTTGGGATAAAATAATGGCATTTCGGAACTGGTAGTTTTGGTCTCCAACATGTCTATCTCTAATCTCTCTTTGGGTAAGACTCTACATGGGATGATTCAGATCCCAAATACTACTTTTGAGAAGGTTGTCTTCAAGAGGGGGTTTTCCGTGTTTGGGAACAAACCTAGTATTGATGTTTTGAGATTGCGAGCAAGAAGAAAATGGAAGCCCTTTGATTATAGGCTATGCAAGGAGCAACATAGTGGTATGATGGGGCTTGGGTATGATTCTTGTCTATTCAGCCCTACTTAGTGCTAGATGAACAAGTTTCTTGTGATGGAGATGCCTTTTATTGTTTGAGCAATCATGAGGCTGGAGAAGGCTTAGTTATCATGTGGTGAAGCCACTGCTTTGTTGGGTTAGTTTCTTGGGTCTAGACCTGATATTTTTCAGAACTTGGGCTAGAAGGAAATGAGTTTCCTTGAAATATGGGCTATGGCCAAGGGGTTCTTCAAACTCTCGAGTTTGTGTGGCCTGTGGTGTTTTGGATAAAAAGGACTTTCATTTGTAAAATGGAGGCTGGGTTTTGGCTATAATTTTTTTTTGACAAAGATGTCTAGATGACTTTAGAAGTTGTTTCATTAACTTTGCTCCTAGGTGTAGTGTGGTTGCTATTTCTTTGCAGGTCAGCATTAGGTATGTTGTTGTTCATGTGTTTGCTTAAGGTCCCAGGGTCCCATCAAAACCTATTGATGTGAGATCATTGTTGGCATTATTTTTTTTGTTGTGGGTATGTGCAAGATCATCGTGGGCCAAACAATGGCAATAGGAAAAAAATTGCATTTTTACTTAGCCAAATTCGCGATTGGCAAAGTTTGACTTTGAAATAGATATCTATTTTGGTTTGGATACCAAACCAAAACAGATATCCATTTCTAGAAATACAAAATGGATATCTATTTTGGATTTCATGCCCTAAATTGCTTTACCCAATCCTTCATATGATTTGATTCATGATACATGGTTTGAGAAGGATACACATGATATACCCTTACCCTCTAGTGATAAAATTATGAATGATACTTTATGTGGTGAATCTACACCTTTTTTAATCCTTCATGACATTGTTATTCCTTGTGATGATGATGTCCTTCATGTGATGTGTTAGGACATAATGCAAAGTTAACATGGCATGAACTCTCTTGGAATGGTAAGCATGGACTATAAGAACATTGAACTAGTTGGATCTGTTAAGCTCACCATTTATGAAAGAACCTTAAAGGTTAACCTTAATTAGGTAAGGTTATGCTTTAGTGTGGTTGTTTGTGCAACAATGTGTAAATTAATGTTACCTAAGGATAAATCTAACTATACTAACATTTTAATAACCATGAGAGCTGGGACTAACAATTAGACTAAAAACTTGACAAACAATACAACTTGGACACATGTAGGACTTGGAAAATTGAAAAGAATATAATTAAATGTGGAAAACAATTAAAAAGTGGTATTAGTTGCACCTATATAAAGAAGTGGTTTAGAGGTTGGTTAGGGGAATTATTTAGGGTTTAGAGGTTTAGGGTTGCTCGGGTTTAGGGGTTTAGGGTTTATAGTTTAAAGAGAGATAGAGAGAGGGGACTGATAGAGTTTGGGAGAGATAGAGGAGACAAAGGGGAGAGATAGGGAGATAGAGAGTGAGAGACATGTCCAGAGACATAGAGAGAGAGAGAGAGATTGAGAGGTAGAGGGATGATAGAGATAGGGAGATAGAGGTTTAGGGTTACTTGGGTTTAGGGGCATTATTTAGGGTTTAGGGTTTATGGTTTTGGGGTTAGGGGTTAAGGTTTAGAGGTTTAGGGTTTAGGGTTTAGAGAGAGATAAAGGACCAATAGGAAGATATAGAGGAGTTCGAGGGGAGAGATAGGGAGATAAAGAGTGAGGGACATGGCAAGAGACATAGCAAGAGAGATTGAGAGGTAGAGGGACAAAGGTGATAGGGAGATAGGGGAGAGATAAGGAGATAGTGGTTTATGGTTACTTGGGTTTAGGGTTTAGGGGTTTGGGGTTTAGGGTTTCTTAATTTTAGGGGTTAGGGGTTAGGGTTTAAGGGCATTATAATTTAGGATTTAGGATTTATTGTTTAGGAGTTAGGGGTTAGGTTTAGAGGTTTAGGGTTTTGGATTTAGGGTTTATAGAGAGAGAGGAATGATAGGGAGATATAGAGGAGTCTATGGGGAGAGATAGGGAGATAAAGAGTGAGGGACATGGCTAGAGACATAGGGAGAGAGATTAAGAGGTAGACGGACAAAGGTGGTAGGGAGATAGGGGAGAGATAGGGAGATAGTGGTTTAGGGTTACTTGGGTTTAGGGTTTAGGGGTTTGGGGTTTCTCAGGTTTAGGGGTTAGGGGTTAGGGTTTAGGGGCATTATTTAGGGTTTAGGATCTAAATTGTTTAGGGGTTAGCGGTTAGGTTTAGAGGTTTAGGGTTTTGGATTTATGGTTTATAGAGAGAGAGGAATGATAGGGAGATAGAGAGAGGAGACCGAGGAGAGAGATAAGGAGATAAAGAGTGAGGCACATGGCCAGGGACATAGGGAGAGAGATCAAGAGAGGTAGAGGGATGATAGAGATGGGGGAGAGATAGGGAGATATAGGTTTAGAGTTGATTGGATTTAGGGTGTACCTAGGTTTAGGGTTTCTCAGTTTTGGAGATAGCTAGATAAAAAGAGAGAGGAGATAGATAGGGAGAGATAGAGGTGACAAAGGGGAGAGTTAGGGAGATAGAGAGTGAGTGAGATGTCTAGAGAAATAGGGAGAAGGATTGAGAGGTATAGGGATGATAGAGATAGGGAGATAAGGGAGAGATAGGAGATAGGGTTTAGGGTTGCTCATGTTTAGGGTTTAGGGGTTAGGGGTTAGGGGTTAAGGTTTAGGGGCATTATTTAGGGTTTAGGGTTTATGGTTTAGGAGTTAAGGTTTAGAGTTTTAGGGTTTAGTGTTTAGAGAGAGAGGACCAATAGGGAGATATAGAGTGAGGGACATGGCCAAAGCATAGGGAGAGAGATTGAGAGGTAGAGGAATGATAGTGATGGGGAGATAGGGAGATAGGGAGATAGAGAGATAGAGGTTTAGAGTTTCTTGGGTTTAGTGTAACTTAGGATTTAGGGGTTTATGGTTTCTCAAGTTTAGGGTTTAGGGGTTAGGGGTTAGGGGTTAGGTTTATTCATGTGTTAATATAGGTTGTGGAGTGAGAAAGGGGTGGTATGGGTATGGTTGAATTGAGTAATGAGGTGATTTAATTGGTGATGACCTAGGTGAAGTGATGGGTAAGGTGTCTTATGTGGGATTGCTAGAAAGTGTGATTGGTAATGGTGGGGATAGCTAAATTTCATCTTCTAAGGGTTCAAAGGTGAGGAAAGTGTAAGATGGGGATATGGGATAATCCATGGTTTAATTATTATTCAAGAGAGTGTCCTTATATAATGATTATCAACGATGGTGTCAATAGGGGGAATGGAGTCTATTAATGTAGGTGTGGGAATGTGAGTTATGACATTGGGATTACAGTATTAGATGAATAATGGAAAGTACCTGGGTACGTGTCTAGTGATGGAAGGAGTTACATGATCAAATGATGTTTGGGGAAGGGCTTTTATTAGGAAAGTAAGGATTTGGGTGATGGTCTAGGGTTTAGTGGAGAAGAATTTATAGAAAATTTGGAGGTCATTAAAATTAATATCCCTCCACCTCTATATCCCTATCTCTCCCTTATCTCCCTCTCTCTATCATCCCTCCATAGGTCTCAATCTCTATCCCTATCTCTCTAGACATCTCACTCACTCTCTATCTCCCTATCTCTCCCTTTGTCTCCTCTATCTCTCCCAATCTATCTCCTCTCTCTCTCTACCTATATCTATCTCTCCCTATCTCTTGCCTCTCTCTCCCCTATCATTCCTCTATCTCCCTGTCTCTCTGGGCATCTCTCTAACCCTCAAGCTCCCTATCTCTCCCCTTCGTCTCCTCTATCTCTTCCTATCTATCTCCTCTCCATCTCTCTGTACCTAGCCATCTCTCCCAATCTCTCTATCTCTTGCCTCTCTCCCCCTATTATTCCTATATATCCTATCTCTCCCGTCTATCTTTCCCTCTCCCTTATCGACGAAGGAAATGGAAACAAGAAAACTAGGACTCCCTTTATCAGGTTTAGGGTTTAGGGCTTAGGGGAATTATTTAGGGTTTATGGTTTAGGGGTTAGGGTTTAGGATTTGGGGGAATTATTTAGGGTTACTTGGGTTTAGGGTTTAGGGGCATTATTTAGGGTTTACAGTTGCATGTCAAAAGCAGTCTCTCTCTCTCTCTCTAAATTTGTAAACCCTAAATAATGGCCCTAATCCCTAACCCCTAACCCGTATCTACCTCTTTCCTATATCTACCTCTCTATAGATATCTCCCTCTCTCTATCTTTCTCTCTCTATCGACATCAATCCAATGATGTTGAGGATGTGCTAAATTGATTTGTCACCTTTAGAAAATAAACGACATCAATCCAATGATTATCTTGGAATTTTAATAGGTATAGAAAAATGAGAGGTCGATCCCGAGTGTCACAAGTTTGATATCAATTGTTGACACAAATATCATTTAATATGTAAGTTAAACATGAAATGATTTGTTAGAATTTACACCAAAACTACTTGCTTTTACAATTTTTTTATGACAATTATCTATTCAAAAGTGCCTTTGAAATTCTACAAAATACCTTAGTATAAGTAAATCATATAAAAATCAAATATATATATCATCATAATCCTATATAAATTTTGATAGTTTGTCCAAAATCTCTCCTTTCATATGATATAGTCTTTCTAAAATTTGGATCGTATTTTATAGCTAAAATGCCTAAGTACTAAAATGCTAAAATACTAAAATAAAAAATAATGAAAACAATTGAGAAAAAGAAAATGGATATCCGTTTTGATAATGGATATTCGTTATCAAAATGGATATCCATTTTGATAACAAATATCCATTTTCAGAACAGATATCCATTTTCAAAAACATAAAAAGCGAAAAAGGGTCACATTTTTGTAAACCTGCAGCTTGCAAAACGTAATGTCATCTTTGAAGAATGGATATCAGAGGTGAAGAATGGATATCTGATCCAAAAAGGTAAGATCTTTCACATTTTATTTGTTTGTTTTGTATATTCAGGCAATTTTTTTGGTTTATTATGCTAAGTGGGTATGTTTTATATTTTAATTAGGTAAAATGGATGCATAAAATGAAAACCCAAACCCTCGACCACCAAACCCTCCCCCTCCAACAATAGAAGATAATATTCAAAGAAATATTGATCAAATAAGTAGGATCATAGAAATGTATCATCGCCACCCTCGATTGTCTACAATGACATCAAATTTAGAGGGAGCCATTAATCATGTTCAAACCTTGTCAACCCAACATGAATCATTTAGGCAATGGCGAGAAGCCAAGAAGGCCGAATATGCTAACAGTTTGTCATATGATGAAGTCAAAAAATTAGAGATTACAAACACTATGTTAGCCCAACACTTTGTCAATCCTAAAACCAAATTGCATGTTTATGTCCGTAAGCCCAAGTTTTCAATCAAATGGTGTATTCATGAGGGCATTAGTCAGAACTTTTAGGATTGTTGGTGGATGATTTTTGATAAACCACCCAACAACAATTTAGATGTACCTTTGTATTTCTTTCATAAACTCTATGCATAGTTTGTCATGGGTGAACATGTTAATTATTTTGATTTTAGAGAGTTTCAAGGAGTGGGTAAGGGAATGCCTCAAGATAGATCTGGGGCAATTAGACAAGTACAAGGTCCTTATATTCCCCCTCCTGCTATCCCTTCTCCACCCCCAATGCAGCACCCAGACGTTATTGGAAATGCAACACAATAGGGCCTTAGTGCCATACATTCTTTGACCAAGCATTTGATTATACAATCATCTCAGTTTGCACAAGCACATGATGAAGGTGATGATATTGGATCACCTGGTTCTACTAGACCGTCATCATCCACACATGTATGTGTGCCCCATCATTGCATTTATTCCAATCATTTATGCTTAGGTCCTATTATGGAGAGTAGTGAGCCACTGTTGAACACATCAGGGTATGATCTCCATTCACGAGATGAGGCAATGGGGTCTAGAACTCAAGCTAAGGGGTCAGGGACAAGAGTAGAAGCTACCGGATTAGTGAACTATAGAGAAGGAGAAATGCATGAGCAATCTTTTATGCACATAAAATTTAAAGTTAAATTTTATGGTCTATTCTATTTGAATATATAAACAAATTTATTAGTACTAATGTATCTAAGTTGGATAAAAGTTGATGACAGAGGAGGAGTTGACAGAAGTTCATCATAGAACTTTGTCTGCCATCCAATTTGGCTTGGACTGGCTGGTATAATTTGTTCTACACATCAACTTTTTTTTATGCATTTATTTCTTTGTGAGTAATTATATATTAATTTATATCTTGATGTTGATTTTATTTTATAGTCAATAAAAAATGTGAATCATGTGGCATCTTTGCCAATAGTCTTTTCTCGAACTCCTGATCGACCCAAGGGACTATCATTTGTAGAATGGATTTCTCAACGCCAACAAAGGGTGGAGGTAATTTGATTGAATTGCACTTTAATTGATAATTTAGAAAACTTAAATATTTGATTATAGTCATTTAGAGTCTTACATTCTTGTCATTTTGAGAATTCAAAGTCCTTCTCAATTGATGTATGAGGCCTCGAGGTGGTATGTGCTTGTTTTCTAGTAGATAAGTTTTTGTGTAGTGCAGTCTAGATTGTTTGTGTGTAACACATCTAACCTTTTTAAATGTATGCATTTTCTATTTTGTTTAATAATTATATATTAATTTATTTCAATGTTACTTTGCTTTTATGTAGTCTCTTGAGAATGTGATTGATGTGCCACCTTTGCCATCATGCTTCACTAGGACACCTGATCGTCTTAAGAGAAAATCATTTGCAGAACGATTGTCCAAACAACAACATAGAGTCAAGGTAATTGAATTGAATTTTTCTAAATAATTAATAGTTTATCTAGCGGTCTTATAGTTGATTGTAGTGATTTAGATGTATGTTAATAAATGAAAGTTATTAATTGTAGTAGATAAGAATCTATTTACTAACTTTAACTTATTTTTATTTACCATTGAAGAGATTAATCAAATTTGTGTTTTGACTTGTTAATGCAGGAAACTTCACCTCCATCAATTACTAAACATTTTGGTACAAAGAGGACACTTTTTCAGGATCCATCACAGATTGAGGGTCAAGTGGACTTGTAGTATTTGATGTAGCTATTTGTTGTGTAGATTGTATATAGATTTTTAGACATGGCATATGCCACATTTTGTAAAAAATGTTTTGAGTTGGTATATTTGCCAAATTTTTGTATGTGTATACCATTATGGACTAGTTTTTAATATATATACACCTTGATATACAATATAATTTAAATTCCTTATGTGCATGTCATGATACTTCCCATGATGCCATACATTATGATGATAGTTCTTTAATGATATGTTTAGCATTGAGAATGGTTTTAGATCAATAGAATCAATAGAATCAATATGACAAAATTCCTTATATGTCCTAATCAAGCATAGTAGCTTGAAATCTAATAAGGTCATGATAAACCATTTCATCATGTATTTAGTCTTCACCTTGTCAAATTTTGTAAATATGTCAAAGTTGTCATATGAAAAATGTAAAAAAAATGCAAAAGTATGGAAGATGAACAGTTAAGTACTCAAAAGTTAGTTGGAGACTATTCATTTCCCTCAAATCATGTATAAATATGAATAAACCTTCATGGAAAAGGCATTGGAGATGTATTGAAAACATTTTGAAGATGAATTGAAGACAAGTTTCAATGAAATTAATGTCAAGAAACTCTGTTTTTGTAGATTTTACTATTTTCCTGCTATTTCTTTGTTTAGTACAGCACTGTATGGATGTGTTAGGGCCTGAGAACAATTGTAATTGAAAGCTGGTGGAATCTACTTTCTTGTGTTTTAGGTACCAATAAGGCTAATAAGGACACTGGGGGCACATTATAAACATAAAAAACTTACATCTTGGGGGAGGTGCCAATTAGGCCAATAAGGATACTATTTCAGTTGGGTGTGTGTGTGTGTATGCAAATCCCATTTATGGCTGAGAAGCTCTCTATTTACTATTATTCAACTCTCGTTGATAGGAGGTTGGCTCTACAACTATTGCAATTTGTGTATGAAACCTAGATGCCTACGAGATCATATATAAATGTATGTATGTATGTAAATCCTATTTATGGTCAAGTAGCTCTCTATTTACTATCATTGAACTCTCATTGATAGGAGATTGGCTCTCTAACTATTGCAATTCAATCCATTTGTAATGATGCCTCTATCATGTTGAGTTGGATCCTATATTTGCATCAAGTTAAAATCATGAAGATCACAACACCATACAATCCTCGTTAGGCTGTTAAAATGCACAAAACAATCATACAAGATAGTCATTCATGAAATTACTATGCAAAGAGGGTTTATAAGTTGCATTAGGGTTTGTATAAATGATCTAATGGATTTATAATGTTGTCAAACACCAAAATGGATGATTTATATGAGTTTTGGGACTGTCACAGTCCATGTACAACTTGCCCTTTATGATTGTTAAAAAGATACATATGGCTGTCCAAAAACTGCCCTTTATGACTATCCTAAAACAACATCATGTATATGCTCATAAAAGCCATCAAACTCTGAGAAAAAACTCATCATTGGATAAGGAGTGGAAGGATAAAGTCACATTCTCAAAAACCTCTTAAAACCACATGTCTCCCCTTATGAAAACTAGGGTCTTTGCCGATACATTGTTCTATAAGAGCAAAGTCACTTAAGATCCTAAGAGTAAAAACCTTGCCAGGTGCCATATTTTTTGTTCTTCTCATTGTGGGGCTGAACGGACTATGTCAACACATCAAGGTGGGTGGGTAAATGCCAAGGGAGGTCTTGTTTTGTGCACCAAGTGTCCCAGTCATTTTGGGAAAGAGGCTACCAACAAAGTCCCTTAAGATCCCTGTTACCAAAAAAATGTCAAACTTTGACAGAGGAGTTCTCAGAATTGTGATAGCTGGGAATGTTGTGTTTGGACCTATAGGTGCACGTGGGGTCTATTCACAATAACCTCTCTCATTTTTGGTCAACTCTATTTCATTTGACTGTGCTGAAATCAAACGCATTGTTGCAAAATGCTTTAATTTGATGCAGTGGAAAGGTGCTAGGTGTGACATTTTTCATTCCATAGCTCATGGGGTAGAACGGACTATGCCAACACGTCAGGGTGGGTAGGTAAATTCTAGTGGAGGTCTCATTTTGTGCACCAAGCATCCCAATCATTCTAGGCAAGAGGCTACTAGCAAAGTCTCTTAAGATCCCTGAGACCAAAAACCTGCCAAACTTTGATGGAGCAATTCTCAGAATTTGTGATAGCTGGGAATATTTTGTTTGGACCTACAGGTGCATGTGGGGTCCATCCACAATAATCTCTCTCAGTTTTGGTCAAATCCATTCCATTTGACCGTACCAAAATCAAACGCATTGTTGCAAAATGCTTCAATTTGATGCAGTGGAAAGGTATTAGGTGTGACATTTTTCATTCCATAGCTCGTGGGGTCAAACGGACTATGCCAACATGTCAGGGTGGGCAGGTAAATTCTAGTAGAGGTCTCATTTTGTGCGCCAAGCATCCTAGTCATTCTGGGCAAGAGGCTACCGGCAAAGTCCCTTAAGATCCCTGAGACCAAAAAACTACCAAACTTTGATGGAGTAGCTCTTAGAATTCATGATAGCTGGGAATGTTTTGTTTGGACCTATAGGTGCATGTGGGGTCCATCCACAATAACCTCTCTCATTTTTGGTCAACTCCATTTTGTTTGACCGTGTCGAAATCAAACTCATTGTTGCAAAATGCTTCAATTTGATGCAGAGGTGCTAGGTGTGACATTTTTCATTCCATAGCTTGTGGGGTCAAACAGACTATACCAACGCGTCAGGGTGGGCTAGTAAATTCTAGTGGAGATCTTGTTTTGTGCACCAAGCATCCCAGTCATTCTGGGCAAGAGGCTATTGGCACAGTCCCTTAAGATCCCTAAGACCAAAAAATTGCCAAACTTTGACAGAGCAGTTCTCAGAATTTGTGATAGCTGGTAATGTTTTGTTTAGACCTATAGGTGCACATGGGGTCTATTCACAATAACCTCTCTCTTTTTTTGTTAACTCCATTCTGTTTGACCGTGCCGAAATCAAACACATTGTTGTAAAATGCTTCAATTTGATGCAGTGGAAAGGTGCTAGGTGTGACATTTTTCATTCCATAGATCATGGGGTTGAATGGACTATGTCAATACATTAGGGTGGATGGGTAAATGCCATTAGAGGTCTCATTTCGTGCACCAAATGTCCCAGTCGTTTCAAGCTGTAAGCTATCGACAAAGTCAAAAGTTGCTAGGATTGAAATTTTACATTCCACAGGTCCTGGGACCAAACAGATTATGCCAACACATCAGGGTGGGTAGGTAAATGCTAGGGAAGGTCTTGTTTTGTTTGCAAAGCATCCATGTCATTCCAATCTATAAGCTACCGGCAAAGTCACTTTGCTAGTAGCTTACAGCTCAGAAGGATTGGGATGCTTTACACACAAAATGAGACCTCCCCTAGCATTTACTCACCCACCCCAACATGTTGGCGTAATCTGTTTAGCCCCAGGACTTGTAGAATGCAATATTTTAATCCTAGCAACTTTTGACTTTATCGGTAGCTTACAGCTCGGAACGACTGGGATGCTTGACGCATGAAACAAGACCTCCAATAGTATTTACCCATCCACCCCAATGCATTGGCATAGTTTGTTCATCCCCACAAGCTATGGAATGACAAATGTCACACCTAGCACCTTTCCACTGCATCAAATTGAAGCATTTTGCAACAAAGCATTTAATTTCGACACGGTCAAACGGAATGGAGTTGACCAAAAATGAGAGGTTATTGTGGATGGACCCCACATGCACCTGTAGGTCCAAACAAAACATTCCCAACTTTCATGAATTCTGAGAACTGCTCCATCAAAGTTTGGCAGTTTTTTGGTCTTAGGGATCTTAAGGGACTTTGCTGGTAGCCTCTTGCCCAGAATGACTGGGATGCTTGGCACATAAAATGAGACCTCCACTAGCATTTACAAGCCCACCTAGACACGTTGGTGCAGTCCATTCGACCCCATGAGCTATGGAATGAAAAATGTCACACCTAGCACCTTTCCACTGCATCAAATTGAAGCATTTTGCAACAAAGCGTTTGATTTCAGCACGGTCAAACGGAATGGACTTGACCAAAAATGAGAGAGGTTATTGTGGATGGACCCCAAATGCACTTGTAGGTCCAAACAAAACATTCCCATCTTTTACAAATTCTAGGAACTGCTCCGTCAAAGTTTGATAGCTTTTTGGTCTCAGGGATCTTAAGGGACTTTACCGGTAGCCTCTTGCCCGGAATGACTGAGATTCTTGGTACACAAAACGAGACCTCCACTAGAATTTACCCACCCACTGAGACGCGTTGGTGTAGTCCATTCGACCCCATGAGCTATGGAATGAAAAATGTCATACCTAGCACCTTTCCACTGCATCAAATTAAAGCATTTTGCAACAATACGTTTGATTTCAGCATGGTCAAACAGAATGGAGTTGACCAAAAACAAGAGAAGTTATTGTGGATGGACCCCACGTACACCTGTAGGTCCAAACAAAACATTCCCATCTATCACGAATTCTGAGAATTGCTTTGTCAAAGTTTGACAATTTTTTTGTCTTAGGGATCTTAAGGGACTTTGCCGGTAGCCTCTTGCCTGGAATGACTGGGATGCTTGGTGCACAAAATGAAACCTACCATGGCATTTACCCATCCACCCCAATGCATTTGCATAGTCCATTTGTCCCCACGAGCTATGGAATGAAAAATGGTACAGCTAGCACCTTTCCACTGCATCAAATTGAAGCATTTTGCAATAATACATTTGATTTCAGCATGGTCAAATAGAATGGAGTTGACCAAATGAGAGAGGTTATTGTATATGGATCCCACATGCACCTATAGGTCCAAACACAACATTTCCATCTATCATGAATTTTGAGAACTGCTCCATCAAAGTTTGGCAGTTTTTTGGTCTCAGGGATCTTAAGGGACTTTGCTGGTAGCCTCTTTCTCGAAATGAATGGGATGCTTGGTGCAGAAAATGAGACCTCCCCTGGCATTTATCCTCCCACCCTGATGTGTTGGTGTAATCCGTTCAGCCCCACGATGAGCAGAACAAAAAATATTGTTCTAGTTGACACATTCTCAATCATTGACATGGATGATATCTCAATACCATTCCTTTAGGCACAATATGAGCTTCCAATGGAAGGTGCAATTGTGAGGTTAGAGATGATGAAAAGTGTACCTCATTCACAATCATGTTTTACTTGTCTTCAATGATGATTCCTTGATTCAACTTAATCCTTTGATAATACAGTTTAACCTCCTTGTGAAAGTGCACTTTCAAGGTTACTTGAGCAAGAGCTAGTGCCTCAACATCTAGGCATACTTTTGGTGTTCTAGAAGCATGAACTAGCATGTCAAATAGTAAGGCACTCATTCCAGGTTGTTTATTCAATAATTAGCGCCTTGTATTCATTATCAAGGAGCATATCCAAAGTTAGAGATATGAAGTGGCACCTCACTAATCTAGGTGCACATTTGATGGTGTAGAGAGGTAGATGCGTGTCCAAGTCATCATTTGATGCCTTCAATAACTATAAACTTCTTTGATGATGCATTTTATCCTTCCAATTCACTATCTAGCCTTAGGCGCACATTTTAGGTTGATCAATCATAATCTAGTTCTCTAAGTACCAAGGCACACTTTTAGGTTAGTTTGATCAAGGATTAGCACCTTCACTTCTAGGTGGAAGTTTGGAGTTGAAATACATCAAAATAACAAGTTTCTTCATCACTTCAAACATCTTTAACACTTTGAATATCTCCAATACATGATTGAATATCAAGAAACCAATGTATCATTTCATGAAGGTCTTGATGAGAAGAACAAAAAATATTGTTCAAGTTGACACATTCTCAATCATTGACCCAATGAAATTGATGAAAACATGCAATTTGTTCATGTTGTGCCATCATGTTGATGCAAACATTATCTATCATTCATATTGTCACATGTTTTAAGCCATGTATTTGAAGATGTAAACATAGTATTGGTGACATTAGAAACACTACTACATATTCTTAAGTGTCATAAATATGGATCTTCTTATTTAATCATGTGTTGTAAATGAAGGAATGCAACGATTGCAATATGTGCACAAAACATAATTTTTGATAAGGATTGAAAGGAAATGTTAAGAAAATGCAATTGGCAGGTGTAAATCCAAAGTGTGGAAGCATATATAAGGCATGTGAATAGTTTGTCATGACACCTCAAAGAGATGCTATCTCATGGAATGCAATGATTGCAAGATATGCACAAAATGGATTTTTTGAAAAGGCTTTAGAAACTTTGAAGCAAATACAATTGGAACGTTTAAAACCAAATTCCATAAAATTTGCAATCATTCTCCCTACTTGTGCCAAATTAGGATCTTATATATACATATATGCATAATGTCATGAAAATAATTTATAGCGTATATATCAAGCCATATAGCATGTACAAATAAAACCATATGGGTATATACAATGATATACATTGATAACATACAAAAGTATGTTTACAAAGCCAAATAGGCATATGTAACAAAATGTCCCAAAATCAAATCTCCTATGGATTGCTATTGAATAATCTATGGCTCTTGCTAGGCCATGAAGATGGTGAACCAGTCAATGACTCATCCTCTATCGCTCATCGACTAGACCTCCTCAATAGAGATTTTTGAATTTCCACCTATTAATACAATCAAACAACGTGCACATTAATATAGAATTTAATATTCAAAATATATAACATGACATAAGTAATCAATCACTTACCACCAATTGGTGATCCCTCTTAATCATTTGTTGTCTCTCTTCTTCTGTAGAGCCGGATGGGTAGGGGAGGTGACGTCCTGTGAGAAGCATGAACAAGCAAATTTAAGTAAACATGAATATCATAAATATGTACATTAAATGTTGCTCTTATTATAGGACTATTTTAGGACTGTTCTAGGACTGTTGTAGTTAAAACTATCCTAGTAGACATGTATAGGACTGTTATAGGATTGTCATCTCATGGAATACAATGATGGAAAGATTACTATCAAGATTAGTATGAAGATTAATTATGACGTTTATAGGACTTTTATAAGAATGCAAAGTAAGGAAGCATAGGCAAGGCACATGAACTGTTTGGTGGAATACCTCAAAGAAATGAGAATTTTGTCAGATGTTGTAGTTGCAATTGCCATGTGACACATGTATGTAATATGTGAAAGTGTAGACAAGGCACATGAATTGTTCGGCAAAAGACATCAAATACATGTCATCTCATGGAATGCCTTATGTAGAAAAAGGTACAAATGTGCAATATTAAGAAATACAAATGAGAACTAAAAATCATACCTTGAGTATAGTCAAAATAACCTACGATGCCATACAAAATAATTTATGATGCCATGAAAAATAATCTATGATGCCATGTAAAATAACTTTATTTGGAGTCTTGTATAGTCAAAAGCATGCATTATAGTTATAGTAACAAGATTTTTAATAAAACAATCCTAAAAAATAGAAAAAACAAGAACAAGTTAAGATAAAAAAATGTCATACCTGTCCATCTGGAAGTTTAAATGCTAGTCAAGCGTACCTGAGGGGTCATCTCTTACCTTCAAAGTATCCAATATTGCTTCATGATCAGCATTACTAATTGTCCATAGTTCTTTTGATTTTGGTTTTCCACGATGCTTTAGTAACTTGACATTTGTTGCTACAACTAGGTGAGAATACATCAATATGGTTTTATGCTTCTCAAAGTCTTCAAAGGTTGGGATGCCATTCTTTTTAATCATATATGTTTGTAACCAAGTGCCAGTAATAACAACTGATCCTGTAGGATATGTGAACCCATCATCATTTGTCATAGGTTGTGTTAGCTTTTGTTTTCCCTGTACACATCGCGCCAACCAATAGTCTGATCTCTCTTCATTTCCATGCGGTGCAACAACTGCATAAACATGACCTGGTTGTATAAGGTCTAAAAGATTTTCATAGTCAAATGAGCTCTCCATGTCATTGATGGAAGATGATTGACCTTCATATAAAGGTATTAAATATTGTGGAATCCATGCATCTACCCACTCACTTGACTCACAATTGTTCCAATCACATTTAATACAACTTTGACAAAAATAAGCTAATTCTCATGTCCAAATAGTCCATGTACTTGCATCTAAGCTTTGAAATGAATGCATCTTTGATGATTCACTAATTCTCTGACATTCCAATTTCTCTATCCCATCATCAACCAACCAAAAGAACCTACGCACTTCAAAATCAAGAGCCACTCCTTGTGACAATGCATAGTTACACCACTTAACAATGGAATCTGCATCATTGAATGTAGCACCACCTCTAATCTTTAGTTGTTCTTTAAAAAGAGCTCTCTTCATGCATGCACCTGCTCCATCATGTTCACCTTTTCCATGCCCAGCTTCAAACAAATTCCAAATATGAGGTATACCCTTCTCTACATGCATTTTGCTCAACCAATAGAAATTACGAGCATTCTTGAATTGACTAGTGCAATTATCTGATCAAATGAGATGTTGATCCATTCTAATATATTTTTCTTGCAAGAACCCATAAAATTGTTGAAAACAATATTGCACAAACTCTGCTGAATGAGATTGATCATCACTCATGTAAAAATGGTATTCTCTGACAATCTTCCTGTTCTCTTCTGTACTCTCGGGGGCATGTCTGTATGTGATGTGAACAAAAATAGCAATCTGAATAGAATTGTAGTACTGGGATTGAACTTCATTTTGGGGTTGCAATGTATAGTTTTCTGCAAAATCAACTATAGAGACAATAGTTCCAATCAGGAAAGAGTCTTTACACATCTTGAACTTTTGATCTAACCATTGAGACCTGTGGCTATGTCTGACATACTTGTAGAAAAGATTTTTCTTAAAATCATCAATAAAATCAGCAATACTTACCTCTCTTACAATCAACTCACATCTAGAACCTTCACCTCCACTTTTCAAATTGTATTTCACTGTCTCATATCTCTTTTTCTCAACCATTCTCTTTCCAAAATCATGCTCGTTGGCCTCACGAAAATATGATACAAACTTTGATAACCCACCACATTGTAAACACTTTTCATTTAAACAATCATTCTTGTAGAACATGCAACCATCATCTCTAATACATAGAAATAAATCCAATAAGTCCCTAGATGACTTTGGTAGTTGAATTGCACCACACTCCTGTAACATTTTGTTAGTGTGCAAAGTAGAACGAATATTGCATAATAATTCATGGTACATAGAAAACTCTACATGGTATTTGCAACAACATGTATTACGAAGTTTAAGAGGAACATAATAAAATGGCTTAAGAGATTCAAATGCTCTTTGTGAGATTGTCATACCTGGGTGAGTTTCACAATATTGTTTGTACAATGTTGTTTGGCTACATTCCAAGTAATGTTTAGGATGTGGTGTGCAGTCTTTATCACCAATTCTTAACTTTACAACATCTTTTACATTCGGTGATACCCTAGAGTTAGTGTACCAAAATCATTCAATTTCTTCCTTTGTGCTATCAATTAGCTTCTTGTCAACTCATGGAAGCCTACAACTGAAAGCTTAAGTATCATTGGCAAGAGGACTATCTAGCCTTGATCTTAATGCTAGTGCTTTTGACAATATTTTATGATTCAATCTTAAGTCAACACAAGTTTGCCTATTTAATTGAGCATTTCTTAATTATTTTCTTACTATTGAGGTTGTTATTACTCTACAGGCAGCTCTTTTATCTTTCTCCTTGCTAGTCTTTCCAATAGAATTGAGTGCATTGAAAAGGCTTCTAACAATAATTTTATTCCGATCGGACACTTTGTTTAACCGAATCTTTAATTTCTTTAGTAAAGGTCTCATTTTGTACATCTTTAACCAAACCATTCGTGACGACCTCTTGCCTTCAAGTTTTTCCATTATGTTCTCATCAATTTCAAGTAACCATTTTGGGGTTCTTGGGTGTTTTCCAATTTCATCATAGTTATTCTCTTCTTGACAAATGTCCTCTCTTCTTATGAAATTTGGAGATACATTGATTGTTCTTATTTCATCCATGTTATCAACCTCATCAATTTTATCAACAAATGGATTATGGAGTACAATTTCAACATCATGATGTTCATATCCACTTTCTTCAAGTGCACATCTTCATTTTTCTTCTTCTTCTTTGTCCATGGTATTGCTATTATGAATAGGTGTTTCATAACATTTTCAATATTTTCATTTGTAATGTCATGGTGAATTTCATTCTTATCTAACATTTCATTATAATCAAAATTAACATCTTCAATTTGCATGTCATTAGATGGTAAAGAAGAAGATTCACCTTGATGAGAATCTGCCAAACCCACTCTTCCAATCCTCTTCCTTTCCTTATCTTTTTCCCTAATTGCTTCAATTTCCTCCAATGTAACTTTCCTCCTCCTTTTTGCTTTACGATGACTGTTACTCCCCATTAGGGGAACAAAAATATCACCCTTATGATTGTAACAAGAAAATTGTGTCTCCAAAAGTGCATAAAAATATTCCTTTCACTATCATACTAGAAATCACGAGTATTTTGATAGCAAAGGGTCTCTGGTTGTGGATGTTGAGCCCAACAATATTCCTTTTGTCTTTTTTCTACATTTACAAAATGGATATCTATTTTCAAAATGGATATCCATTTCTTAAATCCTAATTCTTTTCCAATGGACACTCTGCAACGTCTATATCACTACTACAAAATAGATATCTGTTTTATTATGTACATTTGGATTCTAGACTAGGGATTCATTTTATTATTCTATAAACTTGTGAATTACCATCTAATTTGAATGTTTACACATTAATCCACCTAAGTATCAACTTAATAAAGCTCTGGATATAAGCCATTTTTTGATTTGAGTAATCTTACTTTGGACACATTTGTGAAGACTCCTAAAGAGCCTAGACATACAATTGTAAAGATAATATAGCCTCCATATAAGCATAAAGATGATATATAATTTTAGTTTGTTGAAGGCCATGTAAATCAGTCATTGATGAGGACTCTGCTACACCTAAAGTTGAGTCCTTTGTTTGGAACTTTGAAGCATGCAAAGAGGCAAGTGACTTGTAATGCTTAAGTAAACACGAGTCTCAACATGATGTAGTTCAATTTGATGACATGTCTAAATATGACACATTTTAGTTTGTATTGCATGAGGACTTCATTATTCATGCATATCAAATTTATAATTAGGTATATTTTTCTGAAGTGTATGAGTTTGAGGCTTTCAATTTTTTTATTGACTCAATTGAATATGCTAGCAGCCATGTGAACATGATTAATATGGGATCCAAGAGTTGTCCTTTTCCCATGCATTTGGAGTGGATTGTTGGCCCTTATGATTGTTTAAATCATGTTGGCCTAGCATTTGAATAGTTGCTTCATGACATGGATGGGAATAGATAATGTATAGACTTTATCACACTTTAGGGTTTTCCCATTATGCTAAAATGTTATGACTATCCACTTATTCTATTTTAGGCTATCATCAAATGAGGAGCTTCTAAAGGCAAAAATGTTGTCCCAAAAGAAGGCTCAATGTTATTTGTAAAGACATTAGATTGTTAAAATACAAATTCAAGGGTAGACATTCCATGGGCTATTTTAGTATAGAGAAGCAAAATTGCAATATATGACTATCCTAGGAATTAGAATGGTTGATCATAGGATATTCATTGCATTTTGATATTAATGGATGGATTGATGGATGTTTAGGGAGTTTAAGTTTAAATGTAATGTATGAGAATTCTTATTTATGAAAGATCTAATAGGTCTTATGTCTTATTTGCAGGCTATTCAAGAAAGAAATGAAAAGATACCAAGGACTATCATAATGCCTATTACAATTAGGTACATCAAAGGATTGTCATCCAGGACCTTACCAATATGGGAAGTTATCAAAACCATGTCATGTTTAAAATTAAAGGCTTTATCACCTCTTTGTCCCTATAGGCCTATTAGAACAATAGGTCACATTTTATTCATATACCGAGGTTGAGAATAAACATTAAGCATTTGTAGTTATGGCAAGTGTAAATGGAAATAGATTACAACTTTAGATAATCTATCCTCTCCTAGATTGCACTGACTAAGTGGAAATTAAAAATTCCCTATCAATGTCCTTTATATACTGAAGGTATGGGTGAGAAAGGTAAACTTTGTATGTTGTAGACAAGGCCTCAAATGTAAAATATATTATGACAATAACGATAAGGACTATTAGGCATGAATGTTATCACTATTATAGATTGTCAAACCAACCATAGGATGCCATAATAGTACACTGCTGACTATCATACCTTTAGGCATGGTGCCATGAACCTTATGAGTAGAATGCATTGGTATTTGTGAGAAATGTATTTCTTATGTTAAGAATAAGTATTTATATTGTTTGAACATCATCAAAAGGTGGACTACAAATTTGACTTTGTCAAAGGAAAACTTTAATGGAAAAATCTAACTATGAACTATTGTGCCATCGAAGCATAATCATGACCAACATCAAGGGATAGTCAAGGCATGGGTGTCTTAAGAAACACAATTGAAATTGTCCATGGATATTTGAAGTAATTCACAATATTCATGATCAAGAATCGACTTTGACTTTCTCAACAGTGGTAAATTTGGCTTTAAGACAATAAAAAATGAGCTTAGGGATTCATTATCACCAAGTAATAAAGAAGAGTAACCGTAAGTGTCAACCTCCACTTTCATTATACAAGAGGATGAAGAAGGGGCCATAGTATTTTCATACCATAATACAACATACAAAAGGAAAATCATGAAGTCAAAACATGTGCAAAGGGTATCTATGTTAAAGAGGAGAGTTGTGAATGGACGATGACTATCACTGTCAAAATAAGATATAGTCTCACTAAGGACAGTTGTGTACAAGGCATGATAATCTTGTGTATGAAGAGGAAAGAAATATAAATTAAAGAAGATTGAAGGATTGTTGCACCTGGGTACAATGATCCTAAAGGATTGTCATGCTAAAAGGATAGTCAACAGTACAAAGATTCATATTTCAAGGCTATCCTTAATCTCATTCACATGGTCCTAATGTTGGTTTGATTTGCATGGAGTGAGATGACACTATTAGGATTAATTGAAAAGGTGAAAGGGGTTGGTACCAAATTTGGTCACAAGTGTAAAAATTGCAATAAGCTTGAGAATATTGTTCACTAAACCTAGAACTATCACCAAGCAACATATGTTTCATAAAATGTGATCAACAAACATGTAAGAAAAATGGATATCAACCTTCTTGGTTATGTGTTCTTGATAAGAGCCCATACTTTTCACAAGGAGCCACCAATTTTTAGCTAAATATTTCCATTAGAAATGGATAAAAAAATGTTCCCCCAAATGAGGAAACTAGATTGTTAATTAGAATTCTATGTGTAATGTGATATGAAACAATAGATACACCTATAAATGACCAACTAACTTTAACTTCTTGCATTATTGCCTTGATGTTTCAAATATGTTGCTTCTCTTCATCCAAAACCAATGGTACAAATTTTTTCATAGATCAAGGAAACGGATATCCGTTTTGAGTTACTTTTACCGAAGCAAAACGGATATCCATCTTGATTTGGTACAAAGCAAGAAGGATATCCATTTTAGTTGTTGACTTTTCATGGATTCTAACATGTATTCATGTTTCAGTCTCTTCTTCAAACTTCACCCTTCGTGCTGACGACTTTTTTTATGCAAAATTGATAAAACGAAAAGGGTTTATAGAAAAAATTGTTAGCTTTCTAAAAATATAAGATTTGTTTGGTTATCATTTTATTAAATAATTATTAATAATTTTCTATATATCATGTCTCTAAAATCCTGATGGACACACTGATTGAAAAACATCCATATCTTTCAAACCATTTCACCTTTTTGAGATTCGAAACCCATGTCACACGCTATCCTTTTCTGGCTCTAGGTTAAAAAAAAATTCAATTTCAATTTTTTTTATCAAGTTAGGTTATCTAGAAAATTACTTTAGTTTTTTAAAAAAGTCACAGTAAAAAAATCATAACTAATTATTTTATTGGAAAAAAATTTCAAATAAATATGCGTCACATCCGGACATGAGTCCTCTACTTATTTTAAAAGTTTCAAAAATATATATATATATTTTTACTAATAGTTAGGTTGGCTGGACAGACACCCACTTTTTTTTTCTGAAAAATTTCATAGCTGTTCATTGAAATATTCAATTTTCACAAAGTAAATTTAGTTTAAAAAAAATATATAGTAGCCTATAAACTAGATTCAATTCTCTACAAATTTTGTTCTTACATCTTTTTCAAATTATGTAGATAATCCATTCAAATTTTCACATGAACTTGATAAAGTCTAATTTTTTGTATTTTCATTGCCACTTAGAGGTATAGTTTGGCCCATCATGATCCTACACATACCCTTGTTTGGTTGTGTTTATTCTTTTAGACAATGATTTTCTATATAGGATTTCAAGTCCCTTCAAAACCTACTTTGTGGTTGGTGATAGTGAGCCTTCTCATTATCTGTGTTCCTAGTTGTAGCATTATTTCTATTTTTGAGTGGGTCATCATCAGGTATACTGATGTATGGTAGTTTGTATTACATTCCAGGGTCCTATAAAACCTATTGTTGTGGGTTTGTTGAGGGCTTTCTTTTTGCTGTCGTTTGGCTATATTTATTTTGATTGACCGCGTCTGGTTGTAAAGGGTTTCAGGTTCCTTCAAAACCTTTTTGGGTTTCATGGTCCCATCAAAACTAGTTTTACCCCTTTAATAAAAAATAATGACTCTAACAACTATTTAGTTTTATCAACTTCATACTGCAATCTAGCTGAATCATTTTGACTATACAAGGGTGTTTGACATTGAGGTAGGGGAATACAGGATGCAGAACAATCTGAGTAATAAGATGAATCATCATCATAAGAGTCATAAGAATCTTCACCCTCATAATATTCATAGCACGAGACATAGGATAATGCATAAGAAGGATCTGTCCTTAGGCCATGAGTGTGCCAAGAAGCCATGACTAAAATTCTCTACCATATAGGGCAACACAAGACTTAATAGAATAATTTATTTTGTATTTTGGAGGAAATATAAATTGTTTATAAAAGGAAACCATGTGTACCTTAATTTTCCAATTGCTGTACTCATAAACTTAGGGCATTTGAATCACCAATAGTAGGACCAAAACAATAGCAAACAAACTTTTGTTCTTTGATAGCAGAGTCACCACCTCTTCCAAAGAGGAATTCCTTGAAATGAGATTGATCTTCAAGGCCACAAATTTATTCTAGATTTAGATCACCAGTAGAGTCTTCAAAGTATTTTAAACCAGTAGTAATCTCCCTAGGAATGGCACTAAAGCATTGGCATAAGTTGACAGGATGCCAACTTCAACACACAACAAACTGCACCTAACAACGACTACAAACTTCTTCAGTGACTATGTTGCAAAGGTATTTCAAAATATAAACCAAGATATTACATCCATGGCAACAGTGCCAAAATGTTGGTTCCCAAAATAACCACAACCCAAAACTCTAAAATGTTTCAATATCACCTAGGCCAGTGGTGTTTTCAAGGTGATTGAAAGAGGTTTATCAACAAGTTAAGGGCAATGTTGGCCAATTTATAGGAGTGGGTAGGCTCCTCTACACTTTGAGCTCAGCTTAGGCTCTGGAGAGATATTCCAAGGGGTATACCTTAGTAGGTATTGACTTCAAACTGGATGAACAACTAAAAATATATGGACAACTAAACCCGAACCATTGTCTTGGTCCCAAAGACTATCACTAAACTTAGAACAACTAATTGTCATAAACCCTTATACAACTGATACAAACTATGCAAATGTATATTCATAGGAAAGTTAGTTTTCTCCTAAACCACTAGTAGATGTTTTTTTTTCTTTCAATATATGGGAGGATGATAGTAATGGTTCCAAACTAGTGCATCCTCTATTGGCAACAAAGTCATAGTTCATCAAGAAAATAACAAACTAAAATCAAAAGGAACAATGAGCTATGTATTTGCATACACCACAAAATATGAGGTCCTGAAATAGAACATACTTATAAATCCAAAACATAACTCCATATACCCATATATAACTTGAGAGAGATTATTACAAAGCTTGCAATATTTTTTTAATGTTGCCACATTCATTTGACCCAATATTACATTCATGCCATCAAACATGGCAAAGGAAAATACTCATCTACAACTGAGAAATTTTCATGGGTACATACCTAATGACCTAGAGACATTCTACAACAAGAACCATATACAATACTAACTCCTTTGACTTTGTAGGCTTGCACTCCTCAATGCACTGAACTAGCATTTTAATGGATGCCTTGCAACTTTCTACACCTATAGCTATCTTCTGGAGACCACCCACAATAAACCAACCCGTAATGCATCTAAAACATATGCATATATATATCAATTCAGCTCAGTACACAATTCAAAGTGTTGCACTCTGTCAGTGAGTACACCCATGTTGCATTAAACTTTGGTACATGGCCATGTCAAAAGATATTTCTACCAAAAGAATATCTATATACATCTATTTTGCCTATCCTAAATGTAGAATATCCTTATTTGATGCACAACATTTAATACAAAAATATCTGAAGATGAAGTAGTTGAGAAATATCTACTGCATTAAAGACTAGCAGTTAACTCATTCACTTGCACAATTAAATATACAACAAGTACCTAAAACATTGATGAGAGAATATTTGAGTCCACTCCCTGACAAGTTTGAGGACTGACAAAAGAAGATTTTCCACACACCTAGAGAAATTAGAGCAATAATGAGGGATGGTTTGAGTCCACTCCCAGACACTTGCAACATAAATTTCATCTACTTTGTCTTCCATGAGTACCTGTGCATTGAAGAATTTCATTATGCTACCCACTTAAATGGCCTTGTTCTACAGAATCATTAAATTTTGAGTACAAATCTTCTTGCACAATCCTGCAATCATAACGTGTTTTTAGGAAAATTACCTCTTCAAATCTTTTTCAACACTTTAAAATTGTTTTCCAATTTTTAGTGGTAGGCCCCTTTTTAGAATCTAACTATACCTGAAGAATTAAACAAATCTACCATGTTGATCTTCATCTTTATCACTATTGGGGCATCTGAATCCTAATTTTATTTCTTTCTGCACTGGGCACACCTTCTTTTCCTTATTGGCCTTTTTACTACTCTGCTAACTACATAGTCAGTGAACTGTCAAGTTCACAAATCATTTGTTTTATTGACAAACATTCTTTGCTCCCTTTTTACCTTATCGACAAAAATGAAAAATGGTGAACCATCACTTCATCTCTCTTTCCTTAGTTTTCTTCACCTTCCCACTTTCCATTGACAAATATCATGGTTCACAAACCAATTTGTTTTCCATCATGTTCCTTATTTCCTTCTTTCTCACTTTTGTTGATTCCTTCATTAGTCAGCAAATTTCCCTAACGATGAACTTGGTTGTCGACAAACTTAAAGGTTTGTGAACCAAGCCTTTCATTGATAAAGACTTGCCTTATCCATTTCTTTATTTTCATTTATTTCATCCTTCACCACTAATTTTATTTGTTTTCCATTTTCTCTTCTCTATCAACAAATATCCATGCCGATGGACCATCACTTTATCACTTGTTGCCTTTGTTGCAGCCTTTTCCCTTTTATCAGGGAATTTTTCCTTCGGAAAATCCTTTGTCAAAAAACTCTAGAGTTCGTGAACCAAAGGGTTCACTAACCAAGACCTACCTTTCTTTTACCTTTGGTCCTTAGAAACTTTTCCTTAGAAAAATTTCCCCTTTATTTCCCTTAGAAACTTTTTCACTTCTAGGCCACAACCTTGCTTCCTTTCCTTTAGTTAGTGTTTCACCCTGTCAGTGAAGTTACTGTTAGCAAAACATCCTATCGGTGAACCCAACGGTTTGCAAACCAAAAATTTACCGAAGAATACATAAAAAATTTCAATCTTTCATTTCTTTCCTTCCTTCATGTCGCTTTGTCAGAAAATTAGCAAACCGGCGAAATCATGAACTAGTGAACCTGGTTAATGAAATTGGCAGTTCACAATTTTTCCAATTCACCGACAAAGGCCTTAAATGAACCAATTTTTCTAAGGGAAGAAAACTCAATGATAAGGGGAAACATTATACTTATAACATTTTTGAAAGAAACCCATTTAAATTGTCTCAGATCGAGTATATATGATGGGTTTGAAACACAAAGGAAAAATGTGGAAAGCTTAATTGATTTTTTAGGAAAAGATATGCATGTTCAAGAGCTGGTTTTTACAAGTGCTAACACTAGCTCTTGTTGGGGACGCGTGACAAATAATGTTAGAGTGAGGATCCAAAAAATCTCTGGGTAGACCAAAAAGAATAAAACACACAAAGGGAAAACATAGAATGTATTTACAACAAAATCTTATATACAAAAGAACATACATTCATAAACCTAAAGGTACAAAAGGAAAAATGACTAAACACAATTATCAGGTACTTGCAAGTCAAACCTACACAAAATTGCTACAACTACTTGATTCTATCAAAGACAAGTTAAATCAAGGAATTGATCTCCCTCAAACCAAAACAATTTCCATCACCCAGCTGCAAAAAGTGAAGTCTTTCACGTGCATGCTTCAATCTGCACAAATTTTTCCTGAAATAGAGATAAGGCTCACCACTAAGAATAGTGTTTCTACATTGCAACCATAAATAATAGGTGCTCAAGACATATTCCATTTCATGTCATGCACTTTCACATCAATAGGGGGTGAAAAAACAAAACTTAGGTTAGTATCCGAAGATATAAATGAAGGCAAGCCACCATTATCAAATGCCAAGCTATCAAACTTGTTGACCTCTTCATGAAAAATGAGGGAAAGGGAGAACACATCCAATTCACATGGAAAATAGAAATGTTCCTCACTACACTACTGATCCACAACATGAAACATATCATGTAGATCAAACTAGAAAACATCCAACTCTATCATATCCTCAAGTTGGGCATAAACATGTGGAT
Organism: Cunninghamia lanceolata; assembly: GCA_027924645.1. NCBI lineage: Eukaryota > Viridiplantae > Streptophyta > Pinopsida > Cupressales > Cupressaceae > Cunninghamia > Cunninghamia lanceolata. The sequence continues at coordinate 5,190,072 of BSBN01000677.1, read as the reverse complement.
CTTCAACTTCACACTCATGTTGCTGCTCAATGTCATTATTCTCATATGTATGTTGGACCCACTTGAAAGATTCAAATTCAAGCATGCCATCATTATCCATAGCAATAGACACCTAACCTTCCTCACAAAAGAAACTTTCAAAATCACAAGTGTCAAATTCTTGGATAATAGGCTACCAACATACATCATTTTCACACATGCTGATATCTTGTTCCATATTTGGATCAAAGACCTGATCCATATCTTCATTGTCATAATCAACATAAGAATCATAATGAGGCATTTCAAATGATAGCCTACATCCATCCCATAACCTCTCCATTTCAATCTTAATAGGGAAACTCACTACATTATAGTTGCCACTACATACAAGTACAAGACTATCCTCCTCCACACTATCAGAAGGAATTCTATTTGTTGCCTGCATAACTAGATCAGCAACAAAATGGTCATCATGGAGGTCACTTTTACGGATGTCTGTAGTTATAGAATCATCCAACTAGAACCAATCAGTACACAAGTCATCAGTAAAGGAAGAATAGGTGTGAAAATATCACTTGAAGCAAAAGACACCTTGACTTCCACACAAGCATCCTCGACACAATTAAATTCATATCTATCAAAGGGGATGAAACATAGGAGCTCATTAAATAAAAATTAATCATTGCCACCACTCCCATGGACTAACTCATCCAAATGCAAAAAAGTGCACATGTTTCTCTCATCCTTTACATTGTTAAGAGATATCACATCAAACACCTCTGCCCTCATGTCCTCACTATCATATTTCTTCCGCACAATATCACATTCACCAACATCACAACCCACCTCAAGGTCCTCAAATTGAAACCAAATGTCTGCACCTTTACCTGTTTTAGATTAGTTATTATTGGGTGCAAACATGCTACTGTCATCTTTAATTTCAGGTTGGGGATCACAAGACAAAGAACCAACATCATTATTCAAGGGATGATGCATCCAACTGAAGATAGGTAGCTGCAATATCTTTTCTCTCAGCACAACTGTCATATGATGTTTCCTTGCATAACTCCATTTTCCTGACAACACACTCAACCTGATCTATAGTATTGATTCTTGCCACATACTCATCATTTACAATACTCACCTTGGGGGACAACAACCTAGCAACATATTCATCTCTCATTTTAACCAAGGTGTCAAGAGAAAGGTAAGCCTGTGTCAAATTAACTAGCCTCAAATCTTTCTATACTGAGTTCAACCCAACTTTATATGACTCAAAAAATAAATCAATGCAAGCTAGAATAGAAGGTTTAGAAGCATCTGGAATTCTAGATAATGCAACAACAAATGGGAAGCTAAAATCCATAATGTATTCTCCCTCATGGCTTTTGATATTCTCAAGTTCTTGGACAACAACAATCAGGTCCAAACAACTTGCAAAGTTTACAAATGCAACCACTGAATGATCCCAAGAAGAAAAGTGATGGTAAAGGAAACTAACAAGCCATATCTATGCCAATCCACAAAGTGACCTGACAAAGAACCTCATCCACATATCATCATCCTTAAATTGGAACTTGTCCATGAAATCTAAAATGCAAGAATATGTGCCTTTCCATCATAAACACCACACCCATCAAAAATTGTTATCCAATAATAAATTTTATTGGGCATGTTTAATGCACAAGACAACTAAGATGGGAGGGGTGAATCAGTTGTATCAAAAATTTCAAGCCCCCAAATACATTCAGATGTACATTAATCTTTAAACTTGTTATGATGTTTAATCATGAAAAGAAAATAATAGAAATAAATAATAACACCAAACACATGATAACTATTGGAATTAGGCCGGGCAACTAAGAAGGGGGGGTGAATCAGTTGTCCCACAAATTTAACCTTTTCAAATTTTAATATTCTTCCAAAACATACAAACATATTAATGATATAAGCATTAAAGCATGAATCAATAACACATGAGCAAAAACACAATGAACACACTTGACACCAAGATTTTTAATGTGGAAACTCAGTTAAGGGAAAACCACGGTGGGGGTTAACCCACAAGATTCATACCCTGTTAAAAGTACTTGAAAGACATGGGAAGGCACTTGCCTTCAAGCTGTAGGAATACACACAACACTGAGAGGGGGGGGTGAATCAGTGTTGTTAACAATTTTAACACTTTTAACACCTTTTGATTAATTTAATTTCACAATTATAGAATTCTTTAGATAGAACAAAAATTATGCAGAGTATCAACACAAAATTTGACACAAGAAATTTCTTGAGTGGAAAACCCTCCTGGGGTATAAAAACCACTCAACTGCCTCACTGGCTTAACAAAAATTTCAGATTACAACTGTCTCACTGACATTACAATTTTGCCTCACTGGCATATTGTACTTCTTTGCATGTCTCACTGACATTACAACATCAACAATTTCAATGAAAAGCTCAGGGGGTTTCCCTATTTCAATAAAGCAACATCTTATTTCTCCTTTTCAAAAACAAACAAAAAATATATCTTCTGCAATCAAATGAACCTTCAACTGTCATCATCATATCATCTACAATCAATCAATTGCAAAATATCTCATACCTCTGCAAGATAATCCCAAAATCAATTTACAATTTTATCAAACTTCACATTGCAATTCTGAAAAGTTAACCCTCTCTGAAAAATTGTTATCTTTCAACACTTCCACCTTCTCTGAGAAAAATATTGATCCTGATTGAAAACTTCATTCATTTAATGCACCATCACACTTCCAAAATTAAACATATCTCCCTGTCACGAAAATGTCTCTTCATGCCTCAAACATACCTCTACAACACACCAAAAACTTCATTTCAATTTTACCAATAAATAAACCTTCTTCACAATTCTAACATCTTGTATCTCTGCAACAAAACTGATGTGCCATCTTTTCTGCAAAACAAAACTAACATAAACCTCTTCACAAAATTCCTCTAGTCCATTTTACATCCGATTGATCTCTCTGTAAAAAATCTTCCACATTTTTCATGATCAACAACCTTTTAAAAAACAAAAAGCACACCCTTTTATTATCACACTTCAAAAGGAAAATAAACAAAGTTTTCATCTTGAATACAATCTCATCGATTCACCTTCCAAATCTGACAAAAAACATCTTTATAAACTTTCTAACTTCAAACCTCCAAACTTCACATCTTTTGGACTTCGGTGCCACACAAAAATAGAAACAAACTTGATTTTCTTGCTTTTTATGAACACAGAACCCGTCAAATTTAACATATGCCGACTGCAGCTCCATTTAAAACTCGACCATCTGATGAAGCAACCCCGCCATCTGTCTTTCAAATGTTGGATGTCGATGAGCATTTCCCGCCGGATTATAACCTCTGCTACCTGGTGACCGGATACCCTAGGTGATGGGGCCGGTAAAAACAACGGAGTCTCAACCCTTAAGTCATTACTTAAGTCCCAACAACCTCTTTGACTAGTCAATAGGAGATTATAATAAAAGTGCCTTGACAGTTTTAAAAAAGAATTTATGATAATGACTTAGGTTTTTTTTTAGGGCTTTGACATACATATGGAGCTTTAAAACATACTACATATGACCTGATTTAACAATAGAACATTAGACTAATTAACTATATTTTGGTAGGATATACAATAGACACAACTTCTGAATATGACAGACCAATTTGTGGAAGGCAACAAAGGATTATGACCAATGAACTTACAAGACAAAACTTGAAAAAAAACAAATGTCACACCTTGAAACAAATAAGTCAAGTATACCATTTGAGACTAAGCAATTGTGCACTAAGATGACCAAGACTAGGCAACTGTGATTCACTGAGATGATCAAGACTAGGCAATTTTTTGATTCATTGAGATCCATTGAAACCTTCACTAAAACTTCACTGAAACGATTAACCCACTGTAACTTCACAAAACTGTTTCACTGATAAATCTGATAGATCATAACCAAGATCATCAACATTTTGACATCAATGAAAAGACAATCATACTCAAAACAAAAGCTCTACAAAACTCCCCCTTTGTCTTTGACATTGATGGCAAAACCATAACTCATTTCTCCCCCTTTTTGACATAAAAAGGTCAAAGGAAAAAAAAAATACCACAACCAATAGATTCTTGTTCTTGTAAATGCAATCCTCTGCCATAAAAAATATCAATCTCCCACACTCTACTTCATACTGATCAAATGCACAATACTGTAACACTGCCAATTAAAAAAATATGTACAAAAACTATATACAAACTATGTACAAATATAATGAGATTCAGGACATCAAAATGATATAGAAGACAACTCCCCCTCAATCTAATATCTCTATAACTTATTGAAGAGAGACAAGAGATAGAACTCCTAATCTATGTCTCAGAGTTTCAAATGTCTCCTTTGGCAAAGACTTTGTAAAGATGTCAGCCAATTGATCACTTGTATGCACATATTCCAAAGCAACTTCATTTTCAATCACCTTTTCCCTTAGAAAATGATATCTGATAGCAATGTGCTTAGTTCTTGAATGCATTATAGGATTCTTTGACATTTTGATAGAACTTGTGTTATCACAAAGAATAGACACAGGCTTTTTAACCTCAACCTTAATATCAAGAAGTGATTGTACCATCCAAAATACCTGTGTACAACATGAAGAAGTAGCAATGTACTCAGTTTCAGCTGTAGATAGAGAAACACAATCTTGTTTCTTACTATGCCATGCAACCAATCTGCCCCCCAGAAATAAAGCTGCCCCACTTGTACTTTTTCTGTCATCAAGACATCCAGCCCAATCTGCATCTGTATAGGCAAGAAGTGTAAAATCATTGTGTCTAGGATACCATAAACCAAAATCAAGTGTACCCTTAATATATCTAAAGATTCTCTTAACAGCATTCAAATGTGATTGTTTAGGACAAGCTTGAAATCTTGCAACCAAACAAATAGCCTGCATAATATCATACCTAGAAGTAGTGAGATATAAAAGACTCCCAATCATAGATCTATACAGAGACTGTTCTACTTTAGGTGATTCATCATTTTTACTTAGCTTATGCCCTATCTCCATAGGAGTACCCAAAGGTTAGCAATCATCCATTTGAAATCTCTTTAACATCTCTTTGGCATATTTATTTTGTGAGATAAATATTCCCTTTTCAAGATAAGATACGTAAAGACCAAGAAAGAAAGACAATTCTCCCAACATAGACATTTCAAATTCTGACTTCATAATGTTAGGAAATGAATGACTCATATCATCATTGTTACTACCAAAAATGATATCATCAACATAAATTTCAGCAACCAGAATATCCTCACCTTTGATTAGATAGTACAAATTACTGTCCACACCTCCTTTTGTGAACCCCTGTTCTTGTAGAAACTTATCCAATCTATAATACCAAGCCCTTGGAGCTTGCTTTAAACCATATAAGGCTTTTTTCAACCTATAAACATGATCTGAATTATCTTTATTCACAAAGCCTTCTAGTTGTTCCATGTAACTTCTTCTTCAATATCTCCATTTAGAAATGCTGATTTTACATCCATTTGGTAAACTTTGAAATTTTTATAAACTAAAAAAGCTAAAAACATTCTTATAGCTTCTAATCTAGCAATAGGAGCAAATGTTTCTTCAAAGTCAATTCCTTCAATTTGTGAATACCCTTTGCAAAACAATCTAGCTTTGTTTCTAACAACTTTACTTTTATCATCAAGCTTATTCCTAAAAACCCATTTTGATCCAATGACATTCTTACCTTCTAGTGTTGGAACAAGTTCCCATGTTTTGTTCTTTTCTATTTGGCTTAACTCCTCTTCCATGGCTTTAATCTAGGCTTCATCTTTGCTGGCCTCAACATAACTTTTAGGTTCCATTTCAAATATCAAGCACACATGTGCTTGATTATGTGTAGCAACAAGCTTTCTTCTAGTTACCACACCACTGTCCTTGTCCCCAATGATCAATTCATGAGGATGATCTCTTTGATATGCCTTTGAAGGAGTCTTTGTCTTAACATCAACAGATTTTTTAGGATCTTCTTCCTCTTCCTGAATTTCTTCTTCCTTTTGTGAATGATGATCATCTTCCTTGTCATGAATCAACTACATACAGGGCTGCAAATCCTCATCCACCTTAACATTAGTACTTTCAATTATTCTTTTGAGCCTATTGTTAAAGCACTTATATGCTTTGCTATGTGTAGAATAACCAAGAAATATGCCTTCATCACATCTAGACTCAAAACCACATAAGCTATCATTATCTTTCTTGATGTAACACTTACTTCCAAAAATTTTAAAGTAACCAACATTAGCTGACTTACCATACCAAAGTTCATAAGGAGTATAATTTGACTTTACCCTTAATTGAACTCTGTTTAAAGTATATACAGCTATATGAACAACTTCTCTCCAATAGACATTAGGCAGATTTGCATCATGTAGTAAGGTTCTTGCCATTTCTTTTACAATCCGATTTTTCCTTTCAGCTACTCCATTTTGCTATGGAGTTCTGGGAGTGGAGAATTGCCTTCTTATCCCATGTTTTTTACAATACTCCTCAAATTCCTTTGAAGTATATTCTCCTCCATTGTCTGACCTTAAACATTTTAGCTTGAAATCAGATTCCTTTTCAACCATCTTTTTAAAGATTTTGAATCTATCAAATGCCTCTGATTTATGCCTTAAGAATGTTACCCATGTCATTCTTGAAAAATCATCAATGAAATGCATAAAATATTTTTCTCCTCCCAGAGCTTTAGTCCTTGTAGGACCACACAAATCTGAATGTACCAGCTGTAGAGTTTTTGAAGTAAAATACTCCTTAGGTTTGAAACTAACTTTGGTTTGCTTACCTAGCTGACACTCTTTGCATATAGTATTACTTGGTTTTTAAATATGAGACATATTTCTGACATTGTGATTCCTGCTGATTCTCACAAGATTGTCAAAATTCACATGACCAAGTCTTCTATGCCACAACCAGCTTTCCTCAATTTGACCCATGAAACAGATATGGCTATCAACACTTTTAGTTTCAAAGTTATGAAGATTGTAGATGTTACCACTAGTCCTTATACCTACTGCAATAACTTTACCTGATTTCTTTTTGATCTCACATCCATGTGCATCAGAAACCACATTAAAACCATTGTCACATATTTGACTAACACTTAACAAGTTGTGCTTCAGTCCTTCTACAAAATACACATCATGTAGTGGTGTTTCATCATCAAGAAGAATTGTACCTTTGCCTTTGATCATAATGCAATCATTATTTCCAAACATAACAGAGCCTTCATTAATGTCTTCAAACTTAACAAATTTTTCTTTGTCTCCTGTCATGTGGTTGGAACAGCCACTATCAATCACCAACTATTCCTTCTTTTTGGCATGAAAAGCAGCTTGTGCAATCATAACATCAAGTCTCTTATTGATTACCTTAGGTTTCCAAACAAGCAACTTCTTTTCAGAACTTAAAGAAGACAAACCTGAAATAGTATTCCTTGTAGTTTACTGCATTTGCAAAGAAGGTCTACAAAATTTGGCAATATGCCCAAAATTTTTACAATTGTGACACTTCAAACTTCTTAAAAACATGAATGGGTTCCTTGGAAATAAATGCATTTCTCTTCTGACTCCAAATCTGCATTCACTGGCTTTATGTCCAAACCTGTTGCAACAAAAATAATATCCAGTAAAGTGAGCATTATACTTGAAAGTATCACTCTTGTTGTAGTTTGTTGTCCTTATGATTGATTTGCCATTTGTACTAGCCTTTTGAGAACATTGTCCCTCTTCAAATCCAAGACTTGATTTATCTTTGAATCCTTTTTGTCTATCAAGAAGATCATCAAGTTTATCACTACTTCTGCACATATCAAGTCTTCTTCTCAGATCAACAATTTCAGCTTCAAGTGTATGACATTCCTTGTCCTTATTATTCAACTCTTTGTTTTTATCATCAATAATTCTCTTACTTTCTTCAAGAGAAAGAATTAGATCAGTAATTTGTTTCTCATAACAAGTTAATTTATCATTCATGATATCATTTTCCTTTTGAAACTGACTTCTTTGTGCAATGATTTCCTTTTTAAGTTTCTTGACTTGACTTAATGCACACTTCAATTCTCCTTCAAAGTCAATAACAGCTTAACAACTGTTTGATTGTTCCTCACATTTTTCATTTTGAACTTCATTTAGAATAGCCATAAATAAAGTCTGTGAATTTTCATCAAGAAAATCATCTGAATCACTTTCAGTCATATCAATATTTTTTATGAACAAACATCTTTTCTTTCTGAAATTATTTTTCCTTCTAGAAACAAACTGTTTCTTTCTTAATTGCTCTTGTTTTCATCTTCATCACTGTCTAGGTCTTTGTAAGGACATTAAGCTGCATAGTGTCCAATCTTTCCACACTCAAAACATTTGAATGGAAGCTTACCTTTGTACTTACCAATAGATCCCTTCTTCAACTTGCTTGCAAGAGATATTTCTTGATCATCATCTAATTCTTCTGAATCAGAAATCTCCTTTTCTTTTCTGACTGATTCGAAAGCAACTTCTTTGCTTGAAGGTATGTCATTACTAATTCTCATCTCATAAGCTGTGAAAGTGCCATGAAGTTCATCAAAGGTAACTTTGCTTAAGTCTCTTTCTTCAACTGCAGACACTTTGGATTCATATTTTAGATTTAAAGTCCTTAAGACTTTTGTAACAACTGTCTTCTCTTCCAGTGTATCACGAAGTCCTCTTATAGCATTTACAATTTCTTGGACTCTTAGAAGATATTCTACCACTTTCTCATCATCACTCATTCTGAGACTTTCAAATTTGGCTCTGTAGGATTGCAGTTTTGCTTCTTTGATTTTATCATCTCCTTGATAAATATTAGACAGTTTGTCCCATATTTCCTTGGCTGTTTTACACTCCATGATTTTGACAAGTATGTCACTGGTAAGACCACAACATAATGCATTTTTAGCCTTAGCATTATTTTCATATGCCCTTTTCTCATCAGCTGTGCTAGGAGGATTTGTAGTAGTATATGCAGTAACAATGGCAGCATACACATCATACCCCAAAGATGACAAATATGACTCCATCCTGAATTTCCAAAAAGCATAGTTAGAACCATCAAACATACGTGCTTTACAATTTGAGTAACCTTCTTGACTTGCCATGATAAGTATTCCAGAAATATGATCTACCCAAGCTGATTAAGCTTTGATAGGGTACCAAGCTCTGATACCAATTGTAGGAATACACACAACACTGAGAGGGGGAGGTGAATCAGTGTTGTTAACAATTTTAACACTTTTTACACCTTTTGATTAATTTAATTTCACAATTATAGAATTCTTCAAATAGGACAAAAATTATGTAGAGTATCAACACAAAATTTGACACAAGAAATTTCCCGAGTGGAAAACCCTCCTGGGGTATAAAAACCACTCAACTGCCTCACTGGCTTAACAAAAATTTCAGATTACAACTATCTCACTGACATTACAATTTTGCCTCACTAGCATATTGTACTTCTCTGCATGTCTCACTAACATTACAACATCAACAATTTCAATGAAAAGCTCAGGGGGTTTCCCTGTTTCAATAAAGCAACATCTTATTTCTCCTTTTCAAAAACAAACAAAAAATATATCTTCTGCAATCAAATCAACCTTCAACTATCATCATCATATCATCTACAATCAATCAATTGCAAAATATCTCATACCTCTACAAGATAATCCCAAAATCAATTTACAATTTTATCAAACTTCACACTGCAATTCTGAAAAGTTAACCCTCTCCGAAAAATTGTTATCTTTCAACACTTCCACCTTCTCTGAGAAAAATATTGATCCTGATTGAAAACTTCATTCATTTAATGCACCATCACACTTCCAAAATTAAACATATCTCCCTGTCACAAAAATGTCTATTCATGCCTCAAACATACCTCTGCAACACACCAAAAACTTCATTTCAATTTTACCAATAAATAAACCTTCTTCACAATTCTAACATCCTGTATCTCTGCAAAACTGATGTGCCATCTTTTCTGCAAACAAAAATAACATAAACCTCTTCACAAAATTCCTCTAGTCCATTTCACATCCGATTGATCTCTCTGTCAAAAACACTTCCACATTTTTTATGATCAACAACCTTTTAAAAAACAAAAAACACACCCTTTTATTATCACACTTCAAAAGGAAAAAAATAAAGTTTTCATCTTGAATACAATCTCATTGATTCACCTTCCAAATCTGACAAAAAACATCTTTATAAACTTTCTAACTTCAAACCTCCAAACTTCACATCTTTTGGACTTCACTGCCACACAAAAATAGAAACAAACTTGATTTTCTTACTTTTTATGAACACAGAACCTGTCAAATTTAACATATGCTGACTGCAGCTCTGTTTAAAGCTCGACCATCCGATGAAGCAACCCCGCCATTTGTCTTTCAAATGTTGGACGTCGATGAGCATTTCCCACCGGATTATAACCTCCGCTACCTGGTGACCAGATACCCTAGGCAATTGGGCCAGTAAAAACAATGGAGTCTCAACCCTTAAGTCATTACTTAAGTCCCGACAACCTCTTCAACCGGTCAACAGGAGATTATAATAAAAGTGCCTTGACAGTTTTAAAAAAGAATTTATGATAATGACTTAGGTTTTTTTTAAGGGCTTTGACATACATATGGAGCTTTAAAACATACTACATATGACCTGATTTAACAATAGAACATCAGACTAATTAACTATATTTTGGTAGGATATACAATAGACACAACTTGTGAATATGACAGACCAATTTGTGGAAGGCAACAAATGATTATGACCAATGAGCTTACAAGACAAAACTTGAAAAAAAAACAAATGTCACACCTTGAAACAAATGTCACACCTTGAAACAAATAAGTCAAGTATACCATTTGAGACTAAGCAATTGTGCAGTAAGACGACCAAGACTAGGCAACTGTGATTCACTGAGATGATCAAGACTAGGCAATTTTTTGATTCATTGAGATCCACTGAAACCTTCACTAAAACTTCACTGAAATGATTAACCCACTGTAACTTCACAAAACTATTTCACTGATAAATCTGAGAGATCATAACCAAGATCATCAACATTTTGACATCAATGAAAAGACAATCATACTCAAAATAGAAGCACTACACAAGCTCACTGCCCAGAGCTCACTACTCAAAGAGGCTCACTACCTACAGAAATTTATGTTTAGTATAGAAAGATTTAACTGAGAAATAGCATCTTCAACATGCCTGGTTCAGTCTCATTAAATGCTCATAAAACTTCTGCTCTTCTCCCAAAACCTTCTTTTTCTATCATTTCATCCTTTATTGTTCTTGTTCCTCTTCTCCTCCTCTTCTCTACTATGCCTCTGATCCTTTCTTAATATTTTATTATTTTGCTCAAGGATGATTTTTCATGACTCAACTACATGCCTTTATATGCTTCATCAACCTTGGAATAAACATCAAGTTCACCACTACAACCATCTGACTTAATGTGAATCACTATGTTGTTGGCCAAACATAACTGGGACTCAAATCTTCCTTGATCAATATGCCATGCTCCATAAAATTGCTCTTAAATCATCCACAACATGCTTGAATCATTTAGTCGGCAAAGACTGGGAAGAACAGTAACACCAAGGAAGAAATCTTCAACAACAAGATCAATCTTCAATGTGGACCTCCAACATAGTAGGCATACAATCTAGAGACCTCCACAAGCACATTAAATTCAATGAAGACATCCGCACTCCTCCAAATCATCAGAATCACTTGCATCTTCTTCCGAAACCTGAAGAACACTGTCTGCCATGACTGTCACACTAGAAAGATTGCTTGCGGACCACCAAACCATGAACCACTTGAGTTGATGATACACATTGTCTTCCCAAACATGCCTCTAGAACCATAGATCATAATATTTCAATATGGAGCAATCCAAACCAATTTACTATCACTCTGTCTCTTCTAAACATAGCAAAACCTAGTTCTACTCAGATGGACATAGCTTCTTCAAATCTTCATGTGGACCTCTCGAAACTTAAATGGAGCTACTATAGACAATCCTATACATAGCCATATGGTCTGCATACATTGATCTTCATTAATTTTCTTAATATCCTCAACATTCTAGTCTTCTAAATAGACAACAAAATAGGATACAGTTGACACCAATGGCAATAGGGATATGTTGACATCAATGACAACACTGATTAGGCACATATTTGCAACAATATCCCCCTTTGTCATTGATGGCAACATATGATGTGAAAAACTGATTCAACCATCAAAACAAGCACTTCTCCCCTTTACCTTATCACACCTGCAACCATTTTTCTTTATAGCTCCTCCTTTTGTCAACAACTAGTTTTTCACATGACTTCTCTCCCACTTTGACATCAATGGAAAAGGGCACATATTTGCAATCTTTTCTCCCCCTTTTTATTTCAGACTAATTTCAAAATTTACATACTGACTACTCCCCCTGACTAGTATCTCCTTAACATCAATCCAGATCACAAGATATGACTGTGAATTCCATCGGACTGATGCACCCTAGTGCATCTTAGTTCTGATCAGGAGGGATAATAACCCCTAACTTCTCTCTGAGATACTCAAAAGTATCCTTCGGTAGAGGCTTAGTGAAAATATCCACAATCTAATCCCTTGAAGAAACAAACTCCAATCTAACTTCATTCTCATTAACCTTCTCTCACAAAAAGTGAAACTTGATTGATATGTGCTTTGTCTTTGAATGCAACACCAGATTCTTTGAGATGCTTATTGCACTTGAATTATCACAGAAGATTGTGATAGGCTCCTCAAACACAATTTTGATGTCCTTCAGCATTTGTTTCATCCACAAAACTTGAGTACAATTGTTTGTTGCTACTATATACTCTGCCTCTGCTATAGATAGGGATATTGTCTGCTACTTTTTGCTCAGCCAAGAAACCAATCTACTTCCCAAGAAGAATGCACCACCACTAGTACTTTTTCTATCATCCACATCTATTGCCCAATCAACATCTGTATATGCATGATGAGTGAAGTCATTGTTCTTTGGATACCATAAGCCATAATCAAGAGTCCCTTTGAGATATCTAAAAATTCTCTTCACTGCTACAACATGGGATTCTCTAGGATCAGCTTGAAATCTAGCAACAAGTCCAACTACATTTAGGATATTAGGTTTGGTCTGAGTTAGATAGAGCATTCCTCCAATCATTGATCTATACCTTTTATGATTTGCCTTAGGGGATTCATCATCTTTACTCAGCTTACATCCAGTTACCATGGGTGTACCCACTGGCTTTGAATCTTCCATTCCAAACTTTGTCAACAATTCTCTCACATACTTATATTGAGATATGAAGATACTTTTATTTGACTGAATGATTTGCAGATCTAAGAAGAAGTTTATTTCACAAAATATGGACATCTCAAATTCACTCTACATTTGATCAACAAATATTTTGCTCATACTCCCATTTCCACCAAAAATGATATCATCAACAAATACCTCAACAATCAGAATGTGCTCATGATCAATCTTGAAGTAAAGATTACTATCAATAGTACCTTTGTTATATCCTAGCTTCAGTAGATACTTATCTAATCTTGTATACCAAGCTCTTGGTGCTTGTTTGAGTCCATACAATGCTTTCCTTAACCTATAGACCATATCTCTCTGATTAGACAACTAAAATCCATTTAGTTTCTCAATGTAGACTTCTAATTCTCCATTTAGGAATGCTGACTTGACATCCATCTGATAGACTTTGAAATCTTTATAAGTAACAAATGCAAGAAATAATTTGACTGCCTCTATTCTTGCCACTAGAGAAAAAGTTTCTTCAAAATCAATTCCTTTCACTTGAGAATATCCTTTACATACCAGCCTTGCTTTGTTTCTTACAACTTCACCATCTTCATTTAGTTTATTCTGGAAGACCCATTTAGTTCCAATCACATTTTTGTCTCCAGGTCTAGGAACAAGATCGCAAGTGCGATTTTTTTTAATTAGCATTAATTCTTCTTCCATGGCTTTTACACAATTTTCATCATTGAAAGCTTCACTTACAGAATTTGTTTCAATCTTTGAAATCAAACAAATATCTTCTTGATCTTCAACAATTCTTTTCCTAGTTCTAACACCTTTATATCTATCTCTTATGATCTGATCTTCAAGATGATTCAGTCTTACATACCACGGAGTTTTGGGATTTATTTGAACCTCTATTTCTTGAGCTTGTTCTTCAACATTTGTATTATCCTCTTGAGTCACTAAATTTTCTAGATCAATCTGAATCTGATTCTAGGTTTAAACTTGTCTTCCTTGACTTTAACTTTCATCTTGATCATCTAATTCATATCTGTAAGACCTGGAATGTCCTTCTTTTCTCTCATCAACTCTAACATTTGTACTTTCAACAATCCTTTTCAATCTTTTGTTAACGCACTGGTATGCCTTGCTTTGAGTAGAGTAACCCAAAAATATCCCTTTATTAGTTCTTGCTTCAAACTTTCCTGGATCCTCATCTCTTTTGATATAGCACTTACTATAAAAAAACTCTAAGGTATCTCATAGTAGGAGGATGAACAAACCATAGTTCATAAGGGGTCTTACGAGAATTGCCTTTAATCTACACCTGGTTGAGAGTGTAGACAGCAGTACTCACAACTTCTCTCCAATAGACATGTGGAACATTTTCTTCCATCATCATGGTCCTGGAAGCTTCTTGAATGGTCCAGTTCTTTCTTTCTAGAACTCCATTCTGCTGAGGAGACCTAGGAGCAAATAACTATTTTTTTATTCCATGCTTTTCACAGAATGTATCAAACTCACCAGAGGTAAACTCTCCACCTTTGTCGGATCTTAGACACTTTATTTTCTCACCAATCTCATTTTCCACCATAACCTTGAACACCTTAAACTTGTCTAGAGCTTTTGATTTTTATTTTAAGAAGGTTACCCACATCATCCGGGAGTAATCATCAATCAGCAACATAAAATATATGTCTCCTTGCACACTCCTAATTCTAGCAGGGCCACATAGATCAGTATGCACAAGTTCTAGCCGTCCACTTGAAAATTGTTCTTTACTCTTGAATGAAATTTTGTTCTATTTACCAAATTGACATTCTCTACACATGCTATCAGTAGGTTTCACAAGTTTTGGAAGATCTCTCATAGCCTAAGTAGAACTTATCTTGACAATGTTATAAAACTTCACATGACACATTCTCTTATGCCATAACCAACTCTGATCAATCTGAGAAATCAAACAACTTTTTCCAGAACTACTTAAATGAAAGATGTTACCTCTAGTATGAGTACCGGATGCAATTTTAGTTTTGGAGCTTTCCAAGATTTTGTATTTTCCATCCTTGAATCAGAGATCATAACCCTTGTCGACCAACTATCCAACACTAAGAAGATTATGCTTCAATCCTTCCACATACAAAACATCATTAGTGTTATTCTTAACATCAAAAGAGATGGATCCCCTACCATGGATTCTACCAGTTGAGTTGTCTCCAAATTTCACAATTCCACCTTCATATTTTTTAAAGCTTACAAACTTAATTTTATCACCAGTCATATGATGAGAACATCCTCTATCAATTACCCATTCATCTTTTTATACGACCTGAGAAGCTAAGGCACTTTCCACATTTGCACAACTAGCAGATTCAGTAGGCATCGGATCTTCTTCTTTGATAGCAATGAATACCCAATCATTTTCAGTGAAACCTCGATGATCAGATTCATCATCTGTGACTCCTTCACTAGCTTATTGGACATAGTAGCATTTCTTCTAAATTCTAGGTCTGTTAAGGTTTGGTCTTGAACCCCTCTCTGGACACCTTGAGGCAAAATGACCAATCTTATTACAAGAAAAACATTTGAATGGTAACTTTCCTTCATACTTACTGTATCCTCTTGGCAATCTTTTGGCAAAAAGGGCTTCAAGTTCATCAAACTCAGTTTCATCATCTTCAAGATCCTTCCTTGTTCTGTTGAATCTGTTTGATCTTCTTGAAGAGCTTTCACCTAGATCGTGTTTTTGTTTTCCATGAATACTGGCCTTAAATGCAGATTTAGACTTAGGAAGAGAATCACGAAACTCACTCATTTGAAATGTTGAAAGCATACCAACCAACTAATCCCTTGTAATAGTTGTTAGAGTTCTAATTTCTTCGATGGAAGTAACTTTATTCTTGTATGCTGGAGGTAAGGATCTGAGCACTTTGGCAACAATCTCTGATTCATCCAATACTCCACCAGCACACCTTATACTGCTCACAAGTTCATTCACTTTTAGCATGTAGGAGGTAATATTTTCATCTTCACTCATCCTTAAGCTTTCGTATCTACCCTTCAGGCTTTGTATCTTGGGATGTTTGACATATTCATCACCTTCATATAGGGTTTTCAATTCTAGTACATTTGTCATTTCTGTATCAAACAGAGCACTCAACAAGGCTTCTTTAGCTCGAATGTTGTTCTTAGCATCTTTGATTTCATCTAGAGTTGTAGGACCATTTTTCTAGAATCTTATACTCATTCTGAGTTATCAACCAGTAGGCATCACCCATACATTGCAAATGACACTACATGTGTATCTTCCACAGAGTGTAATTTGTTCCATCAAATCTTGGACTGCCCTACTTGTAAGTCGACATTCTAGATCTCCTCAAGTGGTCAAGCTTCTTTAAGAGGAACTTAGCTTTGGTACCAATTGTTGGAATTAGGCCAAACAATTGAGAGGGGGGGTGAATTAGTTGTCCCACAAATTTAACCTTTTCTAATCTTAATCTTCTTCCACAACTTACAAATAGATTAATGATATAAGCATTAAAGAATGAATCAGTAACACATGAGCAAAAATATAATGAACACACTTGACACCAAGATTTTTAACATGGAAACCTGGTTAAGGGAAAATCACAGTGGGGGTTAACCCAAAAGATTTGTACCCTGTTAAAAGTACTTGAAAGAAATGGGAAGGCACTTGCCTTCAGGCTTACTACCTAGAGCTCATTGCTCAAAGAGGCTCACTGCCTAAAGAAAATTATGTTTAGTACAGAAAGATTTAACTGAGAAATAGTATCTTCAACATCCCTGGTTTAGTCTCATTGAATTCTCACAAAGCTTTTTCTCTTCTCCCAAATGCTTCTTTTACTATCACTTCATCTTTTACTATTCTTATTCCTCTACTCCTCTTCTCTGCTATACCTCTGATCCTTTCTTAAGATTTTGTTATTTCACACAAGGATGATTTTCCATGACTCAACTACACACCTTTATATGCTTCATCAACCTTGGAATAAACATCCAAGTCAACACTACAGGCATCTGACTTAACGTGAATCACTATGTTGTTGGACAAACATAGTTGGGACTCAAGTCTTCCTTGATCAATACACCACGCTCCATACAATTGCTCTTAGATCATCTACAACATGCTTGAATCATCCGATCGGCCAAGACTGGGAAGAACAATAACACCAAGGAAGAAATCTTCAACAACAAGCTCAATCTTCAATGAAGACCTCTAACATAGCAAGAGCACGATCTAGTGACCTCCATAAGCACATTGAATTCAACAAAGACATCCACACTCCTCTAAATCTTCAAAATCACTTGTATCTTCTTCCAAATCCTCAAGAACACTGTCTGCCATGATTGTCACACTAGAAAGATTGCTTACAGACCTCCAAACCATGAACCACTTGAGTTGATGATACACACTATCTTCCCAAACATGCCTCTAGAACCGTAGATCATAATATATCAATGCAGAGCAATCTGAACCAATTTACTATCACTCTGTCTCTTCTAAACACAACAAAACCTAGTTCTACTCAGATGGCCATAGCCTCTTCAAATATTCATGCGGACCTCTCAAAACTTAACTAGAGCTACTACAGACAATCCTATACACAACCATATGGTCCACATGCATTGATCTTCATTAATTTTCTCAATATCCTCAACAATCCAGTCTTCTAAATAGACAACAAAATAGGATACAGTTGACACCAACGGCAATAGGGATATGTTGACAGCAATGACAACACTGATTAGGCACATATTTGCAACAATAACACCATATTTTACATGGAAAACCCAAGAAGGGAAAATCCATGATGAGTATTAGCTCACAATATAATGTAGTAGAAATATAAAATTACAAAAGGCTCACTGCCAAAAAGGAAGAATCTCACTGTAGGTGGACTCACTACCCATTGAGAAATAAAGAGAGAAGAGAAGAGTGGCTCATTTCTAGGATTTGAACTAATATAATTACATCTAACCTATGAATGGAGTTGAGTTCCAATGAAGCTCAATATTCACTACAACACAAACAACATCTTCAAACAACACTGAAAAATAGTAGACATCTTCTACTCATTGCATCCAATAGCATAACACATGAAATCTATTATTTCCTTGATCAAATTTGCATTACAAACATCATATCCTTCGCACATCCACCCACAGACAAACTATTGACACTCATTTATACCATCATCAATCTTGAAATCATTCTCTAAGGTCGGCAACACATCTTAACCTATAAAATTCAAATTAGGTTTGGACCTAAACATGCCTATGGAGGAAAGGACTAAATGTGGACCATACCACATCTTAGCATGAACCTAAATCCACTTTTACATGTCATTCCATGCTTCCACAATCAACTAAGCACAACCACAAACATTGTAAACAACCAAGTCAGCCAAACTTGTGTTAACACTATGAAATTTTAAGTGCACGCTTCCTCAAAACCAAAAGATAACATGTGGACCACACACCAAGCTTGAACATGATCTAGAAGCATCCACAAGAACCTAAAAACTAAAAAATTCCTTTTCAACATATTTCACCTGAACAAAGTTCACACTGGAGCACTTAACTATCTCTATCATACACTGTCATCATCTGCAACTCAAGAAATGAACTTACGGAGCACCAAATCATGAACCAATTGAACTAAAAAAATATATAGACCTTATAATCATAAATCTATAACTTTAAAACTAGAAGCAACTCTACAGAGAAATGTGGAGGAAAATAATTTCTCCTAGACACCTCTGCACAACTCAGAAACACTGGCCACACACTAGTGAACATAAATTTCTCTGTACAATGAACCAGAGCACTAAATCTAGAATATAACACCTCTGAACACCTATAACCAACATATCAAAACCACACAAATGGATCTTCAATAGGGAAGAAATGTAGAGGAAATCTCAATCATAGCTCTGTAAGCCAGAACACATACTCAACACACTATTTCCTTTAGTAATCAAATTTTCTCAAAAGAACTTGGAAACAACAACAATAGAAGCATATCCTCAACATCGTAAGCACCTCTATAGAAAAACCAATCACCTTTATTAAGACAACTTAATTAAACAACAATAATCTCATCAGAAGACATAGTTGACACCAATGACAACACAAGCTTGTTGACATCAATGACAACACCGATTAGCACATACTTGCAACAATCTCCCCCTTTCTCATTGATGGAAACACATAATGTGAAAAACCATGAAGACATAATTCTGCACCAACTTCTTTGCTTTCTTACTCTCCTCCTTTCTTTTACACATCTTAATTTCTAGCTAATTACTGACTCTTTGCTTTTTCATATTTTCTCTCCCACTTTGTTTTTCACATGAACTCTCTCCCCCTTTGACATCAATGGCAAAGGAAGACACAAATTTTTCTAGCTCTTTCCATTTTTATGATATTGCACATACTTGGACTACTCACTACTGCTCTGAATACTCCCCTCGACTATAACAATCATCAAAGCCACTACATGCTCCCCCTAAGAGGTAGCTTCCAACATTAGTCCAAAAAAGAATGAATCTTGAAATCCAATAGACTGATGCATCTCTTTATGCATCTAGTTCAAAGAAGGAGGGGCAATAACCCCTAACTTCTCATGGAGATACTCAAATGTTTCCTTAGGAAGAGCCTTAGTGAATATGTCAGCAACCTGATCTTTTGTAGGAACATACTCAAGCTTCACTTCATTCTCTACAACATTCTCTCTTAGAAATTGATACCTAATTGAAATATGCTTTGTCCTTGAATGCATCATAGTATTCTTTGAAATGTTAATAGCACTTTTATTATCACAGAAGATAGAGATTGGCTCATCATACACAACTTTGTTATCCTTGAAGGTTTTTCTCATCCATAATACCTATGTGCAACATGATGCTACAATAATGTACTCTACCTCTACAGTAGAAAAAGACACTAAATCTTGTTTCTTACTTAGCCAAGACACCAATCTACATCCAAGGAAGAATGCACCACCACTTGTACTTTTCCTGTCATCTACACAACCAACCCAATTTGCATCTGTATAAGCATTTAGAGTAAAGTCAGTATCTTTTGGTTACCACAAGACATGATCAAGAGTGCCCTTAAAATATTTGAATATCCTCTTTACTGCCATAACATGTGACTCTATAGGATCTTCTTGAAATATATCCACAAGATAGACTGCATGCATAATATCTGGTATAGTAGTAGTCAAATATAGTTATCCTCCAATCATTGATCTATACTTTCTCTGATCAAGCTTAGGAGATTCGTCATTCTTGCTCAACTTACAACCAATACCATAGGAGTGCAAACTGCTTTAGAATCTTTCATTCTATTTGAACTTCTTTAACAACTCTTTTACATACTTTGACTGAGAAATGAAAATACCAAGTTATCTGTCTGATTGATCTCTAACCTAAGGAAGAATTTCATTTCCTCACACATTGACATTTAAAATTATTCTTTATGCAACTTATCTGCAAAATTCTTACACTTACCTTCATTTCCACCAAAAATTATATCATCTACATATACTTCCACAATAAAAGTTTGATCTTCACTTACTTTGATGTAAAAATTTCTATATGTGGAGCCTTTATTGAATCCTTGATATAATAAGTACTTTTCCAATCTTGCATACTAGGCTTTGGGGGCTTGCTTCAATCCATATAGTGCCTTCTTCAACCTACAAACCATATCAAGTTTATCTGATAACTAAAATCCATCCGGTTGTTCTATGTACACTTCCTCTTCCAAGTCACCATTCAAGAAAGAAGATTTCACATCAATTTGATACACTTTGAAATCCTTATGTATTGTAAAATCTAGAAACATCCTAATGGCCTCCATTCTTGCCACTAGAGCATAAGTTTCCTCATAGTCTATTCCTTTCACTTGTGAGTAGCCTTTACACACAAGTCTTGCCTTGTTCCTTACCACTTCACCATTCTCATTCAATTTGTTCTAGAATATCCACTTATTTCCAATCATATTTTTGATCTTTGGTCTTGGGACAAGTTCCTAAGTCTGATTCTTCTCAATCTGCATTAGTTCTTCTTCAATGGCCTTGATCAAATACACATCCTTCCATGCCTCAACCACTATTTTAGGTTCAATTTTAGAAATTAAACATAGATTTACCTGTTCTTTGGCAGCTCTCCTTCTTGTCAATAGACCTTTGCTCTTATCAACAATGATCTAGTCTTCAAAGTGATGTCTCTCCACATACTTTGGAGATTTAGGGATTTTTTCTTGAGCTTCTTGTTCTTCAACTTGTGCTTCTTTTTCCAGAGTTTCTTATTCTTCAACCTATACTTCTTTTTCTTTAGTTTCTTCTTCAAGAAGACTCATCTAATTCATATCCATTAACCTCTGAAATCTTATGTATGTCTTCACCAACCTTAACATTAGCACTTTCAATAATTTTTCTTAGCCTTTTGTGATAGCACCGGTAACCTTTGCTTCTAGTAGAATACCCAAGGAAAATACCTTCATCACACCTTGCATCAAACTTTCGTAGCTCTTCATCTCTTTTGATATAACATTGAAATATAACCTTGCTTCCAAAAACTTTGAAATATTCAATAGTAGGAATCCTTTCATACCATAGCTCATAGGGAGTATTTATGTCATTTTCTCTTACTTGTACTCTATTCTGTATGTAAATAGTAGTCTAAATTGCTTCTCTCTAGTAGACTTCCAGTAGGTTTGCTTCTTTTATCATTGTCCTTGTAGCTTCTTGAATAGTCATGTTCTTCCTTTTAGCCACTCCATTCTACTGAGAAGTTCTAGGGGCAAATAAATGCCTATTTATCCCATGATTCTCACAAAACATGTTAAACTCGTTAGAAGTAAATTCTCCACCTCTATCAAACCTTTAAAATTTGATCTTCAAATCCTTTTCATTTTCAACCATTACTTTAAAAGCTTTAAACTTATCTAGGGATTCTGATTTTTCCTTAAGAAAAGTGTCCCATGTCATTCTAAAACAATCATCAATAAATAACATGAAATACCTGTCACCTTGAAAATTCCTTACTCTGGTCAGACCACAAAGATCTATATGTACCAATTCTAATAGTCTAGTAGATGATTGATCCTAGATTTTGAAGCTTCTTCTTGTTTGCTTTCCAAACTAACATTCCTTACAAACAACATTAATAGGCTTTGTAATCTTTGGCACATATCTCACAACTTGAATTGAACTTATCCTTACTATGCTATCAAAATTGATGTGAGATAATCTCCTATGCCATATCCAACTCTAACTGATCTAAGTCATAAAGCAATAACTATCACCACCTTTGAGATGATAAACATTTCCATCGGTCCTCTTTCCAGCAGTTCAATCACTTTTCTAGAGCTTTTTATGATCTCACAGTCATCATCCTAAAACATAATATTGTATCCTTTGCTACACATCTATCCAACACTCAAGAGATTATGCTTTAAACCTTTGACATAGGGAACATCATTAGTGTTAAGCTTTCCCTCAAAACTTACTGAACCTTTTCCATAGATCTTAGCAGTAGCATCATCACCAAACCTAACTACTCCACCATCATATTTTTCAAGTTTAACAAACTTACTCTTGTCACCTATCATATGATTTAAGCATCCACTGACAATGACCCAGTCATCTTTTTATCTTCTGACATGAAAAATAGACATTATAGTGCCTTTAGGGTTAGTACTTGCTTCCAGACCCTTTTCCTTCACACAGCTTCAAGAGTTAGCAAAAATAGTTTCATTTCTTAGGGATATGAATAAGCATTCATTATCATTATCATCCTCATAATTAGATTCATCATCAGATATACTTGCATCTTCTCTAACATAGTAACTTTTTTTAACCATCTTACCTTTGTTTTCCCTAGTCTTAATTCTCAGAGCTTTATCTAGACATCTTGAAGCATAATGACCTATTTTTCCATAACTAAAACATTTAATAGGCAACTTACCACTAAACTTTCCAGTACACTTTTTCATCCTTCTCACAAAGTTAGCTTACACTTCATGAAAGTCTTCTAGATTAGATTCCACAGTCTTCTCTAATTTTCTAACCTTAAAAATAGTCTCGTCCTTTGCAGTTCCACTAGTTGTGCCAAACTCTCTTATTTCAAAAGTAGTTAAGGTACCAAGCAACTGATCTTTGGTAAACTAATTCAAATTTTGTAATTCTTCAATAGAAGAAACCTTATGACTATAAGCTTTAGGAAGAGTTCTAAGTACCTTCAATATCACTTCTTTATCATCTATACTTCCACCAAGTCCTTTGATGCCATTGTCAACTTCATCCACCTTCTGCAAATAGCTTGTGATGTTTTCATCTTTAGAAATTTGCATGGTCTCAAACATGAGCTTCAAATTCTATATTTTAGCTTTTTTGACCTTATCATCTCCTTCGTAAACACTTTTCAACTTTTTCCAAATCTCACTAGCAGTTTTCAAATGCACAACTTTCACCAATTCAGAATTAGTAAGACCACTAAAAAGAGCATACTTTTCCTTACCATCAATTTCATCAACTTTGATCTCATCTAAATTACTTACACCATTCTTAGGTACAGTGTAATTAGACTCAATAGACTTCAAGATCTCATAACCAAGAGAAATAAAAAATCTTCCATCCTTACTTTCTAGAGTGCAAAGTCAGATCCATCAAACAATGGAACATCCTTCTTGTGTACCATCCCAGATATGCCTCAAGCCATTATGCTCTCTTCCAAGGAACCTTGCTTTGATACCAATTGTTGAATGCACAAGACAACTGAGAGGGGGGATGAATTAGTTGTATCAAAAATTTTAAACACTCACAAACATTCAAATCTGCATTAATCTTTAAACTTGTTATGATGTTTAAGCATGAAAATAAAATAATAGAAACTAAATCATAATAGCACCAAACACATGATAACACCATATTTTATGTTGAAAACCTAAGAAGGGAAAAACCACAATGAGGATTAGCTCACAATATAATCTAGTAGCAATACTGAATTACAAAAGGCTCACTGCCAAAGGGATCACTGCCCAGGGCTCACTACCCAAAAGAAAGAATGCCCACTAAAAGTGGATTCATTGTCCAAGTGGACTCACTGCCCACTAAGAAAGAAAGAGAGAAGAGAAAGTGGCTCACTACCATGATTTGAACTGATATTATTACATCTAACCTATGCGTGAAGTTCAGTTTCAATGAAGCTAAATATTCACTACATCACAAACAACATCTTCGTAGCAACACTAAAAAATAGTAGACACCTTTTGCTCAATGCATCCAATAGGATATCACATGAAATCTCTCATTGCCTTGATCAAATCTGCATTATGAACATCATATCCTTCACGCATCCACCCACACATGAACTCTTGACACTAATTTATACCCTCATCAATCTTGAAATCATTCTCCAAGGTCAACAACACATCTTAACCTATAAAATTTAAATTAGGTTTGGAACTAAACATTCCCAAGAAGGAAAGGACTAAATATGGACCATACCACATCTGAGAATGGACCTAATTCCACTTTTACACATTATTCCATGCTTCTATAATCAACAAAGCACAACCACAAAAAGTGTAAACAACCATGTTAGCCAAACTTGTGTTAACACTATGAACTTTTAAGTGAATGCTTCCTCAAAACCAAGAGATGACATGTAGACCACACACCAAGCTTGAATATGATCTAGAAACATCCACAAGGACCTGAAAACCAACAAATTCCTTTGCAACATCTTTCACCTGAAGAAAGTGCACACCAGAGCACTTAACCAGCTCTATCATGCACTCAGCATCTGAAACTCAAGAAATGAACTTGTGGAGCACCAAATCACAAACCACTTGAAATGAATAAAGATATAGACCTCATAAGAATAAATCCAGAACCACAAAACTAGAAACAACTCTGCAGAGAAATGTAGAGAAAAATAGTTTTTCCTAGACACTTCTGCACAACTCAAAAACACTGTCCACACACTGGTGAACATAATTTTCTCTATACAACGAATCAAAGCATGAAATCTGAATATAAAATCTCTTAAAACCTATAACCAACATATCCAAACTTCCAAAGTGCATACACCACAGAATATGAGGTCATGAAATAGAACATACTTAGTGATCCAAAAAATAACTACATATACCCATATATAACTTGAGAGAGATTACAACAAAGCTTGCAATATTTTTAGAATGCTACCACATTCATCTAACCCAATATTAGATTTGTGCCATCAAACATGGTAAGGGAAAATACTCATCTAAGACTAAGAAATTTTCCTAGGTAAATACCTAATGACCTAGAGACATTCTATAACGAGAACTATATACAATACTAAGTCCTTTGAATTCATAGGCTTGCACTCCTCAATAAGTTGAACTGGTGTTTCAATGGTTACCCTACAACTTTTTACACATGTAGCTATCATTTGGAGACCACCCACAATAAACCAACCTGTAATGTATCTAAAACATATGCATATATAGCAATTTAGCTCAGTGCACAATTCAAAGCACTGTAATCTATCAGAGAGTACACCCGTGCTGCATCCAACTCTAGCACATGGCCCTGTCAGAAGATATTTTTGGCAAAAGAATGTCAGTATACATTTGTTTTACCTATCATAAATGCAGAAATATCATTGTTTTATTTGTATCATTTAATATAGAAATATCTAGAGATGAAGTACCTAAGAAATATCTGTTGCATTGAAGACTAGCAGCTAACTCATTCACTTGCACAATTAAATTTACAATATGTACCTGGAACATCGATGAGGTAAGATTTGAGTCCACTCCCTAACAAGTCTGAGGACTGACAAAAGAAGATTGCCCACATGCTTGGAGTACTTGGAGAAATAATGACGGATGGTTTGAGTCCACTCACTGACACCTACAACATCAACTTCATCTACTTTGTCTTCCATGAGTAGCTATGCATTGAAAAATTTCATTGTACTACCCACTTGAATGGCCTTGTTCTATAGAATCATTAAATTTTGGATACAAATATGCCTACACAATCCTATAATCATTGCATGTTTTTAGGAAAATTGCTTCTTCAAAGATTTTTCAACACTTTAAAAGTGTTGTCCAATTTTTACTGGTAGGCCCCTTTTTAAAATTTGACTATACCTGAAGAATTCAACAAATCCACCAAGTTGATCTTCATCTTCATCACTATCGGGTTATCTCAATCCTGATTTTATTTCTTTTTGCACTAGACACACCTTCTTATCCTTATTGGCCTTTTTGTTGGTCCGCTAACTACATTGTTGGCAAACTGTCAAGTTCATGAACCCTCTATTTCATTGGTAAACATTGTTTTCTCCCTTAATGCCTTATCGACAAAAATGAAAAATGGCAAACCATCACTTCATCTATCTTTCATTAGTTTTCATCACCTTCCCACTTTCCATCAGAAAATATTATGGTTCACAAACCAATCTATTTTCCATCATGTTCCTTATTTCCTTCTTTCTCTCTTTAGCTAATTCCTTCCTTAGTTAGTGAATTTTCCTGACGGTGAACTTGGTTGTTAGTGAACCTAATGGTTAGCGATCCAAGCATTTCACCAATAAAGACTTGCCTTATCCATTTATTTCTTTTCCTTTCTTTCATCCTTCACCACTAAGTTTCTTTGTTTTCCCTTTTCTCTTCTCCATCAGAAAATATCATTGCTGATGAACCAACACTTTGTCACTTGTTGCCTTTGCTATGGCCTTTTCCTTTTTATCAGGGAATTTCTCCTTCGGCGAACCTTTTGTCAAAAAATCTAGAGTTTACAAACCAAAGGGTTCACCAACCAAGATCCACCTTTCTTTTACCTTTGGTTCTTAAAAACTTTTTCTTAGAAAATTTTCCCCTTTGTTTCCCTTAGAAGCTTTTTCGCTTCTTGGCCACAACCTTGCTTCCTTTCCTTCAGTCAACATTTCACCCTGTCAGTGAAGTTGACATCGACAAAACTTCATGTCGGCAAACCGAATGGTGTGCAAACCAAAAAGTTTCTGAAGAAGACATAAAAAATTTAAATATTTCATTTATTTCCTTCCGTCATGCTGCTTTGTCAGAAAATTGGCAAATCGGTGAAATCACGAACCAGTGAACCTCATCAGTGAAATTGGTAGTTCACAATTTTGCTGATGCACCGACAAAGGCTTTAAATGAACCAATTTTTCTAAGGGAGGAAAACTCAATAACAAGGGGAAACATTATACTTAGAATATTTTTTGAATAAACTGATTTAAATTGTCTTAGATCGGGTATATATGATGGGTTTGAAATACAAAGGCAAAAAGTGGGAATCTTAATAGATTTTTGGGGGAAAAATATGCATGTTTAGGAGCTAGTTAATACATGTGCTAACAAAAGGTATATTTTGAAAGGACCCTAGAAACTCTTTATAAATAGTAAAACATCAGTAAAATAGCTACTAACCCATAGAACAAACCACAACAAAAAACACTAAACAATAGATAACAACAACTAAACAAACAATAGAAGAGAGAAGTTAGAGTAGTGAAACAACAATTGACCCTAAGATAAATGTGTTATGGAATAAGATAGGTCTAAACATTTTCTTAGTACTAAAGTTTCAAAAATTTATTATAAATAAAATATTTGATAAAGGTCTGCCAAAAAATATACATGTACTAGATATTAGAGATAATTATCTAATTCTACAAAATTGTCAAATGGTTTTATTTGTAGTGAAAGTTATGCATTATGAAATAATGTCACTCAATAAAAACAATAGAAAACTAAAAAAATGATTGAATTTTTTTAAATGAGAAATAATTCTTTAAAAAAAATTAAATACAACTTGAATCTACATAAAAAATGCCACCAATCATTAGTTTACATCGTCTATTAATTATTGACCATTTGTTCTCTATAATTGACATAAATTTAAAAATGCTAAAAAATATTGATTTTGAGCATCCCACGTAGGCCAAAAACTAGGACATGCTATTGTGGGATCACCTGTATGCATGATGTTGAGCCCTAGAAAATAGCCATTAATGAAGAGATGGTAGCACTTAAAAAAAAATGATACATGGGACTTGGTACCTTTTCCTAAAGGATGCAAATCTTTCGGTGGTACAAATGGGTATTCAAGAAAAAACTAGGTCATGTTGGTAATGTTTAAAAGTATAGGGTGTGGTTTCTTGTCAAAGGTTACACCTAGGTTGAGTGGGTGTGAGATATTTTCTCTTATTACAAAAATGTTATCCATTAGATGTTTTCATTATATTGTAGTAGCCTATGATTTAGAGATTGAAAAAATAGATGTGAAAACTAGTTTCCTTCATGGAAATTTGGAGGAAGAAATCTATATAACATAGATAGAGAACTTCATGGTAAAAGGTAAAGAACATTTGGTTTGTAAGTTAAAGAAATCTTTATATGGCCTCAATCAGTCTTCAAGAATGTGGTACCTAAAATTTTATACATTTATGTTGAGTTTGTGATTTGAGTGTTCTAAATTAGATCATTGTGTTTGTTATAAATATGATAGTGATCATTTCTTGATTTTTACACTTTATGTTAATGATATGCTATTTATTAAAAAGGGAAAAGTATTGATTTTAAAACTAAAATATCATCTTATGGTAAGATTTGAAATGAAATACCTGTTGGAGTACAATCGACACCAAGAGGGGGGTGAATCAGTGATGTATCAAAACACATTATTTACTTCTTATCAAACTTGAAAAGAGAAAGTGAAGGAATCAAACTTGACAATGTGCTTGATCAAATGAAGGAGTTAAATACTAAATGTTCAAGCATGTAGGACAAATGAATCACACAAAAATTGAGACCATGACACAAAAGATTTTACGAGTGGAAAACCCTCATAGGGATGAAAAACCACTCAAAACTACCTCACTAGCTTAATCATGAAAATGATCGATTACATAGCCTCACTGGCAAAAAGAAGCCTCATTGGCTGATCTGAAATGTCTCACTGACTACACAATTCCTCACTGGCTACAAAATGTGAACATATCAAAGAAAAGATAATTTCAGGGGATTACTCTATTACAATACAATCCATTGGTCAAATGATTTTAATCTTGCAACTCCATAAACAGCAACCTCTTATTCACACCCTATATTACTCAAGTATCTCTATCATTTCAAAATGCCTACACCTTCATTACAGTCAAACACACAACCTCTTTATATTCTCACAAAGATGAGACCAGGAAAATTTGTTTATCAATGACCACACATCACTTTTGCTTCTACAAGAGCATGATTGATCAACATAAATAATACAATCTCCAAATCAGGACTTTTAATATGAGATCAATAATCAATGATGCAAAGCAAGTAGACCTATTCCTCAATCTTCCAAAAAACATGCTGCTCGAATCCTGCCTCTGCAATACACAAACAAACCCTCCTTATGCAGATTGAACATACACTTCATGTTTCACTTCATCAAAACTTCTATATTCCTTTACAATTTGATCCAATATGCATATACACAAAAAGACATATGTCCTAGCTTTCATTCGGATCAGGTCTCCCTCAAAAAACTGTCATACAAACCTTCATACTTTTTTCTCTATTTACTCTTTAGATTATGCTTTCTCCATAACCAAAAAACCCTCCTCCATATGATTTAGACCTGTTATTGTATCTCCTGCTTCTGATTTTTTTATGATACAGAAAACTCACAATCTTTTGTTCCATGTTCAAATCATAAGAAAAACTTCCTCATCCTACCAAATCACATAAAGAAAAATATCTCATAATATATCCTTTAGAAGCATGAATGAACCATAGTTAATTAGGGCTTTTGGAATGAACCTACCCATCAAACTTAAACAAAGAAGATGAACCATTGGCATTCAAAAAGGAATTAAAAATCATCCATTGGATCTTCTTTCACGCCACTGTGGATATTAAATGATAGCCATTGATTTGTTTTTAGCACTCAATGCCATAATAAGATCTTGGAGAAACTAATTCCCTAATCTAAAGGGCTAGTTATGACATGTTAACTCACCCCTTTAGACGGTCATGTTTAAATAATAGACCTACTATCTTAGGTGAACAAACAATTAAAACAAAAGGCAACCATTGTTTATGATGGTTAAGATGTTGACTTTGGAATACAAAGAACTTTAGGATTTCCACTAAACTCACATTCCAACTTCAGACAAAGATCATGAAGACATTCTTTTTGATATCATGTAAAAGACATCCTACATATTACTTCTCCATCCCAACACACATGTTCATGTTCACTTCTTCATAAAGACATCTTGATATCATGTCAATGATAAGACAACCTACAAAGGAAAATCTCAGTAACCTTTGATAATGATGAACCTTCTTGTAAACCTTTTGGCATTAAAGTCATATCCATCAAGAATACAATGAAGCATGGTAAATTATGAAGCAATAACTACTTAGACAAACATACATGATCCTAGTATGGTATGAATAACATAAACATCCTTATTATCAACAGAGACTAAACTCAACTCTGCCAACATCTCGAAACTAAGAAAGAATGAACTAGGTAAGAACAATCTCATCAAATGACAACACATCCTTGAACATCATAAACATTGATTATACTCAACAAACCTCTAAACACAACACTAATCAAACTTTGTCATAAAGTAAATCTGTAGCACATCTTTAGAACTGAAATCAATTAATCAACATAGCCAAAAAAACTAGTTATTCTCACCCAAGTATCATCATCCACTGAGCAAATCCTGACAACTAAATACACCCTTTGACAAACACCAACAAGGTGATCAACTCTTGAAGACACATGAAGACCAACTGGAGCATATGACACATGACATACTTATGATAGATATGAGTGATTATTGACAAGAGTATGAACATCCTATTGTTGTAGGAGACTCAATGTCCACCACATGAAATACAGCATCCTACATATAATATCCTTGAAGGTACCACACCACATGAAAGGTATACATCATGATCTCAACATCACACATCTCGTTCTCACACATGATGCTCATGAATCATGCATTGCTTGTGAAACCTACATTTCTTAAGAAACCTGCATTGCTTCAGGCATGAAAACAAGAACCAACCACATGAAGACAAGAACCAACCACATGAAGAGTTCTATCATCAATGACAAGACACTGCAGTGTCATCATAATTTGAGCTCCAACCTTACCTTGTGACCACATCATTTTGACTTCAATGGAAAGACAACTGACATGGAAAACATAACAAACTCTCCCTTTGGCTTTGGCATTGATGTCAAAACACTAGAATTATAACCATCAACAAACAACCATGTCATCTTTTCAATCTCCCCATTTTTCACAACAATGGCAAAGTCTGCCCCTAAATACAATCATGAATTAAGAGAAGCATTAAAAAAATATAGAGACAAAAAAAATGCACTATCCTCTGACTACTGACAGTATATTGTTGCATTAAGACCTACACTAAATCTCCCCCTATCTCATGAATTTGAGAGTATGTTTTTAACTTATTGTTTGAAGAGGTAAATGAACACTGAATCTCTACACGGAATCTGTCACAAGAGAAAAAATGAAATACAGTCCACATAGTCACAAAACTCTGTCGTATCATTAGTATGAAGTCTACCTATACCATATCTCTTTATGACACTTTGACAAAGGATTCATAGGCCTTTTATCTTTCTTTAATGATGCCAAAACAATATGTGAAAAATATTGTTGATACTACAATCGTATCAGATATAAACTTCTAATTTATACCTTAGATGGACCAAAAAAGATCTTCACTATTAGAAAATTAGTGATATAGGGATTGATTGATGACACAACATCTTGTATTCATGTCAACCATGACACTTGCAACTACAACATTATCAAACCTTTTGAATTAAAATGGATACCATAACAAAACATGAAGAAAGACACATTATCTCCTTTGCCATCTAAGTAGCTGATCATGAAGTCATTTGACCTGATAACACTTCTATTCTATACATCAATATACTGCAAACATCAACAAGAAACTGCACTATACAACTTCCACTATCCAGCCTTAGCACTTGCAACTACATTGAGAACCATGCTACAAACATGTCACCCTTACTACACAATCAAGTCTGATACATACTACACAAACACACTGTAAACAATAGAACCAAACAACATAGTCTCTACTAGGGTTAGATACAACATAATATCTACTAGAGTTTGTTGTTCCTTACATCAGGGTCTACTTCAATACCATTACCATCAAAGATCATCAGAGATTATGAGGTTTGCAACTTATTGTTGTCTCCTACAAGCAACAAGGACTGCTTACTACTGTACTATACCATTCAAGTTTGCCCATCAAGACTGTAACTTCACACAAAGCCTCTTTAAGCTGTCCTTAGCCTAGAAACTTGTCAATCAAACACTGACAACAACCATATGAGCATTGATAACACAGAAGCACAAATACTGAAGCATGATATCATTAACTATGTTGAAATACCAAATTGATGAAGGGGGTATATCATAAAACACACAACAATAGAAATGGAACATAGAAAATAGAAAATAGAATACTTCTTTATTGATTTGGACAACTCATCACATTACAGAAGCTCAATTACAATTAGAGGAATCAATCCTCCATAGGCTGCAACACACTACAGCTACACATCACCAGGCTCTAGAATCTTCTACCTTTTGTAACCCTAAATCAGCTAGGGTTTCTATTTTCCCCCTATTCCTAACTCTACACTTTCCCCCTTAACTCTACTACTGCCCAAGGTTCCCAAAATAGTCATAAATAACACTTTTTGGTGGCCTCCAGCTAAATTTCAAAATTTGCAACTCCCTCCAAAAGTAGGTCAATTTCTGGGAAGCATAACTTTTGATCCGAGTGTCTGATTGACGAACCATTTTAAGCGCTGAAAATCTTGCAATGTGAACTATCATGGAAGAAATATGTAAACACATTTCTATCAACTTTTTGGGACATTATGGTATGTTTTAATGCCTCATATCTCTTTTCAAAAAATTTTAGGGGCTTTTCAGAAAACAAAAACTTTAATATCTTTCAGCTCACAAATGATCTTTTCCTAATTCCTTTGCCAAAGGTCTTATATTTTAGTTATGAATATTTTTGTAAGTTTTCACTTCAATCCATGCCCAAATGCAAACTTTCCTGAAATTGTAGTTAAACTTTCCAAAACTGGTAGTTTACTATTTTTAGCAGTTTGGAAAAACTGAAAGTCCTACATCATTATTCAAGAGATTATGGAACCAGAAACACTAATTATGGAAATAAATGAAAACAACTGCAATGATTTTGAATCAACTTATTTTTGGGTGATGCAAGATTGCCCTTACACCATTGGATGCTCTTGCATCAGAGACCCAGGGTAATTTCAGAAGTGACCCTCTCACATCTCAGGTGTTTGTTTGAGGAAAACCCAAATGGTCAACGTCTGCCTTAGACAACCAAGAAGAATCTTCAACAGGCCTTCCTTTCCATTTCATTAGATATTCTTCGTATTCCCTATTTTGAGTACTTCTTCCCACATGGGTATCCAAGATCTCTTCTATCTCCTCTATTGAAGTAGATGCCAAAATACTCAACTATTCTTCGGTTGGTCCATCCTCTATGCCACCTTCATGATATTCTGTTAAATCAGCAATGTTGAACACAGGGAAAATATTGATCCCACTTGGTAGCTCTACCTCATATGCATTTCCTGAATCATGCTTCTTCAGAATCTTGTACGGTCCAAATTTCTTCATTTTCAACTTATTGTATGTTCCAATTGGGAACCTTTCTTTTCTCAAGTGAACCATGACTTCATCTCTTACCCAAAACTCCTTATATCTCCTCTTCTGATCTACCTTAGCCTTGTACTGAATATCCATCTTATTAATATGCTTTCTTACCTCTTCATGCAAATTCTTCAGGTGTTCTGCAAAGTCTTTAGCCTCGACACTTGTCTTTTCTACTTTGTCCAGCTTCCTTATCTCTAAAGCATTTCAAGGGCTATTACCATATACAATATAGAATGGTGATTTATTAGTACTCCTATTGACATAATTGTTGTAGGAGAATTCCACCTATGGTAAAATCAAATCCCATCCCTTGGGCTTATCTCCTACTATGCATCGTAGCAGGTTACCCAAACTCCTATTCACCACTTCTGTATATCCATTAGTCTGTGGATGGTGTGCAGAACTGTACTTCAAATCTATCTTCAACTTCTTCCACAATGTCCTCTAGAAATAACCAACAAACTTGGTATCTCGATCTAAGACTATGCTCTTAGGTAGACCATGTAATCTCACCACCTCCCTGAAAAATAACTCTGCAATATGAGCAACATCATTAGTCTTCTTACAAGGAATAAAATGTGCCATCTTCGAGAATCTATCCACCACCACAAAAATGGAATCATATCCTCTCTATGTCCTTGGTAAACCAAGAACAAAATCAATACTAATACCATCCCATGGCTACTCTGATATAGGTAATGGTTGATATAGCCTTGTATTCTCACTTGTTCTTTTTGCCATCTGACACACTCTGCAACTCTACACAAATTTTCTCACATCCTATTGCAACTGTGGCCAATAATAATTTTCACCAACAATAGCAATGGTCTTATCTCAACCAAAGTGTCTACCCAAACCCCCACTATGCTTCTTAATTAGGTTCTCTCTAATGGAACTCCTCAGAATGCACAACTGGCATCCTCTAAACAACATGCCATCTTGGATTATAAAATCCAACCATTTTTTCCTATCTAAAGTAACAGGTTCAAAACAAGATTTCCAAGGCTTTACAAAATTTAGATCTTCTGGATACAAACTTTTGAGCTCATCAAACCGAACAACTTCTATGTTCATTTCTATCAACAAATTTTTCCTTTTGCTTAAGGCATCTGCAATTAAGTTGGACTTCCCATTCCTGTGCTTCAAAACAAAAGTATAAATCTGCAAAAACTCAACCCATTTTAAATGCCTTTGGTTCAACATTCCTTGACTATTAAGATATTACAAAGCCTGATGATCAGTATATAAAACAAACTCTTTTGGCAATAGATAATGTCTCCATTTCTTCAAAACCTGAACTATAGCATAAAATTCTTGATCATAAATAGAATACATTTTCTTGGTATCATTAAGTTTCTCACTAAAATAGGCAATGGGCTTACCTTCTCAACTCAAAATAGCTCCTATAGCACTACCACTAGTATCACAATCTACCTGAAATACCTTATTGAAATCTGGAAGTGCCAAAACATGTTGCTCTGTGACTTTCTACTTCAATGTATCAAATCTTTTGTCTACTCCTTTAATCCATTTAAACACTTTTCTATCCCCTCTCATTGTCTCCATTAGGGGTGCACAAATGCTACTAAAATTTCTGATAAACTTTCTATAAAAACTTGCCAAACCATGAAAAGATCATACCTCTGTGGCACTCTTTAGTGTAGGCCATTCAATGATAGCCCTCACCTTCTCTAGGTCCATCTTAAGACCTTCCTCTGAGACAACAAATCCTAGGTATACCAACTCCTTTGCAAAACTACATTTCTTCATATTAATCAACAACTTCTCCTCCCTCAGCTTCTCTAAAACTCTTTTGATATGCATCAGATGCTTATCACAAGTCTTACTGAAAATTAAAACATCATCTAAATAAACAATAACAAAACTTCTTAAAAAGTATTTCAATACCTCATTCATGAGCCACATGAATATGTTCGGTGCATTGATTAGCCCAAATGGCATGACTAACCACTCATACAAACCTTCTTTGGTCTTGAAGGTCATCTTCCATTCATCTCCTTCTCTGATTTGAATCTGGTAATACCCACTCTTCAGATCAATCTTCGTGAAGTACTTGGATCCACTCAAACAATCCATTATGTCATCCATTATGGGTAATGGAAATTTGTATTGAGCACAATCTTGTTGATGGCTCAAGAATTTGTACACATTCTCCGCTCTCCATCTTTCTTCGGTGCTAGTACTGTTGGTACTGCACATGGACTTAGGCTCTCTCTTATCAGCCCCTTCCTTAATAGCTCTTGAACTTGTCTGTTCAACTCTTCACTCTCCCAGGGGTCATTCTGTGGGCTGCCTTATTCAGCAAACTGGCACCTGGTATCAAATCCATTTGATGACTGATCTTCCTCACCGATGGTAAACCTTTTGGTACATTATCAAAGATAATGTCCTAAAATTCTTCCAACATATCTGAAACTTCTACTGGTACATCTTCACATTTCTCTTAACTAATCTTAGGAATTAATGCAAAGCAATGACTCTCATGCTTCATCCCCTCCAAAAGTTTCCTACCATCTACCAAGAAAATTCTAGTAGTACTACATACCTTTTCTTCCACCTCCGTTAATGGCTTCAATTTATGACAAACTCCATCCTTTGTTAAGGAATATGTGTTTGCATGGCCATCATGGATAGTGCTCCTATCATACTGCCATGACCTCCCCAACAGCCTATGACTTGCATCCATTGGTATGATAGCACATAGCACCTCATCATGGTAGTCCCTAATCTTGAACTTCACTAAACACTGCTCATTGACCAAAGCTCTGTGGTCCTTCTATAACCATGCAATCTGATATGGATGTGGATGCTTTCTTCTTGTCAACTTGAACTTGTCAACCATCTCTTTTGAAGGAATATTATCAGTGCTTCCACTATCAATAATAATATCACAACACTTACCTTCATATTTGCACCTTGTGCAGAATAAACACTTCCTCTGATTGGGTTCTTTCTCCTCATTCAACAAAGTTCTTCTGACAACTAGGGTTTCTCTCCTTTCAGCATCTTCAGAATGCTCAAACTGGGCATCTTCATCTACATGTGCAATTCATGCATTACCTTCAGGTCTTCTATTTGTCCTTCCTTGATGTTGTGAACACTCATATGCTTGATGCCCTTCTTCTCCATATTGGAAACATGTTCCTCAGAAACCTCCTCTTCTGGGTCCTTGTCGAGGTCAGCCTCTTCCTCTTTGCTCACCATTGTTTTGGTCACGAGAGCGATAGGAATTATCCCCTCTCTAATTTTGACTAGTGCCAGCTTCTTCACTTTTCTTTTGATCTTCATTACGGCCTCCATAGGGTCTTCCACCAGTCCTTCCACCTTGACCTCTTACCCTTTTCTTTCTATTGAATCTTTTATTCAGCTTCTCTTCCACCTTCAGGGAAAACTAGTACGCATCTTCTATGGTGGTCATTTTGACCAGGCTCAGCTCCTCTTGAATACTTGGCCTCAACCCATTAATGTAATGAGATACCTTCTCCTTGTTGGCCTCTGCATGGCCTATCCTAATAGTAATCTTATAAAACTCTTTTGTATACTCCTTAACAGACATGTTACCTTGCTTCAATCCTTGCAGCTTCTTCAGCAACTCCATCTCATAGTCCACAAGAATGAACTGCTTCTTCAATTTCTCCACCATCTGATCCCATCTCGTGATATTTCTTTTTCCTCTTCTTTCCCTCTCTAATTTGACCTCCTTCCACCAAATACTGCTGTGGCCCTTCAACTTTATTTTTGCAAATTTGACTTGATCTGGGTCCTTCACATCTTCATACTTAAAATACTCCTCCATGTCATTGATCCAATCAATAAGCTATTCCAGATTCAAATCTCTGAAATATGTAGAAACTTCAATCCTGGGTCTCTTTCCAATCTTTGAAATGGCCCTCAGCAACCTAACTTCTATAGGATCTTGTACAGCTTCTTGTTCTTCCTTAGATAGCTCTTCTTCAGCTTCGTCTTTGCTTTCCTCTCTTGTTCTCAACTCAAACCCTCTTCGTAGCTCCTCTTCAATGTATCAATTTGCCTTTGTAGGGATCAAAATCCCTCTTCTATCAAAGCATTCCTCCCAATATGATTTCTTCATGGAGGCATCTTGATCTTTGCAGCAAACCCACAACCTCAGGTCTTGGTGCAAACTGTCTCACAGTCGGCGATCTATCTACACACTCAGGAACCCTTGCTTTGATACCACTTGATGAAGGGGGTATATCATAAAACACACAACAATAGAAATGGAACACATAAAATAGAATACTTATTTATTGATTTGGAGAACTCATCACATTATAGAAGCTCAATTACAATAAGAGGAATCAATCCTCCATAGGCTGCAACACACTACAGCTACACATCACTAGGCTCTGGAATCTTTTGCCTTCTATAACCCTAAATCAGCTAGGGTTTCTATTTTCCCCCCATTCCTAACTATACACTTTCCCGCTTAACTTTACTACTTCCCATGGTTCCCAAAATAGTCGTAAATAGCACTTTTTGGCAGTCTCCAGCTAAATTTCAAAATTTGCAACTCCTTCCAAAAGTAGGTCAACTTCTGGGATGCATAACTTTTGATCTGAGTATTTGATTCACGAACTGTTTTAAGTGCCAGAAACATTGCGATGTGAACTGTCACTCTAGAAACCTATAAATGGATTTCTGTCAACTTTTGAGGACATTATGGGATGTTTTAGTGCCTCATATCTCATTTCAAAAAATTTCAAGGGCTTTTCAAAAAATAAAAACTTTAATATCTTTCAGCTCACAAATGATCCTTGCCTGATTCCATCACCAAAGGTATTATATTCCAGTCATGAATCTTTCTATAAGTTTTTTCTTCAATATGTGCCCAAATGCAAACTTTCCTAAAATGGCAGTTAAACTTTCCAAAACTAGCAATTTGCTATTTTTAGCAGTTTGGAAAAATTGAAAGTCCTACATCATTATTCAAGAGATTATGGAACCAAAAATAATAATTATGGAAAGAAATGAAAACAACTGCAATGATTTTGAATCAACTTCTTTTTGGGTGATGCAAGATTGCCCTTACACCACTGGATGCTCCTGCATCACAAATACTAATCACAAAAGCATGAACCATATAGAAATATTAGTACCAATATTGACAATGATCAAGAAGGATAGTCATCAACACCATTGTTCTCATATGTAAATGAATAATATGATAGTCAACATCACTACAACTTTAGTGCCAAGCACTATCATAGTTCTAGGAGACAACCATTGCACAAAAGGCTTTCTTCGCATCCACTTTACATTCTAAATTGTACTAGAGTATAGTGGCATTCAAGGATACTTAATATGAAGTAACTATCTCACCCTTGAAACCATATGATCTTCTCTCTTTTGGAAACAATAGACTGTTGATGATAATAGAAGATACAATGAAACATATAAGCACTGTCAAGTCTAATAAAAAACCTGTCAAGTCACTTGTCAAAGAACAATCCAATCAATGACAAACATACTCAACTTATTACTATTTATTATCCTTATTGCAATTCATTCATCAACAAATCACTATCAAAGAACCAATGTCTCAAACAAGGGTTAAGATATTAATAAACCACCAAATGAACATTTGCAATAATGTTACCTATACAAGGTTAGGTACTTGAAACAACAAAATCTACCTCCTATCACTTTGATAGAAGCCATACCCTTCTCCATCAAACACCAAGCATGAAAGAATTGATAAGGTCTGTCATACCATGAAAAATCTAGTATGATATATTCAAAAATCAATGTCATGATGGAATTCACTAAATATCACATATTTCATTGAACAATGATAGGTAAGGGAAATATCATTCTACCAAAGAAAAAATTCTATATCATAACTTGTCTCAAACTTGACTATTACTACCTTGAATCATCTGTCCACCTAAATACCCTGTCTCAAACTCTTCACTGTATTATTATGTCTTTAGCAAAACTGTCCAAAATACTATAAAATCTGAACTTCAAGGAAAGCCTAATATCACACCATGTACCTTAACTTTGTCACCAAACACTTGCAAACTCTATCCAATGTCTGATTCAAAACTTCACCACACATTCACTTAAAAAAAACTTTCAAAGACATCTCTAGTCTATCATTTTCAAAGGGATAAAATGAAGAGACAATAAGTCACTACCCCTAAGGTCATGCTATCCCTTATGCATATAGAAATGTCTCTTGTGCAATATGCACAAGATTAGAGTTTTGTTCTCCTATCTCTTGCTTTCTTCTCCATACCTGAAAAGATTTCTTCTTTTGCTTGAACATGTAATCTCTAGATGATTTCATCAACCTTCTTTTACACCACTGTGCTTTGTGCCCAAACATATTACACCTATAGCATAAAGTATTGTAGTCCTAACCAAGAGAAAGATAGTTTCTTCTAGGCAATCTATGAGAGTCTCTATTGAAATACCTTGCATGCATCCAACAATTTCTTGGTAGGTGGTCAATTTTATTACAATTATAACAAGCATTATTGTAGTCCTAATTTGACCAGCTATAAAAACTTTTCTCTTTATTCCATTCAAAACCACTTCTTTTACAATCTCTAGCCTTATGACCATAAACATGATATGCATAGCAATAACCATGAAATTGAGAGTAATTGTACCTAATAGGTGGAGGTCTTGATAACTTGTTTGTACTTTTTCTTTCATCATCAACAACATTAACTTTAGCTTTCTTCTTGGCTTCAACCTCAGGGGTAGCAAAGTGAAATTTCAGAACTATCTTCTTTCTAGGAGCATTTCTTGTCTTAGAACACTCTCCTTTTTCATAACCCAAGCCAATAGTGTCCTTGTGTTGTTTTTTCTTGCTCAATATGTCATTTAAACATTCAGTACTCTTATCAAATAGTAGATTCTTGTGCAATTTAGAAGATTATTCTTCCAATTCCTTTGTCAAGGAAATTGTGTCTAGCT
Organism: Cunninghamia lanceolata; assembly: GCA_027924645.1. NCBI lineage: Eukaryota > Viridiplantae > Streptophyta > Pinopsida > Cupressales > Cupressaceae > Cunninghamia > Cunninghamia lanceolata. The sequence continues at coordinate 5,148,886 of BSBN01000677.1, read as the reverse complement.
CTAATTCTAGGCATTCATTAGTTTTGACTTCAAGATTAGATATGGTAAAATCAACAACCCTTTTAGCTTCTTCTATTTCTGTCTTTAGACTAATAATTAGTTTATTAGACTCTTCAACTTGTATCTTTAAGTCAACAACCTAATTTCTTGTCTCTTTAAGCTCTAAAGAAACTTTTGCAAAATCTGAACATACCTTGTCTTTGGAATCTTTTTCTTGTTGAAGTTGATCTTCTAATCTTTGATTTTCCTTTCTAAGTTTCTTGATTCTATCCAAGACACACAAAATCTCTCCTTCAACATCAACTTCACAATCATTTTCATCAAACTTTTGTCCATCTTCATCCATAAAAAGGTCTCCTTCTTTGTCATTAATCTCAATAGTAAATTCATTTTCTTTATCATACTTTGTGTCAATTTTTCAAGGATGGCTCATGCAACAACTCATCACATGACTTGACTGGGGTTTGTTGTTCAACCCTTTTCTTGGTATATTTCTTTTCTTTATTTCTTTTACTCTTTCCCATGGTACTCCACTATTAGGACCTACCCAAGCATGTTAGACTTCTATAGGGAACCTATGCTTTGATACCACTTGTTGGAGTACAATCAACACTGAGAGGAGGGATGAATCAATGTTGTATCAAAAACAAGCTATTTACATCTTATCAAACTTGAAAAGACAAAGTGAAGGAATCAAACTTGACAATATGCTTTATCAAATGAAGGAGTCAAATACTAAATGTTCAAGCATGTAGGACAAATGAATCACACAAAAATTGAGACCATGACACAAAAGATTTCACAAGTGGAAAACCCTCATAGGGATGAAAAACCACTCAAAACTACCTCATTGACTTAATCATGAAATCATCAATTACATAGCCTCACTAACTGATGAATACCTCACCAGCAAAAAGAAGCCTCACTGGCTAATCAGAAATGTCTCACTAACTACAAAATGCCTCACTTGCTACAAAATGTGAACATATGAAATAAAAGATAATTTCAAGGGATTACTCTGTTAGAATACAATCCATTGGTCAAATGATTTAATCTTGCAACTCCATAAACACAAACCTCTTATTCACACCCTGTATTACTCAAGTATCTTGGTCATTTCAAAATGCCTACACCTTCATTACAGTCAAATACACAACCTCTTTATATTCTCACAAAGATGAGACCAGGACAATCTATTTATCAATGACCACACATCACTTTTGCCTCTACAAGAACATGACTGATCAACATAAATAATATAATCTTTAAATCAAGACTTTTAATATGAGATCAATAATCAATGATGCAAAGAAAGTAGAACTATTCCTTAATCTTTCAAAAAAACATGTTGCTTGAATCCTGCCTCTGCAATACACAAACAAACCCTCCTTATGCAGATTGAACATACCCTTCATGTTTCAGTTCATCAAAACTTCTATATTCCTTGACAATTTGATCCAATATGTATATACACAGAAAGATATATGTCCCAGCTTTTGTTCTAATCAGGTCTCACTCAAAAAACCATCATATAGACATTCATACCTTTTTCTCTATTCACTCTTTAGATTATGCTTTCTCTATAACCAAAAAACCCTCCTCCATATGATTCAAACATGTTATTATATCTCATGCTTCTAATTTTTTTATGATACAAAAAACTCACAATCTTTTTGATTCCATGTTTAGATCATAAGAAAAACTTCCTCATTGTACCAAATCACATTAAGAAAAATATCTCATAATATATCCTTCAGAAGCATGAATGAACCACAGTTAGTTAGGGCTTTTAGAATGAACCTGCCCGTCAAACTTAAACAAAGAAGATGAACCATTGGCATTAAAAAAGGAATTAAAAATCATCCATTGGATCTTCTTTCTCGCCACTATGGATATTAAATGATAGCAATTTATTTGTTTTTAGCACTCAATGCCATAATAAGATCTTAGAGAAACTAATGCCCTAATCTAAAGGGTCGGTTAAGACATGTTAACTCACCTATTTAGCTAGTCATGTTTAAGTAATAGACCTACTAGCTTAGGTCAACAAACAATTAAAACAAAAGGCAACCCTTTTTTATGATGGTTAAGATGTAGACTTTGGAATACAAAGATCTTTAGGGTTTCAACTACACTCACATTCCAACTTTAGACAAAGATCATGAAGACATTCTTTCTAATATCATGCAAAAGAAATCCTACATATTAGTTCTCCATCCCAACACACATGTTCATGTTCACTTCTTCATAAAGACATTTCGATATCATGTCAATGATAAGACAACCTACAAAGGAAAATATCAGTAACCTTTGATAATGATGAACCTTCTTGTAAACCTTCTTGGCACTAAAGTCATAGCCATCAAGAATACAATGAAGCATGGAAAAGTACGAAGCAATAAGTACTTAGACCAACATAAACATAAACATCCTGATTATCAATGGAGACTAAACTCAACTTTGCCAACATCTTGAAACTAAGCAAGCATGAACGAGTTAAGCACAATCTCATCAAATGAAAACACATCCTTGAACATCATAAACATGGATTATACTTAGAAAACCTCTATTTAAACAACACTAATCAAACCTTGTCATAAAGCAAATCTGAAGCATATCTTCAGAACTGAAATTAGTTAATCAACACAGCCAAATAAAACTAGTTATTCTCACCCAAGTATCATCATCCAATGAGTAAATTCTAACAACTAAATACACCATTTGACAAACACCAACAAGGTGATCAACTCCTGAAGACACATGGAGACCAACTGGAGGATATGACACTTGACATACTTCTGACAGATATGAGTGATTATTGACAAGAGTATCAAGATCCTATTGTTGTAGGAGACTCAACGTACACCACATGACATACAACATCCTGCATACAATATCCTTGGAGGCACCACACCACATGAAAGGTATACATCTTGATCTCAACATCACACATGTTGTTCTCACACATGATGGTCATGAATCTTGCATTTCTTGTGGAACTTGCATTGCTTGAGAAACCTACATTTCTTGAGGCATGAAAACAAGAGACAACCACATGAAGACAAGAACCAACCTCATGAAAAGGTCTATATCAATGACCCATCATCAATGAAAATGCACTACACTGTCATCATAGTTTGAGCTCCAACCATATCTTGTGACCACATCATTTTGACATTAATGGTAAGACAACTGACATGCCAACCATAACAATACCTAGGTGTACTAAAAAACATTCTTGGTATGGAGATAAAAAGAGATAGAGAAAATAGAAAGCTATGACATGGCTCTAATAAGTATTTGAATTCATTTTTATAGAGGTTTAACATGTAGGGTTGTAGACCATTGTGTGTTCCTATTACTTTGGGAACACAATTATCTATTACAAAATGTCCTTCTTTCCCTTCTAAGATTGAATACATGAGCAGGGTACATTTTTAGAGTATAGTTAGAAGTTTTATGTATTCTATAATTTGTACTAGACCAAACATTGCCAAGTAGTAGAAGTCCTGAGTAGATTTATGTCTAATAAGAGTCTTCAAATATTTGAGGGGTACATCTGAGTATTCCTTATACTATTATGGCACTTTGACAGGAGACAAGAATTCCTTTGATATTTGTGGTTATGTGTACTCAGATTGGGTTGGAGATGTCGATAGAAAAAGATCCACTAAAGCACATTTGTTTACATTAAATGGTGGTACAATAAGTATGATCAATGAGTGACAGGCTATGGTTGCTTTGTTCTCTACCAAGAATAAGTATAAGGCAACTACTCATTCTTGTAAAGAAGTCATTTGGTTGGAAACATTGTGTTAGATGTTGGGCTAAATAAGGGAGAAGTTACACTTTATTCTGATAGTTTGAGTGAAATTTGTTTAGTGAAGAACCTAACTTTTCATGCAAGGGCCAAGTGCATAGGTGTGCAATATTAGTTTTCTAGAGATATGGTTGAAGATGGAAGGTCAAAACTAGAGAAACTACAAACTTTGATGAATGTCGTAGATGCTTTGACAAAGCCCATGAGCATGGAGAAATTTAGATGGTGTTTAGAGTCTATGGGCCTCTTAACCCCTAGCAGTTAGATTTTAGATTTGGTGAGTATCCCTTTGGCTCTTGCAAGTTATTCAACAAGTGGGAGAATGTTAGGAATTAAGGTGTCTCAATCTTTGCAAGTTCCTACACTTAATTTTAATTATTTATCCTTTTCCCACATTTTATTATATTTTATGTTATTTAAAGTTATCCTCACCTTGAAATGGGGAACAGAGTTTTGAGGTGGCATGATTTTCCATGTTGGTACTTTGTGGTGTGTTCTAAGTTGTCATTGGGGGGGTTATTCATAGAAAATTTGGAGCACCTTCTTTTTGATGAATTTTATGATAGATGTTGTGAGAGATTCTTATGATGTGTAAGATCTTGTAAGTGGAGAGTTACTTTAGAATCTTGATGAGCATTATGATAGATATTTACACTTGTTATACAACATCATTTTTAGATAGTGGGAGTTACAAACTAGGTGCCCAAGTTGGGAGGATGATTATGATAAAATATAACCATTGTAAGAGGCATTATTCATTTAATATTTTTAGCCTATTTATGGGAATATCTAGATGGGCATTGGAATTTAGAGTCAAACTTGGGCACTGTACTTCTAGATGTTTTAGAAAATGCTTTAGAATATCATTTATGGTTTCTAGTTTTCTCATTGTCTATAAATTATTTTCTTAGAGTTGTAGTATTGTATTGTATGAATTTCTAGGTGGAAAAATGTTGCAAAAATTACTCCAAAGTTGTATGCTAGTGAAACTCCTATAAAAGATTGTTATGCAAGTGTGTTGTAAACTTGTTATGGATTTGAATAATACATTGAGCTACTTTGGAGTGTGGGGCTTCTTCTCTTGAAAGGGTTTTCCCCACATACATTAGTGTTATGTGTTGTATTGAATTATGCTTTTGTCTTTCTATATATTTTTTGTAATAGTTTTAGATCATATTTTAAATTTTTTGTAGACTACTACTCTCAAGGTTAGTGTAGGAGCTAATTCCACTACCCTTTCTTCCTTATAGGATTCCCATCCAACCATCAAACCACCATGTACTCTTATATATCATGATCACAAAGCCACATTATTTGAAACTTGAATGGAAGCTTTTTAAGGAAAGAAAAAAGATGAAGAAAACTTCATGGGCCACTAATCTAAACCTTGCCATTGCAAAATTTCTAAAGAGGAAATCCAATTATCCCTTACCCAATAGTCGAATACTAAAAACATACCAAGTAACTTTGAAATAGAAGTAGGTCCACATCTCCTATTATTCCAAGTGAAAAGACCATCACTTTTCTTATGGAGTAAAAAGTGTCCACATGTCTTTTTACCTCCTTGTTTAGCTCCTAGGTCCCCTTTATTGCATTATACATTCAAAATGTTTCTCTCAATACAAAATTTCCCAACATCAAGATGGAATTGGAATATGTGCCCCTTGATTTATCTTACCTCAAACCTAAACAGGGCTAAAGAACCTAGGCGGTGCCACCCATGTCCCCCCTTTTAGGTCAAGACTAATTTAAGTGCATGTCAACTCTTCACCTCTCTAGAGGTTTTTCCTTGTCAGCTCTTTTGGTTTGAATATATGATTATGAGTGGGAAAACATATAAGTTTGTTCTTGAGTTTATTTTTAACTAAGAAAGAGATAGCTAACTTGAGGTCTTGAAGTGAAGCAAGCAAGAACATTCATTGTGATTCTAGAGAAGATGTGTGTGTTGTGATTGTGTGTTGTTGTAGATATGGAGATATAATATATTCTTCCTTAGGAGTTTAAGAATCTTCATCATTCTAAGGTTTCATGACATAGGTGATATCATTGTTTATTCATCATCATTTAAATCATCATATTATCATTCTTTTCAGCCTCTACCCCTGTAAGGGCATGCACTCTTTATCAATCAACAGTGTTGGGAACCTTGAATGTTATCCCAAGATTTGACTAAGGTAAGTCCCTAAAAACATAACCCCCAAACCCCTTCTTATCTTCTTGTGTGTAGGTTATAGAGCAAGATCTGGAAAATATAGAGCTATAAGAAGAGTGGGTATAGATCAAGGTTTTGAGATCCAGAGACATTTTTATAGTATTCTCTCACCAAGGACTTTGGTGGTACCACCCATGTTCTTCTACCTTTTCTAATTCTAGATCTAGCATCATGACAACATCTGGAAAAACCTTTCATTTTACACCCTCAGCAGATTCCTTTAGTTGAGACCTAGGCAGTCCCATTAAGGTCCTCTGACACTTCTACTTTCTAGAGAGAGGTTCTACATTCCTTTGATCATCCTTGTGCATTTATTTTATGGGTTTCTATTGTATTTTCTCTATTGTGAATAGATCAATTTAGAACTAGGGTTTCATGCATTGTTAACCTAGGATTTGAGGAAAAGACTAAGTTAAATATGATCAATCTATAGCATACATGAGCACAAGGTCAGCAGCTAAGTCCTCCTTCATTTGGTAGTGATTTGGATCGGCCTTGTCCTTGACTTTTATATGGAAAAGGGTTTGATCTAATTTGCATTCTAGTGGTTATCATTCTCCTTTTTCATACCAAATAACTTGGTTTAACATCCACAAGACTGAGGAAAGATATATTCATTCAGAGAAATGTTGAAGAAGGGTCTAGCTGAATAGAGTCTCCAAGCTTCTCATCAAAGCTAAGAATAACCTTAAAATGACCAACTAAGATCCATGGAGTAGAGGCAAACATAAAGAAAATAAAATAAATATGTGATAAAAAGAAATCTTTATGTTGGAAATTCATATGAGCATAAACATTGGTTAAGAAAATAGGACTTCCAAAATGAAGAAATGAACCCACCAAATATAGAGAACGGTTGCTCACTAACCAAGAGGAATGTGTAATCTGATGATGGTCCTCTATGCAAGCTAGCCCTCTAATAGAACCTTGAGCTCCAACACACTGACATTGACTACCTTTTTAGAGAAAAGATGAAATAGCCAACATTTTGTCCATATAATGTTTCATTTCCTAAAGGAAAATGATATCAAGCTTATGAATTTGAATAAGATCTTGAATATACTTTTAATGAAGGGTGCTTCCCAAATCCCTAGAATTCCATGAAATTACTTTCATTTTTAAGGAACAAAGAAATTAGAATCTAAAGTATGAATAACCCTAGATTCCACTAGTATTTACCCTATCATCTTTACCTTCTCTTGATCTCTTTTTCTCCCACTTTAGAGAGTTCATCCATTCCAATATTTTTAAGATTTTTTTCTGGAGGCCTAATGGAGAAAACACTTTCTTCTTAGTATCATCCTTAGCACCCATCTCTTGAAGAGAATTTGACATGACATAATCTATAGAATCTTTAAGAGGAGTAATAGTCAAAATAGATTTTACAACAACTACAATAATATCATCCTTATTGGATCAATGATTTCCATCAAATCCATCTACACAACTTGGAAGGGAGAGGAGTCCCTTCAATATGTAACCCCTAAACACTAGAAATTTTTTGAACTATTAGTGATGGGTGCAAGGCAAAATCAGGGATTTCCAAGTCCTGATTAGCTAAAGGATTCTCAATTAAAGTAAAATAAACTTCCTTAAAATTATCTAAAATATCAAACTTGTTACTAAAATTCCCCTTTGGTAAATCCTTTTTCTAACACATCACATTCATTTCTTTATTTCGAGACATCACATGAATAAACCCATTTGAGTTAGGCCCTTCTACATGTGTTGGGGAATTTTATTTTGCATTAGCTTTGGTCAGAGGGATCTTTACTAGGGGTTGAAAGGCATTTGAGATTTTCTTAGGATAATTTAACCAAAGATGCCCATATGCATGATAGGCATGACATCTAAAAGGAAGATCTTCATGATTTAACTATTGAATCCAATATATACTTCCTAATCTAATCTATATATAATTAGGCAAAGGGTTATTAAGATCAATTTGCACATAGATACATGTATACATAGTTACCTTTCTCTCAAGTGTATGATGAGAAGGGCCCAAAGGTTTCCCAAGAATAGTTGCAATGGATTGAAAAATATCTAGTCTCTAAAATTCTATAGGTAAATGAAGAAGTCAGCCCTACAATAGAATCTTAGATGATAGCTCATCCATAGGATCAAATCCCACATGCCAAGACTTAATGAACTTTCCAACTAGATTGTGAAAATATAATCTTCCCTTAGAGGCCATATTTCAATTAGATGTCCTTGAGAAAACTACATAGGAGAATCCATTCACCACTAGGATAAACTTGGATTTCCCCTTCTAGTTGCCAAGTATGACGATCGCAATTTTCTAGGAAGGGTAAAATAGATTTAAAAGCCATTAATTTACAAATCAAGGCATGCATTGACAAATGAAACACATCATTAGCTACAACTTCTGGATTCATGACCAAAATGGATTGATCCACACTTTTTTTCAAAACAACCATTAGATCAAGGATGATTATCAACCCTTTGATTTGATTTAGCATAATGCATAGTCTACACGAAAAAATTGATAGCATTTGCATAGCTAGAGGTCATTGCCTCATCAATCCAAACAACCTTAAATGGAAAAGGCAAGAGATGGCCTAGATCCTATCTAGACCTTGCCATTGGTGAGCTAGATAGAATACAACCAATTGTAGGCAAAAACATTGGAAACAAACCAAAATGAAATAAAACTAACGCAACAGCCAATTGTTTAAAATAGAACACAAAAATTAGACAAATATTCTAATAGACGCAGCTGCACACAAATGCAAAAGCATGTAGTGGTAAGCAAGTAATCAGATTGCACACATAAACCCTCACCATCCTATACCACCCTTTGATTTTAATCATGTTAATGTCATATTTCTCTATCGAGAAGAATCAATAAAAAAATTAATAGAACTCAACAAGCTCAATTTTATTGCTCCATTTTTTTTCTTTCTTCTCTAGGTTCTCTTTATCTGAAAGGATTATTATGTGGGCATTCATGCCTAAAAGTAGATATGTCTCAAATCAGTTTTGTAAATCTCACCACAATTCTTTAAAATTATTTTGTTTATTTTGAATAACAAATTGATTTCCACCACTCAGGTGTAAGTTGATAGTTATGCTTTCTTCTGGTAAAATTTCCTATGCTTCCTTTAATAAGCACAAATAAATCTACAACTTACACTTCCATGACCTCCTTTAATAGTTTACTTTTATTCATTTGCCTATGTTATACTATCTAACTAGAGAAATCTACATCCATTAAGTTTAAGGTACCACATTACACTACCTATAGTGTGAATTTTAAATGTCTTATGCTAGCATGTAGTGGCCCATGTAAAATCAAGTTTCCTATAAATACTTGTATCTATTTTCTTGGATTTAATCCCAAATGTAACACACTTATCTGACAATGAATTCCTTTAGATGACCAAGTTTACTTCCCACGTGCATAGAGTTCTTGATAGCAAAATCTTCTAGGCTACCAACTTTACCAGCGTCGTGTAGTCTCTTTTGTATCTGATGTCAAGTAGATAACATCTAATAAGCAACGAAAGTGGTTGTATTTGTTTTGTTAGTCATATGATGGTTTATTATAAAGTTATTGATATTTATTTTGTCTTATACCTAGTTTTCACGTAATATGCTCTCTTATGCCTATGACATATACTTGGCTTGAATGAAAATAACTCGGGCTTGCTAAACTTAACATTTCTCTAATCTTTTATTATTGAGTTTTCTATACTTTTTCATGAACAAGGGAAATACTCATGGTATCAATAAACATTAGTTTTTAAAGAATGGGGCTTAAGATTGAATGAAACAAAGCTCACTTGCGACCACCTTGTTGAGCTTGTCATTTTTTTTCTAGCATTTTAACTTTTGTTTTTTCCCAACTTTTTCTTGAGTAAGAGCAATACTCCTACCAATGGTAAATATAAGGTTTTGGAGATTGTTAGTTAAGGTTTACCCACATTCTGCACTCTCTCTAATATAAGTTGGACCTATATTTAAGTAATAAAAGTCTATTTATTTATTTTTACTAATTTCACAATTTGGAACATGGTTTCTTTTACTCATTTATCATTTTTTTTTGTTGATGTCAAGAGTGAGAACAACTTTTTCACTGATGTTTCCCTAGACCAATGTAAATTTAATTGATGCACAGTGATTTGTAGCCCTAGCTTTTGATGTCCATGCATTTATTATGATTAGATTTCTATTCTAAAATGAAATATGACTCATGTCTTGTAATCAATATATTAATAGTCATTGAAACATAGATAACTAAAGGCATTCCATGCACTATTCCCATTTCTACCTTTCAAAATATTCATTGCAGTGATGATGATTATAAAAATGATATAATGTTTTCAACCTATGCCAAGGCTTTAATACTTTTCCTGATATGATTATTACTTTCATTTTCATTTCACTAGTTCTACCACTATGAAAAAGTGTTTCAATTAGAAGATTGTTTCCTTAACTTTAGAATTAGCAATCATATTTGAAGATGCTCAAAGAATTTTAGTGTCTTTTATATTAAAATTTTTAAAAGAAATTTATCATAAGTAATCTAGATTTCAATTTTTATAGGGCAACAATTTAGTTTCCTATATTGATCTTTATATGGTATAAAGTATTGTTAATATTTAATATATTAACAAATTATATAAATATCAATATTTTATTCAATTTTTTAAAGTAAACATTACAAAAATTTAGTACAAATGTTAACACTTACCTAAATTCAAGTGCTAATATTTTTAAATATATTTTTATATTTAATTATGATAATTTTACTTATAAACTATAAGTGTAAGCATCTTTTTTATAAACTTTAAACTTATTCAGTAAATGATGCAGGAGCACCTGCCTTCGACATCACACAAAAACATTTTCATCTTTGTTTGGTTTCCGTTGATTCAGTTGATGTCGTCTGCAAGGGGGGTAATGCCACTCCATGGTTCGGTTAGGGTGAACAATCAGCCTCAACATTCATCAAAACATATTGCAAGGGAAATCCAATGTAGTGCTTGAGAGAACAATCTATTACAACTGTGTATATCCACTTCCTTGGTCTACAACAAAGAGAAGGAATTTAGGGAGTGACTCAGCCTTCGATGATGATTTATTTGAACAGCCAGACGTCACTGTCATGTCAAAGAAAATAAAATACATAAAAATAAATACTCGTCCTCAATACAACCAGTTGATGAGGTCTTCACTCGGGATGGATCTCTGGACATTTGTGGGTACCCTTCTATCAAGAGCAAATCAGGAAACTGGAGTGCTTGCCCATTCATTTTAGCAAATGAGTGTTGTGAGAGATTGGTTTACTATGAAATCAACGCAAGTCTGTTGAATTATCTAAAGAAAGGCTTCGGTCAGGGCAATGCTACCGCAACTAGTAATGTTACCAATCGGTCTGGAACATGCTACATAACACCCTTACTAGGAGCTTTTTGGGTGGATTCATACTGGGGATGATTGTCATGTTCTTTGCAGTCTATTTTATTGGAATGAATGTTTTAACCCTAGCAGCATTCATACCCGAACTTAAGCCTCCATTTTACAGTAGTGGGAATGATGAACGTCATTCATCTAGAGTCCAAATTGGCATATGTTTTCTTGCACTTTATTTCATTGCCTTAGGAACGGGTGACATCGAGCCTTGTGTTCCCTCATTTGGAATAGATCAATTTGATGAGATGGACGACGAGGAAAAGAAAAAGAAAAATTCGTTCTTCAATTGGTTTTACTTCTCAGTAAATATTGGAGCTCTGGTATCTTCCAGTGTTCTTGTTTGGATTCAAGTGCGTTATGGGAGGTGGAGCTTCACCACATTTGTTCGATAAGTCTATTTGACTTCCATGACGGAGAGAGAGGCCGCGGGTTGGAAGATAAAGAGAAAATTCTAGTTAAATATTTGAATTAGTTTGATGTCTCTTCATCTTCTGTGGAGGAATTTTGCGAGGAAATTGCTCATTTCCTATAAAGACAAGGAGTGAAGCTGGGATAGGATCGCTACCCATGGAAAAATAAAAGGAACTGTGATAGTTTGGAGGTGTGGAGCAGAGAGGTGGTAAAGCCAGTATGTAGGCCGATATTGTAAATAATTGCTTGCAAATGTCGTAATTTTCAATTTGAATATGAATGCCAATTTAGTTTTGTATTGCAATCTGAAAATTTAAGTTGCGAACAAGTTAATCTTGTTAACATAGATTTGCTTGTGGTGTTTTGTGTTTGTCAATGTTGTTGTAGCAGAGGATTTTTTTTTGTCTGCGTCAGTAAAGTACATTTATTTGGACAATCTTATAGATTTATTTTTTATATAAAAATAATAATTATTGAAAGTTTATATTATTCAATTTAGGCATACAAATGTTAATCCATTCTATTCCAAATAACCTATCAATTTTAGGTTTACATTCTCCTCTTCATAATATATGACTTACAAAATATCCATTCTCAACTTACTCATTGAAACCTCTTTGATATATAGATGGATACTTGCCAATCACAAACCAAAACAAGAAGATATTTGTCTTCCTCATTTAAATCACATTTTCTTTACTTTATTTACATTAGTTAGGATAAAATAACTTGTCATTGTCCATGTTGACCGTTGTGGCATTCTAGTGTTGGCATTGTGTCAAATGAGTGTTATTACAGTGATGGCACAGATCTACAATTGTTCAGTGTGGTATTTTGGCACCTCATGTGGGTTCATGTTCAGAGTGGCCCCTTTTGGTAATCATGTTCAGTTTGACATCTTTCATTGGCATTGGTTCTCTTGGTCATGTTAATGTGGTTTGACATACGTGATTGTGGTGATTTGGCATGTTCTCATAGCAGGTTTATATGATGTTTTTTCATTGGCAGTGGCATTTGTATTGCTAGTAGTATTTGTACTTCTGGACAGTGGCATTTGTTAATTGACATTTCATAAAATGACAATTCATTTTGTTCTAAAGTTTCATGTGAATTAACAAAGATGACATAGCGTAGCATTTTCTACAAGGTGGCACCAAGTGTAAGAAACACTTGGTCAAGGTGGAAAATAAAATATAATACTTTGTAAATGATAAAGGTCATCAGGCTCATGTTAAAGAGGCATCGAACACTCTTAAGAGTCTAACTTGTTGAAAAGGTTTCGGTAAAGGTAAACAAGTTATTTTGTATTAAAAGTTTCAAGCCTTCTTTAGGGCAAACAGGGACAGCCGATTAAGAGGATCAAAAAGGCATGTAAAGAATGTTGTGAGTCATTTATTTCATCATTGTATTTTGTGGTATCCTATCTCTGATAGGGTTTGATCTGCAATCATGAAAAATGAGGTGAATATGTCGAATGTTCAGTTTGGGAGCTTGAATGTTGACTTGGTGAAAGTGACAAAGCTGAAAGGAAGCCGTGGACTGTGGCAGTTGGAAAAACTAAGTGCACAATCATGATTACCATGTACTATTGTTCCTTTTCATTGTTTTAATCTTGAAGGTCTTTCCTATGGTTTCTTTATTGTCTACATTCAAAAATTGTTCCATAAGAATTTATCCTAGCAACCACACTTGGGTTTGTTGTTTTTGGTCAAAATCTTACCCATTGCTAGGGTACGGGGTCATAAATCCTATGACAGTTTTACAGCTAGATTATATTTGTTATGATTCTGTCAGAACCATGATTCAGTGGCATTATATTGTTTTATGAACAGTGGAAAAGGTTATAGTTTCAGTTTTTTGAGGAAAGGCATTAAACATGTTTCAGTTCATGATAATTATGATTTCTTGTATGGACAGTATTGAGGGGTTTTGGTGATCACCTACCTATTGTTAAGTGTTGCAACTTTAGCTGAACACTTAATCATGGTTATGTGATGCACAAATGATAGTGACATCTTAAGGCAGCAGTGACACATTGTTTACTTCTTTCCTTAACCACAGGGTAGTTATGGATAACATGACAGTTATAACTGGAAGGGTTAGTTTTGTTGGCAAGAGACACTATATGGATTCATGGTTGTTGTCATTGATGGCAACAAAGGTCATCCCACATATCCGCAAGTCATGGTGTGTCTCTACCGGAAGTCAGAATGAAGATTGTTGTGGTCCGGTGAACAAGAACAAAGCATATGGCAAGGTCCGACAGATTGGTCCGGATCTCTCAGAGGAAGTGTCTTGGTGCAGTGCGGATTTGGGGAAGTCAAGAGGACTACCTTGAGTAGTATATTCCAAGGATTTAGCCTCCGGTGATGAACAAGGAAAAAGATATGAATAGTTGAGTACCGGATTCCTGAGAGACAGTGAGAACAGAGGAAGCACTGACTGACAGAGTATCAGACTATTTTTTGGATGTGTTACTGTTGATGGTAAAGGTTGTGAAGGCATGAATCATGTTTGGCCGACATGATTAATGATATCTACAAGTATATGCTTGATCCGCATTGCTTGGTGAGCAAGGATTCAGCCGACAGAACAGAGTTTGTAAGAAACTAGACTGTTCCGGATGTCGACTAGAAAGGTGATGAAATTACTTGTGCGGATATATATAGAGGATGGATTTAGTTGTGAAATGTGTGATTGTGTGAAGGTATATGCGAATAAGTGCAGAACAGAGCAGAAGTAGCAAGAAAGATCCGGTATGTGAGAGGATAGCAGAATAAAGAACAGAGGAAAGATGAAGTGCAGCAGATCAGTGTACTGAGCCTAACCGGAACTGAATTCCAGCATATGTAGATGCTTTCAATCAGTTCAAGACTGTGATTCTTATCACTTTGTAGATAGTGTGTCTCCTTGTAGACAGTGGGCCTCTTTGTGAGCAGTGTGCTCGGGCAGTGAGCCCTAATTGGCAAGTGCCATTTTTGTAATTCCTTATTCTTCTAACAGAGAATAATCTTTGGGTTAATCACCCCGTGGTTTTCTCCCTTAACAGGGTTTCCACGTCAAAAATACTGTGTCATGTGTTTTCTTATTTCATGGTAATGTTTTTATGTTTGATTCAATGCTGCATTAATTAATAAGAAAGTTCAAAAGGAAAATAATTAGGATAATTGATTCACCCCCCCTCTCAGTTATCAACAATTGGTATCAGAGCTAAGTTCCTCCTAATAGAGCCTAACAGCTTGAGGAAGATCTGGGAGTTCAAATGGATGCATATGGTTTAAGGGAGCAACTCAAGACTGCCCTTGAGGATCTTGAATAGTCAAATTCTGAAGTCAATGAATTAAAGGAAAGACTCAAACAGGCTGATGAATTCATGAGAGAATTAAAAGACAAATTAAGTCTCTCTATGAAAAAGAGAAAGGAGCTGCTCCAACAATTGGCAAGACAAAGTGAAGAAAGCAATACAAATGAAGAATTGACTGAGCAAACCAAGTTATGTGAAAAGTTATCAAAAGAAGTCATTATGTTAAGACATGAAATGGAATCAGGAACTATAAAGTTTACTCAAGAGATTGAAGAAAAAAGAAAAGCTGAAGACAATCTGAGACAATCTCTTAAAGAAAAATCAGAAGAATGCCACCAGATGGACAGGATTATCAGACATCTTGAATCTGATCTTGAAGATGCCAAAGATAATGAAGAAAAACTTGAGGATCAAATTGCCTCTCTCAAAAGAGATCTTCAAACAGCAAATGAATATAAAGAAAAATTCAAGATAAGTTCTGCCCAACTTGAAGTACTTCTTGGAAGTCAAAAGAGGACAGATGACAAGTATGGTTTGGGATATGAGAAAGGAGAAAGTTCCGGATCCGGTCAAAAGAATTTTGGATCAGAAAATCCAAGGAATAGGCCTAGAAGACCTCTGGTAAGATAGCCCAATGCTCAAAGATATCCATCTTTCAATGGATACTGCCACAGCTGCAACCACTTTGGTCACAAAGCTAATCAGTGCAGAAAGAGAATGAATCAGATTAATTCATCCTTCTCCGGACAGTGCTTTAACTGCAAAAGGTATGGACACAAATCCCATGAATGCAGAAATATGCTAGTAAACAAATCATTCAAAGGTAGATGCTTTACATGCAATAGAGTAGGTCATATGGCTAATCAATGCAGATCAAGAGGTTATCAGTCAAATATGCAAAGAAATGTTATTTGCCAAATTTGTAATAGGTCCGGTCATAATGCTAAAGTCTGCAGAAGCAAGAATCAGGACAAAAGAGGTCCGGTGTATAATCAGAATCAAGACAAGGGTAAACAAAAGATGAATGCGGATGAAGTTAGGAATCAGATGAGCAAGATTTGGGTGAAGAAAAGTTCAGAGAATGTAGAGGTTGGATCCGCACCAGACTCTAATGCTGATATTTCTTCCGGAAATTAAAAAGTGAGCTCTGGCTCAGGGGGAGACTCAAAGAAAATCCTATTCCCCCAGCCAATCAAGTGGTGCCGGATGTGGCACAAGATGCGGAGTAAAGGGTTTGAAGATATAAGTCCTAAGTAAATCCAGATAAGATTTCAGAGGTCCGCATGAAGATGCAAAGAAGTTGTGATCCATCAAGTAAGACCTGTTCCGGGAGATGCTCCGGAATGACAAAAGACTACAAAAGGGTCTGGAGAGATCTGGAAGTGCATTATCTTATTCTGCAGATTGGACAGAGTGTTTGGGATGTCCTTGTGATGTGTTATCTTGATTTGTTCATGGTTGAAAGTTCCGCACGATGTTCATAGACCAGGACTAATCCGGTTCTTCAGGTTATCCAAATAAGGCAAACTGGAATAATATAGGTCAAGCATTTATTGCCATCAGATATTAGGGTTTGCGGAGCAATATAAGGGATTTCTCATAAAACATTTGCTCATTCTACACTCAAGAAGAAGCGAAAAGTGGAGCTCTGCAACTAGATTCATCAAGCACACCAGAGATCTCCTGCTGAAGTCATTGCATAAAGAAATCAATCCAGCTACTCCGTGCAACCGAAGACGCAAAAGGTATTTTCCACTTTCGATATCTTGCTACAAATCTTCTGAAGAAATGGCTACTCCAAATATAGTAAAAATCTCAGATAGGCCCCGACCTGAATTTAAGAAACATCCATACAAGTCATTGGAGGTAGATCCCTTAGGAGCATTTTCCAGTGTTCCTCACGGAGTTTTACACACAGAAGACATTAGGGTTTACATACATGCAAGCATTGAGGAATTTGGGGAATTCAAATTGAGAGATCTCTATCACAAGCAACTGATAGACAATGCTTTTGAGCTTAAACCAGAGTATAAGGGTATCCAGAAGAAACAATTTGATCAATTCATTCATTTCCCCTGCTTTGAAGAAGATGAATGGGTCCGGTATGTACTGAGCAGGATGCATGACAACTTCCTATGGCTGGATAGACCCTGCAAGATCACAAAAGAGGCAATTAGAGCAGTAACTGGTCTATACTCTTCCGGAGGGATACCTATCCTGAAATCTATCAAGAACAACATTGTAACTGAGGCCACCGGATCAAAATTTGATAAGAGGGCAATGACCATTGAAGATATTTCAGATCCGGATATCAAGTATGCATCCATGATAATAGGATACAAGATCTATCACTCCAGCAGGGAGAATTCTATATCCGGAACTGCAGTATATACTGCCTATGAAATGCTAAGGAAGAATGCAGAATATGATCTCTGCGAACTGCTCTTAAGCCAATTAATGGAAAATATATAGAAAATCAAGAAGGACAAGAAGAATTCCTTTAAGTATGGTACTCTTATTGTATGTCTATTCTTCTACTTCATGAATGAGCTGCCCGGATCAAGTGGATGGGTATGGCAGAATGACAAACCTATTGCAGTCCAAATAAGAGACTATCTACATGGGCTTGGGGATGCCAAAGCAAGAAATACAGCCCTATGGGGATACTTCAAAAACTTCCAAAGCATGATGCAAACAAGAGAAAGAATTCCCCAGTCTCTTGTTGAAAAATACAAAGACTCAGTGTGCTTTATGGTGGACACTGATCAGTGCCTAATGGAGGCAGTGGAGCCAAGGACTGTCTGGATCATGCCCATGGGGTATGAAGTGGATGAACAGATAGTGGAGCTGTATGTTCAACACATGCTAAGTCAGCCCAAAGATCCTAAGGCAGAAAGGTTTGGAACCTTTGAGGAGCTGAGTGTAAAGATACATGTAGAACTCAGGGAACCTGAGATAAAGAGAAAGGTGAGAAAAGAAGTAGAGCACATTGCTCAAGGCCTAGGCATCTCAAAAGAGGCACTTGATGCCAGCCGGGAAAAGAGAAGAAAATCTGAGGAAGAAAAGAAAGAGGTAGAAAAGAAAAGCAAGAAAAGTGCTCTGGTGGAATCCTCAACCCATACCAGATCATCTAAAGGATCCACACCTATCAAAACCAAAAGCTCAAAACCGGAAGTCCAGGGATCCGGTAAAAGATCCAAGACAAAAGCCTCAAGAGCTTATCAAAGCCAAAAGGATGAAGAAGAAACTGAGTCAGATGAAGGAGTGAAAGAAATAAAGAAATAGAAAAAGAAAGGATCCGGTAAACCCTCTTCTGGCCGAGACAAGGAAGAAATGACAGAAGAATTTTCTGAAAAGCCCACCCTGTCTCTAGACAGTGTAGTCAAATCAGTCACTGTGGACGGGAACCTTCAACCAGTGGCTGAATTCTATGATGACTACAATGAGGCAGATCAAAAGATCCTGCAAGAGGCCATAATAAGGTATTTGAACATCTACAATAAAGTTTTTATTGAGATTATTTCTGAAATTCCTAAAAGCCTAGAAAAGGAATTAGAAATAAGAAAGAATAATGCTCATGCAAAAGATCTTGAGATCCGGGAGCAGATAGCTATTCAGCTATATCCTCAAATTGATCCCAAGACAATGAACATAATATTCAAAGACTGCAAAGATGAGTTCAGAAGTAAAGCCAGGATGAATCAACTCATGCTTGGTGAGACTGACAAGGTGGCCAAAGAGACAGAAGAGATCCTCCGGAAGGCCTTCAAAAGGTTCAATCTTCCTATTGTAGAGGACTTAGGTGCAGAAACAGCTGTGGACTTGGAACCCTCTGCTCCAGAAGAAGTGGCCTATGAACAGGCTAGCATCTCTCCTCCGATTTCCCCTACAGTCTCTGGATCTAAAGAAGAAGATAAATTACAGGAGAAGGAAGCAGTGGTGAAAGATAAAGAGGTTGACAGTACCAAGGGTGCAGAGAAAGAGAAGACTCCATCAGAGAAAATCCCAAAGGACAGTTCCAAGACTGCAGAAGAAAAGAAACATCTGTCTCCAGCAAGAGACACTGCACAAACTGTTCAACAATTTTTGAGCAAAGAAACAATAGAGATCGATGAACCGGAGCTACTACAAGGCCCATTCAACTTTGATTCCCTCTCTCTGGTGCAGACAATGAAGATAGCCTCATTTGCAAATGCTAAGGCAAATGAAAATCTCCTAAAGTCTCATATGGAAGACTGTGAGTTGATAGAGGCTGCCTCCGGAGTGCTTGAGAAGATTATGCCATCGGTCCAGATAGATCCGGCAGCCTCCTCTTCCGGTAATCTAAAAACCTTAGTCAGTAGTGTTGATACACATTTTGATTCTCTAGAAAAATCAGCTGAAGAAAAGGTCCAGAAGGAATTTTTGGATAAAAGACTTTCAGAAGTATTAGGATTAATCTCTAACGATAGGAGAAATATGAGTATTGGAATAAAGAGCTTAGAAAATGCTCTTAAGGATGGCGGTGATATTTACAAATTTTGTATCTCCTGGTCAAAGGCAACAGTTGAAATAGATAAGAAAATAAAAGCGGAACAGGACAAACTACACAGTTTGTCTCAAAGTTTTGATCCTCTCTCTTCCTCCATAGTGAATCAAGAATGTCAAACTATTGCAATCACAAATGCAATAAAGAACCTTGAGAAGGAAAGGAAGAATATAACTAACCGGATGGGAGAACTTAGAAGGATTATAATCCCTAAGTTAGAAACTATGCATGAGGCCATCAGTGATGCTCAGACCACCGCCCAAACAAATGATCCGACAGATCTCAAGAGGGCAGAAGCTTTTACATTTTTGTTGAGTGGTCACATTTCAATTTTGGAGAGAATGAAGCAAAGTTGGGCTACAGAACTGATCCAACTAAAGACATCTTTTGCAGACATTCTTCAGTTCATGTGAGTATGTAAATATGCGGCTATGTATAGAAAATTTTTGAAAATTTTGGTGTGCGGACCCTACCCTTTGCCATTGATGTCAAAGGGGGAGTGAGGAGCAGTAAAAAATGAGGAATCCAACTAAGGGGGAGTTCCAGAAATTGTATATAAAGATAGAGCATCAGCCAAGGGGGAGCATAGTGTAAACACTTAGTCATTTTTCACTAAGTGTTGCCATCAATGCCAAAGGGGGAGATTGTTGGCAAGAGACATTATATGGATTCATGGTTGTTGTCATTGATGGCAACAAAGGTCATCCCACATATCCGCAAGTCATGGTGTGTCTCTACCGGAAGTCAGAATGAAGATTGTTGTGGTCCGGTGAACAAGAACAGAGCATATGGCAAGGTCTGACAGATTGGTCCGGATCTCTCAGAGGAAGTGTCTTGGTGCAGTGCGGATTTGGGGAAGTCAAGAGGACTACCTTGAGTAGTATATTCCAAGGATTTAGCCTCCGGTGATGAACAAAGAAAAAGATATGAATAGTTGAGTACCGGATTCCTGAGAGATAGTGAGAACAGAGGAAGAACTGACTGACAGAGTATCAGACTATTTTCTGGATGTGTTACTGTTGATGGTAAAGGTTGTGAAGGCATGAATCATGTTTGCCTGACATGATTAATGATATCTACAAGTATATGCTTGATCCGCATTGCTTGGTGAGCAAGGATTCAGCCGACAGAACAGAGTTTGTAAGAAACTAGACTGTTCCGGATGCCAACTAGAAAGGTGATGAAATTACTTGTGCGGATATATATAGAGGATGGATTTAGTTGTGAAATGTGTGATTGTGTGAAGGTATATGCGAATAAGTGCAGAATAGAGCAGAAGTAGCAAGAAAGATCCGGTATGTGAGAGGATAGCAGAATAAAGAATAGAGGAAAGATGAAGTGCAGCAGATCAGTGTACTGAGCCTAACCGGAACTGAACTCCAGCATATGTAGATGCTTTCAATCAGTTCAAGACTGTGATTCTTATCACTTTGTAGACAATGTGTCTCCTTGTAGGCAGTGGGCCTCTTTGTGAGCAGTGTGCTCGGGCAGTGAGCCCTAATTGGCAAGTGCCATTTTTGTAATTCCTTATTCTTCTAACAAAGAATAATCTTTGGGTTAATCACCCCATGGTTTTCTCCCTTAACAGGGTTTCCATGTCAAAAATACTGTGTCATGTGTTTTCTTATTTCATGGTAATGTTTTTATGTTTGATTCAATGCTGCATTAATTAATAAGAAAGTTCAAAAGGAAAATAATTAGGATAATTGATTCACCCCCCCTCTCAGTTATCAACAAGTTTGACCCTAAACTATGTTTTAATATTCAGTTATTACCTGAAATAGTTTTATGGAATCTGTTATCTCTTCAAACTATTTTATGAGAAGAGGAAGATATTATGAAATATATAAAAAGGGCATTGAGTAGAAAGTGTGTATGGTTGTGTATATACCTAATGTAATATTGAGGATAGATGACTGAATGCATTATCATTGATATTAGATTAAAGTCTGAGGATCAGTGAAAGTGTCCCTCTATATTTGTCTTTTATCCATGATTGAAACATGTATTGAAAGGTCAAGTCAGTGAGACAAGAAATGAGCTTTGCCAGTGAGGTAACTGTAGCTAGTGAGGCTTGAATTAATCACCAGTGAGGCTTGAATTAATTGCCAATGAGGCCTGTAATTAGTGAGATTCTTTTATTAAGCCAGTGAGGCTCTTTTTCGAGTGGTTTTTAGGCCCTAGAAGGTTTTCCACTCAGGACAATATCTGTGTTATGGTTTGTCATTGATGACTTTGATTCTCATGTTTATTTGCTTATCATGTGTCATTTGTTTTAAAGTCATTTAATTTACTTTGGTCTATATGAACACATACTTGTCTTATATCACTATCTAAAACAATGATACTATGCATGTTTCACAGTTAGTATCTATGTGTTAAGATTTATGATAATGAGTCATTATTTTCAGTCCCTACATTGAGTTAATGCATTCTTGACTTTGATCAATCTATTTTAGTTGTCCAAATCTTTCATGATGTCATCTACAGTCAATGGGAATTGTTTTTGTATCAAAGTTTTGAAATACAGATTTTAAGGTCACTAAGTCTTGTTAAAATTTATATACCACTAATTCACCCCCCCTCTCAATGGTATTGTATGCCAACAAGTGGTATCAGAGCTAGACCCTTGTCTAGTAGGTCTAACCAAACTTAGGGTTTCCTAGTCATGGACTACTGTGATGGGTAAGTGTAGAAGAAATAGAATTCAAAAGAAAAACACTAGTGTCAAGTCAAATGTAGTCTTGTTTCAGGAAAAGTTCTTATTAGTTGAGTCAATAAGATAAGAACAATTCTATAGAAGAAGAGTGTGTTAGTAACCCTGAAGGAGTTGTAGATTTTGAAGGAGAACAAGAATTTAATGATGAAGAAAGAGATTTCTTTGAGGGTGAAGAAAATTGTGGAGTTGATATTGAAGGAGAACTTCTGTGTACCCTAGATACAATCAAACAACTTAATGAAGAAAATAGGAGACTAAAAGACCAGCTTCAACAAGAAAAAGAATCTAAGGACAAGGTATGTTCAGATCTTGAAAAAGCTTCTTTAGAGTTTGAAAATGCCATAAATCAAATTGCAGAATTAAAGAGACATGTTAATGAATTTGATAAATTGATTATTAATCTAAAAATTGAAATTGAGGAAGCAAAAAGAATAATAGATGTCAAAAATTTTGATCTTGAGATGAAAAGAATTGAAAGTGAAGTTGTCAATCTAAAGAATAGTCTGGATGTTGTCAAAATACAGAAGTTTGTGAAAGGCACAAATGCTTTAGATGAAATATTGAGTAGTTAGAAAAACTACAAGGATCATTTTGGCTTAGGATATGAAAAAGGGGAAAGCTCTGGTGTTAAAGATGAAGTTAAAAGGGAAATAGTTTTTACAACAATAGATAGGAAGAGTTTCAAGGTTAGGTAGACTCCTAGGTAGAAGATAGATTTGAATTATCATTTTTCTATTTCTGATGACGACAAGAAGAAAGCAAAGGATAAAACTGTTGATATTGGGAGAAGAAGAAGTAACAGTTTTTCAAGACCTCCATTTATCAGGCAATATCATTTGGTCAAGTATAACTATTCTCAGTTTCATGGTTGTTGCTATGTCTATCATAAGTATGGTCATAGAGCTAGAAATTGTAGTTATTATGGTTTGTCAAATCAAAACTACAATGTTATTTGCTATAACTGAAATAAGGTTGGGCACATGAAAAGAGACTATTGGATGCATTATAAAAATTCAAGAAATAGACATCATTATTCCTCTAGCAATATCATATGTTATAGATGTCATAAAATTGGACATAAAGCATTATACTGTAAGGTTAATCAGGTGAACTCTTTTAGCCCTCACAAGAAAACTAGGACTATGATAGTTTGGAGAAGGAAACAAGTAAAGGAAATGAAAGAACCTGAACTTGGGCATACTGCACAAGTTCTGTCCACAAGTACATAAAGAGAAGCATTAATGAAGGGGGAGTTAACTTTTTGCTACTTTTATCAAACCCCTGAAGAAAATTAGGAAGAGGTATCAATTTTGGGTATGTTGAATAAGGCAGGACTGTGTATTCAATCAGGACAATAGATACAGAGATACTAAAAATTCTTTTTGTTCTCTAAGTATGTTTCTTCAAGACATGTGACATGTACCTCATGCTCCTAATAGGGGTTGATTGGCATTACAGTGAATTTGGATAATGTAGCAGTGCTATGGTCATTGAGATATTGTTTTACTCTTGATTAGTTTTTGTTTGCTACGTTGAACATCTTCCCTGTGTGAATTATAAAAGGACAAAAGGTTAATCAAAATGTGGACACATAGATTTCTAAAAGTGTTCAAAGAGAGTGTTGATGATTATAGGAAAGACAACATTGTGACAATCTGGACATAGTGTTTCATTCTTGCTTTCCTTGCACAGTTGTAGCAATTGTAGTAAATTATTGCTTGGTAATAGTGATTTTTTGTTTGATAACAATGGTTTGGTGAGCAAGTATCCCTTTTTCATTGCCAAAGGGCATTTATTAATGAATCACTTTGATCTTGATGAACATCTTGGACAATGACTTGTGTGGAAGGCATAATGACCATGACAACAATACTTAGCAACACTGCTTGGATTGATCAAGTTTTTTTGCTGGGTGAACATAGCTACTTGACAATGCTTTACATTTTATGTTTGCCTATATCTTCTTTAGAGGGATTTTTCTCATACTAGAATCTTTCTTCAATATCTAATGCTATGTTTGCATTGTGATAGCTTATCTTGTTTCAAACAGTGCTGTGTATGTATGAATGAACAAGTAATAGGACAGTCTTTGAGTGAGTCAAGTTTGGAGATTGGTATTACAGAGTTACCTCAGAAACTGTTTCATCTCATGGTGTCATAATAATGTTGTTTTGATATGCTTTCATGCTCATCATGCAATTGTTCCTCATGTCATAGCTAGATCTCAGGATATCAAGGATGCAATTGTGTTATTGAAAGGATGTATGGTTTTGCTTATTAGGACCCTATAGTTATTTGTTGACATATCATTAGATGTCTTAAAATGGACTGTCAGAGCCCATGCAAAGTTGAAATGATGGCACATGTGTAGTTTGATATTTGAAATCAGTATGGATTGTATAAAATAGTGTTTGGAATGTTCTCTATATGATGATAGTGTTCTCTATTTTCATGAATGATGACAATGAAATCCCTATTTGAAGACAGTGATTGATGTTGTTAATATAGTGCAGAGTTGACTAGTTTTCTTAATTGCAGTTGAGCATGGTACAGAAAGTGCAAGGACAAAGGTAACTATTATATCTCCTGGCAAAGACAGTGAATAAGGACAATATTTGTCATTTACTGATTTCATGCTGAAAGTGAAAGAAAACATTCATCACTATATGGCAAAAAGATAGTTTGACTTGATATTCATGAACCTATATGATCAATGTTATTTCTAGAATCAGTTTGCAGTTGTCTATGTAATAGGGATATGTAATAGAAAGTATCAATATAATAGTCACAATATATGCAGAGGTTCAGTGATCATTGGAAGGTTTCTTGGTATGTATGATGTGAGTTTTTGATTTGAACATATGATATGGTTTTATTAAATTCACATCAGTTGAAAAGGAGAATTTTTGTTTTGACAGTGATACCATGCTACGTTTTATGATGAGGTGACTAATGGTAATAGTTTTTGGTTGGTAACAATTTTAAGAACTTCATATGTAGAGATGTATGCTTGAGTTTACTCTTGAACTCATATTGATGTCTTTGATAGAGTTACCAAAGTGTTATGATTCATGCTCATATTTCAATAGCTACAATCTCAGTATGACATGGATCACTTAAGTCAGGGAAAATGCATAAGAATTTTTTTTTCAGACAGCTCATTGATGTCAAAAATTTGTTCTTACAGTTCATGTTGTTCAGGATAGATGCTGTGATGTTAGTTGATGCCATATAATAGAGATGTCATGATCATGATACAGGATATTTGATTCTGTGTTGTTGTATAGATTGAAAGTTATTCTTTTGGTGCCTAATTCTTAATACAACATTTGATAACAGTATCCTCTACTATTGTTCTTCTTTGCTTTACAATTGGAGCAGTCTTGATAATGGATCTCTATTACAGGGGGAGTGTGTGCAAAATAGTGAATACATGTTTTCACATTCCACTTCATTTGTTTCTAGTATAGTTTGACATTTGCATGCTTTAATATTGGTTATTCATGTTGGTTGTGATCTATAGTTATTCTCCCAACTTTGTTGACCTCAGCCTTTGGCATTGTTGTCAAAAGGGGGAGAAAGTACATTGATATGCAGATGATCTATGATGTAGATGTTGCCTTCATGCTTCAGTTTGCTTGTGGAGTCATACGCTTGGCTGCGGTGTACAGATGTTGCATTCATGCTTCAGTTTGCTTGTGTAGATGAGTTACAATGGCTCATGATATTCATATTCAACTTATATTTATTCAGGTGGATTGACATCTCTTTGTGGTTGCATATGAGTTACAATGTTTTAGACTAAACAAGTGTAATGGTGATGATTTGACACCAATGCCAAAGGGGGAGTTTGTTGACCCATGTGGCATTCTAGTGTTGGCATTGTGTCAAATGCGTGTTATTATAGTGATGGCACAGATCTACAGTTGTTCAGTTTGGTATTTTGGCACCTCATGTGGGTTCATGTTCAGTGTGGCCCCTTTTGGTAATCATGTTCAATTTGACATCTTTCATTGGCATTGGTTCTCTCTGTTATGTTAATGTGGTTTGGCATACGTGATTGTGGTGATTTGACTTGTTCTCATAGGAGGTTTATATGATGTTTTTTCATTGGAAGTGGCATTTGTATTGCTAGTAGTATTTGTACTTCTGGATAGTGGCATTTGTTAATTGACATTTCATAAAATGACAATTCATTTTGTTCTAAGGTTTCATGTGAATTAACAAAGATGACATAGCCTAGCATTTTCTACAAGGTGGCACTAAGTGTAAGAAACACTTGGTCAAGGTGGCAAATAAAATATAATACTTTGTAAATGATAAAGGTCATCGAGCTCATGTTAAAGAGGCATCGAACACTCTTAAGAGTCTAACTTGTTGAAAAGGTTTCGGTAAAGGTAAACAAGTTCTTTTCTATTAGAAGTTTCAAGCCCTCTTTGGGGCAAACCGGGACAACCAGTTAAAAGGATCAAAAAGGCATGCAAAGAATGTTGTGAGTAGTTTATTTCATCATTGTATTTTGTGGTATCACATCTCTGATAGGGTTTGATCTGCAATCATGAAAAACGAGGTGAATCTATCAAATGTTCAGTTTGCGACCTTAAATGTTGACTTGGTGAAAGTGACAAAGCTGAAACGAAGTCATCAACTGTGGCAGTTTGAAAAACTAAGTGCACAATCATGATTACCAGGTGCTATCATTCCTTTTCATTTTTTTAATCTTAAAGGTCTTTACTATGGTTTCTTTATTGTCTACATTCAAAAATTGTTCCATAAGGATTTATCCTAGCAACCGCACTTGGGTTTGTTGTTTTTGGTCAAAATGTTACCCATTGCTAGGGTACGGGGTCACAAATCTTGTGATAGTTTTATAGCCAGATTATATTTGTTATGATTCTATCAGAACCATGATTCGGTGGCATTATATTGTTTTATGAATAGTGGAAATGGTTATAGTTTTAATTTTTTTGAGGAAAGGCATTAAACATGTTTCAGTTCGTGATAACTATGATTTATTTTATGGACAATATTGATGGCTTTTCGTGATCACCTAACTGTTGTTAAGTGTTGCAACTTTAGTTAAACACTTAATCATGGTTATGTGATGCACAAATGATAATGACATATTAAGGCAGCAGTGACACATTGTTTACTTCTTTTCTTAACCACATGGCCATTATGGATAACATGACAATTATATCTGGAATGGTTAGTTCAACCCTAAACTGTGGTTTAATATTTAGTTATTACTTGAAATAGTTTTATGGAATCTATTATCTCTTCAAACTATTTTATGAGAAGAGGAAGATATTATGAAATATATAAAAAGGGCATTGAGAAGAAAGTGTGTATGGCTGTGTATACACCTGATGTAATATTGAGGATAGATGACTGAATGCATTATCATTGATATTAGATTAGAGTTTGAGGATCAGTGAAATAGAGTGTCCCTCTATATTTGTTTTTTATCCATGATTGAAACATGTATTGAAAGGTCAAGTCAGTGAGACAAGAAATGAGTTTTGCCAGTGAGGCAACTGTAGCCAGTGAGGCTTGAATTAATCACTAGTGAGGCCTGTAATCAGTGAGATTCCTTTATTAAGCCAATGAGGCACTTTTTCGAGTGGTTTTTATGCCCCGGAGGGTTTTCCCCGTAGGACAATATCTGTGTTATGGTTTGTCATTGATGACTTTGATTCTCATGTTTATTTGCTTATCATGTGTCATTTGTTTTAAAGTCATTTAATTTACTTTGGTCTATATGAACACATACTTGTCTTATATCACTATCTAAAACAATGATACTATGCATGTTTCATAGTTAGTCTCTATGTGTTAAGATTTATGATAATGAGTCATTATTTTCAGTCCCTACATTGAGTTAATGCATTCTTGACTTTGATCAATTTGTTTTAGTTGTCCAAATCTTTCATGATGTCATCTACAGTCAATGGGAGTTATTTTTGTATCAATGTTTTGAAATATAGATTTTAAGGTCACTAAGTCTTGTTAAAATTTGTATACCATTGATTCATCCCCCCTCTCAGTGGTATTGTACTCCAACAGTCCACACTTATAATAAAATTAACTAAAATTTTTTTATTTCAGTTGAATAACATCATACTCTAATGCATGAGAATAAAAATAATTACAAAGAAGAAGCTCATGTTAGAATTGTCTATGAAAACCTCAAGATCAAAGAAAAGTAATAAAGGTTAATGTTGCTCAAATTCAAACAAATTTGAAGGTACTACAAAAGAATCCTTCAAAGGATTACATACAAATATACAATAAAAACATATTGCACATTTAATTCATCCATTGTAAACTATATTCCCTACATAATAGAATTGTAAATCATATAAAACATTTCACCTTTGTTTTTCATTAAGAGGTCAAATATTTTAATTCCAATACTATTAAGTTAAAATATTATTTTATGTGTAAAAAAATAGAAAATAAAATAATAAATCTTCTATGACATCTCTCCACTTTTAATTTCTAACATATTACTTCAAAATATAATCTACAATCAGTATATTCATTTTACCCCATAAGATGCAAGTGCTAGTGATAGAGTCAACAAGTTGACATGCCAATAGTTTAGGTGAATCTGATCATCAATGTCATTGCATTCAAATATTTCTTATGAAACGTAAGGGTCCACTCAAAAGTGGTGGACAACACCTATCTAGTAAAGAGATGGCGACCACCATAAAAATGAGAACCGTTCTAATAAAGAAGAAACTTATCTTGTTCTTCATTGGTTACTTTCATAAGCACTTCATGCATGACCTTATTGTGGGAGCACACTTCTTCTCGTCACTTTGTTTTTTTATTATTCCTTTGATAAATACAAGAAAACATTGGGTGCAATGTTATCGTTGTCAAGAAATGAATAATATCAACATTTTCCTTAAGACCAACCCTATTATTCTTAAGTACAATCTACTTCAATAATCAAAGGTCAATTTTAGCCAATTAAAAAAAGATAAATATTTACCACTTTTTATTCGAAATGAGGTGTAAAAGTACTATTGACCATTGATGATATTTAGAATGCTCAACATTTATGTCAATTAATTTCTGCTGGGTAAAGCCTTCAGTAGGTGACCTAGTTGGCTGGGTAAGGATTCGAAGTAGAAAGTCTGTCTGCTACTTGCAATCCTCTGCCTATTTATACGGAGAGCACATTGAATTAGTTTTGAAATTTTTAAGTACGCGTTAGGCCGCAGATTGGTGAAGGTAATATTGAGGTATCCGTCGCCATACAAGAAACAATGGAAGGTAATAATGGTCAAAGTAACATGGAAGTTCTTGTCGCGATCTATCGATTGCAGAAACATATTATTGAGACCTCAGTACCGTGAAGGTCACGATAAACAATTCAGGGAAAAATTCTACCAAAGTAGAATAATATATAAAATGAGATCATAGTCACCTCCTTGGCATTTTAATAATTGAATTTCTTGTTCAGTATCTTCTTATCATTATCTTAAAACAATATATAAAATAAAATGGTAATTACTATTACAATAAAGATATTTAACAATAAATATATAAATGTTACTCTTTTATTTTATATTTTTTAATTATAATTTCAAAATAATTTATTAAAAAAATTATAAAAATAAAATAATATATAATATAAAAACAGAAAACCACAAGGAAGGTATTTCAATAATAAATACATAAATTTTGGACTTTCTTATTTAACATTTTTTCACCATAACATTAAACAATTTACTAAAAAATTTAACAAACAAAATAATATATATAAAATAAAATCATAGTCACTACGACAACTATGATATTCAATAATACTTACATAAAATTTAAACTATTTTATTAAATATCTTCTTATTATAGCCCTACTTAAATTCATATAATTTTAATGGTGAAATTTGCATAACGATGCCATTTTTTATTTAGTTTTGTGTCCATTTTGAAGATGGTGTATTGATACATTTATGTATTGACAAATGGCATAATTTTTTATCGATTGTTTTATGCCATCATCTAGTGACTATTTGTTAGTCACATCTTTATAATATGATGAGTTGCAAGAATAGTTGTAGATTGACATCTTTAATCCCTTTTTAAATTTTTTATATATGACTTTTAGTTATTTGAATTTCAAAAACAAACTTCAAGAAAGGTGGATCATTAGAATGAAACATTATTCAATATATACAAAGTGTAAGTAGCAAATATTTTGGAAGTATGTGCATATGCAAAATGTGTATGTATATATGTGCATATGCATGGGTGTGTGTGTGTGTGTGTGTGTGTGTGTGTGTGTGTGTGTGTGTGTGTGTGTGTGTGTGTGTGAAATACATTAGTTACATAAATATATAGGCTAATTAATTATGCAAGATAGTTAACTAACAATTAACTTTGATACATTTCTAGACATGTCACTAGATAGACAATATCATAGTACATTAGTTCATAATGGTGTATTTAATATTAGAAAGAAATACAAAGATATATCACTAGTTATTAGTAGTAGAGATGGTAATTATATTAATATTTTTCTTAAATAATGGATGTAATAGCGTAACCACATCCTTACAACACTTCTAACATCACTTTTGACATATTTGGACACCATCCCAATCCCATCCTAACCATATACATCTTAACACTAATTAATTAGATAAATTATATTTATTTAATTAATTAAGATTATCTTCTAACATTCCCCTTTCATCAAATTAATCACATAA
Organism: Cunninghamia lanceolata; assembly: GCA_027924645.1. NCBI lineage: Eukaryota > Viridiplantae > Streptophyta > Pinopsida > Cupressales > Cupressaceae > Cunninghamia > Cunninghamia lanceolata. Next base: position 5,117,724 of record BSBN01000677.1, on the reverse strand, counting down.
ATTATATTTATTTAATTAACCTAATCCCTTTATATTAATTAATTAAATATTTTCATAATTTGATTAATTAGTGTAAAAATATCAAATCTCAATCGAATCCCCATTTATGTTAATTAAATATCATCTATATCCATTATCCCTGAATAAATAAATTAAAAATTTAAGTAGTCACATGACTAGCTTAAAGTTATCTAGATTCACTAAACCTAGACACTCCCACAAAAGTCAAACTAATCTTACATCTCCATCATCTATTCTCATACTACATTTTTTGATCCTAGCCATTCGCATAAGGATAAGTCATAAAATCTTTCGTCCTTGCCCTAATTATTCTCATTCAATCCTATTCATCCATTTATCTTTAATCTCAACCATTCATCCTTATATAATTCCCTAAAAGCTTCTAACTTTGCCTTAATTTGTCTCATTCAATCCTACCCATCCATTCAAATCAAATCTTAGCTCTCCATCCTATCATTCAAAAATCTATAAATCAAACCTCAATAAAGCCATTTTAAGAAGCCTTTGAAATGTAATGTCATGCTATCCAAGTGAGCAACCAGTAATCAATTTTAACATCAAGAATATATTAGAGCACAACCACCATTGTTGGTGCAACAAGGGTTAGTGTTGGTGAAAGATTTATACTTTTCATTGATTTTTGCTAACCCTTTGCTCAATCTAAGTTGTTAGATATGAAATAGGTCCTTTGTTTGATGCATTATTCCTCATTTTATTGCATATTTTAGCATACACATTTTGGCACACCTGCTAGATGTTTTCCCTTGTCCAAACTTGCTTTTATAGGTTGAAGATTCTTTATTTTATTGATTTTCTTTATTTTTGGCTAGATTTCTTGCATAGAGTTGTGTGTCTCACCCAAGTCTTGAAAAAATGAGATCTTGGGTTTATTGGAAAGAGGACGTCGAGAACCTTTTAAAAATTGGTCACATTAAATATTCATATTAGTATTGAAAAAGATATGATGATTTGAAGTTGGACCCTGTGATGTTGATTTTTTAGAAATTTGTGACACACGACTTTTAAAGAAAAATTCATATCTTGCAATCTTGGTGAATGAACGACATTCTATTTTTTCCAAGTGGATAGAAATATTTAAATTCCTTTTTCTTTATCATTTTTTATATCTATGGTAGAAAAAGATATTTCTTGAAAAAAAATAAAAATTGAACCCTAGTTAATGGCATAACTTTTGTATAAGAAATCAAATTTCAGCAATTTCTTTTTAAATTATATAGAAAATTATAAGGACGACTCAGTATGACTAAATAAATGGTTTCTATATACTCTTTTCCCTAGAGCATCTACACTAAATAGTTAAGCAAATGTCTATGTATTTACAACTTACCACGTGAATTTTATCAAACGATATAGGATGTGGTTAGACTAACCCTACAAAGTATATCAAAAAATCATGGAAATTGACACTTTTAGGAAACATCAAATTCATACCCTTGTTTGGGGTATGAGACCTTACAATTAATTGGAGATTGACAAATCTTTTAAATGTCTTCTATGAGATTATTTCAAATGCTATTTCTTTAGGATTAAGAAACTTGTTTTCTTTGATAGTGTGATATAATTAGACAAGATTCATCTAGGACCTGATTATTTTTAGATAACCTCATCACATTTTGGAAAGGTAAGAAATGGGATCCTACTTCCTTCTATAAAATTTTGTTTGTCAAAATTAACTCTGAGATATCCAATCAAAAAAATTAATGCCCTTTAATTCTATCTATAATTGAACCTCTTACCTTTCCTACCCTATTGTCAAGTCTATAAATATAATTTCTAAAAGATTCAACTTACATTAATAGAAGTCAATTTGAAAGGCTTTCACCTTTAGGTTCATCAAATAAAAGTTCCCTCTCTCTCCTTTCCTTTATGCCCTTGCTATTAAATGATTTGGACGCCTTGTCACAAGTTATACCTCTATAAACTTGTCAAAGGCATTTCTCTATGTAGGCTCAATCATGACAATGCTTAATGAGAATTTCCTTAATGATTCCTTGTTTAAAATAAAGTCACAGTTTACTTTCTGAATGTGAATAGTTCACAATATATTTGTAAGGGACGACTTTCACACTACATGAGTCGAGAAGTCGAAAAGCTCGTTTTTATGAGATCCTAACTTTAAAACATACAAGCTGGAGGCCGGACTGGAATTTAAGCCCTGAAAACTGACAAGTGCTAAACTTATGAGCCTACTCTTTGTTACATATCACAGATGAAGAAAATTCCTCTTATTTGAAACCCCTCTTAGTAGCGTGACAGTTAATCTTACTGCACATAGGATAGCATACTGCAAAATCCTACGGACAACAATCAACAACTCTCACGGGCTTAAATTATTTGCTCCGAATTTTTATATTTCTCCAACGAGATTCCATGCGAAATGAAGGGTTTGTCTGAGCGTACACTCCACACTTAAAAATAATGGTTAGCACAACCTCTATCATCAGCCACTAGCATCTCATTCCCATCCACAAAGACGGACACATTCCCTTCGTCTGCATTGTGGATAACGTTTAGATGAATCCACCGATCATAAATATCCGACGCCACCACTTGCTCATTATAACGCTTTAGATTTCCATCGTAAACATGCAGCATGAACGCCGTGGTTTGGTGTTGCTCTCTGGAATATGGGGCTTGTCGTTTTTGTAAATCCACATGGAATGAACGCCATTAATGAAGCTGTAACGCTGGGATTCATTTTTGTCATATGGTATTTGTATTTCCAAATTTGCCTCAGTTAAGTTCTGCTCAGTAAAAGCCTTGAGTTGGGGACACAGTTAGCTGTGCATATCCACTTCCTAGCCAAATCAAAAGCCCACACAAAATAGCAAACATCCTTGCCATTGAGTAATTCCAAGTGTGGAAGTAAAATATCTGTCTACTACCATTCTACTTAAATATCATCCAGTTCAATGGTCAAACAGCCAATAGCAATTTTACACCTTATTCACAACAAAAAGTGGTAAATATTTGTACTATTTTTATTGGCCAAAATTAACCTTTGACTGTTGAAGTGGATGATATTTAAGAACAACCATTTACTACATGCAATGCTTCGCGAATTTATAGGGATATACACGCTATTTATTGAATTTGTTTTGGAATTTCAACTACGTACGGGGCACAGGTTGGACAATTTTAAAAACGCGTGAGGCCTAGATTAGTTGGCAATGGGGAACAGGGAATTCTAGAAAACATTGGACAATGATAGGCTTCGCAACATGTATAGATTGTAGTCAAATGTCAAAAATTGAAGGTATTCTTAAATATCACCTAGTTTAATTGTCAAAGTTAAATTTTGGTCAATAAAAGTAAGTTAATTGTTCATCATTTTTATTAATAAAGATGGGTATAAAATTGCTATTGACCTTGAGTGATATTTTTTTATTAGAGTACAAAATTTGTGCCTAAAGGAAATCACTTTCACGCTTACAAGAAAGGCACTAAGCTTCACTAATAAATTAATTTTTTTTTTGGTTGAAAGAAAGAAGGGGAGGCCCTCAGACGATTATATTAAAAACATCGTAATTACATAAAAGCACCATCGATAACAAAATGGTGCAGTAAACATGAAACCAAAAATACATAAGCTGGTATAGATCACGGCATTGTATGGAAAGAGGAGAAAAACAAAAGACAGAACAAAACGAACAACCACAGTCCCCAGCCAACATCACCAACCAATGAAAACAGCACACACCACCCAACACTACCGAAGCCACCTCTACGGGAGCCCCTTCCACCAGATCATCATCCGCTTGATCCTCCGAATCTTTGTCCATGTCTGAATCTTCATCCATGGCATCAGGATTTTGCAGGAGATGGGGTGCTTGGTCTGGAGCATGCATCTGAAGGTGTCTAATGGCCACGACCATGTCTCTGTAGCGAGCTCTCATCTCCTTCAGCACTGTGAAACTATGCACCTTGAGAGCTCTTTCGAGCTCGTTGATGCAGCCGCATATAAGACCCCGTTACATAGTCAAATAAATGCACTCTAATGCCTAGACTGTGCGAAGACGATGCATGGAAAAGATGCCTCCAATTGGTGCTTCACTTGCCATAGAATCATAATTTGGAATTGCCCCTTTCCACCTCTCAATGCTGAAAAGCTGCTTATTTATCATTCCCATAGCAATGGGAAGAACATAATTGGCGTCCATTGATATGTCCATAAGATTGGAGAGGAACACCGATACCACATCTGACCATCTAACTTCACGTCCGTCAGAGTCATCAAGCCATTTCTAGTTGCAGATATGCCTCACTGCGAATTGAGAGAACATGCAATCAGTCTCAAAGATCTCTGTCAAATCCGTGATAGTCACCCTTCCCCTTATAACCGGCTTAAGAAGATTCGCTGATTAGTGAAGGCGTCCTCCATGCTAAAACCACAACCCAACACCTACAAGAAGGAAAGCTCTGAAAGAGAAAAAACTTGTCACGCGAACCCTCGCCTATAGCCGAATAGCAAACAAAAGACTGTACATAGAACAAACGTCGGCCCATAATAAATAGGCAGCTTGATACACGGCTTCAATAAATCACAATAAATATGACTAAATTTGGCACAAGAGGCTGCACAGGGATAAGACATTCACCAACTCAAGGCTTTAAAAGGACTGTCAAATCAAATACTTCCCGTTATAGCCGAGGACTGGACATACAATCTCCATGTCAATCGAAAGAATAAGAGAGAGCATGAGGAATAAAGGCGGGTCGTATCAGAGAGGTTGGATAGGTGTTTACTTGACATCAAGACACCTAGGTTGCATCCCAAGAAGAGAGAGCCACAAATAGAAAGTAACATCTGCTAGATTACAATCTGAAGAAGCCGCGCCATCCAGATAGCACCTTAAATGCTATAATGTACCAGACGCTTAGAGGCTCCCTTAACCGTTGAAGACTGATCTAAGAAAGCAATCTCTCACCACCACTGCTTCCAGAAAACACATGCCATTGCTCTTCCTAAAGACTATCTAAACTCCACCTGTCCTTCCCAGTGGAAAGCCCCCAACAGTTTATGCGATCATGTCATTATATAAGATGTTTGCTAATGATGTCGGGACATCATCCGTCAAGTCCCTTATTAACCATTCTTCAACCGATTGGTCAATAGCTCTTTTAGACAACCAATCCGCTACTTTATTTGCCTCTCTATAGCAATGTGACATGTGGAAAGATTCAAACTTCTTTAACAGGTGTTTGGCTTAGATTAGAAGATCAAGAAATAGTGACAAGAGAGTGGAAACTATTTTGGTGGAGGATGAATTGTGGTGGGTTAAATCCCATGAGAGAAGAGAAGAGAGGAAAGCACATTTGGTGAAGGAGGTTGGTATATGGTGGATAGAAGTCCATAAGTGAAAGAGAGATTGTTAAGTAGATTTGGAAGAGGAAGATAGGAAGATTCCAAGGAAGGTGTTGGAATTGGAGAAAAAAGAAAAAAAAATATAGTACTATGATAGCAATGGAGTATGTTGTAGATTATCTATTATCTAAAGGGTTGTTCTACCAATCAAATCCATTCTATGAGTCCTTTCTCACAATTTTTTTTATGTGGCGTGCTTGATATAGGAGCATCTAGGTCCACATGCAATCCTACATCAACTAAAAAAATCATGATCAATTTTTATTTTTTTTGTTGTAGGTTTAGGCTTTAGGAGAATCTTGTGAAGTGTTGTAAGAGTACAAATATTCATTTTTCAAACTTTGCTTCCATTTCAAACATCAGAGGAAACCAAGGTATTTAATATGATTTTTAAAATTATTATATTCCACATTTTCAAGGTCCTAGGGGTTGAAGAGATGTATTTTCCATGGTAGAAGGGGCTTGTGAAGAAAAATCAATTAAATTTAACTAATTTACTCAACTTGGATTCCCTAGGAAGTGTGTAAAGGATAGGTGACTATTGGTATTCCCTCATTTAAAAGTTAATGTTGCATTTCTTCAATTTGGGTACCTAAAAAGGATGAAAAGCTATTGAGTTTTACAACCAAATTAGTGAATTTTGAGTTTCCAAGTTGAGGCACTTGCAAACTGTGAAGGAGCATGACTTGGTGTTTTATTTTATTCATTCTTTGAAGGTATCTAGAGAAAAAATGTGTTGGATATGGTGTAGATTGGTCCTTGGGTACTAGATTTGAAAATATAATATTTTTTTTCATGTTTTGGAGGAATTTCAATGGTCAATTCATTAGAAATGAAAGAGCGGATTTGGGTGCCATATTTTTGTGCCTCCCATGGTTGAAGCTTTCTATAAAATGTATTCTTGAATGTTGTTTAGGGACAAAAATCAACAATGGCAAGTTTGAAGAGAAATATTGTTGGTTGCTCAAGAGGATGGCATTAAAATATGTAGAAAATAAACTTGCCGAAGAGAGGAAGAAAATAAGAAAAGAAGAAGAGAGTTGTAGGTAGTTAAGCTAGCCAAGAGAGCTATAGGATGAAGGATTCAAAATTTTGATTTCAAATGAGAAGTGAAGCCAACAAAGTGTGGAGGCATGAAGATTTGAAGACTTGGAGGCACAAAATGCCTAAAAACCCTTGAAAAGTTTTGAATTCTATTTTTTGTCAAAAATGTTGACTTTATGTAATTGTTCCTAAGGAATTTTGTTATATATACGTACATATGGGAGTTGTAAATAAATATGTGTTTCATTTTTTTCTGCTATATATATTGTCTTTGATATGTGTGCAAGAGTGTGGTTAGATCACATGTTAAAGCTTAAAAATTGGATAGTCTGATAAGACCCCCTAATATTGTCCTATATCAAGTGGTATCAAAGAGGGAAAGTTCATCTAAGATGTCTGTTAGGAGAAGTGTTTCAGATTTGAGGTATATTTCTTTGTTGTGTGGTAGAAGACCTCTAAAAATATTTTTGTTATAGGTAAAAAATCTTGTGACTGTAAAGAGCTAGGATTTGATGAGTTTTGTTTAGAAGATGTGTTGACATCCTCAATTGAGTGAAAATGGGTAGAGGAGGTGTTGAAAGTGTACATAATCTAGTAACTTTGTTGGGTAGAGTATAGTTGATGAATGTTTGCTACAAGTGGAAGTCTAGTAACTATTTAAGGGTTTTTGGATTTATGAAAATTTATTGCAGGTATGCTTTGGTGAGTTTGTTGTAAGCATATTCTTGTGACTATAGGGAGAAGTTGTGAATATCTAGGATTTGTGTAAGGTTATGTGTATGTGAAAATGTCTTTAGGAAGTAGGACTAGCGTTGCATTGGGAAAGGCTATGAAATTTTCTTTTGCAAAGAATAGAGAAAGAGTTCAAGTGGAAAGATCTTTTGAAGCATTGGAATAAATCTAGTCAGGGTTGCATGCACTAGAGGTTGTGTAGAATATAGTTGTTGTAGATGTGAGAAGTTGTGAAAGAGAATGTTGGCCAGGTAGATGGTATGATGAAAGAGGAAAATGTGTTGGTGATAGAAGAGGAAGAGGAAATGGGTGAGATAGAAACCCATATTTTATCTAAAATTTATTTATTTGTAGGTAACAATGAAGAAAGCAATGCAAGAGAGAAGGAAATCCTCATGAAGGAGGATAATGTGAAAGATGGAGTATATGTAGAAGCTAAGATAATGGGCTTTGAGGGTCGCATGTTTGACAAGACAATTGATGAGGATAAAGAGGATCTCCTAATGAGAGAGTATATGACAAAGATAGGTAATTTATTGGAAGGAAAAATGTTAGATGAACCTAAGAAGTTGATGGAGAAGAGGCAAATGGAAAAAGATGATTCTTGTGATTATATTAACATTATTTTATGTGTACAAGTAGGAGAGAAGATGAAGCAAAGTGTCATGTAGATGACATTGAATAAGAGATCCCCATCTAAGAGGGTGGACAAGAATAGAGAGAGGTTTGTGAAATAACATGTTTATTGGAAGGCATGGAGCAAATGAGAGAGTGCGAGGAAGAAGAGATGTAAAATTTTTATTTCCATAATGTAAATAGTGTTGAGTTGTGTGTAGGAGAGTTGAATCAATAAGAGATAGATCTGAATATAGAGTTGTTTAATTTTAAAATTATTTGGTGTAATCATTTGAGTGGGTGAAATAATTACAAGAGAGTGGAAAGGATTTTGGTGGGGGAGGATGGGTGGTGGTGGGTTAAATTGTATGAGAGAAGAGAAGAGAGGAAAATACATTTGATGGAGGCAGTTGATCTATGGTGGACAATAGTTCACAAATGAAAGAGAGATCTATTGTTAAGTAGATTTGGTAGATGAATATAGGAAGAGTTCTAGATAGGTGTTGGAAAAAGGAGAAAAAAGAATTTTTTTATGGTACCTATGATAGCATTGGAGAATGTTTTGTTCTTTATCAAATCCCAAGTTTTGTTCTATATCAAAGAGTCATATTAGTTCCACATAGCTTGTTCCCATGTAGTTTTCCCTTAGCCTCATCATAGGGTTGGGGATAATTAGTCTTCATTATTATTGTGATTAGGTAATAATTAACTTGTTGGATCCTTTAAAAGATTCCTTGAAGACTTGTGGTCTTTAGGTAGGAGGACTAGATTCTTTATCTATATTTGAATTTGCCTTTGAACCTTCTTTGGTTTCAAAGGTACCATAGGACACATAATTATTTATGTCCACTTGTGGGATAAGATAAGGAGAGGATTTTATCATATCTCAAACCCTTCATTAATCTTCACATGCCTATTCATGAACATGTTCTCCACACTAGGATCATAACACATGCATCACTTCACTTGATCGTCAAAGCCAATGAAGTTGTACTTAACACAATTATTATCATTTTTTTCCCTAGTCTCATTGGGTATGGGAGTAAATGCTTCACATCTAAATACTCTAAAATATTGAATATTTTCCTTCTTATTACTCCATGTTTCCTCTCGAGTGATATTCTACCAACAAGTTGTAGGAGATATATTCAAGACAAGAGTTGTTGTACTGACATTCTTAGCCCAAAGAAACAAAGGGGTGGGTGTGAGATCATCATGGGCCAAATAGTGGAAATGGAGGAAAAAATAGAATGAAAGTGTTAGCCAAAATTGTTAAACTCTTTCTTATGCTCAAATTTTTGCTTGGTAAGTGAAAAGAAAATGGATATTAGACTTTCCAGAATAGATATCCATTATGAAAAAATAGATATCCATGTTGGGAAAATGGATATTTGTTATGAAAATAAAATGGATATCCATTTTGGGAAAACTAAATTCCATTATGAAAATAAAATGGATATCCATTATGAAAACAAAATAGATATATCTATTTTGGAAATCTTTTTTTTTCTTTTTTTTTCCTCCAAAAACTATGAATTGCATGTGGTAAATGGATATTTGTTTTTATGAAATGGATACCTATTTTGGATTTAAATCATTTCCCCCCAAATTGGGAATTCAAACCTACCTTTTCCACATGAATGAAGAGTTGGAATGCTTTCATATATTTTCCTTGACTTCACCCTTGGTGTTGAAGAACAGTCTTTTATCCAAATTTGACAAAAAAAAGGTATATCCAAGAAACCAGGTCAAGATTGTAAAAATATGATATATGCCTAATTATAATTCTAATAGATAATTATTAAAAATTTTCTATGTATAGTATGTTAGAATTCTTGATGAACATACTGATTGAAAAATATCCATAACTTTCAAATTGTTTCACCTTTTCTAGAAATTGGAAAGATGTGTCACACATTATGCTTTAATAACTGTAGGTCTAAAAAAATTATATTTTGACCATGTTAGGTTGGCCAAAAAATACTTTTTAATGTTTTCAAAAATTTGTAGCAAAAAACTTATAACTAATTAATTTACACGTTACAAAAAAATTCACAAAAATATGTGTGACATCCACACATGTCTCCTTGAGTTATATCTAGAGATTCAAAGCAAGAAAATTTTATCATAGTTAGGTTGGATGGAAAGACACCTACTCTTTGATTTTCTCCGAAACATTAGTAGTGCCTAATTAAAATATCTAGTTTATAACAAATAAATTTAAATTTTTTCAAAAAAAAATACTAGCCCCTTAACTACATTCAATTTTATTTAAATTTTATTCCTACATATTTTCAAATCGTGTAGATAACCCATTCAAATTTTCACGTGAAGTTGTTGAAGTCTATTTTTAGTATTTTCATTGCCACTTAGAGGTATTGTTTGGCCCATGATGATCTCACACTCACCCATAGGAAGATTCTTGGTTTGTAGCATGCACCGTGCCATCTCCACTAAATTTCTATTCTTTCTTTTAGATAAACCATTTTACTAAGGATTATATGTTAGTTATTTCTCTCTTAATCCCATGATGTTAACAAAAATCCTTGAATCTATTATTGACATAATCTTCACCATTATCAATTCTTATCCTCTTTAATCATGTCCCCATTTTGATTTTCCACAAATGCCCTAAACATTTCAAATTTTCCAAACACTCCATCCTTTTGCTTAAGGAAGTAGACAAAAGCCTTCCTTTAAAAAATCAATGAATGTTAAGATGTACCTATCTTCTCTCCTTCATGGAAGATTCATAGTCCCAGATAAATAATTATGGACAAGTTCAAGACATGTACTTGGATTTAATTTAGGTTTTTGAAACTTGCCTCTATGTTCTTTGCCAACCATGCATCCCATACAAACATTTATGTTTAACTTATCCAAGGAATTCCATCAACCATATTCATATTTGAAAGCATAATCAAAATTTGATATTTTAAGTGACCAGATATTTAATGCCACAACTTGCTCATAGGAGAACTTGTAGTTATATAAGTTGAATTATCTGAAAATGCTAAAAAATTGTACGTGTCATCGCTCTCAACTCTTGTAGCCACAATTTTGAATCCATCATTAATTTTCTTTATTAGATACTTATCTAAATTGAACGCCACCTTATAACCTTTTTTAGTTATTTGACTAACTGAGAGAATATTTTTTGTTAACTTACGTACAAGGTTCACGTCTATTATGTCCAATTTCATACTTGTACCTTGTTCTTTCATTGGATTTGAACCTATTTTAATTCCATGTGAACTATCATCACCACAAAATATCCTTGCACCTTTCACTTCATCTAAGAAACCAAATAAGTTCTTATTGTAGATCATGATTTGTCTAGCCCCTAAATCAATGCACCACATGTTATTTAAATTTTCTTGAGTACGTAAGAAGCTATCAATATATATTTTTTGGGATCCCCTTATTGAGCAAAATTTGATTGTCTTCTTTGATAAATCTTGATCTACCCCCTACATATGATTGTCTAGTACATTTATTATTTTTATGCCCTTATCCATAATTGTAACATGTGATGGTGTTTTCCCTTCTAGAATTGTCCCTATGGCATCTTGATTCATTTTTCCATTTTGGAAAATTATTCCTTGTTTTTTTTCTTTCAAGGGGGTGTAAAAGGTGCAGAATCAGCTATAATTTCATTAAAAATATAATAAAAATATAAAAATTGTAGGCCCCTATAGGGTAGATTTAGGTACAGAATCCCCAAAATGTACATACTATAGAAACTAGCATGATGGAAATAAACTAAAAGACACATATGTTGCTAGAAACATAATGCAGCTAGGGGCCCGAAAACCATTAATGCATAGGGTTTACTAAGTGTTATGTGGAAAAGAGTGATCTAGCCTTAGGAGTTAAACTAGGTCAAACTCTCTTCTACAAATATTGAGACACAAATCAAGCTTGGCTTCTACCCTTGAGGGAGAGCCAAACTATAGGGGTTGTACCTCTTTGTTGTATAGATGAGTGTAAAACCAAATTCAACCAATCTAGCTAGGGTAAAGGATCAAACCCTAATTAAGAGAGATTGAGTTACAAATGACTATTAGAAGTGAAAAAAAAAGAATCTAAATGAACAACAAAGATGAGTAATCAAATCATAATAGGAAACTAGAGTCAAAATGCCACAAGAACTAGGGTACTCAAGTGCCCTAGGCCTTTTTTAGGGTTTGCAAAAATTGAAACCTTCACCAGATCTATATCTACAATACCTTTATTCTCCCATACTGATATCTTCTAAAACCTATTTCTTTGATTTACACACAAGAAAGAAGGGAAATTGTTGTGGATATATAAGAGCTTACCTTAGTCAAGCCCCCATTTTAGTATTCCCACCTCATGGATAGCCAAGATTAGAACCAAGTGTTGTGTGTGCTTAGAAACCCTAAGTGTGAGTAGTAACATGTAATATCTAATCAAATAGTGTCAAACCCTAATCCTATATGACTCAATCAAATAAGAAGGAATGATACAAAAGGATGCTTTACTCAAGGAATCTCACAACTTCACCTCAAGGGTGAAGATTCACCAAAGGTTTGTTGAATAAGAAGAAAATGCAACCATACCCTTAGAGGCTACTCAAGCCAATCTCAAGTTGGTGGTTCCAACCCTTCTCACAATCATCCAAAGTGCTTCAACTAATGAACAAATGAGATAGACTCAATATCTTATCTCCTATCCTTTGTACAAATCTTTCCAAGAGAAAAGTAGAACTCCACTTAATCAAATAGAAACCTACAATAACTCAATACCATAAAGAACATAAGAATAGAGAGCTTTTTCACATCTAGAACCCATCTAGTTTCAAATGAAACAAGTCACTTACTTTTATACAAGGATATAGAAAAGAGTAATTTGAATTAGAGAGTCAACATCACATGCCAAAAAGAAATTTTGAGTTTAGGGTCAGCCTAACCAACACTAATCATGACTTGTAGACTTAAATTGCCTCCCTAAAACATGAGAGGGACTAGGGTAGTCAGGTGCCCTAGGTCCTTTGCGTAATTTAAGGCTCAGGCCTACACTTAATACATGGTTAACTCCAAATCTCAATTTATTTCTCAGGTTATGAAGGAAAATTAATTGAAATCATGATATTTTCTATAAATGGGGCCAAAACAAAGCTTTAAGGTGGACCTAAAAATGGACTAGGCTTGGGATCACTAAAAGGAGGAGCTAAACATAGTGAAATTGTGCCTACACAACTAGTGTACACAATTTAGGATGTAACACTAAGAACCATGAGAGATGGAGTTAAATTCATCCAGTAGTAAAGGCAAGGTGAAAGGAAGTATAGGTAGATCGACTTATGGAGGGTGAGGTACTTCGTTAGGAGTGTGCAAGCTTAGAAACTAAATGGGATTAAATGTCACTTAGCTTTGAAGTCTAGGTTCAAAGGTAACTAAAATTGGAGTGCATTCAAGGTCATATTTAGGGCATTGACGTGCCCATTCTAGAGCCCCTTTTGTATGGTCTAGTAAATACATGCCACAGTAGGAGAGGAACAAACAAAGTTTGTAGTAAAAAGGCCCCCAATTGAAGTCTCACCCTCAAACATATTGTAACTCTCCATAGCCTTTTTCAACTTATTAATGGGGGTGAGGTAGTCCTGAACATACCCAAAAACCAACATCTCCATGTAGTTTATATCTTGTACTAGATCCATAATGTTAGATAAGAAGATGACCGCCACCTCAGAAAACATAAGGACCCAAAGAACCGAGTCGTCGGCCACTATTCTAAATGCAAACTCAAGATGAGGGAGATCAATGTCAAATACATGAGCATGATTTGCTGAGTCATATGGTCCAACCTCTAAGGGTTCTCATTTATAGGATTAAAGGTGGATGCAATAGTTCTTCACTACTAGCTTCATGGCTACCATAGTAAAGAAGAAAGGGAAGATGATAAGGAGAGCAATACATGAAAATAACAACAAGAAATGGTGAATGAAAAGCTAGAAAAGTGGCAAGAAGTGAGTATGTGACAGGATAAATAGTGGTGGCAAAACCATCAATGAAGAAAATAAATTCTTTTAGAGAGGATAGGCTGAAGTGAGCTAAAATCCCAAGGGCGTAGCTTGAAATAAAGGTAAGTTCCTAGTGATTGACACAATCAAGATAGAGTACATGGAAGTAAATGCTAATGTACCTCACAAGGAAGGGATGGATACGAAAAGTGTATATGGATAGCCAAAAGAGAGAAATTTTGACATATCAATGGTCATCACTTTGTCAACAAGTTGATCTCATTCCACATAATCATTCAATAAGCAAGGGAAATTCTATCTCCCATTTATGTAGGAAGAGATGAGTTGGATTATTTCTCATTTTCAATGATGTGGTGAGGTGGAAAGAAAATTACTAATACATGATCAAAATGTCTACTTGACTCATATTGATCTATCACCACATTAGCAAGAAGGTTCCTTGTTTTGTTACCCTCTGTGTAATAGTGGGTCCAAGTAAAGTGTTCTAACTAGTCTAGAAGATTCCATATGGATTGAAAGATATAATTAAGCTTCCAATTGATGAGTTTTTGATTCCTTACTGAGTTGACAACAATCATGGAGTCACCCTTGATTCTTATTTTGTAGAAGTTTTTCTCTTGCCATCTTTAATCCATGTAAAAGGGATAGTGCTTCTTCTTCACTATTCAATCCATGAGGAAGTTTCACATAAATTGCTGCTAAAAGGTTTCTAAAGCTATCTCTAATAACATTGTCAATAGATAAAGGACCTACGTTCCCCCTATAATCTTTGTCAAAAATTAATTTGACAAGGGGAGAGATAGGAGTGGACCACGTTGTTTTTCTTCTATCTATTTTAGGTAGAATAGTTTGAATGGATCCATTTGAATGAGGAGGGTGAAGGAGAGACCACTACTTCAAGAGTTCATTATCTCAACTTGTAAATTGAATGTTGCCACTTGATATTCTATTGACAATGGACATGGCCTTTTCTAAGATGGCTTGTACTTTTTTTGAATAACTTTGTGTATAGGGGATGGGATTTTCTAAATATCTTGTGATTTTATTCAAGCTAGAGGTTCTAGATTAACAAATATGGACTAAGTTCCTAGATGTAGACAAAAGTAGAATCATTGTATAGATCCATCCAACTAGAAAAGTGTTGAAGGAGTGTATTATAGAAAATGCCAAACCATCCTAGTTTTCTACAAATCCATTTCCAACAGTAATTGCTGAAGGAGCAATTCAAAAAGAGATGATCAAAATCTTCCTCTTATTCACCACACCACATGCATTTGAATGATGGGAAAATTATTCCTTGTTGATTCCATTATCTTTGATTATTTATTTGTGGATTCCCTTGATTTTCTTGTCTTTTATTTTTCTATGAATTTCCTCGATTGTAATCCTCATATTCACCTCTAGCCATAAATTTTTGTGAACTCCTATTGGACCCATCTATTAGTTTTTTAAGCCTATCATATTCATTCAACAAAGCCCCACATACTTCTAGTTTTATGTTGTCAAATTTTCTAGTTAACTCTAATGTGCATGTGAAATTATGATGGTCATTAGCAAGACATTCAATCTAAAATCCTACAATTTATAAGTCTCCATATTTTACCTCCATCATTGCAAGTTGATTTTTAGATTCTAAAACCTTGCAAAATGATCATTCATGTTGCCTTCTTTCTTGATTTTTAGATTAGTCAATTGCAATTTAATATCCATATTTTTTAATTTACTAGTTCCTTGATACATTATTTACAAAGTTTCTCTGTTTTATTGATTGTTTATGATCTTGAACACGAGGCTTGATTCTTCAACTAATTTTCCATAGAATAGTTTCTCATGCATTCATATCCATTTTTATTCCATTTTCAATGCTTACTTACATATGTAAGTTTGTATTTTGTTGCTAATTCCATATCAAAATTATAGTTTGCGTAATTAGAACCATCTAAGTTCATACTAACCATAATATTAGATCTTTTAGATGATTCCATAGTTGGAATGAATAAATTCCCAAAGCACACAAACACTAAATCTTTAAAAATGAAGTCCCCACCAACAACTAATGAAATATTTGTCTTATGTTGGTGAAATCTATAAATAAGTAATGTAAAAAGAGGAATACCGCCATTCATACTCATAGATGAAGTTGTACCAACCATAACATTTTCATGTCTATTGTCATTGTAAAAAATGGCATCAATGGTAAATGAGTTAAATAAATCAAGTAACTATAAAGCTAAGTCATAATATTGTGTAAGTCTAGTACATTTGATCTTATAATCACTAGTGGTCTATCTAGCCACTAGTTAAGAATCCCATGTATATCAATGGGTTTAAATATAAAGGAAATGGTTGTATGTAATCCACATAATCAATGCCTCATAGTTAAATCTATATTGTTGGTACATGGAAAATCCAAATGAAAAAATAAAGGGATCAAGTAACTTGAGGCTATTACCAATATCACACATATCCTAAAATAGTTATACATTTGAAAACATTAAAGAAAATAGTTTGTATGGGTGAATAATTAGTATGTAATTTATATACTCATAGAAAATAGTGTACCAATAAGTGCATGAGCAAGACATAGTGTTGAAACTAACTAATCAACTACTACTTGTCCCTTAATATGTTATTGTGAGATAAAATCAAAATCAAACTTTCTAAGTAACATGACCCATCATGCTGCATGATCCAAAATATTAGCTTAAGAAAGCATATCTTTCCAGCAACCTTCCTTTACTATCACATGTGTCTCAGTGTATAAAATATAGTGTCAACTTTTGTGAAGAAAAGAACATGACTAAGCATAAATTACACATAAGAATATATCATGACTCAGAACCAAACAAAGTGCAAATAATGTAATAAAAGCACACCCCTTACCATTCTAATATTTTTTTCCATTAACCGATCAGTAACTAACTTAGATGCATAAATATATAGCAATAATGGTTTATTATAAATTATGGTCATAAGAACTAATGTGTTCATCAAATATTGTTTCATGTCATCAAATGTTTTTAGTATTCCTCATTCAATTGAAATGTGGTATCATTCTTTAACATTTTAGTGAATAGTAAAGTGTAATTTACTAACCATAAATTAAAATGTTGAACAAACTATACTTTGCCTTGAAGATTATGAAGCTATGTAAGATTTTAAGGTTGAGGCATATCATGAATATAATATAGTTTCCTATTGTCAAGCTCAATACCTCACTTAGATACAATGAAGATCAATACGCAACCAGTATCTACACCAAATATGTATTTCATTGGTTCAAACAAAATTTATATTGTCACAACTTTTAAAACATAGTCCTCAAGACTCAAAAATGATCAAAACATTCTTTATATTTACCAAAAAATGTAATCTATGTAATATTCTAAGATATCATGCATCAAATCATAAAAAACAAAGACACAACCCTTTGGTGAGTAGTGCCAGCATTTATCATTCCAAAAAGAATAATACATAGTAAATTATGCCCCAAAGGAATACTAAAGGAAATCCTATGTTGGTCTTGGGGCTTGAGTAAGAATATAATTATAAAATAAAAATCCATCAATGATTTGCAATATCTCATGTGTGGCAATGGAATCAATAAGCATATCAATATTAGGCAATGCATTCATATTTAGGTGATGCTTTATTAAGATCTCTAAAATTAGTACATATACAAAAAGTCCATCAAGTTTGGCTACATAAACTATAGTTGAAATTCATGCAAAGTAGGCAGTAGGTCTAATGAAATGAAATTTCATTTTTTTTAATTTCATCTTTAACCATGAAAGCAAATTTATGATGCATATTTCTAGTTTTCTATTTTATGGGTTTAGTGTGAGGATCAAGACCAATATTATGCATGCAAGTATCACTATAGATGCTAGGCATGCCCTTGCAAATAAGTTTTTATCATCTTGATGTAGTGTGGACATTTTGTGTCCTTAAAAATGTTCAAACATCCACCAAATTTTAACACTACTAGTTTAGGATCAAAAGTACTACTAGTAGCAAGTGTATTTCTATTGTCAATAAATGGTCAAGCAGGTAAACCATTAACTAAAATTGAAGCATTTCCTAATGAAAGAGATGTTTCCCCAAAATAATAATGAACTACAAGAGTGTATAGAAAATTTTTATCATAATGGAACATAGGAAAATACTCATAAAACCCCAAGAATTTAAGAAGAGATTCATAATTGGTAAAAGTGTCTAGAGAAGTACTAGAATCTGGCAAGTTTGTGTAAATTGAAATACATGATATACCAATTATAAATCCATGCCATGATTAGTTTCACAAGTTGTCCAACATATTTTTTTATGTCTATCTAAATATATTTTTTTATCTATAGTAGGAGAATAACCCAAATTTGTAGTGTTAAAATTTTGTGATGGTTGAGTAGATTCTAATACACCTTTCCCCTTTTATACCTAAACATTTCCAAGTAGAATCAATCTTCTATACAATATAAAAAACATTTACCTTTTTTGGTTTTCGAGCATAGAAGAAGATAAATCACAATTAGAACTAGTGACTACCTTTGGACCCATGACCATCAACTCACTAATTCATAATAATGTTCTTATGATTCAAAATTGAAGGTGGTCAAGCATAAATATCAAGATACATATATAACGGAGGAATGGAATATTCATCATTATTCACTTTTAGATATTATTTAGTAGATGAATGCATAAAATCAACAGAAACCCAATCATCTTCAAGATGAACAATAGGTAGAGAGGAAGAAGTTCTTGGCGGTAATTTAGATGTGTTCAATCAATTACAAGGAACCAAGATATTATGTTTCTTAACTACTTGACAATATTATTAGAACATCATTAGTTGTCACTATACACCTATTATTATGGATAAATTTCAAAGTCTAAAGATTTGTAGACTGTACAACACACATGGCATGTATTCAAGGATGAACCAGAACAATATTGTATATGCTAAGGCATTAGGCATCAGATGGAATAGAATATCAAGTGTAGCATGTCTAACACAAACATGCACTGGGTTGACTCGCAATAACTAGTAGAAGAAAGTTGGTGAGATATATTTTAAATTTATATTTTAAAAATTCAAGATTTAGATCTACAAATCTTAATTATTAAACAAATACATATCAAAATAAAATTAATAATAAACATAAAAATTAAATATGCTTTTAAATATTTAAAAAAAAATTGATCAAAGTATAGAAATCGTTATTAAATTGTCTTTGTAATGAACAGTCCATTAAATATCTGCAAAATTAAAAAAATTGCAATAAATACCATCTGTCACATATTTAAAATAATCACTAACTATAACTAGCTTTGAAAAGAAACTCTTCACAAACAACTGAAGTTTAAATGACAAGGGTGAGAGGTTCAGTATGTATAGAAAGTGACAAAGTTCCAACTAAGTGGAAATATAAAAAGGTTATCAAACTCCAATAACATCACCCTACAATTGATAAATGATGAGAAATAGACGACAAATCCAACTGCTTTCGAAGACTAGTGAAGATCTAATAATAAATACCTAGAGCTGATTTGAAGAAAATGCGACCCCAAAAAAAATAGCTTGGATTGTAAGTATGAGGTCAGCTATCCATTAAAATTACGATAAAATTAACGGAAAGAAATTATTCTGTCTTGTGCGGGCCCTTGGAGCCCTGAGTGTTCAACGTCTTCTTCCTCCCGACAGATTTCTGCGTTATTTATTTATGTCAGCCGGCCGTGCGCCAGTCTCAAAGCATATTTGAAAACATAAAAAAAAAAACAATTCAGAGATTCGGTATAATGTTTTCGAGTATTTTTATCACCATAAATTCGGAGAGGGTTGCATGAAGTAGAAAGACATTTGAACTGCATCCTCAGAATTATTAATGGCGAGGATGTTAGCGATTTTGGGTGGGGTTTTGATTTGGATTGCAAGTGGATATGCGGAGCCGACTGTCTCACCGAAGTGGTTTTAAATGCGACAAATTTTGTCATACAAAAACCATATGAGGAGGAGGAGCACGAGCGTTACAGCTTCATTAGTGGCGTGAAATCCATGTGGGTTAACAAAGACGACAAACCCCACACTCTTCAGAGCAAGACCGGGCCCAGGACAGAAATCCGCATCCAGGTTAAATTTTTTATCAAACATTTTCCTCAAAAAAATTTGTATAAGCTGCTCCAAGATGTTATTATGTTTGTTTAATTTGCAGGGATGATATTGCACTGCAGGGATATGACTATATAACGGGAGTGTGGCAGTTCGAGGGGGAAATGTATGTTCCGCGGGGAATGTCAGGAGTGTGCGTGATGCAGGTTTTCGGCGGGGTTCAACACGCCACGTCGTTAATGTTGCTCGCTTCCAACGGAAATCTAATTCATTACAATGACCAAGTGGTGGCGTCTGATATTTATGATCGGTGGATTCATCTCAACGTTATCCACAATGCAGATGAAGGGAAAGTGTATGTATTTGTGGATGGGAAGGAGAAGGTAGTGGCTGATGACAGAGGTCGTGCCAAGCATTTGTTTTAAGTGTGGAGTGTACAGTAATGTTAACGCTTCATCTTGCATGGAATCTCGTTGGAAAAATATCAGACTTTGGACCAAATGATGTATCATCCTAGCTATCTAGATTATGGCCTGTTGTGTGTAATAAGTTTAGCTGAAGATGAGTTCGAAAGAAAACGAATCTTCATCTGTCATATGTTACAAAGAGTGTGTTCAGAAGTTCAGCATGAATCAATCTTCATGATTTAAATTCAAGTCCAACCTCCAGCTTCTACTGTTTTGTAGGTTCTAAATAATATGACATCACAATTATCATTTAAATAATTCTTTTGCCTTATTTTCTATCACGATTATTCACTAATTGGTTCCATTTTCTGAAGGTAACTAAACATTTCTTTTTTACCTTTTATTAACTTAAAAGCTTATTTTCCATCATGATTATTCACTATTCACTAGTTGGTTCCTTTTTCTTTAAGGTAACTAAACATTTTTCTTCTACCATTTATTAACTTCAAAGTAATTATACAAAACATTTTTTCAGTTGCAAAAAATTGGTTCCTTTTTCTTTTAAGGTAACTAAACATTTCTCTTTTACCTTTTATTAACATAAAAGTAATTATACATAACATTTTTTCACTTGACAAAAAAATTGGTTCCTTTTTCTTTAAGGTAACTAAACATTTCTCTTTTACCTTTTATTAACTTAAAAGTAATTATACATAACATTGTTTCACTTGGAAAAAAATTCCATAACATTTTTTTGGCCTGCTGACCTCCTCATTTTGAGGGAGTTGACTTTACCGAGTGGTGCACTTGTAAACATAAACGACTTAATCGAATTCACAACACACCTACAGGATAAGCTCTTCCTACAAAAACCCCTTTTACCCTTAATAAAAAAACAATGCATACAAAGTTATAAAGAAATAAAAATATTTTTCTTATGTGAGGCCAAAGTGTTTTTTATATATTTTATATTTACTATAGTAGTAATTGCAATGAATCTTTAATAGTTTATTTTCATAGCTTTTATGGCTTCATAATTCTATATATTTTGGATTATTCATTACAAAGATTTCAAATGTACCTTTCATCAACAACATTTCCATAGAAATATCAAGATACTTATACTGTAGGTTATTAGGGAAACATGTCATCCATCCTTGATGTGCAATATCTAAAATTTTGTAATGTACTTTAAAAAGTACACAAAGTTATATGAAGACATACAAAAAAATTTCTTGCATGTATGTCATCAATAGTTTATATCTACTCCAATGGCATGTTACAACCAACCAACTCCTAAGTACTATTTTTTAGAAGAGCATCATACTCATTCTGTATAGAATTTTATTTTCATTTCTTCTTATTACTTTGCAATTTTCAATATTTTTAGATTGTTCATTGAAAAGTGGTGTTTCTCTAAGTTTTTGAGACAAATTAATTTGGAAAATTTTCAAGGATTACAAAGGGATGATGCTGGAACAAGTATTTAAATAACTTAAACAAACTAAAACCTACTAAAATTTTAAAAATTAAATGTAACATGAAATTTCCAATGATAATCCTTCCCCCTTTACCTTTTTTGGTAGGTTTATTACTTTTTCTTAACTTTACCTTTCCTATTTGTATACACAAAATGGAGCAAAATATGTAGTCCTAAAAAGGGAAAATACCCCCTTTAAATTTCCAAGTCCTCTAGACATCACTTGAACCCCCTAAGACTTGTATCTGTAAAATGTTTTTGTGGAGATTCTAATGTGCATGATCCATCATAAAATATGAAAGTCATTGATTACATAACACTCTCTCCTTGATGTGCAAGATCAAAAGCCTAAGTCTATTTTAAATTCCTTTCAATTTAAAAGGAGGGGTTCCAAATGTATTGAGCTCTTATTTGATTTCATGTTCTTGACAATATATGACTAGACTTTTTATTCTTGATAGAAGTATTCAAATCAAATGATGTTGATAACCACACAAGGTGTTGGTTCTCAGACATGTGACTCCACATATCCTAAAGACTCATACCAAAACCTAAGGCTAGGAAACATGTCATCAAAGGTAATGGCAAAAACATATGCTCAAATAGTGGCAAGAATGGACCAATGGTTGTGAGTGGATAAACTCACTTTTGACTTTAGGCTCCAGCCAAGCCAAGCAGAGTATTCCTTGAGGTCTTAACAATAGGACAATTAAAGAGAAATACAATTAGAACACTAAGCCCTTAAGAAACCATACCCAATATGCTATAAATCCAAAAAAAAAACACTAAGTTTATATTAGAATTTATTACATATAGATCTATAGACCTCTTATAAATAGATTGAATTCCACTCTTACCCTACACCCAATGATGATAGTTCCACTGTACTTTTCCTAGTAGACGAGTTCACTTAATATTACATACACACTAGTAATTGGGAGAAACACATTAGCATGATTCTCTAATGATGTTTCAGTTTTAATATCACATAAGATATGATAGTTCACAATGTTGAATCATGCAACCATGGAAGAACCTAAACCTCCTCCTAGAACTAATAAGAGAGAGATTATAAAAAGGAAAGATGTTAGCCCTTCATCAATTGGACCAATGCCTACTCCATTGGGTAATAGAGTCAGAGACTACAAGGAGGAAGATAAATGTATCCATAAAACATAATTGGAACTATATGTGCATTCTCATACAAATCATGGATAAAATTTCATGTAAACAAACATACTTAATAATCCTGAGGAAAATTACAAAAACCCATGTGCAACATAAGGAGGATGGCCACAAAATGTTTGTAATGAAAGAAAATGTTCTCACACATATTTTGACTTATGGGAAACAAAAGAAAGACCATTTCAATAAAAATTACAATACATAATAATGATACAACATTATTTAAACTCTCATTCCACTCATACCAATAAATGTGGCAAGAGGAAACACATAATCAATTTGAGGGTTTCCTTGAATAATTACCAACTGCTTAGCTTGGAGACATACCATTTACATACATGATGTTCATTAAATACCCTTTCAATGCTTTTAAAATGTATTACATCCCTATACAAATGAGACTACATAATTTGATACCCTAGAACATTGCTTGAATCACTTATAGTCATGAATTGGTTCCATGACCAACCATTTTTACATCTTTTTTTTTTGTATATAGCCTTTCAGTTTTGTCTTCATTCTTGGATGTAGATTTAGAGTAGAAAACATGTATGTAGGTCACCCATACCCATTTCATCAGCATCATGTTCTTTTGTAGGTGGATCCATGCCAAATCAAATCATTCAACCATACATTGGTGTAGCAAAGCCATCATTCTGGGGTCAATGGGAGTCATGATGTGTATGGAGTTCATTCACCTACTTATCACACCTCAAAAAGATCATTAATGGTGGCTCTTACAAATATAGGGGAGTCATTGAGGTAGGTGATATCATTATAAAGAAATGCAAGGATTTCAAGGTTTTTTGGAACTTAGGGATGGATGAACCAGAGGACTTCAAAACCATGATAAGGTTCTAGGGAATCAGGTACTTGAGGAATTTTGGGGTTTTAGGGAACCGGGGAACCTAAGGATATGGGAACTTTGGTGAAGTATCTTGGGAACTAGGGACTTGAGGAATTTTGGGGTTTTAGGGAACTAGGGAGCTAGGTCATCTGAGGACTTGGGAACTTTGACAAAGGTTCTAGTGAACTAGGGACTTGAGGAATTTTTGGGTTTTAGGAAACTAGAGGATCTGAGGACTTAGGAACCTTAGCAAAGGTTTTGAGGAGTTTGGGATCAGAGGAAATTTTGGGTTTTAAGGAACTAGGGAACCTAAGGATTTGGGATCCTTGGAAAAGGATCCTAGAAATTTGGGGCTTGAAGAATTTCGAGGTCTTAGGCAACCAAGGAACTTGGGGACTTGGGAACATTGGAAAAGGTTCAAAGGAACCATGGACTTGATGAATTTTGGAGTTTCATTGAACTAAGGAACCTTGGCAAAGGTTCTAGGAAAGTAAGGACTTGAGGAAAACTAGGGAACTAGGGAATGAAGAAATCTGAGAACTTGGGAACCTTGGTGAAGGTTCCTATAGACCCTAAAACTCTATCAAGGAAAAAATTGTCCTTGAAAATCCTAAATTACTTATAAACTTTAAACATGAAGCCCCAATTTTTTATTTTATTTAGAAAAAGGTGGTGAACACATATACAATATATTAAAATATAAGCCAAAATTACATCATAGTGAGCCCTCGAGAACCAAGGGCATAAAACCACAAAACAAGAGATACAGACTAGAAACAAGAGTAGTCGGAAACCATAGAATAGAGATGATTTACAGTGGCCAACCAACCCAAAGGAGAGTTATATAAAATCCTAATATAAACCAAAAATAATCAAAAGACAGCGTAGGGTAGACAAGCATCGAATCAGGTCCTAAAAATCCATAGAATCAACATTAGGTGAGGGCACAAGGGATTGCAAGACTAGAGGATTGGTGATGTGAGGTTGAGGAGCAAAATCATGAGCACGTAAATAAAGGAATTGAATAGCATTGAAAATCTCCATTATTTAATCCTTGAAACCATTTGGTAGTTGAAAATAATGCATCTCTAGCACCGAACCAAGGGCATTGGCAAAACCATTGAACAAGAATTTTTGAAGAGCATTGAAAAAACATTCAGCCATAGGAGATTGTGAAGAAGTTCAATGGAGAACAAACCCCCCAACAATGCCTCTCCAACAAACATGTTGTAACTTTCTATGGATGACCTCTTTTTTTTTAAAGGGTGGTAAACCACCTTGACTAATATTAATCAAAATTCATGGTTACATACTTTAAGTCAAAAAACATCTAGATGAGGCTCTGTAATAACACTACCAGAGATCAAAATAATTAGAACTTGGGCCCTATTATGGCCAAATTGAAAACTAAAATTATAACAAAAAACATGAAGATTTTTGCCAAACACATATGACCAAAAAAGAAAACAAATCACACACTAGCATCGAGGAATGCTGATCATGGTGGGGAAGGAGAGAGACCTCTTGTTACTAGTCATCCTTCTCCCTCCCCCTAGTTGATTGTATCCCATCCTACATATTCAATGTCTCCAAGGAACTCTTAACAATCATGGCTGGCACACACGAAGTCTTGGGCTCCTTCTCATCATCCATTAGTGTTGTAGCATCTTCATTTGTGATTGTTATAGGAAGATGGGTTGCTTAATTAAGGGCATGTACCCTGAGGAAACGTATTGAAGTAAAAACTTCCCTACACCTCACTATCATTTGATTTGAAAAATTGTGGCTATGACCATGGAGGGCCCTATCCAATCCTCCTATGTAGTCACAACATAGTCCCTTCTGCATTGTGTTTTATACACACTCCACAACTGAGGAGGTTCTTAGGGTACTAATTGGGAAGAGACCTCCAACCATAGATTCTCCCTTAGTCAAATCATACCCTTGCAATGCCTACTTCCATCTCTCCAAATTGTAGAGATAGTCAAAGACTAGACCAGTGGCAATTACATGCACATAATGACCATCCTAAACAATATCCACTATATTAGAAATGAGCATTGACACCAGGTTCAACCAGTGCAAAATCCTATCTTCAGAGCCTTGTAACCATTTTTGGCAACAAATATTTCTAATGGAAAAGTGCACCATCATGCAATCTAAATTGAAAAAATAGTTAAGATACATGATCTTGATTCTCCCTCTGGTCTTTGCTTCCCATGGCAGTACTTGGAAGAAGAGACACTAGTTTATTTTGTCATTCTCCATTGATAGACTTGCAATAAAAAACCAAGGAAAACAAAATAGAGGGAAAAGTGGTGCATAAGAACTTAGGATATCAAACATCACTAATAAAACATTCACCAAGAACACATGTATGTATGAGAAAGCGAGTGTCCACAAACTCATCATCCTGGATGAGATCCATAACATTTGAGAGTAAAATGGATATGACCTTGGAATAGAGTTGCACCCTTAGTTGTTCCTACAATAAAACATCACTAATAAAACAATGTAAAGGAAATTCCACATATGAACAATCAAATCAAAGACATGAGCCAATTCAATAGAATCATAAGCCCCAACTTCCATGGGTTCCCATTTTAGAGGTTGAGTAAGGACTTGACAATTCTTGCTAACTAGTTTCATGGCGACATGAAAGGGATAGAAAAATCTCAAATCTTATCAAGAGAGGGTAGATGAAATAGTAGATGCCACCAAAGATGAGTTCTTAAAAGAGGCAAAGTAATCATAAACCCCCAAGAAAATAAAAGTAAATCTCCAACCATGGTTTATAACAAGACCCCACAAACCTAAATTAAAGTTTGAATGAAGACTAGTGATCTAGGTACCCCAATGGGACATCAAACTTTCAGGGAATTAGGGAACCAAAACACCTACGAACATGTTGGACAATATCCCTAAAACCCCTAATAACCTAAAAACCTAGAAAATTCAAATGGAGCTAAAAAAACCCTCCAAACATAGAATAATTTTGGAATTTACAATTTTAACAAAAAGATATAGACATGGGAAAGGTATAGGACCACTTCAACACAAAATTTTGACCAACATAAACCCATTGAAGGTTTCTTAGATTGATTATTAGTAATTGGTGAAAACCTTCCAAAACAATAATTAGGCATAAACACTTAGGATTTTTGTAAATTCTTGGGTAGGTGCCAACACAAGGATTAATTGTATCATATACAAACAAATGTATGACTTTAATATGTAACAGAAACATAGCACTAGGGGAGAGGTCCCACTTTCTTTGTAAACTAACTTCACACTCCTCAAGTCCATAAATAATAAAATAAATTTCTATGAAAATTTCAGCATGCATCTATTATTGAGTTAATTCTTTAAATCAATTGTTTGAGGTACAAGTAATTAATGGTGAATGTGGAATGTCTTGTTATGAAAATGGTGGTCATTAAGTAGTCATTTGGAAAGATCGATTGAAACCCACTTATGAGGGGCCAATTCACCACTTGCTACACCCACTAAAAGAAGACTACTAGAACCCTTACTTGTACTTATGTGACCACCCATTCCACATCACCCCTTCACAAATTACATTTGAAATTGCATGTCCCTTACACACTAAAGTTTAAATTTAAATTAAAAAGGTTTCTAAATAAATTAAAAATCAATGAATTTAAAATGATTAAGATTAGATATTATTTAATTATGCCCCATGATTTTTAGGTTTAGGAAAATTTCTAATTACATAGGTTTCTATCACTATCAAATTTTCTCTAAAATTTTATGTGATTTTTTTTCTACATACATTCCATGGTGAACATACCTTCTTTCTAGCATTTACATCTAAAAAAATGCTATAAATAGGGAAGTACTTCATAACACCGACTTCTTTATCCAGTAATGTATATCCATAACCTATAGAGAAGTTCTCAAGGGTGTGATTATAAGTAATGACATGTTATATCATGTTCTCATCATCCACTCTTGTCATACTATTTTTTAAATATATTATTAATTAGTATATGTAATGTTTGTGTTTTTTACCATGTAGGAAACATTTTCATATGTGTAACGATATAAGTGTATTATTTGTAGAACTTTTTTTTTTTTTGTTCTGACAAGAGCACTAGCAAATAACAATCAAGAAACAATTTATTCCTTGTTCCAAATGTAAGGGTTTTTATTCATGACTTCAATGTTAAATAATGTTTGTATATGTAAGATTCTATTTGTGAGGTAATATATATCCATTATTTATAGGATTATAGGCACAAGGGTTTACAATGTGTGCCTTTTTTTAGTAATGTAGATTTTTATTATTTTCTAAATTTATACATACAAAAATGTATATGAATGTGTGTTTGTGTGTGTGCATGCATGCCCACATGGACATGCATGCATGCGTGTGCATGTGCATATATGGACATATGTATACACACACAAACACACACATAATATACATTGCCTCTATACATATGTACATATTTATATATGTATACATGTATATCTACCTATATTTGTATATATATATACATGTACATATATAAGTACATACATACATATATGTATTTGCATATATATACATATACTCATGCATACATACATATAAATGTATTTATACATATACACATTTGTGTGATCCTATATGTCCATTATTTAGCAATGAGTCACATTTTTCACAAACCTATTTACAAGAAACAATTACAATGTAAATTAAATATATTGAATATGTAAGTCATATCATATTGACTAATATCTATATTCCACAAAGTATATGTATAATATCATCTATTTATGAGTCTTTTTAATACATTCCTTCTTCTATATATGATTCTTTTAACATCTTCTTCTATGTATGAGTGCCCCTCTCTACTAAGGTCATTTGATCAGTTACAATCAAAAGATTTTATTCAGATTTGCCCCCACCAAGCGGGATTCCATGGGATCAATTCAGTAGGCCAATTACAATCAAAAGATTTCATTCAGATTTGCCCCTCTCTAGTGATTCAAATTTGATAAGATTTTGACAGTACATAGGCAGTAGGGAAAAATGCCCTCCCACAAAATGCCCTCCAAAAATCCAAAATGCCCTCCAACCAACCCTCCAACCTTTAAGGTCCTCCCAACATCCAACAACTGGAAGGAAGGTAAAAATGCCCTCCAATGCCCTCCAATAATCCAAAATGCCCTCCAACCAACCTTCCAACCTTTAAGGTCCTCCCAACATCCAACAACTGGAAGGAAGGTCTAGATCCATTACAATCACTACCACCCACCACCCACAAAATACCCTCCACCCACCAACACCCACAACCAACAGACAACATCCCCGCCCCACAACCAACAGAAACCATCCCCCAACCAACCTTACACTGGGAGGAACCCCACACCACCTATATCCATTAGACCCCCAATGCACCAACCCACCTACTTTCAGTTGGACCCCCAACGCACCAAACCACCTACTTGATATTTTCCCTGCTGCCTATGTACCGATAAAATTTGGCTATACGTAGTTGCAATTATTGAATATAAAATGCTTTCCTACTTTATCTTTAAATATTGCAAAAAATATGTAATGTTTGTTTTATTCTAGGTATGAGGGATCAAATATGCAATTACTTGTAGCATTGTACATATGCAACTATAATATTATTTTATACATATTGTTGTGTCTAGGTGTAATGTTTATTTATGAAAAAATTATTGAATACATTTTTCATCTATTGTAAATTTATATCATTTCATGTCAATTAGGATCTCAATTGAATAATAGAATTTCATATTATCATTTCAAAATATATATTTGTCTAAGAGAAGATCAATATTAAAGTACTATTATAATTATACATATGTACATTTATAAAAAATTGCATCATGCAACTATATATCTATGAATTTGGCATACATAGAATTGTCTCTCTAGATATTTTTACACATATGAAAACATAATTCACATATGCTTAACTTGATGTAGGAGCATCCGGGTGCATGAATAATCTTGTATCACCAAAAAAAAAATTATTTTTGTAAGTTTTGTTGTTCTTTGTTGTAGTGTATTGCTCAAGAGGAATTTCCATCATTATTTTCCTAAGTAAAGTTCAATTATGAACTTGTTTTCTACTATTGATTGATAACTTTTACAGTTTGAGAACTACATCACTTACCAATGTGGTTTTCAAACCTTGAATTTCATCGATATAAACTTTGAAGGATGTTTTCTTTGTTCATCGACACTTTTGGAAGTTTTTAATACTTTTATTTCCACTGAGGAAGTTTATCTTCTTTATTGTTGGCTGATACATTGGTTTGCAGACTATTGAGTTCACTGATGGCTTCTTTTATTGATGACAAAGCCTTTCAAGAATAGCTCAACTTTTGATGTTCGCCAATTCCTTAGTTCACCGATGGCACGGTTTGCCAATGGCATAGTTCACCAATTGTATGGACTACTGATTGCATGATGTCACCAAGAGACTTCAAAGGAGAAATGGAAATTTGCTTAGTTTACAAAGGGGTAGACTAATCGTTCAAATGGGTGATAAGGACTTCAATGTTTGGATAGTTCGCCAATAGATCTTCCTGGTGATAACAAGAAAAATGTTTCAAGGTTTGTGGGGTTGTAAAGTCACCAATATCAAACAGAATATGTTGTTCAAAACTATAAAGTACTGATATTAAATGTAAGGTGATTGGTGGTTTGTAATGTTGCCCATACCAAGGATATTACAATGGCCTATACCATAATGTTTTTGATTGACAAATTTTTGGTTGGGATGTTACACTAGAGGTTTCACCCTTTTAGTTACTAAAACTGATTCAGGCAATGGTTAAACTACAACCATGGGAGTATAAATGGGGATCTACCATGCTATTTGAAGGGTTCAACAATTTTGGTAGAAGATTTAATGTTTGCTATAGTTGGTTTAGAGAATTAAAATTGTAATCGAACACATAGATTGTACTCCTAAATTTTTGTATTCCTACATATATGTAATAAATTTGATCCTATTGAAGTAAGGTTTTGGCTTATTATTGATTTTCTTCTCATCCTTATTACCTGATACGGTTCTTGGAATTTGGCCTACACCAAGTGGTATCAGAGTAGGTTTTCTATGGAAACTATGGATGTGTCAAGGAAGGGATTCTGAAATTTTTTTGTAGGTAGAGAAGAGTGAGTGAAGACTTGCAACTGCAGAGAATTTGAAGAAGACATGGCATAGAGAGGACATGGTGGAAGAGGAGCACCACAAGGTGGTGATATGACAATTGCAAAGATGTTGATAGGCATATCAACATGGTTAGATGCTACAAAGATGGTGCAACATAAATGAGTACAAATTAGAGATGTGAGTGAGGAAGAAGGAAGAAGAATAAGATATTAGAGAGGATCATGAAAATTAAGAAGGAGACAAACCTTAAAGGAGATTTTTGAGAGTAATGTCCAAAATAAGTAGTAAGCCTCATTTGGATCCTGCAAGTTATAATGGTAGTTTAAATTCAGAATAATTGATTGACTGGATTTTAGAAATGGATAAGTATTTTGATTTTAAATCAACTAAAGATCCCATGAAAGTTATGTTTGAACGCAGTAAGCTAAAGGGTCATGCCTCCCTATGGTGGGAACATGTTTAAATTGAAAAACAAAGAAAGGGAAAGGAGAAAATCAAATCCTGGGAAAGAATGGTAACCAAATTGAAGGCTAAGTTTTTACCAACAGACTAGATCAAATTAGTTTGTTTAAAAATTTGTAAAACCTAAAGAAGGAGAAAAATGTACGAGAATATACAGAGAAATTTTATAGGTTGAATATTTAGGTTCCTCATGTAGATGATGATGCTAAAAAGGTTTCTAGATATGTCAATGGGCTACACTATTCCATCCAACATGAAATAAGTATGGTACATATTACCAGTGTTGAAGAGGCTTATCAATATGCATTGAAGGTTGAAGAAAAATTGGCAAGAAAAAAAAAACTCCTAGAGGTAAGGGCAGATTTTCACATGGAAGAGGATAGTTTAGTTGTGGAAGAGGATACCAAAATAAACAAGGAGAGGCTAGTTCTTCACAAACCAATACCTAGGAAAATAAAGGAAGAGGAGATTCCTCATGAGGAAGAGGAGATTCCTCATGAGGAAGAGGCGATTATTTTAGAGAAAGAGAATCTTTTTGAAGAGGTAGAGGAAGAGGATTTAGTGGCACTTGTTTCCAATGTGGAGAGATTGGACATCGAGCATTTTAATGTCTTTAGATACAAAAAAATAGTTGGAAATGAAATGAGGCAAGAGTGATAGTGGACAGTGGGAGTACAAACAATATTTTTTAAAAAAAGAAAGGTGGCGGAGAACCTATAATATATTATAATATAAACATATAAAATACAAAAGTACCAATCCATTGAAACAACCCTAAGGGCCAAACAACAAGAAGCCTGAGACTATCAAAAGAGACAGAAGATGCCTATTGACAAAAAATATACAAAAAACACTACCTCATGAAGGTGGTAGCATCGACTTCAAACTAGTCAAACCTAGTCCAAATTGGAATGATGGTTATCTTCTGGAGGGGTGACATAAAATAGGAGACCTAAGGTAGGAGTACCTAGAGCACGTGGTGGACCCGGTGCTAGATCAAGCACATGATGGTGAAGAAAACCCATGGCATTGAGGATCTCCTTAGTTTTATCTGTGATCTTGACTGGAAGGTCAAAATGTTGTGCATTCAATGCCCTATTAAGAAGGTTGTAGCAGTCCCCCTGAGACCTCTTTGCATGGCGTTATACACATAAGCAACATGATGAGAGGTTTGGTGAAGATCCATTGCAAAGATGCCACATACCAGAGCCTCATCTTCTTGGAAGTAGTATCCACCAAGAT
This sequence comes from Cunninghamia lanceolata, assembly GCA_027924645.1. NCBI lineage: Eukaryota > Viridiplantae > Streptophyta > Pinopsida > Cupressales > Cupressaceae > Cunninghamia > Cunninghamia lanceolata. The sequence goes on along the minus strand of BSBN01000677.1, from coordinate 5,085,030 downwards.
CTATTCACCACCTATCCTTATTGAAAAAGGATGGGTGCACAAGGCCAAATCTAATGGCTTGAAGATGTTCATAACTTCATGTGATGTCCAATATGTTTGAAATGAAAGTGGCTGTAATTTTTGACCCCTTCACTTGTATCTCTATAGGTTGGAAGAGGTAGTAATATAGGATGCACTGAATTGTGAATTCCACATTGTTGTAGTCAATCTCAAATATCTCTCTTATGTTTACCATGTTTATAGCCCTTGGTAGATATTGTGTCTGAAGATATGGTTAACAAACTATAGTTAAAGAGGTTGAAGCATCCTAGTCCTTACAAAGTTCCTTGGTTGCATAAAGAACATCAATTGGTGGTAAGTGAGCAATGTCTAGTTAATTTTCAAATTGGTAGTTATAAGGATGAAATTTTGTGTGATATAATGCCGATGGATGCATGTCATATCTTGTTGGGTAGACCATGGAAGTTTGATAGACAAGATGTTCATAATGGAAGAAAAAATACCTATAGGATAAAGAAGGATGGGAAAGAGTATACCTTGAATCCATTGAAGGATAAAGAAGATGATGTAGAAAGTAGTTCTAAAGTATGTTTGATTTCTGGAAAGAAATATTTAAAAGAGTTAAAGAAAGGGAGGACATGTTTTGCCTTTATTTCCAATCTTGAAATAGCTATGATAATAGATAAACAAGAAGAACTACCCATAGAAATTCAAGAGATTTTGGAAGAATATGCAGATATAATGATGAAGGAGTTGCTAGATGGATTTCCACCTATGAGAGACATTAGCCATTGCATGGATTCGATACATAGTATGATTTTCCCAAACAAGGCACCATATAGGATGATGCCTATGAAAAATGAAGAGATAAATAGGCAAGTGCAATATGAGTTGTTGGATAAAGGGATGATCAGGGAAAGTCTTAGGCCATGTGCTATACCAGCGGTGCCGACACCAAATAAGGATGGGGAATGGTGAATATGTACAAATTCAAGATCCATCATTAAAATAACAATCAAATATAGATTTCCATTATGATGGATGGATGATATGATGGATTTCTTAAGTGGAGCCAAATACTTCATGAAGATTGATTTAAAGAGTGGGTACCATCAAATCAGAATCAAATAAGGGGATGAGTGGAAGACAACCTTCAAGATGAAAGATGGATTACATGAATGGTTAGTGATGCCATTTAGATTGACAAATGATCCAAGTACCTTCATGAGTTTGATGAATGAAGTGTTAAGTCTTTACAAGTATGTCATTGTGTATCTTGATGATATTCTAATTTTACTAGGACAAAGAAAGAGAATTTATTGCATGTGAGAGCAATATTGTAGAGGATGAAAGAATAAATTGTTAGTAAATTTTAATAAATGTAGAACTTCATGAAAGAAGAGTTGGTTTGGGATTTGTAGTTTCCAATGATGGTCTAAAAATAGATCCAGAAAAGGTCAAGGCAATTATAGATTGGCCTTCACCTCACAATATGTTTGAAGCTAGAAGTTTTCATGGCTTGGTGAACTTCGATAGGAAGTTCATCTGTAATTTCAGTGGGATTTTGTGCATCTATTACTAAAACAATGAAGGTTAATAGGAAAGAATTTGTTTGGAAAGAAATAGTAGAAAAGAGTTTTTGAATATTAAAGATGAAAGTGACTGAACAACTAGTGTTGGGACTTCCATATTTTAGAAAAGTATTTCAAGTTGATTGTGATGTAAGTGGGACAATGATTGGAGGCAATCTAAGTCAAGAAGGAAGACCAATTGTATACCTCAATGAGAAGTTGAATGAGGCAAAGGAAGAAATATTATGTATATGACCAAGAATTCTATACAATTGTATAGGAACTCAAGAAGTGGAGACATTATTTTCTACTGAAGGAATTTATGTTGTATGCTGATCATCATGCTTTATAGTTCATTAATAGCTAGGGTAAGTTGAATTAGAAGCACATGAAATGGGCTGAATTTCAGCTGAGTTATTCCTTTGTTTTGAAGCATAGGAGTGGAAAGTCTAATAGAGTAGCTGATGCATTGAGTAGGAGATCTTTGTTGATGAATGAATTGAGGGTGAATGTAGTTGGTTTTGATTCTATGATGTAATTATATGAAGATGATGTTGATTTCAAAGAAGCATGGGCTTCTTGTATGAATCTAGTAGTGAAGGATAGAACACCATGGCTAGAATATTTTATTCATGAAGGTTTGTTGTTCAAAGGGAAATGTATATGTATACCTCAAGGGTCAATGAGGGATAATTTGATGAGAGAAAAGCATAGTGATGGATTGAGTGGGCACTTTGGTGTTGATAAAACATTGACACAATTGAATGAAGGTTATTTTTGGCTTGGTATGGCTACATATGTGAAGAAGTTAATGCAAGGTTACAAAGATTGCCAACCTACTAAGGGAGTAAGGGAGAATACTAGCTTGTATCAACCATTTCATATACTAGAGATACTATGGGAATACATCAGTATGGATTTTATTTTGGGGTTGCCTCGAACACAAAGAGGTAATGATTCTATATTTTTTGTTGATAAATTTTTGAAAATGGATCATTTCATTCCACATCAAAAGATTAATGATGCTTCCCACATTACTGCATTATTTTTCAAAGAGAAAGTTAGAATACATGGTTTTCTTAAAAGTATAGTTTTAGATCATCAAGTGAAGTTTGTTGGTCATTTTTGGCATACTTTGTGGAAGAAAATGGGTATAGAATTAGGTTTTAGTTTAGCATACCACCCTTAGAGTGATGGTCTATTTGAAGTTGTAAATATGAGTTTGGGTAACTTTCTTAGATATTTGGTAGGTGATAAGCCTAACCAGTGGGACTTGATATTTGCTTAGGTAGATTTTTCTTATATTAATTTAGTGAATAGGAGTGTAGGGAAAAGTTCTTTTTATATTGTTTACAAATATATCCCAAGGGGTATTGATGAGTTGAGGGATAGTGCTAATTGAGTAGAAAGAGTGTTGTAGCGGAAGATTTTGCTGAGTATATTCATAATTTGCATAAAGAAGTTAAAGAAACTTTGGAGAAGAATGTCACCAAGTACAAAGAGCATGTAGATATGCAGAGGAGAGAACAAGAATTTTAGGTAGGTGTTTTGGTATTGGCACATTTGTGGAAGGAGAGGTTACCATAGGGAACACATAATAAATTGAAATGGAAAACTATTGGGCCTTGTAAGTTATTGAGAAAATTTCCTGAGAAGACGTTTGAACATGTTGAGAAGGGGATAGATTCTTGAGTGACCAAAAGAACAAGGGGACAAGAATACATGGAGTATCTTGTCCATTGGAAGGATAGACCAGTAGATTAAAGCCTTTTTGATGCAAGCTTCAAAATTGGTTAAGTATGGGATACCTATTCCAGACTTACCTAAATGTTCATGAGTTGCAGCCTCATGGAACATTTCACTTACCCAACTTTTCTAGTTTAAAAACTTCCTCACTCGTCGATGTGGTTTTCGAACCTTGAATTCCACTGACATAAAATTCCAAGGATGTTTTATTTGTTTATCAACACTTTTTGAATTTTTTGATACTTTTATTTTTGCCAATGAAGTTTATCTTCTTTGTTGTTGATTGACACATTGGTTTGCAAACTCTCGAGGTCACCAATGGCTTCTTTTGCTGATGACAAAGCCTTTGAAGAAGAATTCAACTTTAAAAGTTTGTCAATTCCTTAGTTCACTGATGGCACAGTTTTCAAATGGCATAGTTCACCAATTGTATGGACTACAAATTGTATTATGTCACCAAGATAATTTGAAGGGAGAAATGGAAATTTTATTGGTTTATGAAGGGGAGGCTTAACTATTCAAATGGGCGATAATGATTTCAATGTTTGGATAGTTCACTGATAGATCTTCCTATCAATAATTATAAAATATTTCAAGGTTTGTGGTGTTCTAAAGTTACCAATATCAAATAGAATATGTTATTAAAAAGTATAAAGTTTCGATATTAAATAGAAGGTGATTGGTGGTTTGTAATGTTGGCCCATACCAAGGATATTACAATGGCCTATACCATAATGTTTTTTCTCAATGAATTATTGGTTGGGACATTACAATGGAGGTTTTACCCTTTTAGTTTCTAAATTTGATTCAGGAAATGGTTAAACAATGGAAGTATAAATGGGGATCTACCATGCTATTTGTTGGGTTTGACAATTTGGGTAGAAGATTTAGCATTTTTATTAATAATGATAGTTTTAATCCAATACTTATGAGATAGAACTTCCAACAAGTATTGATATTTCTCCTATCTTCAATGTTGTTGATTTATACAAATATTATGAAGGAGAATAAAATAGACAAAGGAATTCAAATTTAGATTTTCAAGATGCACTTGAGTGGATACATCAATTTCCTGAGAAGAAGTTTGAACATGTTGACAAGGTGATAGATTCTTGAGTGGCCAAAAGAATAAGGGGACAAGAATACATGGAGTATCTTGTCCATTGGAAGGATAGACTAGCAGATGAAAGCCTCTTGGATGGAAGCTTCAAAATTGGTTAAGTATGGGATACCTATTCCAGACTTACCTAAATGTTTATGAGTTGCAGCCTCATGGAACATTTCACTTACCCAGTGTTTGATGTAGGAGCATTCTGGTGCACAGATAACCTTGTATCACCAAAAAAAGAATTATTTTTCTATGTTTTTTTGTTCTTTGTTGCACTATATTTCTCAAGAGGAATTTCCATCATTTTTTAGCTAAGTAAAGTTCAATTTTGAACTTGTTTTGTGCAATTGATCAACAACTTTTCTAGTTTGAAAACTTCCTCACTTGTCAATGTGGTTTTCGAACCTTGAATTCCACTGACATGAAATTCTAAGGATGTTTTATTTGTTTATCAGCACTTTTTGAATTTTTTGATACTTGTATTTTCACCGATGAAGTTTATCTTCTTTGTTGTCGATTGACACATTGGTTTGCAAACTCTCGAGTTCGCCAATGATTTCTTTTGCCGATGACAAAGCCTTTGAAGAAGAATTCAACTTTAAAAGTTTGTCAATTTCTTAGTTCACCAATGACATAGTTTGCCAATGGCATAGTTCACCGATTGTATGGACTGTAAATTGCATTATGTCACTAAGAGAATTTGAAGGGAGAAATGGAAATTTTATTAGTTTACGAAGGGGAGGCTTAATTGTTCAAATGAGCGATAATGAGTTCAATGTTTGGATAGTTTACTGATAGATCTTCCTATCAATAATGATAAAATATTTCAAGTTTGTGGTGTTCTAAAGTCACCAATATCAAATAGAATATGTTGTTCAAACGTATAAAGTGTCGATATTAAATAGAAGGTGATTGGTGGTTTGTAATATTTGCCCATACCAAGGATATTACAATGGCCTATACCAAGGATATTATAATGTTTTTTTCTCAATGAATTATTGGTTGGGACATTACAATGGAGGTTTTGCCCTTTCAGTTTCTAAATCTGATTCAAGAAATGGTTCAACAATGGCAATACAAATGGGGATTTACCATGCTATTTGAGGGGTTTGACAATTTGGGTAGAAGATTTAGCATTTACTGTAGTTGGTTCGAAGAATTAAAATTGTAATCAAACACAAAGATTGTCCCGTACTCCTAAATTTTTGTATTGTTGCATATATGTAATAAATTTTATCCTATTGAAGAATAGTTTTGGATTATTATAGATTTGTTCTTCATGCTAATTGTCTGATAAGGTTCTTGGGATTTGACCTACACCACAACTACATGTTAATTTTTTTACATGCACCTATGTATTTTTAAATATTACATATATATGTGCTAGATACCTATAAATATTACATGCATGTCTTGGCTACATTGATGATGATATCACATACATTGTAATGTTGTTATTTTAATCCTGCATATTTATGACCACACATTTGGAAATTTAAGTACATTTACATATAGGTAGTATGTGTGTGCTTTTGCTAATACTAAAAGGGATAACAAGGGTCCCTACCCTTACAACAACTAGAATGCAAAACTAGAATGGATTCCAAGATAGGAGTCAACAAAAACAACCTAAGATAAACAATGAGACTAACAACAACACTAATAGTAGAAAATAGGAAATCCTATAAAACATAAGGAAGCAACAACAAGAGCCCAACCATGTCCTAGGGATTGGGTTAGGCCATGAAGAACTGACACTACATCCCTTTCTTCAAAAATTAAATAAAACTTAACATATAGAGAATCAGTGTCAACACTAGAATCTTCATCAATATTCTTACCCTTCTTTGATTTTCCTTAATTCTTCACTTTCTACAAGGGCCTTAGACTGGTTCTAGTGCACTTAAGACTATCCTTGTTCAAACTGATCATGTTGCTCAAAGAATCCTCTAGCTATCTATACTTCCTTTTTCATTGCAGTCAACCCTTCTTGAATTTCAGTAATCTTTTTTTTATTGATGTAACAAATGCTCCAAGGAGATCAATACTTCTCATTCACACCCCTCTTCACCTTATTTATCCACTTGGTGGTTAGACTCAAGGATCTCAAAAATTCTAGAATTGAACTTTTCACCCCTGTTTGCCTTCCTATTATCCACATTCTTCTATTTGTTTTTTGATCTACATACCAACTTCTTATCTCTATTATTATGGGTCTTCTTCACTCGCTTAGAGGCTTCAGTGGAATCCATAAGAGGCAGAGACCTAGATCTATTGTCACTTTCTTCCAGGGCAAAATCACTATCCTTATAGTCGTTAAAATCCTCTTCAGAAGCACCCAGCTCATTAGGATTTCCCTCTTCTTCACTGGATAGAAATATGTTCCCTTTGTCAATAAGAGGCTCATCCCTAGATTTTAATTTCTAGCTAGAGAGTCTAGAAGACCTTCTGGCTCTTATAGTATGTGTGTTACATTTATAACACTTGAGTTTTTTTAGTTTAATAAAAAAATATATATACCACATAAAGTTATGTTCATTAAGACAATACCAATACTAGGAATTCTATGTGTTCATTACTACCCTAAAAACCAAATCAAGTTTAGTTTATATATGAGTGCAAATTACACAACTTATTTGGACTAAAAGAGACACATCAAGTAGTCAATGTAGGTAATGTATTTCATGAATTTACTATAGATATTAGGCCACTTGAATCTTAATGCATGTTTGTTTATGGTTAGTTTCTTGATTTATGTTTCAATACCATGGTGTAGATAAGATAATAAATTTGCATTCTTGTATTCACTTTCCTTTGGAAAGAGATATAACCTATATTTTTTTCATATCATTTGTTGTTTTAATATAGCATTTTCCTTTGTTAAATTATGTATAATCAACCATCTACATAATATGAATATAATAACATTGAAAATTAAATTATACATCATTGCATAATAATTTTAATTATGATGTATTTTCTTCTTATGTCAAAAATTAACAAATTGGCTTTCAAAGTAAACATAATTCTTCATTACACTGAGCTATATTCTTTGATTTCTTTATCTACCTCTATACAAATTTATTATGTCTTCTTAACTTTCTTGCATAGGACATATGTAATTAACAAACTAAGACAATGAAAATCCTATAATATATGAAGTTTCAATACAAAATAGTGACAACTTAGAAACTTTCTTGTAGAAGAAATATGTAATTGACACACTAATATGATCAAATACCTTTGTGAGATTTCCTTATTAAACAATTACAACCTCTTAAATTTCCTATACATGGCATACGTACTCAAGAAATAAAAAAACAATAATATAAATTTCTTAGTTTTCCCTAAACCCTAAAAAAATATTGGGCTCTACCTCCTTGGTCATTATGGTGGATTCACTAAAATTATATCATTTGTGGTTGAAGGTACATGTGTGAGCATTATTATACTTGTTTAAGGCTATAGAGAAATAGGTAGGCAAATCCTAATTTTCTTATGCATTTAACTACACCTTGTTGGTCTAGAATTGGATGCATTGTGATAATAGCTCAATTAGATCTATGAATGTAGAGCTCAAAATATTAAACATCTTCAATATAAGTGTATGTTGAAGAGTTTAATGATTGACTCCTAAACTTAAAAACCTTTCCTACCTACCTGTTGGTGCTTGATCAACTATCCTTTTCATATTCTTAGGTTTTTTCAACCAATTTTCTCTAGTTGAATCTCCTTCTCCATGCACAGATTATAATTTTCCTCTTGGAATTTATGCCTCTTTAGGCCCCTCTAAATTTTGAGTTGCTCCATTTCTTCCTTATTTGTAATGCATTTAGCTTGATATTTTCACCCACTCACTTTTATTTTGTATGAATTTTGTAATTGTACATTTGTTTTATCCTATTTCTAGAGTATGCATATATAATTATCTAATGTGAGTATGTCTGATTGCTTGTTGAGTCTAAGCACACTATTTGACAATAGTTGTCTCATTTGAAGGATCTTGTCTAAATGCTTTAAAAACCTAGATATTGATCTATTAGATGGAATTTCTTACTTTGGGGTGCATGAAACATATTAAATGTTCTACGTTGGATTAATGACCCAATCATATAGATTCACCCCTTTTATCTATGTAATCTCTCCCCCCATAAATTATTGGATCACATCAGTAGAATTCTAACATGGTAGAGATGACATTGCAAGACTAACATCATCTTTACTAAAACTAAATTCTCTAGTCCAATATTAATAGCTTCATCCTTCCACTAGTCAAATTCTCATGCTTGCATAGGTAGGATTAATCCTTCATCAATTTCCAAAGGTCCTTGTATTTGACTTACATGAGTTGAGTGAATTATGACTATCAAGTGAGTTATGACTATCAACTACTTCCTTAGAAGTAATTTCTATTATTTCTACAACCACTCCCATATTAGTTGTGTTGGCTCTCAATACTGTACCTCACAATCCTAGAGAATGAAATCAAGCCATAGACATCGGGATGTATCCTTATCTAGACTAATGAACCAAAACACATGATTAAATTATGGAAAATTAGGGAAAAATTAAAAAGGAGTACGAAACACCTCTACACTTTTGTTTCTTTAGGTATGATGAGGGTGATGCTATAGGTCTATAATAGGAAAATCAAAATGAAATGACAACACACCAGACCTTCATCCAAGCCACACTCTATGCATATAAATACCCCAAAGATTTGTCACTAAGTATTTACTATACTAGCTCACTATTAAATAGACCCAAAGACCTCATCACAAAGTAGATTAAAACAATAGGTTATAAATGCAACTAATAATATGAGTTTTATTTGTATTCCCTTATATTAATCTCATTATTCTTTACTTGCTTCATGTGCAACCTTAAAATCCAACATACATAACCCTTTGAAAGCATAATATTCTCAAGCTCTCATAAGGTCTAGTAGAAATTTATTCTATTTAGTTATGTAACATGGAAGAACCTAAACTAAACTAATCCTACAAGGAGGAAGAATGAATCTATTTTCATAAAGATTGATGATTTATCCCTCTTAGATTGGTGCCTATCAAATTGGGTAAAAGAATAAAAAACTTAAAATAGCCAAAATTATCGAGTTGTTACATCCTCCTCCCAATTATGGTTCAATAAAAAACAAGTCAAACAAGGTGGATAGAAATCTCATTAAATAGTCTCCCCCACTCTGTCCATCATCAAAGACAATTTTGATGGAGTGACTAGAGGTAATCCTAGCCTTTCAGGAGCAGGTTGCATCATCAAGGATTAGTTTGGGAACCTTATCATGGCTAAGGCAATCAAATTACCAAAATGTACTAATAATGTTGTTGAAGCTTATGCCTTCATGCATGGATGGGAATTTGCCAACGAATTGAAAATCAAGAAAATATGGATAGAAGGAGATTCAATGACAATTATTAACACATTGAAATCTAAAAATGTTTATGATTGGAAGCTAAATTATATAATGCAACCCATTTTGAGGTGTCCTAATTATTTAGATGAATAATAGTGCTTGCATTGCTCTAGGGAGGTGAATAGAATCCTAAAATTTCTCTCCCGCCCTTCAATATTTGTTTTTGATAAGTTTAGTTGGAAACCAGGGTCCAGATCCCTTTATGAAAGCAACCCCAAGGGCATCAGGCCATTAACATGCCAGAAACATCAGCTTTACAGTACTTATACAACATACTAAAACAACAAAATAAAAACAATGAAATGACAGAGAAAATAGAAAGTAGGAGAAACAAGAAACTACGGGCTATCAGTCACCCCAAACGTGGCGAGGAACTCCACCATCTCCTTGTAGTCACCTAAGCTGTCAATGCCCACTTGTTTAACATTGTCATCCATATCCTTCACCGCAACAAAGATGGAAGCCGTCCGGTGTAGAGCTTTAGCCGCGAACTTTGCCATGACCTTCCATTTGTTCTGCAATGAGTCCATTCTTTTCTAGAGGTTCTGGATATCCTCTACATGTTCGCCACATAGAGTGCAATCCCCCTTGTTGGCTTGATGAATAGTCTCCCTTGCATGCTTCTTACCAATAGTGGCCTTCTTCTTACCTTCCAGGCTATTCGAGTTGCTTTCATTCATCGAGGTAAAGTGGCTAGTGCCCTCAACTTTGTGCACAAAATTAGTCAGAGTCTCCTCCCCCTCTTCATCCATAGTATCCTCCACAAATTTAGAGTCCTCAGAACCTTCCACCCTTGGAGAATTGATCAGTGGTTTCCCAACAATCCTTTTGGAATGGCAGATACTTCGAAGAGCAGTCTCCCCACCTTTAATACTACCCTTAGTTTCTAGAATAGTGTCCAATTCAACAATTTTCACAAGAACATCCTTCGTGGCAGCACTCTTCCCTTCCTTCTACTTCTTCATCAGAATTCCCTCCAATTCCTCCACCCTATCTCTCTTGCCAGACTTCCTTCCCTGCACCGGAGTAACATGCTTCTGTTTTATGTTTTTAGCAGAAGTAGGGGTCTCAGACAGAATCCCTTCCACCACATTGGGGTCACTCTAAATCATGGGAGGCCCAATGCAAGTTTTCACTTTACCCTTACCCCTGTGGGAACTCCTTGGATGAGGATCCTCTAGAATCTTAACTTGAATAGGTTCAGGCAGACAAAGGGAAAGGTAGAAATGATACAGTTTCAAAATAAGGCCTTGATGAATCAGAATGAGAGGATAATTGGCATTCTTGGCCCTAAGTTCCCTAACAGACTTAATGGAATTTTCTAGTGAGGAGAGTAAAATGAAGGGAAAACTAATCTCAACCTTGTTCCTAAAATGATTGAAGAGAGAAAAGTGATAGTTGTAGTATACCCAAAATTACCCTTCAAGCATGAAAAACTTCATTATCATGAGACAAATTTGTCTCCACAGCTCTGGCAACTCCTCTCTCGCAAAACCACCATGAAGTTTCACAGGAGCCTCCCCCTCCCAGAAGAAGAGATTCATGTGCTCAGGGTCAGCCACTTTGCTATGTCTCATGTGCTTTTTGCCTTTCGTGGGTAACCCGGTGGCTTGACTGATGACCTCCTCAAAGATTTGGAAACTAATCTTCCCAATCCTAACTTCTCTAGTTTCCTAATCCCATGACTCTGTAAATTGTTTTGATAAATTTTCATCATGTCCCATCATCCCTTCAAGGAATGGCACCACCTCCCCTCTTGGATAATATGCCAAACTATAGGGTCCTTAAATTCCTTAGTCGAGTTGGGTTCAATTTTGATGATATCTCCTCTCATCTTACTGGTATGAGAACGGCTAAGGAATATGAACTAGTTTTGATCAATATGGAAACAAACACAATTTGTAGCCTTGAAATTTGGAAAGGTACTACTAAAATAGCAATTGTACTGAGTTGTAGTAATGATGACGGTGCCATTATTATTATTACAAGCCTTAAAATCGCTGTTGAGATACATCTCATGGGGAGAAGGATTAAGCCGCCATCTCATGTGAAGATATGCGACTCTAGCCTCCATATTAAAGAAAACATGATGGATCATGAATTTAGCCATCACATCCATCCTCCATATCCCAGCCACCTGTCCACTCCTCGTCCTTTTAGAATTGTGAAATGTAGATTCTGAATCTTTGCCAATACTGAAGTCCTTACACCTTTTGGCACGCCAACCAAGATTTCTCATCAAGCTCCTCATAGTACCATTATCAATACCGTCCCCTATATCCCCATGGATCCCTTTACCCCAACTTCTATTAATAGGACCAGTTTGACTCAACCACAAACCAGCCACCTCATTCTATAGGGGATTCTTGATAATCCCGCTAAAATTAATTTGAAAATTTGAATTGTTGATCCCGCTTTCCCCAAGACTAGGAACTTCTACCCATTTCACACCCTGGTGATACCACAGAGCAACCACCATCACCCACAACTTATATTTCCTGTCTCCTACTATTTTGTTCAATCAAGTTACGAATTTCTTGAGACAAGCTTGAGATGCTTCTCCAACATCTCCATCCATCCTTCCCCCTTCCAACATTAGCCAAGGCATCCACCACAGCATTTCCTTATCTATAGATATGAGAAATCTTATAGTCCTCTAAACCATTCAGAAGTATCTTGATATCCCCCATGATATCCTCAAGGTTCCATCCTATCTGATAATGACCAAGGGTGGCATTCACAATTAGCTGAGAGTCACCTTCGATATAAAGTCTTTTGATATTCATGTAGATAGCTAGCTTGATACCCCATGGCATAGCCATGGCTTCCACTTCATTATTTCTTTTAATGCCAATCCCGCTAGCATAAGTAGCAACAAAGTCTCCAGCATCCATTCTTAAGATACCACCATCACTAGCAGTACCCAGATTCCCTTTAGCCACACCATCAAAATTCTGCTTAACCCACCCTTGCTACAGTGAAGTCCATTTGGTTCTAGCCCAAGCTAACTTCTTGGTCATGTCCACCTTGTATGAGTTCAGGTCCCAATAATTTATCATGTTTAGTTCTTCTCTCCCCGGGTGGCTATCTGTAGCTTTAAACTAAGAGGAATTGATGTTATCAGCTAACAACTTGACAAAACTTTGAAAGATCTCAAGAGGGGTTCTTCTCTTTTCCCTAAAGATTCTATTATTATGTTCCTTCCACAAACTCTAGACTAAATGGGGAGGTATTTGGTTCCAGAGTTCTTTCCAAATTGGAAGAACTAGATTATAGGGGTACTTCCATTCTCCCACCAACAATTCCAGTTTGGCATTCAGAATCCAATTAACATTCAGCTTTTGGAGAGTGAGACCCCAGACCTCCCAATAAAAACTACAATGAAGGAAGAGATGAACTAAATATTCCTTCTCAGATTCACACAAAATACATCTAGTTGGCATACAGAATCCTCTCCTTTTCAGATTATCTAGGGTCAAGACCTTATTGTGCATTAGAGTCCACCAAAAGAAGTTAATTTTTAGAATGAGTTTAGGGGACCATATTTTACTCCAAACTCCTTCCTCACCATGGTTTAACAAGCCCTTCAATATTTGTTAAAACAAGAGGAGCTTGCGTAATTCTTCAACAGTTTATTTCAGTTCAATCACATTTATTAGTAGGCATGGGCATTATAAAATTTTTCATTTATGTCAAAACTGGGGGGATCACATTAAATGCAAGTTTTAAATTTAAATGATTACATCAAAGGTTTTATGTTAAATTTTCCTCTCACCAGAGTTTAGAGCTATGCCATCTTTGTTACAGTTCTTGTCCTCTCAATGAGTGGATTCTATGCAAATCATCGACTAGCTCCAATTTAATGATATTCATGAGCTTTTATGGAAAGGAGGACATATTCACCTATTTTTTTAAGACAAAAGGTGGTGAACCACACATAATATTGCATGAAAAGTTTTTATAGAAATAAGGCCATATTCACCTATTTTAGATCTAGATGGTCATTTTCATATCTTGAGATCGATCTGACGGTACCTGATTGCATCATTCTTTCATTAATAAAGGATTGCATCTCGATGTTGAGGTGCAGATGGGACCGTAAACATCTCTTCAAAGGGCATGAAATTACATAGAACATTTATTGTTATTAACCCCCTCTTTTTTTTATGGAAACAAATAGATTACATAGATATCGACATCTCTACCCTTTTATCAAGAGATTAGAAAATGATGAGTAAGCATACATCTAAACTAGAAGTCGTCCTTTGGCTAAGCTACCATGAGTAAGGGGAACCAGTCTATCAAAGTCACCCAGGGGTCAAACTTGGCCTGATTGCGCTTTCGAGGGTTTGAACCTTGGTGGATGGCATTATCAACATGCACCATCATCCTCACCAATTATGTTCAACCAATTGAGCTACAACCCTTTTGAGATTAACCCCCTCTTTTTGTATTGTAGTGCCATTACCGATTTACTTGCAAACTCTTTCCTTCTTGGTCTCATTCTTGTGTTACAGGTTTCTATTCTTGGTGTTTCCAATGGAGAATTGGATTAAATACTTGTGGATTTATCTCCCTCGCATGGATTGGGAACTTATAGTTTGGGGTGCTTTGGCCTCCATTCAACTACAGTAGGTCTTTGACAATGACTATCCTCACAGTAAATTTGCAGTGAGGATCATCGTTGGATATCAATTATTTATAGATGTTGATTGAGTGTTAAGGTGGTCTAAAGTGGCATTGAACCTATTGTCTATCATTATGGATTTTGTCAAGACACTAAACATGTGTAGTCAATTGGCTTTGATTTCATAGTCATATATTTTTAAAATTCAGAAATGTGGAAGATTTCATTAGAGGGATATAATTTGCAGTTTGGGGATGCTCTTGTCAAAGGTCTCTTCCTATTAAAGCTTCTCCACTCCTCCTTGATAGTGGCATCCATATACAATGTTATACAAAAAGGCCTCAAAGGTGGACGCATCAACACTCTTAACTAGGCAAGAGGGACCCATAGTGGGTCACCCTAACTTCACCCCTCCACCTGGCGTGCCATGTCATCTGAAATAAGAAAATTACATTTTGTAGGTAGATAATGATGTGGACTCCCTAAATATATCATTTTACACCGTGGAATTGCGATTTGCCACGTGGACGACACATGTGTTTGGTGGGGACAATTTTTTGGCTATTTTTACCAGCAACCGCTGACTGGACACAACTTCCCCCGGTGGCAGGAAGTGGCATCATTAGTTGTGCTTTGAAATGTTGTGTGGAATGCGAGCAACTCACCACCTTTTCATCACACACTCTCACATTTATACATCGCCACTTTCACAATTACTTCCCTACAGATGCATTTACTCCACATTCCTCTGCATTTCTCTAGGTATTGTGCCTTCCATTTTCACAACTATGGAGCATTCAATGCTCGTGCCTTTCCACTCAACAAACATCAGCACACCATTACTGACTCTACTCTCCGTGTTTGGTCATTATAGATGGTACCGAAACTGGGTCACCTTGGGGTCATTTTAGCTAGTCTTCACACTCCAAAGAACTCAACTTTGGTGACAAATCCATCGGTTTCTCCTTCTGCTCATGTGGCTTTGCTAATTTATCCTTCGACCCTGGTAAGGATATCTTATCATGCTAAGGCAATGATCTTTCTAGCTTGAAAAAAAGAGGATTTATTTCGTTTTTCCCTATTTTGATTGCAATTTCTACCATATATTGCTTTTTGTTGTCATAAGTGGAATGTTCTTTTCATTTTCCATCAAGTTGTAAATAGTAGACTTCAGTATTCAAATGGGTTTATTGTTAATGCATGGGTACTAACTTCTCTTTCGTGTTTCAAAATGGGTTTTTTCCATTGATTATTGTTTGTGGTCATAAGGTTCTTTTTGTTTTCTTTATGGTTCTTTTCATTTTCTATCTAGTTCTTTTCGTTTTCTATCTGGTTGTAGTCATGACGGTTTGGTGTTGAAAAGGGGTTTTTGTTTGTTAATGGGTATTTCATTTAGGGATTCAAAATGGCCCAACTTTGGCGATGACTCCACTAGTTTCTCCTTCCACTCATGGCTTTCCTCATTTATCCTTCAACCCTAGTAAGGATATCTTATCCTTCTAAGGCAATGCTATTTCTAGCTTGAAAAAAGAGGATTTATTTGGTTTTTTCTATTTTTTGTTGTATGGTTTATGCATGCAATATATCAGTATGGTTTTATCTATTTGCAATGGAATTTCTTCCATATTGTTGTCAGTGGTCGTAAATGGAAGGCTCTTTTCATTTTCGATCTGTTTGTAATCATTAGGCTTCAGTATTCAAATGGGCTTATTGTTTATGCATGGGTATTGAGTTTTATTTTGTTATATGAAAGGTTCTTTCCATTTTGTATCTAGTTGTAATCATGAGGGTTCGGTGTTAAAATAGGGTTATTGTTTGTCTATGGGTATTATAATGTTTGTTGTCTATAATTGTAAACGAAAGGTTCTTATAATTTTTTGACTGTTTGTAATCACTATTTGTAATCATGAAGGTTCGGTATTAAAATGGGGTTATTTTTTATCCATGGGTACTCAATTCTTTTTTATATTTTTTTGTTTGCAATGGGATTTTTTTCCATCTATTATTTTCTATAATCATAAATGGAAGGTTCTTATGGTTTTCTCACTGTTTGTAATCATGAGTGTTTAGTATTAAAATGGGGTTATTTTTTATCCATGGGTATTCAGTTTTTTTATATATTTTTTGTTTGCAATGGGATTTTTTCCATCTATTACTATCTATAATCATAAATGAAAGCTTCTTATGGTTTTCTGACTATTTGTAATCATGAAGCTTCTATATTAAAATGAGGTTATTGTTTAGCCATGGGTATTCAATTATAATTTTATATTTATTTGTTTGCAGTGGGATTTTATTCATCTATTGTTGTTTGTAATCATAAATGGAAGCTACTTATGGTTTTCTCACTATTTGTAATCATGAGGGTTCAATATTAAAATGGGGTTATTGTTTATCCATGGGTATTCTATTATTTTTTATTTTTGTTTGCAATGAGATATTTTCCATCTATTACTGTTTGTAATCATAAATGGTAGCTTCTTATGGTTTTCTTACTATTTACAATCATGAGGGTTTGGTATTAAAATGGGGTTATTGTTTATCTATGGGTATTCAATTTATTTATTTATTTTTTGTTTGCAATGGGATTTTTTCCATCTGTTGCTCTCTGTAATCGTAAATGGAAGGTTCTTATGGTTTTTTCACTATTTGTAATGATGTAGGTTTAGTATTAAATTAAGGTTATTATTTTTTTAAATGCACCTGGTAAACTTTTTAACGTGACCGGTGACTCTGGCATGACATGCCCTCTAGTTCCATGGAAACATTTTTACCTAGAGCTATGAACTGGTGAGGCCACAACATGAGAGACCTCATTCCCTAGCTTAAACACCTGCATTACTGCTACAAGTTCAAACCCATGAGCTCATTGGCCCAGCGAAGGCGTAAATCCTATGAGCTTGTTGGCTTAGTGGGAGTTTGAACCCTGGTGGCTACCACTACAACCGAGCGACTTAACCACTAAACAACACCCTTAATGGAAATTGGGGTTATTGTTTATCCATGGGTATTCACTTAGTTTTTATTATTTGCATTGGGATTTTTTCCATCTATTGATGTTTATAATCATAAATGGAAGGTTCTTTTGGTTTTCAGGTTGGTCATGAGGGTTCTATATTCAAATGGGGTTATTCTATATCCATGTTTATTGATTGTTTTTCTGGTTTGCAATGGTCTTCTTTCATCTTTTACTGCCTATGGTCGTTAATGGAAGGTTGTTTTATTTTGTGTCTTATTGTAATCATGATGGTTCTGTATTTCTTTAACTTTGTGGTGGAATCTCTAGTTCAATACTTAAGTCTCTTTGTTTCTTTAACTTTGTACTGCAAAGATTCAAAGGATTCCAAATGTCAAAAATAGTGTTCAATGGTGTTTGTTGTAACACTTTATCTCCTTTATGAGTAGTGTTTATCAACACAGCTTAATGGTCATTTTTATGTTTTGCAATAGATTTATTGCTTTTGGAAATTGTAAAATTATATTCAAGCATCAATGTGACTCTTTAATTTAAGTTACAAATTTTAATTTATAGTTTGTAATTGTACAAAATGGAATGACAAATGTTTTAATGGTTGAAATTTTTTTTTAGAAGTGCATTTTCATCTTAATTTAAGATAATATTGAATACCTTTTAAAGCATGTTTATTTAAAAATTCAATCTACAATATGTCCTCTTTTCATAGTGGGTCACCCTAACTTGACCCCTCTACCTGGTGCACCACGTCATCCAAAATTAAACAAATTTGTCTCTTCTTCTTAGGGTTATTGTTTATCCATGGGTATTCAATTATTTTATATTCAATGATGTGGACACCCTAAATATTTCATTATGTTGTTCGTGAGTCTTAGCTCTTTTATCTATACACATAAAACCAAAAGAACCTTCCATTTATGACCACAGACAACAATAGATGGAAAAAATTCTATTGCAAACAACAAGAACCAAACCAAGATATTGTCCAATTGATTCTACTACAACTCATAGCCTAGGATATTTCCTATAGTAGAAGGGTCCATCCCATTAAATTGTAGACTTGAACCTTCCTTTTCAAAAATCAAATTCTAATTTTGGCCAATTCTGCCCCTTGATTTTCCTACTTTGAGCTAACTAACTACACATTTTGCAAAAATTGATAGTATGTCCTAGTAGTCAAAGATATTCTTCAATTCATCATCCACACATATCAAATAATTGATTTCCATCCTAGAGCATTCAAGGAGCAGGCAATAGAAAAACACTTGGATAGGGTGAAGTCTGAACTTAGAGGACAAGTATATAGTCATTGATTCAATTAAGATGTTGGACTAGATTCTAGATACAGTAATGATTCTATATTAATTACCAAACCTAGAAATTGCATGCATAAACCATGTGACAAAAAAAACAAAAAAAAAAACAAATAAATCATCCTTTTTTAAAGCTAGAAAGATCATTGCCTTAGTAAGATAGGATATCCTTACAAGGGTTGAAGGATAAATGAGTGAACCCATTGCAAACAATAAAAACAGAAAAAAATCCCATTGCAAACAATAAAAAATATTTTAATACCCATGGATAAACAATAACCCCATTTTAATACCGAACCCTCGTGATTAAAAATAGTGAGAAAACCATAAGAACCTTCCATTTATGATTACAAATAGTAATAGATGGAAAAAATCCCATTGCAAACAAAAAAATATAAAATAATTGAATACCCAAGGATAAACAATAACCCCATTTTAATACCTAGAGCATATATTATGTTATGAACAAAAATATATACATATATATTATTGTTTAATATGAAAAGGTGGATGATGGGGTTGTTGTTTTAGTTTGAATCCTCCTTTCCAAAAAACATTCCAAGGGCTTTTCAATTGAGTGCTTCTCCCATTAAGAAGAGAGTCAACTATCATATTTGAGTTGCCACTTGGTTTTCTACTGGGAAATTCAGAAGTTATCACACAATGTTGCTAATTATGCTTTTAATGCACTAGAAACCCTAATTTAAGCAAAATAGTAATTGAATCTGTGAATTATGATAAATGCTACAGGAATTAAGCAAAGGGCAGAGAACCTTAACTCAGTGTTTTTCATAGTCTAGAAAATAGAAAAGTTAGGGACAACAGTGATGGCACCCTAGTCCAAGGTACTAATTTTTCTGTGGATTCCTGATCTCCTTCTGGCACTGATCTCTATTATGTCTTCTATTTTCTATGATCCGACAGTGGAGGACAAGGTTGATGGTGCCCTGGTCCACTGCGGGAGGTTCTTCTGGATGTCAAAATCTCTACAAACCCTGATGCTCACTATCCAGTCTGTTTTTGTAGCTTCAGATGCGGAGGACAAGGTTGATGGTGACCTAGTCCAATCAGACTCCTCTTTTAGGATCTAGAATCTCCATAGTGTCCTCTTGCTCCTTGCAACTCCACTTCTCCAGCTTTCGTAACCTATAACCTTGATGATGAAGCTCTCATGGGAGGAAGATACTCTCTAATGCCATGAGGAGAAGATGTAATCCAACCTACAAAAACAAACACAATGACAATGCTATGCTCTACAACACAATGATATCGTAAAAATCTCAAGTATGCATAAAGTTTCCAATCATATTCTCTCTAGATATCTTCTAACATAATCATCTTCTAGTTTGCAAATGATAACATAAACATGCTTATATATGAAACTATTAAGATTCCCACCAAGAATTTTATAAGTAAAACTTATAATGTCAGCCTAGAAACCAAATAATGGTCACAAACCTCACATTTGAATTTAGGGCAGACCTAAAATAGGGTTGGACTAGGGCACTAGTGCCCTTATCCACCCCCTTGTCTTTGTTCCGGAATCATTAAAATAGCCCCCCTAGGTCCTATTTGTCACAAGACCCAAGGGTTTTCTCATTGGAAGTTTGAATTATCATGTAAGATGCTCTAAGTACAATCTAAGGACCTGGGAGCTAAACCTTAAAGGAAAAAGCCCCCAAGAGTGTATTTTTATGACATAACATTTAGCCCCCACTTTAATGTATGCATTAAATGCAAGGCAATACATGCATTAAAGTAAGGTCAACAAACGCAGAAAACATGCCAAGCACAGAGAAGACATGCCAAACACATTGAAGACAATGATAGGCATGCAAAACACAGAGAAGATAGTTACAATCATGCAAAACATGGAGAATATAGTGAATGCAATGAATATTTTCTTTTTTATTTTTCCATATGAAATGCAAGATACAAGTACAAGGAAAGTAAACAAACAAATCCCAAAAGGTGTAGAGGAGCTGTTCACCACCGGTCATGCACTTTTTGAGAACAAACACGCCAAACAAAATCTCGAGGTGTAGAGGAACTGCTCACCACCAGTCTTCCACCATGAGAATAAACACACCAAACAAATCCCAAAGTGTAGAGGAGGTCATTGCCACCGGTCTTGCACTTTGGGAACAAGCACACCATACACACACACGCTAAAGACATGAAGAAAACATGACAGACAAGCGATGGAGTGAAACTATTGCTAGATTCATCACCATATTAGGCATATTACAAGCACACATTGATGATTGGGATTCACCACAACAACCATTGAAAACACACTTAAGGGTTGAGTTAGTTACAGAACTACTCTCCACCTCGTGATGAGGACTTTTGAAAATGACAAGATAATGCAATCTCTCCAAGAAATACACCATCCCTGCCTCACAATGATGGCTTAAGATAAAAGGATATGCTTGATATCCTGCCTCCATAGAGGGATTAAATGATTGTGATTGATTTTGAGATTGTTTAAACTCACTTTACTATCATCTAAAGCAGACAACTTACCTTATATATGCCCCCACCTTAAGTTGGTTGATATCGCGTACTGATATCAAGCACATTAAGGTAGGAAGAAAACAAACAAGGAAATATGAGCTCTTGCAAAGCCCATGCCCCCCAGAGGTGACATGTGCTTTACAATTGCCGAATGTTCCCACAAACATATACTTACAAGAAAGATGTTAATGTCCAAATAATCATGATAAACAATAATGCATATGATCAACTACATGAAAGAGCCAAGAAAGGCGATATTCATGATAAATAGAGTGCATAGAGTAGTAATATTGTTAAAGTGTTGTTACAAAGATAAGATAACATCAATATCAATATCGAGATAGAGAAATCACAAAGTGATTCCACTAGCCAAGCATAGGATAATATGTAACAACCCTGTCGTCATACATATGGACTAGATACATTTTTTGATTACTCATGAAAGGGACACTAGGTTCACATTAGTATAATATATTTTTTGTCATCCACTAGCTAGATGGAAACACTAGAGGAAGGTAAACAATAAATCATAGAGGAGAACAAGTGCCTTAAGGACAATCACATAGGAGGGTGCTCCTAATTCACCAACCGCAATGCTATGTCTGTAAGACACAACACACAAGAATAAAATCAGAGGAGAGGAGACATAGAAGAATGATGATACAAATAGAAGAAGGTCACAATAGACGTGGTGTCCTAGTATCCTTGACCTTACAAGAGACTCAAGGGTCATCCTAGGAGGCCTAAACAACACATAGCACATAACGGCGGAAACACATCACGAGAGATAAAGGGTTAGAGATACTTACATGTCAGTGAAATCATGCTAGATTTTGGAGCCTGCAAACCTCCTGGAGAGGTACTCGATCAAGTTGTATGAGAAGATTGATTGGCTCTTATTGGGCTATTGCTTGTTATCAAAGAGTCCATGTGGTACATTCTCAACACTTGCTTGTTTATGTGAAATCTTTTGTTTCTTGTGAGGAGGAGAACCACTATTATTTCCAACTGATGATAATCATCTTGCTCATTTCCAACTTTTATTTCTCTTGTTCTATTGGTTTTGTCTATCGTAACGACAAGGACTATCTTGTACTGGTTCAACCTTTTCTATTGTCATAATCTCTTGCTTCAGTTTTTCCATTTGTCTTTTTCATATATGTTGATTCTCTCTTGTTCCCTGAAGGGATAACAGAGGAGGAACTTTGGAGTAGATACCTCTTCTTCATGGGCAAGGTGATACTTGAGTATTTTCCTTATCAACTTCAATTGTAGCAATTATCTCATCATAATCTAAATAATTCTCTTCTACCTGTAGTGTATTTTGTTCTATCAAATTGTTATCCATATGCTTAGGGAAAGGATTAGTGAAGATCTATAAATTCTGATTTGGTGGAGCAACCGGCTTTATTCCCATTATCATTCACACCTAATACGTGTATAACATTCAAGTCGACGAGGTCTTGTATTTCATGTTTAAGATGCATACATCATTCAATATCATGTCCTTGTGTCCAAGATAGTGACAAAAGGCATTAACATCAAAATAAGGTCTTTGCATTCTGTTATGATCTACTGGTTTAATCAAGGGAAGCTTCAAGAGATTATTACGCAGAGCTTGATTCATGATAGAATGATAGGACTCAGATATTGGAGTGAACTTTCTTTGTTGGTACGGTGCCTTCTTTGGATTAGTGATAGCAGACACTTGAGAAAAGTTATTTAGTCCATCAACCTTGATGAAAATCTTATTATTCCTCTTAAAGTTGTTTTGTGATGATCCACCCTCGGATTGACCAACTTGAGTTGACGAGTTTTGATTTTCATACTGACTAGAAGAAAGTTGGTAGTTAGAAAGGGCAGTACATAGGTGTTGAAAAGAGTTATACTTCATCAAGAAGATCTTATCATAGATGTTAGGCTACAAATTTGTTATAAATATCTTTTGAACATCATTATCTTTTATTTGATATTGAATTTGTGCATAAAGTCCTTGATAGCGGCTAATAAACTCAGTCAACTTCTCTTTCGGACCTTGCTTACAATGAACCCAATCAATCAGAGAGACTTGGGGTACGATGTTTTCTTGAAAATGCTGTAAAAATTGATCAATTAACTGCGAAAAAGAATGTATTGAATTTGGAGGTAACAAGAAAAACCATTCCAAAGCCATATCTTTAAGAGATTACGGGAAAATCTTTTCTAATAAGTCCTCTTTAAAGTAGAAATCACTACACATAGCTGTGAATGCCACCACATGAGTATTCGGATCACCTTCTCTACCATATTCTTCAAAGTAAGGAATTTCAAACTTCTCAGGCATAGGAGTTCTCAAGATTGTGTAGGATAAGGGATTACGAGCCTGGTAAGTTGGTATATTAGCTTGTGAAGCATTTGACAAGCTTGTCCTATTTTGTTGTAAAGAGGTCATGCGTTGCAAAAGTTAATTTAGAATGGTGTCATTAGGAGATGTATCCTGCGGTGAGGAATTGGAACCAAAGTGTGGAGGAGATTGAGCATGGTTAGTGACAAGTGGAGGTTGTGAATAATTGAGTGGTGGTTGGACATAGTGATAGATAGAAAATGCTTGAGAGTAAGCGGATTGAATGGGTGGTTCAGAGTGATATGAAGACACCTTAGGGGAAAGGTTTTGATAGTTGAATCTGACAACTCTGTAATTTTGTGAATTAGTGCCATTAGATACTCCAATACTAGTGGTGACATGACTAGAAGCATTTTCATTACTTGTCAAAATATTTGATGTAAATGTAGATATTGCTATGGTTGGTATAGGTACCAATACTTGCATATGAGATGGTGAAAAAGTGTTATTTATCACTTTTGTACATTTAGTGATTGGCATGATATTGGTTTGTACAGTATGTGCTAAACCTTGGATCACATTAACACCATCTTGCCCTTTTATCAATTCTCTTATGTTATGAATTGCAGGAATAGCTTCTTCAGCGATCCTCTCATTTTCCATAAATGTTTGGAATTCAGATAACTCTTTATCAATTTTATTTATTTCTCATTAGATACATGTCCTGTCAACTCAATAGTATCATCAGCATCACAAAATTTTTCTCTTCCATTGTATTTGTGATAGGTATAGTATCTTGTAACATTTGTGTCTCTCCTTTTGTAAAGAAGGTGTTCAATGTACCAATTTATTCAAGAGCACTAGATCCCATGATTCTTATGCTTCTTCCTATAGGGATATTCTTATTAGGGTAGTGTGTTATAATAATCATGCAACATCATGCACAAACTAATAGAGTAAACCCTAGAAGCAAGATATGTTTAAAGGCAAAAATGCTTGATTTTTCAACTTTCTTTTCAATGCAAAGAACTAAAAGAAGAGGTGTTGTGAATATTTTCAAGAGGGAAAACAAATTATATGCCTAAAAAAAATCCAATAATGTAGTAATACCTTTCACAACATGCTTTTGAAGCAACTCTAGAGAGTCGATAAGCCAAAACCTAGTGAAAATAGGTCCAAATATGTGATTTTGCACTAAATCTTCATGCAAATAAATGAAAGAAGAGATGTTGAAAATATTTTCAAGAGGGAAATAAAATTATATGCCTAATAAAAATGCATTAATGCAATAATACCTTTCACAACACGCTTTTGAAGCAATTCTAGAAAGTTGATAAGCTAAAACCTAGTGAAAATAGGCCAAAATATTTAATTTTTCACCAAATCTCCATGCAAAAGAGTAGGGAAAAGGGTTTTGTAAGGAAAATTATGATGTACATAAACTTATAACAGTAATAAAAACCACCTAATTCCAAAAAATCCATTACAACATCCCTATAGTGCCATTCTAGATCAAACCCTAGTGCAAAAATAGCAAAAATATGCAAATTTTCACAAAATTTCAATGTAAAGGCCCAAAAGAAAGGGTGTTGTAAGTAAATTGAGAAGGGGAAGAAGATAATAATTCAAATAACAGCCCATTAGTGCATAAAAATTCCTTACAAAATATTTGGAGTGTAAGTCTAGCAAGACGATAAGGCCAAATCTAGTGAAAAATGCAAGTTTTCAAACCCTAGCCATGAAATTTCACAAGCCGAGCACTATGATGAAACACTACAATTATAAATCAGACCTAATGAGTTTTTTTAAAAGGTAGTAAAGTCTAAAACACCCTAGCTCATACAAAACTAGGTTTTCATGAAAAATGCCAAATTTCAAGCAATTTCAAGCAATTTCTAGCGAATCAAGCATGGAAATGCAATGCAAATGAATTGTAAAGGATGAAGTTCTATATTTTGGATCAGATCTAATGAAAATAAAATAAATTAATTTAAATTAAATGCCAATGACTTCAAATTTTAGAAAAATGCAAGCCTAATATGCCAATTTTTGCAAATTTTCCAAATTTTTCATTTTTTTTTGTAATTTTTCAAATGCAATATTGAAAATAATGAATTAAATGATGATGAATTTAATATTTGATGTAAAAATTAGAGAATTAATTAAATAAAATTGTACATGCAAATGATGTCAAAAAATTTTCCCTAAAATGCAATTTTTAAATTTTTTTCCAAATATATCAATTTTTTGTAAATTTTCAAATGCAATAGAGTGAATGAATGAAAATATATGAAACAACACTCAGAAAGGTGCTAAAAAGTTCAACAACATAGGTTCATAAAAAATTTTAATATGAAAATGTGGATGATGGGGTTGTTGTTTTAGTTTGAATCCTCCTTTCCACAAAACATTCCAAGGGCTTTTCAACCAAGTGCTTCTCCCATTGAGAGGCAAGTCAACTATCAGATTTGAGATGCCACTTAGTTTTCTGTTGGGAAATTCAGAACTTATCACACAATGTTGCTAATTATGCTTTTAATGCACTAGAAACTCTAATTTAAGCAAAACAGTAATTGAATCTGTGAATTATGACAAATGCTACAGGAATTAGGAAAAGGGCAAAGAACCTTAACTCACTATTTTTTGCAGTTTGGAAAACAAAAAAGTTGGGGAAAATAGTGATGGTGCCCTAGTCCAAGGTACTAATTTTTCTTTGGATTCCCGATCTCCTTCTGGCACTGATCTCTGCTATGTCTTTTATTTTTTGTGATTCAACTGTGGAGGACAAGGTTGATGGCACCCTAGTCCACTACGGGAGGTTCTTCTAGATGTCAGAAGCTTTGCAAACCCTAATGCTCACTATCCATTCTATTTCTATAGCTTCAGATGTAGAGGACAAGGTTGATGGTGCCCTAGTCCAAGCAAACTCCTCTTTCAGGATCTGGAATCTCGGTAGTTTCATGTTCCCTACAACTCCACTTCTCCTGCTTTCGCAACTTGTAACCTTGATGATGAATCTCTCATGGAAGGAAGATGCTCTCCAATGCCATGGGGAGAAGATGTAATCCAACCTACAAAAACAAACACAATGACAATGCTATGCTCTGCAACATAATGATATCATAAAAATCTCAAGTATGCATAAAGTTCCCGATCATCTTCTCTCTAGATATCTTCTAACATAACCATCTTCTAGTTTGTAAATGACAACCTAAACATGCTTATATACACAACTATTAAGATTCTTGTGAAGAATTTCATAATTAAAACTTATGTTGTTGGCCTGGAAACCAACTATCAGTCACAAACCCAATATTTGAATTTCGGGCAGACCCAAAATAGGGCTAGACAAGGGCGCTTGTCTTTGTTCTAGCATCATTAAAATAGCCCCCTCGAGGTCCTATTTGCCACAAGACCCAAGGGTTTTCTCATTACGAGTCTGAATTATCATGTAAAATGCTCTAAATGCGATCTAAGGATCTAGAAGCTAAACCGTAAAGGAAAAAGCCCCCAAGGGTGCATTTTTTGACATAACAATTATGCATATGCATATGCATAACTATGTATATATGCATATGCATATGTATATATATTACGTTATGAATGTATATGGATAAACAATAACCCCATTTGAATACTGAACCCTCATGATTACAACCAGATAGAAAACAAAAACAACCTTCCATTTATGAGCATATTAAACACTCTCATATATATATATATATATATATATATATATATATATATATATATATATATATATATATATATATATATATATATATATACATTCATAATGTAACACACACACACACACACACACACACACACACACACACACACACACACACACACACACACATACACACATATATAATGTAATATACATACACATGCATATATATAAACACACACACACACACACACACACACACACACACACACACACACACACACACACACACACACACACACACACACACACACACACACACACACATATATATATAGATGATTGTGTATATGTATGTAGTAGTCAAAAAAAGAGGACACAAAGTTAACATTTCAAACCACACAAGCATTCAACCAAGTCAATTATCTTCTCCATTATTTCCATTTGTTATACATTTCCTATCTCATATACTTTTGTACTTAGTTGTTTTACAACATTAATTGTCCTACAAAACCATGATGTATTCAACTTTGTATGTGTATAAAACATGTTAGTTGCATTTATGTTATGCAAATCCTTGTAAATAGTTTGTGTATGCCACTTAATATGAATAATAAAATAGTAATGAATAAACAAATATGATGTATACATTGATTGGTGCCTATTTGTACTATTTTAAGAAATATTTTGACTATTAATTGAATCAATTACAAATAATTGTTGGCCCCACTATGGTGAACTCCTATACTCATGATCTAAATATATGAAAATCCTATCAAGTAGGACTACATTTTAGTAGAGAACTATTCTACATGAACAAACCATTCAACTAGAGAATTGCATTGGCGAGACTTGCTTACCCAAAGGTATTTTGGGTTAAGCTATGTTGCAGTGTACAAATCAAACTGATTTGAGGATAACTGCAAAATAGCTTAACACTAAAAATGCTGTAGCATTTTCAAGACTCCCCATATGAACTATGATATAGGGTCAAAGAAAACTATTTGTCACCATGAATAAGTTGTGAAATAGATGGCTTCAAACATCAGATCTAAATCCATGAACTTATCAACTAGGACTACCCTGTAGTAGAGAATATGGCTACATTAACAAACCATTCAACAACCTAAAGTTAAACATGAAGAAACCTAAGCTACTATGAGGTGCTAGCATTAGGGAGGCTTGTTACCCAAATGCATTTTGGGTTAAGCTATGTTATTATCTACATATCTCACTGATATATCAATAACTGCAACATAGCTTAACACCAAAAAATGCTTTCGATTATCAAGCTTTTGAATAATGTCCAACTTCATATGAGCTATCACCAGAGAAGATCCATCTACAAAGCCTAAGTGACCATGTTTTGGTGCCATCTGCAACTATCAAACAAGGAGAGCAAAGTCGACAATGGTGTGTCGGCATTTGTTGAGTGAGGAGGATGGGAGCATTAAACACTCCATAGTTGTGAAAACTAGCGGCACAATACCTAGTGAAATGCAGAGGGAAGTGGAGTTAATGTAACAATAGGGACCCTATGTAAATGAGAGTGTGTGATGAAAAGGTGGTGATTTACTCGCATGCCACATGGCATGCTGAGAACAACCTATGATGTTGCTACCTACCATTGCGGTAAGTTGTGTTTGGTCGTTGGTTGGCAGTAAAAAGAAGCCAAAAAATTGCCCCTGCCAAACACACATGTCATCCACATGGAAAAACACAATTGGACAAGTGTAAAATGAAATACTTTGGGAGTCCACCTCATTGCACACTTGCTTGAGTATAAATGCATGACTCAAATGACGACATAAAAAATGAAGAATGTGAAGCCTATGTCAACCTTCAAAGTTTGATTGTACCACTATCATGCCCTCAACATATCATTGTACTCAAACAAGTTTTATGTTGACCATTAGATGTTTACAAAATACAAATCATTGACATATGCCAAAAATAGATTTGAAATCACCTTTCATTAATTTGATTCAAAATACAAATCATGGTATTAAAAAATGCAAAAAAGTACCTCCATAGACTATAATTTCAAACTTGTTTGTGTTCAATGATTGGTTTCTACCAATCTCATCCAAACCATGCTAGAAAAACTAGCAGACTAGAAGTCACAGAGCTTGATGTTGCCTAGCTGCTTAACAAATTACTCCCAATCATGTTATCTTCCCTTGCTGGTGGACTTAGAGCACTGCTCAAATGGGATGGGCTTAGGTCTAGAAATTTATTACTTCTCACATGGGATGGGGTTAGAGTTGGAAATGGACTATTGGTAACATGGGTTGGGATTATAGTTGGAAGTGGGGTTCTGGTTACATGGGATGGGTTTAGACTTGGAAACTAAGTGCTTGTCACGTGGGATGGGGTTAGACTTGTAAATTGAGTGTTAGTCACATGGGATGGGGTAAGAGTTAGAAATTGAGTGTTGGTCACATCAGATGTGGTTAGAGTTGGAAGTCGAGTGCTGGTTGGATGGGATGGGGTTATAGTTGTAGGATAGATATGGATATGAATGTTCACCATCTCCCTAAACAATGTATGATTTTCTGGCAAAGGCACTAAGGGGTTGCTCAAACGTAGGTTTGTCTCTCTAGATCCTTCATTTCCATTTCAAGCGCTTTTTCCTTTTTATCCTACTCCTTTTGAATCCTTTATTGCTCCTTTTTCTGCTCCTTTTCTTGCCTTTGTAAATCTTTTTATTGTTCCTTTGCTTTATGTGCAAAATCTCTATCTAGTTTGGCTTGATTTTTCAATTCCCTTGCAACAACACGTACTACCTTTATGTCCTCAATCTA
Organism: Cunninghamia lanceolata; assembly: GCA_027924645.1. Classification (NCBI taxonomy): domain Eukaryota; kingdom Viridiplantae; phylum Streptophyta; class Pinopsida; order Cupressales; family Cupressaceae; genus Cunninghamia; species Cunninghamia lanceolata. The sequence goes on along the minus strand of BSBN01000677.1, from coordinate 5,054,940 downwards.
CTATCTCTTTTAGAGTTTTATCTCCTAAATTTATTTCTTCCTTTTCTCTTGTTACATTTATAGGTTCATGTAATCATCTATTGTTAATAGTTGGGACTGCTAGCTCAACCAAATTCCACTATCCTCTATAGTCTCAGGTCTTTCCTTCACAATGTGAATAGATAGTTTCAGAAATTTACTAATGCACGAATCTACTTGGGAACCCAATGATTGGTTGGAATCTCCATGAATTCTATGTTCAACCTTGTTGTAAACTACCTCGGCATCCTGACTCAAATCTGCAATATGTCCACCATCAGCTTCTCCACACTCAGCATAGTAATGTACCATTTTAGGTACATTTAATGTGGATGATGGAGAAGGGAAGGAAAACATGTTTCCTTCTTGCTGGGGGTGCAAATCAAATCCTAAATTCATGGCTCCCTCCACCAACCATGATGGCTGGCTAGGAAAAGAGGGAAGGCTAAGTCAATCTAGGCTTTGTTCTTGTTGACTTTCAGCCATGTCATCAAGTAGTTGAGCCCCCACCATAGGTTCAGGTGAATCATGTTTCCTCTCCCACTATGTTTGCTATTGTAGGATTTAAATGACCACCTACAAGGCTTGATAGCAATGTGTTGGCAACTTCCACTTGTGACACATCGACCCCAGAATGACTAAGGATGTTTTGCACTATAGAAGCATCATCGTGCATGCTAAACTAAAAAGTTTCACTAGGGTGCATGTCCTCCATTAGAACATCTAGATTGAGGGGCCATACATGTATTCTTTTAAATCTAGCAGTGATGTTTGAAACTATGAGAGCTTTTTGAAATGACTTGCTACCCAATTTTTGTAATTTTGCTATTTTTATTTGTATGTTCGGAAACATTTCCAGCCATGCTGCTCTTTTTGATTTGAAGCATGATTTGAATGCTGAAAATACAGTCACATCCAATGGTAGTAATTTGTGTTAGTGTAGTCGGGTAGTGTCAGCAAATCAATACCCAAAGACCTAGTTTCTTGGATGGTTGTCATAGCTACAAGGCTTACATGGCCATCAAATATGAACAAGTGCCTATTTCTTAGTGATACCCCAGCCAGAACTAATCGTGCAAAATGATGCAGCCAGTTCATAAAAAAACTCTTTAGTCATCCAAGCATGGGGCTGGGCAGCCATGCAAGCACCTAGTTCACAGTTAGCAATGTAGTTTTTAAGATGCTTTTTACCTTTGAAAAGATAGAACCCCGGTATGCTTTGTTCGATAGCATTAACACAACATAAAATAGTTATCCATTCCCTGATCTTTGGAATTATGTAGAAAATGCTTTTTTCACCTCTTTTGGCCAACACCCGCATGGCTCCATTTCTCCAAGCCTAAATTCTAGTTTCATCACAATTCCAAATTCTATGTGGTTTGTATGGGTTGGCTTCATACACTTTGGACAATGTGTCATAGAATGTAGCAACAATAGCAAGCCTAAGGTTTAGAGCTCTATCTCTATTAAGTCTTTTTGTTGTCCTCAATGTCAATTCAGGATGACGCTTTTCAAACCTAGTTCACCAGGACTTGCCAGCACTACAACAAAAGAGGCAATTACCACCTAAAATAGCGTTGGAATTTAGTGCATTTGAGTTCATGAATTGGACACTTCTGCCATGACAAAACTTGGTGCCATACTACATTTCACTTTGGCACTGGATTTAGCACCGAGTTTAGCACCGGGTTTACTGTCAGGTTTAGCACCGAGTTTATGTCAGGTTTAGCGCCGGGTTTAGCACCGGATTTAGAGCTGGATTTTGTTGCTTCCAGTTTGGCTTCCAATTTTGCTTCTAGTTTTGCTTCTTGTGTTGCTTCCATGTTTTCATCCATGTTTGCTTCTGGTTTTGCTTCTAGGTTTGCTTTTGGTTTTGTTTCCAATTTTGCTTCAAGTTTTTCTTCCAATTTTGCTTCTGGTTTTGCTTCCAATTTTACTTCCAATTTTGCTTCCAATTTTTCTTCCAATATAACATCGCTTGTTGCATCCAATTTTTCATCTAGTTTTTCTTCTAGGTTTGCTTCCAGTTTTACTTCCAATTTTTTCTTGCAGTTTTGCTTTCACTTTTGCTTCCAAATTTTCTTCCGATTTTGCTTCCAAGTTTTCTTCTGGTTTTGCTTCCAATTTTTCTTCCAATTTTCCTTATGGTTTTGCTTCCAGTTTTGCTTCCATTTTTGCTTCCAATTTTGCTTCCAGTTTTGCTTCCAGGTTTGCTTCTAGTTTTGCTTTCAATTTTGTTTCTAGTTTTGCTTCCAATTTTGCTTTCAATTTTGCTTCCATTTTTTCTTCCAATTTTGCTTCTGATACAACATCACTTGTTGCTTCCATTTTTTCTTTTGATACAATGTCACTTGTTGCTTCCAATTTTGCTTCTATTTTTGTGTCTTTTGTTTCTTCTAATATGGATTCTATTATTGCATCTTTTGTTGCTTCTAAATTTGCTTCCATTATTACTTATTTGTTTGCTACCTGAATTGCTTATATTTTTTCTTCCTAGATAAAGCCAAGTTTTGATTCCAAGATTGCTTCTAGTTTGGCTTCTATTGTTGTTTCTTTTTTTGCTTCTAAAAATGTTTCTTGTTTTGCTTACATTTATTAATTTAATATTTTTTATTTCAATTTAATTAGTTAAATATATTGTGCCTCTTAAATAACTCATATGATTATAGAGTAAGTAATTTAATTATTTAACTCATATGATTAGATAACAAGATAATTATTATAACATGATCATCATCTATAATTATTTTTGCTTCCTAGATAATCCCAAGTTTTGCTTCCAAGATTGCTTCTAGTTTGGCTTCTATTGTTGTTTCTTTTTTTGCTTCTAAAAATGCTTCTTATTTTGCTTACATTTATTAATTTAATATTTTTTATTTCAATTTAATTAGTTAAATATATCATGCCTCTTAAATAACTCATATGATTATAGAGTAAGTAATTTAATTATTTAACTCATATGATTAAATAACAAGATAATTATTATAACATGATCATCATCTATAATTAAAATAAGTGAGTCAAATATCTATAATTTAATTGAATTTGACAACATCCATCCTAAGTAGTAAATTAAAATTATCATACGTAATAAATATCCATCCAAACTTTATTGACCACTTTCAATATATATAAATTGACAAGTCAATAGTGATAAGATCATCATCATATATAACTAAAACAAGTGAAAGTCAAATATGCTAGTAGATCAATAACATGTCAAAATGATACATGTCCAATAGTCGACATAAGTCAAAATGATACATGTACAAATGATATAATTAAAAATGATAAATTATGTAACTCAAAATGATACAAGTCAAGATGATACATGTCCAAATGATATAAGTCAAAATGATACATAAATTTATGATACAACTCATTAATATGGTACTACAGGCCCTGAAAATGATACATATGATAGTAACCATGAAAAGAAGCATCATAACGATATATCAGCAATGATCCATGATGCATTCTATATTATAATGAATGTCACTGGCTACTACCAGCAACTGCCTCATCATCATAATCACCATTGTGATCATCATCATCATGATCATCATCATTGTCATCATCATCGTCATCAGCCTCAGTGTCTTCTATATCTGTGTCATCATCATCCTCTTCCATGTGATTTGTACTACAACCAACATAATCTGGATCTATATCATGAGGATCATCTTGATCTTCTAGAAGACCTATGTTGTGCAAAAAAAAAAATTAAAATAAAAAGTTATTATTTATTTCATGCAATAATTTATTTTTATGTTAAATATCTAATATTAAAACATATGAAATGAAACCATAATCATATTACATCATATCAAAGTGCACATACCATAATAAAATTTCAAAAAAGTTACAGCTAATATGTCATTCCAATGATGTAAAACATGCAACAATTCTAATAAATGTTAGTAAAGATCATAAAGAAATTGTTATACAATTTAACTATCAACTATAAATTCTATTGCATAACCTTAAGTGCCACAAATTCCTTGGTCCATGTATGTTCTTTTTCACTATTAATCTAATAACCTACATTAGACAGAAACATTAAAGAGTTTTTAAGTAGCAGTTGAATAAATTCTCTTACATGTCATTAAGGAATGCACGGTTTTTTTTAATAATTATTTATCTTAAGGTTCATGAGTAACCTTAAGATAAAGGTCTATTTTGTTTGAAAAAAAAAAGATATGTTATCTGACCAATTTTAGGAAGAAAAAATGTTAGCCCTATTCCCGCTCACAGGTCTTCAATGTGAGCAAGAATAGGGCAAATTTGGGGATTTAGAAAGAAAGATAAAGTTTAGGGTGTCTTTAAGATAGCCAACATGGGCAAGGAGGTCAACCATGCACACATAATGATCAACTATAGGGTAATGCAATAAGGGTTACAAATGTGATTTAAGTATGTACAACTCTCATCCACTAAACCTGCATGGCTGCATGCACCTAGAATACAAGCAAAGGTTACAATGTTAGGATATGTTTCAGAGTGCTTAATTAATTCAAATATTTTGAGATCATTCTTGCAAAATCCACTTTGTGCATATCCTGTAATCATTGCATTCCATGAGATGACATCTCTTTGAGGAATTCTATCAAAAAATTCACTTTTTTTTGTCTATGATTCCATATTTTGTGCATATCCTGCAATCATTGCAATCCATGAGACCATATTTCTTTGAGGCATTCTATCAAATAGTTCACATGCCTTGTATATGCTTCCACATTTTGCATACATGTCTAACAAGGCAGTTGCAACTACAACATCTGACAAAATTCCTCTATCCTTTATGTATTGATGGATGTCCATACCCTATTCCAAAGCTCCCATTTTGACACAGGCAAGGAGGATGCTGGCAAAGGTTGTGGAATTTGGCTTTACACCGGCCAATTACATTTTCATTAAAATTTCTAAAGCCTTTTCAACAAATCCATATTATGTATATCCTGCAGTCATTGCAGTCCATGAGACCACATTTCTTTGAGGCATTTTGTCAAATAGTTCACGTGCCTTGTCTATGCTTCCAAATTTTGCATACATGTTTGACAAGGTAGTTGCAACTACAACATTTGGCAAAGGAGGACTTAAGCATACAAAAACCTGACCATGCCACCTTGTGTGGATTTGATGAATGTCTTGTAGCCATCAAATCCAATGAACTCTTAAATCATGTCTTCCTTAATCTAGACCATCAATGTAGAGACAATCCTTTAAAATAGAAGAATATAAAGTGGTCTTATTTTGTGTCTACATTTGTATCATCATTATTGTCTCCTTTGGGACATTATTTTTTACCATCGAGGGATGGATGATTGAGACTAGTAAACGTAGACCTTTTGGTTACCATCAATTCCATCCCTTTGGTATTGAAAACTATAGTTGCATTAATTCTATGATGGCAATGAGAGGATACAATGACTGCCATAGATTTTTTGTAATGACAACATTCCTATTTAACACTGAATTATGATTCATTCCCATAGTGGGATCTTCTCAGAGGAGTTTCAAACAACTCATACTCATAGAGTCATGGTTTAGGGTCACATATGTTATGGTAACAACAAGGGATTCCAACTATGGTTGCAATAGCTAAGACTACCCTCATTTGTGACCATAACAAGGTTCTTGGACAACACTATCTTGCTCTTCACACTGGGTACTATATAGGCCAAGATTGGGTTGAAGAAATCACTTGATGGTTACCTATATAGTGATACCACACCCTAATACACCCATGCATTCTAAATAGCTTGAGATTTATACAATACTCAAACAAAATGAAATTGTATCACTGTACCAGACTTAACTATGATAGTCCCTTCTTGACAACAATTTTTAATATTTAGACTATTGGGATCCTTGCCAAAAATAACTTATAGGTCAATGACACAAGGCTTTTAAACAAAAACCATAATCCCAACTCTATATCCATCCCCTTGGTAGTGTCAAGGGGCACCTTGAGACAAAAAATGCTAATGTACTATTATGACACTTATGATTGTCCTCCATCATTTCATTGTACATTTGAAACTTGAGATGAGGATTGGAGAGGTAGCCATAGGTTTTTTGTCGTAGACAATTTGGGAATAGTAGATCCCCATCTTATCAATAAGGAAGATTATATAAATCTTGAATAAAACAAGAAAAACCTCATGACTATCTTGCATGTTAGCAAATTGACTATGACAGTAGTAAAGTTAGTCAATAATTTCCACACCTTTATATTCAATCTTTGGATCATTAGGGGGGTAAAAGCATGAAAAATACTCATGGTAAGATCTTTAAAATAGCCATATTTAACTTCAGGCATTTCTGCAGACCCTAGGAAGGTGGATGTAAAATTAGTAACTATAATTATCACCACAAAGGCTATCCCCTTTGTGACTATGACAAGGTAACATTGTCATGCTCTTTATGAAAATCCCTTCTCCAATGGGTGATGGCCTAATAACATTTATCTCCTTTGTGATTTGAATGCGTCTCTAATGCACTATCATAGGAGTCTTGACAGTCCCTATGTATCAGTGAAGAAGGCTTCCAACAAATCCAAAAGGAGGGCTTAAGATTACATAAAAAGTCCTAGCCTTCATACTCTAGTCACATATCACCCCTCTAAGAAGACCTCAAGACTTTATGGGTTCCGAACATAACACAAACCCAATCCTATCTAACTGTCACTATCCTAGGGTCTTGAAAGGGTCTTGAAATTTATCAACCTTCCCTTGGCTGGCAAGGGTCTTGAAACTCCATTGTCCCTGCTAGTCTGAACTTGGAATTGTCAATATAATGATTCTACTATAATGCATAGTTAGGGCTACACTAAACAAGTCCTACCTACCCTAAGGAAGTCCCCTAAACTATGGTGTATCTATGATCTTATCAATCATGATCTTATGATAGTGTTTGGACTATACCTGTATAGTTTTAGGGCATTCACACATCTCAATTATAGTGTGGTGTGAGGAATTATTACTAAATGGTTGCTACCATGCACATAAACTATACACATATATGAAGACTATAATATGACATTATTGTGATGGAATACTAGGCTGGAGTGAAAGCTAGGCCTCAAACCATTTTAAATTGATTCCTTGTAAAAAATCTTATATGAGAGCCATTGTGTCCTCAAATACCATTCTTCTAGCTTGTGGACCTAGTGCAAGGTGTGCAACAAGTCTAAGAAGCAACAACATCCTTCTTTCTATCATACTAAGAACCACAAAATAATGGATTTAAATCATGGAACACATATAATTGATACCTTTAATGCATCTTCCATGCAAGTGAGTTTAAAACTGAAGATTTGGGTGTGGGAAAGGGCTTCTGAATAAATGTTCATTAGAAAAGAAAGAAAACAAATAGTTTTTAAATGGGAAAAACAAAATCACAAAATCTAAAGGTTTCCATATTCCGCTAAGCCCTTCTTTATCCACACATCTACTTGGAGTGCAACTTTGATCTTCCTTCAAATCACCTTGACTTCATAAGGAATCCAAAATGGGATCAGTCATAAGAAGGAGGTAGGTAAACAAGGGTTTTCTGTTCATTATTAGCCCGTCAAACTTAAGCATATGAGATAGCATGGCACACACAAAATGTTTTGGATAATAACCACAAGATTAGGTTAATTGCAACCACTTTTTGTAAGTAAGCACAAGACTAGTATACTCATTATGATCCTAATGGCACCAAGAATGACCTTGATAAACTACTAAGATATTTTCTTCCCAATTTCAATTGCCCTAAGATGGTGCATTGTAATATTGTGTCATTAAAGGAAATAAGGCAACAATTAGGAGAGATTGTGTGTAGGTATGATCAACGCTCTAAGGAATTGGTGTAAAAGATTGACCCAACTATAAAATGTTGAAATTTAGAAGGAATGATTTATTGGTAGGCTAATTGCATATAGCCAACATGAACTAGTTTAGGTCACTCTCCCTAATTAAAAATTTGCCTTAAAAGTTGTGTTGAGATTATAAGAATTAAGGGAGCCCCCAACATATGATTCTACTACATGCCTAAAAGAACAAATGGAAAAATGGTCATGCAAATACCACAACTTGCAAGTGAAACTCTTAATCAATGTGGCTTATGATGAACAAAGTGCCACACTAAGGGGCATACAACTACAAACTATCTAGTGGTGGGAGCTCAAGCTATTAATGCCACATAGTTCCATCTTCCTCAACACATACCTAATTGCACCATATGTCATGAGACTCGTGAAATTGTCCACTACTGCAAAAGTGAAAGGATGTTCCTATCAATTACTAGTGCAAGGTTTGTCACACATCCACCCATGACACTACCACCTACAAAGTAGTACAAGTCCTCCACAAGGCAAGATGAAAACAAAATTAAACACAACCATGCAACCCCAGTCACAACCACAATAGATGGTGTTGTGCTATTAGAAGCCATAATATATGGAGCATGGAGAAAATCAAGGAGACCATGGTAGAGTATGCAATAGATGAATCTATTGCTACTAGTGTGGAGAACCTGAGCATACCTCACGTAGTTGCACAAAGTTTCCAATGTATACTTATTATGATGTTGATCCGAAGATAGATGAGTGCCCTATATTGTTGCAACTATTGGAATATTCAATGATGTGCCTTTGACAAAGATATCAATGATGCACCTTTGATAAGGGACTCATCATTTTCATAAGTTCTATCACCACCTAATGATTCAATAAAGGATCTGTTGTCTATACATTAATTCAATATAAAAGAATGTGTGGATGATTCAGTGGCCTATTCACATAACTCACATTTGTATATAAGTGATTGCCCTTATAGTTGTCAAGATTTGTGGATTAAAATTATTGTGAAAAATATCCAAGGATTGTTCTATAAAGGTAAAAAGGTGCATTCATAATGAGAGTGACTGAAGTTCAAATCTCAACACTGCAATAAGGTAACTAGGAGGACATGTGCACATGTCTAGGACTGCAAATAATGGGACAATTCAGTGGGATCTAGGGCCAACAGAGAAGTACTTTAGAACTCATCCTACGCATCAATAAACAACTTAACACAAGAAATTCAAATTTACATATTAACACAACAATATCCAACTAAGTTATTGAAAGTCAACTATTGATACCTTGTTCTCCATCCAGATTACAAAATTGGTCCACTTTTTGCTTTGTAACATTTCCTTTTCAAATTGGCTTGGATGCCGGCCATATTTCTCCTCCTCTCAAAACATGGCACATGGACTAGTTAAACTAATTAATATGCAATCATTTACTCTTTCCTAGGAAATTAAAAAATATCATTTAACTTATTATATATACTTACAAATGTACAGATCGAAGCCTATAAACCTTTCTGGCCACTGTGATGTGTGGTACAAAGTTTGTTAAGCCTAGCCTTGGAGGCCTTGTCTTGAAATAGATGGTAATTCAATTAAACTATGCACAAATAAAATTTAAAAATTGTTTAATAAATTTGATATAATCTTATGAGAAAATTCAAATACCTATGTACTCTCCTCACCGGACTTCCTCCATGCATCAGACTTCTCATATGCTCTTACAAGATCTTTCCATACTTTCACACTTACATCAATTGGCCTTTTTTTGAGCCTTAGCTTGGGAGGGATTGTTTATCTTCTTTGTTTGGTTGCACCAAAATCTCTTGCAATTTTGAGACATTCGTAGCTTTATCTTCTTTACAGACCAACCCATGCCAAATTCACTCTCCATGTCATGGATAATTACTTTTTACAAGTGCATGGGTGCCTTTGAGAATGGCAAATGTAGATGGTCTTTGAACCATTGAAGGCATGATTCCTTCAAGGTATTTACAAACATTTTTCCACCATCTGTCATTCGGACTTCCACTAAAACCACATAGTATTCTATCTTGGTATCATAGGTACCAATGCAAGATGCAAAATATGGCATGGTGGTCGAAGAAGTCTGTGTCCCAGGAGTGGCTGGGACATTGGAAGCCTCTGCTCCTTGTTCCACATTCTTAGAGGTTACTGTTGTTGATTTCCTCCTAGATCTTTTTCCTGATCTAGGACTGGTTGGGGAATCAATTGATTCCCTTTGATACTATTGATTTGGTTGCAATGTTTCAAGGGCTTTACTAGATAGTTCTTCTATGTATCTGGCAAGCATTGTCAAGTCCACACCATCCAATTTATTCACTGCCTCTACCCCCAATACGGAAGCCAATGCCTCTTTATCTTTGTTAGTCTCATGTCCCTATATATATATAATAGATTTCTTCTTTTAAATTTAGAAATAAAAACTAAAAAACAAAGAAACAATGGAAACACTTGCAAATATATAAATTGACAATGAATTACCTCATTGTGGCCAAAGTCTACTCCATTTTCTCTCTTCCCTCTATTGCTTGACATTTTGAGGTGACCTAGGGCAAATTATTTTTGTCCAGTCTGTGGAGGCAAATGAAGTACACACTGCCAAGTATGAAAGTTTTCATCCAGTTTTTCTATATTCCTCAAGGTTTTTGACCTTTACTTTGTAGAGAAAATCATGAAGTTGTTTTCCTCTATAAGTTTTCTATAAGAAAGTAATCTTATACATCAATTGAAATAAAGCTAGAGAGTAATTTTATCAACTAGTGGCAAAATGTTATTTCATCCATATCAAGATAGACAACAATTTCCTTTAAGAAATTATGGAATGTGGAAATTTGTCATCTATTATGAAAAGCCTTGCTTAGAATTATCTTCAATAGATGCCCTATGAATATTAGAAGACCTGCATTTCTCCAAACGAATCCAACATCTAACGGGAAAAAAAGAGTAGATGAAAGAGAGGCAATGCCCTTACCTAGCACGAATAGAAGAAGAGAAACACAAATTGAAAGGCTAAGATATCTGGAAGAAAAGGTTGTCATGGATTGAACCTAGGACTTTTGAGATGTAAGAAAGTGAGTATGTGCTTTAGAAATGGAATTGAAATTGGGGTTAGAATAAAGGTCCTGCCATTGCCAAAATAAGGGTGAACACAAAAAACCCAAATGCTCGATTTCTGCACGCCAAATGCTCGATCTTCAAACATAGAATGAACACCACAAATCAACAAAGTTTTATTTTGTGCTTTTTTATTTTGGGGTATGTGCAGGTAGGAATTTAAAAAAAAATTGATTCATTAGTCGACACAGTTATCGCTGACTTTAGCGCCTACTTTTAGGCCTAAATGTAATCTTTCTAGGGCGCAAAAGGTGGTGTAAAGTGTGCCTAATTTAGCGCCTATCAGTGCAAAATGATGTATTTTTCTTGGAAGTTGATATCACTATCTAATGGAATGCCAAATTTGGTTGCTTGTAGCAACCTCACCAAATTTGGATTGTCCTTATAATAAGTAACTATATCTTGTTTGCATGATAGAATTTTGACTTCATTCTTCTCTTATGATTAGCTCAATAATGACTCACTCTTTCATGACCTTACATAGATGGTTGGTGACAATCCTTATGCAAGTGATCTAGCTTTGGAAAAACCAAACAACTTTTCTCTTACTATCATGACATGATATTGGGACTATATTGGCAGCTTATGGAAATGCTTATGGTATTGTGATTTTCATTTCAATGTTCTCATTAACCTATTTTAGGTTGAAGCATGGTAACAAACCCACTAGCTATTATGATAGTCATAAAATGACTAGACAATCCTCTCCACTTTGACTATGACAGTCCTATGCATGGTGTTTTCTTCATGACAGTCCCTAATAATGTGAATTATTGATAGTAGTTAGTTCAAATGGAGTTTTGGATGGTGTATTATGTTGTCCCTATGGCTCATGATAGTGCATGCCTTGGTTATGTCCTTGTGACATTACTCTCTAGATATCCCCTCTTTATAGTGACAAGGTTTCAAGAACATGACAACTTGGGTAAGGTATCAACTTGCTTCTTTAACCTCTGGATTATCATTTTTCAAGAACTGATCTCATTGAAATGCAAAGACAACATGTTGATTGATGACTAACTACATTGTTACTATGATAGTGACTTAACCTGGTCACAAGATTAATGAGACAATTTTATAGTAATAACTCTATGGATGCATACCTAGCTATCCTAGGTGTACTATGACAATAATTTAATCTTTCTAGTGTTGCTTCTAAACCTCTTATGGTTGTTACCTATGCCTCATGGTATGATAGCCTCTACAATATTAATTATGATATTCATACGATGGTGAATATTGGAGATATGGTTTGGATTTTCTAATAACATTTGTGATAGTCCTTTGGGGTTGTGATAGACCTTCTGGATTGTAACAATACTTAGGATGATTATCCATCAGCTATAACAAGGCATAATGATGGTCCTTGATATCATCCCCCTATAATGATAGTAATCCACCATATACCAACAATTATATAAGTTATAACAATCCTAATGGTTGAAAGATGATCTTTGATACCCCTCTTAATAGTCAACACAAAATTTAAGGTGGTTTCTATAATAACATTTTTTAATAATAAATGATTACCTAACTTATAATGTTAGCAATGCCTTTGCTTATTTTTGTCAGTCACAGTCCTATATCATATGGTGACTGCCCTTTATTCCCATATCAGTCTATTAACTTGCTAATAAAGATTCTAAATCATTGTTACTACAACATTAGGTGGTATTTGGATGATAGCAATGATATGACAACATTTGAATCCTCAAGATCCCACTATAATAGTTGATCAACACTATGATGGTCTCCTGACTTATCATTTTGACACTAATTATTTTAGTTCAATCCATGACCTTCCATCTAACATTTTAGAGTTGGATTTGGGATTAAGGACAACCTTAAGATATGTGATAGGAGATTGACAACATTTTAGCTAAGTCAAGACAATCTTTGTTTATATTATGTGACTTCACTATAATATTGAGGCCTGATTTAAGAGGCCATTAACTATCTCCTTCATTATCTAATAACCTTCCACTTGCTCACATACCTGTGATAGTCCTATTTATACATCTAGTTATTCCTTAGATCTTGTCAATCCTTAAGGCATGATGACAACATCCATAAATACCCCAACTACATCTCAATCATATCAAAATTTCATTGTAATTTCACTTTCCTACCATGACTACATACTCCTCCTTCATCCTTTGTGACATAGATCACGGGCTTGTTACCAAATTTAAAATTTTGGTGCTGAAGACTCTTTGAGACTATTTTTAGGGTTCTATGATAGTTTTGAGCATTTTATGGCCACTTGGAGAGATATAGAGAGCCTTAAAATGACCCATAAAAGAAAAAGGAGAGTCAAGTATGAAATAAATGTATTTTTAATGTGAATTTGTAGTCATCTTGTAATCATAAGATTTAAGGTCTAGTTGTCAAGATTCCACGTGTAAACTTTTTGTGAAGAGAAAAATGTTGTAATGTCATATTTTGTTTTTCATAGTGTGTCTTAATGAAAAGCGAGTGTATTAACAAGATAATTTCAACAATATTCTCTTGGTGCACAACTATTATGTGACTATTTTTATTGTTGTGTATTATAGGATCAAGAGGAGGCCATGGAGAGAGGACATGGATGACATAGAACTACTAAATCATAGAGAGGGAAGTGGGTGGAAATAGATATGACAAAAGAATCTATAGTTACAATAGAGGTAAGAAGAGAAAATAGGCCTCAACCAAAGGAGGAAGGTGTTTATGAATTCACAAATGCTACAACATAGAGGAGATAAAGTCATTTTTCTATCCATGAGGCCTCTAAGGTCAAACTTATTGGTTGAAAATGCACAAGAATGGTGAATTTAAATGTGATTCTATGATCAAGGGAAAATTTTGAAAATTAGGATGGCTAAAACATGATATCAATATGTCAACTATATGACTAAAGTGAGGTTTTGCGTTGGATAGCATATTCGTTGAAATGATATAATTGGTTTACTAAACATTATTTACTATGTTGTGTATTATAGGGGCTAGACAAGGCCATGGCAATAGATCATGTCATATCAAATGAGGACACAATGGATGAAATGGGACATTAGGTACTCAAATTTTGACTTAACTTAGGAAAAAAATGATCTGATGACATTTTGTGATACACCCATCTTTTTTAATAGTATTATTGAAATTTATAATGTATTCTCCAATTTTGACATAAATTAATGCATGTTGTTAATTATTTTAGATGGAGATTGGAGCAAATGCAGAGCCTGAGCGTTCAACTAGAAAAAGAAAAAGATATGTATGTGGACATGGACCTAAAACTGTTAAATCACGTAGAGGATAGTGGGTGGAAGAGGATATGACAATAGATCTTGTAGACACAACAAATGATTGCACTGAACAAGAGGTTGGTCAGGACTATAGTACATGGGATGAATAATTTGAGAAAATTGTTGTTTGTGGATGTTCTGTATGTCATGGAAAGAAACAATTCAAATGAGCAATTGTACAAAGACATTACATATATGATGAGCTTCCAGTTGGTAGTATGCCTCCTACAATCTATTCAAATCCAATAGGAATTGTGGTAATAAATTTTCCAATTTGATATAAATAACATGTATACTTTGTTTAAACATTGTTTTATATTATTTAAATAACTAATTTTTTCTTAATGGATACTTGCAGGATAAAGTTCTTGGTTTAAAGTTTCCTAAATCAATGACTTCTAGCCTCGAGGGCAATGATCATTTATCACATGATACATTTAACAAAAATATGTGCCAATATACCAACTTGGAAGATGAGGAATTGATGAAAATAAGCAACAGAACAAGAACCAGTTTAAAGATGCATAATTTGCTTAAAGACAAGAGGAAGGTGGACTACATACCCTATGAGAATGAATGTGATGATGACTTGACCCTAAATTTGAGATCAATTTACAAAAAGAAATGTGATCGTCAACTATATTACGCTTGGCCTAGTGATCAACAACTACCTAGAGTGTACAAGGTGTTTCAATTTTGGGGATACAACCCTCCAATATTCATGGAGTGAATCTACGCCTCTTTATTGTCCAAAATGTACATGTGGGATCTAAACATAGAAACAATTTAGAACAAACCACTAGGAGATTAATGCCATAGTATGGTCCATCATATTACAGTGGTGAATGGAGAAGGCTAGCAGAATATAAGCCTAGCATGTCAGCATATGGTCTAAATTTGAATATGTATACACATCATCTCCAATTGGAAAGTGGAAAAGAAATGAATAGAGTTCATCTTATGTATATAGATGGATGTGCATACACACACAAAAATACTGCAAGATTTATAAATAGTAGTGAGGGAAGGGACCCTACTGTAAGACCGAATTGTCAATTTGTTGAGGTTATAAATGATAAAGATGGAGATATGGAAAGAGAGGTTGATAGATTGGGGATGATTTATTGATTGATTACCCCTTCTTAAAATGCACTCTTGCACAAAAGAAGAGGGAAGAACAAGGTCTCCCTAAGGATGTTCTTAAGGGTAGAAAACCAAAGAATAATAAATGAGTGTGAACTGAAGTTTTATAAACTATGTTGTCAAAATTGTGTTTTATTTAAATTATTGTATAAAAAAGGCAGTCTATAAAATAATGATCTATTATTCAATTGATGTATATAAGTTCATACAATTTTTATTTTTATTTTTTAAGCCATATTTGATTATATTTCTTTAAAATTGATACATTTATGATTTATCCAATTGTTGCCAAAAATTAAATAGTACTTGCATTTGTTTATAGGTATAAGATGTTGATGAAAAACATAGTAATAGCCAAGATCCAAATGGGTTATTAAGATTTGGATAGGATGATCCAAACCATCCTTTAAACAATACTAGGGTGAAAAGAGAAAGATTGAAGAGAATACTACTAGCTGAGAAATTTAAAGAGCTGATGAGTTCCACATACACTGATGACATGCCACCTAGCCTTAATGATGATGATGATGATGATAGTGAAAATGTAGTGCATGAAGAAGGATTGAATGAAATGCTTACAGATTTCTTTGGGGATAGAAAAAATGATGACAATAATGATCATATGGTTGACAGTAACGATGATAGCAGGGGTAATTACCACCAATGTAATGTTGATAATAACAACATGAAAGACTCCATGAAGCAAGCAGTGAAGACACCTGTGTTCAAATTGGGTGCAAGTAGAACCTCAAAACTGGCATGCACATTAATATTATTAGAAATTAAGTCACTATTTGGTTGGTCAGACAAAGGATTCACTACCTTAATGAAGTGAGTTGAAATCTATTTCTTACTTTGTATTGTCAATTGGTGTACATAATTCATAAACATTCATCAACTTTGTTTATATTTCTTTAAGGGGATTTTAAAACCATATATTGTATATAAATAGTCCTAGTATAGATTGACATATCAAACATGTTCATCATAAGTCAAACATTCATTTGATTTAATCTCTGGCAATCTTACATGGCACTAAAAACTAAAACATTCCCTAAAGAGAATGTGTTCCCATCAACTTGCAGAGAGGCGTGTTTGTTGTTGGTTGAGTTGGGGATTGAATATAAGCAAATGCATTCATGTAAAAATGATTGCATTTTATACAGAGATGAATATCAAAAGAAGGTACAATGCCCTGTATGCAAAGAGAAGAGATATCATATAGCTGTACAAGGTCCTACAGTTGCAAAGAAGGTTTTACATCACATGCCAATTATACCTAGACTTCAACAAATGTTTCGTTGCAAGTCACTTGCACAATTGATGGACTAACATGAAAAGAATAGGAATAAAGATGGATTCATGAAAATTCTGGCTGACTCTAAAGCAATGAAACACATAGAGGAAAAATGGCCAAGAAAATTCAAAGATGAACCACGTAGTATCAGGTTTGGTTTTGCAATTGATGGAGTGTAGCCATTCTCTTTCCTGAGCTCAAATTATAGTGTTTGGCTAGTCGGATTGATAGTATACAATATTCCCCCATGGATGAGTGTTAGAAAGGAGAACCTTATGCTGACTCTCATTGTTCCAGGAAAGCATCAAGTTAAAAACATAGATGTTTATCTTGCACCTTTTATGGATGAGATGCAACTACTATGGAAAGGCATAAGAATGTATGACATATCACGTCCCCCATCAAGTAGGTCCTTCATGTTGTATGGTGTGCTATGTTGGACTATTCATGATTTCCCAGGACTTGGTGTTTGTTCTGGTAAGATAAAATATTTACGTATTTACACTCATAATTTATTTTCATCCCAACTTTCATACTTAGTTTTATACTATTTTTTGATGTTATTAACATTACTTATTGAAGTGCAGGGCTTCAAACAAAGGGGATATTTGCATGTCTAAGATATGCAGAACAATTTCAATGGCAGTATTCTAAAGATCTACATAAATTTATTTACGCAAACAACATGGTTTTTCTACCACTAGATCATAAGTTTAGAAATCATTTGAAGAATCAATTTGATGGAAAAGTTGAAAATAGAGGTCCTCCCATGATTATGGGTCTAGGTGATTGGATTAAGAAGTATGAAGATGCTGAATTGAAATCTTGGGAGGATTTTTTTGATCGGGGTGATTCAATTGAAGAACCAGAACAAGTTGTAGTAAATATGCCAAAAGGAATGAAAATGAAATCCATATTTTATGAGCTCCCTTACTAGAAGGATATATTAATATATCACCTGTTAGATCCTATGCATGTCTTCAAAAATGTCTCAGATTCTATATTTTGACATATATCCGGCAAAGAGAAGGACACCTTGTCTTCGAGGAGAGATATTGCTCTTTCGCGTACCAAAATTGAAAGAAAACATTTGTGGCCAAACATGGAAAATGAAACATATGTAGAAGCTCCATGGATTTTGAAAAAAAAAAGAGCTAGACCAACTAGAAAATGTCATCCATTCAATAAGGACACCTACTGGCTATGGGTCATCATTGGCTAAAGCTTTTATAGTTGATGGACATATCATAGGATTTAAAACACATGATTTTCATAATTTTATGAAGGTATTATATATCATCATTTAACATTTACTGGTAGCATTGATTAAGTACTAAATATATTTTGATATTTTATTGTGTGAGAAAAAATTACTAATGACCTTTTCATAAATGTGTTTGATAGCATATCATGCCATTGGAAATTAGGGAGGATTCATGTCTTACAGTTGACTTAAGGAATGCCGTAAGTCGATCGTCAGCATTTACAAGGTATCTAGTTATATGAAATATTCATGTGTGAGAGACATAGAGATATTATATTGCATTTTAATTTTTGACTAAAGGTTCATACTAATTTACTATTCTTATATTAGGTGGGTGACCTCCAAGGAGATCCACGAATGTGAAGTGCCCAAATGGAAGAAGGAAATTGTAGAAATTGTATGTGTATTTGAGAAGGAGCTCCCTACATATTTCATGAACCTACAAGTCCATTTACTTATACACCTAGTTAATGACAATGAATTGGCAGATGTCATATCAAAGAGGTGGATGTTTTTCTTTGAGAGGTATATCAAAACTCTAAAAAGATATGTATGACAAAAGGCACATCCAGAGGGTTGCATGGTTGAAGGGTATGTATTGAATGAAGCATTTTTCTTCCTGTGTGAAATCCTTGGTAAGGATTTTGAATATGGGTCATGCTTTTGGGATGAAGAATGAGCATCAGATATTATTGATGGAGAAAAACCACAATCTAATGGTGTTCAAGTAGAAATTAGTAAGTAAATTCATGATCAGTGTGGTTGTTTTTCTTGCAATCATTAATTTACTCTATAATTTATTTGTCAAATTAACAGCATGACATTTAGAGTTTGAAATAAACATGTTGACATGTAATAGGTGTAGATGAAAGTGCTATACTCAACAAGTTCATTCTGTGCCACATGGAATTTATGAACAAATGGATTGATCTGTATGATAAAAGAGAAAAGTGTTAGTAGTAAGGAGATAGTTTAAGAGATCGAACCCAAGGAATACTCCAATTCCCACTGATCTGCTTGGGGAATGGGGTAAAGATTGCACACTAGAATGTGTTATTGAACAAATTCAAAATCAAATAGAAGATGTAGGTATAGATTCAAACATAACAGAAGATGAAATCAACATGTATAGAGGATGTGAAAGAAAGGTACAGTTGGAATTTTACAAAATATGGTTTCCTTACATTTTTGACACTATTAACTATTTTAATATTCATCATTATATTTGTTTTCACTAAAATAAATGGTCTTTCATAGGCGAGGAAATATCCAGCAATGTGGGCATATGGTCAACATTATCGTGTAGAAAGTGTAGATGTAAAGAGATGATCATTTGATTGTGGCATCATGGTTGACTTCAAGCAATCCAATCAATCAAACTCAAAAGATAAGAATATAATTGGGAAAATACAAGAAATTATTGAGTTGGATTACCACTCTTTTAAATGTTGTATTTTAAAGTGTAGATGGTATGAAGCACTTGAGATGACACGAAGACATGATACCCATAGTGGATTGTTTTCTATAGATTCCTCATATTTCTTACTAGAAGATAAGGAGCCTTATGTTCTACCAATTCATTGTGAGCAGGTATTTCTTTAACTCAAACAAGAAGTGGTAGTGATCATTAATCTATTAATTCATAGTTTATTGTGAATATATACATGTCTTTATTAATCAATAAAATTGTTATACCATACGTCTAATATATGTATGTCATTCCTGTGCAGGTATTTTTCTATGAATCTATTTTAGACCCAAAATGGATATTTGTCATACATTATGATCCAAGATTAAGGCATGTATTTAACGATGCATTAGTGGATACTGAGAAAAACAATGATGGCCAACAAAATGAGAGAGAGGGATTAGAGAACATCCAAGAAATTGACATCCATGATGATGTTGAAGAAGGTTATGTTTAGGCACAAGAAGGCAACAATCTAGAGTTAGATGATGTTATGGAAGACAACAATATGGATGGTATAGAAAATGATGATCCAAATACATCTGGTAACAATATAGATGGTCTACAGTCAAATTTCAATGATGATGAAGATGATGCAGGTCAAGATGAGGATGAGGATAATATTAAATACTTGAAAGAACATATGAACATTGACCATGATACACTGGATGATATTGTAGTAGACAATAATGTTAATGACCAAGACTTCTAAATTTTTAGAATTATTTGCAATCCATGTTTAAAAAAGGATGATTCTTATGGCCTAAACTTTGAAATGCTTCAGTAATATTATTTGTGTCGATACAAATTACCTATTGCAATATCCTTAAATTGTTCAATCTTTGGTATGAATTGTTGGTAGAAAAAAATAGGATTACTTGGATGCAATTTCCTTTTCATTGCTTTATATTTTGCTTGAATATCAAGGTCTCAACCTAATCCTCATTTTGTACTAAGAAGAAACCTTAGGCTTAACTCTACAATGGCCTCGATTCATTGCGAGGAAGTTATGATTGAGGATTTGATGACTACTACATATTTTAATGGGGAAGATGTCTCTCATCATGATGCACATGTTGCACATATGGATAGACAAGACATGAATCTTACTACACAAATACTTATATCAAACCTTTACAAATTTGAGCAATAATGTTAATTATTCAAATTTAATTGATATTCTTCATAACTTGTTAATGGATAATCCTTATGTGATGGAAGTATTAAGTGATATAGGTCAAAGGATAAGCTCATCAAGTTCCTTAAATAGTGTGTCTCCTCCCCTTCCTTCACAAGCCTCTTCATCTAGTGCACCTCCTTCCACATCTTCTCATGCATTATCCATGCCACATATTTCTTGTCTTCTCTGTATTGCTTATCAATTTTTCGTAGCTCCTATCATTGATCCTCTCATTGTACCTACTTCTCATATTGTACCTTCCACTCATCCCCTGATTGTGTTTACTTCTCACCCACTACTCATGTTCCCACTTCTAGTGTTGTCATTCCACCTTCATTCTTTGTTGCCCAATCAACCTACACTCCATGTATTATCTCATGTTGCCACTTCCACTCCCATTTTAATCATAACTCCTAATGTTCATCCTTCCAACATAGATGTCATCCTAAAAAGAATTGATGAGATGCAAAGCAAAGTTGATGCATTACCCCTAGCAATCAAAGGATATCATAGGAGAAATCAAGCATAATCCACTTTCATTTGAGTTATTTCTTATCTATTTCTAGTTTGTTTGGTGGCCCCTAGTATTGTAATGCATAGTGGTAAAGGAGACCTTATGACACAATTGGGAGTTTGTTTTGATTATGTTTATGATGATAATTTTTTTACAAAGCTCTTCCCTAGAAACTAAAAGGATTATGCAATTGAATGGCTTTACTCTCTTCCTCATAGTTCTATTCATTCCTTCAATGATTTGGCCAATGCTTTTGTACATCACTTTAATGTCAATATTGTTTTTGTTCATACTCAAATTTGCAAATTATAAAACCCTAAAGATATGCCAAATCTTATGATTAGGTTTTATATGTGAATTTGGCCAACTAACAGAATTGATTAGATTAATCAAAATTCTCTGCACTTTAGGCTCTATTTGTTGATAACTGAGAGGGGGGGGGGGTGAATCAGTTATCCTAATTATTTCTTCTTTTGAACTTTCTTATTAATTAAAGCAACATTGAATCAGACAAACAAACATTACCATGAAATGAGAAACACATGACACAGTATTTTTGACGTGGAAACCCAGTTAAGGGAGAAAACCACGGGGTGATTAACCCAAAGATTATTCTCTGTTAGAAGAATAAGGAATTACAAAATGGCACTTGCCAATTAGGGCTCACTACCCGAGCACACTGCTCACAAAGAGGCACACTGCCTACAAGGAGACACACTGTCTACAAAAGAATGTTATACAATACTTGAACTGATTAGAAGCATCTACATATGCTGGAGTTCAGTTCTGGTTAGGCTCAGTACACTGATCTGCTGCACTTCATCTTTCCTCTGCTCTTTATTCTGCTTTTCTTTGACATACTGGATCTTTCTTACTGCTTCTACTCTGTTCTACACTTATTCGCATACAACATACCACAACTACACTTCTCACAACAAAATCCATCCTCTATATATATCCGCACTAGTGATTTCATTATCTTTCTAGTCGGCACCCAGAATAGTCTATCTTCTCACAAACTCTGTTCTGTCGGCTGAATCCTTGCATATCAAGTAATGTGGATCAAGCATATACTTGTAGATATCATTAATCATGTCAGCCAAACATGATTCATGCCTTCACAACCTTTACCATCAACAGTAACACATCTGGAAAATAGTCTGATGTTCTGTCAGTCAGTTCTTCCTCTGTTCTCACTGTCACTCAGGAATCCGGTACTCAGCTATTCATATCTTTTTCTTTGTCCATCACTGGAGGCTAAATCCTTGGAATAGATTACTCAAGGTAGTCCTCTTGACTTCTCCAAATCCGTACTGCATCAAGACACTTCCTCTGAGAGGTCCAGACCAATCTGCCAAACCTTGCCACATGCTCTGTTCTTGTTCACTGGACCACAACAGTTCTTCATCTTGACTTCCGGTAGAGGCACACCATGACTTGCGGATATGTGGGATGACCTTTGTTGCCATCAATGACAACAACCATGAATCCATATAGTGTCTCTTGCCAACAATCTCCCCCTTTGGCATTGATGGCAACAGTTAGTGAAAAATGACTAAGTGTTTACACTATGCTCCCCCTTTGCTGATGCTCTGTCTTTATATACAATTTTCAGAACTCCCCCTTAGTTGGATTCCTCATTTTTCACTGCTCCTCACTCCCCTTTTGACATCAATGGCAAAGGGTAGGGTCCGCACACCAAAATTTTCAAAAATTTTCTATACATAGCCGCATATTTACATACTCACATATACTGAAGAATGTCTGCAAAAGATGTCTTCAGTTGGATCAGTTCTGTAGCCCAACTTTGCTTCATTCTATCCAAAATTGAAATGTGATGACTTAACAAAAATGCAAATGCATCTGCCCTTTTTAGATCTTTCGGATCACTTGTTTGGGCTGTGATTTGAGCTTCTGCTATGGCCTCATGCATGGCCTCTAGCTTAGGGACAATTAACCCCTGAGCTCACTCAACCTGCTTATTCTATTTTTCCTTTCCTTCTCCAGTTTCTTGATTTCACTCAAGACTGCAATAGTCTGACATTCTTGATTTGTTATAGAGGAAGAAAGAGGATCAAAACTTTGAGACAAGCTTAGTAGTGTGTCCTCTTGCGCTTTTATTTTCTTCTCAATGTCCACTGTTACCTTGGACCAGGAGATACAAAATTTGTATATTTCACCGCCATCCTTAAGAGCATTTTCTAAGCTCTTTATCCCAATGTTCATGTTTCTCCTATCATTAATGATCAAACCCTGAACCTCAGAGAACCTTTTATCCAAAAACTCCTTCCGGACCTTTTCTTCAGCTGATTTTTCTAGAGATTCAAAATGTGTACTAACACTGCTGACTAAGGTTTTGAGATTACCGGAAGAGGAGGCTGTGGGATCCTTCTAAAAAGATGGCATGATCTTTTCCAGCACTCCAGATGCTACCTCCATAAGCTCACAGTCTTCCATGTGAGATTTCAGTAGTTTCTCTTTGACTTTCTCATTTGCAAATGAGGCTATTTTCATTGTTTGCACCGGTGACAAAGAGTCAAAATCTAATGGTCCTTTTAGCAGGTCTGGTTCATCAATTTCTATAGTGGCTTTTGTCAAGAATTCTTAAACAATTTGTGCAGTGTCTCTTGCCGGAGACAGATGTTTCTTTTCTTCTGCAGTTTTGTCCTTTGGAATCTTTTCTCCTTACTCTTACCACTTTCAGTTGTGGTTTTCTTTGTTGGGGTCTTCTCTTTCTCTGCATCCTTGGTGCTGTCAACCTCTTTTTCTTTAACTGCTGCTTCTTTCTCCTGTAGTTTCTCTTCTTCTTGAGATCCGGAGACTATAGGGGAAACCAGAGGAGAGATGTTAGTCTGTTCAAGGGCCACTTCTTCTGGAGCAGATGATTCCAAGTCCACAGCTGTTTCTGTACCTAAGTCCTCTACAATAGGAAGATTAAACCTTTTGAAGGTTTTCCGGAGAATCTCTTCAGTGTCCTTGGCTACCTTGTCGGTCTCACCAAGCATAAGCTGATTCATCCTTGCTTTGCTCCTGAATTCATCCTTGCAGTCTTTGAATACCATGTTCATTGTTTTGTGATCAATTGAAGGATATAGCTGAATAGCTATCTGTTCCCTGATCTCAAGGTCTTTTGCCATGGCATTGTTCTTTCTTATCTCTAATTCCATCTCTAGGCTCTTTGGGATTTCAGAGATAATCTCAATAAAAGCTTTATTGTAGATGTTCAAGTACCTTATTATAGCTTCTTGCAGGATCTTTTGATCTACCTCGTTGTAGTCATCATAAAATTCAGCTACTGGTTGAAGGTTCCCATCCACAGTGACTGATTTGACTACACTATCTAGGGATAGAGTGGGCTTTTCAGCAAATTCCTCTGCCATTTCTTCCTTGTCTTGGGCTGTGGAGGGTTTCCCGGATCCTTTCTTCTTCTGCTTCTTTATTTCTTTTACTCCCTCATCTAACTCAGTTTCCTCTTCATCCTTTTGGCTTTCATAAGCCCTTGTGGCTTTTATCTTAGATCTTTTACCGGATGCCTGGACTTCCGGTTTTGAACTTTTGGTTGTGGGAGGTGCAGATCTTTTTGATGATCTGGTCCGGGTGGAAGTTTCAACCGGAACAATTTCTTTACTTTTCTTTTCTGCCTCTTTCTTTTCTTCCTCAGATTTTCTTCTTTTTTCCCGGCTGGCATCAAGTGCCTCTTTTGAGATGCCAAGGCCTTGAGCAATGTGCTCAACTTCTTTTCTCACCTTCCTCTTTATCTCAGGTTCCCTAAGTTCTACATGTATCTTTACACTCAGCTCTTCAAAGGTTCCAAACCTTTCTGCCTTTGGATCTTTGGGCTGACTTAGCATGTGTTGAACATGCAACTCCACTATTTGTTCATCCACTTCATACCCCATGGGCATGATCCAGACAGTCCTTGGCTCCACTGCCTCCATTAGGCACTGATCAGTGTCCACCATAAAGCACACTGAGTCTTTGTATTTTTCAACAAGAGACTGGGGAATTCTTTCTCTTGCTTGCATCATGCTTTGGAAGTTTTTAAAGTATCCCCATAGGGCTGTATTTCTTGCTTTGGCATC
Source organism: Cunninghamia lanceolata (assembly GCA_027924645.1). NCBI lineage: Eukaryota > Viridiplantae > Streptophyta > Pinopsida > Cupressales > Cupressaceae > Cunninghamia > Cunninghamia lanceolata. The sequence goes on along the minus strand of BSBN01000677.1, from coordinate 5,029,713 downwards.
CCCAAGCCCATGTAGATAGTCTCTTATCTGGACTGCAACAGGTTTGTCATTCTGCCATGCCCATCCACTTGATCCGGGCAGCTCATTCATGAAGTAGAAAAATAGACATAATATAAGAGTACCATACTTAAAGGAATTCTTTTTGTCCTTCTTGATTTTCTATATATTTTCCATTAATTGGCTTAAGAGCAGTTCGCAGAGATCATATTCTACATTCTTCCTTAGCATTTCATAGGCAGTATACACTGTAGTTCCGGATACAGAATTCTCCCTGCTGGAGTGATAGATCTTGTATCCTATTATCATAGATGCATACTTGATATCCGGATCAGAAATATCTTCAATGGTCATTGCCCTCTTATCAAATTTTGATCTGGTGGCCTTAGTTACAATGTTATTTTTGACAGATTTGAGGATAGGTATCCCTCCGGAAGAGTATAGACCAGTTACTACTCTAATTGCCTCTTTTGTGATCTTGCAGGGTCTATCCAGCCATAGGAAGTTGTCATGCATCCTGCTCAGTACATATCGGACCCATTCATCTTCTTCAAAGCAGGGGAAATGAATGAATTGATCAAATTGTTTCTTCTGGATACCCTTATACTCTGGTTTAAGCTTAAAAGCATTGTCTATCAGTTGTTTGTGATAGAGATCTCTCAATTTGAATTCCCCAAATTCCTCAATGCTTGCATGTATGTAAACCCTAATATCTTCTGTGTGTAAAACTCCGTGAGGAACACTAGAAAATGCTCCTAAGGGATCTACCTCCAATGACTTGTATGGATGTTTCTTAAATTCAGGTCGGGGCCTATCTGAGATTTTTACTATATTTGGAGTAGCCATTTCTTCAAAAGATTTGTAGCAAGATATCGAAAGTGGAAAATACCTTTTGCGTCTTCTGTTGCACGGAGTAGTTGGATTGATTTCTGACTTCGGTAGGAAATCTTCAGTAAACTTGATGAATTTTGTTGCAGAGCTCCGCTTTTAGCTTCTTCTTGGATGTGGAATGATCAAGTGATTGTTGAGAAATCCCTTATATCATTTCGCAAACCCTAATATCTATTTGCAATAAATGATCCACCTATATTATTCCAGTTTGCCTTGTTCGGATAGCTTGGAGTATCCCGGATCAGTCCTGATCTATGAACATCATGTGGATCTTCCAATCATGAATAAATCGAGATGACACATTACAAGAACATCCCAAACATTCTGTCCAGTCCGCAGAGTAAAATAATGTACTTCCAGATCTCTCTGGACCCTTTTGTAGTCCTCTGTCATTCCGGAGCATCTCCCGGAACAGGTCTTTACTTGATCGATCACAACTTCTTTATATCTTCATGCGGACCTCTAAAATCTTGTCTGGATCATCTAAGGACTGGTATCTTCAAACCCTTTACTCCGCATCTTGTGTCACATCCAGCACCACTTGATTGGCTGGGGGAACAGGATTTTCTTTGAGTCTCCCCCTGAGCCAGAGCTCACTTTCTAATTTCTGGAAGGAATATCAGCACCAGAATCTGGTGCGGATCCAGTTTCTGTATTCTCTGAACTTTTCTTTACCCAAATCTTGCTCATCTAATTCCTAACTTCATCCGCATTCATCTTTTGTTTACCCTTGTCTTGATTCTGATTATACACCGGACCTCTTTTGTCCTGATTCTTGCTTCTGCAGACTTTAGCATTATGACCAGACCTATTACAGATTTGGCAAATAACATTTCTTTGCATATTTGACTGATAACCTCTTGATCTGCATTGATTAGCCATATGACCTACTCTATTGCATGTAAAGCATCTACCTTTGAATGATTTATTTACTTGCATATTTCTGCATTCATGAGACTTGTGTCCATACCTTTTGCAGTTAAAGCATTGTCCAGAGAAGGATGAATTAATCTGATTCATTCTCTTTCTGCACTGATTAGCTTTGTGACCAAAGTGGTTGCAGCTGTGGCAGTATCCATTGAAGGATGGATATCTTTGAGCATTGGGCTGTCTTACCGGAGATCTTCTAGGCCTATTTCTTAGATTTTCTGATCCAAAATTCTTTTGACCAGATCCGGAGCTTTCTCCTTTCTCATATCCCAAACCATACTTGTCATCTGTCCTCTTTTGACTTCCAAGAAGAACTTCAAGTTGAGCAGAACTTATCTTGAATTTCTCTTTATATTCATTTGCTATTTGAAGGTCTCTTTTGAGAGAGACAATTTGATCCTCAAGTTTTTCTTCATTATCTTTGGCATCTTCAAGATTAGATTCAAGATGTCTGATAATTCTGTCCATCTGATGGCATTCTTCTGATTTCTCCTTAAGAGATTGTCTTAGATTATCTTCAGCTTTTCTTTTCTCTTCAATCTCTTGAGTAAACTTTATAACTCCTGATTCCATTTCATGTCTTACCATAATGACTTCTTTTGATAATTTTTCACATAACTTGGTTTTCTCAGTCAATTCTTCATTTGTATTGCTTTCTTCACTTTGTCTTGCCAATTGTTGGAGTAGCTCCTTTCTCTATTTCATAGAGAGACTTAATTTGTCTTTTAGTTCTCTCATGAATTCATCAGCCTGTTTGAGTCTTTCCTTTAATTCATTGACTTTAGAATTTGACTGTTCAAGATCCTCAAGGGCAGTCTTGAGTTGCTCCCTTAAACCATATGCATCCATTTGAATTCCCAGATCTTCCTCAAGCTGTTAGGCTCTATTAGGAGGAACTTGGCTCTGATACCAATTGTTGATAACTGAGAGGGGGGGTGAATCAGTTATCCTAATTATTTCTTCTTTTGAACTTTCTTATTAATCAAAGCAGCATTGAATCAGACAAACAAACATTACCATGAAATGAGAAACACATGACACAGTATTTTTGACGTGGAAACCCGGTTAAGGGAGAAAACCATGGGGTGATTAACCCAAAGATTATTCTTTGTTAGAAGAATAAGGAATTACAAAATGGCACTTGCCAATTAGGGCTCACTGCCCGAGCACACTGCTCACAAAGAGGCACACTGCCTACAAGGAGACACACTGTCTACAAAAGAATGTTATACAATACTTGAACTGATTGGAAGCATCTACATATGCTGGAGTTTAGTTCCGATTAGGCTCAGTACACTGATCTGCTGCACTTCATCTTTCCTCTGCTCTTTATTCTGCTTTTCTTTGACATACCGGATCTTTCTTACTGCTTCTACTCTGTTCTACACTTATTTGCATACAACATACCACAACTACACTTCTCACAACAAAATCCATCCTCTATATATATCCGCACTAGTGATTTCATTATCTTTCTAGTCGGCACCCGGAATAGTCTATCTTCTCACAAACTCTGTTCTGTCGGCTGAATCCTTGCATATCAAGTAATGTGGATCAAGCATATACTTGTAGATATCATTAATCATGTTGGCCAAACATGATTCATGCCTTCACAACCTTTACCATCAACAGTAACACATCCAGAAAATAGTCTGATGTTCTGTCAGTCAGTTCTTCCTCTGTTCTCACTGTCACTCAGGAATCCGGTACTCAGCTATTCATATCTTTTTCTTTGTCCATCACCGGAGGCTAAATCCTTGGAATAGATTACTCAAGGTAGTCCTCTTGACTTCCCCAAATCCGCACTGCATCAAGACACTTCCTCTGAGAGGTCCGAACCAATCTGTCAGACCTTGCCACATGCTCTGTTCTTGTTCACCGGACCACAACAGTTCTTCATCCTGACTTCTGGTAGAGGCACACCATGACTTGCGGATATGTGGGATGACCTTTGTTGCCATCAATGACAACAACCATGAATCCATATAGTGTCTCTTGCCAACACTATTCAAGCCTAGGTGGGTGTTACCTTGTTTCACCAATGACAATTTGCTTTCAAGTTTGTTGGTGACTTCAGAATAGATTAAGGACCTTATGTAATTTTTTCAATTAAATCACCCACTTTACTTAACCCAATCTCGCATATGATTTGGATTAATGTTTTCTATAAATCTTTAAACCCTACTCCTAAAATAGAAAAACAAAATTAGATTTTGAAAATATATACAAGAGAATGACCAGTGCCTACCTTTGAGTTACAGAGTTTTCACTATAAGAAGAATATGTGCTTCCCTTTTAGCCACAACTCGATTTGCTTGGAAATTCTAGGTCTATGACTTTCATAGACATGCAAATATGTAAGTTATCAAGTTCTTCTTTAATAATCCAATTTAACTTTTCAAGGTTATTGTGATTCACCTATAGGATTTTATTCCTTGCTTGAAGGAGCCCAATAAACAAACCACACAAGAAACATCAAATGTGTTATGAAAAATCAACAATATACTTGATAGGTTGATTTGACTAACAAAGAAAAAGTAAATTGGAGACAACCAAATAAATTATTAGCAATCCAATTCAACAAACAAATAAGAACCAAAAGTTGAGCACCAGAGAATAGCAACTTTTATATCAATTTGCTTGAAAGTACAGGAAATGTAATGTCTCTTTCAAAAAATCAAAATCCCAGATAGATCTTGAGCCATAAGGTCTTGGTTTCCTTTTATAAAGGAAGCAACAAGATTTAAACCTTTCACATTCAAAATATCTCTTTGTATTCCTAACTCTTGATATTACAACATTTGCCTTTTATAAGTCCAATTTATATTTTCAAATATATTTGAATATATTTTGAAAATATGAAGAAAACATAAAGAGACAAAAGGAGAGCATTCAAGATGTGGTGGTGCTATTTAATGCTAGCATATGGCTCATTGCTCCCCTACACCTAAACCTATGCTGCTAATGATTCATCTCTAAGATATTTCTCCTCCCATTTATATATTGTAAAATCACCAGGCCATTGGTAAACCTAAATCTGAAGCAAGTTCTCCTAGTGATCTTTCCATCTTTTATCAAGAAAAGCTCTAACATCCATCACAAATTTTCCATACCTAGCATCCAAGGCAATTACTCAGTCTAATATCATGTTGAAATTGAGAATGATGACATCTCCATACTTCTTCAAAAAATCCATAACTTGGAATACTGTTTGGCCGAATTCCATCTTCCATGTGTCAAGACTTTTGATTTTCTCTTTTTCTATTAGTATGAAAGGAATAAATTTATGCTTGAACATAGTAAAACATTCAACCTTTTCCTGCATCTTCTATCTTTCCCCATTCACATACTGGTATTCATCAATGATCATTTTGACCATTTGCTTAGTGGGCTTCAAACCTGTAGGGGCATCAGGATTCCTTTGTACTACTAAGCACATCGTAACCAAAGTGTGATGATAGGGTTGCCATTTTTTATACAACAAATCCAAAATAGAAAAGTTTATCTTCAATTGCTCAATGGCCTGAGATAAAGAAGAGTAGCAATCATGCACACTCCCAAGCTTATCCACAACCAATTTTACTCTATGATCCAAAATTTTCTCAATAATTTCAAAAACTTTCATTTTTACCTCATTCTTTGTCGTTTCATTTTGTTTATTCAAACTTTCAATTTCCTTTTCAAATTTCAATCCTGTTGCATTAAATTTTTCACTAGACACTATGACATCACTGGTTGTTTGTGGGATAGGGGGCTAATAGGGTACAATGGCCTGACCTTGAGTTCACATCTTGCAATTGTTTCTTTAATTTCACATTTTCAAAATATAATTTGTTTACTTCATCATTCATTAGTCTCTGAGTTTTCTCATAATCTATTAGCCTTTGTTCTAACTTCTTCACAACAACATGAGTAAACATAGTAGGATGAACATTGAGAGCAACTACTTCTATTGCTGATGTATCTTGAAAAGTCTTTACCACATATGTACCCCTCATTTCTTGAACAATATCAAGCAATCTTGGTTTTCTTGTATTCTTATGAGTAGTCTAGATTGCAAGGATCTCTATCTTTGGATTAAAACCACATCCACTTATGCCATCTTCATAATCAAATTCTGAAACAAGTTGTGGATCATCCTGACTTCTAACTTGGCCAAGCAAAAATATCTTTTTCAATTTAAGGCTAGGGATGGTGAGCATATTACTTTTCAAGACCATTTGTCTTGCCTCCTCTAGACTCACATCAATTTCATCTACTTTCAAATCTTTGAAAGTTTGTGTAATGATTTGATCATGTTGTGCTTCATCAGCACCCATTTTATTTATTGCCACTCTTTCATTATATTCTTTCTTTTTCATTTTCAACCAAAAATCCTTAAACTCTGGAGTTTTGATGAAGTCATCATCTTCTATGAACCTCATGGATGCTATAATCCTTTTGTCCTCTTCAAACTCTTGTTCAACTTGGGTTTTCTCACCCTTCCTAGCCTCAGGCTAATGTGCATCAGTGGGTTGACCAACCAATGGCTGATCAACCTCTTGCTCATCTCCCATGTGCCTCAAGATGTTAGCCACCTCATCAGTATCCCCCACCTCTTTATTCATTTCATAGGGGACAAGTTGAGATACCTCTTTTGTCCTCTACTTCTTTGTGGGTGGTGATTTTGGGACCTATGGATCTTACACTGACAAAACATTTGGAGCAGACTCATGAATCTAAATCCCTACAGACCTTTTCACCAGAAGTTTAGTAGCCTTAGGAGGTTGCTTCTTAGATTTACCATAAATACTTTCAAAATTATCAATGATTGCATCAATTCTCTTCAGAGGGTATTTTTCTTCAATAAAGAATCCAAGAAATAGGGGATTCTACTTTTTCTTTTCATCTTAAATGTTTTTCAAGATATCCCATTTTCTCTTCCTATTATATACCTCATCAAAAGTGACAAGATTTCTTATCACATCCTCATCAAACGAGACCTAATGGGATATGGCCATTTTTGTCAGAATTGATTGTCTCACAAGATTCATATGACCCCCAGGGTCACAATTCCTCTCGATGTCTAATTTCAAAGAATATTTCGCCTTTAAAAAGGCTTGGAAATTTTCAAGAGTGTCAAATCCAATAGACCAATCACCAAAAATTGTACATTAGATAGAAATGTACCTTTCTTTTGTATTTTCATTACCTCTTTTTCCATCCACATCATTTTCCACATAAACTCCATGAATACAATTCTGTCTGATACATATTTTGGCAATATGTGAGGTGGTTGGGGGCAACCATACACTCTAATTATAGTATGATCTGACATAAAAAACCAATCAACAAAATTATGGTTTTGGCCCTGCTCTGGTTTGTGTGTAAGTGGTCTTAACATTACCATGACTTTGTTTGTCAACCTAGGAAACTAGATACCAAGAGAATTCAATATCTTGATAACAAACAAATCATGAAATACAATGTAGTTACTATTTTGGCAACATGAATCTCACTTATAACACCAATACTGAGTCAGAAATGTTTGTGCTTTCTTATCAACCATACTTAGATCCATTTTACTTGACCATCTCCCTTTGTTCTGATACAGAATCAAGTGACACAATAAAGAATAGAATTTCAAATCTAAGGGTTTCTTGATCTCCTTCACACACAAGAATCCTTCATGCAGTTTTTTCTCAATATGAGATGCAAAGTCATATTCACTATTCACCTTTGGATACATTGTATTTTTATAGCCATCATCATTAAGCTAGTTGGCATTCTTCCTTGTGCATCAATTCCCAAGACCTGGCATAGTGCAAAATAGGTTCTCTTGAAATATACAACAAATTCTTCCACAGGGAAAGGCTTAATAGCATTTGATGGAATCTTAATTTTTCTGTTTTTGACCCCCCTTCTCATATTTATTGGTAATTCATCTCTCCTAATTATTTTCCTTAGTCTTGTGTAATCTCATTCACTTCTCTACAAATCCACTTGAGTGAGAGCTTTCTTGTTCAACATAAAATAGTCAACAAATGCATTCCTATCTACTATCACCAATGGCAATCCATTTGGCATTCTGACTGTTTTAGTGGTAGGATGGTAATATTGTGCTATTTCCCTAATCAATTCCACATCGCTATTTCCCTAATCAATTCCACATCCACAAATACAGTGGGCACCACCAACTTTGCCAAATCTGTATGGATTTCCCATTGATCCCTTGCCATTCTTTTTTGCATAAAAATACCAAAACAAATCCCACCTAGAGATAGGGATTGTAGCATCCTGACACCCTTCTACTATGTCTCTAAACATCTTCTTTGAACCCTTGTCTATGGATTGAGGCAATACTTCTAGCAGAGATTGTTGAAGTGGTCTTTTCTTGGGAACTAAATGTAGGAGTCAAGGACAACACTGAGAGGGGGGTGAATCAGTGTTGTGTGAATTTTCAAATCTTTTTACAAACTTTAACTTTCAAAGCACAAAGAGAGAGATATCATTGATTTGTCAAATACATATGCACATGACTGTGAATGCAGAAAGAGAACAAAACTTCATAAGTAAATCATACACACACAAAGAAGATTATGACACAAGATTTGCATGATTTCATGACCTTCTTCTCTGAATTTGTATATCTCTGTTCAATTACACTCAACCAATTCACACTGATCCAGATTATCTATGTACAAATAATTGCATATTATCTTCAATCTGTAAGAGCTTTACATAATGTCTTCATCCTACATATTCATTTCTTTTCATTTTCTCATCTCAATCGCAGTATAAAAAATTCTCATGTTTCTTTTCTCTTCAAGAGGATCTTATAGAAAATGTCTTCATTTACACACATACACTGTCAATATGAAGCCAATAAAAATGAGATACCTCTCAACATTCTGCAAAAACATTTTCATATGACCATAAATCATGAAAATCTTCTTCAAAAATCTCCAACCCTTTCACCTTCTCTGCACAAACAATTCATCTAAAACAATAATAAGGCCATATAAAAATCTTCAATGAAAATAATTCATCTGCCTTTGTAAAAAAATCTCATGATCTTCGTGAGGCCATCTGAAAAGAATCTTCCAAGAAAATCATCCCATAAAAAAAAATTCCTCTTCCATCTGATAGAAAAAATCAAATATGAAAAACTTCTTTGTATTTCCTTGCCATTTTATTATCTCTAAACAAAATCCTTTGTATTCTTCAATCTTCAACAAACAAGCTTTTCATATTCTTCAAAACATCTTCTTAAAAAAATCATCAGTATGTGAAATAAAAAAAAAAAAACAACTTCCAAACTGTAAAAAGAAAAAAAACTTCTATCTTCAAGGTCTCTTGGTCTTCATAATGGCGACAAATCTATTTTTAGCGTTTTAAAAAAAACTCTTTAAAAACTTCACTTACCTACCCACCTTTTGCTCAATCCAAAATTAGAAATTACCTTTTTTTTTAAGGTCATAAAAATGACATAATGGAGGGGCCGACCACTTAGTGGTTTAAAAACAATGTTTCACAAACATTTAGACATAGCTTATTCGAACACCTTTTTGACTTTTTGGTGGTCATGTTATTTTAACTGAATACCATCAAATATGTATTTCCCCCTCGGGCTTCCTAAGGTTTTTGTTTGCCCATTCATATGCATTAGAAATGATTTCTTTTTCCATCAAAAGAAATTTGAAGACAAACACTTATAATGAGCTCCTTTCTAAAGGTCATTTAAATATGACTTATGGTTCTTCATAGAATATGAAACAAAGGCCGATGAAAAAGATTCCAACTCAAACAAAGATATTAATAGCTTAAGCGACCTTCAAGAAAAACTTAGCAACAAATGGTGGCACAAAACATCGATTAAATACAAGTAGGGGCTGGTCAATGCAAATCTAACATAGACCCTTTAATAGGTAATTTGTAAGTTATGAACCTGCAGTAGCAGGTCATCATTGAAATAGGAATAAAGTGCTTGACATTTTAAACTAGGGTTTAAAGTATATACTTTGAGGACATTAAAATAAGGCAATTGAGACTTTGAACACCTTAAGCACCTTGAAGACCATACTCTGCAAGCTTCAGTCTTATCATCACATAAGTCCTTGAAAACTCGCTGCAACAATATTGTGAATAGCATGAACAAAAAGAATAAACCAAGTGAACTCCTGAAATGAAACCAATGAGATGATCATCAAGAACATCTATACCAATGCCAACACCCACTGATCCTTGACCAACTCGAATGAAATATTATAACTCATGAGATCACCTATAATGAAACCAACCCTTGATCCAACCTTATTGCAGAGAATGCCAAACAAAAGATATCAAATCATGATAAAGACTACTTTGTTTCACGGCATATCATGTCATCTATATCAACCATACTGAACAAGATGTGATGGAAAGAACACATAAGATGATGTACTCTTGTTCCTCCTGTTCAACAATAATGGCAACTTTTCATCAACAACTGAACACACTTTTGACATCAATGACAACTTGTCACCATCAATCTCCCCATTTGTCATTGATGGAAAAACCGCTTGATGTAATTTTTCTTTCTCCCCCTTTTTTACATCTGATGACAAAGACTATTATCTCCCCCTGAGAAATTAACTCCATTGAAAGATGTTAAAGCTTGATCATAACATTTACAAACACATTGCATTATGAGGGCTTTGAAGACATAAACTCCTTTTATCTTGTTATCTTCAACCAAAAAATTAGAACCACTTACCAAAATCTTTGATACCACTTATCTTTCAAAGTATTGAAGGTACTTAATACAATTTTACTAAACTTATCCTTAACATCAACATTTCAAACTTGAGAGCAAAAAGATACCATGAAACTTACTTCTGATGATAATACCACTATGAAGATGCAGACTGACACACTCCTGATGATATCACATGTGATTGAAAGACAAACTTTCAAAATAAACAATTCTTCTTCAATCAACAACACTTTTTGACCTACATGACAAATCTCCAATGAATATATTTACTTCCCCTGTGTTGAACTACACAAACAAATCACTACTCATAAATATCTTTGGTAAACACTGACAAGAATAATCAACATAACTCAACTCAACTTAGCACTGATCCACCACTTCCTGAATTAGTCTTGAAGCAACATATCAACCTGAAGTATACCATCCAATTACTGACATCCAACCTTCCATGCTAAGAAAAATCATGGCACCATCAAATACCTTTTGACATCACAATCAACTTTTCTTGTATCAATGTAAAGACAACAAGCTCTCAGCAAGATTATTACACTTTGAAATAGATATTATGACATCCTTGTAATGAATCATTCTTATTATGACAAGCATCATAATGCAACAACTTTAAGCCAAACATTTCTCTGAAATTCACTTCAACATAATATCACTTTTTGACATACTTCCAACTAGTATTACCATTATTAGCTGATTCAAGACCTTTACTTACCTCTGATTAACTGATGAACAACGTATCACCATCAATTTTAGAAGCATCTCTAGATGTCATAGCTTGAAGCACACACCTGACCACTTCAAAACTAGAATCACACAATTTGAACATACCTCCCTGAAACATATTAATGATGAGACCCATCAACGAACCATGTCAGATAAAGATCATCCTCCTGCACGAGATACCTTTTTGCAACACAATGTCAAATCTGATATATATTGCAATCATCAATAATTAATGCCTCTTGACTCTATAATACAAATCAACCAATATCTTCTTGCAACAACACTTTCCAAAAACACTTTGGATTGCAACATCATGACAACTCAACAAGATATGAACAAGATATAAAAGGATCAATATCACTCAACATCAACAAACTCTTTGTATAGAGAACTATTGAACATCTTATCAACAACATGTATGCATTATGACATCATGAACCATTGATCACCTATTTCACTGACATGCACCTCCTGAAACCTTTTTTTTTGGGATAATTGATGGAACATGAATAACTCCCCCTTACTTCATGCTCTTAGTTATCAAACTAATGATGTAACTTGTGCAAGATGCACAAGTTTAGGATCCTTCTTGTCCTGACTTTGTTTTCTTCTCCAAACCTATATAAACCTTTTCTTTTCTTTGCTCAAGTTGTCTGCTCTAGATGTCTTCAATTTATTCCTGCAAAACTGTGCCTTATGCCCAAGATTGTGACACTTAAAGCATGTGACATTATAACCAATTAGAGGAGTAAAGAAATCATATTTCTTTGACATGCCAAAAGTACTTCCATAATCATATCTTCTATGCATCCAACAGTCTCTTTCTATGTGACCAACTTGGTTACAATTGTAACATATTACATTAGAACTCTTATTTGTCATTCTAGAAAGACTTTGTCCTTATGCCACTCAACATCATTTTTGGCATAAGACTGACAATCTCTAGCTCTATGACCATAGATATTACAAGAATAACAATATCCATGAAACTGAGAATAATTATACCTTATTGAATGGTATTGCCTAACAGGTGGGGGTCTGTTTGTTCTTTCTCTTCCAACATCAGAAACTTTATCTTTTGCTTTTTTCTTGTCTCCCTTAGGAGAAGTAGCATTTCTAAGTTTGGAACACTCTCCTTCTTCAATACTCTTTTCAAATAGTAGATTCTTGTACAACTTAGAGGAAGCCATTTCTAACTCCTTTCTTAAAGACTCTATTTCTAATTCTAATTTTAGACACTCACTAGTTTTAGCCCCTTTTTGCTTCTTCTACTTCTGTCTTCATAGTAATAATCAATTTGTCTAAAGCATTTTCTTGACTTCTTAAATCCATAATTAGATTTCTAGCCTCTTCAAGGTCTGAAACAACTTTGTCCTTAAAGACTTTTTCATGTTGAAGTTGATCTTCTAGTTTCTTATTCTCTTTTCTGAGCTGCTTGATTGTATCCAAGGCACACAATAATTCACCTTCTAAATCAACTTCATAATTATCTTCATCAAACTCATGTTCATCTTTATCCATAAAGAATTCTTCTTCTTTACCATCAATCTTAGTAGCAAATTTATCTTTAGTTTCATCAAGTTCTTGTCTTCTTACATTTATATTGAAGTCTTCCCTTTTATCAAAATTCTCAACTGTAGAATCATTCTTTTTGCTATTCTTAACTGAGACTTGTTTTTTATCAGCATCAATCTTTTCTCTATTCAAGACCTTATTTCTATTCTTCTTTCCCATGGAACTCCACACACAGGATCTACCCAAGATGATTAAGCTTCAGAAGGGAACCTACACTCTGATACCAATTGTAGGAATCAAGGACAACACTAAGAGGGGGGGTCAATCAGTGTTGTGTGAATTTTCAAATCTTTTTACAAACTCTAACTTTTAGAGCACAAGGAGAGAGATATCATTGATTTGTCAAATACATATGCACATGACTATGAATGCAGAAAGAGAACAAAACTTCATAAGTAAATCATACAAACACAAAGAATATTATGACACAAGATTTGCACGATTTCATACACTCAAACAATTCACACTGATCCAGATTATCTATGTATAAACAATTGCATATTGTCTTCAATCTGTAAGAGCTTTACATAATATCTTCATCCTGCATATTCATTTCTTTTCATTTTCTCATCTCAATCACAGTATCAAAAATTCTCATCTTTCTTTTCTCTTCAAGAGGATCTTATAGAAAATGTCTTCATTTACACACATACATTGTCAATGTGAAGCCAATAAAAATGAGATACCTCTCAACATTCTGCAAAATCATTTTCATATGACCTTTCATATTCTCCCTTCAAACTACAAAAATAAATCATGAAAATCTTCTTCAAAAATCTCCAACCCTTTCACCTTCTCTGCACAAACAATTCATCTAAAACAATAATAAGGCCATATAAAAATCTTCAATGAAAATAATTCATCTGCCTTTGTAATAAAATCTCTTTAAAAAAATCACTCTGCAACTTTTTCTAAAGAATGATCTTCATGAGGCCATCTGAAAAGAATCTTCCAAGAAAATCATCTCATAAAAAAATTCCTCTTCCATCTGATAGAAAAAATCAAATATGAAAAACTTCTTTGTATTTCCTTCCCATTTTATTATTTGTAAACAAAATCCTTTGTATTCTTCAATCTTGAACAAATAAGCTTTTCATATTCTTCAAAACATCTTCTTCAAAAAATCTTTAGTTTGTGAAATAAAAAAAAACAACTTCCAAATTGTAAAAAGAAAAAAAACTTCTATCTTCACGGTCTCTTGGTCTTCATAATGGCAACAAATCTGTTTTTAGCCTTTTAAAAAAAAACTCCTTGAAAACTTCACTTACCTACCCACCTTTTCCTCAATCCAAAATTAGAATTTTTTTTTTTAATGTCATAAAAATCACATAATTGAGGGGTTGACCACTTAGTGGTTTAAAAACAATGTTTCACAAACATTTAGACATAGCTTATTCGAACACCTTTTTGACTTTTTGGTGGTCATTTTATTTTAACTAAATACCATCAAATATGCATTTCCCCCTTAGGCTTCCTAAGGTTTTTGTTTGCCCATTCATATGCATTAGAAAGGATGTCTTTTTCCATCGAAAGAAATTTGAAGACAAACACTTATAACGAGCTCCTCTCTAAAGTTCATTTAAATATGACTTATGGTTTTTCATAGAATATGAAACAAAGGCCGATGAAAAAGATTCCAACTCAAACAAAGCTATTAATAGCTTAAGCGACCTTCAAGCAAAAACTTAGCAACAAACGGTGGCACATGACATCGGTTAAATACAAGTAGGGGCCGGTCAATGCGAATCTAACATAGACCCTTTAACAGGTAATTTGTAAGTTATGAACCTGTAGTAGCAGGTCATCATTCAAATAGGAATAAAGTGCTTGACATTTTAAACTAGGGTTTAAAGTATATACTTTGAGGACATTAAAATAAGGCAATTGAGACTTTGAACACCTTAAGCACCTTGAAGACCATACTATGCAAGCTTCAGTCTTATCATCACATAAGTCCTTGAAAACTCGCTACAACAATATTGTGAATAACATGAACAAAAAGAATAAACCAAGTGAACTCCTAAAATGAAACCAATGAGATGGTCATCAAGAACATCTATACCAATGCCAACACCCACTGATCCTTGACCAACTCGAATGAAATATTATAACTCCTGAGATCACCTATAATGAAACCAATCCTTGATCCAACCTTATTGCAGAGAATGCCAAACAAAAGATATCATATCATGATCAAGACTACTTTGTTTCACTACATATCATGTCATTTGTATCAACCATACTGAACAAGATGTGATGGAAAGAACACATAAGATGATGTACTCCTATTCCTCCTGTTCAACAACAATGAGAACTTTTGATCAACAACTGAACACACTTTTGACATCAATGACAACTTGTCACCATCACTAAAGGCTCATTACCTTTACTAGTAGACTCAGACCTCTTGGCCATGTTTAATGACTTGAACAGGCTAGGGTTTTTCAAAATTCAACTTATTGTACCAGTAACTAAAAAATAGAATGACACATACACCAACTTCTATTTAGAGAGTGCAGGAATGAACTTACCTGGTCAATTACAGTTTGCAAGAAACACACTAATCTGAGTTCAACCTTCTCCAAGTTAGGTCTAAATTCTATGAAATGAAAAAATGCCAAGAAATCTTTGAATCTTATTTAGCCAAGGAGTTCATCATATCACCATTACTCTGGTTCATGCCACGAGATCATGAAATCTTAGCATTCAATTCCTTTCAAGTATTGGCTATTGATTTGATTTGATCTATTGACTGGGTATGCATATCAAGATTTGACAGTAATTCTTGATAACTGTAACCCTGCATTGAATGTGCTTTCCATTTATTTCTTTTATCACATCGCCACAAGGCTTGCCCAGACCAGCTACTAGATAGCGGGGGCTTACAACCACTACACTTCTATTTCATCCTTTGTCACCAGACCTCAAATGCTTAGATTGACCCCTGTGGGACCATGAAAAATTATTACCTGATGTCCTTCTATTTACCGTCCACCTACAAATGTTATGAATGACCATCGCGGGATGGTGGGGTGAAAATCCATTACGTTCTCCTCTTGCCACTCTATTGTGGGCCTTGGTTGAAACCCTTGCGGGGATATGGTAAGTGATACCTCATAATGTTATTACCACAATGCCACCACTTACTTTTCAAACCTCTACGGGATTGTGGCAAGAGACTATTTGCATCTGAACACTGCCAAGCCACAAGTGTGAGATGAACCATCCATGAGGTAGCGGTAGCTTCTTCATATCAACCGCTTCCTACCGCCAAGCCGCAACCCATTCTTTTATGCTTTGCGGGAATGTGGTATGTGCCATATTTCATTCCTCTTGTTCTCACATAACCACAAAAAGATATTAAATTAACCTACAGGACAATGGTAATAAACAAAAACACTCATATTGTCAAAAATAGTCAAGATTGTTTCACAATGGCCATGATATATATTCCAGAGACTGGATGTTAGAGCATTTTGGCAAACGTATAGGTTCCAATATAGATTGAAGGAAAAGGAGAGCATCAAACCGAATAGGATCAAGCAAATTTAGGGAGGTCCTAACAGGTTTAAAGGTTACAATTTTAGATTTAGTAGGATGTAAACAAGGATCAAATGAGTGCAATCATGATTATGTTATTGGATTTCAAACTTTGTCAACAAAGATATACTATCAAATTCCTAATGATGAATTGCATATATGTCACTAACATATATGTCACTTCCATTTAAAATGAACAAAGGAAATATACAGAGAGGTAAGATGAAAATTTGTTATACCTCTTTTACTCTACAAAATGTACAAAGTAGGCATTTATTCAAGAATACCATTAGATATGCTCCATGTAGATGTTGACAAGTATCCAACATGTATGGTGCATTTCTTATATGGATGGGATGAGAACAAATGTACTCAAACTTGTATGGTGCCAACTAGATCATTGTGGACATGTGGCGTACGTGGACATCACCATGTGTCAGATGCATACAATGCCAATTACATATATGATCATGTTTTGCAGTACAAATGTCATTAGGTGGTACACGTGTATGGAAGCATAACATGTGGTTGTTGATGTTCTATGTGTTTAACTAGACACCAACATGTGTAGCAATGTGTATAGCCACACTATCTAGATCCTTGAAGATCCATAAACACTGAATAATGCCCCTAAACCCTAACCCCTAAACCATAAATCCTATATAATTCCCCTAAGCCCTAACCCCTAACCCATAAACCCTAAACCTTAGCAACCCTAAACCCCTAAACTCTAAATCTAATAAAATCTAAACCTCTATCTCCATATCTCTGCTCTCTCCCTCTCTCTCTCTCTCTCTATTTTACTATTTTCCACCTCTCCTGTCATCACTCTTCCCATCCAATGAACTTTAGTTTTATCTTCTTTCCATTTCATCCTGCCAATTTAGAGAGAGAGAGAGACAGACAGACCCTAAACCTGAGAAACCCTAAACCTCTAAACCTTAAATAATGCCCCTAAACCCTAAACCCTAAACCCTAACCCCTAACCCCTAAAACATATATAAACCCTAAATAATGCCCCTAAGACATGAGCCCTAACCTCTAAACCCTAAACCTAAGAAACCCTAAACCCCCAAACCCTAAACACTAAACCCCTAAACCCCAAACACTAAACCAAAGAAACCCTAAACCTCTACCTCCCTATCTCCCTATCTCCCTATCTCTATCATTCCTCTATCTCTCAATCTCTCTCCCTATGTCTCTGGCCATGTCCCTCACTCTCCATATCCCTATCTCTTCCTATGTCTCTTGCCATGTACCTCACTCTCTAAACACTAAACCCTAAATCGTAAACCCTAAATAATGCTCCTAAACCTAAGAAACCCTAAACCCCTCTCTCCCTATCTCTATCATCCCTCTACCTCTCAATCCTTCTCCCTATTTCTCCCCTCTGTCTCCTCTATCTCTCCCTATCTGTCTCCTCTCTCTCTATCTAGCTATCTCAAAACCTGAGTAACCCTAAACCCCAAACCCCTAAACCCTAAATCCAAGCAACTCTAAACCTCTATATCCCTATCTCTCCCCTATCTCCCTAACTCTATCATCCCTCTACCTCTCAATCTCTCTGCCTATGTCCTGGCCGTGTGCCTCACTCTCTATCTCCCTATCTCTCTCCACAGTCTCCTCTATATCTCCCTATCATTCCTCTCTCTATAAACCCTAAACCCTAAACCTCTAAACCTGAACCCCTAACCCCTAAACAATAAACCCTAAACCCTAAATAATGCCCCTAAACACTAACCCCTAACCCCTAAACCTCTAAACCCTAAACCCAAAACCCCTAAACCCAAATATCCCTAAACCTCTATCTCCCTATCTCTCCCCTCTCTCCCTATTGCCTTTGTCTCTCTACCTCTCAATCTCTCTCCCTATATCTCTAGCCATGTCCCTCACTCTCTATCTCCCTATCTCTCCCCTCGGTCTCCTCTATATCTCCTTATTAGTCCTCTAACTCTCTCTAAACCCTAAACCCTAAACCTCTAAACCTTAACCCCTAACCCCAAAACCCAAAACCCTAAACCCTAAATAATACTCCTAAACCCAAGTAACCATAAATTAGGTGCTAAATCAGGCACTAAATTAGGTGCTAAATTAGGCACTAAATCAGTCGTAAAATTAGGTGCTACATGAGGTGATAAATTAGGCACTAAATTAGGTGCTAAAGTAGGAACTAAATTAGGTGCTAAATTAGGCACTAATTAGCACCTAATTTAGGGCCTACTTGTTTTGATCAGTGCAAAAAATGCCAAAAATAGAGCCATCTCGATAAATAGTGCCGACTTTTTTAAAAAAATTAGAGAAAAATACATTAAAATAGTGGGTGGATGCAAAAATGGAGAAAAAAAAGGGAGCTAATCACAGGGATTTGTTGTAGTGCAGGCATCCCATCCTTAGAAGGGAACTTTGGTCATGCTTGACAAATTTGCATGACTTCTACTTTGAGATTAATAATCTCCAGTCCATGGCCCACTGCTACCATTCCTTTACACTATTCCACTATCAATAATGTGGGAAGACATTTTTTTAATGTTGATGTTAAACTGCCTAACCAGCTGCTAAGCGTTTTCATAGGGATTCCCCACTTTTTGGGTGCACTCCTTGTCGAGATTCCATTATCCTCCACCTCTTTCAATGTTGAATCCATATCCTCTTTCCTCCAGTCCCATTGAATTGAAATCTTCTTTCTTCTAGCAGCTGCATTAACTTGAATAACTAGCTCAACTGGTTGAGGGCTACTCTCATTAGCAACTTGAGTGTCTTCATCCGGTGGGAATCTAACTCCACTTTTTTCTAGAGGAATTATTTTCTTTAGCCTCTTGGTGCCATAGTGGGTTTGCATTTGAGCTTTCTTCATTTGCACATCGCAACAAACACCTTTGAACACTAGTTTTGAAATTTGGAATCTTTTGAATCTTAAAGTTAAAGAAACAGAGAGCCTAAAGTATTGAACTAGACATCCCACAAACATGTGTTGATTAGTAGAGACGCCTGCAAGGTGGTGAAACCTAACTACCAAGATCTACTTGGGCTTGTACGTGATAGGTACAACAAATATAATTACTTGGGCATGCGTGTAGTGAGTTTGTTAGTGTAAACTCTCTCCAACAATATAACAACACATACCAACAATCAAATTTACTAATATTAATCACAAACAATACAATAATTAGCATTCCATTTTCTTCATCTCTATAATTACATTTTGTAACTTTAATTTGTAAGTTCAGTCAGAGAGTTCATAGTGATTCTCTAAACAGAAGATTTGTGATGTTCTATGTTTGATTTGATAATTTCACATTTTGATTTATGACATTCTATGTTTGATTTTATAGTTTCACATTTTGATTTATGATAATCTAAGTTTGATTTTATAGTTTGATAGAAAACTATTCTATGTTGTATGTTTGATTTTACAGTTTGGTTTTTATGATTTCCTATGTTGTATGTTTATTTTTTATGGATTGACATTTTACAATTTGTGAGGACAACAGTTTGACATTTTACAAATTTTGTGAGGACAACATTTTGACATTTTACAGTTAGGTAATTCCATATCAATTGTGTAATCATGTGAACTAAGTGCACAATTTCATTTTCTTTGTGTCAATCATGGATCTTGTCTTGTATAATCTAGTTAACTACCTTAACAATCTCAATTTCTTCATGTCATTCTCATTTCAGAAAAAGTAAACTAAATTTTAAATTAAGATTAATAATCACATCTTCATGTTTTAACTTTGCATCATCTTTTAAGGGGTTTGCATAATAGTAGAAGGTTTGCAAAGTCTACAATTTCATCAGACTAAATGCCTAAAAGTTTCTTAATACCAAAATGAACTATGCCAAAAGTTGCCAAAGTCCATTAGTAGGTTTCAAGCAGTATCAAAGAATTTGAAGTAGTGTCAAATATTGTTAAGTTTGCATATCTTGCTTGAACAAGAACATATAAAGGATTGTGGCAACCATTTGTAGGATTGTGTGAGGTCTAATCATCATTAGGGGTCCTATATGAAGCCACAACATCTCTAAGAGTATGCAAATTAGCGGAAGACCATGCACAAGGTTGTGAGGTCCATGAGACAGTGTTTCCTATTGTGCATAGTTATTAACAAGTTTTAGAGATCAGCCCACTATTTTAGGCAGGCAAATGAATTATTGAAAAAGAGATCAGCACACTATTTTAGAGTAAGTGTTTGTCTACAAGGTCTATTGTGGACATATAATTCTATGAACTTCTTCAGCTCTAGTTGTATAGTTCTATTCACTTATTTGTTTACTTGATGATATTAATAACATTCTACTACTAGGCTCTACAAGAACCCTGACTAAACCCAAATTTGTCTACATGGGTAGTGACTTTAGTATGGGTTTGCCTAGAGTTATGTCAATATAATTTAAACCAAACAATAGAGGCATGTAGAGTTGGTTTGGTTATATTCATACAACAAACAATATAGTTTAAACCACAATACATTTTAAACATTTTAAACCACAATACAATTTAAACATTGCAAACAATACAGTTTAAACCACAATATATTCATACTGCAAACAATATATTATAGACCAACTCAATGGTTGTTTCGAATACATTTTCAACAAAAAAAATACAGTTTAAACCAAAACAACATTTTTTTCTAAGCAAGTCTCCATCTTTATTTTACCACACTCTTGCATTAAACAATATTTGTGTTTAAACTGTATTGTTGTTTGGTTTAAAATGTATGTTGTTTTGGTGTAAACTATATGTTGTTTATCTTAATATGTTTAAACTGTATTATTTGTATTTTCCCACACTTTAATGTAAACAACAATACAATTTAAACAATTTAAGATAAAACACAATAAATGAAAACAACAATATGGTCTAAACAATTTAATCTAAAACAATTAAAATGAAAACAACAATACAGTTTAAACAATTGAAGCTAAACATCATAAAACCAAAACAACAATACACTTTAAACTAAAACAACAAACATAAGAAACCAAAACATACATTGCAGTGATGTTGGAATATCGAACTTAAATAAATGTTGATAGTTGGAAACTTGAACTAGGAAATCTGGGGTTTATGTAGGAAAACTAGGAAGGAAATGTTTGTGATCCATACACTCTCATTTGATTGGTCCAAATAGTTTTTATTGCACTCCATTTGGATGATTTGATGGATGTCTATAAATTTGAATTTGGTATTAAATATGAGAGGTGATTGATTTGGTTGAATGCTTATTTGCTCTGAATTGGTTGATTACCTTTAATGTTTTCTTGATATCTTGATTGGTGAACCTTAAACCTTCGATTGTGTGAAATTAATGGAAAGCTGATTTATTTGGTTGAATGCTTGTTTGGGTTGTTTGGGCTAGATTTTAATAAATTTTTGTCCTCTTGTTTCAATGACAGCCTATTTGGTGAACCTTACACCTTTAGTTGTTGTTTTTTTTGCAAGTATTAATAAAAAGGGACTAGTAGTTGGGCATTTATCAGTCTTTGGAGTGTACTTGGTTGTTACTCCATTTTACTTGGGACTCCAAGTTTTGAAAATATGGAGCTTTTCTGAGATAAAAGTCCATGTTGGATGGGATAGTTTATATTGTCTTAATGTTTAAAAATGTTTATTTTAATGCAACAAGGAATTGAAACTTGGTTGATCTCTACTCATGTACTTGGAAGAAAATACTATTTACTTTTTAATGTAAACTCTTTAATGTGATACATTTGCTTGTGTTGGATCTATTGCAAGTATGTGCCTAATCAATGTAGTCGTTGATGTCAACATATCCTTGTTATCATTGGTGTCAACTATATCTTATTCTATTCCTTGTTTAGAAGACTTGTATATTGAGGATATTGAGAAAATTAGCCTCTTCAGAAGAAACTAGTGAGCTATATAGAAGTGCAGTACAGACAATGAGTTTTATACTGAAGAATAGTCCAGTAAACTGCTCCGCATTTACTACTGCTTGAAGATCATGGTCCTTGGATTGGAAGTAAGTTAGAGGTATGACTAAGGATGTTGTATTCTAGGTTGGAAGCCTCCACATGAAGATCTGAGTGAGTTGTGTTCACTAGAGTGAAATCTACTTTTTCTGTAAGTTTAGTTGGGATAGGAAGAAAGTATTCTACTGCGTATTCCTTTGCAATAAAGTATTTAGCTCTGCAGTTCTAGAGGGAAGTCTGGGATGATGATAAGTGCCTACAGTTGTAATGGTTTGTTGTTTGGTGTTCTACAAGCTATCTTTCTTTTATGACAATTGAAGATAGTGAAGGTCATGTGTTCCGGTGAGAAGATTCCTATGGATAAAGTGGTTAAGGTTCGTGTGGTTTCTCCTGATTATTATAGCATGCTTATGGATGTCTCCTAATCATATTCCTATCTAGAATTTGGTCTTCATTAAGAAATTGAGATGGTGTGTGAAGATTGTTCCCAGATAATTCAGTGTGTAACTAGTCTTAGCTGACCTAGTTGATCCCAGTGATTACAGAGATCTCTAGAAGTTTGTGGAAGCATGTTGTGGCATGGAAGATCATGTTTGAGTCATAGCTAAGGCATGGCGTGATCTGCATTTCATTTCCCTTGCACATTATTGTAATAGGTTAGGACCCATTTGTAAATGTTTGTAATACCAACCTTGGAGATTGTTCCAATGGTTGATGATTGTCATGCTAACCTTGATGATCATTCCAAGGTTGATGTAGTGTATAAATACTTGAAGTTGTGTAATGCCCCTCCATTCTTATCTTGGATGTGCAGATGGTCTAGCTAAGGAGCATGAAGATGAAGGTCAAATAATAGGAATATTTAAGGTATGTTAGACAGTTGATGTTGTAAATTAAATAATGTTGGTAGATGGTACATTCATGTTGATGACATTCCTAATTATGCTCATGTGTGGTTTCATATTATAGTTAGTATGTTTTATCGATATTCTTTGTTGTGACACTGATAATTTATATGCTCTAAGATTGTTTTACATTTAGGTGATTATGATGTTGATCTTACTATGATTGTCATATGTTAGAATTAATTTTTATACGATTGATTCCATATCATAAGATGTTATGTTGTGATGTTTTGTGTGGATTAATCTTATTATGTGTATCATGCAATTATCTGATGATGGTTCCTATTTAGTCATTCAGTAACTAATTGCTATGTGTGTTGTGATTATGTGTTTAATGCATTGGTGAAAGGTATAGTGTCACATTATTCATGCATGAGTACCTTGCTATGCTCTGATTCCGTTTCCACGATGTGTTTGACTATATATATATATATTTGTCTGACTATTTGGTTGTTGTAGGGTGCAGGTACCAGGCAACGACTCCACCTGAATTGATAGGTTTGAGTGTGCCTTAAACCCAATGGAAACTATTGAACGGAGATAAAATATGGTCCCCTAGTTAGCCATCAACCTTGAAAAGGATGAGTATCTAGTTTTGCACCCAGTCAATGTTTTCTATATGGGCGTCATTGTTAGTCACTGTCATTGTGGTCGTGTTTTTCGATCATGCATAGTGTCAGGTATTGTTTGGCATTTGGGTTATTTTGTTTGGAATTGTTTGATTAATGTTTTGGTTAATTGCTTCATTAAAATAAAATTATTAACTTAAGAGGGCATTTTGATAAATAAATACATATGCTTTTCTATAAATTATAGTTATGGGGAAATATGTATTATTATGTCTGAAAAAATATTCTCTTTCTTTATTATTATTGTCTTGAGCAATTATTTTCCATTTTGGCCACTTGGAAGAAGTGGCACTTATGCACCTCAAGAGGGAATCTTAGAAATAATTGTTTCTTTTGAGTAAGAGACGAATTTTAGAAAAGTAGAAAGAAACTATTTTTGTTTGGTTGTAAATGAAATAAATAGTCTAAAATAAATAAAATTAGAGAGAAATTATTTTTTGGTTAAAATAGCAAATTGTAAGAAAGTAATAAAGGAGAATCTTCAAGAAGAAATTATGGGGGTGGTTATGCATGCTAAACTTTATTTTGAAATCTGAAGACATAATTTGTGGAAGGGGAGTGCATTTAAAATGCGAATATGTTTTACATTTTGGGGATCTGTCTCTGTGATACCAAATGTAACACCTTGCCAAGGAACTCGGAGGATAATGCAACTAATCTTACAAAAAGGACATATATATATATGATTGTTGTTATTTCTTTCATTTTAATATATATATAGATATGTCCTTTCTGTAAGTTTAGTTGTGTTATCCTCTGGATTCCTTGGCGAGGTGTTACTTTTGGTATCAGAGCCTAGGTTGCAACACTGGGATCTTTGGATTGTTGTTGTTGCTCTAGGTTAAGCATTTTTTTTCTCCTTGTGGCAAGTTGGTAATAGTACCTCTCACCTATGTGCCTTTGTATGACATTAGAAGGTTGATAAACGTACAGACTTGTTCTTTAATTCTGGAAGAAATAAATTCTTTATGCCTTATTTTACTTATGTGTCTTCTATGTGTTCTCCTTCCTCCTTTTTTAAAAATGTGATGATATATCTCACAATATGTGTTTCTTGAATGTTAGTGCTTGCTAATTTGTTGAGGCCTTGAGTTCTTCTTGTGGTCTCTAGTGCTTTAGAAGAAAGAAGCATGATTACTATTAGTGCATGTAATTAGGAGTGTGGTATTTTCCCCCTCTAGTGATGTGAATGTTTTGTACCCATTCTATGTGGCCTATTGTGAAAGGCCAGTGGTGTTTTGTCTTCCCTGGTTTTGTGAAGTAATCATACTTGGGGGTTATGTTTAACTTTGGGTGTAGAAGCAGCATACCATCTTTATGTTAATTACATTATGTGTAAGTATTGGAATGATTTAATCACTTGGTGGCATCATGTGGATTATGTGGTGTTGTCATGTGTGGGGTATCTTTGTGTGGTTGCTTGATAATCTGATATCTATTTCTTAGTTGGCTATGTTCTATTGTGATTTATGAAAGTTATCATTGTGTAGCTCGTGTAAGAAACATGTGTAGGATATCAAATTGGAGCCTGTGTTGGACCCTAGAGATCATGAATGTGATACTGTAAGTCAATTAGAATTTTGAATTATTCTTGTGTGTGACATCATACATTTCCTCTGTAAGTATCTTTTTTCATAAGGAAGTAATTGTATATGTTCATAGTTTGGTAAACAGGAATTGTACTGCATTAAAGATAGAAAATTTTTGTGAATAAGTAGCGACTGTGTTGCCTTAAATCCTTGTATAAATGTTTCTTAGATAAGATGTAGAAAACTTAGTTGTCTGTGTGTTTTGTGTACATTCTCTAATGCATTTTGGACTTTGAGTCTTGGGGTGTTGTCTAGAGGATACTCTCTTTTTGTGGCTAAAATTAGTCACACCATGATGTGGATTTATTTGTAATATTGGTTGTTTTGGAATTTTTGATAGTTGTTTCATGTGTTGTTGGTGGGCTAAAAGTGAATTTGTTTTCTTGAACTCTCTAATGATAGGAGTGGTCACCAAAACTCTTTTCTTTATACTTGGTTTATTGTTGAAAATTGCTGGCATTTTGTGACTTAAGATTGAATTGTATTATTCCCCCACTTGGGTTTACATTTTTTTTTAATTTGTATGGTGGCTATTCTTTATGTTGGCTCTGTTTTGTGTTAAGTGTTTTTTCTATCATGTTCATTTCAAACCTCTGATAGTGTGTTCAAGGGAGGGCTCTACGAAGGATTGTACTTTGCATGTTTGGTAATCAGTGGGAACCATAGTGGAAATAAGAGATGTGACGTATTTTTCTTTGTTAATATGTGAATGTAATTTCCTAAATCATTTAAAATTCTCAAAATATGTGTGATTGGATTATTAGTAGATCACATGATACGTCTTAATGATGAGGAATTGATGATCTTCTTGTCTTTATTGAATGATTGTGCATGTCTTATGAATAATTGCTTAAAATGGATGTTTATGCTAGCAATAGAAAATTGCAATACTAATATGTTATGTTTCCATCCTAGTTTGTGACTTCCAGGAGTAAGTCAAATCTTAGGGGGGAAAGATGTAATGCCCCTCCATTCTCATCTTGGATGTGTAGATCGTCTAGCTAAGGAGCATGAAGATGAAGGTAAAATAATAGGAATATTTAGGATATGTTAGATAGTTGATGTTGTACATTATACAATGTTGGTAGATGCTACATTCATGTTGATGACATTCCTAATTATGCTCTTGTGTGGTTTCATATGACAGTATGTTTTATCGATAATCTTTGTTGTGACACTAATAATTTATATGCTCTGACATTGTTTTACATTCAGGTGATTATGATGTTGATCTTACTATGATTGTCATATGTTAGAACTAATTTTTATGCAATTGATTATGTCCATAAGATGGTATGTTGTGATGTTTTGTGTGGATTAATCTTATTATGTGTATCATGCAATTATTTGATGATGGTTCTTATTTAGTCATTCAGTAATTGATTGCTATGTGTCTTGTGATTACATGTTTAATGTGTTGGTGAAAGGGATAGTGTCGCATTACTCATACATGAGTACCTTGCTACACTGCAATTCCCTTTCCACGGTGTGTTTGACTATATGATTATATATATGTATATTTGTTCGACTATTTGGTTGCTGCAGGATGCAGGTACTAGACAATGACTCCACCTGAATTGACAGGTCTGAATGTGCCTTAAACCCAATGGAAACTGTTGAATGGAGATAACATATGGTTCCCTAGTTAGCCATCATCCTTGAAAAGGATGAGTATCTAGTTTTGTACCCAGTCAGTGTTGTCTGAATGGTTGTGATAGTTAGTCACTGTCATTATGGTCATTCTTTTTGATCATGCATAGTGTCAGGTATTGTTTGGCATTTAGGTTATTTTGTTTGGAATTGTTTGATTAATTTTTTGGTTAATTGCTTCATTAAAATAAAATTATTAAGTCAAGAGGGCACTTTGATAAATAAATATAGACGCTTTTAGGTAAATTATGGTTGTGGGGAAATATGTATTATTATATCTGAAAAAGATTCTCTTTCTTTATTATTATTGTCTTGAGTAATTATTTTCTATTTTGGCCACTTGGAAGAAGTGGCAGTTATGCACCTCAAAAGGGAATCTTAGAAATAATTGTTTCTTTTGAGTAAGAGACTAATTATAGAAAAGTAGAAAGAAACTATTTTTG
This sequence comes from Cunninghamia lanceolata, assembly GCA_027924645.1. NCBI lineage: Eukaryota > Viridiplantae > Streptophyta > Pinopsida > Cupressales > Cupressaceae > Cunninghamia > Cunninghamia lanceolata. Next base: position 5,002,155 of record BSBN01000677.1, on the reverse strand, counting down.
TTTGGTTGTAAATGAAATAAATAGCAAATTCTAAAATAAATAAAATCAGAGAGAAATTATTGTTTGGTTAAAATAGAAAATTGTAAGAAAGTAATAAAGGAGAATCTTCTGGAAGATATTATGGGTGGTTATGCATGCTAAACTTTATTTTGAAATCTCAAGACATAATTTGGGGAAGGGGCATGCATTTCAAATGGGAATATGTTTTATATTTTGGGGATCACTCTCTTTGATACCAAATGTAATGCCCCACCAAGGAACCTAGAGGATAACACAACTAAACTTACAAAAAGGACAAATGTATATTAAGAGTTCCTTGGCAGGGCATTACAAGTTGAGTCATGGAAAAGGTATCCTTGAGCAAAAATGAAAAGATATTAAGAAAGGTTCAAAAGGTAGAGCAGAGAAGAGGCAGAGGAAAGAAGAGGAAGACCATAGAAGAGGAAGAGCAGGGTAGGTGAATTATGTACTTTAGTTGCAAATATAGAAAGGTGTTGATCGCGGCAGTGAGTCTCACAGTTATCTACTAGTAGGGTTTAATGGTCCTCAGGGTTTAACAAACCTTATTGTAATCTTGCTAGGTTTAGGGTTGAGGCAGTGAGTCAGCTAGACCTAGTTGTTCTTCATAGGAGTAAGCCAGTATGTTTAGGCCTGTGGAGTGACCAAGCCTGAACATCATTATTTCAAGATTGCAATATATATTGAGAGTTAATCCTCTTCGTGATTTTTCCCCACCTTGAGGTTTTCCACTTAAATCTGATATCTCTTGTGGTTGATGTTGTATCTATGGTTAAGTTTCTAAATTCATGCACTCATTGTTAAATTGTAATAATTATGGATAAGGGATGAATGTTTAAATTACAGAAGGTGTTTAAGTTTTTGTGACAACTGATTCACCCCCCCATCTCAGTTGTCTAGTGCATATGAACAATTGGTATCACAACCAAGTTGCTCTGAAGAAATTTTAATAGCTTGAGGAAGATCCAAATGTACTACAAGAAGGAAGTGTTGCATTTTGATGGAAGAAATTATGGTCTGTAGAAGGCTCGGATGAAAAGCCATCTTCTTTCTCTTGGTTACAAATTTTGGAAAGCTACAAAAACAAAATACACCATACCTCAAAATGGTCTGATGACTGAAGATGAAATCAAAGAATATGAGATAGATATCAAGGCAAAGGATGCTCTGCTAAGATCATTAATTGACTCAATATTGACGAAAGTGGTGGATCTTGAAACTGCAAATAAGGTATGGGAAAAGTTGAAAATTTTGTATGAAGGAGATGATTCTATAAAGGAAGCCAAGTTACCAAGTTTGAAAGTGAAATATGAAACCTTGAGAATGAATAATGATGAAAACATATCATCTTTTATGTAAAGAGTTGATGAACTTGTTACATGGATAAAAGCTATAGGCAAAACTCTTGAAGAAAAGGAAATTGTTATGAAAAATCTCAGATCTCTGCCCAAGTCCTATTGTTACAAGGTAGCCATAATTGAAGAATTCATGCAAGTAAAAACTGTTAACACAGATCAGTTGTTTGGTAAGCTTACTACTTTTGAAATGAGGGAGTTAGAAGATGCTCTGCCAAAAGTTGAGATGGCCTTCAAAGCCAGTACTCGTTGAAGTACTTTCAGATCATAAAAGTACAAGGTAGAATCTGATGATGAGTTAGATGAAGTTGAAGCTAACTTTGTGGATAGACTGCAAAGAGGATCTAATAAGTATAAAGGAAAATTACCTTTCAAATGTTTTGCCTGTGGTAATGTAGGTCATTTTGCTTCCAGATGTCCTAAAAGAATTAAAACAAATAGAAGAAGATATAAGAATAGGCCTAGGACCCAAAAAAAGTGTTATTATGTTGAAGACTTTGATGATGATGAAGGAGTATCAGATAATGGTGAACCAGATAATGCTAGTTCCTCTGTAAATGAATGCTTGTTCATTTCTTTTAAGGAAGATCACGTGTCTACTATTTCTTCTAGCTATGTGAAGGAAGAAAAACTAGTGGAAAGTGCTTTGGCTTCTCATGTCATTAAGGACAAGGATGAATGGGTTATTGATAGTGGTTTCTCTCACCACATGACTGGTGACAAGAGTAATTTTGTAAGTTTGGAAAGATATGATGGTGGATTGGTTAGGTTTGGAGATGATAAAACTAGTAGGATTTGTGGAAAATGATCTATTTCTTTTGATGGAAAGCATAATAATGAAGATGTCTTGTATGTGAAAGGATTAAAGAACAATCTTCTGAGTGTGGGTCAGATGTGTGATAAAGGATATGACTTAAGCTTCAAGGACAATGGATGCAAGATAAGGGAAAGCTTGGGAACAACCATTGCAACTGGTAAGAAGACCAGAGGTAATATCTATCATTTGAAAGGAACCAAGAACTATTACTTGTTGAATCAGATTGATGAGAGTTGGTTATGGCATAGAAGGTTGTGTCACATAAATTTTGATAATATTATGAAAATAAGTACTACACAAATTGTTAGAGATTTTCCTAAGCTTGTGAAGCCTACGAATCTTATTTGCAAGGAGTGTCAATTTGGGAAATAGACAAGAACAAGTTTCAAAAGAAAGGACCAATTAGTTGGAGGAATACTTGAGCTAGTGCATACAGATTTCTATGGACCTACCAAAGTAAGAAGTTTGCAAGGAGACATGTATTACATGTTGCTCATTGATGATTATTCTAGAATGACTTGGGTCACCTTTTTGAAAGAGAAAGCTGAAGCTCTAGATAAATTCAAGGTATTTAAGGCAATGGTTGAGAATGAGATGGATTTGAAATCAAATGATTGAGGTCTAATAGAGGAGGAGAGTTTACATCAAATTAGTTCAATTTCTTTTGTGAAGAACATGGAATAAAGAGACAGCTATCTGCGCCCAGAGCCCCACAACAAAATGGAGTTGTTGAAAGGAAAAATAGAATAGTTCAAGAAGATGCTAGAACCATGATGAAGGAAGCTCATCTTCCAGAAGCATATTAGAGAGAGGCAATTCATACCATAGTATATATCCTAAACTGAGTTCAAGTAAAAGGTAATAGTTCAAAAACTCCCTATGAATTGTGGCATGGTAGAGTTCCTACTATGAAATATTTCAAAGTTTTTGGTAGTAGATGTTACATCAAAAGATAAGAAAATTTAGGCAAGTTTGATTCTATATGTGATGAAGGAATCTTCCTTGGTTACCCCACCAAGAGTAAGGCCTATTGGTGCTATAATAAGAGGCTAAATAAGATCATTGAAAGTACAAATGCTAAAGTTGATGAATGTAAGGAAAGGTCTTCAAAATAATGTGGATGAGTCAGATGATCTAGATGTTTCAAGAGTGGTGCAACATGAAGACATTATAGATGAAGAAGAACAAGCTCTGGTAAGTGCTACCAAAACTCCAAGATATGTAAGAATCACCCATTCTAAAAATTAAATCATAGCAGATAAGAGCAAAGGGATCTTAACCAGAAGAAAAGCTGCAGAGGAACAAGTAAATTTTTGTCTGATTTCTAAGATTGAAACTAAAACTGTAGATGAGGATTACAAAGATGAGAACTAGATAAAGGCTATGGAAGAGGAATTGATGCAGATAGAGAAGAATCAAACTTGGGATCTTGTTCCTAGACTAGCAGACAAGAATGTAATCGGTACAAAGTGGGTCTTCAGAAACAAAATGAATGAGAATGGTGAAGTGGTAAGAAATAAAGTGAGGTTAGTATGCAAAGGATACGTTCAATTTGAAGGAATAGACTATGAAGAAACTTTTGCTCTAGTAGAAAGGATTGAAACAATAAGGATGTTTCTGGATTTTACAGCATACAATGATTTCAAGGTTTATCAAATGGATGTGAAGTCCGCCTTCTTAATGGAGAGTTGGAAGAGGAAGTCTATATTGAACAACTGGAAGGATTTCAGTCATCAGAACAAGGAGACATGGTATGTAGATTGAAGAAAGCATTGTATGGATTAAAACAAGCTCCCAGGGTATGGTATGCATGGTTGGACATGTACCTAATATATATAGGGTTCAGTAAAGGTACTATAGATAGTAATCTCTACTTCAAGATCAATGATGAACAAACCCTGATTGTTGCAGTTTTTGTTGATAATATTATTTTTGGAGGCAATGAAGGTATGTGCTTAGGTTTTGCTCGAGAAATGCGAAGTGAATTTGAAATGTATATGTTTGGAGAGATGAACTTCTTTTTAGGTCTACAAATAAGTCAATCAGATAAGGGTATCTTCATTTCTCAGTCTAAGTATGTGAAAGAGTTCTTAAAAAAAATTGGGATGGAAGACTCTAAACCAATATGCACACATGTATGATAACTGGTTGTAAGTTGAGCAAAGATGATAACTCACCCATGGTAGACCAAAAAAAGTATGGATCTATCATTGGAGGATTACTTTATTTGACTCAAACCAAACCTGACATAATGCATGCAGTGTTTCTTGTGGCAAGATTTTAGGCAGAACCCAAGGAATCACATGTGATGGCAATCAAAAGAATTCTAAGATATTTAAAAGGCACAATAGATTATGGTTTGTGGTAGTCTAAGGACTATGACTTTACTCTCAGTGCATAAACTAATGCAGATTGGGCTAGAGATGTGGATGACAGAAAAAGTACAAGTGGAGGTACATTATTCTTGGGAAAAAGATTAGTATCTTGGTTGAGAAAGAAATAGGATTCAATATCCCTGTCTAATGCAGAGGTAGAATACATTGTAGCAGCATGCAGTTGCACTCAAGTGTTAGGGATGAAGCAGACTTTGAAGGACATCAATGTTTTGTATGAAGATCCCATTGCAATCTTTTGTGATAACACAAGTGCCATTAACATTTCAAAGAATCCAGTGGTGCATTCAAGGACAAAGCACATATCCATCAGGTATCATTTTCTGAGAGAAAAGGTGATAGAGAATAAAGTCAAGTTGGAGTATGTTTCTATTGAGGATCAGATTGTAGATATTTTTACTAAGCCTTTGCCTAAAGATACTTTTGAGTATCTTAGAGAAAAGTTAGGGGTCATCACCCCTCCTGCTCTAAACTAAGATGCACAATAGTGCATCAGGCTGGGGGTGTTTAGAGGTGTGGATTGATGCTTTTTAGGGACACTTCTTAGGAGGACTAGTAAGAGAGTTCAGAAGAGATATTAGATTAGAGTAGATGAGTGAAAGTATGTTCCCTTTTCCATTGATGTCAAAGGGGGAGTGAAGTCATGTGAAAAAATTAGAGTGCAGATGTGTAAAACAAAGTGGGAGAATTTTGGAGAAAGAAAGAGTGTATGTGTGTAAAGAGAAAGGGGGAGAATCTTGTCTTGACGAGTGTTACAGTTTTTCACATCATATGTTGCCATCAATGACAAAGGGGGAGATTGTTGCAAGTATGTGCCTAATCGATGTTGTCATTGATGTCAACATATCCTTGTTGTCATTGGTGTCAAATGTATCTTATTCTGTTACTTGTTTAGAAGACTTGTATGTTGAGGATATCGAGAAAATTAGCCTCTCCGGAAGAAACTAGTGAGCTATAGAGAAGTGCAGTACATATAGTGAGTTGTATGCTAAAGAACAGTTTGATAAATTGCTCTGCATTTACTTTTGCTTGAAGATTGTGGTATGTGGATTGGAAGTAAGTTATAGGTATGACAAAGGATGCCGCATTCTAGGTTTGAAGCCTCGGCATGAAGATCTGAGTGAGTTGTGTTCACTAGAGTGAAACCTACTTTATCTATAAGTTTAGTTGGGACAGGAAGAAAGTATTTAGCTCCGCATTCCTCCACAATAAAGTATTTGGCTTTTTGGTTCTAGAGGGAAGTCTGGGATGATGATAAGTGCCTACAGTTGCAATGGTTCATGGTTTGGTGGTCCACAAGCTATCTTTCTTTTATGACAGTTGAAGAGAGTGAAGTTCATGTGTTCTAGTGAGAGGATTCCTATGGATAAAGTGGTTAAGGTTTGTGTAGCTATTCTTGATGATTATAGCATGCTTGTGGATGTCTCCTAATCATGTTCCTAGCTAGACATTGGTCCGTGTTAAGAAATTGAGATGGTGTGTGAAGATTGTTCCCAGATAATGTAGCGTGTAATCAGTCTTGGCCGACAAGGTTGATCCCAGTGATTATGAAGATCTCTGGAAGTTTGTGGAAGCAAGTTGTGGTGTGGAAGATCATGTTTGAGTCCCAAGTAAGGCATGGCATGATCCACATTTCATTTCCCTCGTACATTATTGTAATAGGTTAGGTCCTATTTTATAAATGTTTGTAATACTGACCTTGGAGATTGTTCCAATGGTTGATAATTGTGATGGCGACCTTGATGATCATTCCAAGGTTGATGTAGTGTATAAATACTTGTAGTTGAGTCATGGAAAAGGTGTCCTTGAGCAAAAATGAAAAGATATTAAGAAAGGTCCAAATGGCAGAGCAGAGAAGAGGCAGAGTAAAGAAGAGGAAGAGTAGAGCAAAGGAAGAGCAGAGTAGAGGAAGTGTAGATCAGACGAAGAGTAGAGTAGGGGAATTATGTACTTCAGTTGAAAATATAGAAAGGTGTTGATCATGGCAGTGAGTCTGGCAGTAAGCCACCAGTAGGGTTTAATAACCCTTATTGTAATCTTGCTAGGGTTTAGGGTTGAGGTAGTGAGTCTACTAGACTTAGTTGTTCTTCATGGTAGTAAGCGAGTATGTTTAGGCCTGTGGAGTGACCAAGCCTAAACATCATTATTTCAAGATTGCAATATATATTGAGAGTTAATCCTCTTCATGGTTTTTCCCCACCTTGGGGTTTTCCACGTAAATCTGGTGTCTCTTATGTTTGATGTTGTATCTGTGGTTAAGTTTCTGATTTCATGCACTCATTGTTAAATTATATAATAATTGTGGACAAGTGATGAATGTTTAAATTGTAGAAAGTGTTTAAGTTTTTATGACAATTGATTCACCCCCCCTCTCAGTTGTCTAACGCATATCAATAGGATCCACTTGTGCACAACTGCAAATTATGTCAGTTGTTTTAATGTTTGACAAATACTTATAAATCATTTGTCTATGTCACCTAGTATGAACAATAAAATACTAATAAGTAAACAAATGTTATGTGTACATTGATTGGTCCCTATTTGTGCTATTCTTAGAAATTTTTTAAATAGTTAAAAGATTATTTAAAGCTAGGTTGTGGCACCACTTTGGTCAACTCCTATACCATGTATGGGAGCCCAATCCACTATCAGGTCCTCTCCCCTATACCCTCATAGCCCATCGATTCCAACTTCCTACTAGATTATACGTCAGGGCTAGGGAGCTATTTGGAGCCATTCGCTTCCTCCAACTCCCTGCTCCATATTTGGCACAGAGACCCTTGAATTTGTCTCCTTTCAATTTATCATCTCCAACTGATCCTATAACTTCCTCCAAAGAAAAGTATGATTCCAACTTCGAGTAATGGTATTTTATTATCATTAGTATCATGGTTTCCTTATCGTTGTTTTATTGATCGATGTTGGCTACTGACATGGCTTGTCTTGTGCCCTTATCGGCTTCCATTTTTTGGGCAACAACTTCTGCCAACTTGTACGTATTTCAAAACAGTTTTTATTTCTAATATAGTATAGGTGTTCATACACCATTTTATTAGAAAAATGTGAATCCAAAATAGAGAACAAGAAATACACACATATGCAAATCAAAGACACAAGAAACATCACATAATTAGATCTATCTTAATAATCAATGACTATTCAAAGGTTGATTATTAGTCTCACCTTATGATTTTGAATAAACCTTTGTTCCCATGGTTGTTTTTTTTGCATTCTCTATAATTTCTAGATCAATTTGGTGTGTGCACCAACACATCCTAGGTACCATTATATGTTTTCTTGTTGTCTTGGATCTTTTTCTCAAAGAAATAAATCTAGTACACTAGAGGTCTAATTGAGGACAAAATGAACCTCATAATTTAGTAAATTTTAAGCTAATGATGCACCAAATAACATCCTTACGTAGAAATGAAAATGCAAAGATATAAGCATAATGCAACTTAGTATAAAAAATTGAAGGTGTTAATCAAAAACCTCAAGAAAAGGTAGTAATATAATCTGTAGCATTTTGAATGTTGTTTTATAAACTCCTAATTTTTAAAATTGATTTATTTTATTAAAAATAATATATTTCGAAGAAGCACTACCTAAAACTTTATTGAAACATAAAGAATAGTGGTCATTCCAACTGGATAATTTTAATTAATTTTTTTTTCTTTGATAGACATCAAATTTCCACAGTCCATATTGATGTAGTTTAGTGCTTCAAGATTTAACTATCTGCACAATTTTTCTCTCAATATTAAAAATGTTTCAGATCATACTCCATGATCCATCATCAAGAGAATCTAGAGTAAGAGAAGAGAAATAGAAAAGGTTTTGCAGACCAAGTAGGCTAAATAGAAGGACTAAACTATAGTTAAATCTTGGAGTGCTAAACTAAAATATTTTTCTTATAAAATTTTGGATGAATATAAAGGACAAATACAAATGTCCTAAAAATTAATGTTTTAATTGATAAATCATTATTAATGTGTGTGTGTGTGTAATTTTTTTAAAAATTAATGAACAATTTTCTACCTAATATAATCTGGTAAAAAAAGTGAAATTAAGGAAACAGTGTATGCATAGTAGCCCAAAATTTCATATTTAAAGAATGATACACATATTAAAAGCTATGAGTTTTTTTATATGTATCTAGATCAAGAATATAGGTACATCTGATGTATATAAATAATAATTACCAATTATGCAGTTAAGTTATAATGAGGAATAAATCTCATTTTTAGAATCATGATATTTTACTCTTAAAAAACCTTTTCACTTCTCAAATTAGATTAAATCAGATTAATGGTAGCACATACATATTTGAAGTTGAAGTAAACAAAAATAATACATAGTAGTTGACTTCTACTATTTTTGTAAGTTTAGAACTCTGAATCCCAAATCCATGAAAATTGTAATGTTTAAGACAATAGTCAAACCTGTTGGCAAGAGACACTGCTATGCATGATAGGTGTTGTGATTGATGGAAACTAATACTATTCCACACATCAACATAACATAATTTGTTCATACCAGAAGTCAAAATAAGAATTTATCTAAGTCCGGGTAGCCAGAAATAGGGCATGTGACAGGGTGCGGTATCTTGGTCCAGATCTCTTCGGTGGAAAATCATAGTGTTCTATGGATCTGAGGGAGTCATAAGGATTGTCGGGACAATCTAAATCCAGAATTTTAGCCTCCGGTGATGAAGGATTCAAAAGTTCTTAGCATCTGAGTATCAGGTTCCAGTTTGTGAGTGCAGACAAAAGAAGAATAGGCTGACTTTGTAATTGATGTTGGTTCCAGCTATATGAAAGTTGTTGGTTGGGCAATTTGTGATGAAGAGTGATAGTGGCCAACATGATTGATGATTTGTGAATACAAGTTTTTGGTCCACATTACAAGTTGTCCATGGATTTGGCAGACAGAGTAGAGTATTCAATAAAAGTTCTAAGTTTTCTTGAAGCCAACTGAAAAATTATTGAAATTCATGATGCAGATATATATAGTTGATAGATTCAAGTGATTTGTGTGTGGTGGGATGCGACAATGGAATAAATGTGAAAAAAGGTAGAGATAAGTGCAAAGGTGAAGATCTAAGCTCAGATTATGATAGAGGAGTGAAACAGGGTAGAATAAATATGAAGTGTATCGAGTCAGTATTCTGTGCTTAATCAAAACTAAATTCTTGCATTGGTAGATGCTAATTATCATTTCATACACATTGTAATCTTCTTTCTGTAGGCAGTGAGCCTATTGTAGGTAGTGAGCCTTCCTTTGAGAAGTGAGCTCTGGGTAGTGAGTCCGAATGCATGTGCATTCTCCTTTTGTAATACTTTTAATAGAGTATAATCTTTCTGGATTAACCCCCACTATGGTTTTTCCCTGAACCGGGTTTCCATTTTAAAAATCTTGGTGTCAAGTGTGTTATTATGCTTCTAGTCATGTGTTATTGATTCTTATTTTATGGTTAAATCATTGATCTTTTATTAAGTGGTAAAGGAAGAATTAACTATAGGAAGTATTAAAGTTTTGTAACAACTGATTCACCCCCTCTCTATTGTCAACCCTAATTCCAACAATTGGTATCAGAGCAAGGTTCATTGAAAGAAGTTTAATAGCTTGAGGAAGATCTGAGAAGGATTGACAATGGGTTCACTCAAAGAACAACTTGAGTTGGCTTTAGAAGATCTTGATCAGTCCAAACTAGAAATAGTTGATCTGAAAGAGAACCTTCAAGAAGCTGACAATTCCATTGAAATGATAAAAGAAAAACTAAATAAATCTATGGAATAGAGAAAGGAGTTACTTCTATAGCTCAGTAATCGTACTAAGTAAAATAGCATGAATGAAGGTTTGGAAGAAAAGATAAAGGAATATGAGAAGCTAACAAAAGAAGTTTTTATTCTAAAAATTGAGATGGAATCTAGGGTGATAAGGCTAACCAAAGAAATTGAGCAAAGGAAGAAGATTGAAGAAGAATTGAATCAAACTCTAAGAGAAAGAACTGAAGAATGTTGCAGAATGGATAAAACAATTGGCCACCTTAAATCTGATCTACAAGAATGTAGATATAATGACGAGGAACTTGAAAGGCAAATTGTCATTCTTAGACATGACCTAGAAGTTGCAAATGAATATAAGGAGAAGTTCAAGATAAGTTCAGCTAAACTTGAAGTGATGCTTGAGAGTCAAAAGAAGGTTGATAATAAGCATGGTCTTGGGTATGAGAAAGGTGAAAGCTCTCGATCTGGACAAAGAGTTTCTCAATAAAGAAATGGGAGGAATAGACCTAGAAGACCTCTAGTAAGGCAGCCTAATGCTCAAAGGTATCGATCTTTCAATGGAAACTATTTCAAATGTAGTAGATATGGTCATAGAGCTAATCAATGCAGAAGTCAAGTGAGTAAAAATGCATCATCTTTCTTTGGTCAATGCTTTAATTGCAAGAGGATAGGTCATAAGGCTGAGCAGTGTAGAAATGGATCAATGAATCATCCTAAGAGCAAGCAAGTGTTCAATGGAAGATGTTTTACATGCAATAAGGTTGGGCATATTGCAATGCATTACAGATCTAAACTTGCTCCAACTTGTGATTGTCAGAGAAATAAGATTGTGTGCTTCAACTGCAACAAATCTGGTCATATTGCAAAATTCTATAGAAGCACAAATAATGGAAGAAGAGGTCTGGTAAAGAGAAAACCGGATGAACAGAGACAAGAAAAAGGTAAAGGAAAAGTTGATGTGAATGAGATCCAGAATGAAATGAACAAGATATGAGTAAAGAAAGGCGCAACAAGAAATCGTGATGGGTCTGTACCGAAATCCAGTACTGGTAATTCCTCTGGGAATTAAATTAGGAGCTCTAGCTTAGGGGGAGCTACATTGAAAATCAAATTCCCCTAGCCAGTAAGTTGGTGCCTGAATTTGGCAAGATGAGAAAAAGATAATTTAAGCAATGCAGATCATTTGAAGGAAATTCTAGAAGAAAATAGGTGGTTTTGCCAATTTGTGGAGCAATTCATGAGAAATTGCTCAAGAAACAAAGTAACCAAATATGTTAGGGCAGAGCATTTATTACAAATACAAATTAGGTTTTGCAAAGTAGAAAAAGGTTTTTCATTCTTTATTTGAATCACTTTGCATTAGAAGAAAGCAAGAAGAAAAGAGGTGAATGAATTCTGAGTTGAGAATTTTCAAGAGTTGAAGCGAAGAGGATTTCCAAGCAAAACCCTAACCTGCGGAACAAGGTACTTTCAATTTCTATGAAATCTCTTGAAATTTCAACCTCTGCAAATGGCTACATCTTTAGTTGTTAACATTACTAAAAGGCCTTGTCTGAAATTTAAGAAGCATCCTCACAAGTCTGTCAAAGTTGACCCATTAGGTGCATTAACTAGTGTCCCATATAGAGTATTGCATGTTGAAGATATTAGGGCATACATCCATTGTAATGTAGATGAATTTGGAAATCTGAGATTGTTGGAATTGTTTGAGAGCCATCTAAAGGATGATAACTATGAACTGAAATCAGAATTTAAAACCCTGGAAAGCAAACATTTCCTACAAGTGATTGAATTTCTAATGTTTGATGAAAGTGAATGGGTTTGGTATGTTTTGAGCCAGATGGATGATGAATTCATATGGCTGTTAAAACCATTCAAGATTACCAAGGATGTTATCAGGATTGTGACTGGGTTAAATTCAACCAGTAGATTACCTATGTTGAAATCTGTGAAAAACCAAACTATTACTGATGCAATTGGTGTAAAGTTTGACAAGAGGCCAATGACCATCAATGACAATATAGAACCAGATGTTAAGTTTGCTTCCTTGGTGATTGGCTACAAGATTTATCACCCTAGCAAGGAGAATTTTGTCTCCAGAACTGCCATATATGCAACATATCAAATCTTGAATGAGAATGCAGATTAGGACCTATGTGAGTTGTTACAAAACTGACTGATTGAAAATTTGAGCAAAATAAAAAAGGATAAGAAAAAAACCTTCAAATATGGTTCCCTAGTTATATGTTTGTTCTTCTATTTTATGAATGAAGTGCCTGGAGTACAAGGTGTACACTAGACAAATGACAGGCCAGTTGCATAGCAAATAAGAGATCATCTACTTAGCATTGGAGACTCAAGTGCACAGAAGAGTGTAATATGGGGTTACTTTAAAAAAAATTAGAATATGATGCATTCTAGGGAAAGAATCCCCAAATCAATAGTTGAGGAATACAAGGATGAAATCTTCTTTATGGCAGACACTAATCAGTGCCTAATGGAGGCTGTGGAACCCAAAACTGTATGGATTATACCTATGAGCTATGAGGTTGAGGAGAAGATCTTGAACATGTATGCTCAACATCTCTTGGGAAAATCAAAAGACACCTATGTTGAAAGGTTTGGAATGTATAAGGAGCTAAGTCTAAAATTACATGTTGAGCTTAGGCAACCAGAGACCAAAAGAAAAGTTTAGAGGCAAGTTGAAATGTATGCTGAAAACATTGGCATCACAAAAGAAGCTATAAGAAAGAATAGAGAAAGAATTGAAAAGATGAAGAGAAGAATTGAGCAAGCTTCAGAAGAAAGGACAAAAAGTGAACCCACAACTACTCCAGAAGTCACACCTAGCTCATCAAGAAAAACAAGAAGTTCTACAACTGTCCCTGAGCAATTAAAGTCCATTCCCACTAAGACATCAGAAGCCACACCATTTAGTGAAGGAGGAAAGAGAAAGAAAACAAAGGCCACAAGAACCTATAAGACCACAAAAGTTGATGAAGAAGAAACAAATTCAAATGCTGAGGTAAAGGAGTTAAAAGCCTCTAGAACAAAAGCTGCCAAGGTGACTAAGGAGAAGCCCTCTAGAAGCAAAAGGACAAGCAAAAGGTAGAAGATAGATACATATGTTGAGAAGCCCACACTTGATATGGAAGATGTGATAAAATCAATCACTGTGGATGGAAATTTGAAACCCATGACTAAATTTTATGATGAATACAATGATACAGATAAGAGGGTGTTAGAGGAAGCAACTATTAGATATTTGAATATCTATAATAAGGCCCTGATTGAAATAACTTCTGAGATCTATCAAAGTCTTGCAGACATTTTAGATTTGAGGAAAGAAAATACAAAAAGCAAGGATATAGAGCTTAAAGAACATGTATTGATAAAAATATGTGCTCAGATCACTCAAGTTCAAATGGATATGATATTCAAAGAAGGGAATGATGAATTTAGGAGCAAGAAGAGAATAAACAAATTGATGCTTGGAGAATTAGAGAAAATAGTTAAAGAAACACAAGAAATACTTCTAAGTGCATTGAAGGGACACAATCTTCCATTTGTTGAGGAGGAGACTGATGATGGGATTGATTCATCAATCCTAGATATTGAAGAAATGAAAACTAATGAGAAGCAAACCAAGATTGATGTCTTCTCTATTCTAGAAGTGGAGCAAATAAACAAGGAAGATACAAAGATGGTGGATAAATCTAATGATGTGGGAGATACTCTAACTCTTCATGATCAATCCGGAAAAGAACACAATGTTGAGGATATTGTTGCTACACAAGATCCTCTAGAACATATTGCAAATGGTGAGGACAAAGGAAAGAATCCCCCTTCAAATGGTACAGAGAAAGGTGAAGTAGAGAAAGAAGAAGTTAGAGGTAAGGAAGATAAAGCAGAAGAAGATGGTGCAAATGTTGATGCACCCAAACAAAATAGTCCTGATACTGAGAAAACTCAAGGAAAGGAAGGTGGTCTAGAAATTGTGGCAAGAGACACTGCAGATGTAGTGAAGAGTTCTTTGAGTAAAGAGATTCTAGAGTTTGATGAACCATAACTAATTCAATGACCACTCAACCTGGATACTCTCTCTCTAGTTGAAATGATGAAGATAACATCTTTCACACAAGCCAAGGCAAGAGAAAAGATATTAAAATCTCACAGAGAGGACAGTGAGTTGTTAGGCCTTGCATCTGGTATATTAGAGAAGATAATGCCAACATTCCAGAAGAATCCATCTGATTCTCCCTCTGAAAATCTAAACAACCTTGTAAATTCTATAAGTACACACTTAGATTCCTTTGAAAAATCTACCGAAGTTCAAGTTTAGAATGAATTTAATAGAAAAATATTTGATGCACTTAAAGGCATGATTGGGGTAGATAGATTGGTGCTAGATAATAGTATAAAGAGTATTCAAAATGCTCTTTCAAAAGGAGGAAGTATATATAAGTTTTGTTTATCTACTACTAAAGTCATAGATGATATAGAAGATAAAATAAAGGACTCCAAATAGAAATAGTCAAGTATGTCCCAAGCCTTTGATCTATTAACAATATCAGTGGCAAGTAAGGAGCGTCAAGCAATCAACCTAATGGAAGAAATAAATAAATTGACAAGAGAAAAGGAGAACATTGAAGCAAGAATGGGTGAGCTCCGGGGATTGATTTCCCCTAAGATAGAAGCAATGTTCAATGTTGTAACAGAAGCCCAATCTTTTACACAAAAAAGTTATCCCATTGACCTCTGGATGGTTGAAGCACAAGCATTTTTGTTCAATGGCCACATTTCAACTTTGAATAGTATGAAGAAGATTTGGGATACAGAGTTGGCCCTACTAAAGAATTTTTTCAAAGATGTACTTAAGTATATGTAAATATAACTTAAGGATTGGTTGTACATATGTGGCATTGTATACAAATTTTTTGGGTGAATATTTGATTTGCAAATTCCATCCTTTGCCATTGATGTCAAAGGGGGAGTGAAGAGCAGTGAAAAATGAGGAATCTAGCAAAGGGGGAACTTTGGAAACAGCAGAGAGCATAAGTGTTCAGAGTAAGGAGGACTATCTCTGACACTTAGTCATTTTTTATTAAGTGTTGCCATCAATGCCAAAGGGGGAGATTGTTGGCAAGAGACACTACTACACATGACAGGTGTTGTCAGTTATGGCAACTAAGACTATTACGTACATCTGCATAACATAATTTGTTCATACTGGAAGTTAGAATAAGAATTTATCTAAGTTCGGGTAGCTAGAAATAGGGCATGTGATAGGGTCTGGTATCTTGGTCAGGATCCCTCCAGTGGTAAATCGTAGTGTGCTGCAGATCTGAAGGAGTCATAAGGATTGTCAAGAAAATCTAAATCTAGAATTTTAGCCTCCGGTGATGAAGCATTCAAAATTTATTAGCATCTGAGTATTGGGTTCCAGTTTGTTAGTGCAGACAAAAGAAGAACAGGCTGACTTTGTAATTGATCTTGGTTCCGAATATATGAAAGTTGCTTGTTGGGCAATTTGTGATGATCAGCGATAGCGGCCGACATGATTGATGATTTGTGAGTACAAGTTTTTGTTCCATGTTACAAGTTGTTCATGGATTTGGCTGATAGAGCAGAGTCTTCAATAAAAGTTCTAAGTGTTCTTGAAGCTGACTAAAAAATTATTGAAATTCATGATGCGGATATATATAGCCAATGGATTCAAGTGATTTGTGTGTGGTATGATGCGATGATGGAATAAGTGCAAATAAAGGCAAAGATAAGTGCGAAGGTAAAGATCTAAGCTTGGATTATGATAGAGGAGTGAAACAAGGCAGAATAAAGATAAAGTGTATCAAATCAGTATTCTGTGCTTAACCAGAATTGAATCTTTGCATTGGTAGATGCTAATTATCAGTTCATACAAATTATAATCTTCTTTCTGTAGGTAGTGAGCCTATTGTAGGCAGTGAGCCTTCCTTTGAGCAGTGAGCTTTGGGCAGTGAGCCCAAATGCATGTGCATTCTCCATTTGTAACACTTTTAATAGAGTATAATCTTTGTGGGTTAACCCCCATCATGGTATTTCCCTTAACTAGGTTTCCACGTTAAAAATCTTGGTGTCAAGTGTGTTATTATGATTCTACTCATGTGTTATTGATTTGTTATTAAGTGGTAAAGGAAGAATTAATTGTAGCAAGTATTAAAGTTTTGTAACAATTGATTCACCCCCCCTCTCATTTGTCAGCCCTAATTCCAACAAAACCATGTCCTAAAAGTTTACTTGTGCAGAAAATTGATTCCTTCTATTTTGAACATCATTCTTCTATTGGAGAATCCAACCAACTTTCACATTTAAATAATTTTAATTTCATCATTTATGATAGCATTTATTGTTTCTAATCCCAACTCGTTTATCCCCATGGGATTAACTTAGAAAACATGTCCTATGTTACCTTCAATAATGGAATCTTAATAATATGTCCCCAATTTTTATTATAACCTCTACATCTTAAATTTTTATACTCCTTCCTAATACAAAATTCATATTAAAATATCCCCTATTTTACTTTAATAATATTGTGATACTGCTATTTATTTATTCCCCTCATATGTTCAACTAAATATATGATTTCTACCATTATCCAACCCAACTCAAAATGAAAAGTCCCAAATGAATTTTGATTATAGATTATGGAAATAAAATTTATTAAAATTACTTTTATAGTACTATAATAATGTTACCATGATCCCTAATGGAAATAACTATTGAAAAAATTAACTATAACTATTTGATGTGAATAAGTGGTCATTATTGACTATATTTATATTTATAGATTGAGAAAATAAACCAATAGTTATGCACTAGGCAAACCACAAGAAACTAGAAATACAATTGTTCACCTATCTTGTATCTACCCAACAAAACTATGAAATTCTCCTTTAGTGTTATTATCATGTTGAAATCCTTTAAATAAGGTATCTATTAACCTCTAAAAAAGAATTATAATCATAAAACAAGAAAGTTTTGTTTTATTATTGTCTAGTGACATACAAATTAGATGTATGAGACCCTCTTGGCAATGCCCACAAGGAGTCATTTTCTATTTACCTTACATATTTTCATACAAAATGTACATAGGTTAAATCCCTCTTTTTGAATCAAAATTACATCTCTTTTATGGTGTACAAACATGTTCACCATTCCACCCACTTAAGCCTAAACAAATCTATATGTAATCCTTACATAAATAGCATAACTGGATCCTCTTTGTAGCCTCATGAAAGCCAAAATAAAAGATAGATATAAATTGAAATATTTTTTATTATTATTCTTATCCCTTAGACCAAACCCCCACCCCCTTCTATTATCTTATCTCCAATACCTAAGAAAAATATAAATAGAATTACCCCATCTACCACTAATACCTAATGATATATCCATGCATTTCATTATAATATTAAATACCTTATTATGAACTAATGTACTACGATAATGCCTATCTAGTGAGATACCTAAAATTGTATCTAAGTTAATTGTTTGTTAATTATCTTACATAATTAGTTAGCCTAAATATTTATGTGAGTGATGTATTTTCCCATAAAATATGTATATACACATATGTACATAGACGTTTAAATGCATATTTACATATTTCTAAAATATTTGTTACTCGCACTTGTACATATTGAATAAAGATTCATGTGACGATCCACCTTTTTGGAAGTTTGTTTTTGAAATTGAGATAATTAATAGTTATATATACAATTTAAAGAAGCAATTAAAGAAGTAAATCTACAACTACTTTTCCAACTCACAATATTATAGAGATGTGACTAACACATGATCATGGAACGATGGCATAAAGTAAGGGACTTGACTTTGTACAAAACTATATTATTTGACAATATGTAAATCTATCAAGGTGCTCTCCTCAAAATAAACACAAAACTAAATGGAAAATGACATTGTTAAGCAAATTTCACCAATACAATTATATGAATTTAAGTGGAGCTTTGATAAAAAGATATTTAATAAAAGAGTCAAAATTTGATATAATTATTGTTAAGTATCATAGTTGTCATAGTGATTATGATTTTATTTTATATGTATTATTTTATTTATTAATTTTTTTTTGTAAATTGTTTAATGTAATGGTGATTGTTAAGAATCATAGTTGTCATAGTGATTATGATTTTATTTTATATGTATTATTCTATTTGTTATTTTTTTGGGTAAATTGTTTAATGTAATGGTGAGAAGATGTTAAATAAGAAACTCCAAAATTTATGTATTTATTATTCAAATAGCTTCCCTTTTGTTGTGTTTCTATGATTTCACATTATATATTATTTTCTTTTAAGTTTTGGAATAAATTATTATGAAATTATAATTAAAAGATATGAAATAAGAGAGTCCAACATTTATATATTTGTGACTAGGTGGTGCTTTATGGTATCTCTTGGTGTTGTGTTCATATTCATGGCCACTATTGTTTGTTCCATTTTTTGTTTAAGTTGTTTGTCTTGATTCCTTCTTTAGAATCTATTCTTCTTTTGCCGTATGGTTTTTTGTAAGGGTGGGGACCCTTGTTATCTCTTTTAATGTTATAAAATATATTTATATATTTATTGTTAAATGTCTTTATTGTTGTAGTTATTATCATTTTATTATATAATTTTAAAATTATGATAAGAATATATTGAATAAGAAAATTGAATGCTGAGTGGGCTATTCTTAAATATCATCCACTTCAACACTCAAAGGTCAATATTAGCCAATAAAAATAGGACAAGTATTTACTATTTTTTATTGTGAATGAGCTCTAAAATTACTATTAACTGCTTGATGATTAAAATCCATAATATTTAAATAAAATGCCCTGAATAACTATGATACCATCTTATAAATTATTCACTTTGATAGAATTTTTTCCTGAATTGGTTATTGTGACCTTTACGCTACGGAGCTCTAAATAATATTTTGCTATAATCGATAGATCGTGACAAGAAACTTCTATGTTACCTCTAATAATACTACTTTCCATTGTTTCTTGTATGGCGACGCATACCTCAATACTACCTTCACCAATCTGCACCCCAATGCGTACTTGAAATTTTCAAAACTCCAATTCAATGTGTTCTCCCTATAATATAAATAGGCTGAGGATTGCATGTAGCAGACAGACTTTCTACTTCCAATCCTTGAAATTGTACTTAATGGCGAGGATGTTTGCGCTCTTGTGTGGGCTTTTGATTTGGATAGGAAGTGGATATGCGCAGTCAACTGGGTCACCAACTGAAGGCTTTACTCAGGTGAAATTAACTGACGCAAATATTGAGATACAAAAGCCATATGATAGAAAGCTCTCCGACCGTTACAGCTACATTGATGGCGTCCATTCCATGTGGGTTTATAGCGATGACAAACCCCATAATCCCTCAAGCAACACCAGGCCCAGGACAGAAATCCGCATCAAGGTTAGTGATTTGTTTTTAATCCATCAACTTCCTCTAAAATTTATATTAGATGCCACAATATGTTAATGTTTAATTTAAGGTGACGTATTACAGGGTCTTGACTATAAAAGCGGGGTGTGGCAATTCGAGGGCGAGGGGTATGTTCCGAAGGGGACAAATGGAGTATGCGTGATGCAGATTCATGGGTATGTGGTACACGCCACGGTTATAATGTTAGATGCAGTCGACGGAGATCTAAAGCGATACCATGCCGATGTGGTGACGCCCGATATTTTTGATCGGTGGTTTCATCTCAATGTTATCCACGACACAGACCAGAAGACAGTGAGTGTGTTCATAGATGGGAAGCAGACGTTAGTGGTTAATGTTACAGGTGGTGATAGCTACTATTTTAAGTGTGGAGTGTACGCTCAGTTTGACGCTTCATCTCGCATGGAATCTCGTTGGAGAAATATCAAACTCTGGAGCAAATAGTTTAAGCCCGTAAGAGTTGTTGATTGTTGGTAGTAGGTATTTGGAGTATGCTATGTTGTGTGTAAAGGACTTGACTATTACTGTACTAAGAGGGGTTTGAAATAAGATGAATCTTTATGTGTGATTGTTGTAAAGACTAGTTCTCAGACTACAACTTACTGTATTAAGAGGAGTTTCAAATAAGAGGAATCTTTATGTGTGATTGTTATAAAGACTAGTTTTCAGATTACAATTTCTCGTCTTCTCATTTTATGAATTCATGTGATGAATTAGTTCTAAATTAGTATAGTTAAATATTACACTCTTTAACAGTATGAAAGTCAAATAATAATTTTAGTCTCATTCTTATTTAAAAGTTGTAAATAGTTGTCCTATTTTTATTGGCTAAAATTTACCTTTGACCATTAATCATTAAATTAAGTGTGGTTTAAGAATAACCTAAATAAACTAATAAATGACAAACTATTTATATCTTTTATTTTAACTATGTATATATTAAACATACAATCAAAATACACCCAAAAATGTGGGTGGATAACATCATATTGCAAAAAAGTTGTTTTAATCAAGCTTGTCATCAACATGGATAACTTTAAGGAACCCCACCTAAAAAACTTATAAAATTCTGGCGAATCCTAATTAAGTGCCATAATTTTCCTAGCGAATCTTTCCTTCTTTTTGAAAAAAATATTAATTTTACTGGCGAATCTATGCACATTATTAGAAATTTTAAAAAAATACTGGTGAATTGTAGTTAAAGATAGAAAAAAAATTAATTAAAATGGCGAATCCTTCCTTTAAAATTTTACATAGTGGGTCGGCGCAGTCTCCCCATATATTCTTTTATTTTTTTATAATTCTAAAGTAGGGGCTCGGGGGGCGGCAGCCACCGATGGATTCAAGGGGCAGCCCCCCTTGCGGGAGTCGAGGGAGCAGAGCCCCCTCGTGAGGTCCGGGGATACCGGCCTCGGCGCACTCCTGCTGTGATACAGGTGGGGTCGAGGGGCAAAGCCCCTCGCCACCAAGCACAAATCCATCATTGAGAAGGCATTAGAACACATAAAAATTACAAATTTTTAAAAATTAAACTTTAAAAATGAAAATAAATTCCATGGATCTAATCCCATGGCCTAAAAGCAATTTGGGGCTCAGCATGCCTTTAAAAAGGCACATGCCTAAATGACCTGCGGAATTAAGTTACAACCATTCGATTAAAATGGAAATCAATGGATATAAATAAAATACTGACCCTATTCCATAATATAAGCAGGAATTTAATACAGTAATGGTGAAATTGGTCCTCATACACGCTGAACTGTTTAATGCTATTGGCGAATATGTGGGTGAATTAAAATATGCCTCCCAAATTCTAGGTGAATCACCGTTAGAACCGCATAGAATATTGTGGCGAAAATAATAATTATAAATTCCTCATAAATAAATTGGTGGTGAATTTAAATGTGTTTGACCAAAAATTTGAAAAATCAGGACGAATTGACCCCTCACTAGTTGGAATGTATTCACCAAGTCGCAATTGGAAAATATCAACTATTCGCCAATTGGTGAAGATTTGCCACTAAAAAATTCCTGGTCATCAAGATGATAATATAATAAAAAAATCAATCACATAAAAGTTATCATGAAGAATATAATAATTAATGTCCTTGAAAGCCTAAAATGTAAGTAAAAACAAATTATGCAGAAATCAACACATAAGTAATAATGAGTTGACTACAATATGATAAAGGTAATGGAGTTTTGTGGTTAATCTTCCAAACTACTCATGAGATTAGTGATATTATGATTAAAAGCAATTGAGAGAATTTGTGTTGAAATGATATCACCTAGTCACTAGTCCTCTAAGGACAAGTCCATCTAGAATTTGAAGACGATGTGAACTAATGATTTCTGAGATTTTATGTGTAGATTCTGAATATATATTTTTAAAATAATTTTCTCATTTGTAAACATTTGTAAATAATTTATTTCTTATACTTTATAGTATTTTTAATGACTGGTATTTTCCATCCACCATATTCTTTTTAGAAATAAGATCAATTCATAATTTTTTAAATATATATCATTAACATTGATATCTAGTGCATGCATCTTTTTGTAATTTTTTGTTGCATTTTAAATTAATTAATTTTTTTTTTAAATTTAGAATAATTATAATTTACTCTAATATTTTCCCATCTAGCATGACTTTTTTTGTATATATCAAAATTATTACTATTTTGTTAAAACAAATAACATCAATACAAAGTGTGTTCATATTTTTTAGGAGAAATTTAACTTTTTTTTTAAAAAATCCTTGAGCGTTTAATAGAAAGCTTTATTTTTGGTAATAAAAATATATTATTAGAAAATAGAAATTAAATATAATAAACAAATAAAAAGTATTACAAATTATACTTTTTAGAAATATTATTTAGAGGATTATGATTGCATAAAATATTGGGTCATGACAACTTCATATGATTATGAACACCTTGTCTTGAATCAACTTTTTGGTAAAAAATAGGTTAGCAAATACTCAAGGGAAACCTAAGGGACTTCAAATTAAGGACCTTTGACCAAAGGTACCTTCATTTAA
This sequence comes from Cunninghamia lanceolata, assembly GCA_027924645.1. Lineage (NCBI taxonomy): Eukaryota > Viridiplantae > Streptophyta > Pinopsida > Cupressales > Cupressaceae > Cunninghamia > Cunninghamia lanceolata. The sequence goes on along the minus strand of BSBN01000677.1, from coordinate 4,979,240 downwards.
AGGCCTAATATATTCAAAGGTAATATATATATATGCTCACATTTTCTAGAAGAAATTTTTTTATTTGCTCACTTTTTGGAAGGAAAGTTTTTATGGGTAACTATTTATAAGGAGAAGATTTTTTGGTCACTTTCTTGAAAGAAGAAGAATACTATCACATTTTTGTAAAGGAGATGATGGAAAATATAAGAACTTGGGAAAAATAATGGTATGTGTTGAAATTAGACAATAAAATATACAAGAGGTAAAATGAAGAAGGGAATTGAATACTAGGAAAAGAAAGAAAGTATATTTTGAAATCTATTTTTTAATTTAATATATCAATTACTCATTTAATATATCAATTAGATTAATTATGATAGAAATCTCATGTAGTTTATTCTATTGAGCTCCTTTTATGATTTATGTTTTAACTATATTTATTTGTGTGGTACATTTGTATATGTTCCTTAAGCTCTACTTGTTTTCCCTTGCAAGTAGTTTTCTAAAAAAATTAGGATAGAAACCATGTGCTTGATGTTTTAAAACATCCATAAAAGAGTTGCCATTATAGGCTAAGCTATATTCCACATAAAGGGTCTAGTATGTGAGGAGGGATTAAACTCCACTACCCAATCTTGAGACAACCTTTATGCATGGCCTTAAACTTTCCTATACCTTTGGGTGTATCGAAAGACCCCATACGACTATTTTAGAAGCCTATCCCTAGGCTAGCCACTAGAAGTTACCAACATCATACCTCAAAGATAGGATAGCGGGCTATAAGAATAATATATCCTTTATAGTTATACTATTTATGAACATGATCAATATATTTACATGTTCACAAACTAGACACACCTTATAGAAGACCTTATTATTTTAGTTTGTGTGTTGTTTGTATCTTATGTTTATTAGCGTATTTTTTATAGGTTATGTTTATTTAGTATCGAATCTTTATTTTTTTCATCTCTTGTGTCAACTTTGAGTGATTTTACACACTATGATTTCATCCAATTTTTATATTTGTCATCAACCTCTAACAATTTCCTATGTGCTTCACTAATTCATGTTACAATTTGTAAATAATATAAAGAGTTTCTGGATTCAACTGTGTGTGTTTTTGCATCGACGTTTCGGATCATACACAATGATCCATCATCAGGAAGAGGAAAGATTTTTTGGTTTGCAGAGAAGGCCCATTTAAAGGGGATGAGAGGGGAAGGGAAGAAGGGAACGTAGTATGAGGGGCATGAAGAGTGGAGAGAGAAAGGAGAGTTAAAAACAAAAGACAAGGAAAAATTAAAATTTTACAAGAATAGAGGAGAGAGAAGACACATCAGTCAATTAAGAAACAAAATAAAAACCAATCAAAAGAAAGGAAAAATTCAAGAAATAAATTAATAAGAAATATATATTAATTTATTTCTTGAATTTTTCCTTTCTTTTGATTGGTTTTTATTTTGTTTCTTAATTGACTGATGTGTCTTCTCTCTCCTCTATTCTTGTAAAATTTTAATTTTTTCTTGTCTTTTGTTTTTAACTCTCCTTTCTCTCTCCACTCTTCATGTCCCTCGTACTACATTCCCTTCTTCCCTTCCCCTCTCATCCCCTTTAAATGGACCTTGTCTGGAAACCAAACTATCTTTCCTCTTCCTGATGATGGATCATTGAGTATGATCCGAAACGTCGATACAAAAACACACACAGTTGAATCCAAAAACTCTTTATATTACTGGCATGGACTATGGAAAACTCATGCTTACTAATTTGTAAATAGATGAAAACCTAGATACAAGTGCAATAAATACATTTATAAAAAAAATGTAAATGATATTAAATATCAAACTAGCAAAACAGAGTTAGTCTCCACTAGATTAATGCAAATGATCAAGAAGGAAAATAGCATTAACAAAGTGTAAAAGCAAATAGTTGTATAATACAATCTATAAGACTAGTTAGGAGGTGAGTATATATAGAAAATGAGAGAGGGGAGAGGTGCCAAATACAACCAATGGGAAGAGTCCACCACAATAGCCTAAAATAGGCAAGTGTAACTCCCAACAAGGATGCCAACACATTTCACCCACTCACACTAATACTCACATTATTAATTCTAAGAAAGATTAATTAGAAGTGTAGGAAAAACCTAGGAAATATGAAAATAAATAATCCCACTAGGTAAATAAAACCTACACTAACATCCCCTTTAAGCACAACTTAGGTGGGTGGAAAGATGGGTCCTAGAAAATGAAGCTTGATGAGGTACCTATGTACATGAAAACCCCCCAAAAGAGATGAAGAACCCAAGAAAAAACCACCAAATTAGAGAGAGTCAAGACTTTGAGTAGAAGGACTAGGTATCCCCCTTGAAGATGAAGCCTCTCACACCCCCAACAAATCTTGAAGATGAAGATACTTGTTTTATATGAAGGGTCTGGTGAATATATTGGAAACCTAATCAGAATTTAGACAATAGTGGACATTTATGACATGTCCATGAATGACCTCCCACATGTAGTGCATATGGATCTCAATGTATTTGGTGTTATGGGACATTTTCCCCAAAATAGAAAGAAGCCTATTTTATGAAAAATCCTTTGAAATTATAAGAGGATAAAGTTTATTTTGGTAAAAATGGAGATTAATAAAGAGTATTTACATAATATTTTTAATAGGAAGAATAAATGTGTTTATTTAATTAATTATTAAACGATGACCTTTGTGAAAGGGTGTGATGGTTTGGAAACCACCCCTTAAAAGGTTATCTAAGGCATTTGTGTGAGACTTGGAAAAGGCATGGAGAACACTCAAGGAAGATAATGAAAGAAAGACAAGAAATCATGAAGGATAAGGATTATAGATTTGACAAGCGGTGATCATTGGAGAAGGGGCACACATCGTGTGTCCAACTTGTGGTAGAATGTACACCCAGGATTGTCCTAGACAGAAATTGTGTGCACACTTGTGTTAAGCATGTTTTGTTGAACATGGATCTAGAGCACTTGTGTGTGTGTGTGTGTGTGTTTTATGAAAAAGATCTGAATGATTGGGAAACATATTGTTGGTTCTGAATAAGAACTGGATTCCTCCTGGAAGTGCTCATTTTCTGAAACGAGGTTGAATCTATAGTCCATTCTTCGGAGTGACATTTGGAAGAACTTCCAAGATCCAAAAGATATGTATTTATTCCTTTCTATGATAGTAATTAATGAAGTACCGAACTTTTTGTTAATAGAATATATTGATGGGTTTTGATGTTAATACGATTATTTGATTATGCTATCTAATTTGTTTTGTTAATGATTTACTTAAGAGTTCTTATTAAATTATCACCTGTTATAATTTACATTTGTTATTACATCTATTTTAACATCATTGAATATAAATTATTCTATTTTAACTCTAAATATTAACCATAACAAATCTGCTACAATTAATTAAATACATAGGGGGAAAAGTAGTGTTACATTTGGTATCAGATCCTAATAATCAGGCCTTCCTATCTAAAATGTTCTATATGCTTTCAATATCATATTGACTAGTCTTTAATATACCCTTTATTGTATATCCAACATTATACATTGACCCTAACCTCTAAGACATCAAACCCAATGTTTCAAGCTCTAACTTATAACCTTTATTCATATACTAATTTTGGTTTCTTCATTTGATCCATTATTGAAAATCTTGGATCATATTTGTGTATGCATGTCCATGTTTAAAATCTTGCCCATAGTTAGCATAACATTTTAGTTTCTTAGACACATGGTTTGAATTGTAAGGTGTTTTTGATCATTTTTTTGATAAGGCCATATGAGCCTAAACAATCTTGTGGTTACAAGAGCATTCCTTTGAGACTTGTGGTCATGAGATCGCCTTGTTAGCATCTTTCCCTCAATTATATTATGGACTATGACCAATTTGATAATTGTTGGTCTTCCTTCTTATAACATATAATTATGAGATTAATTACTAATATTTTTACTTATTTATGATAAAAATCAATAAATTAAAATAAATTCTAAACCTATAACCAAATTTTAAAAAATAATGGATACATATATTTTTTTATTAAATTCAAAATAATTAAAAAAATAAACAAATACCTCTAAGTACATTTAAATTCTTTTCTAAGCATATTTAAACTCTTTTATATATTTATGATTTTGAATACTTTGAATTTGGAACATATTCCTTCTCTTCTATTTTTCTTACCAATTCTTCCTCCAATATTCACGAATCATTTCATGCTCCCATTCTATGCTTCTAAGTCGTGCACTTTTATGCTTAAATGAATGTTCTTCCTTATGATTCGAACTAATCCATTTTCAAGGTAAAGAGTCACACTCCTTTTAGGACATTAGTTATTCACTTTAGTAAGGTCAAAATTAAATAAGAAACAAACGAAAGAAAATCAGATACGAATCATTTCATAAACTTTTTAATGTTTCCAACTATTACATTAATGTTGTTAATTGTTCTATTTCTTGTGATTAGGTGATTTAATCTCTCATCCACATTTTTAATTCATTTGATTCCATATGTTTGGATAGAGTATGTTCAACATTACGGATAAATTTTTAAATTAATAAATTTAGTATATAGGAAATAATTACAAGTTATAGTTTAGAAGACAATTAGAAAACATATAGAGGGTATACAAATACTTATATAGTGAGTTGCTACTAGTAATGTGAAACATATAAATTAGTATCTGGATTACGCCAATGATATGGGTAATGATCCTAAACTGAATAACATACATGTTATACATGAGGTATTTTGGAGCTTTGTTGAGTTATATAGGAAACTACGTCCTTTGACATTATAATGAGCAGAATTTCATGTGTATAATGTTCTGATTATGTGCAATTTAGTAATATTATCAACTTATATTGGTGAGACTTATTCATGGTGTCTAAGAGAAAAGGATATTGCTTGAGACTTAATGCATAGGTGGTTTATTACATGAGGTGGAAGAAAGCTAGTAGCCTCTATCAAAATGAGAGATTCTAATTTAATAAGGTGAACATTTGTTGCACTAGTTCTATAAAATTATGGAGTAACTTTAGTTTAACTTCTTATGCATAGGAAAGGATAAGAAATTGTGACACCCTTTAGGTTCTAACCTTGTACAAGAAGCACTTGAGATGGAAAACCTACATCTAGTAAGTCTCTAGGGAATTAGTTATGACTATCTCTAGTTAAAACATGACTTAACAACCCATAAAATAAATGCATTGAGTACTTGGGTATTGCATGAATATTAGAACTAAGATAGTAAGTAATAATGAGTTAAAAAAAATAAAATCTTGTAAAAGATGAATTTGAGAAGAAAGCAATGTGGATCATCCTTTCTTTACTAGTCTTGTTATGATATATTGTTCAAACCATGTTAGTGTTTCCCTACTCGTTGTCAAATAAGGTACATACATGTTTGCTCTAAGTATTGGTGTTACATGTGGCTTATGAGGGTCTTGTCCAATCCCAAGATCTATTCTTAGCAACCTACATGTAGTAAGGAAGTTTAGTGGTTAAGGTTAAGTGCTAGTCTTCCTATAATTAGTTCATTGTCCATGATTTGTATCCTTCATTGTGTTATCCTTAAGTTTTCATAACATTCACATTATATCACTCTCAAAAGCTTCTATCGACGTTATGGTCATCATTTTACAGTCTTGATTGCGTAGACATCATATTCTCACATTTAATATCGATTGCTATGGTGATAAATTTTTACACCATTTCAAAAATATCACTATTGTGAGATTTTTAGAGGCACAAAGCTAATGAGTTTAAACACTGTGAGATTTTTAGAGGCACAAAGCTAATGAGTTTAAACACTCCTATGAATAAGAGACACTGCATTATATATTGGGGTCAAAGCCACCACTATAAAGAGGTTCATGCACATTCATAAAGGTTGACACAGTCAAAAGAAATAAGTTGCTACGGATTTTAACAATGGCCCCAACCATTCAAAGATAAAGACATTATTAGAAACAATGGAAAACACAGAGCAACCAGTATGGCATGTCTATAAACTTCAACGCAGCCATTTGGGAAGATGGTGCAAGATATCCAAAGGTAGTGTGTCTTACAAAGCTCATCCTCAGTCATAAAGTTAGGTGCAGGCTTAAATAATAGAGGTTCAGCCTACTAAATAACTACAGCCTTCAGAGATCAAACAAAATCTTAGGCTAATAAAGTCAGAGTGCAGTTTATAAGAGAAGGTTTCAACATCAAATATGACAGCCAATTCTAACCACAGTGCGAGCTCAGTAAAGTAGCATCCAAAGAGACATTACCTCAGTGCCATCTGAAGGTTGGAAGTGTTAGAGCAAGGGATTCAATGTAGCCCAACAATGGAGTTTCTGAGGCTCTCAACTGAATAATAAATTTTAAGTGTTGCATAAGTGAGGGATAGGCGCTCATCCAATGGCAAGGCTGCCATTAATATGAAGCATCAGGAGTTAATTCAATCATCCCATGTGAAGCCCAGTGCAACATATATGATGTTTCAACATAAGGCACATCATTCAGATTAATAAATGATATGGCTACAATGAATGAGGATATAAAATGAAGGGTGTGACTTTGTGTAAGATGCGGCCCTTAGAAACAGTGGTATCAGCTATAAGTTAAAAGGCTCAGTTCCTGGAAGTGCACATACACAGTGATAAGTTTAACCATGAATAAGGCTCAGCCATATGAGAGTTTTGGCGCATGAGTTAAGAAGTTGTATCAAAGGAATGACCTCTTCAGCATACTGAGCCAGCACTACCCTATGGGATGGACGACATCTTCTTGTGATGTCAAATGATGGCGTAGTCTTAAATATGGGGAATTGGTCATTACAACATGGGGTGACCCAATTAGAAAGGAGTGGTCATCATCCAAGTATGGCGCTGCTTCTATTTCAAAGCCAAAAGAGGAGTCGCCAACCCTACAACGTCATTAAGGTATCCATAAAAGGAAGCACTGGTTCTTGAGTTTTTAGCATAGAAATGAAACAAGAGGTGGCCCATTTCTCCTTCAAAGCCGTGGCTTCCAATAAATAACATTATCTATTTTTGGTGTAGTCTTGAGGGTTGGCGCTACCAATAAGAGCATTACGTAGCTATGTGAAGACCTCAAGATATCAAAGGAAGGGTAGTTTTTCTTTTAGAATCCCTCGCAGCTACTAAGTTAGTATGTGTCTATGAGCTTCATAAAGTCAAAACGTTTGAAGTTGAGAACCAAAGAACATGCATTTCAAGTAGAAGCTCGATGTAGTTCAAAATGATAGCACGGTCATTCATCATGAAGATGTCTAAAAGATTAAGGCTCAACTTGCGTATATGATACCGCCATAAACAAGTTAGAAGGCCCGATCTCATACTCTCGCAGCTACCATAGAGACTCAGCCAATGGGAGATGAGTGGCCATTATGGAAGGCACTCACGCCATACAAAATGCAGCCACAACATCAGATCAAGAAGAAAGTGCGATTCATAATATAGCAAGGTGCTTTATGGTGCAGAGTGACGCTAATCAATCAAAGTCATAGATACAAAGAATCAGGTATATGGTAAGAGGAGTGGCTCATTGATTTTCAAGAAGCCCACACAGAGATAGCAAGAGAGACTCAGCCACCATTGGATCCAAAGAAGATTAATGGCTCGAAAGTAGTTAGAAGAATAAACACTGAAGTGATCCACGTGGGAGTAGCAGTGAAGAGAAGCAAAGGAGAGCATTGGAGTGATCCACATGGGGGCAGCGGAGGAAAGAGAAGGAAAAGAAGGCTACAGAAGCCACCATGTGGCTCAAGCAGAGAACGGGAAAATGAATTCTTTTCATTTTTAATAAATGTATCATAAAATGAGTCACGTGAGCTAAAGTATCATTTCTCTAAGTTGAAACTTATGGTGGTCCCTCTTCATAAAGCTAGAGGCTTTATTTTTAAATGTATGAGGTATTTTCCAGCAAAGAGCCACGGGGGGGACTTAAAGGTAACTTTAAATTATTTTAAAAGGGAGTTACATGTGGGGCCCTCCAATTGTTAAGTGGATCTTTATTAAGTGAAATTTTAATAATGACACTCATATGACTCTCTCTTTTACGTGAAACAAGAGGTGAAACCCTAAATAAATTGCAGCTATTTTATTTTTAATGGTAGCCATAGAGAAGAACTGCAAGAGATTTTTCTTCTCACAAAGGCCAAACACAATAGAGGCAGAGATGTATATTTATAGCCATAGAAACAAAACATCCAGTTGTAGTTTCAGTTACAGAGCCAGATTTTTGTGCTGGGTTTTGTGGGCAGTCAAAGATTTTTTGAGCAGTTAATGATATTTTCTTGGGTTTTTGGCTATAAATATACCAATCCAGGTAAGATAGGGAGAGTTCCATATAGTTAGAGAATTCCACGCATTCACAGATCAGAGAGTTTTTGAGTAGCAGTAGATATTTCTTTTTGCCACTACAGTATATCTTTCATGAGGATGTAATATTTTACTTCGTACAAATCCTTGCCTTTGTAATTGTTCTTCATTCAAATAAAGAAGTGGTGTTCTGTGAAGATCAAAGTGTATTTATGTTCCTTGCTTATTATTTTCTATTTCTTTTGCCTTTGTTGAATCTATTTATCAAACTGGGTGTTAACCATGCATTTTTGCTCTTTGATTTCTAGTTAATCATTTAAGGTTTGATATTGTGCAACTGGGTAGTTATTTTAATTTGGCGCATCGCCTTAGGGATTAGATTTATTTCATTGTATCTGTAATTTTGTTTCTTCTTCTGCCCATTTTTTCAAAACCCCCTTTAAAAAACGAAAGGGCCAGCTTCCCTAAAATCTGGAGGTCACTTCAGGGGTCAATCCCACGTTTCTAAAGTTTCCCATGTTGATGTTAGATTATGCCCACAAATTTATACATCAATAGTTTTTGGCATGCCTAGTGGGACTGGAATCAAAGACTTGGGTCTTTGTTTTCACTAAATTTTTTCCCTATATTTTGTGATTTTGGTGGAAAATTACAGAAATATCTACTCATTAGAGCATGAATCATCCATCTAGCGACTCTATTGGTGAATCTTTCTCAGATCTTTTCTTCTGTAGATCATGGTAGCCCTTGGTATCTATGTGCATCTGAATATTCAAAGAGATCTACTTTTTGTGACTTGGGATTCAAGTCCTGTTGTTCTTCAGAAGTAGGGTCAAGTTCCTCACACAACATGGAAGGCACTGCCTCACTTTCTTGGAGATGGCTCAGTTTTTCCTGTAGATCACATTCAAGATGTTTCCAGCTTATGCTCCATTCACAATATCACAACTAAGAATCATGCCCTATTGTTGCTGGCATCTTCCCTCATAGGCAAAGCAAAAGAGTGGTATAGAAGCTTGCAGCTTGGTTCAATCACTGGATGGGATCAACTAGGAGGACTCGTCTACAATCAATTCAAAGACAAGATAGATGTTAGCACTCTCACCCAGAATCTTATTACTATCAAGAGGCACCCTGCGGAGCCCATACATGACTTCAATTCAAGATGTGATAAGGTATGTAAGAAATTCTCTGTTGATATCAGGCCATCTCCAGTTTTTGCATTCTTGTATTATTTAAAGGCTTTAGACCCTGAGATTTCTATCATGATACAAGTTTTAGGGGGTGAAACTCTTCCCCAGTCATATGATCTTGCTATTAAGGCTAAAAATAACCTCATAGAGGCTGGTAAACTACCTCCTCTATTTTTAAAACCATTGTTACCTCATGCAAATAGCCTATCTTAGCCTCTTTCTTGTAGCCAAATACATGTTGATTTTAATCCACCCACCCTCCCTACTGATTTGCCAAATCATGAGGAGATGATGGAGGTAAAAGAACTTATAAAGACCATCAGCCATGAGCTAAATCAGTTAAAATATCAAAACCTGTACCATGTTGATCAATATTTCATGCCCCAATATCCTTATGAACAACAATACCAATATGATCAGTTCATAGAAGAAACCCTCCCTCAGGCACAAAAGAGACCTCCTTATCTTCACAATTATGCATTACAAACTTCTGTAGTTTCTAGTCATTCCATAAAAGGAACAGAGCAGGTGTTTTGTCATTTTGATATCAAAGAGGAATCAAGTCTCAAAGATCACAATCCGATCAAGAAGGTGGTCCTTGTTTATTCAATGTGTTCTTATAATCCTCAGCATCAGGCATATGTGGCAAGGTTTAATTCAGAAACTCAGCTAAGTAATGAAGAGCATTCAAAAGATAATTATGGGGTGACACTTCTAGAAGCTGAAAGTACTTCAAGAGGGGATTTGAAGCTGAAAAGTATTGGGTCTAGACTGATGCTCCATCTATATCTAATTTATAGGAGGAGGTTGCAGATGACATTATACCAGAGTCTATAAAGGGTGATTGCCTTTATTTTTGTCATGAAGATAGCACAAAGATACATGAGCTGGGGCAGCAAGATGAGGATTTATTCTCAATTTTGCAACAAGATTATTAGATTATGTATGCAGGAGATGATACAATTGAGAAAGTGCAAGGTTCATTTGCAAGGCCCAATGTAGCATATTATGAGGAAATTTTTGGGACTAAGGTAGATCTAAGTAAGGATCTATTTTCTATTCTTGAAAATGGTTATGCTCTTCTTCTTGATGAAGATTCACGGCTGCAAAATGATGAGGTACAAAGAGATATCAGTGAAATTCAAGAGTCACACATTGCATCATATTATACACCTTTCTTCTTGCAAGAAGGAATCCCCATCAAATTCAAGACTGTACTTGGTAGCTTTGTCTCCTGCACACCCATTTTAAAAACTATCTTGAGTCATTCTATTGAAGAGCCTACAAAAGAGGTCACTGAAGAAGTCTTATTGGCAGAATCTTTCAAATACAACCAGAGGAAAGAGCTTCACCATTTGATGTTCCCTTCCCACCATCCGCTAAAGTATGAGCAGCATGTAGATCAACTTGTAAGGTATTTTGATGCAGAGAAAGACTCTTCAGAATGCAGAAAGGCCAAAAGGTACCAGTTCTTGCTTTATTTATTTATGCAGTTCAATTGGTCGATTATCAGTTTGTTGTGGATTCAATGGAACAAAATTATCCATACCGGCAGTTACTTTGCCACTCCTGTGAATGGGCATGTCCCTGTGTGTTTCAGTTGTCAGGAATTTAGTTTTAGGGTTCAGAATAGGTTACTGCATCAGCATTAGTTTTCAGATTTTCAGTTGTTTTGCTTCAATAAGTCTCAGCTGCAGTTAAAAGTTTATGGTCAGTTGGTCTTAGTTGCAAAACATCAATTTTGTAGTTCATCCATGTATCAGTATCTCAGATTTAGTGGTTAGTTTCAGTTGGTTTCAACTATGGAATATGTTTAGTTTGACAATATCTTAGTTTGGGACTCAATGCATATTTTCTGAGCAGCTGATCTTAGTCTAGTGCTATGAATGTTTCAGTTTCAGTATAATGACTTTATACCCAATGATCTAGGCTTTGGTTTCTATGAAACTTGAGATTGTAGAATTCGGCATGTGCAGGCACATTCTCCCAGCCAGTCGCCAAGAATTGGTGATAAATTTTTACACCATTTCAAAAATATCACTATTGTGAGATTTTTAGAGGCACAAAGCTAATGAGTTAAAACACTCCTGTGAATAAGAGACACTGCATTATATATTGGGGTCAAACCTTGCCACTATAAAGAGGTTCAGACACATTCATAAATGTTGACACAGTCAAAAGAAATAAGATGCTGCGGATTTTAAAAATGGGCCCAACCATTCAAAGGTAAAGACATTATTAGAAAGAATGGAAAACACAGAGCAACCAGTATGGCATGTCTATAAACTTCAATGTAGCCATTCGAGAACATGGTGCAAGATATCCAAAGATAGTGTGGCCTACAAAGCATCCTCATTCATAAAGTGAGGTGCATGCTTAAACAATAGAGGTTTGGCCTACTAAATAACTATAGCCTTAAGAGATCAAACAAAATCTTAGGCTAACAAAGTCAGAGTGTAATTTATAAGAGAAGGTTTCAGCATCTAATATAATAGCAACTTCTAACCATAGCGCGAGCTCAATCAAGTAGCATCCAAAGAGACATTGCCTCGGTGCCATATGAAGGTTGGAAGTTTTAGAGCAAGGGATTCGACGTAGCCCAACAATGGAATTTCAGAGGCTCTCAACTAAATAATAAATGTTAAGTGCTATTTAAGTGAGGGATAGGTGCTCATCCAATGTCAAGGCCGCCATTAATATGAAGCATCAAGAGTTAATTCAACCATCCCATGTGAAGCTCGGTGCAACATATATGATGTTTCAATGTAAGGCACAACATTCAGATCAATAAATGATATGGCTGCAGCGAATGAGGATATAAAACGAAGGGTGCAATTTTGTGTAAGATGTGGCCCTTAGAAACAGTGGTATCTGCTATAAGTTAAAAGGCTTAGTTCTTGGAAGTGCATAGACACAGTGATAAGTTCAGCCATGAATAAGGCTCAGCCATATAAGAGTTTTTGCACATGAGTTAAGAAGTTGTATCAAAGGAACGACCTTGTCAATATACTGGGCCAGTGCTGCCCTATAGCATGGATGACAACTTCCCATGATGTCAAATGATGGTGTAGTCTTAAATATGGGGAATTGGTCATTACAACATGGCATGACCCAACTAATAAGGAGTGGTCACCATCCAAGTATGGTGCTACTTCTATTTCAAAGCCAAAAGAGGAGTCACCATCCCTACAACATCATTAAGGTATCCATAAAAGGAAGCACTAGTTCTTGAGTCTTCAGCATAGCAATGAAACAAGAGGTGGTCTATTTCTCCTTCAAAGTTGTGGCTTCCAGTAAAAACTCCATCTATTTTTGGTGGAGTCTTGAGGGTTGGCGCTACCAAAAAGAGCATTACGTAGCAATGTGAAGACCTCAAGATATCAAAGGAAGGGCAATTTTTCTTTTAGAATCCCTCACAGCTACTAAGTTAGTATGTCATAGAGTCATAGCCTTCGAAGGTTAGAACCAAAGAATAGGCATTTCAAGTAGAAGCTCCGTGTAGTTCAAATTGATAGCATGGTCATTCATCATGAAGGTGTCTAAAAGATTGAGTTTCAGCTTGCATATATGATGCTGCCATCAGCAAATTAGAATGCCCGATCTCATACTCTCATAGCTACCATGGAGACTTAGCCAATGGGAGATGAGCGACCATTATGGAAGGCATGCACGCCATACAAAATGTAGCCACAACATTAGATTAAGAAGCAAGTATGATTCATAATATAAAAAGGCACTTTATGTTGTAGAGTGACACTAATCAATCAAAGTCATAGATACAAAGAATTGGGTATATGATAAGAGGAGTGGCTCATTCAGTTTCAAGAAGCCCACATAGAGATAGCAAGAGACACTCAACCACCATTGGATCCACAATAGATCAATGGCTTGGAAGCAGTTAGAAGAATAAACACTGGAGTGATCGACATGGGAGAAGTGGTGAAGAGAAGCAAAGAAGAGCATTGAAGTGATCCACATTGGGGCAGCAGAGGAAAGGGAAGGAAAAGAAGGCTGCGGAAGCCACCACGTGGCTCAAGCGGAGTATAGGAAAATGAATTCTTTTCGTTTTTAATAAATTTATCATAAAAGGAGTCATGTGAGCTGAGGTATCATTTCTCTAAGTTGAAACTTATGGTGGGCCCTCTTCATAAAGCTAGAAGCTTTATTTTTAAATGTATGAGGTATTTTCTAGCAAAGAGACACGGGGGGAAGTTAAAGATAACTTTAAAATATTTTAAAAGGGAGTTACATGTGGGGCCCTCCAATTGTTAAGTGGATCTTTATTAAGTGAAATTTTATTAAAGACACTCATATGACTCTCTCTTTCACATGAAACAAGAGGTGAAACCCTAAATAAAGTGCAGCCATTTTATTTTTAATGGTAGCCATAGAGATGAATGGCAGGAGATTTTTCTTCTCACGAAGTCCAAAGACAATAGAGGAAGATATGCATATTTCTAGCCATGGAAACAGAACAAGTTGCAATTTCAATTACAGAGCCAGATTTTTGTGCCGGATTTTGTGAGTAGTCATAGAGATTTTTTAAGCAGTCCAAGATATTTTCTTGGGTTTTTTGGCTATAAATATACCAATCTGGGTAAGATAGAGGGAGTTCCATACAGTTAGCAGCATCAGATATTTCTTTTTGCCTCTACAGTGTCTCTTTCATGAGGATGTAATATTTTACTTTGTGCAAATCTTTGCCTATGTAATTGTTCTTCATTCAAATAAAGAAGTGGTGTTTTGTACAGATCAAAGTGTATTTTTGTTCCTTTCTTATTATTTTCTATTTCTTTTGCCTTTGTTGAATCTGTTTATCAAACTGGGTGTTAACCATGCAGTTTTGCTCTTTGATTTCCAGTTAATCATTTAAGGTTTGATATTGTGAAACTGGGTAGTTATTTTAATCAAGCACATCACCTTAGGGATTAGATTTATTTCATTATATATATAATCTTGTTTCTTCTTCTGCCCCTTTTCCCAAAACCCCCTTTGAAAAATGGAAGAGCTAGCTTCCCTGAAATCTGGAGGTCACTTCAGGGGTCAATCCCACATCTCTGAAGTTTCCCATGTTGCTATTGGATTAGGCCCACAAATTTATACATCAACATGCTCATTGTATGCACTCTCATAAGATGGAGGTGACATCTTCATTTTTTCCCTTAGAATGGGTATTATTTTTTCAAAGACCTATCATTTGTGAAGTCAAATATTTTATTCTTTCTTAATCTATCTTAGTAACTCCTTGAATCTTTTATTAAAGACTCTGACAGACTTATGTGTTTGAATAAGGTACCATTAACCTTGTAAATTCCAATATTGTATTTATCTCATTTATTATTTGTTATTTTGTAATTATCCATAAGGGAATAAGGTAGTCTCATTGACAGTGGTTATTTTAGAGTTACTAGCGGGAATTATGGAGTAATATTTACTATTGGAAAATGTAAAAATCATGAGTAAATGAGGATATGCATTCCCCTTGGAGAATCTACTATTTTTGGCATGTATGACAACTTGTCATAGTGTGGTGCAAGTGGATTTATGGCAGCTGCAAGTTGTCATAAGATTCCATGCATGTATGACGCATGCAACACCCATTATTAGTTGTGGTTGCTATTATTAGACCTAGTCGCCCATATTGGGAAGATTCTTTGGTAGTGGTTCTATGACAATTATGATGCATCATAAGATGCTTTTGCATGCTATTCTTGGACTTGGGCACCCAACCTTGCATGGGCAAGTTATTGCCACTTGGTGATTGCACATAGACACCATTTTAATGCTTACATGTGGGGTTGTTAGAGGAGAGAGAAAGTGGACGCCCAAATTGGAGGGAAATTTTCTCTATAAATATTTTCCATTGTATTTTTTGTTGTATGTGAGATTTTAGGTACTCAGGTGCTACCGGAATGCTGTCAGATTAAAGACTGGTGGAGAGGGTTGGATAGTGATTGTATTGTACAAATCTTTTATAGATTAATACAAGCTTGTGCCTCTTTCCTGGTGGAGTTTTTTATCTGCAATGGTTTTCTCCACGTAAACATTGTGTTGTGTTTAGTTTTCTGTTTTGCATGTTTCTGGGTTTGCATATTTTCATTTGCATGTTACAATCTACATTGGTAACTCAAAGTTAAGATTTCAGAAATATATTTGAATCAGTTTTCCATTGTGTAGTTGTGTCTTTCATTTCTAACATTATGTTTCCTTCGTTTGAAGGTGTAATTTTTGTGGTAATCATGTTGCAATCATGTTGTCTCTAATCAATTTAAATTATTTTTTCAAAGTCATTTTGTAATTTTCTAAGGCATTACATTCATCTCATGATGTGTTCTTATACCAATAAATTGTCATTCCTCATTAAGTAGTTGGAGTTTACTACAACTAATGATATGCATTGGTCTGTATAATATGGACATTCTACATTATCTAATAGGTTCTTTTGACTCATCACTAGTAAACATAACGTGAATAACTTCTTTCTTGGTTAGGACTCAATAGATTAACCATCATTTTTAGACTTTCTTGTTCCTCTATATGAGTCAATAGGTTTTGCATTTCCTACAAGTGTGTTGTGAACATTCATATGCTCTCTTATCACATTCCATTATGCAAGTTGATATTTAAACTTTCTTATGTCTAGAAACTTGACCTCTAAGTGTTCTAAAACTCCATTTTTATCATTGATTAGTTAGTATGCCTCATTCTATCCATATATGCATCTTTCTTCTTGCCCATGATGAACTATAAGGTACTGTATCAAGATGGGGACTTCATTTTTGTCAAGGGGGATTATTATTTATCCTGAATTCCTTGGAAATAATTTTTTTTAAATATATTGATGAGAAAGGTCTATATCTTCTCCATCAAGAATGGATAGTTGTATAATAATCTTTGGTCAACTATTTTCATGGGTGATAAACTACTTCCTAGCTTTAGCTCTCCAATTCAAGTTTTAAATTTAGGATTGAGGTTGATGTTTTGGTGTTAGATTATTGGCTTTGATTGGCTCCTCCATTTGTTAGTTCATTATCTCTCATTGTATGTCTCCATTTTAGTGTGTTATTTTAATGCTTATTGCCAACAAACTTCATAATTGAGATGACCATGAAACATCATAAAAGGTCTTATGACAATAAAGGATCCTACAAAAATCAAGAAATAAATAATAGAACAAGGGTTATTTATAGTTGAAAATTAATACTTGTATTAGTTTAACATAAGATACATTGTGGGCCCAAAAGTCATAGCTCCTAGAATCATTTTCACGTCTTAAACTTTGGAAAATATAGTGTTGTTTATATGGAATGAAATAATAAGATATGAAACCAAATAGGTTATCTTAACATTTGTCATGGGGACATGTCAAATTTTACAAGTGGAGATACCACCTTAAGAAATACCAAAACCATTTTTTTAGATTGCAAATTAGTACCAATTATTTATCCTTACAAATAAAATATAAATAGACATCCAAGAATCATACTTTGTAGGAATGACTCATAATATTTCCTCTCCAAGTATGTACCTCTAGTTATTTCATTTTTATGTCAATTTGAGGGTGACCTCTTTTTATACAAAAATCATCATCTTAAATTAATTTATCAAAAACTTCAACGCTGAATAGTTGCTAGAACATTTAATCTAGAGTTAATATTTTTCTATGGAGTGTTTTGTGGATGGTAATTGTTTGCTACTATTCTTTTGTTTCTTAAGATGAATTATAGGCTTTCTTTTGTGCCATCTTTTGTTATATTGTACTTTGTTATTGGACTTGATCAACCCAATAACCTTGTACATGTGTTCTATAAGTATTGTACAAAAGTGATATCCTTAGTATGTTATATCATTAATTACCTACAAGTCTATGACAAAGAAATGTATGTTCAAAGATGATTTGATTTGATTACATTGCAACCTTGTTGGATTCAAAACTTGTCCCAAAACTTTTTTTTAGTGACTATGTGAAATTATATGAAATCTGTTTAAGGGTAATTGTGTACTTGTTTCCATTCAATTATATTTTGTATATGTAGAGGGGAGATTCATGCAGTCCAGAATGCGTGAATATTATCTTTGAATGTATTTCTGAGTATATTGTACTTAATGATGAATGACTACATAGTATGGGATATGCATGTCATTCACTAGGTAAATGCTATATGATTACATGATAATACTTTTATATATTTTATGCTGAAGTGATACCTAAAAGATTGAAATATTTTAATTCAAGATAAGGTTACATAGTAATGACCAAATTTAAAAGATTATTTGATAGGATATTTATTGAATACACTTGTATTATCTTCACAAGTATAAATTCATGATCTATTTCATGTGAAAATGTACAAGTATAGTTCTAATCATGTTATTGATTAACAAAATACTTCTATGTGATCTAATTTTTGTTTCAGTTAAAGTAGAAGAGTTATTGAAAAGATCTAAAATTTGAGAAATATAATTATAGATGAAATTAAAATGAAATAGATTCATTGGGATACTGATAGTGTTACATCCACACTTGACTAATTATTTTTAGTGAATTATGTTGTAGATTCAACTTGAGCTGCTGAGCGTAGCAACTAAATTACATGGGGATAAATGTTATGGAACTTTTTCCCTAAAATGGAAAAGAAGCATGTTTTATGAATAAGCCTTTGGAATTATAAGAGGATAAAGTTTGTTTTGGTTAGAATGGAGATTAATAAAGAGTATTTATATAATCTCTTTTAATGGGAAGAGTAAATGTGTTTATTTAATTAATTATTAGAAGGCAACCTTTGTGAAAGGGTGTGATGGTTTGGAAAACACCCCTTAAAAGGTTATATAAGGCATTTCTGTGAGACTTGGAAAATGCATGGAGAATACTCAAGGAAGACAAGGAAAGAAAGGCAAGAAATCATGAAGGAGAAGGATTATAGATTTGACAGGCGATGAGCATTAGAGAAGGGGTATAATGTGTGTGTCCAACTCGGGGTACATCATACACCTAGGATTGTCATGGCCAGGGCGTGTGTGTGCACTTGTGTTGAGCATGTTTTGTTGAACATGGCTCTGGACCACTTATGTGTGCGTGTGTTTTCTGAAAAAGGGATGAATGCTTGGGAAACACATGGTTGGTTCTGAATAAGAACTGAATTCCTCCTAGAAGTGCTCACTTGCTAAAAGGGGGTTAAATCTGTAGTCCATTCTATGGTGTGACATTTGGAAGAACTTCTAGGATCCAAAAGATACGTATTTATTCCTTTCTATGATAGAAATTAATGAATTACTAAACTTATTGTTAATAAAATATATTGCTGGGTTTTGATGTTAATATGATTATGTGATTATGCTATCTAATTTGTTTAGTTAATGATTTACTTAAGAGTTCTTATTAAATTATCACTTGTTATAATCTACATTTGTTATTACATCTATTTTAACATCATTTAATATATATTATTCTATCTTAACTCTAAATATTAACCATAATAAATTTGCTGCAATTAATTAAATACATAGGGGAAAAGTAGTGTTTCATTTGGTCTACTGATGATGGACAAGGTTTTGTTAGGTTTGAATATGCACTCTGCTTGTCAAAAAATATGACTGATGGCCATATGATCTAGATACCAGACTCATTGAGAAGATTCGAAAGTTGAATGGCCTTAGTGGTAGCATTCATAACCCCCCAATACTCAACCTTAGTATAAGAAATAGCTATAGAAGACTACTTCTTACTCAACCAAAAAATAGGACCTGAACCACTGAGAAGTTGTAACCTGAACTAGACTTGTGATCATGAGAATCACTTGCCCAATCTAAATTTGTGTATCCCACCAAGTCAATATCATTGCTTGCTCCATAGTGAATCCAAAAACTATGAGTACTCTCAATGTAGTGAAGTATACACTTAGCTACTTTCTAATGCAACTCATGGGGCTCCTAAATTAATAAAGAGACCATGCCTATAGCCTATGAAATGTCAAGTCTTATATGAGTTAGATAGATGAGACTCCCAACAAGTTGTCAGTACAAAGTGCCATCAATAAAAGATGAACAACACCGAGTCTCAAGTTTCACTCCAAAAAGGAGGGCAGTTAGAGTAGGCTTATAGTTAGCTATATGAAACCTTGAGAGAAAATCTAGAGCGTACTTGGACTATTTGATGGTGATCCTAGAAGTAGACTAAAAGATCTCAATCTTGAGAAAGTAATTTAACAATCCCAAGTCAGTCATAAAAAGCTATCATGAAGGGTAGTTTTTACTACCACAATGGTGGATGAAGAATTCCCTTTCAACAACAAGTCATCAACATAGAGTACAAGGAAGGTGAGAGTATCATCCTGCTACAAGATATAAACAATGGGATTAGAATGGCACCGAGTGAACCCAAAAGATATAAGGAGTCAATCTTGGCATACGAAGCTTGAGGGGCCTATTTGAGTCCATAGAAAGACTTATTAAGATGACACACTAGTCAAGGATCCTAGACAAATCATTGTGGTTGATCCATGTATATTTCCTCCTATAGGTCATTGTGAAGAAAAGCACTCTTCACGGTGAACTTACCAATGATGGGTTGTAGCAATGGTAAGGACAAGATGGATGGAGTTCATTATAGAAAGTGGTGTAAAAGTCTCAGAGTAGTCAATCCTAGGTACCTAGGAGAATCCTTTGGTGTCCAGGTGAGCATTATGCTTATCAACTGACCCATATTTACCAAATCTTGTTTGATAGACCCACTTGCATTGAACATTTTTTCTTCCCTTAGGAAGAGGGATAATATCCTAAGTGTGGTTCCTCATCAAGGAACTATCACTACAACAAAATAGGCAATTAGCACCTAAAATAGTGTTGGAATTTAGTGGATTTGAGTACATGAATTGGACACTTCTGCCAGCGCAAAACTCAATGCCCAATAGCATCTCACTATTGCACCAGGTTTAGTGCCAGGTTTGGTGCCGATTATAACGTCAGGTTTTACGTTGGGTTTAGCATCTTATTTTCGTGCCAGGATTAATGCCACAAATTTAGTGCTAGATTTTGTTGCTTCTAGTATGGCTTCTGATTTTGCTTTTGGTTTTTCTTCTTGTGTTGCTTCCAAGTTTGCTTCTGGTTTTGCTTCCGATTTTACTTCCAGTTTTGCTTCCAATTTTGCTTCCGATTTTGTTTCCACTGTTGGTTCCGATTTTCCTTCTAGGTTGGCTTCTGCTTTTGCTTCCAGTTTTTCTTCTGGTTTTTCTTCCAGTTTCGCTTCCAATTTTGCTTCTAGGTTTGCTTCCAATTTTGCTTCCAATTTTGCTTCCAGTTTTTCTTCTAGTTTTGCTTCCAGGTTTGCTTCCAATTTTGATTCCAATTTTGCTTCCAATTTTGCTTCTAGTTTTGCTTCTAGTTTTGCTTCCAATTTTGCTTCCAGGTTTGCTTCTAGGTTTGCTTCCAGTTTTGCTTTCACTTTTGCTTCCACTTTTGCTTCCAATTTTACTTCCGATTTTGCTTCAAATTTTGCTTCTAGTTTCACTTCCAATTTTGCTTCTAGTTTTTCTTCAACTTTGACTTCTAGTTTGGCTTCCAATTTTGCGTTCGGTTTTGCTTCCAATTTTGCTTCTAGTTTTTCTTCCACTGTTGCTTCCAGTTTTGCTTCCCATATAACATCATTTTTTGCTTCCGATATAACATCATTTTTTGCTTCCAATTTTGTTTCCATTTTTGTGTCTTTTGTTGCTTCTAAAAATGCTTATTGTTTTGCTTATATTTATTAATTTAATATGTTTTATTTCAATTTAATTAGTTAAATATATCATGCCTCTTAAATAACTCATATGATTAAATAACAAGATAATTATTACAACATGATCATCATCTATAATTAAAACAAGTGAGTCAAATATCTATAATTTAATTGAATTTGACAACATCCATCCCGAGCAGTAAATTAAAATCATCATACGTAATAAATATGCATCCAAAAATTGACCACTTTCAATATATATAAATTGACAAGTCAATACTGATAAGATCATCATCATATATAACTAAAAGAAGTGAAAGTCAAATATGCCAGTAGATCAATAACATGTCAAAATGATACATGTACAAATGATATAAGTAAAAATGATAAATTATGTAACTCAAAATGATACAAGTCAAGATGATACATGTCAAAATGATATAAGTCAAAATGAAAGATAAATTTATGATACAACTCATTAATATGGCACTGCAGGCCGTGAAAATGATACATATGATAGCTAGTGACTATGAAAAGAGGCATCATAATGATATATCAACAATGATCCATGATGCAACCTATATGATCATGAATGTTACTCGCTACTACGAGTAGCTGCCTCATCATCATCATCATCACCATCATGATCATCATCATCATCACCATCATGATCATCATCATCACCATCATCATCATCATCATCATCATCAGCCTCAGTGTCTTCTGTATTTGTGTCATCATCATCCTCTACCATGTGATCTATACCAAAACCAACATAATCTGGATCTCTATCATGAGGATCATCCTGATCTTCTAGAAGACCCATGTTCTGCAAAAAAACAATCATTTAAAATGAAAAGTTATTATTTATTTCATGCAATAATTTATTTTTCTATTATATATCTAATATTACAAGATATGAAACAAACCATAATCATATTACATCATATCGAAATGCACATACCATAATAATTTTTTTAAAAAGTTATAGCTAATATGCAATTCCAATGATGTAAAACATGCAACAATTCTAATAAACGTTAGTAAAGATCATCAAAAAATTTGTTATAAATTTAACTATCAACTGTAAATTCTATTAGATAACCTTAAGTGCTACAAATTGCTTGGCCAAAAGCTCCCATTTTGACACAGCCAGGGAGGATGGTGGCAAAGGTTGTGGAATTTGGCTTTACACCAGCCAATTGCATTTGCTTCAAAATTTCTGAAGCCTTTTCAACAAATCCATTTTGTGCATATCCTATAGTCATTGCAGTCCATGAGACCACATTTCTTTGAGGCATTCTATCAAACAATTCCTGTGCCTTGTCTATGTTTCCACATTTTGCATACATGTCTAATAGGGCAGTTACAACTACAACATCTGACAAAATTCCTCTATCCTTTATGTATTCATGGATGTCTATACCCTATTCCAAAGCTCCCATTTTGACACAGGTAGGCAAGATGCTAGCAAAGCTTGTAGAATTTGTCTTTACACCAGCCAATTATATTTTCTTTAAAATTTCTGAAGCCTTTTCAACAAATCCATTTTGTGCATATCCTACAGTCTTTGCAGTCCATGAGACCACATTTCTTTGAGGCATTGTGTCAAATAGTTCACGTGCCTTGTCTATGTTTCCACATTTTGCATACATGTCTAACAGGGAAGTTGCAACTACAACATCTAACAAAATTCCTCTATCCTTTATGTATTGATGGATGTCCATACCCTATTCCAAAGCTCACATTATGACACAGGCAGGGAGGATGTTGGTAAAAGTTGTGGAATTTGGATTTACACCAGCCAATTGCATTTTCTTTAAAATTTCTGAAGCCTTTTCAACAAATCCATTTTGTGCATAACCTAGAGTCATTGCAATCCATGAGACCACATTTCTTTGAGGCATTCTGTCAAACAGTTGACGTGCTTTGTCTATGCTTCCACATTTTGCATACATGTCTAACAAGGCAGTTGCAACTACAACATTTGATAAAATTCCTCTATCCTTTGTGTATTAATGGATGTACAGACCCTATTCCAAAGCTCCCATTTTGACACAGGTAGGGAGGATGGTGGCAAAGGTTGTGGAATTTGGCTTTACACCTACCAATTGCATTTGCTTTAAAATTTATGAAGCCTTTTCAACAAATCCCTTTTGTACATATCCTGCAGTCATTGCAGTCCATGAGACCACATTTCTTTGAGGCATTCTGTCAAATAGTTCACATGCCTTGTCTATGCTTCCACATTTTGCATACATGTCTAACAGGGTAGTTGCAACTACAACATCTGACAAAATTCCTCTATCCTTTATGTATTGATGGATGTCCATACCCTATTCCAAAGCCCCCATTTTGACACAGGCATGGAGGATGTTGGCAAAGGTTATGGAATTTGGCTTTACACTAGCCAATTGCATTTGCTTTAAAATTTTTGAAGCCTTTTCAACAAATCCATTTTGTGCATACCCTGTAGTCATTGTAGTCCATGAGACCACATTTCTTTGAGGCATTCTGTCAAATAGTTCACGTGCCTTGTCAATGCTTCCACATTTTGTATACATGTCTAATAGGGCAGTTGCAACTACAACATCTGACAAAATTCCTCTATACTTTATGTATTGATGGATGTCCATACCCTATTCCAAAACTCCCATTTTGACACAGGCAGGGAGGATGGTGGCAAAGGTTGTGGAATTTGGTTATCAAACAACTCATACTCGTAGAGTCATGGTTTTAGGTCATGTATGTTATGGTAACAATAAGGGATTCCAACTATTGTAATAATAGCTAAGATTGCCCTCATTTGTGACCATAACAAGGTTCTTGGACAACATTATCTTGCTCTTCATACTGGGTACTATATAGGCCAATATTGGGTTGAAGAAATTACTTGATGGTTACCTATATAGTGATACCACACCCTAATACCCCATGCATTCTAAATAGCTTGAGATTTATACAATACTCAACCAAGATGAAATTCTATCACTATACCACACTTAACTATGACAGTCCTTTCTTGACAACAATTTGTAATCTTTAGACTATTGGGATACTTGCCACAAATAAATATTAGGTCAATGACACAAGGCTTTTAAACAAAAACAATAATCCCAACTCTATATCCATCCCCTTGGTAGTCTCAAGGGCCACCTTGAGATAAAAATTGCTAATATACTATTATAATAGTTATGATTGTCCTCCATCATTTCATTGTGCATTTGAAACTTGAGACGAGGATTGGGGAGGTCTCCATTTGTAAAAACAAGGAAAGTACTCATGGTAAGATTTTTAAAATAGATATATTTAACTTTAGGCATTTTTGCAAACCCTAGGAAGGTGGATGTACACTTAGTGACTTTAATTACCACCACAAAGACTATCCCCTTTTTGACTATGATAAGGTAACACTGTCATGCTCTTTATGACAATCCCTTCTCCATTGGGTGATGGCCTAATAACATTTATCTCCTTTGTGATTCAATGCCTCTCTAATGCACTATCATAGGAGTCTTGACAGTCCTTATGTAATAGTGAAGAAGGTTTCCAACAAATCAGAAAGGAAGGCTTAAGATTGCATACAAAGTCCTAGTCTTCATACCCTAGTCACATATCACCCCTCTAAGAAGACCTCAAGACAATTGCCCTTTAATACAAGAAGTCAGTGCAGTTTTAAAAGATAAAGTGCAAGAGGCTAAAGGACAAGAAAAATAAAGGGCTTAAGGGTTTTAAAGGAATAAAAATATAGGCTTGCAGACTCACCATAAAACCCTAACCTTAGGTGGGTACCACTAGATACCACCAGAACCCTTTAACTTGGCACTGCAAAACCTTGTCCAATCTGATCGTGGGAAGCCAAAATCAAGCATGTACACTCAAATATGATATATATGTATGCCTACCAAGTGGTTTGACATAAAAATGAATAGGCTTTGAATTATAACCCTTCAAAGTAGGCCACTGAAGTATATTGTACAGGTGTATTTTTGAGTGTTGCGGTCAGATTTTTCATCATGGGAACCTAATTTTTTTGCAAAAAATGGTAGGAAATTTTAGGTTGCAACAAGTCCATTAGTTGGAGGTAGGAAAATAAGGGTTTTCTATTCATTATTAGCCCGTTAAACTTAATCATATGAGATAGCATGGCACACACAAAATGTTGTGGATAATGACGACAAGATTAGGTTAATTGCGACCACTTTTTTGTAAGCAAGCACAGAATTAGTATACTCATTATGTTCCTAATGGCACCAAGAAGGGTCCCCAAAGATATAAGAGTAATCATTTGTCATCTAAGAGAAATCTTACATTTAAGGGTGCTAGGGCCAATAGAGAAGCACTTTAGAACTCATCCTACACATCAATAAACAACTCAACACAAGAAATTCAAATTGACATATTAACACAACAATATCCAACTAAGTTATTTAAAGTCAATTATTAATACCTCATTCTCCATCCATATTACAAAATTGGTCCATTTTTTTCTTTGTAACATTTCCTTTTCAAATTGGCTTGGATGCCGGCCATATTTCTCCTCCTGTCAAAACATGGCACATGGACTAGTTAAACTAATTAATATGTAATCATTTACTTTTTCATAGGAAATTAAAAAAAAAATCATTTAACTTATTAAATATACTTACAAATGTACAGATTAAGGCTTGTAAACCTTTCTAGCCACTGTGATGCATGGCATGAAGTTTTTCAAGTCTAGCCTTGGAGGCCTTGTCCTAAAACATATACTAATTCAATTTAACTATAAACAAATAAAATTTAAAAATCATTTAATAATTTTGATATAATATTATGAGAAAATTCAAATACCTGCGTACTCTCCTCACTGGACTTCCTCCATGCATCAGACTTCTCCTATGCTTTTACAAGATCTTTCCATACTTTCAAACTTACATCACTCGACCTTTTTTTGAGCCTTTGCTCGGGAGGGAGTTTTTTTATCTTCTTTGTTAGGTTGCACTAAAATCTCTTGCAGTTTTGATACATTCATATCTTTATATTGTTTAAAGACCAATCTGTGCCAAATTCAGTCTCCATGTCTTGGATAGTTACTTTTTCCAGGTGCATGGGTATCTTTGAGAATGGAAAATGTAGATGGTCTTTGAACCATTGAAGGCATGATTCCTTCAACCTATTCACAAATGTTTTTCTAGCATCCGTCATTCAGACATCCCTTGAAACCACATCGTATTCTATCTTGGTATCATAGGTACCAATGCAAGATGCAAAGCATAGCATGGTGGTCGAAGAAGTCTGTGTCTTAAGAGTGGGTGGGACATTGGAAGCCTCTGTTCCCTGTTCCACTTTCTTAGAGGTTATTGTTATTGATTTCCTCCTAGATCTTTTGCTTGATCTATGACTGGTTGGGGAATCAATTGATTCCCTTTGACACTTTTGATTTGGTTGTAATGTTTTAGGGGTTTTACCAGATCATTTTTCTATGTATCTGGCAAGCATTGTCAAGTCCACACCATCCAATTTATTCACTGCCTCTACCCCCAATACGGAAGCCAATGCCTCTTTATCTTTGTCAATATCATGTTCCTATAAAATAAATTTCTTCTTTTAAATTTACAAATAAAAATTAAAATTTAAAAATCAAAGAAACAATGGAAACATTTACAAATCTATAAATTGACAATGAATTAACTCATTGTGGCTAGAGTCTGCTCCCCTTTGCTCTCTTCCCTCTATTGTTTGACATTTTGAGGTGACCTAAGGCAAATTATTTTCATTCAGTCTATGGAGGAAAATGAAGTACACACTGCCAGGTATGAAAATTTTCATCCAATTTTTCTATATTCCTCAAGGTTTTTGACCTTTACTTTGTAGAGCAAATCATGAAGTTGTTTTCCTATGAATCAATTGGTCCCTTGGGAGGGAATCTATAGTTCCCAGCCTAATTTTAGTTTGCTCACCCTCATCTCAAAATCCCTATCTCCTCATATTGTCTTGACCAACCTCTGTTTTAGTTTGCTCACCCTCGTCTCAAAAGCCCTAATTTTAGTTTGCTCACAATCGACTTGTCTTAAAGCACTCGACTACTTTTTAGGAAGGAAGTGAGAGAGTTGTGTTCAAAGAAAGGTATTGATGGTAATGATAAGAGAATCTAGGCATTGGGGTTTGAAAAATGCATTCACTGCTCTCGGATGCAGAGCAAATAATGCAATGTCTACAATTTTATGCTTCTCCTTTGCAACCACATTAGACTTGAACAATTCACCTATAAACAAAACAATATTTACAACCCTTTCTTCACAATCCTCTCCATTTAATTGAAACAAAAATATATTTGGGAACAATTTTTTTTTTATTGTAATTGTAACCTTACCTATGGTGTTGAAAACTAAATCGAATTTATCATCTCTTCAAGCGGCATTTTTCTCTTGTAATTATCGAATTTCTCATATATTAATTCAAGCAGGAATCCAACCCAAACACTCGATCTCCAAACAAAAAATGAACACCAAAAATCAATAAATTTTTTTTTTTGTTTTGTTTTGGAGTATGTACAGGTGGAACTTTTTAAAAAAATTTTGATCCAACAGTCGGAGCAGTTAACATTGACTTTAGTGCCAAATTTTAGGCCAAAAATGTAATCTATTTGGGGCACCAAAGGCAATGCAAAGTGTGCCTAATTTAGCACCAATCAGTGCAAAATGATGTATTTTGCTTGGAAGTTGATAAAAATGTAACCTCGCCAAATTTGGATTGTCCTTATAATAAGTAACTATATCTTGTTTCCATGATAGCATTTTGACTTCATGATTCTCTTATGATTAGCTCAATAATGACTCACTCTTTCATGACCTTACACAGATGGTTGGTGACAATCCTTATACAAGTGATATGGCTTTGGAAAAACCAAACAACTCTTCTCTTACTATCATGATGACATGATATTGGGACTATATTGGCAGCTTATGGAGTGTGCTTATGGTATTGTGGTTTTCATTTCTATGTTCTCATTAACCTATTTTAGGTTGAAACATGGTAACTAACCCACTAGCTATTATGACAATCATACAATGACTAGACAATCCTCTCCACTTTGACTATGACAGTCCTATGCATGGTGTTTTCTTCATGACAGTCCCCAATAATGTGAATTATTGATAGTAGATAGTTCAAATGGAGTTTTGGATGGTGTAGTAAGTTGTCCCTATGGCTCATGATAGTTCATGCCTTGGTTATGTCCTTGTGACATTACTCTCTAGATATCTCCTCTTTATAGTGACAAGGTTTCAAGAACATGACAACTTAGGTAAGGTGTCAACTTGTCTCTTTAACCTCTGGATTGTCATTTTTTAAGAATTGATCTCATTGAAATACAAAGACAACATGTCATAGATTAGATTCAAGGAAATGCATGTTATATAGTATAAAACTCAAAAATTAAAGGTCTTTTTGGGCCTTTTTCCAACAATATGAGCAAAATTTAAACTTTAAACATGTAGCACAAGTATCATATGACTCATTCACATACATCACACATGTGGGACCACTAAGAAGGGAGGTAGGTTCTTAATATGAGCAATGACAATTGCACATAATGTTTAAGTTCACTTCAATAGATATTTGGGGTTATGATAGCTAATGGAGGGTTTTCTTTTCAAAGAAAACCATTAATTTTGGAGTGAAAGGTAATGGTGAAATATAACATAATTTCCCTATAATTAAAGATATCCAATGGCTAGGATTAACCTAACAAAGATCTAATGACATGATTTCAAAATTAACATCCAAATTATCCTTCCCTCCATCAAGAATTTAAAATTTTGGTGCCAAAGACTCTTTGAGACTGTTTTGAGGGTTCTATGATAGTTTTGAGAGTTTTATGGCCACTTGGAGAGATATAGATTGCCTTAAAATGACCCATAAAAGAAAAAGGAGAGTCAAATATGAAATAAATGTCTTTTTAATGTGAATTTGTAGTCATCTTGTAATCATAAGATTTGAGCTCTAGTTGTCAAGATTCCGCATGAAAACTTTTTCTGAAAAGAAAAATGTTGTAATGTCCTATTTTGTTTTCCATAGTGCATCTTAATGAAAAGTGATTGTATTAACAAGATAAATTCAATAATATTCTCTTGGTACATAGTTGTTATGTGACTATTGTCATTGTTGTGTATTGCAAGATCCAGAGGAGGCCATGGAGAGAGGACATGGATGGCATAGAACTACTAAATCGTAGAGAGGAAAGTGGGTGGAAATTAATATGACAACAAAATCTGTAGATACAATAGAGGTAAGAAGAGAAAACAACCTCAACCAAAGGAGAAAGGGGTTTAGATGAATTCACAAATGCTACAACATAGAGGAGATAAAGTCATTTTTTTGCCCACAAGGCCTTTGAGGTCAACCTTATTGGTTGAAAATGCACAGGAATGGTGATTAAATGTGATTCTATGATCGAGGGAAAGTTTGAAAATTAGAATGGCCAAAACATGATATCAATATGTTAAATATATGACTAAAGTGAGGTTTTGTGTTGGATAGCATATTCGTTGAAATGATATAATTGGTGTACTAAACATTATTTACTATGTTGTGTATTATAGGGGCCAGACGAGGGCATGGCAATAGATCGCATCATATCAAATGAGGATACAATGGATGAAGCGGGAAATTAGGTACTCAAATCCAATTTCCTTAGGAAAAAAAGATCTGATGGCATTTTGTGATACATCCATCTTTTTTCATAGTATTATTGAAATTTATAAGGTATTATCTAATCTGGAAATAAATTAATGGATGTTGTTGATTATTTTAGATGGAGATTGGAGCAAATGTAGAGCCTGAGCATTCAACTAGAAAACAAAAAATATATGTACATGGATGTGGACCTAAAACTATTAAATCACATAGATGACAGTGGGTGGAAGAGGATATGATAATGGATCCTGCAGACACAACAAATGATTGCACTGAACAAGAGGTTGGTCAGCACTATAGTACATGGGATGAATACTATACGAAAATTGTTGTTTGTGGATGTTATGTATATATATTCATATAACCAATGTTTTTTTATTTTTTAACCCATGTTTAATTTCTAGAAATATTACAGGGCACTAAAAACTAAAATATTCCCTAAAGATAATGTGCTGCCATCAACTTGCAGAGAGGCGCGTATGTTGTTGGTTGAGTTGGGGATTGAATATAAGAAAATTCATTCATGTAAAAATGATTGCATTTTATACAGAGATGAAGATCAAAACAAGGTACAATGCCTTGTATGCAAAGCAAAGAGATATCATACATATGTACAAGGTCCTACAGTTCCAAAGAAGGTTTTACGTCACATGCCAATTATACCTAGACTTCAACGAATGTTTCGTTGCAAGTCACTTGCACAATTGATGGATTGTCATGCAAAGAACATGAGTAAAGATTGATTCATGCGAATTTTAGCTAACTCTAAAGCAATGAAACACATAGAGGAAAAATGGCCAAGAAAATTCAAAGATGAACCCCATAGTATCATGTTTGGTCTTGCAATTGATGGAGTGTGTCCATTCTCTTTCCTGATCTCAAATTATAGTGTTTGTCTAATTGGATTGATAGTATACAATATCCCTTATGGATGAGTGTTAGAAAGGAGCACCTTATGCTAACTCTAATTGTTGCAGGAAAATATCAAGTTAAAAACATGGATGTTTATCTTGCGCCTTTTATTGATGAGATGCAACTGCTATGGAAAGGCATAAAAATGTATGACATATCACATCCCCCATCAAATAGGTCCTTCATGTTGTACGGTGTGCTATGTTGGACTATTTATGATTTCCTAGGACTTGGTATTTGTTCTAGTAATATTTATGTATTTACACTTATAATTTATTTTCATCCCAACTTTCATACTTAGTTTTATACTATTTTTTTGATGTTATTAACATTACTTATTGAATTACAGGGCTTCAAACAAAGGGGATATTTGCATGTCCAAGATGTGCAGAATAATTTCAAGGATGGTATTCTAAAGATCTACAGAAATTTATTTATGCAAACAACAGGGTTTTTCTACCACTATATCATAAGTTTAGAAATCGCCTGAAGAATCAATTTGATGGAAAAGTTGAAAATAGACGCCCTCCCATGATTATGGGTCTAGGTGATTGGCTTAAGAAGTATGAAGATGCTGAATTGAAAGGTTGGAAGGATTTTTTGATCGGGGTGATTCAATTGAAGAACCAGAACAAGTTGTAGTTAATATGGTAGAATGAATAAAAAGGAAATCCATATTTTATGAGCTCCCTTACTAGAAGGATCTGATAATATCTCACCTATTAGATCCTATGCATGTCTTCAAAAATGTCCTAGATTCTATATTTTGACATATATCAGGTAAACAGGACACCTTGTCTTCAAGGAGAGATATTGCTCTTTCGCGTACCAAAATTGATAGAAAACATTTGTAGCCAAACAGGGAAAATGAAACATATGCAGAAGTTCCATGGATTTTGAAAAAAAAAGAGCTAGACAAACTAAAAAATGTCATGCATTCAATAAGGACACCTATTAGCTATGGGTCATCATTGGCTAAATATTATATAGTTGATGGACATATCACAGGATTTAAAACACATGATTTTCATAATTTTATGAAGGTATTATATATCATCATTTAACATCTATTGGTAACATTGATTAAGTACTAAATATATTTTGATATCATTATGTTGTGTGAGAAAAATTACTAATGACCTTTTCATAAATGTGTTTCATAGCATATCATGACATTGGCAATTAAGGGGGATTCATGTCTTATAGTTGACTTAAGGAATGTCATAAGTTGATTGTCAGCATTTACAAGGTATGTAGTTAACGTATGAGAGACATAGATATATTATATTGCATTTTAATTTTTGACTAAAGGTTCATACTAATTTACTATTCTTATATTAGGTGGGTGACCTCTAAGGAGATCCATGAATGTGAAGTGCCAAAATGGAAGAAGGAAATTACAGAAATTGTATGTGTATTTGAGAAGGAGCTCCCTACAAGTTTCATGGACCTACAAGTGCATTTACTTATACACCTAGTCGATGACATTGAATTGGCGGGTGTCATATCAACGAGGTGGATGTTTTTCTTTGAGAGGTATATGAAAACTCTAAAAAGATATGTCCGACAAAAGGCACATCTAGAGGGTTGAATGAACCATTTTTTTTCCTGTGTGAATTCCTTGGTAAGGATTTTGAAGATGGTCCATGCTTCTAGGATGAAGAACAAGCATCAGATATTATTGATGGAGAAAAACCACAATCTAATGGTGTTCAAGTAGAAATTAGTAAGTAAATTCATGATTAGTGTAGTTTTTATTCTTGTAATCATTAATTTACTCTGTAATTTATTTGCCAAATTAATAGCATGACATTTTGAGTTTGAAATAAATATGTTGACATGTAATAGGTGTAGACGAAAGTGCTATACTCAACAAGTTCATTCTATACCACATGGACTTTATGAACAAATGGATTGATCTATATGATAAAAAGAGACAAGAAGTGTTAGAAGCAAGGAGACAATTTAAGAGATCAAACCCAAGGAATATTCCACTTCCCACTAATCTTCTTAGGGAATGGGGCAAAGATTGCACACTAGAATGGGTTACTAAACAAATTTAAAATCAATAGAAGATGCAGGTATAGATTCAAACATAACAGAAGATGAAATCAACACGTCTAGAGGATGTGAAAGAGAGATATAGTTAGAATTTTACAAAATGTTATTTCCTTACAGCCTTGACACTATTAACTATTTTAATATTCATCATTATATTTGTTTTTATTGAAATAAATGGTCTTTCACAGTGAGGAAATATCTAGCAATATGGGCATATGGTCGACATTATCGTGTAGAAAGTGTAGATGTAAAGAGACAATCCTTCGATTGTGGCATCATGGTTGACTTCAAGTAATTGAGTCGATCAAGCTCAAAAGATAATAATATAATTGAAGGGAATCTACAATATGTTGGGAAAATACAAGAAATTATTGAGTTGGACTACTGCTCTTTTAAATGTTGTATTTTTAAGTGTAGATGGTATGAAGCATCTGAGATGACATGAAGACATGATACCCATAGTGGATTGTTTTCTATAGATTCCTCATGTTTCTTACTAGAGGATAATGAGCCTTATGTTCTACCAATTCATTGTGAGCAGGTATTTCTGTAACTCAAACAAGAAGTGGTAGTGATCATTAATCTATTAATTCATAGTTTATTGCAAATATATACATGTGTTTATTAATCAATAAAATTGTTATACCATATGTCTAATATATGTATGTCATTCATGTGCAAGTATTTTTCTATGAATATATTTTGGACCCGAAATGGATATTTGTCATACATTATGATCCAAGATTAAGGCATGTATTTGACAATGCATTAGTGGATACTGATAAAAATAATGATGGCCAACAAAATGAGAGAGAGGGATTAGAGAACATCGAAGAAATTGACATCCATGATGATGTTGAAGATGGTTATGTTCAAGAACAAGAAGACAACAATCCAGAGTTGTATGATGTTATGGAAGACAACAATATGGATGTTATACAAAATGATGATCCAAATACATCTAGTAACAATATAGATGGTCTACAGTCAAATTTCAATGATGATGAAGAAGATGGAGGTCAAGATGAGGATGATAATAATATTATATACTTAAAAGAACATATGAACATTGACAATGATACACTGGATGACATTGTAGAAGACAATAAAGTTAATGACCAAGACTTCTAAATTTTTAGAATTATTTGCAATCCATGTTTAAAAAAGGATGATTAAATTGTTGGCAATAATGTTAATTAAATGGATTGATTGATGTTCTTCATAACTTGTTAATGGATAATCCTTATGTGATGGAAGTATTAAGTGATATAGGTCAAAGGATAAGCTCATCAAGTTCATTAAATAGTGGGCGTTACCTTGTTTCATCAATGAAAATTTACTTTCAAGTTTGCTGGTGACTTCAAAGCAGATTAAGAATCTTATATGTAATTTTATCAATTAAATCATCCACTTCACTTAACCCAATCTGGCATATGATTTGGATTAATGTTTTCTATAAATCTTTAAACCCTGCTCATCAAGTTTAACATTTATTGAAGCTATTTGACTCAAAATCATATTAAAGGTGTCAAAATGTTCTATAGTAGAATATCCTTCCTTCAAAAATTTTAAATAATATAAACATCTTTTGAGATATAACTTATTACTTTATAATTTTAGTTTGATAAATAACACCTATCCTCTTTTGTAATATGAATGCAGTGGTATCTTTTGATTTGAATAACAAAGAAAAATTAAATTGGAGACAACCAGATAAATTATTAGCAATCCAATTCAACAAACAAATGGTAACCAAACGTTGACCACCAAATAATAGAATATTTTATATTGATTTTCTTCAAAGTACAAGCAATGCAATGTCTCTTTCAAAAAATCAAAATCCCAGATAGATTCTGAGCCATAAGGTCTTGGTTTCCTTTTATAAAGGAAGCAACAAGATTCAGACCTTTCACTTTCAAAATGGCTCTTTGTATTCCTAACCCTTGATATTACAATGTTTGTCTTTTATAAGTCCAATTTAGATTTTCAAATATATTTGAATACATTTTGAAAACATGAAGAAACATAAAGAGACAAAAAGAGAGCATTCAAGATGTGGTGGTTATCTAACACCATCATATGGGTCATTGCTCTTCTACACCTCAACCCATGTTGTTGATGATTCATCTCTAAGATATTTCTCCTCCCATTTATATATTGTAAAATTACCAGGCCATTGGTAAGCCTAAATCTGAAGCAAGTTCTCCTGGTGATCTTTCCATATTTTATCAAACAAAGCTCTGACATCCATCACAAATTTTGCATACCCAGCATCCAACACAATTACTCGGTCCAATATCATGTTGAAACTGAGAATGTTGACATCTCCATCCTTCTTCAAAAAATCCATAACTTGGAATACTATTTGGCCAAATTCCATCTTCCATGTGTCAAGACTTTTGATTTTCTCTTCTTCTGTCAACATGAAAGGAATAAATTTATGCTTGAATGTAGTAAAAGATTCAACCTTTGCTTGCATCTTCTGACTTTCCCCATTCACATACTAGTATTCATCAATGATCATTTTGACTATTTTCTCAGTAGGCTTCAAAGTTGTAGGGGTATCAAGATTCCTTTGCACTACTAAGCACATCGTAACCAAATTATGATGATAGGGTTGCCATTTTTTAAACAAAAAATCCAAAATAGAAAAGTTTATCTTCAATTGCTCAATAGCCTAAGATAAAGAAGAGTAGCAATCATGCACACTCCCAAGCTTATCCACAACCAATTTTACTCTATGCTCCAAAATTTTCACAAAAATTTCAAAAACATTCATCTTTACCTCATTCTTTGTCATTTCATTTTGTTTATTCAAACTTTCAATTTCCTTTTCAAATTTCAATCTTGTTGCATTAAATTCTTCAGTAGACATTGTGACATCACTGACTATTTGTAGCATAAGGGGCTAATAGGGTGCAATGGATTGACCTTGAGAAGAATTCATAGCTTGCAATTGTTTCTTTAATTTCAAATTTTCAAAATACAATTTGTTTAGTTCATCATTCATTACTTTCTAAGTTTACTCATAATATGTTAGCCTTTGTTCTAACCTCTTCACAACAGCATGAGTAAACATATCATTATGAACATTGAGAGCAGCTGCTTTTGTTGCTGACATATCTTGTAAAGTCTTTACCACAGTTGTACCCCTCATTTCTT
Organism: Cunninghamia lanceolata; assembly: GCA_027924645.1. NCBI lineage: Eukaryota > Viridiplantae > Streptophyta > Pinopsida > Cupressales > Cupressaceae > Cunninghamia > Cunninghamia lanceolata. Next base: position 4,943,175 of record BSBN01000677.1, on the reverse strand, counting down.
GAACAATATCAAGTAATCTTGGTTTTCTTGTATTCTTCTGAGTAGTCTAGATTGCAAGGGTCTCTGTCTTTGGATTAAAACCACATCCACTTATGCCATCTTCATAATCAAATTCTGAAACAAGTTGTGGATCATCCTGACTTCTAACTTGGTCAAGCAAAAATACCTTTGAAGTCCAAGGATGATGAGCATATTACTTTCAACACCATTTGTCTTGCCTCCTCTAAACTCACATCAATTTCATCTACTTTCAATTCTTTGAAAGTTTGTGTAATGATTTTATCATGTTGTGTTTCATCAGCACCCATTTTATTTATTACAATTTTTTCATTATATTCTTTCATTTTCATTTTCATCTAGATGTCCTTTTGTTTACCACCTAACTACAAATGTTATGAATGATCATCACGGGATGGTGAGAGCGAAAACTAATTACATTCTCCTCTTGCCATGGGCCTCGGTTGAAATCCTTCTGGGGACATGGTAAGTGTTATTACTGCAATGCCACCGGTTACTTTTCAAACTTCTGCGGTACTGCAGGAAGAGACTAACACCGCCAAGCATGAGATAAACATCACCAAGCTGTAAGCGTTAGATGAACCATCCATGGGGTAGTGGTAGCTTCTTCATATCAACTGCTTCATACTACCAAGCTACAAACTCTTCTTTTATGCTCTGCGAGAATGCAGTATGTGCCATATTTCATTCCTCTTGTTTCCTCATAACTATAAAACATAATCAATTAACCTACGGGACATCCATAATAAACAAAAACACTCATATAGTAAAAAATAGTCAAGATTGTTTCACAATGGCCATGATATATATGTATTTATTTAGTTGTGGGGGAATGTTGGGGGTGATTTATTTAATTAAATAAATGTGGATTTATTTAATTAAGGATGAGACTTTAGAGGAAGGGTTAATATTTAATTAATGCCAGAAGAACGGTTAGATTTATTAATTAAATAGCGTGACTTATTAAACTGATATTAGGATGAATGATCAAAGTGGTTAATTAAATAAATATGATTTATTTAATTAACATTGTAAGAGGAGATGTAGGATAGATTTGGTGTGATGTTAGGCCATGGTAAGATTTAGGTGTCTACATTTCTAACAGTGCATTAGTTTTTGGGTCAATGAATAATGATCACAATTTATCTTTGGTAATTTTTTCCTTCGCCATATCATGAGACAATTTTGAGGAACAAAATTGATGACAAATTTCTCAATGGGTTGCCCATGTATTTATTTTCCTTCACTATTAAGATAGATTGAATTAGGAATAGGAGAGCATCAAACAAGGATCAAATTAATGAGTGCAATCATGATTATGTTATTGGATTTCAAACTTTGTCAACAAAGATACACTATCAAATTCCTAATGATGATTTTTATACACTATCAAATTCTTAAGTCTAATGCACTTAAATATTGATCTCATCCTTCAAAATTTCAATAGAAAAATTCAGTTTTCAAAAGGGTGAAAATAAGTAAGAAAATCAACAAAATGCTCACCATGTTAATTTACAGTCAACTTCAGATGTTATTTCATCTAATTCCCAAGGTGACTTAGTGAGGGACAATCCTATATTATCTATTAATGTAATTAATAAGATCATAGAATACATAAAGGAAAATAGATATGTAAACTAAAACACATTCAAATATAGAAGGGTTCTAACATATATGCCACTTCTATTCAAAATGAACAAAGGAAATATACATAGAGGTAAGATGACAATTTTTTATATATACCTCATTTTTACTCTACAAAATGTACAAAGTAGGCATTTGTTCAAGAATACCATCAGTTATTCTACATGTAGATGTTGACAAATATCCAACATATTGTATGGTGCATTTCTTATATGGATGGGATGAGAACAAATGTACTAAAACTTGTATGGTCATGGTAACTAGTAGATCATTGTGGCATATTGTGGTGTACTTGGTGTTGGTTCTCAAAAACGTAAGATTCAGGCCACAAGAGGTTGCCAATCTCTTGATACATTTTTGGTCAAGAAGACAGGGTTTGTGTGATAGGACCTCCTTCTCTTTTGGCTTTGCTAGACCTAGGTGGGTATACCTATGTAAATGAGGCAGACTTAAATGGTGTGTTTCCTAATCTAGCAATCTATCCACAATGGCAATTAGAAATGGAAAGATATAGTTCTAATTTGGTATAAATTGTATAAACAATATCAAGGTAAATCCTATGTTTAATTGATAGAAAGTTTTAAGTAAAATGAAATGGGTGAGACCAGTGCCTTGTTGGGTAAATGGAGTCAAATGAAAATATGAGATGAATGGCTTATACTTGGTAGTATTTCTAACTATTTGGCACACTAATATTGATTAATAACTTATATAAATGTGCAAGGAAATAATTGACAGACTCTTCTTAATAATCCAACTGACACAACTAGGTTACTTGTAATTTATCAAAAGGATTTTTAATCCTTGCTTGAAGGAACCAATTGAATAAATCAAACAAGAACAGTACATGATATCAACTTGGAGATAGAATGCCAACCCTAATTACGTGGTTCTTCTTACTAATCCAATTAATACTCCTAGATTACTGTGATTGACTAGAAGGATTTAATTCCTTTGAGGAAATAAAATAATCGTATTACACAAATACAACAAATGTGCATTGATAAACTGAGTATATACTTGATATATCAATTTTAATAATAAAGAAGCACTAAAAAGTAGACAACCAAATAATTGAATAACTTCAACAAACAATTGATACCAATATGGTGCCACAGAATCAGAGATTTTCCATTAACTTCTTCAAAATTATGGTTGCAATATGGTCTTTGAGTTTGTAAATATTATGGAACTTTTCTACTATCTACCATTACTCCCTTCTCCCCCTCTTTTTATTGGGTTTTGGTGTCTCTTTTTATAGGAGAGGCAAACAACCTTCAGACCCGTTAGAATAGAAAATACATAATTGTTCATAACTATTAAGAAAACACTTTTAAACTAACAAATTTTAATAAAATATTTTTAATTAGAAAGACCAATCCATTATTCACCGAATAGAAGCCCATGACCAATTAAGGCCTGTGCAAGGCATTCTATTTTCTGATGTGGTATCTCCTCTTCACATTCAATCTTCTTCAGAACCCAAATATGTTTCCTGCCATTCACTTATTTTAAGATCACTAGGCCACTTAAAGTCCTGTGTAGCTGCAAAGCTTACAAGATGGCTTTTCCATCTGTTGTCCAAGAGGTTCCTGATGTCAACCACAAACATTGTATATCCATTATCCAGCATGATAATTCCATCGAGCAGAGTATGGAACTCAATCATACGTTTTTGGTCAACAAGTCAAGGTTTGTGTGATAGGACCCCCTTCTCTTTTGGCTCTGCTAGACCTAGTTGGCTATACCTATGTAAATGAGGAAGACTTAAACTGTGTGTTTCCTAATCTAGCAATCTATCCACAATGACAATTGGAAATGGAAAGATATAGTTCTAATTTGGTATAAATTGTATAAGCAATATCAAGGTAAATCCTATGTTTAATTGATAGAAAGTTTTAAGTAAAATGAAACGGGTGAGACTAGTGCCTTGTTGGGTAAATGGAGTCAAATGAAAATATGAGATGAGTGGCTTATATTTGGTAGTAATTCTAACTGTTTGGCACACTAATATTGGCTAATAACTTGTATCAATGTGCAAGGAAATAATTGACAGACTCTTCTTAATAATCCAACTGACACAACCAGGTTACTTGTAATTTATCAAAAGGATTTTTAATCCCTACCTCAAGAAACCAATTGAATAAATCAAACAAGAACAATAAATGATATCAACTTGGAGACAAAATGCCAACGCTAATTGTGTGGTTCTTCTTACTGATCCAATTAATACTCCTAGATTACTGTGATTGACTAGAAGGATTTAATTCCTTTGAGGAAACCAATTAATCATATCACACAAATACAACAAATGTACATTGTTAAACTGAGTATATACTTGATATATTAATTTTAATAATAAGGAAGCACTAAAATGGAGACAACCAAATAATTGAATAACTTCAATGAACAATTGATACCAATATGACACCATAGAATCAGAGATTTTCCATTAACTTCTTCACAATTATGCTTGCAACATGGTCTTTGAGTTTTGTAAATATTATGGAGCTTTTCTACTATCTACTACTACTACCTTCTTCTGCTCTCTCTCCCTTTTTTTTATCAGCTCTTGGTCTCTCTTTTTATAGAAGATGCAAACTAGCTTTAGACCCGTTACAATAGAAAGGACATAATTGTTCATAACTATTAAGAAAACACTTTTAAACTAACAAGATTTAAGAAAATATTTTTAATTAGAAAGACCAATCCGTTATTCACCGAATAGAAACCTGTGACCAACCAAGGCCTGAGCAAGGCATTATATTTTCTGATGTGGTATCTCCTCTTCACATTCAATCCTCTTCAGAACCCAAATATGTTTCCTGCCATTCACTTATTTTCATATCACTAGGCCATCTAAATTCCTGTGCAGCTGCAAAGCTTACAAGATGGCTTTTCCATCTGTTGTCCAAGGGGTTCCTAATGTCCACCACAAACTTTATGTATCCATTGTCCAACATGATAATTCCATCAAGTAGAGTATGGAACTCAGTGAGTTTAATTTCCCCATCATTCTGTACATGTGCCAAACATTTAGGAATCATCTGATCAAACTCTTCTCTCCATTCATCTACACCCTTCATTTGGTTATCATCTTTGAGGATTGATGGGCTGAAACAGCATTTGATGGAGTCAAATGTACTCCTCTTACCTTCCACTTTCTTTTTTGTATCTACCAAATATTGATACTCCTCAATTATGTTTTTCACCATTTCTTGTGTAGCCTTGAGCCTTGATGGGGCATCCAGATCTCTATGTGTGGCTTTGCATAAGGTAGTCAGTATGTGGAAGGCAGGTTCCCATCTCTTTTGAAGCTTTTCAAGAATGGAAGAATTAGTTTTTATCTATTCCAGAGATTTGATCATATTTCTAAATTGTTCATGTACCCCATTTATTTTGTCTTTCAATATATCAACTATGTGCTTTAATATCCTTCTCAGGATCTCTATGATGCAATTTTTGACATCTTCCTCATTATTCTTTTTCATCTTATCAATTTCCTCTTTCATTTGTTGGATCTGGGGATCCTCTGTATGGACTAGAGGTTGATAGACAATTAATTCATCTCCCCTTATTGTGGTGGCTTGTTGCAACTGTTGTTTCAGCTTTCTATTCTCAATGAACAATTTGTTCACCTCATCATTAGATAGTTTTAACATTTTCTCATATTCATTAATTTTCTTTTCCATGTTTTCTACCACATCTCTAGTGAACATTGCAGAGTGCATGGTTATGGTGGCAATTTTAGTAGGAGTTGTGTCTCTCATAGTTCTAATCATGGCTGACCCCCTCATTTCTTGTACTACATCAAGGAGCCAAGGCTTCCTTGTGTTCTTCTACTTTGTCCATAGGGAAAGTCTTTGGGTAGTAGGGTTATACCCTACTCCTGAGACACCTTCCTCTGAATCATATTCTACAACTAACATGTGGTCATCTTGTGCTCTGATCTGACCTAAAAGAAACATTTTGGACAAGTCCATCGCTGGTATAATCAACATATCACTTTTCAACACCATTTCTCTTTCCTCCTGGGGAGTGACATTAATATTATCAATATTTAATTCTGTAAATGTTCAAGCCTGGATCTCAGCCTGTTTTGACTCATCAACTCCTATAAGATTAATCTTCAACTTTTCATCGAATTGTTTCATTTTCATTTTGATCCAGAAATATTTGAACTCATTGTTGTGTATAAAACTATCATCCTCTATGAATCTCAGAGAGGCCACTACCCTCTCATCCTCTTAAATCTCATCAGTTCCCTCCTTTGATAACCTAACCTTTGGATCATGAGGCTTTTGACATTTTTGTTGTTCTGCTGCCTCTTTCAGTCCAGTCAAGGCCAATACTGCTTCTTGTTCTTCATCATCACTTGACTCATATTCCACTAATGGCTCCATCTTCTATTTTTTGGCATGTGGCTCATGAGTGGGAGATGGAGGGGATGGATGTGTAGGTGATGGGGGTGATATCTAAGATGTGGATGTTTCATGTGGTGGTTGGTGGGGTATGGGCAATGGAATGAGTCCCTCATCTTGGGCCATTTTGTATAATTCATCAAATTTATTCAAAATCATTTGCATTCTTTTTAGAAGGTTGGTTTCATTTCCAAAAAAATCCTTTGAAGCTTCTATATTTTTCCTTCTTCTGATTTTCCCACCTCATCATTGCATTCCACCTTTTTTTGGTCTGCATTACATTAGCAAAATACACCAAATTCCTTAAAACATCCTCTCCAGAATGAAACTCATGTGAAATAGCCTTCTTCGTCAATAGAGTTCTTCTGATCATATTGATGTGACCCTCTGGGTCACATACTCTTTCTGTTCCAGGTTTGAGGGAGTAATTGACCTTTATAAAGCTCTACACTTCTTCGAGCATATCTGACCCAATGGCCAACTCTTCAAACATAGTCAAGTCAGGCAAAAATGTGCCTTTCCTCTAATTTCTCATCAAGTCATGTTCCATCTAGGGCATCTGCCACATAAACTCCAGGAAACACACTCTTGTAGGTACAAACTTAGGTAAAACGTGTGGTACTTGGTTCCACCTATATACTCTGATAATAGTGTGTTGTTGCATAAGAAACCAATCAGCATAATTATGAGTATAGCCTTGGTCTGGCCCATACTATATAGGGCTCATTACCTTCATCAATGACTCAAGCATTCTTGGTGTTGGGTAAATAAGAGCAGCAATCAATCTAATAGCAAAATCATCTTGAAACACTACAAAATCACTTTTTGTACACCTACTATCCCAAATGTAGCACCAATTTTGCATAGCGAGTCTAACTCCTCTTTCTTGTGTACATAATTAGATCCTTGTAGTCCACTTCATTTCATTCTGATACATAATTAAGTGACACAATAAAGAATATTTTTTGAAAGTAATAGGGGCCTTGGCTTCCCTAACTTGTAGAAAACCTTCATGTATTTGTTCTTCAATCATAGATGCAAAATCAAATTCCAAATTTGACTCAAAATGTTGAATTATCATAGCCATTCTCATCAACCCTATTTGCATTTGCTCCTCTGCATCTATCCCCAAAACTTGACACAACGCATAATAGGTATTCTTGAAATAAACTTGGAATTCAGAAACTTGGAAAGGTTCCATTTTGGAAGAAGGAATAGAGAGCCTTCTGTTATCATCACCCCTCTTCATGTGTAAAGGGATCTCATCACTTCAATATGTTCTCCTCAACCTCTTATATTCTTTCTCAAGTTTCACTAAGTTCACCTCTATTACAGCTTGTTTATTGAGGTTGAAACATTTGATAATGACATCTCTACTACTATCCACTAAGCACTCACCATTTGGAAGCCTCAAAGTTTTGGTTGGAGCATGGTAACTATGGGCAAGGGCTTTAATCAAGTCAACATCAATGAAAATGTTGGAAACAATTAATTTAGCCAAATCTAGGGCCCATGGGTTTGATGTTGGTTCCTAGTCATTCCTTTTTATATAAAAGTACCAGTAGAGATTCCACCTGACAGAGGTATATAGGGGTCCCTATAGCCTTGAGCTAAGTCTCTAAAAACCTTTTTAGAACCTTTGTCAATTGAGCCAGGCAACAATGAAAGCAAAGGGGATAGCAATGAAGACTTACTGGTTTTGGCTTCATCCTTCTTAGTTCCTATCTCAGTCTTTTTAGGTGTCATTTTATGAAATTCACATGAAATGATGAGCAGAGATTACCTAAAAAAATTACCTTGAAGAATTCTCTTTACTCCCGCAGTTTGAGCTCAAGTGTAATTTGTCTTCTGCTACTGTGAGTGATAAATCTTAATTTGTTTCATGTATTTTCAAGACCAAGACGCATTTATTTCTGGCTCATAAATTTGCATGATTCAAATCTTTGTGTTGAGCTTAAATCTTCATATTTTGATGTTGATGTGATTGGTATGCTTTAAATAACCCAACAACTTGATTACCACACTATTGTAGGTTAGGTTTTGGCCCCTCAAGGTATAGCAGTATAGTGCATAGTGTATAGTATTAACTCTTCTTACCGTCATATCATGGGCTGTTTGAGAATGTTTTATGATAAGGAGGTATGATATAGGTATTATGAAGGCTAGCCACTATGATAGCGGTATCGCGATAAAAGGCAAAGACGACTTTATGAATGGTAATAACATGATTTATTATGGAAAAATAAGAGCAGGAGTCATGGATACACAAATAAAACACTTAAAACTTTTATGAAAATTCTAGTTCCAACACGTGGACATCATGACCACGTGTCAGATGCACATACAGTGCCAATTATGTGATCATGTTTTGTAGTACAAAAGTCATTAGGTGGCACACGTGTATGAAAGCATAACATGTGGTTGTTGATGTTAAATGTGTCTAACTAGCCACCAACATGTGTAGCAATGTGTATAGCCCCACTATCTAGATCCTTGAAGATTTGTAAACCCTAAATAATGCCCCTAATAACCCTAAACCCTAACCCCTAACCCCTAAACCATAAACCCTAAATAATGCCCCTTATAAGCCCTAACTCGGCCCTGACCCACCATAAACCCTAAACCGCAAACACCTAAACCCTAAATAGTACTAAACCCAAGAAACACTAAACTTCTATCTCCCTATCTAGCCCTATCTCTATCATTCCTTTACCTCTCAATATCTCTCCCTATGTCTCTGGCCATGCCCCTCACTCTCTATATCTCCCTATTGGTCCTCTCTCTCTAAACACTAAACCCTAAACCTCTAAACCTTAACCCCTGAACCATAAACCCTAAAGTACCCTAAATAATGCCCCTAAACCCTAAACCCTGACCACTAACCCCAAGCAACTCTTTGTCTCTGTCTCTCTCTCCCTTTGACGTAAATATTATCTACTAGCTCCTAGCTAGTTAAATCCTTTTCCTAGCTTTCCTAGTTTTCCTTTTCCTTTCCAATTTCCCTTTAGATCCCTGCATCAATTTTTCCCTATTTTACTATTTTGCACCTCTCCTCTCATCATTCGATCTTCCCATCCAATGAACTTTAGTTTTATCAGTTTGTTTCCATTTCATCCGGTTGCCAATTTATATCCTCATCCCTCTTTTCATGTCCTAGTTTTCATGTTTCCATTTGCTTTGTTGATAAGGGAGACGAATATATATATATAGGGGTTTAGGGTCTCTCGGTTTAGGATTTAGCCAAATCATTGTGAACTAACTCTAGTATCTATGAAGGTTTCCATGCCTTTCCTTTGTCAATTTGTTTTTAGGATCTTTACCAATAAGGTAGCCTTGGAAAACACCACTGGAAAATTGAAGTGAAGGCAACCCCATGACCATGTTCTTCTTGTTGAGCTACTACAAGTAGAAGAAGTTAAGATGGCCAAACTACTCATTCAATAAATTAATCACATCATCACAATGAGTGAGAAAAATAGATGAAGGAGGATCATGAGCAAAGTGACAAAATAGAGAAAGTCGTGACTTATGATCTACTCTCCCAACTACAACTATAGAACCATTGCTAATTTCACTAATCACCATTGAATTAGGAGTGAACTCAACCCACTTTCCTAGACCTATGTGAGTGATTTTATAAACTAATAAGATATTAGTTGATAATGGGGGCACATAAAGAACATCATGGAATGTACCATCCCCCACATCGGTAGACCCTCTCCCACACACCATAGTAGGAGTGTCATTACCCATCAAAATAGTAGGCATAGTACATGGCTCCAAAGATGCAAATTCATCTTTAGATGAAACCATGTGGTGCAAATCACCTGAATCAAAAACCTAAGTGGATGGTTGTGAAGAAACTACTACAAGGGATTTTCCCTTCCCTTTCCCCTTGTTATCTTTCACTTTGTTAGACCCCTCATTTGAACTTTGTTTTACTAATTTAGGAACACTGATATTATTCTTTTCAAGAATGTGTTTCAAGTGATCAATTTGTTTCTTCAAACATTTATGTTCATCATGAATAGGCCTTTTACAATATGAACATTTGATCTTCTCTTCCTTAGGCTTGTCACCATTTAAAGATGAGATCTCATTAGCTGCTTTTAGGGAAGCTAGTTTTTGTTCCATCTTCTCTTTGGTATTTTTCTATTTCTTATCCTTATTACTAATTTGTCCTTTCTATTCTTTTGCTCCTTGGTTGGAAGCCAAGGCATGTGATTCAAGAGATTTGAGAGTACCCATTTGGATTAGCTTATCCTGCTCCTATATGAGAGAAATAGTAAAATCATCCAAAGATGACATGGTGAACCGAGTATCAAGTGCACCCTTAGTAGCATAAAAGGTAGAAACAAACACTAAATATTCCAAACTGAGCTTGGAGAGAATTCTTAGAATTAGTTGTTCATCTTTCTTTCCAACTCTAAAGTGTTTTAAGGGTAAGTGCAAGAAGATGGGGGGCCAAAAAGTGGCCAAATTAATTTAAAAAAAAATTAAGTCATAACGCGCTCGCATTATGGCTTCCTATAAATTAAAAAAAGGTTTCCAATTTCATTTCTTTCTGTTTTCTCCTCTCAACCCGTGGCTTGCAAACCCTCGAAAGCGCGCTCGCATTTTGCAAAACACTATTCAACATAAAGAGTTTATCGATTCGTCGCCAAAATGCCGCCACGACATTGAGCATGCCAAAGGGGTGAGTTATATTTGTTTCTAAATAGGTAGGTTTTTGTTGATTTTTGATGTATATTTTGTTAATTGTTAGGAAATGTTAATGCACCTCCTCCTCCTCCTCCTCTTCAAAATCCACAAAATCCTGTGGAGGAAATACCTGCAGAACAAAAAACTCCTCCATTCATTCCTCGACATGCCCCTGGAACACAAGAAAATATAATGGAGCAAATTGAAAACGACAAAAAGGAAATTGAAGATATAATTGCAAGGTTGAAAGATCCTTCCACTTCAACCTTGCATAGGTCCATGCTTGCCGAATCTCTTGAGTCTATGTTATCAAATGTAGATTCAATTAGCAAGCAAATAACTAGTTGGACGGATAAAAAGAGAGAGTTTAGAGATTACTATGCAGACAAGTTGTCATACCAAGATGTGAAAAAATTACAAATTACAAAATTAGACTTGTGTTCAATTTTCACAAACCCACAAACAAATCAACCTCCACCCATTACATGCAAGAGGTTCCCTATCCATTGGTGCAACAACCAAGTGATAATGGACAATTTTGGGTAGAGGCGGTGGATGGTTTTTTACCATCCTCCATGCAATAATAATGATGTCCCGCAATACTTTCTGAGGAAACTCTACTGCGAGTTTGTCCTCAATAAAGTGCCAAACTATTTTGATATGCGGGACTTCCAGGGTAGAGGTGGGGGGTCAGCACAAGATAGACCAGGGGCACATCTTGACCCACAACAGGTAGTGAGACCAGTAATCAGTAGACCAGCCCACGAGCATGTTTCTATCCCTTCCATTGTGAAGGAGAGTGTTGAGGTTGATACACTTTAGTCGATTAGTGCCTTGACCCAGAGCATCATAGAGCATGCCAGTCTTGCAACACAGAGTGGGTTGGGAGATAGTGCGAGGAGTAGGGTCCCATCCCATACTTGCCAGGCTTGCGGGTCAGCCTGTGGTTATGACCCCATAGACAGTCAGGACGCAGGTGCATAGGCTACATCTGCAGCTGAGCAGATGGTGATGATAGATACCCTCCTAAGTTAGACTTTTGGCCTTGATACTCAGGTAAATATTAGCAAGTTTATTAAATTGAATTTATTAAATTTCATTTTTGAAATACAAGATTAACTAATTTAAATTGATGATTTTAATGAAATTTCAGAGTCATAGTGTCGATGCAGTTTTCAGTGGTTCTCCACCTACATTTTTCACCATATCATCTACTGTCGAGGTATGTAACTAGTAAACAATTATAAATATTACATGTGAATAGCATCGTTATATGAATGGTATTCTAATATCTGATTTTGGATGTTGAATAGGTTAATACTGTAGATTTCACGGCAACACTTGCCAGTGGTGGTGGACTTCAAAGTTTTATAGAGGTAATAATATAAATAGTTTAATGAATGAATTGTACTTACTAAATTTTTGTATGTGATTTGTGTGATTTATTGTGTGTACTTCCATGTTTAGATGAATGTGTGTGTATGTTAGGAGCCACGATTTGCATCACTATTATTGTTTTCGTAATTGAATAATGTTGTTTTATTTCTAGATGATGTAGGCTGCGGAGACACCTCCCCATGTTCATAGTGCAATGGAGCAGGGTGTGGCCTCTGCGATTCATAGCTCCATGGCATTGACAGGGGTATGAGGTAGATTAGTAAATTTCAATTTATATTCATTGTTATTGTTGTCTATTTTTGAAAAATCAAAAGATTATTGATTTGAAGTTTAATTTCTATCTGGATGGTTTCTATAGGACATGACATCACTAGGGCCTATTCCTACTACTAAGGCAAGTGAGGAGATAGATTATATGTTAGCGGTAAGTGATTATTTTGTTAAATGTTTCATTTTTTATAACATGTAATTTCTATATATTAATGTGTATACTTTTTATTGTAACAGGTAAAGATGCAGGAAGACCTAACTAGGAGGAGTAGCCCTCGGGTTCATAGTAGACCACCCACGTGTGCGTCTCCATCCCCTAGAAGATCAAAGGCTGCTTGTGATTTATTCTCTTCACCAGCCAGAGGGGAATGACTTTTTATTGTGTTCCTTTTCCTTTGTTGTATGCCTATATGGCATTTGTGGACATATATTTTGTATTGTACATAGTTGACATTGTATGCCTATATGGCATTCTTGTAAGCCTATATGGCTATTTTGTATATATGTTATACTTATATTGACAGATATTGATGTATGCCTATATGGATATTTGGTTAATACAATTTTTTTTTATTGATGGCATCGATACTTGCATTATAAATCCACGTTTGAATGGATATTTGTAGATGGCTACTTCAAATATTTAAAGTCCGATTGTATTACATAGGATGTTTGCATTTTCTTTGATAGGCTTGATAGGCCATGGATTACATGATGGTGTTTGATGGAAAAGTATGGTACTAGAAGACTCTAGTTCATTCTTAATAGGCTTGTGATTGATAATATCTTTGCATGATTGCACTTGATCTTGGATCATGAGCATGTTGTTAGGATTTTGATTTGCATTGGTGTTTGATGGATAGGCATGGTACTATGTGACTTTTGGATAGGCTTGGGAGAGGTACACTAATTGAATTTGTGATTTCTAGTTTGAGATTTTTCCTCCACTAGAAGTCCTTGGAGGAAATCTAAAAAGGATGATTTGGATGTAGTGGGTTTGGATTGATGGGATAAGTTGGAATGTAAGGATTATGAGATGGAGGATTTGAATAGGATACATAGGATAAATAGTTCTCACATGCAGTTGGGATTGGAGATATGAATTGAATATGAGGACCTTGGTCTAAAGTGGTTCTTCCCTTACCAAAGGTACCATAAGGATGACCATTAGATGTGTATTTAGGATTATCATGATAGCTAGTGCTAGTCATTTCTTGTTTGAAATATTCTTGCATGTTCATGAGTGGGAGATGAAGGTTTATGGAAAGTTTGCATGTAATGATCTCATAGTTAATGCTATTGTCATCTTGATATCATCTTGATCTACAAGACTATCATCATCATCGTTGTCAAAGGGATTTTTTGATTGATTTGGATAAAAGATCTCATTTAAAGGACGCATGGTTTGAGGACCTATTTTGATTGTGATTTTGGGTTTTGCATGAGCCTCGCACAAGGTAATAGGCATAGGGTTTTTATCTTGCATAATGATTTTTTCAAACCAAGGGTCTATGATGGAAATGACTAAGGATGATAGAATGTTTGGATTTTGGACTTTGAAATGTTTATGGTTGTAAATGTTTATTGTTTGGACTCAAATTTTGTTAAATGGTTGTTTGAAAGAGGACACATCAAACACAAAAATAAGATTGGTTTAAGTATGGATGCAAATGATGTTTACTAGTTTATTAAATGAAGACACATCAGGTACATTAATTGCCTATTCTATTGAAGTGGGTGTATCAATCTCCATGGGCTCAGCAATATTCTGGTTTGAGGACATGGTTGATACATGGTGAGACTAGGAGTCTTGTTTCAGTGGGATTTGAGCATAGGTATAGCAATGATGACAATTATGGTGTCATGGATATGTAGGTACATTTGAGCATTGGCAAGACTTGACCATGTTTGTAGTTGATATGTATGGGTTATGATGTTTGATTCAAGATTACAAGTGGTGTTGTGGTTTACTTTTAGCACATTGTTCTTATCTCTTAGATGCTTGATTAGTTCCTTGACTATGGTTACTCATTTGTAAACTTGTTTGGAAAGTTGAATCTATGATTGATTTGGTGAAGTCTATAAGTTATATTATTTGATATCTCAGTTTGGAAGTTACTAATGTGATGATGATTTTGCATGTTTTCAATGGTTGGGATCTACAAGTTATGCATTTTTTTGGGATGCACACCTCATTGATTGTAGTGGGATGACTTGAATGCATATTGCCTATATCCATGGGATTGATTTAGTGTTGATGTAGACTTTGTTACTTTTCCTTGTCTATGCTCATTTGCGCATTGGTTTGTTGAATTGGGATGAGAGGATGGATGATGAGAATGATTGGATAGTTGGTTATTGGGACTTGTAGTATGTTTATCATGATGTCATGGATATCTTAGTTGCATAGTTTAGTGTGAGCTTTTGACAGTAATGATGGTTTATCTTCTTAGATTGGAGATCTTGGTTCTACTTTGGAGTTATTAGTATTATAGTTGAGTGTGTGTGGACCATGGTGATCTTCATTTAGGAGATGGTTATCACAATGCCATGTGTATTTCATATCATGGTTCAGTGGGAGCTTTGATATTGATGTGTATTCGTCACCTAGTGATGGATGATCTTATATAGTGGTTGGGTGTAATGGACAAACTCTTGGATTATGATTATTATTTGTAGTGAGAGTGCTTTGACATCTTGGCTACTATTTTTAGGAGATGGTTATCTTCATGTGGTTGTAGATGTTGATCCTTGGTTTAGAGGTGTTTGGTAGTGTGTCTTGGTGGACTCTTGATTCTAGATTAGAGTATTAGCATGATACAAGTTCTCTTGAGACTAGGATGTCTGTATTGGTGCATGTGATCTTCTAGGAGGAGATGTTAGATCATGATGTCATGTTTGGATACCTAATTTTGTAGTTGGAGTTTTGACAGTGGTCTTGTTGGTTCTCTTGGTATTGAGTACATTGGTCATGTGCTTGGGAGCTTCATGATAATGTGGTGTTGCATTTGGAGCTTAACATGGATTAATTGGTTGTAGGTTCTCATACATACTTTGAGACTTGGGTGAGGCTAGAGTTCTCTTGGGATTAGAGACACTTGTTGAGATGGTTACCCTTTAGAGGTTTTAACTGGAAGACCAAAGAGACTTTCACTTGGATATGGGTGTGAGTTAATTATGGACCTAGAGAAGATTCTTATTGGAGAGAGTCATTGTGGCTTGGTGTATCTTCGAGGAGTATTCTCATTCCCCACTCTTGGTCTACTCGGAAAACTATCATCTAAGAGGTATTTCCCATCCTTTAAATGAATTTTTTTAATGCTTTATCTTCTCATGGTTTTGGATCTTGAGCTATGGTTATTGGTTCTAGAGGGTTCATTTGAGGGGTGTCTCTAAACATGCTTTTTCTCAAGTGCTAAACTGGAGTTGTCTAGATACACAAGTGTGCCTCCCTCAATGAAGTTCATTTTGTTAACTTAGTTCATCCTAGTGACTCAAGGGGTTGTTATATTCTTTAGGCACAATATTTCATAGACTAAAACATTCACTCCATGTTAAGGCACTCAAAGGAGGCTCTGGAGATGGAAAATGGTGCCTTAACTCACTTATGTAAATTTTGGACTTTTAAGCAATTGCAAGATGTCTTAGAGGGCTCAATTCTTCAAGGCGTCCATTTTGTTCACCACTTGTA
Source organism: Cunninghamia lanceolata (assembly GCA_027924645.1). NCBI lineage: Eukaryota > Viridiplantae > Streptophyta > Pinopsida > Cupressales > Cupressaceae > Cunninghamia > Cunninghamia lanceolata. The sequence continues at coordinate 4,927,032 of BSBN01000677.1, read as the reverse complement.
GTATCACTTGTTCAAGGCGCATGTTTGGAATTCTCTGGCGTGATGTGTGATTTGGTCACAATAGGCGCCTAGAGTGAATGGGCTTTCATCCTAACTTAATACACTGCCTCCTTCTGATGATTTTTGGGGCAGCAGAAAACCTTTCACCACAGGCAAATGTCTCAGAGATATAAAAAATTGAGAGAGGTTATTGTAGAGGTACTCTACATGATCGCATTGCCTTAGATAGAATGTTTGTAAGTGACATAGTTTTCGAGTAACATCTCGTCAAAGATTGCTGCCTTTTTGAACTTTGGACTCTTCAGGGATATCATCGGTACAATGTAGCTCAGGCTGTTTCGACATGTTTGGGTGAAAAATAGGACCATGCCTAGCGTAAATGTACCCATTTGGACACATTGGAATAGTTAGTTTGGTCGCATTAGGAGCAGGATGAAAGTTACACCCCTTTGCAACTTTACACTGCCTCCTTCTGATAATTTTTGGGGCAGCAAAAAACCTTTCACCACGGGCAAATGCCTCAGAGATATAAAAAACTGAGAGAGGTTATTGTAGAGGCACTCTACGTGATCGTGTTGCCTTAGAGAAAATGTTTCTAAGTGACACAATTTTTGAGTAACATCTCGGCAAAGATTGCCGCCTTTTTACACTTTGGACTCTTTAGGGATATCGTGGGTACAATGTAGCTCGGATTGTTTCGACATGTTTGGGTGAAAATAAGGACAATGCCTAGCATAAATGTACCCATCCAGATGCGTTGGAATAGTCAATTTGGTCGCATTAGGAGCAGGACAAAAGTTATACCCCTTTGCAACTTTACACTGCCTCCTTCTGACGATTTTTGGGGCAGCAGAAAACCTTTCACCACGGGCAAATGCCTCAGAGATATAAAAAATTGATAGGTTATTATAGAGGCACTTTACGTGATTGTGTTGCCTTAGATAGAATGTTTCTAAGTGACACAGTTTTCGAGTAACATCTCGTCAAAGATTGCTACCTTTTTGCACTTTGGACTCTTCAAGGATATCGTCGGTACAATGTAGCTCAGACTGTTTTGACATGTTTGGGTGAAAAAGAGGACCATGCCTAGCATAAATGTACCCATCCGGATGCATTGGAATAGTCAGTTTGGTCACATCACGAGCAGGACACCAAAAATACAAAAGTTGCTTTATGCAACTTGACAACATTGACACTTTTTTGCAACATGACTCAAAGACTCAAACTGACCCCAAATGACTCAAAGTGACCTAAAATCACCTTGATTTTGGTACCCAATGTACATTATAGAGGTTGAGGCGCTCCTTATCATTCAAACATCTTAGATGAGCACATAGGAAAGGAAAAAGCTATAAGTTTCATCATCATGAGCGCCTAATATCAAGAGACTTTAATGGCTCAAACCTTAGCATGGAGTCCTAAGGTGCATTTCATGTCTCCTTTCATCTAGTTTGGCGCCCTTATGTAGATTTTTCAACTTGATTTGGTGCCCTGTATGTGAAAGAAGATCTAAAGGCATGAAAGTGGATGTCATATTGTAAGAGTTTGGATCATCAAAATTGAAAGAAATAAGTCTATTAAGCTTGGGTACCCTTGGTCTTCTTTTCATTCATTATGAGCACCTTGGGAGAATGGCATATAGGTCATCATCATGATTGGGTGCCTTGGATCTAGAGTGTTGGAGAGATCATCAAATGGTGTCTAGAGGAAGTAGGGTGAGTTATGAGTTTGGTCGCATCAGGAGCAGGATACCAAAAATGCATAACATGATGTAAAAATGTGTACATATGTGTAAAAATGTAGGAGGAAATAAAAAAAAGACAAACCTTACAAATTAATGTGCATACTTACAACTCAATGTAACATAACTTTACAAAATCAATGTGAATACTTACAAATTAATCCAATGAACCATCTGGGTCTGCTCTACTCTTTATTGTGCCAAGTATTGCTTCATGGTCAGACTCACGCACCTTCCACAATATTTTGTTCAAAGGTCTACCCTGATACTTTATCAAATGAACATTGGATGCCACGACAAGGTTCGAGTAATGAAGAATCTTCTGATGCGTGTCAAAGTCCTAAAATAGCCAAATATTAACACTCTTATTTGGGTACCTTCTAAGCCATGTTCCAGTAATAACCACTGAGCCTATAGGGTATTCGATGTTTTCTCCATCTGTAATAGGGGCCTCCAATTTCTTTTTGGCCTCAACAAAATGACATAAGTAATAATGTGTTCCCTCTTCATTATCTTCATCTACAATAACTACATATACGTGCCCTACATTGATATGTGTAGCAAATTAGATGAAATTAGTCAACATTACAAAAACACTACAAAGTAAGATGACATTACCTAGTTGAACTAGATGAAATTACATGCATATACGTGCCCTATATTACGTGGTTGAACTAAATTTGATATGTGGTCAAAGTCAACTAATGATTCCATCTGTGTTAGTTCCAGTGCCGTCGGGGGTTGATACGTGTCAAGTGGGCTAAGATAACTTAACTGCCATTCGTCAACCCACTCCTTTGACTCGCACTCATCCCAGACTTGAATTGTACAGGAAGAACAAAAGCATGACATCTTTTGTGTATGGATACTCCATGAACCTGCAATTGAGCTTTTGAAAGAGTGCATCTCATTTGATCCTGTCAATGTACAACAATCCTCATATGGTGCAATGTTAGTATCATCTATCAACCAAAAAAATCTATGAACTAAAGACTTACCTTCATTACCTAGACCCATGGAAGCATTACACCACTCGACAATTGATTTTGCATCTGTTAACTTTGCATTGTCTTTATACTTTAACTCTTCTCATGCTATGGCTCTTTTAATACATGCTCCTGCACCATCATGCTCCCCCTTTCCATGCCTGACCTCACAAAAGTTCCACATATGTTGAATACCTGTAAAATTATGCCTCCTACTCAGCCAATAGAATTTCTGTGAGTTCTTGAATTGTGATGCATAGTTATCTGACCATATGATATGCTGACTGAACAATATGCCCCTTCTAGCCAAATCATTGTAGAACACCTAAAAGCAACCTTGTACGAACTCCGTAGAATGCGTGTGATCATCACTAATATAGAAATTATACTCCCTTATAATCTTTCTGTCATCCTCTGTACTATCATTTGCATGAATGAATGCGATGTGCACAAATATAGAAACCTGTGTGCAGCTGTAATATTGTGATTGCACCTCATGTTGTGGCTATAGACTGTAGTTCTCTGCAAAGTTGACGACTGAAACAATGCTACCAACTAGAAATGTGTCCTTGTATAACTTGAATTGCAAGTCCAAATATAGGCATAAACTGATACATAGAAAGGTTTCCTTAAATTAGTTATTGAAAAGATTCTAGTGTATCAGTTTATCTTAACATAGAAAGGTTTTAGCAATTCAAAATATCTTTGAAAAATTTTAATTTGAGGATACTTCTCTAGAAATTTACCATAAAACTGTGTTTGAGTCTCATCCAAAAAATGCTTTGGATGTGGCTCACGGTTCTGACTACCGATTCTCCTTCTTACCACATCCCTTTGATTCGGAGATACCCTTGTCTAATTCTTCCAAAAGTCTTCAATTAGTGATCTCAATGCTTCAACAATTGGTTTATCTTTTCATGGTAGTCTCCCTGAGAATGCCCATAATTCATTGGCATTAGTGTCCTCAATTCTTTGGCGTCTTCCAACGGCTCTTGATAAAGTTTTCCTATTAATTCTCAATTCTTGACTTGTCTTTCTAATGAGACAAGCTTTCCTCGTTTGACTACTTACTATAGTCGATGTAATCACACGTCGTGTTGCATTACTATCTTTTGTGCGTGAGGTGTTACCCACACTCTCATACGCACTCATTAGATTCTTGACAATAGATTTTTCACTTGAAGCCTCTGATGTTCTCAACCCAAGAATCTTCATGATAGACCTATACTTTATACTTCGCATCATTTCAATGAATAGTTGACATCTTGAAGTCTCATTTAACTTTTCAAAGAACAATCTCCAAATCTTATTAGCATATCTTCTACAAGTGTGTTTTGGAATATTACCTTCCATTCGTTGCAAAATATTCTCATCCCTCAACTCTAATCCCTCAACTCTAATCCCTCATCCCTAAACCCTAAATGCTATCCCTATTCCTAGACCCTCAACAGGCTCGATACTATACCTTAAACCCTAATCCCTCTACCCTCGAGATTCTTATTTAACCCTAATCCCTTGACCATTAACCCTATCCCTCACCTCAACCCTCAACCCTTAACCCTCAACTCTCAACATTGAACCCTAATTCATCAACCCTAAACCCTAATCCCTCAAACCTAAACCCTATCCCTAAACCATCAACCCTCAACACTATACCTTAAACCCTAATCCCTATCCCTCAACCCTTAACCCTTAAAACTTAAACCCTATCCCTGCACCCTTAACACTTGACACTATATCTTAAGCCTTAAACCCTCATCCCTCAAGCCTCAACCCTCAATCCTTAAACCTTCAACCCTAAACCCTATTCCTAATCCCTCTACCCTCGACACTCTAACCCTAACCTCAACATTAAATGCTAATCCATCAACCCTAAACCCTAATCCTAAACCCTCAACACTATACCTTAAACCCTAATCCCTCAACCCTCAACCCTAAACTTATCCCTAAACCCTAATCCCTCAACCCTCAACCCTAATCTGTCATCCCTCAACTCTAATCCCTCATCCCTAAACCCTAAATGCTATCCCTATTCCTACACCCTCAACAGACTTGATACTATACCTTAAACCCTAATCCCTTATCCCTAAACCCTCCAACCCTATCCCTAATCCTTATACACTCCACACTCTACTTTAACCCTAATTCCTCGACCCTCAACCCTATCCCTAAACCCTTGACCCTCGAACCTCAACCCTTAACACTTAACGTCAAACCCTAATCCCTCAACCCTTAACTTTGATCCGTCGACCCTAAACCCTCAACCCTCAACCTTCAACGTCAAATTCTAATCCCTCAACCCTTCACTCTAATCCCTCAACCCTATACCCTATCCCTAAACCCTCAACACTATACCTTAAACCCTAATCCCTCAACCCTAACCCTAAACCTTGTCCCTAAACCCTAATCCCTCAACCCTCAACCCTAATCCATCATCTATCATCCCTCAACTCTAATCCCTCATCCCTAAACCCTAAATGCTATCCCTATTCCTAGACCCTCAACAGGCTTGATACTATACCTTAAACCCTAATCCCTCTACCCTCGACACTCTTATTTAACCCTAATCCCTTGACCATTAACCCTATCCCTCAACCTCAACCCTCAACCCTCAACCCTCAACCCTCAACTCTCAACATTAAACCCTAATTCATCAACCCTAAACCCTAATCCCTCAAACATAAACCCTAATCCCTCAAACCTAAACCCTATCCCTAAACCATCAACCCTCAACACTATACCTTAAACCCTAATTCCTATCCCTCAACCCTTAACCCTTAAAACTTAAACCCTATCCCTACACCCTCAACACTTGACACTATATCTTAAGCCTTAAACCCTCATCCCTAAAGCCTCAACTCTCAATCCTTAAACCTTCAACCCTAAACCCTATCCCTAATCCCTCTACCCTCAACACTCTAACCCTAACCTCCACATTAAATGGTAATCTGTCAACCCTAAACCCTAATCCTAAACCCTCAACCCTCAACACTATACCTTAAACCCTAATCCATCAACCCTGAACCCTAAACCTTATCCCTAAACCCTAATCCCTCAACCCTCAACCCTAATCCATTATCCCTCAACTCTAATCCTTCATCCCTAAACCCTAAATGCTATCCCTATTCCTAAACCCTCAACAGACTCGATACTATACCTTAAACTCTAATCCCTTATCCCTAAACCCTCCAACCCTATCCCTAATCCTTACACCCTCCACACTCTACTTTAACCCTAATCCCTTGAACCTCAACCCTATCCCTAAACCCTTGACCCTCGAACCTCAACCCTCAACCCTCAATGTCAAACCCTAATCCCTCAACCCTTAACTCTGATCCCTCATCTCTCAACCCTAACCCTAAACCCTCAACTCTAAACCCTCAACCCTCAAAGTCAAATCCTAATCCCTCAACCCTTCACTCTAATCCCTCAACCCTAAACACTATCCCTAAACCCTCAACACTATACCTTAAACCCTAATCCCTCAGCCATCAACCCTAAACCTTATCCCTAAACCCTAATCCCTCAACCCTCAACCCTAATCTGTCATCCCGCAACTCTAATCCCTCATCCCTAAACCCTAAATGCTATCCCTATTCCTACACCCTCAACAGACTTGATACTATACCTTAAACCCTGATCCCTTATCCCTAAACCCTCCAACCCTATCCCTAATCCTTATACCCTCCACACTCTACTTTAACCCTAATTCCTCGACCCTCAACCCTATCCCTAAACCCTTGACCCTTGAACCTCAACCCTCAACCCTCAACGTCAAACCCTAATCCCTCAACCCTTAACTCTGATCCCTCGACCATCAACCCTATCCCTAAACCCTCAACCCTCAACATCAAATTCTAATCCCTCAACCCTTCACTCTAATCCCTCAACCCTAAACCCTATCCCTAAACCCTCAACACTATACCTTAAACTCTAACCCTAAACCTTGTCCCTAAACCCTAATCCCTCAACCCTCAACCCTAATCTGTCATCCGTCATCCCTCAACTCTAATCCCTCATCCCTAAACCCTAAATGCTATCCCTATTCCTAGACCCTCAACATGCTCGATACTATACCTTAAACCCTAATCCCTCTACCCTCAACACTCTTATTTAACCCTAATCCCTTGACCATTAACCGTATCCCTCAACCTCAACCCTCAACCCTCAACCCTCAACCCTCAACCCTCAACTCTCAACATTAAACCGTAATTTATCAACCCTAAACCCTAATCCCTCAAACCTAAACCCTATCCCTAAACCATCAACCCTCAACACTATGCCTTAAACCCTAATCCCTATCCCTCAACCCTTAACCCTTAAAACTTAAACCCTATCCCTACACACTCAACACTTGACACTATATCTTAAGCCTTAAACCCTCATCCCTAAAGCCTCAACCCTCAATCCTTAAACCTTCAGCCCTAAACCCTATCCCTAATCCCTCTACCCTCGACACTCTAACCCTAACCTCGACATTAAATGCTAATCCATCAACCCTAAACCCTAATCTGAAACCCTCAACCCTCAACACTATACCTTAAACCACTTGACACTATATCTTAAGCCTTAAACCCTCATCCCTAAAGCCTCAACCCTCAATCCTTAAACCTTCAGCCCTAAACCCTATCCCTAATCCCTCTACCCTTGACACTCTAACCCTAACCTCGACATTAAATGCTAATCAATCAACCCTAAACCCTAATCCTAAACCTCAACCCTCAACACTATACCTTAAACCCTAATCCCTCAACCCTCAACCCTAAACCTTATCCCTAAACCCTAATCCCTCAACCCTCAACCCTAATCCATCATCCCTCAACTCTAATCCCTCATCCCTAAACCCTAAATGCTATCCCTATTCCTAAACCCTCAACAGACTCAATACTATACCTTAAACCCTAATCCCTTATCCCTAAACCCTCCAACCCTATCCCTAATCCTTACACCCTCCACACTCTACTTTAACCCTAATCCCTCGACCCTAAACCCTATCCCTAAACCCTTGACCCTTGAACCTCAACCCTCAACCCTCAATGTCAAACCCTAATCCCTCAACCCTTAACTCTAATCCCTTGACCTTCAACCCTATCCCTAAAACCTAAACCCTAAACCCTCAACCCTAATATGTCATCCCTCAACTCTAATCCCTCATCCCTAAACCCTAAACGATATCCCTATTCCTAGACCCTCAACGGGCTCGATACTATACCTTAAATGCTAATCCCTTATCCCTAAACCCTCCAACCCTATCCCTTATCCCTTAACCCTCATGATTAATAGCCTTGAATGTAAAAAAATTTAAGGGGAACATAACGTGAGCACGTTATAATGTGCTCGTGTTATGTTAAACATGACAAACAACAAACTTGCGGGAAAGGAAAAATGCAAAGCAAAACATAACGCGAGTGCGTTATAACGCACTTGCATTATGTCTTGCTTTGGGAATCCCAAGCGTTGGGCTTAGGATTTGCTTTGGCTTTCTAACCAAAAGGCTTGGAGTGCCTTATGAATAGTCACAGACGTGTTTTTCCATATTCTTCAAAATTTCACATAATTTCGTTCATGCTAACCCTCAGATTTGCACGTGTTTCAAGGTCAAACAAATCAAACACTTGGGTAATGTTAGGCTTTCTCTTAGCTATTTGATGATATGATTTTTTTCACATTTTAACAATGTTAAGCCTTTCATCTTTAATTTCTTTTGTTTGTGTGTCCATTTTTAGGCAAAAACCACTGTTTGGTCTTTTTTTCATTGTAAATTAACTATTCATTCAAATTTCAAAAAAATTACATATTTAGAAACTAGACTCCATTCTACAAATATTAAAAAAATAAAAAAAATGATTTTCAATTAGTTTTCAAAATTTATAGGGGTAGCACGGCCAAATTTCTCTTTTTTAGGATGTGTCCACTTTGAAAATTAGTAAAAAATCAAATATTCATCAAAAAATTATCAAAAAAATCAGGCATAAACTACATGCTATGAGCTAATTTCACACTGAAGCAATTTTAAAAATACCAAAAAAAAGTTGACCTTTTGAGGGAGCCACAAAACATGCTATGTTATGTTTTTTTGACAGAAACAACACCAATTTCTGTGGCTCCCTCTTTTGAACCCCTTCATCTATGCAATTTTCAAAACAAAATAGTAGTTTAGAAAGTAGACTCGGAGCACTACGAACATTGTTTTGGTTGCATCTCCAAATTTTGAGTGTAACTATGCTCAATTTCTCATCCAAGGCCAGTATTTTCTGATTTCAGAAAAAAAGTGGCCACTTAAGACCCCTTTTTGGCCCCCCATCTTCCTACACTTACCCTTAACTGCATTCTTAATGATTTCAATTTTGTGAAGCAATCCTAGATATTGTTAAAATTTCCTAGAATTAGACTTATAAGTTTAATTTCCAATATATCACCCCTCATAGAATCTTGTGTCCCAAATAAAGTTTCTTTGTCTAGATTTCATTAGGAGAATTCCAAGATTCAATATGAAAGATTAAATCAGGAGAAGCATAAAAACACAAAGTTCCATAGCATTCATCACATTTGTTGAACAAATTAATCTTTTTGTATCTTGTGTAGGTTCAATTTCTAGTCCCAGTTTCTAGTTACCATGTTGGATTTCCACTCAAAATAGTTGTATGTTGTTAAGATTGGAACTGTAGTTTGATCCATGATGCAGAAAAGTAGAAAATGAAGTGATGAAAAGAAGAGAACATAAGTACACACCCCTTTCACAAGTATTATAAATCATGTCCTAGAGATTACAATGTTGACACTTTATATTTCACTTCTATTACAAGGCTTTTCCCAAATTACAATAGTCACAGGGGCCAAAAATGGCCAAAAATCAAATTTTGATCCAAAATAGACCTATTACAAAATCTAGATAAAAGGACTAAATGGATGTGTATTTCTCTTCAATACCTTTCCAATGCCTATTTATTTTTAGAAAATAGAGTTATTAGGTGCAAGTTATGGCCTATTGAAGAAACATGTGACTACTAGCTTCAACCTGCAATATCTAGAGAAAATGGCAAAAAATCTTCACAAAACCTCCTTGGCTAGAAATATCTCATCTCCACATTTCCGTTGACTATTAGTTTGTGAATCTTTTCCTTCATGAGAATATTTTATGCAAAAAGAAAAAAAACCCTTTGTAGGGCTTCACAAAGGGAAACAATACCCTATTCCTTGCAAGGGTGGTTCCCCTATGGCCGCTGTGTGATGCCACTAGTGGAAGTAGCCATAGAGGTGGTGGACAAGTTGTGGAGGGGCAGAGACTTTACGTATAGCCGGTTTGGTAGTAGAGTGATTTGGAAGATGGTTGGTGAGCCGTGGGAGCAGATTCCAAGTCACTAGTGGCTTCCATAGTGGGTGGGTGAATTAATAGTAGCACATGGGGCCAAAATAGGGGTAGAGCCCCTTAACCAAGACCGATCCCACTTTCAAAAATTTCAAAGCACTTTTTAAGTGCTATCACTATGCAAAAAAGTGCTTTATAAACAATGTTTAGCACTACAATACATAAAGCGCTTTTTTTTTTTTTGAATTTTTATGAAAATATGCCTCAAAAAGCATGTTGGGAGGGTTGTATGACCCTCTTGGAAATTTTTTTTCCTTAAAGGATCCCAACACCATAATGGATGATTTTATAGTTGTTCTTTATGTTTTTGGGTCTTTTGAGAGTGATGGCAAGGTTCGTTTGGGCTGAAAGTGCTACAATTTCATAGCTACTTTCTGGAACCACACTTCAAACCCTTGTTTGCAAACTAATTTCTTGATCTCTAATTTTGGTGAAAAAAATCTATATATGACTTTCTTGAGCCTTCTAGACTCTATGGAACAGTTGAAAATTCCATGAGGATTACCAGAATGCTACAAACCCCAGAGGTTAAAATATTTCTATCAAACATTTCTAATTCTCTAGATCATCTGAAGATACAAGAGAAGAGCATACTAATTTTTTAGGAAACCTACAAGCAATATTATTAGCCCCTTGAATCTCTCAAATATGGAAACTAAACTATTCTTGCACAAAACTTGCTCTGATACCATTCTAGAATCTGTAAATATATTGAAACCTAGATACAAGTGCAATAAATAGATTTATAAACTATATATGCAAATGATATTAAAATATCAAACTAGAAAAATAAATTTAGTCTCCATGAGAGTAATGTAAATGTTCAAGAAGAAAAATAGCATTAAGAGAGTGAAAAAGAAAATAGCTACATAATACAATCTACAAGACTAGATAGAAGATGAGTATATATAGAAAATGAGGGGGAGTGGTGGCAAATACAACAATGGGAAGATTCCACCACAATATCCTAAAATAGGAAATTGTAACTCCCAAGGAAGATGTTGACAAATTACACCCACTCACACTAATACTCATATTATTAATCATATGCAAGCTTAATTAGAAGTGTAGGAAAAACCTCGGAAATAGGAAAATAAATAATCCTACTAGGGAAAAAAAACCTATAGTACAATTCATTGCCTTTTCCTCTTCTTACCCTTAGTCCTAGATTGTAACTTTCACAACTATATCCTTTAAATATTTCCCAAAACTCTATTTCTTCTAACAAGTTCCATCAACCCCACCTCTTATATTTCTTTCAAGTGTACCTTTCAATTCTTTACTTGATACCTATTTACCTCATCCCAACAACAAAATATCTATTTTATAAATACCTAATTTTTGAATGATATACAAGTTAACTTTTCACTAGACCTATCCCTACAATAGTTTCCCAAACTTTCATAATGCCAAAGTTTTCCGAAATCTCACTTATTTATATTGTATCCCCTTTCCCAACCTTTTAAAATGGGTATCCATTCATTACAACACTCCTATAAATTTTCACAATATCTCTCAACTTTGTTACAACACATTCAAGTACCACTTTCCTACACTTCACTACTTCATAATTTTTCCTCTTCTTTCTAGGCTAACCTAGGTTTTGTAGTCCTATTGTAACTCTTATAACACCCTAGATTAAAAATTTATAACATTATCAAGTTCTTCTTACAATCATCAACCCCATCGATCATACTAGACCATTTTGTACCTCTCAATTTTCTACAACACCTATTCACCTTATCCCAACACCAATGTCATCTTTCTTTAAAATATCAAAAACTATAATAGTTTTACTCTAGATCTTCTTCACTCCCTATACCTAAAACACTTTCTCAAACTTTCACAATGCTTCTTTTCCTCTCAAACACCTATAAATATTGTATCCCCTTTCATAACCTTTTAAATTAGGCTTCAATTGATTGCAACAATCTTTATGTTTTTTACAAGACCACTCCACTTTGTTACAACACATTCATACCCCTTTCCTACACTTGACTACTTCAATATTTTCACTTCTTCTTTCCCCTATCCTTTACTTGGTACTAAATATAAATTTCACAACATCCTCTTAACATTTCCCAACACTATTTTTCTTCAAGATTACAACCATCAATCCTACCAATTATACTACTTTGGTGTACATTACAATTTTACTCAACACCTCTTTACCTCATTCCAACATCTAAATATATATTTCTTCTAAACACCTAAAATCTTCATAATTATGCACTAGAGTTTATTTGAATAAATGTAGCTAGATAGAAAATATGACGATTTATCATACGGGTAGGGTAAGAGAGCAACCAAGGAATATGATGGGTCCCATTAAATTATATTTATCATATTTTTATTATGAATAACCAAAATATACATTCAAGGAAATATAAAGTGAAAAAAATACAAATCTAGAGTGTAGGACAACATTAGTTCTAATTGGGGTTTCACACACTCTTATATAGGACATCTCTCATAGGATGCATGGCTAAATGGTTTATGTTGCAAAGTGATTTTGATATTGAATATGTGGATAGAAATGCAATCAAGGATCAAGTTGTCATAGATTAGTTGGGAGAAGCACCTTTGACAAATAATCATTCACTAGTCATCAACTTCCTCGATGAATCCATCTTCACAATAGTAGAACCACCATCCTAAAAACTATATTTTGATGGCTCGTACACTAGTCATGGTTTAGCTGCCAACATCATATTTGTCACTCCACAAAAGATGTTATAATGAAGGCTTTGAGGCTATGTTTTCCTTGTACAAATAATATAGTAGAATACGAGGCCTTAATCATAGGTCTTAAAATACAAATACAATGGAACATCCAATAGATCCAGGTCTATGGGGAATCTCATCTTGTAATCAAATAGGTAAACAAGGAATGTCAGATAGAGGATGACAATATCATCCCATACAAATGGATGGTTGATAGTTTCAGGTGATATTTAACACACATCTAGTTTGAATAGGTCCCCACCTTAACAACAAAGTAGAAGATGACATGGCCACCATTGGGTATTTATAGAATATTACACATGATAGTCAACACTATTAGTACTTAGAGGAGTAGCTTATCATCCTTACATATGATATTGTAGAATTTGAGTTTATTTGTGATATTGTTTGTCTTGAATTCCCATGGTATCATGATATCTACACCTATCTCCAGGATTAAACCTTTCCACCTAACCTATCATGAAACCAATGTAAAACCCTCCTCCAACACACCTCATGCTTCACCATTCTTAGTGACACTATCTATTGAAGATCCTATAAAGGTTCTTTACTATAGTTCCTAAACCTAGAAGAAGCAGTTAATCAAGTGCACTTAAAGAATTCCATGATGGTATCTATAGTTCCCATACTAGTAGCATGGTGGATGATAGAAGAAGCTTCTCATAATAGGTTACTATTGACCTACCATGGAACATGATGCATGTTAGTACATGAAATAGTGCCTAGCTTTTCAGTACATGGAAATATCATTCATGCACCGTCATAGACATTGCAACCCATTACAACTCCTTGGTCCTTCTCTTAATGAGGCCTAGTTCTCATCGACAACATCCATTCATCCTCATCAAGTGGACATAAGTTGATCATCACTATCACTAAGTATTTCTCTAAGTGGATCAAAGCTATTCCCATCACCTTCAAAATAGGTATCCAAATATCCAATTTAATTAATCTCCACCACATCATTTATCGCTATGGCATCCCATCCACCATTGTCACTAACTATGGCAAATCCTTCAAAAATCATGAATTCCACAGTCTCTATGAGTACTTTCATATGCAACACTATTAGTCCACTCCATACTATCTCCAAAGTAATGGTCAAGTGGAGGCAACAAATAAAACCCTACTAAAAAATCTTAAAGAAAACTATCAATAATGTTGGCCATGATTGGCACCTCTGTCTTAATCCTTCCTTTCGAGCTTATTGCACTAGCATGTTCACACCCATAGGTGCCACACCATATTTCTTAGTATTCATCTCTAAATTTATCTTTCTAATAGAGATCAAACTCCCCTCATTTCATATTTCCTTGTGTGAGTTCATTGATAATGAGGATTATTAGGTTGAACACCTCCATGATTTATAACTACTTGATGATTAGTACGTTAATGCCCTAAATAATTTACAAGCTTGTAAGAATTGTCTTTGTAGAAGCTATCATAAGAGAATCATGGCTCATGAATTTGAGATTAGTGACCTTGTACTAAAATAAAATTAGAATAACCTTTAGGATATAGAAAAGAAGGATAAATTTAAGCCTAATTGGATAGGTCCTTATGTCATCATAGCCAAGTATGATTTAGGTGCTTATTAGTTGGATGCTACAAATGGTCAGGAGCTTGATGAACCACTTGTTGACATCATCCATCTCAAAAGATTACATGCTTAGTTTGTGGAGCATCCTAATCAAAATATAAATAAATAATAAAAAATGTCAAAAATACAAAAAAAAAGTAAAGAGAAATAATCTATCCTATCTATGTGAAAACTAGTTCTTGTGGTGCCTTAAACAAGAACCATGCTAGAAACTTACTTGTAAGTGCAATGCATATGAGTTGAACCCCATTATCCTTCAAGTCCTCTTCATACCAACACAACCCATCTACCACCCATATCCCTATCAACCTTTGATTCCTTCAAGTGCATCCCATTTACCTATAAAGTGACTAACACGCTCTTTATCATCACTCCTTGTAGCATATATCCAAACATCGTGTTCTATATCACTGACCTTGTATTACACTAGGAATAGTAGATCATGCCTTGCTTTGGAAAACTCTCCAGACATTATCCCTACTATGTATTCAATGCCATGGATGAGTCTTCTTCTTAGTTCTTAGCTTCATGTGCTTGCAATCCCTATGGTCTTATATCCATAGACTCTAGACTTCAAACATTGAATTAAAATTCTCTAACAAAGATCCCATCGCAAAATTGAAAACAACCATCAGTTGATTCATTTTCCATTGAACAAACCATGACATACTCTTTGCCTTAATGGGATATATCATTCCCCACATTAGGCATCATCCATATCATCCCTTTCCTTTTTGAGATATATTGTTCCTCAAATTAGGCATCACCATTATCCTCATCATCAATGCTTTGGAAAAAGGTAATACTATTGTATATTAACTAACAGACACATTTTTATTTTTATTTATCTTTTTAGATCTTGCATTAGACCTCCTCAAGGTCACCACAATCCTTCATATAAAGGTGTGTCTTGATTGGTGTGTACTGGGCAATATTATTATTATTTTATGTGTTGTATTTTCCTGATCATTCCATCATAGTGCCAACCAAGGTCATCAAAGGACTTGTCATGTATTGGGGCATCCTTCTGCCTATTAGTTGTCTCACTATAGTACCCACCAAGGTCATAAAATGCTTTGCAATATTTTAAGACATCCTATTTATGTTTCTTGCAAGTTAATCCTATATGTTGGTTCTTCCAACTGATTGTTAGAGTCCTCTAAAGGTCTAGCCAATTTATTATGGTTAAGGGCTCTCAGTCAGTGGCCAACAAACATGATTACAACAAAGAGTTAAAAAATCCTCTACACTTTTGGTTCTGCTAGACCAAGGTGGGTGTACCTATACAATATCCAAGGGCTATATCTTGACTAATGTTGGATGTTTATGTTTAAACAGAGGTTCTCAATGACAATATACCCAAGAAATGATAGATTCTTCTTGGATTGGATTAATCCTTTGGCAATACAGTTCAGACCTAGTTGAGAACAGTAAAAACTCCAATTCTACTCTAAAATAGTACATAAATAGAAATGATCTTTTAATTTGTTTGGATGGATCTGAATCACAATATCATCCTAGTGAGAGATCGGTGCCTAATCCAGGGCTACAGAGTCAAGTTCCCTAAATCGAGTGTATCTTTCAAGTAATGTTTCTTCATTACAATTGGACATGTAGCATTAATGCCTTACATCAATGTATCCTATACTCAGAATTGTAGAACTGTCCTATAAAACACAATGTATAATGAAATTAACAAAGTATTGTTTAATCAAATTATTCATCTCCTTAAGAAAAAAATAAAAACAATACACACATTACAACAGACTATAAAGATGAATCAAAATAGCCTTGATATTCATCAATCATATTAACTTCAACTAAATACACTTATGTAGATAATCTTGCAACAAGTAATACATTCAAATTTGAAAATGATGTACTACTCTGGAGATTTGAACACACAATAACAAGAAACTATCTTCTATAATCTAGACTCAGACAAAAATTCACTATTACCTCAAGACAAAGATTTAGAACCTAGACAGCATGGCCCTAATTTCCCTCTTATAGGAACGAGGGAGAAACAAGCTCTAGGCCACCTCTCCCCTTACAATAGATAATTTTGATCAAAGCCTAATACAGGTGCAACTACAAATCACTAGCCTCCAACATATTTGCAAAGGTTGTTACAATACAGTTATCACAGCTTCAATAGTCTTTGAAATTCTAAAAGCATGAGAGAACATTTTTATTATGCAAATATAGTGGCCCCTTTGAGAAGATTCCATCATGTCTGATCGATCACAGAGGGCCAACAAGTGGCAGAAACAAGTAGAAATACGCACAACAACTTGGAGACATAGAATTGAGATATCCATGGCAATTCATATGGATAAGGATGTGGATATCAGGATATCAGGATGTGGATATGTACATATGACATCAACATGAAGGTATGGTCAACCCTCATGGACTGAAAGAATGTTATCAGGCTTCAATTCTGTTTAGAACATGCTAGGATATCCATGTGGACATGTTTCTTACTATCATTGGTTATTACAGGTCATGGATATTAGGAAATATCTAGATATTAGAACTCATGGAATATCCCCAAGATGAATATCATGATGATGTCACTGTCGTTGATCATTTCTCAGGAAAGTGATCTGGATGACATCATCAAGATGTGCACATTGAAGGATTCAGACCTTAAGGAAGCTAAGGATATTAAGAATTGAATATCCAGACATAGAATATCCATTGCATATGATGGCTTCATTATACCCTGAGGGTAATTTTTATGGGTACATATCTGGATGTCGGGATACTGAGACTTACACTTAGCTATTTTCTAAGATTCTTGGTTGGGATAATTTATCCAGATATTAGCGAATGTGAGGACATTTGAGTGTAAATATGAATATCCATAGGACCATTTACCAAGACTTTGACCTTGAATATCTACTTGGTTTTAATGAATTTCCACATGCTCCAAAAGGCACACCTGCTCAGAATTTCATCCTCTATCATTTGGTAGGCTTCATGAGGGAGAATCCACACATTGAAATTTTAGGCAAACAAAGGCAAACATTGAAGGATTTCAGGATTTTAGGGTTTTAGCAAGCCTGAACAAACACAACTTTAGGTAGGAAATGCATGAAAAATGTAAGTCCTAACAGCGGCTCTGGTTGGGGATAGATGACTGCAAGGTCATCATGAGAATCCATGAATCTCTAGGAGGCAACAGACCACAAAAAAAATAGTGAAAGCACACCAAGGAACACACTTAGTTATAGTAAAAATACAAATGTGCATGCATATGATCAAGCAAAGAATTGCTTCAAGAATTATCTATGCACTAGCAATTCTTGGATTTCACCATTTAGGCTCTAAATGAAATATGAATCTTTTCCATGATGATCTATTATGACATAAGGTCCTAGCCACAAGGATTCCAATTTTCTATGTTTGCCCTTCTCTTGTGCTATAGTATTCCACATTAGAACCATGTCATTCACTTTAAATTTTCTATCAGAAACTCTTTTACCAAAAAAGTACTTAGCCTTTTGCTACATTTTGAGATTGTTCCTCTGTGCATCTCTTCTGACTTCATCTAGTTTAGTTAACTATTCAATCTTCTCCTTCATTGGTTTAGGGATTTCCATGTCTTCTTCTTGGATGAACTTATAGATAGGTTGAATATTATTTACTGGCAACTTGTCCTGAGTACCATAAACTAGTTTAAATGGTGATTTTCCAATAGCCTTCTTGATGGTCACCCTATCAGCCCACAAAGCTATACTTAACATAGAATCCCAAGCCCTTTTGTTTTATTCCACTATCCTCTTGATGATTTTCATCGGGATTTTGTCGTTGGACTCAGCTTGACCATTCCCTTAGGAGTGATAAGGGGAAGAATATGACATCTCAATGCCATTTGTATTTCAAAAACCTATGAACTCATCAGATCTAAAGTACATAGAATTATCCATTAATAGTCTGATTGGTTCTACAAATCCTACAATGATGTGATTTAGAATGAAGTTCATCACCACCTTGCTTGTGGCTTTTCTAGTAGGGATAGCATCTATCCACTTGGTAAAGTAATCTGTAGCTACTAGGATCCATTTATGGCCTCCACTAGACTTCTCACTAATCTCACCAATAAAATCTATGCCCCATTGATGGAAAGGGGCCTCAACTTGCATAGGAGTAAGGGACAATGCTCCTGAATATTTGAGATTTCTAGAAAACTCCAAACATGCTTCACATTTTCTTGTGAATGCATGAGAATCTAAAAATAAGGTAGGCCATTAATATCCAACTCTTAGAATCTTGTGAGCTATCGTCTTAGCTATGAAGTGACCCACACATACTCCTGCATGCATCTCTTTCAGCATGCTTTCATCCTGGTTCTTATCTAAGAAAAATAGAAGGACATCGTCATTGAATCTCCAATACAAATCTCCTTTCAAAAATACATACCTCATAGACCATAGTTTCAGAGTTCTTTATTGATTCATAGTGAGTCCATCTGGACAACTAAGATGTGTCAAATAATAAATGATATTAGTATACCATGATGTCATTTGTAAACTACATATTACACCTGTCTTTTGCTCAATAATATTGATCTGGGTAGCCTCCAAGTTAGCCTCAACCATCAATTTGGCAAGTCCCTGTCCTCTAACCAGTTTTGTAATCCAGATGTCAATATCAAACTCCTGGATCTTGTTAATCCATCTACACCTCCGTCCAATGACCTATTGGATTAACAAATCTTTTATAGATGTATTAGGCACATATGCTTCTACCTTTGCACCAACTACATAAGGTCTAAAATTCTTCATAGCCTTAACCAGTGTATATGCCTGCTTCTTTGCCATGTCATATTTTAGTTTTGCGGCTTAAAGAGACTTGCTAAAAAATGCAATGGGCTTTTAGAAGCCTTCTTCATTTGTTTGTAACATAACTTCTGCAATAGTGTAGAATGAGGCAAAAGAGAATATCTGAAAAGGATTATCAAAATCTGGAGACTTCAGAATTGGTGCCTCCTTAATAACTCTTTTTATTTCTACAAAAGCATTAATAGCATCATCATCCCATATGATCTTGGCTCCTTTATTTAGCATCTTGGAAATAGGTTTAACAATCTCTGCAAAATTGTAAATAAACCCTTTTATAAAGTTAATTTGGCTAAAGAAATATTGTATTTCTTTGACAGTTTTGGTGATTGATATCTTATCAATAGCTGCCACTCTCTCTGGATCTATCCTTACTCTACATTTGGACACAATATGTCCTAGGTAGCTTCCTTTTTGATACTACAAACATGCATTTGTTGGGATTAAGAGATATCCCATACTCTAGAGCCTTTCTAAAAATTTGTTCAAGATGCATATAATGATCATCTATCTTTTTTGAGAAAGCAGTCAAGTCATCTTGATATACAACCATGATGACATTAATCAAGTCTAAGAAAGCAACATCCATGGCTCTTTAGAATGTCACTACAGCATTGGTTAGCCCAAATGGAATCCTAATGTAGACATATGTGCCCCAAGGAGTAGTTAAATTTGTCTTATATTGTTCTAATTTCTTAACTTTCACCTGATTATATCTTGAAAAACCATCCATCATGGACAACAACTCACTCCATGTGACCCTTTGGAGCATTATTTCCATGTCAGGTAAAGGATAATTATCATTTAATGAGGACACATTCATATTTCTAAAGTTTGCATAGAGTCTTAGATCCCCATTCTTTTTCCTTACTAGTAGTAAATTTGAGACCCATGCAGAATACTTGATTGGTTGCATTTTTGGAATCAGCGTTGGATCAATGGGTCTTTGGTTTTTCCTAAAAGGATTGGCATCTGGTTTCAGAGGGATCTCATGCTGGAATAGATCCTCTCTATAGGCTTTTAGGTCATCCCAGGACTAGGAAAAAACATGCTTGTATTTTCTCAATAAATCAATAAGCATTGTTCTTACCCTAGGAATGATCCTTTTCCCAATGTACAAATTCTTAGGTGACACAAAAGTCCCTAAATTAATCTCCTCTAAACCATCCCTATGGACTAGTACATGTTTCTGCTCATTGCTGTCATTGTTGTCAAATACTCTTTGCAAAGCTACCAGTCCCCTTGGGATTTTGTTTGTCTTTAATTGAAATACTTCAGTCCCAAAAACAATTTCCTTCTCATTGACAACTTCCACAAATTCATTGAAATCTATGTCTTGTGAAAGGTACTTATCTTCACATTGAAGGAACTTTAGCAAATCTGCATCATCATTGAAAACCTACCAGTTACAGATATTGTCTGGCACATATGGTCTAGTTTTAACCTCAACTTTAGAGATTCCAAATTAAGCAATATCATCACTCCTTAGGGATATATTGTCCAAGAAGTCAGCCATCACATTCTTGTTTCTTTTTATCTAGTCAATGGAAAATGCATCAACAAGTTCTATGGTGTCCCACACAACATACTTGTAGTGCTTAAGTCTTATGTGCTTTGTCAAATATTTATCTCTCACCTGTGAGAAAACCAACTCAAAATCTCCAAAAAATCTTAATAATTTTATACCATGATTGATTGCCATGTTTAAGGCAAGGAGTAATGCTTTATACTATACAGTGTTGTTAGTGCAAGAGAAATTTAGTAGAAATGAATGTTTAAATGTTTTGCCACTGGGTGCAATGAAAATCACACTTGTTCCTGCTCCTGCTTTAGAGCACTGACCATAAAAGTACATTTTCCATAATCCTTCTTGATTTGTCTAGGCTTCAACCTCTAGAGGATTAGTGTAGCTTGGAGCTTCCTAATCTGGTTCTACTATGGAATTATCCATATCACTATTGCAAAAATTGACTTGTTGATTGAAGTGATTAGGATTCTTAATATGCTTCACTATTGTATGGGACCTAGGTTCACTATACAATCTCACTTCCTTTCCATTCATTGGTATAGTGGCATAAGACAGGTCCAACTATATGTTTCTCCCAACTACTATTGTCCATTGTCTTGATAAGAGCATCCCATATTGAGGT
This sequence comes from Cunninghamia lanceolata, assembly GCA_027924645.1. Taxonomy (NCBI): domain Eukaryota; kingdom Viridiplantae; phylum Streptophyta; class Pinopsida; order Cupressales; family Cupressaceae; genus Cunninghamia; species Cunninghamia lanceolata. The sequence continues at coordinate 4,905,594 of BSBN01000677.1, read as the reverse complement.
GGGATATCCACAACAGTTATGTCCATTTTGTATACTTTATTAGGAAATGTTGCAAACCTTAAGTCAACAACCCTCATTATCCCAATACCTAGAACAACTCTATTATCCATGGCATAACACTGGCCATAGCATGTATCAATCCAAAGTCCCAACTCTTTCATAACTTCTAGGGGTATGATGTTTATAGTAGCTCCTGAGTCTACCATGCAGTTTCTAACCTTCTTGTTATTTATAAGTAGGATGACATAAAAGGGATCAAACTAAGATGGGGATTTAGTCAATTCTTCTCCTACATACACCTCAGAGGTTGCCATCTCTATACTCTTGTCTTCACCAACCTGTTGGTTTACCTTTTGGGAAATAGGTGATTCTTTAGGAACCTTAGATGATACTTGAGATATACATGCAATAATATTCAAAGCATTGTTCCTATGCTCATCTATCTTCATCATTTCTAGTAAAGGAATAGAGACTTTCATCTAACATAAAATCTAGGTCATATCAAACATGGGAATTGTACATGAATCCTGGATAACTTTACTTACCTCTATTTTCTTAATCTTCTCCCTTTCAGTGGAAGTAGGAACCTTAGGAGCATCTTGTTTGACCAATTCTCTTTCTATTTTTGTTCCTTTCTGACATTTATCTGGTACATAAAAATGAAACTTCTAATTTCTTGGCAACTTGCCCCTTTTATTTGATTCTTTCATTGTTTCAAGATTCCTGACAACAGTGGGTGTTTCTTTGATAAAATATTACCAGGCTTACCCTAATCAACATTTACAGTTCTATTTCTCAAGTCATAACTACTCCTATCTTGGGCAACATCATCTATAGTTAGGGATTTGATCTGTTCTTCTGAAGGTCTTCTCAAACTAATCCCATTCATTCTAGTATCTACATCATTCACCTTTGCATGTTCTATACCATTATCCTTATAATCAGAAAAGACATGTTGATGATAATTCTCTCCATAATAGTGTTGGTTGTCAATATCAATCTTAGCACATTCTTCCTCAGAAAAAGCATATTCTTCTACTATCATAAATGTTTTAGATGAGAACATATTGATTGTATGATCCTGATTATAATTACCCTCCTCATATTCATCCTCAGGTATGCCAGACTCTTGAAGTGACTGGGCTACTACACACTGAGCTAGGGAGTGAGGTAATTGACATGCTATATACCATAGATTATCCTCAACCATATTGGCATTGTGTCTCTTCAAGGGGTCAGGGGTATCTTTATTGGATGTATTTTTCTAATTATTATAGACTGGCTTTCCATGATGCCATGTGGTATTGTATGGTTGATCAAACAACCAAGGCATTCTTTCATGCTTCTAATAGTTAGGTTTATCATTGAATAACCCCTTCTCATTTTTAGCTACCTTATAACTTAAGTCCTTAAGAGCATTCATAAATCTATCCAATTTATCTTCAGAAGATGGTGCTTTATCTCGAGGTCCTTTAGGGTTTTTCAATAATTTGACATCATCTCTCTTACCAACCTTCCCAAATGCTCACCTGTTACTTTCAATGTGCATAGATATTCAGAAAGCATCGGGCTCAAAGATTGAGGCTTTTTAGCCCTCAATTAATATTCTACTTTAGGATCAAAAGCATTGTCATATAACACCAAACACATGGGCTCACTTGGTCTCATATCTAGAGGGATTTTATTCATGAGTTTGACAAATATTGTATTAAAATCTAAGACCATCTCATTATGACCTTTGGATATACTAGTGAATTCATTGATCAGAAACCTAGGATCTATCTTGTCACCATACTGCTCTCTGGATACCCTCTTGAATTCTTCCCATGAGCCTATACTTGCATCAGGTAAACCTCCGTACCAATCCCTGGCATACTCAGTCATAGATTGCATGAATAAATTCCTAATTATATCCTCATTTTCAACTTCAAAATCATCTATCAAATTCAAATAATTTATTAGATGACTTTCACCTAATAATGCATTATTTTAAGAAAATCTGACAAGTGAATATTTGGTTTCATTACGGATATCATTAGGATAACCAAGGATTCTAGTAAAATCCAACTCCCTATACCTTCCTGACTATAAAGGCATTTTGTTAAACTAAATTTTATGTTCTTGTCTCACAACATTCTGACCTTTCCTACCATATTTTCCCTGCTGGCTTACATTGTGTCCACCAGGTCGAGTGCTTACATTTGCATTATAAGGTCAATTTTTTCCACAACTACCCAGATTATGTGGTTTGAAGAAGGGGGGAGACTGGCCCACATATGCTGATGTCTGAGGGCCAACTATTGAATTAGGACAAGATGACGTTATAGGAGGATTTTGGGGGCTAGAGGTTGTCATATCTCTAGGTTTGCAAGAAACCTTTAGGAAATCAAATGTTCTCTGCATTTCTTCTTTGGCAACCAACTACTTCATTCTCTCCAACCCCTTTTTTAAATCCTCAACCTCATTTTTCAATTACAAATCCTTTCATTCTTGTATTTCAGATGCAGTGAGCATCTAGGATGCACTATTTATACCAGAGCCTGTACCCCTTGTGGGATCACTTATTAAAGGCTTCTTCCCTCTATCCAAGCCCTAAGAAATTGTACTAGTAGTAGAGGTCCCCAAAATTGAACTGACAATAGGGGGAGCACTCAAAGTATTGGTATGAGTGTTTCCTAGAGGAATATTTTTGGTATTGTTACTAATTGCAAGGTTGGTATTGGGATGACTTGGCTAACTAAGCCCAACAGAGGGATTTTCTTGACAAGATGCTTTCAAATTCTCAACTCTCCTTTTCAATTTATCCCTAAAGTTCATAGCGTTTCTTATTTTGTGTTCCTTGTCCTTAGCCTTCTTAAGCCTAACTTCCTCCAGTTTATGCATTTCCTTTTGGAGTTCCAGTACCTCTTGCAAGAATTCTTCCTCGGTTGGCAAAGCATTATCAGAGTCTGAAGCACCAAGTTAGTTTACAGCAATATTGGCAAGACCTTGAGGAGAATTAGGATTAGGATGGGCAAAGTCCTTATGATTTGGGCTATTCAAAGGAACATATTCTTCAAGATTGGGCCTTGAGGATTTGGGATTTAAACTTTGAGATACCATTCTAGTATCAAATTCATATTGCAAATATCTTTCTCTTTGTCTTTGCTACTTAGATAAGACATCAGGATGAGACTACTCTTCACTTAGAGAAGGTCAGATTACTACATTACTTTCATTTGCAGGGGATGATCCAAAATCAATAATATTTTCAAGATCATCATTATTACTAATATGAGAATTCTTTGAACCAAGAGGAGGGGTATGAATAGACTTACTTGTATCTCTTTTCCTCCATGATTGTCGAGCATTGTTAGGTAGCTTGCTATCGAGCTTCTTCTCAAGTTCCTTCTTGTATTAAGATCTTCTACCTTCCATCACTTTGTTAGTCTACTTGATGTTCATTCAATTGTACCGACAAGGAGAACTCAGAGTCGCCATCCAATTAAGGGAATTTAATATATTCAACTTCTTAAGAGAAGATTTGCAAAGATAGAAGTGAAAATACACAAGGATCCTTCCTTTTTCACATAGAATTACTCTCTTCTTTGATCAGAGTCACCACCCTCTTAAGGGGAATAATACTTTCTTTATAAACAGGGGAATATATGACTTAGGATAAGACACAATTCTACTTAAATATTCCCTAGTAGAGTCACCAATCTATTGGTTCTTCCAATTGATTGTCAAAGTCCTCTAAAATTCTAGCCAAATTCTTATGCTTAAGGGTTTTGGGTCAGTGGCCAATGAACAGGATTACAATAATGAGTTGAAAAATCCTCTGGACTTTTGGTTCTACTAGACCAAGGTGGGTGTACCTATACAACATCCAAGGGGCATATCTTGACTAATACTGGATGTTGCTATTTAAACAGAGGTTCTCATTGACAATATACCAAAGAAATGACTGATTCTTCTTGGATTGGCTTAATCCTTTGGCAATATAGTTTAGACTTGGGTGAGAATAGTAAAAAATCCAATTCTACTTTAAAATAGTACAGAAATAGAAATGATCTTTTGATTTGTTTGGATTGATCTAAATCACAATATCATCTTAGTGAGAGATTGGTGCCTAATGCAGGGCTACAGAGTCAAGTTGCCTAAATCAAGTTTATCTTTAAAGCAATGTTTCTTCATTACAATTGGACATGTAGCATTAATGCCTTACATCAATGCATCCTATACTTAGAATTGTAGAATTATCCTTTAAAACACAGTGTATAATGAAATTAACAGAGTATTGTTTAAGAAAATTATTCCTCTCCCTAAGAGAAAGCTAAAAACAATACACAAATTACAACAGACCGTAAAGATGAATAAAAATACCCTTGATATTCATAAATATATTAACTTCAACTGAATACACTTATGTAGATAATCGTACAACAAGTAATACATTCAACTTTGAAAATGATGTACTGCTCTGCAGATTTGAACACACAATAACAAGCAACTATCTTCTATAATGTAGATTCAGACACAAATTCACGACTGCCTCAAGACAAAGATTCATAACTTGGACATAATGGCCATGATTTCCCTCTTATAGGAACAAGGGAACAACAAGATTAATGCCACCCATCCCCTTAAAATAGAAAATTTTGATCAAACCCTGATACAGGTGCAACTGCAAATCACTAGCCTCCAACATATTTGTAAAGGCTGTTACAATTTAGTTATCACAGCTTCAACAGTCTTTGAAATCCTAAAAGCATGAGGGAACACTTTGATTATGCAAATAAAATAGCCCCTTTGAGAAGATTCCATCATGTCTGATCGATCATGGAGGGCCAACAAGTGGAAGAAATAGGTAGAAATCTGCATAACAACTTGGAGACATAGAATTGAGATATATGTGGCAATGAGTATGGATGAGGATATCATGCTATGGATAGCTAGATACGTCCATATGGATATCCATGTGGATATGTCCATATGACATCAACATGAAGGTCAGGTCAACCCTCGTTGACTGAAATAATGTTATCGGGCTTTAATTCCATTTAGAACAGGTCAGGATATCCATGTGGACACGTGTCTTACTATCATTGGTTATACTGGGGCATATATATTAGGAAATATCTAGATATTAGAACTCACAAAATATCCCCAAGATGAATATCCTGATGATGTCACTGTCACTAAGTGTTTCTTAGGAAATGGATCTAGATGATATCATCAGGATGTGCACATTGAAGGATCTAGACCTTAAAGAAGGTCTAGATATTAAGAATTGAATATCTGGACATAGAATATACATTGCATATAATGGCTTCATTATACTACTAGGGTAATTTTGACGGGTACATATCTAGATGTTGAGATGCCGAGACTTACACTTTAGCTATTTTCAAAGCTTCTTGGTTGGGATAATTTATTTGGATATTAGCGAATGTGAGGATATTTGAGTGTAAATATGAATATCCATAGGACCATTGACCAATACTTTGACCTTGAATATCTCCATGGTTTTAATGAATTTCCACATGCTCGAAAAGGCACACCTGCTCAAAATTTCATCCTCTATCATTTGGCAGACTTCATGAGAGAGAATCCACACTTTGAAGTTTTAGGCAAACAAAAGCAAACATTGAAGGATTTCAGGCTTTTAGGGTTTTAGCAGGGTTTTAGCATGCCTAAACAAATGTAACCTTGGGTAGGAAATGCATGAAAAATGTAAATCCTAACACTATGCATGAGATACATCATCACCTTGGACATTATACACTAGTGCATAATATCTTGTCCTATATATCAAAATAAGTGCTATATATCAAACCAATCATTAGTCCATCCATTATCTATCCATTTTATCCATTTAACCACTACAATCCATTATCCATTATTCATTGTCCATTTTACGTCGATCAATCATAGTTTGGAATGAAAAAATGATTTAGTTGGTTAATTATTTGATTAGTCAACTATGTGATCAACATCCATCCATCATCATTTTCCTCTATCTAATATGATCATCCATCAATATTTTCTTCTTAGTTATACCATGAAAAAATATTAAACATCCATTGTATTATCCATTCTCATATTTATCATATATAAGCATCTATCCATCACTATCATCTCGCATCATAATCACTTTGCAATCATGTCAAAAACGTGCAGATCAACATCATCTAATCTATCCATACACCATCATGTCATAAACTATGCATCTTATATCCATAAATCATCTAAAACTATCCATCCATGTCCATATACATCATACATACATTGAATCAATGTGAATTATTATTGTGAGCCTATGTAAATGAATGATAAAATGAGTAAACCAAGCATACTAATGTACTCCATTCATTAGCATAAAACCACTTCAAGATTAGAATAAGGAGGATAAAACATAATGAAACCTATATACCTTAATTCTCACAAAATCCTCCTTGATCCACTAAGTAACTTGATGGATATTTCCAAGGATGAAGTTAGAGAGTGTTGGAATGTTTGAGTTCTCAAAGTGGTAGAATAACTTTGCATTCAAGAATTGTGTATAGATGACCTCCAGGAGGCTCTATTTATAGAATTTAGGAATGGGGGATGGAGGTCTAGGGTCATTTTGGAAGATTAAGGGATCTCATTGCTTGAGAGGATTGGAGGCATGAGAAGCCTCCAAGTGGAAAGAAATGAGAGGTGCTCAAAGGGGTGTCCTTGATTTAAGGAGAATCAGGGGTGGAGATTATGCTTTGGAAAGATTGGATTGTGGAGATGAGAAAGTAACTTTTTGGAAGGTAGTGCAAATCTTCCCTATGCTTCCAAGTACCCCTCTGAGTAATTGTTGATTGACAAGTGTACTCACATGAAGACTTTACCAAATAAAGCCTTGACTAGTCATGATTATGTATATGCAGGTGATTAGTAATGGTACAAGATATGATTCAATCTTTTGATCAAAAGTGCAAAAAATGCCAAATTAATCAAATAAGGAAAATTATTTAATCTCTTTTGAGATGAGAGATGAACTTAGGAGCATAAACATTCTATTTATTCACCTAAGGTTGGACTATAGGAGGAATGTTAATTAATTTAATAAATACTCTAGACTATTCAATTAATTAAGATAGACAATGAATTTATTAATTGAATATTATTTTATTAATAAATAGATGAAAGTGGTTAATGAGTGGATAATATGGATTTCTACATTTTGCCCCTCTTTGAGATGGTGTTGCAAAGTAGAATCATTTCAAAGAATGATAAAATATAGCTTTTGAGAAGAAAACTATGGTGATGCTTGAGTTGGAGAAAAATGGACAAAAATGTAATGTTAGGATAATTCCCCCTCTAGAGGGTAGGTACGCAAAAAAAGAGCATGATTGGGGTTTTAAAATATGGATTGGAAGAATAGTAAGAAATGGGTGAAAAATGAGTGAATGAGGAGGAAATGAATGGAATGTGAGAAAACATTAGGGTAGAAGGTGAAAATTATGCCATGGAGGAGTTATAAATACAAGATGGGAGAGGATGAATAGTCCATTATAATCGTTGTGAATAGAAGTAGATTAGAGCAGAGTAGAATGGATCATGTACCTATACACACTCATAGAATAGAATGTGTGAGGGAGCACCTGAAACCATTGGTATAGGGCCTATTAATATGTATGACAAAACCCTAGTGTTATTGTGCATTTATTACATATTTTTTTTGGTGGAAAAGGGGCATGATATGCAAATGAGCATGCACGTAGTATACTCATGTGCATGCACGAGGAAATTGAGCATGGGGATCTTGTAGACAAGTGCCTACATAAACAAGCATGGCCATGTGAAAATGGGCGTGCATGTAGGAAAATTGATTGCACTCATAAATGAGTGTGTTTATAGATTTAGAGTGCATTTGTGAAGAAATGGAGCATGACAATGGGAGGAAATGGCACATGCATGTTTGAGCATGTGCATTGGGGAAAAGCATGGGAACTAATGAATGAGGTGCATCCGCAAGGGAAAATTGACATGTGGATGTTCACATAGTGTTTGGATGTGTATAGGAGAGATTAGAATTCATAGTCACCATGGATTGATGATCTATGGTGTTGGATTTGATAGATGATTAGCAAGAGCAGGAGTTGGAAGATTTAGAGATTGCGGGGATCTGGCATGTAGCTACAATTTCATGATTGAGGCCCCATAGGGAATTTCTAATGGTGCTGATTGAGTAGTGGTACTTGAAGACTAGCACATTCCATCTCTTGAAAAGGGAGATGATAGTGCCCTTGGAGGATTGTGGTAGATTTTTTAGTTGCCAATCCATAGAAAAAGGGTTTACTACTTAGAGAGACATGACAACTATGACCTATGGAGGGTGCTCAAGAGGTTTGATCTTCCATGAGAGGGCATGAATATGGATTTAGACACATACATGGGGATGGCATATGACATCCCATTAGCGATGGTGGTAGTATTTAAGGGCTTATTGCTTCCAAAAAATACTTGTATGTTCTTTCCCATTAGACTGGCACATGAGTTAGGGATATGCTTTGTGGGGAGGAGCTATATTGGGGGTGATGTGTCTTGGCTATGCTATATAAGGATCTACATTTGTTCATGTCTAGGGATGGGTGGAGTTTCAGACATGTGGCACTCTTACAGTTGTGGGCATGGGAGCACATTGCAGTACTGAGGCCAGTGGGACTGAGTATTGGATGAGAGGATGAGGACTGTTATGTATGTCAATGGAGGGGGCAACTACAATATATATTTGTACAATATGTGAGCTATTGGAGCCAGGTGATTGATGATATAGATTCTATGACATGGAGGCTATAGCAAGAGTGCAAGATGTGGCTAGAGGATGGGAGGACACTATTGTGGTTTTGAACACCACAATTGATTATTGGGTAGAGGATATACATCATTAAGAGGTATCAACTACATCATGTATAGTCATGGTTTGGGAGGAGTTAGGGGATTTTGAAGGAGAGTACACATGTTTGCATGAGTGGGATGGGAGGAGCTAATAGGATGGGGCTCATAGATAGATACTTGGGTGGTGTGGTTAGATTAGGTACATGCTATGCCATGAGTATTGGTGGTGCTAGGGATAGATGTGTAGGATACAGGTGTGATGCAAGAGGATAGGATATTGTGGGCATAGAGATGTCTAGTGAGGTTGATGCAACCACTGATGGCATGGGCTTAGGAAGTGATTCATAGGTATTTTAGATTAACATAACAATAGTGAGAAATGGTTGGGTTGCAAAGAGGAAGGAGGGGACAAAGGGGTTGAGGAAAGGTAGTGCAAGGAGGAAGTAGAGGAGGGAGGGGATAGATGGGGCCATAGGTACAAGGTTTGTGTTGATGTATAAAATTGCGTAGGTTCCAATACTAACATAGGAAGTTTCAAGAATGTGGGACTTGCTACTTGAAACAACCTCTAGATTTTAAAGAAGCTAGCTCTTCCTATTTAATTGGGTTTTGAGTAAAGGGAAAGAGATAAAATGGATTACAGATACAATCAGCAAATCTAAACTATGGTGATGCACCTAAGTGAAAAGTATTCCTTCAATTTTAGCACAGTGAACCAATTCTCAAGATACAGTTATATTAAAGAGAAGATATTGCATGACCAATATAAATAGATATAAATAAATACTATCAAAGGCTTCTAACCAGACAACTTTGCAAAGTCACAAATAATATCAACCAAGGCACAAAATAGAGTTTTCTCATTAATCTTCCAGCAACATAAAAGGCATAGAAACATGCAGAGGTATATTAGCCTTCTTATCATAACAACAACATTAAGGCAAAATGACATAAACTGGTCACAACAAAGTCTTTGAATTCTTGATAAAACTTGTCAAAATTAGTTCTCTTGTCCAAATTCCATCCTCTATCTATTACATATCTACATATTTATAATCATGGACTTGACCCAAGATTACGTGTAACAACCCAAATATTCAACAACCAAATAGAACTGAAGATTATTGAACGTCCATGATAGTTATGATATTTTGAATCTGCAAGTGCTATCCTTCTCACATGCCTATTGGTTGTGGCATAATTATATGTGGCACTCTAACTGTATCACGGTTAAGACACATGGCAACACCCATGGGCTCATTTCTCAAAAGACATTTTGACACATGGCATCATCCGCATATACTTAGAAACTCTTTTACCTTCGAAGAAACTCACAGGAAATAGCCACTTGTCGCACTCCTCCTTGCCTTGAAAATGATAGGTGTCCTGCCCCACTGGTCACTTAAAAACTGTATCTTTGTACTCAAGCACCTTAGTGCTGTGACATCTATCACCACCCACTTTACTTAGAAACTAAGACACAATATCAATGAGACCCACTGCCTTCATTACTTATTACCCACCCATGAAAATAAACTAGGATAGATGGCACCCTCCGTTAGCAAACAAGATTGACACGCGACAACCTCTGTCAACTTAGTTGAAACTTATGAAACTTTTGAAGGGTCCTTCAGAAGCTGACACTTGTCATGTTCTGCTGCAATTGTGAATCAAAATGCCTTCACTCTGAGGGCATTACAAATAAAGAAAACCTTTCTCTGCTATCGCCACATGGTTCTCCCTAGTGCAAGCTTGAAACTATGTTTGAACTGTGGCCCACCATATATATGCCGATACTAATATATATTCTGAAAAGAGAGACACGCGGCATCATCCACATCATCCGTATCATCCGCGATATTAATATATTTTGTTTCAGTTTCAGTTACTCTACAGTTCTTGGTGACCATCAAGACTTTTGAGCCTACTCTGAAAGAACCCAAAACTGACAAAAAGATACTATTACTGAAATGAAAACTTGAATTATAGATTTTGCAATGTCGTCTGATATACAGACTATCCTAAATCTAATAGCCCCTGCCTACTCTACAAATATTGAAAAGTAAAATCAAGATTGATTATATCTTTATGGGAGAATGATTGTAAAATGTGTACCACAACTTTTAATTGAAACTCTAGATAGGCCATAGGTATCAACACAACTTCAACTTCCCTAACTATTGATGAATCACTCAGACCTTGGAAAATTGTCTAATCATTCTGTTTTGTCAAAAGAAGGGCCTTTATTTCATCTATCATCAATACTGTATTACCATCTGGGAAAGGTGAAGGAAGTCCCAGTTGCACCAAATCTTCAATGTGTTTCTTCATATTTTTTACTCCTTCCTTCACAATATCTACGATCTCTTGACAATTTGTAGCTATAAAATTGGAACTCAAAACTTCATTGACCTTCTTAGCAACAATCATTCTATCATCAATACTCGCTGCTGATAATTCCTCATCTATTGTGTCATACAACTTTTTCAAGAAAAGTTGAGAGTCAGAAACCCTTAGTGAAATAGTAGATAAAGTGTCTTGCACAAAAGACTCCACTTTCTCACACAGCTGTTGAGAATTTAATAGAAAGGTCAAAGATGGCTTGAGTTGTATAATCTCCTCAGAGATTTTTTTCCACACTGAAACATACAACTTTTTTACCAGATTTAGAACTCCTACATTCTGTGGTCTATTAGCCAACTCAATTGTTAGCTATTTTGTTTTCTTCTACTCAGCCATGAACTGTACTTGAGCTGTACTATTGGCATTTTGCTCCCTCAATAAATTCTATTGCAACTGCATTCCTTCTTGCAATTTGTCCTGATATCTTTTTTCTATAGTAGCCTTCTCTTGTCTTAAAACAGTAAGTACAGCCTTTTCTTGCACCAACTCAGTCTTTAGAGAAGCAACCTAAGCTTGTGTGACCTGATGAATTTGCAATGAAATGGTGGTCTACAACTATTTGTTCAAATTATCAATCTCATTTATTTTAGATTGTATCTCCTGGGTGAGGTTGCTGCTATTCACCCTTTCTTGGGCCAAATCAACTTCCACCTTTTGTAGTTTCTTGGAAACTTTTAGATAGTTAGTAGCAACTGCAGTTGAAGTCTCATTCATTAGCTCAACTTGGTCTTGTGGCCTAAAGAGAGACATATCCATGGCCACTACATTCATTGCATAATCTCGTGGTTGCATTTGCTCATTTGGTTTTACCATATTTGGAGACAAATGTGTCACAGTCAAAGATTGTTAAATAGGGTCAAAGAGGGATTTCATATGAGCCACTGTAGGGCTTTTGTTCTCTTTCTTTCTCTTCTTTTCCATTCTGGCCTCTTTGGCCTTTCTTGCTGTATCTGCTTAAGCTTGGAAGGTAGGATGAGATGCAATATATCCTCTAGCAAAGGGGTGACCCTGAGGCAGGCCATAAGGAATAGCATATAGTTGTTGGCTAGGAGGAATTTGGGGTGGGACTCACTTGGGCACAGATGGTGAAAACAATGGTAAGGTTATGGCCTATGAAGACATGGCCAATGCACTAACAAGTGGAGAAAAGGTTTGTGATAGCACATCAGAAGTGGTAGGACATGTAGAAACTTGGGGACTTTGGGGTGCCATTACAAAATGGGAAGAAAGAAAGGTAGGAGAAAAGAGAGAAGCAGTGCTTACCTAAATGGTTGGTGGGATGATTGGAGCCTACTGTTCCTGGGGTATAGGTGCTTCTTCCTCCTCTTCTTCAATATTCAGTCTTCTTATCTTCTGAGGCATCTTTGTTGTTTCCTTTGTTTCTTCTTCTTCAATATTCACAACTACTAGTTGTTGTAAAGGAGCCATTCTAGAACCCCCAGATGCCAAATCTGTACGGGTCCTAAGAGATGGCGATGACACAACTCCTTTCTATTTTTCAAGGGTAATAAGGGATGGAGGCCATGGAGATCTAGGGTCAACTGAAGATGCTTCTCTAGTTTCTTGTGCTCTAATAGCCTCCTCTATTTTTTCAGTTGTTCCTTCACCATCCCTCTGAATTTTCCTTATATCAGGGCTTCAAACCAGAGACAGATGCCACTCATCCCATATTGACTCCCATGTCTCATTTGTGTCTACATCTCCAAATGTATGGGTAATCTCAAAGATTTCTTGTCGATATTTCTAATAGGCCTTAATTTTCTCTATGTTCCAGTCTTTGCTTTTCAGTGCTCTCCTCAAACCCTGAGTCATCTTTAATTTGGGATCATACTCTTTTTCTTTCACATAAAAGGTCTCCCAGGCCCTAGGGCCCTCATAAGGTAGACCAGTTAATTCCACATAGAGGTCTAGGTTATCTTCTTTTGGGGACCTTCTGTCCTCCCAAAATGGGCATCCCTCATGGACAACTTTAGGAAAAACTTTATTACTTAAAATCCAAGAAGCCAGGAAACTATCCGGGTCATATTTCCATTTATCCTCTATGATTAGGAAACCATAGGAAGCCATTTTTCTCAACAGGAGATTCTTAGTTCCCCTAACCTCAATTGACATTTTCCCTCTGGTCTAGGGAACATCATACATCTTTTTCTTTCTTTTCTTGTGGCCATAATCATTATCTAAAATAGAAACTTGATGAGCAACCTCTAAAAATGTGACCCTAGGGGTCAAGACTTTGGGTAGTAAAACAGGCTCCCCACTAAAACCATGGACTTTGATTATAGTAGTGCAAGCTCCAAAGAAATAGTCACAAGGTATTGGGCAAATTGTTAGGAGACCCCTAATGCTCTATGTCATCCTATGCTCTACATGCTTAGGGCTTGATTGGCTAAAAGTAGGGGCAACAAATAATTCAAAAAAATCATAGGGGTCAGACGTATTAGATAACACATGAGTCCATGCAAAAATAGGAATGGTCCTACTACCATCAGATTTTGGGTCATACATATTCAAAGGCATATACTAATTGAAGAGGCTAACATTATGGTACAACATTAGATGGAACAAATATGTAGAATACCTAAACATGTGCTTGGTCTTGAAATTGGTGAGCTGGTCAATCATTGCCACTGCAATCTATTTTGAGAAATATAGCTGGTACTCTTGAGACTTGTCAATGGTTTTTAATCTGAAAATAATGGCCAACTACCAATCATAAACTATAGAGTCTTCATTCTAGCTGAAGATAAAGGCCAACATAGTGAGAGCATCTTAGACATCACGACTGAATTGAGCACGACTAGTGGGTAATGCAGGAAACTATGTATTGTCCTCTCCCAGATGTATTTCAATGTTTAGAAACCTCACCTTATCATGAACATTTGCCCAAGTGCCTTACAACTTAGCATCATTTCGAAAAGTGGATGTCCTATTATATTACAGAGCCAACATGTCCCTAATTGCATTAGGGGTGATTTGATCATGAATAGGCCTTGTTGAATGGTGTGTGATGGAGGGTGTAACAACTCTGCACATAAATCAACCAACTCAGGGCATGGGTGCACATTAGGTACCAGAATCTATGCCAATTGGGAAGTCTAGATCCTCATCCTAAAAGTTTTCCATTGTCCCTTTGACACTCGAAGGAGGCATCTTTGGTGAGCTCCTTCTCTGAGAGTTTTAGTATTTTTCTGCATGTGGGTGTCAAATATATCATCAGCGAAATCTTTCGCCTGGGCTGGGACAACACTTACTCCTGATTCTAAAACCCTTGTTCTTGGATAATTTTTCCTTGGTTGTGTAGGTGCTAAAGCATAAGACTTGTTGTTCATTAGCTTGTCAGTGTGCTCATAGATCCCAAGTCCTTCCTATGATGACTACATCTCAGACATTTTTGTATCTTTGTAGAAAATTTGGGGTTTTGACACAAAAGATAAGAGAACTAGGAAAGAATTATATTTGGCTTGAAATGCTTATGGAGAATAGAGCTTGAACGCAACAGCAATTACGAATGCAGAAAGACAATAGCAAATGAAACTCTCAAAGGGACTAATACTTAGCTAAGCAAGTCATTATGGAACATTTAATGACACATCTCATCATATTAATGACACTAGTAATGAGGGACAGTTAGCATATCCTTTTGAAATCCATATTGGATAGAGTGTCAAATATGCCATAAGAGTGGCTATCTTTCTAAAAAAGTGTGTACCTCTTTGGAATTTAAGGAACTGACGAACAACCTCAAATAAATGTAATTTCCTAAAAGAGAAGGGACTTTTGCACTGTGACATGTGTTCACTGAACACTTATTCAAAAGGGAAAAAGGGGGAAAGTGAGACAAAAGTGGAAAAAGAAAATAAAACAACTATGTAACTATGATACATGATGAGTTTCAGATTCAGGTAAAATGTTTCAAAAATATCCCATTTACTGAAATCTCCTTAGGTTCTCCATCCATAGTTTCCAACTCAAATGAATTTTGTTGCTTACAAGAACAAACCTTAAAAGGGCCTATCCATAATGATTCAAATTTGTTGTGTCGACCCGGCTTGGCAGCTCTTTCATCCCACTTCAATACCAAAGACCCAACTTCAAAAATTTGATTAGAATTTCTCTTGTCAAACCAATTCTTAACCATCTTCTGATGTTTCATTACTGATTCATGTGCCTTTTCTCTCTTTTCTTGAACTTCCAACAACTCAACAAGTCTTACTTGCATTGGGCCATTTTCCTCAATTTCTATCTGCTTCAATAATTGTAAGGCAGGAATCTCTAAACATAGTGGCATCACTACCAGTTTACCATAAACCAACTCATAGGAAGATATTTTAGTTACTTGCTTTGGTGTGATTCTATCAGCCCACAGTGTTGTATTAAGTAACTTGTGCCACTCTCTCTAATAATTAGTTCCTATTCTTTTTACAGGTTTGATAAGGTTCTTGTTAGTGGACTCTGCCAAACCATTACCTTGTGGATAATAATTGGAAGAGGTTTTCAAATATATCCCATTTCCTAAAGCAAAATAAAACAATTTAGTCCCCGAAAATGCTTTAGCATTATTTGATATGATGGTACGAGGAGGACCAAACTGAGAAATTATACCTTCTAAAAATTCTAGTATGACCTTTTTAGTTGCTTCTTTGAGTGGTACTACTTCACTCCACCTGGTAAAGTAATCTGTTGCTGTAAGAATCCATTTGTGTCCCATATTTGATGTTGGATTGATCATGCCAATAAAATCTAAACCCCATTAAGCAAAGGGTTCATCCACAACTATGGGACTTAAAGGCATTGCTACATTTCTCCTCTTTCTAGTATAGAACTGGCAAGCCTGGCATTCCTTAACCATTTGATGGCAATCTATAAATAGAGTAGGCCAGAAATAACCAACTTGTGTCACTTTGATTACAGTAGTCCTTGCTGAATAATGGCCTCCAGTGGTCCCATGATGCAATTCATATAATACTCTTTGAGCTTCATCCTTCTCTATACATCTGAAGAGTATTCCATCAATATTCTTTCTAAATAAGATCTAATCAGTTAATACAAAATGGACTCCTTGTTGCCTATAGTACCTTTTCTTGTCAAGAGAGACTTCATTTGAGAACACTCCAGTCTTCATGAACTTTATTCTATCTCTGACCCAAGAGTCTTGGTCAACCTCTTGGAGTTTCAACACCTTTTCATTTTTGGTTTCTTCTGACATTGATTTTTCTATGTCTTGGGTCATATATTGGCACAGTCCTTTGCCTCTAACTAACTTGGTGGGCCTTATGTCTACATAATATTCTAAAATCTTTGTTATCCAATTGGCTTATTTTTCAGTGATCTCACCCTCCATAATATATTCCCTTACACTAGGATGGGCCACTAGTATCAAAATTTTATTTCCTATTACTAAGTGTCTGAATTTCTTAAGGGATTTTACCATAGCATATGCTTGTTTTTCCATGAAATTATATCTTGATTCATATTCCCTTAGAGTTCTAGAGAAGAAAGCTATTGGATGTTCCCCTTCTTCATTGGTCATCTTTTTGAGTAAGGATAGCGGCCACACTATATTCACCTCCATACAACTAAATTATAAAAGACTTAGAGAAATCTGGGTTCCTTAGTATTGGGGTTGTTGAAATGGCTCTCTTGACTTCTTCAAAATCCTACCTCCCTTCTATTGTTCATTTAATGACCAAGTCTTTCTTAAGAAACAGTGTCATTGGTCTAATTAGACCTGTAAAATCAAATATAAAGTGGCTGACAAAGTTAATTTTCCTTAAAAAGGACTGAATTGCTTTCTTGTTAACTAGAAAAGATAGATTCATTATAGCTATGACCATCTCATGATCAATGGAAAACCCATCCTTTGACACTATGTGTCCCAAAAGTTTACCCTGAGGCACAAGAAAAATACATTTCTTAGGATTTAGAGAGATCTCGAACTCTTGACATTTCTTGAAAACAACCTCTAAGTGGTCAAATGATCCTTGGCACTCTTAGTAAAAATAGTCAGGTCATCTTGATAGATCAAAATGGTCTTATTTATAAGTTCCCCACATGCTATATCCATTGCACGCTGAATGTTCCCCACATGCTACATCTTATTTATAAGGGCATCTTAGCATATGCAAATGTTCGCCACTTTGTAGTGAATGTTGTCTTATGTTGGTCTTCATCTGCTAACCAGATCTGATTGTATCCTGAGAAACCATCAAGCAAAGAAAAGCTCTCTGATGCAGCCACAGTCTGTAAAATCTGTTCCATAGAAGGCAGGGGATAATGCTCTTTCAAAGATGCTTTATTCAGATCCCTGAAATCTACAGTCTTATGTCACCATTCTTTTTTCTTACATGCACTAGGTTTGACACCCAGGTTGAATGCTTAATTGGAAAAATGATCTTTGATTCCAGAAGATTTTGTAGTTCATCTACTATTAGGGGTTCAATTCTCATATTTACTGGTCTTTGTTTCTATTTGACTGGTTTTGCTCCTTCAGAAAGCTCTATAGTATGTTGGATAATATCTCTGTTATAACCATGAAGAACTTCATATGTCCAAGTAATTACCCTATCATACTTATTACATAAGTAAATCAGCTTGTCCTTTTCCTCTTGGGTAGTAGCATTACCTATTTTAAACTTCCTTCCTTCACTAACTTGAATTTCAGAATAATCCTCCTTACTTGCCTTAAACCTCCTTTTCTCTAAGCTTGCATCTTCAGGGTCAAATAAATTCTCTAGAGTGATCAGTCCTTTATGGAGCTTATTTGACTTTAGCTAAATGATTTGATCACCATAAGCTTCCTCAATTTTGGGTTGTAACTGGTGAGCAAATTGCCCTAATTGCAGTAAAAATGAGAGTACTTGAAGATCACTGTCAAAAACTTGTCAATTCTAATCATTGTCTGGAATTGTTGGTCTTACTATAACCTTAACTGACTCATTATCAACTAATAGATCACTTGCTGGGTCAAATTGTGAACCAATTTGTGACATCCTATCAGCTTCTAAATTTTGGGCTCTGGGTACTACATTAATATTGAAAGCATCAAAGCCATCTATTAGATCCCAAATCCTGTGTCGATAGGACCTCATTCTTACATTCTTATCTATTGCTTTCTGTTTGATTTGTTTTACCACTAGTTCTGAGTCTCCTCTAACTATCAGATTCTTAATTCACTTTTTCTTGGCCAGCATAAGACCATGAACCAAAGATTCATATTCAACATCATTATTGGTACAAGGGAACTGAAAGCGAATGGCTCTTAGAATTTTCTCACCATTGGGGATAGTAAGGCAAATACCTGCTCCAATGCCATTCGTGCTCCTAGCCCCATCAAAATTTAAGGTCTAGATTTTAGAGTTTCTTTCAGATCCTTCACTTTTAGATACCTCTTTTCTTATAATATTAAGAATTTCTTGGTCTTCCTCAAAAATAACATAAGTGCTTAGACCAGTAGAGTCACAGTTTCCATAAGGATCACTCTGCATCATGGTCAATAATTGGTTGTTTTCCTCTTCTTGTTGGTCATGTTTAGTCCAGTCACCTAATTTTTCAATAAAGACTCTCTCTTCTTTATTCATCATGGCATGGGATGCTTCTACCTTTGGGGTTGGTTCATTGGTGATATGTTCTTTAGATAATGGCTCGGACAATACCTTCATCTTTGTCCCATACTTGGTTCTTAAGATTAGGTGTGACCAATCTAGTGACATGTAACCTCCTATCTTGGCTATAAAATCTTTGTATAGGCATAAACCAAAAATAGGGGGAATATCTATGACTACCACATCCTGATTGACAGTTATATTGGGACAAGTATATAGTTGCAACATAAGTTGTTTGATTTTTCCTATGGTTTGAACAAACTTTCCATCCAATTGCATGACTCCTCTAGTAAGTGGCTCATACTTTATCTTTAAATCATTTGCTATTTGCTTTGGCATGACTATAGTACTAGCTCCAGAATCTATCATTGCATTATGCAACAATTTTTTCCCAACTATTAAAGTCAGATAAAATGGATCTGGTTTAGATTTACCTACCTCAGATGCATTGTTCAATAGAACTGTTGTTTATAAAGGTGTGGTATCTTTATGTTGGATCTTTCCTTTATCAGTAGCTCATTCTTTAGCACTGGTAGATTTAGAGGCCACCTGACCTTGTAGAGATTCTTGCAACAACGTCTTATGCTCAGGAATAGCCAACATATCCCAAATTGATACATGTGTTAGGGTCCTTTTTAGCTGTTCCACCATGTTCACAGGTCCTAGTGCTTGTGTCTTTGGATAGTAAGGGTACCTTGTCTTCCCTAGCATCTAACCTAAGGCTACTTGATTCTGCATCACCTGGGGCACTTCTTTCCTAGAGACTGGATTGTGATAGTTTTGAAATGGAGGAGTTCTGATAATCTCATTATTTGTGACTTTAGGCTACTCCATAATTCTCCTCTTTGATCTAGTATAATAATCTGACTACACCAATGGTTTCTTTGAAGTGGATTCTTCATTCAAGAACACTAAATCTTCATCTTCAATCCATGAAAATAAGGCATGTTCAAGAGAAATTTCCTCTTCTTGTTGTATAGACATCCCTTGCATCTGGGCAACCATTACTACGTTCTGAACACCAAGGGACTGATATGGTGGAGCATTGGATGTTAGGAGTTGTCCTTCTACCCTTCTCTATTCTACTACCTTTTGTTGCAAGTTGCCTCCGGGATAGTCTCTAGACATATGGGCATTGTGGCAAGGAAAGCACTAGGCATTGGCGTCTCCTGTTAAGTTATTTTGTCCTAGAACTATTTCTCTATTGGGATTATGGGGAACAACTTGTAGAGGTGTAGGGACTGAAACCAACTAGTTTGAAGGCTAAGGATTATTTTGCCTTTGAGGGACTTGATATTGATTTAGCTGGTAAGGGGGTCTATTTCCTTGGAAACCTTGGTAAGGAGGTTTTCAATAGGAAGTTTGTTGTCTCTTTAAGTTAATTATCTCATTTGAAAAGGTCCTTAGGATATTCTTGACATCATCCATTTCAGATGGTTGAGCAGAGGTAGTTGTCATAGCAGGTTGTTGAGGTACTGGAAGTGAATACATGGACATAGGTGGAACTGCAAGATTCAGAGCTTCTTGTGGAAAAGGTAGGGAGATTTTTGGGAACATGGGCATAGGAGGCCTTGGAGGCAATTTTCTAGCATCTATTAAGTTATTCTCAGCCTTAATAACCAATTCATAAGATTCTAGCAGAGTCTAACCTCCTAGGTACTGAATCATTATTGATATATCAGAGTTGAAATCTTTGAGGTACAACACAATTGTCATACCTGATGGTGGTCTTGCAGTAGTAGGAATTTTGTCCCAGGTCTTTTGAAACCTTGTATTGAAATCAATTATAGCCTCTTGTGGTGCTCTCTTTATGGTAATTAATTGTTGCAGCAGGGAAGATTTATCACCTTTCTCTTCAAATCTTGCAAAGAAAGCATCACCAAGCTAATCCCATATAGATATTGTATTTGGAGTTAGAGATCTATACCAGTCTAGAGCCTTCCCTTTGAAAGAAGCTGCTAGCAGTCTTATTGCCACATTCTATTTAGTAATAACATGCACTGTACACACATTAAACACATCTTGTAGATGCTCCCCAGGTGTCTTGAAATCCTCTCCACTAAACATAGGTAGGGCCTTCAAAGCATTGGCTGGAATAGCGTCCCAAGTGGTTGGTGGTACTGGGAGAATGAGATGACCACTAGTGTTCCAATTTGCATAGTTCCTTGGAGGTACAGGTGCTCCCATATTTATTCCTTATGTTACTGCAACTTGATTCACTCTTCTTCTTGGAGTGGTAACTAATGGTGGTAAAAGAATACCTGTATTAGCAACAGACTGAGCTCTTGGCATAGGTCCATAGCTCTGGCTCCTTGTCACTCTCTATCTCATACGATCTTGATAGGAACTTCAAGAAAGGTCCCACTAGGCATGCCAAAAACTTTTGATGTATAAAATTGCGTAGGTTCCAACACCAACATGGGAAGTTTCAAGAATGTGGCACTTGCTACTTGAAACAACCTCTAGATTTTAAAGAAGCTGGCTCTTCCTATTTAATTGGGTTTTGAGTAAAGGGAAAGAGATCAACAGGATTACAGATACAATCAGTAAATTTTAACTATGGCGATGCACCTAAGCAAAAAGTATTCCTTCAATTTTAGCATAGTGAACTAATTCTCAAGATACAGTCATATTAAAGAGTAGATACTACATGATCAATATAAACAGATATAAATGAATACCATCAAAGGCTGATAACCAAACAACTTTGTAAAGACATAGATAGTATCAACCAAGGCACAAAAACATGGACAGGTATATTAACCTTCTTATCAGAACAACAACATTAAGGCAAAATGACATAAACTAGTCACAGCAAAGTCTTTGAATTCTTGATAAAACTTGTCAAAATTAGATCTCTTATCCGCCATCCTCTATCTATTACAATTCTACATATTTATAATCACAGACTTGACCCAAGATTGCTTGTAACAACCTGAATCTTTAATGGCCAAATAGAACTGAAGATTACTGAAAGTCCATGACAGTTACGATCTTCTGAATCTACAACTGCTATCCTTCTCATGTGCCTATTGGCTATGGCGTAATTATATCTGGCACTCTAACTGTATCATGATTAAAACACATGGCAACACCCATGGGCTCATTGCTCAAAAGAAATTGTGACACATGGAAGAATCCACATATACTTAGAAACTCTTTTACCTTCAAAGAAACTCACAGGAAACAACCACTTGTTGCACTCTTCCTTGCCTTGAAAATGATACATGTCTTGCTCCACTGAGTGCTTAAAAACTGTGTCTTCGTACTCATGTGCCTTAGCATTGTGACATCTATCACCACCCACTTTACTTAGAAACTAAGACACAATATCAATGGGACCCACCATCATCATTACTTATTACCCACACAAGAAAATAAATTGGGATAGATGGCACCCTCCATTAGCAAACAAGCTAGACACGTGGCAACCTCCATCAACTTAGTTGAAACTTATGAAACTTTTGAAGGGTCCTTCAGAAGATGACACTTGTCACGTTCCGCTACAATTGTGAATCAAAATGCCTTCACTCTAAGAGTATTACAAATAAAGAAAACCTTTCTCTGCTATCGCCACGTGGTGCTCCCCGATGCAAGCTTGAAACTATCTTTGAATTGTGTCCCAGCATATATTTATGCTGATATTAATATATATTCTGAAAAGAGAGACACGTGGCATCATCTGCATAAAACTCAAAAGGACATGCAGCAACTCCTACAAACATATAGAAACAAAAGAAACTACTGAATACATGGCGTACTTCACAACAAAAGAAAGTAACATGTGGCAACGTCTACATAAAACTTGATGATTGTTCCTTTACTGTAGCTTCGACACTTGGTGTGACCCACACATAGAAACACACACAGTTACAAATATAATAAGCCATTGTAACATCTATTGCAACACTATTGAAACTGAAACAAAATGTAGAGTTACTCTACAGTTTGTATTAGGCATAGCCATAGGTACAGGGATAGGGGTAGGTGCCACAAGTATATACATAGGTACAACCACAAACATAGGCACAAGCACCCATGGAAGTGGTGAAAATGGGATGGATGTAGATGGAAATGGAGATGGAGATGGAGGAGTGGGCTCCGTTAAATGAGGATAAGGAAATGGATGGGGTTCACTAGCAAGAGGTGGAGGAGATGGTTGGGGATAGGTGTCACTTGGGAGATAGGATTTGGAGGATCGATTAGTAGAAAGAGAGAAGGAGCTAGAGAGTGCAAGCAAAGAGGGATACACTCCAAGAGATATTGGATAGTTTGCAAACATCATATGATGGGGTATAGGCTCGACTTCAGTAGGTGTAGGGGGATATGAAGAGGACCCAAGATGATATATAGAATCTCTAACAGGAGCATGATTATGCTAGAGGGGTGGTGGGCACAGTAAGGATGGGGTAGATGTATGACAATACATAGAGAGTAATGGATCAGGCCTTGGTAGCAGTGAGAGAGGGTTGTATTATTGCAACCTCAAAGAGGTAACAATGCAGGGCACTGCCATATGTGGAGATGATAGAGAGTAAGACCACTCAATCGAAGAGATTAGGTAGATCAAAGTCACTGGGGATGTAGCCACCACCAACGGGATCTTAGCCACAAGGTAGATATCCATCAGTTTCCCATAGAGATAGCATGATCCATGAATAGAGTACACAAATAATGCATTTTGATATAGCACTAATGATTAATCTTTGGAGAGAATTTTATATTTTTTACTTATTGTGTATATTTCCCCAATTTTTATGAGAGATGTATATATATATATATATATATATATATATATATATATATATATTCAGATGTTATACCATGTTCTTTGTGTAAGTGTTATTATCCATGTGATATGATGGTTATAATGTAATGTGTTATGATGTAAATAGGATATGATAGATATGATTTGGTGATTGTGATGGATATGATGTGATGCAATGATTTTTTATGTAGATGTAGTTATGTATAATGATTTGCTTTTATTTTAATTGTTTATGGGATTATGATGTGAGGGTTGGGTTGTGTCAGAAAATGTCACACCAGTTCTATAAAAATAATGTGATTTGTGTTTGCAGGTGCAGGTGGAGTGCATAGTGGGTGTTGAGTGTGGATGATATGATGTGTTGTATGGGTGCATTTATCTTTATTCATCATATAACAAAAGAATAAAATTATGATGTAAAAATTGTGATGATAATAATAATAACAGACAAAATGAAGAACCATAATTAATAACTTATACACACATAATCATGATTAATCAAGGCTTTAATAAAAATATTTGCCTAGGGGGAAATTTCTACATTAGATAATGGATAGGTGTGATCTTGAATACAATTGTTAAACTAAAATATGGAGAGAACTCATTTTGATATTGCAGGAGATATTATGCACCAGGGTATAAAGACTAAGTTGACAATTTATCTTTTGTATAGGACTGATGTGAAAAGAAGCATACAAAAGGTTGTCTCACCAAACACAAGGAGTGTGATGGACTTGGTGGGAAATATGATGAAACAACCAATAGACAAAAGGATCCACTAGCACCATACAAGGCATATGATGAATTTGGTGGTCTTGATACTAGGCTAGCCATGCAAACACAAAACCCAGAAAATGAAAAGATAATGCTCCATTAGATACTGCTAGAAACACACAGTGATATAAATGCTTAGGGTAGCTTTAGAGATAGTATATAATGAGTAGAAAAGGATAACCAAAACAACACAAAACAATGGTTGATTAATATAAAAAAAATGTACCTTCTTCCAAAGTAGGAAGGATGGGGAGATGGTGCTTGATGTGGGGAACATGCATCTCACAAAGGCTAGCAATCAAAAGGCCAAAAGGATGTGATAGGTGTATGTGGTCAAGGGTGCTATGTGTGTCATAGTGGTTATGATTGTATAGAGATTCTGAATATCATAGGGTACGAGTGCATGGAGCTTAAGGTTTTGGAGGCAGCCAATGTTTGGAACTTATGAGTAGTGAATCATCGACTACAATATTATAGAATCAAAAAAGGCAATAGTGTATATGTGGGGGAAAAGATATAAGATAAGTTAAGGGGTAGCTAGGTGTTTTAAAGATTCATAGAATACAATCATTTCTCTATAATACACATGATAGTGGGGATTGGGGGTGGGTTACATGTTATACTCTGGCTAGGGTGAGGTGACAAGGAAAGCTAGGATAGTTGGAGTGGGGATATTTGTTGTAAAATTTAACCTCTTATAAAATAAGTGAGGGAAGGCTATGCACTAATGGTAAGGGCATTATGTGATAGTGGGGGATATGTTAGGATTTGCTGGGTGAGCTAGAAAATATTATTTTGAGGATAATAAGTTTGGCCTATTCACATGAAACCAACAAGTAGGTTTTTCTCATGGTACTTGTCCAAGGCACCACCAAAGGTGGTTTTCACCATAGGATGGATTATTTCTCTTTACTATTTTTTTGTATTTTTTTATAAATTTTGGATGGGATATTTAACAATATATGCATGAAACCTATTTATAAGAATGATATTGAGAGGCTCTTCTATCTCTTGTCCATCTAGTGTGGCCAACTGATCAGCTCTAAAAAGTATATATTTGAGTGGATCAACCTTGTATATGAGATTAATCAAATGACTTAGCATGTAGTGTTGAAGATTTTGGGAGGTAAAGATTATAGAGAGACATGCACTTTCCATTGTGTATAGTTTTTCTCATAGGCAACGTGCATTATGCTTATGTAATATATAGCTCTTTGATGGATTTTTTCATCCTATTGGGGTAATAGTGCCCCTAGTGTGACTAGCATTACTGAGATGTAGAGAAGTGGTGGTTTTCTTGGAATAGGTGCCATGAGGACTAGGAGCAATGCCAAATATTATTTGATCTTATCAAATTCCTTTTGATAGGTTTGATCCCACTTGAAGTGAGCATATTTCTGAAGAAGGTGAGAGAAGGGTTGGCATTTGTCCACTAATTGTGCAATGAATCATCAAATGGCCTAAATTTTACCTTGAAGGTTGTGAAGTTACATTAGCTTTTTAGAAGAAAAACATATTTGTGATAGCTATCAGTTTACTAGGATCTACCTCAATATCTTTTTTAGACAACAAAACCTAACAATTTTTTGGATGTAACCCTGAAGACACACTTAGGATTTAGTTGCACCTTGTATTCACTAAGATGCTCAAAGATGCACTCGAGGACCTATTATCACATAGAATTGCACCCAGCTTGGAGAGATTCCAAGAATTCTAATGACACAATGGGAATGATCTCAAGGTGTGGGATGTTGCAATATGAGATTAGACCTCTAGAGAAGGCTAGTTCCTCATTCTAAGCCTAAACTCTAGAGAAATTAACTAAACCTACTGCTAATGCTTGCAGGGGAGAAGGGATAGAAGTAAATAGAAGGAGAAGAGGTGATGCACTAGATTTAACATGTAGTAGTTGATCTGAATCAACACAACAATGATCTCAACTCTAAAGAACTCACACAGACTTGCAATCCTGACAGAGGTTTTGGAATAGAAAACCCTAACCTATAAAGGAGCCATTTTACTCACAAGATAGATTATAATTTTAGATAAAACATAGAGACATAATACAAGAGAGGAAAAATATTAGAAGTATATTGATCATGAAGATCAAATGACCATTGCAAAGAAAAAAAACTTGTAGCAGAAGATAGACACAAAATAATCAATTACACTCATTGTTTTATCAAATTAGAAGACATTAAAGGCCTACCTACAGGCACAATACATTAGATTCTAGTGATTCCTACAATTACATTACAAGGTTTGATTACAAAAAATTTAGAAGCATAACAGCCCAGAAAAAACACTCCACACTAAGAACTCAAATTTTATAGAATTTATACTAATCCTGCCCTCTGCAGTCAACATTGAAACTAGTCATAGGGACCTAGGACAGCCCATATCCCTTTCAATTACCTAACCAAAAACCTCCTACGATTATGATAGCCCATACCTCTAGTGGACTTGCGACCTCTATAACAGGATGCTTGAATGCATGACTGGCAAGAACATTCAAGAAGGAATACCGAAGAGTCCTACCAGCCACCTAAAAATATGAATTGTAGCTACAACTGTACTTCATCATTGGAGAACTGCACTATTCCATCAAACTTCACTCAACTCTGACTGTAGAATAAATGCTAAGTATGCCAACCTGCAAGAATTCAATGCAAAACACACTAGTAGAATTTTGGCAAATAAATGACTACGTGACTAAAAATTTTAGTCACAACTAAAAATGACTAATTTGGTCATTGACTAAAAAATTATTTATTCACACATAAAAATGATGAAATAGTTAGTCATTTATTTAGTCACAATCCATTTGAATAAATCATTTAAGGAATCAAGAATCAATACCCTGCCAAAATACTCTAAAACTTTAATAAACATACTCTAAAACTTTCATCCAAATCTTTATTCAGTTGTAACTTGCCAAAATGGAGTTTTCATTTTAATAAACATACTCTAAAACCTTCGATGATAGAGAATGGTAAGGAGATTTGTGTGACAAGAGGCATAGGATTCATTGCTTCTTATCTCATTCTTGCTATGCTCAACAAGGGTTACATTGATCGCACTACTGTTTGTAATCCAGGTATTTAATTGACATATAGTTACATAATTTCAAATTCCTTCAGATGCATTTGAAGTATTAATGTATCCTATATATGGTTTAGAATGATTTATTTTAATTTAAAATAAATAAATAAATGATGTATTTGCTTGTGATTAGATAATGTGGAGGTCTAAATCTGCCCCAGCTCACTGTCCTCTTTGGCACTATATTCATTACTCTAGCTGCTAGGGTTTTGCATGTGACATATTTAATATTTTCATGACAATGGATTTTAAATAGATTTAATTCTTTGCTTTAATCTTTAAATCATGGTAACCTAATAAATCTAGAGCATTTTTTTCTTTCAGAGTCAATCCTGGTGTTGGAAATTGACGATGAAGTTCCTAGGTAAATATTCTAGTGCAATTATTATCTATTTCAACAAATATTCTAAAGCATAGTCACCAAGAAACTTTAGTTCTGCCCTTGTACCTCTACCTATAGCTCTGGAGTCTTATATTTAAATGGGATATAACCTATACCATTATTTATATATTCTTGTATCCTATTTTAAAATGACACCCATCTATCCTTTCAATAATAAGGAAAGTGCTGATTGGATTTTAATTGTCTTTTAAAGGTATATGCTGAGAAATATACAGTTGATCATGATGTATTTTTCATGGACTATGCAAAGGCTCATGCAAAACTTAGTAACCTTGGTTCCAATTTCGATCCTCCTAATGTAAAGTAACTCAACTCTTGAACACTCTCTACCTGTCATATTCATTTTTCATTTTTTTGTTGTTTCATGATGTTCATGTGATAAACTCAATTTAATGAGAATATTTATTTCAGGGATTAGAAATGATAATTTCACATATAATGGTATTAGTTAAGGTTTGAAAATATTATTTTAAAAGTTGTCTTAAAAAGTCTCTTGTGCATGATGCTGAAAGAAACATAACCTCCAAAACAATCAGGAAAAAAGAGTTCTTCTATGGTTTTTTGATATTTTATATATCATAATTCACGCAAGCTTTACGTGTTTTGATAAAATGCATGTCTATGGTCATTTTGCTAGTTGACATCTTGAACATTGGAATTTTGCCACTAACCCAACACTTAAGCTACTTTGGGTGTAGGTAGATCAGTAAAGCTAGATTTAGTATGCATATATGTTCATATATAATAGGGAGGGGATACATCTCCAAGCTCATGAGGGCTATTACAAGTAAATGCCATGACAAGAAAAGTGCTATGGATTCTGATGGAATTCCATCACCATGAGACCACATTTCTTTGAGGCATTTTTTTCAAACACTTTACTGCATTGTCTATGCTCCTGCCATGTTGTCATTGGAATATGCATGCTCCTACCATTATTATTTGTTCAACACTTGTCTTGAATGTATCATTTAGCTAGTACTACCCTTCTACAAGGATGTCTTTTGTGACAATACTATGACAACCTTTGTGACTATCCTCAACATTAGCTTCTTTAGGATGATACTGCCCTCTCAATAAATAATGAAACTGTATATTTTGAATAAAATTTTCACCTTCCAAAGTGCGTTTATTATCATTTTGATCTCTCCTTTGGTGCTACTATCACTTGAAGATTACTATCCTTTATATCATGAAACTTCTAACAGTGCATTGTCATTGTGGTTCGGTCATACATTCTACTCTTTAAAAGTTCCCTATTGTCATGAATTATTCTTACCCTGGGTCATAAGCATTTCCATCAACATTGCTCTTTTGGAAGACTCTAACAATGTCTTAGAACTATCATCTATTGAGTTTTGAATTTATTGTTTTATGACTATCTTGTGGACTGTGATTAAACCCCTTGTCATTGTCATATGAATGGCTACTATCACTTGTGATTATCGCAGTCCATCTTATTTAACTCTATCCATGTTGATCATTAATTATCTACTAAAAACTCACTATCTTGTGTGTCTTTACAGTCATTCACACTTAGCTCATAGTGAGGTATTTTGTTTAGTGCTCATTTTCATATCCTAATGGAGTCATGATCTTTGATAAGACCTATAGGTGTGATTATATAAATGCACCATAAGGACTATCCTCCAGGTCTATACTGTATTTATGGTTGAATGTTATCTTATGGACTATCCTTTTTACCGTCTGACTATATTCTTAAGGACTATTCCACTTCATGTAAACCTCTCTTTCACATGATCAACACCTTGAAATTGACTATGGTAGCTCCTTGAGATATTGTCCATGCACTCCTTCATACACTTGTAGGTTGTCCCCTTTTGAAACTTTGTGAGATGGAAATATTTATTAGTTTACCATATTGCTTTGAAGACAATGAAACCTTGACAAGATTTATGATGTTTTAAAAGCCCTCTTGACTGCTCAGTTACTTGTCTTTATGTATCTTTTAAAGTCTATCATACTACCCTATCACTGTTATTATTAATTTCAATGCCCTCGGGTGATCCCACAATAGTGGATTACAATTTCCTTGAGGAAGGAAAATTGCACTTGCCTAATAAAAAATGAGCAAGTTCGATTGAATGGGGGTGTTCGAACGAACCCAAAAAAGGGTTCGTTCGAGCACCCCCATTCGATCAAACCCCACGTAAGATCAAGTCATGGGGTGGTTCGATTGAACCCCCTGTTGGCCTATTTTTTATTAATAAAATGGGGGGTTCATTCAAACATGGCTTTGATCGAACCCCCTTGTTAAAGTTTTTTTAAGTGTTTTTTAACTGTCATTTTTTACAGTTTTACTACCGAACCCTATGCGCGACCTGAACCCAAGAGGACCCCAGGAGCTCCCGACCAGCCAAATGTCCCTCCATCTAGCCACCCTCCAACTTCCATGTATTTCTAATTTTCTCACTGTCTAGTTGATTATGATGAATGAAAGTTTAAACTAGGGCAAGCTTGAAAGTTTCTAAACCCTTTTCAAAAAATCCATTTTGTGCATATCCTGTGATCAATGCAGTCCATGAGACCATATTTCTTTGAGGCATTTTGTCAACAATTGAAGTGCCTTGTCTACGCTTCCACATTTTTCATACATGTCTACCAGAGCATTTCCAACTATAAAATCTACCAAAAATCCCCCTTCCATTATGCTATGATGGATGTCCATACCCTATTCCAAAGCTCCAATTTTGCCATAGGCCTATGGGAGGATGTTGGTGAAGGTTGTGGTGTCTAGATTTACACCTTCCAATTGCATTTGTTTGAAAGTTTCTAAAGCCTTTTCAACAAATCCATTTTGTGCATATCCTATGATTAATGTGGTCCATGAGACCATATTTCTTTGAGGCATTCTGTCAACAGTTGATGTGCCTTGTCTACGCTTCTACATTTTGCATACATGTCTACTTGAGAATTTCCAACTATAATATCTACCAAAAATCCCCCTTTCATTATGCTATGAGGTACATGCACAAAGATGAGTCCACTTAAGGTGGAAGTTTCAGATTTAGAAAAAAACCCGAAATTGGGTAAACCAAAATGGGATCCCACTTTTTATGAAACTAGATCCCATTATGCTTCAGGATCCTGAGCCAAAAGTGGGATCCCATTTTCAAGAAATGAGATCCCATTTCATAAAAGATTAAAATATTAATCTTTTATAAAATAGGATCTTGTTTCTAGAACGAGATCCCATTTCATAAAATTTGAATTTTTGACCCAATATTTCCTATGGGTTTTGGGTCAGAAAAAAGGCTTGGGAACCTGACCCTTGGCTTTGGACTTGGTTTGACCTACAAGTTGAAGGTCCTGTCAATGTCAAAACAAAATAGTGACTTTGGGCATATGTCTGAAGGCCTTTTTTACAGAATTTTTTGATGAAATTAAAACCCATTATAGATGAGACAGTGTAGATTCCAAATATTTAATTTTTTTTACAATTGGATTATTTTTCTATTTTTCAATTAATTTCTGATGAAACTGGTCCATAAACTTAAATTATTAGGGTTTTTAATATTTTAATAACTTTTTATCAAAATATTTTTTTGTAAAACAGATTGTACGAAAATGTACTTTAGACAATTCTTTTTAATTTGAATTTTTTTTTTTCAAAAAATGATAAGTTTAGGTTATCTTATGCATGATGTACATGATTTTTTAAAACACCCAAAATGGCCAATAAAAAATAACAAAAAAAAGATTAAAAAAAAAATTACAAAAAAATATGGAAAACATGTTTCAGTGAGGTACAAATCTTTTCCCAAAAGGATTTAGAAAAATATGATTATTTAGATCAAAATATGGATGACGTACACATGCATGGTATAGTAAAAAAAGTGACTTTCAAATAGTGGTTTTTAGAAATGCCTATTAAAAATTAATTTGCATTATCTAGGTATTAAAAAACATTACATATTTGGAAACTAGACTCTGAGTACTACATTTCATATTTACTGACTTTTTTTAAGATTCCACCTTTAAGTGCTTCAAATTTTTAGGTCAAATGTGACAAATTCTGAAAATTAGGGAAAACACTTCCACTTTTTGGCCAAAAAGTGGACTCATCTTCTTGCACACACCCTAATATGATGGATGTACATACCCTGTTCCAAAGCTCCCATTTTGTCCCAGGCCTACGGGAGAATGCTGGCAAAGGTTGTGGTGTCTAGCTTTACACTTTCCAATTGTATTTGCTTGAATGTTTCTAAATCCTTTTCAACAAATCCATTTTTGTGCATATCCTACGATTAATGCAGTCCACAAGACCATATTTCTTTGAGGCATTCTATCAACATTTGACGTGCCTTTTCAATGCTTCCACGTTTTGCATACATGTCTACCAGAGCATTTCCAACTATAATATATGCCAAAAATCCCCCTTCCATTATGCTATAATGGATGTCCATATCTTATTCTAAAGATCCCATTTTGTCATAGGCAGGGAGGATACTAGTAAAGGTTGTCAAATTTTCCTTTACACCTTTCAATTGCATTTGCTTGAAAGTTTCTAAATCCTTTTCAACAAATTCATTTTGTGAATACCCTGCAATTTGCTTGAAATTTTCTAAAGCCTTTTCAACAGATCCATTTTGTGAATACCCTACAATTACAAAATCCTCTGGTAGACATTTACATATAGCTGTAAAATACAATTGAAATTTTGAAAAAACTATATCATATGAAAGGAGAGATTGTGGACAAACTGTCAAAATTTATATAGGATTATGATGATATATATTTGGTTTTTATATATAGGATTAGGCCTTAGAAATTCTCAGCTGACACAGATACTTTCTTAACTAAATCAAGATTAATTATGTGATGATATTGATTGCATTATTTCATTCAACCTAGATTTAATGAGATTTTATTCCTTTACTTGACTAGATACATCTAACATTTTAAAATATTTTACAATTTAACCATTCAAGCACATAGACATACCATAGTTATGTGCATCACACTAAAGCCTTAAATTCAAGATCTTATTGAGAAAATATGATATAAATATATAGGATATTCATGATCAAGCAAATACATATTTAGTACGGGTCCACATAATGATTCTAATCAAAGGGAAACAAATGATAAGGATTCTTCTAATTCTAGAAGTAATTAGTATATTGACCTCTAGATGTCTAAATTCTAATGACATACCTAACACATATTACATCAATGTGCAAATGAAACTATCTTGAACATGATGTAGATGAAGACAAGACAAATAAGAAAATACCCACTAAAGAATATCAATAATAAGAACATGAAATCCAAGTCACAACATATAAGTTGGTTATTTCAAAGAATACATCACAATTGGAATATATACACCTAGGATAGGTATATATGTTCATAAAGGAGTCCTCTTCATGATCATGCATCATCATCGTCATCTATGCAACATGGCATCATAAATAACAATCCCATTTAGAGGCTTCCTTGGAAATGTAGGCATCAACTACCTAGACAAGACCTGATGTTGCTTATTCATCTAAATTTTGAATAGTATGTGGAAAGGCACTACTTCAAACTAAGTGGAGAGCTTGTTGAGCTTCAATGACATGGCCACATGTATAGGAAATTTGTAATGTATCTTGGCCAGTTGATGGTTAGAGAAAATTTCTAAAAATAGGTAGTATAGATGATGATGAACTAGACTACCAAACAACCCAACCACTTTCTCCCTTTAGATGTGGTACCAAATCGCAAATGTGTCTAATTATATATGCTCATGTAGAATTGTACTAGAGAGCAATGTGTGTTAAAAATAATTGTCTTTTAAGGCGTGGTGTTTTGTAGGCTCCACTCAATTTTGAACTAGATCAATAAATGGTGGAAAAGAACACAATCTAGCATGGGTTCAACTTGAATCTAGAGGAATAGTTGGTGAAGAAAAAGTATCCAGTTTCTTTGACATCATAACTGTTAGATTCAGGACAGACAACTGAGAGGGGGGGTGAATCAGTTGTCTAAAACTTTCTTCCCATTAAACACTTAAATCCACTTTGTAATTCAGCAGCATAATAATAAATCAATCATGGAAACATAATGCATTAAGTCAAGAGAAGAAACACATCAACACATAAGACACCAAGATTTTGACGTGGAAAACCTAGTTAAGAGAAAAACCACGGGGTGGTTAACCCAAGATTGTATTCTCTGTTAGAAGAATAGAAAGAACAAAATGGCACATGACAATTAGGGCTCACTGCCTGAGCACACTACTCACAAGAGGCCCACTGCCTACAAGAGACACACTGTCTACAAAATAATAAGTATCATATACTTGAACTGGAGAATAGCATCGTTACCATGCTTGAATCAATTCCATTTAAGCCTAATACTTCTGCTCTGCCTTTCGCTCCTCTGCTCTTTACCACACTCTCATCCCTACAAGACACCCTTTGAAATGACTTTACAACTCCTTATTATACAAGACATCAACTTAGGAATTATCATCCAAGTTGGCATACATTACAGAGCAAGTACATAAATACAACATGACTTATTACAGAAGACTTCACGTGGATCAATACATAGTCAGCCACATAGATCTGAGACTTTAATCTTCATTTAGGAACACGCCAATCCTCACATAACATCTTCAAGATCATCTGCAGGATGTGTAACTCATCCAGTCGACCAGAGTTAGGAAGAACATCATCATCCAGAAGTTATTCTTCAATTGCAAGCTCAAACTCTAGTGCAGACCACCAACATGAACTTGAAATGATTTAGAGACCTTCACAAGCTTTCCTGAATCACCACGAACATCCACACTACATCTGCTTACTGAAATCCTTCTCTCCTTCATTTGGAGCCTCAAGAACACAGTCTGTCATCACTGTCATAATGGAATAGATGCTTGCAGACCTCCAGATCACGAGCCAATTGAGTTGTCAATTCATATTGGCATGTTAAACACTCCATCAAATCTGCATAGTAAGATATTTCTTTTTTGGGTCTCACCAGACCTATCTGTGTCACTCTATCACCTCTGAACACCTACCAGAACTGGTTTTACTTAAGCGATCATAACTTCTTTAGATCTTCTTACAGACCTCTGAAATCTTTACTGGAGCGTCTTAAGACACATATCTATAAACCCTTTGATGCACATCTTTTGATATTCATCTTAGCTAGGATCTTTAGCTTACTATCTTCACTATTCTTCTCTGTTCCTGATTAGGACTAATTTTCTCAATATCCTCAGCACACAACTCATCCAATCTTTATTATCAATACAATAGGAGTATGTTGAGATCAATGACAACACTGGTTAGGCCCATACTTGCAATAATAACACAATGAATTCTCTTAATGAATCTTTTAGATCCACTATCCAAATTGGATCAAGAGTACCAAATTAGAGATGAACTTTGGTAACCAAGACTTGGGTCATAAATGCACAATTTATTGTGCATATAAAAGCACGTCTCTTTTTTTCTATCCATTGCATAGGAAAATGGCCAAGTGTCTCTTAGATGCCACCTTAGCTAGGTTGAAGTTGTCGTTACTAAACCACTGTGTACTAACTAGTAGAATGTCATATTTAATCCACCACTAAAGTAGCATCCTTTCAGTCACATCATTTGAGGTATAGATATTGACACACTAAAAGATTGATTTGCAATATTGAAAAGGACCCATAACCTACTTTATTAGATGGGTCACAACCAAGGGTAAAATAGTGGGGTTGTCAATTGGCATTAACAAATGTTCTACGTGCCACCATGAAGTTGCTCATTATTATTTGATTAAAAAATATTATCTAGCCATAGCACACATCACATTATTGGAAGCAAAAAACCAACAAAAGTTTAATCTAGGTTGAAGACAAAGAATGTCTAGGGGGTAAATCTATATCAAAAATCCAACACCACACATGAGATGTAATTCATAAGGCAAGGAGGTCTAAGGATACTACCTTGTAGTCCAAACCTTACAATGCAAAAAATATATTCTACTTGAAAATATAATCTACTATTTTTTGGTGAAAAGGCTCCAAATTGCATCTATCATTTCTCAAGATCATATTATCCTTCTTCAACCTCCTAGGGGGGGCTATGAGACTCTCTTCCTCCATTTGGTTGCAACATAGTTGGAACTCTCATTTATCCATTGAGAAAATAACACTCACTAGAGAGGAACGTTCTTAAGAACTACTTGGCTTACTAAACTCTTTGAAGGAATCACCAAAGAAATATCAGTAAGAGTTAATTATGAATCAACTACTTGCTTTGATTTATTATTGGCCTGAGCTGAGAGGATTTTATGGGTTATGTTGATTTTTGCAAGTGGTGTGTGTGAAGATAATTTTTTGTTTGACCCAGTTCGCCATAAAGATAATTTAACACAACTTGGTTCGTCTCCTAGTAGAGCGAGCCTCAGAATCCAAGTTCTTGGGTCATTTGAATGTTGCAATAAAATTGGCATTAATTTACACGTGTACATGAGAATATGTCTAAATTTAATATATCAAGTTAATTTAAATTTATTACTTACGCATGTAATAATGTAAATTTATTATCTCACCTAATCACTTGCTTGATCAAAATCACAGCATGCAATGCCATTTTGAGAGGACATGTGACTTGATGATATATTTTCTCGCATAAAAATACTACATATTTTCAAAAAAAATTAGTTGATTCAACATAGTCTATACGTAAAATTAAATTATTTGAAATATACAATGTGTTGAATTATACTTACAAAACCTTATTTATATCAAGCTATAGTTGCATTAGGATGGCCATGTTGAACCAATTCTCTACAAGATGATTGATATGTCTCACCAACATCAGTGATAGTGTCTACTTTGGAAGTTGTGGAACAACATCAACATACACACCTACATCAGAGAGAGGGATGTTGTGTTGTGAGCTTAAATCACCACGGATTAGTGAGCTCAACAAGTCAGAAGGAAGAAATTGTATGTTGATAAGCGAGCGCAACACAACATCCCTATCTACTTTGATGTAGGTACTTATTTTGATACATTTGTTCCACTGTCCAAAGTAGACACTATCATTGATTTTGATGAGACATATCTGTCATCAAGTGTAGAGAATTGGTTCAACATGGCCATCCTAATGCAACTATAGAGGTATAAATAAGGTTTTGTACGTATAATTCAACATGCCTATTCAAACAATTTAATTTTACATGTAGACTATGTCAGATCTACTAATTTTTTTCAAATACATTTTTTTATGCGAGCAGATCTATCATCAATATATTGATGCTCATAACATGAGGAGTAACATGAGGTATGTCAATATATTTTTCTCAAATTATATGCTTCGAGTTTAAAATACATATATATAAATTGTAGTTATTTGAAATTTTTGGAATACATATTTCAATGATGTTTGAACAAGTGTATATAACATTCATCTAGGCTTTCAAAAGATTTTAACAACTTGTTTGTTGAATTAAGTTATAATTGGACATTCAATTTTAGAACTCCTTTTAAATATATGAGCTACATTGAATTTGAGACTTATTTTTTGTCTTCTTTACCTTGCCCTTATATCCTATTAAGAATAGGGTTGTAGAACTATCAATATACAATCCTAAATCCTTGGTTCTTAAGTTTCTTTCTACAGTAGTGATTTTAAACATCTATATTTTTAGATTGAATTGAGTTCTAAGAGCTATTAAATGAATTTTTGACTAGGATTTTAGCAAGCTCCGAAGAACATCATCACTATATCTTCTTCTTAAATTTATAACCCACATGCTACCAACTAATTTTTGAAATACTTAAATTGATTCATATGTTTTGCAATACATTCTAATTCTCACATTTTCCATTGAAAAAACTTCTTTTGAAGATACAATCTAACTTATAGTCATCTCTTGATTCACATATTTAAGTCAATTAATCCAAAGCATCCTTTGCTATATTTGAGTCACTAACATGTAGAATCACATTATTAATTAAATTATATAATATCCAAAAGAAAAATTTACCATATATCCATATTACCTCCCACTTGCTGATAAATTTTGTGGAGGCTTGACTTTTTTTTATCAACTAAAATGAGTCCTTATTTTAGCAAAAATACCTTCATTATAAGCTTTCATATATTAAAACCTTAATCATTGAATTGATCTATAAGATTTTATGATTCTCCAATGCCTTCTACTACTATCTCTTTTTCTTTATAAAGTTTCAAAATCTTACAAGAATTCTTGTTGATAAAAAATGAGATTTATGGCTTTGATAGCATGTTAAAATATTGAGCATATTTCAAACAAGTATATAGTAAATAAATTGATTCATAAATAACATAAACAAAGGCATATAATTTATACTTTCCATGCTTTTCTTAAGGCATATAAAATATAAAATGTTATTGTATTGTATTGTGTGTATTCTACTGTACTTATTCTCTTTCTTGTTTTCTTATTTATACAATATATTTATACATGTGAGTTATGAATTTCTACATGCATGATGTATATCTATGTCTAATTTTGCACATGCTTTATCCAACTAGAGATCTTTGACTAAATTTATATATTTAATAATTACAACTTTAATAAACTAAGATAATGTATTTTGTTTTAAAAATAGACATTTAATAGTTTATGGAGCTAGATGGGCCTACCAATGTCTCTTCCTAAATTCAATCTAAACATTTAATACTTGTGTAATGCTGAAAATTGCATACCCATGCCCCATTTCCTTTATGTTTTGGGCCCACTTTGACTAGATATTTTTATGCAATAACAAGTTTACAAGTGATATATTCTTGCATGAATATGTACATGTATGTCTAGTATTTCTAGATTCTCTATCTAGATTGAAGCAAGAACCTTGAAATTTTGCTCTTTCAGGCGCATCACATGGCAAATTATGCACTAGTTCCACCTCAAGAACTATTTGCATGAACTAATACTAAGATCAAGAGATTGAGAGTTTCCATAAATGATGGTACCAACACAGGAATATATATGGACACTTGTAAGTCCATAATGGAAATCCTAGAAAAAATTAGAGATAAAATTTGATACACAAGTGCTTATTCCCTTGATGCTATAGCTGCTATTCTTTTCCACATGCGGGAAGAAGTTTATAGTGATGTTCCCCTTTCTCATGTTCAGAGTGTGGTGACCAAAGAAGCCATTAAATACCAGTGTTTTCCATTCTATCAGGATAAGCCAAATGTGAAGGGATACCAGGTAACTAGATATGTGGATGGTGATATGGCTAGTTTGATCTACCCTTGATTTCTTTCTATCTTTTTTTGTTATCCAAATAATGACCAAATTCCCTTATATTTTGCATAGCAGTTGTATGCTAAGTTTCATTTGGGCCTCAAAGTCAACCACTATGACCTTCCTCCATATTTTGGTCAGGGTCATGGTAGGCTTGTTGATAGGGATGCTTATCGTCAAGCTGATTAGGCGGCCCCAATGTCTAGGGCATTGGTTGGTGAGAGGAATCATGCTATCTCCCCATCCCTAGCCCCTTTAACAAATCATGTTGTCATTACTTCCCAAAGAGAAGCAATTGACAGTGTTGACGATATTGCAGTTGCCACCACTATGATAGCTAGTGATCATGTGGGTCAGTTTTGGATGGCACGACATCCATGATCTATAGCTTCATTTACAACATAGTGTAGAAGCACTCACTGTGGTCCTTATGCTATGGCAAGCATCTTGTACAATTGGATGGTCTTACAGGGGAGATGGCACATAGCACTTTACATTATTTCACGGAGCATCTCTTGGAAGCATATGCCTTCATTTCATCAGAGCTAGGGATCTCAATAGATCAGGTTAGAGATTGTCTAGCTACATCTATTCATTCACATTTAGGATCTTATCATTCTCACCATCTTGCTAGGCCTAGCACCAGTGCACATCAGGATCCACCTATAGATCATTCAGTTATTGCACAGGCTAGTGATTTTTCAGATGACCTTGAGAGGATATAGTCTGCAGGTTTTGTGGAGATGTTGATGCATTCAGATTCATTATCAATGCCATCTCAATTGGTTAATCCCCTCCACTCATCATTACTATGGCATGAGAGGGCTCAAACAGATACATTAGACCATGACATGGCTCAGACAACTCATTTGGATGATGTAGAGGAGGTAGACATTGTAGAGGGCTTGGATCCTATGCCACATGATATGCAGGTCTGTATGTGTGCATGTGCATGTTCAATTCAACTTTTTTTTAATTATTTAGATTTTATTTTTAATCCTAGCCTAAGGTCGGATTACATACGACTGCATGATTTTGTTGATGATATTGTTGCTTGTGGACATGTGAGTTTTAAATTTTTACATGTGCATACATGTATATATCTAGATAGATATAGATCTATTTATAATATTACATATACATTTTTAAATAGTTCTATATATCTAGATAAAATGTATTTAATACATTGTACTTGATTTTATCTCTAGGACTTAGCACATCCATCGGAGTAGGATTCTCAATGAAAGGGTCACTTGACTAGGAGTTGACATGACAATTAGGCAACCACCTAGAGACCTCCATTTGATGTTGCTTCTAGACATTTCTAGATATTTGTTTCATATGATGACATTTCGAGGACTTGATTACATACATGTGTTTTATGATTTATATTTTGATATATTGACATTTACAGGACTTGATTACATACATGTTTGATGATTTATGTTTGATACATTGACATTTCCAGGACTTGATTACATACATGTTTGATGATTTATGTTTGATATATTGACATTTCTAGGACTTGATTACATACATGTTTGATGATTTATGTTTGATATATTGACATGTGCACATTTACAAATAGTTGCAATTAAAGTAATTCTTTTCCCAATAAATTAACACACACAATTTAATCAATTTGGCTAAGGAATGAAGATCAAATATTATTTCAATTCATAATTTGAGATAAAATATCACAATTTGTTAAATGCAAGGTAACAATTAAATATAAAATATTCTTTCACACATGTCTAGAAGCAAAAAATACCACCTATAAATTTCAAATTGATACTCCGTGATAGTATTCTTATATTTTAAAGCACCTATAAGATGAACCAAAAAAATACCACATGTCTCTAACTAAAATACATCCTTCCTATAGAAAAACCCACTAAAAAGCAATGAGCTCCATGAAATCAATACATAGACTACACCAAATGACTATTGATGGAAAACAAGATCCCAATGGTCTAATAACTTGACCTAAAATTTCAAACCCTTGGTCATAAAGAAGAGGATGCAGAAAGATACAAGATAACTTAAGAAATAATACTTTCCAAGGATGAGGAATCCAAAATGAACATCCAAAAATAATAATTCTATACATGGTAATGACATCATTGTTTTTTATAAAAAATAATGAGAAATTAAAGTCTCTAAATCATAAACATGTTTCTAATGGAAAGGAATTTAGCGTTCTATTACTCTAAAGGTTCAAATAAGAGTCTCCTAGAATAGGAAAGTAACTCTATGAAGAGAGGGATTGTACATCATAGAGAATTCCTCATTGACACTTTAAGTGGAAAATGATAAAAATAAAATTTATTTTCATGTATGAAATATT
Organism: Cunninghamia lanceolata; assembly: GCA_027924645.1. Taxonomy (NCBI): domain Eukaryota; kingdom Viridiplantae; phylum Streptophyta; class Pinopsida; order Cupressales; family Cupressaceae; genus Cunninghamia; species Cunninghamia lanceolata. The sequence goes on along the minus strand of BSBN01000677.1, from coordinate 4,864,090 downwards.
AGAAAATATAATATGTTGATTTGCATGTGTATGAATGTATAAAACTAATAATGGACTAAGAATTCAGAATTGAGTATGTCAGAGATTCAACTCCAATGATTACTTTTGTTGGAATAAATGTCTAAGGGACTAGTCCTGCTTGTGTGGAAAAGTATGAGTCTATTTCACTCATTTAAGGTGGTCATGGAGTAACCACATGATGTAAATAGTTTCTTCCATTATTAAAAGAACCTGAACATGGAAGATTTTGTATCTACAATCTCAGAGAGAGAGAGATTTAAAACATATCCTATAATCAATTGTGTTTCATTAAAAGAGGCTAATATGATCAATTTAAGAGAAATAGAAAGACACTACGATTATAATGAATAATATAGGAGGACCAAGACACCCAAGAGTGCAAAAAGATTAATTGGTTGGTATTTGATGGGGTCAAGAATTCTGGGACCAATCTATTAGGAAAAAATATAAGTATATATCTAAAGTGGTATATTTTTACATAATTTGATTCCTTTTAAAATTTCATTTCATAAAAACTACACCTCATCAAGAGATCTTATGCATAAGTTATGAAACTATGATAGTTTTAGCTGAGGATGAAAATTTCATGCCAAAGGTTTAGATTTTTGAATGGTTTGGCACCTAACATATATGCCACTTATATGAGAAAACAAAAAGGATGAGATTCTTCTAGGAGTTGAAATATCTTTTGTCCCTTCTCACACAAGACAATATATAATTTTTATTTTTCTTCATGTGCTCACTTGGGACTCAAGAAAACTATTGGGATATATGGAGTTAATTCATGTTTTAAGGCTCATAAGATATTGGAACTTAGATCTAGAAAAAGTTCACTTCAGAATCCTAAATATGTTTTGAATTATTATAGTACAAATGTTTAGCAATCAAAGGTTACATTCCTTTGCCATGTTTATAGAGATAATTTGACTATTCTTTGGTTTATAGTTTGGTACCTAACATATATGTCTTGAATGTATAAAAAAATAGAAGGATTAATACTTTGTGATAGTAGGTCTTAGAAATTAGATTATGTGTGACAATTTGTTAAATGCAAGACAACAATTAAATATAAATATTCTTTCACACATGACTAGAAGCATGTACAGGTAAATCACAAAAAACTCCTCATTAAGAAAATGTATATTTACTAGAAATTAAAATACAAATGCAAAATAGGAGATATAATAAACACATTTAATGAGAACATGACACAAATTACTAGTTTATTTATAATACATGGATCTATATAATTGACATCAATTTGGATCAAGTGATAATTTCATAGGTATCAACAAAATAAATCTCATTATAACTTGAATCAAGTGAGATGAGGAAGATACACAGAACATATAAATGTCCAAACTAAATTATCTCCAATTAATTATATTTAAATATATATGATGTTGTTCACTCTAGGATAACATAATCAAATCACATATATCATATATCTAGTGAAAATAATAAATCAAAACAAATTGAAATATAAATTAGACACACATAGTCACAACATGTATGCATCCAATTTAATACATATAGTCAAACATCAAATCCCAATACAAAACATTAAATAGTACACATGTATCATCCTTAAAAGTGGACCATATTAAAAATAGTACTTCATGTCCATGTTTTAAAAAGTGTTGAACACTAACTATAAAAGTACTTCAAGATCTCACTAATTTTATAAACTGTAACTAAAACAATGGAGTTCAAACAAGTTACTAGATATAAGTTCTCATTCATACATCTGGTTCAGGCCGCTCTTCAATAACATGTAATAATTTCTAATGATCATCACTATCTAGTCTCTTTTTTTGTCCATGTGCCTATGGAACTGGATGAAGATATAGGGTGGTAGCAATTACTAGGTGACTATACTGATATACCTTGTTCTTAGGTTGATAGCCAATAAAATGAATCCCATGTTGAACAGTTTTGACTTGTTTCAGATATGTCCCTTGCACTACAACTCAACCTACATAATAAACAACATGAACAAACTTGGTAAGACATGTGCACGTAACATTTTCACTGAACCCATATCTTATAATATAATGTAAAGTTTAATGTACATGTGTACATGTATATATAAATTTAAATGTGACCCACCTGTAGGAAACACCATTTCATCACTTGTTTGAGGTCATGTTAGCTTCTTCCTCTCTTTTGTGCAACACATTAAATAATAACTAACACCTTCTATGTTTCCAAGCTCTGCTATGACTACAAAATATCTCCTAGAGTACACATAAAATTTACATGGTTCAAAATTTGTAAAAAAATAGAACTGTCTAGACTTTATAATAATTAAATTTAACTCATCAGAGTATTAAACTAAATAAATAAGTGTACATGTGTTGTAAATTTACATTAAATTTATCAAACTATACACATACATACATACATACCTTTTCTAATCAATCCTAAAATATGGTCATGATCAATTGACATAAAATGAATGTCTTCAAAGCCTTCATCCTCCTCTTCATCATATGTATCAGAAATGCCTAATGGCACCACATTCCATTCACTAACATATCCAAGTTGTTGGTTGTTGCTTGCCTCAAAGTTTTTCAAAATGCACTCATCACAAAACAAAGAGTAATCCCTCATGTACAATTTCCATCTAGGGTGATTATATGTACTCATGACATAATGCAAAGATCTTGTTTTGTCTACCCTCTTTCATCCATGCTTTGATCTTCTATCCACACTTAGATACATAAAAATTATAAAAATTTACATATATATAAATTTAATAGAAATTCATTTAAAATAATTGAATTTACAGAATTTAAAATTTAAACTTAAATACAAATTCAAACATACACATGTATATATATATATATATATATATATATATATATATTAAATTTAAAGTTTAAAATTTTCATTTATGTAAATTTATATATACATACCTGATATCTCCCAAAACACTCTATGTGGGATGTATCGATTCATTCCTGAAGATGTACCGACTTCATTTGATGCAAAGTGTTTCTTACACCATTCAACAACATCATGTGCATTGTCTATACAATCTCCCAAATAACTCATTTGATACTTTCTTAAAGCATGTTCGATGCAAGCTCTTGTGCCATCATGTTCACCCTTTCCATGCCCACTCTCAAAGAAACTCCAAACATGTTATATTTTGTAATTTCAATGATATCTACATAGTGCATAAAATGGTTGTGATGATTTGAATTGTGCTGCACATCCATCTGACCATACAAAATGCTTTTCAATTTTTACACACCTGCTTGCCAAATTCTTAAAAAAATTGTAAAGCAATGTTGTACAAAATGTGTGTCATGCTCTTTATCATCACTAATATAAAAGTGATATTATTTCTTAATGACTTGTTCATCATTTGTACTCTCAACACCATCCAAATCTAATTGTGCATGTCGATAACACATATGCATGATAATAGTGATTTACTTTGAAAAGTAATAATCGGATTGAATCTCTTTTTGATGTACAAAAGAGTAATTTTCTGCAAAGTCGACTATTGATAGAACTATTCTAGGTGGGAAAGTGTCTCTTAATGTTTGGAACTGTTGTGCTTGCCACCTAGTGAAAAAGGCATGTTGTATGTACAGTTGTATCAATTTTTGAAAAATTTCAATAAATGTTCCAATAGGTATCTCCTCTTCTACATAGTTTAACCTTGTGGATTCTTTCTGAAAATTTGTTTTAAACTTTACATACTTGTAACTCTTGAAATTTACTATCTTTGTTGGGTCAGTATCTTTGTTTCTCAAAGGTAATTTAGCCAAATTTCCACATGTTTCACAAAGTCCTTTTATGCAGTTTATTTGACCAATTGCATTATCACATAAGATGGATTCTATGAAAAGACATACCCATTTAGGAGGTGCATTTTGAAAACCATCACTTTCTTCTCTTGTCTTTTGAAACACCTAATAGTAGAGATTAAATTCAATATGATAATAACAACAACAAGTTTCAAAAGCCTTGTTTATCTTCACATAATATGGCTTTAACCTTTCAAACATTGTTTGCCCAATCTTTATATCAGGATTCAAATTACAAAATTTCACATACATCTCAGTTGTGTTATGTCTAGCCAATATTTTTATGATGTTCATAATCATTGAACCCAATCCTGTGTTTGATAACATCTCTACTGTTTGATGATGGATGAGTATTTTCTTTCCAAAAATTTGAGACTAAGTTCCTAACAACATCTTCAATCCTGTCAGAATGGGGAGCTCTACACATAATTGCCCAATTGCCTTCTAAACTATCATCCAAAACCTTTCTCCTTTTCACATATTTTGTTAGTGTCTTTCTACTAATACCAATTTTAGTTGAAAGTGAAGAAATTTTTCTTTTTCTTGATATATTTCTATTTATAATAGCTTTGAACATCATCTTCTTGTAATGGCCTTATCCATTGATTGAGATTTTTCCCCAATAGAATCTAAACCTTTTTTTGCATTTTCAACAATATCTTTTCCTAGGCCGTATGAAGCTTTCCTCTTATTCAATGTCGAATCTACACCCAATAATTGTAATGGGTCTTTCAACTCATTACAAAGAAGTAAAAGTGATAATAGTTGGGTTTTTTCAAGCGTACCAGGATGATTGAAATGAGCATTGATTATTTCCTTTACAGATTTATTCAGTGACCTCTTACTTGTATTTATAGGTTGTTTGTCATAATATTTCAATTTCTCCACATCCATTTCAAGTAAATGATCTAAATTTCTATAACTTGAAATTTTTGTCTTCACCTCTTTAGCTAGAATCATATGCTCATCCATATCAATAGAAGGAAGCGATCCTGACCCCTCTCCAACATGCATTGTTTGAACTTGGGCCTCCTCCCTATCTTCAACTATGTGCTCTTCAGCCTCATTTGCCCCAATATCTAAATTTGGCTTGACTCCTGCTTGAGAACTTTCTACTTGTTGAGCTTGTTCTACACATAAAATACTTAATTCAAGAGAGATCTAAAGAAAGAGATTTAAAAAAACTTAAGTCAAGAGAGAGATAGAAGACCTATCTAGAGAAGTCCTATAAAGAGAGAAATAAGGAGCTTTAAAAAGACTTAAGTCAAGAGAGAGAGAGAGAGAGCTTTGAAAATCTACTTGTACTTGTCAATAGAGAGAGAGAGAAAGGACCTTAGAGAAAAAGGATAGAGAGAGAAAGAAAGAAAAAGCTTTAAAAAGACTTACTCAAGTAGAGAGAGAGAGAGACTTATCTATATTTAATGAGATCTCTAGAGAGATACAAAGAAAAAGTTTTAAAAAGATCTACTCAAGAGAGAGAGAGAGGAACTTATGATTAAATTTAATACAAGTATGATTTACTTAATCTGCAAACCTATGAAGGACCCTAATACACATTCAATTGAAACAAATATAAATTCACTTAATATTTATGTTCAAAACTAGAAATAACATCCTACTACATGCTAAAAACTCAGAAATTAAATAGGAAATAAAATATGCATACATACCTTATTTCTTTCTATGGTATCTTGTCAAATTTATTTGACGCATCTCTTGTTCTCTTTCTTTTGAATACTTTCTTTGAGTCTTATTTTGTCTTATTTTTGTCTCCCATTTTCTTCTTCAAGTTTTCTTTTCTACAATCCTCTACCAAAAGTTTTCTTCTCCAAAATCTTGCTTGTTGAATAATAATGCGAATTAATCTTGCAATGTTATATGAAAAAAAAGTTCATATTTATATGCATATAACATTATTAAAACAAATAATAACATTTTGGTTGGCCAGGGGTTCAAACGAACATCGGTGGTTAAATTTTTTTAACTAGCAGGGTTTGATTGAACCCCCCTCTGGATTAATTTTTAAACATTATTTTAATAAACTTCGAATGAATGGGGGTTCGAACAAACCCCCTTTCATTTGAATGGGTCATGGGGGGTTCATTTGAACCCCCTTATTTTTCCCTTGCCCCTCTACATGTGCAATTTTATGCAAATTTTTAGGATTCAAAGCTTAGGTTGAGGATCAAAATGGAACCAACTTGACAAACCCAGCTGGAGGATTATAGTCCTCAGAATGATCTTTCTATCGAGTATAAATTTAATATATTGTGGTTTTATTATAATTTTTTTTAGTTTAATTAAACATAGGTTTTTCACCGAAAATCAAGCTCTATGTTCTGCACGTGGAAAAATAGGATATTACCAAAAAAAAGTTATGAAAAATATCTATCCTCTTGGTATTCATGTCATTGATCCAACAAAAAAAATGAATTCTAATACATATAAAAAAAAGTTATGCTTTACACAGTACACCTATGTCTAAATTGTAATTGGTTTCACTTCAAAAGTTAGCTAAAAGAAAAATATTCAATAAAACATTATGAAACCAAATGCATCCTCTAGATATTGTAGTTAAAAATCTAAATTCGAAAAAATTAGAATTTTATCCTTCATAGGAAAAAAGTTATGTTTTACAAAGTACACATCACTCTTTAAAAATGGTGTTTATTGTTAGAAACTAGTTCTTGAAGGAGATGGAAAAAGAAATACAATTGGATTCCAAAAAAAAATTTAAAAATATATTTAGAATCTACAGACAAAATGTGACAAATCATTATCTTACATCATCTTCAAATTTCTCACTGTTTAGCAACTATAGGTGTCTGAAAGTGGATTTTTTTCAAAATGTTCATTTCAATGTCAACTTTGGCCAAAAAGTGTAACCCACTATTGTGGGATCACCTAGGGGCCTTCATGACTATGCCATTTACTATCATTATTTATTTGAATAGTCATGATTGTGATCTCCTTTTGGGAATCTATAGGAAAGTGTCATGCCTTACTTTGAAGTCCATTTCCTTAAATCTTTGCTCTCTACTCGTTGCTCCTATCCTAGGGCTTGGGGTCTCCTTTTTCTCTTTTCCCACTACATAGAAGTCTTGTATGCTGATGTTCCATAGACTCCTTCCAATTTGGGCAATAGACTCCATTTTGTGAGAATGAATGGTCAATAAAGAGTCAAAGTTTGATACTACTCCCATTGATCCCAAAAATGTTTTCCTATGGGTTTTGATTCTCTTGGATGTTCCTTCAAAGAAGGAACTTCATCATCATCTTGTATCAAAGTAGCCTATGCCTTCAAATCCTCTAAATTGAAAATTTATGCAATGATCCCACAAATGAATTAACTCTATCATTTTATTATAATGACTCTCATCTTTTTCATTGGCTTTTCACATTATGATTTTGATCACTTGATCACATATTCATATTAAATCATGTCTATTAACTATCCTTTGTAAATATTTCTTCATTATTTCCCACTTTCACTCTTTACCCCTTAACAACATGGCCATAATGATTGTTATTGCTCTTAGATAGAGGCTAATGTCACTATCATCACTATATCTTATCTTTTTGAAGACTTTGTCTCTATTATTCATGCTTGATAGTCATCTATACCTTCATCTTAGCCTTCAACCTTCTACAAACATCTCTTCCCTCTTGCATAGGTTGAAGAGTTTTTATAAGAAGCTCCTTTAGTAACGTTTCCTTTGCATTATTCATGGATATCCACTCTCCCACAAGCACTTCAAGTCATGCCTACGGTGATGTGGGGCTTTCCTACATCACCATAGGCATGACTTGAAGTGCTTGCGCGGAAGAGTGGGTATCAAAATATCAATATCCAAAAATATATAAAATTTCAATTTCCATGGCCATATTCACTGAGGATAGATACAATTCAATTTGCAATGGGGATAGAGAGACCCATATTTTTGTTGGCTCTGTTCTTCCTACTTTACATTGGCTAGTGTAAAGGAGATGAGGAAGAGCTCCTCCACGTTTATGACCAATGGATGGGTGAGCATGTAAAAGCCTACAATGACCTTCTTGAGAAAGAAGAATGCTTCCACATAATCAAGAATAACCTTGCTTATATAGAGGCACGCAACTAGAAGAATGAGTCTTATAGGTTGGGCCTCAACAAATTTGTAGACCTCACCCATGCTGAATTCAAAAACATCTACTTTGGTACCATGTTTCGCTCCACGAGCTCTCCCTCTCTTCATTATTAGTATGTCCATGGGGACCGCTTACCTACATTTGCAGATTGGAGGAAGAATGGCGCTGTCAATCCAAGATTTCAATGGAAGGCACATCCACTCTTATGTCTAGGTCACCGTAACACTACAAGGTGGTTGTTTGATGAGTAGCACATAGCGAGAATGAACAATTGATCCAATATTGTGAGGTTCAACACTCTTTGCCTTTTGGCAAGAAAATCACCATCGGTCATCTTCGAACTTGTCAATCCAACATTGCAACTCTTCCTGATGGGTGACTCTACGCTTCTTGCTTGTTGGCAAGACAATTACTATTGGCCATGTTTGAAATTGCTTCGCCGATATGCCCATGGACCAACCACTCTTTGGTGTGACCTCAACTTTTGGTGAACTTCCTTTTTGTGTCCCTAATACGTTAGTCACTCTGATCATTCATCGGCCAGACGAATGCTATAGGCCAAACCTTAGGATCTCTTGCCGCTAGCTAATTTTTCCTAATGGATCTCCATCAGTATCACTTATCCCTTATCACCCCGATACGCCTCGATCTGTAAGACCAATACTGTCGGTCCAACGCCAAATTATCTACCTGATGACCTTATCATCCCAATATGAATCTTTAGACCGCGACTTCCATTCAATGGCTTGAACCTCTCTTCGGTGAGACTTGATTTGAGTCCTAGCGATACGTCGATGACTTTTGTCTTTGGTGAGACTCTTCTCATCAGTGAGCACTTATGAATCCTAGCCGATGCATCGATGGACCACTATCGGCAAGAAAATCACTGTCAGCCAGAGCCCCACAACTCACTTCACTGGTCTGAGACACATGGATGGCTCACTTGGAACTTTCTTCAGCAAAAAGAGACAGAACTCACGCTGACAAAAATCTCTTCGTCTCCTCATTTCAGTCAAACAACCATTGTCGGTCTAATGGCTGATTTATTTCTTGATGGTCCCAGTCTTACCGACGATGACCTCTGTGTCTCTCTAACTCTGCGGTTCATCTACTCTTCAATCGAACCCTAGCACATGGAGATGCTAGGTGACCTACTGTGCAAGACACTCCATTTGGATTCTCTGTGCTGTCGAATAGGAAAACAAAATAGGAAACAAAAACACATACTTGTACAACGAAGCCATTCCACTAATTTTGACAGAAATCATACCAGTGGAATGCTTCACATCGACATACTGCAACAATGGAAAGCACATAAAGAATAGAAATCTACAATTATACAAATTGTAGTTACAGGGAACAGAAATCCAAATTGACAGAACATAACAATTTTTTTTATTTCTTTCTCCTCTGAACAATACACAATCACATTCACACACTTCTCCCCTCATTATTTGGTTCATTCCTCTACATTTATCAACTATCCTTGAGGAAAACCAACTGATTCAAATAGTTGGAAGACCAACCATCTTGTGTCCCAAACTATCCTACTGCCCTATTTTGGCATTATGTGATTAACAATTTGACAAAAGTGTCCTAAGTCACTTGGGACTTACAAAATTGGTTCTAGGTCTTGAAGAACCTAGATACAAACTAAAATGACATGCATTGGTCAAATAGACCTTATTACAACACAAAACATGATTTTCTAGGTGCTCCTACACCATACTCCTAGGGTAGAAAAGAAATCATGTCACATGAGTTGGTTCTTTGTGTTGCTCCACTGTGATCCCCTGCTACTCCATGTCCTCTCCATGATCTCTGGACTTCAACCTGCTTCCATGGAATCAAAAAATCATGCCTAGCATTATAGGCTCTACTCACACCTTGCCATGAGTGAATGCTTGCAACCAAACCTATATTTTGTTTGCCATTCTTCCTTGTTGTCATCTTGGCCTGAACACCTTCATTCAAAATCTTGGTTCATGCTTCTTGTACTGCTGCTATGGTAGAATATGATTATCTTTCAACTCTTGTTGAGTCTAGAGGACAAATAATGGTCGCTACTATGATAGCATCTTCTTCTTTCCAACCACCTTATGGCTGCTTATAGACCTACTCTTTAACCTTCTTCTGATCCATCTCAGACATCACCATATGATCTCCATCATTCAAAACTGAAACTACCTTCAAACTTTGATCTTTGACAACCCCACTCCTTGAGGTATCCTCAACTTTCCTTGTCTCTTCTTCATTGATCTTCACAAACTCTTTCTTACCCACCAAGATGACCTTGGCTACCTTCTTTGCTTCAGCATCCTCCTGCAATGGTTTCATCAAAAAAGTCCTCCCATCCTTCTTGATGGTGTATGTGTTAGCATATCCATCATATAATGCTTGCCTATCAAATTGCCATAGCCTACCTAGAAGTAGGTGACAACATTCCATGGGAAAAATGTCACATAGAACTCTATCCTTATATTCTCCAATCTAAAAATCAACATATGCTTGTTCATCTACCAAAAGTGATTGACTATCACTAACCCAAGATGCTTTGTAAGGAGTTTGATGAGGAATCCTTTGTAAGTTCAATTTATCCACCATTTCCCTAGACACCATATTATCTGTTGAACCAGAATCTTTTACTACCTTGCATATTTTACCTTTTCTTTTGTAATTGGTCCTAAAAAGTGCTCTGCTTTGTGATGGTTCAGTCTACACTGGTTCTTTGAGCAGTGTCCTCTTGATCATCAGATTTTCTCCCACTTCTGATGTCAAATTCACTTTAGGAGATGTCACACTCCTTGCATCCTCTTCAGTCAATGTAGTTCTTCTCTCATTACCATGAGAAGTTGAGGCCTTCTCTAGACACTTGTATGTCGGGTGCCCTATCTGATTGCAGTTATAACATCTCATATTGGAGAACTTGGATCCTCTACCTGATCCATTTGTCCCATCTCTTCCATTAGGCCTTCTTCCTCAGTAGCCTCCTCTGCTACTTGAGTCCCCAACTTGCTCTCCTTGGCTAGACTCACCATTAGGCCTCTAGTTAGGACTTCTTCCTCCAAAACTACCTCTGCCTCTAAAATTTCTGTCACCTCTTCCTCTACCTTACTACTCACCTTTCCTCTTCAGCTTCTCTTCAGCTCTTAATGCTACTTGAAAACATTTTTCCATGGTTTCAGGGGTCAATAAACTGATTTCATCTTGGATATTGAACCTCAAACCATTTAGATACCTTGCCACCTTAGTTTTTGCATCCTCCATGTACCCACAACGAAGAGTGTATTTGTGAAACTCCTCGGTGTATGTAGCCACATCCATATCTTTTTGCTTGAGGTTCTGCATTTTCCTGTCAATCTGCACCTCGTAGTCAGATGGAAGGAACTGGGACTTGATCTTCTCTAGCATTATGCTCCATGAAGAGATCATACTCTTCCCATTCTTTACCCTCTCTCCTTGGGTATAATTCCACCATGTAAGGGCAGGACCTTTGAGTTTAGTTTTTGCAAACTTAACCCTCTTGTTCTCAGATACCTCTTTGTATTCAAAGTAATTGTTTAGAGCCTCAATCCACTACACAACCTCCTCAGTATCCATCTTCCCATTGAACATTGGGATCTCCATCATGGCCTCTGAAGAGTCTTTCCCAATTGCCTTGATGGCTTCAAGAAAGTATTTTTGATCTGCAGGTATCTCTGCCTCCTGTCCTTGGAGTTCTCCTTCTTCCCCTTCTTCTTCTTCTCCATCAGATTCATCATCTGATTTCTTTCCTATCTTCAATGCCTTCAACTCAACCTAGAGTGCTTCCTTGACTCCAATCTTGATCATCTCTTCCATCTCCTTAAATTTCTTAAGCACTTATGCTGTCATCCCCTTTGGAGGCATTATGCTAGCCTCTCCTTCGCTCTCCTCTACTGACATATACCAGATCAACAACAGAACCTTTTCTAGCTCTGATACCAATATGATGAGGAGCGCATAGCGGGAATGGACAATTGATCAAATATTGTGAGTTCAACACTCTTTGCCTTTCGGCAAGAAAATCACCATCGGTCATCTTCAAACTTGTCACTCCGACATCGCAACTCTTCCCAATGGGTGACTCTATGTTTCTTGCCTGTCGGTAAGACAATTACTATCGGCCACGTTAGAAATTGCTTCACTGATATGCCGATGGACCAACCACTCTTCGGCGTGACTTCAACTTTTGGTGAACTTCCTTTTTGTGTCCTTGATACGTTAGTCACTCTGATCACTCATTAGCTAGATGAATGCTATTGGTCAAACCTTAGGATCTCTTGCCGCTAGCTGATTTCTCCAAATGGATCTCTATCAATATCACTTATCCCTTATCACCCCGATACGCCTTGATCGGTAAGACCAATACTGTCGGTCCAACACCAAATTATCTACCTGATGACCTTATCATCCCAATATGAATCTTTAGACCGCGACTTCCATTCAACGGCTTGAACCTCTCTTTGGCGAGACTTGATTTGAGTCCCAGCGATATGCCGATGACTTTTGTCTTCGGTGAAACTCTTCTTGTTGGCGAGCACTTACGAATCCTGGCCGATGCACTGATGGACCACTATCAGCAAGAAAATCACTATTGGCTAGGAGCCCAAAACACACTCCGCTGGTCCGAGACACACCGATGGCTCACTTGGAACTTTCTTCGGTGAAATGAGACATAACTCACACCGATAGAAATCTCTCTATCTCCTCGTTTTGGTCAAACAACCATTGTCAGTCTGATGGCCAATTTACTCCCCGATGGTCTCGGTCTTACTAACGATGACCTCTGTGTCTCTCTGACTCTACGATTCATCTACTCTTCAACCAAACCCTAGCACATGGAGATGCTAGGTGACCTACTGTGCAAGACACTCTTTTTGGATTTTCTGCACCATCGAACAAGAAAACAAAATAGGAAACATAAACACATACTTGTACAATGAAGCCATTCCACTAATTTCGATAGAAATTGTACCAGTGGAATGCTTCACATCAATAGACTACAACAATGGAAAGCATAGAAAGAATAGAAATCTACAATTATACAAATTGCAGTTACAGGGAACAGAAATCCAAATTGACGGAACAGAACAGTTTTTTTTATTTCTTTCTCCTCAGAGCAATACACAATCACATTCACACACTTCTCCCCTCATTATTTGGTTCATTCCTCTGGTTTTATCAACTCACCCTGAGGAAAACCAACCAATTCAAATAGTTGGAAGATCAACCGTCTTGTGTCCCAAACTGTCCTACTATCTTGTCTTGGCATTATGTGATTAATAATTTGAGAAAAGTGTCCTAAGTCACTTGGGACTTACAAAATTGGTTCTAGGTCTTGAAGAACCTAGATACAAACTGAAATGGCATGCATTGGTCAAATAGACCTTATTACAACACAAAACATGATTTTCTAGGTGCTCCTGCACCATTGTTGGGCCTTCACGATGATGTGGGGAGTTTGCCCGCATCACCGCGTAGGTCCAACAACCATCTCATCGTGTTGTAGTGGTCTTCTACACAATTGCCATCATAGACATGTATGCAAAATGTGGAAGCATTGACAAGGCATGTGAACTGTTTGTAAGAATGCCTCAAACAGATGTCATCTCATGGAATGTAATGGTTGCGGGATATGTACAAAATGTATTTGTTGAAAAGTCTTTAGAAGCTTTCAAGAAAATGTAATTAGTAGGTGTAAAGACAAATTTGACAACCTTCACCAATATACTCCCTGCCTATGCCAAAATGGGAGCTTTGGAACAGGGTATGGACATCCATCAAAGCATTCAAAGGATAGAGGAATTTTGTCATTTGTTGTAGTTACAACTGCCTGGTAGACATGTATGCAAAATGTGGAAGCATTGACAGGGCATGTGAACTATTTTGTAGAATGCCTCAAAGAGATGTCATCTCATGGAATGTAATGGTTGTGGGATATGCGCAAAATGGATTTGGTGAAAACGCTTTAGAAACTTTCAAGCAAATGCAATTAGCAAGTGTAAATCTAAATTCGACAACCTTTGCCAGGATACTCCCTGCCCGTGCCAAAATGGGAACTTTGGAATAGGGTATGGACATCCATCAAAGCATGAAGGATAGAGGAATTTTGTCATTTGTTGTAGTTACAACTGCCCTGGTATGGACTGCTTGCCTTTCTACCAGTAACAACTAAACAACTTAAAGTCATGTTGTCTAAAATTCCAACTTTGAGTTGATTTAGACATTTGGAGGATTGTTTTCGAAAACAGTAATACAATGGCTAATACTTGCGTTTGTGATATTTATAAGGATATCCCCATCCAATTTACTAATAACTTTTGGATACATTACAATTAATTTGCATATCATCTTGTGTTATTTCCTATCTGTATTCCATTTCAATGAACATTGATCTTTTTTGTAGACCATTTTCTTAGCAGTCATAGCAAACTTTGGATGAAGTTTCTGTTATTACATCTATGTTGCATTGCAGTACAGAACAAAAGAACTATTTTTTTTTCCAAAGTGCTTTGTTAGATTTTATTATCTTATCATATGATACTAATTTTATCCTATATAAGAAATACCATGAATAATTATTGTTTACCTATAGATCTAAGAAAATGGAACGATGCATTTGACCTGTGTCTAAAGTGAATGATACAAATGAGGTAGCTGGAGGAGTTTTGGAGAAGTTCCCAACAAGCTTGAATGTTGTGCCAGTGGTCTTTGAGTTAACAAGTGGATGTTTCAGTATTTTGGCTCATTTGAATATGAAGCATTCAATATTTGTATCGAGTAGAAGCTAAAGATTCTATGTTTTGTGTATGCTTCAATATTAGAGTGCATCCAAATATAAGTTGGTGTTTTAAAAGAGTGATAGTATACAAAAAGAGGAAACCGTGACAATGCATTTAGGCACTTCTATGTGCAAAGACTTGGAGATAGCATAATACATGGATGAATAGGAAGTCACAGTGGTTACTGTGAAACACAATGTAGACATGATCTTATGCATAGGGAGGCAGAGGTATTAAATGCAAGAAATATGGTGGCAAGGAAACACAATGTTAATTATCAGTGATAATAAAGAGCATAGAAATAGCAAGGTTGTAAAGATAATGATCAAGGACAGTCTCAAGTGCAATTTTTGCATAGGTGGCAGTCAAGTCTCAAATGCACAATATATTATTAGTAATTTTGTTTTTTTTCTTAGCTTTTCATCTATTTTGTTGGATCTTGAGAGGAATGTTGGATGTGCCCAGTGTGTTCCTTGTTTCACTTGATAGTTTGCAATCTTAAAGGTTTTGAGACAATGACTTCTTATTGTGTATTAGTCTCATTATGGGATTTTTGAACTGAGGTATACATTGGAGGTTTCAAATGCTTTCAAGCTAAAGTGTTCAATGTATAAAGATGGTAGCAAATAGCAAGGCAGTGAAATCCAAATCCTACATAGTCAAGATTGCAATTAAGGCTTCATTGAGGTTTAAACCATGGTGACATAGGGTTTTGAGGCAAGTAGTTTTGACTGTGAATTACAGAAGGTAGAATATGGACTTGTTATGATATGTTGTCAAAGATTACAAGGTGTTTGTAGCAGATTACAAGGAATTGCAGCCTTCTCTTCATGGAAAGTTTTTTGTTTGAAGGCTTCTCTATTTAAGGTCTTCTTAGAGGACTTTTATTCTTTAGCTCTTGCTTCTTTTGCAATAGAAATAGTTTCCTTGTAACTCTTTTTCAAGATATTTTATGTAACAACTCTTTTAAAATTAATAAAGACAATAGTATTCATTTTTCAAGACTTGTGTTTCTCTTTGCAACTAGTGATATGATGTTTAATAAATAATGTATCAACACAGTACCACTTGAGAGAAATTAGTGAACAAAAATAATTAAATAAGATACCAAATTGATCAAAATGATCATTAAAATTAATGACTAAATAAACTACCAATGGAAGGAAATCAGTGAATAGAAATGACTAAATAAGTGACCAGTTAACAACAATCAATGACTAAATTAACAACTAAATATATTAGTGAATAAAAAATGACTAAATAAGTGACAAGATTACAACAATCAATGATTAAATCAATGACTAAATATACTACCAAATCAATCAATCAAAACAGCCAATGAATGACTAAAAATGGTTTAGTCATCAATTTGGTTGCATTATAAATGACTGGCAGTAAACTACTAATGGTCACGTGATCATGTTTGGTCATTTATAAGTAGTTTTTAGTAGTTTTTTTGTAATATATTGTTGTTTATATACTAGTGATATCTACCCCTTCCAAAGATTTTACAACACTTCAAGTCAGCAACCTATCTTGATATCCAGATATGCATATCCATATCTGGTTCATGAATTTTGGATCATAATTTCAAAGAGTGGATTTTCCTCAAAAAAAAGCCCACCAAATGAAAGAGGATGAAAATCTAAGAAATTTTGACTTTTGGATCATGTAGAAATTCCTCAGGATGAAGAAGATATTCATGGTCAAATTTGCAGTCAATGGGCATATGGATATCCATGTATATATCCAAGGTCTACATATTCAGAAATATCAAGATGATATAGCCCAACTAAAAACATTAGTCTCAATATCCTGATATCTAAATGCACCTATCAAATTCTACCTTAGCAACATGGAGAAGCCATCATTCGCATGGATATCTGATGTCAGGATATCAACCTTTAATATGCCATCCCTTAATATCCTGATGATGTCACCGACATAGAGAACTTTGTTAGAGAGGGGATCTGGATGACATCATCAAGATGTGAGCACTAGAGGATAATATGATGGTGGTGTAATGTCCTGATGACATCATCATCATATGCACTTCTTTGGGGAGGGTATCGGATGATGTCATCAGGACATTTACTTTAAGGGTTTGGACATAGGGAGATATCTAGAACCTAGCTTTAAATCTAGACCGTTGGATAAAGCCTCCCTAGGTAAATCAATGGCCATCACACATTACACATTTGGTCCATTCCCTTCCTTCAAATCTGTGATGTGAAGGGAAGCCACGATGGACGAATAAAATGCCACGTGTCACTAGGGCATGAACTAGGTGGGCCTTTAATTTTGTTTTTCCTATGAGCCCCACGGGAGCGACACATGGGGCCTCTGCGGGGGGAGAGAGTCTACTTTTCCTTTCGAGAGTCAATCACACATCGCCCTTTTGCATAGAGCGTCAAAGATACATATGCGATCCAAAGACCCTTTGTGATGCAATGAGAGGTGGACACTTGCATTGATTCAAATATTCTAAGCTGGAATGTCCTGATGATGTCATCGGCATTAAGCACTTCTTTAGAGAGGGATCTGGATAATGTCATCAGGATGTGTGTATAAGGATCTTGACATTGGGAAAGATCCAGACATTGGCAAATATCCAGATGATGTGGACAATCCGTATATCGACTAAGGTGGGTGCTGCCACAATAATGGGTTACACTTTCTGGGACATCCTGATTTTTGCTGAAATCACATATTTTTAGAAAATATAACGATTTAAGCCTTCAAAGGTTACATTTAAAGGAGTTTAATTGATGAGGGTTTGATCAAACCCCCTTAGATTCAAACCCCCTTGGATGGAACCCCGCTAGTTTTAAACCATACCTATAATGAAGTTTCCTCTACACCTATCAAAATGTTGATAAAAAACCACTTTTGATTTACCTTTTGGGGGATCAAATGAATTCATTTAAAATTTATGTTTTTTAAGTATGTAGTCCTTATTATAATATGCCTATATCTAAATTATAATTGGTTTGACTTCAAAACTTAATGAAAAAAAATATATTCAACAAAAAATTATAAAACCAAATGCATGCCCTATATATCGGCGTTACCAATCTAAATTCAAAAGAATCAGAATTGTATCCTTTCTAGAAAAAAAAAGTTATGTGCTACAGAATACACATCAGTTTAAAAAATGTTGTTTACTATTATAAACTAGTTATCAAAGGAGACGCAAATTTTTTTTACAATTTAACTCCAATTTTTTTAAAAAATATATTTAGAATCTACAAATAAAATTTGACAAATCACTAGTTTGTATCATCTTTAAATTCCTACAGTTTAGCGGCTATAGGTGTCAGAAAGTGAAGATTTAGTTCAAAATGTTGATTTCAATGTCAATTTTGGCCAAAAAGTGTAACCCATTATTGTGGGATGACCCAGGTCTAGATATTTGGGAGATATCAAGAATTTAGTTAATGTCTAGATATAAAGATAATATTTGGATATTAACTAAGATCTGGATATTGACTGGGACCTAGATTTTAGCTAAGGTTAGGATATTAAGATAATATCCAAATATTAACTAAGATCTGGATGTTAGGAAAATATTTGGACATCCAAACAAAAGATATCAATACTAAGAATGACTAAGTATGAAGTTGGAAATCTTTGCGA
This sequence comes from Cunninghamia lanceolata, assembly GCA_027924645.1. Classification (NCBI taxonomy): domain Eukaryota; kingdom Viridiplantae; phylum Streptophyta; class Pinopsida; order Cupressales; family Cupressaceae; genus Cunninghamia; species Cunninghamia lanceolata. Next base: position 4,845,681 of record BSBN01000677.1, on the reverse strand, counting down.
AGGCAAACCTTGAAGATTAAAGGGTTTCTAGTTTTTTCTAGGTTTTTCCAAGGATTCTCCACACAAGATTTTAGGGATATTTTGCAAGGTAGAACACTAGAAAATTAAGGATTTAAGGCTTATAGAGCTATATTCCAAGGGATCTCAAAGAGATTTAAATGTGAACTATTTAACTCTTGGACAGAGGAAAATAGGTCAACATTTTGGCAACTCACAGGGATGTTTTCCTGCTAAACAAAAAACTAGTGGCCTTAAACATCCATTGGGCATGGGGTCAAAAGAGGACTGCAGCAAGAATAGGGGAGTCAAAATAATTGAGCATGCCACCGGGATAAAATAAAACAAACCAAGTATGTATCATCCTAATGAGAATATAGCAGAGTGCAGAAGCACTTATTGAAGGGAAAACTAAAATAGAACAAAACCTACTCTAATCCTAAACTAACCAACCAGAACTGACATTAAACAAATCCATTAACAGGTTCTTGAAAATAATTGCCCTTTCTTAACAATTTACAATGTTTCTCATGCATGTGGGTAGCTAAAAATAGGTGGTGAATGGATGGGGAAATAACAAGATACTGAAATACTTTCCCAAGGACAAAGAAAAAATCACTTGTCAACTTGTATTGATCAGAGATGTAGCTACTTGGAAGTGGATCAATGGGTTGATCTAGCTCTCTTTGATTGTCAACCTCATGCTTTGAAGTAAGCATGATAGGTAGGGACCCTCACTAATATGTCTCTAGTTGGGCCAGATGCCTGATAGGGCATCACACCAAAATGGTATGCAAGCCATCACTGTTGCATGTATGTTTATGCTCTGAATATGCAACCTTCTACTACTGGTCTAGATATTCTGGCTCCTGTGGTTCAACTGGAAATATGGTTGCGTCCACCTTGTGCATAAGATGCTGCTCATAATGTTCCTCTTCAAGGAATGCTGGCTCGATGTCACATCTTTAGCAGAAAAGGTTTATAATGTTCCTCTTCAAAGTACATTGGAATGAGAAGATCCACCATGACTTCCTTAATTTTTGTGTCTTCCAGAACATCTCTAATTACATGCTCCCTTTCATGAGCTGGAACCTCTTTATTATATTTGGCTTCAGCTCCTAGCAAACATTTGCCATTAGTTTCATTACCCCTATGTTGCTCCAGAATTGTAGCTAATACTGGCATCTGCATGCCTTTTTCATTTTCAATGCAACTAGATAGCTCCTTTTCATCGGCCACCTCCACCTCCCTCAAATTAGAATTGCCCCCAATGTTTGACTATGGGTCCACATTATTTTTCTTGAGTTGCCTCTACAACTGGAACTCTTAACCATGCCTCCACTGCATTTGGATTTTATTCATCTTCTTCACAGCGTGAGGAAATTCCTCAAATGAGCTAAAATCCAAGGGACTCAACCCTACACCTGAATTAGCACCATCCTTATACTTTGTGCACTATTGCTCTATCAGATCTATCTTAACTTTTTCTTGTAGCAGGTCTAAAATTTTTATTTCGATGGCATGTGAGGGCTCATAAATAGCCGGCTACTTTAGAGCAATCTCAAATATTTCCTTTCGTGGCTCATGAAACCCAACATCCCACCAAAACACTAGCTTGTCCTCCACCTTAGGGCTTGTGCCAGGACAAGAGGGTTGACATCGAATGGGGGGTGGAAGGGCTTCCTAAGAGAGTTGTTCTTGATGAGTGATAAGTGGAATTTGTATAGCAATAGGCTCTCATGAATGATGGGGGCCTTTGAACCTTGGAATTTTAAAATTGGAAAGCTATTTCAGAGGCCCAGAGGGGTTATCCTATCTAAAACTTGGGATTTTAAATTTGGGGGTACCTCTGCAATAAGCTGAATAGGTGTAGAAGGGAGGGGTTGCCTAAAACTAGGAATGGAGGTGGCTGCCTAAGCTTCCCGCCTCCCTACATCAGTGAGCATTTGCCTTAATTGCCCCTTGGATAGGGTTACGAGATGCATTTTAATTTGCTACTGGTGAGCCTTTTCCTTTGTCCCCAACTGCTATTGTTGAAGATGAGTCTGATAAGAAAGCTTGTCTTGCTCTCTGCTATACTCCTTGACTCTTTGAATTTCATCCTACTCCCATTGGAACCTTTGGAGTATCTCCATCACATCATTTATGTTTTTGATATTAAAATCAAAGGGTTCCTAGGTAGATTATACCCCATTCTCTTTTGATGTTGCCCAAATGTTCCCTAAGCTCTAGTATCTTAAGGTAGTCTTCTTAGGGTTGATCACATGCATTACTAGATTGAAAAGAACACTGAGCAGAGCTGGGTGGGAGGTAAGCATCATGAGGATGCTGATATTCTACAGTGGCATGGACATATGACATAAAATTAGAGGCATTTGGCGCTTGGTATTGCTAGCATGGGGGCCAATATCTTGTGCTTTAATTATGAGGATAACCATAATTCCAATAAATGCTTGACATTTTAATGCATTGAGAAGGTGGATAAACATAAAAATGTCAAAATTGGAGAAAAACAGTTCTACAACTAGAGAGAAACTGGATGCATACCCAGAAGAGAGTTGCTAGGTGATTTGAGATGCTTCTCAAAGAATAATAGAATAGGAAAACCACTGAAATCCTAATCCTTGGAGTTCTTTAAGTGCTTGGACTAGTTGTACCAATAGATTTATTCAGAAGAGTCACCATAGTGTTCGTGAAGACTACCCTAACTGACAAGATGCGCAGAAGAACAAACCAGATCCTTCAACGAATGATAAAGCTCATCAAGATGGTCCCACAAGGCATGCCAAAAAATGTTATCACATAGAATTGCACCCAACTTGGAGAGATTCCAAGCATTCTAATGACACAATGGGAATGATCTAAGGGTGTACGACCTTGCAATATGAGATCAAACCTCTAGAGAAGGCTGGTACCTTAGTCTAAGCCTAAAGCCTAGAGAAATTAACTAAACCTAGTGGTAATGCTTGCAGGGGAAAAGGGATAGAAGGAAAGAGAAGGAGAAGAGGTAATGCACTAGATTTAACATGTAGTAACTGATCTGAATCAACACAACAATGATCTCAACTCTAAAGAACTCACATAGACATGTAATCTTGACAGAGGTTTTGGAATAGAAAACCCTAATCCATAAAGGAGTCATTTTACTCACAAGATAGATTATAATTTTAAATAAACCATAGAGATAGAATACAAGAGAGGAAAAATATTAGAAGTATATTGATCATGATGGTCAAATGTGTTACAATCAAGATAGACAACTGAGAGGGGGGGTGAATCAGTTGTTTGAAAACTTTCTCTTATTAATCACTTAAATCCTTCTTGTAATTCAGCAGCATAATAATAAATTAATCATGGAAACATAATGCAATAATTCAAGAGCAGAAACATATTAACACATATGACACCAAGATTTTAACGTGGAAAACCTAGTTAAGGGAAAAACCATGGGGTGACTAACCCAAGATTGTATTCTCTGTTAAAAGAATAAGAAGAACAAAATGCCACATGCCAATTAGGGCTCATTGCTTGAGCACACTGCTCACAAGAGGCCTACTGCCTACAAGAGACACATTGTCTACAGAATAATAAATATTACATACTTAAACTAAAGAATAGCATCTTCACCATGCTTGAGTTAGTTCCATTTAAGCTCAATACTTCTGCTCTACCTTTCGCTCTGCTCCTCTCTGCCACCCTCTCATCTCCGCCAAGATACGTTTGAAATGACTTCACAACTTCTTATTTATACAAGACATCTACTTAGGGATAATCATCCAAGTTGGCATACTTTACAAAGAAAATACATGAATACAACTTGACTAATTATAGGACTTCACGCGGATCAACACACTGTTGGTTACACAAATCTGAGACTTCAATCTTCTTAGAGGAACACGCCATGCTTCATAGAACATCTTTAAGCTCATCCGCAAGATGTGTAACTCATTCGGTTGACCAAACTTAGGAAGAACATCATCCAGAAGTAATTCTTCAATTACGAGCTCAATCTTCAATGCTAACCACCAACACGAACTAGACACAATCTAGAGACACCCACAAGCTTGCCTAAATCACCAAGAACATCCACACTACTTATGATTATTGAAATCATTCTCTCCTTCATCCAGAATCTCAAGAACATAGTCTGTCATCACTGTCATATTGGAATAGATACTTGTGGACCTCCAGACCATGAACCAATTGATTTGTCAATTCTCATTGACTTCCTAGACACTCCACCAAATCAACAGAACAAGATATTGCATTTCTGTATCTCACTAGACCTATCTATGTCACTCTGTCACCTTTGAACATCTACCAGAACTAGTTTAACTCATATGGCCATAACTTCTTCAAATCTTCATACAGACCTCTCAAATCTTTACTGGATCACCTTAGGACACATATCTACAAACCATTTTATGAGCATCCTCTGATCTTCATCTTAGCTAGGATCTTTAGTTCACTGTCTTCACTATTCTTCTCTATTTCTGATAGGATTAATTTTCTCAATATCCTCAGCATACAACTCATCCAATCCTTGTCATCAATGCAACAAGAGTATGTTGACATCAATGGCAACACCAGTTAGGTCCATACTTGCAACAATATCCCCCTTTGTCATTGATAGCAACATATGATGTGAAAAACTGTTTTAATCATCAAGACAAGAACTTCTCCTCACTGACTGACATAACTCACCCTATCAACAACAACCATTCACATGTATTCTCTTCCTTTAATGCTCCCCTTTTGATCAGCAACCACTTTTTGTTTTTCACATGTCTTTTCTCCCCCTTTGACATCAATGGCAAAGGGCACATACTTGCATCACTCAGAATCATACCAACTGCTCCCCCTGAGTAGCAGCTTCCCATCATCAATTTGGACCACAAGATATGACTATGAGATCCACTAGACTGATGCACATTAGTGCACCTTAATTTATAACCAAAGGGGTAATAACCCCTAACTTCTCCCTGAGATACTCAAAAGAGTCCTTAGGTAGAGGTTTAGTAACAATATCTACAATCTGATCCTTGGAAAGCACAAACTCCAATCTAACTTCATTCTTATTCACTTGCTCTCTCAAAAAGTGAAACTTGATGGATATATGTTTTGTCTTTGAATGCAACACTGTATTTTTTGATATATTTATTGCACTTGAATTATCATAGAAGATTATGATAGGTTCCTCATACTCCACTATGATGTCTCTTAGCATTTGCTTCATCCACAATACTTGAGTGCAACTACCTGCTGCTGCAATATATTATGCTTCTACAATGGACATAGATATTGCCTCTTGTTTCTTGCTCAGCCAAGAAACCAATCTTTTCCCTAAAAAGAATGCTCCACCACTGGTACTCTTCTGGTCATCCACATCTCCTGCCCAATCCGCATCTGTATATGCATGAAGAGAGAAATCATGATCTCTAGGATACCACAAACCATACTCAACTATCCATTTTAGATATCTAAGAATCCTCTTGATTGCCATGACATGAGATTCTCTAGGATCAGCTTGGAATCTAGTAACAAGGCCAACAACATTCATAATGTTAGGTCTAGTTTGAGTAAGATACAATAGTCCTCCAATCATTGACCTATACTTTTTTTATCAACCTTAGGAGAGTCATCATCTTTTTTCAATTTACATCCAGTTGCCATGGGAGTAATCATTGGTTTTGAGTCTTCCATCCCAAATTTCTTCAACAATTCTTTCACATATTTGGTCTATGAAATGAAGATTCATTTCTTTGTTTGAATGATTTGTAGACCCAAGAAGAAATTCATTTCCCCAAACATGGACATCTCAAATTCATTTTTCAGTTGATTTGTAAAAGTTTTGCACATGCTATCTCTTCCTCCAAAAATGATATCATCAACAAACACTTCAACAATTAAGATATTTTCATGATCAATTTTGAAGTACAAGTTACTGTCAGCAGTACCTTTGTTGAAACCAATCTTCAAAAGATGCTTATCCAATCTTTGATACCAGGCTCTTGGGGCTTGTTTGAGTCCATACAGTGCTTTCTTCAACTTGTAGACCATATCACCATGATCAAACAATTGAAATCCATCTGGTTGCTCAATGTATACTTCTTCTTCCAAGTCACCATTCAGGAAGGTAGACTTGACATCCATCTGATATACTTTGAAGTCCTTTAAGGCAACAAAGGCAAGAAATAATCTGACTACTTCAATTCTTTCCACTGGAGCAAAAGTTTCTTCAAAATCAACTCCTTCTACTTGAGAGTAACCCTTGCAAACCAATCTGGCTTTGTTTCTAACTACTTCACCATCTTCATTCAGTTTATTCTAGAAGACCCATTTGGTTCCAATCACATTCTTGTTTCTAGGTCTGGGAACAAGATCCCAAGTGTGATATTTCTCAATTTGCATCAGCTCTTCCTCCATTGCTTTAGTCCATCTTTCATCATTACATGCTTCACTCACTGTCTTTGGTTCAATCTTTGAAATTGAACAATACCTTTCTGAGTCTTGAGTAATCTTTCTTCTTGTTTGAACACCTTTGTTTTTATCACCTATGATCTAATCTTCAGAGTGGTTCATTCTTACATACCTGGGAGTTTTGGGAATTTCTTGCACCTCTATTTCTTGAACAGGTACATTCAAACTTATCTCTTCTTCTTGATTCTACAAATCAGTCTGGATCTGAATTTCAAAAAGGGCTTGGACTTCTTGGACCAAAACATCATTTTGATCATCTTCATCATATTCATAAAATCTTGAGGGTTTTTCAATACCTTCATCAACCTTCACATTTTTACTTTCTATAATCTTTCTCAATATCTTGCTATAACACCGGTAAGCTTTGCTTTGAGTAGAATAACCCAAGAATATTCCTTCATCACTTCTAGCATCAAATTTGCCAAGGTCTTCATCTCTTTTAATATAACATTTGCTACCAAAGACTCTGAAATACTTCACAGTGGGAGTGATGCCAAACTAGAGTTCATAAGGGGTCTTATTGGTATTGCTTCTGATTTCTACTCAATTAAGAGTATAGACAGTAGTGCTTACAGCTTGTGTCTAGTAGATCTGAGGAACATTTGTTTCCATCATCATGGTTCTAGATGCTTCCTGGATGGTTCGGTTCTTTCTCTCCACTACTCCATTCTGTTGTGTTAGGGTTAGCTGGCAGAAGATATCAATTAAATGCAAATAAGGATTAAATAGAGAAATGGAAATACATAGAATTAATAACAGCGAGAGATAAGTTTTAATGTGGTTCACCCAAACTCAGGCTACATCCACCAAATAGAGAGTCCAATATTATTATCCAGTAAATCAAACCAATTACAATCAGCAATCCCTGCAACTCAATACCACTGCAAAATGCTACATTAAAATATATCAAAACCCTAACCCTTAGCCACTTTTATCAAGCTTTTTGTCGGTTACAAAAATAGGGTTTTCTTATGTCGGTCAATGAAAAATAACTCCCGGTGCCTTTATAAAAGAATAAAAAAACATGTGAGGTTTTGGGGGCGTTGCCCCTCGACCCGGCCCTATATCGCGACAGGGAATGCGCAAGGGGTGCTGCTCCTTGACCCCGCAAGGGGTGCTGCCCCTTGACCCCGTAGGAATTTGGGGGGAAACCGTACCGATAAAAGTGGGGAAAATGTAACCTCCGAGTCTGATTAGGCTCCATATAACAACATGTTGTGGGGTCCTTGGAGCAGACAGCTGTCTTTTTATCCCACGTTTCTCACAGAATTCTATGAACTCCCCGAATGTGAATTCTCCACCTCTATCAGACCTAAGACATTTTATGTTTAATCTAGTTTCATTCTCTACCATAGCCTTGAATATTTTGAATTTCTCAAGAGCCTTAGATTTCTCTTTCAGAAAAGTCACCCACATCATCTGGGAGTGGTCATCAATTAATAACATGAAGTATCTATCAGCTTGCAAACTCTTGATTCTTGCTGGACCACATAGATCAGTATGAACTATGTCCAATAATTTGGTAGAAGGTTGTTCCTTAGTTTTCAATGTGACTCTACTTTGCTTACCCAACTGACATTCTTTGCACGAACTATTAGTAGGTTTCACCAATCTTGGAAGATCTCTTACAACCTGAGTGTTTCTTATCTTAGTGATATTATCAAAATTCACATGACACATTCTCATATGCCACAACCAACTCTAATCAATTTAAACAAATAAACAACTTTTTCCAGTACCAACCAAGTGGAAGATGTTGCCTTTTGTTTGAGTACCGGATGCACTCTGTTCCGAAACTTTAAAAGATCTTACATTTTCCATTTTTGAATCGGAGATCATAGCCTTTGTCCACCAACTATCCAACACTGAGAAGATTGTGCTTCAGACCTTCAACATATAGTACATTACTAGTTTTGTTCTTTCCATCAAAAGAAATAGTTCCTCTACCTCTGATCTTGCCAGTAGAATTATCACCAAATTTTACAACTCCTCCTTCATATCTTTCCAAATCTATGAACTTATTTTTTTCACCTATCATATGGTTGGAGCATCCACTGTCAATGACCCAATCATCTTTTTCTTCAACTTGGCTAGCCAGAGGTCTTTCTACCATTTTATGATTGACAGATTCAAAGGGCATTGGATCTTCTTCCTTGATGGCAATAAACACCCAGTTACTTCTGGATTTGTTTCCTGTCTCTGATTCATCATCTGTTACTCCTTCATCATCATCATCTTCATGAACATAGTAACATTTCTTTTGGAATCTTGATCTATTAGGATTTGTCCTTGAAAATCTTTCCGGACACCTTGAGGCAAAATGACCAATCTTATTGCAGTTAAAACATTCAAAGGGCAATTTTCCTTCATACTTATTAGATCCTCTTGGCAGTATTTTTGTAATAAGGGCTTCAAGTTGAGCAACTTCTACTTCATCTTCTTCCAGATCTTTTCTTTCTTTTTCATACGATGATAGTTTCTTTAACGAGTTCTCTCCCAGGTCAAACTTTTGTTTACCTTTTACAGAGGCACTAGCTTTGAATGTAGATTCAATCTTTGGGGGGCATCTCCAAACTTGGCCAATTCAAATGCAACTAATTTTCCAACCAGTCTTGTGATATTTGAAAAAGATCTAAATTCTTCAATAGCAACAACCTTGTATTTGTAAGAAGCAGGTAGGTATCTATGAACTTTGGCAACAATCTCATCTTCATCCAAGATTCCACCAGCACACGTAATGCTATAAACAAGCTCATTTACTCTTGGCAAAAATGTAGTGATATTTTCATCTTCACTCATCTTCAGGTTTTCAAATTTTCCTTTTAGAGTCTGTAACTTGGCACATTTAACATACTTGTCTCCTTCATGCAGAAGTTCCAGTTTTTCCCAAATCTCATATGCAGTTTTTAGATCTATAACATTTGTCAGCTCTGAATCGGATAAGGCACTTAGTAGAGCTTCTTTAGCCCAAAGATTGTTTTTAGCATCTCTAATTTCATCTATAGTTCTTGGACCATTCTATGGAGGAACATACTTCTTTGTAGCCATGATCCAATATTGTATTCCCATACATTGCAAGTGACATTCCATGCAGCTTTTTCAAAGAGTGAAATTGGTTCCATCAAATCTCGGACTGTCCTTCTTGTAGGAAGACATCTTGGATCTCCTCAAGTGGTTAAGCACTTTTTAGAGGAACTTGGCTCTGATACCAATTGTTAGAATCAAGATAGACAACTAAGAGGGGGGGTGAATCAGTTGTTCAAAAATTTTCTCTTATTAATCACTTAAATCTTTCTTGTAATTCAACAACATAATAATAAATTAATCATCGAAACTTAATGCAAAAAATCAAGAGCAGAAACACATTAACACATATGACACCAAGATTTTAACGTGGAAAACCTGGTTAAGGGAAAAACCATGGGGTGACTAACCCAAGATTGTATTCTCTATTAAAAGAATAAGAAGAACAAAATGGCACATGCCAATTAGGGCTCACTACCCGAGCACACTTCTCACAAGAGGCCCATTACCTATAGGAGACACACTGTCTACAGAATAATAAATATTACATACTTGAACTGAAGAATAGAATCTTCACCATGCTTGAGTCAGTTCCATTTAAGATCAATACTTATGCTCTGCCTTTCACTCTGCTCCTCTCTACCACTCTCTCATCTCTGCCAAGATATGTTTGAAATGACTTCACAACTTCTTATTTATATAAGACATCAACTTAGGGATAATCATCCAAGTCGACATACTTTACAGAGAAAATACACAAATACAACTTGACTAATTACAAAAAGACTTCATGCGGATCAACACACTGTCAGCTACACAAATCTGAGACTTCAATCTTCTTAGAGGAACACGCCATGCTTTGTAGAACATCTTCAATATCATCGGCAAGATGTGTAACTCATCTAGTCGGCCAAACTTAGGAAGAACATCATCATCCAGAAGTAATTCTTCAATTATAAGCTCAATATTCAATGCAAACCACCAAAACAAATTGGACACAATCCAGAGACCCCCACAAGCTTGCTTGAATCACCAAGAACATCCACACTACTTCTGATTACTGAAATCATTCTCTCCTTCATCCAAAACCTCAAGAACACAGTCTGTCATCACTGTCATATTGGAATAGATGCTTACAGACCTCTAGACCATGAACCAATTGAGTTGTCAATTCTGATTGACTTCCTAGACACTCCACGAAATCTACAGAACAAGATATTGTATTTCTAGATCTCACTAGACCTATCTGTGTCACTCTGTCACCTCTGAACATTTGCCAGAACTGATTTAACTCATATGGCCATAACTTCTTCAAATCTTCATGCGGACTTCTCAAATCTTTACTAGATCACCTTAGGACACATATCTACAAACCCTTTGATACGCTTACTCTAATCTTCATCTTAGCTAGGATCTTTACTTCACTGTCTTTACTATTCTTCTTTATTTCTGATAGGACTAATTTTCTCAATATCCTCAGCATACAACTCATCCAATCCTTGTCATCAATGCAACAAGAGTATGTTGACATCAATGACAATACCAGTTAGGCCCATACTTGCAACAAAATGACCATTACAGAGTAGAACAATTTTTAGCAGAAGATAGACACAAAATAATTAATTACACTCATTGTTGAATCAAATTAGAAGACATCAAAGGCCTAGCTATAGGCACAATGTATCAGATTCTAGTGATTCCTACAATTACATTACAAGGTCTGACTACAAAAAAATTGGCAGCATAACAGTCCAGAAAAACTTTACACTAAGAACTCAAATTTTAAAAAATTTATACCAATCGTGTCCTCCACAAACAACACTGAAACTGGTCATAGGGACAAAGGACAGTCCATACCCCATTCAATTCCTTGAATGGAAACCTTTTGTGACTATGATAGAGCCCATACCTTTGGCAGACCTGCGACCTCTACAACCGAATGCTTGCATGCATGACTGGCAAGAGCATTCAAGAAGGAATGTCGAAGAGTCCTACCAATCACCTAAAATCTGAATTGTAACTGCAACTATACTTCAGCATTGAAGAATTACACTATTCCATCCAACTTTGCTCAGTTCTGACTATGGAATGAATGCTGAGTATGCCAACCTGCAAGAATTCAATGCAAAATATCTGCCCCTTCAAAAGCTTTTACAACACTTCAAGTCAGAAACCTATCCTAACATCCAGATATGCATATCCATATCTAGATCATGGATTTTGGATCATAATTTCAAAGAGTATATTTCCCTCAAAGAAAAAGCCCACCAAATTAAAGAAGATGAAAATCTAAGAAATTTTTCCTTTTGGATCATGTAGAAATTCCTTAGGATGAAGAAGATATTTCTGGTCAAAGTTGCAGTCAACAGGCTTATGAATATCCATTTATATATCTAGGATCTACATATTGGCAAATATCTAGATGATATAGCCCAACTGAAAAACATTAGTCTCAATAGCCCGATATCTGGATGCACCCGTCAAATTTTACCTTAGCAACATGGAGAAGTTGTCATCCGCATGGATATCTAATGTCAGGATATCTAGACATAGGGAGATATCCAAAACCTAGCTTTAAATATGGACCATTGGATGAAGTCACCCTAGGTAAATTGATGGCCATCGCACATTGCACATTGGGTCAATTCCCTAACTTCAAATCCATGATGCAAAGAGAAGCCACGATGGATGAAGAAAATGCCATGTGTCACTAGGGCTCGAGCTAGGAGGGTCTTTGATTTTGTTTTCCCTCTGAGCCCCGTGGGAGCGATACGTGGAGGCCTCCGCGGAGGAGAGAGAGTCTGCTTTTCCTTTTGAGAGTCCATTGCACATCACCCTTTTGGATAGAGTACCAAAGATACATATGTGATGCGAAGACCCTTTATGATGCAATGAGAGGCAAACACCTACATAGTCAAATATCCTGAGCTAGAATGTCCTTATGATGTCATTGGCATTGGGCACTTCTTTAGAGAGGGATCTGGATGAAATCATCAGGATATGTGTATAAGGATCTAGACATTGGGAAAGATTTAGACATTGGCAAATATCCAAATGACATAGACAATTTGGATATCAACTAAGGTCTAGATATTTGGGAGATCTCAGGATTTTAGTTAAGGTTCAGATATTAAGATAATATCTGGCTATTAACTAAGATCTGGATATCGACTAGGACCCAAATTTTAGCTAAGGTCTAGCTATTAAGATAATATTCAGATATTAACTAAGATCCCGATGTTAGGAAAATATCCAAATTTCCAGATGAATGATATCTATACTAAGAACGACTAAGTATGAAGATGGAAATCTCCGCGAAGGCAAATCTTGAAGATTAAAGGGTTTCTAGGTTTTTCTAGGTTTTTTGTAAGTATTCTCCACATGAAATTTCATAGATTTTTTGCAAGGTAGAACACTAGAATTTGAAGGATTTAAGTCCTGTAGAGCTATATTCCAAGGGATCTCAAAGAGATTTTAAGGTGAACTATTTGACTCTTGAACAAAGGAAAATAGGTCAACAGGACCTTGGGGTGCCCATCACTCATTTTTTATTTACCTAGGAGATCATCCACATAATCTTCCATGATGTCATGTAGCATGTGATGGAAGATGATGATCATCAACCTCTGATATGTTTCTCCTATGTTTTTAAGCCCAAAAGGCATCACCTAATAGTAGTAAGTACCCTAAGGATAAGTGAAGGTTGTTTTGTGTTGATCTTTAGGTGTTATTCGGATCTGAGTATACACTAAAAAGCTATCCATAAGTGATAACCTCTCATGACCAGCTGTCTGATCATCAATGATATATATGTTAGGGAGTGGAGGATATCCTTAGGGTATGTTTTGTTGATGTCTCTGAAGTCTATGAATATGTGGATTCCCTTGGATTCTTTCTTATAGGTACAAGATTAGACACTCATTCATGGTAGTCAATGTGGTGTATAAAGATAACGTCTAGGAGCTTTTGCAATTCTTATTTTACCAGTAAAGTGATTTGTGAATGCATCTTTAAAAGCTTTTTCTTAACTAGTTTAGCATTAGTATGTACAACAAGAATGTGTATGACTAGAGATGGGTCCATCCTTTGCATACCAATGTAGGACCAAGAAAACACATCTAGTGCCTTCTATAGTATAGCATACATGGTGATCTTCTCTGTAGCTGAAAGAGAGGCTGTCATGGATGTTATCTTTGGTTCTTGCTTGCTGCCTAGGTTGATCTCTTGTTTGTCTTTAATTAGGATATTTGTGCATTATTTCCAATGTGGAAGCATTGGGGGGAGTTTGAGTTACTCAGCTCCTAGCACCTTGGAGAGGTTTTCACCAGGAGATACATCTTTATTTTTGGGTTTTTTTGTTCGATAATGCCTCAAAGAGGTTTTCACTAGGGTATGATTGAATATTTTTATATTTTTTCTTTTGTGACTAGGGAACTCTTCCTGCTCCCCAAAGTGGGTAGAATCTTACAAATTTACATCATACCCTAACTTGTGGTCTCCTATTGTAAATTCATCACGGAGTTCCAAGAATTTGATAATGGCCTCATCATTTTGAAACATGTCAAGAGATGGTGAATCAATTCAGTCCCAGGTGATTAACTCAAGATAAAAAAGGGGGAGGTTGATGGTGAGGATGACATTCTCAATAAAAAGTTAGGATGGATCCAAGTCTTCAAATGAGGCTATGACGATTCCTTGTACAATTACTTCAATGAGAGAAGTAGAATCATTTGTAGTTGTGAAAGATGCATGGGGTTCATTCATTTGTGCATCAAGAGGCATAAATCCCAACCCACAAGAATTGACATAGATCTCTACAAGAATTGGTACTTTGATGCCTTGTTCATTGATGTCGAGTCCTTTACCTTGATACTACATATTTTCACACATGTGATGAGCAACAAGATATTTTTTCTTTAAATACTCAAGAGTCATTTCCTCATTATCTGATTCATCCTAATACAACCAAGATCCAAGGAGTCTTCAATGTTATCTTCATCAAGAGTGCCTATGGATGTGAAGGTAGTGGGAAATATTTGCTTATGTGTCTAATTCTATGACTTCTTGAAGTGATGCCCATAGGATTAGAGGGAAAAAAGGAGTTGTTCCACATTAAAGGCATTTGCAGTTCATATTCTCTACAACCTTTATTAATGATCTTGATCTTCATAGACTTAGGTATTGGTGATAATGTGGATGTGGATGGAAGGAATTCAAGATCAAAGTAGGATGAGGAATCCTTGATTTTAGCAACATAAGTAATGTGGTGCAGGAGCACCTACCTGACAGCTGGTCTGGATAAGGCAGTTAGTAGTTTTAGGTCTTGTTTGTGTTTCCAAGAAGGTCTGTTAGACCAAATGCATGTAATAATGTCACGCTGATCATGATAAGATCATGCTGACCAGGCTTTTGCTATTTTTAGTTAGTTGGTTATAACAGCTGTCATGATGCGTGTTCGGTAGGATCTCCCAGCCGCCTGGAGAGTTCCCAGCCGCTTGGAGTCGGGTCAGTAGTACTCGTAGGGAAATCTTTATAAGCATGCGATCGGTTGATTGTAGAGGATCGATCGGCAGTCTAGTATTGCATTAAGCAGAGGAGTTCATTTGTTCTGTGTGAGGAACATCACATTGTATTGCATCTTTGAATCAATAAAGATCCTGTTTCATTTTCTGGTTGATCTCCTTCCTGTAATCGATTGCTGGTTTGAGAGTTTTCATGGATATACTGATCCATTCCACCGGTTGACTCATCTGATCGGTGGAATGGCAATGTACAGTAGGTTAGTAGGTAGTTTGTTTGTTTGCATGCAGGTGTGCAGGATCGCGGTCGACAGATGTTGAGAAGCCTAGCATCCTCATGTGCTAGGTCAAGCTGATTGAGTTGGAAGATCACCCTGAGGTTGGATCGGGTCATCCCTGGAGGATCGGCGAAGTGAAATTTCGCTAAGGCTGGAAGTTGGTCAAGACGGCATCATCAGGATATCTTGGTGAATATCCTGTAGACAGTTCGGGTATCGCCATCCGGATAAGTGAAGATGAACATGATGCAGTTGAGCGCATGAAGTGCGAGTTCGTCGGGGTGATCATCATTTGGAGGAGCCGAGGAGGAGTGCATCGGCATCAGGTAGAAGATCGGGTCATGAAACTGTTGGAGTTTTCATGTTGCGAGTGCATTAGGATGTTTTGAGTCGGACATAGACTAAGTGCATGTATCGGCATCAGGATCATCATATCGGGAGTGCCAGACATCCGCGTATCGTGAGTAGATGCGGGAGAGAAAGTTCGTGTTTTTTTGACTAAGTGTTGAAGAGGTCATCAGGATATTGGGTGACGTCATCGTCATCAGGATATGACGTCATCGTCATCAGGATATTGAGATATCCCCCTATGCGAGTTTATCCTGCCGTTGTTAAGTGGTTAAGTATCGGCATCGGCAGAAAGTGTGAAGCATCATCAAGAGGTTTCGAAGAGAACCGGATAAAGTAGATCATGATACTGTTGTTTGTATCGCCGGCTAGCGGAGCATCGAAGGGAAGGTGCTGAAGGTGATCGTCATCAGGATATTTGAGCAACCGGATATTTGATATCCTGCTGACGAAGGTAGTGTCGGAGATCATGATGATGACGATAGTGTTTGGTGCCCGATGAACAGTGCAATCAGAGGATGTTTGCGCCCGTTGAATATCATGATGATGATGTTAGGCGGAAGGCGGAGGAGGTGAATAGTAGTCGGCAGGAGGATGATTGTGATCGTCCGAGATATGATGATGCTAACTGTGTAACGCGAAACATGATGATGTTGTTGGTGGTTTTAGGGAATATGATGATGATGGCGAAGATGATGATGATGAGGTTGGTCTGCAGACATCCATGCTATATGCGAAGGTTATAGTGTGGATGCCTCTACATCATAGTGGTATCAGAGCTCAGCAAAAGGTCTGGGCTGTTGTGTGTTGATTCTGTCACTGAAAGGGTAGAGATAGAGTTGATTGTGTTGTGTGTTGATTGAGAGGTTGACAAAATGCCTCCGAAAGGTAGTGGTACTGCAAGGGAATTGCAGGAAATGAAGGAAAAACATGCTAGAGAGATGAGGAAGATGAAGGAGCTTGCTGAAGCACTTCAAGCCAGGCTGATAGCCCTGGAAAAGAACAAAAAGAGGGAAGTGGAAGACAGTGAGTCTGAAGAAGAGGAAAATACTGTTGAAGAGTATGAAGAGGTAGCTGAAGATCTGGATGCTGAAGACCAGAGATTGGCAAAACTGTTAAAGGCAGTACAGAGTGAAAAACCTAAGGTAAAGGTTGATGTTACTAAGTATACTGGAAGCTTGAATGAAGATGAGTTGTTAGATTGGATTGCTGCACTAGATAATCACTTTGAATGTGAAGATGTTGCTGAGGATCAGAAAGTCAAGATTGCAAAGACCAAGTTAGGAGGTCATGCTTTGGTATGGTGGGATTATGTACAATCTGAGAGAAGGAAACAAGGGAAGTCTAAGATCACTTCATGGGATAAGATGGTAGCAAGGATCAAGGGTAAATTCTTGCCAAGGGATTATGAAATCCAGATGTTTAAGAAGCTGCAATTTTTAAAGCAGAAAGACAGGGATGTGAAAGCATATACTGAGAAATTTTATCTGTTAAGTATGAGATCTGGTCATCATGAGAATGAGGTAGAAAAGGTGGCTAGGTACTTGGCTGGTTTGAGATTTAACATACAGGATGAGTTAGTGTTAGCTAACCCTAAGAATGTGGAGGATTGTTATCAAATGGCAATCAGGATTGAATAAAAGATGAATAGAGGACATGATAAGTCCATGAGAGGAAGAGGAAACAATAGGGGAAGAGGAACAACCCCTGCACAAAAGCAAACCAATGAGGGTCAAGAAGACACTGGTAAAGGACAGGGACAGTCTGATTTCAGAGGTGGATGGAAAGGTAATAGAGGAAGATTTGGAGGTGGTAGAGGTTCTACTACATTTTCAGGAAAGTGTTACACCTGTGGAGAGTTTGGTCATCCATCTTTCAAATGTCCAGAAAACAAAGGTTCATCATCCAGAAATGATAGAACAAGTGACAAGAGAGTACAATTGGTGCAAGAAGAGAAAGTAGAAGAAAGTGCACAGAGTTCAAACAAAGGTCCTGAGAATTATGGATATCCAGAGAGTGGAGAATCATTGATGTTAAGGAGAATTAGTTTGCAGGCATCAAAGGATCTGATGCAAAGAAGAGCTCTTTTCAAGACCACATGTAAGAGCAAAGGTAAGGTATGTAAGGTTGTCATTGATACTGGTTCAACAGACAACATGGTATCTCGGGAGATGGTGGATAAACTGAAGCTGGAAAGGATTCCACATCCACACCCTTACAAGACATCTTGGGTGAGTGATAGTCAATCACTTTTTGTCTCTGAACAGGCATATGTGGATTTTCAGATTGGACCATATCAGGATAGAATTTTGTGTGACATATTGCCTATGGAATGTTGTCACCTACTGTTGGGTAGACCATGGCAATTTGACAGAAGGGTACTGTATGATGGGTATGCTAATACCTACACCATCAAGAAGGATGGGAAGATTATTAAGTTGATGCCATTGCAGGCAAAAGCTGCAGTACAGAAGGCAGCCCAAATCATTTTAATGGGAAAGAAGGAGTATGTGCAGATGCCTAGAGGAGCAGGCATAAAGGCAGTTCAGGATACTGCAGGGAAAGGAGTTGTTACAGACAACAAGCTGAAGACAGTTTCAGTTGTGACTGACAGAGGTCAGCAGCAGGTTCAGAAACAGGGATGCAACCAACCATCAGTTGAGAGGAATGACAAGGATGTTGTCATAGTTGGGACTATTGCTTGTCCTATAACGATTGAAGGAAAGATAGAGTTGAACATTGCTGAAGTTCAAGAGGCAGTTCAGAAAGAGGTTCTGGTCAGACAATCTGACAAACACAGAGATAACCTGAGAAGGGCCTACATCAACAGGCATGAAGATTTACTTGCCAGGAAGCAAGTTACAGTTCTGAAGTCTTGGAGCAGCCAAGAGACAGCAGCAGACAAAGCTGGAGCAGGTCAGACTATTGACAAAGCAAAGTGTAAAGGTGGAAGACTTCCACATACTAAACTCATGGGACATGAGTTCTTTTCTTTTGGGGAGTATGGTGCAGGAGCACCTACCTGACAGCTGGTCTGGATAAGGCAGTTAGTAGTTTTAGGTCTTGTTTGTGTTTCCAAGAAGGTCTGTTAGACCAAATGCATGTAATAATGTCATGCTGATCATGATAAGATCATGCTGACCAGGCTTTTGCTATTTTTAGTTAGTTGGTTATAATAGCTGTCATGATGCGTGTTTGGTAGGATCTCCCAGCCGCCTGGAGAGTTCCCAGCCGCTTGGAGTCGGGTCAGTAGTACTCGTAGGGAAATCTTTATAAGCATGCGATCGGTTGATTGTAGAGGATCGATCGGCAGTCTAGTATTGCATTAAGCAGAGGAGTTCATTTGTTCTGTGTGAGGAACATCACATTGTATTGCATCTTTGAATCAATAAAGATCCTGTTTCGTTTTCTGGTTGATCTCCTTCCTGTAATCGATTGCTGGTTTGAGAGTTTTCATGGATATACTGATCCATTCCACCGGTTGACTCATCTGATCGGTGGAATGGCAATGTACAGTAGGTTAGTAGGTAGTTTGTTTGTTTGCATGCAGGTGTGCAGGATCGTGGTCGACAGATGTTGAGAAGCCTAGCATCCTCATGTGCTAGGTCGAGCTGATTGAGTTGGAAGATCACCCTGAGGTTGGATCGGGTCATCCCTGGAGGATCGGCGAAGCGAAATTTCGCTAAGGCTGGAAGTTGGTCGAGACGGCATCATCAGGATATCTTGGTGAATATCCTGCAGATAGTTCGGGTATCGCCATCCGGATAAGTGAAGATGAACATGATGCAGTTGAGCGCATGAAGTGCGAGTTCGTCGGGGTGATCATCATCTGGAGGAGCCAAGGAGGAGTGCATCGGCATTAGGTAGAAGATCGGGTCATGAAACTGTTGGAGTTTTCATGTTGCGAGTGCATCAGGATGTTTTGAGTCGGACATAGACTAAGTGCATGTATCGGCATCAGGATCATCATATCGGGAGTGCCAGACATCCGCGTATCGTGAGTAGATGCGGGAGAGAAAGTTCGTGTTTTTTTGACTAAGTGTTGAAGAGGTCATCAGGATATTGGGTGACGTCATCGTCATTAGGATATGACGTCATCGTCATCAGGATATTGAGATATCCCCCTATGCGAGTTTATTCTGCCGTTGTTAAGTGGTTAAGTATCGGCATCGGCAGAAAGTGTGAAGCATCATCAAGAGGTTTCGAAGAGAACCGGATAAAGTAGATCATGATACTGTTGTTTGTATCGCCGGCTAGCGGAGCATCGAAGGGAAGGTGCTGAAGGTGATCGTCATCAGGATATTTGAGCAACCGGATATTTGATATCCTGCTGACGAAGGTAGTGTCGGAGATCATGATGATGACGATAGTGTTTGGTGCCTGATGAACAGTGCAACCGGAGGATGTTTGCGCCCGTTGAATATCATGATGATGATGTTAGGCGGAAGGCGGAGGAGGTGAATAGTAGTCGGCAGGAGGATGATTGTGATCGTCCGAGATATGATGATGCTGACTGTGTAACGCGAAACATGATGATGCTGTTGGTGGTTTTAGGGAATATGATGATGATGGCGAAGATGATGATGATGAGGTTGGTCTGCAGACATCCATGCTATATGCGAAGGTTATAGTGTGGATGCCTCTGCATCATAATGGGGCAATGATAAGCTTTATGGTATGATACCTCCAAGGATTTACAATATTCAAATGGTTGCAGATTTATGGGAATAGTTACTTCCATGCCATTATGGGGGAGTTTGAGACATTGGTAGTATGTGGATGGGATGACCTACATAGCATGAATCCATGGGTGGATGAGGAGAATATTGTAAGGGATATCAAGATCAACCACATGTCATATGGTCTACTAGAGGATAGGGCCCACTTGGATGGGAAGGCAAATGGTACTTTTAGACTCTCATTCTACATTATCATAGGCCTTGATAGTAATAACCTACGTTTCTAGGTCCACTGCTAAATATCTGAATTGCTTGATAAACATTAATGTACATAGGTTCAAGATAGACCAAATATCTAGGACACATTCACCTTGTGTTTGGCAATGAGTACTTCAATATGGAGGGATTTATTATGTGAGCCTGGGTCAATGGGAGGCATATATCATTTTGGTTGAATGTGAGTTGATAGGTGGATGAATGATGAATGACAAGAGTTTGGAATTGGTCAAGGTGGATTTCATTAGGAACATGAGGTTCCTACAAAGCTTTGTCAAGGATATCTCTATGGATGGGAGATGTCTTGAAAAGTTCTAAAATAGATATTTGTGTTGGTGTCTTCCTAAGATGATATAAGGGGCTATATCTTGAAGTTTGTGAGGAGGATGGTGGAGAAGGTGCTTTAATAGTGACCTAACCATGTGGAAACATGGTAATGATGCAATCAAATGCTTTTCCCTTGATTTTTATGGTGGATACTCATGTGGAGTCAAAATTTACATGACCTACAATATTGTTATAATAATGTGGAGTTTAGTTAAACCAAACATGGTTGGAATTGGAGGATGATGGTTGGGAGGCTTTTCCATGGTCTGGGAGAGGATTCTGATAGATTCTGACTTGCTCATTTGATGAAGTCGATTTTTCTACTTCTACTTTGATTTCCCCTTGATAAAAAGGGCTCTGAATGTAGTTTTTGAGATTTATGCATTTGGTAGTGGAGTGTCCTTTAATGTTGTTGTAATCACAATACTCACTTTCTTCATACCGTGTAGGCTTGGGTTGAGTTTTGTCAAATGGTTTGGTTGTTGGAAATATGATCATATTAGCTTGAAGTAGTTTCTAGAAGACTACATATATAGTCTCACCTAGGGAAGTGTATTTACATTTTGGATTATTTTGGGGATTGTGCCTAGGTTGTCCAAGTGACACAATATTGTTAGGCTAGAAAAACATTTTGAACAATTTGCGTATCATTTGATTTAGTTGTGGTTTCTTATATTTACTTGGTGTCACTGATGCCATCACCAACAACATTTTTTTTCTTGGCCTAGAATTTAGGTTTTTTGTTGTTTGATTTGTCATTATCATTTGTGTTATAGATATTGACTAAACCTTTGGAGGAAAGGGATTGTTCAATAGTGACCCTCTTTTCAATAATTTCATCAAATTATGAGACACAATGCACGGAGGTGAAATGCCATCTCTTGGTTCAAGTTTTGCACAAAGATGGTAACAAGTTATTTTTAAGGGATAGGCCAAGGAAAGTAACTTGCTATAACTCTCCATCTCTATACATAGGTAGAAAATTTTTCTCTACTCCTTTACTTGGTGTTGAAAAGATCAAGTGTTGTAACCTTGTGTTCGACATTTATATGAGAAATGTGAAAAAAAATCTTGGACAATTCGGCAAAGGTGGAGACAAATCTATGTGGTGAGTTCATAAACCATTTGAGGTCTTGGCCACCAAGGCTATGAGAGAATATCATCAAAATATATTGGTCACTACAGGATACATCATGACATGCAATGCAAATCTCCTTGATATGATCTTGAGGGTCTCCATTTCCCTTATATATTTATAAAATTTGGGTAATTTGAAAAGTTGGAGAAAAGGGATCACTATTAGCACTCTATCAAATGGATAGGGACATAACTCTTTAAATGTATAGTGCTTCTTGTATGTCTCTATTTGTAGGTTTTTGAGAGTGTTTGTTATCTCTTGCCATTTGTGGTCAAAATGAGTAACAAGAGGAGGACTAAATGAGTAACATATCCTTGGAGTGGTTGTTGTATGGTGTTTTGTAGAAGATAGTTGTATTTTTGAAATGACGATTGGGGTGATGTTTCTTGTGGGTGATTCAGAGGTACATATGTTTGGTTGATTATGTGCAGATGTGAAGTAGTAGATGGGGGTTGATAGTTTGGAAGGATGGATGAATAATGTAGGGGTTATGAATATGTTGGTGGTACATAACTTGTCACAAGATGGTGGGATGTGGAGTGATACTGAGAAGTAGATTGGTGTTGCAGAGGGGATTGAGAGGAAATGTAAGGTTGTAACATGGATTGTGTGCTTGTCTCTCTTTGCAGAAAAGAGAGAGGGAGTTTGTGGAATGATCATCATATTAGAGAGTGTCATTTGATAGAAGTTGGAAACTTTAGGCACATATTGTTTGGATGTGGAGTGAAGAAAGGGTGGTTGGTCAAGTGGTCAGTGTGACAAGTGTGATGAAGTGTAATTTTGAGGAGGGATGTTGCCATGAGGTTGTTGTTCAATATTGTATATGAGGTTATTTGGATTGAGCACATGGGCCCATGGGTTGTTAGTGATGAAGTATGGTGGCATGTTGTATAAGAGAATTTTTAATTTGTCTTGATCAAAATGATGAGGGAGTCTAGTTCCTTCTCTAATGAGTGTCTTGAGGAAATGATCCTTATGTTCCCTTATGAAATTATCAAATTTGTCATGTAGCCTTATATCATTAAGGAAATCGATGAATCTTGATGAATATTGATTTGCTAGGAGTGAGGTTTCACCTATTTCAAGTTGATTAACAAAGCCTTCAATGTCACTTGTTGAAGACCCCTGGGGTGAAGTAGGAGCTATGTTTATTTCAGTATGGATACTCCCTGAAGAATTGCATTTGACATTAGAATCCATTTGTTTCTTTGTTTAAGATTATGTGACAGGGGGTATGAAAGGTTGAGGGATGTGATATTTTAATGTGCCTTAACTTTATAGTTACTTAGGTTGTATTTATATATGTGGTGAAGTGTGGATAATTAGGAAGAGGCTAAATACAAGATCCTAAAGATGATGTGGGCAGGGGATTATCTTTATCTTTCCTACTTGAGATAGACAAAGTTCTCAAGAAAAGGAGATTAAAGGATTAAGTTAAACACACTATAATTAAGATAGGTTAAGTTCTTAAGGGGTCAACTTGGTTTGAAACATTTCATCATGGACTATTTACTTAGCATAGGCAAGTTCCTAAGAATATGTGGAGCAAGGAATGTTGTTCAAGAACTTGTATAGAGTCTAATCCTATGGATGGTGTGATTGGATTTGATTGATGAAAGATTTGATTTAGGGATAAATGGGATGATGACTTGGAAAACAAGTACCAAATCAAATAAAGTAATTTGATTTGATAATGGGTTAATGATGGTTAGAGGACCAGGACCAAGTCAAGCCAAGTTTGGGATAAAAATTTGGTGAAATGGATGTGAAGAGTTGGATTTTTAGTTAGGCTTCGACATAGGCACTTAAACAAAAATGTTGGTACTTGTGTAAAATGTAGGTACTTTCTTAAGGATGGCCACACCTATTTATGATACAGAGGTGTGGGGATAAAATGGAGGCACATAGATTTGACTGATTATAGAGTTTTGACTTCTAGATGATTTTTGAGAGATTTTGGAATGGAATTTAGGTGGTTTTGATATGGGATGGACATGGGAATTTGGGCAAGGTGGAAGGGGATGTGTTCAATCTTAAGTTTGATTGATTTTGGACACTTGGAGACAAAATGTTAAAATTTAGAAAAAATATGTTTAAATGTTTTTCAAAATCAAAGCACAACAATCATACACTCTTTTCAAAATATTTTTTCTTTGAGGTATTTTGGATATAAGACACGAGTACATGTTTCCACAAGAAGACACACCAAACACTTGCAGAAGCCTAAATCTATACAAGTAGGAGTGTCAATATTTGTGGACTCACAATATACTATCTACCAAGTGGTAGATAGCTAGAGAATGCAAGGTCATGTACCATTTATGCACCTCTTACCTTGGGGGTGAACGATTTGCCCAAAGTTAGATCTATCTCAACACACTTGGAAGTATGGTGTGAGTAATTTCTTGGGCCTAATTGGCTTATGGTGCACCATGAAAAAGGATAATATAAGGTCTTAACTAGGATATACAAGACAACTAGGGGTGTCGCTGATATACACAAGGTATGTGGGGCCAAAACCCATGAACAAGGATCCTGTCTACAAGCATGTGTTCATGGGAAAAATAAATTCCAATTCACCTTGACTCCTTACAAAATGGGGTGCCAAGTCTATGCCAAAGTGATGCAGGAGCATCTAGTGGTGTAAGGATAATGTTTGGATTTAGGTGTCATTAACCTTGTAAATCCCTGAATTATTTATTCCTATTATTGTTTGTAATTTACCCATAAGGGATGAAGTGGTTTCACAAACAATGGTGAAAAACTTTATTTACTAGACCTGGTAATTATGGAGTTACCGCTAGGTAGTTACAATAACTATTGGCATCATGGTAAAAGGTAATTGGGAGAATCTACGTACCACCTTTTGGAATGTTCTATTTTTGGTATTTATGACATTTGTCATAAGTTGTAAGAGCATCTATGACAACTGTAAGTTATCATAAGATTCTATGATGGTTATGACAACATCTATGATAGTGTAAGAGCTATTGTTTACCTCAGGCATGCATGCATGCAACATGAAATATGATAGGTGTAAGATGTGTGTAAGAGTACATTGATTACTTGCATGTATGCAATATTCCAAGAAAGTAATTGGGAATCCCATCTTGGGCACCATATTTTGGTTGGTCATCTATTTATTGATGCCTTATAATTTTTTTTAGTATGTTAGAGTTAGAGTTGTTTACAGGTTCTGTCGAATTGCTGCCATAGTGAAGACTAAAGTAGAGATTGGTGTAGTTGATGCATTATATTCTCTTTTTGAAGACTAATACAAACTTGGGCCTATTTCTTGTGTGGAGTTTTTTACCCGAAAGAGTTTTCTACACGTACATACTATATTGTGTGATCAGTTTTTAGATTTGTTGCTTCTGTGTTACATAGTTTTGATTCTGTTAAATTATCCATTAGGTTTAGCACATGTTATGTTCAAATATATTGCTGAAATCAGATTTTTACTTGTACTTTTTTACCATCATTTCTAACATTTGGTATTAGAGCCTGGTCAATTCTGACTCTTGGTTGGGAGTGTGAAATTTTTGAGCTGCAGTGGGAGTTTTGGTTGCATTTTTTTTGTATATTTTGTATTAAAATCATGGCTGCAACCACATCCTATTTGGACATAGACAAGTTCAATGGTATAGGCTATGAACTGTGGAAGCTAAAAATGGAGGATTTTATAGAAAAAATAAATCAATGTCTTGTAGTAACTAAGGAGAAGAAATGTGACAATGATTCTCAAGATGAGTTGGATAGACTGGAAAATATGCATGAGGTACAATCTGGTTGTGTCTTATAGATTCTATTCTACTAAATATTGTGAGTGATAAGTCTGCATTTGATTTGTGGAAGAGTCAAGGTGAGATTTATCAATCCAAAAGTCTACTAAATAAAATCTACTTAAAGTGGAAGTTATTTTATTTGAAAATGAACAAAGGTGATTCTATTTGCCAAGCATTTAAATTTATTTAATTTAATTTTGAGCCAACTAGCTTTTGTAGATGCTATTGTTGAGGAAGAAGATAAGTAGATTATGCTTCTTTTTCTAGACCTGAGTCTTGGGAGAATGTCATTTTGGCTATCATTGCTAACCTCACAGATCTGAAGTTGGATGCTCTTGTTGCAACTCTATTGTCACAGGAATTGAGGAAGAATAGTTAGGATAGTTTAAGGGACACTCTTAATGTCAATGGAAGTTCTAAGGAAAGAGGACCAAAAGGAGATCAAAAGAGGTTTCAAGACAAGTCTAAGGTCATTCTAATACTCCTAGAAAGAAGAACAGAGTTGAGCGTTGGAATTATGGAAAAAGAGGGTATATAAAGAAGGAATGTAGAAACTCAAAGAAATAGAAGGATTCCACTACAAAAAAGTCCTTGAATGTAGGTGATGAGGTTTTACTTTCTGCATTTAATTTGTTTCTCATGATCATTGGCTGGTTGACTCAGGGTGCTCGTATCACATGACTCTACACAAAGAATGGATTTTCCACATACAAGGATTATGATAGAGGTAATGTATACCTTGGTAGCAATTCTTCATATCTAATTGTTGGCCAAGGAAAGGTACAACTATGTTTTAGTGATGGGGGTCCATTAAAACTCTCCCTGGTGTTTTACATATTCTTGGATTGGCTAGAAATCTTATTTCTATTTTGAAGTTGAATGATTTGGGAAGGCATGTAACATTTAACAACAAGCATGGTTGTAGATTAGTGAGAGGAATCACGGTGGTAGCAAGGGGAACAAGGATGGTAACACTCTTTAAGCTTGATGCCATGACTATTAGTAAATCCACCAATGCTACTGAAACTAGTGAAATTCATGTATGTTGTGGCATCACAGATTGGGCTACATAAGTGAAAATGTTTTAAAAACCATTATGAATAAAAAGTTGTTGGACTTTTTTTTCTTATTTTGATGAGCACTTTGATATTTGTGAGCATTGTGTGTTTGGAAAACATAATAGAGCATCTTTTCATTTAGGAAGTAATAGAGCAAAAGAGAAGTTAGAAATTATTCACTAAGATGTGTTTGGTCCTATGGATAATGATTCTATCAGAAAGTCTCATTATTTATCTACCTTCATTGATGATGTATCCAAATATACATGGATTTATTTTATGAAGAAAAAATCTAAAGTTTTCACTAAGTTTAAGGAATTTAATGTCTTAGTAGAAAACCAATAAGGACTTAAGATAAAATTATTAAGATTTGACAATGAAGGTGAATATTTCTCTAAGTAATTTGATGAGTTCTATAAGCATGCAAGTATCATAAGACAAATGACAACTCCTTATACACCACAACATAATGGTGTTGCAGAAAGGATGAACCGAATGACTATGGAAAGAGCCAAAAGTATGTTGAGTAATGCATAGTTGGATAAATTCTTTTGGATAGAAGTTGTTTGTACTACTTGTTACTTGACTAATAGATCTCCTTGTAAGGCTCTTGATTCGATACCTAATGAAGTTTGGACAAGTAAGAAACCTTCTATTTCACATTTAAGGGTTTTTGGCTGTGAGGTTTTTTTCATATGCCTAAAGAATAGTGGTCTAAGTTGGATCCAAAAGCATAGAAATGTATCTTCATTAGATATGGTGAGAATGTAAAAGGTTATAAGATTTGGGATCCTCTAACTTGAAAAGTTGTCTTTTTTAGAGATATTATTTTCAGGGAACTTTGAGCTATTTTAGATCCTATATAGCCAGAAGAAATATAAAGGAAGAGGGTAGTGCATTTTGATTACATCAAGAAGATGCACATCTGAAAGATCAAAATGATGAACTAGGGGATGGAGAAGAAGAAGAATATTCAAGTGAAAGTTTTGAAGAAGAGTCTGTTGTTACAAAAGAAATCAAGCATTAATAAGAACATGATGAAGAATCTCTTACTCCACTCTTGAGAAGATCCACAAGACAACAGAATCTAGTTGACAGGTGTAGCCCACCAGATTTCCATTGTATATTTGCTTATTGAGTACTGACGATGAACCTAGATCCTAGAGGGAAGCTATTCATGTAGATGATCACGAGTCTTAGTAGCTAGCCATGCAAAAGGAGATGATGAATTTAGATTCATGTAACACCTAAGATCTTGTCCATTTTCCCTAAGGGAGAAAAAAAATTGGTTGTATGTGGGTCTTCAAGAAGAAGTTTGGAACAAACGGTTCTTTACACAAGTACAAGGGTAGACTGGTAGCCAAGGGCTACTCCCAGAGAGGGAGTTCATTTTGGTGAAATTTTCTCTCCTGTTGCTAAGTTATCCTATATTAGATTTCTCTTATCTATTGTTGCTTCTTTTTATTGGGAAATAGACCAAATGGATGTTAAAACTACTTTTTTGCATGGGGATCTTCAAGAGGAGATTGCAACAACCTATATGATTTTAGGTAAAAGGAAAGAAACATTAGGTATGCAGATTAAAATGATCTCTGTATGGTCTAAAACAATACCCTAGAATGTGGTACTAGAAATTTGATTTATTTGTTTTGAAAATGGGATTTGTTAGAAGTGAGGAAGATCACTATGTTTACATTCAATTTATTCATGATGAAATTCTAATTATTTCCTTGTATGTTGATGCTATGTTATTTTTTAGCAATACTAAGGGTATAATCACTGAGTCGAAAGATCAACTTCCAGGTGCATTCAATATGAATGTTGTTGGAGCTGCCAGGTATATTTTAGGAATGGAGATCAAAAGGGATAGAGGTAACATAAAGATTTGGTTATCACAAAGTAAGTATGTTGATACTATTTTGAAGAGATTTAGCATGCAGGTTTGCAACCTAGTTAGAATTCCTTTACTCTTTAGTACTAAGCTATGATTAAATATGTGTCCTAAGAATGAGAATGATTTAGAGGATATGTATAATGTGCCATATGGTAGGAAGTTTGATGTATGCAATGGTGTGCACTAGACCAAATATTAGCCAAGTAGTGAGAGTTTTGAGTAGGTTTATGCCTAACCTTGGTAGACAACATTGGAATTATTTTAAGAGGGTATTTAGATATTTATGAGGTACCTTTTATTACTATTTAGTTTATTTTGGTATTGACAGTGTTGATAAGACTTTGGATATATAGGGATTTGTTGATGCAGATCGGGCAAGTGCTTTCGATAGTCAAAGGTCCACTAGTGGCTATGTGTTTACTTTGTTTGGAGGATCTATGAGTTGGATGAGCAAGAGGAAACCCATGGTTGCTTTGTCCACCACTAGAGTAGAGTATATGGTATCTACACATGTCTCTAATAAAGTAGTTTATTTACAGAGATTGTGTATAGGTATTGGTTTTGATTGTAGGATCATTCAGATTAGTTGTGATAGCTAAAGTACTATATGTTTGGCCAAGAATCCTATGTATCATGCTCGAACAAAACATGTTGATGTTTAGTATCACTTTATTTGAGAAATGGTTATAAATGGATAGATTGAGCTGAAGAAAGTTGACACTCATGAGAATGTTGCAGATTCTCCCACTAAACTTATGAGCATAGAAAAGTTTACGTGGTGCAGGGAGGCCATGGGTCTTGAACCTAGTGCTTAGTTATTTCATATGTTTCCTATGGGTAGATTTAAAATGCATAATGTCAAATGGGAGACTGTTGGGATTAAGGTGTCATTAACTTTGTAAATCCATGAATTATTTATTCCTATTATTGCTTATAATTTACCCATAAGGGATGATGCAGTTTCACCGATAGCTGTAAAAAATTATTTACTAGACCCAGTAATTACGGAGTTATTGGAAGGTAGTTACTAAGTTACATTTATTGTTGGGATCATGGTAAAAGGTAATTGGGACAATCTAGGTGCCACCTTTTGGAATGCTCTATTTTTGGTATTTATGACATCTACATCATAAGTTGTAAGATCACCTATGACACTGTAAGTTGTCATAGGGTTCTATGATGGTTATGACAACATCTACGACAGTGTTAGAGCTATTTTTAACCCTAGGTGTCCATGCATGCAACATGAAATATGATAGGTGTAAGAGGTGTATAAGAGGGCATTGATTTCTTGTGTTGTGACATGAAAAATTAGCTCCCAAATGTGCATTCTTTTGCCCCAAAAATTAATAATAATTTCCCACTTTTGCCTTTGCAGTCAAAACCCCCTATTTAGATCCAATCTAAGATAGTCTATAGGGGTTTTTATTTCAAAATTATAAGTAAAAAATTATCCAAGTCCATATGTTATCTTCCCTTAGGAAAATATGTTCATTTGAAGTCTTTGTTGGCAAATCGACAAAATTGTGAGCTGCTAATTTTGCCGACTAAGTTTGCAGTTTTGTGACTTCGTCGATTTTCTGATTTACTGATAAGGCACAAAAAGGGGTAAAGGAAAAGAAAAAGGTTTGAAAGATACAAAAAAATTGAATTTTTTGGTCTTTGTCAGTGAATCGGCTAGGTCATGAACTAGCAATTTCATTGACCAAGTTCGTAAGATTGTGTTTTTCTTGATTCATTGACCAAGCAATAAAGGAGTGAAAGAATGTTTTTCTAAGGAAAAGGGAAGGAAAATGGAGAGATAGGACAAAGAGGAAGAAAATGAAAAAGGAAAAAACTATGTCCTTTGTCGGTGAATCAGCTAGTTCACGAATTGCCAGTTTCACCGACCAAGTTTGTGAGCTCACGGTTTCACCGATTTGTCGATAAGGTGATCTGAAAGTGAAAGAAGAAGAGAAAAAGGCCATAGAAGATAAAATTGTTTAAGGAATAAAAGAGGAAGGCTGGGATTTGTCGGTGAATTTTTGGTTCACAAACCGTTAGGTTCACTGATGGAAGGATTTGTAAATGAAGATTCGCTGACTGAGGTGTTTTCTTTTGGATGACTTCACTGACAATAGAGGATAGAGATGAAAGGAAAGGGAAAGGGTAAATGTTTCTAAGGAAATAAAAAGCAAAGTAAATTCTTTGTTTCAAATCACTAGTTTCACCGACAACAGCTTGCCAATATCCCATTTCACCGATTAAAGGGAAAAGAAGCAAGACAAAGGGGGAGATTGACTAGAAGACATAAGAGAAATGTAAAGGTAAGGTTTCCAATGAAGAAAGAAAAGTAGAGAAAGTTAAGAAAGAGCCTTCATCAGCAAAATGGGTGGTTTTCAAACCATAAGGTTCACCAACTGCTTATGTTCTCTGTGGGGTGATTTTGTCGATGAAGGGAAATAGAACAAAGAAACAGAGAAGGAAATCCTTTGTTGCGAATGAAATAGTTTGTGAACCATTTGGTTCATCGATAAGCTAGTTCTCCAGTGAGGAAAATCACCAATAAAGAAAAAATGAAGATGAATGAAGAGGTGAAGAAGAAGAAAGAAGAAAAAAAAGGAAGGTTCGCGTCGGGCCAAATTCATCGATAGGTGGAAAAAGATAACTAAGGAGATAAAGTGCCAAGAGAGAAAGAGAGATAAAGAAGGATAAAGAGAGAAGGTGTAGAGCTTCTTGATGGAGGAAATTCACTGACAAAGGGCAAAGTGGAGATCAAAAGAAAAAAATCAAATCAAAATCAAATGCTTTGTAAAGCATAATATAAATGCAATGGTTTAAAGTATTTTAAACTTAGTTTAAAATATTTTAGAAAGTTATAAAGGATTTACATGGGCATTATGTGGACTCTATTTCAAATGCCTATCTACCTAAAATCACGCCATAGTTTTAGGGATTGTATAGGTGGATTGGTGCCTAGAAATAAATTATTGCAAGTGATCAGTCAATTGGAGGTAGATGAAACAGTAGAAATCTTCAATGCAAAAGGACCAGAATTAAATGTAAGGATAAAGTATCTTAGCAAGAAAATCTTTTGTTGATACTTTCATTCTAAAAGGTTGTCAAAGCATGGGCACCTACAGGTTTTTAGAGTTTCAAGGAATGGGAATTTCTTCCAATCCAACAAATTATCTGACATAGCCATGGGCTAGATTTGGTGTAGTATGGGTTTCTTATTGACCAAGGTTTTAACATCTAAATGCTTGTAATAGCAGAGTGCTATAGATGCACATTTCAGTGGCATTTGTGGGGGTTGGTTTGTTCATTTTTTATGGTTGGAGGCTATGCATGTCCAAAAATGCTTCTAGGACTCCAAATCATGCCATGTCCAGTTGTAGAGAAGTAGTGGGATGGTGAAACAAGTGAAAGATAATGTGCAGTAGGGATTGTGTAGTGAATGTCTCTATGGTAGTTTGTATGTATTTAGGGTCTCCTTTGATGGTGACAGGTTGTCATTGATGTCAAAAGAGATGGTTGATTAGGTATTCATCATGAACTTCATATAGTTGAGGCAAATTCAGATGTGGTGTTGGTTTGGTTCTATTATGCCTTGTTTTGAAGGAGCTCGGTTGATAAAGACTTCATCAAGTCTATTGGTATGATGTTGTATTGGTAAAGAATAGTTGGGTTAGGTGACAGAGGTTTTAATGCAGAGACAACATATTATTTGCAATGCTAACCTATTGTGTTGGAGACAGTTGTTCCTATTAGCACATTGTTTTTCTCAGGATGTGATCATCTTATGATATTTGTTTCAATACAGTGGTTACGACTTATGACATGTGATATCATAGTCTTTTGTAAGCAACATATAGTGATATGGTCTTCATAGTGAAAGCTGTGGCATGTCTTCATTTGTTCTTTGTTGCTTTCAAGTCATCGTTTATAGTAGCATGTTCTTCATGATATGTAGTGACAGTGGTTTGGTCATGTGTTCTTAGAGTGGTTTGCAAGTTATAACCTTATGATGTTGCTTTCCCTCATGTTGTGATGATGGTCAGAGAAGACACTGATGGAAATATGGCATACAATGTCATTAAATTAAAGATTATGTGATCAAGAAGTGCTTTTGATAAATCACACATATTAATGTGGTCAAAGTTTTTTTAATAAGGTTTAAAATCATTTATAACTCTTACTATTGCACTTTTGTTATAAACTAGAGTTGACCTTTAGTTGTAGGTCAGTCACTTTGTATTGACCTGGTGGAGGGTTTAAGACCACGGGGCAACCGGCCCCTTCATCTTGCTAGACTGATCACGGTGGTAACATCATTTGAAATAAGTATATGTGCTTTGAGGGAGCCTGATGCGTGTTTGATAAGAAAAAGGCATCAAATTTTAAAAGGGGAGTCTTGTTTTTATGAAAGGCATCGAATTGCCTTTTTTAGAGGAGCATAGCCGATTACTAAGCCTCTTTATGGCTTTAGTTTATTTTTTAGAAATTTTGTTTTTAAACCACTAAAGTGGTCGGCCCCTTCTTATGTCATTTTTATGACATTAAAAGTAATTTCTAATTATACTTTAAGCAAAAGGTGGGCAGGTTAAGATTTTGAGGAATTTTTATTTAAGAGATTTATTTCTTTTTCAAGGCATATTCTTTTAGTCTTTTCTAAAAGCAAGGAAATAAAAACATTGTTAAGGAAAGAAACTTATTTTTGAGGAGGTTTTATAAGGAAAAGTTTTGGCACAAAAAGATGATTTTATGTGTGAGAAGATCAAATGATTTTGGAGAGTCTTTTTATATTTCTTGCAGATAAATGAGAGAGGTATTTTGCAAAATAAGAAGACCAATTGGTGAAGATTGTTTTAGTTGCAGTCAAAGAATTTTATTATTATTATTAAAGTTTTTTTGTAGGATATGAAGAGTCATTTTGTAGGTTGTTGAATATTGAAAAAGTTTTAAGGGAGAAGGAATTTCAATGATCTTGCCAATCATGTTGCAGAGAAGAATACATACATACATATATATATATATATATATATATATATATATATATATATATATATATATATATATATATATATATATATATATATATATATATATATATATATATATATATATATATATATATATGATTTTATTTTTGTAGAGATTAAAGGGATTTGTACAAAGAGGATAATGAAAATTTGGTTGAAAGAATTTTGTAGATTGAAGGGTTTTGTGAATTAGAAGAATGTGAAAGGGCAGTTGTATTTTATATAATGGTCTTTTAGGTACATTGACAGTAAGTTGTGTTTTGGATAAAAGTATAAATGAATGAGGAAGATGAGTGGATGATACAGTTGTAAAATTATGAATTAATATGACACAGTTTGAAATTGAATACGCAGAGATAATTTAAATCAAGTGCTTGGATTGAGTGATTGTGTGGTTCATCATATAGGATTGAAGAGATTATTTAAATTGTTTTGCAGAGACAGGTTAATATTTGCAGAAACACGTGTGTGTAAAGAAGACAAATAAATTTGTAGAGATATTATTGAATTTGTGTAGAGATTGTGTGATGCAGGATTGGAGACATACACATGGAGAAATTGAAAATGGAGTTTGTATTATGCGGAGATGGAATATTGAATTGAATGGAAACAGAGTGTCCCTCTGATCTTATTTATTACTTCTATTGGTGATTTGGTTTGCCAGTAAGGCACAGTATGCCAGTGAGGCTTATAGGTTAGTGAGACCTTAACATTTGTTAGTGAGACACATATTGTAGCCAGTGAGGCTTCTTTGTAGCCAGTGAGGCATGTTTTATTAGTTAAGCCAGTGAGGCAGTTTTGGAGTGGTTTTTCTACCCCTGAAGGGTTTTCCACTTGTGCATATCTTGTGTCTTGATTCATATTGATCTTCTCTCTGTGTGTGTATGATTTACTCATGAGTTTTTGTTCTTCATTCTCAGTCATGTGCATATGTGTTTGACAAATCAATGATAGCTTTCTCTCCTTGTGTTTTGAAAGTTAAAGTTCACAAAAGATTTGAAAATTCACACAACACTGATTCACCCCCCCTCTCAGTGTTGTCCTTGACTCCTACATCCTTATCACATTTGCTGATAAGTTTGTATTGGAAATTTTAAAATGTGACATCATTTTAAATATATTACAAGCCTTGTAATTGTCACTTGTTCTTTATATTTGAATGCATGTAGTTATGTTCTATATTATGAAGTAGAATTGAAGCACACAACCTGCAATCGAATATAGCATGTGCTTAGATAAACTTTTCCTTGTTTCCCTTCCATTTATTTTCTTTTCTGTCCTCTGATACTTTGTAGCCCAATTAGATAGGCACCGGTTTTAGCTCCATTAGACCAATTACACACCTTTGTAAATCAAACAAATACTTACCAGTGGTTTAGGGGAAGAACAATCTTTCTTGTGCATGTATATTCCCATAGTTGTATCTGCTATATAGGGGTTTTGTGACAATCAGTTGTTCTTGGTTCGATGACAATTTTTGGGACCAAGACAACGAGTTGGGTTTGGTTGTCCATTTGTTTTTAGTTTCTCATCTAGTTTGAACTCAATACTTGTTAAGGTATAGCCCTTGGAATATCCCTCTAGTGTCTAAGTTCAGCTCAAAGTGCAGGGGATGAAACCCACTCCCATAGAGTTGGCCTTTAACCCTCCATGTTATGTTGATGGATTGATTATGCCTATATGATGAAAACCATGGCCTTGTGAGTGTGATCCCATCCTAGGAAGTGGATTTGCAATTTTGGGACCCAACAGATTGGCAATGTTGTCAGGGAAGAATTGTTTCTAGGTTGGAAAAGAATTTGAAGACTCTTCTGGTTGGAGAACCCAAACTTGTTTTGCAGCCTTGAAGATCAGTCACACTTCAAGGGATTTCCTCATTCTGTGAGGTTGTGACTCTATTGTCAAAGAAAACAAATTGTTACTATTGTGTGCATGATTCAAAGAGAATACATCTAGTTAAGGTACATGTTCTTTCTTCCATCTTTGAACCATGGTTTCTTTATCAGTAAAGGAACATATTATTTTCTCCCCTTTTTCTTACATAAGTGATTTGTAATAAGCTATGGCTAAGTGGAATGGACTAGTTTACCCCAGGGAGAATTTTTAAAATGTATCATATAATGAAAGCCCTAGATATTATGATAGAGAGAGTGCCCATGAGTATGATGAGGATGAAGGTCCCTACTGTTCATACCACCCAAGCCTATATGCATCCTTGCCTAATAAAAATGGATCAGCTAGGTTGCAGTATGAAATTGAAAAGGAAAAGTAGTTGCTTGAGTCTCTCTTGCAGCAAGAAGAACAATTAGAAAATCAAATTAGGCTGCGTCAGTCTAAGATGTAGTCCAATGTCCTTCCTGCTATTTCTAGTTGTTCATTTTTTCAGCCTCATCCCATTTCCAATGAAAATATATACAAATAGTTGGACCTCTCATGGGTCAATTATGAAGAGTAGTCCATGCCCAATAAAATATATTATCAGATGCCTTTATTTGCTGGGTGTGAAGTTTATGATGGGAACGCATATATTGAGGCATTTTAAAATTTCATGGATAAATTTTGATTTGAACATTAAGATATGTGGATGAGATGTTTTGTTAGTTCTCTATGTGGGGTGGCATGGAAATGACTTGTTGGTTACCCTAACCATCACTTTACCTCTTGGAAAGACTTGGTAGCTACATTTGAAGAGTTTGCAAATGGTTTGGACCTTGTTGTTCTTGTCCAAAAACTTGAAAATATGAGATGCCACGAGGGAGAGTCTAGCATGGAGCTTAGTCACAGATTTTCCATTGCTCTTTCCCACATTCTAGAGGATTTAAAACTTGATCTACCTATTTGTATGGACATGTATCTGAGATCTTATGATGTTATGTTAAACCAAGTTTTTGTACAAGAGGAGTTCAATCTAATGAGCATGCAATGGGTATATTTGTTCATTGATTATGCTGACAGAACTAAGTAGGATATGATTGCAAAATCTTTATCCTTAGATGTAGAGGTGGTTGGTAATGAGTAGGTTTTTGTAGGTAGCAAGGACATGGATGCTTCATATGATCTAGGCATGATGTCAAGAGATGATTGTGTGTGCAAGAGGGTAAAATAAGGTGTTGGTGTAGTGTATGATAGTGACTCAAATGAAAATAGTAGTTATTGCACCTACATTCAATTGGATCAATCATCAGTGGATGATGAAGATGAGAAAATCAATGATGATTTCTAATCTGGTGAAGAGAGCTATTACCCTACTACTTTTTGTAGTATTGCGGGCCACCAGGAAGGTGTGTCTGCAAATGAAAAAATAAATAACTTGGCTCATATAGTTGATTGTGTAGAGCATATATACATTGATGATGCAAATAATGATGAAGGGATGAGTATAAGGCACACTGTCCTTTATGAACAACATGTAAGTCCATGCGGTAGCATAATTCATGATTATCATTGGTGCATGGATAATCCTTTTTTTGAAGGTGACTTGGAGTTTAATAGGTTTGATGATCTCACTCAGTCAGTTCTTAAAGTTGGTTATGCTGAGTGTATGCATGTAGATGATATTGAGGGTGAACAAGAGGTTGGTCTCTTGTTTGATGTGTTGCCCTTTTTTTTTATCCTTGATGATTACATTAAGGTCATTCACACTTGTTTGCATGAGGATGATGTGGATTATGCTTCAACTAGATATCATAAAGCCACTAGTACAACTACCAAGGATGTGGAGGTAACAATTTCCAACCATGAAGGCATTGTCACAAATGCATTTTTAGAGCTTTGTTTGGAGCAATTATCTCTTATTGAAGTGGATCATGTTGAGAGCACATTTTTGAGCTCATTGGTTGGGTTTGATACCATTGAACCTAGGTGTTCTCATCTGAGTCATTTTTTTGATCTGTAGGGTGAGGAGGAGAAAATCATGAGTGATTTTCTTAACAGTAGCTTTTACATAGAAGAGTGTGTCAAGGAGCACAAAATAGAGAGGCAGCTTGAAGATTGTGAGTCTTCACTTGAATTACCTAAAATTTCTAACCTATATGAGCTAATAATGCAGAATTGGGTTTGAATCAGGTCTCTGGTTCAATCGTGGAGGAATACATTGGCATTTGTGGTGCAGTTGGGTCATAAGTACTTGAACATTCATCTGATATATCCCAGCTGGAGACCACACCTGAACTGGATGCATTTCAGCTTGATATTTTCCTTCATGCTAATATTCATGCAGGTCTATATATGCATCATACTAACAAGGGTCTTTACGGTGATCATCGCTATGTGAGTCAGCATGATGATGATCCCTACTATCTATGGAAACCATATCCTAGTTGAGTCATTTAAATTTTTAGCATGATTATTTGAATAGTTATTGCTTGTGCATGCATGCAAAGTGTTTTTATTATTGAAGTTGGGTGATTAGTGCAATAAAGGATTGAGAGAGATTAGCTTATTCAATAGTCTCATCTTTGACAGGGGCAAGTAGCTTCATCAATTTTTGGTAGGGTTGGCCTACAGTGTTTCAAAATTTGGATACATTCAATTTTTCCTTTTGTGCCCCTAGGCCTTTGGCTGTATGTTTTCTTGTAAATACATTTTATGTTTTCCATTTGTGTTTTTTAGTTTTTTCATCTTCCCATCTAAGATATTCTGGATTCTTGTTGTGCCAAGTTTGCCACATGTCCCGAACTAGAGCCACTGTTGGGACCTAAAAATCAGCTCCTAAACATGCATTATTTTGCCCCAAAATTCCATCAAAATTTCTGACTTTTGCCTTTGCAGTCAAAACCCCCTTTTTAGATCTGATCTGAGACAGTTTGTAGGATTTTTTTTTCTTAAATTCTAATTAAAAAATTCTCCAAGTCCATATAATTTCTTCCCTTAGGAAAATTCGTTCATTTGAAGTCTTTGTCAGCAAATTGGTAAAATCGTGAGCTACCAATTTTTCTAACTAAGTTTGCAGGTTCGTGACTTGACCAGTTTGTTGATTTGCTGATAAGGTGAAAAAATAGGTGAAGGAAAAGAAAAAGGTTTGAAAGATAGATAAAAATTGAAGTTTGTTTCCTTTGTCAGTGAATCAGCTAGTTCGTGAATTGGTGATTTCGCCAACCAAGTTTGTAAGCTTGTGTTTTTCCTGATTCGCTAACCAAGTGATAAAGGAGTAAAGAATATTTTTTATCAAGCAAATGGAAGGTGAATGGAGAGCTAGGCCAAAGAGGAAGAAAAGGAAAAATGAAAAAATTACATCCTTTGTTGGAGAAACAACTAGTTCACAAACTGCTAGCTTTGTCAACCAAGTTCATGAGTTCACGGTTTCACCGATTCACTAATAAGGAAATCAAGTGGTGA
Source organism: Cunninghamia lanceolata (assembly GCA_027924645.1). Lineage (NCBI taxonomy): Eukaryota > Viridiplantae > Streptophyta > Pinopsida > Cupressales > Cupressaceae > Cunninghamia > Cunninghamia lanceolata. Next base: position 4,806,520 of record BSBN01000677.1, on the reverse strand, counting down.
AAGAAGAAGGGAAAAAGTTCATGGAAGACAAAATTGTCTAAGGCATAAAAGAGGAAGGCTGGCCTTTGTCAGCAAATTTTTGGTTCACAAACCATTGGGTTCACTGATGGAAAGATTTGCCAACAAAGATTTGCCGATTGAGGTGTTTGCCGCTAGGTGACTTCACTGACAGTAGAGAACAGAGATGAAAGGAAAGGGAAAGGGGAAATGTTTCTAAGGAAATAAAAAGTAAAGTAAAGTATTTATCACAAACTGTAAGTTTCATTGACAATAGCTCACCAGTATACCATTTAACTGATTAAAGGGCAAAGAAGCAAGGCAAAGGGGGAGCTCGGTTGGAAGACATCAAAGAAACATAAAGGTAAGGTTGCTGATGAAGAAATAAAAGTAGATAAATTTAAGCAAGAGGCTTCATCAGAAAAATGATTAGTTTGTAGACCGTAAGGCTCATCGACCGTTTAGGTTTTCCACAAGGTGATTTTGTCATCCAAAGGGAGATAGAAGAAAGAAATAGAGAAGGCAAGCCTTTGTTGGGGAAGGAAACAGTTCACGAATTGTTTGGCTCACTTATAAGGTGGTTTTCCAATGAGGAAAATCATCAATAAAGAAAAATAAAGATGAATAAAGAGGTGAAGAAGAAGAAAGAAGAAATAAAAGGAAGGTTCATGTCGGGTTGAGTTCACCGATATGCAGAAAAAGCTAACTAAGGAGATAAAGTGCCAAAAGACAAAGAGAGAAGGTGTGGAGCTACCTAATGGAGGAAATTTTCTGACAAAGGGTAAAGTGGAGATCAAAAGCAAAAAATCAAATGAAAATTAAATGTTTTGTAAAGCATTATATAAATGTAATGGTTTAAAGTATTTTAGCTTATTTTAAAATATTTTAGAACATTATAAAGGCTATACACAGGCATTCTATGGATTATATTTCAAATGCTTATCTTCCTGAAATCACGCCATAGTTGTAGGGATTGTGCAAGTGTATTGGTGTCGAGAAACAAATGATTGCAGGTGATCAGTTAGTTGTAAGTGGATGAAACAATAGAAATTTTCAATGAAAAATGACTAGAATTAAATGTAAGGATAGAGTATCTCAGCAGGAAAATCTTTTGCTGATACTTTCATTCTAAAAGGTTGTCAAAGTAATGACACCTATAGGTTTTCAAAGTTGTCAGGGAATGGAAATTTCTTCCAATCTAAAAGATTATCAGGCATAGCCATGAGCTAGATTTAGTGCAGAATGGGTTTCTTATTGACCAAGTTTTTAGCATCTAAAGTTGTGTGATAGCAAAGTTCTATATATGCACATTTCAATGGCATTTGTGGGGGTTGGTTGGTTCTTTGTTTATGGTTGTAGGTTGTGCATGTCCAACAATGCTTCTAGGGCTCCAAATCACACCATGTCCTATTATAGAGAAGTATTGTGATGGTGAAACAAGTGAAAGATAATATGAAGTAGGGATTATGTAGAGAATGTCTCCATGGTAGTTTGTATGTATTTAGGGTCTTTCCTCTGATCACATTTGTTGATAAGTTTATATTGGACATTTGAAAATGTGATAGCATTTTAAATATATTACAAGCCTTGTAATTGTCATTTGTTCTTTACATTTGAATGCATGTAGTTCTCTTTTGGATTATTTAGTAGATTTGATGCACAAAACTTACAATCTGATATAGTATGTGCTTAGATAAACTTTTCCTTGTTTCCCTTCCATTTGTTTTCTTTTATGTCATCTGAGACTCTATAGCCCAATCAGATAGGCACCAATCTTAGCTCCATTAGACCAATCACACACCTTTGTAAATCAAACAAATACTCACCAGTGGTTTAGGGGAAAAACCATCTTTCTTGTGCATGTACATTCGCATAGTTGTATCAGCTATATAGGAGTTTTGTGATAGCTAGTTGTTCTTGGTTCAGTGACAGTCTTTGGGGCCATGACAATGAGTTGGGTTTTGTTGTTTGTTTTTTTTAGATGTTCATATAGTTTAAACTCAATACATGTTAAGGTATAGCCCTTAGAATATCCCTCCCAAGTCTAGGCTAAGCTCAAAATGTAGGGGATGAAACCCACTCCCATAGAGTTGGCCTTTAACCCTCCTTGTTATGTTGATGGACTGATTGTGCTTACATGATGACAACCCTGGCCTTGTGAGTGTGATTCTGTCCTCAGAAGTGGAGTTGTGGTTTTGGGACCCAATAGCTTGCATGCATGAAATATTCCAAGGAAGACGTTGGGAATCCCAACTTGGATGCCATATTTTGGTTGGTCATCTATTTATTGATGCCTTGTAATGTTGTTTAGTGTGTTAGAGTTAGACATATTTACAGGTTTTGTCAGAATGCTGCCAAAGTGAATACTAGATGAGAGATTGGTGTAGTTGATGTATTGTATTCTCTATTTGAAGATTAATACAAACTTGGGCCTCTTTCGTGTGTGGATTTTTTTGCTTGAAAGGGTTTTCTCCATGTACATATTGTGTTGTGTGATCATTTTTAGATTTATTTCTTCTGTGTTGCATAGTTTTGATTCTATTGAATTCTCCATTGGTTTCAGCACATGTTATGTTCAAATATATTACTAAAATCATATTTCTACTTGTAGTTGTTTACCTTCATTTCTAACAAGCAATACCCAATATTATTTGAAGTTGTTTTGAATTTCTTTGTTTTTGTAGGCCACTTTAGTTGTGTTGGAGTCCATGTTGACACTTCAGTAGTTCAAGACTATTTAGAAAGGCTAAAAATAATAACCTACTATTTTTAGTAAGTTGGTCTATTTAGGTACGTATAGACTTGAAAATTTATCCCAAGAAGAAGAATTATAAAAATAAGAAAATCGTGAAGAAATCATATAAATATCATTTATAGTTTGAGAGATATTAAAGTTTTTATCTTAGAAAATTACTCCTGATGAACTTCATATTTGAATTTGAGGCCTTTAGAAGCCTCATTGGGGTTCAAAAAGTGGAGAAAACGATCTTTAGATATTTTGGGTATCGTACACCCTTTCATGAGCTTTCCAATGCCTAGTTATGTTTTCCAATCGAATTCCTACTTCAAAAGTTATGGCCCCCAGAAGTTGTGTTACAAAATTTCAAAAACTTTAAAATTTTCAAATTTCTAATTTCTTGGGCGGGCAGATGAATAGCTAGACTTGGTGCCCCAAAAGGGGGGTTACATTTTCTAGAACATTTGAGAAGGTAGTGGAGAGGTGGCATGGAATTTATTGGTGCCAAATAAAATGGGAAATAGAAAGGTGACGAAGGACAGTTCCATATGTGTAGTTATGGCTCCGGATTGTAGAAATCTCTAATAGAGTAGGATTTTATCTGTTGTGAAATAGCCCATGTTGTTGTAGCATGTAATACTAGGTTTTGTACTCTATCTTACTAAAGAAATAAAATTTTCTTGATTTCATTCCACATTTTTGGTGAGAATCTTTGTTGTTGTTTCAAGTGTGAGTGTTGGGTGGAGTAGCCCTTCATCACAAAGACATGACGATGGATCCTATTGGGGTATAAATTTTTTTCTACCCCCTTTGTTATACCATTTCAAAATACATGGTTTGGGTCATCCCCTAAGGTGATGAAATCCTTGGGCAAGCCCCTATAGGGAAATAAATTTGAGTGCTTTTGATCCCTAGGATCACCTCATGGCACAAAGGGAGAGCATACACACTTCATATTTTTTGTGTTCTAGGCTAACAAAAAATGGATCAAATAAAGGTTTTTGATCTCCAAGATCACCCTAAGGTATGGGGAAAAAGAATACACCTTTATCTAACCCCAAATACAACAAACAAATGTTATCTTCCTTTACAAATGAAGTGTTCCTAATTTAGTAGAAAATAAATAGAAACATTGACATGTAGGGCTACAAAATAAGTGTTAGTAGTTTCACAAAATTATCTTCGACTCATAAACCAAATGCAAAATAGAGTGTTAGAAAACTAGATAAGACCAAGAAAATGATAAAGGATTGATTTCACTAGCACAAAACCTAAGAGAAAGTGACAATTTTGTTAGCAGAAAGGGACACACTTAAACAGAAACATAGATGCTTAAGTAAAATAGAAACACTTATTTATGTAGACACTCAAAAAATATATAGGTTCTTAGAAAATAGTATAAGCACTTAAGTTCAATAGGTTTAGTGATTTACCTCACTTACCTATGCATCACCCAAATATGAAAAAAATTGATAAAGTGTAGATAAGGGTGCTTTGACAGATACATGCACAAACAAGCATGGGTATTAGATAAACAAGTGAATTTCTTGCATAGTCAGAGAGAAAAGTTGAGATGGATAGCACATCCCCTAAAAAACCAATCTCTATAAAAATAAGTGAGAGGTAATGATCCTAAATATGATAAAAATGCAAAGAGACCCAGTTAAACATGGAGGTGCCTTTGTAAATATGTAGGTGCTTGACTAAAATGTATGTGATCTTTTGTGAAGGATGACCACAACAACATAAAATGATACTTAAAACTATGACATTTTTGTTATGAAATCATGCAGACATTATGACATCTTATAAATATGACTTCTAACAAAAATCTAAATGTTAAAAGCCTAAAATTTTACAAAAGAAGTATGATTAAGTCAACAACAATAGAGGCACACGTGTACAGACACGGGGGCTTTTTCAGGTTTTACCAAAAACAAATTCTAAAAATCTACAAAAAAGGATGACTAGAGGTACAAAAATGGGAGTTAGAGAAATCAAGAGAGAAATTATAGCCAAGCCCTTGCACCACAACAAAAGTTTAGCCGTAAAAAAACTAAAAATAAATCTAAAAGAAGATTGGTGATCATGGATGGTCCTAGAAATGTAGGTTCTCATGCATAGACATAGACACTTATACACAGATGGAGGCACTCAAGTATGTGATGAAGGAGATCTTGTAGAATGGACGTGCTTAAATACAACCTATATACCAAATCAAGAGAACAACAATAAAACATTAGATTCAATGGATATGGGTCCCGCTAAGCATGCAAAAATGTGAACCTATGGAAATGAATGATAAAATGAGAAAATCAAGCATACTATTCTACTCCATTCATTAACATAAAAATACTTCAAGATTAGATTAAAGAGGCTAAAACATAATGAAAACCATGTACCTTAATTCTCACCAAAGTCTCCTTGATGCACCAAGTAAATTGATGGATATGTTGAAGAATGAAGTTGGGGAGAGTTGGAATGTTTGAGTGCTCAAAGTGGCAACATAACTTTGCATTCAAGAATTATGTATAAATGACCTCCAAGTGGATCTATTTATAGGATCTGGGAATGGAGGATGGAGAACTAGGATCATTTTGAAAGATCAAGGGCTCTCATTACTTAATAGGATTGGTGGCTTGAGAAACCTCTAAGTTGAAAGCAATGAGACGTAGTTAAAGGGGTGCCCTTGATTCATGGAGAATCAAGGGTGGAGATCGTGCTTTGTAAAGATTGGATGGTGGAGATGATAAAGTAACTTTTTGGAAGGTAGTGCAAATATTCTCCATGCTTCCAAGCACCCCTTTGGGTACTTATTGATTGACAAGTGTACTCACATGAAGACCAAATAAAGCCTCGATTAAGCATGCTTATTTATGTGCAAGTGATTAGTAATGGTACTAGATATGATTTAGTCTTTTAATCAAAAGTGAATAAAATACTAGATTAAATAAATAAGGAAATTTTTTAATTTATTTTGAGATGAGAGATGAACTTAGGTGCATAAACATTTCTAATTATTCACCTAAGCTTGGACTATAGGAGGAATTTTAATTAATTAAATAAATAGTCCATACTATTCAATTAATTCAGATAGACGATTAATTTATTAACTAAATATTATTTAATTAATAAATAGATGAAAGTGGTTATTGAGTGGATAATTTTGGATGTCCACAATTATCATCACTTAATATACACGTAGTCATCATACGTCATATATATCTATCACACATGTGCATCCATAAATGAAACCATAATCATCACATAGCATATATCAACTCATATAAATAGCATATAAATCATCACATCCATCATAAAAATCAATGCATAACAAATGGTATAACTGTCATCTCATATATCTCATCAAAATTGGGGTACATTAAGCTCCATAGAGAATATATCTGTTGGAAATAGGACAGACAACTGAGAGGGGGGGTGAATCAGTTGTCTCAAAACTTTGTATCTTTTTGCAATTAATTCTTTCTTTTGCTCCTTAATAAGAATTCAATAATTTAATTATGAAAACAATCAATCATAAGAGTAAGAGCAGCAACATAATAACACAATTGACACCAAGATTTTTGATGTGGCAACCTGGTTAAGGGAAAAACCACGGTGGGGATTAACCCACAAAAATTAATACCCTATTAAAAGTATTTTATAAATAAGAATGCGCATGCATTCGGGCTCACTACCTAGAGCTCAATACTCAAATGGAGGCTCACTACCTATGATAATATTACAATAAAATAACAGAGATTTGAACCGATTAATACCATCTCCCTATGCAAGAGTTTCAGTTCCAGTTAAGTACAAAAATTGATCTTACACATTTCATCTTTGCTCTACTCTTCTTACTGTTCTTCCTTCATTCACACTTTGGATTTCTGCTCTTATCACATACACACTCTTCATATTCACACACACACACACACACACACACACATACACACACTAAATCATCCAATTTCATTGGCTATATATATCTACAACATGATCTACAATCATTCTATCAGCCAGTTTCATCAACACTTAGAACTTTTATGAATGCTCTAATCTGTCGGCTAGATCTATGCAAAACTTGAGGTGCGGACCAAAACTTGGTCTTGAAAATAATCACTCATGTCAGCCACTATCACTAATCATCACCATTTGTCCAACAAACAACTTCCATACATCCAGAATCAAGATCTTTTGCAAGGTCAGCCTGTTCTTCTTTTGTCTACCTTGACAAACTGGAACTCGGTACTCAAAGGCTAAAATCTTTTGAATCCTTCATCACGAGAGGACAAAAATCTGGATTTAGATTGTCTTGACAATGCATATAACTCCTTTAGATCAGAAGCTAATCATGACTTTCCACCAGAGAGATCCAAACCAAAATACGAGACCCTATCACCTGTTATGTTCCTGACTGCTAGGACTTAGACACATTCTGAATATGACTTCTAGTATGAATAGATTGTGTTCAGCGGATGATTAGGATGATCTTAGTTGCCATTAATGACAAATTCTATCATGCCTAGTAGTGTCTCTTGCCAACAATCTCCCCCTTTGGCATTGATGGCAACACTTAGTGAAAAATGACTAAGTGTGTTGTGCAACTCCCCTTTTGTCTGTACATTCGTGCACTTCACTTGTTCCATTGCTCCCCCTTTGCTAATGTAGACACCCTAAAATGTCCTAACCATTTAATTGTCCCAATTGATTAATTAAATTTTATTTAATTAATTAAATCCTAATTTATCCACAATTAATTAATTCAATATTTATCCCCTTCTAATGTTAGCCCATATTATTTAAATAAATATTAAATATTTATTTGGTTAATATTCCCATTCACAATTCCAACTTAATCACATCCTTAATTAATTAAATAAACCCACTTTATTTAATTAATTATCCCCTTGTCACATGTCTCCATAACCCAAATAAAAAAATTAAAATAAATCCCTCACCTCTCACCTCATTGCAACATGTGTCACACCATTTACCCTCCACCTAATCCCTTCATATGACTTGCCAATTTGGAGCTAATTATTCTCCTCCCTCCATTTGTCACATGACTACATAGTCACATGCACCTCTTAGCCTTTTATTCCAATTTAAAATTCATCTCTCTTCTCCATTGCACACTTGTCACAAAGCTACACTTGATCCATGTATGATTAATCTCAGCCATCCATAAGCCAAAAGTCAAAATCAAATCTCATCCCTCCATTTCAACCAAGCTTTTCTATAAATATAGCCCTCTTCTAAGCCATTTGCATCCAATCTTGAGCATATCATCACTCTGTCAAAATCATTCTTACATCTTTGAGCTAAGGTTTAGTAATTTTCATTTGCATGAGAGCATTTCACATTTCAATCTTTGTGGGTATAGCTAGAATGTTCTTGGGTGCAGCATTCTCAACCTTAACCATGGATTGTGGATCATCTTGGAGGTATATTGCATTGTGTTATCTTTCACTTCATGTTGATTTTCATGATTTCATTTGGCACGCTCGGTGGGGCTCCTAGGTCCTGATTTTACTAATTCTTCAATGTGTTTTTGAAGATTTTTGTCAAAAATCTATACTGTAGGTTCTGTTACAAGGTTTGGCGTGATATTCGACTATTTTTGCATGATTTCTTCTTTGTTTGGCGTAATTTTTCTCTATTGTGGCGCGATTCTGTCGACTCTCAGCGTGATTTCTTATTTTGGCATGATTTTTCTGTGTTCAGTTTGATGGATTTTCTATGGTTGCAGGGTCTTGTATTTTTAATTTTTGACTCAATTTTTGTACTTGCAAGTTCTAACAAGCTTTTGTTTTTCATGTTTTTGATGAAAGGTCTAATATTTTTCACTAGGTTTATACTAGGGTTTGATATTTAGATTGCATGTTAGCTAGATTTGCATTCATGAACTTGGGTTTGTAGATTTCTGGTTTATTAGGGTTTAAGATCATATAGAAGTCCATCTTAAAACAAATAGAAGGGTTTGGCTTGGGTGTGTGCAAGAAGTTGTGTCCACTTTTTGGCCAAAAAGTGGAAGTGTTTTTCCTGATTTTCAGAATTTGTCACATTTGACCTAAAAATTTGAAGCACTTAAAAGTGGAATCTTGGAAAAAGTCACTAAATATTAAATGTAGTACTCGGAGTCTAGTTTCTAAATATGTAATTTTTTTCAATACCCAGATGATAGAAATTGATTTTGAATAGGTGTTTCTAAAAACCACTGTTTAAAAGTCACTTTTTTTTTACTATACCATGTACGTGTACATCATCCATATTTTGACCTAAATAATCATATTTTCCAAAATCCTTTTGGGAAAAGCTTTGTAACTCACTGAAGCATGTTTTCCATATTTATTTGTAATTTTTTATTGAATATTTTTTTTTTATTAATTTTTTATTGGTCATTTTTTGTCTTTTAAAAAATCATCGTGTACGTCACACATAAGATGACCTAAACTTAACATTTTTTGAAATTTTTTTTTTTTAAATTGAAAATAATTGTCTAAAGTACGTTTTCATACAATTTTTTTTACAAAAAAATATTTTAATAAAAAGTTATTAAAATATTAAAAAACCCTAATAATTCAAGGTTATGAACCTATTTCATCATAAATTGATTAAAAAATAAAAAAATAATTTAATTGTAAAAAAAATTTACATATTTAGAATCTACATTGTCTCCTCTATAATGGGTTTTAATTTCGTCAAAATATTCTGCAAAATAGACCTTTAAATATATGCCCAAAGTCACTATTTTGTTGTAACATTGACAGGGCCTTCAAGGTGTAGGTCAAACTAGGACCAGAGGTCAGGGTCGGGTCCCCAAAGTATTTTCCGAAGCGGGTTACAAAGCAAAACCCGAGCCTAAAATTCAAATTTTGAATAACGGGATCCCGTTTATAGAACGGGATCCCGTTTACTACTCCATCGGTCGTGAATAAAACGGGATCCCATTTAATAAACTCGGGATCCCGTTTTCCTCTGTCGCCTGTCGCTGTTGAAAATGGGGTCTCTGCTGTTTTTTAAAAAATTTAATACTTTTCACAAACAGGATCCCGTTTTATATAACGGGATCGCGTTTATGGCCTCTAGGTTCGGGATCCTGGGAAAAACGGGATCGCGTTTTTGGTTCTAGGCTCGGGATCCCGAGGCAAAACGGGATCGCATTTTATATAAACGGGATCCCGTTTTATATAAACGGGATCCCGTTTTATATAAACGGGATCCCGTTTTATATAAACGGGATCCCGTTTTTCGTTCCCCGATTTCTAATTTTTTTCTAACTCTGAAACTTCCACCTTAAGTGGACACAACTTCTTGCATCTACCCGCTTTTCATCTAATCTATTTTTTTAAGGACAGGTCTTTTTGTGTCGATTTGGCGCAATCTACACCTAGATCCACATGATAGTTCAGCCTTTGTGACCAGGTAAATTAGGTAAAAAACTCAGATTGGTGCCATTTTTAATTTCTATGGCGTGATTTTCTATTTTTCTAGCACATTTTTCTATTTTTCTAGCACCATTTTTTGTTTCTGTGGCATGATATTTCATTTCTGTAGCGCTATATTCAATATCAATGTGATTTCTCTTTTCTGTAGTGTGATATTCTACTGATAGGTAAACATTTCTGTCTGTCACAATTTACTAAGTCTGTGGCACAATTTCATGATTTTTTGGTGCTTTTCTATTCTGTTTTGGCGCTATTTCTGTACTAATTTTTTGATTGTGTAGTTTATTTGGCCAAACTCTGCAACATAAAAGAACACATTTCAAAGACTTAAATTTGAAAACTACTAATGATTTGCTACTGGGTTTTTGTTAAGTTAGGCACACTTTGTTTTGGGCTTTAAAAATAAACCTTTGTGTGTTTAGTTAGGCAAACATTTCATTTGGGCTTAAAAAGAACCATTGCTTGATTTTAGGAACATTTGGATTTGGACTTAAAAAGAACATTAGCATTTGTTTTCCGTGTTTCGTGCACTTACACACTTTATGTTACCCAAGGGTTAGAATCGAAGTATCCTCTCCCCTCTCCTTCAAAAGGATCTTGGGTGTAAGAGAAACGGTTCTATTCTCTTCTTTTTTTAGGACGTGGGCCTACCCTTGAGACACATCCATACGGAGAATTCATTGGCGACCCCAAGCGGTACTTTCATTTGGTCCACTATATGTAAATTTAGGATAAGGCAAAAGCCAAGTGTATTAGCGCTCTCCATACAGTGCTAGCTTGAAAGGAGGCATACCTTAGTGTATATTAAACTCCTAGTAGGGTTAGTTAGAGCCTTAAGTGGCTTGCTACATGCTCGTGAGGTGCTAGTCCCCTAGATGTTCCCCCACTATGAACCATTATTTTAGTAGCCCAAATCCTTCTATTTGTTGACATAGAAGGGAAACCTTTGAAGCGGCCCTGATTCATGTGGTTCTTAGCTGAGGTAGTAGGGACAATCCTAAGGTTTGGTGGGGGTATGAGCCTTGGGAAACCCAGATCTTGGTATGCGTGATAAGTGAGTGCACTATAAGGGGGAGCTAGTGCTACCAAGATCTTGGAGCTACTTGCTTTGAATAAATACAGCTAGGGGATTCAACAAATATTGTCCTTGCCTTCGCCTTAGGTTGTGCTTGTTTTTTTTTTTAATTTGCAAAACAACAAAGACATTGCATCAAAACAAACTTTCCCATTGCGTGAATTGTGTGCTTTGTATTTGTTTGCCAAGAGACATCCTCATTTCCAAAACCTTAGAAAAATCCAAAAAAATACAAAACCTTAGAAAAATCCAAAAAAATCAAAAACCTTAGAAAAATCCAAAACCTTAGAAAAATCCAAAAAAATCCCAAAAGCTTTCAAAAATCCAAAAAAATCCAAAACCTTAGAAAAATCCAAAAAAATTCAAAAGCCTTCAAAATTCCAAAAAAAAAATCCAAACACTTAGAAGTCCCAGAAAACATTTTAGCCTTGTCTTATTAATCCTTTTCATTTCATTTATCCATTCATAGCTCAAAAATATATCCATTCATCTCATCTTGACCTTAGAGAAAATATTTTGATTTGTTGGACTCTCCATCTTTTAAATATTTCATCCCAAAATCATTTGCCACTTACATCTCACCCAAATTGCCTATTAAGCCATTCACTTTTTATCCCACCAATCCATCAACCTTTGGACTAAGCTTGTGTGCAAAAGATTCAATCTAGATCTCATTTTATCCTTGTTTGCTACCTTTGGTAACCTTATAAACTTCATCTATCATCATCCTTATTTTATGTTGAAGGTCATTAGTCTACCTTCAAGTAAAATATCTTATCATCCTTTTTCTTTGAGGTCATTAGTCTACCTTGATTATAAGGAATCATCTTTGAAACAAAACCTAAAGATCTAGATTTTGTCCAAGCTCGTCTTCTTTAGTCCTAAGCCATCATTCCAAAGTTCAAACACCATATCTTTAGCCAACTCCATCACCAATATCACCCTTTAGCCTTGAAAAATTTCATCCATTTTTCTCTTTCTCCCCTTTGGGTCCAACTAATTACAAATTGCTCTCTAAGGTCTTTCTTCCCAAGAATATCAAACCCATCTCATAATCAAACTCACTCCAACATCATTGCATGGCCTTAACAAGGTTACAAGTAAGAGACTTCAAGAAATGGGATCCTTCGATACTGGAATGACTCAAACTGACCAAAACAACGTCGCTATCAAAATTGGAATGCAACCAACTGATGAGAATAATGTGCCCTATGACCATTCAATTCAACCTCCACCATCACCCCATGGAACGAATGTATCTAACCAAGAGGTTGAGGATTTATTACAAGATACTGTGGCCATGGATGTGTTACATAGAGTCCTCAAGTCAGACCCCAATAGGTTTATGGATCACCTTATTTGACTTGGGGCCACTCCTACAAACACTCACGCCACCACACAACAAATCACACTCACTATTCCTGGCAACACCCCAAACGCAAATGCTTCCATAAGCCTCCCATATAATGATCCTAACTCCATAGCCATCATATCATAGCTCCTTTCACAACAAAATTTCAACAGTTCCAATGCTGCAACCATTTCCATGTCCCAAGACAATCAAAACCCAAATTTGCAATGACAAGATTCCAACACACGACAAGATGCCAACACATGACAAGGCCAAGACACACAATTACCACCATATCTCCAATGAATATGTCAAAACAATTCTACCCCACAACAACCTTTGACAATTGAAATGGTCCAATAGATAGTAGAGATGGAAAAGGAACCCAAAAAGGAGCATTATTCTCTTGAGGAAATATGTCATTATCCTTTTGACAAGAATCTATATATGTCACAATTCCCTAAACATTTTGAAATGCCAAAATTTGACAAATATAAGGGAAAAGGAGACCCTCGAGATCACTTGCAGGAATTCTACTTCGCTTGCCTTGAAGTCGCTCAAGAGGACACTTATTTAATGAGACTTTTTCGCAAAAGCCTTAGTGGACAAGCCACTGAATGGTTTACACATCTTCCCCATGGTATTAAATCATTTGAGGAACTTGCAGACAAATTCATAACTCATTTCTCCTACAATTGTGAGCATGAAATCTCTATGACAGACCTTTGCAATACTAAACAAAAGAATGGGGAACCATTTGCGACCTTTTAGAAAGATGGAGAGCATTGGCAAGCAAGTTACCATGGCAAATACCTAAGAAACAATTCGTGACCATGTTCATCACTAATTTGAATCCTGAATTAGCATTTCACTTGCAAGTGTTTTGTGCCTCAAACTTTGAAGAAGTTATTGAAAAGGGAATAACCATTGAAAAGGCCCTTGTTGCTAAAAGATCAATAAAATTGTATGACAACAACAACAACCATAACAATAACAACAATGCCTCAAACAACAACAATAATGCTCAAACAAGTGACAAGCCATGCTTTTGGAACAAAAATAAGAATTCCCTCAATGATGGAGTAATGGATACAAAAGTTGTCCAAAATGTCCAAAATAATCCCCCGCTGAATATCTCAAGCAATAATGTGAACATACCTAGGGGACCTCCAAGACAATAAAATCACCCTAGAAGAAGATTTACCCCTTTAGGGGAACCTATTGTGGACATTTTGGATAGGTGTGTGAAAGGAGGTTTATCGCAACTACCACCCATAAGACCTGTTGATGAAAGTCAATTTAAAACCATGTGGTCTGATGAGAATCAATACTATGTATATCATCGTGTTAAGGGACACCCAACATCAGATTGCATGAGGTTAAAACATCACATACAAGATCTCATAGAAGCAAGCAAAGTCAACCTCCAAGACTCTTCAAATCCATCTTTGAATACAAACTTGGGAGCATATAAGAACCACCTCCCTGACCATAACAAAGGAAAAGTGTCTTCATCCACCAAAATGTTTTGATTCATTTGTTGGCCAAATAGAAGAATCCTTTAGCCATGTCAACACTATTACAATCCATGTCCAATCCCAAACTCCTGATTGTGCTATCACAACCCATCGTGGTCGTGTAACCATTCGTGGTGCCACTAACCAACCAACTGCAGCTGATCAACATTCATCATTTGTACCTTCCAATCCACTCGCATATAAATACAACCTTCTAGATCATCTAGGAAAGACACCGGCCCAAATAACAATTCTAGAGCTCCTTTGTACATTGCCACTTCACAAGGAAATTATGGATAAGGCCTTGATGGAAACACAAATCCCTACTAATCTAAATGTGGAACAATTTCAAGCTATGGTAGCCCAACTTGCAGTACCCCATCACCTCACCTTTTCAGAAAAAGATCTCTCTTTAGACACATCTCATAATGAAGCATTGCACATCGAAGTCCTAGTCCATAAACACATCATAAAAAGGGTTTTAATAGATGGCGGCACTGGCCTAAATCTGTGCACTCTAAAATTATTGAAACACTTGGGATATTATGATGTGGTCATAAATGCAAACAAATGTATCACCATAAAAAGGTTATGACGACACAGAGAGATTGTCTGCAGGGACTATCAAACTCCCTATTCAAGTGGGCCCTAAGATTTTGGAGACAAAGTGCCAAGTCCTGGACCTTGATCTTCCTTACAACATTCTTCTTGGTTGGCCATGGATTCATGCTATGCAAGTCGTTCCCTCCACTTTCCATCAGTGCCTCAAATTCTCTCACAACAAAACTGAGGTTACCATTTATGCCGACCCTCATCCTTTTCAATACTGCAGCTTCTTGGAAGGACATGATCATACTTTCTATCCCTATAATCATCCTATTGCAACCCCTTCCAAATCTCAACAAACAACCCGATCATCTTCCACCTACATTGATCTTGCTAATTTTCCATCAACATCCCAATCCACCCCTCATCCCAAGATCAAGATCAAGTCAAGTGACAAAGGATGTGGTGAATACAACTTACATGGTGCCTTCTTTTGTGTCAGACTTCTACCACCATCCCCTAAGACATATGGCATTCCTAAGGGAAACAAAGTCTCTACTATAGTCATCAAGTGCAAACCAAGACCAACCTTTGTAAGGAAACATCTCATGGAACAGGATGTCTTAGAAGATGTATTCTCATGGCTATACAAGGATGAAGAAGAGAAAGAACCCCTGGTTCTTCCATTAGAAATCTATGGTCAAGGCTCTTGAATATTTAAGAAAATGGGATACAAGGGAAAAGGGGGCATTGGCTTGCATAAATCAAGGATCATTAAACCAATCCAAGCTTATGGACATTATTATCTCTAAGGGATAGGGTAAAGAATATTAGAAGTGCCACCTTCGAAACGCGAGTGTACTTTTGCAGAGGATGCCAAGGCCTTCCTGGTAATCAATGACAATGATGAAGAGTATCATTCTAACTCCTCCTCTAATTTTTCCAAACTCTTTGAATCCTCCATCTGTACCATATTCACATTATCCTCCATGCCATCCACAACTGATGACCTATCTCTCATATATCCACAACTTGTCAATTGGGACCAAACAACACCACCCATCCTAGATGTTGTATAAAACAACGAAGCTCTTGCTGAGTTCATGGGAGTAAGAAATCACATTCCTTTGGGAGATCATAAAGCAAGATATATCATGGAAATTAACACTGGTGCATACTTTGGCAAGACCATACAATCTCTTAGTTGCAAAATGATGAATATAAAAATAAAAAAGACATCCCCTGGCGAAAACCACTTTGTGGTACTTTTGGATGATAAAAAAGTAAAAATAAAGGACGTATCCTCTAGTGAAAACCTCTCTGAGGTGCCAGAGGATGAGAGATTGGACCTCCTTGAAGTAGCTGAATTTTGTCAAGAAACATCTCCTATCTTGACAGAAGCGTCACAAGAAATGAATCTTGGCATAGAAAGCGAGCCTCAGATCACATATCAAGTTGAATCATTGACACCAATAGAACAAAAAGCCTTTCTAAATTTCTTCAAACAAAGAAGCATCAACTTTGCATGGACTTAGACTGGTATGCCTAGGATGGATACCACTCTCGTAGTTCATCACCTTGCAGTATATCTAGATGTGAAACTAGTAAGATAGAAATTGTGAAAGATGCATCCACAAATAGCATTACTTGTCAAAGCAGAACTGAAGAAATTTTTGGATGTAGGATTTATTTGACCAATAGACTATTCCCAATGGGTGTTGAATCTGGTACCTATGA
This sequence comes from Cunninghamia lanceolata, assembly GCA_027924645.1. Taxonomy (NCBI): domain Eukaryota; kingdom Viridiplantae; phylum Streptophyta; class Pinopsida; order Cupressales; family Cupressaceae; genus Cunninghamia; species Cunninghamia lanceolata. Next base: position 4,790,109 of record BSBN01000677.1, on the reverse strand, counting down.
AAAAAGTGACTAGGGGCATCCATTGTTGTACTAACTTTCGAGATCTTAACAAAGCTTGTCCTAAGGATGATTTCCCTCTTCCTAACATCGACATGATCGTAGATCTCACTGCTGGACACAAAATGCTATCTCTCATGGACGGGTTTTTTGGATATAACCAAATCAAGATATCTAAGGAAGACCAACATAAGACATCATTCATAGCACCATGGGGAACTTATTGTTGAGTTGTGATGCCTTTCAAATTAAAGAATGCAGGAGCAACATATCAAAGAGCAATCATCGTCATCTTTCATGATTTCTTTCACAAGATAATGGATGACTATGTAGATGACCTTTTGGCAAAATCTAAAACAAGAGCAGAACATCTAGATGTGTTAGCACAGATCTTCGATTGACTGGAGAAATATAATGTATGACTTAATCCTAAAAAGTGTGTTTTTGGGGTAACCTCCGAGAAACTTCTAGGATACATAGTGTCACGAAGAGGGATAGAGGTAGTTCCGAACAAAGTCAAAGCTATAATGGAGATGCCTCCTCCTTCAACACTTAAACAACTCAGAATTCTATAAGGTAAGTTGCAATCCAATCATCGATTCATAGCGTAGCTCACTGATAAATGTCAGCCATTCCAACATCTACTTAGAAAGAACACAACTTTTCAATGGGATAATAATTGTTAGTTGGCCTTCGAACAATTGAAGAAATATCTTGCCAATCCACTAGTTCTCATGCCACCAAGACTAGGAAAAACTCTTCTCCTCTACATATCAGTAATAGAAACAACAATTGGAGCCTTACTGGCACAACATGATGAGAAAGGAAAAGAGAGAGCCATCTATTACATCAGTCGCACGTTGATAGCATATGAGCTTAATTATTCACAAATTGAGTGAGCATGTTTGGCAGCAGTCTTTTCATCACAGAAGTTAAGGCACTATATGCTTAGTCACAAAACCAAGCTCATTGCAAAAATTGACCCATTAAAATATCTGCTAAGCAAAGATGCTCTCACTAGAAGAACAACAAAGTGGGTAATGGTCTTGAGTGAATTTGACATTGAGTACACGAAAGGAAAAGCCATCAAAGGGAAAATTATCACTGATCAATTAGCAAATGCTCATATGCCATCTGAATATCCTTTATTGTATGAGTTTCTAGATGAATCCATACTGATAGTTGCATCAATAGAAAACACTTGGAAAATGTATTTTTATGGGTCGTATACTCATCATGGCTTGGAGGCAGGTCTCCTATTTGTCACATCTGAAGGAGACATAATCCCTAGGTCATACAAAATAAAATTCCTGTGTACCAACAATATGGCTAAATACGAGGCACTCATCACAGGGCTTTGGATGGAAATCAAATGGAAAATAGAAACGCTGACAATATATGGTGATTCACAGTTGGTTATCCAACAGGTCAATGACGAGTACAAAACAAAAAATGATAAGCTCCTACCATATAAGAGAATGGTCGATGACTTCAAGTAATACTTCCACAATATTCATTTTGAACAAATTCTGAGGCTTAACAATAAAACGGATGATGCAATGGCCACCATTGGGTCATTGCTAGATATGAAAAAAGATAGCAAGAGATGTGAATTCTTGGTGGAAGAGATTCAAATCCCTGCTTATGATGTTCTGCAATTAGAACTTGTATGCAACATTGTTGGTCCTTTGTCCCCGTGGCACCAAGAAATCTATTTATACCTCCATGATAATACCCTGCCACCCAAATGGGATTCTTGTCATCTTTCTCTCTAGATTTCCTCATCATCTTGTGTGCTCTTGTGGGTTCTTGTTGCCTTGGTTTTTTTTCTTTTCTCTCCTTTACCAGATGGAGTAGCTTCCATCTTCTTAGTGGAAGTGGACTTGAGTGGCCCAGCAAGAGTTGTAAAACTCCTTGTCTTCCTTGGGGCTTCCGGGGGGACTACAGACTCACTTTTTGTCTACTCAGTGCTCTTCTTTATCCTTTCAATCCTTTTTCTATTTTCTCTTTCTACTTCTTTTGTAATCCTAATGCTTTCTGCATACATCTCTATTTGCTTGTGTACATTTCTTTTTGTTTCTGCAATTTTAAGCTTAGTTCCTTGTATGTTTTAAGCCTTTCAACAGAGGTGTCTCTAGGTTTGCTCAAGAGATGTATACATTTTAAGAATTTCGTCATCCACTTCATAACCCATTGGCATTATCCAAACTGTTCTTGGTTCTACAGCTTCCATCAAACATTGATCTATGTCTACCATAAAACATATTTCATTTTCATACTTTTCTTCAACTGAACTAGGGATTCTTTCTCTTGCATGCATCAGACTCTAAATTTTTTTGAAATATCCCCAGATTGCAGTCTTTTGTGCACCTGAATCTCCAAGATTATGTAAATGGTCTCTTACCTGGAGTGCTACTGGTCTGTCATTTGTCCAGTACACATCTTGCACTCTAGACACTTCATTCATAAAATAGAAAAATAGGCATATGATCAAGGAACCATATTTGAAGGAGTTTTTCTTATCTCTTTTGATTTTTCTCACATTCTCTATGAGCTAATTTTGTAGTAATTCACATAGATCATAATCTACATTTTCCTTTAACATCTTATAAGCTACATATATTGCAGTCCTAGAAACTAAATTTTCCCTGCTGGAGTGATAAATCTTGTACCTGATCACCATAGAGGTAAATTTAACATCTGGTTCTATGATATCATTGATGGTCATTTCCCTTTTGTCAAACTTGGCACCGATAGCATTAGTTACTGACTAGTTTTTAATGGCTTTCAACATGGGTAATCTGCCGAAGGAGTTTAACCCAGTTACAGTCTTGATAACATCCTTTGTGATCTTAATTGGTTTCATTAGCCACAAGAATTCATCATGTATTCAGCTTAGGATGTAACGAACCCATTCATTTTCATCAAAAGATAGAAATTCAATCATTTGTAGAAAGTGTTTGCTTTCAAGGGCTTCAAATTCAGGCCTCATTGGTAGTTGTCATCTTTCAAATGGTTCCTAAACAACTCTATTAGTTTTAGATTCCCAAATTCTTCTAGATTGCAATGGATGTATGCCCTAATGTCTTCAACATGTAAAACCCCATAAGGAACACTCAAGAAGGTACCTAACGACTCGACTTCAATAGATTTATAGGGATGCTTCTTGAATTTAGGACGGGGTCTCTCAGTGACATCAATGAGTAAGGGTGTAGCCATTTGTAGAGAATGAGAATTCAAGAAGTTTCACATAAAACAAAAATACCTTGTTCTGCAAATTAGGGTTTTTCTTGGAGATCCTCTTCGCACTTTAATTCTTGGGAATTCTTAGCTCCAAACTTGTCTACTTCTCCTCTTCTTTCTTTCTTCTGATGCAAAGTGATCTAAATGAGGAATGATTGATCCTGTTATATTCTGCAACACCTAATTTATCTTTGTAATAAATGCTCTGCCCTAATACATCCAATTACCCTATTTGTTGAACAATTTCACATAAGTTACTCCTCAATTTGCCATATCCATCTTTTTCTTCCAGAAATCCTTCCAACTATTCTGATTCAATTTAAGGTACCTTTTTTCTTATTGTGCCAGATCTAGGCGCTCACTTACTAGCAGGGGGAATTTGATTTATAATGCTACTCCCCCTTAGCCAAGACTCTCAAATTAATTCCTAGAGGAATTTTCAGCACCAGATTTTGGTACGGATCTATTACTGTCATTCATATTTGTTTTCTTGACCCATATCTTGTTTGATTCATTCTAAGTCTCATTCATATCAATTTTTCCTTTGTCTTTGTCTTGTCTCTACTCATCCAATTTTTTGTTTAACGGACCACTTCTCCCATTGTTCCTATTTCTGCAGAATCTTGCAATGTGACCAGATTTATTGCAGTTAAAGCACACAACATTGCTTTTCTTGTAAACCTAATTTTCTTTTGATCTGCATTGATTAGCCATGTGTACAAACCCATTGCAAACAAATTAGTAACCATTGAAAGAATTGCTAATTCTTCTATTGTTAGCATTATTGATTTTCATACTTCTACATTCAGTAATCTATGACCATACCTCTTACACTTGAAGCATTGATCAACGAAGGATGGACCATTTTGATTTACTCTACTTCTGCACTGAGTAACTCTATGACCAAATTTGTTGCAGTTAAAACAATTTCCATTGAATGATGGATATCTTTGAGCATTAGGCTGTCTTACCAGATGTTTTCTAGTTCTATTTCTCCCATTCCTAGGTTGAAAATTTCTCTGTCTAGATCCAAAGATTTCTCCTTTCTCATATCCAAGACCATGCTTGTCATCAACCCTTTTCTGTCCTTTGAGAAGTGCTTCAAGTTTTACTGATCTTATCTTCAACTTCTCCTTATATTTATTTGCAACATCTAGGTCATGCCTGAGAATGATAATTTTCCTTTCAAGTTCCCTTTCATTGTCTCTACTTTCTTGTAGATCAGACTCTAGATGGTTAGCTATTCCATCCAATTTGCAACATTCTTTAGTTGTTTCTTTCAGTTTTTGATTCAGATCTTCATCAATTTTCTTCCTATCTTCATTTTCTTTGGTTTGCCTCATCACCCCAGATTCCATTTCAATTTTTAGAATAGCAACTTCTTTTGATAGCTATTCACATTCCTTTGTCTTTTCTTTGAAAGATTCATTCATTCCATTTTCTTCAGGTAAACTGGATAGTTGCAGAAGTATCTCCTTTTTCCTTTGCATAGATTTCTTTAATTTATCTTTTAACATTTCAATGGTATCATCTGCATCTTTAAGTTCACTTCTTAGATTACTGATTTCTATTTTTGACTGAACAAGCTCTTCTAGAGCCAACTGAAGTTGATCCTTGAGTGAACTCATTTTATAACTTCTTTCAAGATCTTTTCCTCAAGCTGTTAGGCTTCTCCAAGGAACCTTGCTCTGATACCAATTATTGGAAATAGGACAGACAACTGAGAGGGGGGGTGAATCAGTTGTCTCAAAACTTTGTATCTTTTTGCAGTTAATTATTTCTTTTGCTCCTTAATAACAATTCAATAATTTAATTATGAAAACAATCAATCATAAGAGTAAGAGAAGCAACATAATAATACACTTGACACCAAAATTTTTGATGTGGAAACTCGGTTAAGGGAAAAACCACAGTGGGGGTTAACCCACAAAAATTAATACCCTGTTAAAAGTATTTTATAAATGAGAATGCACATGCATTTGACCTCACTACCTAGAGCTCACTACTCAAATGGAGGCTCACTGCCTATGAAAATATTACAATAAAATAACAGAGATTTGAACTTATTAATATCATGTACCTATACAAGAGTTTTAGTTCTAGTTAAGTACAAAAACTGATCTTATACATTTCATCTTTGCTTAGCTCTTCTTACTATTCTGCCTTCATTCACACTTTGGATTTCTGCTCTTCTCACATACACACTCTTCACATTCACACACACACACAAAATCATCCAATTTCATCAGCTATATATATCCACAACATGATCTACAACCATTCTATCAGTCAGCTTCATCAACACTTCAAACTTTTATTTATGCTCTGCTCTGTCAACTAGATCTATGCAAAACTTGAGGTGTGGACCAAAACTTTCTCTTGGAAATCATCACTCATGTCATCCACTATCACTAATCATCACCATTTGTCCAACAAACAACTTCCATACATATGGAATCAAGATCTTTTGCAAGTTCAACATGTTCTTCTATCTTCTTTGACAAACTAGAACCCAGTACTCAGAGGCTAATATCGTTTGAATCCTTCAGCACTGGAGGACAAAAAATTGCATTGAGATTGTCTTGATAATGCATATAACTTCCTTAGATCTGTAGCTAATCATGATTTTCCACCAGAGAGATCCAGACCAAAATACTGGACCCTGTCACATGTTCTATTCCTGACTACTTGGACTTAGATACATTATGAATCTGACTTCCAGTATGAACAGATTGTGTTAAGCGGATGATTAGGATGATCTTAGTTTCCATCAATGACAATTTCTATCAGGCCTAGTAGTGTTTCTTGCCAACAATATCATATATCATAAAATAAATGTACATGATTAAAAAATACATTGAAAAATCCTATTGGGCCTGGATACCACTATTTACATGTGACCCCAAGGCTAGCCCTAGACTCCTAGGGACTAGAGGAAGTTGTAGTTGCATCCCAACTGACACTAATATCTATGATATAGCTAATCTCGTTGATCTATTGTATGCATGCTCTATGAAGTAGGGTGCCCTTTGGTCTGCCATCATCACTTTCTCATGGAGGGAGTGATAATACATTACCTCCCTCCTAGTATAAGATACCTCTATATTTCTTCCCTCTAAGTATCCACTATCACTCTACTCATGCCAGCCACCAACTAGCCTAACCCTAGTACGTTCACTACTAGTTGTGCCTGATCATGCTCTTGTCTGAGCCTTTACATGTCTACCTACACTCACTATATATATACCTATAGCCCATCCCTCTCTAAAACCACACCATCCATCCTAGCCTAGAGGTTATCTATCCTTTCCTATAATGTCTCTCTCTTAACCCTAGATACATCCCTCTCTACAACTACAACATCATGCTTTGACAAGGCAATCCCTTGTTTGACCTCTAGCTCCTCCTACTCATAACACCCTACCTACCACTTGGGCCCTACACCTCTAGAGAATCAACATCCATCACCTAGTCCTCATGCTCCTATTTGCCCTAATAATCAACTCCCTAAGGAGTTCCCTATGGTGGTCCTTATGGTGGCACCTACTATTGTTGAGCATATAGTACCTATAGAGGTACCTACTGTAGTACCACTTGTACATCCCCTCCCATTTGTGTTTCTCTATACATCTATGCAACACATTATCTATCTTCATGACTAGTGAACAACCCATGTAGCCTTAAAAACAATTTCATCCTCTAGATGATAGATTATCAATCTAAGTAGCCTCTATTGATCTCATTGCTACTTATAATCATGAGTGACATCCACATCTATAAATCCAACTCTCCTCTACCATGACCTACTACCACCAGGTGTAGCCACAATAGTTGTGTAAGCAAAGCATTGATCTATAGTTGGCATTGGCCCTCTTCTAGAGCCACCCATGTAAAAACATGTAAATCCTCCACTAGGATCCCTATTGGATCCCAAACTATTATAACACCCTATCCAGCCTATAATTCTCAATAATATGTTGTCACCCATCGATGATGTAAATTACAGTCTATACCCATAGTAATGCCTTATCATCATCCTCCCAGTCCTGACACTAGAGGTATAACATCTAGACCACCCTTTAGATCTCATATAATGCACATTGCAAGTATTCCTAATCTCCTAAATGTATATACCAATTCCTCCCTTCCTAGTGGAATCTAAAAGTATCTTGCACCTACCTCTCATCTATGTCCCCAACTAGCCTGAGCACTACAATGTACTCCTTGGCCCAGACCTATAGTAGTGTCACCTATGCTAGTCTCTACCCTCTCATTTAAGTTATTAGATGAAGATCCATGTATAGCTTTGTGATCACACATGATCCCTAGTTGAACAAGAACTCATCCACACACATGTTACTATCACACTCTACCAGTCCAATAGGGAAGAACCACCTAGTCTTGTCCGGCAATAAGTGTTGGCAGTGAGTTGCCCCCTTGTTAGTGAGGCATTCAATGCTGACCTTGAGATTTGTAACATGGTAGTGAGCCTCCCATGGATCTGGGTTAAGTCTAGTGTTTGTAGCGAGTGTTGATAGCTCGATCTTTTGGTGCAATAGAAAATTATTCCTACAATTGGTATCAGAGCCATGGGTCACAGGTTCAAATCCCTCAGGTTGCATTGAGGGGGGGATTGTTGGCAGTGAGCTGCCCCCTTGTCAATGAGGCATTCAATGCTGAGCTCAGGATTCATGACATGGCAGTGAGCCTCCCATGGATCTGGGTTAAGTCTGGTGTTTGTAGGGAGCATTGATAGATAGAGCTTTTGGCGCAATGACAAACGATTCCTATAGTAAGATGCCACTAGTTCAATGATAGCCATCTCAAGAGATAACTTCTCCAAATGCCTCTCACATGTATGAAAGCCTAATGATAGTCCTTATCATGGCATATCTACTATGCTAAATAATCATTCCAATGCCACATATAATCCTCTCTCCCTATAATATACCCTCCTCCCAATGATGGGTAGTCAAAGTATTCTCCATTCAACATCTAAGGTCATAGTGACCTATCTTATTAGTAGATGTCAAGTGCATGTATCACTATGCTATTGCTCTGCCAGGTCTATGAGCATTGCTCTATGTGCCTATATCATAGGCATCTAGGCCACATACCATAGTCCAACCTGTCCCAAGCACCCCTAGTCATGCTCCTCATAGTTCTCTATTAGTCTAAATACCCTCAACCAATACTCTCATATCACTAGGTGAAACAACTACTACATCTAATCAAAGACCATCCTAACTATTTCTAACCTTTTAGTCCATGCACATGCACTAATTTTTCACTTATGTACCCTTTGTAGTTATTATGTCAGAAAATGTCCCCTTGGGGGCTTTTCCCTCTTAAGGTTTAGCTCCCAGGTCCTTAGAATGCATTATAAGCATCTTGCATGTTAATCTTGAATCCCGATGAGAAAACCCTAAAGTCTTGTCCCAAATAAGACCTAGGGGGTGCTATTTTGATGAACCCTGACTCAAAATGGGAGGGTCGACTTGGGTTCTAGTGCCCCAGTCCTACCCCATTTCAAGTCATCCCTAAATTCAAATGTCAGTTTTATGACTGTTACTTAGGTCCTATGCTGACATCTCAAGTTTGAATTATGAAATTCTTAGCAGGAATGTGTGTTGTTGCATATATAAGCATGTTTAGTGTTTCATTTGCAAACTAGAAGATGATTGTTAACTTTTGGCTAACTTGTGATTTTAGATCATTCAAGATATTCATTATTGCAGAGCAGAGTATTGTTATTGTGTTTGTGATTGTAGATTTAGCTTCATCTTCTCATGTGTTGAAGAGCCTTCATCTATGTGAGATCTACACCTTTGAGGTGATATTTATTTGTGTTTGAATCATTTATCAATTTGTTTTGCCTCTATCCTACAAATATATGCACTCTTTATCTGACAATGGTGTTTGAAAGAATTGAATGTCTCTCTAGGGCTTGACTAAGGAAAGCCTCTAAAAAACACAACAACCAAACACTCTCTTTGTGATTGGGTGTTACAAGTTTCACATCTTGACAAACTAGAGTTGCAGGGAATAGTAAGATAGCGTGCAGATTCCAGATCCCTGAAGAAAAAGACTACTTGGACTAGGGCATCAATGCGAGTATCCTCTGAGGTTGAAAACACATAAACAATTTGGACAGTAACAATCAACATTTAAAGAGCTTTCGGCATCCTAAAAATAATCTTGCCTTGGACTTGGGCACTAGTTCCAGTGTCCTCCACATCTCACAGGACAGAAACAAAAAGTACAATGAACATCATTATCGGGAGGAGATCAGGATTCTGCAAAGAAAATAGCACCTTGAACAGGGGCATTAGTCCTAGTGTCCCCAAGTATTCCACATTCCAAACTTCAAAAAATGGTCAGTTGTTAATCTTTGCCTACTACCGTAGTCTGCAAGGATTTGTTGTAATTCATGTAAATTTTCTTATTGTTTTGCATAATTAGGGTTTTCAGGGTATTTAAGCATTATAGCTCCTACAACCACAATGGAACATCAAATATTTCATGATTTTGAGGACACTATTAAGTTGGTAAGACATGTACATAATGAGAAAATAAAAGAACTTGATAAAGAGCTAGCCAATTTTCAAGCATTTGTGGAAAATGAACAGATAGTGGAAGAAGTTATACCTGCAATTCACAACATAAGAGAGTTTATAAAAGAAGGGCAAGATGGTGTTAATGTAATTTGAGATTTAGCACATATAGTACATAATAATGCTATCCTGGTGTCTGAATGTGTGAAAGTTATTAACATGTCATCACAGACTCATACGCAAGTATCGGCACCTATACCAACTATGGGAATGTCTACATTTACATCAACAATTTTAACTACTAATGAAAATGCTTGTAGTAATTCTACCACTAGTATTGGAGTATCTAATGTCAGTAATTCACAAAATTACAAAGTTGTGGGATTCAACTATCAGAACTTGGCACCTAAGGTGACCTCTTTTACGAATACTTACTCTCAACCACCTCTCCATCCCAGTTATTCTCAACCACCTTTTATATACAACTATTTGCAACCACCTCCCACCTACAATTGCTCTCAACCACCTTTCATTTCCCTAAAAACCAATCCCCACATAGCCTCTAACTTTAAAATCACATCTCCTAATGATGCCTTCTTAAACCAACTCTTGCAAGGCATGACTTCCTTAGAACAAAAGTTGACAAGCTTGATGAATTCTTCACAACCTAATATACAAAATTATTATGCTCATAATCCTCTATCTTATGCAATCTTGAGAACCCCTATGCCTGAGAGGTTTGAAAGTCCTCTCTTTGAATAATATGGTGGAAAAGGTGATCCTAATACTCATGGGGCAGCATTCACAGCTATGTGTAGTAATTTCTACTTTGAAGAGGACTTGTTAGCAAAACTTTTTTTGTGATCTCTTAAAGACACTGCTTTAGAATGGTTTTGATCCCTACCTCCAAATTCAATACACTCTTTTTGCTATTAGTTGATCAATTTTTACAACATTTTCAAGCAAACATTGGACCTCAAGTATCCTTGATTGATTTAGTTCATTGCAAGCAAGGTCCGAAGGAGAAGTTATCTGAGTTTATTAGTCTGTACCAAGCCCTCTATGCGCAAATTCAATATCAGATGAAGGATGAGGATGTTCAAAAGGTGTTTATTACAAATCTACAACCTAACATCCATGATAAGATTCTCTTCATGAAGTATAACTCTTTTCAACATTTATGTATCGCCATTCATGATTATCAGCGTTCATCTAGTCAGTATGAAAACCAAAACTCATCAGCTCAAGTTGGTCACTCCATGGGTGGACCTTCACAAAACAACTTTAAGAGGAATAATAAGACTTTCTCCAAGGTTAATGGATAGAATTCAAACAATTTCTCACAAGGACACCATTTCAAAATAGACAACAACAAAGATAGTTTACTCTGATATTTGAATCCTATCATTCTATCATGAATCAAGATGTGAGTAACAACCTCCTAAAGCTTCCTCTGATTAAACGATTGGATCCTAGTAGAATGAAAGGACCTTATTTCGATGCTAATGTTTTTTGTCATTATCATTGGCAACAAGGACATGATATTGGATGGTGTATGCATCTTAAACATTAAATACAAGACCTCATCAACTCGAATGTTATACAGGTATTTGGTGTGAATGATAATGGAAATAAGTCAGTTGCTCCTCCAAATCATAATTTATAGATTTTTACTAATCCCTTTCCTAAGCATACTGCTAATAACACGATGGAACAAAATACACTAGAACTAGAAGATAACTATCTAAACTATAATGAGATAATTGATACAATAGAAGTGGATAAGGAAAATACTTAAGTATTACCTCATCCACGAAGGAATGGTATTTATGCTGAGGTTCCTCCTTTATTATTCCTTCAAGGATCAGGAGATAACCAAAATGCATTAGAAAGACAAATGGAACAACCGAAGCTAGAGATTATGACAAAAGAAAAGATTGATGTGGTACAAGGTAATTCTTCTCCCTACGATAGACAAAATCAACAAAATAAGAGAGCTAAAAATTAGAAAAGAGTAAAATGGTTATCATTAGTACAAACTAACAGTGGTTCCCCTCCTCATAAGAAACAAAATACCACGCATATACAAAGAGTTTATGAACAAGCACCGCATGGACTTTCTGACAACAAAGAACAATCAAATATGAACCACTAAAGATTCACAGAAAACTTAGTGGAGCATCTCTCCAAGATGCTCTCAAGTTCCAAATTTTAGAATGGTTGTATCTAAAGGTAAGTATTTCTATCCATTTAGCTCTATGTTGTGTTTCCCTCGTGATGTGTTATGTGTTGGTTAGGTCCCCTTGGATGACCCTTGATACTCTTGTAAGGTCAAGGATACCGAGAGACTGCCTCTATTGTGACCCTTCTATTTGTATCATCATTCTTCTATATTGCTTCCCCTCTATTTTCATTATTGTGTGTTGTGTCCTAGGGGCATACTGTTACGATTGGTGACCTAGGGGTACCTTCCTACGTGACGATCCTAGGACACTTGTTTCTCATCTCTTGATTTATTGTTTACCTTCCTCTAGTATTTCTATCTAGCTGGTGGATGACAAAAAAACAAATAAGACTAATACAGACCACGTGTCCCTTCAACAAGTATGTAAAAATGGACCTAATCCATACATGACGATGGGGTTGATATATATTATCTAACTTTTGGCTAGTAGAATCACACCATGTGATATTTTGATGTTTTCTTATCACACTAACAAACCATAACAATATGCACTATTCCATGCACTTTGTTTATCTTGGATCTCCCCTTTCTTATATTTGGTTCTGAGATCTTTGCGGTAATACCCCATAGTTAGACTCAGGTTTTGAATCCGTAGTATAAGCTTGGTTCTTGATGTGATTATGTTTCTGCATTAATTTGATCATGTGATGTGGTTATGATCTTATGGAATGATTTCTAACCTCTTTTATTGCAAGATATTATGTGTTTGTGGGATCATAAAGCGCATGTCACTTCTAGGGGCATGGGCCTTACGAAAGCTCTTGTTCCTTTGTGTGTTTTCTTCCTACCTTAACGTGCTTTATATTGGTACACAATATCAACCACCTTAAGGTGGGGGCATATATAATGTAAGTTGTCTGATGATTTTGGTACTAATGAAGTGTGTTTATAAGCCCTCTACAGAGGCGATATGTTGTATCTCTAAGCAAGTGCATGTCTTTATTTTATATTGCAATGAGAAAGCCCTCTATGGAGGTGAGATATTGTGCATATCCTTTTATTTAAGCCCTCTACGGTGGTAGGGATGGTGTATTTCTCATGGAGAGTGCACATCCTATCATTTCTAAAAGTCCTCCCAGTAGGCAGGGTTGGTGTATCCTCCCTTAAGCGTGTCTTTGGTGGTTGTTGTGGCAAAGCGCAACCATTAGGTGTGCCTGTGATGTGCTTGAGATGATGGTGAACCTTGAAATAGGCTCCTTCCATTAGTTTTTTTAACATGTTTTCTCCTTGTCTTCCATGTGTGTATATGGTGTGTTTGTTCCCAAGCATAGTCTAAAGACTGGTAGCAATGAGTCCATCCTATACTTTGGGATTTGTATGGCGTGTTTGATCTCAAGTGTATTCTAAAGACTGGTGGTGATGAGTCCCTCCTACACTCTGAGATTTGTATTGTGTGTCTGGTTCCCCATATGCAGTCTAAAGACTGGTGGTGATGAGTCCCTCCTACATTTTAGGTTATGTGTTTACTTTCCATGTACTCACATTTGCATTTCATATATATGAAAATGAAAAAGAAATAATCACTGCATTGACTATGTTTTGCATGTCTTCAATGTTGTCTTCTCTCTTTTTTGTGTGACTCTAACTATCTTCTCTATGTTTTATGTGCCTGTTACAGTCTTCAGTGTGTTTGGCGTGTCTACACCATGCTTGGCGGGTTTGCTATGATTTGACCATACTTTAAGGCATGTATTTCCCTTGCATTTATACATACATTAAAGTGGGGGCTAAATGTTATGTCTAAAAATGTCCCCTTGGGGGCTTTTCCATCTTAAAGTTTAGCTCCTAGGTCCTTAGAATGCATTATAAGCATCTTGTATGTTAATCTTGAATCCCGATGAGAAAATCCTAAAGTCTTGTGGCATATAGGACCTAAGGGGTACTATTTTGATGAACGCTGACTCAACATGGGAGGGTGGACTTTGGCGCTAGAGCAGTAGTCCTGCCCCATTTTAGGTCATCCCTAAATTCAAATGTCAGTTTTATGATCATTACTTAGGTCCTATGCCATCATCTCAAGTTTGAATTACAAAATTCTTAGCAGGAATTTGTGTTGTTGCATTTATAAGCATGTTTAGTGTTTCATTGCAAACTAGAAGATGATTGTGAACTTTTAGCTAACTTGTGATTTTAGAGAATTCAAGATATTCATTATTATAGAGTAGAGTATTGTTATTGTGTTTTTGATTGCCGATTTAGCTTCATATTCTCATGTGTTGAAGAGCCTTCATTTATGTGAGATCTACACCTCCAAGGTGATATTTATTTCTATTTGAATCATTTATCAATTTATTTTGCCTCTATCCTATAGGGATACACACTCTTTATCTGAGAATGGTGTTTAGAAGACTTGAATGTCTCTCTAGGGCTTGACTGAGGCAATCCTCTAAACACCACAACACCCAACCACTCTCCTTGTGATTGCAGGTTACATGTTTCACATCTTAACAAAGTGGAGTTGCAGGGAACAGTAAGACAATGTGTAGATTCCAGATCCCTAAAGAAAAAGACTACTTGGACTAGGGCGCCAATGTCAATGTCCTCCAAGGTTGAAAACACAAAAATAATTTGCATAGTGACAATTAGCATCTGAAGAGCTTCTCACATCCTAAAAATAGCCTTACCTTGGACTCGGGCACTAATGCCAGTGTCCTTTGCATCTCACAGGATAGAAATGGAAATTACAGTGAACATCATTATCAGGAGGAGATCAAGATTCTGCAAATAAAATAGTACCTTGAACAGGGGTGTTAGTGCCAGTGTCCCCAAGTATTCTGCAATCCAAACTTCAAAAAATGGTCAGTTGTTAATCTCTGCCTACTACCTTAGTCTGCAAGGATTTGTTGTAATTCACGTCAATTTGGTTATTGTTTTGCATAATTAGGGTTTTAAAGATATTTGAGAATTAAATTGATACATTAGTTGATAATATCTAAGCTTCCACATCATTCCAAATGACCGATGAACATGTATGTGAATCCTCTTACAAGAGTTGTGATTCAACTCAGTTGGATGTCCTTGAATGTTTGGTGAGAAACGAGGATTTAACCCTTGTATTCATTTCCTCTTTATTCACAATAAACATTTTGGTGAACCCCTTTTTATTTGAAATTTTCACCTTGTTGAGTGTTGAAATCTAGATTTGCATTCATTCATTTTATTGCATTTGAAAATTTACAAAAAAAATTAAAAATTTTGAAAATTTTGAAAAATTGGCGTCTTAGGCTTGCATTTTGGCATAATTTAAATTCATTGGCATTTAATTCCATTTAATTTCTGTTATTTTTATTATATATGATTTAAATTACAGAAATTAATTATTTCGTAATCACTTGCATTGCATTTTCATGCTTAATTTGTCAAAAATTGCTTGAAATTATGCATTTTTCATAAAAACCTAGTTTTGCATTAGCTAGGGTTTGTAGTTAAAATCTTGTTTCAGATTTTACTACCCTTTTCAAACACTCATTTAGGACTGATTTCTAATTTTAGTGGTGCATCATAGTGTCGTCTTTGAAAAATTTCATGTCTAGGGTTTGAAAACCTTGCATTTTCACTAGATTTTGCCTTATCGTCTCTCTAGAATTGCATTATAGGTGCATTGTGAGGGATATTATTGAATTATTGGATTGATATTGAGATTATTATTTTCTTCCCCTCTTTAAATTCTTCACAACACCTCTTCCATTAGTGATTTGCATTGAAAATTTGTGAAAAAAGTGAAAAATCAAGCATTTTGGATCCTAAACATATCTTGCTTCTTGGGTTTGATCTATTTGTTTGTGCATTGAGTGTTGCATGATGTTGTATGAGTCTTATAACCCTCTTCCCTAATAGAAATATCCCTTTGAGAAGAAGTAGAAGACTTATGGGATCTAGTGCTCCTGAAGAAAACAATATTCCTACCTCTAAAAATCCTTTGAACACCTTCTTTGCAAAAGGAGAGACACAAATTTTGCAAGATATCATATCTCCTACAACCACAATTGAAGATCAAATATTTCATGATTTTTAGGACACTATTGAGGTGGTAAGACATGTACCTAATGAGCAAATAAACAAACTTGATAAAGAGCTAGCCAATTTTCAAGCATTTGTGGAAAATGAACGGATAGTGGAAGAAGCTATATACCTGCAATTCAAAACATAAGAGAATTGATAAAATAAGGACAAGATGGTGTTAATGTAATTCAACATTTATAACATATATTACATAATAATGTTATGCTAGTGACTAAATGTGCAAAATTCATCTCAACATGTCATCACGGACTCATACGCAAGTATCGGCACCGATACCAACTATGGGAATGTCTACATTTACATCAACAATTTTAACTACTAATGAAAATGCTTGTAGTAATGCTACCACTGGTATTGGAGTATCTAATGTCACTAATTCAAAAAATTACAAAGTTGTGGAATTCAACTATCAGAACTTAGCACCTAAGGTGACCTCTTTTACGAATACTTACTCTCAACCACCTCTCCATCCCAGTTATTTTCAACCACCTTTTACATACAACTATTTGCAACCACCTCCCACCTACAATTTCTCTCAAACACCTTTCATTTCCACTAACAACCAATCCCCACACAGCCTCTAATTTTCAAATCACATCTCCTAATGATGCCCTCTTAAACCAACTCCTGCAAGGCATGCTTCCTTACAACAAAAGGTGACAAGCTTGACGAATTCTTCACAACCTAATATACAAAATTATCATGCTCGTAATCCCCTATCTTATGCAGTCTTGAGAACCCCCATGCCTGAGAGGTTTGAAACTCCTTGCTCTAAAAAATATGGTGGAAAAGGTGATCCTAGTACTCATGTGGCAGCATTCACATCTATGTGTAGTGATTTCTACTTTGAAGAAGACTTGTTAGCAAAACTTTTTTTGTGATCTCTTAAAAACACTACTTTAGAATGGTTTTGATCCCTACCTCCAAATTCAATACACTCTTTTTTGCAGTTAGTTGATCATTTTTTACAACATTTTCAAGCAAACATTGAACCTCAAGTATCTTTGATTGATTTAGTTCATTGCAAGCAAGGCCCGAAGGAGAAGTTATCTGAGTTTATTAGTTTGTATCAAGCCGTCTATGCACAAATTCAATATCAGATGAAGGATGAGGATGTTCAGAAGGTTTTTTTTACAAATCTACAACCTAACATCCATGATAAGATTCTCTTGATGAAGTATAACTCTTTTCAACATTTATGTATCGCCCTTCATGATTATCAGCTTTCATCTAGTCAGTATGAAAACCAAAACTCATCGGCTCAAGTTGGTCACTCCATGGCCGGACCTTCACAAAACGACTTTAAGAGGAATAATAAGACTTTCACCAAGGTTAATGGATAGAATTCAAACAATTTCTCACAAGTGTCCGCTATCACTAATCTGACAAGGACACTATTTTAGAATAGAAAACAACAAAGATAGTTTACTTTGATATCTGAATCCTATCATTCTATCATGAATCAAGCTGTGAGTAACAACCTCTTGAAACTTCCTCTTATTAAACCATTGGATCCTAGTAGGATGTGAGGACCTTATTTCGATGCTAATGGTTTTTGTCATTATCATTGGCAACAAGGACATGATATTGGATGGTGTATGTGTCTTAAACATGAAATATAAGACCTCATCAACTTGAATGTTATACATGGATATGGTGTGAATGATAATGGAAATGAGTTAGTTGCTCCTCCGAATCAGAATTTACAAAATTTTACTAGTCCATTTCCTAAGCATACCGCTAATAACCTGATGGAACAAAATAAACTAGAACTAGAAGATGACTATTTGAACTATGATGAGATAATTGCTATAATAGAAGTGGATAAGGAAAATACTAAAGTATTACCTCATCCACGAAGGAATGGTATTTATACTGAGGTTCCTCCTCTGTTATTCCTTAAAGGATCAGGAGATAACTAAAATGAATTAGAAAGACAAATGGAATAACCAAAGATAGAGATTATGACAAAAGAAAAGATTGATATGGTACAAGGTAATTCTTCTCCCTACGATAGACAAAATCAACAAAATAAGAGAGCTAAAAATTAGAAAAGAGTAAAATGGTTATCATCAGTACAAACTAACAGTGGTTCTCCTCCTCATAAGTAACAAAAGACCTCGCATATACAAAGATTTTATGAACAAGCACTGCATGGACTTTCCAACAACAAAGAACAATCAAATATGAACAACTCAAGGTTCACACAAAACTTGATGGAGCATCTCTCCAAGATGCTCGCAAGTTCCAAATTTTAGAATGGTTGTATCTAGAGATAAGTATTTCGAATGCTTTAGCTCTGTGTTGTGTTTCCCCCGTGATGTGTTATGTGTTGTTTAGGTCCACTTGGATGACCCTTGATACTCTTGTAAGGTCAAGGATATCGGGAGACTACCTCTGTTGTGACCCTTCTTCTATTTGTATCATCATTCTTCTATATTGCTTCCCCTCTATTTTCATTCTTGTGTGTTGTGTCCTAGGGGCATACCGTTGTGGTTGGTGACCTAGGGGCACCTTCTTACGTGATGATCTTAGGACACTTGTTTCTTGTCTCTTGATTTATTGTTTACCTTCCTCTAGTATTTCTATCTAGCTGGTGGATGATGAAAAAACAAATAAGATTGATACAAACCACATGTCCCTTTAGCAAGTAAGTAAAAATGGACCTAATCCATACATGATGATGAGGTTGATATATATTATCTGACTCTTGGCTAGTAGAATCATTCCATGTGATATTTTGATGTTGTCTTATCACACTGACAAACCATAACAATACACACTACTCCATGCACTTTGTTTATCTTGGATCTCGCCTTGCTTATATTCAGTTCTGAGATCTCTGTGGTATTACCCCCACTGTTAGACTTAGGTTTTGAATCCATAGTATAACCTTGGCTCTTAATGTGATTATTTTTATGCATTATTTTGTTCATGTGATGTGGTTATGATCTTATGGAATGATTTGTAACCTCTTTTCTTGCAAGATTTTGTGTGTTTGTGGGAACATTCATCGATCGTAAAGCACATGTCACTTTTGAGGCCTTACAAAATATCTTGTTTCCTTGTGTACTTTCTTCCTACCTTAACATGCTTGATATTGGTAAACTATATCAACCACCTTAATGTGGGGGCATATATAAGGTAAGTTGTTTGATGATTTTAGTACTAATGAAGTGTGTTTATAAGCCCTCTGCGGAGGTGGGATGTTGTATCTCTGAGCGAGTGCACATCTTTATTTTATATTGCAATGAGAAATCCCTCCATGGAGGTGGGATATCATGCATATCCTTTTATTTTAAGCTCTCTACGGAGCCAAGGATGGTGTATTTCTCAAGGCGAGTGCACATCCTGTCATTTCTAAAAGTCCTTCGAGTAGGCGGGGTTGGTGTATCCTCCCTTAAGCGTGTCTTTGGTGGTTGTTGTGGCAAAGCACAACCATTAGGTGTGCCTATGATGTGCCTGAGATGGTGGTGAACCTAGAAATAGGCTCCTTCCATCACTTGTTTCTACGTGTTTTCTCCATGTCTTCCATGTGTGTATATAGTGTGTTTGTTCCCAAGGATAGTCTAAAGATTGGTGGCAATGAGTCCCTCCTATGCTTTGGGATTTGTATGGCATGTTTGATCTCAAGTGTAGTTTAAAGAATGGTGGTGATGAGTCCCTTCTACACTATGAGATTTGTATTGCATGTTTGTTTCCCCATATGCAGTCTAAAGATTGGTGGCGATGAGTCCCTCCTACATTTTGGGTTGTGTGTTTACTTTCCATGTACTTGCATTTGCATTTCATATATATGAAAATGAAAAAGAAATAATCACTGCATTCACTATATTTACTATGTTTTGCATGTCTTCAATGTTGTCTTCTCTGTGTTTTGCGTGACTGCAACTATCTTCTCTGTGTTTTATGTGCATGTTAATGTCTTCATTGTGTTTGGCGTGTCTGCACCATGCTTGGCGTGTTTGTTGTGATTTTACCATACTTTAATGCATGTATTGGCCTTGCATTTATACATACAATAAAGTGGGGGCTAAATGTTATGTCAAAAAATGTCCCCTTGGGGGCTTTTCCATCTTAAGGTTTAGCTCCCAGGTCCTTAGAATGCATTATAAGCATCTTACATGTTAATCTTGAATCTCGATGAGAAAACCCTAAAGTCTTGTGGCAAATAGGACCTAGGGGGTACTATTTTGATTAACCCTGACTCAAAATGGGAGGGTGGACTTTGGTGCTAGTGCCCTAGTCCTGTCCCATTTTAGGTCATCCCTATATTCAAATGTCAGTTTTATGACCATTACTTAGGTCCTATGCCATCATCTCAAGTTTGAATTACTAAATTCTTAGCAGGAATGTGTGTTGTTACATATATAAGCATGTTTAGTGTTTCATTTGCAAACTAGAGGATGATTGTGAACTTTTAGCTAACTTGTGATTTTAGAGCATTCAAGATATTCATTGTTGTAGAGAAGAGTATTGTTATTATGTTTTTTATTGCAGATTTAGCTTCATATTCTCTTGTGTTGAAGAGCCTTCATCTATGTGAGATCTACACCTCCAAGGTGATATTTATTTGTGTTTGAATCATTTATCAATTTGTTTTTCCTCTATCCTGTATGAATACACACTCTTTATCTGACAATGTTGTTCAGAAGACTTGAATGTCTCTTCAGGGCTTGACTGAGGAAATCCTCTAAACACCACAACCCCCAACCACTCTCCTTGTTATTACAGGTTAGATGTTTCAAATCTTGACGGAGTGGAATTGCAGGGAACAGTAAGACAGTGTGTAGATTCTAGATCCCTAAAGAAAAAGACTACTTGGAATAGGGCACCAATGCCAATGTCCTTCAAGGTTGAAAACACAAAAATAATTTGGACAGGGACAATCAGCATTTGAAGAGCTTCTGACATCCTGAAAATAACATAACCTTGGACTTAGGCATTAGTGCCAGTGTCCTCCGCATCTCACGGGACAAAAAATAGAAAGTACAGTGAGCATCAGTGTTGGGAGGAGATCAGA
The DNA here is from genome assembly GCA_027924645.1 of Cunninghamia lanceolata. Taxonomy (NCBI): domain Eukaryota; kingdom Viridiplantae; phylum Streptophyta; class Pinopsida; order Cupressales; family Cupressaceae; genus Cunninghamia; species Cunninghamia lanceolata. The sequence goes on along the minus strand of BSBN01000677.1, from coordinate 4,769,024 downwards.
ATTCTACATAGAAAACAACACCTTGGATAGGGGCGTTAGTGCCAGTGTCCCTGAGTATTCTGCATTCTGAACTTCAAAAAATGGTCAGTTGTTAATCTCTGCCTACTACCTAAGTCTGCAAGGATTTGTTGTAATTCATCAATTTTCTTACTATTTTGCATAATTAGGTTTTTAAGGGTATTTGAGCATTAAATTGATACATTATTTGATAATATCTAAGCTTCCACATCATTCCAAGTGACCCACCAACCTATAGGTGAATCCTCTTACAAGAGTTATGATTTAACTCGGTTGGATGTCCTTGAATGTTTGGTGAGAAAGGAGGATTTAACCCTTGTATTCATTTCCCCCTTTCTCACGCTAAACAGTAGTGCATGCAATGATTTATGATGCATGTATGCCTTAACATCCTACTCATGTGTTATTCCATGACAAATGCGCTGATTAAGAGAAATGAACCATTTTCAACACATGTGATGATTCTTGATGAATGCACTGATTCATCCCATACTTGCATTAAAACATGATGCATGCACCAATCCATTCCATGCCCCTACCTATTCATTCCATGTGCACACCAATTCATTCCCTTCATGGATTAGTGTGTGTGTGTGATCCTAAGTTTTTCTCCTCCCCTAACTAGAAATAAATTCAAAAATTATCACCTAGGGTTAGAAGAGATGACACATACCACCATCCCCACACCCTCCAAACACTGATACCTCTTGAACCTATCTTGATGTGTTCAAACTACCACATTCTCCATCTTCTCTACACTTATTTCTTTCCTCAACTCCAAGGTTTCTAATGGTTAGGAGATTGTGCATTTCTTTAGAAAAAGATTTTGGTATTATCCCTATTACTTATTTAGTGTCCTAGATGAGTATTATTCCTAGTTATTAGCTTCGTGCACTTGCAAGCCCTATGGTCTTATGTCCATAAGATATACACTTGAAACATTGAATTAAAAAAATCTAAAGAAGGTCCCATTGCAACCTTAATAATGTCCATTAGTTGAATCATTTTTCATCAAACAAATGATCTAACCTACTCTTTGTCTTCATGGGATATATCATTCCCCACATTAGGCATCATCCATATCATCCCTTACCTTTATGGGATGTATCCTTTCCCAAATCAGGGATCATCATTATCATCATTATCAACAATGCTTTGGTAAAAGGTAACATTATTGTATGTCAATGGACTATCACATTTTGGTCTTTGTTTATCTTTTCTCATCTTTCATTAGACCTCGTCAAGTTCACCATGATTCTTCATATCACAGTGCATCTTGGGTGGTGTATACCAAGGAATGGTCTTATCATTTTATGTGTTGTATTTTCTTGGTTGTCCAATTATAGTACTTACCAAGGTCATCAAAGGCTTTGTGATGTGGTGGGGCATCAATTTTCCTATTGGTTATCTCTCCATAGTACCTGTTGACCTATTTTTCCTCTTCCTAGAGCCAAATAGTTCACCTTAAAAATCTTGTTGGAATCCCTTGGAATCTTATCTCTGCAATCCTAAAAACCTTCAAATTCTAGTGATTTTCCTTATAAAAATCCCTAAAAAATCATCTAGGGAATCCTTACAAAAAACCTAGAAAAACCCAGAAAATTTGATGCTTTTGCCTTAGTTTTTGACCCATTTTGAGACTTAGTCAACCACACTTCATGTTCATGAACTAACAAAGATGACTAAGGCATGGAGTAGCTTCTCCCTTTATCAGAAAAATTTAGGTTTTATGAACTCTTCAAGAGTTCAATTTTTCATGAGTTCACTGCTTGGGTGATTTGCTGATTGAAGGAAAGGGAGTCAGCCTTTTCAAAAAATTGCCTAAGGTGTGGGAGAAGTTCCCCTTTGTTAGTAATGTTAATGTTTCACAAACTTTACAAAAAATTCATTTGTTTCAAAGCTTTGCTGATGCACCAATTCACCAACAAAGGGCCAAGGGTGCATATATCCTAAAAAAAGTGGCTAAGGTAAAAGTAAAGAAAAGATGCCTTTATCAGTGATTTTCCCCAGTCGTGAACTTTCCAAAAGTTCAAAAATTCTTTGGTTCACCAACTGGACGATTTCCTGATAAAGGGAAGGTAGAAGGAAGGTGAAGGGGAAGATTTGTGAGAATCAACTAAGTCAAAAAAGGGAGAAAGGTTCAACAAAATTCTTTTTTTACAACAAGATGGACCATGTTCACCAAAAGCCAGAAAATTAGCTAAGTAAAGAGGGAAAATGCCCCTTCTATCGGCAAATCAGTAAGAGACCGAACTTAAAGAAAAGTTCAAAGTTCCAAAAGTTCACTGATAGAACACTTTTTCCAATAAGGCAAAACAAAGAGGCAAAGTCCAAAGTTCAATAAATTGTCAAATCACCGACAACAAAGGCCCAGTTCACCAAAAGGCAAAAAATTGGCTAAGTAAAGAGGGAAGAGGCCCCTTCTATCAGCAAATCAGCATAAGGCCAAACTTCTCGAAAGATTCAAAGTTGCTTTAGTTCCCCGATAGGAGGATTTTCTAATAAGGCAAAGAAGAAGACAGCCAAAGGAAGGAGTTCGAGAAAGGTGGATTTGCTAACAAAGGGGGGATTTGGTCAATGCATGACAAGTTCAAGGTTCTTTTGGTTTGTCGATAACATTCTTTTTCTGATAAGGCAAAGTTTGCAAAAGAAAACTTTTGCTGATAAAGGTAAAAGCTAGCCCCAAGAATGGTTTGAGAAAGGATGATTTTGCCAACAAGAAAAAATGGAGTAAAAAGATGGACCAAAAGTAAAGTTTAGCTAAAGTGGATTTTGTTTACAAGGGAAAAAGTGATGAAGAAAGAGGATTTCACTAATAAGGGACTTTTGTCGATAAAGAAGGAAAAGAGCAAACAAAGCCAAGTTCAGCAAAATGATATTTTGTCGATAAGGTAGAATATAGTTAGGAATGGTTCAAAAGGATGACTTTTGCCGATAAGGAAAAAATAGAGATGATAAGGAGAAATAAAGAAGATTTTAGAGAAGTGATATTTTGCTGATAAGGGAAAATGAGGATAAGTAAAGATACTTCAAGAAAAGTTCATATTTTACTGATAAGGGCAAAAGATGATAGAATAAGAATGGTATAGAAAAATTGATTTTTGTCGATAGGAGCAAAAATGCAGAAATAGGCCACAGTTCAAAAAACTGAAAAGTTGTCAACTGAAGATAAAAAGATGCAAAAATTGACAGAATATGTAAAAACAAAGCCTAAAAATGTATTGTAAACTTCAAATATCTAAATGTAGATATTTGAAGTGTTGTAAAAGATCTGTATAAAGAGGATTTTGGGGGGAAAATCTATTCAATTTTCCTCCTCTGCCATTAATGCAGATTTGATCCTTTAGCTACCTCAACTACTCCCTTCTTATATATTTTTTCATTTATTGTTGTAGGTTGATGAATCAACTGTTTGCATTGAAGGCAAAATATCTCCTAGCTGCTCCATGATCCAAGATATTTTCTGCAGTTAATTTTAGCAGGAAGACATTCCATTTGACAGGCATATTTTCTGGCAGGCCCATGGGGGCAAATTTATTGTGAAATGACTGAGGTCAATGTAATAAAATGCTTTGGTAAGTTGTAATGAGGGTTGGAAAACAGTTGCAAGATAGTTGAATTTCTTATTTTCTTTTGTATTTTCAAATAGAGCCCTCTGCTGTAACCTTGCCTTTTTGATGAAATACACACTGTGTTTTACCTCTTCATGCTTGTTTTTTAGTACTATGTAAATTAGGATTGATTTGTATGTGAATGTTTGTTCCTTACAATTTTGTTCTTCTCTTACCTCTTTTCAAATCAACTAGACTTGTGTAAGTTTATCAACTGTATCTAGTTATTTTGTGCATTCTTAGTATATGAGAGCTCCATATTCAAACTTGGTGTATCACCTCCATTAATTTCTAGTTTTATTCCTCTTTCACTTTTCCTAAATGGTGGATAGATTAGGTTTAGTCTTAGGAATAGCTGAATCTCTTATTCAGAAAAGGAACCAACCTCTCTCTAGATATTTGATCTCCCTGTAGGGTCCCACACCTCAAGATCATCTCAATGTTTCACTAGATTTTTGGAACCCTAAAAGCCTTCAAAATAGGGTGAAAATCCAAGTGACAATAGTTTGTGGCACACCTGGTGGGACTGCGAGCAATCTAAATCAAAGAATTAAGTTGAGAATCTAGTGTTCTTCTCAGTACTCTGCACTTTGGCAGACATTTCATGCACCTGGTGATCTATAAGCTTTTGATTTTGATCAGTGCCATCTTTTATGCCTATGCAAACATAGGCATCTTCTGGAGGTAACTTTCAATTCACCAAATTATCCATTGCTACTTCAAGGAGAAGGTCTAGGATATCTAGGTCTCTTGTGAGAAGAAATAGCAACCCTCTTTTACCTCATCCAAGAGCTCAATCTACACCCCCTCCTGTTAGGTCTCAACACACAAGTAGAGGCTTCCATATTCCTATTTTAAATTTTTATATCCCCATTATGACAAGGAATTTGCCTTTTGTGACCTTTAATGGATGCAATCTTTTATATTTGGTTGCATACAATGATATACCAGCTACAGCCCTAAAGAGTGTTTCACCCTTTACGGGTGATGGTTCTATAACCCTTGCTAAGCACATCAAAGACATATCAAGACTGTTCTTAGTCCATCATATCCAGCATGAGCACGTTGCATTTAGACTCATGGTCTCATCTTTTAAAGGGAGGAATTCAATAGTTCAGGAGCTTGACCCCTACTTCAATACATCACTAGGATGAGCTGGGAGAGGCCCTCTATAAATAGTTTAGAGAGAGGGAAGATAATGTTTCCTTGCTAGAACAATTGACAACAATCAAAAGAGCCCCAAGTGAGTTGCTGGCATATTTCAATTTCATATTCCAGAGGATGTGGGAGAGAATTCTAGCTACCCTCATGCCATCTCCACAAGGTGCTTTTCTATATTTTTTAAGAGCTTCAAATTTTGATATTGCAGTGATGATGTAGTCTATGGGTGCTAAAACCCTACTCGCTAGTTATGAGATAGCTTTAAAATTTGAAAATTGTATAATCAGGCTGGGAAAATTGCTCCTAGACCTCTTGTCCCTCTTTTTCCAGAGCTGCCTTCATCATCCCAATATCCCATTATTGCTCCCATCCCAGAGCCTAAAGCTTCAATGCCTTCTCTTGCTCAAGAAGAGAATGAATTTAAAACCTTAGTGGCCAACATGGCCAACAATATCAGTACTAGCTATTCAGACTACCCCAAAACCTCATCAAAATTATAACCAGGGGTGGTAGTCTAACCAAAATTAGAATCTAGGTTAGAATCCCAATAGAAATTAGAACTAGAATTACGGTTACCAACAAAACAGATATCAAAACCCTAACCTTGGTTAACCTTTACAAACAGTCCAACCTATCCAACAGATTCTAGTTGTGAAGCCACTTAGGGCTTTAGTCCCTAGTCAAAATAATCTAGCCCAAGAGGCAGATTGGTGCTACCCCTACAACCAACATCATAATCAGTCCACTTGTGCTTTTGGAGCACAAGAAAGAGCTTTAATTGTGTAGAATTTTGATAACCTGTAGGCATCATTGTTAGAGGTAGCCAAAAAAATCCCTGAGGTATCAAATGAGGCTACCTTTGATGCCAATATGATGCTATGGACTTCAGATGACTTTTGTATTGTCAATCAGCCCATGGATAGTGTGATCATTCCTATAAGTAGTATTGCAGACAATACTAGGTCAAAAAAGAGCCAGTTGGAGGCTAGTCCCATGCCTACTGTGTTACAAAAAGAGCCTGTTTAAAAGGAAAAGGTGGCCAATGCCACAATTCCAATTTAGAGTAGAAAATCTACTGCCACAAAGGAAATTCCATCAAGCTCAAAAGTGCCTTAGCAAATTGCTGATCAGTCAAAAAAGGGAACATGGGTTCCCTCAATGTATAAGGCAGCCACAGTTCCACTAAATATTGTCGAACAGATGAAGAAAATGAACGTAAATGTATGGATGTGGGAAGTAATGTCAATCCCTTCTCAAAGGGATCTGTTACAAGAAGCCTTAAGGCATTTCCCATTAGCTAAATCAGCAACAATAGACTCATCATCAAAGAAGGAAAAGAGCCTTGTCAGTCTTGTACAACCAAGGGAAGAACAAGTAAGTTTAGTAAAGAAACCATCCCCTTTCTACTTGTCTTTGATCATTTGAAAACTTTTAGTGTACAACTATATGATTGACTTAGGGGCTAGTGTTTCAGTTATGCCAAAGAAGATAGCAGATGCATTAGGCATCAAATACACCCTTGTTTCATCAGAAGTATTACAATTGGATGACACCTCTATAAACACTATAGGAGTGATCAAAGGATTGGACTTGACTCTACACGCCTTTCCAAACTTGACTTTCAAACAACACATTTTAGTTATTGATCTCCCTCCCTTCTTTTCCATTTTCTTGTCAAGGGATTTTACAACCAAGGTAGGTGGTTACCTTTCTTCTGACTAGTCTCATATGCTATTAAGAACCAAATATGGCACAAGGTTCACCATCAAGCCTGAACCAGTTTCAAATTATCATGTGGAGAGCTATGACCACAACCTAGTGAACTTGCATGTTATGATTTAAGGTGAGGAAGTGCATGAATCAGAGTCTATTGAGGTAGAATCTCCATCTCTTTCTACCCATGATTTGTTTCTTGATGAGTGGGCAAGGGATTACTATGATTTTTATCCTTATGATACTACTGAAGCAACTAACTTGGGCACCTACATGATCCATGAAGGGATTCTTTAGTCCCTTCCATACTTAAGCTAGGTGATGACTCCAATGGCCCATGGAAATTGTTCTTTGATGGTGCAAAGAGCAGAAATGGAGCTGGTGTAGGGGTCTTATTAGTCTCTCCAAATCATAAGAAATTGCATTTTTCTCATAGATTACATTTTTCTTGCACCATTAATGTAGCAGAGTATGAGGCATTAGTTCATGGTTTGCTTATTACTAAGAAGAAAAATATCAAGCATTTGGAGATCTTCAATGGTGACATTGAGTTGGTGGTCCACTAAGTCAGAGAGAGATGTGCAATAAAAATCAACTCCTAAGAGCTTATAGACATAGAGTTTGGGACCTATTTGAGAGTTTTGATGCAATCAACCAACAGATAATCCCAAGAAAATTAAATTTAGAGGCTAATCAATTAGCTACAGTGGGGGCTCAATTTTCTCCACCTACAGATTTGTTCTAGGGCCCCAATAAGCATGTTAAAATAGTAATTAGGCACTCTATTCTTGATAATGATATGCATTGGCAAGTCTTTGATAGTAATGAGCAAATTGCAAGCTTCATTCAGAATGAAGTAGTTTTTTCTTCCATGGTGCAACCCAAGCTACAAAAAAGTTATGGTGACCAGATCATCCAACAGAAAACCAACAAGTTGCCCAAGGGTTTAGTTACCCTTGAGGCCATTTTCAACCCAGATGATGAGTTTGGGGGGTGAGAGAAATAATATGACATTAAAAAAGGAAGATTATCAGAAGGTCATGATCATCCAAGATAAGGCATTGCTGCTAGGGAAGGTTTGTGGTGATGTTGAGAAACAAGAGTTTATATGACTGGCTCAAGAATACAATGACGTCCTGGCATGAATGTATGAGGATCTTAAAGGTTTCAATCTAGACGTGGCTTAGCATGCCATCGATCTGGATCCAAGTGCCAAGCCAATCCACCAAAAACAATGGCCCATAAACCCTAAGATTGATCTGCTCATGAGAAAAGATCTTGCTAAGGTCATCTCGTTAAAGATTATCTTTCCCATCAAGTATTCTACTTGTGTTGCCAATCTAGTGCATGTGAGGAAGAAAAATGGTGAGATAAGGCTCTTTGTAGACTTTAGGGACCTGAATCAGGTTTCTTTGAAGGATCATTACCCTTTGCCCTCTATGGATCAAATTTTACAAACTGTTACAGAGGCAGAGAGGTTTTCATTGCTTGATGGCTTCTCTGGCTACAACTAGATCTTTATCAAAGAGGAGGATATATTTAAAACAACATTTACAACCAAATGGGGAACCATGGCATATGTGAAAATACCATTTGGTTTGTCTAATGTTGGTGCCACATTTTAGAGGGCAATGGATATTGCCTTCAACAGATTTATAAACAAGTTCATCTTGATTTATCTAGATGACATTACAATCTTCTCCAAGAAGGGAGAAAATCATATGGAGCATCTGGAGAAAGTCTTCTAGAGATGTAGAGAGTTTGGGGTGTCTCTGAACCCCACAAAATGTATTTTTACTATTCCCCAGAGTAAACTTCTGGGTCATATAGTGTCTAAGGATGGGATCTCCATAGACCCTAAAAGGACATTTTCTTTCCTTTTTCTTCCCCTGCCTGTTCACAACAAAGCCTTACAGTCATTTTTAGGGCAGATCAATTTTGTTAGGAAGTGCATTCCTAACTATGTTGGCTTGGTGAAGCCTCTAACCCTTATGCTTAACAAAGATGCAGTCTTCAGATGGAATAAAGAAGGGAAGGATGGCTTTGATAAAATCAAGGAAGAGATTACCTAGGAACCTACTCTCATGAACCTGAATTATGGGAAGGACTTCATCCTTTATGCACATGGAGGAGAGAACAACATTGCTAATGTTTTGATGTAGCAGAATGAGCAAGGAATGGAACAACCCTTGTCCTTCTTTAGTCAGACCTTGAAGGACTATGAGGTCAGATACAGCCCCATGGATAAATAGGTATTTTCCATTGTTAGAGCTTTGAAAAAAATTAGATATATGCTAGCAAATAATCATATTAAATTTTTAGTTTCCCATCCCAGTGTGAGAGATTATATAATAGGGATTGAGATTAGTGAAAAGAGAGCCAGTTGGGTCACTAAGATCCTAGAGTATGATGTGATCATAAAGGCCACTAAGATTATTAGAGGTAGGGGATTGTGTCAACAACTAGCTCATACTTCTGTGAGTATCCCTATGGATTGGACAGAACCAAAAGAAGACACTTCATGTTGCAGTCTATTCCTTATGGTTTGATAGATGGTGTTCTCTTCAAGAGAAACCTAGAAGGAGTCTTACTAAGGTGTATAGAAGAAGATCAAATTAATAGACTTTTTAGTGAGTTTCACGCTGGCCCAGCTGGTGGCCATTTCTCTACTAGAGCTACAACCATGAAAATAACATTTGAGGGAAGGTTATTTTTGGCCCACATTATTCAATGATGCCCATGTATGGGTAAGAAAGTGCAAAGAGTGTGCCCTGTTTGCTAGAAAGAAATGATTAGCAGTACTCCCACTCCACCCTATTCAAGTTGACAAGCCCTTCTCATAGTGGGGATTAGATTTCATTGGCATGATAAATCCCATGTCTAGTGGTAGTCACAAGTGGGTTTTGACTGCAACAGACTGCTTCACCAGGTGGGTTGTAACAATCCCACTGAGAGAAGTCACTGAGTAATCAATCATGGATTTCTTGGAAGAATTCATGACAAGGTTTGGAGCTCCTCATACCATTATTTCTGATAATACAAAAGCATTCATTGGTTTTAGAATTACTGATTGGGACTATTACCAAATTTTTACCTACAGCTCAAATTGGTAGAGCTGATTCATTGAGTTCATTTTAAGATGAAAGGTTTTTAACATTTTATTCTATAATGTCTTTGCATAGTTAAGGTGCTTGAAAAGGTTCAGTTATTTTAGTACAATGTGTTTCATGAATGAAAGTATTTAGTTTGCAATTCAATTGCTTAACAGAAGAGAGACAACCAGTATATCATTCAATGCTTTGTAGAGGTTTCATCAGTGATAAGAGTTATTTCATTTCATATTGCAATGATTATTCATTTGATAAATGAGATTTACACAAATTGAATAGGCATTGCATTGAATGAAAGTAAAGAAGATCAAATGTCCCACACATTCTATGGGAATAGCTGAACTAGTACAAACATAGGAAATACACTATACATCTAAAGATAAGAAGGGAAAAAAACATATCCATCATTGCCTGTTTGGGGTCTTGTTTGATCTTCATTGCATCTGGCTCCTCCTCACTCCTGATCTCTAAATGAACATGTGCCATGACAAGAAGGATTGTTAGAGCTCTAGATATGGTTTCCTGTGTGCCTATCAACAAAAACATAATATGATGCCTATGATGTACTATATCATATATCAAATCATCCATATGCAAGAGAGACTGAAAATGAAACAATCATTGAGCTTCACTATTTTAAACTAACATGTTTGTTTCCTATGAAGGTATAGAAGAAATCATGTTGCTGATCTGAAAATAATTTCAGCATGTGGCATAAAGTGGGCTCCCACAAGGGTTGAGCCCAGCATCCTGCCCTTGAATCTTAAAAGTGGATTGATAATAATGCTCAAATAAAACAATTTTCAGCTAAAGGAGTACCACATTAAAGTGAGTGCATGAGTTTCCAGCTCATTACCCATCCATGACTATCAGTTCAAGTGGGATGAAATGAAAATAATAACTGAGCATTGAGTTCATTCAAGACAACTCAATAATGTCTGAAACTGAATAAAAGCATTGTTAAGATTATACATATGTTTGTTGTTACAATATATTTTGAATGCATTCAAGGAACCCAAGGACTATAGTCCAATTTTATCATGTAGTCTTGCATATGAAGAAATAATACAAATAAAGGTAGTGATAGAATGCAGCCTAGAAGTGTTCATATGAAGAGGATAGCACTCTTGTGGTGATCAAGAAATGTAGTATTCAATTCCAACATGATAGATGCATTATAACCATGTTCATCAAAGTATCTTCACATGATACTTGAACACAAGGAGTAGTAGGAAGTGTCTTGTTCACAAAAAAGCTTTTTTGTTTTATCTGTCAATATTTTGAGTTTCAATTGAGCTGTTGATTATGATTAGTTTACACAAAGTTGGGGCAAAGTGACTATGTTTTTATAAGATGCTATCATATGCATAATGATCAATGTCTCATTTAGGTCCTCATTAGAGAAGTAATTAGACAACAGTACATCAGGTATTTACCATTTGATGAAGTATGAAGTTTCAATTCAATGCATGAACAACCATAAAGAATACAAAATCAGTCACCATATGCCTCTACAATATGTAAGATAGAGCCATGAGAGTATAAGTTGTTTTGAGAATAAGTGTGTTTAAGCATAAGTGTTATGAGAAGATTAAGTACATACAAATCAGGGACAGTAATGATAAAGAATTCTCATAATGCCATCAATGACAGGATGCAAGACTCATGCAATGAGAAGTGTAGGTGCAGTGATTGTTTAGAATGGAGCAGTGAGCTTGAAAAAACTTTATAACTTCCAAATGCATAGCTATATGAGCATAGGATATCAAGTAAAAAATGCACTGTATCATGGCAAGGAAAGAACAAAATTTCATCTACAGAAGATACTAAAAGAGGACAGCATCTACAGTTTTCATTTATATATAGGCTGCTACAGTTGCAAGTGAAATGGTCATGCCAAGATAGCCATAAGGTAGTCAAGAACCTTGAAGAACAACAGAGCTTAAATAGTCATCATAATTACAGTTGTAGCAATACACCAAGCGCATCATAGATGCATGAAAATAATCAACAAAATGACTCATAAACGTAAGGTATGTCCAATCTAGAAACTCCAGGATAGGATTGTGGAACAAGAAAAGTTATTACATCTTCGTGAAGAGGAATTAGAATCTCAAGCAAACAAAAATGGAAGAGTCTTGACTGTGTTTCTACCCTCATACCTGAAGTTCAATCTTTGCAACAAATGTCTATTGTTTTCTCAATTAGGTATTGAGGAGATGAGATTAAAACCTCATCTTGGCTAAACAAGCTTATTCAAAGTGAGAAAAATACAGAAACTATGTGAGGTCACAGATTGTCTTATAAAGATGTTTTGTATTTGTTACATCCAAAATGAGCAGGGTCATCGAAATAACATCTACATTCAAGAAATCAATGATTTACCCAATTTATACTTTCGAAACCCACGGTCTGGGAGTCTTTTTGACTCACAAATGATAAAACTCACATAGATTTATATTGAAAAGTCACATATACAAAAAAGTTACAAGAAATGCTCCAAAATTTAGTAGTGGCCTATTAAGATATAGTGGGTTTCGTGATAGTTTGAAGAATATAAGAAGAAAATACATTTCATTTCATAAAACTCATTTTTAACATTTATCAAATGAAAAAGGAAGATACGAGGTTTGAATGGAAAATGTACCCAAGTCTATACCATAGAAAGTTGTATTTGAAACTACAAAGAAAGACTTCCGAAGGTTCAATCCAGTATGCCTTAGCTGCGGACCAGTTACAGAGAGGAAAGCAACAGAGAATAAACAAAGAAATGCATCAGAAGTAAAGTCTTGGCCATGGCTTAGAAGACTGAGAAAGCTTAAAATGGGGGTCGACGCCCAGAGAAGGTCATACCTTACATTTTCCTTCAAGAATCTTCAAAGAAAGAGCTTTGAGACTGCAGGAAATTGAGGAATTTCACCTCCAAACCCTAGTTCTCATGGTGACATCAAGGTAGAGGAGGCAGATTGACATAGAGAAGAAGAAATAAAGAAATGCATTAGAAAACCTGATATGGTCATGGTTTTAAGGCCAAGTTTTGCCTCAGGAATGAAATAAAAATAGATCATATGTATGTAGAAGGTCTTACTTTTCACATTCAGAGAGAAATCATCAGAAAAATCCTTCAAAAGATGCAAAAAATGAGGGCTTTTCATTCAAACCCTCATTCATGGCGGTGGTATGCAGATCGATTTCTCCAAAAGAAACAAATGCCCAATGAGTCTGCAATGAAAGGGATTAAATGCTTTTGTTTTAGGGTTTCATAATGCCCTAATTCCATTTAAGGTATTTTTATCACATTGAAATTAAATTTGGATGCCTTAACTAATACCCCAGGGGTATTCTTTATTCCCCTTTACATATGTTTGATGCCTAAGAGGGCTTTAGTCCCTTTTGAAGGTAAGATCATAACATGGTAAATATGCCTTAGGATATTTTTGTAGACCTGATGGAGGAGAAGCCTTATACGCTTTTTTCTTTTTGCAAAACCATTTAATATGCCTCCATATTTTATGGTTTTTATAGAAAATCAAATGTCATAGAATATATATACTTGGCGAAATTTTAAATCAAAAGCCTTGTATTTTATTTTTGCAAAAGATCAAATCAGGTCAAATTAGGCAATAAAACTGTAAAATCATTGTAAAACAATATTTAAAGCAATATTCTATAAATTTCTTTTAAATAATTGTTATTTAATGTAGTTAGAAAATCAAAGATAAAAGTCTCCTTATTTTATCTCCTTGGGCGAGTTGGAAAAGGCTAGGCAGTTGGGAGTTTCTTTTTTCAATTTCCAGTTAGATAAGACCTAATTTTTTGCATCTTTTTGGTGGGGCCACTTGATAAGAGAATCTTGATAGTTGTTTCACTCAGTTTAGAGGCATTTTGGGCACTATTTTGGAGGCTTTCCTTTGGAGCTCGAAAATGGCTTGGAATGTTGCCTTTTTGAGAGTTTTGCTTAGTTTTCTTTCCATTCTCATTTTAAAAATCCTTTTGGCTATAAAAGGGGGAGAAAAACTTGGTTTTAGGAGTTCTGGCTATTCTATTTCTTTCTCTCTAGCTCACTTGTAGAGAGCATTGTAAACTTTAGTACTCAGTCTCATTTTGCATGCTCCTTTTAGATTAATAAGACAACAAAGTTCCTTTCTCATTCATTTTTGTCTCATTTTTTGCAGTATTGTTTGATGTTTCATTATGATTAGAGAAATTAAATCCTTTTTTATGTCTCCTTATTGCAAGTTTGTATGTAGAAGTCTTGTGTAATGTAGGTTGTATGTTGTGTTTAATTGGAAACCTTCAAACAAATTACTTATCTGTTGCATGTGTCGAGTGGGATTGTGAAGGAAGATGTCTTAAAAGTTCAATTGTGAGTGGAAGCATTAAATAAGCTAAAATTCTATTTAATCATCCTTAGAAGTTAGTTTTCCATTTCATGTTATCTTTCTATTCTTTTGCTTAGATAAATCATTTTACTCTAGGTGATCTCCTAGGGGAAACAACCCTCTCTGGAGATTCATTCTCATCATAAGTTACCCACAGCTTGAGAACATTTCAATGTTTTAATGGGAGAGTTAAGTCTAACTTAGCTAGGGTGCAATCATGATTAACAATAGTTTTTGGCATGCCCGTTGGGACAAGTTGTACTATTTCAGTCCAAAATTTGATCATTTATCACTAATATTTGGTGTGTATGTCGGTGATCTCTATCTTTGGAGGCAAGGAAACAACATATCTAGTGACTCTAAGCTCAAATTTACAGGTTTTGGCGTGATCAAGTGCTGGTATGTTACAAAAAAACATCTACTGATTCCATTTTCTAGCTTTTATATGAGTAAAAATGTCATATTTTCATAGATAGTATGAATATCCACCACCATACTATGAAAATGTTGTCAATAGGACTCCTTATCAACCATATTAGACTAATCATGTTGCTATTTTTGATTCCATGGCTCTTCAAAATCAGCATGCCCAACATAATTGCCACCCACCCACCCCTACACAATCTTCCAATCAGCCTAAAATTTCTAAAATTATGGATCTTAGAGACATTTTGTTAGACTACAACAAGCAGATGGATGAGATTAACAGGCAACTTGAGTATAATTAGCAACATGAAGAGATGGCTTATCAAGCCTATCTTCATGAGCAGGAGCTGGAGGCTTAAAAGAGACAAATTGATGAGAATCTTACTCAATAGCTAGCTACAAAAGATGAACAAATCAAGCTTTTGATTGCTCCTTCACAAAGGCATAATGTACAAACAGCTCCATTCATCCCAGATCAGCCTATTTGAGAGGAGGTTCGAAAGTATAAATTTCCAAGTTTCACGCAAGGTGAGCCTCTTAGCCATCCTAAGTTCAATATTCCTAGTTTTAGAGATCCTTTACCATTGCAAGAGCCTAGGTTGGTACCATCTAACTTTGTTATGATTCAAAACCAACCACTTGAAGAGCCCATTTTCCTCTAAGAAACTCAAGAAGCTCCCCAGAGAGTCAAAATTCTAAGTTTTAGAAGTTTTGGTTTTGCTCAGGAGCCTATTTGCATTCAGAACCAGTCCATTAATCCTCATTTTTAGTCATATCAAGAGCCTAAACCAAGTCATCAAACTTTTGATCAACCATGGCAGCCTTCTTGGACTAAGTATCCTAGTTATAAAATGCCAAACCTTGCTAAAGCTACCCCTCCCAAACCAATCCAACATCAAGAGGAAGAGGTAGTAAAGTTTGAACCAATCAAGATTCCAAGTTGGTGTGGTGAATGGGAGCAAAAGGTTGTAGATCCTAAACCAATTAGAATTCTAGGTTTCAAGCTAGCAAATGAATGTTCTTACAACCCTTTGTATGCCACTGAATTAGACAAACCAGATGTGAAGCAAGAGGTTGATGATGTCTATATTGCATCCCTAGCTAAATATGAGCATAATGCATGTGTAGAGGAAGTTGATTTAGGATTGACACCAAATCCTTTGTATTTTGATTCATTTGAAAAGTTTTCTAATGTTGTTTATAAGATGAATGAAAGAAGAGTACAGAGGTCGCAAGGTGAAAGTCTTCAGTTACAAAGATAGAACGCCCAAGTTTTATTGGAGAAAGCACCACATGAGGAGGAAGAATCAATTTCTTTGTTTGATTAGTTACCTAGTTTTGTTGAGCCAGATGAGGAAAGCATGCTCATACCAAGAACAATAGTTTCAGAATAGCAGGAGGATCCTCAACAATATGGTGAGTTGCTGAGTGAAGATCACCAATGTGATAATAGAACCTTGGATCAAGAGGGAGGACATAAAGATGAACCTATTTTGGAGGCCAATAGGCTTAGTGTAGGCTTTCCTGAGGTAAAGAACATCTCCTCTTCATAAAAAAATCAAGAAAATTGTGAAGAAAATTTGCTTTCGAATGATTTTAAGGACTCTATTACAAATTTAGATAATGTGCAAGGGATTGGTGTTGAACCTCAGTTTATAGTTAATCTATTTGATGAGCTTCCTAATTGTGAGTGTAAAAGTGAAAATAGCATGGCTATACCAAGTTTTGACCACCACAGTAATGAGGACCATTTGGATAATGTGTTGATCCAAGAGTAGATATGTGAAAGCAACCTAGATTTGAATGATCGAGAGCTTGAGGAGGATCTATTTCAAGATGAAATTGATTTTTTCTACTCACACTTAAAGGTTATGCCAGATCCTTTGGAAGAGGGTTATCTTTAACATCAAAATCAAGAGGTGGAAGTGGTTGTATTCCTGAATGAGTCATCGGTTATGGAGCAACCTAACTTTCAATCAAATCTTGACTGGTTGGAGGAGCTACCTTTTTGTTACATAGAGGAGCTTGAAGATGTTGTGCCAATCGATGTTGTGTTGAAGGAGGCTAGTTCATTATTTGAACACTTTCCTTCATTCATTAAAGAAGAGACTATCATTTGGGAGTGTACCTCCTTGAGAAAAAATGAGTATTTTAAGCCTAGTCTGACTCTTACTAGGAACTTTGCAAGAGTTGACAGCTTTGATGAGCTATTAGCAACCCTCACAGAGGAGGATGGCCCATTGACTATGGAGGAAGAAGCAACATGGCAAGCTATCATGCAAAGGGAAGGTGATGTTGTTGTTTCTAATCATTCAAATTACTTTCTCCCTAGCCCAAAGCTTTCAACAGGGTGTCCTATTAGATATTTGGATGGGTTACAAGCCAACAAAAAGGAGCAGCCTCATCGTGACATGGATTCAGATCATCAAGGAGGGTATCAAGTTGATCAATTCATTGAGAAAGTTAGGTGGATAAGTGACTGCATTTTCCTTCTTGGAAAGGTGTTGCAGCAGTTTGTTGAATATTTGATTGTTCTCCACCTCTTTTGGTTAGATAACAAGCTTATGGAGTATTGTAAATTGGAAAGGAAGGGAAGTTATTTTCTTCAGCCAGTGAATGGTTTTGTTTGATCAACTTCCTTGGCTGGTTGGAGTAGGTTAGATTTAGTCTTTTCAATCAATAAGTGCTTTTTCCACATTCTTTTCAGTTATTTTTATTTCGCTTAGTGCTGCTACACATGTTTTCTAGCCACCAAGGCCTTTTAGTTTTCTTTCAGTTTGGTTCTATTTGGTTTTCTGCTGCTGTTTGGAGTAGTTTACAGTTGAGTTTCAATTTTTTCTGAGTTGGAGATGAGTAGAGTATGACTCCATGCCTAATGGATAGTTAACGCAACTAGTCTTGATGCTTAGCAGGCAAGCATTTAGCAAAAGTTACCAGAAATGTTACCAATTTTTCACCTACAGCTCAACTTGGCAGAGCTGATTCATTAAGTTTATTTTAAGATGAAAGGTTTTTAACATTTTCTACTATAATGTATTTACATAGTTAAGGTACTTGAAAAGGTTTAGTAGTTTTAGTACAATGTGTTTCATGAAGGAAAGTATTTAGTTTGTAGTTCAATTGCTTAACAGAAGAGAGACAACCAATATATCATTCAATGCTTTGTAGAGGATTCATTAGTGAAAAGAGTTATTTCATTTCACATTGCAATGATTATTCATTCGACAAATGAGATATACACAAATTGAATAAATATTGCATTGAATGAAAGCAAAGAAGATCAAATATCCCACACAAGCCGTGGGAAAAGATGAATTGGTACAAACATAGGAAATACACTATGCATCTGAAGATACGAAGGGGAAAAAGCATATCCATCATTGCCTTTTTGGGGTCTTGTTTGATCTTCATTGCATCTGGCTCCTCCTCGCTCCTGATCTCTGAATGAACCTGTGCCATGACAAGATGGATTGTTAGAGTTCCAGATATGGTTTCCTGTGTGCCTATCAACAGGAACATAATATATTGCCTATGATGTATTATATCAGATATCAAATCATCCATATGCAAGAGAGACTAAAAATGAAACAATCATTGAGCTTCACTATTTTAAACTAACATGTTTGTTTCCTATGTAGGTATAGAAGAAATCATGTTGCTGATCTGAAAATAATTTCAGCATGTGGCGTAAAGTGGGCTCCCACAAGGGTTGAGCCCAACATGCTACCCTTGAATCTCAAAAGGGGATTGATAATAATGCTCAAATAAAACAATTTTCAGCTAAAGGAGTACCACATTGAAGTGAGTGCATGAGTTTCCAGCTCATTACCCATCCATAACTGTCAATTCAAGTGGGATGAAATGAAAATCATAACTCAGCATTGAGTTCATTCAATACAGCTCAATAATGTCTAAAATTGAGTAAAGGCATTGTCAAGATTATACATATATTTGCTATTATGGTATGTTTTGAATGCAATCAAGGAACCCAGGGATTGTAGTCCAATTTTATCATGTAGTCTTGCATATGAAGAAATAATACAAATAAAGGCAGTGACAGAATGCAGCCTGCAAGTGTTCATATGAAGAGGACAACACTCTTGTGCTAATCAAGAAATGTAATATTCAATGCCAACATGACAGATGCATTATAACTATGTTCATCAAAGTATCTTTTCATGATTCTTGCACATAAGGAGTAGTAGGAAGTGTCTTGTTCACAAGGAATCTTTTGTGTTTTATCTGTAACTATTTTGAGTTTCAATCGAGCTTCTGATTATGATCAGTTTGCACAAAGTTGGGGCAAAGTGACTGTGTTATTATAAGATGCTATCATATGCACAATAATCAATGTCTCATTTAGGTCCTCATTAGAGAAGCAATTACACAATAGTACATTAGGTATTTACAATTTGATGAAGTATGAAGTTTCAATTCAATGCATGAACAACCATAAAGAATACAAAATCAGTCACCATATGCCTTTGCAATATGTAAGATAGAGCCATGAGAGTATAAGTTGTTTTGAGAGATAAGCGTGTTTAAGGATAAGTGTTATGAGAAGATTTAGTAAATGCAAATCAGGGAAAACAATGATAAAGAGAGCTCATAATGCCATCAGTGAGAGGATGCAAGACTCATGCAATGAGAAGTGTAGATACAGTGATTGTTTAGAATGTAGTAGTGAACTTGAAAAAACTTTATAACTTCCAAATGCATAGCTATATGAGCATAGGATATCAAGTAAAAAATGCACTGTATCATGGCAAGGAAAGAACAAAATTTCATCTACAGAAGATACTAAAAGAGGACATCATCTACAATTTTAATTTATATAGGCTGCTATAGTTGCAAGTGAAATGGTCATACCAAGACATCCATACGATAGTCAAGAACTTTTAAGAACATCAGAGCTTAAATGGTCATCATCATTACAATTGCAACAATACGCCAACAACATCATAGATGCATGAAAATAATCAACAAAATGACTCATAAACATAAGGCGTGTCTGATCTAGAAACTCAAGAATAGGATGGTAGAACAAGAAAAGTTCTTACATCTTTGTGAAGAGGAATTAGAATCTCAATCAAATGAAAGTGGAAGAGTCTTGACCTTGTTTCTACACTCATACCTAAAGTTCAATCTTTGCAACAAAGTCTATTGTTTTCTCAATCAAGTATTGAAGATCTAAGATTAAAACATAATCTTGGCTAAACAAGCTTATTCAAAGTGAGAAAAATATAGAAACTATGTGAGGTCGCATCCTATCTTATAAAGAGGCTTTGTATTTGTTACATCCAAAATAAGCAGGGTCACCGGAATAACATCTACATTCAAGAAATGAATGAAACTGAATTTACACTTTCAAAACCCGTGGCTTGGGAGTCTTCTTGACTCATAAATGATCAAACTCACACAGATTTATATTGAAAAGTCACATATATAGAAAAGTTACAAGAAATGCTCACAAATTTAGCCATGGCTTGTTAAGATACAATGGGTTTCATGATACTTTGAAGAATATAAGAAGAAAATACATTTCATTTCATAAAACTCATTTTTAACATTTATAAAATGAAAAAGGAAGATACAAGTTTTGAGTGGAAAATGTACCGAAGTCTATGCCGTAGAAAGTTGTATTTGAAACCACAGAGAAAGACTTCCGAAGGTTCAATCTAGTATGCCTTAGCTGCAGCCTGGTTATAGAGAGGAGCGCAACAAAGAATAAATGAAGAAATGCATCAAAAGTAAAGTCTTGGCCACGGCTTAGAAGACTAAGAATGCTTCAAATGGGGACTGACGCCTAGAGAAGGTCATACCTTACATTTTCTTTCAAGAATCTTTGAAGAAAGAGCTTTGATACTGCAAGAAATTGAGAACTTGACCTCCAAACTCTAGTTCTCATTGCGGCATTAAGGCAGAGGACGCAGATCGATAGAGAGAAGCAAAAATAAAGAAATGCATCAGAAAACTTGATATGGCCATGGTTTTAAGGCCAATTTTTGCCTCAGGAACAAAAGAAAAATGGATCAAATGTATGCAGAAGGTCTTACTTTTCACATTTAGAGAGAAATCATCTGAAAAAACCTTCAGAAGATGTAGAAAACAAGGATTTTTCATTCAAACCCTCATTCATGGTGGCGGTATGCAGAGCCATTTCTCCAAAAGAATCAAATGCCAAATGAGTCCATAATGAAAGGGATCAAATGCTTTTACTTTCAGGTTTCATGATGCCCTAATTCAATTTAAGGTATTTTTATCACATTGAAATTAAATTTGGATACCTTAACTAATACCCTAGGGGTATTCTTTATTCCCCTTTGCATATGTTTGATGCTTAGGCTTTATGCCTAAGATGCCTTTAGTCCCTTTTGAAGGTAAGATCATAACATGGTAAATATTCCTTAGGATATTTTTGCAGACCTGATGGAGGACAAGCCTTATAGGCTTTTTATTTTTTCCAAAACCATTTAACATGCCTCCATATTTTACGATTTTTATAGAAAATCAAATGTCATATAGAATATACATACTTGGCGAAATTTCAAATCAAAAGCCTTGTATTTTATTTTTGCAAAAAATAAAATCAGGTCAAATTAGGGAATAAAACTGTAAATTCATTGTAAAATAATATTTAAAACAATATTCTATAAATTACTTTTAAATAATTGTTATTTAATGCAGTTAGAAAAAAAAAGATAAAAGTTTCCTTCTTTTATCTCCTTGGGCGAGTTGGAAAAGGCCAGACAATTGCGAGTTTCTTTTTTTAGTTTCCAGTCAGATAAGGCCTGATTTTTTGCATGTTTTTGGTGGGGCCACTTCATAAGAGAATCTTGATAGCTGTTTCACTCAGTTTAGAGGCATTTTGGGAACTATTTTGGAGGCTTTCCTTTGGAGCTCAAAAATGGCTTGGAAAGTTGTCTTTTTGAGAGTTTTTCTCAGTTTTCTTTCCATTCTCATTTTAGAAAGCCTTTTGGCAATAAAAGGGGGAGAAAAACTTGGTTTTAGGAGTTTTGACTATTCTATTTCTTTCTCTCTAGCTCACTTGTAGAAAGCATTGTA
This sequence comes from Cunninghamia lanceolata, assembly GCA_027924645.1. Lineage (NCBI taxonomy): Eukaryota > Viridiplantae > Streptophyta > Pinopsida > Cupressales > Cupressaceae > Cunninghamia > Cunninghamia lanceolata. The sequence goes on along the minus strand of BSBN01000677.1, from coordinate 4,747,538 downwards.
AACTTTTGTACTCAATCTCATTTTGCATGATCCTTTTAGATTAATAAGACAACAAAGTTCCTTTCTCATTCATTTTTTGTTTATTTTTTTGAATTATTGTTTGATGTTTCAAATTGTGATCATAGAAATTAGATCCTTTGTTATGTCTCCTTATTACAAGTTTGTATGCATAAGTCTTTTGCAATGCAGGTTGTTTGTTGTGTTTAATTGGAAACCTTCAAACAAATTACGTATATGTTGCATATGTTGAGTGGGATTGTGAAGGCATATGTCTTAAAAGTTTAATTGTGAGTGGAAGCATTAAATAAGTTAGAATTTTGTTTAATCATCCTTAGAAGTTAGTTTTCCATTTCATGTTATCTTTATATCCTTTTGCTCAGATAAATCGTTTTAGTCTAGGTGATTTTCTAGGGGAACCAACCCTCTCTAGAGATTCGTTCTCATCATAAGTTACCCATAGCTTGAGAACGTTTCCATGTTTCAACAACAGAGTTAACTCTAACTTAGCTAGGGTGCAATCCTGATTGACAATAGGGCTCTTAAGTACAATGTGTTCTTGATGACTTCATCCAACTATTACCCCCAAGGTAATGGCCTGGCTAAATCCACCCATAAGAACCTGATCATAATTTTAAAGAGGACCATGGAGACAATCCAGAGGCAATGGCACAATAAGATCAAATTAGCTCTTTGGGCTGATAGGATCACATACAAGAGAGCCATTGGAAACTCTCCTTTTGTTCTTGTGTATGGAAGAGAGTCTAGATTGTCTATATCTTTAGAGCTTCCTGCATTAGAATTGGCTCAACAATTAGAATTGTAAGGAGAAGATTCCAGGTCTATCAGAATGGTTGAATTGACTAAACTGGAAAAACAAAGATAGTCAGCCATGAATACATTGGAAGAGAAGCAAAGGTAGACGAAAAAGTATTTTGACAAAAAGGCTAAGGTTCATACCTTCAATGAGGGTGATTTGGTTCTGAAATGGGATGTTGACCGAGCCAAACCTGGAGGCTAGACTAAGTTAGATGCACTTTAGAGTGGGCCTTATCTCATCATCAGCTATAAGCAAGCCAATTCTTTCATTATTTCAAGGATGGATGGTGAACTTCTGCTGATCTCATTCAATGGGATCCATCTCAAACCTTACCATTAAGGTCAGTCTAAGATTTTGTACATATTTTTTTAGTTTTACTTCTGTAGTTTTTCCTTCAATAAGTGCTTTTGCACATGCTACATTATCATTAGGAGAATGCAAGCCTTGTTCCTTTTTGGTGTTGTTTAAGACGGTCGGATTTCATTTGTTTTGACCTATTACAATCCCTTTTAGACTCCATGCCCAATGGATGCTTAAGGCCATTGGTCCATTTTTTCAGCAAGCAAACATCCCTGAGAGGTTACCAAAATGTTGACCTATTTTTCCTTTTCCTAGAGCCAAATAGTTCATCTTGAAAATATTGTTGAAATCCCTTGGAATTTTAGCTCTTAAATCCTAAAAACCTTCAAATTTGAGTGTTCCACCTTAAAAAAAATCCCTAAAATTTTATCTAGAGAATCCTTACAAAAAAACCCAGAAAAACCCAGAAAATTTGAGGCTTTTGCCTTAGTTTTTGACCCATTTTGAGCCTTAGTTGGTGAAACATCATGTTCATGAACTAACAAAGATGGCTAAGGCATGGAGTAGCTCTTCCCCCTTTATCAACAAAATTTAGGTTTTATGAACTCTTCAAGAGTTCATTTTTTCACAAGTTTGCCACTTGGGTGGTTTGCCGATTGAAGAAAAGGGAGTCGGCCTTTTCAAAAAAATTTATAAGGTGCACTAGAAGTTCCCCTTTGTCAACAAATTTTATGTTTCATGAACTTTTCTATAAAAATTACAACTATTGAAAATATGTGTCTAAGCGGTGTTGTCATTGATGTAAACATATCCTTATTACCATTGTTGTCAACTATATCCTATTTTGTTGTTTGTATAGAAGACCGGATTGGTGAGGATATTGATAAAATTAATGACAATCAATGTATGTGGACCATATGGATGTTTAGAGGTTTTCTTGAAGAAGCTCCAGTTATAATTTGAGAAGTTTGCATTAAGATCTGAGGAAGTTATGGCCATTTGCGTAGAACTGGTTCCTATAATACTCAGGAGAGACAGAGTGATAGGAAAGTGGTCTGGATTGCTCTGGTAATGTAAAATGATGATCTATGGATCTAAAGGCATGTTCAAGAAGTCAGTGTGTATCATCAATACAAGTGGTTCATGGTTTGGAGGTCTACAAGCAATCCTTCTAGTTTGACAGTCATGGCAAATAGTGTTCTTGAGGTTCTAGATAAAGATGCAAGTGATTCTGATGAGTCAGAGGAGTGCAAATGTTTCTATTGAATTCAATGTGCTTGTAGAGATCTTTGGATTGTGTAGCTGTTGTGTTGGAGGTCCACATTGATGTTTGAGCACACTTTTGAAGCTTTTCCTTTTCGTTGTTGATGTTCTTCCTAGTCTTGGCTGACCAGATGATCCTATCATATTGCGGGTGATCTAAGAGCATTTTATGAAGCATGGTGTGTTTGTAGAGGAAGATTCAAGTCTCAGTTGCTTTTGTTTGATAGTGTAATGATCCACGTTAAGTTTAGCTGACCTTGTTGATCATTCCAAGGTTGATGAAGTGTACAAATACTTGTTGAAGAGTTGTTGAAAATCATCTTTGTGTGAAATGAATTAAATCTGAAAGAAAGGATAGAAGCAGAGCAGAAAAGAAGAGGAGAAAAAGTAGTATAGAAATCAGAGAAGAAGAATTTTGAGACAGAAGCAGAGGTTTTTGTGAGCATTAAATGAAACTGAACTAGGCATGAAAAGATGCTAATTATTAGTTAGTTCTTTTTGTGCTAAACTCAAATTTCTTGTAGGGAGTGAGCCTCTCTTTTGAGCAGTGAGCTCTGGGAAGTAAGCCCAAAGGCAAGTGCCTTCCCATTCTTTTAAGTACTTGTAATAGGGTACAAATCTTGTGGGCTAACACCCACCATAGTTTTTCCCTTAACCAAGTTTCCACGTCAAAAATCTTGGTGTCAAATGTGTTGATTATGTTTCTGCTTATGTGTTTATGTTTTATGCTTTAATGTTTGCATCATTAATCAATTTTCCAATTGTGAAAGAAGATTAAAAGAAAAGAAAAGAGTAATTTTGGGGACAACTAATTCACCCCCCCTCTTAGTTGTCTGGGCTACTTCCAACAATTGGTATTAGAGCCAAGTACCTCTAAAAGAAGCTTGACCGCTTGAGGAGATCCAAGATGTCATTTTATAGGAAGGAAAGTCCTAGATTTGATGGAACAAATTACTCCCTCTGGAAGGTAGGCATGCAGTGTCATCCGGAATGTATGGGTGATGTGTTTTGGTTGATAACCAAGAATGAGTATAAGATTCCAAAGAATGGACCTTCAACTATAGATGAACGCAAAGATGTTGAACACAATATTTGAGCCAAAGAAGCATTGCTGAGTGCCCTGTCTGATACTAAATTCGCAAATGTCCTGGATTTGAAAACTGCTCATGAAATCTGGAATAAGTTGGAAAATCTATATGAAGGTGACAAATATGTTAAATGTGCCAAGCTACAAAGTATGAAGGGTAAATATGAAAGATTAGTAATGAGTGAAGATGAAAACATTACTTCCTACATGCAGAAAGTAAATGAACTTGTGATTGGTATCAGAAATATAGGTGGAGTATTGGAAAAATCAGAAATTGTTGCCAAAGTGCTCAGATCCTTACATGTAGCTTACAAGCATAAAGCTGTAGCCATTAGAGAAATCAGGATAGTAACAACTATCACAAGAGATCAATTAGTTGGTAATCTTTTAGCATTTGAAATGAGTGAGTTTGGTGATTCTCTCCCTAAGTCTGAATCTACATTCAAGGCTAGTGTGTATGGTAACAAAAGTTATGATCCGGGTGAAATTTCTTCAGGAAGATCAAATAGATTTGTGAAGACAAGGAAAGATCTTGAAGATGATGAAATTGAGACTGCAGATCTTGAAGCTCTTATTTCTAAAAGAATGCCAAGAGGATCCGGTATGTATGAAGGAAAGTTGCCATTAAAATGTTTCTCTTGTAATAAGATTGGTCATTTTTCCTCAAGGTGTCCGAAGAGGTTTTCAAAACCAAACCCTAACAGATACCAAAGTTAGAAAAAATGCTATTATGTCTAAGAAACTAGAGAAGAAGGAGTCACAAATGATGAATCTAATCATGGAGAAGGTGATTGGGTGTTCATTGCTATTAAAGGAGAAGATCAAATGTCTACTAAATCTACTAGTTGTGCAAATGTGGAAAGTGCCTTCACTGCTGAGGTTGTTGAAAAGGATGAATGCATGATTGATAGTTGATGTTCTCATCATATGACTGGTGACAAGAGTAAGTTTGTGAGTTTTAAAAAATATGAAGGTGGGCTTGTGAAATTTGGAGACAACTCAGTTGGTAGAATCTGTGGCAAAAGATCCATCTCTTTTTATGGTAAGAATTACACTAATGATGTTCTGTATGTGGAAGGACTGAAACATAATCTTCTCAGTGTTGGATAGTTGGTTGACAAGGGTTATGATCTTCACTTCAAGGATGGAAAATGCAGAATCTTGGAGAGCTCCAAAATTGAAATTGCATCTAGTACTCAAACTAGAGGTAACATATTTCATTTAAGTAGCTCTGGAAAAAGTTACTTGATTTCTCAGACAGATCAAAGTTGGTTATGGCATAGGAGGATGTGTCATGTGAATTTTTATAACATTATTAAAATAAGTTCCACTTAGGCTGTAAGAGATCTTCCAAGACTTGTGAAACCTGATAGGATATGTAGAGAATGTCAATTGGGTAAAAAGAACAAAATTTCATTCAAAAGTAAGGAACAATCTTCTAGTGGGTGATTGGAACTGGTACATACCGATCTCTGTGGTCCTGCTAGAATTAGGAGTTTGCAAGGAGACATATTTTATGTTGTTGATTGATGATTACTCTCAGATGATGTGGGTAACTTTCTTAAAAGAAAAATTAGAAGCTCTTGAAAAATTCAAAGTGTTCAAAGTTATGGTGGAAAATGAGATTGGTGTGAAGATAAAGAGTATGAGATCCGACAAAGGTGGAGAATTTACATCTGATGAGTTTGATTCATTTTGTACAAAGCATGGAATAAAAAGACAGTTATCTATTCCTAGGTCTCAGCAAAATGGAGTTGTGGAAAGAAAGAACTGGACCATTCAAGAAGCTGCGAGGACCATGATGATGGAAGCAAATGTTCCACAAGTCTATTGGAGAAAAGCTATGAATACTATTGTCTACACTCTTAACCAAGTGCAGATCAAAGGCAATTCTGGTAAGACACCCTATGAACTATGATTTGGTCATCCTCCTACTATAAGATACTTCAGAGTTTTTGGTAGTAAATGCTATATCAAAAGAGATGATGATCTAGGCAAATTTGAAGCAAGAAGTGATGAAGGAATTTTTCTGGGTTACTCTACTCAAAGCAAAGCATACCGGTGCTTTAACAAGAGGTTGAAAAAGATTGTTAAAAGTGTTAATGTTAGAGTTGATGAGAGAAAAGGACATTCCAGACCTTGTGGATATGATTCAGATGATCAAGATGAAAATCCAAGTCAAGAAAGGCAAGTGCAAACTCAGATTCAGATCCAGATTGATCTAGTTAATCTAGTAATTCAAGAAGATAGTGCAAAAGTTGAGGAACAAGGTCAAGAAACAAAATCTCAAGCAATTCCCAAAACTCCTAGGTATGTAAGGATGAATCATCTTGAAGATCAAATCATAGGAGATAGAAATAAAGGTGTTCGAACTAGGAGAAGAGTTGTTGAAGATCAAGAAGAGATTTGTTTGATTTCAAAGATTGAACCAAAATTAGTAAGTGAAGCTTGTGATTATGAAAACTGGGTAAAGGCAACAGAGGAAGAACTAATACAAATTGAAAAGAATCACACTTGGGATCTTGTCTCAAGACCTGAGGACAAAAATGTCATTGGAACTAAATGGGTCTTTCAGAATAAACTAAATGAAGATGGTGAAGTTGTAAGAAATAAAGCAAGGTTGGTATGCAAAGGATATTTTCAAGTGGAAGGAATTGATTTTGAAGACATTTTTTCTCTGGTGGAAAGAATAGAGGCAGTCAGATTGTTTCTTGCTTTTGCTTCTTATAAAGATTTCAAAGTGTATCAAATGGATGTTAAGTCAACATTTCTAAATAGAGAATTAGAAGAAGAAGTCTACATTGAGCAACTAGAAGGATTTCAGTTATCTGATCATAAAGACATGGTCTACGGATTGAGGAAAGCATTATATGGACTTAAACAAGCCTAAAGAGCCTGGTATGCAAGATTAGATAAGTATCTGCTAAAGCTAGGGTACAACAAAGGCACTGCTAATAGTAATCTTTACTACAAGATTGATCCTGACAATATTTTAATTGTTGAGGTATTTGTTGATGATATCATTTTTGGTGGAAATGAGAGCATGTGTAAAACATTTGCTGATCAGATGCAAAGTGAATTTGAGATGTCCATGTTTGGTGAGATGAATTTCTTCTTAGGCCTACAAATCCCTCAGTCAGATAAATCTATCTTTATAAATCAGTCTAAGTATGTGAAAGAATTGTTGAAGAAGTTTGGAATGGAAGATTCAAAGCTAGTAGGTACGCCTATGGTAACCAAATGTAAGTTGAGTAAAGATGATGACTCCCGTAAGGAAAATCAGAAAAAAGTATAGATCAATGATTGTAGGACTACTCTATTTGACTCAGACTAGACTTGATATCATGAATGTAGTTGGGCTTGTCACTAGATTCCAAGCTGATCCTAAGGAATCCCATGTTGTAGCAGTCAAGAGAATTTTTAGATATCTCAAAGGGACAATTGATTATGGATTATGTTATCCAAAGGAAAATGACTTCACTCTTCATGCATATACAAATGTTGATTGGGTAGGAGATGTGGATGACAGAAAAAGCACTAGTGGTGGTGCATTCTTCTTAGGAAGTAGATTGGTTTCTTGGCTAAGTAAGAAGCAGGAGGCAATTTCTCTATCTACAGCAGAGGCTGAGTATATAGCTTAGCAAAAAATAATTGTACTCAAATCCTGTGGATGAAGCACATGTTGAAGGGCATTAGAATTATGTTTGAGGAGCTCTTCACAATCTTCTGTGATAATTCAAGTGCAATAATTATCTCAAAGAATCCATTGTTGCATTCAAAGACAACATATATCCATCAAGTTTCATTTCTTGAGAGAGAAGGTAAATGAAAATAAAGTCAAGTTGGAGTTTGTCTCTTCAAAAGATCAAATTGCGGATATTTTCACTAAGCCTCTTCCCAAGGATACTTTTGAGTATCTCAGAGAAAAGTTAGGGGTTATTACCCCTCCTGATCAGAACTAAGATGCACTAAGGTGCATCAGTTTGGTGGAATTCACATTCATATGTTGTGATCTGGATTGCTGTTAAGGAGTTACTACTCAAGAGGGAGTAGTCAGTATGATTTTGGGATCGGTCTGAAGTAAAAAGGGAGAAAAGATAGAAAATATGTGCCCTTTTCCATTGATGTCAAAGGGGGAGAGAAGTCATGTGAAAAACTAGTTGCTAATGTAAGGGGGAGCAATAAAGAAAGTAATTGCAGAAGTGAGAAGAGAAAGGGGAGAAGTTCTTGTTTTGATGGTTGAGTTCAGTTTTTCACATCATTTGTTGCCATCAATGACAAAGGGGGAGATTGTTGCAAATATGTGTCTAAGCGGTGTTGTCATTGATGTCAGCATATCCTTGTTTCCATTGGTGTCAACTGTATCCTATTTTGTTGTTTGTATAGAAGACCGGATTGTTGAGGATATTGAGAAAATTAATGATAATTAATGTATGCGGACCATATGGATGTTTAGAGGTTTTCCTGAAGAAGATCCAATTATGATTTGAGAAGTTCTCATTAAGACCTGAGGAAGTTATGGTCAACTAAGTAGAACCAGTTCCTGCAATACTTAGGAGAGACAAAGTGATAATAAAATGGTCTGGATTGCTCTGGTAACATAAAATGATGATCTGTGGATCTAGAGGCATGTTTGAGAAGTCAGTTGTATCATCAATACAAGTGGTTTATGGTTTAGAGGTTCGCAAGCAATCCTTGTAGTTTGACAGTCATGGCAGATAGTGTTCTTGAGGTTTTGGATAAAGATGCAAGTGACTATGATGAGTTGGAGGAGTACGGATGTTTCTGTTGAATTTAATGTGCTTATACAAATCTCTGGATTGTGTAGCTACTATGTTGGAGGTCTGCATTGAAGTTTGAGCTCACTTTTGAAGATTTTCCTTTTCGTTGTTAATGTTCTTCCCAGTCTTGGCTGACTGGATGATCCTAGCATATTGCAGATGATCTAAGAGCATTTTATGAAGCATGGCATGTTTGTAGAGGAAGATTCAAGTCTCAGTTGTGTTTGGTCGATAGTGTAATGATCCACGTCAAGTTTAGCTGACCTTGTTGATCATTCCAAGGTTGATGAAGCATACCAATACTTGTTGAAGAGTTGTTGAAAAACATCCTTGTGCAAAATGAATTAAATCTAAAAGAAAGGAACAGAAGTAGAGTAGAGAAGAAGAGGAGCGAAAGCAGTATAGAAGTTAGAGAAGAATTTGGAGACAGAAGTAGAGGTTTTTGTGAGCATTAAATGAAACTGAACCAGGCATGAAAAAATGTTAATTATCAGTTGGTTCTTTCTATGTTAAACTCAAATTTCTTGTAGGCAATGAGCCTCTCTTTTGAGCAGTGAGCCCGAAGGAAAGAGCCCTCCCATTCTTTTATGTACTTTTAACAGGGTACGAATCTTGTGGGCTAACACTCACTGTGATTTTTCCCTTAACCAGTTTTCCACATCAAAAATCTTCGTGTGAAATGTGTTGATTATGTTTCTACTTATGTGTTGATGTTTTATGCTTTAATGTTTGCATCATTAATCAATTTTCCAATTGTGAAAGAAGATTAAAATAAAAGAATAGATTAATTTTGGGGACAACTAATTCATCCCCCCCTCTTAGTTGTTCGGGCTACTTCCAACAACTACTCCTTGCTAACTTTCTTTTAGGGCTACAACCCAAGGAAGCTACTACTCCCTAAAGAATTTGTTTAGGATTGTTGTCAATCAAAGTATGCACCCAAATGCTAAGCTATCAATATAGCTACCTATTGACACATGGGAACACTCCTAGGTTTGTGGGTTGCCTAAAACTTGGAGTGAACCTCCAGAGTGGGCTAGTTCCACTAGTAAATCACCTAATCGAAAAGGCTTCCTGAGGAAAGGGCTAAGAAGATAACTAAAAATTAAATTTTAAAACCTAAGAATATTTTACCAGAGTTTTATCTATTGACTCACAATCAACCTCACAAAGCCTTTTATCCTCACAATTTCACCAAAACAATGTAATACATAAGTAATTTGCATGAAAGCTTGAAAGCTAGAGGTTTGCATGAAGGACAAACATAAGCTTTATCACAACTTAAACTCACTAACTAGGCTAAACATAACATGCAACCTACATTACATGAATCTCCCACACTCAATCTTGCAACAATGAGACATAGGAAAAGGATTCAAAAATGGAATCACAATTGAATATCAAAGCATTGACTGCAAAATGAAGTTTAAAACATGAAAAGGAGAACTTTGTTGCTTTATTAAAACTGAAAGGAGTAGAAACTAAGTACAAAATGTTTACAAAACTCTCTGCAGGTGAACAAGAGAGGAAGAAACAATATTCTGAATTGACTAAAATGAGTTTTCTCATCATATATATAGCCAAAAGGCTTTCTAATATTTAGAATGGAAAAAACTCAACAAAAATCTCTCAAAAAGGCAACTTTTCGAGCTATTTTTGAGCTCCAAAGGAAAGCCTCCAAAATAGTGCCCAAAATGTCTCTAAATTGAGTGAAACAGCTGTCAAGATTCTCTTACCAAGTGGCCCCACCAAAAAGATGCAAAAAATCAGGCCTTATCTGACTGGAAACTGAAAAAAAGAAACTCCAAACTACCTAGCTTTTTCTAACTCGCCCAAGGAGATAAAATAAGGAATCCTTATCTCTCCTTTTCCAACTATATTAAAATAACAATTATTTAAAGCAATTTATAATGACATTGCTTTAAATAATGTTTACAATGCTTTTTGTAGTTAAAAGACTTAAAATACATGAGTCATGGCCCACCTTACTTTATTTTTCCTAATTTTTACAAGGCAAAACTTATGATTCTAATTTAAAATTGCCAAGTATTAAGTCCTTCTTTGCTTGGGCACTTTGATTTTCTATAAAAATCATAAAATATTTAAGGCATATTAAATGGTTTTGACTTACCTTTCATTTGGTTGTAAAATATTTCTAAGGCATATGGGATATTGTCTTATGATTCAAATGTGACTAAATAGCCTCTAAGGCATATTAGGCAAAGTGACCTAAGGCATAAAATATTCTAATTCATGAGAACTAAACATATGCATGGTGAACAATATACCACGATGTGTATTAGTTAAGGCATTGAAAATATAATTCGATGTGACAAAAGTTACCATTGAACTTAGGGAAAAAATTCAAACACTAACACAAAACCATCGAATGCCCTATCTTTTTGGGCTCATTTCATTTTGAAACTTTTGGAGATGAGGCTCTCCTACCCAGCCACCATGGATGTTAGGGTTTGAACTAAAACCCTCGAATCTTCTACTATTTCTGATGGATTTTTTTATGATTCCTCACTAAAATTGAAAGGTAAGACTCTCTATCACATGTTTGATCCATTTTCTTTCATTCTGGAGGTAATAACTTGGCTTTTCAACCATGATTGTGGCTACTTCTTATACATTCTTCGATATATGGTTTCTTGTTATTTCTCTCTGTGTTTTGGGCCACCATGGATGATAATTTTGAGCTCATTTGAGGGCAAAATAAAAGAAAAAGTGGGTGAAAACCCACGGCTCTATGCACATGTGTCTACTCGAAAGCAAAAGAAGGTAAGCTCTCTTCAAAATTTGCAACATTCCTTTGTATTTCTCCATTAATATGAGTCTTGACTTGGGCTTAGGAAATTGCAAAACACAATGTTTTTGTTAAAGATTAATGATGAATGCAACCACTTTCTTTACAAAGATAACATGAAACCCTCTACAAGCTATGGCTATACACTTACCAGTTCTTTATTTCTGAGCATCCTTTGTGTCTATGAGCTCAAACTTCTCTATATCTTCTTTTCCTTGAAAACCCAAAGTGGGTTTGACCTTTTAGTGGGTCCCGGCTGTATATTTACCAGTTCTAGGTTCATCAAACCCTCATAAGCTTGAAACTTATTATCTTCTATTGTAGATGCTTTTCTCTCCATGATAACGGTTTTGTAAAATAAAATAACTCTCTGGTAGCATCACGAACTGGGTCTCTCTCCACTTCTATATGTAGAAGATAATGGCATCACACTGTTCTTCTATTTACAAAATATAAACCCTTCTATGACCTTTGTATCTATGACTTTCATAATGCAAATACCATATGAGTTTTTACTTTTGTGAGAAAAAAATACATTCTTGGTTGTTACTGAGAACCCACATAATATATATGATATTTTTTGCATTCTTCCATCATTAGCTCTCATTGTTGTCACAAGGCATTATTGTTCCTTGTAACTTTGTTTGAACTCTTTGTCTCTATAGTAGCATAAGGATTACTTCACAAACAGAAATGTATGATGAACCATAACCCCCATTTGATCTTCATTGTAGAAATAAGACATTACTCTGCTCTTAACATTCATTTATGAGATAAGGCATTATAAGAGAGTTTATGGCCTCATTTCTACTGCTCTAACTGCATTCTGTAGTGATAACATACATGTGATTTTCTTCTATACCACCTATAGATGAATATGAACTTTGAGAATTTATTCCTCTTACAATGGTAAAGTGTATTTGATGTCTTAAGCTTATACAACTATACACTTGTGTGCTCCATTTGATGACTGGTTTATCTATTCTATATACACTTAGTGATGACACTCAATCTGTGACATGACATTAATCACTTATAGTGTAGTACAATGTATCACATCAAATGTATCCACATACACATCATATTTAATGATAATGACTCATTTATCTTACTGGCTGAGGCATGGACATTCTGTGTATAACTTGCAATTGTATCTTTATGGCATTAGTTTGATGATTTTTGTATGATAATGATGCTCATTTTTACAATTTTTGTTGTCTTGATAGCTATAATATATATCATGAGATGATGTAGTTCATGATTGAACTCACTAGGCATAATCACTGTAGTTGTACTTGTAACTTATGATTTGTTGGATGTTCCATGGTTTTTGTTGTTCCAATATAGTGATTTGAATGCATACAAAAGAAAATATATAATATTGTGATAACAAACAGATGCAATAATAGATATTATGATGTTGAAAATACAATTTACTCAGTTTCACATCTCATTAGGTAGTCTTGAATGAGCTCACTGCTCATTTGTGATTCTCATCTCATCTTGATTACGCTGACAATCATGAATGAACACTAATCATGAGGCTCCTATAAACACTTTATGAATTACTCCTTCAGTTGAAATGTTTCTATTTGCACAATATGAATATGTATTCCTATTCCATTCCCCTTCAGATTCAGGGGCAGCATGTTGGGATCTACCCTTATGGGAGCCCATTTTGCACCACATGTTGAAATGCCTTCAAACCAGCAACATAACTTCTTCTATACCTACACAGGAAACAAACATGTTGGTTTAAAAAATAGTGAAGCTCAATGATGTTTCATCTCTTTAGGCTCTCTTATAGATGGATGATCTAATCTTCTGACTCAGTGCACTATAAAGAATGTACTATGTCTCTGTTTGATGAAGTACATAGGATACATCATATCTAGAGCTCTAACATACTCTCTCCATCTCTGCAAGTTTATTCAAAGGTCAGGAGAAAAGAGGAGTTAGCTGCAACAAGGATCAATTTGAAACTTCAACATGCAATGATAGATATGCTTTATCTTATCTGCTTCATTACTTTAGTTTTTCTAGATGCATAATCTATTCTTTCTAATGTATTGGCACAGCTACTCCCATGGTTTGTGTGGGATGTTTGATCTTTATTTCTTTCATTCATTGCAATACTTGTTCAGCTGTTGTATCTCATATGTAAAATTGAATGATTATTTTAATGAAATGAAATATCTCTTATCCATGATGAATCTTTTGCAAAGCAATGAATGATAAACTAATTTTCTTTATAATGATAAAACTGACCCCTCCTCTTTTCAAGCACTCCAAACTATGTAAATTACACACAACAGAAAATGTTAACAACTTTTTATCTTATAATGAAACAAATGCTTCAGCTCTGCCAATTTGAGCTGTAGGTGAAAAATTGGTAACATTTCTAGTGACCTTTGCTAAATGATTGCCTGCTAAGCATCAATACCAGTTGCCTTAATTATCCATTGGGCATGGAGTCAAACTTTGCTCTTCTAAAACTTAGAAAACAGTGAAACACAACTACCAATTACTTCAAATAGTAGCCGAAAACCAAACAGAACCAAACTGAAAGCAAACTAAAAGGCCCTGGTGGCTAGAAAACATGTGCAACAACACTTAGGGAAAGAAAATAACTGAAAGGAATGTGCATAAATCACTTATTAACAATAACACTAATCTACTAACCTACTCTAACTAGCCAAAGAAGCTAGTCAAACAAAACCATTAATTGGATTTGTAAAATAACTTCCCCTTCTAACCAAGGTAGGATGTTTTGCAAGATTATAAATGACTGATAAGAAGTGGGAAACAAGAAGATACCCCACAAGCTATTGCGATGCTTCATGAAGAATATAACAAAACTTACTCACCTCTTGAGTTTGATCAAGCATATGACTAATTTGGGATGAAGAGGTGAGTAGGGTCGGTTGTCCTACAACTGTAATTTCATTATTGAGATCATTGGAAACTGGTTGTATTTTAGTGGTACCCTTCTTAGCTAAATCTTTGATTGGACATCCTGTTGAAAAGATATTTAGCCTAAACTTTTATTACTGGTTCCTTACTAGTTACCCACTATTTCAATCTCATTTTTCTGATTGAGATTATTTGAAAACATGTCACCCAACCTTGCACATAACTCATCAATTATAAGTACTAGTACATAAAACTTCTTCAAACCCATCATTAGTTTCTTGATTCATAAAAGGCTCTGAGGTATCCTCCTGACTGATTTCTTGAGAACTTAGAAAGATATCAAGAGCCATACCTTTAAAAGTAGTGTCATGCTTTTTCTCAATTTGAACAATGTTTGCATGTACATCAATTTCTTGACTATCCAAAATAAGGATGCTCTCATTTACCTGCTCACTAACTAGTCCTTTGTCTAAATGGATTTCATCATTTTGCTGCTCAGAACTTGATAACTTTGTTAGTTCATATACATTCTCTTAATCTTTACTAATAAACAAAGGAAGTTCTTCAAATGAATCAATCAAATCTTGAGTTTGGATACCTCGTCTTGCCTCTTCGAGATATTGTTCCAAACTTTTTCCTTCAAAAGATGATGGTTTGATGTCCAAGTTTGAAACAAAAATCTCAAGGTCATCCCAAAATGAAAGTTCATCACATTTCTCTTGAATTTCTGATAAAGGATGGTTGTTTTTTACCTCATAATAGTTCTCGACCAACTGTGTAAGTTCCATGATAGGCCTACCTTCACACTCTTCTACTTGATCCAAGACCTCATTGTAAAATTGCTTAGCTCCAATCAGAAACTCCTCATATTGCTGAGAATTCTCTTGTTGTTCTGAAACTATTGTCCTTGGTATGAGCATGCTTTCCTCATCTAGCTCAATAAAACTAGGTAATTGATCAAACAAAGAAACTGAATCCTCTTCTTTATCTAGTTTATTCTCGAATAAAACTTGGGCGTTCTATCTTTACAACTAAAGACTTTCACCTTGTGACCTCTGTACTCTTCTTTCATTCATCTTATAAACAATGTTAGAAAACTTTTCAAATGAATTAAAATGTAAAGGATTCAGTGTCAAGCCTAAATCAACTTCCTCTACACATGCATTATGCTCATATTTAGCTGATAAAATGGTACAATCAGCAACAACCTCTTGATTTATATCCTATTGTGTTGGTTGATCTCCTGAAAAAATTTCATCATCTTCCACAAAACATGGAAACTCATTAGTAAAAACATTGAAAGATTCATCCTAAGAAGTCTTTTATTGTTTGATCTTCTACTGCTGCAAAGAGTAAACTTTCAAAGATGAATGCAATGGATTTACCTTTCTAAGATCCTTGATGAATAGTAAGATATTATGATCAAAGGGTTCACCCTTGGATTCCTCAGGTAGGGAAACTTGGGGAGCTTATTGGATTTCTTGTGGGGAAAAACGTTGCTCAAGGGGCTGATCTACAACTATACTAAGTTGAATATGATTATTTTCCTCAACTTGCAAGGGATGAAGGTTTTTGAAACTTAGTATTTCAAGATTAAGATGTTGAATTGAGGAATTAAGGACTTTATTTTGCCTAAAACTCAGAATCTCAACTTTAGGAACACTAAGAAGTTGATTCTATCTAAAACTTGGAAACTTATACTTATGAACCTCCTCTTGAGTTAGCTATTTTGGAATGGCAGGAGTTGTTTGGGCTTCGTTCCTTTGAAACTGGGCAAGAAAAAGCTTTATTTGTATAGTTGCCTCCCTCTCAAGATTCTCTTCAAACTATCTCCTTTCTGTCTCCAACTCTTGGTCGAAACTAAAGGTCTCACTGTTAGATTCATGACAGACAACAGAGAGGGGGGGTGAATCAGTTGTCTAAAACTTTCTTCCAATTAAACACTCAAATCCTCTTTGTGATTTAGCAGCATATTAATAAATCAATCATGGAAACATAGTGTAATTAAATCAAGAGTAGAAACATATCAACACATAAGACACCAAGATTTTGACATGGAAAACCCGGTTAAGGGAAAAGCCACAAGGTGATTAACCCAAGATTGTATTCTCTGTTAGAAGAATAGAAAGAACAAAATGGCACATGCCAATTAGGGCTCACTGCCCGAGCACACTTCTCACAAGAGGCTCACTGCCTACAAGAGACACACTATCTACAAAACGATAATTATCACCTACTTGAACTGGAAAATAGCATCTTCACCATGCTTGAATTAGTTCCATTTAAGCTCAAAATTTCTACTCTGCCTTTCGCTCTCTTCCTCGCTACAACACTCTCATCACACCAAGACACACATTGAAATGACTTTACAATCCCTTATTTATACAAGGCATTGACTTAGGAATAATCATCTAAGTCAGCAAACATCTACAAGAACATCCACAAGATGTGTAATACATCTGGTCGGCTAGTCTCAGGAAGAACACCATCATCCAGAAGTTATTCTTCAATTGTGAACTCAAAATCTAATGTGGACCACCAACATGAACTAAACACAATCCAAATACCTTCACAAGATTGCCTGAATCACCGAGAACATCCACACTTCATCTGCTTACTTAAATCCTTCTCTCCTTCATCTAGAACCTCAAGAACACAGTCTGTCATCACTGTCACAAAGGAATAGATGCTTGCAGAACTTCAAACCATGAACCAATTGAGTTGACACTTCACAAAGACTTCCTCAACACTCCCTCAAATCCATAGAATAGGATAATGCATTTCTAGATCTCACCGGACCTATCTATGTCACTCTATCACCTCTGAACACCTACCAGAACCGGTTTTACTTGGGTGGCCACAACTTCTTCAAATCTTCATACGAACCACTGAAATCTTTACTGGATTAACTTAAGACTCATATCTACAAACCCTTTGAATTGCAACCTCTGATAGTCATCTTATCTTGTATCTTTACCTTACTGTCTTCACTATTCTTCTCTGGTCCTGATTAGGACTAATTTTCTCAATATCCTCAACACTGAGCTCATCCAATCCTTTTCATCAATGCAAAAAGAGTATGTTTACATCAATGACAACACCAGTTAGGCCCATACTTGCAACAATCTCCCCCTTTGTCCTTGATGGCAACATATGATGTGAAAAACTATTTTAACCATCAAGACAAAAACGTCTCCTTACTGTCACAACTCCCCTTATCAGCAACAACCGTTCACATATCTTCTCTTCCTTTACTGCTCCCCCTTTGATCATCAACCACTTGTTTTTCACATGTCTTCTCTCCCCCTTTGACATTAATGGCAAAGGGCTCATATTTGTAACTCCAACACTTCAGAATCATACCAGCTACTCCCCCTAAGTGGCAGGTCCCTATCATCAATCCAGACCATAAGATATGACTGTGATATCTACCAGATTGATGCACTCCAATGCACCTTAGTTCATCACCGGAGGGGTAATAACCCCTAACTTCTCCCTGAGATACTCAAAAGAGTCCTTAGGTAGAGGTTTAGTAAAGATGTCTGCAATCTGATCCTTGGAAGGCACAAACTCCAATCTGACTTCATTCTTGTTCACTTGCTCTCTCAGAAAGTGAAACTTGATAGATATATGCTTAGTCTTTGAATGCAACACTGGATTCTTAGATATATTTATTGCACTTGAATTATTACAGAAGATTGTGATAGGCTCCTCATACTCCACTCTTATGTCTCTTAGCATTTGCTTCATCCACAAAACTTGAGTGCAACTAACTGTTGCTGCAATATATTCTGCTTTTGCAATGGATAGAGATATTGCCTCTTATTTCTTTCTTAGCCAAGTAACCAATCTCTTCCCCAAGAAGAATGCTCCACCACTGGTACTCTTCCGGTCATCCACATCTCCTACCCAATCCACATCTGTATATGCATGAAGAGAGAAATTATGATCTCTGAGATACCACAATCCATACTCAACTGTTCCTTTTAGATATCTAAAAATCCTCTTGATTGCCATGACATGAGATTCTCTAGGATCAGCTTGAAATCTAGCAACAAGACCCACAACATTCATAATGTCAGGTCTAGTTTGAGTGAGATACAACAATCCTCCAATCATTGACCTGTACTTTTTCTGATCAGCCTTAGGACAGTCATCATCTTTGCCCAATTTACGTCCAGTTGCCATGGGAATATTCATTGGTTTTGAGTCTTCCATCCCAAATTTCTTTAACAATTCTTTCACATATTTGGTCTGAGAAATGAAGATTCCTTTCTTTGTTTGAGTGATTTGTAGACCCAAGAAGAAATTCATTTCCCCAAGCATGGACATCTCAAATTCACTTTTCATTTGATTTGCAAAAGTTTTACACATACTATCTCTTCCTCCAAAAATGATATCATCAACAAACACTTAAACAATCAAGATGTTTTCATGATCAATTTTGAAATACAAATTACTGTCAGCAGTACCTTTGTTGAAACCAATATTCAAAAGATGTTTATCCAATCTTTCATACTAGGCTCTTGGGGCTTGCTTTATTCCATACAAAGCTTTCTTCAACTTGTAGACCATATCACCATGATCAGACAATTGAAATCCATTCGGTTGCTCAATGTATACTTCTTTTTCCAAGTCACCATTCAGGAAGGCAGACTTGACATCCATCTGATATACTTTGAAGTCCTTGAAGGTAGCAAAAGCAAGAAATAATCTGACTACTTCAATTCTAGCCACCGGAGCAAAAGTTTCTTAAAAATCAACTCCTTCTATTTGAGAGTAACCCTTGCAGACCAATCTGGCTTTATTTCTGATTACTTCACCAACTTCATTTAGTTTGTTCTGGAAGACCCATTTGGTTCCAATCACATTCTTGTTTCTAGGTCTAGGAACAAGATCCCAAGTGTGATTTTTCTCAATTTGCATCAACTCTTCCTCCATTGCTTTAGTCCAGTTTTCATCATTGCAAGCTTCATTTACTTTCTTAGGTTCAATCTTTGAAATCTAACAATATTCATCTAAATCTTGAGTAATTCTCCTTCTTGTTTGTACACCTTTGCTTTTATCACCTATGATCTAATCTTCAAAGTGGTTCAGTCTTACATACCTGGGAACTTTGGGAGTTTCTTGCACTTCTGATTCTCGATCAGGCTCATTGAAACTCATCTCTTCTTCCTGATTTATCGGATCAGTTTGAATCTGACTTGCAGAAGGGGCTTGGGCTCCTTGAATCAGAACACCATTCTGATCATTTTCATCATATTCATAAAACCTTGAGGGTTTTTCAATTCCTTTGTCAACCTTCACATTTGAACTTTCTATAATCTTTCTCAGTCTCTTGTTATAACACCGGTATGCTTTGCTTTGACTAGAGTAACCCAAGAATATTCCTTCATCACTTCTAGCATCAAACTTGCCTAAATCTTCATCTCTTTTGTTGTAACATATGCTACCAAAGACTCTGAAATACCTCACAGTAGGAGTGATGCCAAACCAAAGTTCATAAGAAGTCTTACCGATATTGCTTCTGATTTGAACTTGATTGAGAGTATAGACTGCAGTGCCAACAGGTTCTCTCCAAAAGATCTGAGGAACATTTTCTTCCATCATCATTGTCCTAGATGCTTCTTGGATGGTCCAGTTCTTTCTCTCCACTACTCCATTCTGTTGTGGAGTCCTAGGGGCAAACAACTGTCTCTTTATTCCATGTTTCTTACAGAATTCTATGAACTTACCGAATGTGAATTCTCCACCTCTATCAGACCTTAGAAACTTTAATTTCAATCTGATTTCATTCTCTACCATAGCCTTGAATATTTTGAATTTCTCAAAGGCTTCTGATTTCTCTTTCAAAAAAGTTACCCACATCATCCGGGAGTAGTCATCAATTAGTAACATGAAGTATCTATCGCCTTGCACACTCCTGATTCTTGTCAGACCACATAAATCAGTATGAACTAAGTCCAATATTCTAGTAGAAGATTGTTCTTTACTTTTAAATGAGACTCTTCTTTGTTTTCCCAACTAACATTCTTTGCACAAATTATTTGTAGGTTTCACTAGTTTTGGAAGATCTCTTACAACCTGAGTGTTACTTATCTTGATGATATTATCAAAATTCACATGACACATCCTCCTATGCCATAGCCAACTCTGATCAATTTTCACAAATAGACAACTTTTACCAGTACCAACTAGATGGAAGATATTACCTTTTGTGTGAGTACCGGATGCAATCTCTATTCCAGAGCTTTCAAAGATCTTGCATTTTCCATTCTTGAATTGGAGATCATAGCTTTTTTCCACCAACTATCAAACACTGAGAAGATTGTGCTTCAATCCTTCAACATATAGTACATTACCGATTTTGTTCTTTCCATCAAAAGAAATAGTTCCCCTACCTCTGATTCTACCAGCAGAATTATCACCAAACTTTACCACTCTTCCTTCATACCTTTCCAAATCTAAGAACTTATTTTTGTCACCTATCATATGGTGAGAGCATCCACTGTCAATGACCCAATCATCCTTTTCTTCAACTTGGGCAGCCAGAGCTCTTTCTACAACTTTATGATTGATAGATTCAGAGGGCATTGGATCTTCTTCCTTGATGGCAATAAACACCTAATCACTTCTGGATTTGTTTCATGTCTCTGATTCATCATCTGTTACTCCTTCATTATCATCCTCTTCATGAACATAATAACAATTCTTTTGGAACCTTGATCTGTTAGGATTTGACCTTGAAAATCTTTCCAAACACTTTGAGGCAAAATGAACAATCTTATTGCAGTTAAAACACTTAAAAGGCAATCTCCCTTCATACTTACCGGATCCTCTTGGTAATCTTTTTGCAATAAGGGCTTCAAGTTGAGCATTTTTAGTTTCTTCTTCTTCCAGGTCTTTTCTTACTTTTTCATACCATGATAGTTTCCTTGAAGAGTTTTCTATTGGATCAAACCTTTGTTTACTTTTTATAGAAGCACTAGCTCTGAATGCAGATTCAGTCTTGGGGGGGGCATCTCCAAACTTGGCCATTTCAAATGTAGCCAATTTACCAGCCAATTGATCTGTTGTGATAGTTTTATGGGCTTTGAATTCTTTAATGGAAGCAACCTTGATTTTATAAGTAGGAAGGGATCTAAGAATTTTGCCAACAATTTCATCTTCATCTAAGACTCTGCCAGCACATCTAATTCCACAAACAAGCTCATTTACTCTTGGCATAAAAGTAGTGATATTTTCATCTTCTCTCATCTTCAGATTTTCAAATTTTCCTTTCAGACTCTGTAGCCTTGCACATTTAACATACTTGTCTCCTTCATGCAGAAGTTCTAGTTTTTCCCAAATCTCAAAAGCAGTGGGTAGGTCAACAACATTTGAAAGATCTAAATCAGATAATGCGCTTAGAAGAGCTTCTATAGTCCACAGATTGTTTTCAACATCTGTGATTTCATTTGGGGCTTTCGGGCCACCCTGTGGAGGAGTATACTTTGTTGAAGCCATGGTCTAGTACTACATTCCTATACATTGCAGGTGACATTTCATGTGACTTTTCCAAAGATTAAAATTGGTTCCATCAAACTTCAAACTATCCTTCTTGTAGGATGACATCCTAGATCTCCTCAAGTGATTAAGCTCTTTTAGAGGAACTCAGCTTTGATACCAATTGTTAGATTCAGGACAGACAATTGAGTGGGGGGGTGAATCAATTCTCTAAAACTTTCTTCCAATTAAACACTTAAATCCTCTTTGAGATTTAGCAACATATTAATAAATCAATCATGGAAACATACTGTAATTAAATCAAGAGCAGAAACATATCAACACATAAGACACCAAGATTTTGATGTGGAAAACCCGGTTAAGGGAAAAACCATAGGGTGATTAACCCAAGATTGTATTCTCTGTTAGAAGAATAGAAAGAACAAAATGATACATGCCAATTAGGGCTCACTGCCCAAGCACACTGCTCACAAGAGGCTCATTGCCTACAAGAGACACACTGTCTACAAAATGATAAGTATCACCTACTTCAACTGGAAAATAGCATCTTCACCATGCTTGAATCAGTTCCATTTAAGCCCAAAACTTTTGCTCTACCTTTCGCTCTCTTCCTCACTACCACACTCTCATCACACCAAGACACACTTTGAAATGACTTTACAATCGATTATTTATACAAGGCATCAACTTAGGAATAATCATCTAAGTTAGCAAACATCTACAAGAACATCCGCAAGATGTGTAATACATCCGGTCGGCCAGTCTCAGGAAGAACACCATCATCTGGAAGTTATTCTACAATTGTGAGCTCCAACTCCAATGCGGACTGTTAACATGAACTAGACATGATCCAAATACCTTCACAAGATTACCTGAATCACCGAGAACATCCACACTTCATCTGCTTATTGAAATCCTTCTCTCCTTCATCTGGAACCTCAAGAACACAGTCTGTCATCGTTGTCACAAAGGAATAGATGCTTGCAAACCTTCAAACCATGAACCAATCGAGTTGACACTTCACAAAGACTTCCTCAACACTCCCTAAAATCTATAGAATAGGATAATGCATTTCTGGATCTCACCGGACCTATTTGTGTCACTCTGTCACCTCTGAACACCTGCCAGAACCAGTTTTACTTGGGCAGCCACAACTTCTTCAGATCTTCATGTGGACCTCTAAAATCTTTACTAGATTAACTTAAGACTCATATCTGCAAACCCTTTGAACCGCAACCTCTGATAGTCATCTTATCTTGGATCTTTACCTTACTGTCTTCACTGTTCCTGATTAGGACTAATTTTCTCAATATCCTTAGCACTTAGCTCAACCAATCTTTTTCATCAATGCAATACGAGTATGTTGACATCAATGACAACACCGGTTAGGCCCATACTTGCAACACTCACAAGGTTGTTACTCCTATTGTTGGAGATAGGCTTGGTGATCTAACTCCTGTTGCTGCAAATTAAACTCTTCATATTGCCTTCCTTGAAACTCCCTTTCTTGTTGGTACTAATAATCTGAGGAAGCCCATTGTTCCTTCTGTAAGTTATACTCATGCTACCTCTTAATCTCCTCTACCTATTTTGTGAATTCATGCATGAAATCAAACAACATACCCTTTATTTTTGCAATCTCCTCCTTTTCACGCTCTTGGAGCTAATTTTGAGTATATGAAGGTTGATATGGCGGCTGAGCAGGGGTGGGTGGGTGGTAATTATATTGGCCATGTTAGTTTTGAAAAGACATGGAATTGAAATCGGTAGCATGATTAATCCAATATGGTGATGGATAAGTGGAATTTTCATGGTATGTTGGATGGTAAGATATATTTCCATAAAAACTAGACATATTTGTTCATTCAAAAACTAGGAAACAAGCAAAATTGGACTTTCCTGAAATAAACCAGCACTTGATCATACTGAAACCAGTAAATTTGAGCATGGAGTCGCTAGATGTGTTTGAAGAAATTGCCTACAAAGGTAGAGATCACTAACATACACACCAAATACCAGTGATAAACGGTCAAATTTTGGATTGAAAGAGTCCAATTTGTCCCACCAGGCATGCCAAAAACTATTGTCAATCAAACTATGCACCCAAATGCTAAACTATAAACTTAGCTACCTGTTGGCATATGGGAACACTCCTAGGCCTGTGGGTTGCCTAAAACTTGGAGTGAACCTCCAAAGCGGGTTGGTTCCCCTGGTAAATCACCTAATCTAAAAGACTTCCTCAGGAAAGGGTTAAGAAGATAACTAAAAATTAAATTTTAAAACCTAAGGATATTTTACTAGAATTTTATCTATTGACTCACAATCAACCTCACAAATCCTTTTATCCTCACAAAGCCTTTTATACATAAGTAATTTGGAT
Organism: Cunninghamia lanceolata; assembly: GCA_027924645.1. NCBI lineage: Eukaryota > Viridiplantae > Streptophyta > Pinopsida > Cupressales > Cupressaceae > Cunninghamia > Cunninghamia lanceolata. The sequence continues at coordinate 4,723,682 of BSBN01000677.1, read as the reverse complement.
GAAAGATTGAAAGTTTGAGGTTTGCATGAAGGACAAACACAAGTTTTATCACAACTTCAACTCACTAACTAGGCTAAACATAACATGCAATCTACATTACATGAAACTCCCACACTCAATCTTGCAACAATGAGACATAGAAAAAGGATTCAAAAATTGAATCAAAATCCAATATCAAAGCATTGACTAGAAAATGAAGTAGAAAACATGAAAAGGAGAACTCTATTGCTTTATTAAAACTAAAAGGAGTAGAAACTGAGTACATAATGTTTACAAAACTCTCTATAGGTGAACAAGATAGGAAGAAACAATATTCTGAACTACCTAAAATGAGTTTTCTCCTCATAGATATAGCCAAAAGACTTTCTAATATTGAGAATGGAAAAACTAAAAAAAAAATCTCTCAGAAAGGCAACTTTCCAAGCCATTTTCGAGCTCCAAAGGAAAGCCTCGAAAATAGTGCCCAAAATGTCTCTAAATTGAGTGAAACAACTGTCAAGATTCTCTTACCAAGTGGCCCCACCAAAAAGCTGCAAAAAATTAGGCCTTATCTGGCTAGAAACTGAAAAAAGAAACTCCAAACTGCTTGGCTTTTTCCAACTCGCCCGAGGAGATAAAATAAGGAATCTTAATCTCTGCTTTTCCAACTATATTAAAATAACAATTATTTAAAGCAATTTATAATGGTATTTCTTTAAATAACATTTACAATGATTTTTGCAATTAAAAGACTCAAAATACATGAGTCGTGGCCCACCTTACTTTATTTGTCATGATTTTTATAGGGAAAAACTTATGATATTAATTTAAACTTGCCAAGTATTAAGTCCTCTACTTGGACACTTTGATTTTCTATAAAAATCATAAAATATTTAAGGCATATTAAATGGTTTTGAATTACCCTTCATTTGGCTATAAAATAGTTCCAAGGCATATGGGATATTCTCTTATCATTCAAATGTGACTAAATAGCCTCTAAGGCATATTAGGCAAAGGGACCTAAGGCATAAAATATTCTAAGTCATGAGAACCAAACATATGCATGGTGAACAATATACCACGATGGGTATTAGTTAAGGCATTGAAAATATAATTCGATGTGACAAAAGTCACCATCAAACTTAGGGAAAAAATGCAAACCCTAACACAAAACCATTGAATGCCCTATCTTTTTGGGCTCATTTCATTTTGTAACTTTTGGAGATGAGGTTCTACTGCCCAGCCACGATGGATGTTAGGGTTTGAAGAAAAACCCTCTACTCCTCTGTTATTACTGATGGATTTTTTCATGATTCCTCACTAAAAGTGAAAGGTAAGACTCTATGTCACATGTTTGGTCCATTTTCTTTCATTCTGGAGGTAAAAACTTGGCTTTTCAGCCATGACTGTGGCTGCTCCTTATGCATTCTTTGATGTCTGGTTTCTTGTTATTTTTCTTTGTGTTTTGGGCTGCCATGGATGATATTTTTGAGGTCATTCGAGGGCAAAATAAAAGAAAAAATGGGAAAAAACCCACGGCCCTATGCACATGTGTCTACTCAAAAGCAAAAGAAGGTAAGCTCTCTCCAAACTCTACATCATTCCTTTGTATTTGTCCATTAATATGAGTCTTGACTTGGGCTCAGAAAATTGCAAAAGACAAAGTTTTTGTTAAAGATTAATGACGAATACAACCACTTTCTTTACAAAGATAACATGAAACCCTCTACAAACCGTGGCTATACACTTACCAGTTCTTTTATTTCTAAGCATCATTTGTGTTTGTGAGCTCAAACTTCTCCATATCTACTTTTCCTCAAAACCCCAAAGTGAGTTTGACCTTTTACTAGGTCATAGCTGTATATTTACTAGTTCTAGGTTCATCAAACCCTCATAAGCTTGAAACTTATTATCTTCTTCTATAGATGCTTTTCTCTCCATGATAAGGGTTTTGTAAAATAAAATAACTCTAGCAACAATATGAACTAGGTCTCTCTCCACTTCTATAGGTGGAGATAATGGCATCACACTGTTCTTCTATTTGCAAAGTATAAACACTTCTATGATCTTTATATCTGTGACATTCATAATGCAAATACGATATGGGTTTTTACTTTTGTGAGAAAAAAATATAGTCTTGGTTGTTCTTGAGGACCCACATAATATATATGATATTTTTTGCATTCTTCCATCATTAGTTGTCTTATTGTTGCCATAAGGCATTATTGTTCCTTGACACTTTGTTTGAACTCTCTGTCTCTGCAGCATCATAAGGATTACTTCATGAACATAAATGTATGATGAACCATAACCTCCATTTGATCTTTACTATAGAAACAAGACATTACTGTTGTGATGCTCACAACATGACCCATTTTACCATTTAGAAAATTGAGGACCACTACTGTGGCTTTATCTCTTTACTTGTGTGTGTGGTCTTGCTTGGTGGTAAAAGGGAAAAATAAGGTAAGTGCTACAAAAGTGTTGAAAATTAAAATACTTAATGTTGGGTACAAAGCAAATGTATTAGTGAATTTCTTGTGGAGAAGGATTAGGGGTTACTTTTTGAATGACCTTGTAGTTCCTAAAAGAAAATAACTCTCTAGCAGCAACATGAACTAGGTCTCTCTCCACTTCTATATGTAGAAGATAATGGCATCACACTGTTCTTCTATTTGTAAAATATAAACCCTTCTATGATCTTTGTATCTGTGACATTCATAATGGAAATAGGATATGGGTTTTTACTTTTATGAGAAAAAAATACAGTCTTAGCTGTTCTTGAAAACCCACATAATATATATGATATTTTTTGCATTCTTCCATCATTAGCTATCTTATTGTTGCCACAAGGCATTATTGTTCGTTGTGTTGGGATAGGAAAATTTTAAAATTTTCTTGTATTCTTACCCACACATTTCTGACCAAACCAAAATTATTTCACCCAAAATCATAATAAACAACTGATATATCCCATAAAATCCCATGACTTTTATCACAAATAATGTAAAAGGCCTCAAATTTTTAACATCGGCAAGACCTCATGCTAGTTATACCGATCCATGAGAAACTTGTTGAAATACCTATCGGCATGATAATAAGGATCGGGGAGAATGTTTTGGAAGACACCGATGGAGAAAGTGGCACTGATGACTTTTCATCGGGGATAAAAATGTACAGTCACGCCGATCGGCGTAAGGAATGACTATCAGAGAATACTCCTAAAACTCTTTGGACAGTGTAAGTCAGACCAATGTAGGAGTTCGGTAGGACTCTCACCGATCATTCAGTATAACGGAGGGAACTAGCAGTCATCGGCAGGAGATAAGCATCAGAAAGAAAAAGCAAGAAGGTGCTGATACTCTAAAGTCTCACCGATTGAAGAAAAGTGCTTCAGCGTAACTTACACCGATAAGTGTGAAGAATAAGAACCATCGGTGAAGAAATCCTCTGAGATAACATTTGAAATCATTACAATTAAACTCAATAGAATTGTTTGCGAAAAGACTACAAGTGGAGATTTGAAGCAGAAAACAGCGGAATCAAGATCTTTAAAAATAAAGTGCATGTTGGTCAGAATGCATGTATACCAGATACAAAGGTGAACGGTTGAAGGTTTTGTATATTTATTTGTATGTATGCAAGATACAAATAGTGAGAAGATACAAATGCATAAAACATACAAGACGATATACAAAGCTATATGCATGTCACGGAACCAAAAAGATTATGAAATGAGGTTTTATTGCAGTATGTTTCGTCTGTTGTATGTATGTTTTAGGTTATACATTTCAATATACATACAATACGGAACTCAAGAAAGGTTGAAATTTGGTTAAAATGATGCATCATGACTTAAAGTATATTGGAAGATGCATTGCACTTTATAGACATCGCGGAGCCGACAAGTAAGTAAACTATGGTTTATAAAAATGATCAGTCCGAAGAGGTGATACAAAGGAGTTTGTATGTATTAAGCTTTGTATCTAAAAATTGGATACAAGTATTATTGCATTTCGGAAGATATAATCAGAAAAGTGATGTGGGCTCCACCATTTGCATATCGGGCTTGTATAAATAACAATGTAGATCTTCGCTATACAAGTCGATATACAAGTTAAAAGGATGTGAATAAGAGATACAAACCAGATGTGAAAAGAAAGTTAAATACTAAAAAGTCTTTGTATGTTCGGGGTGCTTGTATGTTTATAATATACATTCCCAATATACAAAGGAATAAAAAGCATTGCTAGGGATAAAAGGTAAAGAGAGGGTTTGTATAAGATGCTTTGTATGTGCGCTTATACAAAATAACATACAAACGGCAATATACAAAGGAAATATGCAAGAGAATAATATACAAAACCTGACATAATTGGAGATTTGAACATTATATACATCGTGTGGGGTCCAAGTTTGTATGTGAGAAATGTATGTATCCAATATGCAAAAGGATGTATAAAATATGATACAATTCCAAACCTAATTAGAAAGTCAAATTTTGAGAACTTTGTGTGAAGTTCGTGCTTGTATATTATAATGCATTGTATCTGATATACAAAAGGAGAGATGCAGTTACAGATTGTATGTATACAAGATACATACAATGGTAAATTCGAAGGCGATTTCAATTAATTTTATAAACCTGGTCAAGCCCGCTCTTGTGTACAGAAGAAAATACATTATCTGGTATACAAAAGGAGGACGTAGGAAAATATACAAGGATAGATCTGAAATCCAATTTATTTAATAGACCTGATGGAGTCTGCACTTGTATGTGTGTCCCAAATGCATATACAAAAGTTGATACATAGGAATTTCTGATGCATATATGTTTATTACAACTCTGAGATGGATTTCTTTGTTGCCAGAGCAATATGAAGGGGGTCGTATAAAACAAAAATGAGATTTTGTCGATGTAAAAATCGATGTATTGCTTTCAACAATGAGAACAAGTGCAACTTATTTGATAGAAACTATAATATGGACTACCTTGCCAAATGAAGATTAATGGATCCAACTCTTAATCAAATTCGTTTATTTCTTAATCCATTTATGTGAAAAGTTGTGAGCCATGAATAGTCATATTGTTTTGCCCTGAAGTTTGTTTCCCACACATATATATCAGGGAAAATAAGGGGATCCATAGAATCATCAATAGTAGAATATAATAGATATAGTTTACAATGTTTCTCAAAGACCATGTTGCAAGTTTATTATTGAAGAAGTAAATTGAAGTTCTCTGATTCAGTGGTTCTATTCTGGCATCAATTATTTGTTAAGATTATTCAATTTTGTGGTTGTCTCTAGTTCAATATTTCCTTGTTATTCAAATTAATATATCAAGTATATAGTTAATTTGTTAATGCATATTTGTTGTATCTGTGTGATTGAATTAATTGGTTTCCATTAGAGGAATTAAAAATCCTACTGATCAATCACAGTAGCTTGGAAGTGTTAGTTTGGATTACTAAGAAGAACCATATAATTAGGATTACCATTCTGTCTCCAAGTTAATATTATCTGTTATCCTTGCATATTTCATTCAATTAGTTCCTTCAAGAAAGGATTAAATTACCTTCTGGTGAATTACAAGAGATCTGATTATATTAGTTGGATTGTTAGGAAGAGTTTGTCAGTCATTTCCTTGCACATTTATACAAGTTATAAACTAAAATATTGTGCCAAACAGTTAGAATTACTGCCTAATATAAGCCACTAATCTTAGTGCTTCATTTGACTCTGTTTACCCAACAAGGCACTGGTCTTATTTCAATTTATTACTTAAAAACCCTTTTTATTAGTTAAGCAAAGTCATAGAATTCACCTTGATATTGCTTATACAATTTCTACCAACCATTCATCAGATATTAGATATAGAATTAATTAGCAAGCTATCATCTATCCTACACCATTTGCCACTGTAGGTAGACCCATTTAATTAGTCAATACATTTACATTTAGTCTGCTTTAATTTCCAAGGTTTACCTGCCTAGGTGTAGCAGGACCTAAAGTGTAGGGAGTCATCAAACCTTAAGGGTTGATTTCGTCGCGTTAGTTCAAAAACGTTGCAAATCTAAGCATAGAGCCTGGCATCCACTTAGGATTAGCAATCTACATTTTTGAGACCTAACAAATTGGCGACTGTATTGGGGATATAAATAAAAGACCTTAGTAACAAACCATTCCTTTTATAGAGTCATTTCAGAAACCTTAATTTGGTAACTCTATTGGCAACAAGAACCCAGAAAGATAAATTACAAACTTTTTCCTATTTAAAAAATAGGTGGCGACTCTAGTGACTGTTATAACAAAAAAATGATACCAAATGGATGGTAGGACATCCAAGATGGAAGGCAAGAAATTGCAATCATCTCCACCACTTAGAAACATCTCCAAAAGAAATGGAACATCAAATTATTCTCACCAGAATGATAACCAGGAGGCTCAAGAGGATAATGCAGAGCAAACTATTGAAATTCACAATAAGTTCACACCTCTATATGATTCAAATGAAAATCTCAACGGAGTAACTAATGATATATTGGAGAAATACAGACCCAATCCTCAAGAATAGCTTGAGTGTGAAGTATGGGCCATGAAGGAAATCAATCAAAGACAATCTGAATATGATTTCAAAATGTCATTACATCAAGGAGAAGGGGTAAAACATGGATTCTCAACTCAAGAAGTAAATGACAACCTAAAGACTTCAAGAGTTATGAATCAAGCACAACAGGATCTGCTTCGGCTCCAGGAAGAACTTGAAATGATCAAGATAGAGGAAACTAAGAGGTTGTTGCAACAAGAGATTCAACAGATAAAGAGTAGAGCTAAAATAGCCGCCCCAAAATATGTACCTCCACATAGGGGAAACACTTCAAGGAATCCACAACAAAATTTACACCAAAATATAGGTGGTGCTTCAAATTCACAAGTCTTCGAAAGTCATCAAAATGCCATTCCTAAAGTTCCTAGACCACCTCCCATACACAACACCTCTCAGCATATGGCTAATCCTTACCCGCCCCCTAGCCAACAATATTATAGACCACCAAATCCTTACATAAATCTCCACATAAATCCACAACAACAATATGCCTATCATCAGCCTCCAAGCAGATATAATTACTATCCTAATCCACCACCCATGAATTTTCCACCTCAAAACCTCGCAAACATATGTAGCCAATTTGATTTGACTAGGTATCAGTTGTATCCATATCCTATGGATAGTAATTGGAGAAATATAGTTCCTAAGTTTACTGGGAACAGTGCAATATCAGCTGAAGATCACATCAGAAGCTTCAATGTTTTGTACAAGATATTGGTATGGACTGGGAAGATATTAGAATGAGGTTATTCATGATGTCCTTGACTGAAGATGCAAGAGACTGGTTCAACAGCTTACCTGATGCCTTAATTAGTTCAATAACTATTTCCATAATCAATTTAAGGAGCAGTATGGTAATTAGTATGCCCCTGAGTTTGCATTACATGAATTGATAAGTATCCAGAAATACCAAAATGAATCAGTGTATGACTTCAATCTAAAATTTTCCAAATTACACCACAAGGTACCACATGGATCCAAATTATCTGATCCAACAACATTGAGAATTTATATGAAATCATTTGATCCCAAGATAGGGTACGAACTTAGAAATCGATGCCCTACAACCCTGGCTGAAGCACAAAAAGTGGCATTAACTATTGAGAACAATAGGAAAGTTACAGGTATGGTTAGCAAGAGGCATAACCCTAGAAATCCTCAGAACCCAAATGTTTAGCAAAATAAACAAGACGGTCAGCATAGGCATGGGAGGCCCAGGTTGCATGATATGCCATATAATACCAATTAGAAAGATGGGAGATGCATTGATAACAGTAGAAAACAACATTATGACAAGGATACCCCTAACCCTCTAAAAATAAATATGGCACATATGGTAGAAGATAAACCTTGGTGTCTGGTATGTAATTTACCACATTCACCTGAGTATTGTGAGGTGGCTAAAATAGTACAACAAGGAGAAATGTTATACAATTACAATAGAGATAATCACACTAAAAATATGATGCATGATACACCATATTTGCTGACTGAAGACTATTCTTCTACATAGGAAGAGGGATATGAATATGATGTGGGAAACTAGAGACATCATATCAATATGGGAGAATAAGAAGTGTTCTCAGATTAGGAGAATGGTTATGAGGAACCTACTTATTATAACAATCAGCCATATAATCAATGGAGAAAGCCCACTGAAAATGAAAGAGAAGCTCTTACAATAGCTGCAACAGCTCAAGCTAAAAATGCTTATAACTTAAGGAAAAGGATAGTGAATGTTGAACAAGGAACACCTGGGAGTGTATTCATAAAAGATCAGAATTATAAAAAGAAAAATGTAAAGTCATCATTCAAAGAACCAGAAAAGGGTGGTAAGAATAAAACAAAAGAAAAATCACAAAATCAAGAAAAAGAAAATATAAAGATAGAAAAGAATGATCAGACTATGGCCCATTCTTTTGACATTGCTCATGTAATATCTCAGGTAAAAATATCAGTTCCACTTTTAGAAATGATGAAGATAGATAAATATAAGAATACAATAGTTAAACTGATTTCAGATATACCACGTTAAAAACATAAAGGATCTGAAAATAGAACAAACAATGTTCACCAAGAAACATTCCAAATGCCTGAAGTATACCTAGGTGATACATTGACAATGAATCCCTCACAAGTGGACCCCTTCTACACTACATTATTGATCAAAAACATCATAGTGAGGAATTGCAAGATTGATTCAGGTGCTGCCATGAACATCATGCCAATAGTGGTTATGAAAGAACTGGGAATGTGGGTTGATACTACATTTGGTAGGTGTTATGCAATGGATAATAGATCCATCCCAGTCATTGGTATTATGAGGGACGTGGAGATTAAACTTGCCTCATACCCTGAAGCAACTTATAACATTGATATTACTATGGTTGACATCCCACCATATTATGGAATGCTTCTATCAAGACAATGGGCTGCAATGGAAGGAGGCAATGTCCAATTGGACTTATCATATGCCACAATACTAGTTGGAGGTAAAGAAATCAAGCTATACAGGGAGCCAAGATATGAAAATATCATAGAATGCTTGGATCAACATCAAATAAATTTATTTTGTGATACAGATTTGGGAACCTTCAAGGTTGAGAAAAATCAGCCAGAATTCCAGAACACTGATTCAATACATATTGAGTCTAAAAAAGAAGAAAATGATGTGTGGAAGATGTACTTTGATGGTGCATGCAGCAAAATAGGAAATCAGTCTGGTGTAGTATTTATTTCACCAGGAGGTAAAACTTTCAAATACTGTTTTCTATCAACATTTGAATGCACAAACAATGTAGCAGAGTATGAATCTTTGCTCATTGGTTTGAACATAGCCACCAAGCATAAGATAAAAAAGTTAGCTGTATATGGTGATTCTGAATTGGTTACTTCCCAAGTAAGAGAGAAATACTTGTCAAAAAAAAAGAGGTTGAGATAGTATAGAAACGCAGTCTGGGATGATATCGAGTTATTTGATGCCTTTTCAATCAATTGGATTGATAGGTCAAAAAACATTATGGCAGATTTCTTAGCGAATATCGCATTAAAAAGGGATGATGTCACATTGGGAGCTATTACAGAAGTTGAGTTCAAAACCAAACCCGCTATCCCAGATAATGTACATAATTGGCAAGTATTTGAGAATGATACTAATATAATCAACTTCCTGCATTGTGTTGATCATTATGAAAATCAAGAGATTGATTTTAATGCATTTGTAGAAGAACATGATGGGAAGGAAACCCTTTTTGGTCAAGAAATAGTTCAGTTAAAAACAAATAAAATACCTAAGGGAATTATAGCATTGGAAAAGGCATTTGATGGACATGATAGATTTAAAATGAAAGACACACCAATGGTGCAGAATGACCTTGAAGAGATTAATTTGGGCACACAAGCAACCCCAAAGAATGTGTATATTGGAAAAAATCTTAACCCAAAAATCAGGAGCAGAAGCATCAACTTACTTAGGAAGTATAGACACATATTTGCCTAGTCATATGATGATTTAAAAGCATATAGAGAGGATCCATTTCAGCTAAACCATTTAGGCAAAAATAGAGGCCTATCAATCCTACATTAGCTCCTAAGATGCTAGAGGAACTTACAAAATTGAGGGATGGAGCTATCATTAAACCCATCAGACATTCCTCTTGGGTTTCTAATTTGGTACCTGTCAGGAAAAGGAATGGTGATATTAGACTATGTGTGGACTTCAGGAACTTAAACAAATATTCCCTAAAAGACAATTATCCCCTCCCTAATATGGAAGCAATATTACAAAAGGTTACTGGATGTGAACTATTATCAATGATGGATGGCTTCTCAAGATATAATTAGGTGAAGGTCAAAGAGTCAGAACAATTTAAAACTGCATTCACCACCCTATGGGGAACATATGTATATTTAAGGATGCCATTTGGACTCAACAATGCCGGAGCAACATTCCAAAGAGCAATGGATGTGGCATTTGCTAAATTGATTAACAAAATCATGATAGTATATCAGGATGATATTGTAATATTAGGAAAACAAAATGAAGTGAAAACACAAACTAATTGCATAAAAACACAAAGTTATACCTCACATGAAGACCCAATCTCATCAAGGGAGGAGGAAGCTTGCACCCAAGAGCTTCTAGATTAGATAACCCTATTTGATTCAAATGTGGATTGCTCTTTCTTTCAACACAAATATAGATGAAGGTTTAGAGGATAGATAGATTAGAGATTTGAGAGAAATTTGAGCATGGTTTTGATGCAAGAAGAAGTTGTTATGAATGGCTTGGGTGAGGGTTTCATTTATAGGTTTTTGAAAAAGGAATGGAGGGTGAGGATCAAAAGATGAGATCAATGTCTCTCATTTTTTGTGAATCTTTAATTCATAATGGATGAATTAAAAATTCTTTTTTGAGAAGAGTGGGTTATGACAATTGAATTAAGAATTCAATAGTGGAGGATAGTGGGTTATGACAATTGAATTAAGAATTCAATAGTGGAGGATAGTGGGGGACAATTAAATTAAGAATTCTATAGTGGATGATAGTGGGGAATAATTGAATTAAGAATTCAATAGTGGAGGATAGTGGGGAACAATTGAATTAAGAATTCAATTAGTGGATGACAATTTAATTAAAGATTCATTTTTGGACAATGGAGGAGATTAGCTAATTAAATATTAAGAATATTTAATTATATGTGCAACATGGTGAGGTGGAAGAGAAGAGGTGGAAAGATGAGGTGGATTGATGAGGTGGATTTTGTGAGGTGGATTTAGGACTTAGGATAGAGGGAAATTGAAATAATAAATATTGCATATTTATTAAATCAATTGGCTAATGTTTTAGACTATTGAATTAATGAAATTAATTCAATTTTGAGGATAATATGATGGAAAACAGGGTAATGAAGGGATAATTGGTTATGGTTTTAGACTATTGAATTAATGAAATTAATTCAATTTTAGGGATAATATGATGGAAAATAGGGTAATGAAGGGATAATTAATTAAATAAAAATTTAATTAATTGGTTAGGAGGGAAATTGACATGTTTAGGGATGTCGGGAGTCGGTTCGATGGTAGAAGACATTTTTAAGTGTCTACATTTGCCCCTCTTTGAGATGGTGTTGCGGATAAGGAACATCATTTCAAAGAAGTTAAAACATAGAGTTGGATTGGATAGAAAAAAGATTTTGGCTTAGAAGAATAGGGTAAGGTTTGGGGATAATTGGTAAGGGTGATGCCCCCTCGAGAGGATAGGTGGGTTGCAAGAACACGATTGTGCTCGCTAAATGGATGGAATAGATTGATAGATGTGGTTGGAGGATAAGAGGTGAGATGAAAGTGTGATAATGTTGGGAGATTGATTGGTGGATGATCATTGTACTAAAAATGATTTAGAGAAATCCTAGGTTTGATATAGCCAAGTGGATATTTTCACCAAGGTATAGAAGACCAGGGTGATGATGTTTATCCAACAGTTGCATGGACTAGAAACGCAAACAAAAGGATGATCCCATGCATGCCCAAGATAGTACAACCTTGTCTAGACGAGGGAACGGGACTCATAGCATAAGTCCTTAGTACATAAAAGGTATGATGAACCTTAGATGCATAAAGAGATCAATTTGCTAGAATCGACCCTACGATCAACAAGATATGACTACTACCTTGGAGTAATGAGACCAACCCACAAGCACAGCATACAAAAGAAAGACTATGCACCATTCTAGATGTTTTTGCCACATACCATGATATAATAAGATCAAGGTAGCTTTGATGTGATCTTCGAATAGGACAAAAGATAAAAATCAAAAACCAAAAAACCAACGAACCAAACAAGTAACCATTGTATCTTTTGCCAAGATAGATAATGATGTGATAGATTTTGCCTATTGTAGGAAAGATATATCTTAAGGAAGGGATTGATAGATGATTTGATGATGTAAAATTGGCTCAAGATGTGATGGTGACAAGTTGTGATTGATGCTGATTTGATAGTTGATGATTTTGATTAAGGACAATGCTTTGATAGGTGATGCGAAGCTTAGATCTAGTGTAAGCTTATTGAGGATAGATGTGATGATGATGTGGGATGATGATAAATGTGATGATGATGAGAGTGTGATGGAGCAAGTTTGTTTTTGTGATGAATAGATTATTTTTGGAAGTTTGTGTGTTTTCTATTGTTTTGGTATTTTTTGATTTTGTGATGTTTTTGTATTTTTTGATTTTGTGATGTTTTGGAATTTTTTTATTTTTGAAAAGGAATGGTTTATTATGAGATGGTTGCATTGGATTTCATGTGGATAACCTTTGCGCTAGATACCAATGACAAGGGAACACCAAGTCTAGAGGTGAAAGTGATGGGGTTGGATAGGGGGATTGGATAGCTGATTCATGATAGATGAATGGACAAGTGATAGGGATGCGTGTTAGATAGATGGAAGATAAGGATGAGGGGTAGGATAGGTATGCATGATATATGGATGGGGGATTGCAAGATTTTCTCCAAGGGCTAGGTTGCAAGGAATCATATGCCCCAATGCCTAAAGAATTTTGCATGATGGGCTCATGTTTGAATGGGTGGACTTTGCATTAGATGGATGGAGGATATACTTTAAAAGGGAGTATGCCAAGAGGTTTCCAAAGCATGTTGTTGATATTTTGCCCCTTGTCTTTACCAAGATCTAAGGTGGGAGATATAGTGGATAGAATGGATGGGGAATGATAGGATGAATAGGGGATGGTAGATAGGAATATGATAAGATAAATAGGGGATAGTGGATAGGATATACAAAAGGATGTTATGGATTTGGATGATTAGATGGTTTTGCCCCCAAGTGTAGGGATACAAAATGGATGGAGAAGGGATTACACATGACGCCCACAAGGGGTTTTCATCAAGGTACTTGCCCAAGGTGCCACAAGGAGTGGTTTTCACCATTGGACAGATTTTTCTCTTTACTATTTTCTTGATTTCTTGATTTTTTTGCTTTTTTGCTTTTTTGATGGGATGGGGACTCTAGCGTCTATTTCCATAGCAAGGAGAAGATGGTGCCATGTTGGATAGCATTATGGATGATGATTGTATGGATTGTTAGAAGATAGAAGAAGAAGGAATGGATGGTGGATAATGGATTATGCAAAAGCATGGACCATAGGAATGTGATGGGGAAGATATGTAGGATAGTGAATGAAAGATGGAGAGATGGGGGTATGTGGGAATGTTAAGTGATGGAGGGGAACCAAGACCAATGGTTGCACACACCGTGATGTATGGAAGCTTGTACTTTGGATGTGGAGTTGGGAGTAATGGGGATCGGGATAGGAGATTTTTGGATGGTCGATTTGGGGTTTTAGGGACCCAAATGGACCTAGGTGTTGGGGAATTCTTAGATGTGGAGCAAGATTTTTGCTTAGGGACCCACACCATTTTTATTTTTACTTTTTCTTGTGATGGTGTGGGCTTTAATAGCCATTTGGATTTTTTATTTTGCTTGGAAAGGATAACATCTTTAGGCTTTTGTGCTTTATGCATTGAGGCATTCAAATTATTTCTTTTGAATCCCATGGATTTGGGGGAAGCTTCATATTTGAAAGATGTGTGCTTTTGTTGGTCTTGATTGGGAATTTTAGGGGATTTATGGGTGGAGGGGTAAAAAGTGGATTTATGGATAAATGGATAAGGGGATTTGAGGATGGGGATATTAGGAGTTGGGAGGATGGGAGGATAAGAGGATTTGTGGATAGGGATGTTTGGTGTTGGTAGGATAGGAGGTAGAGTGGATTTGATAGGGATCTTTGGAGTTGGAAGTAGTGGAGGTAAATTTGATGGAGGAAGATGGATGGTCACATGATTTTGCAAATGATAGGATGATGGAGGAGGGATGGAAACATATGTTTTGGAAGTGTGATGAGATGCACCATGTGTGGGATTGGATGAATGGATTTTGGAAGGTGTGTGGGTGGTACCAACATGTTCGTTTTGTTTGTCTTGGGATGTATAGCCAAGGCCATGTGAAGATGGATGAAATGTGGTGTGGATGGGCTCCAAGATGCCTTGCTCATGAAGGCCTAAGCCTTTGCCTTGGTAATTCATGTGTTGGAGTATGCGACATGCAATGGGATGTTTGGTGCTTTGGAAACAAGACGGGAGTCCATTATTTGTTGGAGAAAGATAGGTGGTGGATGGAAGTTGTTCACCTCTTACAAGGGAGTCACCATGGATGAGAGTGCTTGTGCCAAGTGGATAAGGGGATGGATTTTGGATGGGATTGGTAGATGGAGGTGAAGGATTCATGGGGGATGGTAAAGGGGTGGTAGAAGATGGGGTGAGATCAATAAGTTGATCAATAGATGGGAGGGGATTGTGGATGGGATTAGATGGGATGGTTAGATCTTGATTGGGAGAAGGGATTGATGTTTCAACATGCTTTGGATTTGATTCTTGGCATAACTCATGTCTTTGGATAGAAGTGGGAGTTACTTGGATAGATGTGGTAGGTGCTTGGATGGATGTGATAAGTGCTTGGATGGATGTGGTAGGTGCTTGGATGGATGTGGTAGGTGCTTGACTTATGTGTTCTTGAACATGGCTGTATGATGGTTCTTGAGTTATGATGGGAGATTGTTCAAGAGGTTTGGTGGCTATTGGATTGTATGAGGGTGTTTGATTCCTTGCTAATAGCTAATACATGGCATCCTTCATGAGTGTATGGGTTGAAGAGCAATATAATGGATGGATAATGATGGTGGTTGGTGTGGGATTAGGATTGGAATTAGATATGTGGGTGATGGGATTAGGTTGTGATGGTTTGTGGATGGGTTCAAGGATAGGTGTTGGACTAGATGGTGGTGTTGGAGGGTTTGGGGATTGGGGGGATTCCTTTACTTTTCTTTCATTTTTAGGTGATGTTCTTTGGAGGAAATCCCACAAGGATTCTTTGGATGTGATAGTGTTGGGACTTGGAAGATTTGATGGTGGATTAGATAGTGGATGGGTGATAGGGATTGGTGGATTGGGAGATACATAAGGTGATGGATTAAGGTTGATAAGGTTGGAGGGATATGGTGATGGCGGGATTGGAGGATGGGGATTAGGAGATGGGGGATTTGGTTGTTGATATGATGTTTGAATTTCAGATATAATGTGTGCTATATTGGTGTTCCCTTGATCAAAGTTAGCATGACAAAGGTTGGGGGATTGATAAGGTGGAGGTATGAATTGATTGGATAAGTATGATGGCATGGATGTGTAAGGGGATGGTGATTGATATGATGAAGGTTGATATGATGGAAGTTGGTATGAGGTTGAAGGTTGATATGAGGATGATAGAGGTTGATATGAGGATGGTGGAGGTTGATATGAGGATGATGGAGGTTGATATGATGGAAGTTGATATGATGAAGGTTGATGGGAGGTTGATGGTGTGGATATGTAAGATGTAGATTGGTATGAAGGTTGAAAGAATGACGATTGATATGATGTGGCAGGGGATGATGTGTAGGGTGTTTGTTGATATGATGGAGGTTTGTATGAGGTCCATGGTGTGGATATGTAAGATGTTGAAGGATGGTATGATGAGGGTTGATATGATGAAGATGGGGTAGGGGTTTGGTATTCTCCAATGATGAGGTGTGCTAAGGGTATATCTTTAATGTCATTTTTGAATTGTTCCTTAGCATTAGGATCCATGTTCTCATAGACTTTTCTAAGTCTTTGTACTTTTTGTATTGATTCATAAAGATCCATTTTGTGGGAGAGAGTATGGGATGATGGGGAATGATTGTGATGTTGAGGATCAAATTTCAAGACCTTAGGATGATTCGATTTGATTTGATGAATGGTTCTCTATGCTTAAGATAGAGTAATGATCTTAAGCAAGAGGGTTGATTGGGTTGATTTGATTAGGTGATCAATTAAGGTCTTGATTTTTGATTGGGTTGATTTGGATTTGGAGTTGGATAATGATGTTGGGGGACTTGGATGTTGATTGGGATCGATGTTGATTTTGGATTGGAATGATTGGATTATATGTAATGACTAGGATGCGGACTCGGATGATGTTGATGGGATGAGGATGAATGATCAAGATGTGACTAGGATGTGCTTAGGGATGATTGGGATTGAGGTTGATTTGACAAGGATTGAAATAATGATGTTGATTGGATAATGATTTGGATAGAATGATGATGATTTAATGATGTAGAGTGACAAGGATGTGATTAGGATTGATTTAGGATGAATTCAATTTTTCTTGGCAAGTAGACAAACAATCAAGCAAGAAAACACAATGGCTAAAGGTTTGATTTATGAAAGATTTATCAAGCATGCACAACCTAAGGTGAAGCAAGGACAATACTTGGAGAACAAGTAGAGGTATTTGGGCCACTAAAACAAAGGTTCGTAGTGGGGGAACATCCGAGGGATTGGCACCTTACGAGCATCCAATAAACCACTTAAGGTTTTGACTAGCTCTACTAGGAGTTTAATATACCTCGAGGGTACTACTTCCTTTCAAGCTAGCATCGAATGGTAAGCACTCATACCGATTAGACTTGGCTTTTGCCTTATCCTCAATTTACATATAGCGGACTGGATGAAAGTACCGCTTGGGGTCGCCAATGAGTTCTCTGAATGGATGTGTCTCAAGGGCAGGCCCACGTCCTAAAAAGAAAAATAGAATAGAACCATTTCTCTTCACCCAAGATCCTTTTGAAGGCAAGGGGAGAGGATACTTTGATTCTACCCTATGGGATAACACAAATGTGCAAGTGCACAAGACACGACAAACAAGAGCTAATGTTCATTTTAAGCCCAAAATCCAAATGTGTTTGCAAACAAGATTAAAAGATAAGAGATGAAATGATTGCGCCTGGTTAATTTGCTATCCAAATTGTTGTAGATGGTGATGCCTGATGTTGTTCCAGCCTTGTATGATCACCTGCAAGTCACTAGAATGAAAACGGAGCAAATAGACTAGCCCAAGATGCGACCTGCAACAACTCATCCCCAAAACTTGCAAAACTTTTCTAAAACAAGGGTTAGAAAATGAAGATTTTGACAACGAAACCTTCACAAACTGACGATTAGATTCGAGACCGGGCGTGCCAATGTAATATTAGGAAAACAAAATGAAGTGAAAACACAAACTAATTGCATAAAAACACAAAGTTATACCTCACATGAAGACCCAATCTCATCAAGGGAGGAGGAAGCTTGCACCCAAGAGCTCCTAGATTAGATAACCCTATTTGATTCAAATGTGGATTGCTCTTGCTTTCAACACAAATATAGATGAAGGATTAGAGGATAGATAGATTAGAGATTTGAGAGAAATTTGAGCATGGTTTTGATGCAAGAAGAAGTTGTTATGAATGGCTTGGGTGAGGGTTTCATTTATAGATTTTTGAAAAAGGAATGGAGGGTGAGGATCAAAAGATGAGATCAATGGCTCTCATTTTTTGTGAATCTTTAATTCATAATGGATGAATTAAAATTTTTTTTTGAGAAGAGTGGGTTATGACAATTGAATTAAGAATTCAATAGTGGAGGATAGTGGGTTATGACAATTGAATTAAGAATTCAATAGTGGAGTATAGTGGGGGACAATTGAATTAAGAATTCAATAGTGGATGATAGTGGGGAATAATTGAATTAAGAATTCATTAGTGGATGATAGTGGGGAATAATTGAATTAATTCAATTAGTGGATGACAATTTAATTAAAGGTTCATTTTTGGATAATGGAGGAGATTAGCTAATTAAATATTAAGAATATTTAATTATATGTGCAACATGGTGAGGTGGAAGAGATGAGGTGGAAAGATGAGGTGGATTGATGAGGTGGATTTTGTGAGGTGGATTCAGGACTTAGGATAGAGGTAAATTAAAATAATAAATATTACATATTTATTAAATCAATTGGCTAAGGTTCTAGACTATTGAATTAATGAAATTAATTCAATTTTGAGGATAATATGATGGAAAATAGGGTAATGAAGGGATAATTGGCTAAGGTTTTAGACTATTGAATTAATGAAATTAATTCAATTTTGGGGATAATATGATGGAAAATAGGGTAATGAAGGATAATTAATTAAATAAAAATTTAATTAATTGGTTAGGAGGGAAATTGACATGTTTAGGGATGTCGAGAGTCGGTTCGATGGTAGAAGACATTTTTAGGTGTCTACAGATATGATAGCATATTCAAAAAGGGCTGAAGATCATTGTGCACATTTGGAGCAAATATTTATCAAAGCCCTAGAATATGGGATTTCATTGAGTCCTAAGAAATGCCATTTCGCAGTGACAGAGGGGAAGTTGCTTGGTCACATAGTCTCAAAAGATGGAGTGAAAATAGATCCTGAGAGAGTAAAAGCAATTGACGAAGTTCCTATTCCTAAAAATGTGAAAGCCATACAGTCATTTTTTGGCCAAATTAACTTTTTCAAGAGATTTATATCAAATTTTGTAGAAATAGTTAGTCCCATACCAAGGATGTTGAAGAAAAACTTAGAAGTAAAGTGGACAATGGATACAATAGAAGCATTTTCCACTATTAAGAAAACAATCAAAGAAGCTCCTGTCCTGATATCCCCTAATTTCAGTAAACCATTCCAACTATTTTCATTTGCCTCTTATCATACAGTTGCAGTAGTGCTATTGCAGAAAAATAATGATGGACATGAATAGTCTATTTCATTTTTCAAAAAATCCCTTTAGAATGTAGAGTTGAAATATGACATTGTTGAGAAACAGGCATATGCGTTAGTGAAAGTAGTTAAAACTTTTAGGCCATACCTGGTGGGAGCTGAAATCATAGCATATGTGCCTAATGCTGCAGTAAAGGATGTATTGGGCCAAACTGAAGTCACAGGTAGAAGGTACAGATGGATCAATATAATATAGGAGTTCAATATTGAAATCTAGATTACTAAAGTAGTGAAAGGACAAGGTCTTGCTAGTTTGATTGCTGAAAGTAATCTTGAAGCTTCTCAGATATGTAGTGCTAGTGATGTTGATAATACAAGTTCTAGCATTGAGCATACTTCGTGGTATGCCGACATCATATATTATCTAAAGCACATGAAATGTCCTCAGGGGTATGATGACAATAAAAGAAGGACACTTAAATTACAAGCCTCAAAATATGTATTTATTGATGGAGATCTTTACTGGAAGAATAGGGATGGAATTCTACTATTATGCCTAGATGAGCATCAATCAAAACATATCATGAAAGATCTACATGAAGGCATATATGGAGGTCATTTTTCAGCAAAGACTACAACCCACAAGATCCTAAGGGATGGATACTATTGGCCTAAAATTTTTAATGAATCATATCATTGCACTAGGAAATGTGATGTCAGAAATTTTTAGGAAAGTTGAAATATCAGGGCTCATTGCCCTTGAAACCCATGCAGGTGGAGGCTCCATTCTATTAGTGGGGTATTGACTTCATAGGAGAAATTGCAGAGAAGTCAAGTGGTGGACACAAATGGATTTTAGTGGTGACATATTACTTCACTAAATGGGTGGAAGCAATCCCAACCAAACAAGCAACAAGCAGGGTAGTGATTAACTTTCTGATGGAAAATATTGTATTCAGATTCAACACTCCAGTAAGGTTAATCACAGATAATGGGATGTGTTTCTGGTCTGATGAATTCAAAAATTTCTATAGTACACATGGCATCACTATGTCCTATGCTACTCCATATCATCCACAAGCAAACAGACAAGCAGAATCCAGCAATAAAAGCCTTCTAAAAATTATAAAGAGAATGTTGGTTAGAAACAAGAAATCTTGGGATTCAAAGTTAAGAATGGCTATATGGGCTGATAGGATTACTGTAAAAAGAGCAATTGGGAGATCTCCTTTTAAACTAGTATATGGAACACAAGTGAGAATACCATTAGAAAATCTCATGCCAGCTTACAAATTTATTCTTCAAGAAGATTTAAACATTCCTGAACCAATGGAGGAAAGATTAGAACATCTTGCAGAACTTGATGAAACAAGGAGATTAGCCCAAAGGTAGAATATTAAGTTGCAATCACAAGTGAAATACCTAATTGACAAAAAGGCCAAAGATAGGAAATTTGAGATGAATGACTTAGTGCTGATGTGGAATGCTAGGCACCAAGACAAAGGAAAGCATGGAAAGTTTGAAGCTTTATGGTTAGGTCCTTTTGTTATAACTAGCAAAGGAGGTGATGATTCTTACTATTTGTAAAACATGTCTAGAGAAGAGCAGGAATTGCCTGTGCATGGGCAATATCTGCAGCCTTTCTTTTCATAATCATGCACAAAGAGGATTGAGTGTTGCCAGTGCATGGACGACTCTCGAATAATTCTCATAATAGTTTTATTCCATGCACAGTAGTTTAGGGAAATCAAATGAGATTAGGATTTGCCAGTACATGGATAGTCCTATGGATCTCTATAATATGTATATATATATTTTTTCTATGTACAGTAGTATAGGATCATTCCCATTCCCCATTGTCATCACTTCATCACCCATTCTCATAAAACTGTCATCCCAAACAAATAAAACACATGGTCTACTCCCCAAGAGATCTGAATTCTTGTATACTCACAAGGAGTATACATCCCAGACAGAGCCACTGTTGGGACAGAAAATTTTTATAATTTTCTTGTATTCTTACCCACACATTTCCAACCAAACCAAAATTATTTCGCCCAAAATCATAATAAACAACTGATATATCCCATAAAATCCCATGACTTTTATCACAAATAATGTAAAAGGCCTCAAATTTTTAACATTGGCAAGACCTCATGCTAGTTATACCGAGCCATGAGAATCTTGTTGAAATACCTATCGGTGTGATAATAAGGATCGAGGAGAATGTTTTGGAAGACACTGATGGAGAAAGTGGCACCGATGACTTTTCAATGGGGAGAAAAATATACGGTCACGTCGATCAGCATAAGGAAACACTATTGGAGAATACTCCTAAAACTCTCCCGATAGTGTAAGTCAGACCGATGCAAGAGTTCGACAGGACTCTCACCGATCATTTAGTAGAATGGAGGGAACTAGCAGTTATCGCCAGGAGATAAGCATCGGAAAGAAAAAGCAAGAAGGTGTCTATGCTCTAAAGTCTCACCGATTGAAGAAAAGTGCTTCAACTTAACTTACAAATCCTCTAAGATAACATTTGAAATCATTACAATTAAACTCGATAGAATTGTTTAAGAAAAGCCTACAAGCGGAGATTTGAAGCAGAAAATAGAGGAATCAAGATACTTAAAAACAAAGTGCATGTTGGTCAGAATGCATGTATACCAGATAAAAAGGTGAATGGTCGAAGGTTTTGTATATTTATTTGTATGTATGCAAGATACAAATAGTGAGAAGATACAAATGCATAAAACATACAAGACGATATACAAAGCTATATGCATGTCGCAAAACCAAAAAGATTATGAAATGAGGTTTTATTGTTGTATGTTTCGTGCATTGTATGTATGTTTCAGGTTATACATTTCAATATACATACAATACAGAACTCAAGAAAGGTTGAAATTTGGTTAAAATGATGCATCATGACTTAAAGTATATCGGAAGATGCATTGCACTTTATATACATCACGGAGCCAAAAAGTAAATAAACTGTGGTTTATAAAAATGATAAGTCCAAAGAGGTGATACAAAGGAGTTTGTATGTATTCGGCTTTGTATCCAAAAATTAGATACAAGTATTATTGCATTTCGGAAGATACAATCAGAAAAGTGATGTGGGCTCCACCATTTGTATATCAGGCTTGAATAAATAACAATGTATATCTTCGATATACAAGCTGATATACAAGTTAAAAGGATGTGAATAAGAGATACAAACTGGATGCGAAAAGAAAGTTAAATACTGAAAAGTCTTTGTATGTTCAAGGTGCTTGTATGTTTACAATATACATACCCAATATACAAAGGAATAAAAAGCATCATTGGGGATCAAAGGTAAAGAGAGGGTTTGTATAAGATGCTTTGTATGTGCGCTTATACAAAATAACATACAAACGACAATATACAAAGAAAATATGCAAGAGAATAATATACAAAACCCAACATAATTGGAGATTTGAACATTATATACATCGTGTGGGGTCCGAGTTTGTATGTGAGAAATGTATTTATCCAATATGCAAAAGGATGTACAAAATATGAAACAATTCCGGAACCGATTAGAAAGTCAAATTTTGAGAATTGTGTGTGAAGTCCATGCTTGTATATTATAATGCATTGTATATGATATACAAAAGGAGAGATGCAGTTGCGGATTGTATGTATACAAGATACATACAATGGCAGATTCGAAGGTGATTTCAATTCATTTCATAAACTTGGTTGGGCCCGCTCTTGTGTACAAAAGAAAATGTATCTGGTATACAAAAGATATGTATGCAAAAGGAGGACGCAGGAAAATATACAAGGACGGATCTAAAATGCAATTTATTTTATAGACTTGATGGAGTCCACCCTTGTATGCGTGTCCCAAATGGATATACAAAAGTTGATACACAAGAATTTCTGATGCATATATGTTTATTACAACTCTGAGATGGATTTGTTTGCTGCCAGAGCAATATGAAGGGGCTCGTATAAAAGAAAAATGAGATTTTGTCGATGTAAAAATCAATGTATTGCTTTCAGCAATGAGAACAGGTGCAACTTATTCGATGGAAACTGTAATATGGAATACCTTGCCAAATGAAGATTAATGGATCCAGCTCTTAATCAAATTCGTCTATTTCTTAATCCATTTATGTGAAAAGGTGTGAGCCATGAATAGTCATACTATTTCAACCTGAAGTTTGTTTCCCACACATATATCAGGGAAAACAAGGGGATCTGGTGCAGAAGCACCTCAAAACTTGAAGAATCTGGAAGATTCCCTACATTTTATGTTATGTCCAAAGTGTAATATTGTAAGGCCTTCGTGCCCCATGGAGTCATACATGGCCAAGTAACGGCATAATGTTGAGTAGTTTGTATACGTGTCATTACCATTTGTAACCGAACTGAATGTCTGAAAGGTTTGTAACTGGCAGTGGTGGTTTGTTTTCCACCTTCTGTAACTGCCAAATCGAGTCTTTAAATAGTGAGTCTGTATGTGAGATGAACAGACAGAGAGGAAGAACAAATCTGTATTAATATTTAGAAGAAGGAAATAAAGAGTTTCTGTCATTTTGGTGTAACCCCTGGAATGTAGTTTGGAAGCATTCCACTGGTTGAGGTTTCTTCGAAACCAGTGGAATGTCTTCCTTAGGAGTAGATCTTTTCCTTTTTTGTTGAGTGTTAGTTTTTTCTTTGTGTTGTTCGGTGATAGAATCACAGAAGATGTTATCGACATGAATCTCTAGTTATCTTGCCGAAGGCATCTTTAGGATGCTATAGAAGAATGAATGTATTCTGAAGTGTATGCGGAGTAGATACATTGTATCGAGTCTATCGACTGTACATGGTGAATTCATAACGACACTGTATGTATAGAGTGGAGTCATCGGTATAAAGAGAGCCATCGAAAAAGAACGAACGAGTTCCACCGACGGTTGAAGTCTGACCGATGGAGAAATTGATATTAAGTATTTCGGGGTGAGAACTAAGAAGTATCACCGATGGAAGGCTCATCGGTGAGAGATGTGTTGTCGGGGGATGCGGGAAATGTATTGCCGATGGCCCAAGTCTTACCGACAGCTATGAGTTAGACGCTCATCTGTGTGACCGATAGCATTGGCAGAAGATTCAAGGAACTCGCCGATAGAATAGCATCATGCCGATAGGCACATAACCGAAGCCACTCATCGCTGAGAGATATGTATCGACAAAGGTCTTTTTCGTTTGACCGATGGTGTACAGTCTTGCCGATAGGCAAGAATAGGTATATTTCGGTGTGACATTTAAATTGTCTTGCCGATATACACTGTAAAGGTTATTTCGTGGGCTTCAAAGGATTCTTCAACCTGTTTTATCTGTTAACTAGTTTTACTCTGCATCAAATTGGTATCAGAGCTAGCAAAAGCTCTGGGAGGAGATGTTGTATTGATTCTGTCACTGAATAGACAGAAGAAGAATGAAGAGGAAGAGAGAAGCAAGAAGCTGAAAGAAAGAGTGCTAGAAAAGAATTTTGCTGACTTCCGGTTGCAGGTGCAGATTCACTCGCTACAGTAGGCAGATGAGAGATCTATCATGGGCCTGAGAAGGAGGTCCAGTTGGTGTTGCCAAAAGTCCTGGGGAGAGAGGCGAGAGAGGACTCCTAGGTGAGGGACAGAGGTGTTGGTGTAGCATGAAGGAGTGGATTTTAGTTGTTGCATTTCGGAGGCAGCCATTGATAGAAGGCACAGTTGAGGATGAAGAAGAAGCAGCAGAGGCATCCAGTTAGTATTGAAGACATTGAGAAAGCCAAAATATATTGCAGGCTTTTCACTAAGCATTTCCATGGGACATGGAAAATTTTCAAGTCTGGGAGTATGGTGCAGAAGCACCTCAAAACTTGAAGAATCTGGAAGATTCCCTACATTTTATGTTATGTCCAAAGTGTAATATTGTAAGGCCTTCGTGCCCCATGGAGTCATACATGGCCAAGTAACGGCATAATGTTGAGTAGTTTGTATACGTGTCATTACCATTTGTAACCGAACTGAATGTCTGAAAGGTTTGTAACTGGCAGTGGTGGTTTGTTTTCCACCTTCTGTAACTACCAAATCGAGTCTTTAAATAGTGAGTCTGTATGTGAGATGAACAGACAGAGAGGAAGAACAAATCTGTATTAATATTTAGAAGAAGGAAATAAAGAGTTTCTGTCGTTTTGGTGTAACCCTTGGAATGTAGTTTGGAAGCATTCCACTGGTTGAGGTTTCTTCGAAACCAGTGGAATGTCTTCCTTAGGAGTAGATCTTTTCCTTTTCTATTGAGTGTTAGTTTTTTCTTTGTGTTGTTCGGTGATAGAATCACAGAAGATGTTATCGACATGAATCTCCAGTTATCTTGCCGAAGGCATCTTTAGGATGCTATAGAAGAATGAATGTATTCTGAAGTGTATGCGGAGTAGATACATTGTATCGAGTCTATCGACTGTACATGGTGAATTCATAACGACACTGTATGTATAGAGTGGAGTCATCGGTATAGAGAGAGCCATCGGAAAAGAACGAACGAGTTCCACCGACGGTTGAAGTCTGACCGATGGAGAAATTGATATTAAGTATTTCGGGGTGAGAACTAAGAAGTCTCACCGATGGAAGGCTCATCGGTGAGAGATGTGTTGTCAGGGGATGCGGGAAATGTATTGCCGATGGCCCAAGTCTTACCGACAGCTATGAGTTAGATGCTCATCGGTGTGACCGATAGCATCGGCAGAAGATTAAAGGAACTCGCTGATAGAATAGCATCATGTTGATAGGCACATAACTGAAGCCACTCATCGCTGAGAGATATGTATCGGCGAAGGTCTTTTTCATTTGACCGACGGTGTACAGTCTTGCCGATAGGCAAGAATAGGTATATTTCGGTGTGACATTTAAATTGTCTTGCCGATATACACTGTAAAGGTTATTTCGTGGGCTTCAAAGGATTCTTCAACCTGTTTTATCTGTTAACTGGTTTTACTCTGCATCAGGATCCACATAAGCATCAACAATAGAATATAATACATATAGTTTACAATGTTTCTCAAAGACCATGTTGTAAGTTTATTATTGAAGAAGTAAATTGAAGTTCTCTGATTCAGTGGTTCTATTCTGGCATCAATTGTTTGTTAAGATTATTCAATTGTGTGGTTGTCTCCAGTTCAGTATTTCCTTGTTATTCAAATTAATATATTAAGTATATAGTTAATTTGTCAATGCACATTTGCTGTATCTGTGTGATTGAATTAATTGGTTTCCATTAGAGGAATTAAAAATCCTATCGATCAATCACAGTAGCCTGGAAGTGTTAGTTTGGATTACTAAGAAGAACCATATAATTAGGATTACCATTCTATCTCCAAGTTAATATTATCTGTTATCCTTGCATATTTCATTCAATTGGTTCTGGTGAATTACAAGAGATCTTATTATATTAGTTGGATTGTTAAGAAGAGTTTGTCAGTCATTTCCTTGCACATTTATACAAGTTATAAACTAAAATATTATGCCAAATAGTTAGAATTACTGCCCAATATAAGCCACTAGTCTTAGTCCTTCATTTAACTCTGTTTACCCAACAAGGCACTGGTCTTATTTCAATTTATCACTTAAAAACCCTTTTTATTAGTTAAGCATAGTCATAGAATTCACCTTGATATTGCTTATACAATTTCTACCAACCATTCATCAGATATTAGATATAGAATTAATTAGCAAGCTTTCATCTATCCTACACCATTTGCCACTATAGGTAGACCCATTTAATTAGTCAATACATTTACATTTAGTCTGCTTTAATTTCCAAGGTTCACCTACCTAGGTGTAGCATGACCTAAAGTGTAGGGAGTCATCAAACCTTAAGGGTTCCGTCGCGTTAGTTCAAAAACATTGTGAATCTAAGCATAGAGTGTGGCATCCTTTTAGGATTAGCTATCTGCATTTTTGAGACCTAACACGTTCACACTTTGTTTGAACTCTCTGTCTTTGCAACATCATAAGGATTACTTCATGAACAAAAATGTATGATGAACCATAACCTCCATTTGATCTTCACTATAGAAACAAGACATTACTGTTGTGATGCTCACAACATACCCCATTTTACTCTTTAGGAAATTGAGGACCATTGTTGTGGCTTTATCTCTTTGCTTGTGTGTGTGGTCTTGTTTGGTGGTAAAAGGGAAAAAGAAGGTAAGTGCTACAAAAGTGTTGAAAATTAAAATACTTAATGCTAGGTACAAAGAAAATGTATTAATGAATTTCTTGGGGAAAAGGATTAGGGGTTACTTTTTGAATGAACTTGTAGTTCCTAATATTTTAGTGAGATGGGGGTTTTGGTAAATACACGGTGTCGAAGTTTGTATGTCGTATACCAATGTTTTCTTGTATGAAAATTTTGTATTTGTCAAGTTATGTGTAGTCAGGTTTTGTATCTTGTTAGTTGCATGCATATGTCTAATGTTCAAACCCTTTACCTACAAGCCAGACCTGATCAAATTCAAAGTCAAGTGTATAAAACGACAAGTCCATGTTTACATATAGGTTTGTATATAAGTCTAATACAAACACTTTAGTATACAAAGAATCGAATGTACATGTGTGGATTCAAAAAGAAAGTAACATCAAACATAGGGAAAAGACTGAGTTAAACGTCGTTACATCATACAATGAAATAGTGTTAATCAGAATGATAAAAGGAATTGAAGCAAAGTTGTATTGTATAGTATGTCTACATGCAAAATTCAGATACAAAATAGAGATACATACAATAAACCAAATATAGAAAAGTATTGTTGATGACTGTTTTGATGCAATCATAACAATAAGTTAAAATTCACATAAAATGAACTGAAACTATACTTGAAAGACAAGAAGGAATCATTTGGTGATTCAACTAATCCCAAGTCTACAATGGTTCGGTTGGTCAAGTTCAGTTGGTCAATGTGAAGCTGTAATGTTCAAGGGGCCTTACGTAGTTTAGGTTTATTTTGTGGTTTACTGGACTAAGGATATGCAAAGAGGTCATAGATTTCAACAAGTATTCTGTTCATTTGCATACAAGTGATACCGGGCTGCAAGTTTCAGAGGGTTTTCTTGGATTTTTTGTAGCTTTCTTCTTTATCTGTTTATGAAAACTGTCTACTTATAGCTCTGTTATGCATGCTTCTTCAAATTTGAGACAATTTCCTTTGGATTTCATGTGTTTTCAGCTAAATATTTCAGATGGGTTGGGAAAAGTTAGAAAGATCTACTCTATACCTCACTTAATCTACCGAAGGATCTAAGTGTTTCTGTTATGCACTATGTAAATACCACAGTAGTTTGATCAAATCCACAGTAAAAACCCTAAATGTAAGTTCTGAGCATTTTCACAAACATACATTTAAAATTGCAAGCTCTCAAAGAAGATATTTCAAAACACAAAGAAGAGCAGGAGAACACTCAGAAGATAGATGCAGAACTCCAGATTCTATTGTATTAGAAACGAATAGCCATACATGATTTACAATGTAAGAATGACTCTTAGTTTCATTGATCATACTACAGAGAACTTACAAGCTTTACAGATACAGTAAGGCAGTCAGACATTCCACGCGCACCTTACTGCAGACAAATAGGCGACCTCCTTCTTCTACTCTAAACTATTCTAACTTGCTGTATGTTCCTAAAAAAAAAATTCTGTTGTAGCCACTATTGCTTTCCTAAAATCCCTGTTGTAAAGTATTACAGTGTAGAGAGGCACAATATAAAGACATTTTGATTGTCCTCACTACAGCAAAAAACCTAACTAAACCCCTGGTTCAAACCCCTGGTTACAACAATAAACACAGGTGAACCAGCTCTTCAAAATATCTCTGAGCAGTTGTCAAATCTGGGCGAAATATTACCCCTTCTGAGAAGTTCCGGCAGCTGGGCAATAACTTCTGTTTGTCTGTTGCAGTAATACCTTCAGCTGCAACCTTTCTCCTCACTTGAATGGCTTTGACTTTTCACATTTCATCCTTATCTTCTTGCTCCTGAGATCAGATCTTCTGCCTCCATGAGGTCACTGTGTTGACCTTCCAGCTGCTTCCTCAACTGCAAGCCTGCAAGACAAGACAAGCAATAAGTTTCACATTTATCACAAAAAACAGCATGAAATTAAAATAAGCGTTTAAATCCAGGTGACAGCGCAAGATTGAGAAAATCGGATCAAAATGCACTCAAAAACGCGTCCAAAATGCACTCAGACTGCCCAAACTTCATCGGGTCAACCATCGCTGACCGAAAAAATGCCAGAGGCGCCAAAAAAAACACTTTAAAACTCCACCGCTTCATTTCCCGCCCATCAGCATGACCATCGCTGTCGGTGTGTCAAAAAAAACATGTTGGCCGACATACTTCATCATCATGATATTCGCTTCTGCATATTGGGAAAAAAGAACAACACGATCATCATCATCATGTTGAAGAAGAAACGAGGATATGAAGATAATCCTGCTGCTGAGGAAAGGAAGATGATGGTGACGTCATCATGATATTCGGGCTTCATTGAAATGCTAAGGATGACGTCATCGTCATATCCGGTTAAGATCAGGGGGCTAATTGTGATATCGGGTCACCTAAGGAGCATGATCAGGATGATGAAGTGAATATGACCCCTTCGCGGCCAAGGTAACCCTCTTGAAAGATCAGCATGATGAAGATGATCATCATATTTAGGGCTTTTGTCGAACTTGGAATAAGACGTCATCATCATATTTCAGCAAACGGATCGTGCTTGAAAAAAATATCCTGTTTGAAGGAAAAAAATGTGATGATGATGATCATCAGGATATTAGCCTCTGTCGAACATAGAATAAGACATCATCATCATAATTCGCGAACCAGATCGTGTTTCAGAAAATATCCTGTTGAAGGGAAAAAATGATGATGATGATGATCATCAGGATATTTACTTCTTCGTTTATCAGATCAGGATGACGTCATCATGATATTCGGAGCCTTTGTTAAACTTAAAACATGACGTCATCATGATCTTTCGCCAACCGGATCATGTTTGGGAAAAAATCCTGCCGAAGGGAAAATGTGATGATGATGATCATCATGATACTTGCAAAAGGTTGTATTTCATCGGCAGGAGGACTTTGCGAAATGCTGGGTGAACAAACAAGATCATGATGATCTTGACAATAGGACAAGGTAAAAATATGATGATGACGTCATCATCATATTTGGTTTTCGGAGCACAAGGATGAGTTGGTCATCATCATATTTGCGCTAGGGTGATATTGCAAAATATGATCATGCTGTTGAGGAATGCAATATCGACCACTTCTTAATGAATAGGGTGATCATCATGATATTTGCTAACCGGAGATTAGGAGGATATGAAGATGATGATCCTCCTTCTCGAATTATCATGATGATGTTTCCAGCACTTAGCGAATTTCAGCAAATGACCCTCGTGAAAGATCAGGATGATGTGAAGTCGTCATCATCATATTTCGAACTTCAGCAAATATCATGATGATGACCTTGCGATAGGATTATAACACGCGCACGCAAATATGCCGAAGGTGGATTTTTCTAAGTCTGGGTGATCAGCATGATAATATAAGATCAGGTAATGTTGAATTATCATGATGATGCTTGCGATACAAAAGACCACTTCGACGGGGAACTTACCTTGACTGAAAGCCGATGTCATCATGATATTCGAACCTCAGGATATTATCGGGTGGGCGTTCAAATATGATGATGATGTCCTCATACAGCAAAACCAAGTTTATAAAATATGACGCTCCTAAGAAAATCATGATGCTGATGATGCGCCTGAGGCCATTTGACGGGTAAAGGGAACTACCACCTAAAATTGACGTCCGGATATTGCGACTGCATGATTTTTAGCGGGTGATAGACCAAGATCATGATGATCCTGTCAACATGACTTAGGATAAAAAAATGATGATCCTCCTGCGAATATCAGGTTTGACCAAGACTTTGACCATGCATAACTTTCACATATGGACGAATTTTCAAGTGAAGTAAAAGGCAAACCTACATGGAATTTCAAGCTCTTTTAAAATATGAGGTCATAGAAACAAAATATGAACTTTGACAAACAGACCTCATGATGATGACCTACCCCATCATATATCATGATGATGATGCACCTGACCTTCATTTTTACCAGACCGCCAGGAAGCAGAAAAAACACAAGCAGAAGCAAAAAGCAAGACATCAGCAGGGGTCCCCATTTTGCTAAGGAGCATAATGGGGCGTGTTGTGAACATCACAACAAGTACAACAGTGAATAAAACACACCAAAATTGGTAATATTCATATTGTATATGAACAGAATGTACATTCAAAAAGTGTGATTACGAATGTCACTGTAAAAATTTTGAATTCTTTGCAAAAAGGGGAGAACCAAAGTATTTAAAGAGCATCACTAAGATAAGGGATTCAAGTATAAATTTTGAATTTGAACTATTTGTACAAAAAGAATTATCTAGTCCATATTCAGGGTAAGTCCAAACCCCTAGACAAACATAGGAAGCTAAGGCCAACCCTTGTCCAAAAATGGTGGCGTGCTAAAACATGGTCCTCCATGTTCATCAGAAATGGAAGCCTTTCATACTGTGCTCCAAGAATATCCATTAGGGGAATCTCTGAGGCTTGTTGAACACCTACGCCTAATTATGCCCCTATGAGAACGTCGATATCCATAATTCTATAGTTAGACTTGAAAATATCTTGAAATAATAGAAAGACTTCCACTTTGTTCACAGTTAAATCCAAGATAGAAGCGAGGAACCATGAGCTGATATCATAACTAACTCTATACCTATCCTCATTTGTTAAAAATCCTAGACCTAGTAGCATTTTAATGGCTTCTAGATCTAACTCATGGAATATACAATTTTCATACGGAATGATTAATCCTCTCAGTCGAGCATCTGAGATTAGACTGAAGAAGACAGTCTGCCTCCTATTACTTTGAAGGAAGATGTGGGTAGTCATACTCACAGTAGAAATTAGTACAGGTCAGGGATGAATGGGAATTGTTCATCATGTAAAACATTAAATAAAAGTTTGTACAAGTCACAAGGTTAATCACCATTAATGGTGTCCGCATGTGTTTTGAATGTTTAGATTGTATGAGTTAATTCGAGCGTGCCAATGGTCTAATGGCATTAATGTCAATTATGTATCAGATTGTTAATCATGATTTATAGATTATGGTATTAAATGCAGGGATACAATATCGACATTGGAAGAAGAGAAAGGAAGATCATTTTATGAAGTAAGCATGCAGGGTTGTATGTATTTGACATACAATACACGAGATACAAAGGTGAATTTGAAAGGAGGAAAAAGTAAGGTAAATGATGAAGTAAGTGCATTTTCTTTGCATGATTTATTTGTTGTATGTTAACATGATGCATAAATAACATATAATGATGGAATTATAAAAGGGTTAAAATCAGTTGAAATAACAGGATAGGTCTTCATTTATATGAAAGAGGTGTGTTGCACATACATGGAGATATACAAAAAGGGGCGAGTCTAAAACAAGGCTTGTTGAAGGGTAAGAGGCATATACATAAAGTAATAAAAGGGCTAAAATAAAACTGGATCCAAATATGAATTAAGAAAAGATGTATAAAAACACGGGTTCCACGTTTTATGTATAGTCATGTGTATATCATGAATATA
Source organism: Cunninghamia lanceolata (assembly GCA_027924645.1). Lineage (NCBI taxonomy): Eukaryota > Viridiplantae > Streptophyta > Pinopsida > Cupressales > Cupressaceae > Cunninghamia > Cunninghamia lanceolata. Next base: position 4,690,718 of record BSBN01000677.1, on the reverse strand, counting down.
CAAAAGGAGATACAAAGGGATAAATGCAAAACCTGACGATAATTCAAACATGGTATTCATTAGCTGAGGTTAATGTTTTGCATGTATCAGAGTTTGTATGCATACAAACACTAGATACAAGGAAGTAAAAATGCAAAATATGGAATGGATATAAAATTAAAGTGAAGTTGATAATTTTCTCAAGTCCACAGTTGTATGTCGGGATGTATGTATCATATATACAATATGGAATACAAAGGAGGTAAATACAAAGATGGACATGAAATTGAATACAAGTTTTCTTGTACACTGATGCAAGTTCGAACATGTATGGTTTCGTAATATGTAAAAGTATGTGCAAAGCAATAAGCAAACTCATATACAAAGTGGGAAATACAAAGAAAGATGATATGGGAAATAAAGTATACAAAAGTCTTAACGTAAAGATCAAAACGGAAATAGAAGACATTATTTGAATTGTATGCATTTATTACTACATTTAATGTGCAACTAATAGTAAGGATGCGAATTTGAATAGGGTAAAAGTTAAATCGACTGTATCATTTTGTTTATGATTGCATTCAATAGTAAATTGTAGAGAGCTCATTTAGACAGAGAAACATGATTCAAAGACAAAATGAAGTGAAATAATCGGCGGTTAAAAGGTATTAAATGGTAACTTGCTATCAATAGGAAATTGCAAGTTACAAGTATGTACATACAACAATGTTGAATCACAGTTACATAAAAATTAGACGTTAATTACAGTAATTTGATTATGAAAATAAAACAAATTTGTTAATCATTACTGTAGTCATTTATGCAAATACAATATGATACTGTTAATCTTTGTTAGCATAAATACAAAGTGATTTTAGGGTAAAAGGTTAAAAGGGCATGAAATTGTGGTAAAAAACCCTAGAAATATGCACAAGAAGAAGGGTAAAAAAGGGTATATGTTCTTTCTACAGGATGGCACCGAGATAAAATAGGCTAAACATTGCAGATGAGGAAGGAGAAAAAGTTAAAAGGGAGAGAAATCTGAGGAAGGAAACTATTAGGGAAGAATTGCCACCTATTCAAGGATATCCAACGATGATATTTAACTCAGGGGAAATAGTTACACACACGATTATTGGACAATATGATGCAGGAGAAGTATTGCAAAAGGTCAAGGCATCCGATGCTTCAGATGATATGAAGAGGATCTAGGAGAAAGGGTTATACAGGGCCGCAGGGTTCCCTTTAGCTATGGAAGCTAGGGATTTGGTATCAGAATGCATGGAGAGGTATAACTTAGAGACCAGGCAAGTAATGCATAATGACAGAAGCATTGCAGACTTATGTACAGAGGGTATAGACAAGACTTTTGGCCTTGAAATTAAAGAAACAATGATGGTTATTGATATGGATCAGGGTGCAATAGATTATATAGCAAATGAGAGAGAATGCAAAAGTGCTATCTTCTATGCATGGTACACAGTTGAAAATAGACCCAAGGCCGCTGTGAGAGTTCCTAAAAGTCTATACAGAAATGACTTTAAAGAGGAAATATATTTCATGATTACAATGTTGAGTAGGCTAGTTGGACTAAGAGATGCAACTAAATTTTAGCCTTGGATGTTTAGCGTCTTATAGTATGATAGATCAAAGGATGGAATTATTCACTAGGCCAAGACTACTAGTACGGCAATAAACAGACAAATAATGGCGTTTAGAAAGAAAAGAAGGTTCAATATGTCATCTTATGCGATATATGCATTAGCTGCTGAAATACCTCCACTAGCTGGAATAAGAGTAATAGACACTCTGTGAAGTGGTCCAGGACAGAAATTGGTGTATGATCATTACCCAGACTTGCAAGAAGAAAATGCATTAAAAAATTATGCAAGAGTAAACGATGTTTTCTACAATTATATGGTGAGGGTTCTGAATGGAGATAAAGAAAAGAGAATAAGTGAGGAGGCCAGACAAGCCATAGGTTATTTCAGTTCTTTGTTCATACAATTTCCCACTTTTACTTACATAAGAACTAAAGGTTTTGAGGGCAAGTCATTTAAAATTCCCAGGTATCCTACAGATCACCTGATTGTATTAGAATTCTCTAGACAGGTTCTTAACATATATGACATGTATAAGAGGAGGTTCAAAAGAGGAAACATCAAGTTCCCTTTTGTAATTGGTGGTTATTCTTGTTACAATGAAGATACTGCTAGATAGTCAGAAAAGGAATTAAGATACTATGCATTTGAGGAATTTGACCTAATAAGAAGGTTTGATCCTTTCCACATTATAGAGAATTTCCATGATAAAAAGTACAAACACCAAACTCACATTAAAGATTTTTGGGCAGATCATGAAAGTGAGCAGGAGGTAAGGAGAAGAGATCATCAAATATTAACCATTGAACAAATGATGACAATGGGAGAAATCAATGTACCTCAAGAAATTACAGAAGATGACAAATTGTTACATCAAAGTTATGAAGTTAAGGGGATAGCACTATTACCCATTGATGAGCTGGATTGGGAGAAGCCTGCAGAAACATTTTTAGATGTAATATCTGCACCAATTGTTTTGTTTTCTAAATAATTGTTGGCGGATAGAATAGAAGAGCTGAAAGCCAAGTGTGGAATTGCCACTTATCAAAAGAAAAGTAAGAAAAGAGAAATGGAAGATAAGGATGAACTTATGTGCTTTTACAAAAAGAGGAGAAGGTTCGTGGAGACCACAATACTAAATAAAAATGAAAAGGCAACATTATTGGATGCTCATGCTTTGGTAATTACAGTGGCTATTCCTTCAGGTGCATTAATGTAGGAGGGAGCCTCAAACTAGGAATTTTTTATAGAAAGAGCATAGACACCAAGGGTAACTTTTAAGCTCATACAAAAGAAGGATAAACCATCAAGCCAGTCTACAGTACAGGCTGTGGTTATGGATGCACCAGTAAAGAAAACACAAGTGCCTAATATAGTAGCATATGATTTATCTATTGGAGAAAGGCAAAGGCAGGTGTCTAAAGACTTCACTCCAAAATAAAGAAGAGCAGGCCATATAAGAGTCAAACAAGAATTGGCTAAAGAAATATTGCAAGAGTCAAAAGGTCTAGAAGATAGGAAAGTTGCTAAGTATATGAATGTTGATGAAGTAGTAATGAAGAGGAGTCACAACATGGAGATTATATAGAATTAGAAGATGAAGAAGAGGGACAAATAGTAAAGAGTAATCTTGAGGTAGAACAACAAGATATTCAGATGGACAAGGTAAACAGCCCAATAAATATAGAGGGAAATGTACAAGAAAATATATAAACAATAGAACTGTACGATGTATTGGTATCACCTGAAATTATAAGAGAGGTTTGGGTAGTTGCACAAGTTGAGGAATTAGAGCAGAAGGAAGAGAAAGAAGGAGAAAAGTTTCAAGAGAAAATAAATATATTTACTGGTCAGTTGGTATCCGGGGAAGAAAAAATTGGAGCAAAAAATATACAAGTTTCTTTGCAAACAAAAGAGGCAATACTTACATGGAATACAAATGTAAATGCTCCAAATATTCTTGATACAAATATGGAACAAGGTGAACAACAGAAAAATTTAGAAGGAAATGAGTAGAAAAATACTGGAAAAAAAATACAGAGGAGGATAAAGCAGAAAACAGAAATTAAGAAGAGGAAACAAAGAATCAAGATAATCCCTCTCTTCCAGCACTACAATAAAATTATCTTCTGGAGCTAGGTCAAGTAAAATAGCAGCAACAATATGGGACAGTGGAAACAGAGAAGCCTGAAGAGGAAGCAATTAATGAAGAAAAGAAAGTAGAGACAAATAAAGAACTGCCAGCTTGGTTAGGAAATGAAGTGAGGAGAGAAAAGGCAAAGGTACAATTGGTGCCTATTGATATCAAAATCGTGCTAGGAGAACATCCACCAAGGGAGAAAAGGAAAGAGAGAACAATGTCAGCTATAAAGCGAGGCCCTTCAGGATCAAGAACTTTAGAGCTCGCTATCCCAAAGAGGGATAAAGATAAGGTAGAAATGACCATTGATGATTATAAATTGGTAAATATAGATTTGAGACATGTAACAAGGGAACAACATTTGGCTGAGTGGGAAGACATGAATAAAATGACTATGGAAATGATGAAGAAAGATAAAGATAAGTTTGATTACTTAAAGGGGCATATTGCACAATTACAATAGTTTATACAAGGGATATTTAACCCAAAACTTGGGATGCCTGAGATACCTGAGAAGTTAGCCATTTTGTCTAAGGATCAGATTACGGAATTTGAAAATAAGAGGGTTGAAGCTAGTGTTTTCAAAGAATGGTTCAAAATGTTTATCCAAAAAGGAGAAGACACCATAAGGTGGGTGATTGTTAATTGGGAGATGCCTTTCACATAAAAGAATGATTGTAGTATCATTTTGCAACATTGTCAGCATAGAATAGAAGAATGTAAGGAGAAGTTGAATCAAGTTGAAGATATGATAGAAAGGGTTGAAGAGCTAAGGACTGAAGGAATAATAACTTCCCAGGTGGTAGGTCATATCCCACATGTCATACTAGAGTTGAAATTTGAAAGTAATATGTTGAAAAGGTGTAGTATGAATACTAGATAATCGGAAAGAGATGCTGATGAGATGATGAGAAAGCACAAGAAGATCATTAAAAAATTTATAGGATATGAATGCTTAGAAGTGCCAATTTATAATGCAGATATGGCAGTGAAAGAATTCAAGAATATGTGACTACCCTGCCTGGAAGATCCTAGTGCATTTCTGAGCACTGAGATGGTTGATTCAATCATGGAGTCAACTGCACGAATAAGGAAATATCAAGAGCATGAAGAGGAGGTAGAAGAACAAGTAAAAATGTTGAAAGAGAGGGTTGAAATGCAAAAATACACGTGGATAGTTAGTCAAAGGAACAATCATAATGTTGTATCAGCATTGATAGCCAAATACATAGAATACTTGAAGAAAATTGGAGACGAGTAGAGAGGAAAGATACCAGCAACAATGGGTTTCTTTTATTTCTTTAGTTGCATATGCTGTTATATTTTAATGGGTTGTATTGCCAGAGTCAGCGAAGGAAAGGTCAAGGAAGATTCCATGTTTAAAAGATTCTTATAGCATCTCTACACCAAAAAGAATATTTTGATAGATATTTTGAGGGATGGTTAGAAATGGATTCCCACCATTGATCTTACTAGTTTGAATTAAGACCATTGATTGGTTCTTGTTACCATAGCATAGAGGGATTCAAAGTCTATAAAGGGACCCTGCTACTTGTATTTTAATTACATAGAGTTTTGTAACAAAAGACTTATATTACATTTTAGGCAAAAGGAAGTACTAGAATTTGAGCAAATTCTTAAGGGAAGTTGAAGGCATCTGTGTCTACAATAAGGATAATGTGGAATATCTAGTTTCTCCATTGTATCTGTGAAGTGTCTATAAGTTTTTTTTAATGTTAATGATTTCGAAGAATCTAAGGTCTAAATACATTGTAAATTCAAAAGGCTTTTCATATATTACTGAATATAAACATCTTTTGTTGCATCTATTTTAGAGTACATTAGATTTGCGTGTTCTTTATTATATCTCCCTGATGATTACATTTCTGTGTATGAGTTCATGATATTGATCAGGATAAATATACAAGAAATTTACTTTTTGAGTCATTACAATTAACTAAACTTATGTACATGCATATTAGAAAATTAAGTCTCGTGAAATTGAAGTTTATGAACCTTATCTTTTCTGAACTTTTCTCTAAAATCATAAATAAATAGCTTGAATGCAGAAATATTAAGAAAATTGTCATGTATTTGAATAAAGCATAAGAAATTGCAGATAGATTTGACGGTTTTCATACATAATAGAAAGCACAATTTTATTTGTCTATATTATTACAAAGCTTTGAAAGAAAGTAGTGAATATATTGAAAAGAACGTATACTTTGACAAAATTTGAAGTTATTTGCATATGATAAGCCGGTACAATCATCACAAGACACTTTAATCACGTTAGGCCCCTTGAATAAAAACAACTTTACATTGAACCAGGAGTGAATACAACACAACCATGAACTAGTTTACATAGACTTGGAATTTAGAAATATTTCCAATAATTCTCCATATTCTTCAAGATAATCTAAGATTCTTTGCTAATTTTATCTCTGTATGTTGAATAAAACTAACATCAACAATTTTTGGTGCAAGAAGGAGGGCTTGATTGGAATTCAGACATGATTTGTGCAAAGATGGCTCGTAATAGTGGTCGAGTGACTAGGTCTAGGTCCAATCCGGGTGATACTTTCGTGCAATTACCTAACAAAAGACATAATAGGAGTCCTTTAATTTGGAATCCTAGAATATCACACGTATGAAGTTCATCAGAAACTCCTCCTGGATCACCTTTTAACATACATAATATAGTGAGTCCTGACAGTTCTTCATTTAGATCATTAAATCTTGGTTTAGGACCCCCCAGAAGTCCAAGTCCCCCTAGAGGCCCGATCCTGCCTTTAAATCTAAGTCACCCTAGAGGTCCTAGTCCACCCCAAGGTCCAGTCATGGCATATTTTGATGTCAACTCTCCCATATCATTTAATGATTACCATGAAATGCTAAAGAATCCTGAGAAGATTTGTCCTAAGTATCAATTGCATTAGGATCTAGAAGATCATATTAGAATATTCAAGGAAGCTTGCTTTAGAGCAAGATTAGAGCATCAAGACATAGTATGTAGGTTGTTCCCATACACCTTTAATGAGCAGGCCTCTAATTGGTATGTCAACTTACCAAATGCTTATATCACTACCTTGGAGCTCATGCAGGAGGCATTCCTATCTAGGTTAAGAGGACCAGTGGAACCTTCTACTTTGTATCACAAGTTGGAAGAAATTAAAAGAGGTGAGGGAGAGCTTATAGACAATTTCAATGATAGGTTTCATAAGACATTCTCTAAGTTAGTTGCTCTTTATACGGTAGCTCCGGAGGCAATATTGGCCATGTATTATGTTGCTTTAGATCCTTTGACTTCAATGTTTGTCAAGAGACAAGACAATATTGATACACTGTCAAAAGCTTACAAAGAGGCAGTTGCTCTGAATCAGGAGATGAGACAAACAACTTATAATCCTCTTGTAAATGTAGGAAATCCTAGAATCCGAAACCAACCACATACATGGAATGGTGTTCCAATGCATCATACTCCACTATTGAATCTAGTTCCTACTTATACACCAGTGTATAATCCCACCATTGTCCAGGTTATAGTTCCTTATACTGGTAACAGTGCCAGTAGTAATTAGACTAATGGTCAGTCTTTCTTTCAATCTCATGAAGATACATTTATAGCCAAAATATAGGATGATAAAGATGAAATAAAGGAAATTACTGCACATTTAAGGAGGCTAACCACTGAGATGACTCAATTAAGAAAAAAAAATTTATGGTAGAAATACTCAGGGGTAAAATCAAAATCATAATCAAAATTATAGTCAAGGCCAAAGTTCAAATCAAAATCAGAGTCATAGCAGTTAAGGGAAAATTGGATCAACAATGAATAATCAATATAGTCAATATCAAAATACCCAAAACTCAATGAAATGGTGAACAAGAGAGATTCAAATAAACAATGAACAAACAACAAAGTAAACCTCCTTAATTTGAAGCTTCCATTGATTACCTATCAGAATCGATCGTGCATGTATGAAATAGGGCCCTTAGAGAGTGCACTTCCTTGCTATGCTTCAAGAATGTCAATTGGGAATGGCTATGATAGTACCACAATGAAGAGGAGCTTCACAATGATGGTAGTGGTGTGTAGTAACGAAAATGATCACAAGCAATGAAAGAATTGGTGCTAAAAGCGCATTATAATTCTTATAGAGTAACGATATTTAAAGCTTGGATGAATGAAATGGAAGAATAGGGTTCAATTTATAGACTTGGGAAAGAAGAGATCAATGGTATTGAAAGAATGAGAAGATCAACGATTCAGAATAGTTGAGGAACGTGCAACAAATAAGAAGAAGACAAGTGTCTTGCTGTCTTTTGCATGAGAGGATTTGCTAAGAATAGAAGAATGAGTTAAAGCAATTAAAAGAATATAATAATCAGTTAAGTGATTTAAAACAAGAAGAAGGGATTTGCATGAGAATAAGAAGATACTTGCTTTATTAAATATTAGGAATATTTAATTGCATGTGCACAAGGATTGAATTATATTTAGAGATAACTCAATTTAGAAGAAAAAAGGTAACTTAAATAAATAATTGATTTATTTAAATTTAGAGAAGATATTATTGGAAGAAGCAATTAAATAATTGGAATTATTTAATTTAGAAGATAAGAAAGCAAATTAAATAAATAAATTTATTTAATTGTTTTGCATGATTTTGGAAGAGTAAATAAAATATTTGATTGTATTTTATTTTTAGAGATTAAGAGGATTTAAATATATTTGATTTGATTTATTTAAATTTGGTAGAATAAATTTGATTTAATTAAATAATTAAGAATTATTTAATTGTTTGGAAGAATTAAATTAAATAAACGTTTTTATTTAATTTTGACTTTAGAAGAGGTAATTAATCTTTTGATATTTAATTAACTTAGAGGAATATGAATCAGATAAATAAATTTGGTTATTTATTTATTGATAGAGGAATTAGATGGAATAAATATTAAGAATATTTATTTGGATAGAGTCATGTTATTTTTAGGCATATATATTTTGCTCCTCTTTGATGCAATGCAGTTTACGGCGTTGCTTCAAAGAATAAATAGTCTGACAATGATACATGCCCCAGTTTGCCCCTGGTACAGGTTATGACGATAGGATGCCCCCTCAGGAGATTGGATGGGAAGAAGGCAGAAGGACGAGAGATGGACAATCTCACGAAGATGAAGGTGAAAAACAAGTTAGGTTCAAAGAAAATGGTTGAAGTGGAGAAAAGAGCTAAATGATATGCTATGCAAGATAGAATGATAACACACACAAGCAAGCAAGCAAGTATGCATAAATGATACAAGAACAAACAAGGTATTTGCCCCTATTGAGCGGTAAACCAATGATATACTAATAATGATATATGATAGTGTTGTCATGGCGGGGAACAATATATCCCTAGACCAACACGGTAGGCGTGTTGTCATGACGGGGAACGATGGATCCCTAGAGAAAACATGAAGGATAGTGTCTTGTTTCAGGAAATGAATAATGTCATGTAAGAAGCGTGTGTTGGTCTGATTTCGACAATGTTACATCCTGTATAAGACAATTGATTGATTAACTGATTGAGTTGGTTTACAACCAGACAAGGATCAAGACCACTGATTGTGATTGGATCATTTGTACAAGATTGACTTGACTTGATTGGTATGGATTAAGGATGGACTGCATTTCAATCACTGCTCAGACTGACCGGATTGAGAAGAATGGATCACAACGACAGATAGAATTTTGATTGATAGAAGAATGACTCAATAGAGGGAATCACAAGATTTTATTTGTAAACATTAATACTCTGTATAGAATTTTTATTTGCATGGGATATGGTATGGATGCTTTGTGGATGTCAATGGATGCGATATGGATGTGATTGGATGCGAGTGGTTTTTTGACATCTTGATTGTGCAAGTATTTTGAAGTGCTTATTTCATCATTGGGCAATTTTTTTTTTTTGGTACTTTTTCCGAATGTTGTAAGTTAATACAAGCATCTAGGTATAATTGAACCAAGATGACCTAAGCATTGCTTACATGTATTTTGATTTAGCAATTTAATACAAGCATCGAGGTATAATTGAACTGAGATGACCTAAGTATTTCTTGCATATCAACAGTCAAGGATTGCCCCCATTCATGTTAGACCTTTGATGTCCTCGATGATCTTTTGTCGATCATGTCTTTAGACAAGGTTTCACATTACTTAAGTTTAATCCACAAACAACAGACAAAGAGAATGATTATGCCCCCATCATAGCATCTCTAGTTTTTGACATCCTCGAGTAGCATAGGAAGACATAATAACAAAAATCAAGACTCGGTAAGTTAACCTAACCAATGCAAAACATTCTTGCATTAGATGTGTTTTTTCTTTGCCATAAGTCAGGTAAAATCATTTAGAATGCCTTAGGTATTTGTTTGCTTTTCTTTGGATAGGTTAATGCCTTTTGTCAAGATTTCTACTTGAAAAGAGCAGGTTCTACTTGCGCTTGCTTGCCTGGTGAGAAGATTCCACAATCTTTCTTGGCAAGACGGACCCTAAGGGACTGACCTAGTGCCTCGGGGGCTCATTGCTAAATGGCCTTGCCTAAGTGACGATGTAAAGGCAACGTAGTTCAGGGTAAACCCTAATGGACCATGGATGGACTGGAAGAAAGATGACAAGAAATGGGACAGATGGGACCGTGGGAGCCTCAGGGATGCATTTTGAAAAATGGCCTTGCCTACGTGACGACACAGAGGCAACATAGTTCATGGACTTGGACCATAGAGACCAATGAGAGACACTATACTAGGCTAACACTATGGATAGGATATGGGATAAAACCTTGGTTGACAAGGCAACAAAGAGACAGAGTATCAAGCCATGATAGGTTATCGTTAGGTTTTTATTATGGAATGGATATGGATCGAATGGGACACGAGGAAGAATGGACACAAGGTGATTGGTTTCCCAAAGATGGAGGAAGCATTTTATCACAAGTAACGCCTGTTTACCAGGTTCTCACCACTTGGTTTTATTTGCACGAAAAGCTAGAAAGTAAACATGATGCCTGTTTGCTAGGTTTTCATCATGATACCTATCCAAGGCACCTGTTTGCCAGGTTTTCACCAAAGGATGATTTTTTTTGTATTTTTCTAACTTTTTTTATTTTTTGTATTTTTCTAATTTATTTTTTTGTATTTTATGATTTTATGATTTTTTTGTATTTTATGCCCCCCTTACATTGGGGTTCTCCTAGGTATAGAATCGGCGAAGATGCATGCTATTGATTGGGTCATCTAATAGCACACCCTCTGATGTTGCTAATTGATATGCCCCCAATCCATAAGCCTCTACGATCACATAAGGCCCAAGCTAGTTGGGTTCAAACTTGCCTTTCTTTTCCCTATCCTATTGATTGCAGGGATACTCCTTAAGTACTAGATCTCCAACTTTAAAGATTCTTGGACGAACTCTGTGGTTATAGCTTCGTGACATCATCTGTTGATATGCTTTGAGATGGTCGAAGGCTTTCTATCTCCTTTCCTCTAGCAATTCTAGTTCTTGCAATCTAGAAACTCTGTATTCTTCATCTGATATGAGACCTTTTAACGACACCCTGAGAGATGGTAATTCAACCTCAATGGGGAGGATAGCTTCTAAGCCATAGACAAGGGCATAAGGTGTAGCACCTGTGGGAGTGTGTATACTAGTTCTGTAGGCCCATAGAGTAGGATTGAGTTGGATGTGCCAATCACAACCAGCATCATTGACTATCTTCTTGAGGAGTTTCAAGATGGTCTTGTTGGACGCTTTAGCTTGACCGTTGCCTTGGGGGTAATAGGGTGTGGAGAAATGGTGTTGGATTTTGAATCGGTCACAGAGTTCTTGGACATCCTAGTTTTTGAAGGGTCTTTCATTATCCATGATAATGGATGAGGGAATTCCATATCTGCAAATGAGGTAATTCAGGATGAATGAGGAGATTTGCTTACCTGTGACGGTGGTGAGGGGATTGACTTCAATCCACTTGGTAAAGTACTTTGTGGCGGTTATGATGAATTTATGGCCATTAGATGAGGGTGGATGGATTTTTCCCACAAGGTCAAGTCCCCATTGACAAAAGGGCCAAGGTGTCGTTAAAGGTCTCAATTCTTGAGCTGGTGCATGTATCATGTTCCCATGTATTTGGCACTACTTGCACTTCTTCACAAACTGGTATGAATCTATTTCCATGTTCGGCTAGTAATAACCCAAACACATGAGTTTCTTAGCTAAGGAAGGACCACTAGAGTGTGTTTGACAAATCCCTTCGTGTAGGTCTTGTAAGGCGGTTAGGGATTCTTCTCGTTCTAAACAACGAAGTAAAGTACCATCTAGACCACATCAGTATAGGGTGTCGGCAATAATGTTATAGCAAGAGGTTTGGCATATAAAGGTTCATCATTAGTTTGAAGATAAGTTAGGAGGGAGGGTGTTGTCCTTGAGGTAAGTGTAAATCTTACTGTACCAAGGTGAATCAAATCCAACTAAAAGACATATGGAATGGGTCTTAGGAAGATCATAAGTTGGTTGTTGAATAGTTTCCACTAAGAACTCGTACCGTGACTCATTCTCTGGTATCTCGAGAAGAGAGGTGATGGTCGCCATGGCATCTGCTACTTTATTCTCAATGTGAGGTATCTGCTCAAAAGATATAATCACAAAGTATTCCTTAAATTCATCTATCATGCACTTGTATGGGACAAGCTTTTCATCTTTAGTTTGGTAATTGTCATTGACCTGATTTATCACTAGTTGAGAATCACTGTAGACATGTAGCTCTTTGATTTTCCAATTTGTTGTCATCTTGAGGCTAATGACTAAGGCTTCATATTCAGCTATGTTATTGGTGCATGGAAATAACAAATGGTAATACTTTGGTATGGTGTCACCATGAGGAGTGACAAACAAGATTCCTGCCCCCGATCCATGGTTTGTGTAGGACCCATCAAAGTATAGTTTCCAGGAATGTGTTGAGACATTGAATAAAGATTCATCCGAAAACTCAAATTACATTGGTGTGGTGTCCTGTAGTGGTGCATTTGCTAGCTGGTCAGCAATGACTTGTCCCTTGGTAGCTTTTCTATCTACATACTCAATGTCGTATTCAGTTAGGAGCATTACCCATTTGGCTAGGTGACCTGTGAGAGCTACTTTGCTTAGTAGGTATTTTAGTGGATCTATTTTTGCAATAAGTTTGATTAGATGTGCAAGCATATAATGTCAGAGTTTTTGGGAAGCAAAAACTACCATAAGACATGATCTTTCTATCTAAGAGTATTGCAACTCACATCCCACCAATGTGTGACTGATATAGTAGATGACTCTTTCCTTATTCTCATAATCTTGTTGTGCTAGAAGAGCCCCAAGAGCTGTAGGTGTAGCAGATATGTAGAGTATCAATCATTTCCCTTGGATAGGAGGCATGAGAATAGGTGGATTCATAAGATACTCTTTTAGATTGTTGAATGCCTCTTCACATTTCTCATCGCATCTGAATGGAATATTCTTATGCAGGAGATGACTGAATGGTTGACACTTGTCTGCCAGTTCTGATATGAATCTATGGATTGCTTGTAGCTTGCCTTGTAGAGATCTTAGTTGAGTGAGAGTCTTGGGTGGTGGCATGTCCATAGTAGCCTTGACTTTGGTGGGGTCCACCTCTATTCCATTTGTTGATACAATAAGACCGAGGAGTTTACTTGAGGTGACTCCAAACACACATTTCTTTGGGTTCAACCTGACTTTGAATTGCTCTAATCTATAAAAGACCTTCTCTAACACATCTAGATGTGACTCTCTTGTGAGTGACTTTGCTAGGATATCATCTACATAATCTTCCATGGTGACGTGCATCATATCATGAAATATAGTGGTCATAGCACATTGATATGTGGCTCCTGCGTTTTTTAGCCCAAATGGCATGACATTCCAACAAAAAGTGCCCCATGGACAAGTGAAAGTTGTCTTATGCTAGTCTTCTGGTGCTATCCTGATCTGACTATATCCTGAGAAGCCATCCATGAGAGATAACATGGTATGTCCCACTGTTAAGTCAACTATGATATCTATATTTGGCAACAGAAAATCATCCTTACGGAAAGCATTGTTTAGATCTCTAAAATCATTGCATAGTCTGACTCGACCATTTGGTTTAAACACTGGTACTATGTTGGAGACCCATTCTAGATAGTCTATAGCTCTAATGAACCCTACAACCAATAATTTCTTGAGTTCTTCCTTTACAAGCAGTGCTATGTGTGGATGCATCTTTCTAAGCTTTTGTTTCACTAGTTTCACTCCTAGATATAATGGAAGATGGTGTAGAATCAAATCTAGATCTAACCCCGGCATATCTGTGTATGACCAAGAAAAATTGACTTTTTTCCTTTGAAGAATGGTACAAACTTAGTCTTCTCTGGTGGGGTTAGAGACTTAACAAAGTGAATGATCTTAGGTTGTTTCTATGTTCCAATGTTAACAAGTTCTGTCAGTTCCACAACAATCTGAGACTTCTCTTGGTGCATGTCATTGGGGAGAGTGTCAAGCCTTCCATTGTCAGGTGCCATAGTTGGGTTTTCACCTTCGGATGCGTCCTTTCTTTTTACTGTTTTGGGATTTGACACTGCCGTAGATGGGTTTTCACCATCAGATCCAGTTTTTATTTTGAAATTTTTGCAACTGGAAGGCTTGGCACCCTCTCTGAAATAAGCCACGGTATTAAGTTCAATAGAGAAACTAGCTTTATGATCCCTTTTGGGTAGGTGGTCCCTAAGTTCCATGTAGTCAATATAAGCATCATCATTTTGGAACATATCTAGTTGAGGGGTTCCTCGTAGATCCCAGTCGATAAGCTTAGGATGCACAAGGGGGAGTCGGATGATAGATCTAATTCATTGATAGTTTGAATGGATATACTAGGAGTATTGGGAGGGGGAGTGTTTGGGATGGTACTTTCCTCTATGTTGTTTATTACGATAGAACTCAAACCTTCCTTGAAAGTCGCACTCTCAAAGATAGGCAAATCAAACTCTAATGGCCTATTCGGTAGCATTTGTCCCTCACGATAGGGGCTATAAGTTTGAATGGTATCGACCTCTTTGTCGTCATAGGAATGCTCTGTTAGCTCATCCCACTCATATTCATTGGAATCTGTGTCATTGTCCACTTGAAGTGTATGGATCATTTCCACTAGACAAGCATTTTGTTTAGATTTTCCCTTATCCTTATATCCTAGGCCTTTTGTATTTCTAGCCGATGAGGATGAAGAAGGTTGAATGGGTTCTATGATTCCTTCTCTTCTTAGGCCGATGGGGCCTTGTCCTTCATAACCCATTCTATGCAGGATAGATTCACCTCACCCATAGATTTCTGTTGGGAGCCTAGGTGGTTCTTGTTGTATGTTCTCTTCTTCTTCGGTATAAAGCCATTGTAGGACATCTCTTTCTTCTATCTCATCTGATAAGGTCCCCCATTTTACAAAGGGAGTTGTGGGAGGTATAGGAGGAGCAGATAGCTTTGGAAAATGCTTGGGTCAGCCAAAGGATCTAGGAGATAAAGGCATCTTGGCTAGATTGAGGTTGTGCTCTATGGAGTATTCCCCTACTCCTTTTTCTTTGATGGTAATTTTCTGCTCTTTGGGCCTTGATGAGGAAGCTTTAGAGATAGAATCAAGCTATGGGATAGGGGATGTAGATGCTGTATTGTTTTGTATGATGCAATCAGGATTTGAAATGATAGAGTTGCAATGTTGGAAGGGGTTAGGGTCACCTTGGATGGTGACTTGCTTGCCATTATGAGGGGATTTTATGCATTGGTGATAAGTAGAGGGAACAGCTTTCATGGCATGAATCCATGGACTACCTAGGAGAATATTATAGGCGAGCTCCCTATCTAGGACTTGGCACACAACATCTTTTATCACCGGTCCCACTTGTATTGGTAAGACCACTGTTCCCTTTGTAGTTCTCTCCTCTTCATCATAGGCTTTGATAGTTATCTTCCTTCTTGGATCAACTGCATTTTCAGAGAACCCTAATGTAAGGACTAGCTTTAACGTGCAAATATTTAAACCGGCTCCCCCATCAATGAGAACCCTCTTGATGCGGTGCTTGTGGATGAAGGTGACAATATGTAGAGGGGTGTTGTGGGGTTGAGACACTGAGAGGTCATCTTGCTCGGTAAATTATATGGTATTTGGGAGGTTAGATTACCTACCATGGCCTAAAACTTCTCTTGGGCCAAGTTAGTGGGCACAGTCATTTCCACTAAGGCTTTATTGAGAATCTCCTTGTGAGAAGGAGATAGACGCAACAACTCTAAGATAGAAATGTGGGCTAGAGTTTTTCAATGGGGATTGGACTGAGAAGGGGATGACCTTGGAGGGACGGTATTCAACGTGACTTTACCACTGCGGATAATGATAATGCAATTATTTCAGTTAGGCTCTGATTGTTGGTTTGACATGACCACATTGATCTGTGGGACATGTTCTGATATGCAATTGATGGTATAGTCGAATGGCACACTTGCGTAGTTGGCATTATTATTCCCACTGTTCTGATTTTGCCTAATGCGGTTGTTGTTGTTGTTGTTACCATTGTTGTTGTTGCCATTGTTGTTGTTGTTATTGTATGGCCTGTCATGATTGAGAAGTGGATCTCTATAAGCCACATGTGTCTCATTGGAGGTATGTTGTTGGTTTCCTCCTTGACTTTGATCAAGCATGTCTTGAATAACATGTTTGAGACGGATGCAATTGTTGGTTGTATGTCCCCTTACTCTATGATACTCACAATAGCTGGTGTCTTTCCAATAGTGAGGTTTGATTTGGGGCTCATAATCACTTGTTGGTGGTAGAGAGATTTCATTGTTAGATAGTAGCTTCCTTAACGTGGATTCTTGGGACTCACCCAACGGTGTGAACTTTTGCCTTGGATTTGAGTTGAGCCATGGTCTTGGCTCCCGAGAGAATGTTTTTTTGGGTGTAACATTACTTGCCTCTCCTTTGAGAGTGAATATTAGTTGTTGCTTGGGAGTCGCCACCTTGGCATCAACTACTCCATCGTTGACAACATTTTTGTTTTTAGTCCAAAACTTTGATTTGTCAGTCATATAATTCGAGGTAGGTGTGTCCTTGTATAACTTGATTTGCCCCTTGGCGATCATAGCTTTTTCGATGAACAATCCCATTTCTATGACCTTTGAGAATGAAGTAGGCCATTGTATTTGTATTTGATAGCTAAGATCATTATTGAGGTTATGGACAAACATCTCCATTAATTGTTTCTCTAGTACATCATATGAACATTTACTTGCTAGTTGTCTCCACCTTTGTAGGAAAGTGGTGAATGATTCACCACTCTTTTGTTTGGTGTTACATAAATCAAGCATAGAGACTTCATGTTCAATATTGTAAGAGAAGTGCATGATGAATTTGTTGACTAACTCATCAAAAGATTTGATGCCCAGTGGGAGCCACGAGAACCATTCCATGGCTTGACTACCTAGAGAACTAGGGAATAGTCTCATTAAGTAAGTCTCATTGTGAGCTACTTCCATACATGTTGCGTTGAATTCCCTAATGTGATCCCTAGGGTCCCCTTTTCCCTTGTATTTATCAAACTTAGGAACTTCAAATCGAAAGGGAAATGGTGTCATGTTCAAACTTTTATCAAAGGGGTACGGTGCAATATCTTCCAAGGAATAGGTTTTGGTGTTTGTACCCATCTTGAGATCCGACATTTGTTGCTTTAGACCCTCAAGTTGTTTTCTCATTACTTCCATAGGAGCGCTTGGGTCTATGGCTTTCTTTCCTTTTTCATTCTTATCTTCCGCATTTGGGTCTATGGCTTTCTTTTCCCTTTCTTCATGATTATTCTCCACATTTTCTTGGATTGTGCTTATATCAAAATCTGTGGGGAGTTTAATTCCAAGATTTGCAAGATAATAAAAGTATTTGTGAGGATCATCATGGAGCACTTTCTCTAACAAACATTGGAATTTTTTATTTTGGAAGCTTCCCTGATAATCTTTGTTAGAGATCTCCTCATCACTATCATGAGGTGTGATGATGTGATTGGATGATTCGGCCATTTCAAGTTGCTTTTGGTATTGAGATCTAGTAGGAACCATGCAAGGTGATGAGGGATGAGGTGGAATGAAACTAGAGATTTTGGCAAGATGTTGATGGAGACTGTTGAGAATAGGATACTTATGGCAAGATTTGGACAAGGGACTTTCTCGATCAATGACTCCAAGTAAGATGGCCGATACAAGACGGTAGCCACTGGTAAGGGTACTCGATACCTGTCTTACTATGTAGGGACTAGTCGTGCACCAAGACCACTAGAAAAGTTTTGTGACCTACTAGGGTTACTTGAATCCAAAGTGATATGAAAAAAGGGGTCTATGCTGACTTGATATGGGATACTTTGGACTAAGAAGACCTGAAAGAAGGCGGATGGGATGACCAATGAAAGAGATATTTTGACATGAAATGGATAGAGAAATGACTGCAAGGTAAGACCTGATCTCTGAACCTGAAACTAGACTGAAATGGGTACCCAGAACTGGTAAAGTTTTCCTCTCAAAAATTGTGCAAGTGCTCATTGTCACGCATGCGCTGAAACATATGCGCTACAAAAATTGACAAATGTGATGTGAGTTGAGATATATGTGCCACACTGGTAAAATGTATATGCACTGTAATAGGTAGTAAAAGCACTGCAGGTCGGAACAGATGTGTCGCAAGTCGGCATAGATGCGTAGCAACAGAGGACGAATGTGCTGCTCTAGCTTTTTTTAGTATTTTTGGAAGATTTTGGAATTTTTTGATGTTTTTGGTACTTTGGTTGCAAGAAGGTCTTTTTGATCTGATTTTCTAAAATTATGGCAAGAAGACACAACAAACACAAAGAATAGTTTTATGGGTTTTTATTTTTTTGTGATTTTTTGACTCTTTTTGGACTAAAAGAAAAAACAAGCACAAATCGTATGCTGCAAATGGATAAAAAGGGTTTTTGGCCACTAGAACAAAGGTGTTTAATGAAGGCAACTGTTCGAGTGGTTATGCATGCGGCAACACTACTCTCTGTTATGGAGTCTCCCAGCCTGCAAGGGTTGCGCGTTGGAGGGTTTTGGGGGAGGTTGGCTATCAGTATAACACAACTTCACTCATTGTTTGAAGCTTTCACTCCAAACATAATTCATTTATAGTGGCCTGGAAGGGCTTGGCGTCTAGCTTGTTACCACTTAGGGTCATTCCTACTTGGATGAACGGTATCCAAGAGCAGGCCCCTCTAAAGGATAAACACATGCGAATGATATGTCTAGCATTCTAATCACCCAAGATAGGGGAGAGCATAGGCCTAGTATTATTCCCAAAACATGAAATATAGTGGTTCTTTTCCCCAAGTTAAAATGAGAAAAACTAGATGAGCTATCTACTTGGGCAAGAACAAAACTTTGAAGTGATTAGCAAGATAGCAATGGTCCAATTTTAACCAAGATAGCAATGATGAGTTCAATTTTATCCATGTAGCACGAATTGTTAACTTTGAAATGATGGTTAATCGAGATAGCAATGGTTTAGTTTTAACCAATATAGCAATGATGAGTTCAATTTTATCCACATAACACAAGTTGTAAACTTTGAAATGATGGTCAATTGAGATAGCAATGGTTCAATTTTACCCAAATAGCAATGATGAGTTTAGTTTTATCCAAATAGCAATAATTTTAAAAAGATAGCAATAGTAATGATTTAATGATATGCAAGATAGTAATGATTCAATTATCCTTTCCTAGTTAAACTATGTGAGATTTGCATGAGCATCCATTTTACTTTCCTGTTAGAAATTGAAATGTGAGAAAAATAGTGCAACTATATGAATCTAAACCAGTACCTAGCCTACAAAATAGATCAAGAGAGTTCTTGCAAAGACATTAGCCTTAGCAAAAATCTTCAAAGAAACCCTAAAATCACTGCCTAAGACATATGCGCTGCTTCAGAGACTAAATGTGCAGAAACAGTGAAAAAAAGAGCTGCAATTACATATGCACTAAAACATAGGACAAAAGTGCCGAAATACAATGTATATGCGTTGAAGTAGTAGATGTGTTGTTTTAGATGGTAAAAGCGTTGTAATAGGGTATGTCTTCATTGCAAGAACAAAAGCATTGTAATAGACAGTATATGCATGTTAGGATGTATCAGATGCGCTATTTCCTCCTGTGTACGACTTTCTAAAACACAAAAGCTTAGTTTTGGGTTAAATTCGGGGCTATGCCCCATGGTGGGCGCCAAAAATGTTAAGCAAGAATTAAATCAACAGTGAATAATCAATATAATCAATATCAAAATACCCAAAACTCAATGAAATGGTGAACAAAAGAGATTCAAATAAATAATGAACAAACAACAAAGTAAACCTCCTTAATTAGAAGCTTCCACTAATTGCCTATCACAATCGATCTTGCATGTATGAAATAGGGCCCTTAGAGAGTGCACTTCCTTGCTATGCTTTAAGAATGTCAATTGGGAATGGCTATGATAGTACCGCAATGAAGAGGAGCTTCACAACGATGGTAGTGATGCGTAGTAACGAAGTTGATCACAAGCAATGAAGGAATTGGTGCCAAAGGCGCGCTGTAATTCCTGCAGAGTAATGATACTTAAAGCTTGGATGAATGAAATGGAAGAATAGGGTTCAATTTATAGACTTGGGAAAGAAGAGATCAACGGTATAGAAAGAATGAGAAGATCAATCGTTGAGAATAGTTGAGGAACGTGCAATGAATAAGAAGAAGACAAGTGTCTTGCTTTCTTTTGCATGAGAGGATTTGTTAATAATAGAAGAATGAGTTAAAGCAATTATAAGAATATAATAATTAGTTAAGTGATTTAAAACAAGAAGGGATTTGCATGAGAATAAAAAGATACTTTCTTTATTAAATATTAGGAATATTTAATTGCATGTGCACAAGGATTGAATTATATTTAGAGATAACTCAATTTAGAAGAAAAAACGCAACTTAAATAAATAATTGATTTATTTAAATTTAGAGAAGATATTATTGGAAGAAGCAATTAAATAATTGGAATTATTTAATTTAGAAGATAAGAAAGTAAATTAAATAAATAAATTTATTTAATTGTTTTGCATAATTTTGGAAGAGTAAATAAAATATTTGATTGTATTTTATTTTTAGAGATTAAGAGGATTTAAATAAATTTGATTGGATTTATTTAAATTTGGAAGAATGAATTTGATTTAATTAAATAATTAAGAATTATTTAATTGTTTGGAAGAATTAAATTAAATAAAGGTTTTTATTTAATTTTGACTTTATAAGAGGTAATTAATATTTTGATATTTAATTAACTTAGAGGAATATGAATCAAATAAATAAATTTGGTTATTTATTTATTGATAGAGGAATTAGATGGAATAAATATTAAGAATATTTATTTGGACAGAGTCATGTCATTTTTAGACGTATACAATAGCCAAGGACAGAATCATAATCAGGGGCAAGGGATGCAAAATAGGGGATACAATGGAGATAACAAAGCCTGGGGTAATAAAAACAAAAATCAAAATCAACCTAAGCCATCTAGGACATGGAACACGGGACCAAATAATGGTACTCTAGCCTCTCCATTTGACAGTCTAGGCATTCAAGAGTTGAAGCAGCCGGCTAGAGTCCAAATGGCTAATGTAGCATTAAAAAATTGGTGCAAGATTCATAATATGAATGTTCATGTTGAGCTTGATTTTCCTCAATTTCATCTCGCTTCCAGCATTTTTAATGTTGAAGTACAAGCTCCTACATCTGAATTTCTAATTCCCAAAGGGAATGAAATAGTACCTTTAGGATTTGAGTTTGCTTTGGTCTTAGAAAGTTTTACCTTCACAATTAGGGAAGAAGAGAATCAAATAACAGAGAACGAGCCCTATTATTGTGAGAACTTGTATCTAGAGTCAACCCTAGTGCTAGATGCCTTTCATTTTCCCTTTGAGACTGAAAATGAAGTATTATGTGAACCAGAAGAGGTGCAGGCTTTTCAGCAATCCAATAAGAACCACACTTATAATCTAAGAAGCAACACGAAGCTTGGAGATCCTTTCACTACGTCCACTCCTAATAATTTCAAAACCCCTCCAGATCATCATGCTAGTAAAAACCCTGTAATCTTAAAGGCTAATCATCATGGGATTGGTGGGATAGTAGCATTAAAAGTTCAAGTAGGCAAAACGGAGTCTATTGAAACAACAAAATTAATGATCTATTTATCTGAGGAGATAAAAAAAGATAAAGGTTAGTGTACCTGTATATGAGTTGTTGAAAAGCCTAGGGGTACAGATTGCCTTCATGAGATCTTTAGATGAGTCAGTACTAAAGGAGAACTTAGGGGATATAGATGTTCATAGCAAGGATGTACAGACCAAAGATAAAGGCAAGAGAACTGAGCAACCTTCAAACACTAATGTTGTCATGTATGCAGAAAAGAAGGAAGCTCCTCCTTTTCTATTAACCATAAGAATGTTTGGGAAAAATATACATAATTGTATGGTGGATTCAGGAGCCTCAGCTAATGTTATGCCTGTAGGAATATGTAAAACTTTAGGGCTTACTCCCACCAAACCTACCAAGGTTGCTACTCAATTAGACAAAATCAAAGCTAATGTGATAGGTGAGTTGATGCACATTCAAATGTAGTTGGCATCTAATCCTAGAGTAAGCTAATTTATTGATATTTAGGTTGTAGATATACCAGTTAATTATGGTATGCTACTAAGTAGAGTCTAGTCTAAAATATTGAATAGATACATGGCTACTAATTTTTCACACATGTGGTTACCGTGGAGAGGCATCCTGAATCAGATTAGGATAGGGGTTGAACCTAGGATGAAACACTTGATTACAAAATATAACATAACAAATGAGGTATTGTATGCCTCTATTGAGTTAGGCATTTATAGAGTGTCAAACAGAGGAGTGCAGATACATGAGATCCTGATTTTAGATTTTAAGACAAATCCTGCTAATAATGAAACAATCGTATTCATTGAATTTGATGGTAACTCTTCTGATGAAGAAGATAATGCTATAAGTAGCTTTGGTCAAATCATAAGACAGGAGATAGAAAAGTGCATTTAATAGGAGTCTCCAATTCAGTGTAAGTTGTACAAAATTTTGTGTAGAGTTCATAATACTCTTCATCCTAAAGAAAGTTGTGGAATGTGCAGGGATATCATAGAATATCAATATGGAAAATGCATAAAGAGGATGGGACAGCAAAAGGGAAGGTTTATTCCTGATAAACCTAAACTGTATTTTCATGATAATATAGATGAATCAGTGTAGGCTTCAAAGGGAGAAGTAAGAATGAAAAGTGTCAACTATTCTAACTTACAAACTGAGGGTGTATGTATACCTATAATTTAGACTGAGACACATGAAAATAGGTATGCTATTATAGGATTAGTGACAAACAAAGTGATTCAAGCTAAGGTAAAATGTCAAAGTCAAAAGAACAAGAGTGGTATTTGGACATTAAAATGTGATGGATCTAAATCCAAATAAGGGGCAGGGGTAGGAGTTGAACTCATTGATCTAAATGGTAAATCATTTTTGGTAGCATATAGGCTCCAATTTCCTTGCACTAATAATGTAGTAGAGTATGAGGCTCTGATTTATGGACTTGTTATGGCTATCAAAAAGAGGGTAAGAGTGATCAAAGTATTTTCTGATTCTAAGTTAGTAGTTAAACAGGTCAAGAAATTCTATGCATGTAATTATAAGAAAATGGTTAGTTATAAGCATAGGATATGGGACTTAATTGAATATTTTGATGCCTTTAACATCAAGCATATCCCTAGAGAATTGAATCAAAGACCAGATGCATTAGCAATTGTTGCTAGTACCTTAGAGACTTTAACATTGTCAGGTTTAAAGTGATTTGCTGTTGAATTGATGAATATCCCAAGTATACCTAATAATGTCACTCATTTCCAAGTATTTGAAGGAGATCAACAAATTGTAGACTTTCTCACTTGCCATGAGGTCTTTGATACTCAGATGATTGATGAACAGGAAAGACCTAATGTATCTTGGGATGAGGAAGACATAATAAACCTAAAAAGTAATTTCTTACCCAATGGGGTAATAGATCTCGAGAAGATCTTTGATTTTGATGGGGTAGTTAGACAGAAAAATTTTCCTAAGACTGAAGGGGGTAAGTGTGATCCCTTTAACTTAGGAACATAGCAGAGTCCACATAATGTGTTGATCAAAAAGGCTTGTTCTAAAGAATTAAGAAAAGAAATTGTGGAGGTTTTAAAGGAGTATAAACATGTAATAGCTTGGACATATGAAGATTTTGAAACTTATGATACTTCTATTATAACCCATGCAATACCTTTGAGACTAGGGGTAAAACCATTCAGACAAAAATAGAGGCCAATGAATGCTATTTTAGAGCCTCTAATCTTTGAAGAAGTCAAAAAGTTATCTGCCAGAATAAGTTTCCCAGTAAGACATTCAACCTAGGTAGCAAATTTAGTGCCCATAAGGAAGAAAAATGGAGACATTAGATTGTGTGTAGACTTTAGAAACTTGAATAAGGCCTCTGAAAAGGATAATTATCCATTGCCTCCAATAGATGAAGTACTCCAAGCAGTAAATGGAGCTAAGATGGTGTCTTTTTTAGATGGATTCTCAGGATATAACCAGGTTTTAGTTGACAAAGAGGATAGGTTGAAAACTACATTTACTTGCAAATGGGGTAACTATGCATACAGGAGAATGCCTTTTGGTTTAATTAATGTAGGTGCCACTTTTCAACGGGCCATGGACATTGCATTTCGTGGATTATCAGATAAGTGTATTGTCATTTACATGGATGATTTAACTATATTTTCTAAAGATGCATCTACTCATGTAGAAGATTTGAGAAGAGTGCTAAGAAGGTGTGAAAGGTATGAAATTTATCTTAACCCAAAGAAATGGTCATTTGGTGTGACAGAAGGAAAGTTGTTAGGGCATATCATTTTTGAGAATGTGATATCCATCAACCCAAATAGAGTAGAAGGAATTAAAAAGTTGCAATTGCCTAATAGTAAAAAAAAGTTGAAGTCTTTCTTTGGTAAAATTAACTTTGTTAGAAAATTTATTACAGGATTTGTAAAGATTGTGCAGCCATTAAATGCAATGCTAAAGAAGGCTGTAAAAGTATAATGGACGCCAGTAGCTAAGGTTGCATTTGAAGACATTAAAGAGGCCATTTTTGGTGCTCCGGTGTTAGCTAGTCCAAATTATACTAAACCATTTTGTATCTACTCATTTGCATTGACACATTCAGTTGCAGCTGCTTTGACACAAAAGGGAGAAGAAAATGAAGAAAAACCCATTACTTTCATGAGTGCTCCTTTGAAGGACACACAATTGAAGTACTTAGACATAGAAAGACAGGATTTTGTATTAGTAAGGGCAGTGAAAAAGTTTAGGCACTACATCTTGAGAAGTCAAGTGAAAGCTATAGTACCTGATGCAGTGGTGAAAATGTTATTGATGCAAAATTAACCTAGAGAGAAAAGAGCCAAGTGGATCACAATATTTCAAGAGTTTGATATGGAGATTATTCCTATGAAGTTAGTTAGAGGTTAGGCATTAGTACAAACAATAGCCAATACTGACCCAAATTTGGTGAAACAGTGGTATGTATTAAACACTAATGATGCATTAGGTTGGTACAATGACTTAAACACATTCTCGATATCCAAAAAGTATCCAAACAAGATCAAGTCTTCTTAGAGGAGAGCATTGAAGATAAAAGTGTAGCACATTTCACAGTTGAGTATATTGTCTTTTCATTGATGTCAAAATGATGGTAGTGACATGATCTTCTCAGTTTTGATCTTTCAGTGAAAGTGGCAAAGGTTGGCATTATGATTAGTTTTCAGTGACATGGTCTTCATCAGTGACATGATCTTCTTAGTTTTGATCTTTCAGTGAAAGTGGCAAAGGTTGGCATTATGATTAGTTTTCATGCAATTATGGTACACTGTTGTAATCATAGTGGTTTGATATCATCTCAGTTTTCAGTGTAATCACATTGGTTTGAAAGTTTGGAATTATCTCATTTTTCAAGTTGTAAAACTTCATTGTTTGGAATTATCATACAAGTAGTTCATAGTGACAAATGCCACATATTGTTTCACAAGACCTAAATTAAATTTCCTTAAAAGTTTTTTTTTAAACGTCAATGCACTTTTCTTATAATCATTTGTTGACTGGTTGGAGTGGTGATTGTCACTTAAGTGACAACTTAAGGGGTGAAGACTCGTCAGTCTTACCGGCCCCATTGCCTAGAGTGCCCGGTCACCGGTCACTACTCATTGAGCTCCGCGGGAAAAGGTTGATCAACAATCAACGTTTAATTTGCTCTTGGCGGGAATACCACATCCGGTGGTGGAGATTTGAATGATGCCGTAGTTTCAGGAGTTTAAAGTTGACGGGCTCTGTGTTATGAAAGGCAAAAACTAATACTTGTTTCTATTTTGAAGTGACAGCAATAATAGAAGATGGAAGGTTAGAAGTTTTTGATTATAGAAAGTCTCATGATAGATATTTGTTTTTTCTATTATGGAATGTGGATCGATGAGGAGATTTAGAAAATAGAAACTTTTGTTATAGAAATCAAATAGAATACAATGCATTTTTTCAAGGAGAAGATAAAGTTGATTTTTGTTTTCATTTTTGAGAGAAGGTGATATGAATGTGATAAAAATATATGATGTTGGAAGTTGAACGGATTTGAAGAAATTGAATGATGGAAGATCATTTGTATAAAGAGAATTTTTTTCAGGGGTGTATTTTTGAAGCATAGAAGAGAAGAAGATCTGGTGTGTGGTGAGAAGTTGTAGAATGGTATTTTTGTTTTGAAGTGTATTTTGCAGGTATGAAGAAACAATTTTTTTTTAGGGAATTATGTTGAGGTTTTTGAAAGAATGTTGGAGCAATAAATGAATGGAGTTCTTCAATGATCAAGATGGATTAATATTTGTTCAAGAGAAAGTGAAAGTGCTGTAAGACAATAATTTCTCAGAGAGGGTAAATTGTTCAATTTTGTACAGTGAAAAAGTTCATGAAATGGTGAATTAGTTTGAAATTGTTTTGCAGAGGTATGAAGTATTTTTGAAGATCAAAATTGAATAATTGTAGATGTTGAAGACAGTTGAAGGTTGATTGCTAAGAATATATTTTTGTTTGTTTTAAAATGGAGAAACAAGGTTTTGGTTTTTATTGAAACAGGGAAATCCCCTGAGTTATATTTTCATTGAATGTTGATGTTGTAATGTCAGTGAGACATGCAGAGAAGTACAATATGCTAGTGAGGTAGAATTGTACTGCCAGTGAGACAATTGTAATCAGAAATTTGTGTTAAGCCAGTGAGGCAGTTGAGTGGTTTTTATACCCCAGGAGGGTTTTCCACTCAGGAAATTTCTTGTGTCAAGTTTTTGTTTTGATACTCTGCATATTTTCTTTGTTCTATCTAAAGAATTCTACAATTGTGAATTTAAATTAAGAAAAGGAGTAAAAAGTGTTAAAATTGTTAACAACACTGATTCACCCCCCCTCTCAGTGTTGAGTGTATTCCTACAATTGGTATCAAAGCTTGGTACCCTGTCAAAGCTTAATTAGCTTGGGTAGATCATATTTCTGGAATACTTATCATGGCAAGTCAAGAAGGTTACTCTAATTATAAAGCACCTGTGTTTGATGGTTCTAACTATGCTTTTTGGAAATTTAGGATGGAGTCATATTTGTCATCTCTGGGGTATGATGTGTATGCTGCCATTGTTACTGCATATACTGCTACAAATCCTCCTAGCACAGCTGATGAGAAAAGGGCATATGAAAATAATGCTAAGGCTAAAAATGCATTATGTTGTGGTCTTACCAATGACATACTTGTCAAAATCATGGAGTGTAAAATAGCCAAGGAAATATGGGACAAACTGTCTAATATTTATCAAGGAGATGATAAAATCAAAGAAGCAAAACTGCAATCCTACAGAGCCAAATTTGAAAGTCTCAGAATGAGTGATGATGAGAAAGTGGCAGAATATCTTCTAAGGGTTCAAGAAATTGTAAATGCTATCAGAGGACTTGGTGATACACTGGAAGAGAAGATAGTTGTTACAAAAGTCTTAAGGACTTTAAATCCAAAATATGAATCCAAAGTGTCTGCAGTAGAAGAAAGAGACTTAAGCAAAGTTACCTTTGATGAACTTCATGGCACTTTCACAGCTTATGAGATGAGAATTAGCAATGACATACCTTCAAGCAAAGAAGCTGCTTTCAAATTAGTCAGAAAAGAAAAGGAGATTTCTGATTCAGAAGATTTGGATGATGATCAGGAAATATCTCTTGCAAGCAAGTTGAAGAAGGGATCTGTTGGTAAGTACAAAGGTAAGCTTCCATTCAAATGTTTTGAGTGTGGAAAGATTGGACACTATGCAGCTTAGTGTCCTTACAAAGACCTAGACAGTGATGAAGATGAAAACAAGAAGCAATTTAAAAAGAAACAGTTTGTTTCTAGAAGGAAAAATAATTTCAGAAAGAAAAGAAGTTTGTTCATCAAAAATGTTGATATGTCTGAAAGTGATTCAGATGATTTTCTTGATGAAAATACACAAACTTTATTTATGGCTATTCTAAATGAAGTTCAAAATGAAAAATGTGAGGAACAATCAAACAGTTGTGAAGCTTTTATTGATTTTGAAGGAGAATTGATGTGTGCATTAAGTCAAGTCAAGAAACTTAAAAAGGAAATCATTGCACAAAGAAGTTAGTTTCAAAAAGAAAATGATATCATGAATAACAAGTTAACTTGTTATGAGAAACAGATTACTGATCTAATTCTTTCTCTTGAAGAAAGTAAGAAAATTATTGATGATAAAGACAAAGAGTTGAATAACAAGGACAAGGAATGTCATACACTTGAAGCTGAAATTGTTGGTCTGAGAAGAAGACTTGATATGTGCAGAAGTAGTGATAAACTTGATGATCTTCTTGATAGACAAAAAGGATTCAAAGATAAATCAGGTCTTGGATTTGAAGAGGGACAATGTTCTCAAAAGGCTAGTATAAAAGGCAAATCAATCATAAGGACAACAAACTACAACAGAAGTGATACTTTCAGGTATAATGCTCACTTTACTGGATATTGTTTTTGTTGCAACAGGTTTGGACACAAAGCCAGTGAATGCAGATTTGGAGTCAGAAGAGAAATGCATTTATTTCCAAGGAATCCATTCATGTTCTTAAGAAGTTTGAAGTGTCACAATTGTAAAAATTTTGGGCATATTGCCAAATTCTGTAGACCTTCATTGCAAATGCAGCAAACAACAAGAAATACTATTTTAGGGGACAAAGATAAGTTTGTTAAATTTGAAGACATTAATGAAGGTTCTGTTATGTTTGGAAATAATGATTGCATTATGATCAGAGGCAAAGGTACAATTCTTCTTGATGATGAAACACCACTACATGATGTGTATTTTGTAGAAGGACTGAAGCACAACCTGTTAAGTGTCAGTCAAATATGTGACAATGGTTTTAATGTGGTTTTTGATGCACATGGATGTGAGAACAAAAAGAAATCAGGTAAAGTTATTGCAGTAGGTCTAAGGACTAGTGGTAATATCTACAATCTTCATAACTTAGAAACTAAAAGTGTTGATAGCCATATCTATTTCATGGGTCAAATTGAGGAAAGCTAGTTGTGGCATAGAAGACTTGGTCATGTGAATTTTGACAATCTTGTAAGAATCAGCAGGAATCACAATGTCAAAAATATGCCTCATATTTCAAAACCAAGTAATACTATATGCAAAGAGTGTCAATTGGGTAAGCAAACCAAAGTTAGTTTCAAGCCTAAGGAGTATTTTACTTCAAAACCTCTGCAGCTAGTACATTCAGATTTGTGTGGTCCTACAAGGACTAAAGCTCTGGGAGGAGAAAAATATTTTATGCTTTTCATTGATGACTTTTCAAGAATGACATGGGTAACATTCTTAAGGCATAAATCAAAGGCATTTGATAGATTCAAAATCTTCAAGAAGATGGTTGAAAAGGAATCTGATTTCAAGCTAAAATGTTTAAGGTCAGACAATGGAGGAGAGTACACTTCAAAGGAATTTGAAGAGTATTGTGAAAAACATGGGATAAGAAGGCAATTCTCCACTCCTAGAACTCCACAACAAAATGGAGTAGCTGAAAGAAAAAATAGGACTGTAAAAGAGATGGCAAGAACCTTACTACATGATGCAAATCTACCTAATGTCTATTGGAGAGAAGCTATTCATATAGCTGTATATACTTTGAACAGAGTTCAATTAAGGGTAAAGTCAAATTATACTCCTTATGAACTTTGGTATGGTAAGTCAGCAAATGTTGGGTATTTTAAAATTTTTGGAAGTAAGTGTTACATCAAGAAAGATAATGATAGCTTATGTGGTTTTGAGTCTAGATGTGATGAAGGCATATTTCTTGGTTATTCTACACATAGCAAGGCATATAAGTGTTTTAACAATAGGCTCAAAAGAATAATTGAAAGTACTAATGTTAAGGTGGACGAGGATTTGCAGCCCTGTATGCAGTTGATTCATGGCAATGAAGTTGATCATCATTCACAAAAGGAAGAAGAAATTCAGGAAGAGGAAGAAGATCCTGAAAAATTTGTTGATGTTAAGACAAAGACTCTTTCAAAGGATTTTCAAAGAGATCATCCTCATGAGTTGATCATTGGGGATAAGGACAGTGGTGTGTTAACAAGAAGAGGAAAGCTTGATGCTACACATAATCAAGCACATGTGTGTTTGATATCAGAAATGGAACCAAAGAATTATATTGAGGCCAGCAAAGATGAAGCTTGGATTAAAGCCATGGAAGAGGAGTTAAGTCAAATAGAAAAGAACAAAACATGGGAACTTGTTCCAAGACCAGAAGGTAAGAATGTCATTGGATCAAAATGGGTGTTTAGGAATAAGCTTGATGATAAAGGTAAAGTTGTTAGAAACAAAGCCAGATTGGTTTGCAAAGGGTATTCACAAATTGAATGTATTGACTTTGAAGAAACATTTGCTCCTGTTGCTAGATTAGAAGCTATAAGAATGTTTTTAGCTTTTTCAGTTTATAAAAATTTCAAAGTTTACCAAATGGATGTAAAATCAGCATTTCTAAATGGAGATCTTGAAGAAGAAGTCTACATGGAACAACTAGAAGGTTTTGTGAATAAAGATAATTCAGATCATGTTTATAGGTTGAAAAAGGCTTTATATGGTTTAAAGCAAGCTTCAAGAGCTTGGTATTATAGACTGGATAAGTTTCTGCAGGAACAGGGGTTCACAAAAGGAGGTGTGGACAGTAATTTGTACTATTTAATCAAAGGTGAGGATATTCTAGTTGTTGAAATTTATGTTGATGATATCATTTTTGGTAGTAACAATGATGATATGAGTCATTCATTTCCTAACATTATGAAGTCAGAATTTGAAATGTCTATGTTGGGAGAATTGTCTTTCTTTCTTGGTCTTCAGGTATCTCAGCTTGAAAAGGGAATATTTATCTCACAAAATAAATATGCCAGAGAGATGTTGAAGAGATTTCAAATGAATGATTGCAAACCTTTGGGTACTCCTATGGAGACAGGGCATAAGCTAAGTAAAAATGATGAATCACCTGAAGTAGAACAGTCTCTGTATAGATCTATGATTGGGAGTCTTTTATATCTCACTGCTTCTAGGCCTGATATTATGCAGGCTGTTTGTTTGGTTGCAAGATTTCAAGCTTGTCCTAAACAATCACATTTGAATGCTGTTAAGAGAATCTTTAGATATATTAAGGGTACACTTGATTTTGGTTTATGGTATCCTAGACACAATGATTTTACACTTCTTGCCTATACAGATGTAGATTGGGCAGGGTGTCCTGATGACAGAAAAAGCACAAGTGGGGCAGCTTTCTTTCTGGGTGGCAGATTGGTTGCATGGCATAGTAAGAAACAAGATTGTGTTTCTCTATCTACAGCTGAAGCTGAGTACATTGCTACTTCGTCATGTTGTACACAGGTACTTTGGATGGTACAATCACTTCTTGATATTAAGGTTGAGGTTAAAAAGCCTGTGTCTATTCTTTGTGATAACACAAGTTCTATCAATATGTCAAAGAATCCTATAATGCATTCAAGAACTAAGCACATTGCTATCAGATATCATTTTCTAAGGGAAAAGGTGATTGAAAATAAAGTTGCTTTGGAATATGTGCATACTAGTGATCAATTGGCTGATATCTTCACAAAGCCTTTGCCAAAGGAGACATTTGAAACTCTGAGACAGAGACTGGGAGTTCTGTCTCTTGTCTCTCTTCAGTAAGTTACAAAGATATTAGATTCAGGGGGAGTTGTCTTCTAGATTATTTTGATGTCCTAAATCTCATTTGTACATAGTCTGTATATAGTTTTTGTACATATTTTTTTTGTTGGCAGTGTTACAGTATTGTGCAGTATGAAGTAAAGTGTTGGTTTTGACAAAAAAATTTTGAGGATTGCATTTACAAGAACAAGAATCTATTGGTTGTGGTATATTTTTTTTTGCCTTTGACATTTTTATGTCAAAAAGGGGGAGAAATGAGTTATTGTTTTGCCATCAATGTCAAAGACAAAGGGGGAGTTTTGTAGCACATTTCACAGTTGAGTATATTGTCTTTTCATTGATGTCAAAATGATGGTAGTGACATGATCTTCTCAATTTTGATCTTTCAGTGAAAGTGGCAAAGGTTGGCATTATGATTAGTTTTCAGTGACATGGTCTTCATCAGTGACATGATCTTCTCAGTTTTGATCTTTCAGTGAAAGTGGCAAAGGTTGGCATTATGATTAGTTTTCATGCAATTATGGTACACTGTTGTAATCACAGTGGTTTGATATCATCTCAGTTTTCAGTGTAATCACATTGGTTTGAAAGTTTGGAATTATCTCAGTTTTCAAGTTGTAAAACTTCATTGTTTGGAATTATCATACAAGTAGTTCATAGTGACAAATGCCACATATTATTTCACAAGACCTAAATTAAATTTCCTTAAAAGTTTTTTTTTTAAACGTCAATGCACTTTTCTTATAATCGTTTGTTGACTGGTTGGAGTGGTGATTGTCACTTAAGTGACAACTTAAGGGGTGAAGACTCGTTAGTCTTACCGGCCCCATTGCCTAGAGTACCCGGTCACCGGTCACTACTCATTGAGCTCCGCGGGAAAAGGTTGATCAACGATCAACGTTTAATTTGCTCTTGGTGGGAATACCACATCCGGTGGTGGAGATTTGAATGATGCTGCAGTTTCAGGAGTTTAAAGTTGACGGGCTCTGTGTTATGAAAGGCAGAAACTAATACTTGTTTCTATTTTGAAGTGACAACAATAATAGAAGATGGAAGGTTAGAAGTTTTTGATTATAGAAAGTCTCATGATAGATATTTGTTTTTTCTATTATGGAATGTGGATCAATGAGGAGATTTAGAAAATAGAAACTTTTGTTATAGAAATCAAATAGAATACAATGCATTTTTTCAAGGAGAAGATAAAGTTGATTTTTGTTTTCATTTTTGAGAGAAGGTGATATGAATGTGATAAAAATATATGATGTTGGAAGTTGAACGGATTTGAAGAAATTGAATGATGGAAGATCATTTGTATAAAGAGAATTTTTTTCAGGGGTGTATTTTTTAAGCATAGAAGAGAAGAAGATCTAGTGTGTGGTGAGAAGTTGTAGAATGGCATTTTTGTTTTGAAGTGTATTTTGCAGGTATGAAGAAACAATTTTTTTTCAGGGAATTATGTTGAGGTTTTTGAAAGAATGTTGGAGCAATAAATGAATGGAGTTCTTCAATGATCAAGATGGATTAATATTTGTTCAAGAGAAAGTGAAAGTGTTGTAAGACAATAATTTCTCAGAGAGGGTAAATTGTTCAGTTTTGCACAGTGAAAAAGTTCATGAAATGGTGAATTAGTTTGAAATTGTTTTGCAGAGGTATGAAGTATTTTTGAAGATCAAAATTGAATAATTGTAGATGTTGAAGACAGTTGAAGGTTGATTGCTAAGAATATATTTTTGTTTGTTTTAAAATGGAGAAACAAGGTTTTGGTTTTTATTGAAACAGGGAAATCCCCTGAGTTATATTTTCATTGAATGTTGATGTTGTAATGTCAGTGAGACATGCAGAGAAGTACAATATGCCAGTGAGGTAGAATTGTAATGTCAGTGAGACAATTGTAATCAGAAATTTGTGTTAAGCCAGTGAGGCAGTTGAGTGGTTTTTATACCCCAGGAGGGTTTTCTCACTCGGGAAATTTCTTGTGTCAAGTTTTTGTTTTGATACTCTGCATATTTTCTTTGTTCTATCTGAAGAATTCTACAATTGTGAATTTAAATTAAGAAAAGGAGTAAAAAGTGTTAAAATTGTTAACAACACTGATTCACCCCCCCTCTCAGTGTTGAGTGTATTCCTACAAAAAGCACATAGATCTATGGTACAAGGAGGTCTTTTGTTCAAAAAGAATCATGAAGGTATATATTTGAGGTGTTTGAACAGAGTTGAAGCAAACAAAGTGTTGCTGGAACTACATGATAAATATGGAACAACTCATGGTTCCCATTTGGCAACTACTCATAAAATTCTAAGAGCAGGTTATTATTAGCCAACAATGTTTAAAGATACAGAAAACCATATTCGATGTTGTCACATATGTCAAACTACAATAGACAAAGGAAGGAATCAGACTAATCCACTACAACCAGTTATTGAGTCCAGGTCATTTGCATAATGGTGATCGGATTTGATTGGAGTCATCAACCCTCCATCATCTATGGGGCATAAGTTCATACTAATGGTGATGGACTATTGTATAAGGTGGACAGAGGCAACTGAGTTACCATGTACAATAGGCCTTCTAAAACACAAAAAGTTGAGTTACCATCTCTCAGGGTGTCGTTAAAAGGTCTCATATCAGATGAAGAATACAGAGTTTCCAGATTGCAAGAACTAGAGTTGCTAGAGGAAAGGAGACAGAAAGCCTTTGACCGTCTCAAAGCATATCAACAGATGATGTCATAGAGCTATAACCACATAGTTCGCCCAAGAATCTTCAAGGTTGGAGATCTAGTACTTAAAGAGAATCCCCGCAATCAATGTGATTGTAGCTGCTTATGGATCGGGGGCATATCAGTTAGCAACATCAGAGGGTAAGCTATTGGATGACCCAAACAACAACATGCATCTTCACCGGTTCTATACCTAGGAGAACCCTAATGTAAGGGGGGCATAAAATACAAAAAAATCAAAAAATCAAAAAAATACAAAAAAATCAAAATATCAGAAAAGTACAAAAAAAATTGTCCTTTGGTGAAAACCTGGCAATCAGGTGCCTTGGATAGGTATCATGATGAAAACCTGGCAAACAGGCATCATGCTTACTTTCTAGCTTCTATGCAAATAAAAGCAAGTGGTGAAAACCTAATAAAGAGGTGTTACTTGTGATAAACCGCTTCCTCCATCTTTGGGAAACCAATCACCTTGTGTCCATTCTTCCTCGTGTCCCATTCGATCCATATCCGCTCCATAATAAAAACCCATCGGTAACCTATCATGGCTTGATACTCTATCTCTTTGTTGCCTTGTCAACCAAGGTTTTATCCCATATCCTATCCATAGAGTCAGCCTAATATAGTGTCTCTTGTCAGTCTCCATTGTCTGAGTCCATGAACTACGTTGCCTCTGCGTCGTCACATAGGCAAGGCCATATTTCTATGCACCCCCGAGGCTCCCACAGTCCCATTGGTCTCATTTCTTATCATCTTTATTGTCATCTTTCTTCTAGTCCATCCATGGTCCATTAGGGTTTACCCTGAACTACATTGCCTCTGCGTCATCACGTATGCAAGGCCATTTAGCAATGAGCCCTCGAGGCACTAGGTCAATCCCTTAGGGTCCATCTCATCAAAAAGGATTGTGAAATCTTCTCACCAGACAAGCAAGCGCAAGCAAAGCCCATTTCCAAGAAGAAATCCTGATGCAGGACATTAACCTATCCAAAGCAAAGCAAATAAACTCCTAAGGCGTTCTAAATGATTTTACCCAAATTATGGCAAGAAACAAACACATCTAAATTCAAAAATGTTTTCTGAGTCAGAAACATGATTAAGATACAGAGTCTTGATTTTTTCTATCATGCCTTCCTATGCTACTCGAGGATGCCAAAAGCTAGAGATGCTATGATGGGGGCATGATTATTTTCTTTGTTTGTTGCTTGTGGATTAAAATTTAGTAATGTGAAGCCTTTTCTATGGACATGATCAGCAAAAGATCATCAAGGACATCAAGGGTCTAACATGAACAGGGGTAATCCTTATTTGTTGATATGTAAGAAATACTCAGGTCATCTTGATTCAATTATACCTCGATGCTTGTATTAATTTGCTAAATCAAAATCCATGTAAGCAATGCTTAGGTCATCTTAGTTCAATTATACCTAGATGCTTGTATTAACTTACAACATTTCAAAAAAGTACCAAAAAAAAAAATCACCCAATGATGAAATAAAGCACTTCAAAATAGTTGCACTGTCAAGATGTCAAAATCAAAGCATCCATTATACATCGATACATCTATACATCCATATCCCATGCAATAAAAGATCAAAGCAATACAAAGTAACAATACAAAGTCAAGCTTGTGAATCTTTCTATCAAGTCATTCTTCTATTCATTCTACCTTCTATCTATCATTATGTCATTTATGTGTCGATAGAGTACATTTCGACACCACAAAAACATAGCGTATAGCTGCATACCATATCACATGAGATAGTCATTTACATGATTAAATCAGTTGCATACATAGTCATTACATTAGGTCATCCATATACAATCATCATATAGTGTCAAAATGGAAAAGAACCAAAAACATAGATAAGTGCATCACATATAGATGCCATTTGCACTCACACACATTAGAAGCATGTCAAGTAAAAAGCATCTAAGTTTGCATTAGGTCATATAGCATCACATAACATCATATCAAAAGCTGCATCTAGATAACGTCTCATAGCATCAAGTAAAAACATCTAAGTCTGCATTAGATAAACACATACATCGCATCATACAATAGAAATGCATCATAGACTCATACATATAGAGAGAATCACATAGCTACATCATCATATAAATATCATGAACATGTGTCCAAATGTACAATATCAAAACCTTTGTCTCTGAATTAGTGTCATATACAAAAATGCATCCCAACGGATGGTGATACATGTCTCAAAATACAAAAATGGTACGAGTCTACCCAGCTATCTGAGCCATCAAAAAGGTACATGGATCAAGTCTCTGCTACCCCTGCGGCTGTGGACCACCACTACCAACAGTGTCTCCTCCTCCGCTAGCCCATGACTATTGTGGGCCCATCACAGAAGCTCTTGACCTCGATGGACCTGCTCTCTAGGAGGCTGTAGACTAGCTCCTATAGCTAGAAGTCCTCTGACTCACCGGCACGACACCCTGATACAACCCCTGATAGTACTGAGCCTAAGCCTGTGCTCTAGCAAGCTCATCCTGCACCTGTGCTAGCTGTGTTTGGGCCTGTGCCAACTGTGCCTATGCCTAATGCACCTACCCAACCAAGAAACTGGTCACTGCATCTGTCCCCAGGGCTGCCACTATGGTATCCCTCTCCACATGGATAATGCGTATCTGTGTGTCTGCCATGTCTCTCTCTCTGGTCAACCCCTCTATCACCTCTGCATCTATCTGTCACTGGGTGTTGGCTCTCCTGAGCTGTGCCCATAGCTGCCTAATCTCTCCCCTCAGTGTGGCTATAGTCCTCTCCTGCGCATCTGACTGTGCTGGACCCTGAGCTGCCTCTGCCTGTCTCAGCCCCTGTGGCTGAGGTCCTCGCTGCTATGCCACCTGCTGAGGTGGCGGCATCTCTACCTACTATGGTACCTGCTATACAACTTGTGATGGCACTGCTTACTCAGCTTGGGATGGTCCCTCCCCGCCTCTCCTCCTCTGTCTAGGTCAACCTCCATCATCTCTGTCATCCCTATCATCTCCTCCATCTCTACCACCCCCTCCTCCTCCTCTCCTCCTCCTCCTCCTCCTCCTCCGGCCAACCTGGCCATCGTCATCTAAATCTGCCTCACCTATGCGAGGCATTAGTACCCCAGGTCCTAAGTATCTCAGGAACGGGTGAGCAGTAAACCAATCCTCATAGTCCTATGTTGTACTTGCATCTGCAATCACCCTCCTCATATCCCAGGCAATGTATGGCATTTGCTGAAACTCAGCTAGTGCCTCCTCATAGGATACCATCGGCTCCCATCTGTACCTCTCTGCATGTGTCCTGGCAAACTGGGCCTGCCCCTGTGGTATGCCCTGCCTCCTCCCAAATTGCCTCTGTACCTGGCTGACTATCTACCTCTCTAGGATGAATCGTGTCTGTCCTATCAGCCATCATGACTGATAACAATAAGGTAGCTTGTTTCCCTCATCATCCCACAGCTCACAGTCTAGGTATGGCCACCACTCGACCACATCTACTCCATTCACCAATACTCCAGCTTCCCCAACCTGTGTTGGGAAATCACCCCTGCATAACCATAGCTGTATGGCTCTCCTCTCTATCTCTGAAACACACACATCAGTCTCGTGATCGCTATGTGCTCCCATAGCCAAAATTGTAGAAGTGACACACCTATAGATAGGCTCGTACTCCTGTGATATACCACCTAGTGCATATCGTGGTATAAGTGAGCTAGTACACAAACCCCCTATGCATACCGATTACCCTCTGTAATCATCCTCTCCATGATCCTACCCCATCCAATGGGGAACCCGTGCGATCTCCTGTCGGGGCATACCACACCTCTGATCAATCCTGCTACAATACTAGGGAAGTAGTCGTAACACTCGTAGATATCCTGCCATGGGATAACCTACCCTACCGGCTCAGGGTTGTCAAACACTTGCTTGCACTCAGCGAGTCCCACGCCTCTCTGTGGATCATACTCCACCAAGTCACCCTGAATAGGCAAGTGAAGAATCTTGTATACATCCTCCAAGGTGATGGTCATCTCGCCAGTAGGGAGGTGGAAGGTCCCATCCTCACTGTGGAATCTCTCCACTGTAGCAGTCAATAATCTACGATTCACCTGAACCTTGGGCATGAAGCAAATGTAGTCGAGTCCTATAGCGCCGAGTGCCTCTCTATCTATCTCTATCAGCATATATCTCTGCAACATAGGCATAGGGAACCGCTCCCTAGACTGAAGCGTATCTCATATATCCTCCTGCAAGCACACAAAGCAAGGTGTCAATCCAAAACTGCAAGTACCATACTCAATATATCTATAGAATCATATCAACTAACTGAGCATTTCAAATTGATCAAAACAGCACACTACATCTCTTGACTAGATTCCTACAATCTCAGAGATAGCTTATCGATTGACGTGTCAACTAGGACACCAATTGAGTCAATTTGCTAAGTCTTTTGCTTATCTATATCATATGCACCACAACAGGTGGTAAATGCACCATTTCTCAATGAAAACGCCGTTTCTTGACCTATGCGCCACTTCTAGCAAATGCACTACAAAAACACATGCATGCGCCGCTCTGTGCTACAAATGCGATGCTTTAATACATGCACTGCAACATATCGTATATGCACTCCAGGAATATGTATGTGCTGCCCTATCCTATGTATGCACCATTTTCACATATGTGCCACCCTATTTCACGCATGCACCGTAGAAATACACATGCGCCGTTTCATGCGACATATGCGCCCTTCTGCATTCTAGCGCATCTGTTCTAACTAATTTTCTCCTAGCATTTATGACCCTCAAACGCAACCCTAG
The DNA here is from genome assembly GCA_027924645.1 of Cunninghamia lanceolata. Taxonomy (NCBI): domain Eukaryota; kingdom Viridiplantae; phylum Streptophyta; class Pinopsida; order Cupressales; family Cupressaceae; genus Cunninghamia; species Cunninghamia lanceolata. Next base: position 4,650,982 of record BSBN01000677.1, on the reverse strand, counting down.
GAAAAGTTTTTCAAGCTACATACCGGGGGTCCTACCTCTACTGGCCGGTCGAATCAATGAACGCGCTCGAATCGATGCTCCTCGTGTGGAATGTCCATCCTCGTGTTGGCTGCTCTATGCTATGACTGCTCTAAGCTCTCCAATGCAAATCAAACCAAGACAAGTGTGCAAATGAATTGTCTTGTGGACCCGACTCCTATTTATAGCATGCAAACCCTAATCTAGCTAGGTGATGACTATGACTAATTCCCATGCCCGTTTCTTCCTGTTTCTCAGAAACGCATCCTATTCTCTCTAAACCTAACCTAGTTTTCCTTCGTCTTCATGAGATTGTTCGTCTCTTGTCCTTCTACCATCTTCTCATCCAATCTCCCGAGGGGGTAGCCTATCGCCATAACTTGTACTAGGGGCAAACTGGGGCATGTATCATTGTCAGACTATCTATTCTTTGACGCAACCCCATAAACTACATTACATCAAAGAGGGGCAAAATGCATACACCTAAAAATGACACGATGCACATTCTTCTAAGTTAATTAAATATCAAAATATTTAATTATCTCTGCTAAAGTCAAAATTAAATAAATCCTTTATTTAATTTAAATTCCTCCAAATAATTAAATAATTCTTAATTATTTAATAAAATCAAATTCATTCTTCCAAATTTAAATAAATCAAATCAAATTTATTTCAATTCTCTCAATCTCCACAAATAAAATAAAATCAAATGTTTTATTTATTCTTCCAAAATCATGCACAACAATTAAATAAATTTATTTATTTAATTTTCTTTCTTCTAATTCTTTAAAAATTCTTCCAAATCTTCTAAAAATAAGTCTTCTTATCCATGCACACACAATTAAATAATTTATTATTTAATTTCTCTCAAAATCATGCAAAAGCAAATCTCAAAGTTGAGTTATCTATTCAATCAATCTTGTTTTTATCAGTATCTCTTAAATTAGAAGAAATCTTTCTAATTTATGAAAATCATGTCTTATCTTTAGAAAAGAAAGTAGTTAACTCAAATAAAATAGCTTTTGTGTGACACTTGTCTTCTTCTTATTCGTTGCACGTTCCTCAACTATTCTCAACTGTTGATCTTCTCATTCCCTCTATACCATTGATCTTATTTCTCCCAACTCTATAAATTCAACCTCATTCTTCCATTTCAATCATCCAAGCTTTTAGTATCATTACCCTGCAAGAATTACAGCGCACCTTTGGCACCATCGTTATTCCTTCGTTGCTTGTGATCACCCTTGTTACCTCGCATTACGCATCATCACCATAGCCATTCACACTCAACATTCTTGAACAAAGCAAAGAAGTGCTATCTGAAGGCATCATTCATACTTTCAAAGAATGATTTGTGATAGGCGAACAATGGAAGTTTCGATTTGAGGAAGGTTTGCATTGTATTGTCCATTGCTTTATTTGATTAATCTCCTTAGTTTCACTATTTCATTGAGTTTTGGTATCTGTTATTGTTTATTTATTGATATTCATTATTGATCCAATTTACCCTTACATTTTCTACTACTGAAGTGGTTATCAAATTTCTTAACGAGAACATCATCACAAGGTTTGGAGTTCCTTATCCTCTGGTATGTGATAATGGCCCTGCATTTTCTTCTTTGAAATTTTCTAAATGGGCATTTGAGTATGGGATAGTTCTAAAGTTTTCTTCAAATTATTATCCTCAAGGTAACAGGTTAGTAGAGTCTACTAACAAAATCTTGTTGGACATCATCAAGAAGTTAATTGTTAAAAATCCAAAAGAATGGAATACATTACTAAAATACGCATTGTGGGTAGATAGGATGAAAGTTAAGGCTTCCTTAGGCAATGTACCATATCACTTAGTATATGGGATAGATCCCATACTTCCAGTAAACATAAGAATACCTACCTAGAAATTTGCTAATGAGTTTTTAGGCTTTGATGATCATAGAGAAGCTAGGTCGGTCCAGATGTTACAATTGGATGAGAAAAGAAACCAAGCGATAGATAAATTTGCAAAACATCAGGCTGTAATTAAAAGATGGTTTGATAAGAGAGAAAGGGTCAAAACATTCAAAATATCAAATCTAGTGTTATGTTGGGATAAGGCACATGAAAAGAAGGGGAACCATGAAAAGTTTGATAAATTGTGGTTAGGTCCACTAGAGGTTTGCAAAAATAATAGGGGATAAAACTTTTAGGCTCAAAACCTTAACTGGAGAAGATGTGCTATTACTTGTTAATGGTCAACATCTTAAGCATTATTTTTAATCTTAGAAGGTAAGTCAGTCGTACAATGTATCATAATGTAAATATTGTACATTGTGTGTGGTTCCTAGTTTTTGATGTGTTTTGTTTTGGTTGTTTGTTTGGGTCTTTGTTGGTTGTTTTGTGGTTTTCTAGTTTGTTGTTTGGTTGGTTTGTTTATTGTGTTTCCTTGGCAGGGATGTTGTTTTGATTAAGGGTATGTAGGAGCAGACTAACAACCACTGAAAATAGCAGAGAATTTGAATAATTCAGGTCAATCATTTGAAACTTATGCATAATTTGTTTAGAATTTTCAAAAGTGTAAGATGTTGTTTATCTGGTGAGTGGTTTTATTCAATAGCTGTGAATTGAGTGTTCAAAGGAAGTTTCTCACAATGGTACACCTAAAACCCTTGGGCTTGTTGAACATACTAGTGTAGGTGTTAAGTGGAAAATCAGAGGTCACCCTTGCTACCATTGCAATTCTCAACTTAAATTTAGCAAGTGACCACACCTTGCATCATGAACTTACAGTGATAATATCTTATGAGTCTATATGTCATACAAAATTGAATATAAAAAAAGAAAAGAAAAAGATGGATTATACTAAAAATTCAATTTAAGCCATCTAAGTAACTCTACTAGGGCTATGGACGTCTGCTGGCAGTGGGGCTCTACTTAGGAGAATCGCAATGATAACCTTGCTGGGGCTATGAATGCCTGCTAGTAGCAAGGCTTTATCTCGTTGGCTATAAGGGATGAAATCAACTATGTAGTCTAACACCAGTCACTAGTGTTTTCAACTCATTTTCAAGATGGGGATTATTAATCACATGCACTCACTTTAACTCTATTGAAAGATTCATACACCCTATTGAATAAGTTCAGTCCAAGTTGAATAATAGTTTGCATATGTAGAACTTGGAAGTTATGAATTTATTTCATTTTATTTTCTTTAATGGTTTAAATTTAGTTGTTTTATTTGGTTGCTAGTGGTTGTAATGCTCACAACATGCCCCATTTACTCTTTAGAAAAATGAGGACCCCTGTTGTGGCTTTAGCTCTTTGTTTGTGTGTGTGGTCTTGCTTGGTGGTAAAAGGGAAAAAGAAGGTAAGTGATACAAAAGTGTTGAAAATTAAAATACTTAATGTTGGGTACAAAGCAAAGGTATTAGTGAATTTCTTGGGGAAAAGGATTAGGGGTTAATTTTTAAATGAACTTGTAGTTCTTAATATTTTGGTGAGATGGGGGTTTTGGTAAATACACAGTGTCGAAGTTTGTATGTAGTATACCAATGTTTTCTTGTATGAAGAGTTTGTATACGTCAGGTTATGTGTAGTCGGGTTTTGTATCTTGTTAGTTGCATGTAAATCTCTAATGTTCAAACCCTTTACCTACAAACTAAACCCAATTGAATTCAAAAGTTAAGTGTATAAAATGACAAGTCCACATTTGTATATAGGTTTGTATGTAGGTCTAATACAAATGCATTTAGTATAGAGAGTAGTGAATGTGCATGTGTGGATTTGAAAGGAAAGTAAAATCAAACATATGGCAAAGACTGAGTTAAACATCGTTACATCGTATAATCAAATGTCGTTAATAAGAATGATAAAAGAAATTGAAGCAAAGTTGTATTGTATAGTATGTCCACATGCATAATTCAGATACAAAATACAGATACATACAATAAACCAAAGACATGAAAGTACAATAGTGAGTAAAACACACCAAATTTAGTAATATTCATATTGAATATGAATAGAATGTACATTCAAAAGGTGTGTTTAGAAATGTCACTGTCAAAATTTTGAATTCTTTGCAAAAAGGGGAGAACCATAGTATTTAAAGAGTAGTACTGAGATTAGGGATTCACATAGAAATGCCCAATTCAAACTTTTCTGCAAAATGACCTATCCAGTCCATATTTAGGGTTAAGTCCAAACCCCTAGACAAACGCAGGAAGCTAAGGCCAAGCCTTGCCCAAAAATGGTGGTGTGCTAAAACATGGTTTGCCATGTCCATCAGAAATGGAAACCTTTCATACTGTGCTCTAGGAATATTCATTAGGGGAATCTCTGAGGTTTTGCCCCTATGAGAACATCGATATCCATAATTCTATAGTCAGCCTTGAAAATATATTGAAATAACAGAAAGACTTCCACTTTGTTCACACTTAAATCTAAGATAGAAGCAAGGAACCATGAGCTAATATCAGAATTAACTCTGTACCTATCCTTGTTCGTTAAAATGCCTAGACCTAGTACCATTTTAATGGCTTCTAGCTCTAGCTCATGGAATATAGGATTTTCATGTGAAATGATTAATCCTCTCAGTCGAGCATATGAGATTAGATCAAAGAAGGTGGTCTGCCTCCTATTACTTTGAAGGAAGATGGGGGTATTCATACTCACAGTAGAAATTAGCACAGGCCAAGGATAAATGGGAATTGTTCATCACGTAAAACATTAAATAGAAGTTCACACAAGTCACAGGGTTAATCACCATTAATGGTGTTCACGTGTGTTTTGAATGTTCAGATTGTATGAGTTAATTCAGGCGTGCCAATGGTCTAATGGCATTCATGTCAATAATGTATTAGATTGTTAATCATGATTTATAGATTATGGTATTAAATGCAAGGATACAATATAGACATTGGAAGAAGAGTAAGGAAGATCATTTTATGAAGTAAGCATGTAGGGTTATATGAATTTGACATACAATACATGAGATACAAAGGTGAACTTGAAAGGAGGAAAAAGTAAGGTAAATGACGAAGTAAGTGCATTTTCTTTGCATGATTCATTTGTTGTATGTTAACATGATGCATAAATAACATACAATGATAGAATTATAAAAGTGTTAAAATTAGTTGAAATAATGAGATAGGTCTTCATTTATATTGAATGAAAGAGGTGTGTTGCACATACATGGAGATATACAAAAAGGGGTGAGTGTAAAACAAGGTTTGTTGAAGGGTAAGAGGTGTATACATAAAGCAATGAAAAGGATAAAATAAAACTAGATCCAAATATGAATTAAGCAAGGATGTATAAAAACAGGGGTTCCATGTTTTATTTATAGTTATGTGTATATCGTGAATATACAAAAGGAGATACAGAGGGATAAATGCAAAATCTGACGATAATTCAAAAATGGTATTAATTAGCTGAGGTTAACATTTTGCATGTATGAGAGTTCATATGCATACAACCACTAGATACAAGGAAGTAAAGATGCAAAATACAAAATGGATATGAAATTAAAGTGAAGTTGAAAAATTTCTCAGATCCGCAGTTGTATGTCAAGATGTATGTATCATTTATACAATGCGGAATACAAAGGAGGTAAATACAAAGATGGACATGAAATTGAATACAAGTTGTCTTGTACACTGATGCAAGTTCAAACATGTATGGTTTTGTAATATGCAAAAATATGTGCAAAGCAATATGCAAACTCATATACAAAGTGGGAAATACAAAGAAAGATGATATGGGAGATAAAGTATACAAAAGTCTTAATGTAAAGATCAAAACAAAAAATAGAAGACATTATTTGAATTGTATGCATTTATTACTACATTTAATGTGCAACTAATAGTAAGGATGTGAATTTGAATAGGGTAAAAGTTAAATTGACTATGTCATTTTGTTTATGATTGCATTCAATAGTAAATTGCAGAGAGCTCATTTAGACATAGAAACATGATTCAAAGATAGAATGAAGAGAACTGGTCAGCGGTTAAAAGGTATTAAACGGTAACTTGCTATCAACAGAAAATTGTGAGTTACAGGTAAGTACATACAACACGTTGAATCACAGTTATAGAAAAAATAGAGGTTAATTATACTAATTCAATTATGAAAATAAAATAAATTCGTTAATCATTACTATAGTCATTTATGCAAATACAATGTGATACTGTTAATCTTTGTTAGCATAAATACAAAGTGATTTTAGGGTAAAATGTTAAAAGGGCATGAAATTGTGGTAAAAAACCCTAGAAATATGCACAAGAAGAAGGGTAAAAAAAGGTTATATGTTCTATCTACAGGATGGCACCAAGACAAAAGAGGGTAAACATTGCGGCTGATGAAGGAGAAAAAGTAAAAATGGAGAGAAAGATGAGGAAGGAAACTATTAGGGAAGAATTACCACCTATTCGAGGATATCCAATGGTGATATTTAACTCAGGGGGAACAGTTATAGACACGATTATTGGATAGTATGATGCAGGAGAAGTATTGCAAAAGGTCAAGGCATCTGATGCTTCAGATGATATGAAGAGGATCTAGGATAAAGGGTTATATAGGGCTGCAAGGTTCCCTTTACATATGGAAGCTAGGGATTTCATATTACAATGCATAGAAAGGTATAACTTAGAGACCAGGCAAGTAATGCTTAATGGCAGAAGCATTACAGACTAATCTACAAAGGGTATAGCCCAGACTTTTGGCCTTGAAATTAAAGAGACAATGATGGTTACTTATATGGATTAGGGTGCAATAGATTATACAACAAATGAGAGAGAATGTAAAAGTGCTATCTTCTATGGATGGTACACAATTGAAAATAAACCTAAGGTCATTGTGAGAGTTCCTAAAAGTCTATACAGAATTGACTTTAAAGAGGAAATATATTTCATGATTACAATGTTGAGTAGGCTAATTGGATTGAGAGATGCAACTAAATTTGAGCCTTGGATGTTCAACGTCATACAGTATGTTAGATCAAAGGATGGAATTATTCACTAGGCCAGGACTATTAGTACAGCAATAAACAGACAGATAATGGCATTCAGAAAGAATAGAAGGTTCAATATGTCATCTTATGTGATATATGCATTAGCTGCTGAAATGCCTCCACTAGCTAGAATAAGAGTAATAGACACTTTGGGAAGTGGCCCAAGATAGAAATTGGTGTATTATCATTACCTAGACTTGCAAGAAGAAAATGCATTAAAAAATTATGCAAGAGTAAATGATGTTTTCTACAATTATATGGTGAGGGTTCTAAATGGAGATAAAGAAATGAGAATAAGTGAGGAGGCCAAACAAGCCATAGGTTATTTCAGTTCTTTGTTCATACAATTTCCCACTTTTACTTACATAAGGATTGAAGGTTTTGAGGGAAAGCCATTTAAATTGCCCAAGTATCCTACAAATCACCTAATTGTATTAGAATTCTCTAGACATGTTCTTAACATATACGACATGTATAAGAGGGGGTTCAAAAGAGGAAACATCAAGTTCCCTTTTGTAATTGGTGACTATTTTTTTTACAATGAATATACTGCTAGACAATCAGAAAAGGAATTAAGATACTATACATTTGAGGAACTTGACCTAATAAGAAGGTTTGATGCTTTCCACATAATAGAGAATTTCCATGATAAAAAGTACAAACACCAAATTCACATTAAAGATTTTTGGGCGGATTGTGAAAGTGAGCATGAGGTAAGGAGAAGAGCTCATCAAAGATTAACCATTGAACAAATGAGGACAATGGGAGAAATCAATGTACCTCAAGAAATTACTGAAGATGACAAATTGCTACATCAAAGTTATGAAGTTCAGGGGATAGCACTGTTACCCATTAATGAGCCTGATTGGGAGAAGCTTGTAGAAACATCTTTAGACGTAATATCTGCACCAATTGTTTTGTTTGCTATAAAATGGTTGGTAGATAGAATAGAAGAGCTTAAAGCCAAGAGTGGAATTGCCACTTATCAAAAGAAAGGAAAGAAAAGAGAAAGGGAAGATAAGGATGAACTTATGTGCTTTTACGAAAAGAGGAGAAGGTTCATGGAGACCACAGTATGAAATAAAAATGAAAAGGCAACATTATTGGATCATCATGCTTTGGGAATTACAGTGTCTATTCCTTTAGGTGCATTTATGGAGGAGGGAGCCTCAAACCAAGAAGTTTTTATAGAAAGAGCACAAACACCAAGGGTAACTTTTAAGCTCATACAAAAGAAGGATAAACCATCAAGGCAATCTATAGTACATGTGGTTATGGATGCACCAGTAAAGAAAACACAAATGCCTAATATAGTAGTAGATGATTTATCAACTAGACCAAGGCAAAGGCAAGTGTCTAAAGAATTCACTCCAGAAGAAAGAAGAGCAAGCCATATAAGAGTCAAATAGGAATTGGCTAAAGAAATGTTGCAGGAGTCAAAAGGTCCAGAAGATAGGAAAGTTGTTGAGTATGTGAATGTTGATGAAGGAAGTAATAGTGAAGAGGAGTCACAAGATGGAGATTATATAGAATTAGAAGATGAAGAAGAGGAACAAGTAGCAAATAATAATCCTGAGGTAGAATAGCAAGATATTCAAATGGACAGGGTACAAAGCCCAATAAATACAGAGGGAAAAGTACAAGAGAATATAGAAAAAATAGATCCCTACGATGTGTTGGTGTCACCTAAAATTATAAAAGAGGTCCGGGAAGTTGCACAACAAGTTGAGGAAGCAGAGCAGAAGGCAGAGAAAGAAGGAGAAAAGATTGAAGAGAAAACAAATATATCTACTGGTTAGTTTGTATCCGAGGAAGAAAAACGTGGAGCAAAAAATATACAAGTTTCTATGCAAATAGAAGAGGCAATACTTACAGGGAATACAAATGCAAATGCTCCAAATATTCCTGATACAAATATGGAGTAAGGTGAACAATAGAAAAATTCAGAAGGAAATGAAGAGAAAAATACTGGAAAAAATACAGAGGTTGATAAAGCAGAAAGGGGAAATCAAGAAGAGGAACCAAAGAATTAAGATAACGACTCTCTTCCAGCACTACAATAGAATCAGCCTCTAGAGCCAAGTCAAGTACAATAGCAGCAGCAATATGGGACAGTGGAAATAGAGAAGCCTGAAGAGGAAGCAATTAATGAAGAAAAGAAAGTAGAGACAAATAAAGAACCGCCAGCTTGGTTAGGAAATGAAGTGTGGAGAGAAAAGACAGAGGTACAATTGGTGCCTATTGATATCAAAATCCTGCTAGGAGAACATCCACCAAGGGAGAAAAGAAAAGTGAGAACAATGTCATCTATAAAGAGAGGCCCTTCAGGATCAAGAACTTTAGAGGTCGCTATCCCACATAGGGATAAAGATAAGGGAGAAATGACCCTTGATGATTATAAATTGGTAAATATAGATTTGGGACATGTAAGAAGGGAACAACATCTAGATGAGTGGGAAGACATAAATAAAATGACTATGAAAATGATGAAGAAAGATAAAGATAAGTTTGATTACTTGAAGGAGCATATTGCACAATTACAATAGTTTATACAAGGGATATTTAACCCAAAAGTTGGGATGCCTAAGATACCTTAGAAGTTAGGCATTTTGTCTAAAGATCATATTATGGAATTTTTAAATAAGAGGGTTGAAGCTGGTGTTTTCAAAGAATAGTTCAAAATGTTTATCTAAAAAGGAGAAGTCACCATAAGGAGGGTGATTGTTAATTGGGAGCTATCTTTTACAGAAAAGAATGACTATAGTATCATTTTGCAGCATTGTCAGTATAGAATAGAAGAATGTAAGGAGGAGTTGAATCAAGTTGAAGATATGACAGAAAGGGTTGAAGAGCTAAGGACTAAAGGAATAATAATTTCCTAGGTGGCGGGTCATACGCCACAGGTCATACTAGAGTTGAAATTTGAAAGTAATATGTTGGAAAGGTGTATTATGAATACCAGGGAATTGGAAAGAGATGCTGATGAGATGATGAGAAAGCACAAGAAGATCATACAAAAGTTTATAGGATATGAATGCCCAGAAGTGCCAGTTTATAATGCAGATATGGCAGTGAAAGAATTCAAGAATATGTAACTACCCTACTTGGAAGATCCTAGTGCATTTCTGAGCACTAAGATGGTTGATTCAATCATGGAGTCAAATGCACGAATAAGGAAATATCAAAAGCATGAAAAGGAGGTAGAAGAACAAGTAAAAATGTTGAAAGAGAGGGTTGAAATGCAGAAATACACGTGGATAGTTAGTCAAAGGAACAATCATAATGTTGTATCAGCATTGATAACCAAATACATAGAATACTTGAAGAAAATTGGAGAGTAGTAGAGAAAAAAGATACCAGCAACAGTGTGGTTTCTTTTATTTCTTCAGTTATATATGCTGTTATATTTTAATGGGTTGTTATTGCCAGAGTTAGTGAAGGAAAGGCCAAGGAATATTCTATATTTAAAATATTCTTATGGCATCTTTGCACCAAAAGGAATATTCTGATAGATATTTTGAGGGACGGTTAGAAATGGATTCCCACTGTTGATCTTACTAGTTTGAATTAAGACCATTGATTGGTTCTTGTTACCGTAGCATAGAGGGATTCAAAGTCTATAAAGGAACCCTGCTACTTATATTTTAATTACACAAAGTTTTGTAACAAAAGACTTATATTACATTTTAGGCAAAAGGAAGTACTAGACTTTGAGCAAATTCTTAAGGGAAGTGGAAGGCATGTGTCTCTACAATGGGGATAATGTGGAATATCTAGTTTCTCTATTATATCTGTGAAGTGTCTGTAAGTTTTTTTTATTGTTAATGATTTCAAAGAATCTAAGGTCTAAATACATTGTAAATTCAAAAGGCTTTTCATATATTACTGAATATAAACATCTTTTGTTGCCTCTATTTTAGAGTACATTAGATTTGTGTGTTCTTTAGTTTATCTCCCTGATGATTGCATTTCTGTGTATGAGTTTGTGATATTGATCAGGATAAATATACATGAAATTTACTTTTTGAGTCATTACAATTAACTAAACTTATGTACATGCGTATCTGAAAATTAAGTCCTGTGAAATTGAAGTTTTTGATCCTTATCTTTTCTGAACTTTTCTCTGAAATCATAAATAAGTAGCTCAAACGCAGAAATCTTAAGAAAATTGTCAGGTATTTGATTAAAGCATAAGAAATTGTAGAGAGATTTGATAGTTTTCATATATAATAGAAAGCACAATTTGATTTGTCTATATTCTTACAAAGCTTTGAAAGAAAGTAGTGAATACATGCAAAATAACGTATACTTTGACAAAATTTGAAGTTATTTGCATACGATAAGCAAGTATAGTCATCACAAGACACTTTAATCATGTTGGGCCCCTTGAATAAAAACAACTTTACAAAACATGAGTGAATACAACACAAGCATGACCTGGTTGACATAGACTTGGAATTAAGAAATATTTTCAATAATTGTCCATATTCTTCAAGATAAGCTAAGATTCTTTGTGAATTTTATCTCTATATGTTGAATAAAACTAACATCAACAATTACTCTTCTCTTAACATTTTATTTATGAGATAAGACATTATAAGAGATAGATTATGGCTTCATTTCTGTTGCTCTAACTACATTATGTAGTGATAACATACATGTGATTTTCTTCTGTACCACCTGTAGATGAATATGAACTTTGAGAATTTATTCCTTTTACAATGGTAAAGTGCATTTGATGTGTTAAGCTTATACAACTATACACTTGTGTACTCCATTTGATGTCTGGTTTATCTATTTTGTATACACTTAGTGATCACACTCAATCTGTGACATGACATTAATCACTTACAGTCTGGTTCACTATATCACATCAAATGTATCCACATACACATCATATTTAATGATAATGAACCCTTTATTTTACTGACTGAGGCATGGACATTTTGTGTAACATGCAACTGTATCTTTATGGCATTAGTTTGATCATTCATGTATGATAATGATGCTCATTTTTACAATTGTTGTTGTCTTGATAGCTGCAATATATATCATGAGATGATGTAGTTCATGATTAAACTCACTAGACATAATCATGAACTACATCATTATGGAACTACACTTTTACTCAACTTGGTAGTGCATTAACCAGAAGTGGTGCATTTACTGTGAAATGGTGCATGTACCTTCTGGTTTAGCATATATGCTTGAGATAGTCAGTTTACTTAACAAAATTTACTTGATTGACATCTTGCTTGATGAGTCAATCAATAAGTGATCTCCGAGATTGCAGGAAGCTAGTCAAGAGATGTTGTATGCTATTTTGATCAATTTGATATGTTAAGCAAGTGATATGATACTTTAGGTAGATTTGAGCAGATATGTAGTTTTGGTTGATGCATTGCTTTACTTGATTACAGGAGGACATCCAAGATGTACTTATGTCACAGGAGCAGTTTCCCCTGTCGTTGTTGCAGTGGTACATGCTTACAGAGATTGATCAAGAGGCTCTTAGCGCTATGGGTCTAGACTATGTGTGCTTCATGCCCAAGGTTCGTGTGAACCTTGGTTTATTAACTATAGTGGTGAAGTGATTCCACAATGAGGATGGGACCTTCCACTTTCCTATCGGTGAGATGGCGATTACATTGGAGGACATCTATAGATTATGCACTTGCCGATACAGGGCAAGCTAGTAGAGTATGATATGCAACGCAATGTAGGACTGGTGGAGTGCAAGCGAGTTTTTGATGGTCCAGAGTTGGAGGGACAGGTGATCTCTTGGTAAGATATTCACAACCACTATGATTACTTCCCAGGGATAGTGGTTGGATTGATCAGGGTGTTGTCTGCCCCAATAGGAGGTCACATGGGTTCCCGATTGGGTGGGGTTGGGTCATGGAGAGAATGATTACAGATGGCACCCATTTTGCATGGGGTGTTCGTGTATTGGCATATTTATATTGGGATATGCATCGGGTGATATACCACAGGGAAGCCAATTTATCTGCAGGCGTCTCACTTCTATAGTTTTGGCTATGGGAGCACATTGTGATTACTCAACGATGTCCATATTTTCCAGGCAGAGGGGTGAGCTGTACAACTATGGGTATGTAGGAGTAATTTCCCAGCACAAGCTGGTAAAGCTTGAGTATTAGAGACACACGCTGGACAATGTAGATAGAGTTGTTTAGCACCCATATCTAGATTGTGAGCCTTGGGATGATGAGGATGATGAGCTGCCATACTGTTTCTAGACTCAGTGGCTCATTGGCAGGACACAATTTTATCTTAGAGAGGTAGATTGTTAGCCGGGTATGGCGACAGTTTGGGAGGATACATGGGATGTCATAGGGACGGGCCTGGTTTGTGCACACCCATGTAAAGCAGTTCTGATGGGGCCCAGTTGCTTCCTATGAGGGGGCCCCAGCAGAGTTTCAATAGACTCTTTATGTGGGCTGGCTGATGCGGAGGGAGGTGATAGATGCAGGGATGACTCCTAATTATGAGAAGTGGTTTGCTGCACATCTGTTCCTGAGATATTCAAGGCCTGGAAAGTTGGTTCCATGCCTCGACGAGGAGGATTTAGATGATGAGGATGGTGTAGGTAGGAGGAGGAGACGGAGGAGGAGGAGAGGAGGACAGGGAGATGGAGATGGAGGTGATGGAGGTGATGGAGGAGGAGGGGGAGGAGGAGATAGAGGTGATGAAGGAGATGGAGGTAGAGGGAGGCAGAGACAGAGGAGGAGAGCTGGGGAGGGATCTTCCCAGCAGTAGCAGGTAGGGTAGCCATAGGTTGTACCACAGGTATAGGTGTCAGCACAACAGGTGCCCTAGTAGGTAGGTTAGTAGCAAGTGCCACAGGTTTAGGTGCCTTAGGCTTGTGCCCAACCTAATCTACAGTAGCAGGCTATTATTACGCTGCAGGGATAGGTGAGACAACTCAGGGCTCATCTTAATGTAGCAAAGTTACGGAGAGAGGCAGACGTACAGGTCTTATCTAGGCTCATTATAAAGCATGATGCAGCATTGGGGAGGGTGTGGGCTTTGAGACTAGAGAGAGATGTCGCCTTAGTCACCTTGGGTATGGATGGGGCTACTACCTTTTTTGTGACACAGGTGTAGCGGGCACATCTAGGGCGCAGGCCCAGATGCAGTATTATAGGGGTCTATACTACAGGACTGTGCCAGTGGATCAGAGGGCACCTAGCTTCCAGAGCCAGTCAGTATCAAGTACACCTCAGAGGGTAGGTGGAGCACAGTCAGGAGGGTCAATGAAGGGCCCACAACAGTTTGGGGCCAATAGAGGAGGGGATGGAGAGGGCAATGTTGGGAGCAGTGGCCCATGGTAGTAGGGCTAGCCTACACTTGTACTAATTTTTGGCTTATGTATACACTTTTTGATGGCTCAGATAGTGTGATATGTATATACTTGTATCACTTTGTACTGAGACATGTACCATTATTTATGCGATGTATACTTTATGACTTGTGACTCAGAGATGGACTTTGATATTATACATTTGGACATGTTTTATGTTATGTTTATATGATGATGCAGCTAATGATGCTCTACATATGCATTTGTTTATGCTATATGTCATGGATGCAGTCTATTTTTATGATGTTTGATATGTGATGCACCTATATATTATGTTTATATGATGCGATGCGATGCTTGACATGATAATGCAGTTTAATGTTTCTACACTATGATGCTTTATGAGATATGATTCTAAAGTAGACTTAGATGATTTCATGATGATCTAATATGCAAATGTTCTCTATATGATTATGCATTTTATGTGATGATCTGCATGTACTTGTCTATGTTTTTTGATTTTTTCTGTTTCACACAATGTTATGATTGCAAACATATATGGATGACCTAATGGACTATAATGTATACAAATGATTTAATCATGTTAATGACTATCTCATGTGATATGATATGCCACTTATGCTATGTTTTTGTTATGTCCAAATGTACTCAATCGACATAGAAATGACAGAATGATAGATAGAAGACTGACTGATGGAAGAACTGTGAATGAAAGGACTCACAAGCTTTCATTTCATACTCTGCATTGTGGATCTTTATTGTATGGATATGGATGCTTTTATGGATGTGTAATGGATGTGAAATTGATTTTTCCATCTTGATATTGCAAGTATTTTTGAAGTGCTTATTTCATCATTGGGCAATTTTTTTGGTACTTTTTTTTTAATGTTGTAAGTTAATACAAGCATCTAGGTATAATTGAACCAAGATGACCTGACTATTTCTTGCATATCAATAGACAAGGATTGCCCCCTTTCATGTTATACCTTTGATGTCCTCAATAATCTTTTGTTGATCATGTCTTTAGACAAGGCTTCACATTACTAAAGATTAATCCACAAACAACAAACAAAGAAAATAATCATGCCCCCATCATAGCATCTCTAGCTTTTTAGCATCCTTGAGTAACTGTTGACCTATTTTCCTTTGCCCAGAGTTAAATAATTCACCTGGTATTTTCCTTGAAAATCCTTTAGAAAATGACCCTACAGGGCTTAGATCCTTAATATGCATGTTTTGCCTTGCAAAAAAACCCAAAAACTTGCCTGAAGAATCCTTGCAGAAAACCTAGAAAAACCTAGAAATCTTTTGGCTTCAAGTATTTTCCATCGCAAAGATTTCTCAAATTTATACTTAGTATTTGTATATGCATTTTTGAATGTATGTTTGCATGTACATTCGCCATTGTATGTTCGCACATATAAAGGAAATATACATCGACGAGATATAAGAAAAGATACAATGGGCATATACAAGGGGTGGAATGCAGGGATGGATGTATGTTTGAGTTGTATGTTCAAATGTACGATCGCACATACAAAGGAAAAGATACAAGGGGAAGATGCAAAGAAAATATGCAAAGGCCGAGATACAAGGCCGACATACAGGGGTCACATACAAGGAAAAGAGATGCAAGGATACATCGACAGAAGGATGCAAAGGGATTTCGGCGTGACCTTTTGCATATAAGTGACATACAAAGGTAAATGTATATCGGCCAATGTGCAAAGGGCACATACAAGAAAAAGTTGCAAGGAAAGATACAAAGGGTGGGGTCTGCCAATTGTATATTTGCGATTGTATGTTCACACATACAAAGGGTCATATACAAGGGTGATATACAAAGGTTACATGTATATGCCAAAATGAAGTTTTACAATGTACAAGGATTGCATGCATTTTTTCTTGTATATTGTGATTGTATATGCGATATACAAAAGATAGATACAAAGAGAAACATACAAAGGCCGAACCCGACTAGGAATCAAATGCAGCTGATAGTCATTTTGGGGTCCACGAGTTGTATGTAGAAGTCCTTGTATATGCGATATGCATTCCAGAGATACAAGGCCTGGACTCGATAAAATATGCAATCTAGTCTATAAAGGCAGATACCTTGTATGCATCCTTGTTTGTATGTCCGCTTTGTATGTTGGTAATATACAAGTCATATATACAAAGGTCATAAAAAAAGGTCAAAATCTGCAGTTGTATATATGAGGGGTAATTGCATGCATTTTTGCTTGTATATCGTGATTGTATATGTGATATACAAAGCAAATGTGCAAAGGGAAAGATACAAGCTGGACTTGTCCTGAGTAATCAAATGCGGCTTATAAAATGTTGGAGTCTGCAGTTTGTATGTTAAGTGCTTGGATGTGCAAACATACAATGAATATATACAAAGGCCAGACCTGATGTCAATTTCAACTTTCTTTATAAAGTGTTGGGGTCAGTGCATTGTATATACATGCATTTGTATATTTGTGATTGTATGTTTAAACATACAATCAGATATACAAAGCTGATATGCAAGAGGCCACATACAAAGGGATTTCGGTGTGACCTCTTTCATCGGTGACTCAGTTCATAGTCCTTCCGATGGCTGATAGAATATGCAAAGGGGTACATACAAACTGGACCCGACTATGCTATTGAGTATAGTGGATAATCATTTGAGGTCTGCATGAATGAATGCATATACAAAGGAACTTCAAAGGCCGATTTAGATGTTGATTCAGGTTACAGATGCAAAGTGATATACATGATCAGTTGTCTGCAACTTTGACTGCGAATATCTTGCACATCCTGGCAAATTTTTGCATGCTACAAAAGGCAAAAATGCTTGTTTTTGCCTCCTCTTTCATTTGGCGGGCTTTTGAGGGGAATATTTTCACTTTCAATTTTAGATATGGAGTTGCATGTTTTGGCGGCTAGACGTTTCAGCAACCATTTTTAGGGCAAGATGTAGATATTTGTTGCATTCATTGCTGCACAAAGATGTTTCAGTAGCTTGCATTGATGACTAGAAATATCTCTTAAACCACCATGTTTTAGATATTTCATATATTCCATGTTGAAGACAACCATTGAAGCTGCTCACATTCAATGCCCAGAATATCTTCCACTGATTCATTGATGCACAAAGATGTTTTAGCAGCTTACATTAAAGATTAAAAATATCTTCCATCTTCCCCTGCTCCAAATATGTTTATGCCATGAATTCTTGCAGATGGACATCCCTTCAGATAGATATTTTCCTATTACATCTCATGGAGCAAATTCTTTTCGTAACCGACTTAGGTTAGATTCAAATGATATATATACATGGTATAAAATGTAAATAGGCTTAGAAGTTTTTAGCATTAAGGCTTTTCTGTTTCCAAACAGAGCTTTCTGCTACTGTAAGTATGCCTTCTTATTGAATATATGCAAGTTATTTTTACCTCTTTTATTAATTTTGGTTTTAGTGTAAATATGCATGTGATTGTCTGTGAACATCTTTGTTCCTCTCAATCGTTGTGTGTCTTACCTCTGCTAGAATCAGTTGAATATGTGTATGTTGACTTGTTGTATCTGATTATGTTGTACATTTTCTCAGTACTGTGAGGGTTGTTCTATTCAACTTGGTGAATCACCCCTTTATTTTCAAAAATTTTTTGTTTATCTTTCATTTAAAAGCATTCCTTCTCCCTTTTCCTCAGAAGATCTAGTAGATTTTAGGTGATAACCAATTAAGGAAGACGGCCTTCTCTAGAGGTCTTATCTCATTTTGCAAGGTCCCACACTTCGAGATCATTCCCATGTTTCTCCATATTGCTAAAGTTTGACAACTGTAACAAGGGTGTGAATCTGAGAGACAACAGTTTTTGGTGCGCCCGGTGGGACTAGAAAAATAATCAAATACTATTTTTATTAGTCATTTTGATGTGCAGCCAATGATTTTTAGACCCGTAAGAGGTTAAAACCTGCATATCTAGTGACTCGTACTAAGGAAGGTGTCATGCCCACATTTTCCTTGTGGTCACAACACACATCGCACGTGTCATAACCACATCTGTCATGTGGTTGTGACACGAGATATGAAAAACTTTTCTCACACTGTCCTAAAAACCCCTTTCGCATGCGTACGCATGCTCAACGGTGTTCTCTCATGGCGAAACACTATACTCTTCGGCAGAATACAAGTACAATGGCGTGCAACCAGAAGCATATAGATCAACAAGAGGGTCTATACAACGCTGCTAACGTCATTGCAAGAGTGAGATTACCAAAGTTCTTAAATCAAACCCTCGGCAATTTTTGGTAGCAGAATGCCTTACGGCGTTAGTGGGAATTACGCTGCACTCATTTACGCACGTGGTTCGCTGATAGAAGAACCACTCCCCACGACGCCTTGTTCCGACTAAACCGGCTAGTGATCTCCCTATTTAGTCATTTTTCAGCCAGGCACGGTTGTCTGTCTCCTCTCTTGTTTCCTGAAACATACCCCTCCTATGACTTAGCATTTTCAACAAGGCGGTTTGGTTGCCCTCTCTTCCCTTTCCACAAGTTCTTAAGTTGGATTATATCTTTATCACCCTTACCTTAACTATTTCTTAGTTCATTTAGTGTGTTTATATTTCGGTCTCTCTCTCTCTTTCATTTTCTATACTTTCTTTATGTGCATCCTGTCCTTTCTTCGTGATTTACGTCAATCAGGGTTATCACCGCAGTTATTGTTGATATTGAACCAAATTTCAGGATGATCTAGGTCACAAGGGCTGGTTTACTATTTCGCTGGACTCGGTCTCCTAATCTTCCCCGATCTAGGTTCCTCCTCTCCGTAAATACTTAGTCAACTTGTTCCTAAGCACAATTGACAGAAGGGTCCGTCAACTTAGTTCTCTTATCCCGTGTGAGAAATGTCGCGCATTTTCTCCTCTGTGTTTTCCAATGTTAGTTTTTTTTTTTTTTTTTTTTCTTCGGAACCTCTTACAGATTTACATATGAGATCGTTTGCTACAGTTGAGATTAATATGGCCACATGGATAGTCAGTGGTGGCTTCTTAAGTTTATTTCCAGTGTTCTTTTGAACAAGTGATCTGTAATTTTCCTCTTCATTTTTCGGGTGTTTGATATTACGTTGATAGTTGAAACTTCTGAGAAACTCTTTCTAGAGTATCACTATTTATTCTTTAACTCTCTTTTACATCATAATTTTATTTTCTCTTGTTTATAATTACTGTTGTTACTCTTACTATTAATGACTATTAATACACTGATTGTGACCCGTATAACGTTGTAAATAGATGTAGGAGGCTCTCCACTTTATAAAACCCTGATCCTGGAAATATCACTTCTTTGGTTGTTGTGTTCAACACTTAATAAAAAAAAAAACTAACTGTGAAAATATAATTTGTTATTTTATTTTTATATATCCAGGAGCCATGTTTTATTAAGATTTAAAATGAGGGTCCACTAAAATGGCTCATAAAACTCTTTTCATAAATCTATATATATATATATATATATATATATATATATATATATATATATATATATATATATATATATATATATATATATATATATATATATATATATATATATATATATATATTTTAATGTCCATGTATTGACGAACTTGTTCTTTTAGTTAATTAATAAACTCCACGTAATCTTTTTATATATAAATAGATATAGAAATATATATATATATATATATATATATATTAATTATTTCATATTAAATTGCTATATACATAGGCATATATAGTATCTATATATGCCTATATAAATGGCAACTTAATATGTGCTAATTCAAATAAAATCCAACTTATGTGTTAGGGCCCAAAGCCCTAACACTTAACCCCATTTTTTTTTTGTTTTATTTTCCAGACAGCGGAGGAGATGGGCGGCGGTGGCCGCAGCCAGCGGAGGAGCAGGGTCTGCGGTGGCCGCAACCAGCGGAGGACCGCAGCAGAGGAGGCGCGGATGTGGGTTTAAGCCACAGGCAGCGGCAATAGTGGCCGCACTGAGCGGCGAGTGGGAAGCGGGGGTCTCGGTGGAGGGGGTAGGCCTGTATTGGCCGTGGGAGTCATAAGGGGAAGGGGGGGATGCGGAGTGGGGCGGAGCCCCACCCACATCCCACGATGTGGGGTGTGGGTGGGGCTCCGCCCCACTCCACACCTCCATTTATATGCTAAGGCCTGCGGTGGGGATTTCTCCCCACCGCCCGCCCATTAAAAAAAATGCGACTGTGTTTTTGTTATCCGCGGCTTCACTTCCACTTCGACAGTCATTTCTTATGGTTTTTTTTTTTGTTGCTAATATATAATATATAATATATATATATATATATTTTTATTCATATATATATATATATATATATATATATATACACCAAATTCAGTCTCATAAGAACACAATTTATTCAGTACTGATAATTAATTAAACTGATATATGTATATATATTTATATATATATATATATATATAAATATATAGATATATATTTATGTATATATATACATATATTCTTATATGTATATATCTAATTCACAATTCTCTCAAATTCACTACTTTATTCATTTTCTCCAAATCAACCTTTTATAATGATAATGTCATAACAATTATATATATATATATATATATATATATATACATATATATATATATATACATATATATATATATATATACATATATATCCCAATTTCACTTAAGTGATAGAAATGGTAACTAGCTATTCCCTTATTCTAAGTATAATTTTCCATTTTCATAAACATTTAAGACTTCGTAAATTTACAAACAGATTATATATTTACATGCTAGATTTCCTCTAATCCTTCTAATTAACAGAATCCATGAGAATAGCTCAAATATTTAAAACTGTCTTTTCCATTTTAACATTGAACTATAAAGAAAATTAGCATTTCAATTAGTGAAGCAATTCCAAACTTTCAAATGTAAACAACTCAGATTAAATTGCAAAAACGAACTTGTTTCTTTCAGTAATACTTGAAACACAAAAATTACTATTGAACAAAGTTTGCAAACATCAACTTAAAATTTAAGCACATTCATATTACAGCTTCTCAATCATGATTACCAACTTCCCAGATATGAACTTTCTCCTCCCAAACAGTATACCACTGAAACTTATGACAACCAATAAAAGTCCAATAATAACAAGATCAGGGAGGTGATTTTATTCACTCCCAGAATATCATTAATTTACAACAATAACAAGAGAGGTGTTCTCTCTTCGTCTCTATGAAATGATCCAGGCCTAATTCTCATGACAAGAAGATGAATTGTTTCTTCATAAATAGCCAACCAGAAGCTCCAAGAGAAAAACCTGCGTATCAAAGACAAACAAAGAAGAAAATACCACTCGTCTAGCTCTCCTCCCTACCGTAGACCCGCAAGAGGGTCACCCCCAAGCTAGGGAGACCATACTCACACCTGGGTACTCAAACACTCCACTTCACAACAGAAACAACAACAATCCCAAAGCACACATACACCCGTGGGTATTTTACACAATACGGAAACTCAACTACAGTGAGTTTCATAAGGGGCAGGAGAGTGGATACACTCGACTTCAGAGTGTCACCCTGACAGATAAATGAACTAATATAAATTTCTCTTGGTCTCAACCAAGTGTGATCACAATTTGTAAAAAATCTGTATATGACTCTCAAGTCAAAAATACAGTCACAGATACATGCCCTCAAGGCTTTCAACATCCCAAAAGATGGAAACAGGTATGCACCCGAGGAGGATCTCTCCTCCCCTACCCCAAACTTGATGAGCATTTCTCCCAAGTGGGAGACGCTCTGTCAAACACCCGACAAGAACCCCACAGAAAACAATTTTAAACACATATTTCACACACATTTCATACACATTTCAGTTCTACCAAAACAAAGGTAAAATTCAGACCAACCTTGCAAAGCCCTCCTGGAATGAAGTTGTTGCAGAGTCCACAGAGTTCACTTCCAAGCTTAGCCACCAACTCCCTCTCTCTTCTCTATCTTCCAAACTGACTTCTCTATTTTTGGTAAGGACAAAATGAAAGATTTTCCCCAAAATTCAACTAACTCCCTCTCATCCCAAAATTTGAAAATAAATAACCCAAAATTCTCTTTCTTTCTAATTTTGAGAAATGGGGAAGTGACACTTGTCACCTCCTCACCCTTCCCAAAAATCACTATTCTGTCCAGGTGGCTTATGTCACTCTCCATTCCCAAGGGTACTCCTTATTCCTTTCATGTGACTCCACTTTCTCATGGGAGAAATAAAAAAAAAAAAGTTAAATGAGAACAAGACAGGTGACCCATGCCTCTTTCTCCTTTCTTCACATGGATGTCCCCATAGTACATGGGGGAATCTTACTAAAGAAGAGGCAACTTTCACTAATGGATGGCATCTCTTATCTAGGGAAAAGTAGAGGGGATGGGTTGAGTGTTGGTACAACCCATCATGTCCCCTCCTACCTCCAATTTTCGCCACTTAACTTCAGGGGAAGGTTAAGTTGACTAGATGGAGGTTACTCAAGGGTTACCCATGCCAAATGGGCCCCTGGACCCATGGGGTAGAACCCAGGGTCAATCTTAACCCATACAAGACACCCCAGGTCAAGGTAAAGCACAAGAAAAAGGGCCTCATAATTTAAATAAAAATAGAAATTTCAAATTCAATCTCTTTACAACACTTACTTATAAAAATAATGTTACATGAGGGTAACCTAACCCACTCGACCATACGAAAGACCACATTACATCATGACATCAAACACAAAGAGATCTTGGTTCCTCGTGGAACCAGATCAGCTTAACAGGGAATAACAATTAACAAGGTGTGGAATGATCTCCGAAATCTGTGGTTTGATTAGTAGTCCCTGCACACTCAATTACAAGATCAGTAACCACATAAATTCATCATAGCCGAAGCAACTTAAATAACACATGCATTCTCATGCCTTAGTACAATTTAACATAATTAAAAATCATATTACAATTTTCCATCATCCCTAATTCATTTTTCTGAAAAGTAACTTATCCAAACATCACCCAATTAGTTTTTCCGAAAACATAATAAAGTTAAATAGTCTGACAAATTTTGGGAACTGCTATCCCACAAATATGAAAGTAACAATAACAGTACTGTAAATAGTCATAACAACAGTAGTAAAAAGGATGGTCCTCACAGAAGGACAAGCAGACCAGTGCTGCTATTACATTTTATGAGAAAAATTCAAACTCAGAGTTCAAGTTCATTTGGTTACTTGCAACTGTCTCCGCCTAGAAGGCAGGGTAGATCTATGGTAAGGACTCTAGTTTCCAAAAGAATACAATCAACTCCACCAAGTTTCAAGCCAACAACACTTGTAGTACTTATACCGGCTCAAGCAAACCCACCTCTAGCTATTCCAATGGCAAGAAATCAGTCATTTGTAGCTTTTGATGGGGGCAGCCCATTGAATTTGATAGTGCATGACAACATACCCATGGCAGCTTTGAAGAGTCTACCTTATTTCACTGGGGAGGATCAAACTACCCCAATAGAGCATATTAGAGATGTAGCTTCTTTATGTGGAGTTCATCATGTCACCCAAGAAAATGTAGCCATCAGTCTGCTGGTTGCCTCTTTTAAAGGAAAGGCATTACAATTGTTCAGGAGTTTACCAGTGCAGACCATAGGAACCTGGGATGATCTAGGTGATAAATTAAACAAGCAATTTCAAGATAAGTCAGACAACTTGTCATTGGTTGAACAGATGACTACAATAAAGAGAGCTCCCCAGGAGCAAATGAGGGACTTCAACTTCTGGTTCTAGAAGACATGGGCCAGAATTCCTGCCATGGTAAGGCCTCCATCAGAATATATTTTTTTATATTTTTTGAAAGCTCTAAATAGTGATATTTCAATAATGATACAATCATTGGGGGGTACAAGTTTACCTGATGCATATGAAATAGCTATTAGAGCATAAAACAACTTGATTCAAGCTGGGAAAATGGCACCTAGACAACCAATGCCCTTTTTCCTAAGATTCAAACTTCAATGCCTTTACCAATCCCATCTTTTGCCCCTTTACCTATTATAGCAGCATTGCCAAATACTATCAATTCTGAAAATGTTGCTTCTAGCTCATCACAAGAGTTAAGAGAGATAAAAAGTAGCCAACAAAAAATAGAGAACATCCTGCAAACTTTTAGGAATGAGCTGGTAAACATAAAAAAGCAATAGTCCCAAAACAAATAGCCTTATCAGCAACCCAGCCAAGGGAAGAATCAACCTTATCAAGGGCAAAATCAACCATACCAGGCCAACAGGCCTCCATATCAAGGCACTTACCAGGGTACCAGGCAGAATGTCAACCAGAGGCCTTTTCAGCCTTACAATCCGGTACCCGTTAATGTAGTTAGGGACCTTATCCCTATTCAGAATAATCTTGTAGCTAAATATGAATGGTGTTTTCCATGCAATCAGCTACACAGTCAGGCAACCTGCTTAAATGGGGTGATAAATCAGGCTTTGATGGTATGAAATGTTGCAGTCTCACAGCCAAACACACCTAATGATGGGGCTATGCAATAGCAGGAGCAACCTCAGAGTGATTCTGCCTTCATAAATTGGCAGGAAGGTGAATTATGTGGCATGAATAGAGATGATGCTTCAGTTATAGCAAATACAAGAGCCAAAAAGAGGGCTTATGAGATAGATCAAGCAGCAAAAAAAGGAAAAGGACCTACTGATGCGTCTACATCCCAGATTCCCCATATTTTGCAAAGAAATACTCAAGCAACTACAAGGGAATAGCCTCATTTGCAGGCTGATGTTGCTGCTACAAAGTCACACTAGAAGGTAAGTGTTGCTCCACCTTTCAATATCATTGAAAATATGAAGAAGATGAATGTGACAATATCTATGTGGGATTCCTTAGCAATCCTAGGTCAAAAGGACATGTTGCAATCTTCCTTGTCTGATTTAAAAATGTCAAATGATGCAACTATTGACCCAACTAGGGCTGTCCTTACCAATTCATCCTAGGACAACAGCAAACAGCCAAACAAAAGTGCTAAACCACTTCCATTTTATGTATCTTTAATAATTGGAGAGAAGATAGTACATAACTATATGGTGGATAGTTGTGCAAGTGGTTCTGTGATGCCAAAACATATTGCAAACTAATTAGGATTGAAGTACCAACCCCTAGAGAAAGATGTGCTTCAGTTAGATGGCATAGTTGTTAACATTGTAGGTGTGATAAAAGATCTAACTCTCACCTTGCACTCTGGCCCAAATGTTTCCATTTCCCAGGAAGTATTCATCATAGACTCACCTCCTTATTTTGCCATGTGTTTGTCAAGAGAGTTCACAACCAAGATAGGAGGACATTTATCCTCAGACTGATCCCACATATTTTTTAGGACCAGATATGGCATAAAGGTGACCCTAAAGTCCAGATTGCTTACCCAGTATCACATAGAGCCTTATACAACAAGTGTTGTTAATGTAAATTATATTATTTTTTATGATCCTGAGCTTGTTGCTGCTCAAGAGCTACAAGCTAAAAGTATACCAGAGGTGCTGTTAAAGGAGTGGGCCTTGGAAAATGTTGTAGATGATCCTAAAGGACACATCCAAGAAACTTGTATGGGTGTTTACATACTGCACGAATCTGAGACAGAAATTCCAAACCTTGTAAAGAGTGCAGAACAACAGATAGAGCAATAAGAGGAAGTGTGGAAAATGTACTTTGATGGCTCTAGGAATAGGAATGGATCTGGTGGTGGTGCAATGCTTGTGTCTCTAGAAGGTGAAAGATATTATTTTGCTTTCCATGTTGCTTTTTCATGTACAAATAACACTGCTGAGTATGAGGGATCGATCCAAGGTTTGCAGTGGGCAAGAAAGAGGAAAATTGGCTGTTTGCAGGGGTTTGGGGACAGTAAACTTATTATAAATCAAGTGAGTGGACTACATGCTACAAAGAGTGATGTCCTGAAGTGCTATAAACATAGGGTATGGGATATGATTGAAGAGTTTGATGCTTTCAATTTAATCTCCATTCCAAGAAATCAGAACTATCATGCTGATAGGTTAGCTGCAATTGGGGCTCAGTTTGATATCCCCAGTGATATTCAAAGAGAAAAGGTACAGCCTCATGTGAAAATAGTTGGTAGGCCTTCTATCCCTGACAATAACATTCATTGGTAGGTTTTGGACAGTGATGAGTAGATCCTACATTTCCTATTAGAAGAGGATGAGTTTTCTGTGATGAATCAGGACAAACTCAAGCAACAATATGGTAATGATCAGATCATTCAGTTAAGGGCAAATAAGCTGCCCAAAGGATTGGTAACCTTGGAGTCCATTTTTAGCACTGATGATCAGCTAAAAAGGAGTAAAATCACCATGCAAGCCAAAGTGGAACATTATGAGGAGCTAGAAATTTTCAAGGGTAAGCTTCTCAAAATTGGTAAAATCTATTC
This sequence comes from Cunninghamia lanceolata, assembly GCA_027924645.1. NCBI lineage: Eukaryota > Viridiplantae > Streptophyta > Pinopsida > Cupressales > Cupressaceae > Cunninghamia > Cunninghamia lanceolata. The sequence continues at coordinate 4,624,153 of BSBN01000677.1, read as the reverse complement.
ACCTAAAGATAGGAAAGCCTTCATTGCTTTGTGTCAAGAATTTGAAGATGTGTTTTCTTGGGATTATTTAGACCTAAAGGGGTTTGACCCTCATATTGCCTAGCATACTATAGAGTTAGAACCAAGTACAAAACTTGTGAGGTAGAAGAAAAGACCTTTAAATCCAAAGCTTGGGCCTCTAATGATTAAAGAATTAACCAAGATGATCAAGGGAAAAATCATTTTCCTGATCAAGCATACTTCTTGGGTCTCCAACCTTGTCCCTGTGAGAAAAAAGAATGGAGAGATTAGGCTGTGTGTTGATTTTTGAGACCTTAACAGAGCCTCCCTGAAGGACCACTACCCGCTACCCTCAATGGAACAAATTCTCCAAATAGTGGTTGGTTCTAAAAGATTCTCCTTGCTTAATGGATATTCTAGCTATAATCAAGTGTTAGTCAAGGAGGAGGATCAATTTAATACTGCTTTTACTACCAAATGGGACACCATGGCCTATAAAAGGATGCCTTTTGGTCTGTCAAATGCTAGCTCTACTTTTCAGAGAGCTATGGATATGGCTTTTAAGGGTCTGCACTGTATAAATTGGTACTTGTGTTCCTTGATGATATTACAATTTTCTCTAAAGATGTAGCCAAACATTTATCCTACTTGAGGCAAGTATTCAAGAGATGCAAAGAGTTTGGGATATCTCTCAATCCCAAGAAATGCATTTTCACTGTGCACAAAGGCAAGCTTTTAGGACACGTTGTGTCAAAAGAGGGAATACCATTGATGCAGAAAGGGTAAGGGCTATTTTGGAGCTGCCTTTACCCAGTCACAAGAAAGGACTGCAAAGTTTTATTGGTAGAATTAATTTTTTGTGAAGATTTATACCTAATATTGCAAATCTATTGAAGTCGTTGACCTCTATGCTAAAGAAAAATACAGTTTTCAGTTGGACAAAAGAGGCCAAACTTAGCTTTGAGTCCATAAAAGAAGCGTTATCAGCTACGCCAACTCTAGTAAATCTTGATTTCTCAAAGGATTTTATCTTGTATGCTTATGGCAGTCTCTATACAATCTCTGCGATTCTGGTACAACAGTAGAGTGACGGCTTTGAACAACCAATCGCTTTCTTTAGTCAAGGACTAGAAGAGAATGAGCAAAGGTATAGCTTCATTGAAAAAAATGTCCTTGCAGTGGTAAGGAGCCTCAAGAAGTTTAGGCATATTATTTCTAATAATAAGATACATTTGATGGTTGCTCACCCTAGCGTGAAAGAATTCCTATTAGGCAAAGATGTTAATGAGAAAAGGGCTAGTTGGATCACCAAAGTCATGGAATATGACATAGATATTAGGATAACTAGGCTCATTAGAGGTAGAGGACTCAATGAATAGCTTGCTACCAGTTCTGAAAATAAAATTGAAAAAGAAGAGGAGGTGCTTTTGATCATTGAAGATGCACCTCAAGATGATACATCAGCAATGAGCACAAGTTGGGTTGATGATGCAGAGTGCCAGAAGAAGCGAATGAAGATTTGACTATATCTTCATTATCGGCAAGAGGTCTCCCAAGTTCTCACCGATATCCTCGTAGCGGTTAGTTGCTTATCGGCAACACCTCATACATCGGCCGGTCCACCAGAAGTCTCCCTGAAGCTTCCCTCACGCCGATGAAAAGTTTGACATTGGTTGCCTTCGGCAACACCCAGACTATCGGGTGACGAGAAATATCTCAGGCCGATAGACTCCGTTACTCCGATGACCAATCTTCGTCGGCCAGACTTCCTCCTTCGGCGAAGCTTCTTTCACCTACACTGACACCTTGTCTCTCGCCGATATCGTCAGGCACATCGGCTAGATCCTCCGCTTCGGTAAGACTCCGGTTCACGGCCCCGATGGTTCATCTCATTCCAATGAGTTTCTATCGGCGGGACTCTAACGGTCGCCGTGACTTCTTCGGCTTCCCCCGACAAGGTTCCTCACACCGATACTCTTTATCGGCGATACTCCGAGGATGTCACACCAATCGGTGAAACTGTATACCGTCAGCTAAGTGTATTTTCCTTAGCCTGATATCGTTTCTCTCATCGATGCGAATAACAATGGTATGTGTCTCCGACACTATACCAATCTTCGACAAGATGGAGAGCCTTTCACGCCGATGGATCTCCAACTGTTCTGAGGTGCCGAACTAGAATTCCTTTCGACCAAACAATGGAATTTGGCCGTTTCATATATCAAACCCTCGATCACTTGTAGCAATCTAATCCCACATCAAAACTATCCAATTTCACTCCGATTTCCCGACTAGCCACATGACGATGTCTAGTCGAACTTGACTGAGTTCGCTGGCTTCCTGGGTAAGAATTCAACAACAACAAATGTGAAAAGTCTTTCCCCCATCACACTGATACTATACAGGGCTTCAGTGGACAGAGGAAAGGGCCTCCATGTATGAATCAAAACCCTACTCCTAGGTTACGAACCAGCCACTGTGGAACCATGGGTTTTACACCGTCTGCACACTACAGAGTCACTATGGATTGATAGATAGCATCCGGTTAGGGTTCCATTTACAAAATCAGGATAAAGATATCAAATCACTAAGAACAACCAAGAAAATCAACACAGATCATACCCAGAACTCTATTTATTCAGTTATCAAAAAGAACTTGTTGTAATACACACTTCTCTCTCTGCTCCGTGTGACATACAACCTGCCTCTAAAGAAGATGTAGAGACAACAGTTATCCCCTCCAACCGTGCAAACTAATTTTCAAATCAGTTAGCCGTTGGTTTACCCTTCATACAAGCAAAACTACATGTGTGCCTTGCACAATTACATTCATGGGACCAAATTGACCCTTATTACAAAATGAAATGGCTTAAGAGCCTTATGAGACAACAAAAGAAAAGATGACCCTACACTACAGAGAATGTGCTCCTGCACCATACTCCCCCTGTAGGAAAAACTCAAGTCCCTTGAGTTGCTAACTGCTGAAGTGTCTTCCCATGCTTTAGAATATCTACTTCACTCATCCAGGTTGCCTCTGAATCAGGAAGATCTTGCCACTTGACCAAGTAGTCTTTGTATACCCCTTTTCTTGTCTTCTTGACAATTTTGGAATCCAAAATGCATTCCAATTGCAAAGGCTTACTTGGAGGTAAATCTCTGATCCAGTCTTCATCTTCAATCACAGCATCTGAGCCATCTTCAGCATGTAATGGAGGTCTAAAAGGGAACAGGTCTACAACATTGAAAATGGGAGAGATACCAAGGCCAGATGGTAATTCTATCTCATATGCATTTGGACCAAATTTATGCACTACCTTACAAGGTCCTATCTTCTTCATCAACAATTTGGTTGGTTGCCCCTTAGGTAATCTTTCCTTTCTGAGGTAGGCCATCACCAAATCTCCTACCTTGAACTGTACCTCCCTTCGCTTCAGATCTGCCCAATCCTTGTACTTGGAGACAGTTTTCTCCAACTGAAGCTTGACCTAATCATGTACTGTTTTCATGGTAGCAGCAAAGTCTTCTCCTAGAGCACTCCTTTTATCCCATCCTTGGAGGTCTTTGAGTTCAAGTGGTCCTCTTGGGTGGAAACCATAAACTATTTCAAAAGGGCTTTTCCCAGTACTTCTGTTTCTTGAATCATTATAAGCATATTCAGCTTAACTGATCACTAAATCCCATGCCAATCCATGCTGTTTGGTAAGGCATCTCAAAAGGTTTCCCAAGGACCTATTAACAACCTCAGTCTGACCATCAGTCTGGGGATGGTAGGTTGATGAAAAAGACAACTAAGTGCCCAATTTTCTCCATAGGGTCCTCCAAAAATGACCAACAAATTTGGAGTCTCTATCAGTAACAATTGATAGGGGTAAACCATGAATTCTGACCACCTCTCTGAAAAAGAGACCAGCAATATGAGATGCATCATTTGTACATTTGTATGGCACAAAATGAGCCATCTTACTGAATCTATCCACAATGACAAAAACACTGTCTACACCCCTTGCTGTCCTAGGAAGACCAAGCACAAAGTCCATACTAATGCTTTCCCAAGGTCTGGTGGGAATGGGCAGTGGTTGGTACAAACCAGCATTAGAAGACATACCCTTGGCCTTTTGACATATGGTACAGCTTGCAACATATCTCCTTACATCTGTCTGTACCTTGGGCCAATAATAGAACCTGGTGACTTGTTCCAAAGTCTTGTCCAACCTAAAATGTCCTCCTAAGACTCCATTGTGCTTCTCCTTGATGATATTGTCCCTTATTGAACATTTAGGAACACACAACAAACTACCTTTAAATAGGAGCCCTTCTTGCAGCACAAAATCAGAATACTCACCATGAAAAGTGTTAGCCAAACTTGCACACACTTCATAGGCAGCCTTGAAATCTGCATCATCCTTGTACAACTCCTTCAGACATTCTAGACCCATATGTTCCATTTGTACTTCCTGTATGACCAGTATCCTTCTACTCAAAGCATCTGCCACTTTGTTGGCAACACCTTTCTTATGCTTAATAGTGAAGGTATAGGCCTGCAATTGTTCCATCCACTTGACGTGCCTATGATTCAACTTTTCTTAACTATTTAGGAAGCTAAGAGCATGGTTGTCAGTAAAAACAATGAACTCTTTTGGCAGTAAATAATGTCTCCATTTTTTCAGAGCTTGCACCATTGCATACAACTCTAGGCCATAGGTAGAATACCTCTGTTTGGCCTCATTCAACTTCTCTGAAAAGAATGCTACTGGATGTCCTTCCTGACTAAGAACAACACCTATAGCCTGTTGGCTTGCATCACATTCCACAACAAATACTTTGTCAAAATCAGGGAGTACCAACATAGGTAACTCAGCCACTTTCTATTTCAACAGTTCAAAACTATCATCTGCTTGTTTTGTCCATTGAAATTTACACTTCACTCCACCCTTGATGGTATTGAGAATAGGAGCACTTATGTGACTGAACCCTTTAATGAACTTCCTGTAAAAAGTTGCCAAACCATGAAAACTTCTTACATCTCCTACTGTCTTAGGAGTAGGCCAATTGAGAATAGCCTCAACTTTTGTAGGATCCATTTTCAAACAGCCATTGGAAATCACAAATCCAAGATACACTAGTTCAGTTTTCATAAAATCACATTTATCCAAGTTGATCATCAACTTACTCTCATGCAATTTCTTTAACACCTGTCCAAGATGCTTCACATGTTCTTCTTTGGTCCTGCTGAAAATCAATATGTCATCAAGATAAACAATAACAAATTTTCCAATAAATTCTACAAGTACCTCATTCATCAACCGCATGAATGTGCTTGGAGCATTACTGAGACCAAATGGCATGACAAGCCACTCATAGAGACCTTCATTTGTTTTGAAAGCAGTCTTCCATTCATCTCCCTGCCTTATTCTGATCTGGTGATAACCAGATTTCAAATCAATCTTGGAATAGCAACATGAACCACCAAGATAGTCCAACAGATCCTCAATTCTTGGCATAGGAAATCTATACCTTATGGTGATCTTATTGATAGCCCTTGAATCAGTGCATAATCTCCATTTGCCATCTTTCTTAGGAGCAAGTACACTAGGGACTGCACATGGACTAAGACTTTTCCTAATCAAACCTTTCTCCAAAAGTTCTTGAATCTGTCTACCTACTTCTTCATTTTGCTGTGGTGTCAACTTGTAGGCAGCTTTGTTGGGTAATGTGGCTCCAGGAATCAAGTCAATCTGATGACTTATGTCCCTCATAGGTGGTAAGGAGTTAGGAGTATCCTCTACCACAAGATCTTGGTACTTATCCAGTAATTGTTGCACTTCCAATGGAATCTCCTTCTGCTGTTTGCTTTGCTGATTGGATACAGGCTTCATCATCAGTGCATACCCTTGGGTATCCTTCTCCTTCATGAGTTGTAGGAACTCTTTGCCACTCACTAACATGACACTGTTGTCATTGATCTTCTCTCCAACCTGCTCTGGTAAGGGATCCATCTGAAACTTCTTACCATTCTTGGTGATCATATATGTATTCTTTTCACCATCATGCTGTGCCTTCACATCATACTGCCAAGGTCATCCAAGAAGAAGGTGACAAGCATCCATAGGAATAATTTCACATAGCACCTTATCCCTATAATCACCTAGTTCAAACTCTACCCAAGTTTGTTCTTCCACCAAATAGTTCTGATTCTTATTCAACCAAGATATTTTGTGAGGATTAAGATGGGGTAATCTTTTTAGTTTACACTTTTCTACCATTTTAGTAGACACTACATTTTCAGTAGAACCTGAATCAACAATGATTTTACAGAGCTTACCATATGCTATTCCTTGGGTTCTGAAGAGATTCTTCCTTTGTGGGGGCTCCTGCTTCAATGGCATCTTCACAAGGGTCCTCTTAATCATCATATTCTCTCCTTCAAGCACTGGTGCAGCACTACCAATTGGTGAGTTTACACTTTGACAATCATCCTCCTGCAATAGTTGGTTCCTTCTCCCACCATCATGAGAGCTAGATGCCTTCTCAAGGCACTTACTTGCAGTGTGGCCTACTTGATTGCAGTTGTAACATCTTCCAGTGAAGACTCCACGTCCTCTGCCTGCACCACCACCTCTTCCTCTGCCATTAGGTCTTCTCCAACCTTCGAAACCACCATCTTTTTGTTCTGTATCAGAATGTGATTCTTGTTGACTTGAACTTTCACCTTTGTTTGGCTGTCCTCTGCCAAAATTACCTCTTCCTCTATTGTTCCTGCCACCTCTTCCTCTGTTATTTTGATCACCTCTCCTTTTCAGTTTATCCTCTGCCCTAGAGGCTAACTGAAAACATTCATCCACAGTCTTGGGAACCACCATACTGAACTCATCCTGTATATTGTACCTCAGTCCATCCAGGTATCTGGCCACCATCTCTTTTTCTTCTTCTCTGTGATTGGCTCTCATGCTCAATTTGTGGAATTCTTCAGTGTATGTAGCCACGTCCATATCTTTCTAGCTAAGATGATTAAACTTTCTGATAGTCTGCAGATCATAATCACATGGTAGAAATTTGGCTCTCAGCATGGCCACCATTCTGCTCCACTTGGTGATTGGACTCTTTCCAACCTTCTCCCTTTCACATTGAGTGTAGTTCCACCAAACCAATGCAGAACCTCTTAGTTTGGTCTTTGCAAACTTTACTTTCTTACTGTCACTATACTCTTTGAAGTCAAAGTAATTACTTATGGCTTCAATCCAGTCCACAAGAGTATCTCCATCCAATTTCCCATTGAACGTGGGAACATCCATTTTCGGATCACCACTATCTCCATGACCCTTGAGTGCGTTCAGAAATGCCTTTTGATCAGCAGTCATACCTTCTCCTTGAGGATTCTCCCCAGTTTCTCCTTCTTCATCCTCCTCTGACTCAGAAGTGCTTCCATCCTTCTCTTTGGATCTTTCTTCCTTCAGTCTCTCTTTGAGCATTTCTTCCACCATCTTCTGGATGGCTGCTTTACTCATCGTCTTGGGAGGCATTGTGCTAGCCTCTGTTTCTATCTCCAATTCTTCGTCTGACATACATGGCTGTGATTCAGAATATTGGCTCTGATACCAATTTGATGCAGAGTGCCAGAAGAAGCGAATGAAGATTTGACTACATCTTCATTATCGGCAAGAGGTCTCCCAAGTTCTCACCGATATCCCCATAGCGGTTAGTTGCCTATCGGCAACACCTCATACATCGGCCGGTCCACCAGAAGTCTCCCCGAAGCTTCCCTCATGCCGATGAAAAGTTCAACATTGGTTGCCTTCGGTAACACCCAGACTATCGAGCGACGAGAAATATCTCAGGCCGATAGACTCCGTTACTCCGATGACCAATCTTCGTCGGCCAGACTTCCTCCTTCGGCGAAGCTTCTTTCACCTACACCGACACCTTGTCTCTCACCGATATCGTCAGGCACATCGGCTAGATCCTCTGCTTCGGTAAGACTCCAGTTCACGGCCCCGATGGTTCATCTCATTCTGATGAGTTTCTATCTTCGGGACTCTAACGGTCGCCGTGACTTCTTCCGCTTCCCCCGATAAGGTTCCTCACGCCGATACTCTTTATCGGCGATACTTTGAGGATGTCACACCGATCGGTGAAACTGTATACCGTCGGCTAAGTGTATTTTCCTTAGCCCGATATTGTTTCTCTCACCGATGCGAATAACAATGGTATGTATCTCCGACACTATACCAATCTTCGACAAGATGGAGAGCCTTTCACGCCGATGGATCTCCAACTGTTTTGAGGTGCCGAACTAGAATTCCTTTCGACCGAACAATGGAATTTGGCCGTTTCATATATCAAACCCTCGATCACTTGTAGCAATCTAATCCCACATCAAAACTATCCAATTTCACTCCGATTTCCCGACTAGCCACATGACGATGTCTAGTCGAACTTGACTGAGTTCGCTGGCTTCCTGGGTAAGAATTCAACAACAACAAACATGAAAAGTCTTTCCCCCATCACACTGATACTATATAGGGCTTCAGTGGACAGAGGAAAGGGCCTCCATGTATGAATCAAAACCCTACTCCTAGGTTACGAACCAGCCACTGTGGAACCATGGGTTTTACACCGTCTGCACACTACAGAGTCACTATGGATTGACAGATAGCATCCGGTTAGGGTTCCATTTACAAAATTAGGATAAAGATATCAAATCACTAAGAACAACCAAGAAAATCAACACAGATCATACCCAGAACTCTCTTTATTCAGTTATCAAAAAGAACTTGTTGTAATACACACTTCTCTCTCTGCTCTGTGTGACATACAACCTGCCTCTAAAGAAGATGTAGAGACAGCAGTTATCCCCTCCAACCGTGCAAACTGATTTTCAAATCAGTTAGCTATTGGTTTACCCTTCATACAAGCAAAACTACATGTGTGCCTTGCACAATTACATTCATGGGACCAAATTGACCCTTATTACAAAATGAAATGGCTTAAGAGCCTTATGAGACAACAAAAGAAAAGATGACCCTGCACTACAGAGAATGTGCTCCTGCACCAGTTGATAACATGACTTAATTTTTGCAAACTGATGAATGTCTAGCAGGTCTAGATAGAACCAAAAGAAGATATTTTAGACTGTAGTCCATTCCATATGTTTTAATAAATGGCATCCTTTTCAGAAAAGACTTTAATGGTGTGTTGTTAAGATGCATTGATAATAACCAGACTGACAAGGTGCTGCATGAGTTTCTTGATGGAACAACAGGCGGTCATTTTGTCCCAAGGACTACTGCTTGGAAAATAATTATGAGAGCTAGATATTACTGGCCCAGCTTATTTAAGGATGCCCATGCATGGGCTAGAAAATGTGTAAAATGTGCCATTTTTGTAGGCAAAGAAAAGTTGTCAGCTTTACCTCTACAACCAATTCAAGTAGAGCAACCCTTTATGAGATGGGGCATTGATTTCATAGGTCCCATTTGTTGGATCTAGGGCATACAACTGAGAGGGGGGGGGGTGAATCAGTTGTATAAAACTTCTTCTTCTTTCAAACACTTAATTCTCTGTTGTTAGTTAGCAGCATATCAAATAATCATCCATGGAAGCATAATACATAAACATAAGAGCAGATAAGCATCAACACATTGAACACCAAGATTTTGACGTGGAAAACCCGGTTAAGGGAAAAACCACGGGGTGATTAACCCAAGAATTATTCTCTGTTAGAAGAATAAAGAAAAATGAATGGCACATGCCAATAAGGGCTCACTGCCCGAGCACACTGCTCACAAAGAGGCCCACTGCCTACAAGGAGACACACTGTCTACAAAGTGATGAAAATCACAGTCTTGAACTAGAGAATGACATCTCTACCATGTCCGGATCAGTTCCAATTAAGCCCAACATCTCTGCTCTGCCCTTCGCACGTTTCTTCGCTATGCCACACTCATCCACACACCACACTTTGAAATGAACTCACAAACCGTTATTTATACATGACATTGACTTCGGAACAAACATCTAAGTCGGCAAACAACCATAGGAGTATCCGCAAGATGAATAACACATCCGGTCGGCCATCACAAGAACATTCGCAGGATGAACAACTCATCCGGTCGGCTACACAGAGCAAGAACTTCATCCGGAAGAATAACTTCAATTCCGGGCTCTACCATCAATGCGGACCAACAACACAACCTAAACATGATCCAAGAACCTTCACAAGCCTGTCTGAATGTCCGGATACATCCACACTTCCTCTACTTACTGGGATCTCTTGTCTTCCTCATCCGGAACTTCAAGAACACAGTCTGTCGCCACTGTCATAATGCAAGAGGTACTTCCGGACCTCCAAATCATACACAAATCAGGATGACACATCACAAGGACATCCCAAACACTCCGTCCAATCCGCAGATTAGGATGATACAATTCCGGACCTCACCGGACCTTTTTGTGATCCTCTGTCACCTCTGGATACTTGCCAAACCCGGTTCTATACCGGCAGCCACAACTCCTTCAGATCTTCATGCGGACCTCTGAAATCTTAATTGTAGCATCTCAAGACTCATATCTACTAACCCTTTAATCCGCATCCTCCGGTTCTCATCCTATACAGTACATTTACCTTCTTCTCATCACTGTTCTTCACTGTTCCTGACTGAGGCTAATTTTCTCAATATCCTCAGCACACAGCTCATCAAATCCTTCTTGTCAATGCAATATGAGTATGTTGACATCAATGACAACAATGGCTCACCTCATACTTGCAACAATCTCCCCCTTTGTCATTGATGGCAACATATGATGTGAAAAACCATTAAGACAAGAACTTCAACTTCAAAGATATCTGCAATCTGATCCTTGGAGGGAACATACTCCAATCTAACTTCTTCCTTGTTTACTTGTTCTCTCAAAAAGTGAAATTTAATAGATATGTGCTTAGTCTTAGAATGCAATACCGGATTCTTGGAGATATTAATTGCACTTGAATTATCACAGAAAATTGTGATAGGCTTCTCATATTCAACTTTGATGTCTCTTAGCATCTGCTTCATCCATAAGATTTGAGTGCAACTACCTGCTGCTGCAATGTATTCTGCTTCAGTTGTAGACAGAGATATTGCATCTTGTTTCTTGCTTAGCCAAGAAACCAATCTCTTCCCCAAAAAGAATGCTCCACCACTAGTGCTTTTCCGATCATCCACATCTCCTGCCCAATCTACATCTGTGTAAGCATGAAGAGAGAAGTCCGGATCTCTAGGGTACCATAGACCATACTCAGTTGTTCCTTTCAAGTACCTAAAAATTCTTTTGATTGCCATAACATGAGATTCTCTAGGATCAGCCTGGAATCTTGCCACAAGACCAACAGCCTGCATTATATCTGGTCTAGTTTGAGTGAGATACAACAATCCACCAATCATTGATCTATACTTTGTCTGATCTGCCTTTGGAGAATCATCATCTTTGCTTAACTTACATCCGGTTGCCATAGGAGTGTTCATTGGCTTTGAGTCTTCCATACCAAATTTCCTTAACAATTCTTTCACATATTTGGTCTGAGAAATGAAGATCCCTTCTTTTGTTTGAGTAATTTGCAGTCCCAAGAAGAAATTCATTTCACCAAGCATAGACATTTCAAACTCACTTTTCATCTGATTAGCAAAAGTTTTGCACATACTATCTCTTCCTCCAAAAATGATATCATCCACAAACACTTCAACAATCAGAATGTTTTCATGATCAATTTTGAAATATAAGTTACTGTCAGCAGTACCTTTGTTGAATCCAATCTGCACAAGATGCTTATCCAGCCTTTCATACCATGCTCTTGGGGCTTGCTTCAATCCATACAAAGCTTTCTTCAACTTGCAGACCATATCATTATTATCAGACAATTGAAATCCATCCGGTTGTTCAATGTAGACTTCTTCTTCCAGATCACCATTTAGGAAGGCAGACTTGACATCCATCTGATATACCTTGAAGTCTTTGAAGGCAGCAAATGTAAGAAGTAATCTGACTGCTTCAATTCTTGCCACCGGAGCAAAAGTCTCTTCAAAGTCAATTCCTTCTATTTGAGAGTAGCCTTTGCAGACCAATCTAGCTTTGTTTCTGATTACTTCACCAGCTTCATTTAGTTTGTTCCGGAAGACCCACTTGGTTCCAATTACATTCCTGTCTCTAGGTCTGGGAACAAGATCCCAAGTATGATTTTTCTCAATTTGCATCAATTCATCTTCCATTGCTTTGGTCCAGTTTTCATCATTGCAGGATTCATCTATTGTTTTAGGTTCAATCTTTGAAATCAGACAACATTCATTCTGATTTTGAGCAATATTCCTTCTAGTTTGTACACCTTTGCTTCTGTCACCTATGATCTGATCTTCAGAGTGATTCAGTCTTACATACCTTGGAATTTTGGGAGTATCCAGCACTGCTGTTTCTTGATCAGGCTCATTCAAACCTATCTCTTCTTCCTGATTTACCGGATCAGGCTGACTCTGTCTCACTGGAGAGGATTGAGGTCCTTGAACACTGTCTTGGTCATCTTCATCAAACTCATAAAATCTTGAAGGTTTCTCAATTCCTTCATCAACTTTCACATTGGTGCTTTCTATCATCTTCCTCAATCTCTTATTGTAACACCGGTATGCTTTGCTTTGAGTGGAGTAGCCCAAGAAAATTCCTTCATCACTTCTAGCATCAAACTTTCATAGATCTTCATCTCTTTTAATATAACACTTGCTACCAAATACTCTGAAATATTTCACAGTAGGAGTGATGCCAAACCAGAGTTCATAGGGGGTCTTACCGGTGTTGTTTCTGATTTGAACTCGATTGAGAGTGTAGACTGCAGTGCTGATAGCTTCTTTCCAAAACATTTGAGGAACATTTGCTTCCAACATCATTGTCCTAGCAGCTTCCTGGATGGTCCGGTTCTTTCTCTCAACTACTCCATTCTGCTGTGGAGTCTTAGGAGCAGACAACTGTCTCCTTATACCCTGTTTCTCACAAAAGTCAATGAATTCACCAGATGTAAATTCACCACCTCTATCAGACCTTAGACACTTTAGTTTCAATCCGGTTTGATTCTCTACCATAGCTTTGAAGATTTTGAACTTCTCAAAAGCTTCTGATTTTTCTTTTAGAAAGGTAACCCACATCATCTGGGAATGATCATCAATTAACAACATGAAATATCTATCACCTTGCAGACTCTTGATTCTTGTCGGACCACATAGATCAGTATGTACTAATTCCAACAATCCGGTAGAAGACTGATCTTTGCTTTTGAAAGAGACTCTGCTTTGTTTACCTAACTGACATTCTTTACACACACTATTTGTAGGTTTCATCAATTTTGGAAGATCTCTCACAGCCTGAGTATTGCTTATCTTGATGATGTTATCAAAATTTACATGACACATTCTTCTATGCCATAACCAACTCTGATCAATTTGAACAAACAAACAACTTTTATTTGAACCAACCAGATGAAAGATGTTACCTTTTGTCTGAGTACCGGATGCAATTTCAGTTCCGGAGCTTGTAAAGATTCTGCATTTTCCATTCTTGAACCGGAGATCATAGCCTTTGTCCACTAACTGACCAACACTGAGAAGATTGTGCTTCAATCCTTCAACATACAGTACATTTCCTGTTTTGCTCTTACCATCAAAGGAAATAGTTCCCCTACCTCTGATTCTGCCAGCAGAATTGTCACCAAACTTTACCATTCCTCCTTCATATCTTTCCAAATCTAAGAACTTATTCTTGTCACCAGTCATATGGTGAGAACATCCACTGTCAATAACCCAATCATCCTTTTCTTCCACTTGAGCAGCCAAGGCTTTTTCAACAACTTTGTGATTGACAGATTCAGAGAGTATTGAATCTTCTTCCTTGATGGCTATAAACACCCACTCATTTCCGGATTTGCTTCCTAGTTCTGATTCATCATCTGTTACTCCTTCATTGTCATCTTCTTCATGAACATAATAGTAATTCTTTTGAAACCTTTGTCTGTGAGTATTAGATCTTGCAGATCTCTCCGGACATCTTGAGGCAAAATGACCAATCTTATTGCAGTTGAAACACTTAAAGGGTAGTTTTCCTTCATACTTACCGGATCCTCTTGGCAGTCTCTTTGCAATGAGGGCTTCAAGTTGAGCTGTTTCTGCTTCTTCTTCTTCCATGTCTCTTCTTGCTTGATCATACCATGACATTTTCCTTGATGAGTTTTCACCCGGATCAAATCTCTGTTTGCCTTTCACATAGGCACTGGCTTTGAAAGCAGATTCAGTCTTGGGAGGATCATCTCCAAACTCGGTCATTTCAAATGCAGCTAGTTTGCCAGCCAGTTGTTCTCTTGTGACAGTTGTGTGGGCTCTGAATTCATCAATGGCAGCAACTTTGATTTTGTAGGCAGCAGGAAGGGATCTTAGGATTTTGCAGACAATCTCATTTTCATCTAAAGTTCCACCAGCATTTCTGATTCCACATACCAGCTCATTTACTCTTGGCATAAAGGTAGTGATGTTTTCATCATCTCTCATTTTCAATCTTTCAAATTTCCCTTTCAGACTTTGCAACCTTGCACTTTTGACAAACTCATCTCCTTCATACAGAAGTTCCAGTTTAGTTAGGATCTCATATGCAGTTGGTAGGTCAATGACATTCGAGAGATCTGAGTCATTCAATGCGCTTAGAAGAGCTTCCTTGGTCCGCAGATTGTTTTCAGCTTCTGTGATTTCATTCAGAGTTGTCGGACCACCTTGTGGAGGTATATATGGTTTTGAAATCATAGCCAAGTATGCTTTTCCCATACATTCCAAGTGACACTTCATGCGACCTTTCCAGAGAGTGAAGTTGGTTCCATCGAACTTCGGACTATCCTTCTTGTATGACGACATCCTGGATCTCCTCAAGCGGTTAAGCTCCTATCAGAGGAACTTAGCTCTGATACCAATTGTTGGATCTAGGGCATACAAATGAGAGGGGGGGTGAATCAGTTGTATAAAACTTCTTCTTCTTTCAAACATTTAATTCTCTGTTGTTAGTTAGCAGCATATCAAATAATCATCCATGGAAGCATAATACATAAACATAAGAGCAGATAAGCATCAACACATTGAACACCAAGATTTTGACGTGGAAAACCCGGTTAAGGGAAAAACCATGGGGTGATTAACCCAAGAATTATTCTCTGTTAGAAGAATAAAGAAAAATGAATGGCACATGCCAATAAGGGCTCACTGCCCGAGCACACTGCTCACAAAGAGGCCCACTGCCTACAAGGAGACACACTATCTACAAAGTGATGAAAATCACAGTCTTGAACTGGAGAATGACATCTCTACCATGTCCGGATCAGTTCCAATTAAGCCCAACATCTCTGCTCTGCCCTTCGCACGTTTCTTCGCTATGCCACACTCATCCACACACCACACTTTGAAATGAACTCACAAACCGTTATTTATACATGACATTGACTTAGGAACAAACATCTAAGTCGGAAAACAACCATAGGAGTATCCGCAAGATGAATAACACATCCGGTCGGCCATCACAAGAACATTCGCAGGATGAACAACTCATCCGGTCGGCTACACAGAGCAAGAACTTCATCCGGAAGAATAACTTCAATTCCGGGCTCTACCATCAATGCGGACCAACAACACAACCTAAACATGATCCAAGAACCTTCACAAGCCTGTCTGAATGTTCGGATACATCCACACTTCCTCTACTTACTGGGATCTCTTGTCTTCCTCATCCGGAACTTCAAGAACACAGTCTGTCGCCACTGTCATAATGCAAGAGGTACTTTCGGACCTCCAAATCATACACAAATCAGGATGACACATCACAAGGACATCCCAAACACTCCGTCCAATCCGTAGATTAGGATGATACAATTCCGGACCTCACCGGACCTTTTTGTGATCCTCTGTCACCTCTGGATACTTGCCAGACCCGGTTCTATACCGGTAGCCACAACTCCTTCAGATCTTCATGCGGACCTCTGAAATCTTAACTGTAGCATCTCAAGACTCATATCTACTAACCCTTTAATCCGCATCCTCCGGTTCTCATCCTATACAGTACATTTACCTTCTTCTCATCACTGTTCTTCACTGTTCCTGACTGAGGCTAATTTTCTCAATATCCTCAGCACACAGCTCATCAAATCCTTCTTGTCAATGCAATATGAGTATGTTGACATCAATGACAACAATGGCTCACCTCATACTTGCAACACCATTAACCCACCATCAAGTGCAGGCCACAGATGGATACTTACAGCTACAAACTATTTCACAAGGTGGACTAAAGCAGTGGCTCTGAAGGAATCCATTGAGACCGTTATTTTGAGCTTCTATGATGAATTGGTATCCAGATTTGGGGTGCCTAAGTCAATTATCTCAGACAATGCTTTAGCCTTTGTTGGATTGAGGATAACTGACTGGTCTGTTAGGGATGGAATCTATTTGAGTACTTCATCAAATTATTACCCACAGGGTAATGGTTTGGCTGAATCTACCAATAAGAATCTCATAAGGATTATTAAAAGATCAATGGAGGACAACCAGAGGACCTGGCACACTAATCTGAAATATGCCTTATGGGCAGATAGGATAACTCCCAAGAGGTCTATTGGAAACTCCCCATATATGTTAGTTTATGGGAAAGAAGCAAGATTGCCTATGTCTATGAAGCTGCCAGCACTAGATATCATGAATCAGCTGGAGATGTTTGAGGAAGAAGACCCCATGGCTATCAGATATGCTCAAATTATGGAGCTAGAAGAGAGTAGAGATAAAACTATGAAAGCTATGGAGTATCATCAACTTCAGAAAAAAAAGAGTTTTTGACAAGAGAGCCACTCCCAAAATTTTTAGGGAGGGTGATATGGTGCTCAAATGGGATGAGTTGAAAAGCAGGCCAGGAAAATACTCCAAGTTTGACAGGATGTGGAGTGGCCCATTTATCATTACTGAATGCAAGGAGCACAATACATTTCAGTTATCAAGCATGGATGGAGAAAATTTTCCTATCCCAGTCAATGGGATACACTTGAAGAGGTGTTTTGAGGTATGACTTACCTTGTAAAATAGTAGATTAGGTTTCTTGCTTTCAAAAAGTGCTGCTACACAATAGTTTAGATCCCTTTTTGTTTTCCCTAAGTGTTGTCTAGCACAGTTAGAGGGTTGCTTTCAGGCTTTTGGTTCTATTTTGGTCTTTCCAATGTTCTTCACTGCTAATATGTTGAGTTTCTCAAGTCAGGATTGTTTGTCAAGGTATATTTTAGTCTCTGTATGACTCCATGCCCAATGGATGCTTAAGGCCACTAGTCTATTTTTTTAGCAGGCAAACATCCCATAGAAGTCACCAAAATGTTGACCTATTTTTCTCTTCCCAGAGTTAAATAATTCACCTTGTATTTTCCTTGAAAATCCTTTATAAAATGACCCTACAGGGCTTAGATCCTTCAATATGCATGCTGTGCCTTACAAAAAAACCCAAAATTTTTCCTAAAGAATCCATGCAGAAAACCCAGAAAAATCCAGAAATCTTTTGGCTTCGAGTATTTTCCATCAAAGAGATTTCTCAATTTTATACTTAGTATTTGTATATGCATTTTTGAATGTATGTTTGCATGTACATTCGCCATTGTATGTTCGCACATACAAAAGAAATGTACATTGGCGAGATACAAGAAAAGATACAAAGGGCATATGCAAGGGGTGGAATGTAGGGATGAACGTGTGTTCGCGTTGTATGTTCAAATGTACAATCGCACATACAAAGGAAAAGATACAAGGGGAAGATGCAAAGAAAATATGCAACGGTCAAGATACAAGGCTGACATACAAGGGTCACATACAAGGAAAAGAGATGCAAGGATACATCGGCGGAAGGACGCAAAAGGATTTCAGTGTGACCTTTTGCATATCGGTGACATACAAAGGCAAATGTATATCGGCAAATGTGCAAAGGGTACATACAAGGAAAAGTTGCAAGGAAAGATACAAAGGGTGGGGTCTGCCAATTGTATATTTGTGATTGTATGTTCACACATACAAAGGGTCATATACAAGGGTGATATACAAAGGTTACATGTATATGCCGAAATGAATTTTTACAATGTACAAGGATTGCATGCATTTTTGCTTGTATATTGCGATTGTATATGCGATATACAAAAGCTAGATACAAAGAGAAACATACAAAGGCTGGACCCGACTGGGAATCAAATGCAGCTGATAGTCATTTTGGGGTCCGCGAGTTGTATGTAGAAGTCCTTGTATATGTGATATACATTCTAGAGATACAAGGCCCAGACCCGATAAAATATGCAATCTGGTCTATAAAGGCAGATACCTTGTATGCATCCTTATTTGTATGTCCGCTTTGTATGTTGGTAATATACAAGTCATACATACAAAGGTCATAAACAAAGGTCAAAAGCAACAGTTGTATATGAGGGGTAATTGCATGCATTTTTGCTTGTATATCGCAATTGTATATGCGATATACAAAGGAAATGTGCAAAGGGAAAGATACAAGCTAGACTTGTCCTGAGTAATCAAATGCGGCTTATAAAATGTTGGAGTCCATAGTTTGTATGTTAAGTGCTTGTATGTGCAAACATACAATGAATATATACAAAGGTCGGACCCGATGTCAATTTCAACTTGCTTTATAAAGTATTGGGGTTCACGCATTGTATATACATGTGTTTGTATATTTGTGATTGTATGTTTAAACATACAATTAGATGTACAAAGCCGATATGCAAGAGGCCACATACAAAGGGATTTCAGCGTGACCTCTTTCATCAGCGATTCAGTTCATAGTCTTTCCGACGGCTGATAGAATATGCAAAGGGGTACATACAAACTGGACTCGACTGTGCTATTGAGTATAGTAGATAATCATTTGAGGTCTGCAAGAATGAATGCATATATAAAGGTACTTCAAAGGCCGATTTAGATGTTGATTTAGGTCGCAGATGCAAAGTGATATACACAGGTAGTTGACCGCAACTTTGACTGCGAATATCTTGCACATCCTGGCGAATTTCTACATGCTGCAAAAGGCAAAAATGCTTATTTTTGCCTCCTCTTTCATTTGGCAGGCTTTTGAGGGGAATATTCTCACTTTCAATTTTAGATCTGGAGTTGCATGTTTTGGCGGCTGGACGTTTCAATGACCATTTTTTGGGAAAGATGCAGATATTTGTTGCATTCATTATTGCACAAAGATGTTTCAGTAGCTTGCATTGATGACCGGAAATATCTCTTAAACCACCATGTTTTAGATATTTCATATATTCCTTGTTGAAGATAACCATTGAAGATGCTTGCATTCAATGCCTAGAATATCTTCCACCGATTCATTGCTGCACAAAGATGTTTCAGTAGCTTACATTAAAGACTAAAAACATCTTCCATCTGCCCCTGCTCCAGATATGTTTATGCCATGAAATCTTGCAGATGGACATCCCTTCAGATAGATATTTTCCTGTTACAACTCATGGAGCAATTTTTTTTTGTAACCGACTTAGGTTAAATTCAAATGATATATATACATGGCATAAAATGTAAATAGGGTTGGAAATTTTTAGCATTGAGGCTTTTTTGTTTCCAAACAGAGCTTTCTGCTTCTGTAACTATGCCTTCTTATTGAATATATGCTAGTTATTTTTACCTCTTTTATTGATTTTGGTTTTAGTGTAAATCTACATGTGACTGTCTGTGAACATCTTTGTTCCTCTCAATCATTGTGTTTCTTACCTCTGCTAGAATTAGTTGAATCTATGTATGTCTACTTGCTGTATCTGATTATGTTGTGCATTTTCTTAGTACTATGAGGGTTCTTCTATTCAACTTGGTGAATCACCCCTTTATTTTCAAAGTTTTCTATTTATCTTTCATTTAAAAGCATTCCTTCTCCCTTTTCCTCTGAAGATCTAGTAGATTTTAGGTGATAACCAGTTAAGGAAGATGGCCTTCTCTGGATGTCTGATCTCATTTCACAAGGTCCCACACTTCGAGATCATTCCCATGTTTCTCTAGATTGCTGAAGTTTGACAACTGCAGCAAGGGTACAAATCTGAGAGACAATAGTAGCATAGGAAGACATGATAGAAAAATCAAGACGTTGTAAC
Source organism: Cunninghamia lanceolata (assembly GCA_027924645.1). Taxonomy (NCBI): domain Eukaryota; kingdom Viridiplantae; phylum Streptophyta; class Pinopsida; order Cupressales; family Cupressaceae; genus Cunninghamia; species Cunninghamia lanceolata. Next base: position 4,603,980 of record BSBN01000677.1, on the reverse strand, counting down.
CTAACCTAATCACAACCACAAAACATTCTTGCATTTAGATGTGTTTTTCTTACCATAATTTAGATAGAATCATTTAGAGTGCTTTAGGTACTTGTTTGCTTTGCTTTGGATAGATTGATGTCTTTCGTCAAAACTTTTGCTGTGGAAGCAGGCTTTACTGCGCTTGCATGCTTGGTGAAAGGTATCACCATCCTCATTAGTGGAATGAATCCTAAGGGACTGACCTAGTGCCTCAGGTGCTCATTTCCAAATGGCCTTGCCTACATGATGATGCAGAGGCAACGTAGTTCGGGGACTTGGACCATGGATGGACTAAAGGATAGACAACAAGATATGGGATGGATGGAAAGTGGAGCCTCAGAGGCGCATTGAATATGGCCTTGCCTACGTGACGATGCAGAGGCAACGTAGTTTGGAGTGACCCTATGATACTTATGACAGACGCTATGCTAGGTTGACACTGCAGATAGGATACTTGGTAAGACCTTAGTTGATAAGGAGACAAAAGAGATAGAGTATCAAGCCGTGATAGGTAATTGTTAGGTGGTTTTTGATACTATTTGGGAATTTGAAAAGCTTTGGGATGACACCAATGAAGAATTTTGGATAGCCTTAATGCTAGATACTGATGACAAGGAAATACCATGGATAGGTAGATGGATGAGGTATAGTGAGCAGAGGAAAATGTATGCGGAAGAGGGAAAGAATGTGACCGCCAAGGACTAAGTTGCATAGGAAAAACATGCCCCATTGTAGGTAAAATACTTAGGATTTTTTATGGTAATACTCATGACGATAGGAGAATGAGAGGATAATGAAGGATTGGCATGTTTCGCTAGGGGTAAGGTATGTCAAGAGACACCTAAAACATTTGTCAACATTGTGCCCTCAATCTTTATCAAGACCAAAGAAAATAGAGGAATGGAAGATTAGGATGGATGGACTGGACTATACAGGTATGAAATGGATAGAAGGATAGGATAGGAAATAGTACAGAAGGAAATTGATAGGAGAAGAGTGATATGCCAATGAGACAAGGTGCCCCCAAGTGTAGGTGACATAGGAGATCAACTTACACATGATGCCTATTTGCCAGGTTTTCATCATGGTACTTATCCAAGGCTCATGTTTGCCAGATTTTCACCATTCGACGAAGGGATTTCTCTTTGCTCTTTTGATTTTGATTTTTTTTCTTTTGAATATTTGGATAGGATAGGTGGAATATAGACAAGAGGAACTCAAGTGTTTAGCTCCATGAAGGTGATAGTGTCCTGCTAGAAATGCATGTCGTTGCATGGATCGTGCCAAATGTTCTCATAGATGTTGGTAGGGGATTGCATGAAGGTGAGATGAAGAAGGTAGATAGCGGATAATGGTTGCTGGTGATAGTGGATGATAATGTAGATTATGTAAGAGTTATGCATGGAAAGAGGGAAGGTTTATGCAAAAGCATGGACCATAGGGATAGGATGGGGAAGATATGTAGGATAATAGTGGAAGGAAGGGGAGATGGAGGTATGTGGAAGTGTCGCATGATGGAAGGGAATCATGTCCAACGGTTGCAAATACTAAGATAAACATTGAAGCTTATGATGGGAAGGTGGTGTAGGAAGCAATGGAGATATTTGCTTGGTGGATAAGTGATTTAGGCATTTAGGGACCCACATAGAGTTAGCATACTTCTGATGTTTGCTTGAGATGTGGGATGGAAGGATTTGAGACTTTTGGATAGAATGGGAGAAAGTGGGTGGTTGGAATGCTTGAGAGGTGGATGCCTCATTTGACCTAATGGATTTTTGCTTAGGTACCCAAACCATTTTTCTTTTGGACTTTTCTTGTGAAGGTATGGTATTGGGTATATGCATCTTTTGTGCGACTTCTGAAGTAATTGATTGTTTCTTGGGAACCCACACCTTTTTTAGTCTTGCTTTGACGTGTGTGGGTGTATGCATCTCTTCAGATGGATGTTTCTTTGATTCTTAGCTTTTGTATCCATAGGCATGAGGATCTTTAGGATTTTTGACTTTATAGGTAGAGGCATCCAAATATTTGTTGTTGAATTCCCATGTGATGGTGGAAGTAGGGTAGGTGAAAACTCTTTGTTTAGAAAACATGTGCATTTGTTGACCATGATTGGGATTTTTAGAGGATATATGGATGGATGGATAAGGTGTTGGAAGAAGTGGTGGTAACAAGCATGGAGGGATGTTGGGTGTTGGAAGTAGTGGAGTTAGATTGGGTGGTGGAAGGTGTATCGTCACATGCTTTTGGGATGTATATGATAAGGGAGGTGGAATGGCAACATATGTTTTGGGGATATGATAAGGTTTGCGATGGAAAGTGGTGGATTTAGGAGGCATGGAGGAAGTACTAACATATTTGGATTGTTCACCTTGGGGTGTGTAGCCAAGGCCATATGAAGGTGGAGGGATTTTGACATGGATAGGCTCCAAAGTACCTCGTTCATGAAGGCCTAAGCCTTTACCTTGATAGTTCATATTTTGTAGTATGCGGTGGACAATGGGATTATGGGTACTTTGGACACTAGCAATGATCTCCTTATTGGATGAGGAAGGTGAGATAGAGGATAATGGTTGTTAGTGTTCTAAAGAAGAACATTCATGGATGAAGGTAGTGAGACCAAGGGGATAGAATAATGGATTTGCAACATGGTCGATAATAGAAGGTGGAGGATCATTAGGCTCTTGATTATCATTATGCTCATTTAGATCCAAGTTATTGGTTTGATCATCTATGTGCACTTGGGAGGCAAGTGTCTCATCAAGGAAAGTGTGAGTTGTTGGTCTTCTGGTGCTATCCTGATTTGATTGTATCCGGAGAAGCCATCCATAAGAGAAAGCATGGTATGTCCTGCTGTCAAGTCAACTATGATATCAATATTGGGCAATGGAAAATCATCCTTGTAGAAAGCTTTGTTGAGGTCTCAGAAATCATTACATAATTTGACTCTTCCATCAGGTTTGGACACTGGAACTATGTTGGATCCCCACTTTGGATAGTCTATGGCCCTGATGAACCTTCCATCCAATAGCTTCTTGAGTTCCTCCTTTACTAGTAACACAATGTGGGGATGCATCTTCTTGAGCTTTTGTTTAACTGGTTTGACCCTAGGATCTAGTGGAAGATGATGTAGAATCAAATCTGGATCTAAACTGGGCATATCTACATATGACCAAGCAAAGTTGACTTGCTTTTTCTTGAAGAATGGTACAAACTTTGTCTTTTCTGGTGGAGATAGAGACTTTGCAAAGTGAATCATCTTAGGATTATCCTCTGTTCTAATGTTGACATGTTCTATAGGTTCCACAGCAATCTGAGACTTCTCCTGGTACATGTCATTAGGGAGAGTGTCAAGCCTTCCATCTTTTGGTGCCTCAAAGAGGTTTTCACCATCTGATGTGTCCTTTCTTTTTACTATTTTGGGATCCAATACTACCACAGAATGGTTTTCACCATCAAATCTAGTTTTTATTTCAATGTTTTTGTGACTGGAAGGCTTGGCACCCTCTCCAAAATAAGCCACAGTGTTGAGTTCAATGGTGAAGCTAGATTTATGATCTCCTATAGGTGGGTGGTCCCTAAGTTCCATGTAGTCAATATAGGTGTCATCATTTTGGAACATGTCTAGTTGTTGGGTTCCTCGTAAATCCCAATCGATAAGTTGAGGATGTACAAGGGGGAGAGGATCGAAAGATATATCTGATTCATTGGGTGTGATAGTTTGGATAGATATAGGATTCAGATTGATACGGATAGGATCTGGAATGGTACTTTCCTTAGATTGTTTATCACGATGGAACTCTGACCTTCCTCAAAAGTCATACTCTCAGGAGTTGGCGAATCACACTCTAATGGTCTATGCGTTAGCGTTTGTCCCTCATGGTAAGGTCTATAGGTTTGAATGGTGTCAATTCCCTTGTCCTCATAGGAGTGCTTTGTGAGTTCATCCCACTCATATTTGTTAGAGTCTATGTCACTGTCCTCTTGTAGGGCATGGATCTGTTCCACAAATTAAGCATTGGCCTTAGCTTTGCCTCTGTCCTTGTATCCTAACCATTTTTTATTTATTTCCAATGAGGATGAGGAGGGTTGGATGGGTTCTACGATTCCTTCTTTTCTTAGGCCAATGGGACCTTGTCCTTCATAACCCATTTTGTGCAAGATAGACTCACCACACCCATAGATTTCCGTTGGGAGGTTATGTGGTTCTTGTTGTGTGTTATTTGCCTCTATGTAGAGCCATTACAAGACATCTCTTTCTTTTGTTTCATCCGATAGGGTCCCCCATTTTAGAAAGGGAGCTGTGGGAGGTTTGGGAGGAACAGATAGCTTTGGAAAAGGTGTAGGTCACCCAAAGGATCTTGGAGATAGAGGCATTTTGGCTAGGTTGAGGTTGTGCTTGATGGAGTATTCCCCTACTCCTACTTCTTTGATTGTGATTTTTTGCTCTTTAGGTTTGGATGAGGAAGCTTCAGAGGTAGAATCATGCTGTGAGATAGGTGATGTAGAAGCTCTATTGTTGGGAATGATATAATCAAACTTTGAACAGACATAATTGCAATGCTGGAAAGGATCTGGATCACCTTGGATGGTGATCTACTTACCGTTATGAGGGAATTTGATACATTGGTGGTAGGTAGAAGGCACATCTTTCATGGCATGGATCCAGGGTCTACCTAGGAGGATGTTATAGGCTAACTACCTGTCGAGGACTTGGCAAACAACATCCTTTATTACTGGTCTGACTTGCTTTGGTAACACCACTGTTCCTTTAGTAGTTCTTTCTTCTTCATCATAGGCCTTAATAGTGATCTTTTTCCTAGGATCCTTTGCATTTTTAGAGAACCCCAATGTAAGGACTAGCTTGAGCATGCAAATATTTAAACTGGCTCCTCCATCAATGAGAACTTATTTGATATGGTGTGTATGAATGAAGGAGATGATATGCAAGGGTGTGTTATGGGACTAAGACACTGAGAGGTCATCCTATTTGATGAATGATATGGCACTAGAGGAGGTTAGCTTTCCTACCATAGCTTGAAACTTCTCTTGGGCCAGGTTCATGGGTACAGTTGTTTCCACTAGGGCTTTATCAAGAATTTCCTTGTAGGAAGGATACAGGTGCAACAACTCTAAGATAGATATGTGGGCAGGAGTTTTCTGAAGTTGGTCTATGACACTGTATGTATGGGAGTTAGATGGAGAAGGTGACGACCTTGGGGGCAAGTGTGTTTAACGTGACCTTACCACTACGAGTGATAATGCTACAATCAATTTTGTTGGGCCCTGATTGTTGGTTGAATGTGACCACAGTAACTTGTGGGATGTACTCTGATATGTAGTTGATGGTATAATTGAACGACACGCTTAGATGGTTAGCATTGTTGTGTCCACTATTTTGATTCTTCCTGTTGTGGTTGTTGTTGTTGTTGTATGGCTTGTCGTGGTTGAGGAGTGGATCCTTGTATGCCACGTGTCTCATTAGAGGTATGTTGTTGAGTGCCTACCTGATTGTGGTCAAGTATGTCTTGAATGATGTGTTTGAGATAGATACAATCATTGGTCTTATGGCCTCTTCCTCTGTGATATTCGTAGAAATCAATATCTTTCCAATAATGAGGTTTCACTTGAGGTTCATAGTCTCTAGTGGGTGGAAGAGTGATCTCATTGTTTGCTAGCAGTTTCCTTAACGCATACTCTTGGGACTCTCCTAGTGGTGTGAATTTTTATCTAGGATTGGAGGTAAACCACATATTTTACTTATGAGGGAAGGTTTTTTTTGGTGTAGCATTGCTTGCTTCCCCTTTGAGAGTGAAGATTGGTTGTTGTTTGGGAACCGTCACTTTGGCATCGACTACTCCATCATTGACAACATTTTTGTTCTTTATCCAAAACTTAGACTTGTTCATGGTGTAGTTAGAGTTAGGAGTGTCCTTGTACAACTTTATTTGCCCCTTGGTGATCATAGCTTTCTCGATAAACAATCTCATCTCAATGACTTTTGTAAATGAGGTGGGGCATTGAATTTGGATTTGATAACTTAGATCGGGGTTAAGGTTGTGGAAAAACATCTCCGTCATTTGTTTCTTACGCACATGATATGAGCATTTGCTCACGAGTTGTCTCCACCTTTGTAAGAAGGAGGCAAATGATTTGCCCCTTCTACTTTGTATTGCATAGGTCAAGAATGGAAACTTCGTGCTCAATGTTATATGAGAAGTGTTGGATGAACTTGTTGACTAACTCATCAAAAGCTTTGATACCCGGGGGAAGTCTTGAGAACCATTCCATGGCTTGACCACCTAGAGATCTAGGGAATAGTCTCATTAGGAAAGTTTCATTGTGAACTACTTCTAGGCACGCGGTGTTGAATACCCTAATGTGATCTCTTGGGTCTCCTTTCCCTTTGTATTTGTCAAACATAGGAACTTTGAAGCGAAAAGGAAATGGTACCATGTTTAAGCTTTTGTCAAAGGGATATGGTGTGATGTCCTCTAATGAGTAAGTTTTAGTGGGTGGCCCCATTTGGAGATCTGCCACTTTTTGTGTTAGGCTCTCGATTTGCTTTAATATGTCTAGAGGTATGTTGGAGTCTACAGCCTTTTTACCTTTATCTTTGTCAAGCGAGATTTCCTTATTTGTGCTCTTTTCATGAGTTTCTTGTTCTGCGGACTCCTTTAGTTTGTCAAGATCAAAGTCTGAGGGGAGTTTGAGTCCTAGGTTTGTGAGATGAAGGAAGTACTTTTGAGGGTCCTCTTTAAGCATTTTGTCTAGCATGCATTGAAATTTTTTATTTTGGAGGGCTTCTTGGTACTCTTCATGAGAGATTTCCTCATCACTATCATGAGGGGAGAAAATTCTCTCAGATGTTCTGGCTATTTCAAGTTATTTTCTCTTTTTTAATCTAGTTAATACCATGCAAGGCCATGTGGGAAGAAGTGGGGTGGGACTAGAGACTTTGGCAAGGTGCTAGTGGAGATTGCTAAGAAGAGGATACTTGTGACAAGATACAAACAAGGGACTCTTTTAATCAATGATTCCAAGAAAGTTGGTCGATACAAGATGATAACCACAAGTAAGGGTAGGTGATACCCGTTTGCTATGTAGAGACTAGTCATGCACCAAGACCACTAGTCAAGTTCTGTGACCTACTAGGGTTACTTGAATCTGAAAAAGGTCTTGCACTAATATGATATAGGAACTTTTACTTGTTTACAGGAAGACCTGGTAGAAGGTGGATGAGACAACTGATGAAAGAGAGGGTATGCTATGGAAACATATGTACAAAAGGTGACTGCATGGTAAATCTAATCTCAGAAACAGGAACAAAAATGAAATGGGTATCTAGAAAGGCTAAAAATTTTCTCTCAAAAGATGTGGAAATGCTCACTATTGTGGATGCATAGCACTAAATGTGCTGAAACAGAGGATATATGTGCAGGAAGTCATGATAAAAGTGTAGTTCTGGTAAAATTTAAAGGTGCAGAAGCATATGATAAATGCACAGCAAGTTACAATGTATGCACAGTAGGTAACATATATGTGCAGCTCTATGGGAAAGATGCGTAGCCTTGCAGGACAGATGTGCAACTCTACAAGATAGATGCACAGCTCTGCGGGACAGATGCGCATCTCTAGTTTTTTTACTGCTTTTGTAATTTTTGGCATGTTTTTTGATGTTTTTGGTTTCTTGGTTGCAAGATGGTCTTTTTGATTTGATTTTCTTAATTATGGAAAGAAGACACAACAAACACAAAGAATGATTTCATAGTTTTTAATTTTTTTTGTAATTTTTTAAGTTTTTTTAGTAAAAAACAAGTACAAATCCTCGGCTAGTAAATAAAGTATGTGTTGGATCCCCTAGTTGTGCATATTCAAAGAGGATAACTTTAGGATCTTGGTAGCACCGGCTACCCTCCATGGCACTTACTTCTCAAGCATACCAAGATCTAGGTTTCCTAAGGCTCATACCCCAACCAAACCTTAAGATTGTCCCTGCTATCTCTACTAAGAGCCACAAGAATTGGGGCGGCTTCAAAGGTCCCACCTTCTGTGCCAACAAATAGAGGGTTTTTGGGATACTAAAACAAAGAATGACTAGTAAGTGCAACCGTTCAAGTGGTTATACATGCGGCAATACTACTCTTCATTATGGAGTCTCCTAGCCTACAAGGGTTGCGCCTTGGAGGGTTTTGGGGGAGGTTGGTTGTCAGTATAACACAACTTCACTCATTGTTTGAAGCTCTCTCTCCAAACACAATTTATTTATAGTGGCTCGGCAGGGCTTGGCTTTAGCCTGTTACCACTAAAGGTCATTCCCACTTGGACGGAAGGATATCCAAGGGCAGGCCTCTCTAAAGATTTAACACATGAGAAAATGATATGTCTGGCGTTTTGGTCACCCAAGATAGGGGAGAGCATAGACCTAGTATCATTCCCAAAAAAATGAAAGACAGTGGTTCTTTTCCCTTGTTTAAAATGAAAAAAAACTATATGAGCTAGCTACTTGGGCACACACACAAGTTGTTAACTTTGAAAATAAGATAGCAATGGTTCAACTTTATCCTCCTAGCATTGGGACTACATTCAATTTGCTGATGCAACAAAATCAAGTTACTCCCTTCTTAGTTAGATCTAGATATGATTTTGCATGAACATTCGATTACTATCCTTTAAAAAGATGATGTGTGTTAACAATGCAACTAGAATGACTAAACCAGCCCTTAATCCTACAAGTAGATGAGAGAATATTCCTACCAAAAAAAAAGTGTCAGTGTTAGTAAAAACCACAAAAAATACCCTACAAACCATTGCTCAAAACAAATGCATAGCTTCAGAGCCTGAATGCACAGAAACAGAGCTCAGAAGCGCAGGAATTTCAGAAGTGCAAAAATAGAGATTAAAAGTTCTGAAATAGAGATTATATGTGCCATTAGATGGATGCATCATAACAGAACACATATGCGCAGCTTCAGGAAATAGATGCACTGAAAGGGTAGATGCACCAAAATAGAGCTCAGATGCATGTTAGAATTGTTTAGATGCATTGAATCCTCCTGTATATGGATCCTTAGCACAAACAACTCAATTTTTGGGTTAAATTGGGGCAAGGCCCACGACAAGCACCCAAAATGTTACCAGAAATATTGCCAAAGTTATCAAACTCAATTAATAAAGCAGTAATCTCAATAGAAATTGCAAGTAACAAAGATCCAAATAATCAAAGAACAAACCATGCAAACCTTGTTACTACATTGCTTCCATTGTTCACCTAGTCTCAATTGATCTTTGTATGAATGAAGCCCTCAGAAACGTACTTCCTTGCTTTGTTTTTCAAGATGATGATGGAGAGATGGCTATGATACTTTTTGTAATAAAGATGAGCATCAATACAATAAAAGGGTGTGGTAATGAGTTGATCGCAAGCAAATGGAATGACTTGGGTGTGAAAGGTGCGTTGTAATTCCTACAGAGTAACAATACTAAAAGCTTAGATGAATGAAATGGAGGAATTAGGTTCAATTTATATAGACTTGAGAGAGAGAAGATCAACGATATAGAAAGAATGAGAAGATCAATGGTATGGAACGGTTGAAAGAATGTGCGTGAATAGAAAGAAGACATGTATCACACAAAAGGTGTTTTATTTGAGTTAACTGCTTTCTTTAATAAAGATAAGATATACTTTCATAAATTAGAATTTTTTTTATAATTTAAGAGTTATTGATAAAAACAAGGTTGATTGAGTTAGTTAACTCAACTTGTGATTTGCTTTTGCATGATTTGAGAGAAATTAAATAATAAATTATTTAATTTTGTGTGCATGAAGAAGAAGACTTATTTTTTAGAAGATTTGGAAGATATTTTGAGGAAATTAAAAGATAAGAAAGCAAATTAAATAAATAGATTTATTTAATTGTTTGTCCAAGATAGAAGAATAAAAAAATATTTTATTATATTTTATTTTTAGAGATTGAGAGAAATTAAATAAATTTGATTTGATTTATTTAAATTTGGAAGAATGAAGTGACTTCATTAAATAATTAAGAATTATTTAATTGTGTGGAAGAATTAAATTAAATAAAGGATTTTATTTAATTTTTACTTTAGAAGAAGTAATTAAATATTTTCATAATTAATTAACTTAGAGGAATATAAATCAAAAAAATAAATTTGTTTATTTATTTAGTGATAGAAGAATTAGAATGGAATAAATATTAAGAATATTTATTTAGACAAAGTCGTGTCATTTTTAGGTGTATACACCTACATACCATGGAATGCTCCAAGAAGCTTTACAAAAGGTTATTGTGCCACCTACTATTAAGATGAATGATGTAGCAGTCGTATTGGATAGTATGCATACGACAAAAACAAATATTCTCTTTCAACCATAGGAATTATCGTCAATTGAAGGTCAAAACCAATACATGATCCTCTTATAATCTTTCTCACAATAAACAAAACATTGGTTAAAAGAGTTATGATTGATAATGGATCGACTCTTAATGTTTGTTGCATTGACTTATTACATAAGATTAATGTTGATACATCTGCCATCAAGCCAGAACCATTAAGTATCCATGGTTTTGACAATGTTGGAGGACAATCCATGGGCACTATAACTTTACCTATACATGTGGGACCTGTGATGGTGCCTACCCTAATTCATGTCATGCCTTGTTCTTTATCTTACAATATGATTCTTGGTGGACCTTGGATTCATGCATTGGGGGTAGTCCCTTCCACTCTACATCTTTCAATCAAATTTATATTCAAAGATAAACTTCATACTATTCATGATGATCCTTAGCCAGATAGTTGTTTACACATTGAAATGCAAAAACCAGTTTACAATCATATGAGCTTAAACAATTTGCGAGGGGATCCATCATTACCTCTAGCCATGAATGATGTTGTGAAAGAATCTAAACCATTGATTGCACTTTTTGGTGATAATTGGAGTTCATTAGATTTTAATCCTTGCGATGTAGGGGAACATAAACTTAATAACCTTGACACATCAAAAGTCGCATCGATCTCATCTCAAAAATATTTTGAAACATCTGAGAAAAACAAAGTCTCCTTGGTTGAAAATAAAGACAATACTCTCACTTATATTACAAATTATGATACCTATGAGGGTTCACCTTCTTCTAAAGAAATGGACTCTCTATATGTTCATGGATTTCAAATCTTGTACAAAAATAACAACTATGTAGGCAATGATTGCGGTGTAAATCAACAAGGAATTAGAGTACTTTTACAAGTTTCTGGAATTAACTACATGGCCAGTATAGGATACCTCTCTTTGAAACCCATCAAAGCCTCTTGTCATCCTAAAATTAATGTTAATACAATATCAAAACAACATGAGAGATATCATAGATATGTATGTTCTTAACGATGGTGTTACTAGGTAAGTATCTCTAACCCTTTATCTCTTTCGTGATGTGCTTGCCCTGTGATGTGTTATGTGTTGTTTAGGCCTCCTGGGATGACCCTTGATTCTCTCATAAGGTCTGAGATACCAGGAGACCACCTTTGTTGTGACCTTCTTCTATTTGTATCATCATTCTTTTATATTGCCTCTCTCTCTGATTTCATTGTTGTGTGTTGTGTCTTACAGACATAGCATTGCAGTTGGTGACTTGGGGGCACCCTCCTATGTGACTGTCCCTAAGAAACTTGTTTCTCCTCTCTTATTTACTTTTTCCCTTCCTCTAGTGTTTCTATCTAGTGGGCGGATGATGAAAAACATTTATACTGATGTGGACCTAGTGTCCCTTTCGTGAGAAATCAAAAATTGGACTTAGTTAATATGATGATGGGGTTGTATATCTTATCCGACACTTGGCTAGTGGAAGCACTTGTGCTTTTCCCATAGTGATTTTGATGGTGTTCTATCTCATTTACAAATCATAACAATACTACTACTCCGTGCACTTCGTCTACCTTGAATCTTGCATGCCTCAGATTTCATATGCATTGATGTTGTTGTTTTTATATGGACACTAACATGTTTCTTGCAGGGATGTGTTTGTGAAACATTTGGTGATCATAAAGTACATGTCACCTTCGGGGGCATGGGCTTTGTGAAAGTCTATGTTCCCTTGTGTGTTTTCCTCCTACCTTAATGTGCTTGATATCGAACATGATATCAACCACCTTAAGGCGGAGGCATATACAAGGTAAGTTGTCTATTCTAGATGCTAGTAAAGTATGTTTGAACAATCTTGAAATCTATTTTGTATACCTCCTTTTCACCGTAAGGTGTCTCCATGATGCGGGTGGGGTTGTATACTTTCGAGCTCATACCTCCTTTTCACCGTAAGGTGTCTCTGTGATGCAGGTGGGGTTGCATTTTCAAAAGTCCTCTGCAGAGGCGGGGAGCAGTTCTGTGACTAACTCAACCCTTAAGCATGTCTTCGGTGATTGTTGTGGCAAAGTGTAATCATCGGTGTGTGCCTGTAATGTGCCTGAGATGGTGTTGAACCTAGAAATAGGGACACTCCATCACTTGTCTATCATGTTTTCTCTATGTCTTCCAAGTGTGTGTGTTTGGCATGCTTTCTTTGTTTGGTGTGTTTGTTGCCCCATATGCAGTCTAAAGACCTGTGCGATGAGTACATCCTACATTTTGGGAGGTTTTGCGTGTCTTGCGTGTGTGTTGCCCCATATATGAAGTACATCCTACATTATGGGAGGTTTGTTTACTTTCCTGTACTTGCATTTTCATTTCATAGATATGAGAAAAAGAAAAGAAAATAAATCATCTCTATCTTCCATGCATTAATGTTTCTTCTATGCATTCAATGTATTCTCCATGTTTTACGTGACTGTAACTGTCTTCTCCGTATTTTGTGTGTCTGTCATTGTCTTCAATGTTCTTGGTGTGTTTGTTATGCTTGTTGACCATACATTAATGCATGTATTGGCCTCACATTTATACATACAATAAAGTGGGGGTAAATGTAATGTTGGAAAATGTCTCCTTGGGGGCTTTTCCCTCAAAAGGTTTAGCTCCTGGGTCTCTAGTGTGCATTTAGGACATCTTAGATCATAATTCAACATCCCAATGGAATGAACCCTAGGTATCATGACAAATGGGACCTAGGGGGACCCCTTGAACCTAACCTTGCCCAAAATAGGGGGGAGGACTTAGGCACCTGCGTCGTAGTCCTACCCTATTTGGGTCAGGCCCAAATTTCTAGTGTTGGTTTATGACCGTTATTTGGTCCCTAGGCTGACACGGTAAGTTTGAATTTATGAAAACTTGGTAGGAATATTTGTAGTTGCATATAAAAGCATGTTTAGGCATTCATTTGTAAGCTAGAGATTGTTATTGTAAACTTTATGTATCCTAAAGGTGATTCAAGGCTTTCATTGTGTTGCAAGAGTAGATTTGTGTTGTATATGTGTTTGTGTTTGCAGATTTGAGCATCCATCTCCTCATGGAATGAAGAGCTTCTTCCTGCCATGAGATCTTCACTACAAGGTGATATCTATTGTGATTATTCAGCATTTATCATTTGGTTTTTGCCTCTGCCTCCCAAGGTACACACTCTCTATCTAACAATGGTGTTCAAAATGCTTGAATGTCTCTCTGGGGCTTGACTTAGACAAGACTCTAAACACCAAAACCCCCTCGCAAAGTTTTTATGATTGTAGGTTACAAGTTGGAGTTGTAGACAAAGTGAAGTTACAGGAGGGTACAACAGAGTGTCAAGATTGTAGATCAGTGAAAGAAATAGCTCCTTGGACTTGGGTGCCCGCTCGTTAGTCCTCAAAGTTCCGCAATAGGAAAATCTCCAATACATCAGATACAAGTTGCATACTGAGTTTCTGGATCTTGACAAAAAGTAGGGCACTGGACTTGGGTGCCCACTCTTTAGTCCTTGACTTTTCTACCTTCAGACCCTAAAAACCAGTGCACAATTATTTGTTATTTTACATCTTTTTGTAGAAGCATTTTCTGTAATTCATTTGTTTACTGTTATATTTGCATAATTAGGGTTTTAAGGTACAATTGAGCATAAGAGAAGGAAATTATCAATCTAATCATAAAAATCTAAGTTTCTCTACATCCCAATAGTGACCTAGGGTATGCTAGTACATTGCAACTTGACCCTAGGTCCTTGAATCTTAAGGTGAAAGGAGGATATACACCAAAACTACCAAAAACCAAACTATCCAAATTTGACCTTTACAATTACATTATGTTGCTAGAGCACAAACTAGAGCTCTATCAATTGTAACTTCCACTACCAAGGAACAAATGATCTAAAACTTTGGATTTATTAACTTTATAGAATACTGAACTTAACTTCTGAACCACATGACCATATCTTCAAATGCGAAGGAATATAGAGCATTTTACTAAGCAATCTTCAAAAAACTTCCTGCAAAAACAACCTTTGTCAACATCTTGAGACCAGAGTCTTCTTGTATTAACACATACTTCCTTAAGAACATCAAGAAGGATTATACAACATGCTTCAGGTCATTAGCAACATCTTCTCATCCTTGAAGCATAGCTTCTAATTCCCATATTAATATATCATCATTCATCTTAATGCTTCTAATTCCCATCTTAGTATATCATCATGAAATCATCTCTACTAACCACAAACATGCTCAATACCACATTAATCAAGGTATGACATTCAACCATGAATATTAGAAACATCACAAGACATTAGGAACATTATTGTTACCACATACAAGGCTTGACATCTAATCAACACTAAACCAACAACCACATCATATAAATGACAACCACACAACCACATCAGTGACAACCTTAGGTAACATATGTGTAATGCTCATTAGTGTTGACATCAATGACAATCACCAGAAACATATGTACAACAATCTTCCTCTTTGGCATTGATAGAAACACACACCTACTCATTGATGGAAACACACACTTTCTCATTATCCCCAGGTTTTACATCAAGGACAAAGGGTAACTTCTCCTCCTTAGGTTACAAACTCTCCTTTTCAACATTCTCCCCTTGTCAGCAACAACCACTACCTACTCCCCCTGAGAGATAGCCACCATCAGTCTAGGAAAAAGGTATAGCATGAACTCCCCCTAGACAAATGTACCAACTATGCATCTAGTAAGAAGGAGGGGCAATTACCTCTAACTTCTACCTAAGATACTCAAAAGTATCTTTTACAAGAGCCTTTGTTAAAATGTCTACAATCTGATCCTTTGTTGGAACATATTCCAACTTCACTTCTTTTTTTGCAACCTTCTCTCTCAAAAAGTGATACCTGATTGATATATTCTTGGTTCTAGAATGCATCACTAGAGTATTGGAAATATTGATAGCACTAGTATTGTCACACAAGATAGGAATAGGCTCATGATACAATACCTTGATATCCTTCAAAGTTTGCTTCATCCACAACACTTGTGTGCAGCAAGATGTTGCTGCAATATAATCGACCTCTGTAGTTGATAAGGATACTAAATCTTGTTTCTTACTATGCCATAAAACCAATACATTTCCTAAAAAGAAAGCACCACCACTTGTACTTCTATAATCAACACAACTAGCCAAATCTGCATCAGTGTAAGCACTCAGATCAAAGTCATTACCTCTTGGATACCATAAGCCATAATCTATAGTTCCCTTCAAGTATCTAAATATTCTTTTCACTACCTTCTCATGAGTTTGCTTAGGATTATCTTGATATCTGGAAACCACACATACTGCATGCATAATATCAGGTCTAGAAGTAGTCAAGTACAATAATCTTCTAATCATAGATCTATAAAGAGTCTGATCAACCTTCGGTGACTCATCATTCTTTCTCAAGTGACAGCTAGTAACCATAGGAGTACTTACCAGTTTGGAATCTTCCATACCAAACTTCTTCAACATCTCTCTAACATACTTAGCCTGAGAAATAAAGATACCATCATCTAGTTGAACAATTTGAAGCCAAAGGAAGAAAGACATATCACCAATCATAGACATCTCAAACTCTTTCTACATCTCTTCTGCAAACCTCTTACACATATCATCATTTTCACAAAAGATAATATCATCAACATATACTGCAACTATCAAAATCATGTCTTCTTCTTCCTTAATGTAAAGATTACCACTTGTGGTACCTTTCTTGAAGCCTTGCTAAAGTAATTACTTATCCAATCTAGCATACCAATCTCTAGGAGATTGCTTGAGACCATACAAAGCTTTCTTGAATCTGCACACTATATCTGGATCTTCTGACAACTAAAAACCATTTGGTTTCTCTATGTAGACCTCTTCCTCTAGATCACCACTTAAGAATGTTGACTTGATATCCATCTGATTAACCTTGAAGTTCTTGTGAGAAGCAAGGGAAAGAAACATCCTGATTGCCTCCATCCTAGCTACCGAAGCAAAAGTCTCACAAAATCAATGCCTTTAACTTGTGAATAACCCTTACTTACCAATCTTGCTTTGTTCCTCAAAAATTTGTCATCTTCATTCATATTGTTCTGAAACACCCACTTTGTTCCTATAACATTCTTATTGGCTAGTCTGGGAACCAATTCCCATGTCTAATTCTTTTGTATTTGATTGAATTCTTCTTCCATTTCCTTCAACTATCCATCATCTTTGCTAGGATCAGAAAAGGTTTCGGGCTCTATCTTTGATAGTAAACACAAATTCACTTGCTCACTTGCTTTTGCAAATCTTCTCTTGGTTTGCACACCTTTATTCTTATCTCTAATGATCTGATCTACCGAATGGTTCCTTTGAACATACTTTGTTGTAGTCTTAGGGATATGCTCTAATTCTTGTTCCTTTTCTTCCTTCTCTTCTTCTTCTTCAATGTAGGGAAGTATATTAGATCCATTGTCCTCTAGCACTTGTGAGATATGATACAAGTCTTCATCTACCTTGACATTTGTGCTTTCAATCATCTTTCTCAACCTCTTGTTGTGCATCTATAGGCCTTACTTCTAGTTGAGTAACCAAGAAAGATCCCTTCATCACTTCTTGAATCAAACTTTCCTAGGTCTTCTTCATCTCTTCTAATATAACATTTGTTGCTTAAGATCCTGAAATATCTAACAGTGGGAGGTCTTCCATACCATAGCTCATAAGGGGTACACCGAGAAGATTTTTGAACCTTCCCTTCATAATTAACACTGATAAGATTGTACTTTAGCCCTTTGACATAGAGGACATCCTCAGTCTTGTTCTTTCCATCAATAGTTATAGCACCCTTTCCATAGATTTGTGCTGACTCATCACCACCAAACTTAACAACTCCACCATTCCACTTTTTGAGGCTAATAAACTTCTCCTTGTCACTAGTCATGTGGCTATAGAAACCATTGTCAATTACCAAAGCCTTGGCTTCTTCTTTTGCATGAAAGGAAATCCATACTATCATTGATTTTTCATTATCTTGGTCAGCTTGCAAGGTATTAAACTTTTCACATTTTCCAATATCATCCCTTTTATCACCAACATTCAAGGCCATGAAAAATGTTTCATCATTTGAACCATCATGATCCTCATCTTCTAAAGAATAGTTGTTCTCCATGGAATACAGACTTCTCTTTTTAGCACCTCTCTTTTGTTACTACCTTTAAAAGGACATTTAGAAGCAAAATGACCAATTTTCCCACAATTGAAACATTTGAAAGGTAACTTACCTTTGTATTTGCATGTTCCCTTCTTCAATATTCTTACAATTTTTTCCTCTACCTCATTAAGATCATCATCTTGATCATCTACTTCATCTTTTGTCTTCTTACTTTATTTAAATGTTGCTTTCTTCTTTAGAGCACCTTTGTCAAATTCTCTCATTTCAAAGGTTGTGAGAGAACCAAACAATTGATCTACTATATATTTATCCAAATCTTGAGTTTCTTCAATAGTAAAAACCTTATGACTAGGATTTAGGAAGAGATCTGAGAACCTTCTTCACAATCTCATCTTCTTTCACTTCTCAACCAAGCCCTCTGATGCCATTAAATATTTCATCTACTTGGAGCATATAATTAGCAATGTCTTCTTCTAACATCCTTAGGGTCTGAAATTTGATCTTGAAGATTTGCATCTTGGCCTGCTTCACTTTACTATCTCCTTCATAAATGTTGCTAAGTTTATTCCAAACATCCTAAGCGGATTTGCAACCCATTACCTTCACAAGTTCTAAATTAGCTAGCCCACTCATGATAGCACTCTTTTCCTTGGCATTATTCTCATACAACTTAATCTCATCTACATCTATAGGATCAATCATAAGAGCAGTGTAACCCTTCTTGACAGATTGCTAAATACCATACCCTAGAGAAGATAGATAGTTTTCCATCCTTAGCTTCTAAAAGGAATAATTTGTTCCATCAAACATAGGTGCCTTGTTAGATCCACTATGGGACATCTCATACCTTCCTCAAGTGACTAAGCTTCTTTTGAGTAACTTAGCTCTGATACCAATTGTTGAACACACTACAATACTGAGAGGTGCGATGAATCAGTATCCAAACAAACTTCAAATCCTCTGGAGAAGATTAAAACATAAACACTACATCATTAACATAAACATGAAAGATCAACACAATGCACATCAACACATAACACCAGATATACATGGAAAACCTCAAAAGGGAAAAAACCATGGTGAGGATTAACTTACATAATATGAAGCCCACTGCTATAAAAATTACAACTTTGTTTTAGGGCTACAACCCAAGGAAGCTACTACTCCTTGTTGACATTATTTTAGGGCTACAACCCAAGGAATCTACTACTCCCTGAAGACATTGTTTTAGGGTCACTCCCAAGGAAGATACAACTCCTTTTAGACTTTATTTTAGGGCTACAACCCAAGGAAGCAACTGCTCTCTGAACTAAGAACAAACTCAAAAATGATTACAGTATGACAGTCCTTCTACTGCCAAAAAATTGACATTGAAGCTCACACCTTTGATGATTGCAATTATGCCTCGTCACACCTCTTTTAATGATTGGATCAATTAGGCACACTCTTCACTTCCCTCTTATCACAAAAAAATGTCTTCAAAATGAACTAGAAAAACCCTTATTGCTTATGATCTTTCTCCTTCAATCACACGTCATAATGCATATCATATTCATATTTGACTCTTCATACACTCATATTCACAATCATACCTCACCTAGATCAACTAGGTTTACAATATATACATGACATTACATTAATTACATTACAAGTCAGCCAATACAACAATAATATAACAATTTACAAGTTGGCGACAGATCACACAACATGAAACATGTAGAGGGCAAGCCCTAACATGAACAACACACAACTCCAGGAAGAGAAACATGCCTTGTCAACCCAAACACATGTGTAACCTAGTCCTAAACATCCTTCACAACATCATCCTTCAAATAATAACATCCACACATCATGCTTATTTGAAATAGGTCTCCCTTAATCAAGAACACATGAATCTTGTAGCACATTGGTCATTACAATCTTGATGGTACTCATGAAAGATTAAACATTGCTTGCACTTCTCCCAGATGAGTCAGTAGGACCTATACACCATCTCCAAATGCTCCTTGAAATCTGCACAACAAGATCTTTGTGGCGCACACCTCCAACATACATCAATCAGCCTCAGCAACATTGACTCTTCTCATACTAACTTGAAAAATTTGTGCGGTACTGGAAACATGAAAGATCTATATGTGCTTCAATCCTAAGAGACATTGAGACATGTAGAATATCCACATAAACTCATATAACTGATCTGCACATTCTCCAACTTGCACAAGTACTCAAACATGTGTCATGAGAACTTCATTAGGCATCCAAAACCATTGTAGTACACTGTCATTTGAAAAATGAACTTGCGGACTACCAAATCATCTGATATTGCAAAGTAGCATGCATTGAGTTCATATTTGATCATGTTCACAAAATTGCATGAGCAAACCCTCACTTACAGAGGAATGTGGAGCATTCCAATCAGCCTTCATCATTATATTATGCTGCTAGAGCACAAACCAGAACTCTGTCATTTGTAACTTGCACTGTAGAGGAGCAAATGACTTGAAACATTGGATTTAGCACCTTTACAACATACTAAACTTAACATCTGAACTAAATGAACATATCATCAAATGTGGAGGAATGTGGAGTGTTTTACTAACCAATCTTCAGGCAGCTTCCTACAATAGCAACCTTTGCCAACATCCAGAGACTAGATTCTCCTTATATCAACACATACTTCCTTAGTAACAATAGGAAGGATCATACAACATGCTTCAAGCCATCAGCAACATCTTCTCATCCTTCGCATAGCTTCTAATTCCCATCTTAATATATCATCATTTATCTTAATTCTTCTAATTCCCATCTTAATATATCATCATCAAATCATCTCTGCTAACCACAAACATGCTTAGTACCAAATTAATCAATGCATGACATCCAACCATGAACATCAGTAACATCACAAGGCATCATAAACATTATTGTTACCACATACAAGGCTTGACATCCAATCAACACTAAACCAACAATGACATAATATCAATGACAACCACATAACCACAGTAGTGACAATCTTAGGTAACATATGTGCAATGCTCATTAGTGTTGACATCAATAACAATCACTAGAAACATATGTGCATTAGACCTTTCAAGGCCAACAAAAATAAGGTGATATACCCTTATATTTGAATCTAATGACTTAGCAGGCCTCCAAGCGTTGCAAAGAAGACATAGATGCATCTCTAAGGGATAGGTGAAAGTTTGGCATTCCTCCAATCAACTTTCAAATTAGTTAGACTCTCTTAGCGATTTGAGCCATGTCATGATCAGTTTCAACCAATACACTGATGCATTATTAGTTTTAGTTATTGAGCCTCATTAAATGCATCTAGGTGAATTTGACCACCTGAAGCCTTCTCCCGAGGCACCATGAATGTGAAGTGAGAGTTGATACTATAGAGGCACAGTGGAGTAGGTGCAATTAAATTCTAGATGTGACAAAAGTAGATGCGGTGGGGATTTTCCTACCAAGACTCATATCTATGAATCAATGCTAAAGTTAATGTGGTGTTTGGGGTAGGTGATTCGCATCCATGTGATCTAGTGTCGAGACTACTATATAGACATGATTCTAGAACTTTATGAAGGGGTTCTCTTCTAGTTCTTCTTCTTCTCCCCTTCTCTGAAGAGTTGTAATGGTTGTTTAACCTTCATGATCAATAAAAGAAACTAATATTTTACCTCTTTGAGAGATGTTTGCACTTGTTTTCTTGAAGATTGTATGCTTATCTTGTGGATGAATGATCCCTTTTGCAATTTTAATTTTTTTTCTTAACCTTTTTTGAAGTTATTTTGAGTCTATGTGAGTTTATTTCATCATTTGAGATCATTGTCATTCTTAGGGACAGGTCCATAGAATCCATAACCTATTTGGTGCATCACCTTTTGTTTTAAATTGTCATTCTCATTCTTTCCCTTTTTCTTGGTGAGTGTTAGAATAGGATAGGTTATGAATCTAAAATCATGTTTTGAATAGGGAACTAGCCCTTAATTTGGAGGTTTGACCTCAAACAACAAGGTCCAACACCTTGAGGTCACTTCCATTATGCCATTGGAATGTTTGAACCAAGTTCAATCAAGGGTGTAGTTTCATGTGACAACACCTACCTTGACAAAATCTAGTAGATAAGAACAATAAAGAGGTCTATTTTCACAGATGATAGTAAGAGTCTTTGTTCTGACTCTCCTCTACCTTCAAACTCTACAACTTTCATTTTTATCACTTTTTCAAGTTCTCATTGTTATTGTGCAAGTTATATGTTTTATCATAAGAATATATTTCACCATAGAAGCTTATGCTTCTCCCAAGGATTCCTCCAATATTTCTTATACAAATTATTGAAGGTATTTCTAGTAGAAAGCAAGTAACATGTTTCTCCTTGAAGATCTTACTTAGAGTCCAACTTGCCATAAACATAGTAGTTAATCTCTTAGTTTTTTTGGTATCATAATCCTATTATTTAATAATTTACTTTGTTGTCAAATTTCTTTATCATTTTGTTCATCTTGTTGTACAAGAAAAGTAACAACAATATATCTATTATCATCCAAGAAAATCCCCTATTTACCTATTCGCAGTCTGTGGGTGTAGACCACCACCCTTATTATCTAATCCACACACTAGTCCTATGTCCTCCCCATAGAGCAAGGAGGTGTTCCTAGCATCTTTTGTCGGTACATCTCCATTACTAGACATACTTAGGATAGGTACACACACTTTTACCGATATCTTTATCATTTGACTAATTGTGAAGCTAAAAAGATTAAAGCGGAGGTTTGATCATTCCTAGTATGCTCCTTAGTAGTCCTAACTTTCTTCTCTCTTAAAAGTATATATTTGGCAAGTGCTCAACTACACAAACATTTTCAAGTGTTTGTTTATAATTTATTAGATTTAACTACTAATGTCTCATTTTATTTAACTATATTATCTATGATATTACTCTTGGGTATTTGTTTCAGGCTAGATTGACTTGACAAGAAGTTGTTTGGAGCATCATGTCACATCTTAAAGTTTTTTTACATATACTTTTATTGTAAAGATGATAGCGCATAGTGTAGACATAAACCTATGGTACTGGTGTTTGAGGCCAAGACTTCAAGATTTTAGCACCAGGCTCTAATTTGTATTCTACTATTTTTCAAGATTTCCTTTATGTAAAATTAGTCATATTAGGCTATTATTTGTAAACTCATAGTAATCTTAGAAAGTTTTAATCTAGTTGCAAATTAGATTTATTAGGTGTTGAATAGAAATTAAGTAGAACACTTTTTCCCCATTCACAATATCAAAATTAGTGCTCACCACATTTCAACTTAATCCCTACATTCAAGATCAAACCAATCATTAGTCTATCTATTATCTATCCATTTTATCTATTTAACCATTATTCATTGTCTATTTTACCTCAATTAATCATAGTTTAGAATGTGAAAATGGTTTAGTTGGTTAATTATTTGATTACTCAACTCTGTGATCAACATCCATCCATCATCATTTTCTGCTAACTTAGTCATACCATCAAAACAATATTAAACATCCATTACATTATGCATTCTCATATTTATCACATATAAACATATATATCCATCACTATCATCTAATATCATAATCACATTACAATCATGTCAAAACTACGCATATCAAAATCATCTAATCTATCCATACATCATCATCTCATAAACCATGCATCTTATATCTATAAATCATGTAAGAACCACCCCCATGTCCATATACATCATATATACATTAAATCAATGTGTATTATTATAATCACATATTATACACATAATCATCAATATAAGCAACATACATCATACATATCCATCACATGTGCATCCATTAATAAAACCATAATCATCACATAGCATAAATCATGTCATATCCACAACATATAAATCATCTTATCCATCATAAAAATCAATGCATAACACATCGTATAATTGTCATCTCATATATCTAATCAAAATTGGGGTATATCGAGCTCCACAAAGTATATATCAAATGTCATCAAATAAATGTACATCACAAAACATGAGACACCATATACATGTACATGTTAAAAAATACATAAAAATCTTGTTGGGCCAGGCTAGCACTATTTGTATGTGACTCTTATGCTACCCCTAGATCCCTAGGAGGTGGAGGAGGTTGTAGTTCCATCAACACTAACACTAATTTTCTTAATCTAAACAATCTTGTTGATCTACTATGTGCATGCTCTATAAAGGAGGGTGCTCTCTAGTCTATTGACACCACTTTCTCATAGAAGGAGTGATAGTACCTCACCTCCCACCAAGCCTGAGCTACCTTTTCTACTACCCTCTAAGCCTCCACTACCACTTTTCTTATGTCAACCACTAACTAGCCTCACCCTACTATGTTCACAATAACATGCACTTGATCGCTCTCTTGCTTGAGTCTTTGCATGTCTACCTATGCTCATTGTAGCTATACCTATATCCCGTCCCTATCTAACACTACACCATCCATCCTAGCCTAGAAGATATCAATATTTTCCTCTAATGTGTCTCTCTTAGCCCTAGCTACATCCCTATCTATGAATGTTGCATCATGCTTTAACAAGCCAGTCCCTAGTTTGACATGTAGCTCCTCTTACTCATCACATCATTCCTCCTGTTGTGGGAATTGCATCTGTAGAGAATTAACATCCATGACCTAATCATCATGCCCCTACTCCTCTTGATCATCTCCTCCATTAAGAGATTGTTGTGGTGGTACCTATTGTTGTTGCTAGGTACCTATAGAGGTACCTACTGTAGCACCACCTATCCATCCCTTCTTGTTGGTGCTTCTCTCTACCTATACCCAACCCTCATTACCTATTTTTTTCTAGTGAACAACCTATGCACCCCTAAGAATTGTTACCATTGCATCCACCAAATGAGGTGCATTTTTAGTCCAAGCAACCTCTAATGATCCCACCACTACCTATAATCATGAGTTACACATGCATTTGTAATCCCAACCCTCCTCTTCCATGGTACTACTACTAGGTCCAACCACTCCAATTGTGTAAGCAAAGCATTGATCTATAGCCCCTATTCACCCTCCTCCTGAGCCACCCATGTAAAAACATGTAAATCCTTGACAAAGACTCCCTATCAGATCCCAAACCATCACAACACCCAATCTGGCCTATACCGCTTAATAATATGCTACCACCCACCAATGATGTAAGCTGGAGTTTACACTCATGGTAATGCCTTATCATCATCCTCCTAGTCCTCATAGTACAAGTATAGCCTCTAGACCACCCATGTCATCTCATCTAATGCAAATTGCTAGTACTCCTATTCTCCTAAATATGTATACCTATTTAGCCCTTCCGAGTGGAATGTAATAGGATCTCCTGGACCTGCCTCTCATCTATGTCCCCAATCAATCTAAGCACTACAATTTGCTACTAGGATATGATTTGTAGTAGTCTCACCTATGCCAAGCATTGCCCTCTCATGTAGGTGGTCAGATGAAGATCCATGTATAGGTTTGTGAGCACACATGACCACCAGTCAAACATGCACTTGTCTACACACATGCCATTGATGCACTCTATAGCCATACAAAATATCAATATAGTTATCCTATCTACCACTAATACCTAGTGATATATCTATGTATTGCTTTCTAATATTAAATATCCTATTATGAACTAATGTACTATGATATTCCCTATCTAGTGAGATGCCTAGAATTTTATCTAAGTTAATTGTTAGTTAACTATCTTGCATAATCAATTAGCCTAGATATTTGTGTAAGTGTTGTATTTTCCCATACAATATGTATATACGCATATATATATATATATATATATATATATATATATATATATATATATATATATATATATGTACACATATGTACATACACATTTATGCATATGTACATATTTCAAAAACATTTGATACTCAAACTTTGTATATAATGAATAAAGTTTCATTGTAATGATCCACCCTTTCGAAGTTTGTTTTAAAAATTGAGATAATTAGTAGTCATATATACAATTTAAAAAGGGATTAAAGATGTAAATTATCTACCAGTACTTTTTCAACTGACAATATTATAGAGATGTGATTAACACATAGCCATGAAATGATGGTATAAAGCAAGGGACATAACCTTGTACGAAACTATGTCATTCAACAATATGTAAATCTATCAAGACACTCTCCTCAAAATAGACACAAAACTAAATGAAAAATTGCATTGTTATGCAAATTTCACAAATAGAATTATATGAATTTAAGTGAGGCTATGATAAGAAGATATTTAATAAAAGAGTCCAAATTTTATATAATTATTATTAGGTATCATAGTTGTCAAGTGACAATGATTTTATTTTATATGTGTTATTCTATTTGTTAATTTTTTTTAATAAATTGTTTAATGTTTTGCTGAAAAAATGTTAAATAAGAAAGTCCAAATTTTATGTATTTATTATTGAAATACCTTCTTGTTGTGGTTCTATAATTGCATATTATATATTATTTTATTTGTATAATTTTTTAATAAATTGTTATGAAATTATAATTAAAAGAAATGAAATAAGAGATTCCAATACTTATATATTTAAACTATTTGTCTATATTGTTTGTCTTTGTTTTGTTTAAGTTGTTTGTATTGATTCCTTCTTTGTAATACATTCTACTTTTGTGTTTTATTTTTTTGTAACACTGAAGATCCTTGTTATCCCTTTTAATATTATAAAAAAACATTTATATATTTATTATTAAATGTCTTTGTTGTTGTAGTGATTATCATTTTATTTTATATATTATTAAAAAATTATGATAAAGAAGATAGTGAAGGATACCTTAATATTACCTTCACCAATCTGCACCCCAACGCGTACTTGAAATTTTCAAAACTACAATTCAATGTGTTCTTCCTATAAATAGGGTGAGGATTGCATGTAGCAGACAGACTTTCTACTTCCAATCCTTAAAATTACTTAATGGCGAGGATGTTTGCGATCTTGTGTGGGGTTTTGATTTGGATAGGAAGTGGATATGCACAGCCAACTGGGTCACCAACTCAAGGCTTTACTCAGCAGAACTTAACTGACGCAAACATTGAGTTACAAAAACCGTATGATAAAAACCTCTCCGAGCGTTACAGCTACATTGATGGCGTCCATACCATGTGGGTTTATAGCAATGACAAACCCCATAATATCTCAAGCAACACCAGGCCCAGGACAGAAATCCACATCAGGGTTAGTGATTTATTTTTAATCCATCAACTTCCTCTAAATTTTATATTAGATGCCGCAATACGTTATGTGTTTGTTTAATTTAAGGTGACCTATTGCAGGGTCTTGACTATAAAAGCGGGGTGTGGCAATTCGAGGGCGAGGGTTATGTTCCGAAGGGGACAAATGGAGTATGCGTGATGCAGATTCATGGGTATGTGGTACACGCCACGGTGATAATGTTAGATGCTATCGACGGAGATCTAAAGCGATACCATGCCGATGTGGTGACGCCCGATATTTTTGATCGGTGGTTTCATCTCAATGTTATCCATGACACAGACCAGAGGAAAGTGAGTGTGTTCATAGATGGGAAGGAGACGTTAGCGGTGAATGTTACAGGTGGTGATAGCTATTATTTTAAGTGTGGTGTGTACGCTCAGATCGACGCTTCATTTTACATGGAATCTCGTTGGAGAAATATCAAACTCTGGAGCAAATAATTTAAGCCCGTAAGAGTCGTTGATTGTTGGCAGTAGTTATTTGGAGTATGCTATGGTCTTTGCAAAAGACATGACTATTACCGTATTAAAAGGAGTCTCAAATAAGAGGAATCTTTATGTGTGATTGTTATAAAGACTAGTTCTAAGATTACAGCTGTGATTGTTATAAAGACTAGTTCTCAGATTACAGCTGTGATTATTATAAAGACTAGTTCTAAGATTACAGCTTCTGGTATTCTCATTTTATGAATTCATCTAATGAATTAGTTATAAATTATTATAGTTAAATATTGTTAAATTATAAAATAGCAATTTTATATCTCATCTTCATTTAAAACTTGTAAATAGTTGTCCTACTTTTATTGGTTTAAATTTACCTTTGACCATTGAACTAACTATGGTTTAAGAATAACCTAAATAAACTAATAAATGACAAACTATTTCTACCTTTTATTTTAAATGTGTATATATATTAATTAAACAATCAAAATACACCAAAAAATGTGGGTGGATAGCATCATATTGCAAAAAGGTTGTCTAACTCAAGCTTGTCATCAAGATAATAATATAATAAAAAATTAATCACATAAAAGTTATCGCTAAAAATATAATAATTAAAGTCCAAGTGGAAGCCTCGCATGTAAGTAAATCAACAAATAAGTAATAACAAATCATGTAGATACAACACATAAGTAATAATGAGTTGACTACAAAATGATAAGGGTAATACAATTTTGTGGTTAATCTTCCAAACTACTCATGAGATTAGTGATATTATGTATTGTCTCCTACACTCTTTACGTAGCATCTTATTAGATTATTTGTTTCCACCATTCAAACTATCAAAATGATTAAATTCAAGTTAGGGAATTTTTACTGCAATGGCATCACCTAGTCACTAGTCCTCTGAGGACAAGTCCATCTAGAATGTGACAAAAAAGAAAAACATGTACATCAATTATTTTGTTGTCTCTGGTTCCATGACCTTGCCCATGAGGTGGAGAGTAGTCATAAGGGTTACCAAGAGGCACATATGGCATTTTCTCAATGACCAATGAGTGTTCGAAAGTGTTACACCTCCATGTATACTTCCCCTACTTGTACATTAATATATGACATAAAATTAGAAATAACCATAGTTTTAGTTGCTACAAAAAATAAAAATATCAATGTGATTGGATATGGAAATATTTATGTCTTTCCAAATTTGCAAAAGAACATATATATGAAAAATGTGCCAAATATGCTTCTAATATGAAGGAAACAAAGTTGAATCCTTAACACAATGGTTATCCATGAGAAGTAATATGGTCTAAAAGACAAGGAAAGAGAGTGAATCCACATCCAAGAATATTGAGCTTGAGTACAAAACCAGGAAAGATGTTTGATAGTGTAGACATCTAAAATCATCTCATTGCCATTCCATCACTTCTAGCCATAATAAGAACATCACCAAACCACTTTATTCTATAATTAATTGGATAAATCTCTATTTAGACAATTAATTATCCAATTCCCCTTCTGCCAGTGATTAAATAATATTTTATTATTAAAATCACTATTCATGCACTATTCATCTATACCTTTTTCCTAGCATAAATGATTATTTAATCATTTATCATCCATATTATAAAGTCTAACATTAGATAAATACTCAATTATCTAATATCTCTATCCTCATCCATAATTATATGAATATTTTCATATTTATTTAATTATCTATTTTGTGCACTTTTTATTAAGTTTGTTAAAATCACTTAGTCAACTTAATCCCTCACTTGTACATTTAAATTCCTTCATTAACCCATTCAAACATCTCACATCCTCCAACATGTACAAAGTCATGGGATTTTGTACGTAACCACAATGATCTCTTTCAAAGGGATGGGCAAGTCCTTTTTACAAAGGGTGCTTTTATCGTCCTTTGATCCTCTCCATCCACTTTATCCAAGACCATCCTCCACCATTGATTTCCCCTCAATCCAAGGACTCCTCTTGTTCTCCAATCCAATCATGCCGCTCTGTGGCCTCTTATCAATCTAATCCTCTTAGTAATCATCAACCATTGATCTTCAAAATCAATCCTAGCCCTCCATCCACTATCCCAAATATCATAAAATTTAACCTCAACCAAGGCAGTTGCAAGTCTCAATGTTATGCAAAGTTACACTATCACCTTGTGGAGAAATCAGCATATCTAATATTAAGAGAGCATCTAAAGAACAAGGTTCCCATTTGTAGTTAACTAGTTAGCTTCATTTGTATTATGCATTCCTTATTAGCTCTATTAGACGTTGCATTAGATTATGAGTAGAATAGGTTAATATTGGTTTAGTTTATTCTCTTTTATACTCATTTTATTATGTACACATTTTGGTACACTTAGTGGGACCCCTTTATCCTTATCTAACATCATTTTGGTGGTTTTATCCTTTTATAGCTTACAAGGTCTACTCAGGTGCCTCTGTGGCCTGTTTTAGTGCCTTCATAGCACTTTTATCAGCTAAAACTCACACTTGAATATTGTTATACCTACTTTAGAAAATCAGTGACATACTTTAGCACCCATTTAGGATACTTAAGTGCCTCTATATTAGGCCTAGGGACCTAACATGCCAAATTTTAATCTTTCATTTGGGGCTTTAAAAATCACTTTTTGGGGGGTCTAAGTAGGTTATTTTGCAAGGTTTTATCATTCTAAAATTTTATATATCATCCTTACCATTCATTTTGACCTCTAACCACCTTTTTTGCAGCTGAAAATATCATTTTTCTAGCCTTGATCACGGATGAGCATTTCCTTAAAAAACAATCATTTGTGTAACATAATCAATTGCCTTTAGTTTTAGGCATCATAAAAAATAATTTTCATCACTTTTAGAAAATATTAAATTCATTATTTGGATAGGGGAACACTTTTATAGGGGTCCTAATGCCAAAAATTCAATAAAATCCATGTCCCAACCTTGTTTTTTATTAATTTTTTTTCAAAATATTGCATTTTCATGCATATTTTCATACTTGGGCTTCTTTATACATACTTGATCACCTTTTTAATACTTGAGCATTTTTGTTGACAAATATTTCTATGGAATTTGAGTGTTTGTAGCTCTATTTTAGTACCTCTACCTATATTTCATCAAAAATCACTTTTTCTTGGGATTTGAGATTTCTAACCCCTAGAACTAGTATTTTCATTTTGTACCTTGTGATATAATATATTTTTGGTGTAGCTATCACTTTTCCAAGTCAAGAAAATCAAACTACTAACATTCCTTTGTAGCATGCTTGTTGAAGGACCCATCTTTTATCCACTTATCTTAGGCACATTTCATTTTCTAAGGGGTTAATGAACTTTGTATGCATTGTTTAAGATCAAGTCACAAGTTTATGCTCTCTCCTCAAACCTTTGGGTGACCTTGGAGATCAAAAAATTTAGCTTGATATATCTTTTTATGATTGTTAATCCTAAGAACCTAGTGTGTGTATGCTCTCCCTTCAAGTTGAAAGGTGATCTTAGGGATCAAAAGAACCTAGGCTTCTTTCCTCTAGTGGGTTTGCCTAGGGATTTGATCACCTCGAGGGATGACCCAAACCCATGTGTTCTAGTGGCATATAGAAATTTGGGAGAGAATTAAAAGACTCCCATTAGGGGACATTATCACTTGGGCTAGCTTGAAAGAAATTTATACCTTGCAAGTGAAGGTGGAGTGTGGGTTCCCCTCTCAAACCATGCCTTGACATACTCCTCATCACATGGACTTCAGACCCATATTCCATGCATATATCAGGGACACCCATAGAAGCCTCGTTCATTCTAGTCTAAGACCATTCAATTCTCCTTCCTTGTGGTGCATCAGATAGTTAGTTAGGCCCGAGAAGTTACTTATGTGATACTCTCATATTTGGAGGGATAGAACTCACATTGGGCAAGGCTTTGGCCTCCAAGGTAAGGAGTACTTAGGTGGTACATGACCTTGCATTTCCTAGCTATCCATCACTTGATAAATAGTACATTTGTGGGACCATGACAATTGACACTCCTACTTGAATATTCTAGAGTGTTACTATACTTGACATGGTTACATTTTCAAAGCTCATCCCTTCCCCCTAAATCTAAAATCCAAAATTAATGTCCTTTGTAAACTTGTGAATGTTGTGTGTGAAATTATTGTTTGCAAATTTCCCTAAGGTCAAGTGTCCATTGCATCCTAATCAACCAATCCACCTCATCCTAATCATCATAATTAACCCCTAACCATCCATCTCATCCATTAACATTGCTTAATGCATTGAATCATTATCCCAATCAATAATTTAATCCAAGGATTGACCCTAATCCTTATGCTAGTCACCCCATCCCGAATCCATCGTCAAGGGGCCTTATCCAAATCAATTAGCAATCCCAATAAAAGGTCCTAATATTAATCCATCCCAATCCACTTAACCATGTGCCTAATCATAATCTCAATCTTTAACCCCAACAATGAGCTTTATCATCCATCCCCTAATCACATTCTAGTCCACTTTTCTTAATCCAATTTCATTTCCATCCATATCCAATCCAATTATCACAATCAATGCATCCAATTTTTCCTCACTAATCCTATCCATTATCCGCTAAATCCAATTTCATCTTAATCATTAACAAATTCCTAATCCACTTTCCCTAATCCTATCCATTATCCAAAATTCCATTTCATCTGAATCCTAGTCATTTCTAACCAATCCCTAATCCATAATCCATCCATCTCAATCAAAA
Source organism: Cunninghamia lanceolata (assembly GCA_027924645.1). NCBI lineage: Eukaryota > Viridiplantae > Streptophyta > Pinopsida > Cupressales > Cupressaceae > Cunninghamia > Cunninghamia lanceolata. The sequence continues at coordinate 4,571,915 of BSBN01000677.1, read as the reverse complement.
CCAAACCCTCATCCTTAGTCAAAATCATCCATTAAAAATTAAAATTGGCTAAGGACTTAATCCCCTCAACCATCTCCAAATCCCATATTAAATCATCCAAACCCCTAATCATAGCCACATAATTGAGCTTAATCTAATCCATAATCATCATCTAAGGGTCCTAGACCTCATCCCTAATCAATCCCCATCAAATCCACCCAAAGAAAATAATAATAAAATAATATCACACAACTCTTCATGGTTGTGTATGTTAATCATTTTAAGAAAGTTAGAGACTTGACAAAATACATTATCATTGTAATTTAATTATATCACACTATATTAACATTTATGAAGTTTAAAGATTTTAATGTTCTTGTTGAAAATTAGATAGATTAAAAATATATGTATTGATTAAATAATACAGGGGAATATTCTTCTAGACAATTTGGTAAAAGAAATTATATGTGCAAGTGTTGTGAACCGAAAAATAACACTATATAGTCCACAACAAAATGACACACAAAAAAAATGAAAAAGACTTTGATGGACATAGCTAGAATTAATGTAAGCAGCATTGGGCTTGACCAGTGTTTCTAGGATGAGGCTATATGTACTTCCACTAGAGAAAAACTTATTATTCCTCTAATGATAAATCCTTCAATGATGATAATGATGTTTTATTTATTTCTACTAACATTTATAGTGATTATTCATGGCTCAATAATTCAAGTGCCTCATACCACATGACTCCTCACAAGGAGTAGTTTTTATCTTACAAAGCATGAGATGGTGGTGATATGTTCCTTGCTAACAATAATTCACATTTAATTGTTGGCAAAGGGAAGGTAAACTCATGTTTAATGATGGGAGAGTGAAATCTCTAATAAATGTAGTACATAATCCTAGTCTTGCATGAAATCTACTTTTAGTTTATAAGATGAATGATGTTGGAATACATGTTACATTTTATAGAAGTGGTTGTAGATCAACTAGATGGAGTCTCATGCTAGCTAAGGAATATTGATGTGGTTCTTAATTTAAGATTCATACATCTATTTATTGTAACAACTTATATAACTAAGAACTTAGATTTATGAATGTTGTGGCACCATAGGTTTGGCCACACTGGTTAAAAAGAGCTTAAGACCATAGTTAATAAAAATGTGGTACATGATTTTCCTAGTTATTTTGCATATTTTAATTTTTGTGAGAATTGTATGTTTTATAAATATAGTAGAGTAAAATTTAATTCTAGTAGAACTAGAGAAAAGAGATTATTGGAGGTTATTCATAGTGATGTTTTTGGTCTTGTGGATGTTGTTTGAATTAGAAAATGTTATTACTATGTTTCCTTTATTGATGGATCATATGCATGTTGTACTTGGATCCTTTAAAGTTTTTAGCAAGTGTAAATATTTTTAAGTTCTCATTGAAAATTACATTGATAGGAAAATTAAAGCATTAAGGTTAGATAATGGAGGGGAATATTATTATATAGAACTACATAATTTTTGTAGACATGTGCACATATTCTAAGACATAAAATGATTACGTATATGCCTCATATGCATGTTGTACTTGGATTTATCTTTGATTTGTTCCTCAATTTCAAAATAATTAGTAAAAAAATTTCAAACCAAAACTAAGATTAAATAATTTCAAATATTTAAAAATAACAAATAACTTGTAGACATGATATTTCAACAGTCCATAATTAATTGTAGTGCTTCTGGGAAAAACTGTGTATGCTTTTTTGTCTCAACATTTTGGATCATACTCCATGATCCATCATTAGGAGGAAAGTAAGAGAAAACAATTGATCCGAAATTGTTTTCTCTTACTTTTCTCCTGATGATGGATCATGGAGTATGATCCGAAACGTTGAGACAAAAAAAACATACACAGTTTTTCCCAGAAGTACTATGATTAACAAATAACTTGTAAACTAAATTACAATCAATTTTTAGTTTTAATTTAATAGAATTAAAACAAACCAATTTCAAACTAAATAAGATTAAATTTAAATTGTAACTAAACTATTTTTTTAAAGAACTAAAAATAATTATAAAGTTAATATAAATAAACAGTATTTTCGTATATATCAATGTAAAATCTCCTATATTTTTTAATAAAATTAAATAAGAATTGATTTCAAACTAAACTAAATAAGAGAGAACTAAAAAAAATTATCTTTTTTTAAAGAGCTAAAAAAAATTATAATGTTAATATAAATAACTATTTTCATATATATCAATGTAAAATCTCCTATTCCAGCTAGTAGTAATGAATATAATGTGGAACCAACTTAGCAGGGTTTCTTAATTGAAGATTTGAATGGGGCAGTCTAAGTTTAGGGCTTATGTATGCCTAAGTGATAGTAGATAAATACTTTACTTTCTTTCTTTTTTTCAGCACAATCTATATCTACATATGTATTTTGGTCAGATAATGAAACATTTTTATTTGAAATCCTTCTCTTCTCTATTTTTTGTCTTAGAGAAGGCAAAATGATGTCTATAATGTTCATATCTAGCTTAGTTATTGAAGCCATTATCTTTCAGCCCATGAACCTACAAATTGGGGCTTTTTGTAAAGTTCTTATATAATCCTCTTTTTAATATATATTATATTTCAGGTGTCCTACACCTTTTGCTTAAAAAAATGTAAAATCTCCTATATTTTTTAATAGAATTAAATAAGAACTAATTTCAAACGAAATAAAAATCTTAACTAAATTTTTTTTTAAAGAACTAACAAAATTATAATGTTAATATAAATAAACACTATTTTCATATATATCAATGTAAAATCTCTTATATTTATAGGAATTAATGAGGTAGCTAGCTGTGGTGACCTAAGGATTACATAAAATTCAATAAATCAACTTAACATACTCTTGCAATTTTAAAAAGTAACTTAATGTATAAAAAGGATATATTTTTAAAAAGTACTAAAGTAAAATTAAAATTTTTCTAAATTATAATAAAATTTATTTTATATTTTATATTTGAAAAAAGAAATCTGTAAAAAACTTTCTAAATACAATAAATCAACCTAACACAAATTTGCAATTTAAAAAAGTATCTTTTAACCTAACATAAATTTGCAATTTAACAAAAGTATCTTTCAACCTAACATAAATTTGTAATTTAAAAAAATATCTTTAGTGCATAAAAAATATATATTGAATAAATCAACCTAACATAGGTTTGCAATTTTAAAAAGTAACTTTAGTGTTTAAAATTAAATAAGAACTAATTTCAAACTAAACTAAATAAGAGAACTAAAAAAGTTATATTTTTTAAAGAACTAAAAAAAATTATAATGTTAATATAAATAAACACTATTTTCATATATATCAATGTAAAATCTTCTATATTTTTTAATAGAATTATATAAGAACTAATTTCAAACTAAATAAAAATATTAACTAAATTATTTTTTAATGAACTAAAAAATTATAATTTTAATATAAATAAACACTATTTTCATATATATCAATGTAAAATCTCCTATATTTATAGGAATTAATGAGGGCAGGCAGCCGTGGTGACTCAGGGAGTACACAAAATCCATTACTAAAAAATAGTGTCTTAAATGTGCATGCATAGCAGAGATAATTGGCATGTTGTTTCATATTCCATACCATTACCATGTCCTTCCTATTGCATACTATTTTAGATTTGAAGATAAATTTTAGGCAATGAAAAGAATATTAGGAAGATCAAGCAATACAAATCAAACCTAATCCTACTACCTTCAAAGAATCCATCTAAATGACATAACTGAAAGCAAATCAAAATAAAAGTCACCTAGATTTATTGATTCATTGTTTGAATTTGGATTTCTTCTTAATAATGAACAACCATAGTTGTCAAAGCTACCATGATGATGATATATAATATGCTCAAAGTGCTCAATGGATGTTTAAAGTGCTCAATGGATGTTCATGTGATATGCAAGAGATGATAGTCTAGACGCTATATGATGAGATAATGAAAATGAAAATGAGCGGGGGTATATATAGACCTTTGGTGGAAAGAAAGTGGAAAAGTTGTCATTTATGCAATGAAAAATAACTTTGAAGTTAACTAAATGAAGATTGGAGAAAGTTTCCAAACTCAAGAAATAAAAAGATAGAGATACTAAAGGGAGAAAGAGAAGAGTGAGATATCAATAAGGAAAGTTTATTTGATTAATTAAAATAGAATTTTAATTAATTTGTAGCATATATGAATAATTAAATAAATAGTAAATATTTATTTAATTTTAGAAGAATAATGGAAAAGACCAAATTAAATAAATTTATAAAATTTATTTAATTTTAGAAGAATAATGGAAAACACCAAATTAAATAAATTTAGATAATTTATTTAATTTTAGAAGAATAATGAAAAGATCAAAATAAATAAATTTAGAAAATTTATTTAATTTTAGAAGAATAAAGGAAAAGATATTAATAAGATAGATGTTGGAGGAAAAAGATGAAGTTAGAAAATTGGAAAGATCAATTATAAATTAAATAAATAATTTAAACCAATTTCAAAATAAATAAGACTAAATTTAAATCTTAACTAAACTATTTTTTTAAAGAACTAAAAAACATTAACTTGAATCACCAAATATTTTTCATTTTTATTTTTTTGTTTTGTCCAATTTCTTTTTTGGTTTTTAGTTTTTAGTTTTTCCAATTTCTTTTTTCGTTTCTATTTTTTATTTTTTCCAATTTTTATGTTTGGTTTTTATTTTTATTTTTTTCCAATTTCTCTTTTTGTTTCATAGTTTTTGTTTTCTTATTTTCAATTTTTTTATTTTTTTATTTTTAATTTTTTCCAATTTTTTTGGACTACACTCATGCAACTTTAAAAGAAAATGCAACTTTTAAAGGATTTTCTAATTTTTCCATTTTTTTCCTTCAATTTTTTTTGGTTTTTATTTTTTATTTATTTTGTCCAATTGTTTTCTTGGTTCCATAGTTTTTGTGATTTTCTTATTTCAATTTCCTTTTTAGTTTTTATTTTTTATTTTTTCCAATTTCATTTTTAATTTTTATTTTTATTTTTTTTTCTAATATCTTTTTTTGGTTATTATTTTTATTTCCAATTTCTTTTTTAGTTTTTATTTTTTATTTATTTTTATTTTTTCAATTTCATTTTTGGTTCCATAGTTTTTGTTGGACTACAAAAAATTGTGGGACTACCAAATTTTTTTTAGCAATTACAAGATGTGTGCACATATAGAATGGCGCCAAAAAAATAAAGAAATTTGCTTTTAAATCTCACATAAGCTTTTTTTTTATGCCAAGGCGTTCCCTCTATGAGGTGAACCGGCCTAGCACGAAAATCGATGGCTGAGAGTTGTCCAGAAGGAGTGTAAGATGATTGAAACCTTTTTAGCCCTCCAATTTCCCATCGTCGGTATTTTTTTGTTGTTTTTCGTCGTGTGCTTGGACCTCCTCAGAATCCTTTTGTAGTCCTTGTGGTCCACTGATCGCAATTTCTATTTCTATTGTTTTTTTTACGTTTGTGATCGCGATCTCTATTTCCGCTATTTTTTCCCCGTCGCATTTTCGGAGAGAAAAGGGCGCATGTTCTTTCCGTGCTGATAAATTAAACTTTTTTAAGGTTAATAAATCACTAGTATTTTCTCTATAGTGATAATAAATCAAGTGCAGAAGCCAGCTAAGCTAGCAACAACTCTCCCGCTCATCACTAAATAAAATAATAATAACAATAATAAGTAGTGCCTCCCCTATCACCAATTGGTTCCGTGGAATGAGAAACACAAATTTGTCAACTATCATTCCTACCGAATATACTGAAGTGGCTTTATTATTATTTTTTAAATTCATGAGCGAAACAAAACTAGTGTTTTTTTTTGGGTTTTTTTATTTGGTTTAACTAATCTTTAGTAAGTTAATTAATTAAGCAATATACACAAATCACTTTAGAATTGTATTGAGTTTGTATTGAAAATAGTAAATAAATGGGTTAATAAATGTGGATGAAAATAAATACATATATTTGGTTTCAAGTCTAATGTAGAATATTTTGTGACATATTAATAAATCGTAGAAACTAGTACTTGCACCTATAGGAGGTTAAGGAATACATCGATAGGAACAACTAACGAGTTTAGAAAATTTGTCGGGGTGAATTTTTTTATTTTTACGGCGTGAGACAATTTTGAGCACTGTAATGCTCACATATAAAAGCCTATAGGCTAATTAATGTATGATTCTTTGGTGACCCATAATAAATTGTAAAAATTAATGTATGATTCTATAAATTGTAATTACTATGTATTTTCTCTTTACTAATAACAAATCACTATGTATTTTTTACTTTATGAATATAATATTTTATATAATATTATTTTCAATCATTTTTCAAATTTTAAATATTTAGAAAGTCTTTTTTGAAGTGTTAATTGGATTATTAATTTTTTAAGTTTTATTATCATTGCAATTTAAACATTAATAAAATAAAATTCATTAAGAACCAATTACAATTTTAAAAAAACTCCTTTAAACAATTAGAACAAATAACTTTTGAAGTTACCAAAGATTATGAAAGTTACCAATTCTATGACACATGAGGGTTCCATTTTCTTGTTATGCATCACTTATGACTTCCTAGAGTTAATTCCCGCACTTGATCATAGACACAAAGGATTGTTGAGGATGAAGAAGCACTTGATCATAGACACAGAGGATTGCACACATGTGGCTTTGCGTATGACTAGACCCTACTCACATGGCAAAAGAAAATAGATTGGGGATGTGTTTGGAGGACTACCTTCTTCACATGGAAGAAGTGTCCTAAATGTGGCAACAATATTTCTAAGGGGAATTGTTGTTGTGATGATAGTGTGGTAGTTTGCTCTTGCATTTGTTTGTAGAGGTGTCATGGTGAGGATTCTTGTGAGTCTTTGAAGTAGTAGTTCATATAGCATCAAACTCTTGGCAAGAGGGAGAGAGGTAGAGATAGAGAGAGTGAAATGGAGAAAGACAAAAAGAGATAGATGAATAGAGAGAGAGGGGGGTATATAAAGAGGAGAGAGATAGAGAGAGGTACAAAGATAGAGAAGGATAGAGAGAGAGAGAGGTACATAGATAGAGAAGGATAGAGAGAGATATAGATAGATAAGTGGAGAGAGAGAGAGAGAGGAGAGAAACAAACATAGGGAGAGGCAAATATCAGAGAGAGGAAGTGTGTGAGAGAGAAGGGGGGAAATAAAGACAGAGAGAGATAACAAGAAATAGAGAGCTAGAGAGGAAGACAAAGATATATATAGAGACCTAGAGAGATAAACAAGGAGAGAGAGATAAAGAAAAAGAGAGAGGTAGAGAGGCAAAGATAGGATGAGAGAAAGAGAAAGCAAAAGAGAGAGGTAGAATACCTTTCAATTTAAAGTAGAGAAGGATAGAGAGATACCTAGATAGAGGGATAGAGAGATACCTAAGTAGAGGGGTAGAGAGAGAAGTAAAGAGATAAAGAAGGAGAGAGATAGAGATAGAGAGAGTGAAAATAGAGAAAGACAAAAAGATATATATATATATATATATATATATATACAGAGAGAGAGATGTGTTCCCTCTATGAGAGGGACAGGTCTGGCACAAAGATCGATAGCTAAAATGGCATGGTAAATGATGCAAGATGTTGGGAGTCATGGGCACCATTAGATCTCATAAAAAATGTTACCACTTTTTCTCCCCTATTTCTCCCCTATTTAGTGCTTTTCACTTACCGACCACCTCTCTTGCTCCCATTACTTTTCTTTGACCACCTCCCTTGTTCCCATTACTTTTCTCTATCTTTGTGTTTAGTTGACTCAGATTCCATGGCTTCCACTTCTCATCAAATAGAGATTGATATTATAAGTGCTTTTGATGAGCTTTCTCCACCATCTGCATCTACCTCTAATACATCCTCATCACTATTGCAGAAGCTACCCTATGATGTTTTTATTAATCATCACAGACCTGATGTGAAACATAAGCCAGGGCTAGAGATATTTACAATTCCTTGCATGCTATGGGTCTCAATGTCTTTCTTGATTCCAAGGATCTTCATTTAGAGAGCCCTCTTCCCTACATAACAACAAGAAGCAATGTCTGGTGCTTTCCTTCATTTAGAAATATTTTCTCCCTCATATGCATAATCACCCTAGTGTCTTTCCGAGCTATCCTTTATGCTCAAAACTAGCACACCTATTATTCATGTATTTTACCAAGTTAAACCTAAAGATCTCTGTCATTTGGTTCATGTGAAAGGAATCTACACAACTTCCTTTTTGGAGCATCAAGAGAAGGGGTGTTTATAGCATAGACAAGCTTGCGGAGTGGAAGATGGCACTCCACAATGCCTCATTTTATAAGGGCAAAAGCATCAATAATAATGAGTTAGAAGCACATAATCTCTCTCTTTCTCTCTCTCCTATACATCTATTATTGTACCTTCCCTTTCATGCAATATTTCTCTATTTTATATATTTAACTTTAATTGAATTATAATTGTTTAGTAAAGCTTCTTCATTTTTTCCATTCCAAAACCATGTTTCACAAATGTCTAGGGAGGAGCAAAGGGTGTTGAGGAAAATTGTGAATTGAGTAGTGGAAGAAATTAAAATAGTACCATTAGAGGTCTAGCAAAACATCATGTGGGTCTTGAAGAAGTTGTAGGAAAATTTGAAATAATAATTAGTGAATCTGTAAAATCCAGTTTTCTTGTTGATGTTAGAGATGTTGCAGACAAAAACAAGTTACATAAAATATAGATACAACTTCTTGAGGATTTTGGTTTCAAATCAGTAATCAATCATTTAACAATGTAGAGCATAGCAAAGGGATTCTCTCTAATCATTTGAGATTCATTCATGTACTTATGATTTTGGATGATGTGGAGCATACAGATCATTTGGAGGCTTTACTGCCTTCAAAAGATAGCCTTGGATCAAGGAGTTTGATCATTTTTATGACATGGGAAAAGGAAGTCCTCACACATCAGAACATCTCTTCCATTTATACAATAAAAGCAATGAATTTGATTCATGTTGAGCATCTTTTTTGTTGCCATGCATTTTTACAAGCTTCTCCACACTTGGAGATTCTAGGATCTTGTTGAAAAATTCATAAGTTCTATCAATGGGTTACCTTTGTCTTTAAAGGTAATTAGAGGTCAACTCTATGGTTATTCTTGTAAATATTTAAGGGAGAATGTGTTGCATAAAATCACTAAAATATTATCCAATGATATTGTAAATAGGTTGAAAGTAAGATATGATGCTTTAGATGAAGAAGAGAAAAAAATATTCTTAGATGTAGCTTGTTTGTTCATTGACAAAGATAAGATGACCACCATTGCAATATGGGAGGAATTAGATGAAGAAGAGAAAGAAATTTTCTTAGACAATTTATTTCTTCATTGAGAAAGACAAGATGACCACCATTATCTTTAAAGGTAATTGGAGGTCAGCTTTATGGTTATTCCTGTAAAAATTTATGGGAGGATGTATAGGATAAAATATCTAAATATTACCCAATGATATTGTAAATAGGTTGAAAGTGAGCTATGATGCTTTAGATGAAGAATCTAGAAATAAATATTTATAGACGTAGCTTGTTTCTTCATTGACAAAGAAAAGATGACCGCCATTGCAATATGGGAGTGGTCTATGTGGTTGGGAGAGGCTTATAAATAAGTGTCTTTTCTAACTCATTAGCAATGGTACAATGATAAGGATGCACATGACCACCTAAAGGATTTAGGAAGGGAAATCACACAAGCTCAGTCACCCTACCGTTTATGGACTCTAGATCAAATTAGGTGAATTCAGAAACAAGCAGAGAGAGGAGGGGAAAGAGGAGGGAGGGAGAAAGAGATGGAGAAAAAGAGATAGAGGAAGATAGAGGGGTACAAAGATAGAGGAGAGAGAGGGGAGGGAGGGAGAAAGAGATAGACCAAAAGACAGAGGAAGAGAGAAATAGATAGAGCAAAGAGATAGAGAAAAAGAGATGTAGAGTGAAAATTCTCAGAGAGAGGAGAGAGAAACATAGGGACAAAATTTTCTTAGAGAGAGGAAGTGCGTGAGAAAGAAGGGGGAGGGAAATAAAGACAAAGAGAGATAAAAAGAAATAGAGATCTAGAGAGGAAGACATAGATATATATAGAGACCTAGAGAGATAAAGATGGAGAGAGAGAGAGATAGAGAGGTATAGAGACAAAGATAGGAAGACAAAAAGAGAGAGCAAAGGAGAGAGGTAGAGTACCTTTCAATTTCAAGTAGAGAACATGGCTATATGCATAACCTTCCTATGAATAATTATTTCAAAATTTTACCTTTACCACCCATCACAATTGAAGAGACATTTCCTAGAACACAAAATCATTACCTATCATGGCATTACAAAACTAAGCTTAAATGCATAAAGATAGTGACAAAAAGTATTCCATTGTGTGATAGACTTGAGGGTACAGTCAAGAATTCCAATGGAAAACCCTACATTAAATATCATGCTATGGTATTTTTACAATGTAAAAAGTTGAGCTTGGTATGTGTTGGTCCAAATCATCTACTGAAACTTTACTTACCACTATAGAACAAAACACACATCATTACATCGTTTCAATGTTCAAATGATGACTATGATTCAACAAATCAAACTAGACCCAAAAAATTAACACAAATATTCTTTATACTCTCTTTTTTAGAATACTAATATTACAAACAAATAAAAAATTCCTCTTTGCTACTCTTACAAATAGGCCCCCATTATTTATTGATCTTATCGACTTAATTTTACAAACTATGTATAATTTAAGTTTCCCATTTGCAAAATAATGTTTTCTTTTAACCACACAGAACTCCTTTCCACATCCATTTTCGGTGTACTCATTGCACACTAAGGTGTGATTGCTAGTATTTAAAGATTTTCGTGCTTTTAAAAGGCTACAAGAGTTAAAGCAAGGTAAGTTTTATAAAAAAAAAAAAGCTTTATTTAATAAAGCATACAAAGCTACAACACCAAAAGAAAATAAAGCATCACTTTATTCTTCTTGTGCCTTTTTCAAAGAGGAGAAATCTACAGCAAGACTCCCATAAAAAATAAAGATGCATTGAAAGGACGGAAAATATAGAAATAAAGCCATAAAATAGGGAGTTGACTTGGCATATTTGCATGATAGAGAGGCAGTTGTGGGGTTTCTCTTTCTATATATTTTGAGTTTTTGTACAATAGAGGGTAGATTTAATTCACCACAGTAGAGGGATTGAGACAATGACAGAGACAGAGGAGAGTCTTCATCAACAACAAAGTTTTCTTGCAGACCTCTCATTATGCCATTGTATTCTGTTTGAGATCATTCTTGTTCTCTTTTCTTAGATCTGAGCCTTTACTTTATAAATCTAAGACTTTCAAATCTTATGCAATTTAATAAATTATGTGACCAACACTTTTCTATTCATTGTATCTATGTTTATCTTATTTCCAGTTTTGAATTCTGTGCACATTTAAATCTCTACGAGTTGGTGAAGTTTATGATTAGCATATTGCTATATTAGATAGGTTTCCTTTCAAGTATCTTTCTCCCCTTTTTCTCCCAAACAATCTAGAAATGATTTCATTGAAAATCTCACAAAGAGCCAACTTCTAAAATCCTAGAGGTTATCTTGATCTGCAAAGGTCCAAAATTTTGAGATTTCCCATTGTTGTTTGTGAAATGCAAATTTTACCATCAACAATTTTTGGCATGCCCGGTGGGACCTAAATCAGAGAATTTGGTCTTTGCTTCAAGTGAATACTTGTTCTACATTTTGTGATTTTGGTGGAAAATCACAAAAATATTTTCTCGTAGAAGCATGCATCTTCCATCTGGCGACCACAGTGATGACTTTATCTCAGATCTTCACTTCTGTAGATCATGGCAGTCCCAAATATTTATGTGCAGCTCATATTCTAGCTAGAGTCTTACCATTTGTGACTTAGGATTCAAGTCCTCTTCTTCTACAGCAACAAGGTTAGGGTACTGAAGCAGCGTTGAAAGCATTACCCCATTTTCATGGGGATGGCATTGTTTGTCCTGCAGATCACATTCAAGATGTTGCAACTTTGTGCAATATTCATCATGTCACAACTGAAAGAGTGGCTCTTTTGCTACTGGCATCTTCACTCAAAGGCAAAGCATGGGAATGGTACAGAATTCACAATCCTTTTCAATCACCAGATGGAATCATCTTGGAGAGCTCCTTTACAATCAATTGCAAGAAAAGGTAGATATTAGCTCCCTCACTCAAAATCTCATCACAATCAAGAGGCATCATGTAGAGTGCATGCATGATTTCAATGCAAGGTTTGATAAGGTATGGAATTTTTTTTTAGTGGATTCGAGACCTCCTCCAGGTTTTGTAATTTTATATTATTTGAAGGCTTTAGATCCTAAGATTTCTATTATGATACAAGCCATAGGAGGTAAAACCTTGCCTCAAGCCTATGATCTTGCCATTAGGGCTGAAATGAACCTCACAGATGCTAGTAGATTGCCTCCTTTTCCCTTAAAACCACTTATGCCTCAAGCAAGTATCTCATCTCAAGCTCTCGCATATAGCCAAATGCATATTTGTTATAATCCACCCACCCTCTCTGCTGATTTGACAAATCATAAGGAGATGAGTGAAATAAAAGATCTTCTAGAATCCTTTTCCCATGAGCTCAATGAGCTAAGAGACCAGAGCATGTATCAGGATGATCCATCCTTTATGCCTCAAAGCTCTCATGAACCACAATATGCATGCAATTAATTTGTAGAAGAGATCCTTTCTCAAGGACAAAAGGTACCCAGTTATTTTGAAAGTTGTTCTTTGCAAGCTTTTGTGGTTTCAGATCCAAAGTTCTAGCCTACGGAAGTGATAGATCAAGTGTTTTGTCACTTTGATATCAAAGAGGGATGCAATCAAAATGCAAGTTTAGGTAAGAATAAAAACTAGGGATATATTGTTAAGATTGCATGATTGAAGGTAATATAGGATAAATTTATTAAGTTAATCCCATATGGATAAATGAGTTGGTGTTAGAAACAATACGTGCTAAATTAAATGAATTTAAATGTGATACTTAATTGGATTCTAGAGTTGGAAGAATGATGTTGAAGATGGAGGGAATCAATTTCCCCACAATTAGAATTTTAGGACATGATTTGACTAGTGTCTTAAACTTTACAACTTTCCTTTGATTTAAGCTTGGGAGTTCTAAACTTACCAAAAGATTATAACTCATATGCTCAATATTATCCTAATATTTTTTACTTCATCCTCGAATATGTATGGCCTACTCTTAATCTAATTTGAAAAATGAATAGGTTTTACAGAGGAAAATCTCATGATAATGGAAATAAGATTTATTCCTAATTATTAATGTATTACTTAATTGCTAATTATTATTTAAATACACTATGCCTATATTCTTTTTTTTATTATTCATAAGCATTGGAGGTCACAAGGGGGACCTCCTCCCCGTCAAAATATCCACTTAACCAACTTAATCAACTTAGAAGACACATAGAAACCACATGTTACTTGGGGGATTTGAACTTGGATCTCCATCTTGAGAACCTTTGGCCTTTGCCATTCAAGCACAACCCTGTTCACAAACACTATGCGTATATTCTTGATCTAGATATATACATTAGAAAAAGTTTACAACTTTCAATATGTGTATCATTTTTAAAATATGAAAGTTTGGGCACACTCTATGTTATGTTGTGCATAGATTTTTTCCTTAATTTCATATTATTGGAGTAAATGACTAAGTACCATTTACACATGCTTAAGTTTATTTAGGCATCCAACACAAATATTAAATTAGTTGCATATTAGATAATTAGTTGCATTTATCATTCGGGTAGTTTTTACCTACCAGCTCCCGAACACACCTAATATTGTACATTTGTAAATATATTTTGCATCTCAATACATTTTTCATCCTTTGGTGAAATAGCTTTGATTCTCTCATATTGTGAAGGTTATTTTTTGTAGGTTGTGCTCCTAGGAGGTAGATGACATCAACATGGTAATAGAGTAGACTTCTTGCACGTCCTTCTATTCAGAGTTTTCATAAGAGTTTTGAGATCTATATTCGATTTATTTGCTTTTAAGTGTCATTTCATTGGCACACAAAGCATCGATTGTTTTTGTTTCATGGAAGTTGTTGAGGCTGATTCTATGGCATTTTTGAGATTTTTAGCAAAATTGGTGACTTTTATTTCTCCTTGAGGATGATTAGAGTGGAGTTTGAAGATCACAACCCATTCAACACCCTCTAGTTCAATGTTTTTGATTGGTCAATTCATTGCATTGCTCTTTGTTTGAAGACTTTGTTGATTCCAATCTGCCACCATCACATCTCTCTTCATAGCCTAACCGACCTTGTTCAGGCCCATGCAGTCAAGGTCTCTCCATGTACATTAGCATCCCAAGTTCATTGTCTAGCCTGTGAGTGCGTAGCAGCAAGAAATTGAATTGGTTTCTTTTGGCTGATATTTTGATCAAACTTTATTATAAAGTTTGCATGCCTGTAAATATCCCTAGTCTGAATTATAGGAGGAATATGGCGGTCTTTTCTAGGTGATGAAAGGGTGTCACCTAGACCATGTAGTGCATGAACAACAAAAGCTTCAAAAGTTGGTAGATTTATATTATTATGATCAGACATTATTAAATTTGTAGTGACTAGGGTTCTGTTGCATATTAGAGCCCTTCCATGGCTATAGGACAATAGCCAATAGCAATAGCCATCACTTCTCCATCCATTGGTTGTTCTTTTTTTTGCCAGTATATATTGATTAGACTTTATAAAGTTGCAACAATATTTGTATTTAGGTTTTTGAATAGCTAGGAACAAGTAATTGGTTTGTCTAAAGTTTATTACAAATATTTTAATTGTAATCATGTTAGGGTTTGAATCGGTAGCCTTAGTTGGTATTTTGTTTTGGGTGTGAGTTAAATGTATTATCCCACATTCAATGTGCAAAATTCCTTTTGTCATTTAAATACCCTAGTGCCGTTCTTTTCTTTCGTGAGTGCTTAGAAAAGCCTCATGCATGCGCATGGTTGTGGCTCTCTATTGCATGTTGACTTGGTGCTTTGCTCTTGGTGGAAACTTGTGGCATGGGAACCCGCCACCAATTGCCCATCTTGTTTTGCCTCTATGCACTTTTGAGCTTTTAACTCCTCATAACTATCATACCTAGAAGATTAAAATGGGTAGGTTGCTCTGATTTAAGGGTTTGTGGTCAATATTACATGATAAACAACCCACTCTTACTAAGGAGTATGAGATATTTGCTCACAGGAACAAGTGTGATGAAGCTATGGGTTTAATGGCTTTTCATGTTTTTGACAGTTTGATTTTCCATATTGAGGAGTGTAATACACCCAAGGAGGTATGGGATAAGTTCAATAACTTGTTTGGTTAGATCAGTGAGCTTTGTGCTTTGCAATTAAAGGCAAAAATGACTTCTCTTTCCCCATATGCATTTCCTTCCATTGATGATTATCTAGTCAAGTTCAAATCTGTGAGGTCACAATTGGTAGGATGTGGGAAGGATAAAACTAATAAGGAGTCTATTTTCTTGATTTTGTTTAAGCTAAGAGTTTCATTTGTTGTTTTCTCTTCTACTTTTTACTCAACCATGAATGCTTTGGGTAATGCTTTCAAAATGCCTTCTTTTGAGACTATGTGATCATTTGCCTAGGTTGCAAGCCAAACTTGCTTAGTTAGATGGGGTCTCTAAGAGTCATGCATTAGTTGCACAAGCATCTCAAAGAAAAGGGAAGAAACCTTAGCCTAAGATATAGTCTAATGAGTCCTCCACCTCTTCCAAAGAGGATAAACCTAAGAAGGAGAAGTTTAGTTGTGTGTATTGCAAGAAGAAAGGTCATGATGAACACCATTCTTATACTAAGAAAAATGATGAGCTTACACACCTTATTCAAAAGAACAACATTCAACTGCCCTCATCTGTGACTCCTTCTATAGCTTCTCCATCAGTAGCACATTCATCTTCATCTAAACCTACACAGTCAGGGAATGTAGGATTTGCAAATGGGATGAAAGGTCAAGAAGACAAGATCAAAGGACATGCATTGGTTACTTCTACAATTCACTCTGGTCGTGATAGATGGTTTTTGGATATAGGAGCATCACATCACATGGGTTTTTCTCCCTATCCTTTTTTGGGTCTTCATCCTACAGATACTTCTAAGATCTTATTGGGGGATAGTAAGTTTTTGGATGTTGCTAGGGTAGGCAATGTTGAGATTGGTGATGGTTATTTTAGAAATGTACTTTGTATTCCTGATTTGTACACAAATCTTCTTTCTATCTATCAGATTACTCATGGTGAGGTACCTAAGACTATAGAGTTCACTGCATATTTTGTTTTCATTAGAGAAACTGATATTGGCAAAGTCATTGTAGGTAGTGAAGCTAATCATGAGTCTCATCTCTATGCTTTTTCTCATTTTGATTAGGATGATGATTATGAGCCTTGCACTCCACTTGCTAGTGTTGATAGCAATTCCTTAGAAGAGATTGGTCATTTGAATTTTGGAGTTCTTCAGACCTGTGTTGATTCTTCTCCTACTTCAGATCCTATTGCTTCAAAGGTTGGTTCTTCAACACAGCAGTAAATTTTTTATCCTTCATATCTTTCTTTGTGGGATAGTCACTTGACAAGACTTTCAAAGTTGTTTTGTAAATCTCACATTGCTGATTTGGATGATGTATTTGAGGGTATATCCCTTCTTTTTGATGATAGTATCAACACTACTATTACACCATCTATGTCTTTGGAGATTGTTTCTTCAGTGTTTTCACATGGTCATGTTGATCCATCTTCTTCAATTGAGGTTGCACCTGATCATGATGTGACATTTAGTTACATGGAGGCATCGGGATAGTTTTCAGAGGCATCTTTCATGTTGATTCTTCCTCTCCCTTCTCTTGTTTCAGAGTTGGAGTTTCTCTTGCATCAGTGGTTGGACTTGTTTCTCCTGAAAGGGAGGGATGTTATTTGTAGACATTAGATATTATTTTGTCTTCAGGGTTCCAGGATCGACATAAGAGTTCCTTCATCATGGGGGGGATCTTTAGCATTTCTATTCTTTACTATGGGGGGGGCTACATAGTCTCTCTCATTTTGTATTTTGCTAAGATCAGTGATGGAAGTTGTCCTTGGGGACTCTTGTGGAGTCCTCCTTCCTTACACTCTTTTTCACCTTTTTTCTCTTTTGGAGAGGAGTTTTCTCCCACAGGGTTTTTCTCCTTTTCTCTGCTTGTGAGAGATTGCATTGCATTGCATTGTAAATGGGTACCTAACATGGTTGTGTAGCTAGGACCCATATTGCATCTTGATTTTGCATAATAATCTCCCTATGTTGTACTTAAGGGGGAGTGTTGGAGTAAATGAGTGAATACGATTTACCCCTACTTAAGTTTACTTAGGCATCCAATGCAAATATTAAATTAGGTGCATATTAGACAATTAGTTGCATTTACCATTTCAGGTAGTTTTTACATATCGACTCCTGAACATACCTATATATTCTACATTTGTAAATATATTTTTCATCTCAATACATTTTTCATCCTCTGGTGAAATAGCTTTGCTTCTCTCATATTGTGAAGGTTATTTTCTATAGGTTGTGCTCCTGGGAGGTGGATGACACCAACACATTTTTTGACTAACTTGTATTAGGTGGAATTTTTTCAATAATTTCTCATAAATCACACTAAAAAATTAATAGTTATTTATAAAAAAATTCAAAATTTTGGGACATTTGCATGTGTCCTTTGTTAGGATTAAGGTGTCATCAACCTTATAAAACTAATTAATTCAAATACTCCTAATATTGTAATTATAAGTGCAAACATAAGGGATGTAGGATCGACCAACAACAGTAATTATTTAATTATGGTCACTGTAGTATTTATTCACCTTTTACCTTGGGATAGTAAACAGGTGAAAACAAGGTGTCCAGGTTCATTAATTGATTTTATGATAGTTGTAAGAGAATCTTCCTAGATTGTCTCTTACATGTTGTAAGGAATCAGTTAAATTTGGATAGTTATGATAGATTATGAGAGATGATCTTATGATAGCCTATAAGACGCTAGAAATAGCTTGTTTGTTGACTATTCCCTATGAGGGTGTTGGATTTTGGCTTACTTTGGTGCATCATTCTATTTGGAGGTTATGACATATGTAAAAATTATTAATTGGTTTAATTCCCAAAGTGGGCGTGGGATTTTCCAAAATTTGGCCACCATATTTGTTGTGTCTTCTTCTATGAGCTTGTAATTTATCTAACAAAAGCTAAAGGAAGTGCATGATATGAGAGTTTTTTGTTTATAGGTACATAGGTGCAGTTAAATTAGATGCATGATTGAAGGAAATTGATGTATTGTAATCTCTTTGCAGATAATACAAATTTTCCCTCTTTTTTCTAGTCAAGTTTTTTACCTAAAAAGGTTTTCTCCACATAAATATATGTGTTATGTGTATGGCTATTGAGTATTATTAATTTCTTTATTGCTAGTTCACATCTCCATTGATATTATATAGTTTAAATTTTAGATTTGCAAGTTTTGTTTCAATTTTCTATATTGTAATGGTTTCCTTTATTTCGAACATTCTTTATATTCATACAAAGTTTATAAGGGAAATATTTTTTTTTCCAAACTTATCTAGTTGAAATGACCACGACTCTTTAGGTTTTAATAGAGTTTTAAGTGGTTCTTCTTTAAAATATATTATTCTCAAAAAAATTAATTAATTTTAAAAAATAGTAGTTTATAAACAACATTCAAAATGCTATAAATTATATTACTACCTTTTTCTTGAGGTTTTTGTATTAATCCCTTCAATTTGTTATGCTAAGTTACCTTATGTTTATATTTTTTGCATTTTCATTTCCATTTAAGGATGTTGTTTGGTCCATCATTAGCTTAAAAATTGTTAAATTGTGGGGTTCATGTTATCCTCAATTAGACACCTAGCATATTAGCTTTATGGCTCTGAGCAAAAGATCAAAGACAACAAGAAAACATACAATAGTTCCTATGATGTACTAGTGCACCAAATGGATTCTAGCAACTATAGAGAAAGCACAAACAAACAAAACTTAGGAACAAAGGTTGATTAAAAATGATAGGGTGAGACTCATAATCAACCTTTTAGTAGTCATTGATTATTGAAGTAAATCTAATCTTGTGATGTTTCTTGTGTCTTTGATTTGCATATGTGTGCATTTATTGTTCTCTATTTTGGATTCACATTAGTATCTTTCGATTTTAAGTTGTTGACTTTATATTGCAATGTTATAGGGACTAATTTGAGAGGGATAAATCATCTATCCTTTATGAAATATCTTCCTTTTTCCACCTTGTAGGATTAGTGTAGTTTAGGTTCTACCATCTTATGTAATGAAACAAATTAAATTTCTGCTAGACAGGTTATGAGATCTTGTGAATATTATACTTTCAAAGGATTATGTATGTTAGATTTCAAGGTTGCACATGAAGTAAGTAAAGCATAATGAGATTCATCTAAGGGAATACAAATTGAACTCATGTCATTAGTTGCATGTGTAACTAATTATTCTTATTTTCTTTGTGATGAGTTCTTTAGATGTATATAATAGTGAGCTAGTATACTAAATACTTAGCAATAAATCTTTTGGATTTTTGTATACATAGAGTGTGGCTTGGATGAAGGCTTAGTGTGTTGTCATTTAATTTTAGTTTTCCTATTATAGACATCTATGATCACCCTCCTCATCTCCATAGAGACACAAGTACAGAGGAGATTCCCACTCCTTTCAGTTTGCCCCTAATTTCCCATAATTTAATTATGAGTTTTGGCTCATTAGTCTAGTGAAAGCATGTGAATTTGACTAGTTGAAGGAGGAAGCTATCAACATTAGACTATAGAATAATTTTAGTAAAGAGGATGTTAGTATTTCAATGCCATATCTACCGTGTTAGAATCCAAGTGATGTGATTTAATAATTTAAGGATGGGAGACATTGGGTAGCTAAAATGAGGTGAATGTAGATGGTGGTGTCATTAATTCAAAGTGGGACATTGATTATGTTGCATGCACCCTGAAGTAAGGAATTCCATCTAATAGGTCAATATCTAAGTTTCTAAATCATTTAGAGTAGAGGCTTCAAATGAGACATTTAATTGTATTCAAATAGTGTTCTTAGACTCAAGAAACAATCACACATACTCACATTATATAATGAAGTATACATACTCTATAAACAATAAATTTAAAATGTACAAATACAAAATTTAAATACATCAACAAAGGTAAGTGGGTGAAGTTATCAAGTAAATACATTGCAAATAAAGAAGAAATAGAGAAGTTTAGAGTTGAGAGGGACCTAGAGAGGCATAAATTGGAAGAGGAAAATTCTAATCTATGTATGGAGAAAGAGATTCAACAAGAGAAAAATAGATCTTAAAAAACTAAATAATATAAAAAGGATAGTTGATCAAACACCAAGCACGGTAGGTAGGAAAGGTGTTTATGTTTAAGAGGCAATCATTAACCTCTTAAAAATATAATTTTATTTAATATGATTAATATTTTGAGCTCAAAATTCATAGATCTAATCAACTTGTTATCACAATGGATCCAATCCCATACCAACAACGTGTGGTGAAATGCATAAGACAATTAGGCTTTGCCTACCTATTTCTCTATATCCTTTAAAAGTATAACAGTACTTGTGCATGTACCTTCAACTAAAAATTCTAAAAATTTTAGTGAATTCACCATAATGTCCAAGGAGGAAGAGTCCATTCTATTTCTTGGGTTTATGGAAAACAAAGAAATTTATATTATTGTTTTAGTTTCTCGAGTACATATGCCATGTTTAGGAAAGTTAAGTAGTTTTCATTGTTTCATATGGAAACCTTACAAAAGTTTTTGATAATCTTAGTATTTCAATTACATCTTTCTTCTATAGGAAAGTTGATGTTGTTACTATTTTGTAATGAAAGTTTATATAGGGATTTTATTGTCATTGTTTGTTGATTACATTTATCTTATGCAAGAAAGTTAAGAACTCATATAATAAATATGTATAGAGGTTGAGAGAGTGATCAAAAAATATAGATTAGTGTAATGAAGAGTTGTTTTTACATTGAAAGCCAATTGTAAATTTTTTGACATAAGAAGAAAATATAACATCATAATTGAAATTATTATGCAATAATTTATAATTTATTTTCTTATTTCTTGTATTCACATTATGTACATGGTTGATTATACACAATATATAAAGTAAAATGCAATATTAAAGCATCAAATGATATGCAAAAAACTATATGCTATCTATCTTTTTTGAAGGAAAGTGAATACAAGAGATACAGCATGGTATTGAAATACAAAGAAAGAAACTAAAATAAGAATAAAATAATATCAATTAAGAGTAGTGGTTCATATCCCTAGTAAAGTCATGGAAGACTTTACGTACATAAATTTCTTGACGTGTCTCTTGTAGTCCAAATAAGTTGTCTAATTTGCACTTCTACATACACAAAATTCAATTCGGTTTCTAAGGTGGTAACAAACACATAAAATTCCTAGTATTGTTATTGCATTTAAATACATAACTTCATGTGGTATATTTTGTTTTACTAAACTCAAAAATAATGTTATATTCCAACATACACATACTACCTATGTGCAAATGTATTTGAATTTGCAAATGTGTGGTCATATATATATATATATATATATATATATATATATATATATATATATATATATATATATATATATATATATATATATATATATATATATATATATATATATATATATATATATATATATATATATATATATATATATATATATATGTGCCATATTAACATAATAACATTACCATGCATGTATACTATCACCAATTTGGACAAGACATGACTACAATATTTATTAATTTCTAGAATGTGTATATGTAATATAGTGCGTATAAAAAAATTGAACATGTAATTGTACACATGCCAATTATGTTTGCATATGCATAAAAAATTCTAGATAGATAATTTTGTATATGCCAAATTAATAGATTTATATAGTCATAAATTCATAGATATATAGTTAAATGATGCAATATTTAAAAAAATGTATATAGCTATATTTGTAATAACAGATTAATATTTATCTCTCATCCCCCTAGGGAAGTTAAAAAAGCTATGTAAAACTATGATATGTTAGAGGGTGATGCTCCAATTTGGGACCTTTTTCTACATACTTGCTTCATTCCTCTCCTGTTGTGACTTGTGTTCACAAAGCCATATAAAAGGAACTCTAGAATGGGTGCATCATCACCCCAAATATGGCCCTCAATGCTCGCCAATTTTAGTTACCACCGAACCTAGACTCCAAAGGTAAGGATATGTTCAACACAATTTTGTTTCTAAGGTTGCACACTTTAGACTAGGCACC
Organism: Cunninghamia lanceolata; assembly: GCA_027924645.1. Lineage (NCBI taxonomy): Eukaryota > Viridiplantae > Streptophyta > Pinopsida > Cupressales > Cupressaceae > Cunninghamia > Cunninghamia lanceolata. The sequence continues at coordinate 4,549,410 of BSBN01000677.1, read as the reverse complement.
TTGGCCTCCATTAGTGGTTCTGCCTACTCTACTAGCTACCTTTCCTTCACTCACAAATGAATCTGAGTCTATCTCTCATGGTGCTCACTAAACACTAAATGGTAATGCTTTTTGGGCCTCTCGCCACATCATGTCTCTATATATGTATGTTTCTTTTTGGTTTATAGATGAGCTATGCCTATTAATGCAATATGCTCACTTTGGGGCTTCTACATCTAAATATTCCCTACATGAGCCTACAAATTTTATATTTTCTTAATAGTTTTAATGAAAGTATAAGTAATAAAAATGTACATAACTAAAAGAAGGAACATATTATTGTTAGCATAGCATTTTACATATTACATTATTTAATAATCGGTGAGTTATGTAGCCATGTCAGTTATGTTGTTGCAGTTTTCTCAACCATATTTTTTAGTTTTCTCAACAACATTTCTCATGTATAAATGCCTTTGTTGTTCATTGAACAAATCAATCAAGCATTTTATTGTTTCATTCTAGTATCAGAGCCATATGAGATCATTGGGCCTATATGAAATGCAAAGACATTTTGAAGATTGAGACACCTATGTATAAGTGTGGATCTTTAGCATCCAAATTAGGCTATTCTTAAATATCATCTACTTCAACAGTCAAAGATCAATTTTGGCCAATAAAATAATACAAATATTTACCAATATTTATTGTGAATGGGTTTTAAAATTGTTATTGACTATTTGACCATTGAAATGGATGATATTTAAGTAGAGTGTCCAAATCATGGATGGTGACAGGCTATTGTTTTATTGATTAGAAACTAATCAAAGGAGATAGCCATAGTTTTCTGAATTAAATCTTGTAGATGATATTTGCATTGAAAGAGGCACCCCTAAGAGTGACGAATTTACATCGTTGGAACCACACCCACCATATTCATTATTGCAGATGTTGTTGATGCACAATTATAGTTTGTCCTAGTTGTTTCACATTGAAAGTGATTAGTTAGGGAAAGGTATGTTTTGAAGTGTGGAAATGCAAAGTTTATAAAAAAATTATTTAATTCGGAGTTAACATTATTATGAGTGTGTATTTTTATTTGGATATATAAGGTTAATTTGGTCAAATTATTTTTTTCCAAGTATTTTTTGAGATGGAGATTCCTTTAAACAAATATTTTGCATTTAATTTTCCTACTTGGAAAATGAAAATTCAAATGCAACTGATGAATAAAAATTTATGGGAAATAGTAAACATGAAGGGAAAACCAGATACAAGTGCAAATAAGTTATTGGATTGGAATAATAGAGATGATAAAGCCAAGGCTATTATTGGTCTTTTTCTATCTAACTATGAATTACATAATATAGATTTAGACAACTCATTAGTAGAAATTTGGGATAATCTGGATAAAATGTTTGGAGAAAAAGTAGTTAAAGCAATGTTTTCCCTAAAACCTCAACTATTTAGGTTCAAAATGGAAGATAGAATCACTATGTTGAAAAGAACATAAGTAATTTGAGGTCTCTCATTAGGCAACTAGTAGAAGTCAAGGCTCCAGTAGATGATGACGATGCTAAAGTGATTTTGTTAAATAGTTTGCCTTCAAAATATAATAATGTTATTTATACTTAGTCAAATCATTTCTTAAACATTAGAAGATATGATTTCAACCCTTTTAGTAGAAGAAAAGAGAACAAATGCAGAAGATACAAAAGTTGATTCTCAAGTGGAGAATGTGTTATATTCATGAAGTAATAATAAAAGGTCAAGTAGAAACAAAGGGGAAATTTAATGTTTTTACTATAAGAAAAAGGGTCACATAGCTTGGGATTGTAGAACTCAAGCCAGTGACGTACTCAAAGGAAAATTCAAAGAAAAATCAAATGAAGTTAACTTATCTTGTAATGAGGATGAGGATCCACCAAATGATGCATTTGTTGATGATTATTGTTTTGAAGATACTAGGAATGGATACGTACTTTGATCCTTTACAATTAGAGGCTAGAGGCTGGAGGCATCAGAGGCTAGAGTAGTTTTCATCATCTTGATCTAACTTAACACTCAAAGATGGTGCTTTATTTGAGAAGCATATGTTTTTGTGTTTTCTTTTTTATGCTAACAAAAATGAAAATGCATATATTGTGAAGTTTACTTTTTGAAGATAGGAAGGGATTTGGTGAACTCAATATGGATTGTCATTGAGATAGTTTGGGTGTCTGTGGATCTAGGGAACTATACCCTTCCAAGGGTCATGAGACAACTTGATGGAGCATTATGGGTGGCTCAGCATGGATTGTTGTCTAATAATTTAGGGGATCTGTGATTCGAGAGTTTGGGGAGGTGGTCTGGGAACTCAGGAATTCATCTCAGGAGCTATACCCTTCTGATGGATATGAGGTAGCTTGATGGAGTTCCGCCTAATTTAGAATTTGTTTCTTCAAAGAACGATATTCTCAAGAATGTGTATTTGTTTTGTTTAATCAACATGTTTTGGTATATGCATTGTTTGTGTAATTTAAACCTTGAGGGGGGTACAATTGAAAGAACAATGAATAAGAGGGGAATGTTAGTATATCATTTTACATATTACATTGTTTAATAATCATCCAGCTATGTAGTTATGCTACTTATATGTTGTTACGGTTTTCTCAACCGTATTTCTTAGTTTTATCAACAAAATTTCTCATGTATAAATGTCTTTTCTATTCATTGAATAAATCAATCAAGCATTTTATTGTTTCAATTATAAACCCTTGTGCCTATAATCCTAAAAATAATGGACACATGCGGCCTCAGAAATATAATGTTACATATACAAACACTATTTCACATTGAAGTCATGAATAAAAACCCTTACATCTAGAACAAAGAACAAATTATTTCTTGATTTTAATTTGCTAATGGGCTTGTGAGAAATAAAGAACTTCTACAAATAATGTACTTATATGATTACACGTATGCAAATGTTATCTACATGTTAGAAAAAACCCAAACACTACATATACAAACTAATAATATATTAAAATATAGTATGGGAAGAGAGAATGATGAGCACATGATGTAAGATGCCACTGCCCTCGAGTACTTATCTATTGAATATGATTATTCATTGGTGGATCAGGAAGTCAGTGTCATGGAGAAATTCTTTGTTTATGGTATATTTTTGTTGAGATGAAAATGCTAGTAAGAAGGCAACACCATGGAATGTAGGTAGAAAAAAAGTTACATGAAATGTTAGAGTGGAATTGATAGTGATAGAAACCTATTACTTAGACTTTTTGCCTAAACCTACAATTCATGGGTCATAATTAAATAATATGTAATCTTTAATCATTTTTAAATTCATTTCTTTTAAATTTATTTAGAAACCTTTTAATTTTTTTTTGGAAACCATTTTTTATTTTAATTTAAACTATAGTGTGTAAGGGATGTGCAATTTAAATGTTAATTTGTAAATGGGTGATGTGAAATGGGTGGTCACACAAGTACAAATAAGGGTTCTACTAGTCTTCTTTTAGTGCATGTAGTGAGTAGTGAATTGGCCCCTCATAAGTGTTTTTCAATCAATCATTCAAAATTACTACTTAGTGACCACCATTTGCATAACAAGCCATTCAAAATTCATCATTAATGAATTGTATGCAAAATAATACCTTTAAATAATTATTAAATAACAGAGCCATTCTAAATTTTTTATATAAATTTGTTTATTCTTTACATGCCCAAAGAGTGTGAAGTTAGTTTACATGGAAAGTGGGTGCTCTCCCCTAGTAGTTTGTTTTCTTTACATATTAAAGTCATACATTTGAGTTTGTACCTAATACGATTAATGTTTGTATGATGATCAACGTCATTTGATTATAGTGCTTCTATAAAGCATAAATTTTTTTCTCAAATGTTGTCAACAACATGAAATCAAATAATAACTCAATACATTTGGAATCCCTACTTTTAAATTAGAAGGAATTTTAATTTTTTAAGTTGGAATCTCTCCTTTTAAATTAGAAGGCATTTTAAGTTTTTTAAAATAGAGTGAGGCTTTTGATCTTACACATCAATGAGGGAGTGTTGTGTAATCAATGTCTTTCATATTTTTATATGATGGATGTTGTTGGTAGCATGCATATTGAAAATCTTTACAACAATATTTTATAGAGACATGTCTTAGGGGGTTCAAGTGATGTCTAGAGGACTTGGGGATTTAGAGGGGATATTTTCCTTTTTAAAGATTAGATGTCTTGCTTCATTTGGTGTATACAAATAGGAAAGGTAAGTTTTAATAAAAAGTACTAAAGTTACCTAAAAAGATAAAGGGGGAGGACTATCATTGGAAATTTAACATACCACATTTAATTTTTAAAATTTTAGTAAGTTTTAGTTTGTTTATGTTATTTAAATAGTTGTTCCATCATCATCCCTTTGCCATCCCTAAAACTTAGAGAAACACTACTTTTTAATGAACAATCTAAAAATATTGAAAACTATGAAATAATAGAAAGCAATGAAAATAAACTTGTTATAAAGTACTTTTCATTAATGTTTGAATGCACAAACTATATGGTATTCTTATTAATTATCAGAGATTTACATATTATATTTTGATACAAAAGAGTTTGTCAAAAGTGTACTAATAGTAGATAATGAAATAGGGCTACTTAAAAAGGGTAAAGCTTAAAGAGTTGGTACGTTGTAAAAGTGGGGACAATCAAAATCTCAGTGACTCGAGCAGACAAATTGACCAAAACTAAAAACAGAAGAACTGAAACAGGACGAACAGGTCAGATGAACAGGTCGAATAGATCAGTCAAAATTAGAGAAGTCAAAAAAATTGTAAACAGACAACGTGCCAGCTGTTTAGGTGGTGTGGGCACTTAATATAACTTTATTTGTTGGGGATTTTCCATACACCACTTGGCGATGAATGCAGCTCAAATATCTGTCTACTACATGAAAACCTCTCCGGATTTATGGGATAAAAATACGCAAAAATATTATACATATCCTGTGAATTTTTTATTTTATTTTTCTCAAATATGCCTTGAGACTGGTGCATGGCCCATTTAATAAATAAATAACGAACAAATCTGTCGAGACGAAGACGACGTTGGACATTCACGGGCTCCGCACAGAACAGAATAATTTCTATCCATTATTGTAATCAAAGTAATTGCTTTCCGCATTTTCTTCAAACAATGACGGGAGTTGGATTTGTGGTGTATTTCTTGGCACTAATCGATTGTGGGATGAGGAACGTAAGAATACATATAAAATTAAATCTGACACTAAGACGTTAAAAAGCCAATCGTAATGGTGGTCCCTATGACAACACACTTTTGCCTCGCAGATAAGAAAAATATTTGTGTGTCTTTGTATAACTTTGCATAATTTATTTTTGTAAGATTACATGCATATTTATAAATACAAATTTGACTTCTAAAAATTTAGAAATAGAAAACAGAAAATTGATTCGTGCCGAACTTCTGAACATATTCTTTGTAGCATATGATAGATGAAGATTCGTTTTCTTTCAAACTCGTCTTCAGTTAAACTTATTACATAGAATAGCCTATAGTCTAGATAGCTACGGCGATACGTCATTTCCTCCAAAGTCTGATATTTTTCCAACGAGATTCCATGCAAGACGAAGCGTTAACATTACTGTACACTCCACACTTAAAATAATGCTTGGCACGACCTCTGTCATCAGCCACTACCTTCTCCTTCCCATCTACAAACACATACACGTTCCCTTCATCTGCATTGTGGATAACGTTGAGATGAATCCACCGATCATAAATATCAGATGCCACCACCTGGTCATTGTAACGCATTAGATTTCCATTGGAAGCGAGCAGCATTAACGACGTGGCGTGTTGAACCCCGCCGAAAACCTGCATCACACACACTCCTGACGTTCCCCGCGGAACATACATGTCCCCCTCGAACTGCCACACTCCTGTTGTATAGTCATATCCCTGCACCGCAATATCATCCCCAGAAAATTAAACATCTTGTAGCAGCTTATACAAAATTTTAAAGGAAAATGATTGAACAAAAATTTAACCTCAATGCGGATTTCTGTCCTGGGCCCGGGCTTGCTCTGAGGAGTGTGAGGTTTGTCGTCTTTGTAAACCCACATGGAATGGACGCCATCAATGAAGCTGTAACGCTCGTATTCCTCCTTGTCATATGGTTTCTGTATGACAAAATTTGTCGCATTTAAAACCAGTTCGGTAAAGCCTTGAGTTGGTAAAACAGTTGGATCGGCATATCCACTTGCGATCCGTATCAAAATCCCACCCAAAATCGCTAACATCTTTGCCATCAATAATTCTGAGGATGCAGCTCAAATGTCTGTCTACTTCATGCAACCCTCTCCTAATTTATGGTGATAAAAATACTTGAAAAACATTATTTCTGAATTGTGTATTTTTTATGTTTTCGAATATGCTCTAAGAAATATCGAAGAAATCTGTCGTGAGGAAGAAGACGTTGCACATTCACGGGCTCCAAGGGCCCGCACAAGAGAGAATAATTTCTAGCTATTAGCGTTACTCGCAATCAAAGCTATTGTTTTTCCTGCATTTTTTTCAAATCAGCTCTATTTATTATTATACCTCCTCTAGTCTTCGAGAGTAGTTGGATTTGTGGTCTATTTCTCGGCATTTATCAATTTTAGGGCGATTTTATTGGAGTGTGACTAACGTAGGGTCACCGACAATGAAATCAGACAGACAGAAAAAAACAGATTGTAATGGTATCCCCTATGACTACTAGTTTGGTGTTTTCTTACCATGGCCTCACTTAAGTTCTATCATACATTATTCTTCTATAGTTAAAGACGACAGCCAGTCATAAAGAAGTGCAAGCTCTGTTCCTGACTACCCAAGATGATACATTATCGAGTTATTCGGTTTTTCATTGAAAACCAGTTGCTGCACGGATGGCACTCATCGAAACACCCGTAACAGAAATCAAAACGAAAGATTCCATGAACAAAATTGTTGTCTAGTTTTTAATAACTAGACGGATGCCAAATTAGCTATTACTAGCACTTGCACCCATAGGAGGTTCAAGGAGCACTTGCACCCATAGGAGGTTCAAGGGATACGCCGATTTGGAACAACCGGAAAGTTTAGAAAATTCCCCGGCCTGAATTTCTTTTTTACGGTGTGAGACAATTCCGAGCACTATAATCTTCATATATAAAAGCCTTGCTCACATATAAAAGCCTATCGGCTAATTATTAAATTATAATGTTTCAAAAATAATGTCAATTTGTTATTATATCAAAATCTTAAAACGCTTCAGAATGGTGGGTTCTTTCCCTTATCCATGGAAGGGTCTTACTCTCCAAATGTTATTTTTATGGCAGTATTATGAAATTGGAAAATGTAATTACAAATGAATCTTTTTATAAAATATATTTCTATCTAGGGAAGGGTCTTACTCTCCAAATTTTATTTTGATCGCAATAACATGAAATTGGAAAATGTAACTACAAAAGTATAATGAATCCTTTTATAAAATATATTTCTTCTCAAAAAACAGTAAATAATTGTTCTTCTTTTAGTAGTCAACATTTATCTTTGATAATTGAATTGGATGATACTTCCTCCACCACCTTAAAAAAAATTTGTCATGCCAACCTGCATAAAATTCTAATTTTTTTCTTTGATCAGCAAACTGCAATCATTGGACTGCTCACTTTATATTATATTATAACCAAAATTAAATAGAGTTTTTTAACAATAACAGCTCAGCCTATATACATGAGCTGCAATAGTATCTGGATATAGCCAAAATCCATGTATAACAATCTATCCACTTTTCTAACAGTCTATCCAAATTGCTAACAGCAGAGCTATATCTTGAATTTTCTAGTACATAACTCCTACTAAAATATCTCCTATTTTATATATATCTTAGGTAACTATTTTTGAATAATATTTTAAACCCCTATTTATTTATTCCCCTCATATTTTCAACTAAACATTTCATTCTTTGAATTATCACACCCACCTCCAAATTAAAAGTCTTGAATAGATTTTGATTGTAGATTATGAAAATGAAATTTATAAAAATTATTTTTATAGTATAATAATTTTACCATGATCCCTAATAGAAATGATCATTGAAAAGTTTAAGCTTAACTATTTGATATGAATTATGACTCATTATTGATTACCTTCATATTTATGGATTGTAAAAATTAGCTATTACTTATGCATAGAGTAAATTACAAGAAACCAGAAATACAATTATTCACCCATCTTGTATCTATCAAACAAAACTAAAAAATCTCCTTTAATGTTATTTTTTAAATTTTTTTGGTCAATGAATATTACCTTGGGGTCATACCCATTATTTTATAAAAGTAAAAAAATGTTTGCATTAGACCCATATACTATGGTGCATTGCCATTCAAGAAAAAGATATAGCTCTAACCACCATTTGACAATGACATTAAGAAGTTAAAATCATAAAAATAAACTATTAAGTGTATGGAACCTACATCCCCACCTTATCATGAGAGCATAGAGTCATTGGACATTTGCCTTGTTTTGCTTTTCTTGGTGTCTTATTTCTATGCTTGATAGGAGTCTAGTCATGTGCCTTTTGTAAAAAAATACCCTAGTTTTTTGGATTTGTGAGGATGAATCCTCCTGTGATGGCTCAAGGGTTTGTTTAGTTCTCACCATTTCAGCCTCTTTGTTCATCACACAAGTAAGAGCTGAAGAAGAGGCTAAATTAGATTTTTTTTAATAAAAAATGTGCAAAAGAACTCATACCAAATATATTAAAGAACATAAGAGAAGTACATGAGGGGTTCAGAAATGGGCAATAAAGGCCTCCATGACTATCAAAACCCAAAAGGGTCATATACAATCACCCCAGCCAGATGTCCTACGAATGACATCCACGTTCAACAGCCAACTTTAGAGCACTTATACTCCTATTAGAGGAACATCAAATCAAATGTAATTAATGCCCCCTCGCTTTATGTGCTACCTACTAAAGGGTTTGGCTATCTTCTTGCTCATTCCATTTCCTAGGGGCTTGTTCGAGGGATCTCCTTGCCTAACTCGTCAGCTCAGCTTGTCAATGGCCACTTTCCTGATGATTCCTTCCTTACCTTACTGGAAGAAGAAAATACTATCAAAGCTGCTCTTGATTGTCTCGAGATCTTCTGCTTGGCCTTTGGTTTTGCCATTCAGTGGCACAAAACCTTGTGTTATAGACAATCAATTCTTCCTAGTCCTCTCTGGATTCAGAAATATGGGTGGAAGTGGATTGCTCCTAGTGAAATCTTCTGATTTCTTGGCATTCCTTTCGCCTTTCAAGCCTCTTCTACTAATCTTTGTCAAGCGGTTCTTTCTCGAATTGAGTAGAAATTAGCTTTCTAGGTTACCAAGCCACTCTCCCTAGCTGGGAAATTTCAGGTATGTTCCAAAATCTTAGCAGGGACTCGTGTATTACTCTTCATGTTGGACCCCTTCCAAGGCCTCTTATGCTAAGTTGGAGAAATTTCTTAGAGATTTTCTTTGGCCATCTTCTGAGACCCACTGTGTCTTTCACCGCATTGCCTGGGAGTTTTGTTGCCTCCCCATAGATTCTGGTGGGCCTGGCCTTCTTTCCACTCAACGGCAAGGGATTGGTCTTTGTGTCAAATTGATCATACGCACTCTTACTGGTAATGAGGCTTGGAAAATCCTCCTCTTACACAATATTGAAGCAGGTTATCCCACCCATAGACCTTCTTGGAAAGGAATTAGCCTTCCAAACCCTTCTTGTTATGAGGGAGCCCATCCAGATTTTGGGTACCTTCATCGCCAAAAGCATTTGGCGTCCCTGGGAGGCGGTCAAACCCTCGTTCCACTAGTCAGGGACTAGATTGCGAGATGGGCTCTCATTCAATCAGTAGAATATTTGGTGGTCACCTCTTTTTGCTAGTGCTGGTTAGCCGTTGGCCAAGCTTCCTTGGCTTAAGGCTCTCCAATTCCACAAGAAGGGTATTTGGACCCTACAAGATATATTTCATAAATCCACCATGAGTATTATGTTGTGGGAAGCTTTCTGTGCCTAGTTTAGTTTTCAAAACCATGAGCATGAAACCTACGATGGCTTGGTGACTGCCATTCTGGATGATATGCTTCATAAGGTGGGTATCCGCTCCACCAAGCCCTAGTGGAAGGACTGGAAAATGGTATCCCAGAACCCCTTTCAGAAATTACAAGCTTCGACTTGGTTATTAATGGCTTTCGCCTCATTTTCCCATGATCAACACCCTGAATCAGTGATGGCCTTTCCAATCCTCAGTGTCTATTTGGCACAAAAGTTTTTTTGCTACATGGTCTGCAATTGCTGAGCCAAAGCTTGCCCACTTTGCTTGGTGTATTCTTTCCCAAGGCTTACCGGTGGGGTCTCAGCTTTTTGACTTGGGGGTTTAGGACCCTCGTTGCCCATTTTGTGGGCAGGCTAAGTTGTTTAAGCATCTCTTCTGGTTCTATACTAGAGCTCAGCAGTTGTGGAATTGGATTCACAATTTCTTTTGGCCATTTTGGCTAGAGCCCTTCTCCTAACATATGGTTTTGTAGGGAGATTCTCCTAGGCTCCCCACAAAGTATACTCAGATTTGGTACACTTTCACGATGGAAATCCTTTTCAGTATTTGGAAAGAGAAATTTTTGAATATTTTTTCACAACCATATTGATACATTTGTTTCTTTATATTCTAAAGCTATTATTTGCTCTAATGTTCTGCAGATTCAAGTGCAAGCTAACAAAGTTGCGCTTGAAGTTTTTCACCTTCAGGAGCTTCTGGACCACTAGGGCAATGCCCCTTGCACTATGGCTCATGTGCCTCCCTCTCTGACTTCCTCTCGGGGCTAGTCACCTTCACGAGGCTAGTGGTGAAGTGGCTCTACCTTGGATTTTTGCCCCCATGCTCAGGCTCCTCCTCATAATGGTTCTCGCCCTCGTAGGTAGTCGTCCTCTCCCCCTCCGCGAGCTGGCCTAAGGTAGCGTTCTGGCGGGGCACTGGGAGGTGAAAGCAAAGATTCTGTGTGGCCTTCTGGTGGCTCCACGCTTGGCAACGGTTCTAGCTGGCCCATTGATACTTCTAAATGGGTCCCGTGTTTGGACTTGGCAATTTCACCTCACTGTGAAGATAAAAATACAGTAACTAAGAAAGATGACGATGGTTGGGCTCCTCCTGACGTCATTCCAGACCCCACTACTATATGGGGAAACTCAGATGATAGGGATATGCCATCCTTTGGCACTGCTTTGGTCACTTAATGGGCTTTTTATTTACTATTTTTTGTTATGTCTTTTGAATTTTGGGCGTTGCCCAAGACTCTATGACTTTCTGGGCTCTACCCATTTGACTCTTGGGGTGTGCCTTCTTACCACCCACCCTTTTTTGTGAATATATGTATTTTTATCTTTTATTAATATAAATATGGTCACCTATTCATTAAAAAAATAAAAATAAAAAATAAAAAATGAAGATGGAAGTAATAGATAGTTCTGCAAAAGGGTACATAGAGTGTTAGGCCGTTGAAGATGGAGAGAATATTGTCAAGTCCTCTTGGCCATCGCATATAAGGAGGGATTTGAAGCTTTTGACAGATTTAAAGTCCTCATGCGAGATCCTGAATCCAATTCCACAGCTGCTGTACCAGATTAAGATTTGAAGCTATCCCATTCTATAGAGGACCGTTGGTCCCCAAAGGTACCAAAGACCTCTGCCAGGGCCATTTGAAATTTGATTGAAAAATGGCCGCATACAGCTCCTCTGAGCTCGTGTACCATCCATATTGTCGCCGCATACTTTCTAAAGTGGCAATGTCAGGATGTGCCTCCCCTAACGCTCTCCCTAAGGAGCACGGATCCGTAGACTTGCCTCCCACGTCTTTGAATGCATTTTGAAATTCTAATCTTCAACACGGCCCCCAAAATTGCTGGTTCGATTCCAAAATATCCTAAGGCATTCCCCACTCGAAGCCACAAAGAACCGAAAGAGGAAGAAAATGCCTTTGAAAATTAAGGTCAAAGCGAAAGAAGCCAACAAAGGCTAGAAGACTCCGTCACTGCCTCCAAAAATGTTGGTTCTGCTCTTCCGCCCCGGTGCCAGAGGTAAAGAAACAAGAAAAATCAAGACCTAAAATTTGAGATCAACACCCTCCGCCTAGGAGAGGCATCGTGAATATATCTCAATGATAAAACAAAATAAGAACAAAACACCCCTGACCATCACGCATAAAAACGAGCCGATATACCACTGTGGGAATTAATGAGATTTTCCTAAATTAGATTTTCCTGGCATTGGCTTAAACACCAGTATGAATTCTCCTTTAGTGTTTTTATCAGATTGCAATCCTTTAAATAAGGTTTCTATTTGTAAATTCTGAAACAGTAAAACAGAACCAGAAAAGAAATAACAGCAAACTCAAAACAATGCTCAAAAAGAAGAATAACGAAAAACAGCATACACAGAGGAACAGGAAGGATTTAACGTGGTTCGCCAATGTTGGCTACATCCACAACGAAGGGCAATCGTTTTATTAATCTCAATACATCACACCGTGTATCATGCATCTCTCTCAAAATTACATTTATCACTGTATATATTTCTGTAGAACAGAAGCAAGCTAGAAGAAGTTTTCCAGAAGTCCAAAAGACTCTCAATCTCCAACGTCTCCCACCCAATGTGCATCTGGAAAGAAGATTCTGACAAGGCAGAGATTCCCAGCCAAGAATGGCTATTTGCAGGTCGTAGGAGTTACAAGGAATAAAAGCTTAAAGAATGCCGTTACATGAGCTTCACCTAGTCCACATGCCCAACAATCTCCCACTTGAAGACCAATGGGAATGGCAATGAAGCTGCTCAGAGAGAGATTCCCTTCGTGAAATTCAGTGTCACAGAGGAACAAGACCAAGAGAAGATCTACAGAACTCAAACTTCTCTCGAGGAACAATCTTTGTTAATGCATCCACCGGATTAACCTTTGTGTCAATCTTTGTGACCTGCAACTTGCCTTCGTCAATAAGATGGCGGATAAAATGGTAATTAAGGTCAATATATTTTGTTCGACTGTGGAACGCTGCATTTCGTGACAAGTGAATAGCACTTTGGCTATCACAAAATAATGGAAATACTGATTTTGGACAGCCCAGTTCTGTCAACAAACGCTCAAGCCATATCATTTCTTTGGCTCCTTCTGAGAGAGCTATGTATTTAGCCTCTGTTGATGATAGAGCTATAGTTTGTTGCAACCGAGAGACCCAAGTAATGGCTGTCCCTGCAAATGTAAAGACATAACCAGTGGTAGACTAGCGTTTGTCTAAATCTCTGGCCATATCAGAATCTACATAACCACGAAGATGAAAGTCAGTACCTCCAAAACATAAACAGAAATCTGAAGTACCTTTCAAGTACCGAAGAATCCACTGAACTGCCTGCTAGTGAAGTTTGCTCGGATTACTCATGAATCTGCTCACAACAGCAACAACTTGTGCTATGTCTGGACGAGTACACACCATTGCATACATGAGACTACCGACTGCAGAGGTATAGGGAATAGACCTCATATGTTCTTCTTCTTCCTGATTTTTCAGACACATAGCTGAAGATAAGCGGAAATGATCAGCCAAAGGAGTAGATACCGGTTTAGCATGAGACATATTAAATCTGTCCAACACTTTGGCAATGTAGCTTACTTGGGACAACCTGAGTTCTCTTTTATTTCTATTTCTGAATATGTGCATCCCAAGTATTCTTTTGGCTGGTCTGAGATCTTTCATGGCAAAACGAAGAGCCAACTGTTGCTTCAGCTGAGCAATAATCTAAATATTAGTACCAGCTACTAACATATCATCAACATAGAGCAATAGTATGACAAACTCACCAGTATTGAGCCTCTTGTAGTAAACACAAGGATCTGATTCGCACTGAATAAAGCAGTTATCAATCATGAAGTAGTCAAATTTTAAATACCATTGTCTTGGAGCTTGCTTCAGCCCATACAAACTCTGCTTCAACTTGCAAAATAAATGCTCCTTACCTGGTTGAGCAAAGCCTTCAGGCTGCTCCATGTATAAATCCTCATCAATATCTCTGTGCAAAAATGTTGTTTTCACATCGAGTTGCTCAAGTTCTAAATCCCAAATGGTTACTAAACCCAAGACAGCACGAATGGTGTCCATTCTGACAATTGGAGAAAAGATTTCAGAAAAATCAATACCTTTTTGCTGATCAAACCCCTTGACAACTAATCTGGCCCTGTATCTTTTATTTCCTCCGTCTTCATCTTTCAAGCGATAAATCCATTTGTTCTTAAGAGGCTTTCGATTTGGCGGAAGAGGAACCAAATCCCAGGTTTGATTAATGCTCAACGACTCCATTTCTTCATTCATGGCGGCCATCCAGTTCTGTGCATTTTCATGCTTGCAGGATTGTTTATAAGTTGTCAGCTCTGCATAATCAGAGAGCAATAACTCATAGTCATCGTATTTTGCCAGTCTCCTCTTCGCACGGGTAGACCTCCTCAATTGTGTACCTTGCTCTAGCTAGATATTGGAGTCCAGATTGAGTCTCTGTAATAAATGCTAAACATTATCAATCTCTGAGTGAAGAGGCCCCTGAGGAAAACTGCCCTGTCTCTGTATTTGTGCACCTAGAGGGCTCTGCTTAGTTACACTATCTTGCCACATAGTTCCTATCTGTGTAGTAGAGTGACCTTTATACAGGTCTGAATGTTCACCTGGTAAGAACATGGTGTCTGAGCCTCCTCTAGGCTGCATTGAAAGTAGCAAAGGCAGCGTATGACCAATGGATTGCTGCGTGGGCTCAGAGGATTTGACTGGCAGTGGTGAACAGTCAATAGGCAGCGTTGAAAGATACAAAGGCTGCGGTGAAGAGTTAAAAGGCATCGAATAAGCTTGTGGAGGCAGCGTTAAATCTTGTGAGGGCAGCGAAGGCTGCATAGAACTTAAATTAGGCTGCGTGGGACTGTGTATAGGCAACATTGATTTAGCAAGGGGCAGCGTCGGTCCAAAGGGAGGCTGCGTTGGCAGTGTAGAAGTCAGCATTTGACTTCATGATGGCAACATAGTATCTTGGGAGGGCAGTGAATGAGGTAATAAAGGCAGTGAATGGGTGTTTGAATAATCCACTGACTATGTGGAAACAATGGAAGGCATCAAACTTGATGAAGGCTGAGGTGGTAATGTGCATCCAACTGAAGGTAAAGTAGCTGAAGTAATAGGAGCTCCAGACATATAAGAATGTATAGTAGTAACAAGTGGCTGGGAAAATGTAATGGTGGATTGCCTCACCTTTCCATTATCAAACAAATCCACATTAATATATTCTGGCAGAGGCGAATTGCAAGAGTGCAAACTGGGAAACTCCCTCTCGTTAAACACAACATCGCGGCTACAAATGATAGTCTTTGCAACAGGATCCCAAAGACGAAAACCAAACTGATCTTCACCATAGCTGAGAAAAACACACCATTTTGACTTGAAGTCTAACTTAGTCCTCTGCTCTTTTGGAATGTGAACAAAAGTGGCACAGCCAAATACCCGCAAATGCTGATAGGAAATTTGTTTTCCAAGCCATGTCTCCTTAGGTATGTCAAAATCCAGCCTGGATGATGGAGCTTGATTGATTAAATACACAGCAGTGTTACATGCCTCTGCCCAAAACTCTTTGCCCAATCTGGCATTGGAGAGCATACATCGAGCTCGCTCAAGTATTGTGCGATTGAGCCTTTCAGCTGCACCGTTTTCCTGAGGTGTATAAGGGACGATTTTGATCCGTCGAATACCATGGTCTGCACAAAAAGAATCAAACTCCAAAGAGCAATATTCTCCACCATTATCTGTTAGTAGGCATTTAATTTTATGCCCAATCTAGTTTTCAACTGAAGCTTTAAAAATCTTAAATTTTGAAAAAACTTCAGATTTTCTATTCAACATATAAATCCAGATTTTACGAGTGGAGTCATCTAGAAATGTGACAAAATAATTTACTCCATCGAAAGAAGTTACCTGAGTTGGACCGAATACATCGAAATGAACAAGTTCCAACGGAGTGGTTTTCTTGTCATGCCCCGTTCTCACGAAATTGGTCCGGCACTGTTTGCCATAAAGGTAATGGTCACAGAATTCTAAATCGTTGGAGTTGAGGCCTGGAAGCTGATTGCGCTGAAGCATAACTTGAAGACCTTTTTGGCTCATATGACCAAGCCTCTTGTGCCATATTTCAGGCCCACTATCCATAGCCGGCAAGGCAGCTCCCACTTCACCAAAATAGTCCAGAATGTATAGATTACCTTGCATCTTTCCTCTTGCCATTACTAAAAGCCCTTTTGTAATTTTCCATGAGTCAAGAGAAAATTTAACATTGCATCCATTGCCTATAAGTTGACTGACAGAAATTAAATTTCTTTTTAATAGAGGCACATATCTAACATCCGTCAAAGTTAGTTTGTCACCATTTTTCTGATTCAATATTACATCTCCTTTTCCTAAAATCTCACATTCTTTATTGTCACCCAGAAATACCTTACCGAATGTGCCTTCTTGAAAATTTGTGAAAGCTTGACGGCATGAAGTTGCATGAAAAGAGGTGCCAGAATCAAGGACCCACGAATCTACATTTGTATCACTTGCTGATAGGACCAAAACACCATCACTTGCAGTGTTTGCTTGATTATTTGTGCTCACGTTGCCTTGAGATTTCTTATAGTTCTAGCAATTTTTCTTATTGTGTCCAGGTTTTCCACAAAATCAACACGAACCGGTTCTGCCCCTAGACTTCGATCGCGGACCTTATTGTGATCTTCGCCGATTGTTGTATCTATCGTTGTCATTGTTTCTTCCCCTATTGTTTATACTGACAGCTGTTAGAGCATCACCGGCTGAAGGTTCCTGATGTTTCCTTCTTATGTCTTCGCTGAGAAGAGTAGCTGCAACTTCATCAAAAACCAATGTACTCTTGGCTACTATAGAAGTGCTCACAGCCATGACAACACCTTCCCAGCTATGTGGTAAGGAACACAACAGCAGAATTGCTTTAATCTTAGGATCTAATTTGATGCCCATCGAAGCTAATTGAGAGACTAAGGTGTTAAACTCATTCAGATGATTAGACATAACCCCACCTTCTCTCATTTTCAAGTTATATAATTTCTTCATAATAAAAACTTTATTTGATGCTAAAGCAATCACATACATACTAGAGAGCTTTTCCCGAAGTGCTTTCGTATTGATCTCATTTGAGACATTAAATAAAACATTGCTTGACAATGAGAGAAATATTGTTGCCTTCACTTTCGATTCCAGTTTTTCCCAGTCTTCATCCGTCATAGTACCTTGTCCTTTGGCTTCCCTTGTAAGGCAAGAGACAAGTCCTGTTTGATGAGAAGAGACTCCATGTGCACTTTCCATAGACCAAAGTTTTGGCCTGTAAACTTTTCTGTTTTCCATTTCTCCGAGTCATCCATTCTGATTGCTGTGCAGGTTCCAAAAAAACATTTTACAGTCTCCTGGACCGAGCTACACACAAGCTCTGATACCAATTGTAAATTCTGAAATAGTAAAACAGAACCAGAAAAGAAATAACAACAAACTCAAAACAATGCTCAGAAAGAAGAATAACGAAAAATAGCATACACAGAGGAACAGGAAGGATTTAATGTGATTCACCAATGTTGGCTACATCCACAACGAAGGGCAATAGTTTTATTAATCTCAATACATCACACCATGTATCATGCATCTCTCTCAGAATTACATTTATCACTGTATATATTTCTATAGAACAGCAGCAAGCTAGAAGAAGTTTTCCAGAAGTCCAAAATACTCTCAATCTCCAACGTCTCCCACCCAACGTGCATCTGGAAAGAAGATTCTGACAAGGCAGAGATTCCCAGCCAAGAATGGCTATCTGCAGGTCGTAGGAGTTACAAGGAATAAAAGCTGAAAGAATGCCGTTACATGGGCTTCACCTAGTCCACGTGCCCAACACTATTAATCTCTAAAAATTCAAAATGGTGAAACAAATTTTTTTTATCATTGTCAAGTGACATACTAATTTGATACATGAGACCTTCTTGATAGATATCCACGAGGATTCATTTTCTATTTACCTTACATAGTATCCTACAAAATATATACATATGTTAAATCCTTCTTTTTGAATCAAAATTATCTCTTATGTGGTGTAAAAACACCTTCATTATTTCACCCATTGATGGCCAAACAAATCTATATGTAATCCTTACATAAATAGCATAACCAAATCCTCTATGTAGTCTCATAAAAGCCAAAATAAAAATTAGATAAATTTAAATATTTATTTATTTATTCAACTTCTTATCCTTAGACCAAACCCCGAACCCCTTCTACTATAGCTTATCTCCAATACCTAAGAAAAATATTAATATAATTACTCTCTCTACAACTAATACCTAGTGATATATCTAAGCATATATTTCTAATATTAATTTCCCCATTATTTCTCCATTATGAACTAATGTATAGTGATATTGCCTATCTAGTGAGATGCCTAGAATTGTATCTAAGATAATTTTTAGTTAGTTATCTTGCATAATTAATTAGTCTAGATATTTATGTAAGTGATGTTTTTCCCATATACCATCTATATCTGCATACATATACACACATATATATACACATTTATGCATATGTACATATTTCTATAGTATTTTTTACTCACACTTTTTATATCTTGAAAAAAGTTTCATTCTGATGATCCACCTTTTTGGAAGTTTGTTTTTGAAATTCAGATAATTAATAGTCATACATGCATAATATATAAAGGGATTAAAGATGTAAATCTACAACTATTTTTTCAATTGACAGTATTATACAAATGTGAGTAACAAGTAGTCATGGAATGATGGCTTAAAGCAAGAGACTTCACCTTGTACAAAATTATGTCATTTGATAATATGTAAATGTATCAAGACACTCTCTTTAAAATGAACACAAAATTAAATGGAAACAACATTGTTATGCAAATTTCACCAATACAATTATATGGACTTAAGTGAGGTTTGATATGAAGATATTTATTAAAATAGTCTAAATTTTAAATAATTATTATTGAAGTATCATAGTTGTCATAGTGACTATGATATATATAATTGTTTAATGTTATGGTGAAAAGATGTTAAATATGAGAATGCAATATTTATGTAATTATCATTGAGGTATCTTTCTTGTTATGTGGTCCTTTATTTTTTATTTTATTTTATTTTATAACTTTTTTAAATAAATTGTTTGAAATTATAATTAAAAGATGTAAAATAAGATAGTCCAACATTTATATATTTATTATTATTATATTTCTTTATTGTTGTCACGAGTATCATTTTATTTTATATATTAGTTTAAGATTATGCAATTATTAAAATGCCTGGGTAACTATGATCTCATTTTATATATTATTCTACTTTGCTGGAATTGTTTCCTGAATTGTTTCCTGAATTGTTTACTATCACCTTAACGCTACCCAGATCTCAAATATCTTGCTACAATCGATAGATCGCGACGGAAGCTTCCATGTTACCTTGATACCTCAATATTACCTTCCATTGTTTCTTGTATGGCGACGGACACCTCAGTCATATTTTGCTACAATCGATACATCGCGACGGAAGGTTCCATGTTACCTTGCTCAAAATTACCTCAATATTACCTTCACCAATCTGCACCCCCAACGCGTACTTGAAATTTTCAAAACTACAATTCAACGTGTTATCCCTATAAATAGGCTGAGGATTGCATGTAGTAGACAGACTGTCTACTTCCAATCCTTGACATTATACTTAATGGCGAGGATGTTTGCGCTCTTGTGTGGGGTTTTGATTTGGATAGGAAGTGGATATGCACAGCCAACTGGGTCACCAACTCAAGGCTTTACTCAGCAGAACTTAACTGACGCAAATATTGAGATACAAAAACCATATGATAAAAACCTCTCCGAGCGTTACAGCTACATTGATGGCGTCCATACCATGTGGGTTTACACCGATGACAAACCCCATGATCCCGCAAGCAACACCAGGCCCAGGACAGAAATCCGCATCAAGGTTAGTGAAGTTAGGCTTTTTGGCCTTTTAGCTTCGGTTCCTTTCTTTCATTTTATGATCTGCAGTTCTCTGCGAAGAAATATGTTATGTGTTTGTTTAATTTAAGGTGACGTATTGCAGGGATATGACTATAAAAGCGGTGTGTGGCAATTCGAAGGCGAGGGGTATGTTCCGCAGGGGACTAATGGAGTATGTGTGATGCAGATTCATGGCTATGTGGTGGTACACCCCACGGTGATAATGTTAGATGTTGTCGATGGAAATCTGGACCGATACCATGACGAAGTGGTGATGTCTGATGTATATGATCGGTGGTTTCATCTAAATGTTATCCATGACACAGACCAGAGGACAGTGAGTGTGTTCATAGATGGGAAGGAGACGTTGGCGGTTAATGTTAGAGGTGATGATAGCTATTATTTTAAGTGTGGAGTGTACGCTAATACCAATTCTTCATCTTACATGGAAGCTCGTTGGAGAAATATCAAACTCTGGAGCAAATAATTTAAACCGTTAAGAGTCGTTGATTCTTGGAAGTAGGTATTTGGAGTATGCTGCCTTCTGTGTAATAAGATTTGACAATTACTGTACTAAGAGGAGTTTCAAATAAGACGAATTCTCATGTATGTTACGTTGTGTGTAATAAGATTTGACTACCTATTACTGTACTACGAGGAGTTTCAAATAAGACGAATCTTCATGTAGGTTGCGTTGTGTATTTAGAGTATGCTACGCTGTGTAATAAGATTTGACTATTACTGTACAAAGAGGAGTTTCAAATAAGATGAATCTTCATTTATGTTACGTCGTGTATTTAGAGTATGTTACGTTGTGTGATTCTTAAAAATATTGGTAATTTAGGGTTTAGAGAACATCCAAAACAAGTAAAATAACACAATAAATATAATAATTAAAGACTTTTGATAGTCTTTTTGTGCAGCTGAGATTTTGACATACAAAAACACTTCATTAGGCATGCCCACCAATAATGGAAAGGTTTGCAGATTTGGGACATGACCTACAAACCAATCTTTGAAGCTAGGGCCGACTCCCACTTACTCCTAGCTAACTCTAATCAAAGAGGAAAAGGGAAGAGGGAAACATGGTGAAAGTAGAATGCAGAAAGAATGAAAGGTCACAAGCCAAGATTAGGCATCCTTCCACCATCTGCCCAGAGCTTAGCAACTCATAGTACCATAATCAACAATAACAAGACTAAGAGCATGCATGATAGTCACAGTACGTCATCCACATTAACAATGAGTCAGAATTTTTCTAGAGTAACAACCTCATAAACTAGTGTCATGGTATGATTTTAAGATTACATGTGGTGCAACATAACTCATTAATGGAAACAAATACAAAGGTTCCATTGGAGCTAAATAGCAAGAGGGCGAAGGAAAGAAAAAGAGAGCATTTCCAAACAAAGCAGAAGAACTAGAAACAACTACATCTAGATCCCCAAAATAAACACACCCAACAACAACACAAGAGATAAAGGAAAATTATTCATTTATATTGATCATCATGAGGTTACAAAGAGGAATATAGCTGCCCACAGGCTCAGAGCATCACAAAATAGTGAACTCTACCCATAAATATTCACCCAAACTTTCCTAGAGTGACCAGAAAAACCACAACAACATAGGGCTATTGTAAAATATATTACAACCAACATCCAACAACAACAACCAAATTTGAGGTGTATATAGTGTTAGAGTAAATTACATTTACGCTGAAGTTTACTTAGGCATTAGTTTAGCACTTAGTTAGTTGGGTGGTTTTTTCCCATGTGGGTAGTTTTCCCACTCGTCACCTTTTTTCATGCCTTTATAAAGCACTCTGTACATTATGTATTTCATCGCATCTCAATACATTTTTCTTTTCTGGTGAAATAGCTTTTGCTTCTCTTGCTTCTCGTGAAGGTGTTTTGCTACAGATGGTGCTCCTAAGAGGTGGATGACACCAACATGGTATCAGAGCCAACCATTATGCAAATCCTTCTGTCGAGAGTTTTCATCCAAGTTCTTTTGAGATTGATTATTTGCTGATGTTTTTTCAGCATTTGAAATTTATTAAATTTCAAAGTTGCCTCATCATCGATAATTTCCTCTTGTTGGCGAATATTAGGAGTGATTGATGCATTATTTTCCTGGTTGTAGGCGTGCAAAACCTTCTCATAGCCGAGACTGTGTAGATGCATTGAAATCTGCAAGTGAGGAGGCCGCGTTTCATTCCCGAGGGCGTGATTTAAACCTAAAGTTTGTGAAATCCTATTTGCAAGGTAAGCCCTCGATTGGCAAACCTCATGTATTTATCCCCTACCATTTTTTTGCTGTGAGACCCATGGTGAATGCACAACACAAGCATGGGGGCTGATTTTGATCAGAGTGCTAGGCTCGAAGGAGTCTTGCTATAGACTTTTTACAATTATAAAGTTTGTTGCAAAATATTTCTAGAGTATGCAACAGTTGTATGGTGTTTTTTGGGGTAGATATAAATATCTTTTTGCTTTAGACTTTATTTATAAAGTTTTCAACAACAATTATTTGCTTAGGGTTTGTTGTGGTGGGACCGACATGAGCTGGTTGAAGTGTTCTCTGATATCCTTAATCCCACATTGCTCCCACTGCAATATTATTTACCCTTCTTATATGTCGACACTTAGATGGTGTTGTGAAGTGATTGTGATGGCTTGTGGAGTCTGTGTTTGGTAAATCAGTGCTTGGTGATTAGGCACTTGTCTGTGTGGTGCTTGAGGACTTTGGTGCTCATTCTAGCTGGTTTGCCTTTGAGGAAGAATTGTGACTTATTGATTCGGTCATACAACCCCTTTAATTTTTTCCTCAATTTTTTTTCCAAGGTACAAAACTTGAGCCTAGTTTTTTTGGATTTTGGAAAAGTGGAAAGCAATTTTTGAGAGGCTTTATTTGCTTTTGATATTTTTTGGAGGATCAGTTTCATGTTATTTTGCCTTTTGGTGCAAACATTGGTCATGGCTACTCCTGAATCTATTGAATTTTTAACTCCCTATAATTACCATACATGGAAGATGAAAATGCGTAGGTTGCTTTAGTCTTAGGGTCTATGGTCCACACTGAGTAATAACCAACCCACACTTACTAAGGAACTTGAAATATTTGCCTATAGAAATAAGTGTGACCAAGCTATGGGTTTGATGAAATTGAATGTTTCTGATAGTCTCCTCTTTCATATTGATGAGTTGAATAAACCCAAGGCAATATGGGATAAGTTACATAACCTGTTTGGTCAGGTCAGTGAGTTTCATGTCCTGCAACTAGAGGCTGAATTAACTGCTCTTACCCCTTAAGCATTTCCTTCTATTGATGACTTTCTAGTGAAATTCAAATCTTTAAGGTCATAATTAGCGGGATGTGGGAAGAGCAAAACTAATAAGGAGTCCATCTTTTTGATACTGTCTAAGTTGAGAGGCTCATTTGTTGTGTTTTCTTCTACCTTCTACTCCACAATGGATGCTTTGGGAACTACATTTCAAATGCCTTCTTTTGAACCTTTCTATGACCGGTTGACAAGGGAGAAAGCCAAACTTGTCCAGTTGCAGGGGGTCCCTACAAATTATGCATTGGTTGCACAAAGCTCTTAGAGTAAAGGGAAGAAGAAGCCAAATCCCAAAATAGAGTCAAATGAGACTTCCACCTCTTCAAAAGAGGACAAGACTAAGAAGGAGAAATTCAGTTGTGTATATTGCAAAAAGAAAGGGCATGATGAACATCATTATTATATGAAGAAGGTCAATGAGCTCTCACACCTTCTTCAGAAAAACAATAGCCCACTACCCTCATCTGTGACTCCTACAACCTCTAAATCTTCAACTACATCTATATCTCCATCATCATCCAAGCCTACTCAGTCTGGGAATGAAGGACTTACAAGTAGTAAAGGAGATAAACCCTATATGGGTAAAGGACATACTTTGGTGACTTTTGCAGCACATTCTAGACATGATAGATGGTTCATAGATTCAGGAGCATCTCACCACATGGGATCTTCTCCCTATCCTTTTCTGGGTCTTCATCCTACTGACACCTCCAATATTTTGTTGGGAGATAATAAGCTTTTGGATGATGTGGGGGTAGGAAATGTTGAGATATGTGATGGCTATTTCAGGGATGTATTGTGTATACCTGAGTTGTACACAAATCTTCTGTCCATCTATTAGATTACACATGGTGTGGTCCCAAAGACTGTAGAGTTCACAACAAATTATGTTTTCATTAAAGAGGCTGATTCTGGAAAAATCATTGCAGTTGGTAATGCAGATCATGAGTCTCATTTGTGTACATTCTCTCACTTTATTGATGATGATGACTATGTTCCTCGTACTCCTCTTGCTAGTGTTGACAGCAACTCCTCAGGGGAGATTGGTCATCAGCACTTTGGAGTTCTTCAGACTCATGTTGATACATCTCCTATTGCTTCAGAGGTTGATCTTTCAGCACAAAAGGATATTTTTGATCCCTCAAATCTTGTTTTATTGGATGAGTATTTGGTAGGTATCTCAAATTTGTTTGTGGAGTCTCACCTTACTGATTTGGGAGATATACTTGAGGGGATTTCTCTCCTCTTTAATGATAGTTTCAGTATGGCAGATGATACATCTAAATTGTCTCTGGAGGTTGACATTATTGAGCCTTCACTTTCACTTGATTCATCACATTTCTTTTTTAATCATGATTATGTGGTGGATTATTGTATTTGGAGATTTCCTTCCTTTTTTTAGTTGGATATGGAGTGGCTTCTTTATCACCTAATGGACTTGTTTCTTCCTAAGGGGAGAGGAGTTACTTGTAGGCATTGGATCATCTTTTGTTTTTAGGCATATTTCATCAGCATTGGAGCTTCTTCATTATGGGGGGATATAATATCTCCTTTTTTCCTTCCTATGGGGGATCATTGATTGTATATACATGATGTATGTAGTCCTTGGGGGGTGTGATTAAGTCCTCCATCCATGCATCTTGTCTTTTTTTCTTTTCTCTCTTTTGGAGAGGAGTTTTTTCCCACAGGGTTTTTCTTCTTTTCTCTACTTGTGAGAGTTTTTTCCTTTATGCATTGTAAATGGGTACCTAAAATGGTTGTGTAGCTAGGACCCATATTGCATCTTCATTCTCTCTAAGTTGCACTTAAGGGGGGCTGTTAGAGTAAATTGCATTTGCACTTAAGTTTACTTAGGCATTAATTTTGCATTTAGTTAGTTGGGTGGTTTTTTCTCGTGTGGGTAGTTTTCCCACCCGTCACCTTTTTTCATGCCTTTATAAGGCACTCTGTACATTTTGTATTTCATCGCATCTCAATACATTTTTATTTTCTGGTGAAATAGCTTTTGCTTCTCTCGCTTCTCGTGAAGGTGTTTTACTGCAGATGGTGTTCGTGGGAGGTGGATGACACCAAGATATAGAATAGGAGAGAAAAAAGGGGGGGAAAGAATAGAGAAGTCTATAGTAGGTGAGATGTGACTATAGTCTTCAATGCTTCATTGCAGATGATGGTATCTCATCAATTCTTTTGACATTCTTTGTGTGAGCACTCTTCTCAAAATATTTTAGAAATCAAATCTTAAAGGTCTCTGACAAAATAATTAACTCCTTTGATTATCATATTTGCTTCCCTATAAAATATCTTTGCCAACACTTGAATTATTTCCTACACACTTCACCTCCTGCGAAAGATTTTTTCATTGTTGCACACTTTATCTTTTACAATTAAATCATTTCCATGCTGGAAATAAATGCAACCACTTTTGTTAATTATTTTCCCTCCTTTGATTATTCTATGTAATCAATTTTTTCTCTATCTTACCTCTGTGTGAAACTCTTTACCTGCAAATTTACTTTACCTCTTTTTACTTTCTTGTTTTTACTTGTGACATATGGAATATTGAAATAATTAATATTCACCCTCTTGATTTTTCTGTCACAAATGTTTCTCTGTGAATGATTTTTACTATGCCTTTACATTTGATCTACTTTTAAATCATTTACACTCCCTTAATCATTAAAACTTTTAATGGAACCCATTCATAAAATATTTAATATTAAACTTTAATATTAAAATATTGTAAGTTTAATTCCTGAGTAAACCTTCATGATGCCAAAGCTTGATTTGTATAGCTAGCTTGACTAGTTGTGGACTTTGGAAAAGTGGTTTCAGTTTGCAAACTAGTTCCCAAGTAATTATTTTAATTAGATGATTAAAACAATATTAAATATGTTGTGTCACAACTTTCCAATGAATGGTGGGGTTTAGCTATGACATTTTCTCTTTGTGCAATAGCGGACTCCCATAGATGATTATTTTAATCAAATTGATTAAAACAATATTAACTTACTTTGATTACTTGGAGTGGATTTTGGTAATCTGAGACTTCATTGATTTATGTAGAAGTATTAAATAATACATAAGTATTATTTAAATGTTGGAAAGATATTAGTGGGCTCTAACATTTGTCTTTTTATATTAAAAATATGACATGGTTTTAATTTAATTACCTTCCCATAGCTTTCATTTATTATCAGCAACATTTAAATATTATTTCTTTTATTTTCATGTTGGGGACTTACAACCAATAGTGTGCATTTAAATTGTACTCTTGTGATGCCCTGTCATGCAACCCTAGAGAGTTAGGCTAACAAGTACTAAAATTATATATATATATATATATATATATATATATATATATATATATATTTGAAGCAAGTAAATGCATTTACACTAGATAGAATTAACACTATTTTAAGCATTAAAACAAGATGATCAACTAACACCTGTAGGGAAACATAACTGCATCAGATAACCATAATTTATAACAACACAAGTAAAACACCTCATGATACAAAAGAAAAGATTACATTACCCATTTACAGATATGAACAGTTACAAAAGTTCAAAAACAAGATTACATGATTACAAGATTCATGACCGATTACATTGGTTTACAATATACAACAAGATTATACAATTCTAGAAGTATAGCACAACTTTGAAGATGCAAAACAATCTAGAACTGGAACACTTCCGCAGTGATCACAAATTAGGACGATCAAGGAAAACCAATGGAATAAGCTCTTTCACCTAACCATGTGGAACCATGAGGTCCACCCCCCAAGCTAGGAGATAACAATGAGGTTCCACTAAGTCAAGGATACAAGCAAGTGGATACTGACTTGACATAAACAACTTAGATCATTAAGACTACGCAAATCATGAAGACAAGATAGTACTCTAGAGGCAACAACAAAAGATAAAGAGAAAGTAACTAGATTGTAGCAGGGAGAGTGTCATCACATGGTCCTAGCATGGGTTATCTAGGCTATCTCTCTCTAGAAACCCGCCCCCATCTATGGTTATCCTAGCAGCCTCTCTCTAGGCACCAGTCCCATAGGGTGACACATGGGGAGCTGAAACATCCTCTCATGGAGACAAGGAGGTCGACCTTGCCAACCAGGCCTTCTCATCCCATCCTTAGCCTATGAGAGCACTCAAGGTATGCGTGAGGCATCATAATTATCTTGTTATGTGAATTACTACCCAACCCACCTAGATAAATTATTAAGTTATCACTTTATTACAACTTCCATGGGGTTATCCAGGCAACCACTTTGGGCACTGGCCCCACCATGAAAGCCACTCTCCTACATGCAACTAGCTACCCCTAACAACCATCTAGAAACCAATTACATAACATGCATGGATAAGGGACTGTAAGGTATCTATCTTTACCCAATACAGTACAAAGACAATTTCAAATCTAAGACCTCAAATCACCAAACTTTCCCCTTTCCATTTCAAAATCCCAAATCAAATAAAACATTTAAACAACATGACACAATGTTAAATTGGAACCCAAGTAGCCAACCTCTGGAGTCGATAAATTGAAACACAATACCACTATACATATGACCATCTCCCAAGATGGAGAGCAAAGGTTTAAACAACTTGACACCTAAAACTGTAACATTCCATTAGAACAATATGACTCAGAACCAAAAGATCATACAATAAACCAATTACATCATTACTACTTGACGCTAATAGCTAACAATGGAATTTCAAGCAAGACCATATTTAAAATTAACTCAACATATCACCATTGAATAATTTTAAACCAAAAAGCACTAAAATAAACCACTAAGAAAGAAACATACTAATATGATCGATTAAGATATGCAAGAACATATACTATATCAGAAAGAATATAGATATAGAATGTTTTGATAATGATAAGAGACTTCGAAAAGGAAATGTCCTAGTAGACATGTATGCAAAAGTGAGAGCTCAGACAAAGTGCATTAACTGTTCAGTAAATTGCCTCAAAGAGATGTCAAATTATGGAATGCAATGATTAAAGGATATGCATAGAATGGATTTGTAGATTTAATAACAACAATCAAGATGGCATAGGAATGTCTGTCACAAACTGATACATATCTCTGAATTGACAAACTAGGTAATGCTAACTCTTTTGGATATAGTTTTCATAGGTAAGAGCTGAATCTTATATAAAAATTTTAGAGAAACCCAATTTGAAAATAGAGTTATTGGTGACGCAACTAATCGTTTTAATAGAGATAAAATGGGTGAAACATAGGCAGTCACAAAATATTCATATCTCCAAAATAAAAAATTGGGTATGGATAATTTTTTATATGATTTAGGTAACTAGGTCGTGCACCATATATCAAAAATTTAGAGGAACCCAGTTCATAAAACTAAAGTTATGGCTAACGTAACAGACTACTAAAACAGAGACGAAATGGCTGAGAGGTAGAAAGTCACAAAACATTCATATCTCCAAAATGACAAACGGGGTATGGACAATTTTTGGATATAATTTAGGTAACTAGGTCATGCACCATATATCAAAACTTTAGAGGAACCCAGTTCATAAAATGAAAGTTATGGCTAACACAACATACTGTTGAAACAAAGACGAAATGGCTGAGAGGTAGACAGTCACAAAACATCCACATCTCCAAAACGACAAACTGGGTATGGATGATTTTTGGATATGATTTAGGTAACTAGGTCATGCACCATATATATGAAAAATTTAGAGGAACCTAGTTTGTAAAACAAAAGTTATGGCTAACGTAATAGATTGTAAAAACAAAGAGAAAATGGGCAAGAGATAGACATTCACATCAATCGGTGATTCCCAGAAATGCAATGATACAGACATGCATAATTGAATCTGATAATAAGGCTTCTAACCTCTCAAGCAAATTACCATCAATAGGAAAAATTATATATCAAACATTTGCTTCAATAGAAAAATGAGAAAGAAATTAGAACCAAAGGAACCTGATTTCGCTTGCTTGACTAGGCTGAAGATTCGATGTCGGGTTCAACTGCTATAGCCACAAACCAGTCTCCCTCCAAAAGTTCCATCTGCTGAAGATTCTTATGAGAGAGAAATCTCCCCCTAAATACAGCCCAAAAACTCCCTATTTTCAGTGAAAGAAATCCCCTAAAATCTTCCAGACGATTCCCCCCCACAAGAGGCAATAACTCTTGCATGAACAATATCTTACAGTTTGCTATTTTAAACATTTTACAACCAGACCAAGATAAATATATTTTATGGTAACACAAAAATATTATTTATTTATCTCTAGTTGCAATTACATTTATTACTACTATTATTATTATTTATTAACTTAACTTCTAGAATAATATATTTTTCATAAACTCAATTTACATAAGGACATTTATATATTTAACAAAAATGCTTCATAACTAATTATTTTATTTGAAGGCAACAATAACCAAAACAATACCAACAAAATAATCTAACTGTCAAACCATACCTGACTACTATGCAAGATCAGAAAACAAGACCACCACAACAATGACTGACTATCATGACCAAACTGATAACACTGATAGAGTACACAACCGAATACCCATCCTCTTCAAGGATGATGGCTAGGCTAGGGGACCATATGTTATCTCCATTCAACAACTTCCATTGGTATGAAGGCACGCTCAGACCTGCCAATTTAGGTGGAGTCAGTGCCTGGTACCTGCAACCTACAACAAACAAAAGTGTTCAATACATACATATAATCATCTAAGCAGGCACATAGTGACAAGGAATCACAGCGTAGTAGGGTACTCATTATGAGTAATACTACATTGTCCCTTCACAAAACACATCACAAGTATCCACATTAAACAAATTCATTAGTAAATAAACAACCAGATAACACATAGACAAATAATCACATTAATCATGTAGTAAAACTAATCTACATAATTAATTAACTTATAACTGATCACAACAAAAGCATAATGTACTAATCATAAAGTATCAACAATGTCATCATAATAAACATCAATGAGTGTCACCAACTACATCATAATAGTAAGCCTACCATCAACATGTCTATCATACCCTAAGTATTCCGAGTATTTTACCTTCTTCATGCTCCTTAGCCTGACCACATTCTCATCCAAAGTGAGAATTGGGGGGCACTACACCCCCCCCCTAAAACTTGACTTCCTCCTGGAAGTCGCACACTAGGGTGGAAACATAACGTATTAGTATTGCAACTTTCTATTGCCAACCATCCATATTAAGCAATTTTTTATAAAACAAGCACAATCGTTCAATAAAGACAAGAAGAACATCAATTCTTTACCTTTAAGGTATATCATGTGATCCACTAGTACCTAATCACACATATTTCAAAAATTTCATACAATTTAGAGAATTGCATTCACATATAATCAGGGAGAATACATCTCATAACTATTTCCACTATGCTTTCGACTATTACCAACATACAAAGTACAATCCTCTGCAAAGTCATCCATTGAACATACTATTAGAGGTTCGAAATGAACATGATAGAAAGATCACTTAACACAAAACGGGGCCAATAGAAACAAACATTCAAAATAACCACCATAGAGATTTTAAAAATAAATGCAAACCCAAGTGGGAAAATAATCAAATCCAACTTTAAGTCACAGAGTGCAGGCAATTTCCAATAAATCAAGTAAAAAGAAAAGGGGTTTGGTGACCACTCTTGTCATAAGAACTTTCAAAGAAACAAAATTCACTGTTAACCCCCAACAACACATGAAACAACTGTCAAAAATTCTAAAACAATCAAATTACAAAACAAATCCACATCACGGTGTGACTAATTTTAGCCACAAAAAGGGAGTATCCGCTACACAACACTCAAGGACACAATGTCTAGAATGTGTTAGAGGATGTACACCAACACTCAAATGATTTAGTTAACTACATACTCTTATTTAAGCAACTTTTGTACAAAGATTTAAGGCAACACAGTCGCTACTTATATACAAACAACTTTTATTTTTAATACTGTACAATTTCTTTTTACTAAGATATGAACATATGCAATTACTTATGCGAGAAAATACTTACAAAGGAAATGTATGATGTCACACACAAGCATAATTAAAAACTATAATTGACTTACATTATCACATTCATGATCTGATAGGCCCAACACAAGCTCCCGTTTGATCTTCTGCACACAATTCTTACACAATCATATACAATGATAACTTTCATAAACTACAATAGATCTTCCACAAGTGGTCATGACCAACTAGGAAATAGATGTCAAGTTATCAGTAACCATGTTAAAATACCCCGCACATGACAACACCACCTAACCACATGGCTCACCAAATGATTAAATCATTCCAATACTTAATTACATGCACTTATAGTAACCATGCTTCTTTATTATAATGCACTAGTGACCACAAGAGAAACTCAAAGCCTCAACAAAACAACAAGCACTAACATTCAGGGAAGACATATTGTCAAATAAATCATCACATTATCAGAAAAGAGGAAGAGAGAACACATAAGTAAACAAGACATAATCAAAGGACAAGTCTTTAAACTTATCAACCTTCTAATGCCATACTAATGCACGCTGGTGAAAGGTACCATTACCAACTCACCACAAGAGAAAATCACTTAAACTAGAGCAACAACAACAATCTAGAGGTCTCAGTGTTGCAACTTGGCTCTGATACCAAATGTGATGCCCCTCCATGCAACCCTAGAGAGTTAGACTAACAAGGACTAAAATTATAGACATATGACCATCTCCCAAGATGGAGAGGAAAGGTTTAAATGACTTGATCCCTAAAACTGTAACATTCCATTAGAATAATATGACTCAGAACCAAAAGATCATACAATAAACCAATTACATCATTACTACTTGACGCTAATAACTAACAATAGAATTTCAAACAAGACCATATTTAAAATTAACTCAACATATCACCATTGAACAATTTTAAACTAGAAAGCACTAAAATAAACCACTAAGAAAGAAACATACTAATATGATCGATTAAGATATGCAAGAACATATACTATATCAGAAAGAATATAGATATAGAATGTTTTGATAATGATAAGAGACTTCAAAAAGGAAATGCTCTAGCAGACATGTATGCAAAAGTGAGAGCTCACACAAAGTGCATTAATTGTTCAGCAAATTGCCTCAAAGAGATGTCAAATTATGGAATGTAATGATTAAAGGATATGCATAGAATGGATTTGTAGATTTAATAACAACAATCAAGATGGCATAGGAATGTCTGTCATGAATTGTTACATATCTCTGAATTGACAAATTGGGTAATGCTAACTCTTTTGAATATAGTTTTTATAGGTAAGAGCTGAATCTTATATAAAAATTTCAGAGAAACCCAATTTGAAAATATAGAGTTATTGGTGATACAACTAACTGTTTTAACAGAGATGAAATAGGTGAAAGGTAGACAGTCATAAAATATTCATATCTCCAAAACAAAAAACTGGGTATGGATAATTTTTTGATATGATTTAGGTAACTAGGGCATGCACCATATATCAAAAATTTAGAGAAATCTAGTTCATGAAACTAAAGTTATGGCTAACGTAATAGAATGCTAAAACAAAGACGAAATGGCTAAGAGGTAGACAGTCACAAAACATTCATATCTCCAAAATGACAAACTGGGTATGGACAATTTTTCTATATTACTTAGGTGACTAGCTCATGCACCATATATCAAACATTTAGAGAAACCCAGTTTGTAAAACGAAAGATATAGCTAATACAATAGACTACCAAAATAGAGACGAAATGGCTGAGAGGTAGACAGTCACAAAACATCCATATCTCCAAAACAACAAACTAGGTACTGACAAGTTTTAGATATTAGTGTGAAGTTTCTAACAAAAAATGACCAATTTTGTTGACTTTATAAAAGACAAAAAGGTTAATGAGGATGACATTCTTGTTAGCTTTGATGTTGTTTCCCTCTTCACCAAAGTTCCACTTCAAGACTCCATTATGCTTGTCAGATAGAAGACCAATGAAGAAATCGCTTCACTAGTTGAACTATGCTTAAAATCCACTTTCTTCACCTGCCAAAATGTGGTCTACGAGCAATCCAATGGTGTAGCCATGGGATCTCCTCTTTCCCCTATTATTGCCAACCTTTACATGGAGCATTTTGAAGTGCTTGCCTTAAACTCTTTCCCCCTTAAGCCTACATGGTGGAAATGCTATGTGGATGACACCAACATATGTTGGCCACATGGCCCTGAACAACTTGAGATTTTGCATAATCACCTTAATAGCATTGCCCCTTGCATATAGTTCACCAAAGAACTGGAATCTAACAATGAACTCCCCTTCCTAGACATCCTTCTCATTAGAAAAGGTGATGGTTCTCTTGGTCGTCGGGTTTTCTAGAAATCCACTCACACAGACCTCTATCTTCTAGCTTCCTCACACCACCATCCTACCCATAAATCCAGTGTCCTCAAAACTTTGGCCACTAGAGCTTTCCGCATTTATGACAATGACCACTTAAACCAAGAGTTATCCCACCTCTCCAAAGTTTTCAAGCTCAATGGTTATCACAACAAATGCATCAAAAGAGCCTTCAAACAAGCCCAAACTCGCCTTAACTCTAAACCTAGCAATGATAACTCTGAGACTATTTTTAGTACCACCCTCCCTTTCATTGAAGGCATCTCTAATAAGATTGCCAAAATCCTTCACAAGAAAGGAATCAACTGTACCTTCAAACCTCTTTCCACCATTAAAAAACTCATCCCTTCCACCAAAGACCCTTGTGACATTCTTTCAAACTCTGGTGTCTACAAAATTTACTGCTCTTGTGGGACCCCTTACATTGGAGAGATAGGTAGGTCCATCTACACCAAAATCAAAGAACATAGTGCAGATATCAAACATGATAGGGTCACAAAATCAACCCTAGCTAAGCACTCCTCAAGCACCAAGCACCATATCTGCCTTGAGGATACCCTTGTCCATGCCAAAGAAGATAACTTCGTTAAGAGAAAACTTAAAGAAGCCATCTTCATCTGAACTAACCCTTCCAACCTTAATACGGACGATGAGTGGAACTTAAGCCTCACATGGAATCCTCTTTTAAATTCTCTCAAAGTTCCACCCCTCCCCATTAATCCTACCTCCTCCTTGCCTCTCAGTTATTTTTTCTTAGTCTGTTCCCCCTTCTCTTCTTGTCTTCTTTCTAGTCCCTCTTTTTTCTCCCTCTCTTCTCTCCTCTCCACAACCCGACCTTCCGGCCTTTCTATTTTCCATGCCACCCTTGTCCTCTGCCTACTTCCTCTTAGCTCTCCCTTCCCCCCACTCTTCTCCCTTGCCCCCTGCCTTTCATCCTCTCCCTTTGCATCTTCTCACCCCACTTTTCTCTCTAACCCCCTCCCCCCCTTTTTCTTTTGTCCTTCCCCCTCACCGGTTGTGACCTTGCTCTTTCTGTTTCTTATCCCCCTGCGATCTTTGGTCCCTTTTTTGTTTGTTCTTTCTTTTTTGTCCTCTTTCTTCTCTTAGGTTGGCTTTATTTTTCACTTGACTCCCTTCATGCTTTCCACTTTATTTTCTCCCAGGCCTTTTTACTTTTTACCGTTTTCACTTCTTTAGGCTCTTTGCTCTCTTTTTATTTTTTTTTCTCATTGATTTTTAACTTTCTTTCGTTATTTGTTTCATTTATCTTTAATTTATTCTTATGTCTTATATTCTCTCTCTCTCTCTCTCATTATTTCTCATTTTTAATTATAGTCTTCTCTTTATCTCTTTCTTCTCTCTTCCCTTCTTTGCTTACTCGTCTTTTTACTCTCCTTTTTTTCTTTGTTTTTATGTCAATCTTTTTATTTCTATTTTATCTCTACTCTTTCTACTTTATTTATATATATAGCCTTGTTTTTATTTATTATTTTTTGTATTTTTTCCTTTTTGTTATTAATTTAACCTCTCCCCCCTCTTTTGTAATTTTTTTCAATTTCTTTTCTATTTTTTCCTTTATTTTCGTACCTTACCTTTAGATCTAGACATTCTTTCTTTTCCTTATTCTCATGATCATTTCCTTGGGTCTTTTTAGGACTTTTCTATTTAATGTTCTCATTCTCATTTTTGGTTTATTGCCTTTTTACTCTTTCTCTTTTTTCTCATCTTTGTTGTTGTTCTCACTTTTTATCTCTTACTTTGATTGTCATTTTTAGTTTTTATTATTAATTCTATGTACTTTGTCTTTATCTCTTTATTTTATTTCTTCTTAGTTTATTTCTTTTTCTTCTTCTTAATTTTACAACTTATTTTGTTTATTTAGTTTATTTCATCTTTTATTTTATTTTATTTTTTGACTTCTCTTTACACTTTTTAGTAGTTTTAATTCTAAGTCTTTGTTTCTATTTCCACATCTTTATCTATCCTCTCTTTTTCACCCCTTGTCTCCTCTTCCTTAGTTCTTTTTAGGTCATTGATTAGGCATCTTCTTTCTTATAATGCATTTACTGACTTTATCAGTCTTTATTTCTTTTATGGATTTTATTGGTTTTTTATTCTTTTATTGATCTTTTCCCCCATCCTCTCTAACTCCTCTTTCCTCTCTCTTCATTGTATTTTTATTTTCTTATTTTCTCCCCCCTTCTTTCTAATTTATTATATTTCTAGTCCTTCTTATTTTTTAATTTGTTTCTCTCTCTGGTCAAGCAGCTACTTGTGCCCAAGCCCTCTCTTCCTTTTTATTAAACCTTCTCTGCAATTATATCTCATTTTCATTCTCTTCTTCTCATCCTGATGATGGATCATGGAGTGTGATCCGAAACGTTTTCTTTTTTATGATGCAAAAAAAGCAATACACAGTTTTTGCCAGAAACTTCACACTGATATCGTGGACTGTGGAAATATCATGACTACAAGTTTTAGATATGATTTAGATAACTAGGTCCTGCACTATATATAAAAATTTTAGAGGAACCCAGTTCGTAAAACAAAAGTTATGGCTAACGCAATAGACTATAAAAACATAGATGAAATGGGCGAGAGATAGATAGTCACATCAATCAGTGATTCCCAGAAATGCAATGATAAATACATGAACAATTGGAACTAATAACAAGGCTTCTAACCTCTCAAGCAAATTACCATCAATAGGAAAAATTATAAATCAAACATTTGCTTCAACAGAAAAATGAGACAGAAATTAGAACCAAAGAAACCTGATTTTGCTTGGTTGACTGGGCTGAAGATTTGATGCCAGGTTCAACTACTACAGCCATAAACCAATCTTCCTCCAAAAGTTCCATCTACTGAAGATTATTATGAGAGATAAATCTCCCCCCTAAATACAGCCCAAAAACTCCCTATTTTTAGCGAAAGAAATCCCCTAAAATCTTTCAGACGATTCCCCCCACAAGAGGTAATAACTCTTGCATGAACAATATCTTATAGTTTGTTATTTTAAACATTTTACAACCAGACCAAGATAAATATATTTTATGGTAACACATAAATATTATTTATTTATTATGCCGAGAGGCATTCTACAATGGTAGGAAGGGGCTGAAAGATTCAAATTCCCATAAAAATGTAAACAAAATTCAAAAAATTCAAAAACTAAAATCTTTATTTAAAAAAACTACAAATTAGAAGTGGGGAAGGTTAAAGGACTGGGATTTCATGGCTGGGATGGAAATTAAAAATAATTATTGTAATGGAGAGTTACATAACAGTGCAAATTAAAAAATATAGAACAAACATATCAAATTGTATGATTTGAGGTGAGTGCTGTAAATTGATAAAAAAATAGGAGAAAGATATCTCTCGACGTACTTTAGATATATTTTTTTAAATATAAATATACTAGTTTATCTCTAGTTGCAATTACATTTATTACTATTATTATTATTATTTATTAACTTAACTTCTAGAATAATATATTTTTCATAAACTAAATTTACATAAGGGCATTTATATATTTATTTATTTAACAAAAATGCTTCATAACTAATTATTTTATTTTAAGGCAACAATAACCAAAACAATACCAACAAAATAAGCCAACTGTCAAACCATACCTTACTACTATGCAAGATTGGAAAACAAGACCACCACAACAATGACTGACTATCATGACCAAACCGACAACATTGACAAGGTACACAACCAGATTCTCATCCTCTTCAAGGATGATGGCTAGGCTAGGGGACCATATGTTATCTCCATTCAACAACTTCCATTGGTATGAAGGTATGCTCAGACCTGCCAATTTAGGTGGAGTCGATGCCTGGTACCTACAACCTACAGCAAACAAAAGTGTTTAATACATACATATAATCATCCAAGCATGCACATAGTGATAGGGAATCGCAGCGTAGTAGGGTACTCATTATGAGTAATACTACACTGTCCCTTCACAAAACACATCACAAGTATCCACATTAAACAAATTCATTAGTAAATAAACAACCAAATAACACAGACAAATAATCACATTAATCATGTAGTAAAACTAATCTACATAATCAATTAACCTATAACTGATCACAACATAAGCATAATGTACTAATCATAAAGTATCAACAGTGTCATCATAAAAAACATCAATGAGTGTCATCAACTACATCATAACAGTAAGCCTACCATCAACATGTCTATCATACCCTAAGTATTCTGAGTATTTTACCTTCTTCTTCATGCTCCTTAGCCCGACCACCTTCTCATCCAAAGTGAGAATGGAGGGGCACTACAACTTTCCCTAGATAATCCTTTGTAACTCTCGTAAAATGTTGGATCAAAACAAATCAATCATGGGAATATTAAATAATGCCCATGCATTATTAAATGTTGAAATATTTATGGGTCCCAACACTTCATTTAGCATAATAATATAATGCCATGGTTTGATTTTTATACTTCCTATAACTAACTAGTCCTTGTGCATTTAAATATTTCTTTTCCTTTTTTTGAGTTGGAAGGATGAGCCAATGGCACTACTTTACTTTGTATTTTTCTTTGGGAGCCTTGGAAACTTTTGCAATCCATTAGTTTCTTAATCTGACAATAGTCACACACTTTAAGGAAATGAAACCAAAATTTATATTAATTTTTTTTATCATGATGGAGAATATTGCAAACCACTTTATGTTGATTTGATTTCTTTTTAATTTAATTTTCTGATTTCCTTTTCCTTGTTGCCTACCACATCTCATTTTATATTGATATTAAACCAATGAGTGGAGGCTAAGCTGGGTGTTGAATTATATTCTATTGTGACCATAAAATGGTCAACAGTAAGTAAATCGACACATAAATAATAATATATTATGTAGAAATCAACATATAAATAATAACATATTATGTAGATAATGTTAGAAGACTACAAAATGATAAAGCTAGTGGCAATTTTTTGGTTAATCTTCTAAAATACTCATGAGATTAGTACTATTATGTATTGTCTCACACACTCTTTAAATATCATCATATTTATTATCTTCTTTAACCATGCAAAATATGAAAATGATTAAATCTAATTTAGAGAATTTTTATTGCAATGGTAGCACCTAATCACTAGTCCTCTGCGGATAGGGCCATCTAGAATGTGGAATAAAAGAAAACACTTGCAAAAATGATTTTTTATCTTGAGTTCTATGACATTCACCATGAAGTGGAGAGTAGCCATAAGGGTTATCAAGAGGCATCTAAGGGATTTTATCAATGATTAATAAGTGTTTGGAAGTGTACCACCTCCGTGTATACTTCCCTTTCTTGTACACTAATTGATAGCATAAAATTAGAAATAACCATAGTTTTAGTTTCTAAAAATAAATAAAAAAATATCGATGTGATTGGAAATGGAATTATTTGTCTTTCCACATTCACAAAAGAACCTATATATAAAAAAATGTGCCAAATATGATTATCATACGATTTAAGCAAGGTTGAATCCCTCAACACAATGATTTTCCATGAGAAGTAATATGGTCAGAAAGACATAGAAAGGGAGTGAATCCACATCCAAGAATGGTGATCTTGAGTGTAAAACCAAAAAATATGTTTGATAGTATTAGGATGCTTTTTGAATAAATACAAAGTTGACCAATCCATATGTGTAAAAAATGATGATCAACTAGTAAAATCTATTAGAGGATAAATTTAAATAAAAATGTAATTTTCTTGATCAATGGTGAATTTCCATATCTTGAATAGCCATAAATGGTAAACAAAGGTGAAACACCTTAATTTCCACTTGTGCTTGAAATTCTTAAATACCAATCATTATAGGGAATGAATATGATAACCACATTGGGATGGTCATTTGAATCTCATTGATAGATACAAAGGCCTTGCTATTGAGGCATGTCTTTAAGTTTTAGATCTAGATAGAAGAGGTAGGATCCCATACTCTCTTATTAAGGGTGTATATAAAAATTGACAATATACATATTCTAAATAGAAATTTTAAATCATGCTTTCTTTTTTTCAATAAAGAGCACTTTAGGGCTTTTGATCCTATTTTTTGGTGATACAATAGGTCAATTGTGAGGATACACAATTAGTGAATATCTCTTGTAACTAAAAAAAAAACAATTATTAAACCTAGTAATCAAATTAATTTAAAGGGGAGAAATACATGTATTTACTTGATGATTATATGTGTGGAACTACCTACTATTTTATTCTAGACACTTACGAGTTTTTGAATATTAGACACTTAGAAAATTCAAATTACCAATTGTACTTGCAAAAATATCATATTTTGGTACAAGAATCCAACATAGATATTGTTCCCTCATTTTTCTAATACTCTAATCATATACACGAGAATTAGAGTAAGACTAGAAGTCTCTAATACTAGACATAGGTGTTGGGGTTTTACACAAGGAACCAACACTCATGTTGCATACTCATGTCCTATTAAAACATAAGAATAGCATCCCAATTCAACATTTGCATCATGGGAGATTAAAATTAAATTGTTTTCTACTTAGATACGTTTTTCATGGGTTTCAAAGTCTTCTAGTGGACTCAAAATATAGTTACGATAATGTAAACTTTGCTAATTAATTTTGTAAGTTTTCTAGTGTTTCATACAACCTTAAACTCATCATAGATATGAAATTCATATTTACAAGTGTTCTCTATAAACATTCTACACCCTTTAATTGATTCACAAGACACTTTCTAAATACCCAATTAATCCAAAATAGAAAACTAGGTTTTTATATACAAGTGTGAATTCAAACTCAATTTGATAATTTAAAAGTACATGAAGGTATAATTGAGATGATAGAACACTTAGCTAGGATTCACCAAGAAATATAAAGCACTTAGCTAGGATTCTCCATGATTTTATCTTTTTTAGGGTTTTTTTCTTAAATTTATCACTACTTCTAAGGAACCAAAGAAGTACTTACTATAGCTCATATGTTGGCTAGCCCCTAAATCAATGTACATGTTATAAGAATTTCTTTGAGTAGTTAAGGAGGATATGAATATTTTTTACTAGGATCTCCTTGAAAAAAATTGATTGTCTTATTTGATAAATCTTTATTTACCCTCCTACATGTGATTTCCTAGGATATTGATAATTTATATTCCTTACATGTGCTTTGGAGGCATATGGCTTTTAATTTCTACCCAATTTGGAAGCTAAAGTTAAAGAGCTGTTTGGGGCCATCCACTTCATACACCTCCCTTGCCTATATAGGGCTCCAAGACCCCCTTCCTTAGCACTTCCCATGTTCTCTTCTCTAATTTTTATGCCCCTCTTGTGAATGAAATCTACGACTCTAACCCCCATTGACTCTCATGGGGTTCTTGCTTGTTTCCTATCTATTGGTTATCTCTTCAGTCATTCTGTAATCATCTTTTTGAATGTTTTTCTTTCTACCATTGATTTTTTGGGTCCTTTCATGGTTGACAATGTTTGCGATACTCTATAATGGTTTTTTAAATGAATATATGGTATGGGTGAATTTTGTCACCTTTTGTTTTTCAAAAAAATAAAATTTTATTACTTATATACAATTGTAATATGTGATGGTGTTTTCCCTTCTAGAATTGGCCATATGATTTCTCCATTTATTTTCCCTTTTAAAAGATATTCCTTTTTGGATTCCCTTTATTTTCTTGTCTTTAATTTCAATATGATTTGCCTCTATCCATAAATTCTTGGGAACTCTTGTTGGACTCATGTATGATCTTTTTTAAGCCTATCATCTTTATTCAACAAAGCCCCATATATTTCTTCTAGTATTATATTGTCAAATTTTCTAGTTAGCTCCAATGTATATATGAAATTATTATACTCATTAGGAAGACTTTAAATCAAAAAATATACAATTTATAATTCTTCATATTCTAACTCCATCATTACAAGTTGAATTTTAAATACTTCGACTTCACAATGTGATCATTCATGTTGTCCACTTCCTTCATTTTTGGATGAGTCAATAACATTTTAATATCCATAAATTTTAATTTACTACTTCAAGTTCATACATTACTTGCAAAGTTTCCCATATTTTCTTATTTGTTTTTATATCTTGAACATGAGGCCTTATACCTAGACTAATTTACCACAAAATAGTTTCTCACATGCATTCATATCAATTTTATCCCATTTTTCATGCTTACTCACATTTGCACATTTGTCTTATGTTGCTAATTCCAATAAAACTTTCATTTGTAGAATAAATTCCATACCACATTTCCAATTTGCATAATTAGAACCATCTAATTTTGTAGTAACCACAATATTAGAGCTTTTAGATAAGACCATAGTTTTAATAAATAGACTCCCAAAGTACACAAACACTGAAGCTTTGAAAATGAAGTTGCTACCAATAATTAAGGAAATCTTGGTGTGTTTTTTTGGGATTTTGGTATGCGTACTATAGAAATCCTCTTGGACCATTGGCCACTGTAATTTAATTTTTTTGATCTATGATTTGTAGTATTTTTTATTGGAACAAGAAATATTCAAGGATTTCTATGTCCTCGCCGGTCTTTCAGGACCTCCACCAATGTAATGATATTTTTAATATTATAATATATGGTATAGGTGTCTCTCATCTTTCTCTCTAGAAAAAAAGAAACTAATGAAATCTTGGTATTATGTTGGTGTAATCTATAAATAAGTAATGTAAAAAGAGGAATACCACCAACCATACTCATGAGTGAGTTTGCACTGCCCATAACATTTGAATGCTTATTATCCTTGTAAATAATAGCATCAATGGTAAATGAATCAAGTAACTATAAATCCAAGTCATGATATTGTGTAAGTCTAGCATGTTTGATCATATAATCACCAATGGTCCATCTAGCCACTAGCTATTAATCACCATGTATATCAATGGATTTAAATCTCAAGGAAATGGTTGCATGTAACCCCCAGAATCAATCCCTCATACTTAAAGCTATATTGTCTTGTTGTTGAGTCCTTCTTCCATCACGTGTACATGTTTTGTTGCATGTTTTCTCTCTTTTGGACAGGGATTTTTTCCTATGGGTTTTTCTCCTTTACTCTTTTTATGAGAGATCTTTCGTACATGGGTACCTAACATGGCCTTGTAGCTGGGATTCATATTTGTATTTTTGCACTTGTTTACTTCTCCCTAAGTTGCACTTAAGGGGATTTCATAACTAATTCCACATTAGGTCCTATTCACACTCATCTAGTTAAGTTTACTTAGGGAATTTAATATTTGTGTCTGATGTCATAGGATTAAGATACTTGTCATGATCACATGTTGTCCTAGGTCTCAACCTTTATTATATAAGCGCTCTCAATGTTCATTATGTGTGATACATTGTAGATCATGTGAATCTTGTGTATCCTATATCTTGTATGCATCATAATCATTCTTTGGAAATATATAATTTATGTTGCTTCTCTCTTGTTGTGGAAGGTTGTTTTGGTTGTAGGTGATCTTAGGCATCCCTGAGTCTATTGTGTGATGCTGACATGGTATTAGAGCTTCAAATCTATAATTACCTTCCCTTGTTTAGAGAGATTTTGTTAAGAATTTTCATTTCATCCATCCTAGTGCAAAATGGACCTCACCATTAAATCCAAAAAGCTTAAGAGATAAATTTTGATATAAAACACTTCATATATCAAATCCATTTCTTTTTGCGATTTTTGAGGGTTTAAAAAAATTTAATGTCAACAAATCTATACTATTTGTATGGAATCCATACAATCATATGAAATATGTACCATATGGTCTGCCATACTTGTGAGAAAATGTGTAGTACCATCAATAAAAAATAGCATATATTTACAAAATATTCTCTTGACATCATGCAATATCATTCTATAGAGGTAGAATCGATGATGTGATAATACTAGCTCTATTTCATCATGTGCATTTATAGTTGTAGGGTACCATCACATTCTCTAGGTTATGCCATCAACTTTCTACATAAGGGTTATGGTTAAATTACATGGCGGTCATTTCTTTCTCCTAGTGGTTTATTTATTGTGTCCTAAGGTTATTGAGCTATGATTAAAGTTTAAGTGGATGATTTGAATTCAAGGTTGAATCACACGGTCATAGAGGCTTATAGTCTCTAGTTCTGCCTAGCCCAAAGGGGCTTGTCCTAGTAGGCAATGTGAGAATGCACCGCCATGCAACCAAAGTGCAACCTGTCACCATTTCTAGCCACTATGTTGACATTTATATCTCAATCACTATAAAATCCTACCACCACTATTAGTCCATCTACTAAGGCACCACCATCCAACTGCCTAGCTAGGGTTCCTAGCCCATTTTTTCCCTTAATATGGTATTTTTTTTGGAGTCATAACTTTTTCCTAGAATATTAGCTTTTTGTAAATGAATAGGCATTCAAAAGAAGGTTTTGAACACTTTGTAATGGTACATGTAATTTTGTAAATATTTTGCAAGGGCATACTTTTGTTGTTTGAAGCCTATACTTGCATATTTTCTTTGCCAAACCATATTTTGCACACATTGTATCTGATTTTGGATTTATTATAGGCATTGGAAAAGTATTTCTAAACACTATAGATCTATCCATCTATGTCATTTTTCTATATTCTTCCTTAGATATTAGAATTTCAGTTTGAAGTCATTTTGAATACTTTGGCTAATTTCTTAAAATTGGTGTTTGTTTTGGATTCAATTTCGGTATTTAATATATTGGGGAGATTATAATTTTAGTTTAGAGTTCAATGTGTATGTAACATGGAGATATATTAGTTCA
This sequence comes from Cunninghamia lanceolata, assembly GCA_027924645.1. Classification (NCBI taxonomy): domain Eukaryota; kingdom Viridiplantae; phylum Streptophyta; class Pinopsida; order Cupressales; family Cupressaceae; genus Cunninghamia; species Cunninghamia lanceolata. The sequence goes on along the minus strand of BSBN01000677.1, from coordinate 4,504,700 downwards.
TTATAGGTTTTTCATCTGTAATCATCTTGCAAAGAGAGAACTATAAGCAATGGATAGATGGTGTTTTGAAACACTTGCATTGGCTTCATCTTTTGCCACATCTATATTGGCTTGTTTCTCAACTAGGAACATTTTGGAAGAAGCTTGTTTGGAATTCAAAAAATTAAAATATCAAAGGAGTGATTGGTTGCCATGTTTATTTTAACACTTTTTGTTCCCTTTCACACATTGAGTGTCTTGTGCTATGTGGACCAAGATTTGAGAGATATATGGAGATCCTAATATTTAGTCATTGCTAAAAGATCTTTTTTTAGATTTTCTTGTACCTCTTGATGATTCAGATAATATACCATATGACTATGATTGAAATAAGGAGTTTGCTTCTTTGGAATACCTTGCACATTTGGATGATGAGGATTACGAGGCTTCTTCTCCTTCTCCTACTATAGAGATGTTTTTTGATCCTTCACCTTCATTTATTCCTTAGGTGGATTTGGATTCCCCTTGTTCTTGCTTCTTACAATTTTAGTGATTTAGTTCAGGAGGAACCATCTTGTCTTTCAAATTCATCTTTACAGGATGAGTACTTAATAGGTATTGCAGATTTGTTTTATGAGTCCCATCTTATAAATTTAGAGAACACACTTGAGAAGATTTATTTCCTCTTTGATGATAGTTATGGCACAAATATTATCACACCATCTTGCCTTTGGAGATTGTTGATCATGAATTTCCACCTTGTCTTGGATTGTCATTCTTTGATTATGATTTATGCCCCTAATTTTGTGGCATTTGTTGATTATGACATGTGGACATTTGAGCTATTTTTAGAGGAATCATGTTTCATGTGACTCCTTCCCTCATCTTTTGTCTTGGAGTTGGATTTTATTCTACACACACTAGTGTATTTGTTCCTTCCCAAGGGGATAAATGTTGTTTGTAGGAAGTGGATAGTTTTCTATCTTCAAACATTGACCATTGGTACAAGATCTACTTCTTTATGGGGGTAATAGTCTCTATTGATTGTATATTCATGATGGATGTAGTCGTTGGGGGATCTTGTTGTTGAGTCCTTACTCTATCACTTGTACATGTTCTGTTGCACGTTTTATCTCTTTTGAAGAGGGGTATTTTCCTATGGATTTTCTTCTTTACTCTTTTTGTGAGAGTTTTTTTGTACATTGCTACCTAACATGGACTTTTAGCTAAGACCCATCTTTGCACCTTTACATTTGTCTACATCTCCCTAAGTTGCACTTGGGGGAAGTTGGTGTGAATGGGGTGTTTTATTAACTAGTTCCACATTAGGTCATATTCACAATTGTCTAGTTAATTTTACTTAGGGCGTTTAATAAATGTGTTTCATGTCATAGGATTAAGACACTTGTCATGATCACATGTTATCCTAGGTCTCAACCTTACCTATATAAGTAAGGGCTCTCATTGTACATTATGTTTTATACATTGTAGATGTTATGAATCTTGTGTATCTTGTGTCTTGTATGCATCGTTATCACTCTTTAGAAATATAGCATTTGTTTTTCTTCACTCTTTTTGTGAAAGATTGTTTTGGTTACAGGTGATCTTTGGCATCCTAGAGCCTATTGTGTGACTCCTACATATTGTTGGTACACGGAAAATCCAAGTAAAATGATAAAGGGGTCAAGTCATTTGAGGGTGGTGTTAATATCAAACCTACCCTAAAATAATTATACATCTAGAAACATCAAAGAACATAGTATGTGGGATAAATAGCCATTATTTAATATATTCTAAAAAAATAGTGTATCAATAAGTGCATGAGTAAGATATAGTGTTGTGACTAACTGATCAACTTCTACTTGTCCCTTAATAGATTTTTGTAAGATAAAATTAAGAACGGACTTTATAAACAACATGATCCATCCTATTGGAAGGACTAAATTATTAGCTTAAGAAAGCATATATTTTAAGGGAACTTCCTTACTATCATGCATCTCAGTGTGTAAAATATAGTGTTAACTTTTGTGAAGAAAAGAGCATGAATAAGAATAAATTTTTCTATAGGGTTATACAATGACCCATAATCAAACAAAGTGCAACTAATGTAATAGAAAACATTTTCCTTACCATTTTGATCATTTTTTCCGTTAACCCATTAATAATAAATTTAGTTGCATTAATACATAACAATTATGGTTTATTATAGATAATAGTCATAATAACTAAAATATAATTTTAGTATTCCTCATTCCATTGAAATGTATTATCTTTCTTTAATATTTTAGTCAACAGTAAAGTACAATATACTACCTGTGAAAAAAAACTTTGCCTTGAAGACTATGAAGCTATGTAAGATTTTAAGGTTGAGCCATATCAAGAATAGAATATAGCTTCTTATTGTCAAAATCACTACCTCACGAGTAGATACAATAAAGATCAATAAGCAATCAGTATCTACAACAAATATGTATTTCACGGGTTTAAATAATATATTTTTATAACCTTTAGAACATAGTCCTAAAGACTAAAAAATGATCAAAACATTCTTTAGATTTACCAAAACAGCCATATGTGTAATTTTCTAAGATATTATGCATCATGAAAACTAAAGCATTTCTAATGAAGGAGAGGTTTTCCCAAAATAATAATAAATCGGAAAAGTGTATGGAAAAACTCTATCATGATGGAACAAAGGCAAGTCTTCATAAACCCCCCAAGAATTTAAGAAGAGATTCATCATTAGTAAAATTGTCTAAAGGAGGACTAGTATCTAGTAATCTTTCTAAAATATTATTTAAATTTATTTGAATTTTTTTTTTAATCTATAGTAGTAGAATAACCCAAATTGACAATGTTACAATTTTGTGATGGCTGAATAGGTTGTAATACACCTTGCTCTTTTATACCGAAAACTTTCCAAGTGTAACCAATTTTCTATAGAATATACAAAACCTTTACCTTATTTGTAAGTTAGTAGAGAAGAAGATAAATCACAATTAGAACTAGCACTAGTTTTGGATCCATGACCAGGAACACTCTAATTCATATTAATGTCCTCATGATTAAAAGTTGAAGGTGGTCAAGCATAAATAACAAGATCCATATAAAGGAGGAATGAAATAGTGCTTATTATTCATTTTTAGATATTATTTAGCACATCATTAAGGCATAAAATCAAGAGAAGCCCAATTATCCTCAAAATCAACAAGAAGTAGAGAAGAAGAAAGAAGTTATTGGTGATAATTTAGGTATGATCAATCAATTACGAGGAACCAAAATATTATATTTCTTAACTACTTGACAATACTATTAGATCATCATCAATTATGACTTTACAACTATTATTATAAATATACTTCAAAATCTGATGATGTAGAATGTACAACACACACGTCATGTATCAAATGAACCAAAACAATATTGCTAAAGCACTAAGCATCATTACTAAATTATCTTTACAATGAACAGTCCATTAAAAAATTGCAAAATAAAAAAAATTGCAATCACTAACTATATCTTGCTTTGAAAAGAAACCATCTTCACAAACAAACAACGAAAACAACTGAAGTATAAACGACAGGACGAGAGGTTCAGCTTGTATGGAAAGTGATAAAATTCCAACTAAGCGGAAATATAAAAAGACTCTGACTAGGACTTAATAAAATTTGTTTGTTGGCGACCCTACGTTAACCACACTCCAATAACGTCACCCTACAATTTACAATTGATGAATGCCACGAAAGAGACGACAAATCCAACTGGTTTCGAAGACTAGAAGAGATATAATAATAAATAGAGCTGATTTTTAGAAAATGCAGAAAACAAAATAGCTTTCATTACGAGTATGAACTCAGGTATCTACGAGTAAAGTTAATGGATAGAAATTATTCTGTCTTGTGCGGTCCCTTCGAGCCCGCGAACGTCCAACGTCTTCTTCCTCGCCACATATTTCTTTGTTATTTATTTATGTCAGTCGGCCGTGCTCCAGTCTCAAAACATATTCGAAAACATAAAAAAAGATGCAATTCAGAGATAATGCTTTTGAGTATTTTTATCACCATAAATTCGGAGAGGTTTCCAGGTAATTGACAGACATTTGAGCTGCATTCTTAGAATTATTAATAGCGAAGATGTTAGCGATTTTGGGTAGGATTTTGATTTGGATTGCAAGTGGATATGCGGATCCAACTGTCTCACCAAGTCAAGGCTTTACCGAACTGGTTTTAAATGCGACAAAGATTATGTTCAGAAGTTCAGCATGAATCAATTTTCTGTTTTCTATTTTTAAATTTTTAGAAGTCAAATTTATATTTATAAATATGCATGTAATCTTACAAAAATAAATTATGCAAAGTTATACAAAGAAACACAAATATTTTTCTTATCTTCGAGGGAAAAGTGTGTTGTTATAGGGACCACCATTACGATTGGCTTTTTAACGTCTTTGTCTGATTTAATTTTATATATATTCTTACGTTCCTCATCCCACAATTGATTAGTGCCCAGATATACACCACAAATCCAACCCCCGTCATTGTTTGATTACAAGAATGGATAGAAATTATTCTGTTCTGTGCGGAGCCCGTGAATGTCCAACGTCGTCTTCGTCTCGATAGATTTCTTCGTTATTTATTTATTTAATGGGCCGTGCGCCAGTCTCAAGGCATATTTGAGAACTTCAAAAAAATACAGAATTCACAGGATATGTAGAATATTTTTGAGCATTTTTATCGCCATAAATCGTAGACAGATATTTACGCAGAGAGGCGTTCCTACATTCACAGCATGGATGGAGAACCAGAGCTGAAAGATTCATAAACAGATTCAGATTCTATGAAATTTTATAATGTTCTGATAAAAATAAAAATATTAAAAAAAGAGAAGGTGAAAGGAATAAAAATAAATAAATAAAATAAAATGCAAGTGGCATGGAAAGGAATGTGGATGGCAGTTTCAAAGAAGCCATCACTATCCACTAAGATCAAAGAAAAAAAAGTTATAAGGAATGGTATATCAAAAGACACACATTTATCTCTATTTACATTGCCTCAAGAAGGATATCTTTCAGCGTACTTTAGATATACTTTTTTAAATATAAATATACTAGTTGATATGCATTCACCGCCCAGTGGTGTATGGAAAATCCCCACGTAAAGTTTAAACAGTCGATACGTTAATCCATAAAAGGAGGGTCGAATGAATGGGGATTGTCAATTCAACTCGTCAATAAAAAAGGTCAGAATTGTAAGAGGTCAAAATTGAAAAAATAGTGGGCGTTTTTAAGTAGCCCTATTTCATTACCTACTTCTATTAGTGCACTTATGACAAACTTTTTAGTATCAAAATATAATATTTAAATCTTTGATAATTAATAAGAATAACATATGGTTTGTGCATTCAAACATTAATGAAATGCTCTTTATAACAAGTTTATTTTTGTTATTTCATAGTTTTCAATATTTTTAAATCGTTCATTAAAAAGTAGTGTTTCTCTAAGTTTTTGAGACAAGTTCTTTTTTGCAAATTTTTAGGGATAACAAAAGAACAATGATGGAACAACTATATATTTTTTTAAATGGAAAAAGGTGTTGGGACACCCATAAATTACTATTAAGCATAAGATGGAACAACTATTTAAATAACATAAACAAACTAAAACCTACTAAAATTTAAAAAATTAAATGTAGTATGTTGAATTTCCAATGATAATCCTCCTCCATTTACCTGTTTAGGTAGGTTTAGTACTTTTTCTTAGAAGTTACCTTTCCTATTTGTAAACACCAAATAAAGAAAAATATCTAGTCCTAAAAAAGGAAAACTTCCCCTCTAAATCCCCAAGTCCTCTAGACATTAATTGAACCCCCTAAGACATGTCTCTATAAAATATTGTTGCAACAATTCTCAATATGCATGCTACCAATGACATCCATCTTAAAAAATATGAAAGACATTGATTACACAAATCTCTCATTGATGTACAAGATCAAAAGCCTCATTCTATTTTTAAAAAAACTTAAAATGCCTTCTAATTTAAAAGGAGGGATTCCAAATGTATTGAGCTCTTATGTGATTCCATGATGTTGACAACATTTGAATAAGAAATTTATGGTCGATAGAAACATTCTAATCAAATGATGTCGATAATCATACAAAGATTAATCATATCAGGTACAAACTCAAATGTATGACTTTAATATGTAAAGAAAACATACTACTAGGGGAGAGAACCCATTTGCCATGTAAACTAATGTCACACTCCTCAAGCTTGTAAAGAATAAAACAAATTTCTATAATTCTTTTAGCATGCCTCTATTATTGAGTTAATTATTTAAAGCTATTATTTTGTATACAAGTCATTAATGATGAATGTGGAATGGCTTGTTATGCAAATGGTTGTCACTAAGTAGTAATTTTGAATGATCAATTGAAACAACTTATGAGAGGTGAATCAACCACTTGCTACACACATTCCACATCACCCCTTTACAAATTAACATTTAAAATTAAACATCCCTTATACACTAAAGTTTAAATTAAGATAAAAATGGTTTCCAAAATTTTTTAAAAAAGGTTTCTAAATAAATTTAAAAACAATGAATTTAAAATGATTAAATATTATATATTATTTAATTATGATCCATGAATTTTAGGTTTAGGAAAAAACTCTAAGTATATAGGTTTCTATTGCTATCAATTTCACTCTAACATCTTATGTAACATTTTTTCTACCTACATTCCATGGTGTTGCCTTCTTCCTAGCATTTTCGTCTCAACAAAAATCTACTATATAGAGAGAATTTCTCCATAATATTGACTTCTTGATCCACCAATGGAGATCCAGAATCAAAAAATAAGTGCTCAAGGGTGCGATTATAGGTAATGGCATCTTACATCATGTGCTAATCATCCTTTCTTCACATGTTATATTTTTTATATATTATTATTTTGTATATGTAGTGTTTGGGTTTTTTTTAACATGTAGGCAACATTTGCATACGTGTAACCATATAAACACATTATTTCTAGAAGTTATTTTGTTTCTCACATACCCATTAGCAAATAGGAATCAAGAAATAATTTATTCCTTGTTCTAGATGTAAGGGTTTTTATTCATGACTTCAATGTGAAATAGTGTTTGTGTATGTAACATTGTATTTGTGAGGCCTTATATGTCTATTATTTATAGGATTACAGGCACAAGGGTTTATAATGTGTGCCTTCTTTTAGGTATGTAAATTTTTATTGTGTAAAAAGTTTATACACACAAATGTATATGCACGTATATATGTATTTATGTACATATATGTACATATATATAATATATCTCTATATACATATGTATATATGCATATATACATATACATATATGTATGTATTTATATTCACACATTTGTGTGACCCTATATGTTCATTATCTAGCCATGAGTTGTTACATTTTATATGTAAATCTATCATATTGACTAATATCTATACATCCATAAACTATATGTATGATATCATCCATTTATGGGTGTTTTAATTTATTCCTTCTTTCATAAATGAATCTTTTTATGTCTTCTTCCATGTATGAAGATTTTTGGGTATCTAAAATTTAGATATATATAGTTGCAATTATTCAAAATGAGATTTTTTCCTACTTTATTTTGAAATAGTGTAAATTTTTTGTTATGTTTGTGTTATTTTAGGTATGAGAGATCAAATATGCATTTACTTGTAATATTGTTCATATTTAACTATAATATTGTTTATATCTTGTTGTGTCTATGTGTAATATTTGTTTATGAAAAATGTTGTATATATTTTTCACTTATTGTAAACTTATATCATTTCATGTCTACATAGAATCTCAATTAAATAATAGGATTTAATACTATCATTTTGAAATATGTATTTTCTAAGAGAAAATCAATATTAATATATTCTTTTTCTTAAGGATAAAAGGTCAAGAATCACCTATAATTTAATTAAAACTATTAAGAAAATACAAAATATTTAGGCCCCTGTAGGGTGGGTTTAAGCATAGAAGCCCTAAAGTGACCATATTACATTAATAGGTATAGAGGCTATAAACCAAAAAGAAACATACATAAGTAGAGACATGAAATGGCTAAAGGCCTAAAACCATTATTGTGTAGTGTTTAATGAGCAACATGAGAGCTAGAGTTAGATTCATCTAGGAGTGAAGGCAAGGTGGCTGGAAGAGTAGGAAGAACCACTACTGGAGGCTAAGGTGCCTACACTAGAGCATTCAACCTTAGAAACAAAATGGTGTTGAACATCTCCTTAGCTTTGGAGTCTAGGTTTGGTGGTAATTGAATTCAGTGACCATTGAGGGTTGTATTTGGGGCATTGATGCACCTGTTCTAGAGTCCCTTTTGTATGGCTTGGTAAACAAAATCAACAAAAAGAGAGGAACAAAGCAAGTTTGTAGAAAAAAAGGCTCCCAACTGGAGCATCACCCTCAAACATATCATAGTTCTCCATAGCCTTTTTTATCTTCTCCAGGGAGATGAGAGATCAATATTAATGTGTTATTAAAAATATATATATGTACATTTATTAAATATTGCATTATTCAGCTACATATCTATGAATTTGGCATATACAAAATTTTCTATCTAGAATTTTTTATGCATATGCAAACATAATTGTCATGTGCACAATTACAGGTTCATGTTTTTTATATGCACCATATTACACTTACACATGCTAGATACCTATAAATATTCAATTCATGTCTTGTCCAAACTAGTGATGCTATTACATACATGGTAATGTTATTATGTTAATGTGACATATTTATGACCACACATTTACAAATTTGCATACATTTGCACATAGGTAGTATGTGTATGTTGGAATGATAACATTATTTTTTAGTTTAATATAAAATAAATATACCACATGAAGTCATATTTATAAATGCAATATCAATACTAGGAATTTTATGATTTACCATTTACTTGCTTTAGTTTTACTTAGGCAAATATTATTATTTAGGTGCATAGTTAGGTGCATATAGTTTTGGGTAGTTGTGTTTCCCGTATCGAGAAGTTTCATACCTGTCACCTATTTTTCACGGCTTTAAAAAGCCTGTACCATATGTAGATTATCATCTCATATCACGCATTCCTCTTCGGTAAAATAGCTTTGCTTCTCTCATTTGTGAAGGTCTCTGTGCAATTGGTTTTCTTGGGAATTCCTTGCTCTATCAGTTACTACCTTAGAAACCAAATCAAATTTTGTGTAGGAGTGCAAATTAGACAACTTCTTTAGACTGCAAGAGACACATCATGCACTTGATGTAGGTAAAGTCTTCCATGACTTTACTAGGGATATGAACCACTTTACTCTTAATGCATGTTTGTTTATGTTTAGTTTTGTTTCTTTCTTTGTATTTCAATACCATGGTGTATCTCTTATATTCACTTTCCTCTAAAAAAGATAGATAGCATATTTCTTTTGCATATCATTTGATGCTTTAATAATGTATTTTCCTTTATTATATTATGTATAATCAATCGCGTACATAATATGAATACAAGAAATATGAAAAAGTAAATTATACATTATTGCATAATAATTTCAATTATGATGTGCATTTTCTTTTTATGACAAAAAATTTACAATTGGCTTTCAAAGTCAAAAGAATTCTTCATTACAGTGATCTATATTCTTTGATCACTCTTTCCACCTCTATACAAAATTTATTATGAGTTCTTAACTTTCTTGTATAAGATATATCTAATCAACAAATTATCACAATAAAATCCCTATATAAACTTTCAGTACAAAATAGTAACAACATTAACTTTCATATAGAAGAAAGATGTAATTGACACACTAAGATTATCAAATACCTTTGTGAGACTTCCATATGAAACAATGATAACCACTTAACTTTCCTAAACATGGCATATGTACTCAAGAAACTAAAACAATAATATAAATTTCTTAGTTTTCCATAAACCCTAGAAATAGAATGGGCTCTTCCTCCTTGGACATTATGGTGGATTCACTAAAAATTCTATCATTTTTAGTTGAAGGTACATGTGCAAGTATTGTTATAATTTTTAAGGATATAGATAAATAGGTACGTAAAGCCTAATTGTCTTATACATTTAACTATACCTTATTGGCTATTAGCATAATATATTACATTGTTATATATTTGTTTGTTATGTAACCATGTAGTTACGTTAGTTGATTCTGGTTTTGCAGTTATACCAACTGTTACCTATTATTTATACTCATATTGTAATGCATTCATCATCGAATACAGCTTTCTCTATTTGCTTACCATTAAATGGTATCAGAGCCAGGCTGATCATTGGGGCATTAAGTTTTGGCACTGTTTCAAGTCTGTGGCAATGAAGATAGGTGCTAGAATGAAATGCTAAACCCTTGCTCTAAGTCGCTATGAGATCTAAGGCCTGATAGCATTAGAAGCATCCAAGTTGAAGATAAGAAAGTGTTGGAAGACAGTGTTGGAAGCAGTTTGCAGGCCCGTCAGCAAGGAGAGAGCCATTTGGAGATTGCAGCCATTTTTTTCTGCTATAGAGGTCATTGTTGTTTGAAGTTTCCTCATCCACGCCATATAGACTTGAAGATGCTGTAGAGGTCTTAGACTATTGTTTAAATGAAAGGCAAAAGATAGCCAGAAGTGTGCACCTTTGAGGGAGAAATAGTCTATAAGCCTGAAAGTGGATGTCCACCACACCAGATGCCAGTAGTGTAGCCAGTAATCATGAAAATGAGCCACCTCAAGGCAGATGTGCTATTTCAGAAATCCCAGGCTTCTATTTTGCCCTTCTAGATGCCCTACAAAACTCTATTAATCTTCAATTTGATGAATTGTTTAGGCAAGGATTGCTAGATTACTTTCTATTTGATGTACAATGTCAAGCAAGAAAGATTAGAGCAAAACTTGATGAGGGTTATGATGCTGCTGATGAAGATGAGGTAGAATGCACACCCAAGCATCCCAGTCTCACAGTACATGCCTATCGTGCTCATCTCCGTGCCATAATTTCTTCTTGAAAGTGAATGTATTGTCAAATAAAATAATAATAAATTTATTGTCTAGACTAGTTTTTTTTTTGTGGTGAACAATGTCAGCCCTGAAATTGCTTCTTTCCAATGCTCAACTTTTGAAAGGGCCAAATTATGCCACATGGAAGACAAAGATGCGGACAATTCTCATTTTTGAGGAGCTATGGGGAATTGTCATTGGTGACATAACCAGATTGGAAGACCTAGATGAAAGGCAAAAGTTTGACAAGGCTGATGCCAAAGCATTGATGTTGATAACACTCAGCATCATCGATGAAGTTCAACCTCACATTCAGGATGTGGAAACATCAAATGCGGCATGGGATTCTCTCTCCACAATCTACCAAGCAAAGAACCAGACGAAGATCCTCCATCTACAGTCCAAGCTACATACACTCAGTATGCAAGATGGAAAGAAAGTTGAGGAATTCTTATGGCACGTATCTGAACTGTGAGCTAAGCTTGTTGCACTTGGAGAAAAGGTGGAGGACAAACTACTTGTCCCAATTACACTAAGAGCACTACCATCTCAATTCAAAATCTTTGTCTCCACGCTAAACATCACCAAGAAAAATGTGTCATTTGACAAATTGGTGAATTTGTTACAGCAGGAAGAAGCCATTCAATCCGTCCAAGGTGAACTTGAAGACAAGGCCCTGATCTCTAGACAATCAAAAGGTCAGAAGTTTCATGGAAAGAAGCCACAGAAACAACAAGAACATCAATAGTCGAAGCCTCCAAAGGTAAACCGATGGTGTCATAAATGCAACAAGAACAAACATGACACTATCCATTGTTAGTATAATGCCTTAACACAAGGCAACTCAAGTAAAGAAGGCTTTTCTGGTTGCAGTGATACTCAGCCATCTAAACGCCATCATCTTCGCAGAAGGCACAAAGGCAATGTAACGGCCCAACAAGATGATGCATCAGAAGAAGATGAACCAGAAACAGCCAACTGCAGCACTCATCACAATCTAGTCCTTGTCTCCCAAACCTCGCAGCCCATGAGGGATATTTGGTTGATAAACTCAGGTGCCAGGAAGCATATGATAGGCAATTGTGAGCTATTCAATGCACTAACAGAACAACCTACTGGAGATAGAGTTTGAATTGCTGACAACAAGGAGTATGTTGTAGAGGGTATAGGCAAGGTCATCATTCCTCTTGGGAAAAGCCGTTGTACCCTCACCAAGGTGATGTATGTTCCTGGTTTGACATCAAACCTACTCTCTATCAGTTAGCATCTGAACCATAAATTGAAAGTTGAGTTCCAAGTGAAGGACGGGGTCAAGACCTGTCTAATATCAAGAGAAGGTATGATACTTGCTAGATAATTTATGAAGGATAGACTGTTTGCATTAGATATTGTCTCCTCCCCTACAGTAGCTCTATCAGCTTCAACAATAGAATCTACAGGACTCTAGCACTACCGCTATGGGCACCTTTCAGTCAGCTCCTTGCATCAGCTTAGCTCCAAACAAATGGTAAGAGGACTTCCTCCAATTTCAAATTCATTGCCTATATGTCCTAGATGCCTTGCAAGTAAACAACACCGGGATCTATTCGAGGATAGTAGCTTCCATGCTAAACATCACCTTGAGTTGGTACATACCGATCTGTGCAGACCCATGCCTACTTCATTTTTAGGACATAAGTACTTCCAATTGTTCGTGGATGACTTCTCATGAAAGACCTGGGTGTACTTTCTCAAGAAGAAAGATGAAGCCTTTGCCAACTTTCAGGACTTTCACAAGCAAGTTGTCAAAGAAGTCGGCCAGTCTCTTCTTGTCCTCCACTTAGATCGAGGGGGGGAATTCACCTCCAAGGAGTTCATGGCATACTTGAAGCATCATGGCATCAACCAACACCTAATTGCTCCCTATACACCCCAACATAATGGAGTTGCAGAACGTCACAATCAGACTGTCATGGAGATAGATCGATGCATGCTCTCCACAGCCAAGTTGGAGGAAAGGTTTTGGGTAGAAGCAGTGTGGACAGCTGTATACCTCATCAACAGGGCACCAACAAAGATCCTGCAACACAAGACACTCGAAGAGGTATGGACTAGACAAAAGCCTTCAATTTCTCATCTAAGGGTGTTTGGTTGCACATCATACATGCATGTCCCTAGCAATAAGAGAAAGAAGACTGATCCTAAGACACTCTAGTGTATATTGTTGGGATACAGTATTACATCAAAAGCATATCGTCTCATAGATCCTGAGACAAAGAAGATACATGAGAGTCAAGATGTGGTGTGTGATGAATTGTCATTCTATTCCTTATCACAAAAACAAGAGCAACAGCCTCCTACTTCTCATAAATTGCTCTCACAATCAGATGATGAGCATGTGGAAGACTCTCATAGAGAAAGTGAACTACAAGGAGAGTTGTATGTTGATTTGGGCCCTCTTGAAAACATTACACACCAGGAGCAACACAGTCAACCTCCAAAGTGGGTCCAAAGTACAATCAGGGACTCTAACCTGCACACTCTTCTAGACACTTCGTCAGGAATCAGAACCAGGAGTCAGACAAGAAATGAAGTGAATCTTGCACTCATGAGTACTGTTGTTGACAGCACTGAACCTAACACAGTTCAAGAGGCATTAAGCCAACCTTAGTGGAAGAAGGCTATGGATGCAGAGTATAATTCTTTGATGCAAAATCATACATGGGAACTTGTCGATTTGCCTAAAGGGAAGAAACCCATTGGCTACAAATGGATCTTGAAAACAAAGTACAAGGCAGATGGATCTATGGATAAGTACAAAGCATGACTTGTAGCAAAGGGATATGCTCAACAGGAGGGCATTGATTATGAAGAGACCTTTGCACCCACTGCGAAGATCAAAACTGTCAGAATGGTCTGTGCATTGGCAGCACAGAAGGGATGGAAGCTTCAATAGATGGATGTCAAGAGTGCTTTCTTAAATGATGATCTCAAAGAAGAAGTGTACATGACCAAGCCAGAAGGGTTTGTTGATGAACATCATCCACACAAGGTATGCCGTCTTATCAAATCACTTTATGGCCTTAAGCAAGCTCCTAGGGCATGGTACATTAAGATTGATGGTCACCTATCATAGCATGGATTCACCTGTAGCCCCTCAAATCCTAATTTGTATATTAAGAAGGTAGGCACAGAGATTGTCATTCTGGTTTTGTATGTGGATGATCTTATTCTCACTGGCAACTCAGACAGTCTCATTGATGATGTAAAGAATGATCTCAAGAACTCCTTCGACATGACAAATTTGGGGCTACTTCATTATTGTCTTGGCTTGGAGATATGGGAGAAGAAGATCCACATATTCATCTCCCAAATGAAATATGCCAAGATACTCCTAGAAAAGTATGGAATGGTTAACTGTAAGCCTATTTCCACTCCAATGGAGAAAGGTTTGCAACTATCCCATTTCCAGGATTCGCCTCAAGTAGATGTCACTCTCTACAGGTAGCTGGTTGGGAGCCTTATCTACTTGACCTACACCAGACTAGACTTGTGTTTTGCTGTCAGCTATCTCTCTAGATTCATGCAGGAGCCAAATAAGTGTCATTAGGTTGCAGCAAAGCATGTGCTGAGATATATCTAAGGCACAGTTGATTATGGTCTGGAATATAAGAAGAACAATTAGTTCTTCTTACAGGGATATACAAACTCAGATTATGTAGGACCTGTAGATGACAGGAAATCCACCTCAAGTTATGTTTTTCATCTCTGATTTGGGCCAATTTCATGGGTTAGTAAGAAGCAAATTGTTGTTTCTCTTTCATCCACTGAGGCTGAATATCGCGCCGCATGAGGAGCTGTGTGCGAAGTGATTTGGTTACGTCGCATTTTGGCAGATATGGACATTCTTGAAGAGCAGTCACCAGTTCTCTATTGCAACAATCATGGTGTGTTAAAACTTGTGAAGAGTCTAGTTTTCTATGAGCACACTAAGCATATTGAGGTTGAGTGTCATTACATTTGGGACCAAGTTTTGAACCACCACATCCAACTCTAGTACTACCCTACAGATTCTCAGATAGTAGATTTGTTCACCAAATCTCTTGGTAGGATCAAATTTGAACTGTTTAGGGGTACATTTGTAAAAACAATGTAATAAGGGGGGGAATGTTAGCATAATATACTACATTGTTATATATTTGTTTGTTACGTAACCATGTAGTTACATTAGTTGATTTTGGTTCTGCAGTTATACCAACTGTTGTAACAGTTTCATCAACTGTTACCTATTATTTATACTCATATTGTAATGCATTCATCATCGAATACAACTGTTTCTATTTGCTTACCATTATTGGCATGGGATTGGATGCATTGTGATAACAAGTTGATTAGATCTATGAATTTTGTGCTCAAAATATTAAACATATTAAATAAAATTATATTTTTAAGAGGTCTATGTTTGACTCTTAAACATAAACACCTTTCCTACCTACCTTGTTTGGTGCTTGATCAACTATTCTTTTCATATTCTTAAGTTTTTTAAAACCTTTTTTTCTCTTTTTGAGTCTCCTTCTCCATGCATAGACTAAAGTTTTACTCTTCCAATTTATTTCTCTTTAGGTCCCTCTCAAGTCTAAGTTTCTTCACTTCTTCTTTACTTGCAATGCATTTACTTGATATTTCTACCCACTCACCTTTATTGTTGTACACATGTTGTATTTGTACATTTTCTTTTCTTACTTATAGAAAATGCATACTTCATTATCTTATGTGAGTATGTGTGATTGCTTTTTGAGTCTAAGAACACTATTTGACCACAATTACATGTCTCATTTGAAGCCTCTACTCTAAATGATTTAGAAACTTAGTTATTGATCTTTTAGATGGAATTCCTTACTACATGGTGCATGAAACATATTCATTGTCCCACATTGAATTAATGACCATCGACATTCACCCAATTTTAGCTACCCAATGTCTCCCATCCATAAATTATTGGATCACATCACTAGGATTCTAACATGGTAGAGCACTAGGATTCTAACATGGTAAAGATGGCATTAAAATACTAACATCCTCTTTAATAAAATTATTCTATAGTCCAATGTTAATACCTTCCTCCCTCGACAAGTAAAATTCTTATGCTTGGACTAGACTAATGAGACAAACCTCAAGCCATAGACTTGGGGATGTATGTTGATCTAGACTAATAAGCGAAAACTCATAATTAACTTGTGTGAAATTAGGGGCTAATTGAAAGGAGTGGGAAACTCCTCTACACTTTTGTCTCTATGGAGATGAGTAGGGTGATCCTAGAAGTCTATAATAGGACAATTAAAATGAAATAACATACTATGCCTTCATCCAAGCCAAAGTCTATGTATACAGACACCCCAAAGATTATTGCTAAGTATTTAGTATACTAGCTCACTATTATATACACCTAAATACCTCATCACAATGATCATGCCCAACATTTATAGAACACTATAAGTATGGTCATGAACACAAAAATAGAACAATTTTCATTTTTTCTAAACTAACTTTTGCATAAATAATTTTACTTGTTCAACAACTTTGAGGAAATAGTTTACCTAATTGTTTAGGTATCCTAATTGATGTCGTAATGTTTTAGAAAGAGTATGCTACTTGTTTGAAAATATAAAAGGGAAAGATTGAACTAATTAGTTAAGCGAAACTAATACAACTAATAAACCAGAATCGAGTAAACTAAACAAATGAATTAAATAACAATATAAATTCATGCATGAGGATATACTTAACAACAATTTAAATTTAACATATTTCTCTAACTTGTGAAATCTACTAACATGATAATGATAAGAATTTCATCAATAGAATAACCAATTTAAATTTGCTCATGTGATAGGAAATCATCTAGAGATAAATACATTCATAACTTACATAAACAAAGAGATCTACACACATGCGCGCGTGCGCACACACACATGCACACACACACGTACACACACATGCACGCATGCACCCACACAAGCACACATGCACGCATGCGTACACACACACACATCTCTTTATTTATGTAATTTATGAATGCATTTATCTCTGGATGATTTCCTATCATGAGCAAGTCTAAATTGGTTATTCTATTGATGAAATTCTTATCATTATCATGTTAGTAGATTTCATAAGTTAGAGAAATATGTTAAATGTTAATTGTTGTTTAAGTATATCCTCATGCATACATTTATATTGTTATTTAATTCATTTATTTAGTTTACTTGATTCTGGTTTATTATTTGTATTAGTTTTGCTTAACTAATTAGTTCAATCTTTCCATCTTTTATAGTTGCAAACAAGTACCATACTCTCTCTAAGACATTACGAGATAACTTAGGAGACCTAAACAATTAGGTAAATTATTTCCTCAATGTTGTTCAACAAGTTTTTCCCACAAAAGTTAGTTCAGAAAAAAATGAAAATTGTTCTATTTTTGTATTCATGAGCATACTTGTAGTGTTCTATAAGGGTGGGCATGACAACAATGCAAATTAGAATAATTAGTTACACATGCAACTAATTATAATATGAATAAATGATTTGTATTCCCTTAGATGAATCTCATTATGATTTACTTCATGTCCAACCTTGAAATCAACATACATGACCCTTTGAAACTACAATATTCACAAGCTATCATAAGGTCTAGTAGAAATTTATTTATTTTCATTACATAAGATGGTAGAACCTAAACTACACTAATCCTACAAGGAGAGAAAATGACGCTATTTCATAAATGATTAATGATTTATCCTTCTCAAATTGGTCCCTATCACATTGTGAAATACAGTCAACAACTTAAAATAGAAAGATACTAACGTGAATTTCTAAAATATAGAAAAATAAATGCACGCATATGCATGTCAAAGACACAAGAAATGTTACATAATTATATCTACTTCAATAATCAATTGTAATGTGACGTACCTATTTGTATTTTTTAAGATCTATTTATGTGTTATTTTTAATTTTTAAGGTGTTCTTACAGACTAGAGAGAAGATGCAGAAGGGGTTTTAGTTTTGCTGCAGATGTGTGTTGCAGGAGCATACGATATATAGCATATAATGCAAACCTAGAAAATATACCATAGATATGAAGAAAATAACAGATACCTAGATGGTAAAATGGCCAAATAACAATTACTATAACATACCCATCATTTGTTTTGCAACTTGATACATTTGTTGAGACTGGACCAGCAATGGGTATGGCTGAAATCACCTCAAATCTACAAGGAATGCAAGAATGTGCAATACAACTAATTTCAGCAATAGAAAAGACCCTAAATGCCTCCCATAAATGTTACAAAAGCTGCACACAAGAAGGTATGAATGCTCTGCAAGTTCCAACGTTCCTCCTGGCAAGTAGTACGGCCTCCAAGGAGTGGTATTCTCACTACAAAATGAATGAACAGGCCTGCAATACCTTATGAACCATCTGCACTATTGTTCTATCTCCAAACGCCAAGGAAGATGTCTTAAGCAGCCCCAAAAACCAGTCAAATCAGCCACTATATCGTACGGGCAGCTGCTACAGGGATACAACCAGCAAATGCCCTAATGAATAGCTCCAAACACTGAATAAATCTACTCACATCAACTATTAGTTTAGTCCTCCAAGCTGCATGAAGAGACTTCCTAAATCCGTAAGTGATATGATCAACAAACCCACGAAATCTCATCCATGATCTCCATTTCAGCACAAATGTGAACACTGATTGTATCCCCCTCTAATGTCACCTTTGGGTGATCTTGCACACCTATAGAATGTCATACTTAGGGAGGTTTTCATCTCCAAGAGCCTCTAGTTCGAATCCTCAAACCCTTTGCAAAGCAAAACCCTAGCAGAGCCAAATATGAGAAAATATCATCAACATAACATAACAAATGAGCTCCACTTTCCACCTTTTATTTGCTCAAGCTGGGTGTTGGGATTATTGGAGGGAAAAATTACAATTAAAATCACTTTTCAATTCCCTAAGGATGGGAACCCCAGCACAAGACTTAAGTGGCCCTTTTAATATTTCATTTTACTAAGTCACTACTCAAATATTCTAAAGTCCCATTAAATAAATATTATAACTTTCAGACTTTAAAATAAATGTGAAGATGATATTAGAATGCCATGATCTATAGCTCATCGGGAAGGTATTGACGAGATGAATCTAACCCCATTCTAAAAATCCCAATCTGGCACTGACCCAAAACTTACTAAAAATAGCAAGTATGCCACAAAGCACCCAAACTGTCCCTGACAACTCCCAACTAGATCCAAACCACAACAACACCTCCCAAATGCCCATCCAAGGCCAACTAACCATGGTTCCCTAACCAAATTGCTAGTCTACAAGAACCCAATGATAGACTAACACTATAGCTAGAAAAGGGACATTACAGTCTGCCCTCCGTAAGATTGCTTGCCTCAAGCAATCTTAGGTCAAGATGCTCCAATATCTGTTCATTTTCCCAAGTAACATCCTCCACTAGTAGGTTCTTCCATTTTACCAAGTATTCTCTGATAGTCCTCCTCCTCAAAGTGTGTTCCCTAGTATCAATTATTGCCTCAGGTACTAAAATCAATTTCCCCTCTTCATCGAGAGGAGGTAACTTTGCTGATGGTGTCACATTATGCCCCAACGCCTTTTTGAGGTGAAATACATGAAACACATTGTGTACCCAGCTACCTGCTGGCAATTCTAACTCATAAGCCACTTCTCCAATTTTCTTAGAGATCTTGAAAGGTCCATAGTACTGTGGCTTAAGCTTCTATGCTCCACTCTTCTTAAGAGTGGACTGCCTATAGGGCTGCAACATTAAGTATACCATGTCACCAATCTCGAATGATCACTCAGTCCTATGCTGATCCGCATACTATTTCTATTGATTCTGAGCCTTCTATATGTTCTTTTTCAAAGACCTCATGATATCCTGACTCTCCTATAGAAGGTCTTTGGCCTTAGGCACTTTGCTATCACCAAATAGTAAATCAACAAAGATCGGTGCCTCATACCCATATAAAGCCATGAAGGGTGACATCCGAATGGACATGTGATAAGTGGAATTATAAAAATAATCTCCCATGTGAAGCCACTTAATCCATGCCTTTTGCTGCCTTGCAACATGATTTTAGAGGTATCCCTCCACCCATTTATTGACAATCTTTGTCTGGCCATTAGTTTGTGGGTGGTAGCTCGTGCTGGGGGTGAGCTCTGTCCTTATAAACCTGAAGAGCTCCTACCAAAAATTACTAAGGAACCTACTGTCCCTATCACTAACAATGTTCTGTGGCAACCCGTAAAGACAGAATACATCTCTAAAAAATAACTCTACAACCTGAGTTGCAGTGTAGGTGGTAGGAATGGCAAAGAAGTGTGCACACTTCATCAATCTGTCCACTACCACATAGATACAATCCCTTCCTTGGACTTTAAGTAAGCCTTAAAGTCCATGGAAATGCTATCCCACATCCTCTTAGGAATGGGTAGGGGCTACAATAATCCTCCAGGGAAAGAGTGCTCATGTTTGTTCTGCTGGCATATTAGACACTCTCTCACATACTACATAACTTCTGCTTTGAGGCCCTTCCAAGTGAACCTCTCTCTGATCTGCATGTATGTTTTGAAGTACCCCAGATGTCCTACCATAGGCAAGTCACAGAATGCCCTCAAAACCTTCTGCTTCATTTCTGACCCTGGCACTAAGAATGTCCTTGTAAATGATTAAATCATTTACCACTATGTACCTGTCATCTCTGATAGTGCCATCAATTATCCCAGTAGCCCATTTGTCCTTTACATATTCTGCTGATATCATGTCTCTCTAATCATTTGAAATAACACCTAGTGCACACAAATGGGGTCTTCTAGACAAGGCGTCAACAACTATGTTTTTCTTTCCTTTGACATAAACAATGTCAAAGTCATAGTCCTATAGCTTTCTGACCCACTTTTGCTACCTCTCATTCAGGTCCTCCTGACCAAGGAAATGTTTCAGACTATTGTGATCTGTCTTCACCACAAACTTGTTGCCCACTAGATATTGTCTGAATTTAGCCAATGCATGCATTATGGCTAACATCTCCTTGTCATATATATTGTAGCTCTATTCCACACCCCTCAACTTCCTTCTCTCAAATGCTATGGGGTGTTTTTTCTGCATGATTACTGAACCAATGCCTTCTCCTGTGGCATCACACTGTAATTCAAAAGGTTTGTTGAAATCTGGTATAGCCAACGTGCAGGACATACATACTCATAATCTTCTTGAACCTGTCAAAGCACTCCTATGCACTACCCAACCAACTAAAAGCATCCTTCTGAGTCAAATCTGTGAGGGGTCCAACTGACTATGAAAACCCCTACACGAAATGGAGGTAATACCCACAAAGACCAAGGAATTTCTTAAGATGTGAGAGATTCTCTCGTGGTGGCCAGTCCACAATTGCTTGAATCTTCTTCGGGTGTACCTTCACACTACAAATACTAATGATATGACTGAAATACAACAACTCGGTCATCCCAAACTCACACTTTGACATTTTTGTATACAATGACTCCTGCTCTAAAATACTCAAGACAATGTCAATGTGTTTAATATGCTCCTCCCAAGTCCTGCTATAAATCAATATATCATCAAAGAATATTAGCCTGAATCTCCTAAACTACTCTCTAAACACCTTATTCATATAGGATTTGAAGGTGGCTGGTGCATTGGTCAATGCGAATGGCATGACCAGGAACTCAAAGTGCCCATAGTGGCACCTGAAAGTTGTCTTCTCCACATCCTCATCCCTGACCTGTATCTAGAGGTAACTAGATCTCAAATCTATTTTGGAGATGTAACAATCCCCTTGCAACTCATCAATCATCTCATCAATGTGGGGTATAGGGTACCTATTTTTAATGGTCTTCTTATTAAGCTTCCTATAGTCAATACACATTCTAAGGGACCCATCCTTTTTATTTCACTAAAACCACTGATGATGTGAATGGGATTTTAGTAGGCCTTATGTGACCCATATCGAGAAGCTCTTTGACAACCTTCTCGATTTCATCCTTGTATCTCTTCAGGTTCCTATAAGGTGTAGTAATCACTGGCTTAGCACCCTCCTCCAACTCAATCACATGCTTAATACCCCTATCAAGGGGTTTACCTGGTGGTATGTCACTAAACACTTTGGTGTGTTTAGTCAAGAGAGCATGTATGTCAGGTGGATACTCCTATTTCTACTGTTCTAGTACTATGGGCATCACCATCACCTTTGCTGCCCACTGCACCTAATCATGTCAAATCAATCTCTTCATCTGCCTGAGAGAAACCACTCTCAACCCACCATCTGAAATACCCCTGAGCACATGTCAAACTATGTTCACCTCAAACTTCATCTCCATAGTTCTCAAGTTGAGTGTGAACTCTTCAATGTCATGCAACCATTTCATACCCAACACAACATCCATATCACCCATGCTGACTACATAAAATTCTAACTGGCAAGTGTAGTTATTCAGCTGGATGGCCAAATTAGGTATTCTCCTACTACAGGTGAGTACAAATCCATCAACTACCTTCACATTAAATCCCTCAAACTCTTCAGTCTTCAGCCCTCTCTTTGCAACCAAGCCCTCATTTATGAAGTTATGAGTGGAACTTGTGTCAAGTAGTGTAATACATTGATGTCTACCCAATACTCCTCTTATCCTAAATGACTCTTCTCTCTGAATACTTGAGATATGTGTTGTAGGTAGGGCGGTCTCCTCCTAATCTAATGCTTTAGATGCAACATGATCAGTCATTGAATCATTATCTTCTGATTGTTACTCTGAATGTGACAGATTCAACGGACTCGTTTGCTGAAAAATATTCTAATTGTTTTGCCTTTCCTTGGGCAGCACACTTGTGCTTAGGATCCCAAGGCTCTCTATAGTGGAAATAGAGTTTCTTCCTCCTGAGGTCATTCAGCTAATCATTATCTAACCTAGAAGAACTCTTATGCTTCTATCTAGAATCCCTCTGAAAATGTCTTTTGTCCTTCTACTTATCTCTCCTATGCTGGAAACCCTTGGACTGAAACTTATTTCTCCAAAGAGAAGACTCCATGTCACGGGCTTTCTTCATGGCCTCCTATAGTGATGCAGGGTCTAATACCTTAATCCAGCCCCGAAGTGGATCTGACAACTCGTCAATGAAGAGCATGACCAATCTACGCTCTGAAATGTTTGAGACCATCACTGAAAGGTCCTGGAACTTTGATATGTAAGAATCCACTGAGCCCACCTATTTCAACTGAGCCAACTCCTTGAATTGCATTTCAGGATCCTTCTTATCTAATTTGTCTATGACTCTGGCTGTGAACTCCACATAGGAAGTAATTTGATAATGTCCTAGAGTGACCTTGTCATTGCTCCACCACTTATGTGCACTGCCCTCCAAATGCAAAGTGGCATAAGTAATAGCATCTTCTTCAGGCATGGGGCTAATCTGTAGGTAACTGTCCAATTTCTGGACCCATGCTCTCGTGGTGGTCTTACCAGAACCATCAAAATAGGGGAGAGTCATCTTGCTAACCTTTTTTTGCAACTCCTGATTTTGTGGTATGTTTCCCCTGTGGGGTCTATTTCTCAACCTAATGTTAGAATACTCACCAAAAGTCATTTCAGTCCAAAACTCTACACTGGATGCTCTCCAATCCCTCAGGATCTCATCCTGGAATTCAACCTGTGTGGCATCTGGTCCAAGAACATTGTTCTTGGGTGCAAAGGTGGGTATGCCAGGCCTATCACTAGCTGTCAACTAGGTGCCTCTCCAGTTGGTAACTAAAGCCTCATCATCATCTCTATCTCTATTTCAATCCTTGATATGTCTATCATTGTTCTATCTATCACCGTTGTTCCTGTCACCGTTGTTTCTATCACCCATGTGCCTATCACCTCCATGGTTTGCTCTAATCCTATCTTCAATGTTTTTTTTGTTCCTATCATAGTAGTTATTGTTGTTATTATTATTATTTCTATTGTTTCTTCCATTAGGGGGTGTTAACCCTTCAAGGATGTGACCTAACTCTGCCTGTGATTCTCTCAACTCTCGTTGTGACTCCCTTAATGCTCTTTCTATAGCCACTTGTCCTTGAACCAAAGTGTTAATAATTTCTCACATGCTAGGTTCCTCATTCTGTCTATCACCCATTTATTCAACTTGTTCTGGAAGCTCACTTGAAAATGGGTCTGTAACTAGCACTAGAATTTCTGGTTCTTCTAATCATGGAGTCTGTGTTTATCATTGTAACATGTTTCTCTTGGTATTGTAATGGTGATACAAAGATTGCATAGGCAACATGTCTCAGTCTCTCATCTGCATGTTTGAAATTGACCTCATAGGATGGTAGGAAGAGTTGCACTCTAATAGCACTGTAATGTGCCATACCTACTTGTATTTTTTAAGATCTTTTCATGTGTTATTTTTAATTTTTAAGGTGTTCTTATAGACTAGAGAGAAGATGTAAAAGGGGTTTTAGTTTTCCTACACATGTGTGTTGCTAGAGCATATAATATATAGCATATAATTTAAACCTAGAAAATATACTATAGATATGAAGAAAATAACAAATACCCAAATGGTAAAATGACCAAATAATAATTACTGTCACATACCCATCATTTGTTTCACAACTTGATACATTTGCTGAGGCTGGGCCAGCAATGGGTATGGCTGAAATCACCTCAAATCTACAAGGAATGCAAGAATGTGCACTACAACTAATTTTAGAAATAGAAAAGACCCTAAATGCCTCCCATAAAGGTTACAAAGGCTACACAGAAGAAGATATGAATGCTCTGCAAGTTCCAATGTCCTCCAAGGAGTGGTATTCTTGCTACAAACTGAATGAACATGCTTGTAATGCCTTATGAAACTTCTGTACTATTGTTCTATCTCCAAATGCCAAGGAAGATGTCTTAAGCAGCGCCAAAAACTAGTCAAATCAGCCACTATATGGTATGGCCAACTGCTACAGGGGTACGGCCAGAAAATGCCCTAATGAATAGCTCCAAGCCCCTAATAAATCTGCTCACATCAACTATTAGTTCAGTCCTCTAAGCTATATGAAGAGACTTCCTAAATCTGTAAGTGATATGATCAACAAACCCATGAAATCTCATCCACGATCTCCATTTCAGCACAATTGTGAACACTGATTATATCCACCTCTAACGACACCTTTGGGTGATCTTGCACATCTGTAGAATGCCATTACTTAGAGAGGTTTTTGTCTCCAAGAGCCTCTAGTTTGAATTCTCAAACCCTTCACAAAGCAAAACCATAGTAGAGCCAAATATGAGAAAATATCAACATAGCATAACAAATGAACTCCACTTTCCACCTTTTATTTCCTCAAGTTGGGCGTTGAGATTATTGGAGGGAAAAATTACAATTAAAATCACTCTTAATCCCCTAGGGATGGGTGCCCAAGCACAATACTTAAGTGACCATTTTAATATTTCATTTTACTGAGTCACTGCTCAAATATTCTAAAGTCCCATTAAATAAATATTATAATTTTTGGACATTAAAATAAATGTGAAGATGATATCATAATTCCATGATCTATAGCTCATCGGAAGGTCTCAATGAGATGAATCCAACCCCACTCTGGAAATCCAGATCTGGTACCAAACCCGAACTTACTAAAAATAGCAAGTATGCCACAAAGCACCCAAACTGTCCCTGACAACTGCCAACTGGATCCAAACTACGACACCTCCCAAATGCCCATCCAAGGCCAACTAACCATGGTTCCTTAAACAAATTTCTAGTCTATGGGAACCCAATGATAGACTAACACTATAGCTGGAAATGGGACATTACATCAATTACTACTCAAAGGTTGATTTTGAGTCTCAACCTATCATTTTTAATCAACCTTTGTTCCCAAGATTGGTTTGTTTGTGCATTCTCTATAGTTTCTAGAATCAATTTGGTGCACTAGTACATTCTAGGTGCCGTTGCATGATTTCTTGTTGTCTTTGATATTTTTCATAGATCCATAAAGCTAATATGCTAGGGGTCTAATTGAGGATAACATGAACCTCACAATTTAGTAATTTTTTAGCTAGTGATGTTCCAAACAACATCCTTAAATGGAAATGAACATGCAAAAAGTAATATAAGGTAACTTAGTATAACAAATTGAATGGCCTAATAAAAAAGCTCACTAGAAAAAGGTAGTAATATAATTTACAACATTTTGAATGTTGTTTATAAACTACTATTTTTAAAAAAATAATTTATTTTGTTGAGAATAATATATTTTAAAGAAGCACTACTTAAAACTTTATTGAAACACAAAGAGTATTGGTCATTCCAACTAGATAATTCTTGAAAAAAAAATTCCTTATAAACTTTGTATGAATGTAAAAAATGTTAGAAATGAAGGAAACTGCCACACTATGGAAATTTTAAATAAACTTGTAAATCTAAAATTTAAATTATAGAATATCAATGGAGATGTGATCTAGCAATAAAGAAATCAATAATAATCAAGAGCCATACACATAACACAAAAAATTATGTGGAGAAAACCCTTTTAGGTAAAAAGCTCCAAGAGGAAAAGAGGGCAAATGTGTATTATCTACAAAGATATTACAATACATCAATTTCCTCCAATCATGCATCTAATCTGACTGTGCCTATGTACCTTTAAACAAAAAACTCTAATATCCTACACTTCATGTAGATTTTATTAAATAGAATACAAGCTCATAGAAGACACATCAAATATGGTGGCCGAATTTGGGAAAATCCCACACCCACTTTCGGAATTAGGCCGATTAATGATTCTTGCATTTGTCATAGCCTCCAAATAGGATGATGCACCCAAGTAAGCCAAAATCCAACACCCTCATAGGGAATAGTCAACAAACAAGGTATTTTTAGCCTCTTATAGGCTATCATAAGATCCTCTGTCATAATCTATTGTAACTATCCAAACCTAACTAATTCCTTACATCATGTAAGAGACAATCTTGGAAAACTCTTTTATAACTATCGTAAAATCAGTTAATAAACCTAGATGCCCCATTTTCACCTATTTACTATCCTAAGGTAAAAGGTAAATAAATATTACAATCACCATAATTAAATAATTACTGCAGTTGGTGGATCCTACCTCCGTTATGTTTGCATTTACATTTGCAATATTAGGAGTATTTGAATTAATCAAATTTACAAGGTTGATGGCACATTAATCCTAACAAAGGACACATGCAAATGTCCCAAACTTTGATTTTTTAATAAATAATTATTAATTATTTAGTGTGATTTTTGAGAAATCATTGAACAATTTTCTTTTAGCATAGTAGTTCATATTTCATATTACATTTTTTAATAAACTAACGCTTAGTTTAGATAGCGGCTATTTTGCCAGTTATGTAGTTATTGTTATGTCGGTTATGGTATGGTTACAATTTTATCAATTATATTCTCTTGTATAAATGATGTTCTAGTTCATCAAATATATCATCAAGTATTTTACCTTTTCATTTTGGTATTAGAGCTTGTACCTCTCATCGACAGCTAGAAGATCATTGTAGAGACATCAGAAATAAGTGTCATCATGTTAGTTCCAAAGTTGCTACTTTCGGATGCTCGGCTCCTAAAAGGGCCCAACTATGCAACATGGAAGACAAAGATGCACATGATTATCCAATTTAAAAATCTATGGGGGATCATTACTAGTGCACTGATGTGTCCAACTAACAGTGATGAGTAGAGGAAGTATGACAATGCCGATGCAAAAGCCTTGACATTGATCACATTCAATATCTTTGATGAATTTCAACCACATGTTTGAGATGCAACAATGTCAAACATGTCTTAGGACGCTCTATCCACCATATATGAGACAAAGATCTAGACAAAGATCCTCCATCTCCAGTCAAAGCTTCATACGCTTAGTATGAAAGATGGTGAGAGAGTAGAGTTATTATGTTGGGTGTCAAAACTACGAGTAGAACTTGTAGTGATCAGAGAAAAGGTGGAGAACAAACTGCTAGTCCTGATCACTCTAAGAGCTCTTCCTTCCTAGTTCTAGACTTTTGTCATGACATTAAACATCACAAAGAATGCCATGTCATTTGAAGAACTAGTGAATTTGCTCCAACAAGAAGAAGTCATCCAGTCAATGCAAGATGCATTTGAAGATAAACCACTGATCTTGAGACAATAGCATGGTTAGAAGTTTCAAAGGGGACCACCACAAAATTAGCCACAGAAGCAACAACCACAACAACAACAGCAAAAACCTCAAAAGGTGAATCAACGGTGTCACATCTTCACTACAAACACACATGACATGTTGATAGTTTTTGGTATAATGCCTTGACTCAAGGAAATTCCAGTAAAGAAGGCACATTTGGTTGCAGTAATTCTCAGCAATCAAAATGGCATCCTCGCTAAAGGAAGCACAAAGGACATGTTGCAGTCCAACAAGATGATGCATCTGATGAGGACGTACTAAAAATAATGAATTGTGGCACTCATCAAAATGTTGTTCTTGTCTCCCAAACCTCGCAGCCAATAATGAATGTGGGGTTGATTAACTCTAGTGCCAACAAGCATATGATAGGTGATCATGATCTATTTGATACACTAAATGATCAACCCACTAGAGATTAGGTTCAGATTGCAGACAATAAGGAGTATGTTGTAGAAGGAATTGGAAATGTCACCATTCCTCTTGGATTGAGAAGTTATACCATCATGAAGGTACTCTATGTTCATGGATTGACAACTAATCTCTTGTCTGTAACTCAACTTTTGAATCATAAGCTTAAGGTGGAGTTCCAGGTCCAAGAGGGCATATCAAATTCAGTTTGATCTCATGAGAAGGTATGATAATTGCTAGATCTTTTATGAAGGATCATTTTTTTGCACTAGATGCAGTCTCATCCTCTATAGTTGCTCTATCTTCCTCTATGACTAAATCTACTACTTTGTAGCATTATCAATATGGGCACCTTTCTGCCAACTCCCTGTATCAGCTCAGTTCTAAGGACATGGTATGAAGACTTCCTCAACTTTCCCATTCTTTGTCTATATGTCTTGGATGTCTTGCAGGTAAACAACATCAGGATCCATTTGAGTTGAGTGCCTTCCATGCCTAGGAACATCTTGCAGTCATGCATACCAATCTGTTTAGACCTTTGCCTGCTTCATTTCAAGGATTCCATTACTTCCAGTTATTGGTGGATGACTTCTCTCATAGGAAATGGGTGTTCTTTCTCAAGAAGAAGAGTGAAGCCTTTGCACACTTTTAGAAATTCCACTAGCGAGTTGTACAACAAACAAGATAGTCTCTTCTTGTCCTCTACTTAGATCAAGGGGGGGAATTCATGTCAAGGAAGTTCTTAGAATTCTTGAAACATCACAACATCAAATAGCACTTGACTGCCCCCTATACACCCTAGCAGACATGAATTGCAGAACATCACAATTGGAGTGTCATGGAGATGGCTTGTTGCATGCTTTCCACAACTAAGTTGGAGGATCAATTTTGGGTAGAACCAGTCTAGACAGTTGTGTATCTTCTCAACAAGGAACCTACAAAGATCTTGTAAGACAAGACACCAGAAGAGGTATGGAGTGGTCATAATCCTTTAATCTCCCATCTAAGAGTATTTGGTTGTACATCATATATGCATGTCCTAGCTAACAAGAGGAAGAAGATCGATCCCAAGACACTCTAGTGTATCTTTCTAGGGTACAGTACTACCTCAAAAGAATATCATCTCATTGATCCCGAGACAGAGGATTTACGAGAGTTGAGATGTGATATGTGATGAGTCATCATTTGACTCATTGACACACAAAGGAGATTCAAAATTGACCACCTCTCATAGATTTCTCTCATAGTCAGATGATGAGCATGAAGAATCCTCTCACAAAGAAGATGAGTTGCAAAGAGAATTATTCATTGATCTTGGCCATCTGAAAAATAATTCTTCACATCAACAGAATCAATGTCTGAAATGGGTCCAAAACACCATCGAGGACTCCCACCTAAACTCTCTTCTAGATTATTCATCAGGAGTCAGAACAAGAAGACAGGTGATAAATGAGGAAAATATCGCACTGATAAGTTCATTTATTAACAACAATGAACCTGATATAGTTTGAGAGGCACTAAGTCATCTACAATGGAAGAAGGCCATGGATGTTGAGTATGACTTCCTGATAAAGAATCAGGCATTGGAACTTGTCGATTTGCTTGCAGGAAAGAAACCCATTGGTTACAAATGGATTTTCAAAACAAAATACAAGGCAGATGGATCTATCGATAAATATAAAGAATGACTTGTTACAAAGGGATGTGCTTAGCAAGAGGGCCTTGATTATGAAGAGACATTTGCACCCACTACAAAGATCAAAACAATTAGATTTTTATGTTCATTAGTAGCATAGAAAGGATGGAAGCTTTAGCTGATGGACATCAAGAGTGCTTTCCTAAATGGTGATCTAAAAGAAAAAGTATACATGACCCATCCAGAAGGTTTCATTGACTAACATCATCCTCAAAAGGTATGTTGTCTCATTAAGTCACATTATGGACCTAAGAAAGCACCTAGGGCATGGTACATTAAAATAGATGATCATCTATTATAGCATGGTTTACCCATGGCCCCTTATATTCAAATTTGTATATTAAGAAGGTAGGCACATATATTGTCATTCTTTTTTTGTATGTGGATGATCTTGTGATCACAAGAAGCTTAGACAATCTCATCAACAATGTAAAGAATGATCTAAAGAAATCCTTTGACTTGACAAACTTGGGGTTAATTCACTACTATCTTGGCTTGGAGATATTGTAAAAGAAGCATCACATTTTTATCTCATAGATGAAATATGCCAAAGACACTCTTGTAAAAGTGTGGGATATCTCATTATATATCTGTGTCCACTCCAATGGAGAAAGGTTTCCAACTCTCTCAATTCTAGGATTCACCTCAAGTAGATGCAACTCTCTATAGGCACCTTGTTCGGAGTCTCATTTACTTGACTTATAACATACCAGACTTATGCTTTGTTGTTAGCTATCTTTTGAGATTTATGCAGGAGCTGAAGAAATGTCATTGGGTTGCAACAAAGCATGCTTTGAGATATATCTGAGGTACAGTTGATTATGGTCTAGAATACAAGAACCCTCAATTCTTCTTGCAGGGTTATACCGACTCAAACTATGTTGGATTTGTTGATGACAAGATGTCAACTACATGATTTGTTTTCATCTTAGATCTGGACCTAACTCGTGGATTAGTAAGAAACAAACTAAATTGTTGCTCTCTCATCCATTGAGGCTAAACATCATGCCACATGAGGAGCTAAGCAACAACTCAAGATTTTCTACCTAATATAAATTATTCAAAAAATATAAAATTAAGGAAAAAGTGTATGCACAACATAGCATAGAGTGTGCCCAAACGTTCATATTTAAAAAATGATACACATATTAAAAGTTATGAGCTTTTTCTAATGTACATATCTAGATCAAGGATATAGCCATAGTGTTTTTAAATAATAATTAGTAATTAATTAATACATTAATAATTAGAAATAAATCTTATTTCCATAATAATCAGATTTTCCTCTACAAAACCTTTTCATTTTTTAAATTGGATTAATAGTAGGCCATACATATTTGAGGTTGAAGTAAAAAAAAGGATAATACTAAGCACCTGACTTATAATCTTTTGGTAAGTTTAGAAATCCCAATCCTAAATCCAAGGCAATTTGTAAAGTTTTAAACACTAGTCAAATCATGTCCTAAAATTATAATTGTGGGGAAATTGGTTCCCTCCATCTTCAACATCATTCTTCTATCTCTGGAATCCAAATGAGTATCACATTTAAATTCATTTAATTTAGTATGTATTGTGTCTAACCCCAACTCATTTATCTCCATGGGATTAACTTAAAAAATTTATCCTATATTACCTTCAATCATTTAATCTTAACAATATATCCCTAATTCTTATTCTTACCTCTATATCTTGAATTTTTATACTTCCTCCTAGTACATAATTCCTACTAAAATATCACCTCTTTTATAAATCATAGGTAACTACTTTTAAATAACATTTTGATACTCCTATTTATATATTTCCCTCATATGTTCAACTAAACATTTCATTTTTGTCATTATCTTACCCACATCCAAATTAAAGTCTTGAATGAATCTTGATTGTAGATTATGAAAATAAAATTTATAATAATTATTTTTATAGTGTAGTAATTTTACCATGATCCCTAATGGAAATGATGATTGAGAATTTTAAGCTTAACTATTTGACTACCTTAATTATTGACTACCTTGACATTTATGGACTGTAAAAATAAACTAATACTTACACATAGGGTAAACCACAAAAAATTATAAATATGTAATTGTTCACCCATCTTGTATCTACCCAACAAAACTAAAAAATTATCCTTTAATGTTATTTTTTTTGTTCATTTTGATTAAAGAATATGCTCTAGGGGACCATACCCATTATTTAATAAAAGTAAAAACAATATTTGCATTAGACCCATATACTCTGGTGCATTACCATTTAACAAAAATATGATAGCTCTAACCACCATTTGACAATGGCATTGACAAGCTAAAATAAATTAAAAAATTGTTAAGGGGTGCTACCATAATAATGGCTTACACTTTCTGGACATCCTGATTTTTGCTGAAATCACATATTTTTAGAAAATATAATGATTTAAGCCTTGAAAGGTTCCATTTAAAGGATTTTAATTGAAGACGGTTTGATCAAACCCCCTTGGATAGAACCCTGTTAGTTTTAAATCATACCTCTAATGGAGTCTCCTCTACACCTATCAAAATGCTGATAAAAAACCACTTTTGATTTACCCTTTGGGGGATCAAATGAATTCATTTAAAATTTATGTTTTGTAAGTATGTAGTCCTTATTATAAGCTTCCCAAAAAGTATAATTTTAAATATATTTAATTTGATTATTATATTTATTTTTTATTTCTTGTGAATATAGGTTTTTCACCGAACATCGAGTTCTCTATTCTAAACACATGGAAAATTAGTAAATTAGTGAAAAAAATCTAAAAAATATCTATGCCCTAGGTATTGATGTCCTTGTTTCAACAGAAAAAAAAAAATTTGAATTTCGATACATATAGAAAAAGTTATGTTTTACGGAATATGCCTATGTCTAAATTATAATTGGTTTGACTTCAAAACTTAATTAAAAAAAATATTCAACAAAACATTATAAAACCAAATGCATGTCCTGTATATTGGTGTTACCAATCTAAATTCAAAAGAATCAGAATTGTATCCTTTGTAGAAAAAAAATTATGTGCTACATAATACACATCACTTTAAAAAAATGTTGTTTACTATTAAAAACTAGTTATCAAAGGAGACACAAATATTTTACAATTTAACTCCAATTTTTTTAAAA
The DNA here is from genome assembly GCA_027924645.1 of Cunninghamia lanceolata. Taxonomy (NCBI): domain Eukaryota; kingdom Viridiplantae; phylum Streptophyta; class Pinopsida; order Cupressales; family Cupressaceae; genus Cunninghamia; species Cunninghamia lanceolata. The sequence continues at coordinate 4,471,184 of BSBN01000677.1, read as the reverse complement.
ATATATATTTAGAATCTACAAATAAAATCTCACAAATCACTAGTTCGCATCATCTTCAAATTCCTAGCGATTTAGCAGCTATAGGTGTCAAAAAGTGAATATTTGGTTTAAAATGTTGATTGCAATGTCAAGTTTGGCCAAAAAGTGTAACCCATTATTGTGGGATGACCCTAAGTGTATGCACCCTACATCCCCACCTTATCGTATGAGAGTAGAGTCATTAGACACTTACCTTGTTCTACTTTGCTTGGTGCCTTCTCTCTATGCTTGATAAGAGTCTAGTGATGTACCTTGTCCACAAAAACCTTGGTTATCTGGATTTGTGAGGACACATCCTCCTACAATGGCCCAGGGGCTTGTTTAGTTCTCAACATTTTAGCCACTTTGTTCATCACACAACTAAAAGAAAAAGCTAAATTAGATTTTGCTGAGGCATTGGCATCTACACCAATATGACTTCTCATGTAGTCTTGTTATCACATTGCAATACTTTAAATAAGGTATCTATTAACCTCTAAAAATGAAAATGGTGAAACAAGAAATATTTTATCATTGTCAAGTGACATACTAATTTGACACATGAGACCCTCTTGGTAGATGCCCATAAGGAGTCATTTTCTATTTACCTTACATAGTTTCCTACAAAATATACTTATGTTCAATCTCTCTTTTTGAATCAAAATTATCTCTTCTATGGTGTAAAAACACCTTCACCATTTCACCGTTATGACTAAACAAATCTATATGTAATCCTTACATAAATAGCATAACCAAATCCTCTATGTAGCCTCATGAAAGCCAAAAGAAAAAATAGATAAATTTATTTATTTATTTATTTATTTATTTATTCAACTTCTTATCCTTAGACCAAATCCCCAATCCCTTCTACTATTTTATCTCCAATACCTAAGAAAATATTAATATAATTACTCTCTCTACCACTAATACCTAGTGATATATCTATGCATCTCTTTCTAATATTAAATACCCCATTATGAACTAATGTACTATTGTATTGCCTATCTAGTGAGATGCCTAGAATCATATTTAACTTAATTGTTAGTTAGGTATCTTGCATAATTAATTAGCCTAGATATTTAAGTGATATATTTTCCCATATAACATGTACATTTGCATACATATACACATATCTACATACACATTTATGCATATGTACATATTTCAAGAATATTTGTTACTCACACTTTTAATATATTGAATAAAGTTTCATTGTGATGATCCACCCTTTTTGGAAGTTCGTCTCTAAAATTGAGATAATTAATAGTCATATATGCGTAATTTAAAAAGGGATTAAAGATGTAAATATAGAACTATTCTTTCAATTGACAATATTATAGAAATGTGACTAACAAATAGTCTTGGAATGATGGCATAAAGCAAGGGACTCAACTTTGTACAAAATTATGTCATTTGACAATATGTAAATGTATCAATGGCATTTGACAATATGTAACTGTATCAAGGCACTCTCCTTAAAATGAACATAAAATTAAATGAAAATGACATTATTATGCAAATTTTGACAATACAATTATTTGAATTTAAGTGGGGCTTTGTTATAAAGATACTTAATAAAATAGTCTAAATTTTATATAATTTAACCCAAAAAAAAAAAAAAGAAAAGAAAAGAAAGAAGCAATACACTATATACGTTTTATTATTACAGTCAAGACTCTAGGTGAATCTGTGAGGATATAGGCTTACAAAAAAGAAACCCCAAGTTTATAAAAGCATAATCTTTAAATTTAGGAAGAGGTCTCTTTAGACTGAGACTCTGGTTGAGACTTATCTTTCTGCTGATGGGGCTGGTATTTGGCGTAGAGATCCCCTTTGTAAAAATCCTTGGTTCTGACCACAATAAACCCAGAAATAATAGCCCCGAACAGAGATACCAATGTTGTTATGATAAACGTTAAATGAAAGCAGCTCACTCCTGTGCAGAGGAGGTCATTCCCATGAGGGGCAGGAGGATGCGCACTCCCTCTGTCCGCCATAATTTTGTTTTGTTTGCTCGCTTCCAAATCATACAAGTATCCAGCAATTCTGACGGATAAAATATAAGTACCAAGAGGGCTAGCAAAGCCTACTAAGTTGTAGAGCGTAGAAAAATACTTGAGCCCAAAAAGCTCAGAAATCATGGCGAAAATCAGAGGCCACTGGGCCCCGACACACAAACCCAGCACTATGGAAGCCACATAGAGAGAGCCCGGCAGAGCAAATGCTATGAAGAGATGCCCCACGCATGCAAGTGATAAAACCAAGGTTAAAATGACAGGACGGGGCAAACTGAATTTCTGGAGGAAGATTTCAGAGCAAAAGCCTGACGTCACCCGGCCGAAAAAGTTCCATATGCTGATAAGCGACACAAATGTGCTGACATCTATTGGTGAGTAGCCTAAAGCATGGCCGATCTGTCCCATATTGTCTATGGCCGTCAGTGCTGCCCCCACACCGCATGTGGTTGCAATGAAGACGATCCACATGTCCACGCTCAGTATGGCCTGTGGTATTGTGAAGTCTTCTCCTCGCTTGGGTCGCAAGCACCAGAATTCTTTGATACTAAAGAATGATACCCACTTCTTAGTTGAGCTGGTGGTGCACTGTATGTGTTGGTTTTCAGCCTCCTTATCGTGGGCTTGTTCAGCCTCCATTACAGGCACCTCTTTCTCTGCTTGCAGTTTATCTTGCTCTACCTCCTCAAGCTCCATGGCGGGCGCCTCTTTCTCTGCCTTGACTTTATCCCACTCTGCCTTGGCAACCACGGCCAGAGGAAGCACTAGAAAAATCACCACAGACGCAGCTACAATCTTAAACCCCACGGGAGGAAACTTGACAAGGTTTTCTATAATGATGACCACCATGAGAAACCCCGCCAGAGCCAGGGCAATGCAGAGAAAAGAGTAAAATCTTCTGAGCTCTTTAAACTCTGCGCTGGGACTCATTGGACGGACAACAAACATAAAAGTGAGGCAGACCAGACAAGGCAACCAGCCAATGAGCAAGATAAGAGAAGTGGGGTCATTCCCATAGAGGGCGTAGTATATCTGAGTAAAAATGGCGCCGCTAAGCCCTGCAAATCCTTTGAGAATCCCCAGAACAATGCCTCTGCTTTGGGGGAAATTCTTCACACAAGTGACGATAGCTCCTGTGTTGGTAAAGTTCTGAGAATTGGAGCCGACGGCGATGTAGGTGAACATCTGCCATTTCTTGGGCTTTGCCATGCGACCAGTGACAGAGAGCCACAGTAGAAGAAAGCCTGTTATGTTCATCACTCCTCCTACAGCCAGCACAAACCAGGGAGGGGCGACTTCATTAAGGAGTCCTGAAATGATGCCAAGATTGGCTCCTAGGTCCTTGAAAAACCCAAGTGTGTTCAGGGTCTTCTGATCGTATTCCAATGCCGATTTTATTGCAGGGGAGTAGAGCCCAAATATGTACGTCGCTCCAGAGAATGAGAGCATCAGAAACGATACAAACAGAACAAACCATCTGCTCTTGCTCACCACTTTCCCGAACACCAGAGCCTCTTTCAAACCCATATTACAGAATCGATTTTCGAGATTTCTAGGGAAAGCTTTGGAGCATTTTTTGTATCAACGTTTCTTTGAGCTACAGAATTTCAAAACCGTGACAGGCTTTTGCTACTGCCTCTTCACAGGAAAGCTGGCTCCAGTGCACCCCATTGCTGCCTTACTAATACTACCTACTTCAGTCCTCAGTCGAAGAAAAGAAGACTGTAAATTATTGAAGTATCATAGTTGTCATAGTGACTATGATTTTTTTGATTGGTAATGTAAGGATATTTAGGTTGGCCCACTCCAGCACAGGTCACAAGGGGACCTCCTCCCCATCTACATTAGAGCGTAGGATCTACTTAAGAGTCACACACTTTCAAATTCACTTAAGAACCACTGGAAGACCAAGAGTCACTGCATAGAACCGCACTAGAAACCACCAACAGAGCCACCAGAGAAGTCCAAGAGCCACGAATCCACTTAAGAGCCACTGGGAGACCAAGAGTCACCACATAGAACCACACTAGAAACCAGCAACAGAACCACCAGGGAAGTCCAAGAGCCACATCTTGAAGTTCCAACTATAGGTTTTACTTGGGAGATTTGGATCTCCATCTTGAAAACCTTATGGCCTTGCCATTAAACCAAACCCCTTTCACTAGAGTGACTATGATTTTATTATTATATATATAATTTTATTTGTTAATTTTTTTTAAGTAAATGTTAAATGTTATGGTGAAAAGATGTTGAATATATAATTATCATTGAAGTATCTTTCTTGTTATGTGGTCCTTTATTTTATATATTACTTTATTTTATAATATTTTTTAAAAAATTGTTTAAAATTATAATTAAAAGATATGAAATAAGATAGTACAACATTTATATATTTATTAGTAAATTTCTTTATTGCTGTCACGAGTATCTTTTTATTTTATATATTATTTTAAGATTATGCAATTATTAAAATGCCTGTGACTATGATCTTATTTTATATATTATTCTACTTTGGAAGAATTTTTCCCTGAATTGTTTACTGTGACCTTTAGGCTATCCAATTGGGTTATTACGATCTCAATAATATTTTGCTTCAATCGATAGATCGCGACAGAAGCTTCCATGTTACCTTGATACCTGAATATTACCTTCACCAATCTGCGCCCCAACGCGTACATGAAATTTTCAGAACTACAATTCAATGTGTTCTCCCTATAAATAGGCTGAGGATTGCATGTATCAGACAGACATTCTACTTCCAATCCTTGAAATTACTTAATGGCGAGGATGTTTGCGCTCTTGTGTGGGCTCTTGATTTGGATAAGAAGTGGATATGCACAGCCAACTGGGTCACCAACTCAAGGATTTACTCAGCAGAACTTGACTGACGCAAATATTATGATACAAAAACCATATGATAAAAACCTCTCGGAGCGTTACAGCTACATTGATGGCGTCCATACCATGTGGGTTTACACCGATGACAAACCCCATGCTCCCTCAAGCAACAGCAGGCCCAGGACAGAAATCCGCATCAAAGTTAGTGGTTTATTTTCAACCCATCATCTTCCTCTAAAATTTATATAAGACCTTTCTATGATGGTGGGTGCCGCATTGTTTGCTGTTTTAGTTTCGTTCTGAATTTTTTCTATTCTGACCAGGGGTGGAGCTCGGCTTTTTGGCCTTTTAGCTTCGGTTCCTTTCTTTCTATTTATGATCTGCAGTTCTCTGTGAAGATTGACACCGCTTCTGGTCTTTTTATTGATTATTCTGGGCATTTCAATAAATATACATATGTATATATATGATGCCGCAATATGTTATGTGTTTGTTTAATTTAAGGTGACGTATTGCAGGGATATGACTATAAAAGCGGCGTGTGGCAATTCGAGGGCGAGGGGTATGTTCCGCAGGGGACTAATGGAGTATGCGTGATGCAGATTCATGGCTATGTGCTGGAACAGCCGACGGTTATAATGTTAGATGTTGTCGATGGAAATCTAGAGCGATACCATGAACAAGTGGTGACGTCCGAAGTTTATGATCGGTGGTTTCATCTAAATGTTATCCATGACACGGACCAGAGGAAAGTGAGTGTATTCATAGATGGGAAGGAGACGTTAGCGGTTAATGTTACAGGTGGTGATAGCTATTATTTTAAGTGTGGAGTGTACGCTAATACCAATTCTTCGTTTTGCATGGAAGCTCATTGGAGAAATATCAAACTCTGGAGCAAATAATTTAATGGTAGTACGTATTTAGAGTATGCTACGTTGTGTATAATAAGATTTGATTACTACTCTACTAAGAGGAGTTTCAAATAAGACGAATATGTTGCGTTGTGTATTTAGAGTAGCTACGTTGTGTAATAAGATTTGACTATTACTCCATTAGGTATTTAGAGTATGCTCCGTTGTGTATTTAGAGTATGCTATGTTTTTATAAAATGAGTGGGTTTTTGACATTAAATAACATTAAACACAGATAATGTAAAATATATCTTTTTTTTTTTTTTAATATAAAAAATTCAATAATATTACATTTGAAATTTTTAAGTACAATACATAATTTCAAAAAAATGGTCGCTTCACATGCCATTAGCAAATTTCACATTTTTATCATGAACATATATAATAGATGGTCGCATTCCTTGTGACTTACAATATTTATCAATTTCATTTAGATAATGAGTAATGTTTCTTGTTCACAAGTCTTCAGTAGTCAACTATAGGAGAGAGCATCACCTTGGTGCTTTTCCTCCAACAACAGACTCGCAGTTCCTCGCACACCTTCCTTCTAGAAGTCGCCCTTCCCTTCGCGAGGGTGTAGATAATGAGAATCAACTAGTTTTTTATGCCATCTGAGAACTAGTGAAGTGTTGTAACTAATAACAATCAGGTTTACAACTCTAGTCTAGCTCTAGCTATGTATTACCCACTTTGATTGTTCAGCTATCTAGTACACAGTGAACCAACAATGCAAGTAGTGACTTTTGCATTACTCTGGGAAAAGTTTCTTATAATAAGTCGTATGTTCACAATCTCTTTTCTCGACTTGGAGACAACATTCTTTTAATTAATAAATCAACACACTTTGATTTTCTTATTCTATATCAATCTGTGTAACACCCCACCCAGGCACCCGAGAAACAAGAGCTCAAAAAGGGCACATTTTTTTTTTGTAACATAAAGGTAAACATATACAAGTTATCCAAAATTATTCAAGGCATGAAATACAATGACATCCTGTCACCAAGATAGGTAACAAGAGTAGAAGATTATCACAATACATCTATTACAGGAGAGTACAACAAAGCTCTGATTACAAGGACCTCCAAAATAGGAGTGCCTCATGAAAGAAAATTACATTAATACATGATTACAATACATATTCTTGGTTCACTGAGTTGTATAATACATAAGAGAATATATCTAGGAAGACAGAAAGAGGAATGGAGCAGTCCTTGCCAACGTCATTGCCAAAACTGATGTCGATATCTGGATCCCCAATAGTGGGTGCAACACCACCCTACCATGTGGAACCTCAAGGGTCCACCCCCCATGCTCAGAGATGATCACATAGTCATACACAAGCATATGTTCATCAATAGGGAAATAGGGCGCATATACACAACCACACAAGGGATACTACAAAGACACATAGTTCACATGAACACATCTTAAGCACGTGGTAAGCATGCCAATGAAGCACTACTCCAATAAGAAGGGGTGAGAGGATGGGGGCAGCAATAAGGAAGTAGCTATACAAAAGAACTCGTCTCATAATATCATGCCATTCATAGAACACATGATTTAGGTTACCTCCAATGGGCTAAACAAATGAGCACTCATGCTCGATGCCACATTGGGAGTCACTTCCAAGCCCGCCATATCATCTATACCCATGACAGACAAGCTTAGCTTGCATTCATAAGCATTAAGAAAGCACATGAGGACCACACATGAGGGCATTACACGTATTCTAAAGCATTGATGTCCCAAAGATCTTATGACACTATGAAGCCTTGACTTATTCAAGCAATACTACATCAAAACACTTATTCTTTAAAAGGATTGATAGCATATAAGTGGCAGCATTGTTGGTAACATGTATGTCCTTGCCAACTATGTGTTGTTGAATCGTAAGAAGCAAGCTTCCTCCTTTGGTCTGAGGGTGGTACATGTGTTGTAGAAATGGTAGCACTAGGATCTACTCCCATGATCTATTTCCTTTGTCTAACATAGTCAATATTGTCAATGTAGGACATTTTGTTTCAACTAATCCTGCTTGTCTAGCATATGATTGTTCTTTGAAGTATAAAACTACATCCCACCTTATTATCCTCCATCTATTTCTATCATCTCAATATTCAAGTTAATTTCAACCCATGAAGAATCTATTGATAGGAGTATGATGACTACTCAGACATGGTGTAGAGCTTTAGTCATGTCCAATGACACTTGCTATTCTCACTCTTTAAGAGTGGAGACATACCTGGATGATGAGGTACATCGTTTTAACTAGATCTACTCAAAAGCAATTGCAATATTGCATAAGACACCTATTGAAATGAGCTCTTCATCAAGAACTTAGAAGCATGCATAAGTGGACACTGAATACCTTCTGGTGGCAGATAAAGAAAGATGAAACAATTATTTATTGTTCCATAGTTCTGTGCTACAGTTTTATACTTTGAAATAAATACTAAATTGTATTCTATGTTTTGTTTATAGATTATGTCATCTTATATTTAGTTTGTAGATGCCCCATGCACCACCTTATTACATCAAGTGTGATGTAGTTCACAGTCCTATTAAAAAACATGCTAGCCATTCACAAATTTGTTAAAACATCACTCTTACTTCAAAAGAAAACATAAGATAAAGGCAACAACATTGCACTATTAACAAATGGCTATAAATAAGTGTCTCTATTTACTAGAGCTATTCAATCCATTCCAAAAGCATCAATACACTTAATCCAAATTTGAGTTCTTGTGTGCAGGTCAAGTCCTCCACTGATAATACCCAGATAGAAACGTTTGTTGTTTTTTCTTTCTTTCTTATAGATAAAGAAGTTCACATTTCAAAGTCACTTGTTGTAACTGAAGGGTATTGTCTGATTAAAATACCATAAGTTTAGAGTTGTATGGGCATATAGGCTTATAATCAACTCCAATATGCAGTACTGTGTGGTAAATATGGGATATAAGCAAAAAGAACCAGGTTCCATTCCCTCGATACACCCTATGGAATATCATGTGTTAAATCAACGGGAAAATACATAGCACACTCATCCTGTAATTGCCCAGGTAGACATGTATGCGAAATGTGCAAGCATAGACAAGGCTCATGAGCTGTTTGACCAAATGCCTCAAGGCGATGTCATCTCATGGAATGCACTGATTGCAGGATACACATAAATGGATTTAAAGAAATGTCTATAGAAACTTTCAAGCAAATGCAATTGGCTGGTATAAAGCTTAATCCCAAAACCTTTGACATTATCCTCCCTACCTATTCCTAATGGCATCTTTCGAACAAGGTATAGACATCCATCAAAGCATTTCAGAAGGAGGATTTTTGTTAGTTGTTATAGTTACAAGTGCCCTGGTAAACATGTATGCAAGTTGTGTAAGCATAGATGAGGCACGTGAACTATTTGATAGAATACCTCTAAGAGACGTGGTCTCACAGAAAGCAATAACCGCAGGTTATGTACAAAATAGATTTATTGAAACAACTTTAGATACTTTTAAGCAAATGCTATTGGCGGTATAAATCCAGATTCCACTACTGGAACAGGTGGAACCCTCAACACCAAATTTGGCAAAGGTTCGGTAAATATAGTAAAGCATATGCAAAAAACATTATTGGTTTCATTGGATTGAGGATTGTTAGCTAATAATGTTGAATCATCCACCATTTCTCACAGTATCTAATCACTTTCAATAAAAATATTTTAGTGTGCAGCCCATTTCAACCTAACTGTACAAGAGTGCTGGCATTTATACTGAAATAATTAACTGAGAAATATAGTCTTACCTGACCTCACCTCACCATATCAAAGAAATATACAAGAAATTAGATCAGCTTCAACTGGGTCTAGTCAATTATGACACCTGAAAGCATTGAAATTGCATTTGCAGACATCACATCGCATGGCCTCTTCGAATGGCAGAGGTTTTCTTCTTATATCTTTGGCTTTCTTCTCCAACCTCCTGCCCTCCTCCAACCCCCTTTTTTTTAACTCCCCGAAGACCAAGTCTTCTTTTTTTGGTAGTCATTCCTAATTGTTGCGAAGAGGCATGCAGAAAAATGGTAGCCTAACAAGACACGTGAATGGTTATATGAAAGACCACGCACCCAGCTGCAGACCCACCTATCCTCCCAAATAATTATGATCATCCATGTTGAAACATTTGGAAGTTCACAAATTTTTTTCTTGACATGGAAGGAGGCTTAAACTTGCTTAAAAAAATTGTAGTATCCCTCATACCCATCTAATTGGTTGGTCACAAATCTATATAGCTTTTGTGATTTCTTCATATGGCGAGGACCCTCAAAAATGCAGACTTCAAAAGAAAGGTGCAACATACATAATTTTTTTAAAACGCTAAAAGTACTTGCACTTCAAACCAATGCAAGAAAATTGATGAGATTGTTACATGAGGGGAACAACAAAGAGCTTAACAAAGAGAAACGGATCTGCACCGAGAAGGGAAGGATATTTCTATGTCATGATCTACATGCATCTTTTTCTTATCCTAAGAAAACAATATTTTCCAAGCAAGTCTTGGATATTACTTTATAAAGAAAGTGTCAAAAGAAGACTCACACTTTTTTTTTTTAACATAAGTTTACCACATTAGGTTAAAACCTACCTCTAGGAAACTAAATGGTCACTATCTACCATGACCCAAACACTAGCACAACACCACAAGGAACTGACTCAACACCCTAACCATACGGTTCAGACTCCCCAAGGATGGAGTAATTGAAGATGGTGTCCGAGGGGACTAACATAACATGGGAAACTCATTCCCAACAGAGACAGTGGTGAAACTAAGGTGTATGGCAAATGTGTCATCTCCAACTAACCACCATTGGGGCATTAGGCACACTCAGACCTATGAAGCCAGGTGGAGTCAGTGCCTGGTACCTGCACCACTCAAAACACATTATAACATCTGCATATACATATCATATAATAGACGAAGAAAGAATAGTCCACATCAAAGGATTCCAACATTCGTGATCATTCGCATAGTATGCCAATACATCAAGGTGTCATCCTCTCCACATGTACACCCAATCTCAATATGAAAGCTAACATAACAAAATGTCAGTAACACAACATCATATAAATCTTGAATTTCATACCTCGGTGTCACCTTGATTAGGTCGGGACTAGGGAGGCACTACAATCTGTAAGGCTTAAAATATACGAGCTTTACTATGAGACAAGTATAAGGTGAAAGCATAGGTGACTTAAAAGCATGCAATGAGCCCCTCTTTGCATACTTGCAATCTCGGGTCTATGACAACCTGTCAATCTACTCAAAAGCTTGTGAACCTGATTTCGTGCTCATAATTAATATTGTATACATTTTCAAGATATACATGATTCCGTCATAAAGTCATTGCTTTTGATGTCTATAGACTTCTAAGAATCTTTCCACTAAGATATGTCTACCTTAGTCTATGAATATATATTCAACTAACTTCGTGTCGATATAACATTTTCTATATAAAAATGACTATAATATTCCCATTGTAAGGTAAAAACAATTTACGATAACTATTGACCCATCTTGGCCAAAATAAAAGATTGGTTTCCTCTTTAACCAAAATATAGGTGGTATATGAGAATTCTTGGTTGCTCAAAATAACCAAAATGATAATGCTAATATTATCTACCTCTACAACATAAGTTAAATAGATTATTTTACATGATTATCTAAACAAGAAATCTATTCATCTATAGTCTATAAATCAATTCATCGATCTTTCATAAGCTATGAGCTTTTATAATTGATAAGAGTGATGATTTTTCTCTACTTTGATCTGTTACAACTCCTTTAGGATAATACTATGATAATATAACTCTATTATACTTCGGTCTTTACTAGACATAAAGCAATGAGTGTATTCTCGTTATGCTATCAACTTAACTAGTAAGTTTATATCATAGACAACTAGACACATGTTAACATTCTTAAATTGACCTCTCACAGTCGACGACCACTGAACATTCGGCCTTTACTGGCTTTCCATTCAAGGCATTCTCTATAGATATTCTTGAGGTAAATCCTCATACATGGCATGTTCCTATAAGAATACAATCTTATCATAGGTTTATAGACCAAGCAATATATAACATTCAACGTTTACACAAGTCTAGATTTCATTGAAGTCTTCTTTAGAAAAAAAGAATATATGTTAATATGACATCCTATCAGCTTCATAGCATTGTCATCTCGATCATACTACTGACTGAGTTCTATTTGATATGAGTGATATTTATTATCACCGTATTCTATATGATATGAGTGATATCTATTATCATTGCAATCTACCTCACACAGTAACCACAATTTTCTAAAGGCATCTAACTCAATACTACATTAATATAGAATGTCATTCTTATGAGTAGCTGGGTATATAAAACCTCTTTCAAAGCATACATTTATATACATGGAATCTTTATTTGCTACAAAAAACATTTAAAACATTTAAGCATGCGGCCTCTTGAGGCTTGCCAATAATAACAATGACTTCATACATATAGTTTAATGCTATAATGTCAACAATTTTTTACTAGTTCTTGGCGTACTTGAATATTGTAGTCGACACTCCCCTATCGAGGTTCCTCTATCTATTCTAATCTTTCGATCTAAGAGATATATCTTTCTCTCTCCCTTGACTGAGATCACTTAATGCTCTAACATCCACTCCCTACCGGTTATAATGCAGTTCATACATAGTTATTTCCCCCCATTTTTCTCAACCATCCACAGTTTAGAGAGCTTAAAGAAATAGGAAATATGGAGCTTTTGCTCCTTCCACTCTTCCAAGCATCTAGGGAAGAATATGATGAGAGTCTTCCAAAGACTTTGTACTTCTTTTTATCATAAGCTAGATATTTTAATTTAGCTTCTATTATGTTATTTATGAGCACAACTATCGATGATGAAGTCTAGCAAAGTCGACATAGACCTCTATGATAAGATTAGACTTATTTGGCCAATTACTCATGTCGACTTGACATTTATAGTTGTACACAACCTTACTAATTGTCGACGTAAAAGTCTAAGCCATCGGCATGACGACAAAAATATTAAACAAATATGAAATAATCACAACGTTGAAAATATTACTAAGGCGACCAACAACATATAAATTAAGACTTAATCTGATATTGACTTAACTTCTAATGTGAGTGTGTGTATGTATTCCCAAATAGTATAAGGATCATTGTATTCACGCAATCTAGCTCCCTCTCCACGGTGATACTATCTCCTCATCTTGAAGGGGGAAAACACTATTCTTGCATCCACCTTAGTCACACAACGGTAGTTAGTCCATCACATTATTTAACCACATGCATATTAATAACGCCATAAACAATTATTCTTTGCATATAAAATAATATAAATCAAATGCATTTTGTATTCTAACATAACATTACTTTCCTGATATTAATTTCACTAAATAACCATTTTTGTGCTTGAAATAAAATGATAAGTATGTTAGTTTAAAAATGGGGCGTGATATACTTGGGAACTCTCCTGGCAAATTAAGGGGATTTCTTTTTTTAAGTGCAAGACTAGCTTTTTTTTAGGTTCCTAGGTTCCTAGGTCTCGGATTTTATTTTAAGCTAGTTATTATTTATATTTTAATGATATAGTAGTGAAGATCAACTCATCAAATAGAGTGATTTGATCAAGAAATTTGTATTCCTTTATAAATATATTTTACTTTCTAAATAGTCAAAATTGATCTTATAAGCTAAATATTTTAAATTATAACTTTACCAACAAGAACATCAACTTCTTAACATTTTTCAAATAAATTACCAGTCGTTATTCATTGCACATAAATATTAGTAATATTCTATTGGAATACTCCACGGCCCACCTTCTTTAACGCCTCTTTCTCTTTTTATGATTTTAATAAAAATATTTCTAAAACGATTAAAACGAAATCATTTTAAACATAGGCCAGGTGAAGAATAATTTTATAAACTAAAATCTTATTTCATTGGGCCCCACATGGCCACATTATTCACATTTTAACCAATGGCCCATTACCTTGAGGAAGGTACGTCTGAAAGCATCGTGATAGTGCGCCATTAGCTGGACCAAATGCTGAGGTGGAGAAAGGCAGCCAATAGCCAAACTCTTATTTTGACATTTCCTTGCAATCTTTCCTGCATTGCCCCCTCGGTATGATCATCTCCAATCGAACGGTTGGTGTTTGTTATTGTTAGGCGTTGAAGATTACAGAGAGCTACGCTTGGCTTTGACCCCTGCACAGTAATTTGGAAGTGTTGTGCATACTTTTGGAAACATTACGCTCTATTTTGATGATTGCGTCCTGTATTTTGGAAGGGGTGCATCGTATTTGACCTCTGCGCATCATTTTTAACAGTTGTGCATCAACCCTTTGTAGCTGCGTTGGATTTTATAGTGGCGCAATGTTATTTAGATGTTGCGCCCTCTTTATATGCTTGGGCAAAAGTTTGGAAGACTGTTATATTGTTATTCATTTTTTGTGTTTCAAAATGACTACATTTCATGCTGTCATGGTTAAGACTCACATAGATATGCTTGCGTCGAGGTCTGTATGATGGCGTGGGACTTGATAGTTGTGCTGAACTTTTAGAGAGCTCGCGCCATGATCTTGGAATATCTACGCCTCATTCAAAGGAGTGACTCACTATTCCTTGCAGGTACGTTTGATTTATATAGTGCTTTGCGCATAATTTAAATTGAGATGCCATTGGCCTCTGATGGCTTTGCTTATGTTTGGAGATGCTACCTTCTCAATCACATGAGCTCTCTTTAAACTGTTTAGAGATTCCTTTTACTATATCATGAATTTACGGAGGCCGGGCAATCATTCTCTTATTTGTGTGCCATTTCCCATAGCGGCGTGCAATTTTAAAAATGGACTCTAAAATTTTAAAAATGGACTCTAGTAATGAAGTAGCTTTTTTCATGAAAAATCTAGATAGATTTATTTGCTAGAGAAAAACATGTAGAGCATACTATATTGCTATGCAAAATCCTTTTTTTAAAAAATAATAGATTTAGAGAAGTGAAAGGACTCTGAAAGGACCCTTCTTTGCTTTCCTATTAGGGGCAAGTTGGATTATATATGTGAATTTCTAACTTAAGGTGCATACTACATACATTAAAACTCATTAAGGTAAGGTTTTTATTAATTCCATTATTTTATTAATTCCATTATTTGTTTATGGATATAGTTCTAATTAATCATAGCATTATACTTTATTCTTAATGGTTTATTGTTATCAGTAGCACTTGTAAAATAAATATCTTTGCTAACATTCAGGTTTCCACATCCTTTTTTTAACTTCAAGAACTTGATTTTAGAATATTAATGTTATTATAAATTTTTTAAAAGTTGATTTGCAACATTGAAAAATAAACATCTAACTTGAGAAAACTCATTCCTTTAGTTCCAAATCAAGACTAAGCTACCTTGTATCTCTTAGAGCTTTCTTTTACTTATGTAAATATTTCAATATTGGTGTCAATTACAAATTACATTAAATATGGAACATTTGTTTCATAAGGATACAAGGAAAGATAAAATGTTCCACTTTCTCTTAATTTCCTAAGGTAAGAGGACTAGGGGATAAATTTAATGGTTCTATGGGTGTATTTACGAATTTTTCCTGTTAAATACTATCAAAATTTTAATAAGATTATATAACATGAAAAGGGGGTTAGCTGATGAAAAATTCTAAAGAATTGTTTAGAGAGATATATAGAATCTATTATATTTAGCTTTTTGAATAAGGCATGCCTTTACATTTGATGTGCAACTTTGAATAGACATGAAAAAATTGCTTGACACACAGGGTCAACCATCAAATCTAGGCACAAAAGGAAACCTTTCATTATAACATTTTTATATTACAATATTAATATATTATTATAATAAATTCTTTAATTAGATATTATGTTTCTATATATTAATATATATGTGTTGTATAAATATACATTATTGTAAGGATGAAAAGTGCATACCTTACACTTCTTCCCTCTCTTTTGAAATCGTTTCGATTCATTTGTTCTAAGTACAATGACTAGCATACATGTACTAGAATTTCCAATTCAAAATAATTTGCAGAAAGAAAAGACTCAATAGACAAATACATTTTGACTGAAGAACTTATTAGTTATAGAGTAGGAATTGCATCTTGTGAAGATGCTATTATCGCTTACAAGACACAAAATAAAAGACAAATAATATGTGCCAATTTAACTAATGATAAAGGAGAAATAAAAATAACATTTACCATGCCTCCAAGATTTTCTAAGCATATATGCAAGATATTCAACTAATAAATACAATTTATTAAAAACTAGAAAATTGCACCTAATGAAAAAAATTCAATTTTCATTTTCATTTTTCTCTTCATAAACAAAAGCTTCTTTATATTTGTCTCAAACATATTTTCCACTATTCGAAATAGACAGGTTAATCCAGCTACTAACACATACCTTAATTAGATAAAACTACTTTTTATATATAATACACTTACTAAATATTAAAAAGACATTTAATATATAAAACAATGAAACATCATCACCTCACACTAAAATTTAATAATAGAAAGAGCTTGAACGTTCGGCAAGTTGGAATTTCAATTTTATTTAAAACAATATTGACGAAAGTCGATTCTGTTCATAAACCAGAGGTTAAACCGACTTCACCGAACAACTTTTTAAACAGCGTCACACCCGATTTCTCATGTTTGTCAAAGGAATAAATAGAAAGCAAAGCGACAAGAAGAAGTGTCCTCCCACGATAACGTCATGCATGAAGTGCCTTTGAAAATAACTAACGAAGAACAAGATAAGTTTCTTCTTTATTAAAATACTTTCCATTTTTTGAGCTTCCCTTTCACTTTACTAGATTGATGTTGTCTGCCACTTTTGACTAAATTCTGTAAATAAACAATCGACAGGACAACGTGCGGGCTCTGTAAAAAGATACAGAGATGACAGGGGCTACATTACATTTTACAGACGTAATTTACAAGAAGACGATACGTTGTTATTTCCTATTGACTGAAATATATGGCTTTTATTTCCAAAGAAAACTTTCCACCAGTTGTGACCATCCATTCCTGTGAATGTGCGATGTCGTATCTGATTATATGGATCAACACTTGAATATTGCTAAAATGTGCTTGTTGCACCAGGTATATTTATGCCTTTAAATACTATTCATTTATAGATTCTTAAACTTCGATTCCATTCATATGTGCTGTTCAATTGATTAAACTGGTTGCAATATAAATAAATAAACAAAAGCTCAAATGTTCGACTTCGATTCCGTTAATAAAGCTGTTACTTAAAAAATGCTGATAATATTTGCTTCCCGACATCGATAGCGACACACACGAAGATTCCCTCATGTTTATGAGAGGAATAAATAGAAAACAAAGCGACGAGAAGAAGTGTCCTCCCACGATAACATCATGCATGAAGTGCTTTTGAAAGTTACCAACGAAGAACAAGATAAGTTTCTTCTTTATTCAAACACTTCCCATTTTTATGGTGGTCACTATCACTTTACTGGATTGATGGATTGATGTTGTCGGTACATTTTTTTTTTAAATAAGTGGACTATATAGATATTGATATCTCTGTCTTTTTAATAAATTGTCTTTTAATAAAAAGACAGAGATTACAACATGATGAGTAAGCATACATCTAAATCAAAAGTTTTCTTTTGGTTAAGTAGCCACGAGCAAGGGGATCCTGTCCGTAAACTGCTAGAACGACAACTGGCCAGGTCTATTAAAGAATTCAAAGAGAAGAAAGATAAAAAAATAGAGAAATAATATAGAGCTTGGTCAATTCAATTAAATTTTTTATTGATTCTACTGAATAGTGAAATATGACATTAACAATACTCTTTATACCCATATTTGATAGAAAAAACATATTAAGTGTCATTTCCTCTACATTTTTTCAATAATAAGATGAATAGTAGCAAGTTAACTATGAAGGGTTTGTGATTGAATTTTCAACGAACCCATTCCGTCCTTGGTAGTTATTTATGTAGAAGAAACTATTTGTTGTCAATCGTCTAGCTTTCTACTCCATTCAATTCCTATAAAAATGCTCTTCCAAATCTAAAATTTGAAGAAATGTGAGTTTAATTTCTAAAATTGAGATTGTATACCAGAATTTTTGGTAGAATCGTTCGATTTTTGTAATCTTGAGTGACTGATGTTATTAATTATCCTGTTCATCAGAAATCATTTTGGGATCCATTGGTACTACTCACCAAAATACTTTATGCTTGTTGGTTGGTTAGTCGTCCTCAATGCTGGTAGGTGCACTTGATTTTTGGTGTGAGTAAGAAAAGGAAAGATAGAAAAGACAAAACAAAAGAATATGTGAATAGTACAACAATGTGCAAAGAGAATAATATCTCCACGAGAAAGCAATATTGTAGGTATCTCTAGAAAAAAGCATACAGCCATCAACTCTAGAAAGGAAGAACAGAGCTGATAGCTTTAGAAGGAATGCAATGCCCTACTCCAGAAAGAAAAGGGACAACAATGGTAGTAGTGTGTAGTCGATTTCAAAAGGGAAAAGGGAGAGCAATTATTCTAAAAGAATAAAATAAAGCAGTAGCTCTAAAGTTTGTTTGTATTTTTTTATATATAATTATTTTAAAAGAATAAAATAAAGCAGTAGTTCTAAAATTTGTTTGTATTTTTTAATATACAATTTTTTGATATATGTAAATATAAACCTTATTAAATTTTGCCCATTTTTGGCTCTCTTTCTCTCTCTTTTTCCTCTACAAAATTTGGTGAAATTGTTCTTTACTTCTACTTATATACTTAACCCTTATTCTCCATGGTATGTGTATGTTGCACTTTTACAAATTTTGTGTAGTGTCATTGAAAACTATTATTTTTCATACATTCAATATTGGCTCCATTATAAGCCTAATTCTTTGAGATAACCAGTGTTAATTAAAGAGAAAAAAGAATGTTTAATTACTTATCTATAATTCAAATTAAAGACTAGGTTATTAAAGGAGGAAAACTGAATTGATATTTTATATATAGCATTTACAAATGTATTGTGGACAATTAATTTCACTTGTTTTTCTAGCTAGTTGTTTAATCTCACAAGTACTATCATCCATTATCTAGCTTACTTATCTTCTATATTAAATATGTTGACATCCACCTTTAATATTAGCGGTTACATAAGATGATTCAAAACACTAATATTATCTAGTGATGCAAAAT
The DNA here is from genome assembly GCA_027924645.1 of Cunninghamia lanceolata. Classification (NCBI taxonomy): domain Eukaryota; kingdom Viridiplantae; phylum Streptophyta; class Pinopsida; order Cupressales; family Cupressaceae; genus Cunninghamia; species Cunninghamia lanceolata. Next base: position 4,452,114 of record BSBN01000677.1, on the reverse strand, counting down.
GAAACACTCACTCTCTCATACAATAGTGGACCTTCACAACAATCGCCCTTGAATGACAATCAACAAATATTAATGTGGATTCTCTCAATACTCAAATATCTCTAAGATTAAAAAATTTATCTCACATAAGGCCTTGGTGAAAAGATCATTAATTTGGTTCTTTATCATATAATACTATAGATGGATTACCTATTTATTACATGAGATGCCTAATGTAATAGTGATAGACCTTGATATTCTTTGTCCTATCGTACAAAGTTACATTTTTGGACAACTAAATAATACTTTAATTTCCATAGTGCAATAAGGAAAGTCGTGTTTGATGTTGTTTGTGTACTAAAAAGAATAACCCATAACTAAGTTATTTCTTTAGTTACCTCCTTTATTGTTGTATATATTGCGTCTATATAGTTGATAAGGAAATAGTAAACTACTTTTTACTACACCATGAAATTGGGCCCAAACCAATTGAGATAACATAACCTATGGTAGAATTTGTGGTCATCTACACAACCTACCTAATCTAAATCATAATTTCCTACAAGTGTTATGTCTCCAAGAGAAGAAAAGTAAACACCCATAGTCAAAGTCCCTTATACATATCTCAATACTCTCTTAGCTCCCATCTAATGTGAAATATGAGAACGTAAAAACATTAAAACCACACCTACTACAAAAGAAATACTCAGGCAAGTGTGACTCAAATATAAAAGGATACAACATGTTACTTGTATAATGGATTTTTCAATAAGTAAAGGAAATAACCAAGAGCAAATTCCATAGTGATAGCCACGACACTACTCAAGAGTAGAGATAGGATGAACAATGAATTAATGTATTTATATTAAATGCAAAGAATGAAGAAGGTGGAATATAAAGAGATACCACCTAGTATTATTAGCCACAATGATCGTACCTTAGAAAGCTAAACTAGGTGTAGGAAAATACCTAATAAACTAATTAAAATCAAAAAACCTAAAACAACCCCCTTAAGCATAGGTTAGGTGGGTGAACAAAGATAGGTCCTAGTAATATCTAGGTTGATAAGATATCCGTGTACATAATATATCACCCATAGAGAACAAGATACACTTACCCACCCCCCCCCAAAAAAGGAGAGAAAAGCACCTCCAAAGTGGAGGGAGAAAAGGCCCCCAAAGAAGAGAGGGAAAGATCCCCAATGAAAGGAGAGGAAAGAGAGACGGATCATGTTTCCCCCCTAAAAATTATCCCTTGCAAGATAAATGCCTCCATACATTAGAGAGAGAATGCAGGTGTAAATGATCTCATAATGAGTGTTGATGTATGTGCCTCCAAATTGAATAATGCATCTTCCTTTTGGAACAAATAAACCTTGTGATGTTAGTCTATTGAATTCCCACTCCAAATGTAGAATAAAGGATGTAAATAGGATGAAGATCTCTAGAAGCTACTCTAATATTTCCATGCTAGTGCTTGAAAGAGTCACAACCAAATCAAGAGTCCCAAGCATAATTAAAGAAAATGACCATCTAGAATGATTTAGAAATTGATGAAGAGTAAGAACGAAAGATGTAGATGATCCATCCAATATATATTGAATAATCTCTAGACCACTACTATTTCATGATAAATATCAACAAGACAAATCAAATACCATGTAAGGTCTTGATATAGATGTGCTCTTTATCTAGGTAAAAGATCCACACCTATGAGCACTTGGTATTTCTATGGAAGATGTCAATTGTGATAAAGAGAAATCTAATGACTCATGATTTTTAGAATGTGCCATTGTGGATGCAGAAACAGGTTGAGAAAGAACACAATCTAGAGAAGATAGGACAACAGATGTGATGGAACTATATCATCAAAGAGGAAACTCAAGTCCTCAATGATGTCTTCCAAATCCAGCTATTGGGAATCCACAAATAAATGTGAAATATCTTATAGATGGATGTTCCAATGAGGTGGATCAAGAATATTGATATGAACTTGCTATAAAGAATCACTAGAAGCCTTTAATATAGAAACATTGAACTTTTATGAAGTAGGAGATAATATCTTAGTGCATGTCATTTGACTACACTACTCATCAAGTGGTGTGTTCAAAAAAGATGGTTGAGTATATGATTGAATCTATTTATGCTAGAAGAGAAGAGTCCTTAACCTTAGAATGTTAACTCAAATATTATGAACCCTCTAAATCTAAAATAGGATTTATAAGAAAAAGAATCAATAGATGGCTTTGTAAGAGGAGAATGAGCATCAAGAGAAATCTCTATTCAACATCACATAGTCATTCAATATTTTCCCATTCAATAAGCACCTTAGTTATTTTATAATCATATGGTTGTAAATTATCAACTTAAACAAGCCTATCCATAGTAGGATTCTTTGGGAATCAAGGTTCATCAGGATGTTTAGGCATTTGCCAAATTATGGTCCATAGCTCACAAGGGCACTCGATGACATGAGTGGTGGCCATCTAAGTGTTGATATCAACATTACATAGAATCATTGGTAAGAGGTGTTTAGTTATTCTATCCTACACTTGATTCCACCAAAAAGAAGTGTGTTTAGGAAAAAGTCCATAAAGAATGAGAAAGATAACTTTAACCCACCTAAAATGCTTCAGGAGGCCTTCTGGTTAGGAATTATAGTTCTATCTATACAATTTGACAATAGTAGGATACATTCTGATACACATTATTAACTCCTTAAATTAGTCACACAAACCAATTAAGGGACTCCCTATAGAAGAACTTTATCTCACTTTGATGGATACAATAAACTAATAAAATACCCCCTAATAAGTACAAGCATATGGTACATTATGATTAGTTCACTTACAATAACAAGTAATGCTTCGAGGTTCTCATATAGAGCATAATGCAAATAGTACAATTTAGATTTATAATGAAAAGAAATAGAGGATTCCAACATGAAGTACACTAGAAGAAATGCACTTTCAAAATAAATAGGACCTAAAAAGGATTCAATTTGTTCAAGATATGGCCCTATGAATGTCTCAAAATACAAAGTGCATAACGAAACTATGAGAAAATGTGATTTCTAGAAAAGCAATGTCAAAGTTGAAAACTATGTAACATCATAAATTGTGCTCGCCCACAATTTCACATTATTTTTGGTACTTGCTTTAGTGTCCATGCCTCTAGTGTGTTTTAGGATCATTTCTAACCTTAGCCTTACCCTTGACTCATGAGAGGCACCTTTGTACTGCTTTGACCCTTTTCACTTGCCATAATAAAAAATGGTAAAAATGCCTAAATCCTGGTATTGTCTTGAGTTGATCAGACCTTTTAAGAACTGTATTTATTAAGACTCCAGTACTAAGCACGGACACCTTTACAATGCGCAAGTGTCTCGATAGCATTTGTTATTCCTCATATCATTTTTAGAAGTTTCCTTTTCACTTGCACAATTCACCATGATTTTTGTCATTCTTATCCATGCCCAAATGACTTTGCCTTAATTTTACACCGTTTCTCTCTATGTAACCAAGTAGATTTGTCATTGTAAAGGGACCAATTCTTTTTGGTAGTGAAGCTCTGCTTAAATAGAGATCAGTTTTACTTTCATGAACAAAGCTTTGCAAATATTGAGATTAAAACATTATTAAAATTTTGTATCAAGCTCTATCCTCTTGTCATCGAAGCTCAATAGTCTCTCAAAGATTCCCATTGGAACCGCTGCCTGCCGAGTGGATTTCATCTCCTCGCTATGAGGTGATAAAGTTTCAATAGTTCTTGTTGTTTGTACTTTGATCATTTACTATCATGTTGAGTATTATTGCACATCTCTCATGGGTTGAACACACACATCTCCCATTTTATCTCTTGCATGTAGGGATATTACGTAAATCTTCTCTAAGCCATTGAGTAGGATTTAATATATATTTGTATATTGCATTTATTGCTTTTCACTGGTCACTGCTATTCTAGATACACATAGAATACAAGAGAACACATTTTTTATCATTTACCAATCTATCTATTGTTGAGGTGGAAACATTAAAAAATGGGGTTTGACTAAGGCAAACATTTATACAACCCAACCATTTTCTCCTATTGTGTGCATTTGCAAGTTTCTTTTAGGAGTTTGATGACCCAAGGAAAGATTGGAAAGGATGACACGAAGATCGAGAATCTGGATTTGTGATGTACTACCTCATGCAGAAGATAGTGCTACACACAGACATCCATGCTATGTGCTAGCATCCTAGATAGTGGCTTCCATACTTTGGTGCCAGTTTCATCTTTCATTTTCTTTTCCTTTTCTATACTCTATTCTATAAAATAATTATTCAATCTCTCCATTTAATTAAATTAGTTAGTTTAGTTGTAGCTTCATCCATTTCAATAGTGACAAAGGGATAGAATCTTCGTTGATTCATATCCTAATGTTAAGTAGAAGATTGATCTGATTATGTGTGTATTAATTAGAAAAAAAATTTCTCCTTCACATTTTGGTGAACCTGATGTACTTAACACATATGCAAACTAGTGTAAGATTCTGTTATTTTAGTCTAGAAAATAGTTAGTCTTCGATTATGTCAAACCTTTTTATCTAGACCTTTAAAGCTTATGGTAAACCATTCAATAGTGATGACTTCAATATATTAGATGAATCCCTCGATGACTTTATCTTTGTTGAGTCTTCCTCTCCAGTTCCTCGAACATCTTTTTTTACAAAATTGGTAAACACAATTTACATTTCCAGTTCTCAACAAGAACCTATGAAACCCAAAATTGTTGTGCATCTTCACTCTGAAACACAACAACCTTCTCAACTTGTAATCACTATTCAAGGTGCTCCAAACCCACCTCGACCAGTAGATTACTTTACTAATATTGTACGATTGATTACTTCAAATGTGGCATAGCCACCTTATTATCATGCAGTAACTCACACATACAACACTAGATAAAACAAACAAAATAAACAAATTCCTTTTGTTTCAATTTCCCTTCCAATTTCTTCTCTTCTTCCTCCATCTCCTCGTCTTACTCAAAGTACTAGAAGAGAGTATGATCTGGTAGAGCAACTTCACACTAGTCCTGCCAAGATCTCTCTTTGGGGATTGGTTCAAACATTGCACACATACCACAAGATATTCCAGGAACCCTTACATAAGGTTGTGGTTCCACCTTCTTTCAGGCTAAATGATGTAGTAGCCAGGCTAGATTGTATGCATGTGACAACTTCGAACATTGTTTTTCAGTAGCATGACCTACCTTCTTTAGAGGTTCAACAAAAACATGATCCTTTTTTATCATCGTTGTTATCAATAATTGTGGGGTAAATCATACTCTCATCAACAATGGATAGAGTCTCAATGTTTGTGGAGTGAACTTGTTACATAAACTCAACATTGATACATCTCTTATTTCACCAAACACTCAACATGTGTGGCTTTGATAATGCTAGAAGACAAACATTAGGCACAATCACTTTACATTAGGCCTTGTTGTTCTACCTATCATAGTACATGTCATGCCTAGCGCACTTTCATATAATCTTCTTCTAGGTAGACCACATTGTATACACCTAAAATTGGCTCATGTCGAATTAAGTAAATATTTTAATATTTATCTTAATTCTTATTTTCTTCTATCAATTAAATAAATATTCTAAGTTTATTTGATTGGTTCATTATCCCATAATTAAATAAAATTATTTTATTTAATTAAATTCCCTAAATTCTTCTAATGTCTCACATAATTAAATAATCCTACATTATTTAATTAATCCAAATTCCTCTATCCTAAGTCCTAATTCCATAAATCCACCTCACCAATCCACCTCACCTTTTCCACCTCACCATGTTGCACATGTAATTAAATATTTTAAATATTTAATTAGCTAATATTCCCTCACCCACATGTCCTATTTATCCTCTAGTCAAATTAGTTAACTCATCATCCAAATCAGTTAAATAATTAGTCAATTGAGTTCACTGGTCAATCTATTCTGTTGACTCCTTAATCAACCTAGTTAACTGATCAATCAATTCAGTCAACTCTCTAATCAATTCACTTAACTGATTGGTCTATTCTGTTAACTCCCCTGTTGCATGATGGAGCTTGGACACTTGCCGTCTTTCTATTCACGCACATTCCTCAACCATTCTCAACCATTGATCTTCTCATTTCTTCTCAACTATTGATCTCTTCTCTTCTGAGTCTATAAATTGGACCTTATTCTTCTATTTCTATCATCCAAGCTTTCAGTAAAACTACTCTGTCAAATAGCCATGTCTCCATTGCCATCTTAAAGAATGAAGCAAGGAAGTGCACTTCTTGAGGGAAACTTTCATCACAAAAGATCGATCGAGACTAGGTGAACAATGGAAGCCGCAAGATAAAAAGGTTTTGTGATGTTTGTGCTTTATTTGTTCAATCATGTTATTCACAATTTCTATTGATGTTCATTGGTTTATTAATAGTTTTATGCTATTAACCACAATCCCTGATAACACACATATCCACGCCATAGGTGCAGTTCTGCCTACCCTGCATGGTTCTACAAAATTTATTCATAATAATAAGACATACATAGTTAAGGCTAATTTGAATCTAGAGCATTATCAACATATGGATTTTGGGCATAAGCCTACTGTCTCTAGACTATTTCAAAATCTAATTCTTTCTACAAAAGTGGAGTTGCTATCCTCCATTGTTGATAATAGTGTTGATAAGGATAGTACTTCATCTTTTAATGAATATCTCAATGAAGATTGGGGTCCATTATAATTTACACCCTCCTTTGTTGGAGAGTACAAAATCCTGACCATTGCATTTGAGATCCCAAATGTTCTTCCCTCTTTGAAACCTTTTGTTTCTAAGGAAACTAAACCTTTTACTCCAACCTCTTCTATTGCATCTAACTCTTACGATTACATGTATAACATAGACTACACCACTAATGGTGATCCTCCACCTTTCATGAAGATGGAATCACATTATGGCTATGGTTTTCACATACTCTCTCAAACTAGATACAGAGGTAATGAATGTGGATAAGGAACAAGGAATTAAAGCCCCTTTGGAAGGTAATCCAAACAATTACTCCAAAGGCCTAGGATACCATCCTTCTCAGTCCTCCCACTCTTCTCGTCATCCTGCTTCAAATGTTCACATGATTTCTACAACTTCTACTTCTTTCTCTCTCTTTGGTCTACCCCGAAATGATTGAAATGAGTCCCACTTCTAATACATTGGCTCTTGATACTTTCTCGACCGATGAGGCTTTAGCTAGGTTCTTAAGTTTATATGATAGCATGCCCAAGTTTCATCATGGTCAAGGTTTCCCCTATTGTTTAAATGCTCAGGCATATTTTGGGGAATCTTCTAATTTATCATATGACACTTCTGCATCTCATAACACACCTCAAGAATCCACTCATCTACCTGATGCTCTAGACCGCAACACTTTCCTAGTCAATGATAATGTCGATGTCTCAATGGATCAGGCTAACCTAGAGAAAGTTATTCAAATCAGCAAGTGTGTGGATTCTAATCAGATATGGATAGAAATAAAACCTTGCATGAAGCACCTTGCTAGTAGTTATAAAAAACCTAATAAAATTATATATATTAAAACTAAATTGGGATTTTGCAAGATAGAAACCATGAAACAGAATGAAGTAAGTTCTCCCAGGTCTCGCATTGAATTGAATTTAAACCCAAACAAAATGTAGACACTGTGATTTGATCTAAATCTAAACAAGGTGTTGGGTTAAGAGTGCAATTGATATAGGCCAATGGAAAAGGTCATTTGGCTACTTATACACTATAATTTACTCACACAAAAATATCACAGAAGTTAAGGCCTTGATTTTAGGACTACAAAGAAAAGGGTTAAGAAATTATAAGCCTTTGATGACTCATAGATAATCTTCAAGATTGTTTGGTTAAGATATTCCTATCATGAAAATAAATTATCTTACTATTGCTCTCCTACATGAAACTTGATTGAAGACTTTGATGCTTTCAAATTGCAACCCATCCCAAGAAGAGAAAACCATGTAGTTGATGCATTGGGTATAGTAGCAAGTACCTTGGAACCAATTGACAACATGGGACTGAAGAACTTCACTATCGAGCTCATCCCAAGCCCATCCATCCTAGACAATCTTAATGATTTCCATGTGTTTAATCATGAAAATAACATTCCAAACTTCATCACCAACTCTGGGATATTTAAAAATTTGACCATTAAGGAAAAAAACATATTAACAAGTAATCTAGATAAAAATGAGATCATGGACTTGAAGATAAATACAATTCCCAAAGGTACGGTGACACTTGGACACTTGTTTGATCATAGTTTTTAGCAAAAATTAGACAAATGAAACCATACATTAGAAAAATGGCCAGTCCTTATAACTTATCCGACATAGGGAATTTGAGAGAAATTTTAATCACTAAAGGAAAAATTGTAGAAATCTAGAATCATGAAATAGATAACAAGCACACAAATGAAGATGAATTTGACAAGTAGTATTGGCCACTCAGGTGAGTATAAATAAGAGATGTCTAGGTACCTGAACTCCATGAAAAGAGGATAGGGCTCTTCTATTATGGAGTTGTGGCAAGTAACCTCCCACAAACATAGCGCGATGTGTTGAAGCAAGTCAACACCTCTCAAAATAACTCTAACTACTTTGAAACTTTCAAATAGACATGTGCCAAGTCGCCTAAGTAGGCTTAACATCTATTATGTATGCCTAGATGATTAAGGTATACACTAACAAAAATCTACTCTAGTTCAAATCCTAATGTATTATATTGATTTTATTGCTTCATCTTATGAGGATTTGAAAATCTTTCCACAATCCCTTATCAAATATAAAATCCCTCTTAAGCTTGATACCATGCCTTTCTGCCAAAAACAAAGGCTTGTGAACACAATTCTAGAACCCTTGATCTTTAAGGAAGTGCAAAAATTGTTAGCTTCCCACATCATCTTCCTTGTTAGACATTCTTTGTGGGTAGAAAACCTAGTGCATGTACATAAGAAAAACAGAGAAATCAAACTACGTGTATACTTTAGGAACCTCGATTGGGCCTCCAAAAAATCTAGTTACATTGTGCCATCTTTTGATAAGATCTTGCAAATTATCAATGGTTCCCAAGTGTTATCTCTCCTTGATGGTTACTCAAGATACAATCAAGTTCTATTAGACAATCAGGACTAACACAAGACTTACTTCACAATTAAATGAGAACCTTTTCTTACCATTGAATACCATTTGAACTTATAAACACTAATTTGTCACTTTCCAAAGAGGCATGGACATTACCTTTAAAGGACTGATTGATAAGTTTATAATCATCTACCATGATGACCTTATTGTCTTCTCCAAGAAATGTGGTGACCACATAGAAGACTTGAGAAAAGTGTTGTAGCATTGTAGAAAATATGGGATATCTTTAAACCTTGGAAGGAAACATTATTTGGAGTGACTGAAGGAAAAAATCTTTGATACATCATTTATAAGGCATGGTTTTTATTTATCCTAAAAAGGTAGAGGAAATTCCAAATATCCCACTACTTGGAAGAAAAAAAGAACTCAAATCCTTCTTTAGAAAAATAAATTTCATGAGTAAGCTCATTCTAGCTTTGTTGAAATTGTAAGACCCTTGAATGGCATCCTCAAGAAAGATGTTCAAATTTCTTTCTAACTAAAAGAACAAGAAGCCTTCAAAGAAATTAAAGAGGTAATTTCCAAGGTCCCCTCATAATGGCTATATTGATTACATGCTTCCTTTCTTAATCTATTATTTCACTTCTCACCACTCTAGTGCAATCATGCTTACATAAAGGAAAGAAATAAGAGAATAATGAACCTAACCTTTGTGAGCTCTCCACTTCATGGGGATGTTCCCTTAAATACCCTATCATTGATAAGAAAGCCTAAGTGTTGGTCAAAGCCATCAAGAATTTTTTCCACTATCTACTATGTAGTAAGGTATTTTCCATTATCCCCAAACTTGTTAAAAACATGCTAATGTAGAATGAATTAGGTGAATCTAGGGTTTGATGGATTTATATGTTACAAGTCTTTGACTTAGAAATCAAGCATATGGAAATTGTTCAAGGTCAAGGATTAAGTAAAATAATTGTTGAATTTGATCAATCCATTATTTACCACTAGTACACTATTAATCAAGTGTCTAACGATAAGTAGTATGATGACATTGTCTTCTACCTTCTAAATGGTCATTTCCCATTTGCATCCCACTCAAAGATGTGCATTGGAACTCAAGGCCATGTTATAAATGATAAAGTCCAAAACTCTTTATAGGAAGAGTCGTGATGGTCTTTATTTAAGGCATGTTAGCAAACGAAAGGTTGCTGAAATCATGACTAGTTTTCATGATAGATTTGGAATAGGAAAAGGTTCTAGAAGGGTCATGGCTCATAAAATCCTTTAGGAGGGTTACTATTGACCTTAAATTTTGAAAGATTCACATGCCTACATTAGGAAATTCCATAATGTCAACTTGTTTCCAACCAAGAAATACATGTAGCTATACCTCTACAAATAGTAATAAAGGTGCATCTCCTTGTCAAATGGGGATTAAACTTCATAGGAATGATCAATCTGAGATCCTCCACTGGATACCAGTTCATAATCACTGCCATCAACTATTGCACTCATTGGGTTGAAGACCAATCCCTTAAATAATGTATCATAGATGATCTCATTAAATTCCTTAAAGAGTGTATCACCACTAGGTTTGGATTTCTGTCTAGCCTAATATGTGACAATGGCATATATTTTGTGTCATAAAAATTCTTTGAATGAGCATGCAACCATGGGATAGTTTTTAACTTCTCATACAAGTATTGTCCCTAGGTAAATGCAGTTGTTGAATCAACCAACAAGAGCTTCCTTATGATAATAAAAAAGTTGTTGGATAATAACTTGTGGGACTGGAACTTTACCAATTGAGGTATGCTTTATGGGTTGACCATATTTTCATTAAAGATTGCCTAGGAACTTTTCCCTACAATGTAGTCTATGGCCAACACCTTGCCTTCCCAATGAACTGGAAAATGTATACATTACAATTCATGAGGGATTATGTTGAGGGTGGTAACATAATTGAAGAAAGATTGCTAGACTTGTTGCACCTTGTAGAATAGAGAGATCAATCCTTAAAAATATTCATGAAGCATTAAGGTGAAGTGAAGTGATGGTTTGACAAACATCCTAAAGTCAAATATTTTAGGATTTCTAATTTGGTCCTCCTTTGGGATAAAGCTAATGAATAAAAGGGCACCTATGGTAAATTTGTTCATCTTTGGATAGGCCCCTATCAGATTGCAAGGATCATAGGTGATAATGCATTTAGACTCAAGACATTCACTAGTGAGGAATTTCTATTACTAGTCAATGGGTATTTCCTCAAGCACTGCCCAAATGTTGTTCTTTATGGATGTAAATAGTCTTATTTTCACTGTTGTAAATATTTTGTTTCTATTCTTTCTATTTTGTAGTTACATTTTTCCAATTTTATGTGACTGCCATCAAAATAAAATTTGGAGAGTAAGGCCCTTCCATGGAAGCGGATAAGGCAAAGGACCCACCATTTTGGAGCGTTTTAAGATTTAGATATAATAATTAGTTAAGGATCAACTAGACAACAATTTTGTTCATGGAATCTCTCGTTTTCTTTTGTGTTACAGGTGTTTCGCTGAGTGCCACCTGTACAACAACTTGTTTTCAATGAAAAAGCGAGTAACTCGATGATGTATCATCTTGGGTAGTCAGGAACAAAGCTGGCACTTTTTACGACTGGGTGTCGTCATTAACTACAGAAAAATAATGTATGGTGGAACTTAAGTAAGGCTACGTAAGAAAACCCCAAACTAGTAGTCCAAATCTTATGTATTTATTACTCAAGTGCCTTGTTGTCATAGGGACCACATTTAGATTGGGTTTTTTCAGTCTGTCTGATTTCATTTTATATGTATTCTATTTTGTAAAATTTTAAATAAAAATTATTTGTCGGGGACGTTACGTTAGTCCCACTCCAATAACATCACCCCACAATTGATAAATGCCGAGAAATAGACAACAAATCCAACTGCTCCCTAAGACTAGAGGAGATATAATAATAAATAGAGTTGATTTGAACAGAACTCAGAAAAAACAATAGCTTTGATTACATGTATGAGCTCAGGTATCCATTAAAATTACGAGTAAAGTCAATGTATAGAAATTATTGTGTTCTGTGCGGGCCCTTGGAGCCCGTGAACGCCCAACGTCGTCTTCCTCACGACAGGTTTCTTCGTTATTTATTTATGTCAGTCGGCCGTGCGCCAGCCTAAAAGCATATTCGAAAACATAAAAAATACAGAATTCAGAGATAATGTTTCTGAGTATTTTTATCACCATAAATTCGGAGAGGGTCGCATGTTGTAGACAGACATTTGAACTGCATCCTCAGAATTATTAATGGCGAGGATGTTAGCGAGTTTGGGTGGTATTTTGATATGGATGGCAAGTGGATATGCGGATCCAACTGTTTTACCAACTCAAGGCTTTACAGAAGTGGTTTTAAATGAGACAAATTTTGTCATACAAAAACCATATGACAAGGAGGAAAACGAGCGTTACAGCTTCATTGATGGCGTCCATTCCATGTGGGTTTACAAAGACGACAAACCCCTCAGTCCTCAGAGCATGACCAGGCCCAGGACAGAAATCCGCATCGAGGTTAAATTTTTTATCAATCATTTTCCTCTAAAATTTTGTATAAGCTGTTCCGAGATGTTATGTGTTTTTTTAATTTGCGGGGTGATATTTCGCTGCAGGGATATGACTATACAACGGGAGTGTGGCAGTTCGAGGGGGAAATGTATGTACCGCGGGGAACGTCTGGAGTGTGCGTGATGCAGGTTTTCGGCGCCATTCGTCACGCCACGTCGTTAATGCTACTGGTTTCCAACGGAAAGCTAAGGCATTACAATGACCAAGTGGTGGCGTCTGATATTTATGACCAGTGGATTCATCTCAACGTTATCCACAATACAGACGAAGGGAAAGTCTATGTGTTCGTCGATGGGAAAGAGATGGCAGCGGCGGATGACGGAGGTCGTGCCAACCATTATTTTAAGTGCGGAGTGTACGCTAATAATAATGCTTCATCTTGCATGGAATCTCGTTGGAAAAATATCAAACTTTGGACCAAATGACGTATCGCTGTAAGACTAGCTAATTGTTGGCGATAGCTATCCAGATAGATTATGGCATGTTGTGTGTAATAAGTTTAAGTGAAGACGAGTTTGAAAGAAAAGTAATCTTCTTTTGTCATATTCTACAAAGAGTATGTTCGTAAGTTTGTTTTAAATTATTTCAAAATTTATGTACACAATTTTTATTTTTTTGAAATATCATATTATCTATTAATCATAAAATAAAAAACACTTCCACAAAAAATGGTTTGGGTGGTAAAAAGGCACACTCCAAAATGATGGTCAATCATATGGGCATAGTCCAGAAAGTTCCAGAATGTCTATGGGTTCACACCCGAAATAACATAACAGAAATTATAAAAACATAATACTAATCAGAATTATGCAGCCAATGCAACACCCGCAGACGGGGGATCACTATCATCCGGGTTACCCCAAATTGTTGCAGGGTCTGGGATGACATCTGGTGGAGCCCAACCATCGTCATTCTAATTTTCATTCTCTGCATTAGCTCCCTGGTGCTTTGGTGAGATGGCCAAATTTAAGCGTGGAAAACCTTGTTGTTATCCCAACAAGTGTTGGTTGGATTGGAAGTGCCAGGAGCAGGCCAGCCTGTATTGTCACCAGTAGGCCAACCTACATTGTCAACAGAGGGCCAACCTATATTGTCAGCTGTAGCACCCGCAGGGCGACCAGATGTCCAGCCACGAATACATGGACAGGTCAAGCATATAATCCTACCTTTACAATAGAGAAAAGAAATAGGGTTTTTTAAAAAATCCTACCTAGGGTTTTGGCTATTTCTTCAAATAAAACACAAACAGATTTAAATGAAAGCATATAGTACAATGAAGAAGCAACGAATCCCTAATATCAATAATGTAGAAAAATGAGAAAGAAAAAGGAAAGAAAGAAACCCGTATCTGGTGATAAAGGCAGTAAAAAGATGAAACCCTAACTTCACTTCACTGATTGAATCTGTTGTGTATTCGTGCACCAGCAAACTCAAGGATTCTCCAAGGGCATAGAACAATCATGAAGGCAAAAGGAAGAAAAGAAAATTAAAATAAAACAATTAAAACTCATTTAAATCCTCCCAAAGTGCCAATATCAAAATGTAATAAATGCACTTAAGTGAACTAATTGTTGCTCAGGCGGCAAAATTTGTCGACCCTACAACAATTAAGGGGATACATGTAGGGTCGGCAAATTTTGATGCCCGAGCATGTAAAATTACTCATAGGGTGTAGTGGCAGCAAAGTTTTCCAACCCTACATTTACATAAAAAGTTTCTAACTCTTAAAAACTAAAATTTGCAACTTGAATTGTTTTGCAAATTTTGAGAAACTAACACAAGATGACGCTCGGACGAACTCTCCAAGGCTAGTAGGTTGTGCACAAGAACATTTTTGATTGCCTCATTTTGTGAGCTTAGAGTTGTAGGCTATGAAACATACAAGTTTCATAGGGGTCATCCTACAAATTGAGAATGTGGCCGGGAATCCCTGGCAGATCCACTCCTTCTCGAATGGCCATGAGAAGGTGAACGAGCTCTGATAGAGGAAGGAGATGGAGGTACCTGTACCACTGTGCAAGGAGTATTACCCCAGCGATCCAAAAGTTCCTGTAATTGAGCAACCTCAAGAGCCACTTTGTTTGCCTGAACTTGTATCTACAGAAGAAAATTAGAACATATAATAGCTTTAATATAAAGAGATATAGTTGTTCCAATGTGATTGTTTGAAAATATACAAGAATTATGATCCTTCCAAATTGTGAAAAGAATATCCACCCTAAAAATATGCCAAATCTGAGTAAATCTTGTAGGGAACCTTGGAGAATCACCCAGAAGTATTATCTGCCATGAAAGAGGCTCTGGTCTGAAAGGCCTAAAGAAATCATATAGCCATAGCCAAAATTGTTGAGCCCTGGTACAATACCAGAAGAGATGGTGAAAAGTCTTAGCTTGTCCACAAAAACAACAACGAGGATCCTAAACCCCAAGATGAAATAGCCTTGCTCCAATTGGTAAACCTTGAAATAGAGGGCACCAGGTAAAATGTGCTAGCTTTGGCTCAAGGATGGCTGACCAAACAATGGAAAATCTGTTATGCTAAGTAGACACTAAAGAGTGAAGCATCCATCGCTTATTGAGAGTATCTATCATTGGCAAATGAGGTGAGAGCTAACTGTAACTAGGCCTAGGCTTATAATGATGCATTGGTCTTTCTAGATACCATTTCCAGTCTTTCCACCAAGGTGTGATGGAATGGATTCCCACTTTGTGAAGCATTTTTGCTAGAATGACACTGACAATTCCATCATATGTAGGTTGATCATATCTTTGAAGGCCAAATTTAACGCGAAGACATTCCCATGCCATAAGGCTCATGGTGGGTCTATGAAAAATATCCTGAAGAGTCTAGATACATTTTTTATGAAATCTAAGAGCTTTTTTCTAGGTCAATTTGGCTAATGGATGGCCTGCAGTGCTCAAGAGAGGTGACCACCAAATGTTTTGTTGATTGAATGAGAGATCATCTCGAAACTCATCTCCAGTTTAGCAAAGCTAGGTCTTAACCTAGGCTTTCCCAATGCTCTTAGCCACAAAGGTTCCTAAGATTTGAACCAATTCTCTCATGACAAGGATGATTGAAAAACCAATCCCTTTCCATGCAAGTTTGTGAACAGGATGTCCCATTTCTATATTATGTCTGAGTAAAATTTTCCATGCCTCATTGCTTGAGAGAGCACGAATGGAAGCCAAGTGTGTAGAAACAAATTCTAATACCAATCTAATGAGGAGAGCGTTGTGCAAATTTGTAATCTTTCCAATTATAAGAAGAAGATACACAATATAAACCATAAAATCAATGATAAACAAATATACCATAACACCAAATATATGTGGGGAAAACTCTTTCAAGAAAATACCCCACTCCAAAACCCTGTTCAATGTATTTCAAATCCAACAACAAGATTACATACACTTGAAAAGTAAGTTTATTACAAGGGTTCACCAACATACATTTTTTAGAATAATTCTAGAAACATAATGATACCTACATAAAACAATAATACAAACTTCTTCTCAAGGTTTCAATTTATAGACTTCTAGCAACCAGGAAACCCTTTGTAGTTTAAAAAACTATATGCTAAACCTCCCATGAGGTGTGGTGCCCAAGATAGGGAAGATTCCAAACTAAAATTAGGCTC
Source organism: Cunninghamia lanceolata (assembly GCA_027924645.1). Lineage (NCBI taxonomy): Eukaryota > Viridiplantae > Streptophyta > Pinopsida > Cupressales > Cupressaceae > Cunninghamia > Cunninghamia lanceolata. The sequence goes on along the minus strand of BSBN01000677.1, from coordinate 4,435,689 downwards.
TCACATCCAAAATAAATTCTCCTATTTTTAACCCTTATAGTTGTCATAGAATCTGTCATAACATCCTTAAAAATAGGCTTTCTCTGATATACCACTAAGTGTGCATCTTTTAACAACTAATAAAATAATTTTCAAGGCAATGCAATATTACAAAAGTGCCAACTAAAAAACATGCCTCATTTTGATGGAGTACAAATATTTAATAATATAAATGCCAAATCATTGCGAGAAAATGTTAAATAATAAATATATAAACTTAGGAATTAACAAGGTTGAGACATCTTATTTCATAACATTCTCCCACTTGTCAAATACCTTGTAGGAACTAGGGGAACCATACCATAATGAGCTCAAATCTTAGGGTATAAGAGGACCATAGACCTTGAACACCATTTAAAATTCTCTATGCTCATGAGCTTTGTCAAGGAATCTGCCACATTTGTCAAAGTGTCAACTTTCTCCAATTTCACTCTTCTATCTTCTACCATGTCATGAACAGAGTAGTACTAGACTTCAATATTTTTTTCCTTGCATGGAAGGTCATATTCTTTGCCAAACATATGGCACTCTGACTATCACAACACATAGTAATAATGCATGCACCAAGCCCAACATCAAAATGCAATCTCTTAGGGCAAATGACTTCTTTACAAGCATGAGTAGTTGTCATATACTCTACTTCTATAGTGGACAAAACAACATCTTGCCACTTACTCATTCAACTAATAGCACCACCAAACATCATGAAAATATATCCACTCATAGATCTTCTACTATCAATATCACCTGCCCAATCAAAATCCACATATCCATAGATACAAACTAAATGATAAGTCCATGTAGGTAACCATGATAACATAAGGAATACTTAAAAGTACCTCACAAATATATGAACACTCTCTTTAGTGCATCCCAACGTACTCATCTAGGATTAGCCATAAATCGACTAAGGATTCCTACTGCTTGGACAATGTTTAGCCATGTGCATACCATAGCATAGATCAAAATAACAATTGCACTAGCATAAGGTACTCTAGTCATATCCTCCATCTAAGTAGGAGAACTTGGATAATCCTCAATAGATAACTTTGTCCTCATCATAATAGGAACACATAATGGTCCACAAAGATACCATGTTGAATCTCCCCAACACTGAATTCACATACTTACTCTGGCTCAACCATTTTTTTCTATTAGCTTTATCTCTTTTGATTTCCATTCCCAAGATGTACATGGATGCCCCTAAATTTTTCATTTCAAATTGTGCTAAATGATGAGACTTCAAATCAATTATCAAACTTTTACCATTCCCCAAAAAATAACATATCATCAACATACAATGTAATAATAAGAATGCAATCAGTATCCACCTTGAAATAAAAATAATGATTTGATTTTGATCTCAAGAATCCCAAACTCAACAGAAAGGCATCAAACATTTGGTACCACATTCTAGGAGACTGCTTTAAACCATACAAAGATTTCTTCAACTTACAAACCAAATGTTCTTTACCTTTTTCAATGTAGTGCCTTGGCTCAACTTCAAGATCATATGCTGCAACAAGTGAAAATAAAAATATAATGGATGTCAGCTTAACAATTGTAGAAAATATCTCACCATAATCAATTCCCTCAACTTATGAATAACCCTTCACAACCAATCCTACCTTGCACTTCTCAATACTGGGCCATCTAAACTGATTTCCTTCTTGAACGCCCATTTGCATCCAATGAGTTTACATCCATCAAGAAAAGCTATAAGATCCCATGTATTATTTTCTTTAATGCTTCCATCTATTCTTCCATGGCCTCTTTCCAAGAGTCTACATCATTTATACCCATAGCCTCCTTTATAGTCTTAGGCTCATCAGTGTTAGTAATCAAATCAAAAATACATTTCCAATCATCAAGTGAATACCCATACCTTTTTGGTGGTTCTATTTGTCAAGTGGACCTCCTCATAGGTGGAGGTTAAGGTTCTTCTTCTTAACTTTCTAAACTACTAGAGATCACTCTTCTTTAGATTCATTGTGGGCTTTTAGTTCAACTTTCTCACACCTAGGGGGGAGCTGAACCACATCCTCTTTTTTCTCTTCTTTTTTGGTTGTAGAACAATAGAAGAAGAATTCATCTCTTTGAAGATAACACTTCTTCTATACAAAACTCTTTTATCCATAGTATCCAAAAACTTATATGATCCTTTCACACCAATACCATAATCATCAAAGATACAATTAACTTCCTTGTTCTCGAGCTTTGACCTTTTCTCCCTAGGCATATGTGTATATGCCTTGCAACCAAATATTCAAAGATGTCTCAATGAGGGTTTTTTGTCTAACCACACCTCCATATGTGTCTTCTCAACAAGAGCTAATGTAGGAGACCTATAAATTAGATAGCAAGTAATGGATATAGCTTTGGCCCAAATTTTTTATTCTAGGCCAACTCCACTAAGCATACTCCTAGCCCTCTCGATCAATGTCCTATTCATCCTCTCTACAACTATATTTTGCTAATGGGTATACAGAGTTGTCTTGTGCCTCTCAATCCTATGTTCTTTATAGAACCTATCCAAATCTACTAAACAAAACTCACCACCATTATCAATCCTCAAAAACTTAATCCTTTTACCATTTTGATTCTCAAAAAAAGATTTAAACTTTTTGAACTAAATAAAGACTTTAGATTTACTTCTAAGGAAATGTAGCCATGTCCTTCTATTGTAGTATTCAATGAATCATACAAAAAAAAAATATTTAGAAATCAAAGGAACATTAATAGGACCAAAAACATCAGAATGTATCAAGTCCAACACCCCAAAAGATTTATAAGAACTAAAATTAAACTAAACATGGTTTTTTTTCCATAAACACAATGTTCATAAAAATAAACTAAAGATTACAATCATTCAAAACATCAACAATGTTTCTATTTTTCAAGGCTCTACTTGACCCCTCTCACCAATATAGCCAAGTCTTTGAGTTTCATAACATTGTTTTCTTAGCTAGAAGTTTCATTTCTAAATAATGAGAACCTATAGATACCCAAAAAGCATGTCCATAAGAAGTAGATGCAACACACCTCTTTTATGCTAGTTTTAATGGTGAGGATGAAGAATATGAAGTTATCTTCTTAGTATAAGAAGAACTATTGCAGTTAACCTGTGCATGCATCTACCTGAAGTAGAGTGCCAATCCAAACACTCCTAGGACTTGCACCATAGCTCCTCTAGTCATCTTGCATCCTCCATTTGAAAAAACAAACTACACACCCACATCATTCAACTTACTCACCGATAAAATCTTTCATGCCAAACTAGGGATAGAAATACACCATTGATCCCCTTAACTCATTGATTAGGGAATCTAATCAAGAAAATTACATAGCCAATAATCTTTAGATGAGAGCCATCACCCAAGTATATTTTTCCATTGTCAAATTCTTCATACTTCATGAACCAACCTTGATTGGAGGTCATATGGAAAGATGCACTAGAGTCAATAAGCCACACATATTCAGATCCATGAGTATCCAAGGAAACAACAAAAGATTCACCATTATCACAAGAGGTTTTATCAGAGTCTAAATCAGAATCATTCTTCTTATTTTTATTTTTCTTTTCCTCTTTGCACTATTTTTGAGATTGTCTTGGTTTTTCGTACTTCCAACATAATTCTTTGGACTTACCAAGAGACTTAGATCTCCCACTAGATTTGGATCCTGACTTATCCTAATTTTTGTTCTTCTTTGCTTTCTCTTTGGATCTACCATGAACCACAAGATCCTCCTTGTCTATTTGAAAATATTTTCTTTACATCTCTTTGAAAAGTAATAATGCAACCACTGCATCCATCTTGAACTTGGTGGTAGTACTCCCAATGGCCATCACAAGGTGGTCCCATGAATCTGACAAAGAACATAGTAAAGTTAAAATGAAGCTTTGGCCATTCACTCTTGCCTATGACTCCATGTTGTAGCATTGCTTGACCATGCTTTATTGATAAAGTCATTATTATCTGGTGGGATTTTAAAAGATACGTGATAAAAAATATTTCTTACTTATTACACATGGACCCCACCTTTATTTCCAATTCCTCTTCTAATCTTTTAAGATATAATCATTTATCCTTTTATGGATTTAAAATGAAATCATTCAAATGATATATAATCATTTTAAATCCTTTTGTGAGTTTAAAAGAACTTATAGACATCTTTTTCTAGACCCACATGCCACATTGGATTGGAAAAGGCCAATGTTTCATGATCCAAACAAAGTACTTCTGACTACTTCAAAATGCAATGCCAATCATTGGATGGAGCTGCTGATCTAAGGGTTTAGAATTATTTTCATTTGGTGGGTCCCTGTAATGCCCCGTCATGCAACCCTAGAGTGCAAGGCTAAAAGTACAAAATTACAGAACTAATTTTTTTTTTGAAGCAAGTAAATGCAATAAGAGTAACCAAAGATGTCATAATACATGACATGAAGAAAAGTGCACTTCTAACTCCTCTAGGGAAACATAACTGCATTAGAGAATATAAAGTATAAACCACACAAGTGATAACCATTTTACTACTGCTATAAATCAAATCAACTTTTACATTAGCAAGATAGTTAATTTAACAAGGTCTTAGTACAAGATTACAAGATTACAAGACCGATCTTGTCGGTTTACAAAAGAATGCATAAGAAAGTATACAACACCACCAAAGGTAGGAAGCAAACTAGAACTGGAACACCTCTACGCAGAACTCGAACCGCATCTCCAAAAAAAACCAATGGATAGCTCTTACCACCCAACCATGTGGAACCCTGAGGTCCACCCCTCTGAGCTAGGAGATAAAGACGAGGATTCCACTAAGCCAAGAAACAACATCCAAAAATAAAAGAACGATAACTGACTTGACACAACCGACCATATCATCAAAGCTGCACAAGACAAGACATCACTCTAGAGGTACTACCAAGAAACAACAGAGCTGCGTAAGGAGAGTGTCATCGCATGGTCCTAACATGGGTTACCCAGGCTATCTATCCCCAGAAGCCGGCCCCCATCTATGGTTACCCTGGCAGCCTCTCTCTAGGTGCCGACCCCATAGGGTGACACATGCGGAGCCGACAGGTCCTCTCATGGAGACAATGAGGTCGACCTTGCCAACCAGGCCTTCTCATCCCATCCTTAGCTTGTGAGAGCACTCAAGGCATGGGTGAGGTCTCTTACTTATCTTGTTAAGTGTTTTAATACCCCAACCCTCTTGATTAAATTATTAAGTTTTCCACATGCTTACAACTTCCATGGGGTTACCCAGGCGACCTCTCACTAGGCACCGGCCCCACCATGAAATCCACTCCCTTAGCGTTCTCTGATCAAACATACATACCACACATACAGGTAATAATCACCAATCAGATCCGAGCCATAACTTACACCATTCACTAGGCCACAACAATAAGTCCATAGAAACCCATCAAAATTTGAAGCAATGCCATCAAGAAACCAAGAACTCTATTCAAGAGACCATTCTCATTCATTACAAGATATGAAAATCCAGATATCCCATTACATTGACATGCCACTATCTGGACCAACGATCAAGACACCTCACCTCTGGAGTTAGGTCCAACCAAAGATAAAGAAACCATAATCAGACAAGGTCAACACTTCCACATTGAAAACAAGTGGCCATGACATCACACAAGATTCCTACTTCACAACAAACCAACATAGATCAAACTCCACCCCAAGGTAACACAATAATCCAATACAACATAAGATAGGACCAAGGAGGAGATAAAGCAAAGAGGTTCAAAGGACTCTAGATTCAATCAAGAAATCAACTTACATCAAGTTAACATGAATAGCAAAACTTCACCATTCTAGGAATTAACAAGGCAAGGAAGGTGAACCAGAAACTGAACATCCTTATATAAACAAAAGCCAAGACAAGCTCATATAATAATCCCATAAATCAAATCATTATAAACCTAAATAGGGTAACTTACCATTTAGGATTTGCCACCTACCATTTTTAATTAAAACATCTATAAGTACTCATTTACAATAAGCAAAAATCTTTTTTTTTAACATTAAACCAATTACAATCATAATCAACAACTGTAATATATATTTTTCCAATATCACAACTTTTCCATCAAGAATCTTCCAATCTACAATTTCTAGTGAACACATCCATGAGAATAGGATAAATATCCTTAATTACATAATGTTACTATTGAAATAGACTATTTACCCCCAACTACTAATCTAAACCCTTACAAGCTTAAACTACAAGCTCTACAACATCATTCATAAATAGATTTTCTTAAAATTACATACATATAACCACTTTCTAATTCAAATCAAAACATTGAATTTCTAACTAACTTGATACCGTAGAGAATTTCCAATAAGCATATATAAAAGGAAAGTGTATACATCTATTTATATTCAAATGAGGCACCACCGAACTCACTAACAAAGATTCTATACAAACACCTAATTCCATAATCTAAAACCACCAAATTTAGTAACAAGAAACAACTATAACTATATAAATTCTTTCAAAAATAATAAACTTCCAATCATCATTTATTTTGTATAAGTCTAGTCCTTTATACCTAAAAGAGACTAGAAGAAAGAATAATAATTTGATTTACAACTAATTTAAAACAATATCTAACATTACACACTATTATGTTATAACCCAAGAACAATATATTTCAAGAACCTAACAATCACTTGAATACAAGAAATAATATATATTTTTTAAAATAATGTTTTAACTATGCATAAATATTTTTTTTTCCTATTCCAATTTTCCAATAGTTTCCAATTTCTAAAACAATAACTTATAAGCATAAATTATTAGTAAGCATCTACAATTTCAAACAACTCCTATAACCTATAAGATTTCCTAACAATTAACCACTTATAATATCAAATCAAACTTATGTATTTTCCTATGATCATGGATTGCCATCTATTATTTTACCACTTAAGATTTCTAATAAAAGAAACTACCATGATATCTATTTCTAAAAAAAAAACTTCTTTCCATTAAATATATTCTAAAATTACAATTTTCTAAATAACTGAATTAGAGAATAACAATAGCAAAATTATATAAAATAAAATAAGCAAAACTTAATTTATTAAACTTCTTGCATAAAAATAAAAAGACAAAATTAATTAAATAAATTAAATTCTAAAATGATACCTTACTAACAAATGAACTTTCTAAAATCAACTTCTCCCTAATATTGACTTAATAAATCCAAACTACAATCACAATTTAGAAGTTTCCCTACAAACAAGATCTCCTCCAAGCATCCTATTTAAAAACAAACATAACAATTATTTTATTTTATTTTATTTTTTCTATGAGCTCAAATTGAAATAAATTTCAAGATTTCTATCCTATGGTATTCATTAAATAAATTTCAGATTCATGCAAGATACAATCACATCATTTTTATTCAATAAATTTCGGGCTCAAGCAAGGTATAATCACATCATTTTTATTCAATAAATTTCAGCCTCAAACAAGGTATAATCACATTATTTTTATTCAATATATTTCAGGCTCAAGCAAGATGAAATCATATATTTTTTTTTAAAATAATTTTCAGGCTCAAACAAGATACAGAGAAGTCAAAGAGGAATTCAAACAATTCACAAAAGTTGCAAACTTAAAGGAAAGGTAAGAACCAGAAATTTCAGGCACAAAATAAGATCCAGAGAAACCAAGGAGGAGGCCAATGATTCACATAAATTGCAGATTTACAGGTGAATTAAGAACAGAAAATTTCATCCGAAAGAAGGCAAGGAGAGGGTTGTATGGTAGTTGTACAACATCCCCAAGAGAGGGCAGCAAAACTTCAAAATTTAGATTGCATAAGATTTCTAACAGCCGTACGGTCTAGGGAAGTAAGCAGAAATTTTCAATCACAAGGAGAAAATAGAGATGGGATCTCCTATGCCATACGGTCAATGGAAAAAAAACTGAAGTTTTTCTCAATCTACAATAGCATAAATACATATAGAGACTTCTATTGCTAAGGTAACACAAATTGTGTGAAATACCATATAGTTAAATTGTTTCCTAAGGAATAAAGCCAGAGCTTCCCTGAGTTTTAAATCTATTGCAAAAGATGATTTAAATTGTATCTTTCAGCCAACAAGAAATTTTTAAAGCAGATTTGAAGGGAATTGTGAAGAAAATTTCACAAGATTTGGTCAAATTCCTAGACATGCTTGCAGGGTAGCTTTCTAGGGAAAGTAGTGTTGGAGTCACAAAATCTTCGCCAGGGATACATAGATAAAAGCAAGGCATTCAAGGTAAAAAGGAAACATGATTAATATGAGAACCAAATCAATGGTTGCAAGCACTAACAGGTTGCCAAGGAAAATATATGTGAAGACCAAACCACTTCTTACAAGGCATTTCACCTCTATCAAAGAGATAGAAATGTGAGATAAAAATGCAAAAATGACAGGGACAAGAGTTTGATTAAAGCTTAACACTGAGTCATCTATTTTACAGGATTGAGAAATGCAGGGTTATAGATGATTTAGCTAATGATTTCAAAAGGATTGAGACAAAGGCTAGACCAGAAGAATCCATCTTGGAGGAATCTACATAGATTGGAGCAACATTCGATCTCACAGGGCACACAAGGATAATTTAAATTCCAATTAATTCCAAGTTACATGCAAGTTTCACACACAAGACATACTAGTATCACACACAGAACATGCTGCAATAAAATATAACTTACCAGCTACAACAATTGTAAATTCACAGAGAGAGACAAATCACATACCCAAAATTCAGTCCCACCTCAAACTTTCTCCAACTCCTGCAACCAATTTCTCTATTTTTCTCCACAATAACTCTGTGCTCTTTCCAACTCCCTTCCCCACCAAATTTTTTTTTTTCCCATATAAAAATGGTTCAACTCATAAAATTAATGCAAACATGCATCCGTTATCCAACAACCCACTCCTCTGAGAAATTCAAAAATTTTCTATAAAAAGAGATCCCAATCTTCCAAATTCAAAATTGACAACTCAAGGCATTTATTTCACATACTGCACCAAATAAATACTAATTACTCGTGACTCCAATTATGACATAAATACTTTTGGACAGCAATATTAATTCTAATCTATTATAAAATTTAACCAAGGTATCAATCCAAGTTCTAAGCCAAACAAATATTATCCAATAAACATAATAGGAGCATTATTAATAACACTAATTCAATAAAGTATCTTCCAACCACACATGAACAAATTAAACATTATAAAACACAACTCAACTCTACACCATGACACAAGACAACTAATAATAACCAAGCAAGGACCAAGTGACACAACACAACTCAAGACCACAACATAAGACAAGGACCGACCTAGTGGAATAGACCTCACATTATCCCCCATCACTGATACCCATTGGTGTAAGAACCCGCTCGAACCTGCTATATCAAGTGGAGTCGAGGTTCGGTACCTGTAGCCTACATCTGAACAATTGGTTGAATAAAATCAAACACATATATGTCAACACACACACAGAGTCAGAAAATCGTAGCATTGTAGGGTACTCGAAGCGAGTAATACTACACTGTCTCTACTCTTGACACAATATCATAACATCTTCTATCTGAATTCAAATACCACAAGTCACATGACACATGATGACATTAATTCGCATCATAACTGAAATAATAGTAATGCCATCATGAACTCATAACACCTGTCTAATTATACCAGTCAAACATAAGTCATAACCTACTATTCAGCTGTCTCAGAACTGAATCAATGCAATGAACGACTAACAACTGTCGCCAATTGACAGAGAGCAATGCAGAATTACCACTATCACAAGCCAATGACGAGGGGGCACTATAGTTCCTCTTGCCACACTAGACTCAAAGAAGAAACAATACAAAGAGTAAAAAGAAGGAATTATGATAATTTATAAAAAGTGTGCTATTGGATGAAGGAAATGCTAAGGTGGCAAGGATAGCTAATGAAACATTGTTTTCATCTATAGGAGCATTGGATTAAATTTTTCATCAGATAGTTTTGATGATGTTGGGAATCTTACTTCCTCTATTCCTTCAGCTACAGCTTGCTTTCATATGCTTGCACTAGAGGTTGAGTGATTAACATGGAGTTTTGGGGGATTTCTCTTATGATGGCATTGAATCTAGAATTTAAGCTCTCTTATCACTCTTTGATACTCTTGATTTCCCTACAACTAATTGCACCTATCCTATAATGGTTGTATTAAACCTTATAATCCTACACACTCTTTAAAGTAAGGCTACACCATGATTGGGAGTTGTACCTTATCCTTTTACCTCTATGTTAAAGTTTGAGAGCTCAAATTAGTTTAGAATGGCCACATCTCATCTTCTAGAAACTTGCACAATGATTTTGATAGCTGGGTGCTCTATTGGGAATGTTTTGGGTACTTGAAATGATCTAAAATGGTTATTTTATGTAGAAAATTGATCTTAGGATAATGGAAGATAATGCAAATAACCTAAAACCTTCTCCTCAAACCAAACCCTCACACTTAGATAAATGGAGTGGATTGCACCCTATTTCTACTAGCTTTGTTCTATAGAATATGCATTGTGGACTAACTACAAAACTAACATAATCTAGACATGAAAAGGCCATAATGAGGGCAACGATAAAAGTGATAGCATATGCTTGCATATGAAATATGTGTTTGATAATGATGTGAGAGGCTCATTTTATAGAGGGTTGAATGATGAATGGATGGTTAAGATTAAAAGTTGAATAGTGTGATGTGGAGGGCTAGGATTAAGTGAGGCTTGTAGTTGTATTAATGAGACAAGTGCCTCATGAGGGTTGAATGAGAGGAATAAATTCAATAAGATTCCTTCTAATAAGGATTTCTAGAAGCTTCTAGTCATGTGAGGAAAAAGACAATGAAATTAATTAAATAAATCTTTAATTTATTTAATTAATTTAGGTGATGGAGGAAATGTGGGAATTAATTAAATAAATATAATTTATTTAATTAATTTATAAGGAAAATGAATGAATAAAATAAATAAAATATCATTTATTTATTTTATTAGAAGAAAGGTGGATAAATGAAGAAAAAGATTAATTAAGGGTAAATTAATCAAATAATTAAATTATTTAATTAATTTAGAAGACATGTTAAGATGTGTAGTGATATTAGGATTGTGTTGAAAATGAAGATGAGTGCATGGTCATTTTCAAGTGTCTACAGTTACATTCCATTTCCTGTAGTTGTGCCATCCTTTTTCATTTTTCACAATGATCTCCCTTATTAGAGAGCCATGCTTAGAATTTGAAGTACCTATGTAATGATCTAGAGATTGTGATGCTTGTCTTCCATGTGATGCTTATGTGCCTTAAATGGAGTTGGCATTGAGTTTAATGAATTGCTTGTGCAATAGAGGAGCCTTACACACTACCTTGGAGTTATTAAGCTATGATCTAGAATTTCTCTATTTTTTTAAAACAAATCTTTTCCTAGGATTTAGCTAGCTACACCTTACTTCTCATGATGTGTTGATATTTTAATGTCTGCCTACCTTTGATATATTTAGAATTTTCCTTTGTGCCATATTATGGACCTCTACTCTAATTGGATATGGTTGGGTATGGCATTGGAAAATTATGTTGAACTCTAAAATTCAGGTGTAGCTTAAAGACTCAAATGTTGTTCCATAGTTTTGGAGAAGATCACTAGAAGTTTGAAGATTCTAGCTAGTAATTTATATAGTGTACTAAACTTGGTTTAATGGTGCACTAGAGTTTGAAAATTCATGCTTTCTTCATATGGATTAGGTGCTATGGGAGCTATGTTTAAACTTTATGTTAGATTTTTGAAGCTTGATTGGAAAGTGGCACCCCATACCTAGCTTGAAATTCATACAAGCAACAAGCTTTATTATACTAAAGAAATCTAACATAGTAGCACACTGTTTAGAAATGGTTGTGCTATCATTGACTTGTGCACCATATCCAAGTTCTTGCACACACTTTCACATGTTTTTCCATTACTTTTAATAGTTCCAAACCACTTTCATGAATGTACATCCTGTTATTATTTGATAGCTTTCCTCTGGTGGCTAATAGCTCATACCATAATCCTTAAATTGTTTCCCACCATTTGTACCATAACTGCATTTGTATATATGGTTGTTGTTCATTCCTTTAGAAGTTTTTCCTTCTTCTATGTTACTTCTAATACCTAAGGAAACATCTACATTTCATATTGACACACCATATCTTGACCTAGTCACTCAATTCTTGGTTGCACCATGCTTGACATTGGCTCTAGGTGAATATGGCATAAGAATTCAGTAATATCTATGACTATGATAGGAAATGGTTGTGTGCCATTCATTTCATCCTCATCTACCATGGCCATTTTTGTCTTTGAATGTACATGTTTATTTGGAGGGAGTAAAGGAAAAATCCTTGGATACATCATGTCTAAGAAAGGAATTTTTGTTGATCCTATAAGTGTATAGGAAATTCTAAAAATTCCACTACCTAGAAGCAAAAAAGAACTCAAATCCTTCTTTGGAAAATTAAATTTCATGAGTAAGTTCTTCTATAGATTTGCTAAAACTGTAAGACCCTTTAATATCATGCTCAAGAAAGATGTTCAACTTTCTTTCTCACTAGAAGCACAAGCAACCTTCAAAGAAATTAAAGAGGCAATTTCCAAGACCCTCATCATGTCTAGCTAGGCTAATTACATATTGCCTTTCTTAATCTATTTTCACTTCTCAACACTCTATTATAGCCATGCTTACATAAAAGAAATATATAATATAAGAATGGACCTATCTTTCATTAGCTCTCCACATCATGGGGATGTTCCCTCAAATACCCTATCATCGATAAACAAGCCTATGTGTTGGTCAAGGCCATCAAGTTTTTCCACTACCTGCTATGTAGTAAGGTGTTTTCCATTGGCCTTGACCTTGTTGTTAAAAACACACTAATATAGAATGAATCTAAGGTGAATGTATTGTTTTATCTATATTTCTATATACAAGAATTTGACTTACAAATCAATCCTATGAAAATTGTTTAAGGTCAATTATTGAGTAAAATAATTGTTAAATTTGATCAATCTATTATTTATCACCACTACATTGTTAATCAAGTGTCTAACAATGAGTGGTATGATGACATTGTCTACTACCTTTGTAATGGGCATTGTCCAAGCCATTTGTACTCGACTCAAAGATGTGCATTGGAACTCAAGGCCACGGTTTGAAGCCCAAGCCCTTAAAAAATATACAATAGGTGATATCATTAAACACCTTGAAGAGAATATCACCATAATATTTGGATTACCTTCTATCCTAATATGTGACAATGGCCTATATTTTGTATCATCAAAATTATTTGAATAGGCATACGACCATGGGATAGTTTTAAGTTCTCATCTAGTTAACCCTAGGGAAATGGAGTGGTTGAATCAAGCAACAAGAGCCTCCTTATATGATAATCAAAATTTTGTTGGATAATAACCTATGGGATTGGAACAACCAATTGAGGTATGTTTTATGGCTTGACCATATTTGCATTAAAGATTCTCTAGGAACTTTTCCTTATAATGTAGTCTTTGGCCAACACCCTATCCTCCCAATGAACTTGAAAATGTACACATTACAATTCATGGCCTGACATTATGCTAAGGGCAGTAACATAATTGAAGAAATATTATTAGACTTTCTATACCTTGAAGAATAGTCAGATCAAGCCTTAGAAAGATTAATGAAGCATCGAGGTGAAGTGAAGTGATGATTTGACAAGAATGCTAAAGTTAAATATTTCAATATTTCTAATTTGGTCCTCCTTTAGGATAGAGCTAATGAATGCAAGGGATACTATAGTAAATTTTATCATCTCTAGATAGGCCCCTATAAAATTGCAAGGATCATATATGACAATACATTTAGACTTAATACATCCACTAGTGAGGAGTTTCTATTGCTAGTAAATGGGAAGTTCCTCAAGAACTACTTTAAGGCCTAAATGTTTTTTTTATGGAGTAAATAGTCTTATTTTCACTACTGTAAATATGTTGTTTCTATTCTTTCTATTTTATCTTGTGCTCTCCTCCATCTTCCATTTTCCTTGAATGACAAATCTTGTTTGAAACCCATTGATTGCTAACTCTATTTATTACAACTTGATACATATTAAGGATATTGTTTCAAGTCATCCTAATGAATCCATTTCTATTATTATGATCTCATGTGTTATAGATTAAGTGTTTTCTATTCAATAATGAGAAATGTAGAACTAGTATAGTTCTTCTAGTTTAGGACACCTTCATGGTTGAGAGTTATCTTGTGAATTTAGGAAAGCTAGTAAACAACTTATGGCATATCAATCTTTATACTAGATGTCTTCTAAGATTCAATTAAGTTGGTTATTATTGTAGGTCTATTGGATGAAATTTTCATTGATGTTCCCCTCTTACGTGCAAATTGTTATCCTAGACAAAAATAGTAAGCTTCATTTCTTATAAGTTGAACTAAAAATTAAAAAAGAAAAGAATAAAAAGAAAGAAAATGAGATGAAAAGAAAGATTTAGTAAATCAAAAGAAAATTAAAAAACTCAATTTTTTTTGGTAGCTTAGGTAACTCAACTAGGGTTATGGACACCTCACTAGTATTGGAGCCATACCTTGATGGGACTAGAGATATCTTCACTTAGTCTATGCATGCCTAGCTAGTAGTGGAGTAATGTCCAAGCACATGACAACATGTCTACTAGTATCAATCATTTTACTTTGTATGACCTATACTTTATTGTTAGTGAACAAGCCCAATTACTAGTTCTAATGATTGATTTATCTAATATTGTGAAGAGGAAATGAATTAACATGCATGCACATTTTCCATGCAATATTTGAATTCCACTTAATCTATAAACATAAATCCCCCTCATGAATATTTCTTAAAGAACATTAATTATCCCAAGCCTTATTTTTTGGGTTCTTAATTATCCTCAAGAACATTCTCTTCTAGAATCACCATTTGTTGGTTCCTTGCAACAACATCCCTAATTCTTTATGAAATTAGGGAACTCATCTTTAGATACTTATGTTCTTGAGCCTCTACTTTTTATATCCTTCCTTGGAAGAAGACCTCAATGTGCTTTAATTATTTTTACCTGGTCTTGTTTCCTATAGGATAGTTGGTTGATATTTGATCAATATTTGCAAGAAAAGAGGAGTCATAGGTTGAGGTTCTGAGTCTAGGATTCTTGCATGTTTTGTTTATACCCCAACGACTACATTAAGAGAATGACTAGAGTGTTTGTGGTAGGAAATAACATCATATGGTAACATAACATACTAGACAACTCATAACACAGAAGTTAAACATTAATTTGAAGCATCAGAACCAAAGATCATTCTTTATATATCATTGTATGTATTACAATATCAAAGGTATACCTCTTCTCTACTCTTATTTCTATATTATCTCTCTTCTATATTCCTATTTCTTCCTTCTTCTATTCCTAGGTTATTATATACATATGACTATACTTGGGTCATGTCCCTTACAAAAGATGACTATTCCTACTAGGCCTAGTTAGCCTTATGCTCTTCATCCTTATTGTGGCCAAGTGTGGTGACTTCTAGATGTTGTAATTGCTACTTCCAACACTAAGAGACTATGTTTTGGCCACTATAGTTTCTTCATGATGTGCTTTGGTTACTTGGTTCTAGTTATTTTGGATTTGTCTCTGGAATAGCTTAGGTCAAAGTTAGTTAAACTAAAAGTTTTAGTAGAAGACTCAAAAATTCCATTCTCAAGATCATGGTGATCTTACCATAGTTTTGCACTTAGAAAATTTGAGAAATTCCAAGTTAGATGCCCTAAGTTGCTCTTATGTAGAAATTCAAGATTCATGTGGACTTTTGGGCTTTCAAATTTTGGTTTGATGTACTTCTCTTCTCCACTTTCCCACATTCTCCCCCCTTTTCCTTTCACTTTAATATTTTTTTCTTTCCTAGTGCATATCCATTTTTAGACTTGTAGGCCTTTCATGGACTTTTGATGTTTCAGTATAAATTCTATCCATCCATCTAATTTCCTCATTTCCCCATAACATTTGCAAGCCTTTGTTTCCAAAATTTCTACACCCATAAGGACTTTTTCCTTCATTTCCTCACATTCAATGCCTTGTTCCACTTCATAGGATTTTATTAGACTTGTGGCATTAGTTTTAAGTCACTTTCTCTATCATTTTTTGATACTCCTACATAAAGCTAACTCAACCCCTTCATTAGTTAGCATTGAATTTGCAATTTGTAGTTTTTCATGATTCTAAAATCTAGATATTTAGATTGACCTTACACTTTTCCAAATCTAAAGAGAAATTTATGCTAAAGAAAACTTCCATTTCGAAGATCATTCTAGACCTCTAGAGTTCTAACTTTTAGTCCAACATCTAGATATCCAAATGACCCCTACAACTCCATAAAGAATCCATATGACATGTAACTTGAGGGTGATGTTTCCAAGATCTCTCTATCTATCTAACCTCATGCTAAAATAACTTCCTCATGTTACCTAGACTTATGTAGCTTGAGCACTAGGTTTCATTGACCAACTAGAGTTAGCCACATGTCACCTTCATCATTGACTTCCTCATGTTACCTGGCCTTACTTTGAAGACCTATTCTCTATCAGTTTTTGGCATTCCTACATAAAGCTAACTCAACCCCTTAATCAATTAGCATTGAACTTGCCAATTTGTGGGGTTTTCATGATTCTAAAATCTATATATTTAGATTGACCTTACAATTTTCAAAAACTAAAGGGAAATTTATGCTAAATAAAAATTCCATTTCCAAGATCATCCTAGAACTCTAGAGTTCTAACTTTTAGTCCAACATCTAGATATCAAAATAACCCCTACACCTCCTTAAAGAATCCATATGACTTGTAACTTGAGTGCGATGTTTACAAGATCTCTCTATCTATCTAACCTCATGCTAGACTGACTTCCTTATGTTACCTAGAATTATGTAGCTTGAGCACTAGGTTTCATTGACCAACTAGAGTTAGCCACATGTCACCTTCTCATTGGATTGTGACCAATTTTACTCCAATGGGGAATTGACCTTGCAAATATTCCTTTAATTTATGGTGTCCTAGTAACCAAATCCCACCACATGGCACTCCCTTATTGATCAAATTGATGCCATATACTGCTAGTAATATGTTCCTACTTATTGCCTAGTCACCTTTCTTGTGAAGTTTGTCTCCCAAGGAGAAAATGTAATGTAAAAAGAAAAAAGAGGCTCAAAATAGGGAAATAGAAGCATAATGAAAAAGTAGAGAGTAGTCAAAGTTAGAAAATTTTAGAGCTCTACAATTTTAGGCTAGATTTTCATATTTTTATTTAGAGCCCTATTGTTTCAAGGGTTTACTTTGTGCCTTAGATATAGAACTAGTTCCTAGCTTGGTTGTGTGACTACAAATTAAGGAGGAGCTTTAGTTTCATGATTGTTCATTCTCTTAGCAACATAGAATTCCTTATTAGAGCTTTAGTCTCTATTTTTCTAACCCTTATCCTATACTTTTTTTTATCAATTATTGAGTAGAATTCATTCCAGCTTATTACAAATTACTCATGTATGTGTATATGTGTTTGAATTCATTCAATGTGCATAGTTCCTTACAATTTCCAACCAAAATTGAGTTTAACTTGAACTATCAATTAAACACTAAAGATATTCTCATAAGGGTCCTCATAAAATAGCAATCATTTCCCCTTGAGTTATCTTATAGAGCCGAGACCCAACAACGCAAAGACATTGGGGAGATAATCAATCTCCTTTCAAGATAGGAATCATACCCCTAATACCTAAGTGTTGGGATATGTGTCAAGGCCATACCCAACATGACCCACATTATTATCTTTTTAATGGTGAATTTATATTATGGTAAACTAGTAGAATTGATATTGATTATATCCAAGACATCTTTGCTACAAATATGTAAACCAAATATATTATCAACCAAGGCTCTTTTGATATAATTATCCCCACATTTAATCACAAAATATAATGGTCAATGTTCTTCAATAATATGGGGAGGATGGAACTCATGAGGCTTAAATGAAATCTTAAATTTATTCTAATAGACAGGCTCAAGATGGTGATTAGTTCTATAGGATTAACATTACCTAGAATAAATATTTTAGCTAAAGCATGCCTAAAAAAATTTCTCTCTATGTTTTAGATGGTAAACTAGTAGAATTGGCATTGATTATATCCTAGACATCTTTGCTACAAATATGTAAACCAAATTTATTATCAATTAAGGCTCTTTTGATCGAAATGTCCCCACATTTAACCACAAAATATAATGGTAAATGTACTTCAATAATATGGGGAGGATACAACTTGTAGACACCTAAAAATGTCTTAACCCTTCAACCACCCTTTGACATCTTCACATCACTAACTATCCCTTCTAATTAATTAAATAAATTTATTTTATTTAATTAATTTATCCCTAGTCATTCACCCTTAGCCATTTATCCCTTGTGATAAATGAATTCATCTAACTTATCACTAAACCTTACAATACTATCCCTCATTCATTAAATAAATATTCTCAATATTTATTTAGTTAATTTCTCCATCTCCTAATCTTGATTAATTAAATAAATCATACTTATTTAATTAATCTAGCCTACTAATCAGCCTACACCTAGCCTAGTTGATTAAATAGCAATTATTTAATTAGCTACCCTAGCCTACATGGCCCCTAGACCTAAATTAATTAAATAAACCCTTATTTAAGTAATTTTAACCCTCCACGAACCCATTTACTAATTTTCTACAACCATATTAATTAAGTCAAACCTTGCTTAACCCATCCACCCACACACTTTGAATAAAAATCATTTTTTTTATTCAAAAGTTCACATATTCCTTACATGTGTAAGAACCCATAATTACACGTGTCCTTGATTTGCACATCTACACATAAAATGGAATTTTTAATTCCACTTCCTCCAAGGAAAATAATGCTAACTCTTCCCCAAAATGATTTTTAATTAATATTAATTCTCATCACCCTTCCCCATGTGAATTTAAAATTCACTTTTAATTCCTATCCATCCAATATTGTTGATGAGATCTTAACCCTTGATTTCATCTTCTCATCTCAACCATTGATCTCTACTTTGAATCCTAGCCATTGGATTCAAATCACCCTCAATTGGCCTTTAAATAGATCCCTCAAAATTCTTATAAAATCCTCTCATCTTAACATCATAATGCCAAAATAATCTCTCATCCTCATCTCATTCATATCCCCCAATCTTCATTCTTATCCAAATCTTTATCTAAATCCATCCATTGCATATTGTGTTGAAATCAAGAGAAATCCACATTTCAACTATCAACGTGGGTAAAGCTAAGGAGTTTGGGTGCAACTCCTTCCACCTTATCAAGGAGTGGGAGATTCTTAAAGGTATAACTTGTTTTTTTATGCATTTGTTTACTTATTTCACCTCGTCCATTTTCTTTTCTCTCCTTTGGTACGCCTGGTGGGACCCCATGGTCCCTATTTAACTTATTTTGTTTAAGTTTTTGTGAAGAAATAGGACTTATAGGACTTTAACGCCAAAATCCCTCAGTTTTGTGCTATATGCTCACAGATTGGTGCCATTTCCCTGATTGGTGGCACCATTTTGCTCTGTTTTGGCGCCATCTCTGTCTATTTTACTGTCATTTTCTCATGACCATTTTATTGAGTTCCATCTTCATAAAACATCTTTCAAAGTGTTTTTTGAGACTTCTAGGATCTTTTTGTAAATGTTGCTATTTGTTTTATCAAAAAACACATAGTTACAGGGGGTCGTAATGCCAAAATTTTTATAGGGGTTTTCAAAATAGATTTTGGACTAACATTGCATGGTTCTTGTCGTTTAACACATGTTTCTTGGTTTCTATCTGATCCTTGGTGCTTGTGGACAAGTTGAAAGGCATCCTAACCCATTTAGATCCAACTACTTTCAACTAACCATCCTTTTTTGAGCATATTTGGGGACACTATCATGTTTTGGCATCATATACACATAGTTTAGTGCCATCTTCTGCTTTAGCACTATCCATCAATCTTTTAGCACTATCTCCTACTTTAGCACTATCCATCAATCTTTTAGTGCTATTTTCTGCTTTAGCGTTATCCATCAATATTTTACCGCTATCTTCTGCTTTAGCACTATCCATCAATATTTTAGTGCTATTTTCTTCTTTAGCACTATCCATCAATATTTTAGCATTATCTTCTGCATTAGCGCTATCCATCAATATTTTAGTGTTATCTTCTACATTAATGCTATCCATCAATATTTTAGCACTATTTTCTAATAGTATTTTTTGAAGTCTGTGCAAGAATCTAACTCATCTTTGCAGGTATGTAAACATTTGTCAAAGCATCATTTATCAAACTACTAACATCTTGTGTGCAGATTCATGATCAAAGGATCTTTTTTATCACTAATCTTAGGCACATTAAGGTTAAAGTAGAGGAATTAACCTTGTTTGCTTTGATTGTTGTTCACTTGTAGACGTATGCTCTCCCCTCAGACCTTAGGGTGATCTTGGGGATCAAAAATCTACTTGTGAACTTTTTATCACTTTTAAGTGTTATCCCAAGGGGGTCACCTTTTTGTGTATGTTCTCCCTTGTGCCTTGTGTGATCTTGAGTGATCAAAGCAAGGGTGATTTCTTCTTAGAGGACCTATCTCCTGATATGTGAGAGGGAACAACCAAGCGGTACTTTCATTTTGGTCTGCTATATAAATAATTGTGGTTGTGACAAAAGTCATCAATCACCTGGTGTCATTGTTCTATACCGATGGAAGTCTCCCTCAGTATCAATGTGATGCGTAAAAACCTTTTTTGAGGGTTGGGAAACCTCTTAAATGAGTGAACTGGTACATGTATAGACACTAGATTATCTCGAAACATTGACTAGAAACCACTTGTTGTAGAGGCCAAAAAACATTTTTTCTTGTTGGTGCAAGAGGTTGGACCTCCGAAGCCGCCCTATATGTACTATTCATTGTAGAGACAAAAAATCCATCGGTTCTATGAACGTTCAAGAAAAGAGAGTTGGTTTACCCGTGCCGTGTAAGGGGAAGCCAGTGTCACCAATATCTCTAGCTATCCGCTTTGTCTTAGTATATGGAGAAATCCAAGTAGGGACTCAACAAGTAGTATCCACTTTCCAACCTAGGTTGTACATGCTTACAAGTGTTTCTAGTCATGAACATACACTATCCTACCATAACATCTAGTCATAGTGTGAATTTTTGTATGCTTTCCAAGGAAACTATCATTGACATTATTCAAAGCCATCCAGATCATTGAACCATTGAAACATTTGACATCGCCAAATCCATCATTTGACCTTCGAAATCTAAAAATTTGAGATCAAAATCCAAAAATTTGTCAAAATTTTCTAAAAACCTAGACCGAATCCAAGAAACTGTCTCACTTTGGCATCAAAACTTCTTTGTTTGGCACCTAAAAATTCATCTGTGGCACTATCTATTTTCTTTGGTGCTATAATCCTCTATTTTGGTCCCATTGTCTCCTGAATTGGTGCCATTAATCCTTTGTTTTCGCGCCATTATCTCTATAATTGGTGCCATTATACTCTATTTTGGTGCGATTATCTCCTAAATTGGCACCATTAGACTTTGTTTTGGCACATTCTACCTAGTTATTGGTTCCATTTGAAAACCATTACCGACACATGCCTTAAAGGTTGTATTGCAATCCTTAGGTCACATTTGGTTCAAATCTAAAGCGATCTTCCCAATTTAATTCATCCAAATCCTCATCCAAAATCAACCCCAAGTCAAAATAATAACATTAATCCAATTCCAAAATCAAATCAATCATCCCCCATCCAAAATCTATCTCCAAAAATTAAACATTCCAACACCTAATCCTTAATCAACAAACCATCCTTTTGTAAATCAAACTCTGGTTAAGGACTTAGTCTCCTTCATCCTCCATCAACCTTTTCATCCAAAATCCCAATCCCAATCATTATCAAAATCCAAATCCAAATCAGCCCAATAAAAACTCTAGACCTTAGTGGATCATTATCAACATTTATCCAAACTTGATTGAGATCATTAGTCTATCTCAACTAAGTCATCCAATTAAATCAATTCAACCAACTCTATTACTTAAGTGTCATTAGTCTACCTTAAGTATAGAGAATCATCCAATCAACCCTCTTGCTTGAGATCATTAGTCTATCTTAAGTATAGAGAATCATCCATCCTTTGAAGAAAACAAAATCACCCTAAGGTCTTGAAATTTGATCCCCAATATCACAATCATCCATTATCCATTTCATCTCATATCACTCCAATAACATGGATCCTTATGTTGCAATGCAACATTTACAAAGAGTTAAATATGCCTATGAGGATTTGATCCTATCACTAAGAAAAAATGCAAAAACATCATTAAGGATATCCCCTTAGCACACATCATCATTAGAGAATCCCAAACCCCTACCCCATCTTCATCATATCAACCTTCATCCTATATATCCACCCCATCTTCATCATATCAACCTTCATCATAACAACCTTCATCCTATGTATCCACCCCATCAACCTCATATCAACCTTCATCATGTCAACCTTTACCCTCATATCAATATTCATCCCCTTACATATCCACACCATCATACCTATCCAACCAATAAATACCTCCAAATTATCCATCCCCAAACCTTTGTCATGCTAATTTTGATCAAGGGAACACCAATCTAGCACATCTCATGGCCAAAATTCAAATCTTACATCAAAAACAGTTTCCCCATGCAAATCCCCCATCCTCTAATCCCCATCCTCCAATCCCTCCACCAAAATATCAACCTTAATCCATCATCCTATGTATCTCCCAATCCATCAATCCCTATCAGCCATCCACCATCTAATCCACCATCAAACCTTCCAAATCTTAAGCCAAGAACACCCAACGGATCCTTGAGGGATTTTCTCTAAAGAAAAAGAAAATCTAGGGAATCCTCCAAATCCCCCACCCCTCCAACACCACCATCTAATCCAATTCCTATCCTTGAACCCATCCAAGAGTACCACTACCTAATCCCATCACCCACCTATCTAATCCCAATCCTAATCCTACACCATCCACCCTTATTATCCATCTATTATATTGCTCTTCAACCCATGCTCTCATGAAGGATGTCATCCATTGGCTATTAGCAATGAATTAAACACCCTCATGTAATCCAACACCCACCAAACCTCTTGAACAATCTCCTATCATAAGTCAAGAACCATCATGTAGCCATGTTATGGAACCCATATATCAAACACCTATCACATCCATCCAAGCACCCACCACATTTATCCAAGTCACTTCCACTTCTATCCAAACACATGAGCTATGTCAAGAGTCAAATCTAAATCATGTTGAAGCATCAACCCCACATCCTAATCAAGATCTAAGCATCTCATCTAATCCCATCCCTGATTCCCCCCAATCTAGTGATCAACCCATTGATCCCACACTATCTACTATCACCCCTTTATCTACAAATTCCACTACAAATCCACCCCCTTATCCACTTGGAAAAAGCACCTTCATCCATAGTGGCTCTCTCATAGGAGGTGAAAAACTTCCATCCACCACCTATCCTTCTCCAACAAATAATGGACTCACATCTTGTTTCCAAAGTACTAACCATCCCATTGCATGTCACATGCTCCAACATATGGGCTATCAAGGCAAAGGCTTAGGCCTTCATGAACAAGGCATCTTGGAGCCCATCCACACTACATTACATCCATCCTCACATGGCCTTGTCTATACATCCCAAGGAAAACAATCTAAACATGTTGGTACCACCCACACATCCTCCAAAATTCATTCATACAATCCCAAACATGGTACACCTCATCACACCTCCAAATCATATGTCGCCATCCCTCCTCCATCATCATATCATTTGCAAAAGCATGTGACCAAACACATCCCTCCACCAACTTTACCTCCACTTCTACCGACTCCTAACATCCCCATCCTCAAATCCTCTTATACCCCCATCCTCCCAACCCCTAATATCCCTATCCTCAAAGACCCTCAACCATTTATCCATAAATCCCCTAAAATCCCCAATCAAGACCAAAAAAGCACACATCATTCAAAAATGAAGCTTCCACCAAATCCATGTGATTCAAAAGTAATAATTTGAATTCCTCCACTAATAAAGCACAAAATCTTAATGATGTTATCCCTTCTAAGAAAAATCAAAAATCCAAAAGGCAACCAAAGCCCACACCATCAAAAGAAAAAATAAAAATGGTGTGGGTCCCCAAACACAATTCTAATGAGGCATCCACCTCCAAATCTACTCCAAAATTCCAAACATCCTGCTTCCCATATAAAAATCCCATAAATCCTAAGTCTATTTGGGTCCCTAAAATCCCAAATTGACCATCCAAAAATCACCTATCGTGATCCCCATTACTCCCAACTCCACATGCAAAATAGAAGCTTCCAAATCCAAAATGGTGTGTGAAACCATTGGTCTTGGCTCCCCTCCACCACATGGAATTCCCACATACCCCTATCTCTCCATCTTTTATCAACTATCCTACATATCTCCCCCATCATCTCCCTATGGTCCATGATTTTGCATAAACCTTACATAATCCACATTAAAATCCACATCATAATCCACCTCATAATCCACTATCCACCATCTATTCCATCTTATCCTATCTAGCAAAATCCATGCAACTGTCATCCATAATGCTATCCAACATGGGACCATCTTCCACTTTCTATGGAAACAGACGCTAGAGTCCCCATTCAATCAAAAAATAAAAAAAATAAAAAAAATATAGTATAGAGAAAAATCCGTCCAATGGTGAAAACCACTTCTTGTGGCACCTTGGACAAGTACCATGATGAAACCCCTTGACGGCATCATGCATAATCCCTTCTCCATCCATTTTTTATCCCTACACTTGGGGGCAAAATCATACCTTTCCACCATATCCTTTGCATATCTCATCCACTCTCTTATCTTTATCCTATCATATTCCAACCCGCCATCTTCATACATCCTATCCATTACATATTCCTTTTACCATCTCCCTCCTTAGATCTTGATAAAGACAAGGGGCAAAATATCAACAACATGCTTTGGACACCTCTCGGCATACATCCCTTTCCAAGCATATCCACCATCCATCTATCTACTACAAAGTCCATCCACCCAAACATAAGTCCATTATGCATAGGACATATGATTCCTTGCAACCTAGCCCTTGGAGAAGATCCTTAACTCCATCTTCCATCTATCTAACATGTATCCCTATCACTTGTCCATTCATCTATGATGAATCACCTATCCATCATCTTTCATCACCAACCCCCCTATTCAACCCCATCACCTTCACCTCTAGACTTGGTGTTCCCTTGTCATTGGTATCTAGAACTTAGGCTATCCAAATGCAATCCAATGCAACCATTATAATAAAATTATTCCCTATCCAAAATCACAAAAATCCAAAAAAATCAAAATATCCAAAAAATCCTAAAAACATCCATCCCAAAATCAACATCACTCCATCAACATCTCATCACCAACCTAAACATCTTATCACCAATCAATTGTTCCAACATCATCATCCAAATCAACAACATCCCATCACCAATCTAAACATTCTATCACCAATCAATCATCCCACATCATCACCACAAATTAGAACTACATATCATCACCACCCACATATTAACATGCCTTGATCCCGTGGATACAAGGTATGTCTAGGAAGTTTGGAATATGAAGGAAGTTTCCTATACTCAAGCACATAAGATGCACCCATCCAACCCACTTGGGCGGTCCCTATCTATTGAGCTTATGCTAGATCCAAGCACCATATCCAAAGCATCGCATCACTTATCAAAGCATCATCCCTTATAAAAAAATATCAACTATCAAATCAGCATCAAACACAACTTGTAACCATCATATCTTGCACCAACACCAACACCAAAACCATGCCCTAGGATATATCATTCCCACAATGGGCATGATCGAATCATCCATCGATTCATGCCTTAATGGATATATCGTTCTTACAATAGGTAGAATCCATCCTATCATCATCTATCATAGGAAGAGATACAATGGCTATTTGTTGGGTCAGTTGGTCTTTTTGTTATTGATTTTTATCTTTTTTCCTATTTGAAGATCACATCAAAGCTACCTTTATCTCACTATATCATGGTATGTGGCAAAAACATCCAGAATGGGGCATAGTCTTTCTTTCGTATGCTATGCTTGTGGGTTGGTCTCATTACTCCAAGCTAGATTTCATATCTTGTGGATCGTAGGGTCAGTTCTAGCATATTGATCTCCTTGTGCATCTAAGGTTCATCATACCTTTTTTGTATTAAGGGCTTATGTTATGAGTCCCATTCCCTCGTCTAAACAAGGTTGTACTATCTTGGGCATGCATGGGATGATCCCTTTGTCTACATGTCTAGTCCATGCAATCGTTGGATGAAAATCATCACCCTGGTCTTCTATACCCTGGTGAACATATCCATTTTGCTATAAAAAACCTAGGATTTCCCTAAATCATTTTCAACGTAATAATCATCCATCAACCAATATAGCCAAAAACATCAATCTCTTATCTCACCCCTTATCCTCCACCCACTTCAACAAATCTATTTCATCCATTTCAAGAGCACACCCATGTTCTTGTAACTTGCCTATCCTCTCAAGGGGGCATCACCCTTACCAATAATCCCTAAACCTTACCCTATTCTTCTAAACTAAAATCTTTTTCTGTCCAATCCAACTCTATATTTTAAACTTCTTTGAAATAATGTTACTTAGCCACAACACCATTTCAAAGAGGAGCAAATGTAGACACCTAAAAATATCTTAACCCTTCAACCACCTTTTGACATCTTCACATCACTAACTATTCCTTCCAATTAATTAAATAAATTCATTTTATTATTTAGCCCTAGTCATTAACCCTTATCCATTTATCCCTAATTTATCCCTTGTGATAAATTAATTCATCTAATTTATTACTAAACCTTACAACACTATCCCTCATTAATTAAATAAATATTTTCAATATTTATTTAGTTAATTTCTCCATCTCCTAATCCTGATTAATTAAATAAATAATACTTATTTAATTAATCTAGCCTACTAATCAACCTACGCCTAGCCTAGTTGATTAAATAACAATTATTTAATTAACTACCCTAGCCTACATTACCCCTAGACCTAAATTAATTAAATAAATTCATATTTAATTAATTTTAACCCTCCATTAACCCATTTACTAATTTTCTACAGCCATATTAATTAAGTTAAACACTTCATTAATATGGTCAAACCTTGCTTAACCCATCCTCCCACACACATTGAATAAAAATCAATTTTTTATTCAAAAGGTCACATCTTCCTTACATGTGTTAGAACCCATTATTACACATTTGTCCTTGATTTGCACATCTACACATAATATGGAATTTTTAATTCCACTTCCTCCATGTAAATTAATTCTAACTCTTCTCCAAAATGAATTAAAAATTCATTTTAATTCTCATCACCCTTACCCATGTGAATTTAAAATTAACATTTAATCCCATCCATCCAATATTGTTGATGAGATCTTAACCCTTGATTTCATCTTCTCATCTAAACCATTGATCTCTACTTTGAATCCTAGCCATTGGATTCAAATCACCCTCAATTGGCCTATAAATAGAGCCCTCACCCAAGCCATTTGGATCACTTCTTCATAGCATCAAATCCATGTCAAAATTCCTCTAAAATCCTCTCATCCTAATATCATAATGCCAAAATAATCTCTCATTCTCATCTCATTCATATCCCCCAATCTTCATCCTTAGCCAAATCTTTATCTAAATCCATCCATTGCATATTGTGTTGAAAGCAAGAGCAATCCACATTTCAACTATCAACTTGGGTAAAGCTAAGGAGTTTGGGTGCAACTCCTTCCACCTTATCAGGGAGTGGGAGATTCTTCAAGGTATAACTTGTGTTTTTATGCATTTGTTTTCCTTATTTCACCTTGATCTTTTTCCTCATCTTCACAACTCATGAGGCTTAAATGAAATCTTAAATATATTGTAATAGATAAGCTCAAGATAGTGACTAGCTCTATAGGATTAACATTAGATGGAATAATGATTTTATCTATTTAGCATGCCTCAAAATGAGTTTCTATATGTTTTATATGAATGCATTAAATACCAAAGAGATATTTCTACTAGAGTGTTCTTAAATTGATCAAGTAAATCACATCCCTTAGCCATCTTCTAATATGTATGTCAAATCATATAGTAACTTTGTGAATAAGTTAGGGTATGAAAACATGGTATGCCACTAAGATTAGCATTAAATGTAGGACATGTAGATGGATAAACCATTTGAATAAGATCACCATGATATGTAGAATGAATGATGTCATAGGGCATAATAATTCCATAAGTGTCTAGGGAAGGTATAACCTCATCCTTGCATATTTTTGGGAAGGAATGAACTATATTAAGTTATCAGTAATATAATATGAATGATGAATCAAAACATGTGAAGGAAATACACACAAGGGTAATGAATCAGTATGCTCAAGGACATCACTAGCACTATCCATAGGAAGCATAGAAAAAACATGAAGTTCATGAATAATTGAAGTGAAGCTATCCAAGAGGGAAAGAAAGTCAATTTAGCTAGGTCAATTAAGGAGAAAAAGTTCCACACATGATGGAATAATAACTCCATATATAGTGTAAACACATATGTATGATAAAAAGCCATGAGAGAATCAAGGATAGTGGGATCAAATACCACAAATCATATGAGCGTGTCAAAGTCTATAATAAAAGAATGAATAGAGGTAAGAGGTAATAGACATTAAAATGAATGATAAAAGATATTGAGAGTGATTGTGGAAATGACCTAGGTCAATTATTTATCCATCGATCTAATCTAGAGTCTAATGGGGAATATAAGATATATGTAAATTAGTGATGATGAGATCTAAATGGGATGCCACCATGAGTTGTATTCACAAAATATTAATCCACTTGTAAACTTGTAATTGTGTTAATGACACTCTAATCAAAGTAAGGAAAAACATAAGAAAAAATGGTATGGATATGCAATTTTCACAACTACATTTTCCTCCACTTTGATGTGTTTGTGAATTTCTAGGCATATCCATGTCAAAGTAAAACAAGTATCGAACATAGAAATTAAATTACTTTCAAACACACAAAGGATAAGGATATGCTCAAAGTATACAAATCATTCTTAATTTCACTTTGCAATGAGCATTCCATTAGAAATTTTTATAAAATAGAAAAAATATGTAATGAGTACCATTTGTCACATAATTAAAATAGTTACCAACTATAACTTGTTTTGAAAAGACATTATCTTGATAAATAGCAAAAATATAAAGGATAAGGTTAGAGATTTGGTATGCATTGAAAGTGATAAAACTCCAACGAAGCGGAAATATAAAAAGACTTCGCCTAAGTCTATGATCCCATAGAGGATGACATGCTAAAAATTTCTAAATGTGTGTTGCTGAGGAAAATTAGTAACCCTTTTTAAAGCAACAGGTCCTATCAAGGCCTAAATTTGATAGTCGACCTTGCTTGTCAAGAAATTTTTTTATGACAGTTATCTATGCATTGGTGCCTTTAAAAATACTAAGACATATCTTAGTATAAGTATTATATAAAAACCATATATATATATATATATATATTGACAGTTTGTCCAAAATCTCTACTTTTATATGATAGGGTCTTTTAAAATTTTGATTGTATTTTACAGCAAAAATACCTAAATACAATTATACAACTGTCAAATTTAAGCCTTGGATCCTATGGATTTTTAAATTCTTTCTTCTCAAAAATTTGAAGTGAGATTGAATATTTTTAGATAAAAAGCTATAGTGGTTAAATGGTAATAAAAATTAGAATTTGAAGAAAAATCTCATGCAACTTACCATGACATAAAATTCTTTAAGTTGGTGGAGGAAACTTTTAGCTACCTCTCTCTAATATGACTACTTTTAAATATCATCTAATTCAATAGTTAAAGATAAATTTTATCTACTAAAAAGAGAACAACTATTTACTATTTTTTTGGTGGAGACGAAATGTATTTAAATAAAGTGTTTCAATAATTTAAGTTTATATCTATAAATGTGAGACTCCTATTTTCTAAGAAAGGATTCATGATAATCTTGGAGTTACAGTTTTTCAATTTCATGAAACTGTCATAAAAAAAAAATTTGGAGAATAAGGCCCTTCCATGGAACCGCTTGCTAAGCGGATAAGGCAAAGGACCCACCATTTTGGAGCGTTCTAAGATTTGTGATATAATAATTAGTTGAGGATCTGAGATGATTCTAGAAACTGCATAATTTAATAACAGATAATTTGGCATCCATGAAAATTTAAAATATTAAAAAAACTAAACTAGACAACAATTTTGTTCATGGAATGTCTCGTTTTCTTTTGTGTTACGGGTGTTTCGATGAGTGCTACCTGTACAACTTCTTGTTTTCAATGAAAAAACGAGTAACTCGATGATGTATCATCTTGCGTAGTCAGGAACAGAGCTTCCACCTTTTACGACTGGCTGTCATCTTTAACTACAGAAAAATAATGTATGATGGAACTTAAGTGAGGCTACGTAACAAAACCCCAAACTAGTAGTCCAAATCTTATGTATTTATTACTCAAGTGCCTCCTTGTCATAATTTATTTAGATTGGGTTTTTTCTGTCTGTTTGATTTCATTTTATATGTATTCTAGAGGAGATATAATTTATTTGTCCCAAAATTTATTTGTCGGCGACCCTAGATTAGTCCCACTTCAATAACATCACCCCACAATTGATAAATGCCGAGAAATAGACAACAAATCCAACTGCTCCAGAAGACTAGAGGACATATAATAATAAATAGAGCTGATTTGAAGAAAATGCAGCAAAAACAATAGTTTTGATTACATGTATGAGCTCAGGTATCCATTAAATCTACGAATAAAGTCGATGGATAGAAATTATTGTCTTGTGCGGGCCCTTGGAGCCCGTGAACGCCCAACGTCTTCTTCCTCACGACAGATTTCTTCCTTATTTATTTCAGTCAGTCGGCCGTCCACCAGTATCAAAGCATATTCGAAACATAAAAAATACACAATTCAGAGATAATGTTTTTTAGTATTTTTATCACCATAAATTCGGAGAGGGTCGCATGTAGCAGACAGACATTTGAGCTGCATCCTCAAAATTACTAATGGCGAGGATGTTAGCGATTTTGGGTGGTATTTTGATATGGATCGCAAGTGGATATGCGGATCCAACTGCTTTAACAACTCAAGGCTTTACGGAAGTGGTTTTAAATGCAACAAATTTTGTCATACAAAGACCATATGACAAGGAGGAATACGAGCGTTACAGCTTCATTAATGGCGTCCATTCCATGTGGGTTTACAAAGACGACAAACCCCACACTCCTCAGAGCATGACCAGGCCCAGGACAGAAATCCGCATCGAGGTTAAATTTTTTATCGATCATTTTCCTCTAAAATTTTGTATAAGCTGTTCCGAGATCTTATGTGTTTTTTAATTTGCGGGGATGATATTTCGCTGCAGGGATATGACTATACGACGGGAGTGTGGCAGTTCGAGGGGGAAATGTATGTACCACAGGGAACGTCGGGAGTGTGTGTGATGCAGGTTTTCGGCGCCGTTCGACACGCCACGTCGTTAATGCTACTGGTTTCTAACGGAAAGCTAAGGCATTACAATGACCAAGTGGTGGCTTCTGATATTTATGACCGGTGGATTCATCTCAACGTTATCCACAATAGAGACGAAGGGAAAGTGTATGTGTTCGTGGATGGGAAGGAGATGGCGGCGGCGGATGACGGAGGTCGGGCCAACCATTATTTTAAGTGTGGAGTGTACGCTAATAATAATGCTTCATCTTGCATGGAATCTCGTTGGAAAAATATCAAACTTTGGACCAAATGACGTATCGCTGTAAGACTAGCTGATTGTTGGCGATAGCTGTCTAGATAGATTATGGTATGTTGTGTGTAATAAGTTCAACTGAAGACGAGTTTGAAAGATAACGAATCATCGTCTCTGATATGTGACAAAGAGTATGTTCGTGAGTTTATTTTAAAATGATTTAAAATTTATACACATAATTAAATTATAATTAGATTAATTTTACATGGCAGGGATGAATATAAGACATTATATTTCAAAAGTTTTTATATAAAAAATATATTAAAATAAACAAATTTCAAAATGGTTAAACCTTTTGATTATCTCTTCAAATAAAAAATTATGTTATAAAGTCATCAAAATAAATTTGTTAATAGTGGATTAAAAAAAAAAAAAACAATTAAATTTTATAGACTTATCAAAATTTCAAGCATAGATGATGATAGTGAGTTAAATTGAAACCTTATTAATTTAACTAAATTAGAATCCGTCAATGAAAGAAGTCAATCCATTGTAGTTATACTCATGATGTACGGAAAATCCACAAGAAAGTTATATTTCTCATATATTTGGTGCCCACTGCTCCAAAGAACACTACTACATTACCTACTTGTGCTAGTGCACCTAGACAAACCCTTTGGTATCAAAATATAATATTTAAACCTTCAATAATTAATAAGAATGAGATATAATTCATGCAGGAAACACTAATGAAACCTACTTCATAACAAGTTTTGCACCTTGTTGAATTTTATTTCTTTTCAAAACCTAAGTTAACATATGTAAGTCATAGCTCGGTGACTAAATAAATGTAACGGGTGTACAATGATCAATTAATTCAAATGAGAAATAAGACAAATCAATTAATTTAACTTGATTGCTTTATAAGTGTAGCTATATTATATTTAAAGCTTGTTTTTCTATTTTCCATTTCTACATTTTTAGAAGTCAAATTTATTAATAAATATGCATGTAATCTTACAAAAACAATGTATGCAAAGTTATACAAATAAATATAAATATTCTTCTTATATGTGTGGCAAAAGTGTTGTCAATATTTTATATCTACCATGGTGGTAGTTGCAACAAATCTATAATGATTTCTTTTCATTGCCTATTATGGATTCGTAGTTCTCTAGATATTTTGGATTATTCATTGTAAATATTTAAAATGTGCCTTCTACCAACAACATTTATCATACAAATATCAAGACACTTATAGTGGGGTCATCCAACAATAATGTGTCCCAAGAGTGGGACAGGGCCTAAAATGGCCCGGAACTACGGGAAGATCTCAAATACATTCAAAATTTTGTGGAAGTTCACTTGCCTAAAAAATGAATTTTTTTCTTCCTACATTTGGTATCCACGTCCGATTCCACTTAAAATCCCTATGGATTTTATTGAGCCCTTCAATATTTTTATTTTCCTTCACTTTCCTTTTTTGTGGGTTCTTGTCTAGATATCGAGCATTCCTCCCTTCGTTTCATATCTCATATCCATTTCCTTTTCCACCCAACAGCCTTGTAGACCTTGGCAGGTCCTTAGTCTTTTTAAATCCATTCACTTGCTAAATTTTTTTGAATCCTTCTTAGGTCTAAAACTTCATATTTCCATTTCTTACATCTAGTTCCCCTTCCCTTTCTGCAAATTTTAGTTCTAAAGTTCCACTTCCTTTTTCTCCACTTTGTGTTTCGTGGGATTCCCCTTCCAGACTAGATATGCTCACTTTTTATCTTATATCCTATCCCCATCACTTTTTCTATAGCCTTCCAACCGTCATCCTTTTTCTGTATTCATTCATTTTGCTTTACTTTCTATTTTGCAAAATTTTCCTCCCAAACTAGATATGTTCACTTCTAGTTTCTAGTCTCTAGTTTGGCATGTTTCTATTGCATCCTCCACTTCCTCAATTCCATTTGTTTGTGGAACTTACCCAACCTTCCATATTTCTTCATTTCACTTCCCATATCTAGTTCCACTCATATTTTTTTTAAAGTTCCCACACCTTCATACCTTCCCTTCCCTCGTCTTCACAAAATCTCAATAGACTTCAAGATATCATTTATTCTATTTCACATCCCATCATGTTGTCTTATTCTGCATTCAAATCTTGTTGACTTTCACCTTCAAAATCACTCTTTGTTTCCTTTGTAGAAACCAGATAGACTTCTAGATTTCCTTCATAACCTCCTCATTTGGTTATCTCTCTCTTTTTTGCATTCAATTCATTCATTCCCTCCACTTCCCACATCCACTTCCCACCTACAGTTCTATAGTGTTTTTTCACTTTCTTCAAATCCTACCTTGCATTGAGTTTCTGTATTTCTTCTAGAGCACTCCAAAAAAAATCATCACATTACAAAGTGATGTAGCTTCTACTTTAGCATGTAGTAGTGCCTCAAATTCTTGGAACATGTAGTAGTGCATCGAATTCATGTAAGTGACCAAAGGGGTGTGAAAACAAAGTGTTGGGAAGAAATTTTTACCATAGGGGTAAAAATTTGAGCATGAATGCTTCCAAAATAGAAGTTAAGGTACTATGGCATATTCCTTTATGCCCATGTATAGTTACAAATTAGGGGCTTAGTTTGTGCCATGTGTCACTCTCATGTCCAATCTAAGTCTTTCTTCTTCTCTTGAAATTTGAATTTCTAGGAATTATTAAGGTTGTTCTGGGTAGTGCTTTAGGTTTCTTTTAGAACTTCTAGGCCAATTTTGGGTCTATATGCAATTAATTTCTAGGATTTGTAGTTTAAGGATCCATATAATGCTTTGAGTAATATTAATAGAGTATAATTTTTAGTATAATTTTTGGCAATTAACATTGTAATGTCTATTTGTTAAATCAATATAAGACATACTCTTGGTTTTCTATGCAATCTATCTCTAATTTCTTTTGCATACTTCAAGGAACCTAGAATGTTTATAGGTATAGATTTGATGGACTTGTACCAGAGATTGGTTAGTTTGTCAATCATAGCATGTAGTGAAATTTTCTATTATAAGTTATTTATGATGTGAAGTCTTTCTAACCTTGTATGTGGTGTTTATAAATTGGGAAAGGATAAGAAATAATGGTTGTATTGTTGAAAATGAGAAGGCATTTAAGGGTCTAAGATTTGCACGATAGAATCCAAGTTAATTAGGCTAATCTAAATTAGAGTTTCTTTTCCTTTGTAGTCATTTGTTCTGGGCTGA
Source organism: Cunninghamia lanceolata (assembly GCA_027924645.1). Classification (NCBI taxonomy): domain Eukaryota; kingdom Viridiplantae; phylum Streptophyta; class Pinopsida; order Cupressales; family Cupressaceae; genus Cunninghamia; species Cunninghamia lanceolata. Next base: position 4,400,311 of record BSBN01000677.1, on the reverse strand, counting down.
CTCTTTCTATAGGATTAGGCACTAATCCCTGATAATTACATCTAATCTAGCACCTCAAACTTACAAATGATTAAACATCTATAGAAGGTATAAGTCATTTTGGTCTTCTTGTCTTCATGGAGTTGAAAGATGTAAAGGATTGGCTTAAATTGATGCAAATTCATTATCTATTTGCCTAATTAGAATGAGGATAAGTTATTTTATAAGTTATTTATTCACAATTCTTATAAAGGTACAATGGGTCATACATACACATGCTAAATATTAAATCCTTTTCTCATAAACCTATGAATGTGTCAATTATCTACATGTCTAGGGTCTATAGCTACAAATTTGTATGAAACCAACACAATATGAGTTAGTGACATAAATTGGGCTTATGCATTATGCCAGTCAAACATAGTTTATTCTTTGTAGTAGTGTCTATCAAAGATCTTTATCATTCTTTAAGACCCTAATTAGGATCACCCGCCTGAGTCTTGTAGGGTTTAAGGTGTAGAAGACAAGGTCCAATATTGAGTCATTAACTTTTTTATGTCCTTGGTTTAGTCATAGGGTTGTCATTTTACTTAGATCAACTTGATCCCTAAGTCTAGGTGTTGTGTCATCCCTTAGAGCTAGGGATAGCAAGATAAAATCCTAATAAATCAGTGTCATCACTAGATATTTAAGAATGTAGAAGGAATTGAATAATATTTATTGAAATTCAATGATCCTACTATTTTATTTACAAATTTTGTACTAGATGTGTTTGTATGCATTGAAGGTTCTATTTGTCTTGTCAATTTGCAAGCCATGTCCAAGATCTCACTAAATTAGTCTATTTATCTATATATACTTGTTTAAAAAAAAAGAAATTATTTAAAGTTATGATAATGGATTAGAGAAATATACATAGTTTTCTAATAAAAACTTTTAAATTAAAAATTCCTAAAAATTTATGTAATTATTGAAGCGGGTTCTTTGTTCCAGTGACTATAGTTTTATTTTATTTTAATAATTTTTTTAATAATTATTTAAAATTATAATTAGGAGATGTGAAATAATAGAGTCAATCATTTATGTATTTATTATTAAGTTTTCTTTCTTTTCATATTTTGGAGGGGTTGTTATAGTGATTGTGAATTTATCTTATATATTATTCCGAAAAAAAATTCTTGACGTCAAAGTTACGGTAAGAAGATACTAAATAAGAGTGAAATTGATGAATATAATATTGAAATGTTTTTTTTTTCGGTAGTGGGGACTAGAATTTTATTTTATGTATTGGTTTAAGATTAGGTAAGAAGATATTACACATGAAAATTCAAAAAAATTATATTTATTACAATAAGGTCCGTGACTATGATATCATTTTATATATTATCCTACATTTGTAGAATTTTTTACATATTATTCTAGGCTAGTCAGGTCTCAATAATGTTTTACTACAGTCCAGTAAATGTCCTGAGCTAATGTCCTCTACTGCGACGGATACGTCCGTAATACTTTGACCAATATCCGCCCTTACGCGAACTTGAAATTTCAGAATCTACAATTCAATGGCGTCTCCTTATAAAGAGGCAGAGGATTGCATGTAACAGACAGACCTTTTACTTCCAGTCCTTGAAATTTCTTAATGGCGAGGATGTTTGTGCTCTTGTGTGGGCTTTTGATTTGGATAGGAAGTGGATATGCACAGCCAACTGGGTCACCAACTCAAGGCTTTACTCAGCAGAACTTAACTGAGGCAAATTTTGAAATACAAAAGCCATATGATAAAGAGGTATCCCAGCGTTACAGCGACATTAATGGCGTCCGTTCCATGTGGGTTTACAAAGATGACAAACCCCATTCTCGCGAGAGCAAAACCAAACCGAGAACAGAAATCGGCATCAGGGTTAGTTATTTATTTTCGATGCATCATCTTTCTCTAAATTTTTTGTAAGATGCCGCGGTATGTTATGTGTTTGTTTAATTTAAAGTGATTTAGTTCAGGGATATAGCTATACAAGCGGGGTGTGGCAGTTTGAAGGTGAGGTGTATGTTCCGCGGGGGACGACGGGAGTATGCGTGATGCAGATTTTTGGGGGTGCGACACACGCCACGGCGTTCATGCTGCATGTTTACGACGGAATACTGAAGCGTTACAATGACCAAGTGGTGGTGAGTGATATTTATGATCGCTGGATTCGTCTCAACGTTAGCCACAACGCAGACGAAGGGAAAGTGTACGTGTTTGTGGATGGGGAGGAGAAGTTAGTGGCTGATGACAGAGGTCCTGCCATCCATTCTTTTAAATTTGGAGTTTACACTCAGACCAACCCTTCATCTTGCATGGAATCTCGTTGGAGAAATGTCAAGGTTTGGAGCAAATAGTTTAACCGCGAGTCTTTGATTGTTTGCAGTAGGTATTTGGAGTATGTTATGATGATGTGTAAAGTGATGAACTCACAGCGTACTAAGAGGAGTTTGAAACAAGAGGAATCTTGTTCATCTTCGATGTGTTACCTACAAAAACTGGCTTCATAAGTCAAGCCCAACCTCAAGCTTCTACTGTTTTAAAGGGTTTTAAAATAAGAACTCGTTTTTGCAGTCCCCGCCTCATGCATGATTGTTGTGATCACGGCTTATTTTTTGGTATAGTTACGTTATAAAGTTTTAAACAACAAACTGAAGTGACTTTTATTAATAGATTTTTTTAAAATATTTTTTTTATCAAATAGATTGTTTTGTCTCGTTATGATAAGAGGCATTATACAGAGGGCTTAAATTTGATGGCTGTATGTTCTTATTTGGTTATTTTTTCTATAAAATACAATCAAATTTTTAAGAAGATTGTATCATATGAAAGGGTAGATTTTAAATAGAACGTCAAAATTTTTATAAAGTTATTTTGATATATATATTTAGTTTATATATAACTTTTTTATAATAAAAATATGTCTTAGTATTTAAAAGGCAACTTTGAGTAGATAACCATCGTGAAAAATTTGCTTGAAGGCAAGGTCGACCATCAAATTTAGGCCCTGATTCTACATAGCATTAAAGAGTCTCATGTGTATACATAAAAACATACTAAAAACAAAAACAAAACCTATAAAATTAGAATTGTGAAAAATAATATATAAGTATATAATATTTACTATATTTCTAAAAGTAAAAAGCAAACCTAAAAAGATTAAAACAAGTAAAATAAAAATAAAGTAAACAATGTAGATAAAATAAAATAAATAGTTCTAAAGTAAAATAAAATGGTTCCTTAAGATATCTATACTAAAACACAACCCACATATATTTAAAAGAAATTAAAAACTATAAAATAACTCATAAGTAAAGTAAAATAAAATAAAACAAGTGCCATGTAGAGGCGAATACCTATCTTTGTAGTGTTGTAATAACAGTATGTCTTTTGTAGTTGAAATTTGTTCCTTAGATTAAATATTTGTTTAATATTGATGAGGAAATGATTTATTAGCAAATAGTCTTCATAAATTGATTTGTATATTTTGAGTTTGATTTAATATTTGTTTGGTTAGCATACACTACAATGGAGTGAATAGTGAGTGGTTATGGAGGAGGGAGAGTAAGGGAGGGGTTGCTCTTATGAATATAGGATTGTTGTTCTTTGAAACATTTAGAGATAGAAGAGAGTTTCATGACACTTGTGTGGTTGTCTTGTGGGCATATGAACAAATAAATCAATGGTAAAGTTACCAAGCTTAGGGAGAGGTTGAGAGTCATGATGACTAATGATTACCATCTCATTATCATATACAAATTTGACATGTTGGTGGATATTTGAGGAGATATCTTAGGTTTGTGTGAGCCAAGCGTATCCCAGATGAAATCCAAATTGGTTAGAGGTGGGAGTAATATGACATAAAGTGAGTAGTTCCTACAACCTAATTTCAATGGGGAAAAAATGCAACCTATTTTGTCAATAAAAGGGACATTAAAACATTCAAGTGAAACACATAAAGTAACATAATAATTCTATTTGATATGGGGGTTGAAGATTAATTCATCAATGCAAATATTGAAGAAGTTAGGTTCAATTAGAATTTCTTGCACCAACTTAATAGCTACACACCCTTCCACATAGAGAGGTCCATGGTAGCCCTTATTAGGGATCTCATTAGAAGAAAATATGGTAGGAGGAAGTGGAGAAGAGGAAGGTTGTGCATGACGAGCACCAAAAAAGTCATTGAAAGATAAGGAGGGGGATCCTCAAGCGGAAGAGTATTGTAATAGGTAGAAGCCTCAAGAAAGGAAGATGGATCAAGAACAACTTAGCCTCTTGAATAGGATCAACATCATTGGGCTAATGATGTTGAGGGAATGGGTTAGTGTAAATATGTAGATTTTTTTTAGGAGAGATGCAACATGTTTATTTACATGATCATCATGTTCCTCAACATGAATGATACCCATGGAATTGCCATTTTCATGGTCTTTCACATGATGGTATCTATAGAAATGATTAGGGTCATATCCACAAGGTAAGGTAATATATACATTAAGAGAAGGAATGGGGGGAAAGTAATAAGGTTGGTCGAGAGAAGTTGGTTAATGATAATAGAAGAGGATGGACAAGGAAAGAGAAATTATTGTAAATTTTAGGGTTTGAGTTTGATATTTCATCATTAAGTACATGCATAGGTTAATTTGTTATTGTTTGTTTCAATTTTTTATTCTCTTTAGTAAAACATAAGATAATGGATGAACCCGTGAGTGCTATTTTAAAGCACACAGTTCACCAATTTTTAGCCTATATATTTGTAGATTCTATTGAAATATAATAAGAGAGAACATTGGCATTTATTTCTCTAATATGGTATCAGATCCAATCACCTAGATTGCTAGTAAGATTTGTGAGGAGACTTCAATGTCCTTGCATGAGCTACTAGTCTCATAATTCCAGTCACTACTCTAATCTTAATGCATGAGAGTCTTTCTGTTATCGCAATCAGATAACCATGCAAATTAATTTACCTAAAGATTTTGGAGATGCATTGGAGGACGCAGTTGAAGATTTTTCGTAACAAATATTTTAGTTGAGTAAGATGAGATTCTATTACTCTTTCTTTCATGGATGATTCAAGAAATACACAATAATGTCCAATAATATTACAACTAGTCATTCTATTATAGGGTCATAATATCCCAATTTACATGTTTCGAACAAAACTATGAATTAGGAGATAAAGTATCATGACACCAAAAAATCCAAACACACCCTTCTATGAGCATCTCTATAAATCCTTTTGGCCCAATTGTGGTTAACACCACCCAACCATGTGAGACACTAAGGCCCACCCATTTATAGCATGGGGCCTTCAATTGGGTAGTTGAATAACACTCATACCATACAAGCAGTTGAACACACACATCAATCAAACACAACTCATTCAAAACATGCCAAGGAAAGTATACATGAGGTTTCTACCATCACCAAATCAATGTACAAGCATGAAATGCCCTATCACTAATAAAACAGTCCAATGGAACAAGAAGGAAGAGCTACTAGATCTAGGATAGTGGATTGTTAGCATGATGGTTCAAAGAACACATGAAATGAGGACTATGCCTCCATTTACATAGGAGATCCGTATTGGCATTCAACAACTACATAAGATTATGCTAATGCTTTACTTTCCACAACCACATAGGATTGTACTAAAGTTCAACTTTCCATAACTACATGTTATGTATGAAAAAGGGGATGAAGGAGACAAGCATGCACACTAAATCAAAGCCTCTTCCATAATAACATTCAAGGACAAGACCAAGCCAAATCACTACCAAATGGAGGAGGACTCAACTATAGATCTTGTATTTAAGAGTGCCATAGAAAGATAAGATTTAACCAAGCCTTTCATCAAACCCTAGGTCAAATATGCATAAAACTCTAGTTCTATGATAATCAGCTTATAACAAATAGAAAACAACCTAAACTCAAAATCTGAATGCCCCAGGATGATTAGAGAGATATCAAAACATGTGTCTCAGAAGATGAAATAGGGACCACCCAAGTCTTGAAAGTGAGAATCTGCTAGAGGTCAAAATTGAGAAAATGTTGTAACTGATGCTCAATTGCCAGATCTAGAGTTTGAAAGCCCAAAAGACTAGGGTGCAAACCGCCCAAGTCTTTTCAAAGAAATATTCTGGAACTTCTATCGGATCTTGAAACCCTAATTCCTGCACAGTCTTCTTGTAACTTCATTTCTCCCGAATCTTGTACCTGTAATGTGTACACAAGAGGACAAGAGAGGGTTTGAGGGGTTATAGTGTTTAGGGATTTGCCTCAAACAAACCTTGGAATGACATTCAAGCCTTCCAACACTGTTGATAGGTAAGAGAGCATGCTCTAGCAGTGCAGAGGCTAAACAAAATGATGATTGAATGATTTAAATAACAATGATATTACCTCAAAGGTGAAGCCCTTAGGAGAATGAATATCCTTCAACTCCTAAGGAGATGGATGATGATTCTAAATCTACAACAACACACATAATACAAACACAAATCTACTCTAACAACACAATGAATACCTTGAATGCTCTCTTCTCTAATATCATAAGTTTGCAATATACATCTAGGTTACAAATGAATTCAAAAATACACATATATTTTCTTTCCCACTAACATTTGTAAAATTAAATCACAAGAGCTGACAAACAGGAACATTTTTAAAGGTCATATGCTGACATATCATTAATTGGCCCCAACCAATCAAGGGAGACTTGGACGGTTGGCACCTAAGTCTAGGAGCCCTTTTTTAGTCTAAGATGAGATTAAGGAAGGCCCCAAGGTCCCAAAATTACATTAGTGTTGGGCAATATCTTTGGGATGATCAATTATAATGCATAATGTAATTACAGGAACCTAGGAGCTAAACAAGGAGGTAAAAAGTCATGTGTCCACTTTTTACTCCATAACAGTTATCCCCCAATTTAGTGTGTGTGTGATCTTATGATTAGTACATGCATTAAAGTACAGTCAAAGCATATCAAACACAAGAATGAAGACACACCCTAAGTTTGAAAGATTATTTCTAGCCCCCAAGCTTAGGCAAACATAAGAAAACACTTGACAATCATGTAAGACACAATGAATACAATAAGGAAGCATGCAATACACATAGAATATGGTGAAAGCACACAATACATAGAGAAGACATGATTAAACAATTATATATATAATCCTAACACAAAACACACATCATGGAGAGAGTTCATTGCTATTTGCCTTTAGACAATCGAAAAACACGTAAAACACATGGCATGGAGGTATCTCATCACAACGTGCATTTAGACCATGCAAAACATGCAAGGAAGACACATAAAACACATGGAAAACATGAGCATTGTATAGTATGTTGTTGACACATTATATGTCTTATACTCAACAAACATGGGCGATAGGGAGGAGCTCATTGCTATGCTCCACTATCTAAGACATGCCAAACACACTTGACAGTTGAGCTACACTACCACAACTGCCAAAGACACGCTTAAGGGTGAATAACTCAAGATCCAACCCCACCTCTGCAGAGGACTTCTTTAAAAAAGATGTGCAACCATTCAAGGGAAGACACAATCCTACCTTCAGCAAAAGGGCTTTAAAAATGTCATCCCACCCACATCCGTATATAACTTACAATGAAAAGAAGGCATGCTCACAGTATACAACCCCACTTGCATCATGGAAATGCCTTACAGTGAAAAGGAGGTATACGTAAACAAAACAAAATACACAGCCCCACCTGCATCATGGAGACGCCTTATGGTGAAAAGAAATCATACACAAACATGCTTTATCATCAATAATATAAAAAATGATCAGCCACAATATATGCCCCCACCTTAAAGTGGTTGATCCCATTTGCCGGTATCAATCACATTTAAGGTAAAGTGAAAACATGCAAGGAACAAGAGCTTTTGTAAAGCCCATGCCCCCAAGTGACATGTACTTGCAATCGTTGAATGTTCCCACAAACACATAAATATCATTTGCTAACATAATCAACAATATATGAGCTTTGGTTATAAAATCTACTCTAAGATAACAACCAAATCAATTTATGAAAGTTACAAAGAAATCATTTATCATATCACATAATAGACCAAGGCTACACTTACAAGTTTAGATCTGAGTATAGCCATTAGGTTATACTTTAGGTATCTCAAAACCGAGTGTAGCTACAAGGTGAAATACAAAACAATCAAAAGTGCATAGAAGCAAATTTAGAGTATTGCAAAGGTTTGTTACAACAAAATTCACAATACAATACATCACAACATGGAGTGATTCTACTAGTTAAGTGTCAGTAATATATCAATGCCATCTCCATATATGGACTAGGTCCTTTTTTTCTATCTTGTTGTAGGGACACACAATCCTTATCAGTAATTATTTGTTTTCATCATCCACCGACTAGTAGAGCCACTGAAGAATGTAAACACTAAAAATAAGAGAGGGGACAAAAGTGACTTAGGGTCATAGCATGGGAAAATGCCCCCAAGACATTCTCCACAAGGCTATGCCCCTAAGGCACCACACACAACAATTACAATAAGAGAGAGAAGAGTAGTATAATAGAGACAAAAATAGAAGAAATGTCACAACAGAGGCGGTCTCCTTGTATCCTTGACCTTACAAGAGTATCAAGGGTCATCCAAGGAGACCTAAACAACATTTAGCACAACATGGGGGAACACAACATGACACATAAGAGGAGGCCACCCGTGAGAGAAACTCAAAGAGGTGCTACATCAAAGGTGGCTAAGAGGGTGAGAAATACTTACCTGTTAGAAGATGCAACCACACTAGTGGTTGTCTTTGAGCAAATCATCTTCCTCCCAATCTTGAATGCAAGAGAAAATAGGTACATTAGATACTATGGCCCAATTTGAAACTTGATCCTTTAATTCTTTATCCTTTAGCTTGTCTTTTGATTCAATTTCTATTGGTAGGATGTTTTCTTACTGAGGTGATACTTGTCAAGCTAGAGCTTTTCATTTTCTCCTTCTTTCTCTTGTATTCCAATTCCTTCTTGTCTTGTTAGTGATAATTACAAAAGGAGTCTCTTGAGTTTCCACATTCTTTGACATTTTAGAAGAAGAAGCCGACACAAAGTTTGATCTTTTGTGATGAAATACTTCACTCTTTAAGGTTGTTTCCCAATCCTTGTAAGGATGGTAGAGGAGGAACCTCAAAAAAATTCCTTTACCTCTTGGGCAAGGGGATTCCTTCAAATCGGGTTTCTTTTCACTCTCTATTTGTTCGGTAGCAGGAATTGTAGCCTTAGAGGAATGAGAGGGTCTAGGAGCATTATTGCCATGTGATAGTTGAGATATTAAATTTTCCTTGTATTTTTGGTATGCTAGGAAAAATTGATCTTCTCTTAGTTGATTTGGTTCAGTGGGTTACAACCAAAAGTAGTCCAAGTTGAAGTTTCCACGATTGACCAAAGGTTTCCATCCACTATGATGTACAACATGCACCCATCCTTGATGAGGGAATTTTAAAAACTTATGAATGGTAGAAGGGACTGCTTTCATGGACTTGATCCAAGGATGGCCTAGTTTCACATGAAATAGGTCAGAGGTAGGAATGATAACAAATGGTTGTTCCGAGGTTGTTTTCCCCACCTTAATCAATAGTTTAATCTTCCCAATAACCAAGAGGAAATATTCATTATGTGCCTTGATCATTATATGTGTAGGATTATAAGTGTCTTGTGCCAAATCATGCATGTATAAGAACTCTTCAATTATCACATTTTCCATACAATTAGGATCGATAAGGACTCCTCAAGTGTAGGATTCCCACCTATACATGTAATATAGAAAGGGCCATCAATATCTCCAATTGTGACCTCATATGGTGTGAATGAGATTACAGGTTCAGGAGCCTTCCTTTTCTTATTAACTCGGGGAGGAACCATATCACCCTTGTTTTGATTAGATGCCATGTATATGAGACCATTGCACACCAAGGCACTAGTTTGAGAAAATTGGGTTTTTGAAAATAAAAAACACACTAATTTCATTGCAAACAAAGTGGGTATGATGTGAAGAGTGCTGCACAACAAGGCAATGTAAATGATTTTAAGATTTTGCACAAAAAAGTGTGAAAAAGAAGATAAAGTTCTTAGTGTTGAAATACACAATGTGTAATTGCAAAATTGTGATTTTTGAGATGTAAGGTGAAAGATAATGCAACACTTCAAGGTAAAATCAGATATTATTGGATGTTTATGATAACATTAAAATCTAAAATAAGATTTTGACTACAAACCCTAGCTTTTGAAAATGACTAGGTTTTAGGAAAAATGCAACTTTTTCAAAAAAACCCTAGCAAATGAGATCTTCAAATGCAATGTACAATATCATGAAATGATTGTATACTGTAATGTGGATCAGATCTGATCTAAAAAATAAAAAATTTAAATCTTTCTATCATATGAAGTGAATACAATGCAAGACTATGCCTTTTTCTAGCCTAGAATGCTCAATCTTTTCGCTTTTCTCAATATTATGCAAGATTTTACAATGATTAATGATAAGTATGCTATGAATTACTGCAAGATATGAATTCAACATTTGACAAGATGCAAATGCTTGATGCTATAGGTTCACCAAAATGTTATGTATGAAAAAGGGGATGAAGGAGACAAGCATGCACACTAAATCAAACCCTCTTCCAAAATAACATTCAAGGACAAGACTGAGCCAAATTACTACCAAAGGGAGGTGGACTCAACTACAGATATTGTACTCAAGAGTGTTATGGAAAGATAAGATTTCACCAAGCCTTTTATCAAACCCTTGGTCAAATATGCATAAATCCCTAGTTCTAAGATAATCATCTTATAAGAGACATAAAAAAATTAAAACTCAGAATTTGAATGCACAAGAATGATCAAAGAGATATCAGAACATGTGTCTTAGAAGATGAAGTATCAGACGATGAAATAGGAATTGCCCAAGTCCTAAAAGTGAGAATCTGTTGGAGGTCAAAACTGAGAAAATGTTGTAACTGATGCTCAGATGCCAGATCTAGAGTCTAAAAGCCCAGAAGATTATGGTACAAACTATCCAAGTCTTTTCATAGGAATATTCTATAACTTTTGTTAGATCCTAAAACCCTGATTCCTGTATATTTGTCCTATAACTTCACTTCTCCTGAATCTTGTACCTATAATCTGCACACAAGACGACAAGAGAGGGTTTGGGGGGTTATGGTGTTTAGGGATTTGCCTTAGTCAAACCCCAAAGTGGCATTCAAACCTTCCAACACCATTGATAGATAAGAAAGCATGCCCTTGTAGGGCAAAGGTTAAACAAAATTATGATTGAATGATTCAAATAACAATGGTATCACCTTGGATGTAAAGCCCTTAAGAGAATGAAGATCCTTCAACTCATAAGGAGATGGATGATAATTCCAAATCTGCAACAAAGCACACAATACAAACACAAATCTGCTCTAACAACACAATGAATGCCTTAAATGCTCTTTGCTCCAATATCATAAGTTCACAATATCCATCTAGGTTAGAAATGAATTCAAAAACACACGTTTGTAGGCTTTCCACTAACATTTGTGAAATTAAATCACAAGAGCTGATAAAGAGGAATATTTTTAAAGGTCCTATGCCAACATATCATTAATTGGCCCTGACCTTGTCATGTCCCTATGCTAATGATTTATAATTATGTATATGAATGCCACTAAAACCGTTATTATATATATATCGTAAATTGAATATATTTAAATTAAATATGATGGATCGAAAATACTTAAATAAAATATTATAGATTAATATAAATATTATTATTATTATAAAGAAAATATTATAGAGTAATATAAATATTGTTATTATTATAAATATTATAAAGTGAATATTACAAATCAAATAAATTGAATATGAATCAAAACCCACTAGAAGACAAATCATAGAAAAAGATAAAAATAGCAATTGCTACAAGATAATTAGTTAAGACAGCGATTAGTTTTATGGAGGGATAGTATGCTATGAAAAGTCACCATCATTCACTAAAGACATCATTTGAGACAGTTTAAAAGCAAGGGGTTTGGATCACTTGAAGACACCATCGAAGGAATTCAGATTACAAAGGGAAAAACATCAGGAGCTTCTTTAGACAGCATCGATACCATCATAGACTCCAGTAGACTCTGCCAAATACATCAGACAGTGGTATGTTTTTCATGTAATAATTGTAAGTATGTGGCAATCTATAGGGTAAACAGGTTATCTAGTATATGATCTATATATTTTAAAGAGAATTCAATGATTAAAATAATAACAATCTACACATCTGCATAAATTTGAATTATAATTTATTGCCGATATGACATAGCAAGTATATTACTGATCCTCAAGTAAGAATGGGATATGTGATAGAAAATAATATTTATTATCTGGCTATGGTAACCAGCCATGATGAAGGAATTGAAGATCTACGAGAAGGGGAAACGGCGTTGGGATCCTCTTCTAAGTACCCCACCCCATGGTGGATGGCTGAGGCCTGCTACATGTGGGCCAAGGGGGCATATGAGGCCGCTCTTGGGCTTAGAAGGAGTGATTTCTGGGACACCCTACTGTAGTTGCACTTCAACTTCCTCCATCATGGTGATAAATAGAATCATAAGAAGCAAAATGTATTTTGATAAGGGGAACGGTGATAGGATGCCTCACTAGGTCCCCCACCCCATATGGATGGCAAGAGGCCTCATGGGGCCAAGAGGGGTGAAGCACCTACTCTTGGGCCTAGGGTAGAGGGTTTCTTGGGCACCCTATCAAACCATTTTGTTCTAGGGAGAATGAATTAGAAACCTAAAAGATTTTAATATATATTTATAACATGATAATTCTGAAACCCTAACCCTAAACTTGTAGGATTTGAATTTTTTAAGGTAAAATGAGTATTGTTTGAATAGGGGACATTACAAGTGGTATCAGAGCATCTTTCTTGCCATCCTGTGTGTGATTTATGGGTATTCAAATGTATACTTCATGGCTTATGTCTATTTGAGTGTATTCAAAGGTATACTTTGTGACTTATGTTCATATGAATACTTTGTGTATTGCGTGTATTCACGTGTATGCTTCATACTCATGTGTATACTTGATGACCTTGGGATGGTGGACGGGTCCATGGTGTAGTATGGGATGCACCGAATCCCCTTCGCAATTGTCCAATGGTATACTTCATGACTATGTATTCGAGTGTACTTGTATTCAAGTGTATACTCTATGACTTTGTATAAATGAGTACATACTCTATGATTTGTATTTGCATGACTTTGCAATTATATTCAAGTGTATACTCTATGACTTTATAATTGTATTCAAGTGTATACTCTATGACTTGACTATGTATTCAAGTGTATGCTCTATGAATTTACAATTGTATTCGAGTGTATACTCTATGACTTGACTATGTATTCAAGTGTACACTCTATGACTTTGCAATTGTATTCAAGTGTATACTCTATGACTTTGCAATTGTATTCGAGTGTATACTCTATGACTTTGTAATTGTATTCAAGTGTGTACTCTATGACTTGACTATGTATTCAAGTGTATGCTCTATGACTTTGCAATTGTATTCGAGTGTATACTCTATGACTTTGTAATTGTATTCAGGTGTGTACTCTATGACTTGACTATGTATTCAAGTGTATACTCTATGACTTTGTAATTGTATTTGAGTGTGTACTCTAACTTGACTATGTATCTAAGTGTATACTCTATGACTTGTATTTATATTCAAGTGTATACTCTATGATTTTGTATTCAAGTGTATGTATTTGAGTGTATACTTTATGACTTGTATTTATATTCGAGTGTATACTCTATGATTTTGTATTCAAGTGTATGTATTTGAGTGTATACTCTATGACTTGTATTTGTATTCGAGTGTATACTCTATGACTTGTATTTGTATTTGAATATATACTCTATGACTTTTTACTCAATAATATATATTCGAGTGTATACTCTATAACTTTGTATTTGTATACTCTGTGACTTTGTATTCAAGTGTATATACTTCATGACTGTGTATTTGAGTGTATACTCTATGACTTTGTGTACTCCATGACTTATATGTATTCATGTATATAACTCTTATTCGAGTGTGTTCAAGTGTATACCTTGTGGCTTATGTGTATTCAGGTGTATACTTTGTGGCTTATGTGTATGTGTGTATTCATGTGACTTATGTGTCTAAGTGTATACTTTACGACTTACATGTATTCTTTGTGACTTGATGTACTCATACATATACCTCTTGTATTATTCACATATATACATCATGCTTCTTGTATATACTCTATTTATACTTTATGTATCAAATGCACTGATGTGTTACTTCATGTATCTTCAACAAGATGTGTTCCTATAATTACTTTATGCTTAAAAACTATGAGAATGTTAAAGATGTTGTCTTTCTAGTGGCTCAAGCTACTCAGTTGCATGCTTAAGCTACCTAGTTGCATGCTTGAACTACTTGCTTGTCTACTTGAGCTACTTGCCTACCTGCTTGAGTTGGTTGCCTACATGCTTTAGCTACTTGCCTACTTGCTTGAGCTGGTTGCCTACTTGCTTGAGCTGGTTTCCTACTTGCTTGAGTTGGTTGCTTTCTTGCTTGAGCTACTTGCCTACTTGCTTGAGCTAGTTGCTTGTGTGCTTGAGCTACTTGCCTACTTTCTTGAGTTGGTTTCTTGTGTTCTTGAGCTACTTGGTTGTCTACTTCAATTTTATTATGTAATTAAATGGCAATGCATGTAACCTACAAATTGGTGTAATCACTTCTATATTTAACATCCTAAGGAGATCACTCACCACCATTCAACCTTGAGATGAAAAAGGGAAGAGCATTTCATCTAAGAAAGATATCCAAAACATCATTAAAGAATTCAATTGAGATTTAGGACCACTTACATATCATATCAACCTAGGAGGGTCAATCTCTTAAAATCTAAAATAACAAATTTGAAAGGACATAATAAAGACAACTAGGAACCCACAAATGGGGAGAAAGATCTTAAAAGAAATGTGGAAATTTATAATAGGATATATTCATCAAATTTAAATGAAATCAAATGTACTCACTCATTGAAACAAAGGCAAAACAATCCAACCCATATCATATGATCTACCTTGTAACCTATAACATTGATATAGTGAACTAAGTTGTCTTATTTTTCTACATGTAACATATAGGGTAGATCATTTCATTCAAGGATCTTCTTCTTTTAAGAGTAACCCTTCATTCATGATTAAAGATCAAGGATATCAGTATAAAATTAATACACATCAAGTTTACGTAAGGATCATTCTCATTTACCAAACCCTGAATCAATAAAACAAATACTTTCCCAAAATATGAGAACAAATTTAGTACCAAAACATAGAAATATGTAAAGAGGAGGATAAAACCCCAATGGAATTGAAAAATAGGACATAATTGAATATTAGAGTAAACCTATTATGACTAACTATTTAGTGATTTGTACATAAATATATAAGAGATATTTGGTTAAGATAAGTAATTCACAACCCTATAAACTCATCATAAGAAATCAACTTATCGTACAAATTTTCTCTCTATGACATCAAAACATGGTTATCTTTCCCTATCATCATTGGAATTGAACATGACTCATCTTTGGGGTTAATAACTTATCCAAGGGTAAGATGACAAAATGGCAAGTACAAGACCAAATCTCATGACCAAAGGTCAAGATGTTTTGAGACAGAAAGAAAACTTAAATTACGAACATCACTAGCACCCATTCTTGTCATTGAGAGATATTGGATCATAGTTATAATTGCTTGAGGACAAGCAAAATTGAGTAGGGAGGGTTGTCATGTCCCTATGCTAATGATTTATAATTATGTATATGAATGACACTAAAACCGTTATTATTTATATATATCGTAAATTGAATATATTTAAATTAAATATGATGGATTGAAAATACTTAAATAAAATATTGTAGAGTAATATAAATATTATTATTATTATAAAGAAAATATTATAGAGTAATATAAATATTGTTATTATTATAAATATTATAAAGTGAATATTATAAATCAAATAAATTGAATATGAGTCAAAACTCACTAGAAGACAAATCATAGAAAAAGACAAAAACAATGATTGCTACAAGACAATTAGTTAAGATAGTGATTAGTTTTATCGAGGGACAGTATGCTATGAAAAGTCACCATCATTCACTAAATACATCATTTGAGATAGTTTAAAAGCAAGGGGTTTGGATCACTTGAAGACACCATCGAAGGAATTCAGATTACAAAGGGAAAAACATCAGGAGCTTCTTTAGACATCAGCGATACCATCACAGACTCTAGCAGACTCTGCCAAATACATATGTAGGATAAACAGGTTATCTAGTATATGATCTATATATTTTAAAGAGCATTCAATGATTAAAATAATAACAATCTCCACATCTGAATAAATTTGAATTATAATTTATTGCTGATATGACATAGCAAGTATATTACTGATCCTCAAGTAAGAATGGGATATGTGATAGAAAATAATATTTATTATCTGGCTATGGTAACCAGCCATGATGAAGGAATTGAAGATCTATGAGAAGGGGAAACGGCATTGGGATCCTCTTCTAAGTACCCCACCCCATGGTGGATGGCTGAGGCCTGCTACATGTGGGCCAAGGGGGCATATGAGTCCGCTCTTGGGCTTAGAAGGAGTGATTTCCAGGACACCCTACTGTAGTTGTAATTCAACCTCCTCCATCCTGGTGATAAATAGAATCATAAGAAGAAAAATGTATTTTGATAAGGGGAATGGTGATAGGACGCCTCACTAGGTCCCCCACCCCATATGGATGGCAAGAGGCCTCATGGGGCCAAGAGGGGTGAAGCACCTGCTCTTGGGCCTAGGGTAGAGGGATTCTTGGGCACCCTATCAAACTATTTTGTCCCAGGGAGAATGGATTAGAAACCTAAAAGATTTTAATATATATTTATAACATGATAATTCTGAAACCCTAACCCTAAACTTGTGGGATTTGAATTTTTTAAGGTAAAATTAGTATTGTTTGAATAGGGGACATTACAAACCAATTAGGGGAGACTTGGGAGATTGGTTCCCAAGTCTAGGAGCCCCTTTTTAGTTTAGGATGAGATTAAGGAAGGGCCCAAGGTCCCAAATATACATTGGTGCCAAACAATTTCTTCGGGATGATCAATTATAATGAATAATGTAATTAAGGGGGCCTAGGAGATAAACAAGGAGGTAAAAGGCATGTGTCCACTTTTTACTCCATAACACTACACAATATTGTGCTAAAGATTAACTTTCAAGAATGACACAATATTGTACTAAACTATTACATTATTTTTCCATGTCTTCAATGCTATACCTATATTAAATCTTCAATAAGTTTATAAATGTTTTGACCCCATTTATTCTCATCTTTTTATAGTTTATTACTCTCATTATCCTCATCTCTTCATTACATTAACCATATGGATGGTGAAAGGTCATTCCAATTCCTATCCTAGATCTCATTCCTATTGGCTCAAAGTCCAAAAATGAAAAAAAGACTAAGGCACAAAAAAACAAGGTAAGAAAACTAAACACTCATATCCATAAGGTAGATAATCATATTTCTATAAGGATACTTTTTGTCCTAAAAAATAGAAATGTTTAACATTATCTAAATTTAAATTTTAACATTTCAAGAAAATCAATCTAATCATGAAAAGCCCAAAATCACCATTGATGAGTGGTCCAAAATCCATCAATTTTTAAAAATTTTAAGCATATTTAGAACATCAAGCTTTTCACATTACAAGATTTTTGAGGAAATTTTTCTAGAGTTGTGGTTCTATTTTCCTTTTCAAAAAATTCAAAACATATAAAATGAAAACACTCAATAAGATATTCTATAGATTCATTTTAAAACTAAATCCTGTAAAATGAATGCCATATACAACTACATATTGTAGACATGGCCAACCATTGAAATATAATTAAATGGATACATATAAATCAAAGGAAGAGTATCTTTTTACAAATTAAACCCTCGGGTGAGTGCGAGATCATGATGGGCCAAATAGTGGCAATGGAGAAAAAACTTGTTGGATGAAAAACTGCTAACATTTAGACTAATATTTAGATTTGGATGTAAAGGATGTTAATATTTCTAGCTATAATATGGATTCCCTCCAAAAATACCTTAGGATTACCTCATATTTGGGCAAGTGGGAATCCCAAAACCTACCAAAGAAACTTTTGAAACCACCCATTTAGTGTTATTCTAAAATTTTCCACAATTTCATCCTTGAAGCTAACAAACTTTCTTGTAACTAAATTCAATAAAATGAAAAGAGTTTAGAGAGGAAGCTATTAATATTATAAAAAATATAATACATGCCTCATAATAATTTTAATAGGTAATTATTATTAATTTTCTACATGCGCTATGTCTAATTTCCTGATAGATGTACATATTGAAAAACATCAATAACTTTCAGTGTATTAATCCTTTTTTAAATCCAAAAGATGTGTCACATTCTAGGACTTATTGGCTATACATTAAAATTTAAAACTTTTGAGTTTCATATATTTTTGACCATGTTAGGATGGCTAGAAAATTAATTTTTAATATTTTAAAAAAGTCAGTAAAAAATTCATAAATAATTATATATTTACTTTAAAAATTCAAAAAAAAAGTGTCACATCCACTCATGTGTCCTTTACTTAAATCCAAATCATGGAGGAGGAATATTATATTTTTCTCATATTTAGTAGTGCTTCATTGAAATATCCAATTTTCACCAAACTATTTTTTAATTTTTTTTTAAAAAGTAGTAGTCCATAAACTACATTAAATTTCTTACAACTTTTATTAGTATATTATTTCTAGATTTTGTAGATAACTCATTCAATTTTTGAAATGAAGTTATTTAAGTTTGTTTTTCACATTTACATTGCCACTTAGGGGTAGTGTTTGGCCCATCATGATCCTGCACTCACCCTCTCAATAAAATAAGATGACCCTTGAATTAAAATAAATAATCCTATTTCCATCTCTTGAAATCAATATCCAAAGTGGCACACTCCAATTCCACTAGAAAATTTGGAACAATCCCTTACAAAGCAAGAAATTACACAATAATGGAGGAGGGGAAAAGAAAATGTCTAAATTTCATAAGTGAACAAGTACTTTCAAAATATTTGCATTTTCCCTTTTCACTCCAAAAATATGTAAACCCCTTTTGAGACATTCCCTCCTTTTCACATTCAACATACCTTTATTTTAAAATAGATATTTATGAGTTATATATTTTAATTTAGTTATTTTATTTTTCAAATAACAATGACTAATACCCTTTATAAATTATGCATAGAATTTTAAATTGCAAATAGATAAATCATATAATTTCTATGAATCAATTTACTCCTTATTGTACAATATTACAAATGTATAAGAACTTTTTTTAAGGCATAATATTTTTTAATTAACTCAAGCATGATAATTAATCCACAAATACTCAAATTGATCATTTTGAAAACTAATAAAATTAAAGTACAAGAAGGGTCAAATAAATACATGCAAATTAACCACACACTTTATGGGTTTATTCATGACACATGGATCAAGAATTGACACTAGCTTAGATCATGGTTGTACACAAGGTTCAAAACAAACTTATATTGCAACTTAAATCAAGTGAGATGAGGAATACAAGCAAACATATTTACCCAAGACCAAATGTCTCTAATTAATCACCCTTTGGGAGAACCTTTACCTACACACTCAATTAAAAATTTAGGTGCATCTACACCATATAGGGATAACCAAAGAATACATAATTACATCCAATGTGATATAATTGAATTTAAAGGAATATATTATTAAAAAGTAATAGAAATAAAATCAAATTTATTTATAAATTATCTCATAAAATTAAAATGTTGAAGTAGGTACTAAAGTCAAAATCACATATAAACATGTATGGTAAAAATAGTAAAGTAAAAACACTACTTGATTTCAAATATACAAGTCACAACATATGTATCCCAAAATACATAGTTAGACATCTTGATGGAAATGTAAAACATAAATGGTAAACTAATATTATAATAAAAATATGAAACCAAGTAGAAAAATAAGGAACATAAACCTAGAGCCTTATATCTCCCTCCCCTAAGCTAGGCTTAGATGTGCCAAAGTCAAATTGGTGCAGTCATGGTAGGAGGTTTCATAGAATAAACTATCTAGACCATGCAACAAGAGTAAACACAACAAAAAAAACTCAAAGAAATAGAACAAATACAGATTCAGTCATTCAGTATATCATAGAATTCAAATAAAGATCAAACAGCAACATGCAAGCTTACAATTAGGGCTCACAGGCCTGAGTACATACATGCGTAAGATAAAGATTTGAAGCTCCTTCACACAAAATATAAACTATGAACTTATGCGTATGCTTACAACTTGATAAATTCTAAACTATCTTCCTAAGGATCTATTACATCAAGATACATCAAGTTTGGTTTAATAGATTCCTTCGCGTTGGCCAAGGAAGATCACAAATTCCAAAGAAGAGATGTAATGTGTGTATACAAATAGGTTGGACATAAATGAATAGACCACTACCAGAAAATGAATGGAATGACATGTGGATCTCCTGGGAAGGTCAGCCACGAACCAAAGATCATTGAATGATGTGTCATTAGGCTCCACAAATCAGGAAATGCTTCCACAAGTTTCTCCTTTAACTAGTTATCTGTGATTATCTGGATGCTCTATTCTGAGAACTGTTGATCTTCTAATAATGATATCTTTCCAGTAATGAAGTGTAGATCTCTAAATTCTGGATATGATGTATATGAATGAATGTAGATGCTAAGTCCAGCTCCATAAGGTTTGAAGTACAACTGGACCAAAATGCAGAAACTACTTCTGACTGAATGCCTAAACTGAACTGGAAAATGAAAAGAAACAAACTGAACTGAAAACAAATTGAAATGCAAATATTTTTGGTTGATGCAAGATTTCTCTTGAACCAGGGATGCTCTTGCATCAAACATCCGGGGTTATTGAAAAAGTGAGTCCCTCACTTTGTTGGGGCTATGGGAGAACCAAGACGGTCCACCTCAACCTGAGAAATCCATGATGAATCTTCTCCAGTATGCCTTTCCACTTCACAAGATATTCTTTGTATTATCTTCCTCTAGTGTTGCATCCAACTCTACTTTCCAAAATGTCATCAATCTGCTCCGATGCTTGTTGTGGTAATTGTTTCTTCAAGTCTTCTTCCATGTTGTCACTAAACTCCACTTCATGATACTTATATAGGTTTGCAATGTTAAAAATAGGTGAAATACCCAATGTCTCTGGTAATTCCACTTTATATACATTCCCTGAATCAAATTTCCTGAGTAGCTTACAAGGTCCAAACTTCTTCATCTTCAACTTGTTATATGTCTCAACTGGAAATCTTTCTTTTCTCAAATACACCATCACTTCATCTCCAACTTCAAATTCCTTATGTCTTCTCTTCTCATCAGCCTTCTCTTTGTATTTACTATTCAGATTCTCCAAATCCTTCTTCACCTGATCATGCACTGTCTTCATGTGATCTGCAAATTCTTTTGTTTCTGTACTTCTTTTTTTCCCTGTACTGATATCTCTTAATTCTGTAACTCCTTTAGGGTTTACTCTAGTAACAATCTCAAAAGGTGTTCTTCCAGTACTCCTATTCACTAAATTATTGTATGTAAACTCTTCTTGTGAAAGAATCAAATCCCAACTTCCGGCTTTCTCTCGAACTAAACATCTCAACAAGTTTCCCAAACTTCTATTCACTACCTTTGTCTATCCATCAATCTATGGATGAAAAGTTGAAGTGAACTTCAAATCTATCTTCATCTTCTTCCAAAGCATCTTCCAAAAGTATCCAACAAACTTTGTGTCTCTGTCTGAAACTATACTCTTAGGTAATCCATGTAATCTCACAATCTCATTGAAAAAAAGGTCAGCTACATGCACTGCATCAATTGTCTTCTTGCAAGGTATCAAATGAGCCATCTTTGAAAATCTATCCACCACTACAAATATTGAATCATGTCCTCTCTATGTCTTACGCAATCCCATCACAAAATCCATGCTTATGTCTTCCCAAGGTCTCTCCGGTACTATCAAAGGCTTATACAATATAGTATTCTGACTACTCCCTTTTGCAACTTGACAAACTCTACAACTCTGCACAAATCTCCAAACATCTTTATGCATCTAAGGGCAAAAGTAGTTTTCACTCACCAAAGCCACTGTCTTATCAATGCCAAAATGTCCTGCCAATCCACCACTATTCTTCTCCTTGATTAAATTGTCTCTCATTGAACTTCTAGGTATGCACAACTCATTTCCTCTGAACAACATATCTTCTTGAATGAAATAGTCCCACCACTTACTCTTATCTATCACAACAGGTTCCTTACATGCTTTCCAAGGTTATACAAAATTAATGTCTCCCTCATACATGCTGTTCAATTCATCAAAACCCAACACTTCAACTCTCATTTATGTCAACAAGTTTCTTCTTCTACTCAATGCATCAACAACTTTGTTTGATTTTCCACTCCTATGCTTCAAGACAAATGTATAACTCTGCATGAACTCTACCCATCTCATATGTCTCTGATTTAGCTTACCTTGACTGTTCAAATATTACAAAGCTTGATGATCTATATACAACACAAATCCTTTAGGCAACAAACAATGTCTCCACTTCTTCAAGGCTTGAATTATGGCATAGAATTGCTAATCATAAACTGAATATCTTCTCCTTGCATCATTCAACTTCTCACTGAAATAAGATATAGGTCTACCTTCTTGACTTAACATTGCTCCAATTGTGTTTCCACTTGCATCACAATCAACTTGAAATACCTTATTGAAATCTGGTAATGCCAAAATAGGTTTCTCTATCACTTTTTGCTTCAACAACTCAAAACTTTTATCTGCTCCAGATGTCCACTTGAAATCTTTTCGGTCACCTCTCATTGTCTCTATCATAGGGTTGCAAACTGAATTGAAATTTTTGATGAACTTCTGGTAGAAGCTAGCTAATCCATGAAATGATCTAACTTCTCCAATACTCTCCAGTGTAGGCCATTCAATAATTGCTCTTACTTTCTCAGGGTCCATCTTCAATCCTTCCGCAGAAATCACAAATCTAAAATATACTAACTCTTCCTTCATGAAACTAGACTTCTTGATGTTTATCAACAATTTCTCTTCTCTCAACCTCTGCAAAACTTGTCTAATATGCCACAAATGTTCATCTTTTGTCTTACTAAAAATCAAAATGTCATCCAAGTATACAATCAAAAACTTACCCAAGAATTTCTTCAAGACTTCATTCATCAACCTCATGAAAGTACTTGGTGCATTTGTCAGTCCAAAGGGCATCACTAACCACTCATACAATTCTTCATTTCTCTTAAAAGTAGTCTTCCATTCATCACCTTCTTTGATTTTGATCTGATGGTATCCACTCTTCAAATCTATCTTTGTGAAATATTTTACTCCACTTAAACAATCCATTAGATCATCTATTCTAGGTAAAGAAAATCTATACTTAACTGTGAGCTTGTTTATTGCTCTAGAATCGATGCACATTCTCCATTCTCCATCTTTCTTAGGTGCTAACACTGTAGGTATTGCACAAGGACTCAAACTTTCTCTGATCAAACCTTTCCTCAACAATTCTTGTATATGTCTATTCAGTTCTTGATTCTCTGTCGGTGCCATTTGATGTCTTGCTTTGTTAGGCAAACTTGCTCCCGGTATAAGATCCATGTGATGACTGATAGTCCTTATAGGTGGCAATCCATCGGGTACATTATCTGATATGATGTCTTCATACTTTGTCAATAACTCCTTTATCTCCTCTGGTTGTGATTCTTCATTTTTTTCTTCAATGTTTTAGGCTTCTTAGGAATCAAGGCATAACACATATTCTCATGTGTCAAACCATCTAGAAATTTTCTTCCATCTACCAAACAAATTCTAGCATTTCCACATACCACCTCTTTAGGATCATCCTCCAAAGGAATCAAAGTAATTTTTTTCCCATTTGTTGTTATAGTATATGTGTTCTTTCTCCCATCATGTATAGATTTTCTATCATACTGAGATATGACATACATCCATAGGCATAATATCACACAAGACTTCGTCATGATAAGATCCAATATAAAATTTCACCAAACATTGTTCACTCACTAGTAACTTATGATCATCCTGAATCCATGCTATTTGATAGGGCTTAGGGTGTTTCAATCTTTCGAACTTTAGCTTAGTCGCCATCTCCTCTAAAACTAGGTTATCTAAACTACCACTATCAATTACAACTTTACAACACTTACCTCCCAATTTGCATCTGGTTCTAAACAAACTTTTCCTCTGCGGTGGTTCCTCATTTGTCACTACTTGAAATAGTGCTCTTCTCATTACAAGTGATTCTCTTTTCTCAGGTTTGCCAACTAAACTGGGTGATCCAACAGGTTCTTCCACATAGGCTACTCTTCCACTATTTTTTGTCCTCTTGCTTGTAATACCTTGATTACATTCAAATGCTCTATGTCCTTCACCTCCACACTTGAAACAAGTACATCTGAATGTTCACTTATCCAATCCTCTTCCTTCTCTTCTATACCCTTCATTCCGGTATGCATTAGGGTTTCCTCTCCAGTAAATGTTTCTGTCATCTCTCCAGTAAGCATTGTTATCTCTATCATCCTTGTTAAATGGGTTGTCAAATTGGTTCTACTCTGGATGTGTTTTGTCTCCTCTAGAATAAGTCCTACCTCTCTGAAATTTACCTCATCTTCCTCTCTGTCTCTGATCATGCCTCTTATTTAGCTTCTTTTCAACTTTTAGGGAAAACTAATATGTTTCTTCAAAAGATGTCATCCTTACCAAGCTTAGTTCCTCTTGAATGTTCAATCTCGGTCCATTTATGTATCTAGCCACTTTCTCCTTTCTTGCTTCACTATGTCCTATCCTTATGATCATTTTATGAAATTATTCAGTAAACTCCTTTATAGATTTCTCTTTTTGTCTTAGGTTTTGCAATCTTTTCAACAACTTCAACTCATAGTCAGTAGGTATAAATTGATTCTTCAACTTTGTCACCACCCTGTCCAATTTTCTAATCTTTTCTTTTCCTCCTCTATGTCCTTTCAACTTTTTTTTTGCAAATTTCACCTTCTCTAGGGTAAAATCACAAAGTTGTGTCACACTTTTATAAAGGAAACGGCTAATGTTGATCCAACTTTTAAACTTGAATCACCAAAAAGTGACATATATGTTTTGAATTTTGAAATGATGTAAACTAATAAAATATTTATTTTTTAGTATATTCTATGTTTGTATTTTTTGATAAAATTAAAAAATTATTTGAATATAGTTTTTAATAAATTGACACTATAATTTAGTTGTTGATAAAATGCTGAAAAATGAAGTTACATGAGACGTCAATCTTTATATAGTAATTTTTTTTTTCTTGAATTTTTTTTGTGTATTTATAACTTAAAATTATACAAATTCAAGTGCAAGCTAATAAAGTTGCCTTCGAGGTGGCACACTTACAAGAGTTATTGGATCATTGGGGGAATGCTCCCTATATTGTAGCTCACATTCCTCCCTCACCTTCCTCTATCAGAGCCTACTCACCCAACAGATGAAGAAGTGGTTCAGCCAGATATTCTCAGGCCCGCTCCTAGCCTACTCAGCATCATGGTGCTCATCGTCATAGATGCTCGGCCTCTCCACGTCAGTGTGGTTGGACCTCAGGCCATGCTGCAAGTGCTACAGGGGTTAATACAAGTTGGGCCACTGGCGATAATACTAGTTGGAATGTTCCTGGTCCTTCTCATCCACCTACTTCAGGTTGGGATAATACTAAAGTCTTCCCCCGGTTGAATTTGGCTATCTCACCTCAGCATGAGGAACCAAATGTTCAGAACAAAGAATAGGAAAATAAAGATGGCTGGGCTATGCCTGATGTCAACTTGCACCCCACTAATATTTGGGGGAAACTGGATGACAGGGATCCGCCATCTATGGGGGTGGCTATGGCAGCATAATTATGTTTGCTAATGTCTATTTTTATGATGTTTTTATTTCAGTTTTGTACCCTTGATACTTTTCTCTAAAACTTTCTAGGCTTAGCCCATGTGACTTTCGAGGTGTGCCTTTTTACCAACCTTTATTTTTTTGTGAAGTGCTATTTTATTTTAATAGATAACTTGTATTTTCATCAAAAAAATATTAATAACTTTAGTGCATGGATATATTTTTTCCAATATATATATATAATAAAATTTGTGTGTATTAAAACATAGTTGTTTCCATTCAACATCACCTTCCATATTAACTATTTATCTAAAATAGAAAAAAAATTATACCATCTTGATATAGATTCTTTTATCTAGTGCATAATTATTTTTTCAATTTTTTTTAATAAGTTTTACTATTTTTCCTTGACATGGTAATCGACCTAATGTTTTGTACTGATAACCTACTTTTAGTAAAAATAGAAAGGAAAATATAAATAATAATTAAACTATTAAAATATATATATATATATATATATATATATATATATATATATATGAAAACTAAACTTATAGATCTACAAAAGGGTATGTTTATATATTTTTTTAAATGTTATTTACACGAGTATAATTTGTTGAAATATGAAGTTTTTCAAATAATTTTATTTCTTTGGTCAATTGCCCTCATAGTGGTGCTACATATGCATTTAGCCAACAATTTTAGTTTGAAAAGTTGTGGACATAGCTAACTTATCTAGAATGAATCTTACAAGATCATATGTTTGACCAAAATTGATTTTTAGTTAGAAATACTTATATTCACTTGTGCTGATAAGTTGGCTGAAAGTGTGACATAGATTTGTGCTTTACCCTCTAGATCTTCATTCTCTTCATATTCAAAGTATTCTTCCATGTCATTTATCCAGTCAATCAATTCTTCAGGGTTCAAATTACCAGTATAGTTCAGCACATCAACTCTAGGTCTCTTTCCAATCTTTGAAATAGCTTGCAACATCTTTACTTGATCTGATTCTTCTTCTTCATCACCTCCTAGGGTTTTGCCAGTTTGTTCAATAGATTGAAATACTTCTTCATCCTCACTTTCAACATTAGGTCTGAGTGTCAATCCTCTTTGCCTATCTTCTTCAACAACATCCAATTGAATTCACATTGTTTTCATCATCTCCATCATTTTATCCATTCTACCAACCATTGTTCCAACAACAACAACTTGATCCTCTCCTCGGTGGCATTCTTCCTAGGATCAAGTGTAAATTGCATCAGGTTCGGTGATCGGGCTACAAGGTGACAACTACTTCACAATCGGTGATTGGTTGCAACACAAGTAACCTACCTCAATTCAGCAATCTATCCATAGCAAGATCTTACAAAATTCCCTCACTGAATTTGCTCAATTCACTCCCAAAAATTTGAACTTACAATCTGATACCACTTGGTGCAATCATGGTAGGAGGTTTCACAGAATGAACTATCTAGACTATGCAGCAAAAGTAAACACAATGGAAACAACTCAAAGAAATAGAACAAATGTAGATTCAATCATTTAATATATCATAGAATTCAAATAGAGATTGGTCGGCAACATGCGAGCTTACAATTAGGGCTCATAGGCCTGATTACATACATGCGCAAGATAAAACTTTGAAGCTCCTTCGCACAAAATCTAAACTATGAACTTATGCATGTGCTTACAACTTGATAACTTCTAAACTACCTTCCTAAGGATCTATTATATCAATATGTATCAAGTTTGGATCAATAGATTCCTCTGCATCGGCCAAGGAAGATCACAAATTCCAAAAAAAGAGATGTAATGTGTGTACACAAATAGGTCAGACCTAAATGCATAGAACACTTCTAGAAAATGAATGGAATGACATACAGATCTCTTGGGAAGGTCAGCCATGAACCAAAGATCATTGAATGATGTGTCATTAGGCTCCACAGATTGGGAAATGCTTCCACAAGTTTCTCCTTCAGCTGGTTATCTGTGATTATCCGAATGCTCTATTCTGAGAACTATTGATCTTCTGATAGCATATCTTTCTAGTAATGAAGTGTGGATCTCTAAATTCTAGATATGATGTAGATGAATGAATGTAGATGCTATGTCCATCTCCACAAGGTCTGAAATGCAACTGGACCAAAATGTAAAAACTACTTCTGACTAAACTGCTTGAACTAAACCGAAAAATGAAAAGAAACAAACCAAACTAAAAACAAACTGAAATGCAAATGTTTTTGGTTGATGCAAGATTGCTCTTGAACCATGGATGCTCCTACATCACGAATTGGGAGGCCCTAGCCTAATTGTAAAAAATGGAAAGAAGAAAGGATGAAATGGAGGATAGACAGTAGGAGGTTGATATGCATCCTCATTACATATCCAAAGATATATTGTTCCCCTAAGAGGAAAGAAAACTAAAAATGGGTCTTGGTCCAATAATGTCATATAAGTAACCCATGTATAAAGAGACTCCCCCAAAGAAAGGAAGACATAACCCTCACCAAAAGAGTAACTAAGATGATATTTCTAGATGATACTCAATGAGGCTAACGCTAAGTTGTGATAGGCATTGATCTATCAACTTAGGTACAAAATAAGACTCAGATTGGATTCTAGCATTAGTAGGAGAACTAAACCAAAAACTAGGTACTCCTACAAAAGTTGTTAACATGAACATTGATAAAGGTGAATCATAAAATTCAAAATGCGTATGCTATGTCACCATGTAAGCATGTAGAGGTAGAGAAAGAACATTGATAGAGGAATAACAAACTCTATTAAAGCTATCATCAAAGAGGAGACAAACATCCTCAATAGTGCTAACAAGATCTAAAAGGGAGAGCTCAAAATATATATGAAATGTCTTGTATACAGACTACCAAATTGTAGAAACTAGGAACATTACGAATGTGAATACCAATTTGAGCCACTCGAGACAAACAAAACCATGCTCAACCTGCAAGAAAACAAGTATTGAAAACAATGGACAATTGGAATGCAAAATATGGAATAATGATTATCTTACAAGATGTAGTACATATAGGGCACAATCAACTAAGAATAGTTGAGCCAATAATAGGAAAAGCTCACTAAGAATAGTGGTACTCCAAGAATAGGAAAACCAACCACTTAACTTAGACAAAGCTAATTTAGGCATGCCAAGTATAGTTCAAGGCTAAACACAGACAAATGTGCACTCCTAAGCAAGCTTAATATACACCAACACCCCCCCTTAAGCAAAGCTTAGGTGAGGAAATGAAGATAGGTCCTGAAAACTAGGCCTGATCAAGTACCCATGTACATTGCAATGCAATGCAATCTCTCATAAAGATGGAGAAATGGAGGAAAACATGTGCGAAAAAACTCCCCTCCAAAAAGAGGGAAAAAGATAAAAGAAGAGGACTAGGAAGCCTCCTAGAAAATGATAACTCTGCACCAAGCTTGAAACCATGTCATGTTTACTACGATGATGCAGACAAGAATCTTTCAAGGAAGAGAGATAAAGAGACTATGAACCCCCCCACAATGAAGTAGCTCCTATGCCAAAAGAGGATGCATGTGTATGAATTCTAAAAATGATTCATTTGTGGCAAATGATGTTTCTCCCCTTAGGAAGAAACAACTCTAATGGTGAATGCTCAAAGAAGAGAGGTGAGGAGGTAAGTCTCATGAAGTACACTATCTCAGAATACTTCTCAAATATCATCATGCTGATGTCAAAATGAGTCACAATCAAATCAGGAGTCTTAGGCCTAACTGAGATAAGTGACCTCTCAAAATCATGTGAAGACTAATGAAGAATATGATCTGAAGAACTAATGTATGAAAGTGGAATGTCAATGCATGCCATGTGGCTACAAAGCAAATCCCATGAGATGTCCTACAAAGAATCACTGGAAGCCCTCGATGAAGCCTCTTTGAACTCTATAATAGTAGTAGGTGCAAGATAACTGTTTCAAAGAGAAAGACAAGATCCTCCAAAGTGTCATCAAGATTTGAAATGTAGGACTCTACAAACAACCAAGAGATGTGTAACGTAAGTGTGTCCCAATGAAGTGAATACTGGATATGATCCTACTGTAATGAATCACTGGAAACTCTCGAAGGAGCAATATTGAACTCAAAAATAGTGGTAGGTACTATAGGATATGGAATGTTGTCCAATGTAGATGGGATATAAATATATATCAACCAAATAGACTAATCATCCCATAGGGATGTGTCCATACACGAAGGGAAGCAGAAGTATCAGTATCATCCACAAGAGCCTGGTTATCCATAGAAACATCACTTTCAGATGAAGAATCAAGATCTCCATACAAATATCGGATGATGGTCCAAGCAGTGAAAAGGCACTCAGTGTGCTCTATATCATGTAAAATATCTGTAGAAATAGTAAGACCTATTAGTCTATAGACCATGTCTTTTTTGTTAAACCATTTATTCTTTTGTTTATAGTCACTTGGCTCAGGAACAAGTCCAAGGAGATAGGGTAATTGATCATGTTCAAGACAATGATTCTTTATCCCTTGTTTCTAGGACAAATAGTTATCTGAGGTTAGTCTGACCATAGAAGGATGGAAATAAATACCAGAATCCATGATGTACCCCTCGAATTTAGAACTTCATCTCAGTTCATTGATTACAAAATATTGTGTCCCCAAACTAAAAATATGGAAGAAAGTGTGGAACTGTACAAGACACAACACAAAGGACACCCCCCTTGATTAGATATCCAAATCCCCCCTGAATTTGGCACTTTATACTTGTAGTGGATAGGTGAATCCAATTGGAGCAAATTAGGGCACTTCATAATTTTAGTACAATATCGACTCCAATGGATTAGGCTTAGAAAAAATATTCACTTTTACAAAAAAAGGCTCTCTATTTCGAGTAGCCAATGAAAAGTTACATTATTTTCTTCGATTTCACCTAATAATATCCTACTTTTGCAATAAAAATACCTCGAGGAGTAAAATTAGCACTCATATCTCCAAGTTCAAAAAAAATCTAGGCTTAAAAAAGCTCCTCACATGAAGAGTGTGCCCAACTGCTAGCTTTTTACGCCTTTCAAAATAGTGCTTTTCTAACTGTCATTTCAAATTTGAAGATGCCTTTGGGTAGGGTGGAGGCACAAGCCTTTGCAAACAATTTTAGACACCTTATAGAAGGATTTATCTACCTTACCAAAAAAAATGCCCTTGCTAGACAAAGAAATGTCTTGCACAAGAATGATATGCCCTTCAATTAAGGTTATGGCACTCAGGTGGGGTTTGGACGTGAGTTCCAACTGAATTCTTTACCTTTGGCCTTCAGAGATTTGATTCCACGACCAAAAAAGAAGTATTCTTCATAGCGTGTAGTTAAAGGAAAGCCTCTGTATGCTTTTTACATTCCTATGGTAGGGTGTGCAAGCAAAGAGGGATGACGCCCTCTCAACAAGGATGATTTCCCTCTTTTCACCATATAAAATTTGACTTTTTGTTGTGCATCTACATAGGAATGTGAGCAAAAACACCTCAATCGACCTGGTAATTTGCTCTGTCTCATGCCTACATGTGAATCGTCCTTGCAACAAGGCATTCTAAATCCTCACAAGTGTGCCCTAGGCTTGTGTTCGATCCTAGTGTGGAGCTTGATCTGTGGATACTAGATTGATGGGTGTCTTTCCTGTGTGGAGATGGCATGGAGAAGGTGTCTTTAAGTAGGAATTTCTTCCCTTGAATTGAAAATTGGTCTTCACAAGTCACTCTTGTCCTTTGAATGACCTTTGAACTCTAGAAATCTATCTCACAATCTTCCTGAGATTGCCCTACAAAAAGGTAGGAAGTGATGCCTGCACAAATAGGGAAAAAGCCACAAACATGGTAGGAATCACCCTTCAATCCCGTAGGCACTTCCAGATCTACCAAAATAGCTACAGGAAACAATCTTTTTGTATATATCCCACTACTCAAAGGATGTGAAGATTTTTTTTTTTTTGCATACAAATAATTCCAATAATGCAAATACTCTTAAGAACTCACAAGAATTCAAACAAACATTCCAACAATACCACTCTAATACCATGTAGAAACTAGGAACATTGAGTGAATGCGAGCACCAATTTGAGCCACTCAAGACAAACAGGAGCATGCTCAACCTGCAAGAAAACAAGTATTACAAACAATGGACAATTGGAATGCAAAATATGGGATAATGAATTATCTTACAAGATGCATTACATATAGGGCATAATCGACTAAGAATTATAGTCGGCCAATAATAGGACAAGCTAACTAAGAATAGTGGTGCTCCAAGAATAGGAAAAGCAACCACTTAACTTAGACAAAGATAATTTAGGCATGCCAAGTATAGCTTGAGGCTAAACATAGACAGATGTGCAATCCTAAGAAAGCTTAATATGCACCAAGACAAATGATGTGAATCATATAGGCATGAAGATTCATGTTGTAAAAAATTACTAGAAGCTATCAAAGAAGTGACTTTAAACTTTGTAGAAGCAATAGGTGGAGAAGGAATGTCCTAAACTAGAGATGGGACATCAAAAAGTGGAAGATGATTAGTCACTATATTTGTATCATCGACATGTGAAGGGTCCCCCAAGGAAGCATCACTTTCATATGGACATTCAAGATCTCCATACATATATCATATGACGGTCCAAGTAGTGAAAGGGCACTCTATGTGTTCAATATAATATAAAATATCCTTAAAAATAGTGAGATAGATTAGTCTATAGGACCAATCATTGTTGTTTCCCCATTCAATCTTTTCCTAATAATCACTCAACTCAATAATAAGTCCAATGGGGTAGGGTAGTAGATCTTACTCAAGGTAGTGATTCTTTAACCCTTGCTTCTATGACAAATAGTTCTCTAAGTCCAACACCATAATAGAATGATGGAATTTAATACCAAAATATATGATGAACCCCCCCCAAAATGAAACTTTAACTCAATACAATTCATGTTTATAGTGCCCCATAAAACACCTTAGTTACTAACTAAAGCAATGGCCTTATAGTAATTACAAAGTTTGGCACTTTATACAAGTAATGTAGTTATTGTTTCCACTTTCTAATGATCTAATTATAGTTATTTTTAGATTCCAAAAAATGACCAATATTTTGGGAGTACAAAGTGGTTACAAAAGGGAACAAAAAGCTATTAATGAATATTGAGCAGAGAGAATACCAAATTTTAAAAAATAACACTAAAAAAAGGGATTACTATGAAAGCTATTCTTGTTTTAAGTCTTGAAAAGAAGTATCAAAAACAAATATCCAATAAAATTGAAATACTAAAAAAGGTACATCATGCTGAGAAACCAACAAAATACACAAAATCAAAAACTAATTTCACCTATTTATGAGTTTATATGACTAAGATATGGTCATTTAAAGTTGGGGTACACAATCAAAAACTCCAATGGAGTGGAGATAGTCTGCCAATCCAAATGATGATGTCACTAATGATGATCTAAATTCCTATTCAAGAGGAATATTCCACACATGACCAACAACGATGGAAATATTTGTAGATTTGGGACGTGACTAGAAAATCAATATTTGTGATTATAAGGCTAGCTCCTTACCTACTATAAATAAGCCTAATTGATTGGGGATGAAAAGGGAAAGAGAAATTTATAAGTAAAATGGCACAAATGAAAGTATCACACTAAATAGATTTACTTTCATAATTGAGATAGGGCATTACAATTCACCTATTACAGTCAATAGAAATAATAACAATAAGATATATGGCTAGATGTTCATAAAGATGGGGACCAAAAACTAGACAAAAATATTTTTGAGGAAGAATAAAAGATATTACACTCATATTAAAATGTTAATGTGTTATGGCTTAGTAACATTATAAACATGATTGCTTTTAGATTTGATTATATAAACCTTAAAACAGTCACATTATAATGCAAGCATGTTATGACAATCATAAAACAAAAAACAAATAGTCAAGAGCTCCTATTTGTCATTTTATTTTCTCAATTCACAAAAATATGTGAGTGAGGAAAAATATGACTACATAAATTATAAGTCAAATCCAATCCATCACCATATCATCAACAGTGCCCCAATAACTGTCTATGCTGGTGGTCTGGGCTGTCAAACCAATAACTATGCCAAGGCCATGGCTCTTCTTTAGGGGATTAAATTGGCCATATCCCTTGGTATCAGGAATTTGTACATCTAGGGGGACTCAAAAATGGTGATTGATGCAGTCAATAATGTGTCGGCTGTTCGCATCAAGTTGAAAGATGTTATTAGGAATATACAGATTTTCCTACAGAAGATTCCCAGTGTGAATATCTCCCATATTTACCATGAGGGCAATGGAGTTGCAGACGCCTGTGCTGATCTGGGACAACAGTATTCAAATTGGCGGTGTTGGCACCAATTTGATCATATCCCTCCTAATCTTAAGGCACTCATTCTTAAAGAAGTGTCAGAGTATTGATGAGTTAGATTAGTTGGAAAGCCAGCTCATATTGTCAGCTCTTTGGGAGGGGGCTGACATGGTTCTTGAAGTACGGGTACTTTTGTACCTTCTCCATTGTCATTTCCACTCCTTGATTTCATAAGGTGAGCGGGCCGCTGGATCATCATGGCATACGCCGTGTGATTATGATTAAGTATGGGATGGGTAAGCATTGTAAGGTCTCTCATATTTATGATAATGCGTGCGGTGTTATCACCCACATTATTAGCCTTGATCATGCCAGTAATGCTACTGTAAACACGACTGAGGAGATTGGGGGTTTTTGTGACATACTCTGTAATTCTGACATGGGTGGAGACTAAATCAGAACTGAGCTCGTCTCATGCTATGAGTTCAAAGACAACTTGGTGGTCTGGCATTATTGCAAAGAGGGTGGGATTAGTCCCTATCTAGAGCGGCTCAATGGTTATAATGAAAATATCTCTGAACAATTCGCCAGGTATTGGCAGAATCGGTGGGTTTCGGTGGGTGGCATTAGCTTTGAAATTTTTGAAAGAGTGATCGCTATGGCCACTGGTGTGTCTACCCAGGGTTTGAAACTGCAGAGGAAAACTAAAATTGCAGACCTTTCTAGTCAGAAGCTCTTCCTTGGAGATGGAGAAGAATTAGTCCCTTATCAGGGGGGATTTGATAGAGCCAAGCTGTCCGAGCCATGGGACGGTGTTTGTTTTCTCCTCATGAAGTACTTCACCCTGGAGGGGCACTTCACTAGGTTATATAACTACCACCTCCCCCTTTTAAATCATTTCCGTCGCAATGTTCATATTAGTTTTCCATTTTATCTACTTTCCTCCCTTGAACATTCTGTCCTTAGGGTAAGGGCTAAACTGGGAAAAAACCCTGCTAAAAGACCCATCTCTCTTCACGAAGGTCTTATTCTCTGCCTCTATAATTATCATCTTGCCCTTGAACCCGCTAAGTCCATTCAAACCAATAGTGGGGAACCCTCCTCTAACCCTAAGGATACTCCTGGTGATGAACCCGGGCCATCCCCTATTCCTACTAAGACCAAAGACATTGCCATCTCCACTCCTGAGGATATTCCTGCTGATACTCTAGGTTCTACTGTCAGTACGAAGGGCAAAAAGAGAAAGACTATTGTTGGGGATATAAGCACTGGTAGGGCTGTGGTTGGGACCCCTCAAAATCTTGGTAGGACCCCGGTGGGCCAGAGCAGGTCTCGTTCTTCTGCCAAGGTTTTTAAGGATAGTCTCCCCTCTGGTGTTAGGCAGTCCGGGCGTATCACTGGCAAACCTGCTCTTAAAACAAAACTAATTGAGTAATCTAAGAGCGGTTCAGAAGAATCCACCCAGGGGGAAGAGGATAAGGAAATTGAGGTTCAGGACATATTTGGGGATGTTGAAGGCAAGCAGGAGACTCATGATACGGGGGCTACCATTGAGGAAGTTGCTGACTCTGCCGACAATGCTGATGAAGCGGGTGAAATGTTCGTGGAAGAGGCTAATGATGATATGGACACTGATGCTGGTCTGGGTGCTGATCTGGTGGGTCTGAGGGCTTGTATCGAGAAGCTGGAGTAGAATCTCTCTACTGTGCTCAGGAGTTCTATTTTCCTTAACATTTCTATGCTAAAAAACCTGGGGGTGCCTGTCCATGCTGACAATGATGATCTTGCTAAGAATTTGGATGACATTGTTAAGTCCATGGTTAAGCAAGGAGAGAATTTGCCTCCTTAGTTTCTGTTTATATTTTGTTGCTACTCTGCTTCTCTACTACTCTGTTTCTACTATCATGGTTATCGGCTGGGTGTGCTGGTTATGATGGGTTTTTTGTTTTGATGGTTCTGGTTTAAGGCACTTTTTGTGCTTGTTGCCTTTGTGGCCTGTCTACTTTTTGTAAGGGTTCAGCCCCTTGTTTTGTTGCCTTATATTATCAAAAACAATGCCCCAATGTGCATGAGTTAATTTATATCAATTTCATGATAATTTTAGTTAATATTTTTTAATTGAATTGGTTTTAATTTATTGATTTTTCTTCTCAATCAATTCCCACCCTCCTCTAGCTCAAAACCCTCCTTCACTTGATCAAATGTATAAAGAAGATGAGGCTACAGAACATGACCTACAAAACCCCATAAAACTCCTATAATTCCCATATAGCCTCTTCGTTAGCCACCCATGGCTTCATGCCATGTAGGTTGTTGCTTCCATACAGCATGAGTGCTCAACAATGCTAAAGTCACCAACCACACTGATTCACAACCATTAGAATACTACAAATCCATTGAGGCATCATATCATAAGGCCCACCATTGTCTAAGAACCAATGTCACCAATTGAAATAAATAAAAAGCCTCCTCATCATAAGCCAACCTTGAATCACTTGCATCCACTTCACCACCATTCCAAAATCCCAAAACCCATAAGATCAAGATCATCAGTAAAAGATGTGGAGAATATAAATTTCAAAACACTTTTTGCATAAGATGATTACCTCTTTCAACACACTCCTATGGTCATCCACAATAATTACCTCATCAAAAGATGCCTACAATAAAATAGTATGGGCCTACAACCTTAACATCCATAGCAACATTGAAAGAAGAGAAAATTAATGGTTTTATAGATTCTTGGTTATATAGAGATGGATTAGATGATGAGGAACCTTCACTTGGATACTTCAAAAGAATTATCCTATCGCATTACATATATGTGAGAACATGATATACAAGGGAAAAGTACTTGGCCTTCATGAATACTATATCATCAAGCCACTACAAGTTGAATTCTTTGTAGAAAATTGCAAACTAGAATACACGCCTCTTGGTCTAGAAACTAATAAGCCTCATGCCACTTTATAGGTGTGGAAGAATCCTTTGAAATATTGACAACACCATAGGAAGAACCATCCTGGCCTCTTTAGAAGACATTGACCTTTCCCACCTTTTTCATGATAATATTATTTTTACCATCAAATTACCCATCCAACATCCCAAACTCATAGATTGGGACCAATAAGATTTGGTGCCTCTCAACACATTCCAAAATGATGAGGCCATCATAGAATTATTTGGAATCCATGATGGTGTCCCTACAGGAGATCACAAATCAAGATTTAAGTTTAACTTACATGCTACTGCCTACTTTTAGGAATAGGAAGTACATGTCTGATTTATCTCATGTATTGGATTGGTATGCCTTACAGGTGGATCAGGATAGGGAGATAATCTTTGAACCTATTCACATTATGGATCATCAAGCCTTGGCCTTGTGAGGTCAAGTTTTGGACCAAGTCAAGGTCCAATGGGACCTCTACGATGAGGCTTCAACTATGTGGGAGGATGCAATACTGATGAGGCCTTCACATCCTCACCTTTTTGAGGACTTCCAGGAGGAAGTTTGATCTTAGGGGGGAGGATGTAAGACCTACCTATTTTATTATACTATTTACACATTATTATGACCTATACTTTGATTTACTAGTTATTATTTTATTATTTGATGCATGTTAGAGTAGGGAACTATGTTACTAGCCTTTTGATATATTTTATGTTCGTGGTGACTATGATATGATAGACATATGTGGTTTGGTAGAACAATGTTGGTTTAAGTTTATGTTGCGGTGAATGATTTAATTCAAGTATATTTCTTTTTGTTATGTTGTAAAATTTAAAATTGATAGATCTATATGATTATGTGATGGGAAAAGAATTATTTAATACATGTTTTTAATTGAAATTTATTTGATGTTTCTTTGGTCATATTTCCATGATAAACTGATATTTGAAATGTGAGTTGTGGATGGGGTGGCCAAGGTGTTAGTTACAAAGATTTTTCCAAGAATGTCATGTTAGTTAACTTGTTTAGCCAAGCCCTTTTTACCTTGAGGAAATGGGCTTAAGCTTTGTTGTGTAATGTTAGAAAGTAAATTGTTTATTCTTTGTATTAAGTATGTCATTTATATTTTTGTTGATGAATTTAATTCTTTAATATTTGATTTTTAAATTTATTGTGGGATAAGTTTTCTTGGAGGATAATTAATTAATTTCAATTTTAATATGATCCTCTTAATTTTTATTTTCATTTAATTTAACTTTAAGATAAGTTTGATATCTTGTTTTATTGTTGTTTTCTTTTTAGTTTTATTAAGATTTTAATTTTACTTTTAATTATTTTATTTGAAAGCTTTAGTGGCTTTTATGGATTAATTTTTTGGGGGAAAAGATGTTTTATTAAAAAAGAGGGATTTTTGGGATTTATGGAATTTTTTGGGGATTTGGAAAAGGGCAAGTCATGGGAATTTTTTTGGTTCTTGGCTTTGGAGGGATTATTTTTGGTAAAGATTTGAAGACTTCTTGCATTGGAAAAAGTGAAAGAAAGGAAGTTGAGGAACTCTTTGTCATAGGAAATGAGAAAGAAAGCAATGAATAGCTCATCAAATGTTCTTCATGTCAGGGGGACATCCAAGGAAAGAGGTGGATCTAAAGGAGATTAGAAGGGTTCTGAAGACAAGTCTAAGGGTAGATCTAAGACTCATAGTAAAAATAATAGAGTTAAGTGTTTGAATTGTAGAAAGAGGGGAAATGTTGAGAAGGAACATAGAAACATAAAGCAATAATGGGATTCCACTACTAAAAAATCCTTAGAATCAAGTGATGAACCTTTTATTTTTTCATGTAGTGTTATCTCTAACAAACATTGGTTGGTTGAATAAAGATCCTTGTATTATATGATTCATCATAACCTAAGTGGTTTTTACACATATGAAGAATATGATGGAGGTAATATCTACCTTGGGGACAAAATTTCATACCTGATAGTTGGATGGGGCAAGGTATAATTTTGTTTTAGTGATGGGAGGATAGAAACCCTCCATGGTGTTTTGCATATTCCTAGATTTTCTAGAAATTTAATTTATGTATCTAAGTTGAATGATTTTGGAATACATGTAACCTTTAATAAGCATGCTTGTAGTTTGGTGAGAGGAAGCATGGTGATAGTGAGAACGAAAAGAATAGGAACTCTATTTAAGCTAGATGTCACTACTATTTATAAATCCACCTTGATGTGACTAAAAAATTTGAAAATACATGTATATTGTGGCATCATAGATTAGCTAACATAAGTGAAACTAGTTTAAAACTCATTTTAAATAAAACTTGTTTTTAGATAGTTTTTCTTATTCTGATGAGTATTATGATTTCTATGAACATTATGTGTTTGGTAAAAAAATAATGCATATTTTCCTTTAGGTAGTAATAAGGAGTAAATTAGAGATTATTCATTAAGATGTTTTTGGTCTTATGGATATTGAATGTATTGGAAAATCTAGATACTTTGTGTCCTTCATTGATGATGTTTCAAGATTTACTTGGATTTATTTTGTGTGACATAAATCTAAAGTTTTCACTAAGTTTAAGGAATTGAAACTCTTAGTAGAAAAGCAATCAGGGCATAAGATAAAAGTTTTGAGGTCTGGGAATGGAGGGGAATACTATTCTAAGGACTTTGATAGTTTTTGTAAGCATGCAGGTATAGTTCAAAAAAAGACTACTCCGTACACTTCTCAACAGGATGAGGTAGCAAAAAGAATGAACTAGACAATTATGGAAAGAGTTAAAAGTATGTTAAGTGGTTCATAGCTGGATAAATGCTTTTTGGTAGAAGTTGTGAGTACTGCTTACTACTTGATCAATAGATCTCCTTGTAATTGGGCTCTTGATTCAACACCTTATGAAGTGTGGACAAGTAAGAAACCTTCTATTTCATATTTAAGGGTTTTTGGATGTGAGGCTTATGTCCATGTGCCTAAAGAAAAGTGATCTAAGTTGGATCTAAAATTTGAAAGGTGTATTTCCATTAGAAATGGTGAGGATGTTAAAGTTTATAAGATTTGGAATACACTAAACAAGAAAGTTATCTATTCTCAAGATGTGAGTTTTGAGGAACTTAGAGATATTTCTAACCCTGAATAGTCAAAAGACAAAGAAAAGGAAAGGAGGGAGTACTTTGAGACTAAGCAATAAAATGCACCTCTAAAATAACAAAGAGATGGATTTAGAGATGAGGAGGAAGGAGAGGAGGAGGAGTATTTAGGTGAGGTTTATGAGCAAACTAAAGACGTTAGGGAAGATAAACAAGAAGAATTTGAGAAATCTCAAGAACAAGAAGAGCCCCATGCTCCTATTCTTAAGAGATCCACAAGACACTAGGTCCATTTGATAGGTATTGAACACCAAATTTCCATTGTATATTTGCTTTATTGATTATTGATGATGAACTTGGATAATATAGGGAAGCTATCCTTGTAAATGATAGTGAGTCTTGGAAACAAGCCATGTTGATGGAGATGATGGCCCTAGAATCCTATGGCACATGGCATCTTGTTCATTTATCCAAAGGAAGGAACCGCATTGGATGTAAGTGAGTCTACAAGAAGAAATTTGGAGTAGATGGTTCATTAGAGAAGTACATGGCTAGAATGGTAACCAAGGGCTACTCCTAAGGAGAGGGAGTTGATTTTGGTGAGATAATCTCTCATGTTACAAAATTATTCTCAATTAGATTTCTTTTATCCATAGTTGCTTGTAATTATTTTGAAATTGATAAAATGGATGTTAAACCTATATTTTCACACGAGGATTTGGAAGAGGAAATTTGTATGCAATAGTTTATAGGTTTTGAGGTAAAATAAAAAAGAACACTTGGTTTTCACGTTAAAATGGTCTCTTTATGGTTTAAAACAATCACCCTGAATGTGGTATAAAAAGTTTGATTCATTTATTTTGAAGTTGGATTTTGTAAGAAGTGAAGAAGATCATTGTGTTTACATTAGATGTATCGATGATCAGATGCTAATTGTTGCCTTGTATGGTGTACAACTAAATTTAGGGGTCTTATTAGAATATTGAATTAAGTAGCAAAATATAAATAGTAACACAAACAACCTTGCCACCACCAAATGAATCTACTATTAGCAGCAACAAATGATTATAGGAGTACAAAAATCCATTACACAATCTCAAGGTGCATCAATATTTGTTTACAAAAAATATCCAAGATCTCTGTTCTCCAAGAGATCGAACTAGGAAAAATCTAACTAAACCCTCAATCTAGACCAACAAATTATATTTATGGCACTCGGCTAAAAAATAGTTCAACTGCCACGAATCGTTATACAACTAAATAAAACACCAAGTAGTTTAACATTTACCAAAACTGAACCACTACCATTAAACCTCCTCGTGAGCATATCACAATTGCCATTATGTATATTCATCAGTTTATAATACTTAGGCTCTAGGCAGTTATCAGTAAAATACCCTTCCCACAAACCACAACACTTTCTATCAACTTTTATCAAAGTTCTAAAACTCACACTTTCTGACACACCACAATGGAGAAGTTATCGACAATGTTCCATCATCTCAAACTTAACCGTTGTCTTCTTTCCCCAAGTCATCATCGTCAAAATAATCCATTGACAAACTTAAGAAACAATGAACTTTCCTATCGGCAAAAGTGATGTCCCATGAACTTCCAAGTTTGTCATCACATGCTATCAGTAAAATTAACCTCTTTTGAACCTTTATCGACTTATCAACAAATTTTGAAAACATGAACTAGCCGATACTTAAACTTTTCCTTCTATCAGCAAAACTCGTCTTTTTCGAACCCTATCAGCAAGTCGGCAACTTTTGGAAACTACGAACTCCATTCTTAATGCATTTATCGGCAAATGGTTTATCGGTGAAATTATGGTTTCACAAACCACCAAAGTTACTGATACCACACTTTAGCCAACACTCAATCTTTCTATTAGCGATTTGGCCATTCCACAAACTTTGAAAACTCATCCTTCAAATCATGCAATTGGTTAGCTTACAAAGTTTGAACTTTCCTTCCAAAGATTTTCAATGATGAGGCTTTTCAGCAAACCAAGCCATTGGCAAACCTCTAGATTGGTGAATTGAATAGTTTACAAGCTCAAAACTTTGCTAACTAAAATCTCCCCTTCATCAAACTTTGAAAAGTGCAAACTAGCCTTTAAACTTGTCATCAAAAGTGGTGCAGGAGCACCTTCACAATTTTGGTCTAATGTTGTAAATAGGTGTCTATAGTAGGGTTATGTGTGTCCAAGCACATATGTGATGTAATAAGGTCAAATGCAAACCATTTTTAATGATTTGGTGTCATGTAGAGTCCATTTAGTGTGTTTGTGTAAAGATGTCACAATGTTGTATAAGTGCATACCAAGGGTCATGTTATATTGTGAAGAAGGTGAATAGTCACCTTTTTGAAATATGGTTATGAACCATTGTAACTAAGTGTGTTGAGCATAAATAAGTTGGAGGAACTTGATTTTGGAGTTCTGAAGTCTGTTGTTGAAGAGATATATGAATAAAAAGTGCCATTTTCTTGGAATTCCAAGTGTTTTCCTATATTGCAAACCTCTGCATGTGCTTGTATGGAAACCTTGTGATCTTAGACCAATTGGAAAACATGGAGAATTGAATTACCTTTGTTTTTCATCAAGTTACATTGAAATCCATTCATTTTTGAGAAAGATATCCTCATTTTTTCTGAGAACTATTCTGTAATTAGGGTTTTTGAGGGTATTGAACAAAAACCATGAAATAAACCCCATTCCATCGTTGAAAACTCACTAATCTTGGTGGGATGGGAGATTTTGTTATGCTCTTCATGATTTTGGTAGTCTTGGAGCAGGGGAATGGAGTTTATAAGGTTTTTGGAGAGAGCCAAACCTAACATCCTCATGTGTTAGGCCTATTCATGGTAGGTTTGATAGAACAGACAAGATAGTGAAGGAGTTTGACCAAATAAATTGTAGATAGAGACCCTAGGTGGCATGTTGAAACTTGGTAAGTGAGGCTTGGATGTGTGGAAGATAGATTTAGGGACAGTTGCTTTGGAAAAGTGGCTTAATTAGGCCTAGTTTTATGTTACCAGTCAATTTTAGGCCAAGGTGTGTCAAAACAACCCTACGTGAAACTCAATTATGTTGAGACAGGCCCAAATGGGTATCCAAAATGGTGCTTTGATCTTGACTATATGGTCTTCTCCCCAAAGATATGGCAGAAAAATAGGGATTTGAGGACTACAAGAGCCATAGTTAGGTTGTGAAGTGAGACCACCTAATAGGATTGAAAACCCATCAAATCAAGTTGATTTTGGTTTGTTTTAGCACCTCTACTCCTGCTTTGCATCAATTGGTATCAGAGGATAGGCTGTAGATCTTTTGAGGGTAAAGAGTTGAAGATTGAAGAAGAGAGTAGTTGGAAGTTGAAAAGACAAGATGCATCCAAAAGATAACATGGCAATGGAAAATAGAGAGTTGAAGGAGAAGGAAGTAGCAAAAAGGAGAGCACTTTTCAAGACCACTTGCAAGTGCAAAGGCAAGGTATGTAAGGTAGTAATAGATTCATGTTCTACTGATAATATGGTGTCAAATGAAATGGTAGACAAACTGAAGTTAGAGAAAATTCCTCATGAAACACCATATAGAGTGTCTTGGTTGAATGATGATCAGTCCATTTTGGTTAATGAACAAGCCTTGGTTGAGGTCCAAATTGGTG
Organism: Cunninghamia lanceolata; assembly: GCA_027924645.1. Classification (NCBI taxonomy): domain Eukaryota; kingdom Viridiplantae; phylum Streptophyta; class Pinopsida; order Cupressales; family Cupressaceae; genus Cunninghamia; species Cunninghamia lanceolata. The sequence continues at coordinate 4,356,058 of BSBN01000677.1, read as the reverse complement.
GATATAAGGATAGCATTCTTTGTGATGTTTTACCAATGAATTGTTGCCATTTATTACTTAGAAGACCATGGAAGTTTGATAGACATGCACTTTATGGTGGTAGACAAAACACTTACACCATTGAAAAGGATGGGAATACCTTTACACTAACACCATTGCAGGAGAATGATGAAGAAAAGGATAAGGTAGCTAAATTGATTATGTTTGGCAAGAAGGAGTTTGTGAAGCTAGAGGAAGACAAACATGAAGAGTTTGTAGCCACTGCAAAAACTGAAGATGCTAGGAGAGTAAGTTTGAAGAAAGATTCAATGTTGATGGGAAAAGGAGATGAAAAGAAGGTCTTAACAAGGTCAAGGAAGTGCAAAATTGCTTAGAAAAGCATGATGAAGTCATGGTACGGACAGTGCTTTGTCCTTTGGTTTCAAGAGAGGTTAGAGGGTAGTCTAATTTTGTCAAGACAGTGGTTTCTAAATCTAATAGGACAGTGACATTAGGGGCAGAGAATCTAATGACAGAGATAAGAGAAAAAGGTGCAGTGATTAAAGGTGTTTGGCAAGGGCAAGTGAATGAGTTCAAGTATGCTTCAAAGGTAAGGTAGAGGATAGTTTATAACAAGGATGGTATTGGTATGTTGGCAGATATTCAAGTAAGTTTAGCATCATTTCCAAGTGACAGGACAGTTAGACAACAACCATTTAATAGAGGACAACATATTCAAAGAAGGAATCAGTCAAAAGGCAAAGATGATGCAAGTTTTCAATTTTTGACTTAGTGGAAAGGGTCACCAGGTGGATATGTAGGTTGGAGATCATGGAATGATAGGAGGCAACATGTTGTCAATGTTCCTCAAGGGACTTGAGGTCTTCTTTTAGGTTGGGTGTATGGTGCAGGAGCACCTTCACAATTTTGGTCTAATGTTGTAAATAGGTGTCTATAGTAGGGTTGTGTGTGTCCAAGCACATATGTGATGTAATAAGGTCAAATACAGACCATTTTTAATGATTTGGTGTCATGTAGGGTCCATTTAATGTGTTGTGTAAAGATGTCACAATGTTGTATAAGTACATACCAGGGGTCATGTTGTCTTTTGAAGAAGGTGAATAGTTACCTTTTCAAAATATGGTTATGAACCATTGTAACTAAGTGTGTTAAGCATAAATAAGTTGGAGGAACTCAATTTTAGAGTTCTAAAGTCTATTGTCGAATAGATATATAAATAAAAAGTGCCATTTTCCTGGAATTCCAAGTGTTTTCCTATATTACAAACCTCTGCATGTGCTTGTACAAAAACCTTGTGATCTCAGACTGATTGGAAAACATGGAGAATTGAATTACCTTTGTTTTACATCAATTTACATTGAAATCCATTCATTTTTTAGCAAGATATCCTCATTTTTTCTTAGAACTATTCTATAATTAGGGTTTTGAACAAAAGCCATGAAATAAACCCCATTCCATTGTTGAAAACTCACTAATCTTGGTGGGATGGGAGATTTTGTTATGCTCTTCATGATTTTGGTAGTCTTGGAGTAGGGGAATGGAGTTTATCATGTTTTTGGAGTGAGCCAAACCTAACATCCTCATGTGTTAGGCCTAATTCATGGTAGGTTTGATATAATAGACAAGATAGTGAAGGAGTTTGACCAAATAAATTGTAGATAGAGACCCTAGGTGACATGTTGAAACTTGCCAAGTGAGGCTTGGGTGTGTGGAAGATAGATTTAAGGTAGTTGCTTTGGAAAAGTTGTCTAATTAGGCCTAGTTTTGTGTTACCAGTCAATTTTAGGGTAGGGTGTGTCAAAACAACCCTAGCTGAAACTCAGGTATGTTAAGATAGGTGCAAATGGGTATCCAAAATGGTGCTTTGTTCTTGACTATATGACCTTCTCCAAAAGATATGGCAGAAAAATAGGGATTTGAGGGCTACAAGAGCCATAGTTAGGTTGTGAAGTGAGACCACCTAATAAGATTGAAAACCCATCAAAGCAAGTTGATTTTGGTTTGTTTTATCACCTCTACCCCTGCTCTACATCAGAAAGTTCCCATCAATGAATAGAGCCATTGGCGAACTCAAGAGTTCATGAACTAGGAAATTCTCTGAATATCTATAACTTAGCCAATTTTGTCCCAATCTTCACCAAAATGAAATTGGAGATACCCAATTGGGTCTTCTACAAGATGATGTCCTAAAATTGACCAAGTAAATTCAAAATTGCTCGTAAAACACAAAAACCTAACTTTGCAAAGAAACAAAGCCAAAAACAACTTAGGAAATAAAACATATTTTTGGTGACACAGGATTCCCAGTGAACCCGAATGCTCCTACATGAGACATGCAAAATAAGAGAAACATTTATTGAGGCTACAACTCAAGAACATTTTGGTAAGTCTGGAATAGAAATCCCATACTTAGCCAATTTAGAAGCTTGTATCTAAGAAGCTTCATTAGCTGGTTTACCCTTCCACTAGACAAGATACTCCATGTATTCTTTACCTCTTGTTCATTTAGTCACATGAGAATCAATCACTTGATCAACTTGTTCAAACTATTTTTTAGGCAACTTATCTATCCATTCACATTCATCCTAAACATATAAACTAAATTCTATCGGTGTGTGTGACTCCCCTTCATAATAGCGATACAAATATACCACATTGAAAATGGGTGAAATATCTACACTTGCTGGAAGTTAGATATTTCATAAGTATTGGACGAAAACTTATGCAAGACCTTACAAGGTCCAATCTTCTTCCATTTTAGTTTATTGTATGTTCCCTATGGGAACCTCTCCCTTCACAAGTGTGCCAAAACCAAATCTCCAACTTGAAACTTTTGTTCTCTCCTGTGAATATTAGCTAGCTCCTTGTATTTGGTGGCACTTTTCTCCAAATCTTCTTTCACTTGTTTATGCAAATCATGGATATATTCTACAAAATCTTCAACGACAGCACTCTTACGAGTCAAATCAACACTATCTCGCAATTCATCTCCCCCTCTTTGACTGTAACCATACACAATGTGAAAAGGAATTTTCGCTACACTCTGATTGACTAAATTATTATAGGAAAATTCTTCATGAGCCAAAACTATGTCCCACTGGTTAGGCTTATTCCCTACCAAACATCTCAATAAATTTCCCAAACTTCTATTTACAACTTTAGTTTGACCATCACTCTAAAGATGTTACGTTGAACTGAAACCCAACTGTGTACCCATTTTCTTCCACAAGGTACACCAAAAATGACCAAAAAATTTCACATCCTAATCAAAAACTTTTCTCTTAGGAAAACCATGTAATCTAACTACCTCCTTGAAAAATAAGGTAGCAATGTGGGAAGCATCATTACTCTTTTGGCATGGAATAAAATGAACCATTTTAGAAAATTTGTCAACAACAACAAAGATAGAATCATTACTCCTTTGGGTTCAAGACAACCCCAAAACAAAATCCATACTTATGTGTTCCCACAGTCTCTCTAGTATAGGCAACAGTTGATATAAACTAGTGTTATGCCTGACTCCTTTAGCATATTAACAAAATCTGCAACCTTATACCAACTTTTTCACATCTATAGCCATACCAGGCTAGAAATAACCTTCACTCAATTATGCCAATATTTTTTCAACACCAAAGTGTCCACTTAAACCACCACTATGCTTTTGTTTCAGCAAATTATCCCTCATTGACTCTTGAGGTATACACAATTTATGTCCTTTAAACAATAAACCTTCCTAAATAAAATATTCCAACCAGGGTGTTCTATCTATCTCTACTAGATTAATATAAGAAGCCCAAGCTTCCTTGAAATCAACATCATCCTTATACAATTCTCTTGAATAGAATCAAAACCAACCACACTCACCCTCATTTCATTCAACAACAAACATGTCCTACTCAATGCATCAGCTACCCTATTATATTTTCCACTTCTATGTTTCAAAACAAAAGAATAACTCTGCAGAAGTTCAACCCATTTTATGTGACTCTGATGCAACTTACATTGGCTCTTAATGAACTACAAAACATGATGATCAGTACACAATACAAATTCCTTCAGTAGAAAATAATGTCTCCACTTCTTGAATGCCTATACAATTGCATAGAATTCTTGATCATACAAAGAATATTTCTTCTTTGCTTCATTCAAGTTCTCACTAAAATATGTAATTGGTTTCCCCTCTTGACTAAGGACACCTCTAATCATTGTTCCACTTGCATCACAATCTACTTGAAAAACTTTCCTAAAATTAGGGAGTGCTAAAACGGGGTGTTCAGTTACTTTACTTTTAAAAATTTTGAAATTGTTCTCAGCTGTTGTTATCTACAAAAACTCTTTCCTATTACCCCTCATTGTCTCAATAATAGGTGCACAAATCCCACTTAAATTTTGAATGAACTTCCTATAGAAGCTTGCCAAGGCATGAAAACTTTTGGCTTCAAACATATTGCGAGGTGAAGGCCAATCCACAATTGCCTTGACCTTCTCTAGATCCATCTTCAGACCATCACCAAAAACTACAAATCCCAAATAAACTAACTCCTTCACGAAACTACACCTATTCAAAATGACTTACAATTTCTCTTCTCTCAACCTCTGCAATACTAGCCTAACATGCAACAAATGTTCTTCCTTTGTCTTACTAAAAATCAAAATATACTCAAGATATACAATAACAAACTTACCAAGAAATGGTTCTCGAATTTGTGCACATTCACCATTCTCCATCCTTCTTTGGTGTCAGCAATGTTGGTACTACACATGGACTAAGACTTTTCTTGATCAACCCCTTATCCAACAATTCTTGAACTTACCTATTTATATCCCCATTCTCCATAGGCGTCATCCTATGCAGTGCCTTGTTTGGTAAACTTGCACCAAGTATCAGATCCATATAGTGACTAATATATCTCATAGGAAGCAATCCATCCAGTAACTCCTTCATCATTATATCTGAGTATTCTTCCAGCATCTCTTGAATTTCTATAGGTGACTCTTCTTATTTTTCTACTATAATCAACACTTTAGGCTTAGGAATAAAAGAAAAACAAAACCCTCCTTTCTTCAATTCTTTCAAGAATTTCTTTCCAGAAATCAAACAAACTTTAGAATTACTTTCTACTTCATCATCTTTCTCCTTCATAGGATTCAAAGTATACTCTTTCCCATCCTTCTTTACCCTATATGTATTTGTTCTCCCATCATGAACAACTTGTCTATCAAACTACCATGGTCTACCTAGCAAAATATGACATGCATCCATTGGTATTATATCACACAAAATTTCATCCTTATAACTACCAATTTGAAAGTTAACTAGCATTGTTCACTTACCACCAATTGATGCTCTTTCTACAACCAAGAAACTTTGTAACGACTAGGATGCTTCAACCCCTTCAACTTCAGTTTGTTAACCATTTCTTCAGGCAAATCATTGTCTATGCTATCACTGTCTACTATCACTTTACAACACTTACCACCTTACTTATATTTGGTTTGAAACAAGTTTCTCCTCTGAATAGGTTCAGATTTCTCCTTCTCTGGGTTCAACAAAATCCTTCTCAACATCTAGTATTCTCCATCCTCAGGATCTTCTCCACACTTTGGTGAAGCCACACTTTCACATTCTGCTTGTGCCACATTCACTCTTTCTTCTTTTTCTTTTCCAATACTTTTCTAGATCTAAGGCCACTCAAATGCCCTATGTATAATTTCTCCACATTGAAAACAAGTACCACTGAATCCTCTTCCCCTGCCTCTACCAAAAGATCCCCTGCCTCTGAAATAATCACCTCTTCCTCTTGAGGAATCTCCTCTACCTTTTTTTTCGTAGGTATTATTTTGTGATGAACTGGCCTCTCCTTGCTTATTTTGGTATCCTCTTCCACCACTAGACTAGCCTCTTCCACGTAAAAATTTACTCCTACCTCTAGAATTATTTTTCTTTTTGGCAAGGTTATCTTTAGCCTTCAGGGCATATTGGTAGGCTTCCTCAACACTGGTGATTTGTGTAATGCCCCTCGCATTTTGGTTTTTTATAGATATTAGTTTCTTATTCTCTTTGACAGTTCTAAAACAATTGATAGCCTTTTATTTCATAAATTTCAGTTTCGAGACATTTGGACTAATATGTTATGATGTATGTTCTCTTCAAGCTTGATGGACTATGTTCGATGGATATTTTAGACTTGTGTTTTGAGCTATGATGACATTATGATTATTTCAGTTATGATGTACTAAACATGTTTTGGAGTATTATTTACATGTTTTATTAGTTTCATTGATATCTAATTTTAAAGGCTGTGTTTATACTCTCATTCAAGAGCAGGGAAAGTGTAGCATTACTTGCTTCAAGTACCCTGCTGCACTGCGATTCTCTGACTCTCTATGTGTAGACATATATGTAATGGATCGTATACAACAAGTTATTTGGTTGCAGGCTACAGGGACCGAACCTCAACTCCACCTGATATCACAGGTTTGAGCGGGTTCTTTCACCAATGGATATTAGTGATGGGAGATAAGACGAGGCCTTATCCACTAGGTCAGTTCTTGTCTTTGGTTTGGGTCTCGTGTCATGTTGAGTCACTTGGTCTTTGCCTAGTTATTTTGGTTGGCCTGTGTCGTGGTGTATAGATGAGTTGTGTTTTATATGGTTAAATTAATTTTCCTGTGTGGTTGGAAGATTCTTTGTTGAATTAGTGATTTTAATAATGATTTCCTTTTTTTTCCTATGGTCAGATAATTTTGTTGCTAGCTGGAACCTTGGATTTGACTAAATCTTATAATAGATGAGAATTTTTATCTGCTATCCAAAAGTATTTATGCTATTTGGAGGTTACGGGTATTTAGTGGTTATGTTGGTACAGAATATTTTGAGATATGAGAAATTAATGCCTGGGATTGTCAATTTCAAATGGGAGGATTTGGGAATCTTCGGGGATAGTAAATTTTTCTTTTGTAACTCATGGGGAGTGGGTGGTTGGCAACGGTTACATGTCTACATTAATTGAAAGCTGAACCATTCTTTTTAGAGAGTTTTTCTTTTGGGAAAGGGGGGATTGAGGGAAAAATGAAGGAAGGAAAAATCAGAGAGTTGGATGTGGGAATACCAGTGGAGTTGGAGGCTTCTGATCAAAGTTGATCCGGGTATGTTTTGCATATTTCTGGTTGAGTTTTATTGTGTTGGGACAAATTAATCCTCTTCCCTTGTGCTTTTGTTTCAATAAATCTGAGTGGTTCTGGTTGCCTATGCTACTCCCACCGTGACTCTGAAACTGATTATCTTTCAAATTTCCTTAAATCAAATTGTGTATTCTGTATTCTTTCACCATTATCCTAATGACATTCTTGAAACCCAATGGAAAATATATCGTTAGCTACCTTCTAGTAAATTTCCATGAAGCCTGTATTCTTATGTTGCATTCATTACGACAGTGAAGGCGTTGCATCTGCTCATGAGATCTGGGGTCTTATCCTTTAACCGATTTGCAAGTTTTGGTCTCTGTCAATCAATGTAAACTTCACCTGGTGTTTTCCACCGTCATGAAAATTGCCCTATGAACTTCTGAGAGCACACTGATTATTTTAATGATGCTATGATTACCTTTGAATGCATAACGCTATGACCAACCCCGTTGCAGCTTAGCAATTGCTATCTAGTCTTAAACTCCATTTTTTTTTTGGATCCGTTGATGCTTTCTGCAATTATTTCCCTGCCTATTCTAATGCCTTGATAGGTCTCTGGAGTGTTCCATTCGATTGGTTGGCGATTAGTTCATTCTTATGGCTGAACACCCTGAGAACTGTAGGAAGTGTTATGGAAGGAAGGAAATACTCATATCTTATCTAGAAGGTGAGTTTTGGGAACAAACCTTGAGTCAAGTTGGCAAGACCAGAGCCATGCAAATTTTCTTATACTAAACCTTCATTATGCCAGTCGTGAATACGTTGTGAACTCGATCTACCGGATCAATCGTGCGTTTTGCTTGATCTGTAGCATTGTATGCCATGTGATGCCATTGAACCTGTCCCTCCTATTGTTTCCATTCCTCTCTCTGGGCTGTGCATTTTGGGATTAAAACCCAAGCAAGAATTCCATTATCGATCCATCAGACTCCTTGAGCATTTAATTCCTTTTTATGCAAAACGAATTCATAGACATCAACTTAGTTTTGCTATTGATTCGTGTACTGCAGGTTGTCTTCACATCGCATCGCCTTTGTCACAATGCATGCCTTTTGATAAGTTGTCTTGATTCCTGTAATTTCTTTCTTCTTATGCTTATGGTTCGTTCATGTAGATAACTACATGTGTTTTTGGTAGGGCAGCAATGATAATTTCTCTTGCTAACAATGTTATAGCCATCGAAGGAGGAGTTCGGGCAGTGTGTTTTCAAATGTTTTACTTCACCTTTAGTCATCTTCCCATTAACCTCCTTTGCACCGTTAGTGGTTGGCGTGTGCCACTGCAGATGGACCATTCTTAGTGCCTTTCCATTTTGTGCTTTCAAATAATTCTTTCCTATTGAGAACCTTGACCTCGTCAGAACCTTAGTGTTGACATAGGTTACACATCTCAATTGCATTTCATTTTTTTTTTGGCAGTAGGATCAGAGAGTTGGTTTGTAGTTAAGTTGTTCAAGTTTGACAGGATACGCCGACCCTGATGTATTCTATGCGCCACCTCCTCAATGTAGTTGCTAAATTGCTTACTGGCTGTTTTCAAATCCTTCTAGGTGCTTATGATTATAGATAGTCGATTCCTTAATCTGACTGTAATATACTTTGTTTGTAGGTGTGGTAATTAATAGTAATTCATGCATAGTAACATACGTATAGTGTTGAATTTAGATTATAGTTGGTATAAGGTCGATGGAAGTTATGCTTGCTATGAATAATTACTTGTAGATGGTAAGTTAATCTAATGAGGTTGTAATGATTAAATTGTATTATGTTAGTTGATGGGTCATTCTTAATGGAAATTATAGTTTTATGTGCTGTGTTTGCAATTGGTAGTTATTAAGGAATTATATTTATAAGTGTTGTTTTTTTTGGCAAATGGGTAGTTATTAGGGAATTATAGTTATAAGTGCTGCTCTTGCTATTGGTAGGGATCGTAAGGAATTCATTGTTAGTAAGAAAATTATGCTTATAGATAACAATTTTATTTAGTTGTTTTCTTATTAATTGTAGGTAGTTGATGAAAAGTTATGTTATGTAGTTATATATATGCTCTTGGAAGTTGTGGTTGGTGCCTTATCGTCAGAGTATTATGTTTTTGGAAACAAATGATTATAATTACAGCTTGATTGCGATGGTAATTAATAAATTTTAGATAGGAATATAGGGTTGGAGTTGTTAGGATTTAGAATATCCCTTTAAGGAAAGTCTAGTTTACTTATGTATCTCCATGTTATTAGATATGAAATTATTGAAACCCACTTGCTTGTCTTTCCTCCTAGTCGTGTCTTGATGATTGTTTTGGGATTGATATGTTACTGTGGGGTGAAGGGGGGGTCTATGATTTGGATTGGTTGTGAAGTGGTAACCTGGAGAGGTGTCAGGGGATCTTGGTGTTAAGGCACGGAAGTGTTGCCTTGTTAGATATTGTTCTATCTCATTGGTTAGTTTTGAATCTCTTGTAGCTATTCTAGGTTCTAGTTGTTAAACCTTGGCATCCATTTTGGATGAGGGACTTGTATGTGATATAGTGTCTAGGTACCTAACTCCAGAGGGGTAGTTCTTGGTTCCTGTACCTTTGTGACATATCAAGGCACTAGGATTTATATTGCCAGGGCAAGTGAATGACAAGAGTATTGGTTAGATGTCGTGTTGTACCTTATCTTTGCTCTCGATAGATTGTTGTTGTTTGGAGTTGCTAAGGGAGTGGCTTCTATGGTGGGGCCGGTGCCTAGTGAGAGGCCGCCTAGGTAACCACATGGAAGTTATGAGCTGGTGGAAAACTTATAACTTTTAGGAGGGCTGGGGTAGTAAACATTTACCAAGTTAAACAAGATTCCTCACCCATGCCTTGAGTGCTCTCATAGGCTAAGGATGGGATGAGAAGGCCTAGTTGGCAAGGCTGACCTCCTCGTCTCCATGAGAGGACCCGTCAGTCCCGCATGTGTCACCCTATGGGGCTGGTGCCTAGAGAGGGCTACCAGGGTAACCATAGATGGGGGCCAGTTTTTGGTGTTAAAAAGCCTGGGTAACCCATGCTAGGACCATGCGATGAAACTCTCCTTACGCAACGCAGTTTTGTTCTCTTGATTTTGTTGTTACCTCTAGAGTATAGTCTTGGCTTTTGGCTTGGTTTTGGTTGGATGTATGTATTGTCTAGTGGAGTCCTGTCGTACCTGTGTAGTCTTGTTATCTTGTTTGTCTATGAGGAGTCTGTATGGTACCATTATCTTATTGTTGTAACTCGATCTAGTGGATCCTTGTTGTGTATCTCCTAGCTCGGAGGGGTGGACCTCAGGGTTCCACATGGTTGGGAGGCAGAGCTATCCATTAGTTTTCTTGGAGATTCGAATTGAGCGTTGTGTGGAGTTGATTCTAGTTCCTATTGCTTGTAACTTCAGCAGTGTTGTATACTTTCATATGTACTCTTTTGTAAATCGACAAGATTGATCTTGTAACCTTGTAATCTTGTAATCTTGTAATCTTGAAATCTTGTAATCTTGTAATCTTGAGATCTTGTAATCTTGTATTCTTGAAATCTTGTAATTTGGAACTGAGACCTTGTAACCAAATTATACTAATGTTGTAAAAGTTATTGGGTATTTAATTCAGTAGATTAATGTTTATCACTCATATGGTTTTACTTCATTCTAATGTAGTTATGTTGCCCTAGGGTAGTTAGAAGTGTACTTTTTCCTTATGGTGTGTTTTATGATATCAGTGGATACTGTTTGGCACTTTATTGCTTTCAAAAAAAAAAATTTATTTTGTAATTTTGCTCTTGTTAGTCTAACACTCTAGGGTTGCATGACGGGACATTACATTTGGTATCGGAGCCAAGCTTAAACACTGGGTACCCTAGTTATACTTGAGCCCATTATGTAACCTAGTGCTAAACTCTGTAGAATGTTTTTATCCCTGTTGATGACTTTTCTAAATGAAATAAAATGCTTTTGTGATTGTAGGTAGATGCCTAGAGGTAGGGGCCGAGGTCAGGGCAGAGGTAGGGATCATGGGAGGGGTGGTGGCGGTACACCTCCTCCCAGTTCTCTGCATTCAAGTGCCCATGAAGGCGGGGGTCAGAACATGGAGGGTCAGGGTCAGCCTGATGGAGCCCAGTTAAGATAGATTCTTGAGGAGGCCCTTGCTCATCTAGGCCCTAAACAGGAGGGCAGACAGACCTGAGGAGATCAGGAAGTAGACCAGCGGGGTCCTAGAGAGAGAGAGAGGTCTCCTAGATGTAGAGAGTTGACAGTTGAGTAGGAGGCCACACTAGCCAGCCATATGAGGGATCTACTGAGAGCACACCCTCCCATCTTTGCTGGAACTGGTAGAGGACTTGAGGCAGAGACTTGGCTATTGGACCTAGGTAGGTGTTTCACCATGCATCCGTATGGTAGCAACACCAAAGCTAGATGTGCTATTTTTCATCTTCGAGGGTTCGCTTCAACTTTGTGGCGGCTAGAGGAGCAGACGCCACATTTAGACATTAGCACTATGTCTTGGGAGTTATTTTTAGAGAGATTCAGAGCCCGTTTTCTTTCTGACCATTGGAGGTAGTGTCGAGTAGATGAGTTCCATGAGCTGAGGCAGTTGGCCATGACAGTTGAGCAGTATGAGCACAAATTTTATGAGCTCAAACAATATACAGGTATCGGGGATGACGAGTCTATGTTGGTGCAGCATTTTATCAGAGGTTTGAATGCCTGGATTAGTGGAGGGGTTCGTGTATTCAAACCTAAGACTATGGAGGTTGCCGTGGAAAAAGCTCAGTTAGTGGAGGAGAATTTGGCTATGGCACTTGGTGGGCATACAGGTGTGCACATTGGCAGTGCAGCATCTTCTAGATATGGTTCTCGAGGTGGTCACACTCAGGCATCAGGTTCTCATGCACCCTCAAAGGGTGGTCAACAGCCGCAGTATTCACAGTCCAAGCTAAAGAATTCTTAACTTCAGCAAGGTAATAGGTTTCAAAATAAGAAAGACCGGTCTTGGCAGTGTAATAAGCACAACCATTTTGATCAGCTAGCTCAGTGTATGCAGTCGGCAGTGAGTAGAGGTAGCCTCCAATAGTCTAGTGCTTTCTAGGGTGACGGAGGTTTTGGTAGAAGCACTGGGTGTTTCTCTTGTGGCCAGCAGGGCCATATTGCTAGACAGTACCCGCAAAAGGGTGTATCAGGATTTGGACATTGACCGGCAGCATATGAGCAGATGGTTGGTGATGCATGTAGGTCACACCAAGTCTTTGTAGCAGTAGATGACCGACAGGTAGAGCATCAGGGCACCGTGGTGGAGACTTCTGGTCGCATGCAAGGTATTGATTTTTCTGTGTTATTTGATTCTGGTGCATCTGATTCATTTATATCTCCTTCACTTGTGGAGCGTTGTGGCTTAGTGGCAACAAAGCAGGATGATAGGTGGTAGGTTGAGTTAGCTTCCGGGGCTAAGATAGCAGTTGAGTCTCTAGTTTCAGGGTGTGAGTTGCTGATTGGCTCTCTATCTACTTCTGTGGACCTTCGTATTCTACCCCTGGGTTCATATGATATAGTTTTGGGGATGGATTGGTTGGAGGCCCATCAGGTAGTGATAGATTGTCAGTATAAGTCTGTTAGATGTGTGGATGATTCTGGCACTGAGGTGGAGGTTGTAGGAGTTTAGAGACCCATTTCCCTATGTATGATCTCCGCTATGCAACTCAAGAGATGCATGCGTCAGGGATGTCAGCTTTTTGCAGTGACAGTTAGTGTTTTGGAGATGGAGGAGAGTCGAGAGGCATCTCTTGACGATCACCCACTCTTGAGGGAGTTTACAGATGTTTTTCCTTCTGATATTCTGAGGATGCCACCTAAGCGTGACATCGATTTCAGGGTTGATCTAATTCCCGGTGCAGAGCCTATCTCAGGAGCTCCATATAGGATGACCACTCAGGAGCTCAAGGAGCTTCGACTATAGTTGGAGGAGCTATTAACCAAAGGGTTCATATGACCTAGTGTTTCTCCTTGCGGAGCACCTATGATATTTGTCAAAAAGAAGGATGGATCTTTGCGGCTATGTATCGATTATCGATAGCTCAATAAGGTAACAATGAGAAATAGGTATCCCTTGCCTCGGATCGATGATTTGTTTGATCAGATTAAAGGAGAAAAGGTATTCTCTAAAATTGACCTTAAGTTGGGATATCACTAGTTGCGGATATTTGAGGCAAATATTCACAAAACAGCATTTCGTACCCGTTATGGACATTATGAGTTCACCGTGGTACCATTCAGGTTGACAAATGTACCTTCAATTTTCATGAGCTTGATGAATGGTGTTTTCCGTACTTATCTTGACCGATTTGTCCTTGTGTTCCTTGATGATATATTGATTTATTTAAGGACTATGGAGGAGCATGAGGAGCATTTGCGTCAGGTTTTGCAGTGTCTGAGAGAAAATCAACTTTATGCCAACTTATCGAAATGTGAGTTCTTCCATTCAGAGGTTAATTATTTGGGTCATTTCATCTCTGGAGAGGGTATTGTGGTGGATTCCTTGAAGATCCAAGCTATTAGGGACTGGCCTGCACCCACTAATGTTTCTGAGGTCTGCAGTTTTATGGGACTAGCAGGTTACTATCGTCATTTTGTTATGGGGTTTTCAAGGATTGCTCATCTTATTACTTCTCTTTAGAGGAAAGGGAAGAAGTTTATTTGGTTAGAGCAGTGTCAGGCAGCCTTTCAGACTCTTAAGGAGTAGCTAACCAGTGCACTGATATTAGCCGTTCCTAATCCTGATAGGGACTTTGTTGTTTGTACCGATGCTTCCTTGGAGGGTTTGGGAGCAGTTCTGATGCAGGATGATCGCGTGATTGCCTTTGAGTCTTACAAACTCAAGGATCACAAATTGAAGTATCCCACTCATGACCTAGAGTTAGCGGCAGTTGTGCATGCCTTGGTGAGATGGAGGCATTTTCTGTTAGGACATCAGTTTGAGCTGCACAGTGATCATCGTAGTTTGCAGTATATTTTCACGCAGCCAAACTTGAACGTGAGGCAAAGGCGTTGGATGGAGTTCCTGTGTGAGTATGACTTTGAGGTTAGATATATTCAGGGCAAGGAGAATGTGGTAACTGATGCTCTTAGTCGTCAGAGGCATGAGATCTTAGTAGTTTCTCTTATAATTGATTTGAGAGGTCAAATTCTCACTACTCTTCCTACGGACAGTTGGTACTAGGAGGTGAGATCCGAGATTAAGTCTGGTAGACCTTTAGAAGGTAGGTTCTCTAGGTACTCTTTTGAGTCAGATGGTCTTTTGTGACATTTGGGTCGTATCTATGTCCCTAGTTCTGAGGGTATTCGTACTCTAGTTTTGTTTGAGGTGCATCGGGCACCCTACTCTGCTCATCTAGGTGTCAAGAAGATGTATGCAGATTTGCGTCAGCTGTACTTTTGGAGTGGCATGAAGCAGGATATTGCTGATTTTGTGTCGAGATGTCTTGAGTGTCAGAGGGTGAAGGCGGAACACCAGCACCCTGCAGGTCTTTTGCAGCCTCATTTGATTCCAGAGTGGAAGTGGGATATCATTTCGATAGACTTTATTGTCAGTTTGCCAATGTCCTCTCGATGACATGATGCTATTATGGTCACTGTGGATAGGTTGATGAAGGTAGCTCACTTTTCTCCTGTCCGTGCTTCTTACAATGCTTCTACGGTGGCTAGAGTGTTCATAGAGGACATTGTCAGACTTCACAGGATTCCTTGTAGGATTATCTCCGACAGGGATCCAGTGTTCACTTCTGCCCTTTGGACTTCCTTGCAGTATGCCTTGGGGACACAGCTGAACTTTAGTTTAGCTTATCATCCTAAGACTGATGGTCAGACTGAGAGGGTTAATCGGGTTCTTGAGGATATGTTGAGGATGTATGTGATGGATTGTCAGAGCCGTTGGGAGGACTACCTTTACCTCGTGGAGTTTGCCTATAATAATGGATATCACAGTTCTATTAGCATGTCTCTGTTTCAAGCCTTGTATGGTCATCCTTGTAGGACTCCTTTGAGTTGGGATCGTTTGGAGGACAGAGTTCTTCTGGGTCCCGATACTCTTAGAGATATGGAACAACAGGTTGAGAGGATCAGATAGCATTTAGTGCCAGCTCAAGATAGGCAGAAGAAGTATGCAGATGCTCATAGGATCAATCGTCAGTATTCTATTGGGGATCAGGTATTCTTGCATGTGCGGCCACGAAAGAGTTCAATTCGCTATGGAAAGGGCTCTAAGCTAGCACCGCGCTTTGTTGGACCTTTTGACGTGTTGGAGAGGATCGATCCAGTTGCTTATCATCTTGCTTTGCCACCTAGCCTTTCACGCATCCATGATGTGTTTCATGTTTCTGTGCTTAGACCTTACTATCCAGATATTGCTCACATTCTTGACTGGACTACTCTATAGGTAGAGGACGGGCAGCTGGCTTTGGAGGCCATAGGCATTCTTCAGCTCAGGAGACTCGCTCTCAGGGGTAGAGATGTGGAGCAGGTCAGGGTCCAGTGGGATCCTAATGATGAGACCTCTGCTACCTGGGAGGATGCTTCCAGGATGAGGGAGTTATATCCATACTTATTTGCAAGCTTCCAAGAGTAAGCCTGATTCTAGGGGGGAGGATGTAATTCCCCTCGCATTTTGGTTTGTTATAGATGTTAATTTCTTATTCTCTCTGACAGTTCTAAAATAGTTGATAGCCTTTTATTTCATAAATTTTAGTTTCGAGACATTTGGACTAATATGTTATGATGTATGTTCTCTTCGAGCTTGATGGACTATGTTCGATGGATATTTTAGACTTGTGTTTTGAGCTATGATGACATTATGATTATTTCAGTTATGATGTACTAAACATGTTTTGGAGTATTATTTACATGTTTTATTAGTTTCATTGATATCTAATTTTAAATGCCGTGTTTATACTCTCATTCAAGAGCGGGGACGGTGCAGCATTACTCGATTCGAGTACCCTGCTGCGCCGTGATTCTCTGACTCTCTGTGTGTAGACATATATGTAATAGATTGTATACAACAAGTTATTTGGTTGCAGGCTGCAGGGACCAAACCTCGACTCCACCTGATATCGCAAGTTTGAGCGGGTTCTTTCACCAATGGATATTAGTGATGGGAGATAACACGAGGCCTTATCCACTAGGTCAGTTCTTGTCTTTGGTTTGGGTCTCATGTCGTGTTGAGTCACTTGGTCTTTGCCTAGTTATTTTGGTTGGCTTGTGTCATGGTGTATAGATGAGTTGTGTTTTATATGGTTAAATTGATTTTCCTATGTGGTTGGAAGATTCTTTGTTGAATTAGTGATTTTAATAATGATTTCCTTTTTTTTCCTATGGTCAGATAATTTTGTTGCTAGCTGGAACCTTGGATTTGACTAAATCTTATAATAGATGAGAATTTTTATCTACTGTCCAAAAGTATTTATGCTATTTGGAGGTTACGGGTACTTAGTGGTTATGTTGGTACAAAATATTTTGAGATATGAGAAATTAATGCCTGGGATTGTCAATTTCAAATGGGACGATTTGGGAATCTCCAGGGATAGCAAATTTTTCTTTTGTAACTCATGGGGAGTGGGTGGTTGGCAATGGTTGCATGTCTACATTAATTGAAAGCTGAACCATTATTCTTAGAGAGTTTTTCTTTTGGGAAAGGGGGGATTGAGGGAAAAATGAAGGAAGGAAAAATCAGAGAGTTGGATGCGGGAATACCAGTGGAGTTGGAAGCTTCTGATCAAAGTTGATCCGGGTATGTTTTGCATATTTCTGGTTGAGTTTTATTGTGTTGGGACAAATTAATCCTCTTCCCTTGTGCTTTTGTTTCAATAAATCTAAGTGGTTCTGGTTGCCTGTGCTACTCCCACCGTGACTCTGAAATTGATCATCTTTCAAATTTCCTTAAATCAAATTGTGTATTCTGTATTCTTTCACCATTATCCTAATGACATTCTTGCAACCCAACAGAAAATGTATCATTAGCTACCTTCTAGTAAATTTCCATGAAGCCTGTATTCTTATGTTGCATTCATTACGACAGTGAAGGTGTTGCATCCACTCACGAGATCTGGGGTCTTATCCTTTAACTGATTTGCAAGTTTTGGTCTCTGTCAATCAATGTAAACTTCGCCTGGTTTTTGCCACCGTCATGAAAATTGCCCTGTGAACTTCTAAGAGCACACTGATTATTTTAATGATGCTATGATTACCTTTGTATGCATAATGCTATGACCAACCCCGTTGCAGCTTACCAATTGCTATCAAGTCTTAAAATCTATTTTTTTTCTGATCTGTTGACACTTTCTGCAATTATTTCCCTGCCTATTCTAATGCCTTGATAGGTCTCTGGAGTGTTCCATTCGATTGGTTGGCGATTAGTTCATTCTTATGGTCGAACACCCTGAGAACTGTAGGAAGTGTTATGGAAGGAAGGAAATACTCATATCTTATCTAGAAGGTGAGTTTTGGGAGCAAACCTTGAGTTGAGTTGGGAAGACCAGAGCCATATAAATTTTCTTATACTAAACCTTCATTATGCTAGTCGCGAATACGTTGTGAACTCGATCTACCGGATCAATCATGTGTTTTGCTTGATCTACAGCATTGTATGCCATGAGATGCCGTTGAACCTGTCCCTCATATTGTTGCCATTCCTCTCTCTAGGCTGTGTGTTTTGGGATTAAAACCCAAGCATTAATTCCCTTATCGATCCATCAGACTCCTTGAGCATTCTATTCCTTTTTATGCAAAACGAATTCATAGACATCAACTTAGTTTTGCTATTGATTCGTGTACTGCAGGTTGTCTTCACATCGCATCACCTTTGTCACAATGCATGCCTTTTGATAAGTTGTCTTGATTCTTGTAATTTCTTGCTTCTTATGCTTATGGTTCGTTCACGTAGATAACTGCATGTGTTTTTGGTAGGGCAGCAATGATAATTTCTCTTGCTAACAACATTATAGGCGTCAAAGGAGGAGTTCAGGTAGTGTGTTTTCAAATGTTTTACTTCACCTTTAGTCGGCTTCCCATTAACCTCCTTTGCTTTGTTAGTGGCTGGCGTGTGCCGCTGCAGACGGACCATTCTTAGTGCCTTTCTGTTTTGTGCTTTCAAATAATTCTTTCCTGTTGAGAACCTTGACCTCGTCAGAACCTTAGTGTTGACATAGGTTACACATCTCAATCGCATTTCATTTTTTTTTTGCAGTAGGATCGGAGAGTTGGTTTGTAGTTAAGTTGTTCAAGTTTAACAGTATACGCCGACCCTGACGTATTTTGTGCGCCACCTCCTCAATGTAGTTGCTAAATTGCTTACTGGCTATTTTTAAATCCTTCTAGGTGCTTATGATTATAGATAGTTGATTCCTTAATCTGATTGTAATATACTTTGTTTGTAGGTTTGGTAATTAATAGTAATTCATGCATAGTAATATACGTATAGTGTTGAATTTAGATTATAGTTGGTATAAGGTTGATGGAAGTTATGCTTGCTATGAATAATTACTTGTAGATGGTAAGTTAATCTAATGAGGTTGTAATGATTAAATTGTATTATGTTAGCTAATGGGTCATTCTTAATGGAAATTATAGTTTTATGTGTTGCTTTTGCAATTGGTAGTTATTAAGGAATTATAGTTATAAGTGTTGTTTTTTTTGGCAAATGGGTAGTTATTAGGGAATTATAGTTATAAGTGCTGCTCTTGCTATTGGTAGGGATTGTAAGGAATTCATTGTTAGTAAGAAAATTATGCTTATAGATAACAATTTTATTTAGTTGTTTTCTTATTAATTGTAGGTAGTTGATGGAAAGTTATGTTATGTAGTTATATATATGCTCTTGGAAGTTGTGGTTGGTGCCTTATCGTCAGAGTATTATGTTTTTGGAAACAAATGATTATAATTACAGCTTGATTGCGATGGTAATTAATAAATTTTAGATTGGAATATAGGGTTGGAGTTGTTAGGATTTAGAATATCCCTTTAAGGAAAGTGTAGTTCACTTATGTATCTCCATGTTATTAGATATGAAATTATTGAAACCCACTTGCTTGTCTTTCCTCCCGGTCGTGTCTTTATGATTGTTTTGGGATTGATATGTTACTTTGGGGTGAAGGGGGGGTCTATGATTTGGATTGGTTGTGAAGTGGGAACCTTGAGCGGTGTCAGGGGATCTTGGTGTTAAGATGTGAAAGTGTTGCCTTGTTAGATATTGTTCTATCTCATTGGTTAGTTTTGAATCTCTTGTAGCTATTCTAGGGTCAAGTTGTTAAACCTTGGCATCCATTTTGGATGAGGGACTTGTATGTGATATAGTGTCTGGGTACCTCACTCTAGAGGGGTAGTTCTTGGTTCCTGTACCTTTGTGACATATCAAGGCACTGGGATTTATATTGCCAGGGCAAGTGAATGACAATAGTAATGGTTAGATGTTGTGTTGTACCTTATCTTTGCTCTCGATGGATTGTTGTTGTTTGGAGTTGCTAAGGGAGTGGCTTCTATGGTGGGGCTGGTGCCTAGTGAGAGGCCGCCTGGGTAACCCCATGGAAGTTATGAGCTGGTAGAAAACTTATAACTTTTAGGAGGGCTGGGGTAGTAAACATTTACCAAGTTAAACAAGATTCCTCACCCATGCCTTGAGTGCTCTCGTAGGCTAAGGATGGGATGAGAAGGCCTGGTTGGCAAGGCTGACCTCCTCGTCTCCATGAGAGGACCCATCGGTCCCGCATGTGTCACCCTATGGGGCCGGTGCCTAGAGAGGGTTGCCAGGGTAACCGTAGATGGGGGCTGGCGTCTGGTGTTAAAAAGCTTGGGTAACCCATGCTAGGACCATGCGATGACACTCTGCTTATGCAACCCAGTTTTGTTCTCTTGATTTTGTTGTTACCTCTGGAGTATAGTCTTGGCTTTTGGCTTGGTTTTGGTTGGATGTATGTATTGTCTGGTGGAGTCCTATCGTACCTGTGCCGTCTTGTTATCTTGTTTGTCTGTGAGGAGTCTGTACGGTACCATTGTCTTATTGTTGTAATTTGATCTAGTGGATCCTCATTGTGTATCTCCTAGCTCGGAGGGGTGGACCTCAGGGTTCCACATGGTTGGGAGGCAGAGCTATCCATTGGTTTTCTTGGAGATTTGGATTGAGCCTTGTGCGGAGTTGATTCCAGTTCCTGTTGCTTCTAACTTCAGCAGTGTTGTATACTTTCATATGTACTCTTTTGTAAATCGACAAGATTGATCTTGTAACCTTGTAATCTTGTAATCTTGAAATCTTGTAATCTTGTAATCTTGAAATCTTGTAATCTTGTAGTCTTGAAATCTTGTAATTTGGAATTGAGACCTTGTAATCAAATTATATTGATGTTGTAAAAGTTATTGGGTATTTAATTCAGCAGATTAATGTTTATCACTCATATGTTTTTACTTCATTCTAATGCAGTTATGTTGCCCTAGGGTAGTTAGAAGTGTACTTTTTCCTTATGGTGTGTTTTATGATATCAGTGGATACTGTTTGGCACTTTATTGCTTTCCAAAAAAAAAATATTTATTTTGTAATTTTGCTCTTGTTAGTCTAACACTCTAGGGTTGCATGACGGGACATTACATTTCGTACCATGCTTAATTCGTCTTGAATGGAGTAGTGCAATCGATTAATATATCTAGAAACCTTCTCACCATCATCATCAACATGACCAACCTGAATAGTCAATCTATAAAACTCCTCAGTATATTCTTGCACATTCTTATCCTTCTACTTCAAATTCTATAATTTCTTGAACAAACTAATTTGATAGTCTGTAGGCAAAAACTTAGCCTTCAATTTGGTTACCATTCTCTCCCAGGTTTGAATTTTCTCCTTTCCCTTTTTCTGTCATTCTATTTGAACATGATCCCACCATAGGGAAGCATGACCCTTCAACTTTGTGCAGGTAAACTTCACTTTCTTAGGATCTTCAATCGATTCAAAATAAAAATATTTGTCCATTTCTGATATCCAGTCGATTAATTCTTCTAGATTTAAACTACCATTATAACTAGGAGGATCTAAACGAGGCTTACTACTTATTCTAGACATTGCCCTCAAAAATTGACTTTTTGGTGTGTCTCCCTCATTTGCATCATCTTGTCACTTCAACTTCTTCTTCATCCTCACCAACATCTTCAACATGTACTCTACATTGTGCCATCTTGATAGCATCTAACTATACAGTTATTCCTCTCAACATTTCTACAATCACCATATCTCCTCATGGCCCTCTTCTACCATGTCCTCTCTATGCCATGTCTTCTTTAGATTCTTTGCAGTTGTAGGTATACACTCATTCTCCTTTAACCACAAAAAAAATATTAGAATCTCCTCTTTGACACATCCACAGTCTCCTCAGGAAACTTGTTGTAATACCACTTGGTGCAGGACTAAATTCAGGGGTCTTATCGGACTATCGAATTAAGTAGAAAAATACAAATAGTAACATAAACAACCACACCACCACAAAATGAATCTATTTATTAGCATCAACATATGATTACAAGAATACAAAAATGTATTACATGATCTCAAGGTGCATCAATCTTTGTTTACCAAAATTCTCCAACATCTTTGTTCTCCAAGTGATTGAACCAAGACAAATCTAACCAAACCCTCAATTTGGACCAAGAAATTGCATTTATGGCACTCAGCTAAAAAATAGTTCAACCGTCATGGATCGTTATACAACTAAATGAACCACTAAGTAGTTTAACATTTACTAAAACTAAACCACTACCATTAAACCTCCTTGTGAGCATATCACTATCGCCATTATGTATATTCATTAGTTTATACATATTCAGGCTCTAGGCAGTTATCAATAAAATGCCCTTCCCACAAACCACAATGTTTTCTATCATCTTTTCTCCAAGTTTTGAAACTCGCACTTTTTGACACACCACTATGGAGAAGTTATCGACAATGTTCCATCATCTCAAACTTATTCGTTGTCTTCTTTCCCCAAGTTGTCATTGTCTTTCCCCAAGCTGTCATTATCAAAATAATCCATTGGCAAACTTAAGAAACAATGAACTTTCCTATTGGCAAAAGTGACGTCCCATGAACTTCCAAGTTTGTCATTGCATGCTATCAGCAAAATTAATCTCTGTCAAACTTTTAAATTAGCTTATCGATAATTTTTGAAAACCATGAACTAGCTGATACTTAAACTTTTCCTTCTATCAGCAAAACTCATCTTTCCTGAACCCTATTGGCAATTCAGCAACTTTCAGAAACTATGAACTCCATTCTTAATGCCTTTATCGATAAATGGCTTATTGGAGAAACTAAGGTTTCATAAACCACCAAAGTTATCGATACCACACTTTAGCTGGCACTCAATATTTCTATCAGTGATCTGGTCATTCAACAAACTTTGAAAACGCATCCTTCAAATCATAAAATTGGTTAACGTACAAAGTTTGAACTTTCCTTCCAAAGCTTGTCAGTGATGAGGCTTGTCTGCAAACCAAGCCATCAGCAAACGTTTGGATTGACGAACTGAATAGTTTACAAACTCAAAACTTTGCCGACTAAAATCTCCTCTTCATCAAATCTTGAAAAGTGCAAACTAGCCTTTAAACTTGTCACCGAAAGTCCCCATCAATGAACTGAGCCTTCGACAAACTCAAGAGTTCACAAATTGGGAAATTCTCCAACTAGCTATAACTTCAAGCCAATTTTGTCCCAATCTTCACCAAAATGAAACCAAAGAAACCCAATTGGGTCTTCTACAAGAAGATATCCTGAAATTGACCAAGTAAATCTAAAATTGCTCCTAAAACACAAAAACCCAACTTTGCAAAGAAACAAAGCCAAAAACAACTTAGGAAATAAAACATATTTTTGGTTACACAGGACTGCCAGTGAACCTAAATGCTCCTACATCATTGTATGTGGCTGATATGTTATTTTTTAGTAACACCAAGGGTATGATTAATGAGTTGAAAGATCAACTTTTATGTGCATTTGAGATGAAAGACCTAGGGGCAACAAAGTACATATTGGGAATGAAAATTAGAATAAATTAGGTAAATAGAAAACTTTGGTTAACACAGACTAAGTATGATGATACTATTTTGAACAAATTTTGTATGCATGATTATAAACCAATTAGAATTCCTTTACCAGTTGGCACTAAGCTTTCATTAGATATGTGTCCCAAGAGTGGAGATGATTTTGAGGACATGTCTTATGTACCATATTCTAGTGTAGTAGGAAGTTTGATGTATGCAATGGTTTGCACTAGGCTAGATATGGCCCAAGTAGTGGGAGTATTGAGTAGGTTTATGTCTAACCCTAGCAGAGAACATTAGGACTATGTGAAAAGGGTGTTAATATATTTGTGTGGTGCTTTTGATTATTGTTTGGTTTATTCTAGTACTAGAAATGTGGATAGTACATTGGACATATAAGTTTTGTTGTTGCAAATTAGGTAGGTGACTTGGATAGTTGAAGGTCCACTAGTGGGTATGTGTTTACTTTGTTTGGAGGAGTAGTGAGTTCGATGAGTGAAAGGAAGCCTACAGTTGCTTTAACCACCACTAAAGAAGAGTATATGGCTGCTACCTATGTCTCTAAGGAAGCATTTTGGTTACAAAGGTTGTGTACCCCTATATTGGTTTTGATTGCAAGACTATTTAGATTGGCCATGATAGCCAAAGTGTAATTTGTTTAGTGATGAATCCTATGTGTGATGCATAGACTAAGCATGTGGATGAACAATACCATTTTATTTGTGAAATAGTTTCCAATGGACAAATAGAGCTAAAGAAAATTGACACTCAAGAAAATGTGGTAGACTCACTTACTAAACCTATGAGCACAAAAAAGTTTACATGGTGTAGGGAGGCCATGGGCCTTGTTCCTAGTACTTAGTTGATTTATGTTTTCCTATGGATATATTTATAATGCATGATGTCAAGTGCGAGAATATTAAGATCAAGGTGTCATCAACCTTGTAAATTTATGTATTTAATTGCTCCTAATATTGTTTGTAAATCATTCATATGGGTTGAGGGATTCACCATCAGATGCAATTATTTTTACGATCAAGGTTTTACTAGTATTGTAATTAATTTTTATTGGGGGTCAATAATTAATTATTTATCAATAGGAAGTTACTATTTAATAGATAAGTATCTTGGAGGATGTGGAGGTTTTGGGTGCCCAATTCCCATGAGGTTTTTATGAAACCTTGGATGGCTATTATTAAGCCAAATAACACCTTGATATGAAGACGGAAACCACCTTGTAAGAAAACACAAACTAAGTGTCTATTTTGGTAAGTAAGTTACAACTCTCCAAAGCTATGTTAAGCATGCTTGGATTTTTACAAGGAGGGGCATTGGGATGTGAAACTAACTTGGACGTCTCACTTAGGGGGGTGAAACTGTTATATAATAGGTGCTTAGGGTGGTAGAATGAGTATGTTGTGTTCAGAGTGAAAACTATGTTTGTAGGTGCTAAAGGATTGAATATTGAAGAGGAGAACAGAAAGATTGTATGTAATGTCTATTTCTAAATATAGTATAGACTTGGTCCTCTCTTATTTGTGGATTTTTTCCTCAAAGGGTTTCTCCATGTAAATATTGTGTTATATGTTTTGATCTTATATTCTATATTTTCTCATAATTGTAGATCTAGTTTGTGTTATCTCCATTTGGTTTAATATTGGTTAAATAAATTTAATAGTTGCAATCAAATTTTCATATATAGTGGTTACCTTAATTTCCAACAACTATGATGTAAATTTTGGAGAAGTTGTTGCCTAGCAAAATCCTCTAGACATGATCTTCAATGTCTCTATAGTTGGCTAAGAGTTTGTGGATTATATATATAAGATCACATATGCTAATCAATCTTTTTTTATTTGTTAATTATCACAAGAGTCGTAAATTTTGTTCAATGTCTTGTAAGAGTCTTTTCAAAATAGCACATTGGATTTCTTTGATCAATTATGGATGGTTGAAGATAATTTGGTTTTGCGAAGTTTCTTGATTCTTTGTATTTCATCTAGAAATAAAATTACAACTAGACTAATGGGATTTTATATGTAGTTTTAATTCTCTAATTAGATTATAAGAGTAATCACAATTTTTCTTTAGACTTTGATTGTCACCCAATGAATTAAGGTACCCAAAATCTTTAGTAAGATGATTAATTTTTATTTTTTTAATCTTCCCATAGTTCCCTTAATAAATTAGATTAAGTTAAGGTTTACAAACTTTCTTAACTTGTTATTATAAATGCTTGCCAAATTTGATGAGAGCTCATGTTTTATATACTTTTAAGAGAGTTATGTTTGTTTAAATTTATGGGTTGCACATGAAGTAAAAAAATTACAAGGGAATTAATCTTGGGGATATAAATTTGGTATAGTTTGTATAGTTTAGTTATATGTATCTTGAACTACTATAAAATAGATATTTGGGCCTAATTGATTAGTAAGCTAATGTAAGGGGTGTTTAGTGATTTAATGAGATGAGATATTCTTACACGATGGGTGTGGATATGTTGTGTGACCTGGTATATTCTTTTGGGTTTTCTTTTCAAAAAATTTAGAAATACCATCCTTGGTCCTATAGAGCTAGAATTATAGTTCCTAAGAAATACCATCTCTTGTTAGTTGGCCTATAATTGCTTAAATTTTTATTTTTACTCTCACTATATCATTATTAATTGACCTTTGTTCTAGAAATTCGTGTGTTTGTGCATTCTCTATAGTTGTTAGAATCATTTTGGAGCACCAACACATCCTAGGCACCATTGCACATTAGCTTGTTGTCTTTGATCTTTTTCTCAAAGCCATAAAGCTAGTATGCTATGGGTCTAATTGAGGACAACATCAACCTCAATTTGGAAAATTCTAAGCTAATGATGGGTGGAATAACATCCTTAAATGGAAATGAAAATACAAAAAATATAAACATAAGATAACTTAGTGTAGCAAATTGAAGGGATTAACTAGAAAACATAAAAAATAAGGTAATAATATAATTTGTAGCATTTTAAAATTTTTTATAAACTACTAATTTATTTATTTTTAAGTTAAGTTTTTTCATTGAAAATTATATATTTCACAGAGCTACTAGTTAAAACTTTAGTGAAACCTAAAGAATAGACATAATTCTAACCAAATGTTTTTGAAAAAAAAAAATTGTTATAAAATATTGTATAAATGTAAAGGATACGTGAAAATATTTTTAAAAAATGACTTTTTCATAAATAAATAATTATTCATTTTTAGTGTAATTTTAAAAAAAATAATGAGCACTCTTCTACCTTATATAACTTGGTAAAATAATGAAATTAAAGAAAAAGCATATGCATGACCAAACTTTCATATTTAAAGAATGATACACATATTAAAAGTTATGATATTTTTCTAATGTGTGTGTATATATATATATATATATATATATATATAAAGAATATAGACATAGTTTCTTTAATTAATAATTAGTGATTAAGTAATAAAGTTACAATGAGAAACAAACCTCATTTCTAAAAGAAAAAAATGGACTAATGATAGGTAATGTATATTTGAAGTTGAAACTTTAGAAAAGAACTTAGTTTAGTCCCTGACTCTTAATCCTCAATTCAAGGTAATTTGTAAAGTTTAAGATATTTTTTAAATCATGTCCTAAAATTCTAGTTGTGTAGTAATTTGATTCTTTGCAACTTTAACATCATTTTCCCATCTTTAGAATATAGCTAAGTATCACATTTAAATTTATTTAATTTCTACATTTTATTTGGCATTTATTATTTCTAATCTCAACTCAATTATTCCCATGATATTAACTTAGTAAACTTATCCTATATTAACTTCGATCATGGAATCTTAGCTAATATGTCCCTAATTTTAATTCTTACCTTTACATCTTCAATTTTTATACTCCCTCTGTTGCAAGTATGAGGTGAGCCTGTGTTGTCATTGATGTCAACATACTCATATTGCATTGACAAGAAGGATTGGATGAGCTGTGTGCTGAGGACATTGAGAAAATTAGCCTCAGTCAGGAACAGTGAAGAACAGTGATGAGAAGAAGGCAAATGTATTGTATAGGTTGAGAACCGGAGGATGCGGATTAAAGGGTTTGTAGATATGAGTCTTAAGATGCTTCAGTTAAGATTTCAGAGGTCCTCATGAAGATCTGAAGGAGTTGTGGCTGTCAGTGTAGAACCAGTTCCGGCAAGTATTCAGAGGTGACAGAGGATCACAAAAAGGTCCGGTGAGGTCCGGAATTGTATTATCCTAATCTGCGGATTGGAAGGAAGTTTTTGGGATGTCCTTGTGATGTGTCATCCTGATTTGTGTATGATTTGGAGGTCTGGAAGTACCTTTTGCATTATGACAGAGGCGACAGACTGTGTTCTTGAAGTTTCGGATGAGGAAGACAAGAGATTCCAGTAAGTAAAGGAAGTGCGGATGTATCTGGTCATTCAGGCAGGCTTGTGAAGGTTTTTTTTGGATCATGTTGAGGTTGTGTTGTTGGTCCACATTGATAGTAAAGCCCGGAATTGAAGTTATTCTTCCAGATGAAGTTCTTGCTCTGTTTAGCAGACCGGATGAGTTGTTCATCCTGCGAATGTTCTTGTGGTGGCCGACCGGATGTGTTATTCATCTTGCGGATACTCTTATGGTTGTTTGCCGACTTAGATGTTTGTTCCTAAGTCGATGTCTTGTATAAATAACGGTTTGTGAGTTCATTTCGATGTGTGGATTGTGTGGATGAGTGTGGCATAATGAAGAGAAGTGCGAAAGACAGAGCAGAGGTTTTTGGGCTTAAATGGAACTAATCCGGACATGGTAGAGATGTCATTCTCCAGTTCAAGACTATGATTTTTATCACTTTGTAGACAGTGTGTCTCCTTGTAGGCAGTGGGCCTCTTTGTGAGCAGTGTGCTCAGGCAGTGAGCCCTAATTGGCATGTGCCATTCATTCTTCTTTATTCTTCTAACAGAGAATAATTCTTGGGTTAATCACCCCGTGGTTTTTCCCTTAACCGGGTTTTCCACGTCAAAATCTTGGTGTTCAATGTGTTGATGTTTATCTGCTCTTGTGTTTATGTATTATGCTTTCATGGATGATTAATTGATATGTTGCCAACTAACAACGAAGAATCAAGTGTTTGAAATAAGAAGAAGTTTTATACAACTGATTCACCCCCCCTCTCAGTTGTATGCCCTAGATCCAACAATTGGTATCAGAGCCAAGTTCCTCTGAAAGAAGCTTAACCGCTTGAGGTGATCCAGGATGTCGTCATACAAGAAGGATAGTCTGAAGTTTGATGGAACCAACTTCACTCTCTGGAAAGGTCGCATGAAGTGTCACTTGGAATGTATGGGAAAAGCATACTTGGCTATGGTTTCAAAACCATATGTACCTCCACAAGGTGGTCCGACAACTCTGAATGAAATCACAAAAGCTAAAAACAATCTGCAGACCAAGGAAGCTCTACTAAGCGCATTGAATGATTCAGATCTCTCAAATGTTATTGACCTACCAACTGCATATGAGATCCTGACTAAACTGTAACTTCTGTATGAAGGAGATGAGTTTGTCAAAAGTGCAAGGTTGCAAAGTCTGAAAGGGAAATTTGAAAGATTGAAGATGAGAGATGATGAAAACATCACTACCTTTATGCCAAGAGTGAATGAGCTGGTATGTGGAATTAGAAATGCTGGTGGAACTCTAGATGAAAATGAGATTGTCTGAAAAATCCTAAGATCCCTTCCTGCTGCCTACAAAATCAAGGTTGTTGCCATTGATGAATTCAGAGCCCACACAACTGTCACAAGAGAACAACTGGCTGGCAAACTAGCTGCATTTGAAATGACCGAGTTTGGAGATGATCCTCCCAAGACTGAATCTGCTTTCAAAGCCAGTGCCTATGTGAAAGGCAAATAGAGATTTGATCCGGGAGAAAACTCATCAAGGAAAATGTCATGGTATGATCAAGCAAGAAGAGACATGGAAGAAGAAGAAGCAGAAACAGCTCAACTTGAAGCCCTCATTGCAAAGAGACTGCCAAGAGGATCCGGTAAGTATGAAGGAAAACTACCCTTTAAGTGCTTCAACTGCAATAAGATTGGTCATTTTGCTTCAAGATGTCCGAAAAGATCTGCAAGGTCTAATACTAACAGACAAAGGTTTCAAAAGAATTGCTATTATGTTCATGAAGAAGATGACAATGAAGGAGTAACAGATGATGAATCAGAACTAGGAAGAAAATCCAGAAATGAGTGGGTGTTTATTGCCATCAAGGAAGAAGATTCAATACTCTCTGAATCTGTCAATCTCAAAGTTGTTGAAAAAGCTTTGGCTGCTCAAGTGGAAGAAAAGGATGATTGGGTTATTGACAGTGGATGTTCTCACCATATGACTGGTGACAAGAATAAGTTCTTGAATTTGGAAAGGTATGAAGGAGGAATGGTAAAGTTTGGTGACAATTATGCTGGTAGAATCAGAGGCAGGGGAACTATTTCCTTTGATGGAAAGAGCAAAATAGGTAACGTACTATATGTTGAAGGATTGAAGCACAATCTTCTCAGTGTTGGTCAGTTAGTGGACAAAGGCTATGATCTCCGGTTCAAGAATGGAAAATGCAGAATCTTTACAAGCTCCGGAACTGAAATTGCATCTGGTACTCAGACAAAAGGTAATATCTTTCATCTAGTTGGTTCAAATAAAAGTTGTTTGTTTGTTCAAATTGATCAGAGTTGGTTATGGCATAGAAGAATGTGTCATGTAAATTTTGATAACATCATCAAGATAAGCAATACTCAGGCTGTAAGAGATCTTCCAAAATTGATGAAACCTACAAATAGTTTGTGCAAAGAATGTCAGCTAGGTAAACAAAGCAGAGTCTCTTTCAAATGCCAAGATCAGTCTTCTACCGGATTGTTGGAATTAGTACATATTGATCTCTGTGGTCCAACAAGAATCAAGAGTCTGCAAGGTGATAGATATTTCATGTTGTTAATTGATGATCATTCCCGGATGATGTGGGTTACCTTTCTAAAAGAAAAATCAGAAGCATTTGAGAAGTTCAAAATCTTCAAAGCTATGGTAGAGAATCAAACCGGATTGAAACTAAAGTGTCTAAGGTCTGATAGAGGTGGTGAATTTACATCTGGTGAGTTCATTGACTTTTGTGAGAAGCAGGGTATAAGGAGACAGTTGTCTACTCCTAGGACTCCACAGCAGAATGGAGTAGTTGAGAGAAAGAACCGGACCATCCAGGAAGCTGCCAGGACAATGATGTTGGAAGCAAATGTTCCTCAAATGTTTTGGAAAGAAGCTATCAGCACTGCAGTCTACACTCTCAATCGAGTTCAAATCAGAAACAACACCGGTAAGACCCCCTATGAACTCTGGTTTGGCATCACTCCTACTGTGAAATATTTCAGAGTATTTGTAGCAAGTGTTATATTAAAAGAGATGAAGATCTAGGAAAGTTTGATGCTAGAAGTGATGAAGGAATTTTCTTGGGTTACTCCACTCAAAGCAAAGCATACCGGTGTTACAATAAGAGATTGAGGAAGATCATAGAAAGCACCAATGTGAAAGTTGATGAAGGAATTGAGAAGCCTTCAAGATTTTATGAGTTTGATGAAGATGACCAAGACAGTGTTCAAGGAACTCAATCCTCTCCGGTGAGACAGAGTCAGCCTGATCTGGTAAATCAGGAAGAAGAGATAGGTTTGAATGAGCCTGATCAAGAAACAGCAGTGCAGGATACTCCCAAAATTCCAAGGTATGTAAGACTGAACCACTCTGAAGATTAGATCATAGGTGACAGAAGCAAAGGTGTACAAACTAGAAGGAATGTTGCTCAAAATCAGGATGAATGTTGTCTGATTTCAAAGATTGAACCTAAAACAATAAATGAAGCCTGCAATGATGAAAACTGGACCAAAGCAATGGAAGATGAATTGATGCAAATTGAGAAAAATCATACTTGGGATCTTGTTCCCAGACCTAGAGACAGGAATGTAATTGGAACCAAGTGGGTCTTCTAGAACAAACTAAATGAAGCTGGTGAAGTAATCAGAAACAAAGCTAGATTGGTCTGCAAAGGGTACTCTCAAATAGAAGGAATTGACTTTGAAGAGACTTTTGCTCCGGTGGCAAGAATTGAAGCAGTCAGATTACTTCTTGCATTTGCTACCTTCAAAGACTTCAAGGTATATCAGATGGATGTCAAGTCTGCTTTCCTAAATGGTGATCTGGAAGAAGAAGTTTACATTGAACAACCGGATGGATTTCAATTGTCTAATAATGATGATATGGTCTGCAAGTTGAAGAAAGCATTGTATGGACTAAAGCAAGCCCCAAGAGCATGGTATGAAAGGTTGGATAAGCATCTTGTGCAGATTGGATTCAACAAAGGTACTGCTGACAGTAACTTATATTTCAAAATTGATCATGAAAACATTTTGATTGTTGAAGTGTTTGTGGATGATATCATTTTTGGAGGAAGAGATAGTATGTGCAAAACTTTTGCAAATCAGATGAAAAGTGAGTTTGAAATGTCTATGCTTGGTGAAATAAATTTCTTCTTGGGTCTGCAAATTACTCAAACAAAGAAAGGAATCTTCATTTCTCAGACCAAATATGTGAAAGAATTGTTAAGGAAATTTGGTATGGAAGATTCAAAACCAATGAACACTCCCATGGCAACCGGATGTAAGTTGAGCAAAGATGATGACTCCCCAAAGGCAGATCAGACAAAGTATAGATCAATGATTGGTGGATTGTTGTATCTCACTCAGACTAGACCAAATATAATGCAGGCTGTTGGTCTTGTGGCCAGATTCCAGGCTGATCCTAGAGAATCTCATGTTATGGCAATCAAAAGAATTTTTAGGTACTTGAAAGGAACAGTTGAGTATGGTCTATGGTACCCTAGAGATCCGGATTTCTCTCTTCATGCTTACACAGATGCAGATTGGGCAGGAGATGTGGATGACCGGAAGAGCACTAGTGGTGGAGCATTCTTTTGGGGGAAGAGATTGGTTTCTTGGTTAAGCAAGAAACAAGATGCAATATCTTTGTCTACAACTGAAGCAGAATACATTGCAGCAGCAGGGAGTTGCACTCAAATCTTATGGATGAAGCAGATGCTAAGAGACATTAAAGTTGAATATGAAGAGCCTATCACAATTTTCTGTGATAATTCAAGTGCAATTAATATTTCTAAGAATCCGGTATTGCATTCTAAGACTAAGCACATATCTATCAAGTTTCACTTCTTGAGAGAACAAGTGAACAAGGAAGAAGTCAGATTGGAGTATGTTCCCTCCAAGGATCAGATTGCAGATATCTTTACTAAACCTCTTCCCAAGGACTCTTTTGAATATCTTCGGAAGAAGTTAGGGGTCATGGCCCCTCCGGTGATGAACTAGGATGCACTGATGTGCATCAGTCCGGTGGATATCACAGTCATATCTTGTGATCTGGATTGATGATGGGGAGCTGCAACTAAGGGGGAGCAGCTGGTATGATTCTGATGTATGAGAATTGCAAGTATGAGCCCTTTGCCATTGATGTAAAAGGGGGAGAGAAGACATGTGAAAAACAAGTGGTTGATGATCAAAGGGGGAGTAGTAAAGGAAGAGAAGACATGTGAAAAGTTGTTGTTGATCAGGGGAGCTGTGACAGAAAGGAGAAGTTCTTGTCTTGATGGTTTTTCACATCATATGTTGCCATCAATGACAAAGGGGGAGATTGTTGCAAGTATGAGGTGAGCCTGTGTTGTCATTGATGTCAACATACTCATATTGCATTGACAAGAAGGATTGGATGAGCTGTGTGCTGAGGACATTGAGAAAATTAGCCTCAGTCAGGAACAGTGAAGAACAGTGATGAGAAGAAGGCAAATGTATTGTATAGGTTGAGAACCGAAGGATGCGGATTAAAGGGTTTGTAGATATGAGTCTTGAGATGCTTCAGTTAAGATTTCAGAGGTCCGCATGAAGATCTGAAGGAGTTGTGGCTGTCGGTGTAGAACCGGTTCCGGCAAGTATTCAGAGGTGACAGAGGATCACAAAAAGGTCCGGTGAGGTCCGGAATTGTATTATCCTAATCTGCGGATTGGAAGGAAGTGTTTGGGATGTCCTTGTGATGTGTCATCCTGATTTGTGTATGATTTGGAGGTCTGGAAGTACCTTTTGCATTATGACAGAGGTGACAGACTGTGTTCTTGAAGTTCTAGATGAGGAAGACAAGAGATTCTAGTAAGTAAAGGAAGTGCGGATGTATCCGGTCGTTCAGGCAGGCTTGTGAAGGTTTTTTTTAGATCATGTTTAGGTTGTGTTGTTGGTCCGCATTGATAGTAAAGCCTGGAATTGAAGTTATTCTTCCGGATGAAGTTCTTGCTCTGTTTAGCTGACCGGATGAGTTGTTCATCCTACTAATGTTCTTGTGGTGGCCGACCGGATGTGTTATTCATCTTGCAGATACTCTTATGGTTGTTTGCTGACTTAGATGTTTGTTCCTAAGTCGATGTCTTGTATAAATAACGGTTTGTGAGTTCATTTCGATGTGTGGATTGTGTGGATGAGTGTGGCATAGCGAAGCGAAGAGAAGTGCGAAAGACAGAGCAGAGGTTTTTGGGCTTAAATGGAACTGATCCAGACATGGTAGAGATGTCATTCTCCAGTTCAAGACTGTGATTTTTATCACTTTGTAGACAGTGTGTCTCCTTGTAGGCAGTGGGCCTCTTTGTGAGCAGTGTGCTCGGGCAGTGAGCCCTAATTGGCATGTGCCATTCATTCTTCTTTATTCTTCTAACAGAGAATAATTCTTGGGTTAATCACCCCGTGGTTTTTCCCTTAACCGGGTTTTCCACGTCAAAATCTTGGTGTTCAATGTGTTGATGTTTATCTACTCTTGTGTTTATGTATTATGCTTTCATGGATGATTAATTGATATGCTGCCAACTAACAACGAAGAATCAAGTGTTTGAAATAAGAAGAAGTTTTATACAACTGATTCACCCCCCCTCTCAGTTGTATGCCCTAGATCCAACACCCTCCTAGTATCTAGTTCCTATTAAAATATTCCCTACTGTACTATATATCATAGGTAACTATTTTTAAATAACATTTTGATACCCCTATGCATTTACACCCTTCATATGTTCAAGTAAATATTTCAATTCTACCATTATCACACCCAACTCCAAATGAAAAGTCTTGAATGAATTGTAATTGCAGATTATGAAAATAAAAACTCATTAAAAGTATTTTTATAGTATAATAATTTTATGGTGATCCCTAATGGAAAATATTATTGAACATTTTAAGTTGAACTATTTGATGTGAATAAAAACTCATTATTGACTACCTTTATTTTAATGGATTGAGAAAAATAATTAATACTTATGCATAGGGTAAACCACAAGAAACCAAGAATGTAATTTTTCACTCATCTCATATCTACACAACAAAATTAAAAAATTGTTCTTTAGTGTTATAATGTTGCAACCTTGTAAATAAGGTATCTATTAACCTCTAAAAAATTCAAAATTGTAAGAAAAAAGAGTTTTTTATCATTACCAAGTGACATACTAATTTGATGTATGAGACCCTCTTGGTAGATGGCCACAAGGAATCATTTCCTATTTACCATACATTTGTCTTACAAAATTTACATAGGCTAATTCCTTCTTTTTGAATCAAAATTATATCTCCTCTATGGTGTACAAACACCCACATCATTTCACCCATTTAGAACTAAAGAAATCTATATGCAATCCTTACATAAATAGCATAACCAAATCCTCTTTCTAGCCTCTTGAAATCCAAAAATGTATATGTATATAAAGATATATGTATGTATGTGTGTGTAGATATATACATACATACATATGATATACAATACATACATTTTCAACTTCTTAGCCCTTAGACCCAACCCCAAACTCCTTCTAATATATTGTGTCCATTACCTAAGAAAAACATTAATATAATTATCATCTCTACTACTAATACCTAGTGATATATCTATGCAATTCTTTCTACTATTAAATAGCCCATTATGAACTACTGTACTATGATATTGCCTATCTAGTGACATGCCTAGAAATGTATCTAAGTTAATTGTTAGTTAATTGCCTTGCATAATTAATTAGCCTAGATATATATGTAAGTGAAGTATTTTCTCATTCAATGTGTCTACACACATATACATACATATATACATAATATGTGCATATATACATACACATTTTTGCATATGTACATAATTCCAAAAAAAATGTTACTCGCGCTTTGTATATATTAAATAAAGTTTCATTGTGATTATCCACATTTTTGGAAGTTTATTTTTTAAATTAGGATTATTTGCAGTCATTTATACATAATTAAAGAAGAGATTAAAGATGTAAATATACTACTATTCTTTCAACTCATAATATTATAGAGATGTGACTAACGAAAAGCCATGAGATGATGGCATGAAGCAAGGGATACAAAATTATGTCATTTATCAATATGCAAATGTTTCAAGACACTCCCCTCAAAATAGACATAAAATCAAATGAAAAATGGCATTATTATGCAAATTTCACAATTACAAATATATGAATTTAAGTGGGGCTATGACAAGGAGATATTTAATAAAATAGTTTTAAATTTTATTTAATTATTATTGAAGTATCATAGTTGTTGTAATGACTATGACTTTATATATATATATATATATTTGTTAAATTTTTTAATAAATTATTTAATGTTATTGTGAAAAGATATTAAATAAGAAAGTCTAAAATCTATGTATTTATCATTGAAATACCTTTTGTATTATTGAAGTTCTATGATTTCACATTATATATTATTTTATTTTTATATTTTCTATAATACATTATTTAAAATTATAATTAAAAAATATAAAATAATAGAGTCAAATATTTATCTATTTATTACTAAATATCTTTATTATTGTAGTAATTATCATTTTATTTTATATATTATATAAGATTGTGATACAAATATATTGAAAAAGAAAATTCAATTATTAAAATGGGTGGATGACTATGATCTTGAATTTATTTATTATTCTACTTTGGTAGAATTATTTCCTAAATTTTTTTACTGTGACCTTTAAGGCATTCATATCTGAATAATATTTTGTAAAAGAATTTAAAGAACCCTTAGTAGACTGTAGTCAACGTATTAATTGTTTAAATTGTTTAAAGTGAGAGTGGGTCCCACAGAAGAGGAGATAATTTGCTACAATCAATAGATCGCGGCAAGAAACTTCCATGTTATCTTGACCAATATATTACTTTCCATTGTTTCTTGTATGGCGACAGATAACTCAATAATATTTGCTACAATTGATAGATCGCGATAGCAATCGCGAGGGATACCTGAATATTAGCTTCAAATTTTCAAAACTACAATTCAATGTGTTATCCCTATAAATAGGCAGAGGATTCCGTGTAGTAGACAGACTTTCTACTTCCAATACTTGAAGTTACTTAATGGCGAGCATGTTTGCGCTCGTGTTGGCTTTTGATTTGGATAGGAAGTGCATATGCACAACCACCTGGGTCACCAACTCAAGGCTTTACTCAGCAGAAATTAACTGAGGCAAATTTTGAGATACAAAAACCATATGATGTAGACCAATCCCAGCGTTACAGCTACATTAATGGCGTCCATTCCATGTGGGTTTACATAAACGACAAACCCCATACTCCAGAGAGCAACACCAAGCCCAGGACAGAAATCCGCATCAGGGTTAGTTATTTATTTTCGATCCATCATCTTCCTCTAAATAAGGAACCATCAACGAAATTCTCATTGACGAATTCTCATGGTTGAGTGTAAATAGAGAAATGTCTTTGACGTCCCTAGAGGTATAAATTGTGAGAAGGCATCCAAATCCTTTAATAACAAGAGCATACATGAAAGAAGAAAGAGTGAACCTTTATTACCTAAACATGAAAACAGGTATTTTGGAAAGTTATTTGTAGATTTGATAGGGTAATAAACGCAAAAGTTTGAATCATAGCTAAAACAAAAAAAATAAAATAAAAGGTCATTCAATACTTTAGGATGATTTTCAAATTATATGATATTTTATTAGAATTTAATTCTATAATTATATAGTTTGATATATTGTGAAAATATCATTTAAGTGTAAATTATTTTTCAAATTTAATTTTGAAATATGATTTCATTCCATACCTTCTCAAAATGTAATGATGTAATCCAAAATAAACTTGTTCTAGATAAATTCTATAATAGATAATCTTATCACACTATCAAATAAAATAAGTGTCTTAGTTATAGAGAAAGAGTGTTTGAAATAATCTTATAAGAGATAGTTAGAAGATTTAGCAATCCCAGTTAATCACAAATTTGTTCCTAAACTAAGGTATGAATTTAATGTTTCCCTAGTTGACCAACTAAGGGCAAAAGAATTCATTTCCATGACTTTTGGATAGGATTTGTGCAGGTTTATCACAATGACATCCCATAGAGTGATAAAATTCACATGGTAAGTCATAAATACTTGGGCTTTTACTATAGACATTTGACTAACTATCTTATGTAAATGGTCTAGGGAAAAAAGTCAATTAAAAACTAATTATTTAGTCATAAAGAGTCTAGAAAGCATAATCTAGGGTATTGATCTAAAGTTTCTTGCTAAGCCACACTTGTTCTCTAAGTAGTGAAAACATCCTTGTGATCATAAAAATATTTTTGAGTAGCTAGAAAGTGCATGAACCAAGAATTGGCCTCTTTTGTGGCCTTGAATTTGTCAATAAACTTCCTAAACTAAAGATGGGGGAAAATTTACATAGAAAACTAGTCTTCAATTTTCAACCCTGATGCATATAGGTTCTAACTTGAGATCACTTGGCCATATAGGAATTTTCCATTTGGAGTGATTTCATGTCAAAGATAAGTAGCCTAGAGTGTAGTCCTTCATCAAGAAAAGATTCTCCAAACTCTTGAGAAACATGGTAAATAATGAGTGGTACCTATGTGACTCCATCTTCAAGATATTGTGGCTTACTTATCATACAAATGCATAAAGGTGGTAATTTGGTAGATAGTGAAGATCCACCATTCAATCAAATTGGTTTGTCTAAAAGGTCAGACAACTAGATTCTAAATGCTCTTAAGTAATGTGATTATTCATTTATGGATGGATGAGATGTAAAATATTGAGATGAAAAATGAGGATTTTAATTCTCAATTGTACTTTCAATTGCATCATAGATGGGAATGTGGTCTAAAATAAAAAGCTTAAACAAAAACACTAAGTAAGTGGATAAATATCATAGTGCAAAATAAAATACTCTATTCCACCACCATGGCATACTTGAGTCTCTTAGGAAGGATTAAGCACCATTCCTTTCCTTAGAAGAGATTTGAAAAATTATACAATGTAATGGGTGAATATGATAGTCAATGTTGGAGAAAAAATTCTCATTTTTTAAAAAGGTGTATCAACACCCATACTAAGTTAATAAAAAGAGTGTAATTACATGAAGCTAGTCTATGAAAATCAGCAAAGAAGAGCCAAATCAAAAAAGACATCATTGAGGCCTGCACATAATATCACGTTGGCCAACCAAAATACCAAAACATCAACTATAGATAACCAACCACAATAACTGTCAGTCAGGGTAGGAATCACATTTCTTAGACAAAGGGGGGAGAGTAGCTGGTAGATCAAGTAATTCAGGTAGATCCATTGACAGAGGGTGCAATGCCAAGTCTAGTACATGAAGGTGCAGAAATATTATGGCGCCATAAATTTCCTTGGCCTTGACATCCAACCTAGGTGGGAATTTGAAACAATGGACTTTTAATGTGCTATTGATCAAAGTGTTAGCACAGCCGGAGCGTAGCCCTTTTTGAAAAGTATAAAAAACACAAGCCACAGTTATGGAGGAGCAAAGCAGATTGATAGAAAAGAGTCCACCAATTGGAGCTTCTCCATTGAACAGATTATACTCTTCCAATGCACACTTCCACCTATCCATGTTAAGCAGATATAGGCCACATCAGAGAGCTTCAACACCTAGGAGGAAGCTCTAAGTAGAGAATCACCAATGATAATCCTAACTACAAACTCCACATGTCGGCAATCAATGTCAAAAACTTTCCACAGCTTCACCATGTCATAAGCACCCCATTTTATTGGCTCTCAATTCAACAAGGGGAAAGAATTCTAGAGGTTCTTGGTCCAATTATCCATAAGCACTACCTTGACAATGTTGGGTACATGGCATATTTGAAGCCCAATGTCATGGTTGACTGTTTTATTCTGTATACACAACACTATTCTTGTTTGTAACTGCCACTTTTATAACTACCAATTCTTGGCATGTATTCTTTATTCTCTGTGTTGACCATTTCCTTCGGTCAGGCAGTTGGTGTTGTATATATGAGTCAGTGTATTGTCTTTGTAAAAAGATAGTAGAAACTAAGTGCTACTCCAATGAATGTAAGGTGTATTAATGAAATGAGAATCTCCTGCAGGATAGTGGACATAGCCAATGTTTGGTGAACTGTGCTTTAAAACTATGTTCCTTTTTCTTGTACGGTTGTAGTTCTTTCTCTCTGTTATTTTTCAAAACATTCTTTTCTTTCATTTTTCTGCTATTACTTCAACTCAACAATTGGTATCGGAGCCAATGGTGAAAAAGTTGTTTTGGAAATCATGAAGAATTTCTAAGAAAATGGATGTAGCAGCTTTAGATGATTGGGCTCGAGCTCTCATGTCTTGGTCATGTGGCTCTGGAGAGAGTTTTGATGAAGTGGGAGCTGCAATGACAATTGCGAACAATGACACGGAACTAGATGAAATTGTGCCAATGGAAGTAGATGAATCTCCTGTCTATTTGGTTGCTGATATTGCCACTGAAGTTCTTATGGGTGATGTTGATCATGATTCCCCGAGCACTGCCCAGGCGAGGTATGTGTGGGAAAGGCCTCCACAGGATTTGGGAGGCGAGGATTTTGACATGCTAGAAGAGGCTGAAGGAAATAGAGGATGCAACAGCAATAGATGTTGATGTGAAGGCTAAAATGAAACACCGTGTACATTGGTGGGATGGCTGGAAAAATAAGGAGGATTCGGCTGAAGAGAAGGATGCTGAATTTGGAATTGAATCTACACCAGAAGAGTTTTTAGAAGATCTCAAAATTGAGCTTAGAGCACTTCTTGAACGCATAGGTGATGCACAACACAAGAAAACCATCATGGAGGAGTTGTGGAAGAGGGCAGAGGCATATAAGAGTGGTAAGTCTATCAAGGACCTGGTATTGCTCATCTATGAAAAGGTTTGTCTCACTTCTACCTTCCACCTCGATGATCCAAATACCTTTATTTCCAGCATTCATAGGATGTTGAAGCTAGGTCTCAACAGTTATGAGGAAAAAGATGTGCAGGCGAAGATCCTGGTTCGAACCCCGGATGAGGAGGTCAGTGAAGATGTTGTCATAGTGGAGGCCGAAAAAGAAAATGAAGATATGCTAAAGTTGGGGGAGGTGAAAGGGATTGTAATGGCGCAAGGAAGAAAGCAAAAGCACGGTGATGATGAGACTATTTAAAAAAAGTCTATGGGCAGAAAGAAAATGAAACAGGATAGTAACCCTCCACGAGCTTTGACGGAGAAAGCTGATCAGCCACGCAATGCAAGAAAGCAGTGGGGCAGAGGTTTGTCAGATGAAAAAAAATGAGTCTATGAATACCGCCTCAAGTGAAATGATGTTTCAAGATATTTCTCACACCTCATCATCCATTTCCTTGTTGAAGCTAATGAAATGAATCCACTAGAGGTACTATCAATCCCTACAAGTTGATATGCTGGTGACCCTTGGGATCTAATTGAATAAATGCCCTCCCCCTCATTAAGGCTAATAAATGAACTTAGCTTGTAATTTGATGTGTGACATGGTTAATTGGTTGAATGAGCTTGTTGGTGATGTTGTAAGCCAAGACCAAATCTCTACCTCCTTTCTTGATACTGAAGTATATCTTGATTGCCAACAAGTTTTGAATTTGCAATAAGCATTTAATGTCTACCTCAAGGATATGAAGCCAATAGTCTACTAATTTTGAATTTGAACTAAACCTTTTATGCCTATCTTAAGGATATTAAACCAATAGTCTAGTGATTGCATATATCTTTTATTCACCCACCTGCATTTATATCTTTCTCGAGCACAAGTGGGGAGGATTCAAACTTTTATCCTACTCTATTAAATGTTGAAGTCTTGAGGGGAGATTCTGTGAAAACTTTGAAACTTTGAATTCGGTCGATTAGTCCCTTGTGAGATCAAAAATAAAGATATCTAGAATGGACATTTTCCACAATGCTCCAAGAGAACTTTTAGTAGAATAGAAAGAAAAGACAAACATAGAGAATTTTGGACCTATTTTGGAAAGTAAAAAAAGGATTAATTGATCCTCTTTCTTGTCAATTCCATAATCTTTTAATGCAACTATAAAGATTTAAATTTTGTGAAGAAATCTTCTAAAGTTGAGAAACTTCTAGGACTAAGACCTAAGAGTTGATTTTCCAATTCATGCCTTCTAAGTTCATCAATTTTCCCAAATAATTTGTTTAAAACATCCCAAACTTCATTGGGTGTAGTTAAATTCTCAACATGAAACAATAATTTAGGAGATAGATTTAAACAAAGAAAACCAAATGCTTGGTCACACTTGTTGAAAAACTTTTCTTTCTCTTTGGCTGCATTAGGTTCTTTTTCTGTTCCCATAGTTATCCTATATAAACCTTTGTTTTTTAGCACAAGACTTACTTTAATCTTCCAATCATGATAATTGAAAGGAGTTAGGGGTGGTATAGGGACAATAGACTCCATGATGCTTAGTCTTTTGATAGCAGTTGTAGAAATATGTAAAGAAATAACTAAAGAAATGCAAGTGAAGAAGTGAAAAGGAAACATGACCCACACAAAAGTAGTTCTCTAGGAAGTGTGAAAGATGAACACACAAGATCCCACCTTAATTATGTGTTCCCCCCCCCCAACTTTGGCACTTTATAGGAGTATAATAAGTCACTGTAAAATAGCTCAAATAGGCATTTTATAATTTTAGTATGATATTGGGCTAGTTATAATGGCAATGAAAAACCATGCACTTTTGTAAAAAGAATCACTTGATTTCAAGTTGATTTACAAAAGTGATAGGTCTTTCAAATTTTGCATTTACAAAAAAAATCCTTCCACAACAAAGAATTTCCAATACTTGAAAAAAAAATTGCATGCAAATGTTCTAAGAGAAAAAAGAAATTGAAATAAGGAGGAAAAATAAGCCCCCTTGGGATGTGCACGACTAGGGGCTAAAACCCCATGTGACCAAGGGCTTAAGTTTTAGAGATGGTGCCCCACTCCCTTCCTTACATCAAACCCCTTATTTTCATATGTCAGCTAAATGGTGGTATTGTTCACTACAAATAACTTGACAGTCATCACTTCTTTTCACTATGGCAAAACATGTCAAAAATGGGCCCTTGGAGTGCCAAAATCGGTGCAGAGAGGGTGATTTTGAAGGTAGAGAGGTCATACCTCTGTAAACAGGGTTGAGGCATTGAAGGAGGGTCCAAGGCCTCTATGAACAACATCGAAGGGCATCTATATGGGGCACATGGAGCTGCCTATGTGGGGCATGAGGAGCTGCCTGTGAAGCCTTCCTCTAGCTCACATCGTGGGTGATTTAAGAGGCACCTGTGAGGCATCTCAAGCAAACTTCCAAATCTACAAAATGAAGCCCTCCTTGTTTCAATGTAGTCTGACTATTGCGAGCTGACAAAACTATGAAAAGAGAGTTGAGGGTCAGCCTTTCTATAGACCACAATGCTGACCAAGGGAGATGCCTCCGTCTATGAATACTGAGATTCCTCTTCGTGGAAAGAAAACAAAAACCATAGTTAAATCAAAACAAAACCAAGCAAAAACAATGCCTCACAGATTTGAAGCAAGATTCTAGTCGGATGACGGATGACATGCATAGCAGAGAACATGCAGCTTGAAGCTATCCTAGAAAGCTCTGATACCATGTAGAAAACAAGATCATAGAATGAACAATGAGCACACGAATTTGCTATGAAAATGACACATTGTATTCACAAATAGACGAATATAAATAGGTGAGATAGGATACCCAAATCTCAACAATATGAGGATAGGTGGCGAGTAACCATCCACAAGAATAGCGCTAGGTGTCAAATTGAGTCACCACATCTACAAAACAACTAACAACTTTGATATGGTCAAAGTGACATGTGGGAAAGTCACTTAACTATGGTTAGAGTTAGTGTAAATGTCTAAGATAAGAGTTTATACACCAACAAATAACTTTGGAATAATGATTAGGGATAGGAAACACGCATATAATGGGTCTAGAATGATGCCACAAGTAGACAATGTAGATTTAAATCATCTTTAAGATCTTTGACCTAGGTGTTCTTTCACATTCTGACATTCCTAGATGATTTCAAAAAAATGAATGAATCTTTAAATATAAAAAATATAGCACTTGTAATTGTGTTAATGACACTCAAATCAAAGTGAGTTAAAAATATAAGAGAAAATGGTATGGGTATGCAATTTTCACCACTACATTTTTATTCCACTTTGATGTGCATGCAAATTGCTAGGTAGATGCATGTCAAAGTAAAACAAGTAGTGAATGTGGAAGTTAAATGTTTTTCAAACACACAAAAAGATAAGGCTATGATCAAAGTATATAAATCATTCTTAATTTCTCTTTGCAATGACCCTTCCATCATAAATTTATAAAATAGAAAAAAATTGCAATGAGTACCATTTGTCACATATTTAAAATAGTCACTAACTATAACTTGTTTTGAAAATACATTATCTTGATAAATAGCTAAAATATAAAGGATAAGGTTGAGACATTTGGTTGTATTGAAAGTGATAAAACTCCAACTAAGTTTATGACCCCATAGAGGGTGACTTGCTAAAA
Source organism: Cunninghamia lanceolata (assembly GCA_027924645.1). Lineage (NCBI taxonomy): Eukaryota > Viridiplantae > Streptophyta > Pinopsida > Cupressales > Cupressaceae > Cunninghamia > Cunninghamia lanceolata. The sequence continues at coordinate 4,311,832 of BSBN01000677.1, read as the reverse complement.
ATTTTAAGTTCATGTTGCTAAGGAAAATTAGAAACCTTTATTAAAGCAAGGGGTCCTATGGATTTTTAAATTCTTTCTTCTCAAAAATTTGAAGTGAGATTGAAGATTTTTAGATAAAAAATTATAGCATCTAAATAGTAATAAAAATTAGAATTTGGAGAAAAATATCATGCAACTTGCCATGACATAAAAGTCTTTAAGTTGGTGGAGGAAACTTTTAGCTACCTCTCTCCAATATGGCTATTCTTAAATATCATCTAGTTTAATAGTCAAAGATACATTTTAGTTACTAAAAAGAGAACAACTATTTACTACTTTTTAGTGGAGAGAAAATGTATTTAAATGAAGTGTTCCAATACCAACTTAAGTTTATATTTATAAATGTGAGACTCCTATTTTCTAGGAAAAAATTCATTATAATCTTGTAGTTACATTTTTCCATTACATGTGGCTGCCATCAAAATAAAATTAGGAGAGTCAGGCCCTTTTATGGAACCGCTTGCTAAACGGATAAGACAAAGGACCCACCATTGGAGAGTTTTAAGATTTTGATATAATAATTAGTTGAGGATCTGACATGATTCTAGAAACTCTATAATTTAATAATAGAATATTTTGGCATCCATAAAATTATTAAAAAACTAATAACAATTTTGTTCATGGAATCTTTCTTTTTCTTTTGTGTTACGGGTGTTTTGATGAGTACCACCTATTCAATAATTTATTCTTAATAGAAAAGCAAGTAACTCGATGATGTATCATCTTGGGTAGTCAGGAACAAAGTTTGCACTTTTTACGATTGGGTGTCATCATTAACTATAGAAAAATAATGTATGATAGAACTTCAGTGAAGCTAGGTAAGGAAACCCCAAAGTAGTAGTCCAAATCTTATGTATTTATTACTCTAGTGCCTTGTTGTCATAGGGACTACATTTAGATTGGGTGTTTTCTGTCTGTCTGGTTTCATTTTATATGTATTCTATTTGGTAAAATTTTTAATAAAATTTATTTGTCGGCGACCCTACGTTAGTCCCACTCCAATAACATCACCCCACAATTGATAGATGCCGAGAAATAGACAACAAATCCAACCGCTCCTGAAGACAAGAAGAGATGTAATAATAAATAGAGCTGATTTGAAGGGAATGCAGAAAAACAATAGCTTTGATTACATGTATGAGCTTCGGCATCCATTAAAATTACGAGTAAAGTTAAATGGATATAAATTATTTTGTCTTGTGCGGACCCTTCGAGCCCGTGAACGCCCAACGTCTTCTTCCTCAGGACAGATTTCTTCCTTATTTATTTATGTCAGTCGGCCATGCGCCAGTCTTAAAGCATATTCGAAAACATAAAAAATACACAATTCAGAGATAATGTTTTTGAGTATTTTTATCACCATAAATTCGGACAGGATCGCATGTAGTAGACAGACATTTGAGCTGCGTCCTCAGATTTATTAATGGCGAGGATGTTAGCGATTCTGGGTGGGATTTTGATATGGATCGCAAGTGGATATGCGGATCCAACTGTTTTAACAACTCAAGGCTTTACGGAAGTGGTTTTAAAAGAGACAAATTTTGTCATACAAAAACCATATGACAAGGAGGAAAATGAGCGTTATAGCTTCATAAATGGCGTCCATTCCATGTGGGTTTACAAAGACGACAAACCCCTCAGTCCTTAGAGCATGACCAAGCCCAGGATAGAAATCCGCATCGATGTTAATTTTTTTATCGATCATTTTCCTCTAAAATTTTGTATAAGCTGTTCTGAGAAGTTATGTGTTTTTTAAATTTGCGGGGATGATATTTCACTGCAGGGATATGACTATACAATGGGAGTGTGGCAGTTCGAGGGGGAAATGTATGTACCGTGGGGAACGTCGGGAGTGTGCGTGATGCAGGTTTTCAGCACCGTTCGACACTCCACGTCATTAATGCTACTGGTGGCGTCTGATATCTATGATCGGTGAATTCATCTCAACATTATCCACAATGTAAATGAAGGGAAAGTGTATGTGTTCGTCGATGGGAAGGAGAAGGTGGTGGCAGATGACAGAGGTCGTGCTTCATAATAATGCTAATAATAATGCTTCATCTTGCATGGAACCTCGTTGGAAAAATATCAAACTTTGGACCAAATGACGTATCGTTGTAAGACTAGCTCATTGTTGGCGATAGCTATCCAGATAGATTATGACATGTTGTGTGTAATAAGTTTAACTGAAGACGATTTTGAAAGAAAAAGAATCTTCGTTTGATATATGCTACAAAGAGTATCTTCGTAAGTTTTTTTTAAAATGATTTCAAAATTTATGTACACAATTATGAATGGAAGCCAGGTGTGTAGAAACAAATTCCAACACAAATCTAATGAAGAGAGTATTGTGCAAATTTGTAATCTTTCCAATTATAAAAAGCAGATACACAATCTAAACCATAAAATCAATAATAAACAAATATACTATAACACCAAATATACGTGCGGAAAACTCTTTCAAGAAAACACCCCACTTCAAAACCCTGCTCAATGTATTTCAAATCCAATAATAAGATTACATACACTTGCAAAGCAAGTTTATTACAGGGGTTCACCAACATACAATTTTTAGAGTAATTCTAGAAACATAATGATACTTACATAAAACAGTCATACAAACTCCTTCTCAAGATTTCAATTTATAGACTTTTAGCACCCAGGAAACCCTTTGTAGTTTAAAAAACCACATGCTAAACCTCCCATGAGGTGTGGTGTCCAAGGTAGGCAAGATTCTAGTCTAAAATTAGGCTCTCACGTCCAAAGTAAATTCTCCTATTTTTAACCCTTATAGTTGTCATAGAATCTATCATAACATCCTTAATAAGAGGCTTTCTATGATATACCACTATGTGGGCATCTATTGACAACTAATAAAATAATTTTCAAGGCACTAACATGTGGCAAAAATGCCAACTAAAAAAAATATTCCCCATTTTTATGGAGTACAAAGATTTAATAATATAAATGCCAAATCATTATGATAAAATGTTACATAATAAAATAATAAACTTAGGAATTGACAAGGTTAACATCTTAATTCACAACATTCTCCCACATGTCAAATACCTTGCAAGAGCTAGGGGAACCATACCATAATTAACTCAACTCTTAGGGGATGAGAGGCCCATAGACTTTAAAAACCATCTAAAATTCTCTATGCTCATGAGCTTTGTCAAGGAATCTACAACATTTGTCAAAGTGTCAACTTTCTCCAATTTCACTCTTCTATCTTCTACCATGTCATGAACAAAGTAGTACTAGACATCAATATGTTTTGTCCTTGCATGGAAGGCTAGACAGATTCTTTGCCAAACATACAACAATCTAACTATCACAACATATAGTAATAATCCCATACTTACTCTGGCTCAACCAATATTTTCTGTTAGCTTTATCTCTTTTTATTTTCATCCCCAAGATGTACCTGGCTGCCCCTAAATTTTTTATTTCAAATTGTGCTAAAAGATGAGACTTTAAATCAAAAATCAAACTTTTACCATTCCCAAAAAACAACATATCATCAACATACATTGCAATAATGAGAATGCAATCATTATCCACCTTGAAATAAAAATAATGATATAATTTTGATCTCAAGAATCCCAAACTCAACACAAAGGCATCAAACTTTTGGTACCATATTCTAGGAGACTTCTTTAAACCATACAAAGATTTCTTCAACTTACAAACCAAATGTTCTTTACCTTTTTCAATGTAGTGCCTTGGTTGTGACATATATATCCCTTCCTCCAAATCACCATGAAGGAAATTTGTCTTCACATCCATTTGCTCAACTTTAAGATCATATACTGCAAAAAGTGAAAATTAAAATATATTGGATGTCAGCTTAACAACTGTAGAAAAAATCTCACCATAATCAATTGCCTCAACTTAAGAATAACCCTTCACAACCAATCCTACCTTGTACTTATCAATATTGGGCCATCTGAATTGATTTTCTTCTTAAACACCCATTTGCATCCAATGAGTTTACGTCCATCAAGAAAAGCTATCAGATCCCATGTATTATTTTCCTTAATGCTTCCATCTCTTCTTCCATGGCCTCTTTCCAAGAGTCTACATCATTCATACCCATAGCCTCCTTTATAGTCTTAGTCTCATCAGTGTTAGTAATCAAATCAAAAATACATTTCCAATCATGAAGTGAATACCCATACCTTTCTGGTGGTTGTCTTTGCCAAGTGGACTTCCTCATAGGTCGAGGTTAATGGTGCAGGAGCACCTCGTGAATCTGAAAGATTCCTTATATTTTATATTTTGTCCAAATGTTATATTGTCATGTTTTCGAGCCCTATTGGGAGACTGTATACGTGTCATTAAGTTGTCATTAAAGGATTGTAACCAAACAAGTTTGTCACTGTTCGGCAGTGATGGTTCATCTTCCATCTTGTAACTGCCTACATGATGTGAGTCTTTAAATGGTGAGTCTATATGTGTTAGAAGAAGGAACAGACAGGAGAGAGTAGAGAGAATTTGTATGTATAATTTCAGAGAAGGAATAGAGAACTTTTGGCGTTACTGGTCTAATTACAAGAGCATCAATTTGGAGTCATTCCACTAGTTAAGATTTCTTCAAAATCAGTGGAATGACCTTTGTGTCGTTAGATTTATTTTTGTTTTGTTGAGTTTTGAAGTTCTATGTGTTGTTCGGTTACAAACAGTTGTTGGGAAGGTTATCGGCTTAAAATTTGTGTTCTGTCACCAAATGTGCATTTTATGAGTATACGACATTTGTATGTCGAGACAGTTTGTGTATATATTGCATTTGTATGAGGAAACATTCTATGTGTATCCTACAAAAGTATATTGTTGTTGCATGAGCAAATGTGCATTTCATAATATGCAAGTATTGACTAGTAAGAGTGGTAAAGGAACCGGCCATAGAAAGTTAAGTATTGAATGTGTGAAGTTGAATCCATCGGGTAGGTAGTGAATATCAGCAGAAGTCTATAAGCAGCTACCGATGACTGAAGTCTGGCCGACAGAATGGTATTGAGCACATCGGTGTGAGAAGTGGAATTGGAAGTTTGCACAGAAGTCTGATTAATGAGGAGAGTCCAACTAATGGAGGATAGTTTGGAAAGGTATCATGGTGAGTGGAAGGCATCGGCCGAAGAAATCTTGAATTGGCTAATAGAATTATCTTTTACCGATAGTGTATGTGAATCGACAGTTGAACTGCTTGATCGGTTCAATGGGTTCAATGGGTTCATGGGTTCAACAGATTCATAAAGTTCATTCGGTTCATTTGGTTTGTTGGTTCAACAAAGGTCAAATGGTTCAATGGTTAAATGAACTCGGAGGTTCAAGGAATACTAATGGTTCAACCACTTCGGTGGTTCGATATGTTTTATTGTTTTTGAACATTTCCGCTGCCCGCTTTGCATCAGTTAAGGTCCTTCTTCTTCTTCACTTTCTGAACTGCTAGAGCTCACTCTTCTTTAGGTTCATTGTGGGCTTTTAGTTCAACTTTCTCATGTGTAGGGGGAAGCTAAACCACATCCTCTTTTTTCTCTTCTTTTTTGGTTGTAGAACAATAGAAGAAGAATTCATCTCTTTGAAGATAACACTTCTTCTATACAAAACTCTTTTATCCATAGGATCCCAAAACTTGTATGATCCTTTTCCATAACCAACGAAGATACACTTAACTTCCTTGTTCTCCAACTTTGACCTTTTCTCCCTAGGTACATGTACATATGTCTTGCAACCAAATACTCAAAGATGTCCCAATGAGGGATTTTTCCCTAACCACACCTCCATAGTTGTCTTCTCAACAAGAGCTAATGTAGGAGACGTATAAATTTTGTAGCAAGTAATGGCTATAGCTTTGTCCCAAAATTTTTGTTCTAGGCCAACTCCACGAAGCATACTCCTAGCCCTCTCCATCAATGTCATATTCATCCTCTCTACAACTCTATTTTGCTAAGGGGTATACAAAGTTGTATTGTGCCTCTCGATCCTATGTTCTTTACAGAACCTATCCAGATCTACTGAACAAAACTCACCACCATTATCAATTCTCAAACACTTAATCCTTTTACTAGTTTGATTCTCAACAAAAGATTTAAACTTTTTTAACTAAATAAAGACTTTAGATTTACTTCTAAGGAAACATAGCCATGTCCTTCTATTGTAGTATGCAATGAATCATACAAAATAAATAGATTTGGAAATCAAAGGAACATTAATAGGACCAAAAACATCATAATGTATCAAGTCCAACACCCCAAAATATTTATGAGAACTATAATTAAACTGAACACAGTTTTGTTTCCCATAAACACAATGTTCATAAAATCAAACTAAAGATTACAATCATTCAAAAACTCAACAATATTTCTATTTTTTAGGGCTCTACTTGACGCTTCTCACCAATATGGTGAAGTCTTCAGTTCTATAACATTGTTTTCTTAGCTGGAAGTTTCATTTCTAAATAATGAGCACCTATAGGTACCCAACAAGCATGTCCATCAGAAGTAGATGCAACATTCCTCTTTTCTACTAGTTCTAATGGTGATGATGAAGAATATGATGTTCTCTTCTTAGTATAATAAGAACTATTGCACTTAATCATACATGCATCTAGCTGAAATAGAGTGCCAATCCAAACACCCCTAGGACTTGTACCATAGCTCCTCTAGTCGTCTTACATCCTCCATTTGTAAAAAACAAACTACACACCCACATCATTCAACTTACTCACTGATAAAAGGTTTCATGCCAAACCAGGGATAGCAATACACCATTAATCCCCTTCACTCATCGATTAGGGAATATAATCAAGACACTTACACAACCAACAATCTTTAGATGAGAGACATCACCCAAGTATATATTTTCATTGTCAAATTATTCATACTTCATGAACCAACCTTGATTGGAGGTCATATGGAAAGATGCACTAGAGTCAATAAGCCACACATATTAAGATCCATGAGTATCCAAGGAAACGACAAAAGATTCACCATTATCGTAAGAAGATTTATAAGAATCCAAATCAGAATCATTGTTCTTCTTTTTATTTTTCTATTCCTCTTTACACTCTTTTTGAAAATATCTTGGTTTTTCGCACTTCCAACATAATTCTTTGGACTTACCAGGAGACTTAGATCTCCCACTAAATTTGGATATTGACTTATCCTAATTTTTGTTCTTATTTCCTTTCTCTTTGGATCTACCATGAACCACAAGATCCTCCTTAGCTATTTCAAAAGATTTTCTTCACATCTCTTTGAAAAGTAACAATGCAACTACCCCATCCATCTTGAACTTGGTGGCAGTACTCCCAATGGCCATCACAAGGTGTTCTGATGAATCTGACAAAGAACATAGTAAAGTTAAAATGAAGCTTTCGCCATTCACTCTTGCCTATGGCTCCATGTCAGAACATTGATTGACCATGCTCTATTAGTAAAGTCATTTCCTTGATTATCTTGTGGGCTTTTAAAATATATGTGATAAAAAATATTTCATACTTATTACTCATGGACCCCACCTTTATTTCTAATTCCTCTTCTAATCTTTTAAGATATAATCATTTATCATTTTATGGTTTTAAAATGAAATCATTTAAATGATATATAATCATTTCAAATCCCTTTGTGAGTTTAAAATAGATTATAAACTTTTTTTCCTAGACCCACATGTGCCACATTAGATTGGAAAAGGCCAATTGTGCATGATCCAAACAAAGTACTTCTGACTCCTTCAAAATGCAATGTCGATCGTTGGATGGAGTTGCTTATCTAAGGGTTTAGAATGCTTTTCATTTGGTGGGTCCCTCTTGCCACACTGGACTCAAAGAAGCAACAACACAAAGAGTAAAGAGAAGGAATTCTAACAATTTCTTAAAGGTGTGCTATTAGATGAAGAAAATGCTAAGGTGGAAAAAATAGCTAATGGCACATTGTTTTCATCTGCAGGAGCATTGGATTACATTTTTCATCAAATAGTTTTGATTATGTTGGGAATCTAACTTCCTCTATTCCTTTGGTTGCACCTTGCTTTCATATGCTTGCACAAGAGTTTGAGTGATTAACATGGAGTTTTTGGGGATTTCTCTTATGATGGCGTTGAATCTAGAATTTATGCTCTCTTATCACTTTTTTCTACTCTTGATTTTTCTACAACTGATTACACCTCTCCCATAGTGGTTGTATTTAACCTTATAAGCCTACACACTCTTTGAAGTAAATCATGGATCTGTGCCTTATCCTTTTATATTGGTGTTGAAGTTGGGGAGCTCAAATTAGTTTAGAATGGCCACACCTCATCTTCTAGAAAGTTTCACAATGATTTTTATAGCTGGGTGCTCTATTTGGAAGGTTTTGGGTACTTGAAATGATCTGAAATGGTTACATTCAATTTCCTATAGTTGTGCTATCCTTTTTCATTTTGTACAATGATCTCCCTTATTAGAGAGCCATGCTTAGAATTTGAAGTACCTATGTAGTGATCTAGAGATTCTGATGCTTGTCTTCCATGTGATGCTTGTGTGCCATGAATGGATTTGGCATTAAGTTTAATGAATTTATTGTGCAATAGAGGACTCTTACGCACTACCTTGGAGGTATTAAGCCATGATCTAAAATTTCTCTATTTTTTAAAAACAAATCTTTTCCTAGGATTTGGCTGGCTACACCTTACTTCTCATGATGTGTTGATCTTTTAATGCCTACCTACCTTTGATATATCTAGAATTTTCCTTTGTGTCATAGTTTGGACCTTTACTCTAATTGGACATGGTTGGGAATGACATTGGAAAATGATGTTGAACTCTAACATTCCTTTGTAGCTTAAAGACTCAAATTTTGTGCCATAGTTTTGGAGAAGATTTCTAGAAGTTTGGAGATTCTAGCCAATAATTTATATATTGTACTAAACTTGGTTTAATGGTGCACTAGAGTTTGAAACTTCATACTTTCTTCATATGGAACAGGTGCTATGGGAGCTATATTTAACCTTTATGTTGGATGTTTGAAGCTTGACTAGAGAGTGGTGCACCATAACTAGCTTGAAACTCATACAAGTACCAAGCTTTGTTATATCGAATCAATCTAACATAGTCACACATTGTTTAGAAGTGGTTGTGCTATCATTGACTTGTGCACCATATCCAAGTGCTTGCACAGTCTTTCACATGTTTTTCCATTACTTTTAATAGTTCCAGAGCAAATTCATGAATGCACATCCTTTTATTGTTTGATATCTTTCTCCTGTTGGCTAATAGCATATACCATAATCCTTATATTATTTCCCACCATTTTTTCCATAACTGTATTTGTATATATGATTGTTGTTCATTCCTTTAGATTTTGTTCCTTCTTCTATGCTGGTTCTGAAACCTAAGGCAACATCTACTTTTCATACTATCACACCATATCTTGACCTAGTCACTCAACTCTTGGTTGCACCATGTTTGACATTGGCTTTAGGTGAATATGGCACAAGAATTTAGTAATAGATATGACTACGATAGGAAATGGTTGCATTCCATTCATTTCATCCTCATCTACCATGGCCATTTTGTCTTTGAATGTACATGTGAAGAGGTTTGTATAGATTCTTAAAGGTAGATTTACCTCTAATATAAATGCCTTGAAAAAATGTAAAAATTAAGTGCTTGAAAATAGCACTATAAAACCTTGGAAGGAAATGTTTATTTAGATGGACTATAGGAAAATTCCTTGGATACATCATGTCTAAGAAAGGAATTTTGTTGATCCTAAAAGGTTAGAAGAAATTCTAAAAATCTCATTGCCTAGAAGCAAAACAAGAACTCAAATCCTTCTTCAAAAAAATAATTTTCATGAACTCTAAGTTCTCTATATTTGATAAAACCATAAGACCCTTTAATGTCATGCTCAATAAAGATGTCCAACTTTCTTTCTCACCAGAAGAACAAGCAACCTTCAAATAAATTAAAGAGGTAATTACCAAGACCCTCATCATGTCTATCCTGATTACATGCTTCCTTTCTTAATCTATTCTTTCACCTCTCAACACTCTATTATAGCCATGCTTACATAAAGGAAAGAAATAAGAGAAGAATGAATATATCTTTCATTATCTCTCCACTTCATGGAGATTTTCCCACAAATACCCTATCATCGATAAACAAGCCTATGTGTTGGTCAAAGCCATCAAGAAGTTTTTCCAAATTAGCCTTTTTACAAACTCACTTCAATTTTGACACTTCAAAGTTGCCTTTTACAAGAATTTGCTTAATTTTGGCACTAACAAAATTTTCTAAAAAGTACCTCCAAAATTAGAGGGTGGAGGCTAAAATTAGCTTAATAAAAAAAAGCACCTCCATTAGAAAGAAAAGCTCCTCCAAGATTTAGAAAAAAGTGTTTTAATTTAGAGAGGAAAAAAACTTCTGATTTTAAAAAAGTTCCTCCAAATTTAAAAACAAAACACTTTAAAAAGGCACCTTTCAGAAAAAAAAAAAAAAAAAGCTTTGACCAGGTAAACTGAGCCCTTTCCACATGTTTTCTATGTGAGTTTACACATCGGGTGGGATTAATGACTTTACTGAACACCTTCAATCACTACGAGGAGCAATAGAGGAGGGATCCCACAACCTCCTTGAATTTCATCCTTTAGCAACACTATCAAGATCTCATAGAATTCAAACAAACATCCACACAATCCCATTCTCATACCATGTAGAAACTAGGAACATTAAGTGAATGCGAGTACAAATTTGAGCCACTTGAGACAAACAAGGGCACACTCAACCTGCAAGAAAACAAGTATTGCAAACAATGGACAATTGGAATGCAAAATACATGGGATAATCAATTAGCTTAGAAGATGTATTACATATAGGTCATAATTGACTAAGAATAGTCAAACCCATAATAGGAAAAGATCACTAAAAATAGTGTTTCTCCAAGAATAGGAAAATCAACCACCTAAATTAGACAAAGCTAATCTAGGCATGCCAAGTATATCACAAGGCTAAACATTGACTCCTAAATATGAACTCCTAAGAAAGCTTAATATACACCAACAAACCCTAGGGAAATGGAGTGGTTGAATCAAGCAACAAGATCCTCCTTATATGATAATCAAAAATTTGTTGGATAATAACCTATGGGATTGGAACAACCAATTGAGGTATGTTTTATGGCTTTACCATATTTGCATTAAAGATTCCCTACTAACTTTTCCCTATAATGTAATCTCTGGCCAACACCCTATCCTCCTAATGAACTTGAAAATATACACATTACAATTCATGGGGCATTATGCCAAGGGCGGTGACATAATTGAAGCAAGATTTCTAGACTTGCTACACCTTGAATAATATAGAGATCAAGCCTTAGAAAGATTTATGAAGCATCAAGGTGAAGTGAAGTGATGGTTTGACAAGCATGCTAAAGTCGAATATTTCAATATTTCTAATTTGATCCTCCTTTAGGATTGAGATAATGAATGCAACAAATACTATAGTAAAATTTTTCATCTCTGGATAGTCCCCTATCAAATTAGAAGGATCATATATGACAATTCATTTAGACTCTATACATTCACTAGTGAGGAGTTTCTATTGCTAGTACATGGGTAGTTTCTCAAGCACTACTTGAAGGCCTAAATGTTGTTCTTGTGGAGTAAATAGTCTTATTTTCATTACAGTAAATATGTTGTTTCTATTCTTTCTATTTTATCTTGTGCTCTCCTCCATCTTCCATTGTCCTTGAATTATGAATCTTGTTTGGAACTCATTGATTGCTAACTCTATTTATTACAACTTGTTACAAATTAAGGATTTTGTTTCAAGTCATCCTAATGACTCCATTGCTATGATTATGCTCTCATGTGTTCTATATTAAGTGTTTTCTATTCAAGAATGAGAAATGTAGAACTAGTATAGTTCTTCTAGTTTAGGACACCTGCATGGTTGAGATTTATTTGGTGAATTTAGGCAAGCTTATAAACAACTTATGGCATATCACTCTTAATACTATATGTCTTGTAAGATTGAATTAAATTGGTTATTATTGTAGATCTATTGGATGAAAATTTGTATTGGTGTTCCCCTCTTATGTGCCAATGGTTGTCCTCGACCAAAATAGTAAGCTTCATTTCTTATGAGTTGAACTAAAAATTAAAACAATAAAAGAAAAAAAATAAATAAAATAAGATGAAAAGAAAGATTGAGTAAATCAAAAGAAAATTAAAAACTCATTTTTTTGGGGTAGCTCAGGTAACTCAACCAAGGTTATGGACACCTCACTCATAGTGGAGCTATACCTTGATGCGACTAGACATATCTTCACTAAAGATATGCATGCCTAGCTAGTAGTGGAGAAATGTCCAAGCACATGACAACATGTCTACTAGTATCAATCATTTTACTTTGTATGACCTATACTTTATTACATTAGTGAACAAGCCCAATTCCTAGTTCTAATGATTAATTTATCTAATTTCATGAAGAGGAAATGAATTCACATGCATGCACATTTTCCATGCAATGATTTCAAATCCACTTAATATATAAAGATAAATCCCCCTCATGAATATTTCTTAAAGAACATTAATTATCACAAGCCTTATTTTTTGGGTTCTTAAGTGAGTTCACTTATCTTATAATGCTCAAGAGCATTCTCTACTAGAATCACCATTTGTTGGTTCATTGCAACAACATGCCTAATTATTTATGAAATAAGGGAACTCGTCTTTAGATACTTATGCTCTTGAGCCTCTACTTTTTATATCCTTCCTTAGAAGAAGACCTCAATGTGATTTAATTATTTTTAGTCAATCTTGTTTCCTATAGGATACCTTGTTGATATTTTATCAGTGTTGGCAAGAAAAGAGGGATCACAGACAAAGGTTCTGAGTCCAAGAGTCTTGCATATTGTGTTTATACCTCGATGACTATGATAAGAGAATGATCAGAGGGTTTAAGGTAGGAAATAACATCACGCGGTAATGTAAGATAACAGAGAGCTCATAACACAAAAATTAAATATTATTTGAACCATCAAAACAAAATATCATTCTTTATATATATCATTGTATGTATTACAATATCAAAGGTATATCTCTTCTCTTCTCTTACTTCTATTCTATCTCTCTTCTCTATTCCTATTTCTTGCTTCTTACTTCCATTCCTAGGTTACTATATAATATGACTGTAGTGGGGTCATTTCTCTTACAAAAGATGAATATTCCTACTAGGCCTAGTCAGCCTTATGCTCTGCATGCTTATTATGGCCAAGTACAGTGACTTCTAGATTTTGTACTCACTGCTCCCAGCATAATTCTCCCCTTTGAAACCATGTCTTGTCCTCAAGACATTCAAAATATTTAGTTTTCTAGCAAGTTCTTATATATCTCTTTTAGCTATGCAAATGTGATATCCCATTGGCTCTTTGCTTATTATAGCACATGTATTTGATTGTGTGTTTGAATTAATATTTTCTCTACTTCTACAATAGTGGTTAGGATTTGAATTTTTTGGACTATCTTCTTTGGATCTTTCAGTAGTTCAGTAAAATGTGTAATTCTAAGTCTCTGCACCTCCTGAAGCTATTTGATTTGGGCTTTGATTAGCTCTATTTGATCATGTAGTTATTGTAACTAACTATGCATAGTTTGTATTTGTGCCTTTGGTGTTCCATCCATGTCCTACATTGCATCAAATGTGTTGGCCACATGTAGTATCTAGATCTCCACCTAGTCTAGATCTGATAAATTTTAGTCCTTTTGTTAGTGTGGACCATTAGAGGAAGAATTGATACAATGTGTTGATATCATTGGCCATGTTCTGTATAATGTTAATGTGAGTTTCTAGTTGTATGTGCGATGTGGTACATTTACTTTTAACCTCATCCATTATGTTTTTCTCCATCTTTGCTATAACTTTGTTCCAAATTGTGGTAGTCTGATTATCTATTTCTATTATTACTCCATCCAATAGTTGTTTTAGCTATTGTCCTAGTGGAGTGTTGTATTTCTTTGCAGATAAGGAATTTTACTTTGAATGGTACTTATGGCATCATCCAATTACTCTATACTTTCCAAATGTTGTTTCAAGATTTCTTCCCTTGATGTGTTATGAAATATATCTCCCAGTTGAAACTCCTATAATGGTGAGATACTAGAGAGGTTTACTTGGGACCCTGTGAGTGGTAGTTGGAGCAGTTGCATTGTTTCCATAGGTTGAATTTGCTTCTACCATGCCAAGAAATCCTTTATATGTTGCATTGGGGATGTGGATGTGTAAGATGTGGAAGTCTTATCTAGTGATGGTGGATTTTGTAGAGTCACTTTCTGATCTTAGACATCATAGGGTTCATTGGAATCTATGTTTTATTCTTCTTGCACTTTCTCCCCTTCTTTCTTTAGTGCCACATAAGCCTGCTTTGTGACTTCAATAGTTTCATGTTCAATTTTATTTTTGGTTTCCTCCATCAGTCTCATTAACACATCCAATCTCTGCTTGGATCTCAACTCTTTTTCTTGTAACTATATTATCTTTTTTCTTTTCTCCTTGGTCAAAGTTGGATTGATTTGTTCTCTATCTTTCTTCCTCATTTCTTCTATTTTTCTCACTTTTCTCTCTTCTTCTTGATAACAGAGGCCAGTGGATTTGGAATTTTTTATTATATTATATAAAGTGTCATTAGACACTCTTATGTGTCTAATGATTTATTCTTTTATCACTACTAAGTTATTTTATTCTCCCATCCATGTGTACATTTTTGCAATTTGTTTTAGCATCCCCTTATTATTCAATGTACTTGTGAGGAGGTCTACATTCATAATGTCCTCTTTCTTTGGTTCTTCCTCCTCTTTTATCTTAATTTATGCTTGTTTACTTTTTCTTATCACTCTTTTCTTCTATGGCTAGTGTATTTCCTCTTCCTCCTACTTAATTTCTATGCGTTCCATTTGCATTATCTTTCTTTTTACCATTTGTTTTTGTTTAATTTTTTTCTTCTCTGAACTCAATTGTATCAATATTTATGATACTTCTTCAACTAATGGATATGATTATGGTGGTTACAGAGGGGTTATTGCTACTACTTGTGCTATTATGCTCTACTCTCATGTTTCTTGAGCTATCAAAGACCCCAAATTTAGTCTTTCAAACCTCCGCACCTACGATGTAGATGTGCTTACTTTTGGCATCTCATTCTGTGGCTTTTTGGTTTGTGGAATTCCCCATTTCTCATGCAAATTTTCTTTATTTTTCTCCACATGCTCTTCCACATTCTTCTTAGTTTGTTTTTCTATGAATTCTTTGTATGTGTTAAATCTATTTGCCTTTGGATCCTTTGGTTTCTTTCAGAAGACCTTTGCATATGATTATGCTAGGTCATTGATTATTTCATATGGTAGTTTAGGGATCCACGAAACCCTAGGTTCTACCACCTCCATCAATGTACAGTCCTTGCCTACTAGGAAAACAATCTCATTAGCATATTTTTAGACCATGTTGTATGATATGTGTTCCTTGATTTGCATCTATTGTTGAAAGGATTCAAGAAGAACACCTAATATGTGGCACTAGTATATGAAGTGGTGTCCTTGAATTGGTGAACATGGTAGTTTATTTGTGCTACTACAGATTGATTGGTTTGTCATGCCTTCCTAGAAAATGAAGGTAATTCATTCATGAAATAAAATGTCAAGAAAATGTTCGAAGTACCATACTGGAATTGATAATGGGTGTTCTTTGACCATTGAAGTTTGTCTATAAACTAATCCTAGAGGACTTTGCATAACTAAAAAGTTTTCCATCCATTTGATAGGTTGTATGGATCATGGTGCCAATTGTTGAGTCCTCTCTGTTGGTCTAGTAAATTTTGTAAGAAATGCCTATGGTGGCATGCTGAACAATTGGATTTTAAATTTTGGTTACATCTAGGCTCCTTCCATCATATGTTGTGTTGGTTAATTTCATGACTTTGTCATTTATAATAGCCTTTTCAGAAAGCAACTCCCTTGTTGCACTTAACCCCATTACAACCTAGATGGCTTTCTTGGTTATTTGATATGGTTTGTCTAGGTAGATGTACTCTTCGTGTATTTGGCTTAGGATTATCATAATCAACCCATGCTCCACTTAAAAGTCTTGGAAATCCTTCCACACATCCATTTTTGCTTCTTAATTTATTGATACTAGGGCATGTATTGTCTTTGGTCTAGCTGCAATAAGGATTTCTAGAGTAATTCAAACTTGGTGTGATTAATCTCCATTAGGGGTGCGTGAACATACTTTCTTACATGATCCTTAATGTAGAGTATATTAGATGTGATAGTAGAGAATGCCCCATCTGGGTCAACCTCCATTTCCTTATATGGAATTTTTTTATACTTTGGGCACAACTTGTTGAAGATATTGACCAAACTAGGAATTGACATTTTCTTTCTAATTTTATTTAGTTCAGCTTAGTTTCCAACTGGTGTTCTTCTTGCTAGAGCTCACAACTTTTCTCATTATGTGTAATTATGTTTACTTACTATTTGGGGCCATGTTATAAAAAGTGGGATTTGCATTTAATGCAATTATCCATTCTTGGTTTGGTACACTTTTATAATCATTGTGTTTTCGTGGTTGCTTTATTTTTACTAGTTGGCACTTTATATAATACATATACTATAGATAATACAAAATTTGATTTTTTTGCCTTTTTCTTTATCTCGTAGGTTGGTGGCAGTGTTTTGGTCTTGCATCATTCACATATCCTACTCTAGGACTTTTCCTTCTAGTGTTTTTAGTCTCACTACACTGGAATTTGAGATTTCATCAATGTGCTAGGGTCCTAAGCATCTGACTTTCAATTTCCCCTACCTTTTGAACTTATTATCATATAGTAGCACTAAATCCCCTTTATTGAATACTTTAAGTCCTATATTTATGTCATGCCACGATTTTTTTGAATTTGCATTCTAGGCTATGATTATATGCCACTAGGAGCCTATTTTCATCAAATTTGATGAGATCTTCTAGCCTTTGTTTTAGTGACCCTTGTTCATCCAACCATATAATAGGTTTGGTACAATAAAATTAATGGGTAGAGTAGCATCTAATCCATATACTAGTTCAAATAGGGAGAATTTGGTTGTCCTTTTGTAAGTTTTTCTATATGCCCAAAGTACTACTAGAATTTTTGCATCCTAGTCTGTTGTCTTGCCATTGTACATCTTTGTTAGTGTAGTGCCTATAATCTTATTTAAGGCTTCACTTGCTCCACTAGCTTGTGGATGGTAGGGGATAATTTTGTTATGACTGATCATGAAATTATTCAGAACCTCTGCAATTACCTTATTGACAAAATGTTTTCCTTGGTCACTTGTAATAATCAAAGGGCAACCAAGCCTTGTTATTATATTTTCATATATGAATTTTGCAACAATTTTTGTTGTGCAGTCCTTAGTTGGTTCCACTTCTTCCCATTTTGTAAGATATTCAACTCTAGTGATTATAAAGCTGGCTTTTGTGTGTTTTGTTGGTGGATCAATGGGTAAAAAAAAGTCTATAGCCCATTTCTCAAATGGTATTTGGGCGAGGATTGGCCATAGTGATATCTCATCTCTTGCGATGGGTTTTCCCACTCTTTGGCTTATGTCACATTGGTTAACATACCAATTAGCATACTTAAGTAATGTTGGCCACCATTGTTCAGAGAGCATGAGCTTCTTTATGGTGGTCTCTCCTAAGTTATGTACTCTGGAGATACCCCCATGTGCTTCCTTGAGAATATCTTATATTTCATGCTCAAATACTAATCTTCTTATGATTTCATATATTCTTATTATATGCAATTCACCTTCAATTAATGTATATGGTAGTGACTTCCTTAGAAGTATTTGTTTGTCATTTGGTGAACTATTCTTAGGAAATTGCCCAGTAGATAGTAGGCTTTCTACATCATTTAGATCTTCTAGCACCACAATTATTCTAAACATATTTGTGCCAAGTAAATATTCCTCTAAATTGTCTAGTTCTTCTCTTGTTTCAATTTTAGATAGGTAGTAAGGACCTTGGTTGTTTTCCCCCGATTTTACCATGATATTGAAGTTGAATTCTTGGAATAGTAACAACCACCTACCTATTATCCCTTGTGTAATTGGTATGTTAAATAGATATTTTACACGTTCATGGTCTATGTAAAATGTAAATGAAGTAGATAGTAGATAGTGTTTGAACTTATGCAGGGCATATACCATTTTGAGTGCTTCTCTTTTTGTAGTAGTATAATTTTTCTCCACTTGAGAGAGAGTAATCCCACAATTTAATGAGTCCCACTTTTTAGCCAAGATGGACATTGATATCAGGATTTTTAACTAAATCTTCACTTTCTGAGAGCTATAGCAGCTAAACCATTAAGAATTTGGAGATGATGCAAACTAGTGATTTATGGCAATTTGTGTGTAGATTCTAAATATATTTTTATAATTTTTTTTGAAATAAATCATGAATCTTTCAACATCTCTTTTAATAACTAGTTTTTAATAGTAAACAACATTTTCAAAAAGTAACGTTTATGTCATCGAGCATGACTTTTTTTCTAGAAAGGATAAAATTCTAATTTTTTAAAATATAGTTTTTTAAAATCAATATCTAGTGCATGGATATTTTTTCATAATTTTTTGTTACATATTTTTTTAATTAATTTTTGAAGTCAGACTAACTAGAATTTGGACATAGGTGTATGTTGTCAAGCATAACTTGTTGTGTATATATTGAAATTCAATTTTTTTTGGGTGAAACAAGGACATCAATACCTAGTGTACAAATATTTTTTAAAATATTTTTTTCTATTTTTTTTCCGCATGTGTGTAATAGAGACATTGATGTTCGGTGAGAAACCTACATTCACTAGAAACTAGAAAATAAATATAAAATCAAATGAAACATATTCAAAATCATACTTCTTGGAAATCTTATACTAAGGCCTACATTTTTACAAAATAGAATTTATAAATGACGTCAATTGATCCCCCAAAAGGTGAAGCAAAATTTGTTGTTATCAACATTTTGATAGGCGTGGAGGAGACTCCATCGAGGGTTTGATTTAAAACTAGGGGAGTTCTTTCCAAGGGGATTTGATCTAATGGGGTTTTATCCCTTCAATTAAACCCCTTTAGATGGAACCCTCAAGGCTTAAATCATTAATTTTTCTAAAAAATATGTAATTACAAACAAAAATCAGGATGTCCCATAAGTGAGACACACTATTGTGACAGCACCCTAGAGTTTGCAGCTTGCAAAGGCAATTGGATGATCCTTCTTCCCCCTAGGTTGTACTAATACTTCTCTAATTGTTGTTCTATAGGCATCCATAGACATGGAATGGAATATTCCAATATGAACAATATTAGTATAGGAGCTTCTGCTATCTTTTATTTCAATGTGTCAACTTTTTGTTGACTCAAATGTTTTAATTTATTTCTTCTTTAGAAGCTCTTCTATAGGTGTTGCTATCATGGCATAGCCTCTAATAAATTTTTGGTGGTATCTAGTATAACCTAAGAAATTTTTCACCTCTGATACTATCTTTGATAGTGGTAAATTCATAATTAGTGCTACTTTCAAAGAATCTACCATAAGTCCCTCTTTACATATTATATGTCCTAGAAGTGTGACAAATGGTACCACAAGATGCATTTCTTTAAGTTTAGTTTAATTTTTAAGCTCCTCCATCTTTCTAGAATTGTGTAGAGCACTTGAACATGGTCTTTCAATAGTCCATATACTATCCAATCATCTAAGTAGACTTCTAGAAATTCATGGATGAAATCCTTAAATGCCTTGACCAGAATTCAGCTAAAGATTGCTGGTGCATTCTTTAGTCCAAAAGGCATTACTATGTACACAAAGGATACCCACTCTATCACAAATATAGTTTTTAGTGGTCCTCCTTCTAGATTTTGACTTGGTGGTATCTGAAAAATCCATCAGTGGAAGAGTAAGTTTTCCTTCAAGCAATTGATTCCAAGATCTCTTATGTAAATGGTATAGGAAATGGATCATGGATACAAGCTTTGTTTAATTCCCTAAAATATACACATATTTTGATGTCTCCAATTTTCTTATTTTGTACAACCATGGGACTTATCCACTCAACATCTTCTATTAGTTTGATAATTTCTGCTACTAGTATTTTGTCAATTTCATTCTTAAC
The DNA here is from genome assembly GCA_027924645.1 of Cunninghamia lanceolata. Lineage (NCBI taxonomy): Eukaryota > Viridiplantae > Streptophyta > Pinopsida > Cupressales > Cupressaceae > Cunninghamia > Cunninghamia lanceolata. Next base: position 4,291,616 of record BSBN01000677.1, on the reverse strand, counting down.
CTTATTTTTTATGTTGGGATTTAATCTATATGGTCTCTTTTTCTATGGTTTTGCTCCTAAATTAAGTTGTATTTTCATTATTCCTGCCTCCTCTTTGATTCCTTTTAGATATTTGAATGTGCATGGGAATAAATCTTCATATTCTATTAGAATTTTCACAATTTGCATTACTTCCTTCTCTTCCTAGTAGTCTCCTATTTTTGCTAGCTTAGAACTTCCTTATGTTGCTATATTTTGTTCTCTCAACTTGAGCAATTGATTATAATATTTGTTTTTGGAATTAGTATGTGTTGTAATTGCTCTTTCTCCTTGGTTGATTTCTATATTCAAACACAGTTCTTCTTCATTTTCCCTTTCATTTTGTTGTGTTGTGTAGCATATTTTCCAAGAATATTATTCCTATGTATCCATCTATTGTATTAACTTCCATATTCCTTCATTTCCTAGAGGTGCTCATTTGTGTTGTTTTATCTATATTTATATTTGATCTTCTTCTATAGATAAGAATATGATTTTCTTCATTTTTTGTAGTGTATTGTGGATATTTTTATTAGGATTAGAAAAAAGAGACTGTATGCTGGAAATCCTTTTAAAGTTCATCCTAGTTTCTTTTTTCTTCCCTCTTTTCTTGGTTGATATACCAAGTTTGTACTATAGGTGTAAGTATCTAGTAGAACATTTGTATGTATAGCCTTGTGGCATATTCTCTCCTTTCATCCCATGTACTGATATAGATATGTAGATGTTGTTGCAGTGATATAGTATCACCATAATTAGGGATTTTCTTGCATTCCCCTTCTTGTAAATATCTTTTTTTAATTAAAATTTTTAGAGCTTGCCATCATGGGATGTTGTCTTTGTGGGTGTTCGACCACCTTGTGGTGCTACAAATTAAGGTATGGTGAAGTGCATCTAGTCTTCATTCTTCTTTCTCAAAATTTTTATCCATATCTTCCATGTATGTTGTTAGGTCGCCTACCCCAGAGTATCTAGGTAACTTAATATGTGATATACCACATGAAATGTGGTTTAATTGTCAAGATGTTTGGATGGTGGTGGAAGTATATGAGATTGGTGTTACTTGCAATGGTGTATTGTCATTTGTGGTGGAATGTGGTATGTTTTTTGGTACTTTGTGTAGTGCATAATTTTTTTTGGTTCTTCTTATCTTCCAGGATTGCAACTTTGGTTCACCCATTAACTATGCATTTATTACATCTTAACCATATGTATTGTCATTGCTATTATCGATATATATCTCCCCTTCAGAGTTTGGTTCTTTAATGGATTTAATTTTGGACAGTTTTTCTAGTGTGTAAAGCATTTTAGACTCATTGTCATCATATTCTCCCTGTGTCACTTCTTCAATATATGCAATACTCATGTCTATTCCCAATGGTATATGTACTATCTTATCACTATCTGTAAAAGACAATTCTTCTTTTCTCAAGTCTATGATGTCATTAAAGTTCACAAACTATTGTAATCCAAGAAGGTCATTAAAATTATCGAAGGGTTGTTTCATCTCAATGATTTCAAAGTCTAGTATTTGTTTAACTCCTAGTATGAGGACATCTACATTCTTCCAAGTTCCCATTGTTCCTATTGATGAACTGACTGCTAGGCTAATTTTATAGGGGGTTTCATGTACTTTAGGTCTTCCTAAATGTTCCCATACCATTCTAGGAAGCATGTTGATATCTACACCCAAAACAACCATCATTTGTTTGATCATTCTATGATTTATGTGTGCATTTATGATCAATAGCTTGGTTTTCAAGGGTCTATAGATGCTTTTGTCATTTTTTGGTCTTGTGATTTTGGTATTGTTTGCTTGTTCCAATACTTAGAGATTTTTTAATTTTTTGTATTAGATTATTTTTTCTACAACTGAAGCTAGTTGTTTTAGTGTTGAAGTTTCTTGTTCTATAAAGTAGGCTTTGTAGTATTATTCTTTGTGTTGTTGGACTGAATTATAGTTTTCTTGGCTTCTTCAACTATTTTGTCATGTTTATATTTGGTAGGGTAAAAGTCTTCTTCTTCTTCTTAATCATAATCCAATTCTTTTATTTGTTGCCTTGCCTTAGCGGTATCTTTTCCTCTTCTTGTGATTACCACAACATTTCTTTTGTAGTTGTATTATGTTAGGGCTTTCTATAGTCTTATTTTTTCCTTTTTCACCCTATATTGTTTTTCTAGTTCCTCTTCTTCATTTAAGATATAAGAATTATTCTATTTTTCTAGTTGTACTTCTTCATTGTGGCATCTTTGTTCCCCTTGTGGTGAAATCTTAGGGACTTTTAGCATTATTTTCACAACTCTAGTTGCATTAGGACTGGATAACTCATCACTTTTTGAGTGTAGTGGAACATTTTTAAAATATTGTTGTGCTCTCTCACATGTGAATAAGTCATGTTCTGGATTTCCACAAAATCTACATGCTTTTTTCTTATATGTACAATGGTCATTCACATAATGTCCTTATTTACCACAATTGTAGTAGGTGACATCTTCTCTTTTTATTTTGCCCCTGCCTCTTCCTCTTCTACCTTTGTAATTTTATAGTAACCTCTTTCTTCATTTGAATAACTGGGTGTGTATGATATTTAAATTTATGGTGGTATGTTCTAGAGTGTATTGATGTTTCTTTGTTTTTTCTAGTTTGGTGTTTTATATCCATGGTCTTGAGCATAGAGAGGTACATCTCTGCTAATCTCTTCACATATGCCATTTTGTGATCTATTTTTCTATTATTATGGTGATTATTACACCATGGTTGATGTTTTTCTTCTTCTCCTTAGAGTCTGAACAATAGTGATAGGCAATGATTTGTCTCATGATCATCCCATTCTCCACATATTCCATAGTAAACTGGTTGTGTTTTCCTTGGATCTTTTCTTAGGTCTACCCTAAGTGTGTCCACTCTGTTATCTTCTTTGAGTGCCAGGCATTCATTTCTAATATATCCTTCCCTTGAATAATATGTGCACCATATATTGGTTCTTTGTATCTATTGGGTATTTTCTTGCTTAGCTAGTATTTCCAATTTGACTTTTAGTTGTTCTAGTTTTAGTCTCAATGCTTCAATTTCTTTATTTTCTATATCTTTGTCTTTCCTTCACCATGTTTTTACTTCTACATAGTAGGCTAGTGTTACCACTTCTAAATATGTATTGAATATTTTTTCATCCATTGATGTTCTCATTTATGGTGTTACTCTAGAAATGAAACACTTAATACATTGTTTATCTATTAGATGTTCTTCTAGTTTCCTAGATACCTGTTTAAATCTAAAGTCATAGAATTTTATAGATTCTCCTTCTTCTTGTACCATATCCTTTATTTTTCTTACACTCTTAATAGGGATTTCTGGTGATCCAAAATTTGATAAGAAATCATTTTTATTTTTTTCCCATTCTTTGTCATGTTCCAGACATGTTTCCTACACTAATTTAGTGCCTCATTACATAGAGCCTACAAAATCAAATAATTTTGTTTGATCCCTAGTGGTCCCTTTTCTCTACCATAGTGACTCTAGGAAAAATATATGTTCTTCTACCTCTATTGTGTCCTTACCAAAAAATGGGAATTTAACTGGTGAGTCCATGTTTGAATTAAGCTCTTTGTCTCTTTTGTATTATTTATTGGCAGTGTTCTTTGATGATTTAACCTTTTATTTGTGTATTTTTTGTTGAAATACTTTTCTAGTTCTTCCCTTATATCTGGATAGTTGTATCTCAAAATATTCCCTTCCCAATATTTTATCATAGTTTTGTAAAAAAATGTTGTTGTTGACTCATTCTCCTATTTCACTTGAATTTTCACTTTTATTTGATGTTAGAATCTTCCTTAACTTATATGGCATGGGGGATGACTCCTAGTCTAGGGGTTGCAACTCTTCAAAGTGACATTTTATTTTAGGAGATGTCTTTTCATTAGTTAAATACATATTGTTAGATAATGATGTTTTCCAATTGTCTTCTCTCATTCCAATTATACTATCAATCAAGTTAAACATGTTATTGTTTTCTTCTTGTACCATTTCATATAATCCCTCATTTCTTAATTTTCTCACACTTTTGGTAACCAACTAATCGAGATACTCTATGTCAAATCTCAAAGATTGTAAATTTCACAGGGGGTTTAGGAATTTCACAAATTTTTCATCTATTGTAATCTAAAGTTTAGATAAGTTAGGTTCAAGGTATGGTATTTGATTCAATACTAAAAGTGGTAGAGCCTCCATGCTACTACAACCTTCTTCCCATATTTCCCAAGATATCCCATATTCTTTGATACTTCAATTTAAATGAGTGAGGATCTTTGCTTCCTTATCAAGATGTGAGCTTATTTATTTTGGAGTGTCACATAATTCTATTTGTTTTTTATTTTCTGCAACCCCTATGGAATGCTCACTTTTACTTCTTTCTTACAAATAATCTAAATTTATATCTCCTTGATCAACTATAGCACCTCTGGCACGCTCTATCTTTTCCTTCATAACCTTTTTAGCCACAACCCTCCTCGTGCTCTCTAACTCCATCTCTTCAGATTTCTTCATCCTTTTGCAATATCTCTCTTGTCATTCTTGTGTTTGATTTTTACTATTTTCTTCCATGTTCAACTCCATTGCCAATTGGATATTCTCTTTAATTTCTCTTAACTTCTTATTATCTTGTTTATCCATGGGTGTTTAAGATGTGGAATTCCATTGGTCCTTTATGCATCCCATGGTATTCATGTTCATCATACTTTGATTAGTTGCATCTTTTTAGGGAACTCTTCAAGATCCCACCTTTCCATCAATCATCCCCTAGATGCCTGACACACTCTCATGAGGTTAAGACCTTAGAGAATCTACAAAAAATCATAAAATAATTCCTTGTGTATAATATCCTTCTTAATAACTTCTTTCCCTCCACAAATTTTGTTTGGTGTTATCTTTTCTAGTATTTACTAGTTCACTAGGGTTGTGACAATGGAACCAAATGTTAGAAAGAAAAGAGGAGTCATAGATTGAGGTTCTGAGTCCAAGATTCTAGCATGTTGTGTTTATACCCTAGTGACAACATTAAGAGAATGATCAAAGGATTTATAGTAGGATATAACATCATATGGTAACATAACATACTAGACAACTCATAACATAGAAATTAAACATTCATTTGAAGCATCAGAACCAAAGATTAATCTTTATATATATCATTGTATGTATTACAATATCAAAGGTATACCTCTTCTCTTTTCTTCTTTCTATTTTATCTCTTTTCTCTATTCATATTTCTTCCTTCTTACTTCTATTCCTAGGTTACTATATACATATGACTATATTGGGGTCGTGACCCTTACAAAAGATGACTATTCCTACTAGGCCTAGAGTCAACCTTATGATCTTCATCCTTATTGTGGCCAAGTGTGGTGACTTCTAGATGTTGTAATTGCTATTGACAACAATCAAAGACTATGTTTTCGCCACTATAGTTTCTTTATGATGTGCTTTGGTTACTTGGTTTTAGTTATTTCAGATTTGTCTCTGGAATAGCTCGGGTCAAAGTTAGTTAAACTAAAAGTTTTAGTAGAAGATTCAAAAATAGCATTCTCAAGATCATGGTCATCTTAGCATAGGTTTGCACTTAGAAAATTTGAGAAATTCCAAGTCAGATGCCATAAGTTTCTCTTATGTAGAAATTCAAGATTCATGTGGACTTTAGGGCTTTCAAATTTTGGTTTGATGTACTTCTCTTCTCCAATTTCCCACATTCTACCCCATTTTCCTTTCACTTTAATCTTTATTACTTTCCTAGTGCATCTCCATTTGTAGACTTGTAGGCCTTTCATGGACTTTTGATGTTTCTGTCTAAAGTCTATCCATCCATCTAATTTCCTCATTTCGCCATTTCCTTTGCAAGCCTTTGTTTCCAGAATTTCTACACCCATAAGGGCTTTTTCCTTCATTTACTCACATCCCATGCCTTGTTCTGCTTCATAGGATTTTCTTAGACTTCTGGCCTTAGTTTGAAGTTCCTTTCTCTATCATTTTTTGACATTTCTACATAAAGCTAACTCAACCCCTTCATCAATTAGCATTGAATTTGCCAATTTGTTGGTTTATCATGATTCTAAAATCTAGATACTTAGATTGACCTTACACTTTTCCAAAACTAAAGGTAAATTTTTGCTAAAGAAAATTTCCATTTCCAAGATCATCCTAGACCTCTAGATTTCTAACTGTAGTCCAACTTCTAGATATCCAAAGGATCCCTACACCTCCTTAAAGAATCCATATGACTTGTAACTTGAGGGTGATGTTTGCAAGATCTCTCTATCTATCTAACCTCATGCTAAACTGACTTTCTCATGTTACCTGGACTTATGTAGCTTGAGCACTAGGTTTCATTGACCAACTAGATTTAGCCACATGTCACCTTCATCATTGACTTCCTCATGTTACCTGGCCTAAGTTTTAAGTCCCCTTCTCTATCATTTTTTGACATTCCTACATAAATATAACTTGACGCCTTCATCAATTAGTATCAAATTGAATTTGTCAATTTGTGGGTTTTTCATGATTCTAAAATCTAGATATTTAGATTGACCTTACACTTTTCCAAAACTAAACAGAAATTTATGCTAAAGAAAAATTCCATTTCCAAGGTCATCCTAGTCCTCTAGAGTTCTGAAGTTTAGTCCAACATCTAGATATCCAAATGACCCCTAGACACCTCCTTAAAGAATCCATATGACTTGTAACTTGAGGGTGATGTTTACAAGATCTCTCTATATATTTGACCTCATGTTAAACTAACTTCCTATGTTACCTAGAATTATGTAGCTTGAGCACTAGGTTTCGTTGACCAACCAGAGTTAGCCAGATGCACCTTATCATTGGATTGTGACCAATTTAGCCCCAATGGGGAATTAACCTCGCAAATATTCCTTTCATTTATGGTGTGCACTATGAAACCAAATCCCACCACATGGCACTCCCTTACTGATCAAATTGATGCCCTATGTTGCTAGTAATATGCTCCTACTTTTTGCCTAGTCACCTTTCTTGTGAAGTTTATCTCCCAAGGAGAAAATGTAATGTAAAAAGGAAAAAAGAGGCTCAAAATAGGGAAATAGAAGTAGAATGAAAAAGTAGAGAGTAGTCAAAATTAGAAATTTTTAGATCTCTACAATTTTAGGGTAGATTTTCATCTTTTTCTTTAGATCCCTATTGTTTACAGGGTTTACCTTGTGCCTTAGATATAAAAATATTTCCTATCTTGGTTGTGTGACTGCAAATTAAGGAGAAGATTTAGTTTCATGATTGTTCATGCTTCTAGTAACATAGAATTCCTTATTAGATCTTCTCTAACCCTTATCTTGTACTTTTTTTAATCAATGATCAAGTAGATTTCATTCTAGATTATAACAAAACACTCATGTATGTGTATGTGTTTCAACTAATTCAATGCACGCATAGTTCCTTACAATTTCCCACCAAAATTGAGTTTAACTTGAACTATCAATTAAACACTAAATATATTCCCATAAGGGCCCTCATAAAATAGAAATCATTTCCCCTTGAGTTATCCTATAGAGATGAGACCCAACAACCCAAAGACATTGGGGAGATAATAAATCTCATTTAAAGAAAGGAATCATACACCTAATACCTAAGTGTTAGGATATGTGTCAAGACCATACCCAAAATGACCCACATTATTATCTTTTTTAATGATGACTTTAGATTAATATGGTAAACTAGTATAATTGGTATTGATTGTATCCAAGACATCTTTGCTACAAATATGTAAACCAAATATATTATCAACTAAGGCTCTTTTGATCTAAATATCCCCACATTTAGTCACAAAATTTAATGGTCAATGTTCTTCAATAATATGGGGAGGATATAACTCATGAGGATGAAGTCTTAAATTTATTCTAATAGATAGGCTCAATATGGTGACTAGTTCTATAGGATTAACATTACCAAGGATAATGATTTTAGCTAAAGCATGCCTCAAAATGAATTTCTATATATTTTATATGAATGCATTAAATACCAAAGAGATATTTCTACTAGAGTGTTCTTAAATTGATCAAATAAATCATATCCCTTAGCCATCTTCTAATATGTATGTCCAATCATATAGTAACTTTGTGAATAAGTTAGGGTATGAAAACTTGGTATGCCACTGAGATTAGCATGAAAGGTCTAGGACATGTAGATGGATAAACCATTTGAATAAGATCACCATGATATGTAGAAAGAATGATGTCATAAGGCATAATAATTCCATAAGTGTCTAGGGAAGGTATAACCTTATCCTTGAATATTTTTGGGTAGGATGAACTATATTAAGTTAACTATAATATAATATTTATGATTAATCAAAACATTTGAAGGAAAAACACACAAGGGTAATGAATCACTATGCTCAAGCACAACAGTAGAACTATCCATAGCAAGTATAGAAAAAACATGAAGTTCATGAATAATTCAATTGACAGTATCCAAGAGGGAAGGAAAGTCCATAGCTAGGTCAATTAAGGTGAAAACATTGCACAGATGATGGAATAATAACTCCATAGATATGAAAGCACATATGTATGATAAAATGCCATGAGAGAATCAAGGATAGTGGGATCAAATACCACAAATCATATGAACATTAAAAAGTCTATAATAAAATAATGAATAGAGGTAAGAGATAAAAGCTATTAAAATGAATGACAAATGATATTGAAAGAAAACACAATCCAAGGGAAAGTGTGAGTTAAGTAGGTATCAAAGAGATATTATGTAATAAAGACCAAAATCGTAATATAGATAAATGATGATACACAAAAAAGGGTGAATCTAAATGATAATCAAATCTAAAATATTATATCAATGCAATTGGAAAATTAGATCTAAACGTTGTAAAAGGAAGGATAAACTCTAGTGGAGAAAATCCTAGGTTGTGTAATAATGTCAAGTTCACCAGACTATAAGGGAAATAACACACCTCACATAAAATAGCTAGGATAAGTAAATAGTCTAGATAAATGGCATAGGACTAAAAATAATAATTATTAAATTAAATGAATTTAAATGTGATACCTAGGTAGATTTGGAAGGTGAGAAAATAATATAGAAGATGTTAGGAGTTGATTTTCCACAATGTTGGATTTTAGGGGCTTGCCTAAATGTCTAGCTTAGATTCTTAAAATTCATTTTATATCCCTTCACTTCATATCTATGTTTTTGGAACTAATCTCTATATGTATAGAAATGATCTAGTGTGACAACCTAAATCTATACCCATAGGAATGATTCAAAAAATAAATGATTGAATTTACTTACCTTAACATTCTAATATTTGATGTTTGGTAAGAACAAGATGTCTTTACAAATACCTTTGGAGAATTTACTAATTCACAAAGGTTATGTTCTCCTTAGTCAAACCCTTACTTGGATGGTTTCAATAGCTTTAGAATAATGATTAGGGATATCAAAAAAGCATATAATGGGCTTAAGATGATTCCACAAGTAGACAATATAGAATTGAATCCTTTTTAATCTCTTTGACCTAGGTGTTCTTTCACATTTTGACATTCCTAGGTGATTTCAAAATGAAAGAATGAATCGTTAAATATAAAAAAAATATAGCACATGAATCAACACAAACATGTAGTTGGTTGGCTCACAGTGGCTAGAAGAAGAGTGTTGGTTAGATATATTTTGAATTTAAATTCTAAAAGTTGAAGGATTAGATCAGTAATTGTGGAAATGACCTAGGTCAATTGTTTATCCATGGATCTAATCTAGGCTGCTAATGGGGAATATACGATAAATGAAATTAGTGATGATGAGATCTGAATGGGATGCTACCATGAGTTGTATTCACAAAATATTATTCCACTTGTAAAATTGTAATGGTGTTAATGACACTCTAATCAAAGTAATGCAAAAACATAATAAAAAATGGAATGGATATGCAATTTTCACCACTACATTTTCCTCCACTTTGATGTGTTTGTGAATTTCTAGGCATATCCATGTCAAAGTAAAACAAGTAGTGAACATAGAAATTAAATATTTTTCAAACACACAAAAGGATAAGGATATGTTCAAAGTTTACAAATCATTCTTAATTTCTCTTTGCAATGATCATTCCATTAGAAAGTTATAAAATAGAATAAATATGCAATGAGTATCGTTTGTTACATAATTAAAATAGTCACCAACTATAACTTGTTTTGAAAAGGCATTTATCTTGATAAATAACTAAAATATAAAGGATAAGGTTGAGAGATTTGGTATGCATTGAAAGTTGTAAAACTCCAACTAAGTGGAAATATAAAAAGACTTTGCCTAGTCTATGATCCCACAGAGGGTGACTTGCTAAAAATTTCTAAATGTTTGTTGTTGAGGAAAATTAGGAACCCTATTTTAAGCAAGCTCCTAGGTCCTATGGATTTTTAAATTCTTTCTTCTCAAAAAATTTGAAGTGAGATTGAAGATTTTTAGATAAAAAGCTATAGTGGCTAAATGGTAATAAAAAATAGAATTTGAAGAAAAATCTCATGCAACTTACCATGACATAAAAGTCTTTAAGTTGGTGGAGGAAACTTTTAGCTACCTCTCTCTAATATGACTATTCCTAAATATCATCTAATTCAATAGTCAAATATATTTTTTAGCTACAAAAAAGAGAACTATTTACTATTTTTTTTTTTGAGATAAAATGTATTTAAATAAAGTGTTCCAATACTGATTTAAGTTTATATCTATAAATGTGAGACTCCTATTTTCTAAGAAAAGATTCGTTACATTTTTTCCACTTTCATGTGACTGCCATTAAAATAAAATTGGGAGAGTAAGGCCCTTATGGAACCGCTTGCTAAGCGAAGAAGGCAAAGGACCCACCATTTTGGAGCGTTTTAAGATTTGTGATATAATAATTAGTTGAGGATCTGATATGATTCTAGAAACTGTATAATTTAATAACAGATAATTTGTCATCCATAAAATTTAAAATAATTAAAAAACTACAACAATTTTGTTCATGGAATCTTTCGTTTTCTTTTGTGTTACGGGTGTTTTGATGAGCGCTGCCTGTACAACAACTTCTTTTCAATGTATCATCTTGGGTAGTCCGGAACAGAGCTTGCACTTTTTATGACTGGCTGTCGTCTTTAACTACAGAAAAATAATGTATGATGGATCTTAAGTGAGGTTACGTAAGAAAACACCAAACTAGTAGTCCAAATCTTATGTATTTATTACTCAAGTGCCTTGCTGTCATAGGGACTACATTTAGATTGGGTTTTTTCTGTCTGTCTGGTTTCATTTTATATGTATTGTATTTGGTAAAATTTTTAATAAAATATATTTATCGGCGACGCTACGTTAGTCCCACTTCAATAACATCACCCCACAATTGATAAATGCCCAGAAATAGACAACAAATCCAACTGCTTCCGAAGACTAGAGGAGATATAATAATAAATAGAGCTGATCTGAAGAGAATGCAGAAAAAACAATAGCTTTGATGACATGTATGAGCTCAGGTATCCATTAAAATTACGAGTGAAGTCAATGGATAGAAATTATTGTTTCTTGTGGGGGCCCTTGGAGCCCGTGAACGTCCAACGTCTTCTTTCTCACGACAGATTTCTTCGATATTTATTTATGTCAGTCGGCCGTCCACCAGTCTCAAAGCATATTCGAAAACATAAAAAATACACAATTCAGATAATGTTTTTGAGTATTTTTATCACCATAAATTCGGAGAGGGTCGCATGTAGTAGACAGACATTTGATTTGCATCCTCAGAATTATTAATGGCGAGGATGTTAGTGATTTTGGGTGGGATTTTGATATGGATCGCAAGTGGATATGCGGATCCAACTGTTTTAACAACTCAAGGCTTTACGGAAGTGGTTTTAAATGTGACAAATTTTGTCATACAAAGACCATATGACAAGGAGGAATACGAGCGTTACAGCTTCATTAATGGCGTCCATTCCAAGTGGGTTTACAAAGACGACAAACCCCACACTCCTCAGAGCATGACCAGGCCCAGGACAGAAATCCGCATCGAGGTTAAATTTTTTATCGATCATGGTCCTCTAAAATTTTGTATAAGCTGTTCCGAGATGTTATGTGTTTTTTTAATTTGCGGGGTGATATTTCGCTGCAGGGATATGACTATACAACGGGAGTGTGGCAGTTCGAGGGGGAAATGTATGTGCCGCGGGGAACGTCGGGAGTGTGCGTGATGCAGGTTTTCGGCGGCGCTCGACACGCCACGTCGTTAATGCTACTGGTTTCTAATGGAAAGCTAAGGCATTACAATGACCAAGTGGTGGCGTCTGATATTTATGACCGGTGGATTCATCTCAACGTTATCCACAATGCAGATGAAGGGGAAGTGTATGTGTTCATCGATGGGAAGGAGAAGGCAGCGGCGGATGACGGAGGTCGTGCCAACCATTATTTCAAGTGTGGAGTGTACGCTAATAATAATGCTTCATCTTGCATGGAATCCCGTTGGAAAAATATCAAACTTTGGACCAAGTGACATATGGCTGTAAGACTAGCTGATTGTTGGCAATAGCTGTCTAGATAGATTATGGTATGTTGTGTGCGCCTCACGTAAACAGCCGGTGAGTTGTTACTCACCGGCTGTACGGATGGTCGATACATAACATCTGTCGACAAAATCTAACCAATGAAAATGTTCGATTCCTTTGGACAGCAACTGTCGTACTGTTCGTTGACTGCAGATTCACCGTTTTCGACAGTCCGTATGAACGTCGACCAGCCGGTCCTTACAACGCACTGGTTGGTTAAGACATTCCTATTGTGTGGGTTATTTTTAAACATCATCTACTTTAACAGTCAAAAGTTAATTTTAGTCAATAAAAGTAAGACAAATATTTACCACTTTTTATTGTGGATGAGTTGTAAAATTGCTATTGACTTTTTGACCATTGAAATGGATGATATTTAAGTAGATGTGTTGTGTGTAATAAGTTTAACTGAAGACGAGTTTGAAAGGTAACGAATCTTCGTCTATGATATATTATAAAAAGTATGTCAGTGAATTTATTTTAAAATGATTTAAAAATTTATATACACATAATTAAATTATAATTAGATTAATTTTACATGAAAAGGATGAATATGACATTATATTTTTTTAAAAAAATCTATAAAAAATATATTAAAATAAACAAATTTCAAAATAGTTAAACCTTTTGATTATCTCTTCATATAAAAAATTATGTTATAAAGTCATCAAAATAAATTTGTTAATAGTGGATTCTTAAAAAAACAATCAAAATAAAATGGTCAATTGAATTTTATAGAATTATTAAAATTTCAAACATAGATGATGATAGTGACTTAAAATGAAACCCTATTAATTTAATTAAATTAGAATCCATCAATGAAAGAAGTCAATCCATTGTAGTTATTGTCATGATGTATGGAAAATCCACAAGAAAGTTATACTTCTCATGTATTTAGTGCCCACTACTCCAAAGAACGCTACTACATTACCTACTTGTGCTAGTGCACCTAGACAAACCCTTTAGTATCAAAATATAATATTTAAACCTTCTATAATTAATAAGAATGAGATATAATTCATGCATGGAAACATTAATGAAACCTACTTCATAACAAGTTTTGCACCTTATTGAATTGTATTTCTTTTCAAAACCTAAGTTAACATATGCAAGTCATAGCTAGGTGACTAAATAAATGTAACGCATGTACAATGATCAATTAATTCAAATGAGAAACAAGACAAATCAATTAATTTAATTGAAGCTCTTAGATTGCTTTATAAGTGTAGCTTTATTATATTTAAAGCTTGTTTTTCTATTTTCTATTTCTACATTTTTAGATGTCAAATTTATTTATAAATATACATGTAATCTTACAAAAACAATGTATGCAACTTTTTATACAAAGAAATATAAATATTCTTCTTATATGTGTGGCAAAAGTGTTGTCAATATTTTATATCTACTATAGAAATAGTTGGAACAAATCTATAATGATTTCTTTTCATTGCCTACTATGGATTCATAGTTCGCTATATATTTTGGATTATTGATTGTAAATATTTTAAATGTGTGTTTTACCAACAACATTTATCATTGAAATATCAAGACACTTATAGTGGGGTCATCTAACAATAGTGTGTCCCAGGAGTGGGGCAGGGCTTAAAATGACCCCCAACTAAGAAAAGATCTCAAATACATTCAAAATTTTGTGGAAGTTCCCTCACCTAACAAATGTATTTTGTTCTTCCCACATCTAGTATCCCCCTGCCATTCCACTTAAAATCCCTATGGATTTTATTGAGCCCTTCAATATTTTCATTTTCCTTCACTTTCCTTTTTTGTAGGTTTTTGTCTAGATATCGAGCGTTCCTCCCTTTGTTCCATATCTCATATCCATTTCCTTTTCCACCCAAAAGTCTCATAAACATTGTCAGGCCCTTACTATTTTTATATCCATTCACTTCCTGAAGTTTTCAGAATCCTTCTTAGGTTCTGAACTTCATATTTTTTTTTCCTACATCTAGTTTTGCTTCCCTTTCTGCAAATTTTAGTTCTAGCCTTCCACTTCCCTTTTCTCCACTTTGTGTTTCATGGGATTCCCCTTCTAGACTAGATATGCTCACTATTAACCAAAGCAGAAAAACCCTTAAGCACAAAGAAACTAGAAATCTAGCTGGATGCAGATAACCCAAGAAAACTTAGATGATATGGCTGTTGATATTAAGCAAGAAATAAATAGAACAATTTATGTTTATGACAATTTGCTTCAGGTTCAAAATGTGGCATATAAGGTAGAAACTGGTGTGAATAGAATAGATAAGCAGTGTACATCTACATTAAATAATTTTGGTACTTTAAATTATCAGACAAGCCAGATTCAGACCATAGTAACCAATGTTCCGTCTAGTACACAAAGGCTAGAAACTATGTCTGGACAAATCTATGATCATGTCTCTAACTCAGACAATAGGAGAGATACTCAGGCCCAAGAAAATAAAGCTTTGCTTGAACATGTAGCTAGAAACCTTCAAAACGTTAGAAAATATGCAAAGAAGATCAGAGTATCCCAAAAGGGTAAAGACAATTCTGAAGAAGAAACTGAACATACAAAAACTCAAAAATCAGAACATAAAGCTAGGCCAAAAATCTAGCATAGGAAAAGCATCCTCTTCACTGAAGAAGTAGAAGAACAGCCAGCATCATCTACTATCACCAGAAGCCATACTCCTCAAATGCCCTGAAAGATAGTTCTTCCCAAACAAAAAGAACATATGATGCAAGCTACAGAAGAATTGAAAGATTGGCTTCAAGAATGCCAATTAGAAGAGAATGAACCCGTCTATATGGAAGAACCAGCTGCAGCCATGAATTCTTCAGATGAAGAAATTTATGATGAAATATCTCTTGAAGATGAGATATCTGATGCAGAAAGTCTGCCACCTGATGAATCTTCCTATATAGAAATCAGAGAATATTGGGAACATTTGTGCATGGCTAGTCAATCTACTGTTGACAATCAAATAGACATTGAAATGAGGGATGTTGTGTCTGAAAATGCCAGGCCAGAACAACTCAGATCTTATGCCACCTCTGGTTATATTTTGAACATTGATAAAACAATAGATCCCTATGATACTATCTACACTTGGTGTGACACATTAGAAAACTTTTATGATACTAGGGGATCTTGGTTTGAAGCTAACAAGGTCTTGTATGCTGTTAGATTTATGTCTGGTAAACTCCGCAGCTAGTGGAATTCTCTTCCTGACAATGGTGTGATACCCATTGATGATGATGGTGATGAATATGTAAAGGAGATGGACATGGGTAGAAATGATATTTCTACTGAAGGCTTTGCTAGATTAAAATTGACTTTGATAGGATTGTTCTCTGGCAATAGAAAAAATGACATCTTAGAAGCAAAAAAAATATTGTACTCATTACAGTTGAAAGACTTAGGTAAATTACATAAGTATAACCTAGTCTTTGAGAAAGACATGATAGCTACTCAGAAACTTCATGATCCAACAACAAAAAAGTTTTATCTCAATTCTCTTCCTTGTGGTCTTGGAGAATATGTTGAAGAATATGTGTCTACTAAATATAAATCCAAGATAGCAAATTTTGGATTTGGAGAATTAAAAGCACTGGTCACATATAAGTTGGATAAAGGATGTCTTATAAAAGCACTCAACGATAATAGAGAACAATATAATTCTTCTTGTAATATGAAGGATTACTGTAATTTGCCTCCTATCAGTCAGATTAAAGATTTTAAGCAAGTCAAAAAATTCAGTAAAAAGTCTTGTGGAAGCAATTGTCATTGTAAAAAATGCAGAAAGCCAAGATATGATGATGACAACATGGAACACTCCTTCCATAAGAAAAAGGGTTATAAAAAGAAATACAGATTGGCTCCTATCAATAGAAACTCCTTCAAAAACAAGAAACCCCCAAGGTATTTGTTTAGAAAGCATAAGGATTCCTCCAAAGGAAGAAAACCTGTATAGTGTTTCATATGTAAAGGGCCTCACTATGCCACTAACTGTCCCAAGAAATACAATCTTGAAAATAAAGTATATGCTATGTTTGGTGAACAAGATTTTTCTAATAATTGGGAAATTGTACAGTCTCTAGATGTTATTAATTTTGACAATACTCCATTTTTTGAATTAGTTGAAGTTCTTCCTAATCAGTGTTATATGGCTCGAGACAAGCATAAGAAGATTTATTCTTCTAGCTCTTCAGAAGTAGAATCTTCTAGTTTTGACTCCAGTTCTCCAGATGATAAGGCAGTATCTAAGGTGATGAAGAAAGCAATCAAGGATCTTGATTTTAAAATAAGCATGGCAAAATCCAAAGATCCTTATCATATGCCTGAATCTCTAGAAGAACAAAAGACTACTGCCAAACAACAAGCCAAGGACCTGAAAGCATGGGAAAAAGAGAAGGCTACTCTACAGAAAAAGGTGAAAGGTTATAAATCTTCTAAGCATGCCATTGCTAGTTCTCCTTCACCACCATCTCGTAAATCCTCCCATGGCTACATCCATCCTAAATGGTCCTCTACACACCATTCCTCTTCTTCCAAGCATCGTTCATCCTACCATTCTCCTTCTGATTCCCTTGGCCATTCCATTGACACCCTTTGTGTTAAAATTGACCAATGTCATGAAGCTGTCACCATTCTTACTCGCCAATGTGCTATCCAGCAAAAAGAACTAGCCAAACTCACTTCTGTCATGGGGGAAATTCGAGAACTATTAACCAAAGCTGATAATGCTTCCTCAGCCTCTTCTGATTTAGAAGGCTCTACTTTTATGGAACCTACTAATGCCCTCTTCATGGTTGAAAACTACACTTACATCAGAATAAGTCTTTGCTTCTCTGGGTATAAGCCTATTCCAATGGATGCTTTTGTAGATTCTGGGTCATCAAGAAGTTTTGCCAAAACTAATGCCATTCCTCCTGAGTTTTGGAAAACACGAACAGACCTGCCATCTGGATATGCCATTAATGGAGCAGAGATTAAGATGGGTCGATATGCACAAGATGTCACCATTGAGATTCAAGGTAAATAGTTTGTCCTTGACCTAATTGAACTTGATAGTCTTAGAGAAGACATTTTGTTAGGATACACGTTCTTAACAAAGTATTAGCCTTTTGTGTTAAGAACTCATGAAATATCCCTTAGACATACTGATGGAGCCCTCAAGATTCCATCTCTGAAACTTGTCAATCATAAACTGTCTAAGAAAGACCAGGTCAAGAGAAATGAAGGCATGAAGTCTCAAGGACCCCAACTACCTCTCTTGTTAGAACCTATCAAAGCAAAGTTTGAGCAAGACTATTGTAGTCTAAATCCTCTGCAATTCTGGTCCAAAGAGCATGAGGAATGTGAGATAAGACTCAAACTTGAATGTAAGTCAGTAATCCCCTTTGAACCGGCTTACTTGATGAGTCTCTCTGAGGTTAAGGAAATGGATGAACACCTAAATGAGCTCATAGAAGGAAAGTTCATCAGAGACGGCAAAAGTCCTTTTAGTTATCCAGCCTTCTTGGTTAATAAGAGAGTAGAGAAACAAAGAGGTAAGAAAAGATTTTGTATCAATTACAAACCTCTCAATGACATCATATTGCCATTCAATTATCCTATCCCATTCAGCACATATTTGATTATGAGAGCTGCTTCAAAAAAGGTATTTTCTAAATTTGACTGCAAATATGGATTTTGGCAAATAAAGGTTAAAGAAGAAGATAGATACAAGACATCTTTCTCAGTTCCTCAAGGATTATATGAGTGGAATGTGAGGCCATTTGGTCTCAAGACTGCTCCTGCATATTTTCAGCGCAGAATGGACAAAGCTCTTAAGAGTTTAAAAGATTTTTGCTCTGTTTACATTGATGACATTATTGTTTACTCTGATGATGATTCTCAACACTTAAAGCATTTAGAAGCCCTGTATAATACAATCAAGAGCCATGGAATTTGCCTCTCTACTAAAAAGATTGTATTTGGGAAGCAAGAAATTGATTTTCTAGGCTTAGTTTTATCACATGGCAAAGTAAAACTATAGCCTCATATTCTTAAGCATATTTCTGAATTCCCTGATATTTTGGTAGGCATCAAATAGATTCAGAGGTTCCTTGGTTGTTTGAATTATGTAAGTCCATTTTATAATGGATTGGCAAAAGATAGGAAAAAGCTTCAGGCTCAGTTAAAAGGAGCAGAACCGTGGACAGAAGAGTTAACTGCCATAGTTCAGAGGATCAAGCAAAAATGTTAGTATCTTGCCACACTTCATCTTCCAGAAGAAGGATATCCCTTACTTTTGTACACTGATGCTTCTGACGATGTTTGGGGTGCTGTGTTAATACAAGAGGTTCCATTAAAAGGAGCTCTAGTTTGTGGATACAGGTCAGGAACCTTCACTGATACAGAATGCAAGTATACCATTTATGAGAAGGAAATCCTGGCTGTAAAGAAAGGGATTGAAAAGTTTAAGATTTTTCTTAAACTAACTCACTTTATTGTGAGAATAGACAGTCAACCAATGAGGTCTCTACTCAACAAAAAGCCAAACAAAGACATTGCTCATGGAAGGATTGCCCGCTGGTACCTAGATTTTACCAATTATGATTTTGACATTGAATGGATCAAAGGAGATAATAACCCTTTAGCAGATTCTTTGACTAGAGAGATGGCCAAGGTAGCATAGCATGCAAGCATGTTCATTGAGCCGGAGAAACCTTGGTAAGACAGGATGGAGTGGAAGTATTTCTAAGCAAAGATGATCAAGGACATGACTTATGGGCTCCACAGCGTCCACCTGAAATAATAACTCCTATTCTACATACACATTTCCTAAATAAATGGTTGCAAGATCTTAGAAATTCAATAAGGGATAATTTTGATAAAGGAATCCTTACTATTGAAGAGCAAATAGAGTTTCTGAAACTTTTTGGTTTAGAAAATGCTAGGATTTACTTTGCTCTCAGAAATGGGATAACTTTAGATGTTTGTCTTACTTCTCTACTTCCCATGAACTGGACCATCAGGCACAAAAGAAATTTTCTCAAATGTGCTAAGTTTGGGTTCTTTAATAGCATTACTATCTTGAAAACTGAGTTTGAAGACTATGCAGATATTTTTGTTGGTTATAATGAAATGATTCTACAGCCTTATATGGTTGAGTTTTTTGATCATATCTAAGGAAACTTCAATTGGGAAATCCAAGAAGGAATGACTGGTCCTTCTGGTTATTTACATTCACCGCCGAATTACTGCCTTCCCCGAGTTGAATATTATCATGTGACTAACCATTGGTTTCCTAAGGCAGTTATCGAAGATATGGAGGTAGCATTGCATCCAGCATTAGTAGCGGTCAAGACTGAAATTGATATGGCCTCTCCTAACGAAGTGGAGAAAATCATTTACTCTTTTCATCAAAGACCCGATGATTTGGCTATTGCTTTCTGTCCTCTGCCAGGATTCCTCATGTCACCCACTAATTTGAATTTGGACTCCCTGAATTCTGATGAAGATGACTAGCACTCAGGTTTGTCGGTGTCGTGTTGTCGACCACATTATGATTCCGACAACAAGATGCAACCCTGCTTGAAAAACTAGATTCCCCATAGCCACTTTTTGGTGTAAAGTGGGTCGTCCTCACATACAGTGTGTCTAATGTGAATATTTTTCACTGTAGTTAGTAATTTTTGATTTGACCACTTTACGACAATCCTCTCCTACAGTGTAGCTATGTGTCATGTTTGTATGGTCGGATTTGTAGTATGTTTTATAATTTTGAGGTCCACTTTCTCCTATAAATAAGAGCTCTTTACCTCTTTAGAAACATTCAAAAATTGATTTAGAAGTAAGAGTCTTAGGTTATAGGAACCACAAGAGTATGCTCTTGTTCTGCGCTTGCATGCAATTTGAACAACTAGAAATTGTGTAGATCAGGAAATTTGTCTAAGTTGTAATACAAAGCTGCATTCTATTGTTGAAATAAAATTGTTCCACATTTGCATTTGAATTGGTATCAGAGTAATTATATCCACAGTATAATTTTTCATTTGAATTGGTATCAAAGAAGTGAGTTTGAATTATGTAAGTCCATTTTATAATGGATTGGCAAAAGATAGGAAAAAGCTTCAGGCTTAGTTAAAAGAAGGAGCAGGACCGTGGATAGAAGACTTAACTACCATAGTTCAGAGGATCAAGCAGAAATGTCAGTATCTTCCTACACTTCATCTGCCAGAAGAAGGATATCCCTTACTTTTGTACACTGATGCTTCTGACGATGTTTGGGGTGCTGTGTTAATACAAGAGGTTCCATTAAAAGGAGCTCTAGTTTGTCGATACAGGTCATGAACCTTCACTGATACAGAATGCAGGTATACCATTTATGAGAAGGAAATCCTGGCTATAAAGAAAGGGATTGAAAAGTTTAAAATTTTTCTTAAACCAACTCACTTTATTGTGAGAACAGATAGTCAACCAATGAGGTCTCTACTCAACAAAAAGCTGAACAAAGACATTGCTCATGGAAGGATTGCCTGCTGGTTCCTAGATTTTACCAGTTATGATTTTGACATTAAATGGATCAAAGGAGATAATAACCCATTACCAGGTTCTGTAAAAGCAGAGCCTTCTAAATCAGAAGAGGCTGAGGAAGTATTATCAGCTTTGGTTAATAGTTCTCGAATTTCCCCCACGGCAAAAGTGAGTTTGGCTAGTTCTTTTTGCTGGATAGCACATTGGCGAGTAAGAATGGTGTCAACTTCATGACATTGGTCAATTTTAACACAAAGGGTGTCAATGGAATGGCCAAGGGAATTAGAAGGAGAATGGCGGGATGAACGATGCTTGGAAGAAGAGGAATGGTGTGTAGAGGACCATTTAGGATGGATGTAGCCATGGGAGAATTTACGAGGTGGTGGTGAAGGAGAACTAGCAATGGCATGCTTAGAAGATTTACAACCTTTCACCTTTTTCTGCAGAGCAACCTTCTCTTTTTCCCATGCTTTCAGGTCCTTGGCTTGCTATTTGGCAACAGTTTTCCATTCTTCTAGAGATCCAGGCATATGATAAGGATCTTTGGATTTTGCCATGCTTATTTTAAAATCAAGATCCTTGATTGCTTTCTTCATCACCTTAGATACTGCCTTAGCATCTGGAGAACTGGAGTCAGAACTAGAAGATTCTGCTTCTGAAGAGCTAGAAGAATAAATCTTCTTATGCTTGTCTCGAGCCATATAACACTGATCAGGAAGAACTTCAACTAATTCAAACAATGGGAAATTGTACAGTCTCTAGATGTAATTAATTCTGACAATACTCCATTGTTTGAATTAGTTGAAGTTCTTCCTGATCAGTGTTATATGGATCGAGACAAGCATAAGAAGATTTATTCTTCTAGCTCTTCAGAAGTAGAATCTTCTAGTTCTGACTCCAGTTCTCCAGATGCTAAGGCAGTATCTAAGGTGATGAAGAAAGCAATCAAGGATCTTGATTTTAAAATAAGCATGGCAAAATCCAAAGATCCTTATCATATGCTTGGATCTCTAGAAGAACGGAAGACTTCTACCAAACAGCAAGCCAAGGACCTGAAAGCATGGGAAAAAGAGAAGGCTGCTCTGTAGAAAAAGGTGAAAGGTTCTAAATCTTCTAAGCATGCCATTGTTAGTTCTCCTTCACCACCACCTTGCAAATCCTCCCATGGCTACATCCATCCTAAATGGTCCTCTACACACCATTCCTCTTCTTCCAAGCATCATTCATCCTGCCATTCTCCTTCTAATTCCCTTGGTCGTTCCATTAACACCCTTTGTGTTAAAATTGACCAATGTCATGAAGCTGTCACCATTCTTACTCGCCAAAGTCTTATCCATCAAAAAGAACTAGCCAAACTCACTTCTGCCATGGGGGAAATTTGAGAACTATTAACCAAAGCTAATAATGCTTCCTCAGCCTCTTCTAATTCAGAAGGCTCTACTTTTAAGGAACCTGCTAATGCCCTCTTCATGGTTGAAAACTATACTTACATCAGAATAAGTCTTTGCTTCTCTAGGTATAAGCCTATTCCAATGGATGCTTTTGTAGATTCTGGGTCATCAAGAAGTTTTTCCAGAACTAATGCCATTCCTCCTGAGTTCTAGAAAACATGGACAGACCTGCCATCTAGATATGCCATTAATGGAGCAGAGATTAAGATGGGTCGATATGCACAAGATGTCACCATTGAGATTCAAGGTAAACAGTTTGTCCTTGACCTAATTGAACTTGATAAACTTAGAGAAGACATTTTGTTAGGATACACGTTCTTAACAAAGTATCAGCCTTTTGTGTTAAGAACTCATGAAATATCCTCTAGACATACTGATGGACCCCTTAAGATTCCATCTCTGAAACTTGTCAATCATAAACTGTCTAAGAAAAACCAGGTCAAGAGAAATGAAGGCATGAAGTCTCAAGGACCCCAACTACCTCTCTTGTTAGAACCTGTTGAAGCAAAGTTTGAGCAAGACTGTCAGAGTCTAAATCCTCTGCAATTCTAGTCCATAGAGCATGAGGAATGTGAGATAAGACTCAAACTTGAATGTAAGTCAGTAATCCCCTTGGAAATAGCTTACTTGATGAGTCCCTCTGAGGTTAAGGAAATGGATGAACACCTAAATGAGCTGATAGAAGGAAAGTTCATCAGAGACAACAAAAGTCCTTTCAGTTGTCCAGCCTTCTTGGTCAATAAGAGAGCAGAGTAGCAAAGAGGTAAGAAAAGATTTTTTATCAATTACAAACCTCTCAATGACATCATATTGCCATTCTATTATCCTATCCCATTCAGCACAGATCTGATTATGAGAGCTGCTTCAAAAAAGGTATTTTCTAAATTTGACTACAAATCTGGATTTTGGCAAATAAAGGTTAAAGAAGAAGATAGATACAAGACAACTTTCTCAGTTCCTCAAGGATTATATGACTAGAATGTGATGCCATTTGGTCTCAAGACTGCTCGTGCATATTTGTAGTGTAGAATAGACAAAGCTCTTAAGAGTTTAAAAGATTTTTGCTCTATTTACATTGATGACATTATTGTTTACTCTGATGATGATTCTCAGCACTTAAAGCATTTAGAGGCCCTATATAATACAATCAAGAGCCATGGAATTTGTCTTTCTGCTAAAAAGATGGTAATTGGGAAGCAAGAAATTGATTTTCTAGGCTTAGTTTTATCACATGGCAAAGTAAAACTACAGCCTCATATTCTTAAGCATATTTCTGAATTCCCTGACATTTTGGTAGGCATAAAATAGATTCAGAGGTTCCTTGATTGTTTGAATTATGTAAGTCCATTTTATAACTACCATAGTTCAGAAGACCATGGATAGAAGAGTTAACTACCATAGTTCAAAGGATCAAGCAGAAATATCATTTCTACCCATGTCCATCTCCTTTACATATTGATCACCATCATCATCAATGGATATCACACCATTGTTAGGAAGAGAATTCCACCAGCTGCGGAGTTTACCAGACATAAGTCTAACAGCATACAAGACCTTGTTAGCTTCAGACCAAGATCCCCTAGTATCATAAAAGTTTTCTAATGTGTCACACCAAGTGCAGATAGTATCATAGGGATCTATTATTTTATCAATGTTCAAAATATAACCAGAGGTGGCATAAGCTCTGAGTTGTTTTGGCCTGGCATTTTCAGACACAGCATCCCTCATTTCAATGTCTATTTGATTGTGAACAGTAGATTGACTAGCCATGCATAAATGTTCCCAATCTTCTCTGATTTCTATATAGGAAGATTCATCAGGTGGCAAACTTTCTGCATCAGATATCTCATCTTCAAGAGATATTTCATCATAAATTTCTTCATCTGAAGAATTCATGGCTGCAGCTGGTTCTTCCATATAGATGGGTTCATTCTCTTCTAATTGGAATTCTTGAAGCCAATCTTTCAATTCTTCTGTAGCCTGCATCATATGTTCTTTTTGTTTAGGAAGAACTATCTTTGAGGGCATCTGAGGAGTATGGCTTTTGGTGACAGCAGATGATGCTGGCTGTTCTTCTACTTCTTCAGTGAAGAGGATGCTTTTCCTACACTGGATTTTTGGCCTAGCTTTATGTTCTAATTTCTGAGTTTTTGTATCTTCGGTTTCTTCTTCAGAACTATTTTTACCCTTTTGGGATACTCTGATCTTCTTTGCATATTTTCTAACCTTTTCAAGTTTTCTAGCCACATGTTCAAGCAAAGCTTTATTTTCTTGGGCCTGAGTATCTCTCCTATTGTCTAAGGTAGAGACATGATCATATATTTGTCCAGACATAGTTTCTAGCCTTTGTGTACTAGACTGAACATTGGTTACTGTGATCTGAATTTGGCTTGTCTGATAATTTAAAGTACCAAAATTATTTAATGTAGATGTACACTGCTTATCTATTCTATTCACACCAATTTCTACTTTATATGCTACATTCTGACCCTGAAGCAAATTGTCATAAATAGAAATTATTCTATTTATTCCTTGCTTAATATCAACAGCCATATCATCTATGTTTTCTTGGGCTGTCTGCATCCAGCTATATTGCCAGTTTCTTTGTGCTTCAGAGTTTTTCTACTTTGACCCAACCTTTGTATGAACCTTTGCTTCATATCAGCCCCATGTTTTTTCATTAGGGTTAACAACCTGATAACTTTCTTGTGAAGGCCATCTACCAGGAGCGTAACTTATTAGTTCTAAGGTTGTCATAGGATCAACCTGGACTGTATGCTTAGACCTTCTTTCTGTTCCATATCTGGGGAGATTTTCTCTCATCATGCTAGCATGTTCTCCTAGTTTGGCAATCTTAATCCCTTTTCCTTTTTTCTCTTTCTTTGATTCTTCATCACCTTGCTTGAGAGCAAGATGCAATCTGGAACTTACTTGTCTGACCAAGTCATCCATAAGTTCTGGGTCATTTGTGAGGCTTGATCTGGAAGAAAAGGAAGATCTAGATGGCATTTGTCTAAATCTCTGAGAACTGCCAGAGGTAGAACATTCTTCAGGGTTATAATCTACAAAGGGTTTTCTATTAGAACTAGAATAGGCATGGGCTATTGACAAACTATGTTTCAAGGGTTGGATCTTAGACTAGTATTCATCTATGAGAGGTTGCTTGAAAGTATCATCTAATCTGGTACAGACTGCAAAGTGATATTACTAACTCTGCAAGATTGCACTAAGGGTCGATCCAAGAATCTATTTCTATGAATAGGGAGATCTATGAACTATGGTTTTCCTTGTTCTAATAGCCGTTCAATAATTGGGAAACCAATGTCGAAACCAGTATGATCTATAAATCTTTCGTAATCTAAGAGATTAGAAGATCCTTGGGGAAAACCTACCCCCATGGGCAAAGAAACTGGTGGAGACACAGTATTCATGATACGATAGACATAGCAACCTCCTATGGTAGCGTAAATAGATCCTGGTATAAGGGAGACACCTTTGGCTTGTTTTACTAGAGCATTCATGAAATATAACTCATTTTATATCAGCTTATAAGTTCCTGACCTGTCGTAGTCTAAATCATGAATATTATAATCATAGAAATCTTATGCTTTTACGGATAATGCTAGCATGCCATTGCTAGTTCTTAACCCTTGAATTATTTGACTAGCCAATGAAAAATACCTATTCAAATGCAAATGCGGAACAATTTTATTTCAACAATAGAATGCAGCTTTGTATTACAACTTAGACAAATTTCCTGATCTACACAATTTCTGGTTGTTCAGATTGCATGCAAGCGCAAAACAAGAGCATACTCTTGTGGTTCCTAGAACCTAAGACTCTTACTTCTAAATCAATTTCTGAATGTCTCTAATGAGGTAAAGAGCTCTTATTTATAGGAGAGAGTGGACCCCAAAATTATTGAACATATTACAAATCTGACCATATAAACATGACACGTAGCTACACTATAGGAGAGGATTGTCGTAAACTGGTTAAATCCAAAAGCACTAACTATAGTGAAAAATATTCACATTAGACACACCGTATGCGAGGACGGCCCACTTTACACCCAAAAGCGGCTATGGGGAATCTACTTTTTCAAATAGGGTTGCATCCTATTGTCAGAATCATCACGTGGCCGACAACACGACACCGACAAACCCGAGTGCTAGTCATCTTCATCAGAATTCGAGGAGTCCAAATCCAAATTAGTGGGTGACATGAGGAATCTTGGCAGAGGACGGAAAGCAATAGCCAAATCATTAGGTCTTTCATGAAAAGAGTAAATGATTTTCTCCACTTCGTCAGAAGAAGCCATATCAATTTTAGTCCTGACCGCTACTAATGTTGGATGCAATGCTACCTCCATATCTTTGATAACTGCCTTAGGAAACCAATGGTGAGTCAGAGGATAATATTCAACTCAGGGAAGGTAGTAATTCAATGGTGAATGTAGATAACCAGAAGGACCAATCATTCCTTCTTGGATTGCCCAATTGAAGTTTCCTTGGATATGATCAAAAAACTCAACCATATCAGGCTATAGAATCATTTCATTATAACCAACAAAAATATCTGCATAGTCTTCAAACTCAGTTTGCAAGATAGTAATGCTATTAAAGAACCCAAACTTAGCACATTTGAGAAGAGAAGTAAGACAAACATCTAAATTTATCCCATTTCTGAGGGCAAAGTAAATGCTAGCATTTTCTAAACCAAAAGGTTTCAGAAACTCTGTTTGCTCTTCAATAGTAAGGATTCCTTTATCAATATTATCCCTTATTGAATTTCTAAGATCTTGCAACCATTTATTCAGGAAATGTGTATGCAGAATAGGAGTTATTATTTCAGGTGGAAGCTGTGAAACCCATAAATCATGTCCTTGATCATCTTTTCTTAGAAATACTTCCACTCCATCCTGTCTTACCAAGGTTTCTCCTGGCTCAATGAACATGCTTGCATGCTCTTCTAGCTTAGCCATCTCTCTAGTCAAAGAATCTGCTAAAGGGTTATTATCTCCTTTGATCCATTCAATGTCAAAATCATAAATGGTAAAATCTAGGTACCAACGGGCAATCCTTCCATGAGCAATGTCTTTGTTCGACTTTTTGTTGAGTAGAGACCTCATTGGTTGACTGTTTGTTCTCACAATAAAGTGAGTTGGTTTAAGAAAAATCCTAAACTTTTCAATCCCTTTCTTTACAGCCAGGATTTCCTTCTCATAAATGGTATACCTGCATTTTGTATCAGTGAAGGTTCCTAACCTGTATCCACAAACTAGAGCTCCTTTTAATGGAACCCCTTGTATTAACATAGCACCCTAAACATCATCAGAAGCATCAGTGTACAAAAGTAAGGGATATCCTTCTTCTAGCAGATGAAGTGTAGGAAGATACTGACATTTCTGCTTGATCCTCTGAACTATGGCAGGTAACTCTTCTGTCCATGGTCCTGCTCCTTTTAACTGAGCCTGAAGCTTTTTCCTATCTTTTGGCAATCCATTATAAAATGGACTTACATAATTCAAACAACCAAGGAACCTCTAAATTTGTTTGATGCCTACCAAAATGTTAGGGAATTCAGAAATATGCTTAAGAATATGAGGCTGTAGTTTTACTTTGCCATGTGATAAAACTATGCCTAGAAAATCAATTTCTTGCTTCCCAATTACCATCTTTTTAGCAGAGAGGCAAATTCCATGGCTCTTGATTGTATTATACAGGGCTTCTAAATGCTTTAAGTGCTGAGAATCATCATCAGAGTAAACAATAATGTCATCAATGTAAACAGAGCAAAAATCTTTTAAACTCTTAAGAGCTTTGTCCATTCTACGCTGAAAATATGCAGGAGTAGTCTTGAGACCAAATGGCATCACATTCCACTCATATAATCCTTGAGGAACTGATAAAGCTATCTTGTATCTATCTTCTTCTTTAACCTTTATTTGCTAAAATCTAGATTTGTAGTCAAATTTAGAAAATACCTTTTTTGAAGCAGCTCTCATAATCAGATCTGTGTTGAATGGGATAGGATAATTGAATGGCAATATGATGTCATTGAGAGGTTTGTAAAAGATACAAAATCTTTTCTTACCTCTTTGTTGCTCTGCTCTCTTATTAACCAAGAAGGATGGACAACTGAAAGGACTTTTGCTATCTCTGATGAACTTTCCTTCTATCATCTCATTTAGGTGTTCATCCATTTCCTTAACCTCAGAGGGACTCATCAAGTAAGCCGGTTCAAAGGGGATTATTGACTTACATTCAGGTTTGAGTCTTATCTCACATTCCTCATGCTCTTTGGACTAGAATTGCAGAGGATTTAGACTACAACAGTCTTACTCAAACTTTGCTTTGACAGGTTCTAACAAGAGAGGTAGTTGGGGTCCTTGAGACTTCATGCCTTCATTTCTCTTGACCTAGTCTTTCTTAGATAGTTTATGATAGACAAGTTTCAGAGATGGAATTTTGAGGGGTCCATCAGTATGTCTAAAGGATATTTCATGAGTTCTTAACACAAAAGGCTGATACTTTGTTAAGAACGTGTATCCTAACAAAATGTCTTCTCTAAGACTATCAAGTTCAATTAGGTCAAGGACAAACTATTTACCTTGAATTTCAATGGTGACATCTTGTGCATATCGACCCATCTTAATCTCTACTCCACTAATGGCATATCTAGATGGCAGGTCTGTCTGTGTTTTCCAGAACTCAAGAGGAATGGCATTAGTTCTGGCAAAACTTCTTGATGACCCAGAATCTATAAAAGCATCCATTGGAATAGGCTTATACCCAGAGAAGCAAAGACTTATTTTGATGTAAGTGTAGTTTTCAACCATGAAGAGGGCATTAGCAGGTTCTGTAAAAGCAAAGCCTTTTGAATCAAAAGAGGATGAGGAAGCATTATCAGCTTCGGTTAATAGTTCTCAAATTTCCCCCATGGTAGAAGTGAGTTTGGCTAGTTCTTTTTGCTGGATTACATATTGGCGAGTAAGAATGGTGACAGCTTGATGACATTGGTCAATTTTAACACAAAGGGTGTCAATGGAACGGCCAAGGGAATCAGAAGAAGAATGGTGGGATGAACGATCCTTGGAAGAAGAGGAATGGTGTGTAGAGGACCATTTAAGATGGATGTAGCCATGGGAGGATTTACGAGGTGGTGGTGAAGGAGAACTAGCAATGGCATGCTTAGAAGATTTAGAACCTTTCACCTTTTTCTGCAGAGCAGCCTTCTCTTTTTCCCATGCTTTCAGGTCTTTGGCTTGCTGTTTGGCAGCAGTCTTCCATTCTTCTAGAGATCTAGGCATATGATAAGGATCTTTGGATTTTTCCATGCTTATTTTAAAATCAAGATCCTTGATTGCTTTCTTCATCACCTTAGATACTGCCTTAGCATCTGGAGAACTGGAGTCAGAACTAGAAGATTCTACTTCTGAAGAGCTAGAAGAATAAATCTTCTTATGCTTGTCTCGAGCCATATAACACTGATCAGGAAGAACTTCAACTAATTCAAACAATGGAGTATTGTCAGAATTAATTACATTGTCAGAATTAATAACATCTAGAGACTGTACAATTTCCCAATTATTAGAAAAATCCTGGTCATCAAACATAGCGTATACTTTATTTTCAGGATTATATTTCTTGGGACAGTTAGTGGCATATTGAGGCCCTTTACATATGAAATACTATATAGGTTTTCTTCCTTTGGAGGAATCCTTATGCTTTCTAAACAAATACCTTCGGGGTTTCCAGTTTTTGAAGGAGTTTTTATTGATAGGAGCCAATCTGTATTTCTTTTTATAACCCTTTTTCTTGTGGAAGGAGTGTTCCATGTTGTCATCATCATATCTTGGCTTTCTGCATTTTTTACAATGACAATTGCTTCCACAAGACTTTTTACTGAATTTTTTGACTTGCTTAAGATCTTTAATCTGACTGATAGGAGGCAAATTACAGTAATCCTTCATATTACAAGAAGAATTATATTGTTCTCTATTATCATTGAGTGCTTTTATAAGACATCCTTTATCTAACTTATATGTGACCAGTGCTTTTAATTCTCCAAATCCAAAATTTGCTATCTTGGATTTATATTTAGTAGACACATATTCTTCAGCATATTCTCCAAGACCACAAGGAAGAGAATTGAGATAAAACTTTTTTGTTGTTGGATCATGAAGTTTTTGAGCAGCTATCATGTATTTCTCAAAGACTAGGTTATACTTATGTAATTTACCTAAGTCTTTCAACTGTAATGAGTACAATATTTTTTCTGCTTCTAAGATGTCATTTTTCCTATTGCCAGAGAACAATCCTATCAAAGCAAGACCTTGTTAGCTTCAGACCAACATCCCCTAGTATCATAAAAGTTTTCTAATGTGTCACACCAAGTGCAGATAGTATCATAGGGATCTATTATTTTATCAATGTTCAAAATATAACCAGAGGTGGCATAAGCTCTGAGTTGTTCTAGCCTGGCATTTTTGGACACAACATCCCTCATTTCAATGTCTATTTGATTGTCAACAGTAAATTAACTAGCCATGCACAAATGTTCCCAATCTTCTCTAATTTCTATATAGGAAGATTCATCAGGTGCCAGACTTTCTGCATCAGATATCTCATCTTCAAGAGATATTTCATCATAAATTTCTTCATCTAAAGAATCCATGGCTACAGCTGGTTCTTCCATATAGATGGGTTCATTCTCTTCTAATTGGCATTCTTGAAGCCAATCTTTCAATTCTTCTGTAGCCTGCATCATATGTTCTTTTTGTTTGGGAAGAACTATCTTTGAGGGCATCTGAGGAGTATGGCTTCTGGTGATAGTAGATGATGCTAGCTATTCTTCTACTTCTTTAGTGAAGAGGATGCTTTTCCTACACTGGATTTTTGGCCTAGCTTTATGTTCTAATTTCTGAGTTTTTGTATCTTCAGTTTCTTCTTGAGAACTGTCTTTACCCTTTTGGGATACTCTGATCTTCTTTGCATATTTTCTAACCTTTTCAAGGTTTCTAACCACATGTTCAAGCAAAGCTTTATTTTCTTGGTCCTGAGTATCTCTCCTATTGTTTGAGGTAGAGACATGATCATAGATTTGTCCTAACATAGTTTCTAGCCTTTGTGTACTAGACTGAACATTGGTCACTGTGGTCTAAATCTGGCTTGTCTGATAATTTAAAATACCAAAATTATTTAATGTAGATGTACACTACTTATCTATTTTATTCACACCAGTTTCTACTTTATATGCTACATTCTGAACCTGAAGCAAATTGTCATAAACATAAATTGTTCTATTTATTCCTTGCTTAATATCAACAGCCATATCATCTAAGTTTTCTTGGGCTGTCTGTATCCAGCTAGATTGCCATTTTCTTTGTGCTTCAGAGTTTTTCTGCTTTGACCCAACCTTTATATGAACCTTTGCTTCATATCGGCCCCATGTTTTTTCATCAAGGTTAACAACCTAATAACCTTCTTGTGAAGGCCATCTACCAGGAGCATAACTTATTAGTTCTAAGGTTGTCGTAGGATCAACCTGGATTGTATGCTTAGACCTTCTTTCTATTCCATATCTGGGGAGATTTTCTCTCATCATGCTAGCATGTTATCCTAGTTTGGCAATCTTAATCCCTTTTCCTTTTTTCTCTTTCTTTGATTCTTCATCACCTTGCTTGGGAGCAAGATGCAATCTAGAACTTACTTGTCTGACCAAGTCATCCATAAGTTCTGGGTCATTTGTGAGGCTTGATCTAGAAGAAAAGGAAGATCTAGATGGCATTTGTCTAAATCTCTGAGAACTACCAGAGGTAGAACATTCTTTAGGGTTATAATCTACAAAGGGTTTTCTATTAGAACTAGAATAGGCATGGGCCATTGACAAACTACGTTTCAAGGGT
The DNA here is from genome assembly GCA_027924645.1 of Cunninghamia lanceolata. Classification (NCBI taxonomy): domain Eukaryota; kingdom Viridiplantae; phylum Streptophyta; class Pinopsida; order Cupressales; family Cupressaceae; genus Cunninghamia; species Cunninghamia lanceolata. The sequence continues at coordinate 4,259,140 of BSBN01000677.1, read as the reverse complement.
TGGATCTTAGACTGGGATTCATCTATGAGAGGTTGCTCAAGTATCATCTGATCTGGTATAGACTACAAAGTGATATTACTAACGCTACGAGATTGCACTAAGGGTCGATCCAAGAATCTATTTCTATGAATAGGGAGATCTATGAACTATGGTTTTTGTCGTTCTAATAGTTGTTCAATAATTGGGAAACCTATGTCAAAACCAGTATGGTCTATAAATATTCCATAATCTAAGAGATTAGAAGATCCATGGGGAAAACCTACCCCTATGGGCAAAGAAACTGGTGGAGACACAGTATTCATGATACGATAGACACAGTGACCTCCTATGGTAGCGTAAACAGATCCTGGCATAAGGGAGACACCTTTGACTTGTAGTAATAAACAAAAAGTAGAGGAAATAAACTTGTCAGAGAGGGACAAGGTAAAATTAGGTTGGACAGAGATAACACCATCACCCTTTTCAGCACTAAGAATCCCTCAGAATTGAGCAATGACAGCTTGATCCCAGACATGACAACGGGTGTCAATCAGAGTGGCAAAGAATTCAGCATCAATGTTGTAGTTAAAATGGGGATGGACAATAAGATCGACATGTGGGAAATGTACATGAAAAAATCTTTTATCTCTCCATCAGGAAATGTCATCAAGAAGTAAGAAAGGTAGATAAATGGGACAAATTCTAGTTCTAGAAACTAAAAGATTAATTTTAGATTGACGCACAGAGTCACACACTTTAGCCTTAATATCCTTTTCAGGATAGAAGGTATTAGTTTTAACATCAGGAAACTTAAAATTGCCTTTCTCATCAACAACATGAGTATTTCCATCTTGAAAGTAATTGTGCAAAACATCAGACAGTGCAGAACTTGCATTCATAGATCTTCGTAAAGCCATTGGTGAGGATAGAACTTACTGGTAATTGTTCACGATATTCCTCGCTACTTTGGTTGGTTTACTACCCTTCCACGGTGCTTTCCTTCAGCCTTCAATGTGGGTCTTATAACGACTTCCACAAGTACTACAACACGCTACTAGCAAGACTTTCAGAAATATAACTCACACGAGACAATAAGAAAAATCATAAATGAGGCTTTAATGCCAATTCGAATGCAAATGCAGAACAATTTTATTCCAATAATAGAATGCAGCTTTGTATTACATTGACACCCTTTGTGTTAAAATTGACCAATGTCATGAAGCTGTCACCATTCTTACTCGCCAATGTGCTATCCAGCAAAAAGAACTAGCCAAACTCACTTCTGCTGTGGGGGAAATTCGAGAACTATTAACCAAAGCTGATAATGCTTCCATAGCCTCTTCTGATTCAGAAGGCTCTGCTTTTACGGAACCTGCTAATGCCCTCTTCATGGTTGAAAAATGCACTTACATCAGAATAAGTCTTTGCTTCTCTAGGTATAAGCCTATTCCAATGTATGCTTTTGTAGATTCTGGGTCATCAAGAAGTTTTGCCAAAACTAATGCCATTCCTCTTGAGTTCTAGAAAACATGGATAGACCTACCATCTAGATATGCCATTAATCTAGCAGAGATTAAGATGGGTCAATATGCACAAGATGTCACCATTGAGATTCAAGGTAAATAGTTTGTCCTTGACCTAATTGAACTTTATAGTCTTAGAGAAGACATTTTGTTAGGATACACATTCTTAACAAAGTATCAGCCTTTTGTGTTAAGAACTTGTGAAATATCCCTTAGACATACTGATGGACCCCTCAAGATTCCATCTCTGAAACTTGTCAATCATAAACTGTCTAAGAAAGACCAGGTTAAGAAAAATGAAGCCATGAAGACTCAAGGACCCCAACTAACTCTCTTGTTAGAACCTGTCAAAGTAAAGTTTGAGCAAGACTGTTGTAGTCTAAATCCTCTGCAATTCTAGTCCAAAGAGCATGAGGAATGTGAGATAAGACTCAAACCTGAATATAAGTCAGTAATCCCCTTTAAACCAGCTTACTTGATGAGTCCCTCTGAGGTTAAGGAAATGGATGAACACCTGAATGAACATTTAAGTGAAACACCTAAAGTAACATAATAATTCTGTTAGAGATGGTGGTTGAAGATTAATTCATCAATGCAAATATTGAAGAAGAAGTTAGGTTCAATGAGAATTTCTTGCACCAACTTAACAACTACACACCCTTCCACATAGAGAGGTCCATGGTAGCCCATTTTAGGGATCTCATTAGAAGAAAATGTGGTAGGAGGAAGAGGAGAAGAGGAAAGTTGTGCATGAAGAGAACCAAAAAAGTCATTGAAAGATAACGAGGGGTATCCTCAAGGGGAAGAGTATAATAATAGGTAGAAGCCTCAAGAAAGGAAGATGGACTCAGCTATAGATCTTGTACTCAAGAGTGCTATGAAAAGTTAAGATTTAACCAAGACTTTTATCAAACCCTTGTTGAATGCACAAGATAACTGAGAGGGGGGCTGAAATAGTTATAACAGAACTTTAAACCCGCACTAACATTCAGATCCACATTAACCTTTAAGCATGTTATGATGATTAAGCATGAAAAGAAAATAACTAAAACTATATCATAAGAACACCACACACAAGAGAACACCAAATTTTACATGGAAAACCCTAAAAGGGATAAACCATGGTAATGATTAGCTCACAATATAATGTAGTAGCAATACTATTACAAAGGCTCACTACCCAAAAGAGAGAATGCTCACTGTCCAAGTGGACTCATTGCCCATTGAGAAAGAAAGAAAGAAGAGAAGTGTCGCTCACTACCAGGATTTGAACTGATATAATTACATCTAACCTATGCATGGAGTTCAGTTCGAATGAAGCTCAATACTCATCACAACACAAACATCTTCGCAGTAACACTAAAAATAGTAGGCACCTTCTACTCACTACATCCAGTAGTCTAACACATGAAAGCTCTCACTGCCCTTATCAAATTCACATCACAAGCATCATATTATTCACGCATACCTTATCCATGAATCCTTGACACTTATTTATACCATCATCAATCATGAAAAACATTATCCAAGGTCGGCAACACAACTTAACTCATAAAATTCAAATTAGGTCTGGACCTAAACATTCTTGCAAAGGAAAGGAATGAATGCAGACCACATCATACCTTAGCACAAACCTAAATCCACTCTTACATGCTTCAACACGCTTTCACAATAAACGAAGCACAACCGTAATTAGTGTAAACAACCAAGTCAACCAATCTTGTGTAAACACTATGAACTATTAAGCACATGCTTCCTCAAGGGTAAACACACCTCACAGATCTTACACAAAGCTTTAACACAATCTTTAAATAACCATGAACATCTTGAAGTCACCTAAAAAACAACAAATTTAACCACAACAACTTTCACCTGAAGAAAGTTCACAATCTACTTACAAACAACACTGTCGAACTCTGCTACAGAAGACATCACTTTCTAGAGCATCAAATGACAAACCTTCTAGATTGAAGATAGATAAGGACACATCTAGAACTATAACACCTGAAACCACTCTATATAGAAATACGAAGCAAAACACTTTCTCTGAGACACACTGCAAACATTGTCAATCACTGTTCTCAAAATGGTGAACACAACTTCCACTGCACAACAGTCTAGAGTACCAAATTTAGGATGTAACATCCTCAAACACTTCTAAACAACATATCCAAACTGTACACTTAGATCTCTTACACAAAAGAAATGTGGAGAAAAAACTCAAACACTCTATAAGCCAAAAGACTTCTTCAACAAATTGTTTTCAATATTAAGCAAATTTTCTCAAAAGCACTTGGAAATGCAACAACAGAAGCATATCCTCAACATCTTTAGTACCTCTACAAAGAAACCAAATCACTTTTAGAAAGACAACTTAAACAAGAACAACCTCATCAAAAGATATAGTTGACACCAATGAAAACACAAGCTCGTTGACATCAATGACAACATTGATCAGCACGTACTTGCAACAACCCTAGATCAAATATGCATAAAACCCTAGTTCTAAGATAATTAGATTATAATAGACAAAAAAATAACTAAAACTTAGAATCTAAATGTACAAGGATGATCAGAGAGATATCAAAATCTATGTCTTTGAAGATGAAGTGTCAGAGGATGGAATATGGACCGCCCAAGTCCTGAAAGTGAGAATCTGTCAGAGGTTAAAACTAAGAAAATATTGTAATTAATGCTTATATGCTAGATCCAGAGTTTGAAAGTCCAGAAGACTAGGGTGCCAACCACCCAAGTCTTTTTAGTGGAATATTCTAGAACTTCTGTCAGATCATGAAACCCTGATTCTTGTACAGTCTTCCTATAAGTTCACTTCTCGTGAATCCTATACCTGTAATATGCACACAAGAAAATAAGAGAGGGTTTGCAAGGTTATGGTGTTTAGGGATTTGCCTCAGTCAAACCCCAAAATGGCATTCAAGCCTTCCAACACTGTTGATAGATAAGAGAGCATGCCCTAGCAGGGTAGAGGCTAAACAAAATGATAATTGAATGATTCAAATAACAATGATATGACCTCAAATATGAAGCCCTTAAGAGAATGAAGATCCTTCAACTCATAAGGAGATGGATGATGATTCCAAATCTGCAACAACAGACACAATCCAAACACAAATCCACTCTAACAACACAATGAATGCCTTGAATGCTCTTTTCTCCAATATCATAAGTTTACAATATCCATCTAGGTTACAAATTAATTCAAAAACACACATATATATGCTTTCCTACTAACATTCATGAAATTAAATCACAAGAGCCAGCAAAGGGGAACATTTTTAAAGGTCCTATGGTGACATATCATGAATTGGCCCCAACCAATCAGGGGAGACTTGGGCAATTGGCGCCCAGGTCTAAGAGCCCCTTTTTACTTTGGGATGAGATTAAGGAAGGGCCTAAGGTCCCAAATTTATAATGGTTTCAGGCAATCTCTTCAAGATGATCAATTATAATACAAACACAAAACACACAGTGTGGAGGGAGGTCATTGCTACGTGCCATTAGACCACACAAAAACACACAAAACACATGGCAAGGAGGGATCTCATCGCTACACGCCTTTAGACCATGCAAAAAAACACAAAATACATGAGCATCATATAGTATGTCATCAACAAACTATACGTCTTATACACAATAAACATTGGTGATAGGGAGGAGCTCATTGCTATGCTCCACTATCTAAGACACGCCAAACACACTTGACAATTGAGCTATGCTACCACAACCACTAAAGAAATGCTTAAGGGTGAATAACTCAAGATCCAACCCCGCCTCTACAAAGGACTTCTTTAAAAAGGATATGCAACTGCTAAAGGGAAAACAGAATCCTGCCTTCCATATAAGGGATTTTAAAATGCCACCCACTCGCATCTACAGAAGCCTTATGATGAAAAGGAGGCATTCTCAAAGTATACAACCCCACACATATCATGAAGAAGATTTACAGTGAAAAGGAGGTATATGTAAACAAAACAAAATACACAACCCCACCTGCATCACAGAGACACCTTATAGTGAAAAGGAAGCATACACACACTTTATCATCAATAATATCTAAAATGATTAGCCAAAATATATGCCCCCACCTTAAAGTGGTTGATCCCGCTTACTGATTTCAATCACATTTAAGGTAAAGTGAAAACATGCAAGGGAACAAGATCTTTCACAAAGCCCATGCCCCCAAGTGACATGTACTTGCAATCACTAAATGTTCCCACAAACACATCAATATCATTTGCTAACATAATCAACAACATATAATATTTGGTTAGAAAATCTATTCTAAGATAACAACTAAATCATTTTATGAAAGTTATAGAGAAATCATTTATCATATCATATAATAGACCAAGGCTACACTTACAGGTTCGGATCTAAGTATAGCCATTAGGTTATACTTCAAGTATCTCAAAATTGAGTGTAGCTACAAGGTGAGATACAAAACAATCAAAAGTGCATAGAAGCAGATTTAGAGTATTGCAAAGGTTTGTTACAACAAATTTCACAATACAATACATCACAACACAGAGTGATTATACTAGTCAAGCATCCGTAATATATCAACCCTGTCTTCATATATGGACTAGGTCCATTTTTTCTTTCTTGTTGTAGGGACACACAATCCTTATCAATAATTATTTGTTTTCATCATCCGCTGACTAGTATAGCCACTGAAGAATGTAAACACTAAAAATAAGAGAGGGGACAAAAGTTACTTAGGGTCACAATGTGGAAAATGCCCCCAAGACATTCTCCACAATGCTATGCCTCCAAGGAACCACACACAACAATTACAATAGGAGAGAGGAGAGTAGTAGAATAGAGACACAAATAGAAGAAATGTCACAATAGAGGTGGTCTCCTTGTATCCTTGACCTTACAAGAGTATCAAGTGTCATCTTAGGAGACCTAAACAACATTTAGGACAACATGAGAGAACACAACATGACACATAAGAGGAGGCCACCCGTGAGATAAAATCAAAGAGGTGATACATCAAAGGTGGCTAAGAGGGTGAGAAATACTTACCTGTTAGAATATGCAACCACACTAGTGGTTGTATTTGAGAAAATCATCTTCCTCCCAATCTTGAATACAAGAGAAAATAGGTACATAAGGTACTATGGCCCAATTTGAAACTTGATCCTTTAATTCTTCCTCCTTTATCTCTTCTTTTGATTCAATTTCTATCGGTAGTATGTTTTCTTGTTGAGGTGATACTTGTCAAGATAAAGCTTGTCATTTTCTCCTTCTTTCTTTCGCATTCCAATTCCTTCTTGTCTTGTTAGTCATATTTGCAAAAGGAGTCTCATGAGTTTCCACATTCTTTGACATTTCAGAAGAAGAATCTGACACAAAGTTGATCTTTTGTGATGAAATGCTTCACTCTTTAATGTTGTCTCCCGATCCTTGTAAGAATGGCAGAGGAGGAACCTCAAAAAAATTCCTTTACCTCTTAGGTGAGGGGATTCCTTCAAATTAGGTTGTTTTTAACTCTCTAGTTGTTCTCTAGGAGGAATTGTAGCCTCAAAGGACTAAGAGGGTATAGGAGCATTCTTGCCATGTGATAGTTGAGCTATTAAATTTGCCTTGTATTTTTCGTATGCTAGGAAAAATTGATCTTCTCTTGGTTGATTTGGTTCAGTGGGTTGCGGCTAAAAGTAGTCCAAGTTGAAGTTTCCATGATTGATTAAAGGTTTCCATCCACTATGATGTACAGCATGCACCTGTCCTTGATGAGGGAGTTTTAAACACTTATGAATGGTAGAAGGGACCACTTTCATGGACTTGAGCCAAGGATGGCCTAGTTTCACATGAAACAGGTCTGAGGTAGGAATGATGACAAATGGTTGTTCTAAGGCTTTATCCACCACCTTAATTAATAGTGTAATATGTTGGCAAGAGACATTGTGTGGCTTCATGAGTTTTGTCATTGATGGCAACAAAGTTCATCCCACACATCCACAGGACATGGTATGTCTATACCAGAACTCAGATTGAAGAGTATTTTGGTCCGGTGAGCAAGAACAAAGTATGCAGAAAGGTCTGAAAATTAGGTCTGGATCTCTCAGAGGAAGTATCTCAGTAAAGTGCAGACTTGGGGAAGTCAAGAGGAGTACCATGACTGATACATCCTAGGGATTGAGCCTCTGGTGATGAAAGAGTGAAGAGATATGAGCACCTAAGTATTGGGTTCCTGTTCGCCAAAGTAGACTGAGGAAGAATTGACCGGCAGAGCATCAGACCTTAATCCAGATGAGATATTAATGATGATCAAGTTTCTTGAGGTATCATTCATGATTGGCCGACATGATTGATGACTTCTATAACTATCCTTTTGATACGCATCACTTAGTAAGTATGGATTTAGCCGATAGACTAGAGTTTGGAAATATCTTGAGTTTTCCAGATGCTGACTAGAAAGATGATTGAAATCATTGATACTAATATATATATAACAATTTAATTTTGATATGAAGGTGTGTGTGGTGTGTTGTGTTGTGCGAAGAAGAGAAGAGAACAGTGTGGAAATAGAGGTCTAGTATGTGACAGAATAGTAGCACTAAGGCAGAAGAAGAATGAAGTGCAGTAGATCAGTATATTGAGCTTAACCAAAACTAAACCTAAGCAAATGTGGATGCTTCTCATCAGTTCAAGTACCTAGTTTCCTTCTGTAAACTATTGTAGGCAGTGGGCCTCTTGTGAGCAGTGTGCTCAGATAGTGAGCCCTAATTGGCAAGTGCCATTTTGTACTACTTTATTCTTTTAACAAAGAATACAATCTTGGGTTAATCACCCCATGGTTTTTTCCCTTAATAGGGTTTTCCACATCAAAGATATTGTGTCATGTGTGTTGAGTTTATTTCTACTTTCATGGTTATGTATGTTGATATGATTTGATATTGCTTTAATTGTTAAAGAAGAAAAAAAAGGCAAATTATTAAGATAATTAATTCACCCCCCCTCTCAGTTATCAACAATTGGTATCAAAGCTAAGTTCCTCTAGACAAACCCGAACAACTTGAAGAAGATCTAGGAATCTCAATGGATATGTATGGTAAGAGAGAACAACTTCAGTCTACTCTAGATGATCTTGATCAATCTCACTCTGAAGTCAATGAGCTGAGGGAAAGACTCAAACAAGCTGATGATTTCACAAATGAACTCAAAGAAAAACTGAGTATCTAAATGAAGAAAAGAAAGGAGCTTCTCCAATAATTAGCAAGTCAAAATGAAGCCAATGATACTAATGAAGATCTAAATGAGAAAACCAAGTTATGTGAGAAGTTATCAAAAGAAGTCATTATGGTAAGACATGAAATAGAATCACGAGTTATGAAATTCACCCAAGAAATTGAAGAGAAAAGAAAAAGTGAAGATAATCTAAAATAGTCTCTCAAGGAGAAGTCAAAAGACTGCCACAAAATGGATAGAATAATCAGGCACCTGGAATCTGATCTTGAAGAAGCTAGAGACAATGAAGAACAACTTGAGAATCAGATAGACACTCTTAAAAGGGATCTTCAAACAACAAATGAATACAATGAAAAATTCAAGATAAGTTCTGCTCAACTTGAAGTTCTTGAAAGCCAAAAAAGGGTAGATGACAAGCAAGGCTTGGGGTATGAGAAAGGGGAAAGCTCTGGATCTGGTCAGAAGAACTTTGGATCAGGAAATCCAAGGAACAGGCCTAGAAGACCTCTGGTAAGGCAACCAAATGCTCAAAGATATCCATCCTTCAATGGATACTGCCACAATTGCAATAACTTTGGTCATAAAGCAAATCAGTGTAGAAGAAGAATGAATCAAACTAATTCATCCTTCTCTGGATAGTGTTTTAACTGCAAAAGGTATGGTCACAAATCTCAAGAATGTAGAAATATGCAAATAAACAATTCATTCAATGGTAGATGCTTTGCATGCAATAGAATGGGACATATGGCTAATCAATGCAGATCAAGAGGATATCAGTCAAATCTGCAAAGAAATGTTGTTTGCTACAATTGCAATAAATCCAGTCATATTGCCAAATTCTATAAAAAGTAAGAATCAGGATAATAGGGGTCTGGTACATCATAATCAAAATCAAGACAAAGGAAAAGGAAAAGTGAATGCGGATGAAATTCAAAGGGAGATGAACAAGATTTGGGTAAAGAGGAAGTACAAAAAATGTTAGGGATGGATCTGCACTAGAATCTGGTGTTGATATTCCTTCTGGAAACTAAATAAGATGAGCTTTGGCTCAAGGGAGTCAAGAAAGAAAACAAATTTCCCCAGCCAGATAATTGGTGCCTGAAATTGGCACAAAGAAAGTTGTGGATTAAAGGGCTCTTAGAGAAACATCTAAAGAAGCCTTGGTAAAGATATGGAAGATTTGCAAGAAGATTTGAAGAGTCTAATCTTCCAAGACTGATCCGGTTTGACAGTTTTCCAGTAAAAGCAAGATTTTTCACAGTTTGATCTGGTGTGATTCTAAACTGAAACATCTTGATCTGCGGTTAAAGGGGATGATTTGAGGAGAGCAGAGACATTGAAATTCATCACTAAAAATAGCTCTAAGTACATCTCAGTGATTCAGAAAAATCTCTCTCATGATAAGGCAACCGGAATAATTTAAGTTGTGCATTTATTACAAAATGAAATTAGGGTTTGCTCAGAGATAAAAGGGTTCATTTGCTCGTCATTGGCACATTTACATTAGTGAAAAAGATAAGAAGAGCTCTGCAAACAAATTTGCTTCATCTCTCTCAAGGATCAATCACAAAATTCAAGTCAACCGGTGATCTTTTTGGCTCTTTTCGTGAACCCTAGAGGCACAAAAAGGTATTTTTTGATCTTGTAAATCTCTCCTTGAATCTATTGTAAGATGGCTACTTTGAATGTTGTCAAAATCACTGATAGGCCGTGCCCTAAGTTCAAGAAACACCGTTATAAATCTCTAGAAGTAAATCCTTTAGGCGCATTCTCTAGCATTTTGCATGGGGTTTTGCATGTTGAAGACGTTAGGGCATACATTCATGCAAATATTGAGGAATTTGGGGAATCCAAGATGATGGATATATATCATAAGTAGCTAATAGATGAATCATTTGAACTCAAACCTCAATACAAAGCCATCCAGGACAAGCATTTTGGGCAGTGCATTCATTTCCCCTATTTTGCAGAAGATGAATTGGTTCGGTATATTTTGAGCAGAGTGCATGACAACTTCATATGGTTGATGAGGCCATTTAAGATCACAAAGGATGCCATTAGGGTGGTGACCGAATTGCACTCGTCCGGTGGGTTACTTACTCTCAAATCAGTCAAAAACCAAACTGTGAGTGAGGCTACCAGATCTAAATTTGATAAAAGAGCAATGACAATTGAGGATATCATAGATCTGGATATCAAGTTTGCTGCCATGAAAATTGGCTACAAGATATATCACTCCAGCAGAGAGAATTCTGTATTCGGAACAGTAATTTACACTACTTATGAAATGTTAAGAAAGAATGCTGACTATGATCTTTGTGAGCTCGTTATGAACCAACTTTTGGAGAATCTATAGAAGATAAAGAAGGATAAGAAGAATTCTTTCAAATATGGTGGCTTGATACTCTGTCTATTCTTCTATTACATGAATGAGCTACCCGGATCTAGTGGCTGGGTATGGCAAAATGATAGACCTATTGCCACACAAATCAGGGATTATTTGTATGGGCTTGGTGATGCCAAGGCACAAAATACAACACTGTGGGGTTACTTCAAAAACTTCCAAAGCTTGATGCAAGCTAGAGAAAGAATCCCCTAATCATTGGTTGAGAAATACAATGATACAGTGTGCTTTATGGTAGACACTGATCAATGCCTAATGGAAGTAGTGGAGCCAAGGATAGTTTGGATCATGCCAATGGGGTATGAAGTAGATGAGAACATTGTAGAGCTACATGTTCAACACATGCTAACTCAACCCAAGGATCCTAAGGCAGAAAGGTTTGGAACTTTTCAAGAATTGAGTGTGAAAATTCATGTTGAACTAAGACAGCCTGAGATCAAGAGAAAAGTGAGAAGGGAAGTAGAAGAATTCACCAAGAGGTATGGAATATCAAAGGAGGCACTTGATGCCAACAGAGAGAAGATGGAAAGGGCAGAGAAAGAAAAGGAAGAAGCAGAAAAAGAAAGTGCTCTGGTAGAAGCCCCCTCCCAGACCAGATCCTCTAAGAGCTCTGCAGCTGCCACTGCTAAGAGCTCAAAGGCATCAAAACCGGAAGCAAAATCATCTGGTAAAGGAGAAAAGAGAACAAAGACAAAGGCTACAAGATCATACACAAGCCTCAAGGATGATGAAGAGACAGAGACACATGAGGAAGTAAAGAAAATGAAGAAGAAGAAGAAATCATCTGGTGAATCCTCTATTGGTCAAGGCAAGTAAGAAAAGGTAGAAGAATTTGTTGAAAAACTTGCTCTCTGCATTGATGATATCATCAAATCAGTCACTGTGGATGGGAACCTAAAACCAATGACTGAGTTCTATGATGAATATAATGAAGCCGACCAGAAGATCTTGCAAGAAGCTACAGTCAGGTATCTGAATATCTATAATAAGGCATTTATTGAAATCATATCTCTAATTCCCAAAAGCCTAGAGAAGGAACTAGAAATAAGGAAGAACAATGCTAAGGCAAAGGACCTTGAGATCTAGGAATAGATAGCTATTCAGCTCTATCCTTCAATCACTTAGAAACAAATGAATATGATCTTCAAAGATTGCAAGGATGAGTTCCGGAGAAAAGCTAGAATGAATCAACTTATGCTTGGAGAGACTGACAAAGTAGCAAAAGAAACAGAAGACATCCTCCAGAATGCATACAAAAGATTCAATATTTCTATTATAGAGGACATAAGTGATGAACCTTCTGATGTCGAAGGACTAAGCATATCAAAGGAAGATCCTACAAAGGAAATTATAGAAGAATCAAAGGAGATGAGTGAGTAGAAGACCAAGGACCTGGATTCCTCTGTTCTAGAGAGGAAGTCCATGAAGAAGCTAATATCTCTCATCTGGATTCCCCAGTAGACTCCAAATTTAAAGGAGAAGAAAGAATAGAGGAGAAAATTAGTCAAGAAGAAGAGGTGAAGGAAAGAGAAGAAGATCAAACAGAGAAGACCCCAGGAGACGGTTCTAAGATTGTAGAAGGAAAGAAGACTCTCTCTCCGGCAAGAGACACTACAAAAATTGTTAAAGATTTCTTGAACAAAGAAATGATGGAGATTGATGAACTGGAACTGCTTCAAGGACCATTCAATTTTGACTCCCTCTCCCCAGTCCAAACAATGAAGATAGCTTCCTTTGCCCAAGCAAAGGCAAAAGAAAACCTTCTAAAATCTCACATGGAAGACTGTGAGATGATAGAGATTGCATCCAGTGTGTCGAAAAAGATCATGCCATCCTCTCAGAAGGATCTCTTGACCTCCTCATCCAGTAATCTAAAATTTCTTGTAAATTCTATTAATACAAATTTTGATTCCTTAGAGAAGTCAGCTGAAGCAAAGGTCTGGAAGGAGTTTTTGGATAAGAGATTCTCTAAAGTTCAAGGGCTAATAACAAATGATATGAGAAATTTGGATATTGGAATAAAGAGCCTAGAGAATGCTCTTAAAGATGGTGGAGATCTATACAAATTTTGTCTATCTTGGTCCACCGTAACAACAGACATCACCAAGAAGGTGGAAGAACAAGAGAGCAAACTATCAAGTTTATCTCAAAGTTTTGATCCTCTCACCTCTTCCTTAATAAATCAAGAGTGTCAAACTATTGAAGTCATAAATGAAATAAAGAAGCTTGAGAAGGAGAAGAAAAATAGAATAAGTAGGTTAAGTGAACTTAGAGGGATAATTATCCCTAAATTAGAGGCCATGCATGAGGCCCTAACTGATGCTTAGACCACAATCCGAACCAGTGATCCGATAGATCTAAAGAGGGCAAAGGCTTTTGCATTCCTATTGAGTGGTCACATCTCAATTTTGGATAGGATGAAGAAGAGTTGGGCAACAAAATTTGTCCAGTTGAAGACAACTTTTGCAGATATACTTTAGTATATGTAAGTATAACATGTATATATACTTATGTGGCTAAGTATACTTGGATTTTTGGGAATTTTGGTGTGCGGATTCTACCATTTGCCATTGATGTCAAAGGGGGAGTGAGTAGCAGTGAAAAATGTGGAATCTAGCTAAGAGGGAGCTCTAGAAAAATGTGCATTAGAACAAAGCATCAGCCAAGGGGGAGTGTAGTGTGACAGTCATTTTTGACTAAGTGTTGCCATCAATGCCAAAGGGGGAGATTGTTGGCAAGAGACACTGTGTGGCTTCATGAGTGTTTTCATTGATGGCAACAAAGTTCATCCCACACATCTGCAGGACATGGTATGTCTATACTGAAACTCAGATTGAAGAGTATTTTGGTCCGGTGAGCAAGAACAGAGCATGCAGCAAGGCCTGACAATCAGGTCTGGATCTCTCAGAGGAAGTATCTCAGTAAAGTACAGACTTGGGGAAGTCAAGAGAAGTACCATGACTGATACATCCCAAGGATTGAGCCTCCAGTGATGAAAGAGTGAAGAGATATGAGCACCTAAGTATTGGGTTCCTGTTTGGCAGAGTAGAGTGAGGAAGAACTGACCAGCAGAGCATCAGACCTTAATCCGGATGAGATATTGATGATGATCAAGTTTCTTGAGGTATCATTCATGATTGGCCAACATGATTGATGACTTCTATAACTATCCTTTTGATACGCATCACTTAGTAAGCATGGATTTAGCTGACAGACTAGAGTTTGGAAATATCTTGAGTTTTCCAGATGCTGACTAGAAAGATGATTGAAATCATTGATATGTATATGTATATACTAGATTAATTTTGGTATGAAGGTGTGTGTGGTATGTTGTGTTGTGCGAAGAAGAGCAGAGAAGAGTGTGGAAATAGAGATAGAGGTCCGGTATGTGACAGAACAGCAACACTAAGGTAGAAGAAGACTAAAGTACAGTAGATCAGTATATTGAGCTTAACTGAAACTGAACCTAAGCAAATGTGGATGCTTCTCATCAGTTCATGTACCTAGTTGCCTTCTGTAAACTATTGTAGGTAGTGAGCCTCTTGTGAGAAGTGTGCTTGGGCAGTGAGCCCTAATTGGCAAGTGCCATTTTGTACTACTTTATTCTTTTAATAGAGAATACAATCTTGGGTTAATCACCCTATGGTTTTTTCCCTTAACAGGGTTTTCCAAGTAAAAAATATTGTGTCATGTGTGTTGAGTTTATTTCTACTTTCATGGTTATGTATGCTGATATGATTTGATATTGCTCTAATTGTTAAAGAAGAAAAGAAAGGCAAATTATTAAGATAACTGATTCACCCCCCCTCTCAGTTATCAACATAATCTTCCCAATAGCCAAGAGGAAATGTCCATTATGTTCCTTGATCATTATATGTGTAGGATCATAAGTGTCTTGTGCCAAATCATGTGCATGTATAAGAACTCTTCAGTTATCACATTCACCATACAATTAGGATTGATAAGGACTCCTCTTGTAGGATTCCCACCTATACGTGTTGTAATGTAGAGAGGGCCATCAATATCTCTAATTGTGACCACATGTGGTGTGAATGAGATTACGGGTTCGGGAGCCTTCCTTTTCTTATTAACTTGGGGAGAAACCATATCACCCTTGTTTTGATTAGATGCCATGTATGGGAGACTGTTGCACACCAAGGTATGATGTGAAGAGTCTTGTACAACAAGGCAATGTAACTAATTTTAAGATTTTGCACAAAGAAGTGTGAAAAAGAAGATAAAGTTCTTAGTGTTGAAATACACAATGTGTAATTGCAAAATTGTGATTTTTGAGATGAAAGGTGAAAAATAATGCAACACTTCAAGGAAAAATCAGATATGATTGAATGTTTATGATAGTAGCAAAATCTGAAATAAGATTTTGACTACAAACCCTAGCTTTTGAAAATGACTAGGTTTTAGGAAAAATGCAACTTTTTGAACAAAACCCTAGCAAATGAGATCTCCAAATTCAAGGTACAATATCATGAAATGATTGTATAATATAATGTGGATCAGATCTGATATAAAAATAATAAATTTAAATATTTCTATCATATGAAGTGAAAACAATGTAAAACTATGCCTTTTTCTAGCCTAGAATGCTCAATTTTTTCACTTTTCTCAATATTATGCAAGATTTTTCAATGATTAATGATAACTATTCTATGAATTAATGCAAGTTTTGAATTCAACACTCATTAAGATGCAAATTGTTGATGCTACAAGTTCACCAAAATGTTATGTATGAAGAGGGGAATGAAGGAGACAAGCATGCACACTAAATCAAACCCTCTTCCACAATAACATTCAAGGAAAAGACTAAGACAAATCACTAACAAAGGGAGGTGGATTCAACTACAGTATCAAACCCTAGGTCAAATATGCATAAAACCCTAGTTCTAAGATAATCATCTTATAACAGACAAAAAACAACTAAAACTTAGAATCTAAATGCACAAGGATGATCAAAGAGATTTTAGAACCTATGTCTCAAAAGATGAAGTGTCAGAGGATGAAATAGGGACTATCCAAGTCCTAAAAGTGAGAATCTATTAGAGGTAAAAACTGAGAAAATTTTGTAACTGATGCTTAGATGCCAGATCCTGAGTTTGAAAGCCCAGAAGAATAGGGTGCAAACTGCCCAAGTCTTTTTAGAGGAATATTCTAAAACTTTTTTCAGATCCCAAAACCCTAATTCATGCACAATCTTCCTATAACTTCACTTCTTCTAAATCTTGTACCTATAATTTGCACATAAGACGACAAGAGAGGGTTTGAGAGATTATGGTGTTTAGGGATTTGCCTTAGTCAAACCCGAGAATGGCATTCAAGCCTTCCAACACCATTGATAGATAAGAGAGTGTGCCCTAGCAGGATAGAGGATAAACAAAATGATGATTCAATTATTCAAATAACAATGATATCACCTTGGAGGTGAAGCTCTTAGCAGAATGAAGCACCTTCAACTCATAAGGAGATGGATGATGATTCCAAATCTACAACAACACACACAATACAAACACAAATGTGCTCTGACAACACAATGAATTCCTTGAATGCTCTTTGCTCCAATATCATAAGTTTGAAATATCCATCTAGGTTACACATGAATTCAAAAACACACATATATATGCTTTCCTGCTAACATTCATGAAATTAAAACACAAGAGCTGACAAAGAGGAACATTTTTAAATGTCCTATTCCAACATATCATTAATTGGCCTCGACCAATCAGGGGAGACTTGGGAAGTTGGCACCCAAGTCTAGGAGCCCCTATTTAGTCCAATATGAGATTAGGGAAGGGCCCAAGGTCCCAAATGTACATTGGTTTTGAGCAATCTCTTCGGGATGATCAATTATAATGCATAATGTAATTACGGGGACCTAGGAGCTAAACAAGCAAGTAAAAGGCATGTGTCCACATTTTACTCCACAACACTACATAATATTGTGCTAAAATTTGACTTTCAAGAATACCACAATATTGTACTAAAGTATTACATAATCTTTCCATTCCTTCAATACTATACCTGTATTGAATATTCATTAAGTTTATAAATGTTTTCAGCCCATTTATTCTCATCTTTTTATATTTTATTACTCTCATTATCCTCATCTCTTCATTACATTAACCAGATGGATGGTGAAAGGCCACTCCAATTCCTATCCTAGATCTCATTCTTATTGGCTCAAAGTCCAAAAATGAAAAAAAGACTAAGGTGCAAAAAACAAGGTAAGAAAACTAGACACTCATAGCCATAAGGTAGATAATCATATTTTTATAAGGATACTTTTTGTCCTAAAAATAGAAATGTTTAACATGATCTAAATTTAAATTTTAATATTTCAAGAAAATCGATCTAATCATGAAAAATCCAAAATCACCATTGATGAATGGTCCAAAATCCTTCAATTTTTAAAATTTTAAAGCACATTTAGAACATCAAGCTTTTCACATTACAAGATTTTTGAGGAAATTTTTCTAGAGTTATGGTGCTATTTTTCCTTTTCAAAAAATTCAAAACATATAAAATGAAAACACTCAACAAGATATTTTATAGATTCATTTTAAAACCAAATCCTATAAAATGAATGCCATATACAACCACATATTGTAGGCATGGCCAACCATTGATCTCTAATTAAATGGATACATATAAATCAAAGGAAGAGTACCTTTGTACAAATCAAACCCTTAATAAAATAAGATGACCCTTGAATTAAAGTAAATAATCCTATTGCCATCTCTTGAAATCAATATCCAAAGTGGCACACTCCAATTCCACTAGAAAATTTGGAACAATCCTTTACAAAGAAAGAAATTACACAATAATGGAGGAGAGGAAAAGAAAATGTCCAAAATTCATAAGTGAACAAGTCCTTTCAAAATATGTGCCTTTCCTTTTTCACTCCAAAAATATGTAAACCCCTTTTGAGACATTCCCTCCTTTTCACATTCAACATACCTTTATTTTAAAATAGATATTTATGAGTTAGATATTTTAATTTAGTTATTTTATTTTTCAAATAACAATGCCTATACCCTTTATAAATTATGCATAGAATTTTAAATCTCAAATAGATAAATCATATAATTTCAATGAATCAATTTACTCCTTATTGTACAATATTACAAATGTATAAGAATTTTTTCTTAAGGCATATTAGTTTTTTTTTAACTCGAGCATGATAATTATTCCACAAATACTCTAATTGATCATTTTGAAAACTAATAAAATTAAAGTACAAGGAGAGTCAAATAAATACATGCAAATTAACCACACACTTTATGGGTTTATTCATGACACATGGATCAAGAATCGACACTAGTTTAGATCATGGTTACACAAGGTTCAAAACAAACTTATATTGCAACTTAAATCAATTGAGATGAGGAATACAAGAAAACATATTTACCCAAGACAAAGTGTCTCTAATTAATCACCCTTTGGGAGAACCTTTACCAATACACTCAATTCAAAATTTAGGTGCATCTATACCATATAGGGATAACCAAAGAATGCATAATCACATCCAATATTTTATAATTGAATAAAGGAATATATTATTACAATGTAATAGAAATAAAATCAGATTTATTTATAAAGTATCTCATAAAATTTTAAATGTTGAAGTAGGTACTAAAATCAAAATCACATATAAACATGTATAGTAAAAATAGTAAAGCAAAAGCACTACTTGAGTTCAAATATACAAGTCACAACATATGTATCCCAAAATACATAGTTAGACACCTTGATGGAAATGTAAAACATAAATGGTAAAATAATATTATAATTAAAATCTGAAACCAAGTAGCAAAATAAGGAACATAAACCTAGAGCCTTATATCTCCCTCCCCTAAACTAGGCTTAGATGTGCCAAAGTCTAATTGGGAGGCCCTAGTCTAATTGTAAAACATGGAAAGAAGAAAGGATGAAATGGAGGATAGAGAGTTGGAGGTTGATATGTATCCTCATTACATGTCCAAAGATACAATGTTCCTCCAATAGGAAAGAGAACTAAAAATGGGTCTTGACAATAAGGTCATATAAGTAACCCATGTATAAAGATACTCCCCCAAAGAAAGGAAGACATAACCCTCACCAAAAGAGTTACTAAGATGATATTTCTAGATGATACTCAATGAGGCTAAAGCTAATTTGTGATAGGCATTGATCTATCAAATTAGGTACAAAATAAGACTTAGAATGGATTCCAACATTAGTATGAGAACTGAACCAAAAACTAGGTACTCCTACAAAAGGTGTTAACATGAACATTGACAAAGGTGAATCATAAAATTCAAAAGGCCTATGATATGTCACTATGTAAGCATGTAGAGGTAGAGAAAGAACATTGATAGAAGAATAACAAAAAGCTATCATCAAAGAGGAGACAAACGTCCTCAATAGTGCTAACAAGATCTAAAAGGGAGAGTCCAAAATATTTATGAAATGTCTTGTATACAGACCTTCAAATTGTAGAAACTAGGATTATTAAGTGAATGTGAATACCAATTTGAGCCACTTGAGACAAATGCGAGCACGCTCAACCTGCAAGAAAACAAGTATTACAAACAATGGACAATTGGAATACAAAATATGGGATAATGAATTAGCTTACAAGATGTAGTACATATAGGGCATAATCAACCAAGAATAGTCGAGCCAATAATAGGAAAAGCAACCACTTAACTTAGACAAATCTAATTTAGGCATGCCAAGTATAGCTTGAGGCTAAACACAGACATATGGACACTCCTAATCAAGCTTAATATACACCAACACTCCCCCTTAAGCAAAGCTTAGGTGAGGAAACAAAGATGGGTCCCGACAACTAGGCCTAATCTGGTACCCATGTACATTGCAATGAAATGCAATCTCTCATAAAGAAGGAGAAATGGAGAAAACCATGTGGGAAAAAACATCCCTCCAAAAAGAAGGAAAAAAATAAAAGAAGAGGACTAGGAAGCCTCCTCGAAGATGATAACTCTACACCAAGCCTAAAACCATGTCATGCTGACTGAGATGATGTGGACAAGAATCCCTCAAGGAAGAGAGAGAAGGAAACTATGAAACCCCCCCATAATGAAAGTATCTCATGTGCCAAAAGAGGATGCACATGTATGAATGCTAAAAATGATTCATTTGTGGCTAATGACATTTCTTCCCTTAGGAAGAAACAACTCTAATGGTGAATGCTCAAAAAAGTGAGGTGAGGTGGTAAGTCTCATGAAGTACATTGTTGCAGAATACTACTCAAATGTCGTCATGCTGATGTCGAAAAATGAGTCACAATCAAATCAAGAGTCCTGGGCCTAACCGAGATAAGTGACCTCTCAAAATCATGTGAAGACTAATGAAGAATAGGATCCAAATAATTGATGTATGAAAGTGGAATGTCAATCCACGCCATGTGACTATAAAGAAAATCCCATGAGATGTCCTGCAAAGAATCACTAGAAGCCCTCAGTGAAGCCTTTATGAACTCTATAGTAGTAGTAGGTGCACTTGATAACTGTCATCAAATAGAAAGACAAGATCCTCCAAATTGTCATCAAGATTTGAAATGTGGGACTCTACAAACAGCCAAAAGATGTGTAGTAGAAGTGTGTCCCAATGAATTGAATCCTCAATATGAGCCTACTGTAATGAATTGTTGGAAACTCTCGAAGGAGCAACATTGAACTCAGAAGTAGCAATAGGTACTGTAGGATATGGAATGTCCTCCAATGTAGATGGGGTATAAATATATGTCAACCAAATAGATTGATCATCCGATAAGGATGTATCCATACACGAAGGGAAGGAGACGTATCAATATCATCCACAAGAGCCTGGTTATCCATAGAAACATCACTTTTAGACAAAGAATCAAGATCTTCATATAGATGTTGGATGATGGTCAAAGCGATGAAAGGGCACTCAGTGTGCTCTATATGATGTAAAATATCAATAGAAACAATAAGACCTATTAGTCTGTAGACCATGTCTTTTTTGTTAAACCATTTATTCCTTTGTTTATAGTCACTTGGATTAGGAATAAGTCTACGAGACAAGGTAATTGATCCTATTCAAGATAGTGGTTATTTATCCTATTACACTCATATTAAAATGTTAATGTGTTATGGCTTAGTAACATTATAAACATGATTTCTTTTAGGTTTGGTTATCTAAACCTAAAAACACTCACATTATAATGCAAGCATGTTATGACAATCATAAAAGAAAAATAGTCAAGAGCTCCCATTTGACACTTTATTTTCTCAATTCACAAAAAAATGTGAGTGAGGAAAATTATGACTACATAAATTGTAAGTCAAATCTAATCCATCACCATATCATCAACAATGCCCCAATGTGCATGAGTTAATTTATATCAATTTCATGATAATTTTAGTTAAGATTTTTTATTGAATTGGTTTTGATTTATTGATTTTTCTTCTCAATCAATTCCCACCCTCCTCTAGCTCAAAACCCTCCTTCACTTGATCAAATGTATAAAGAAGATGAGGCTAAATAACATGGCCTACAAAACCCCATCAAACTCGTATAATTCCCATATAGCCTCTTCCTAAGGCACCCATGGCTTCATGCCATGTAGGTTGTTGCTTCCACCTAGCATGACTACTCAACAATGCTAAAGTAACCATCCACACTGATCCACAACCATTAGAATACTACAAATCCATGGATGCATCATATCATAAGGCCCACCATTGTCTAAGAACCAATGTCACCAATTGAAATAAAGAAAAATCCTCATCATATGTCAACCTTGAATCACTTGCATCCACTTCACCACCATTCCAAAATCCCAAAACCCCTAAGATCAAGATCATCAGTAGAGGATGTGGAGAATATGAATTTCACATGTTCACTATTTGCATAAGTTGATTAGCTCTTTCACCACACTCCTATGGTCATACACAATAATTACCACATCAAAGGATGCCTACAATAAAATAGTATGGGCCTACAACCTTCACATCCATACCAACATTGGATGAAGAGAAAATTAATGACCTTTTATAGATTCTTGGTTATATAGAGATGTATTAGATGATGAAGAACCTTCACTTGGATACTTAAATAGAATTATCATATCCCATTACATATATGTGAGAACATGAAATACAAGGGAACAGTACGTGTCCTTCATGAATACTATATCATCAAGCCACTACAAGTTGAATTCTTTGTAGAAAATTGTAGACTAGAATACCTCTTGGTCTAGAAACTAATGAGCCTCATGCCACTTTACAGGTGTGGAAGAATCCCTTGAAAAAGTTGAAAACACCATAGGAAGAACCATCTTGGCCTCTTTAGAAGACCTTGACCTTTCCTGCCTCTTTCCTAATAATATTATTTTTGCCATCAACTTACCCATCCAACATACCAAACTCATATATTGGGACCTGCTGATGTGGTTATTAGTCACATAAACAATAATAAAAGTTAACAAACAAACCTTTATTATCTTGAAAGGGACGATTAATTCAAGGTGAATTCATGATCCCAAGTCTCTGTGAGTTAGGTCTTGATCATCAAAATGTTACTCAAGGTTGATGTGTCCTATTGTTTTACATGTTTAGGGCCTTACATGTTTTGATCATTTCTACAAATATCAGTCAATATTTACCAGTTTCCTATCTAGAATACTTGTTTCTGCATATATCTTCAACAATTATGGTAAATCTTACAATATTCAGTCAAGCTTTGAACAAATTTATATGAATTTGTTCCTAACTCTGAGTAATTCTCTTGAATCCGTCCCTAATTTGGACTAATTATAAAGATATTCCCAATTTTAATTAGTTCTTCTAATTTTATCTCTGTTTGAACTAAACTTTGGTTCCGCACCTTAAATTTTCCTAAATAATGTGTTTAAAAGGTATAATTCACCGATATTTATGGCAATTTGCATGAAATGCACTAGTATTCACGCTTCTTTACTGTATATGCTTAGAATAAGTCATTATTTAGCATATATTTACTGTATACCACTCAAATGCATCAATATTTGCATTTATTTATTGTATATGCTCTGGATGTGTCATTATTGAGCATATAACTACTGTATTTGCTTATGATTCATCAGTATTTGCAATTATTTGTGATTGTTTATGAAATTGAAACTAAAACATGAAAGGCTAAGAAATTGAAATACTAAAATTTGCTTAATTTTTGCCAATGATCCACATACATATTCTGATACTGTAATGAAAAGAAGCAAAATAAACCATACTTCACCAAGATGTTCCATAGCTACGTATGATCAACACAAATCTTCAAAGGATAATTGATAACAATATGCAATTACTTGAATGTACTCCAAGAGGATGCGACAATTCACAACCACATACCTAGAAATCAACTAGAAGACTATGCAAGATTTACGATCAAGAAGTAATCTATAGCTTCACTTTCATTAATTATGCAAAGAATAACTACATTTACATTGACCTTGAGAAATAACCTTGAGAGAGAATTCACAAAGTTACAGAAAATCACAAACTTAGTGCTCAAAATTGGAACAATTCAGTCTCCCTTAGTTTCAACAATTCAATCCCCTCTATAATAGAATAGTCATGGTCATTTTATAGAAGAAAGTCTAGAAAACAATTACAATTGATCCAACGATCAAGAATCACTCATAATAATCAATGGTCAGGATTTGTGGCACGCGATTGCTAGTTGGCAATCATTCTATGGAGTACAATTGGCAAAAGAATATTCCTAGCATCTTTGACTCAGTATCCTTCCAGTTCCTATTCATGCATCCCTTGTTTTGTAGCAATTTTATCTAGTTTATCTCTCCTCTCCAAAATCCATCCTTTCACCTTGCAACAGGTGAAAATATCATTATTTCCTTGATTCATGCAAACATTCTATCATCTTGTAGGAAACAAACATTGATGATTTAGCATGTACACTACCTTAAATTTTCCCTATCTTGACTAACACAATATACAAACACCAAAAATTAGCTTAATCTTTGAAATTCAACCTTTACATGTGCAAAATATAACATACGTGTGAAAATGACAAGAAATGTTTTGATTTTATTCATACCTGTAGCTTACCGAGACCTTACCAATTGTCATGCAAAAGCTGAAGTGAATGCCCTATTACATGTAGAATCACTTATAGTTTCTTGTAATCTCCTTCAATTTCCTACAATTTACTCCAAATATCTTGATATTTAACATGCTAGGATGAATTTACCCTTTAACCAAAGCTTAAAATGTCCATAAAATATCATGGATTTTACACTTTCACAATCTTGCCTTTTGATGCCCTTATCGGCAAAAATATGTTTTTATGAACTGTGGTTTTTCTTTCCTCTACTGGCAAACTTACGTTTTTCCAAACCATCGCCCTTTGTCGGAGATCTTTGATTTTCTCAAATTATCACCCCTTTGTCAATGAAGTTCAACCTTTTAGAACTAATGCCTTTTGTCTTTCTCATCCCTTATATCAACAAAAGTTCAAAGTGACAAACTTTGCCTTCCTTCTTTTATTGGCAAAAGCTCAAAATCTTGAACTTTGCCCTTTTGTCAAAGATTTTACAAAATCTTGAACCAAACTGTTTTAGCTTCTTTCCCTTCACTTAGTTGGCAAATCGGCTAAAAGCCAAACTTGCTAATTGACTTCTAAACATAGAATTTTTCCCAATCAAGGTTTCCCAATAACACCTTTGTCTTAACAATTCTCCAACACTTTGGCTTCAAAACTTCATTCGACGGCATAATCAAGCCGTGAACTTAGACTTTTGCCTCTTATCGCTTAGTCAGCAAATCGGCTAAAAATTGAACTCACCAACTTTCAAAAATATTCTAAGTCTTTTCTCTATCGGTACTATTAAAAATCTTCTAACTTAAAGGCTTAACTTTTCCTTTTGTCACTTAGTTGGGGAATCAATGAAAAGCCGAACTCCCTAACCTCTGAAATACTTAAGGTTTTTCGCCATTCCACAGAGCATATTATGGAAGGGTAAAATGTACTTGCAGAATTGTGGAAAAATAACCATTAGTTAAACTCTTCGCTCATAAATGCTATGATGAGTCAAAATGTGCCTACGTGGCATATTTTGGGATTTTTCTGCCATTCCACGGAACACCTTATACAAGAAAACCTTATAAGTGCAGAACTGTGGAAAAGGTAGTACGTGGCTTATTTTAGCCTTCTATCGATTAAGGGAATTATTTAATGCCACTTGGCGCAATCTAAGGTAATTTTTCCATTCCATGAAAGTTGACCTATACCAAATTCGTTGACCGCAGAAGTGTGGAATCAAGGTATATGGGTTGGACTTCAGTCTTTTCTTCTTTTGCTCTCTATTATGGAATGAATCAAAGAGAAACTCTTCTCTTTGATCTCTGACACTTAGACTCTTTCTAATTTCATTCATCGGGGATTCCTCCTTCAATCTTCCCTTCTAGAATGAATAAAGGAGAAACTCCAAACTCTGATCTCTGATCACTTAAACTAAACCAGAACAATGCGATCAGGCCTTCTATATCAGAATGGATCAAGGAACATAGCTGAGCTCTAATCTCTAATTTCCTTAGACAAAATCAAATTTTTGCTACTGAGCCTTCTTCATCGGGCCTTCCTTCTTCCTTCGACAAGGATAAAGAATAAGGCCAAAACTCCAAACTTCGATGAACTTCAAAAGGAGTAAGGCTGAAACTTCGATCTCCGACCATGAATAACTCTCTCGTTTTCTCAACTTTCAACATGATTCAAAAGGAAAAGTTGCTCTAAATTTAATTCTCCACCCAATGGTGACCTTTGCTAGGAAATTTATTGAACTTAACTTTTAACCCTAGATCAAGACCTGACATTTTACCATACCACCTAAAGTGAGAAAACACACAAGAAAAGAAAAAAAGTTGGGTCCCTATTTTCCTAAGGCAAAATGGGGCATGATGTGATACCACACAACTTTCCACCAAAAAAACAACCAAATTTTACATTAATTTAGGAAGGAAAGGAAAATCTAGACATAAAAATTCCAACCTTCATTATTCATGAATATGTGGATCAATTCAAAAGAGATCATGTTCTTCAATGAAACTAGATTATGAGAAGGAATGCATGTGTGTGCTTTGATTCATTTCCTTCCTACTAGATAAGTTGAAAAAATAGTAATTAGCATTAAGCTACATAGTTGGATTTAACCTTTTAATCCAAACCAGGATAAAGCCTTGCTGCCAGTCAAGCGTTTAGAGCCTCGGCAAGGTTATCGCCTATAATTCCCCTAAATAGAGCCCCACTGTCATTTAGGCATCCATAGCCTTGGTAGGATTATCTAGATGACCTTGAGAACATAAATTCTTTTTCTATTGATTTTCAACAATTTTGTATAAAATATATCATTTTAGCTCATTGTTTACACAATAGTGGGCTCTGTTTCTAGGCTGGGAATTATAGTGGTAGCAAAGGCAAACCTTTAAATTTTTCACTTAGTGCAGACACTAATACTTTCAACCAGTCCTAGGAACATTAGATGTGTTCATTTGATGATTCCTTGGATGACCTTCATTTTGATTGATGAATATAATTTCATAGAATAAATTAGCATAACTAAAACTATAAGGGTTACAACCTATGCAAAGATTTGAGGTTCTTTCTTAAATTTTAGAAATTCCAAAGATTTCTAAATTGAAAAGGTGCTCCATATCATGTCCAACCAAAATTAAGGACTCAAAAAAAAGTAAACAACCCAAAACAAACAAAACACCCAAAGCAAACAAACCACTGTACAAGCAACTATACATATATACAATTTTCACACCTTCCCTAAATTAGGCTTGGAAATAATGTTTTAGGAATTGTCCATTGATAGGCAATGGAATATCCTCTCCAGTCAAAGTTTTTAGCCTATAAGTACTATCTCCAAGTATTTCTGCTATTTGAAAGGGATATGTCCATAATTTATCAAATTTTCCATGGCCTCCCTTCTTTTGGTGGGCTTTATCCCAAGACAGCACCAGATTAGATATCTTGAATGCTTTAATTCTAGCCCTTTTGTCAAACCAGTGTTTGACAATAGCCTGATGTTTAAAAAAGTGATCAATTGCATGATCCTTCTTCTCTTCTAAGTGTAATAGTTGTAATAAAAAAACCTCTATTTTGTCCTCTAAACCAAGGTATTCCTGAGTGAATTGTAGGGTAGGGGTCTTTAAATTCACTGGCAGAATTGGGTCCACTCCATAAACCAGTTGATAGGGAGAGTTACCTAAAGCAGGGTTCACTCTAGTCCTATCTATCCATAATGCATATTTTAACAAAGTATTCCACTCTCTAGGGTTCTTCTCTAACTTTTTAATGATATCCAACAAGTTCTTGTTAGTAGACTCAACTAATCCATTTCCCTGGGGATAGTAATTAGATGAGAATTTTAATGCAATTCCATATTCAAAAGCCCAATTTGAAAATTTCAAAGAGGAAAAGGCAAGGCCATTGTCACATACCTGTGTGAAAAGAACTTTGAACATGGTGATGATGTTGTTCTCTAAGAACTTGATTACATCTTTAGATGTGCATGTTTTGTTGTTCATTGCCTCAGTCCACCCAGTGCAATAATTAGTAATAGTTAACACATACCTATGCCTAGCTAATGATGGTTGATTAAATGCTCCTATGAAGTGCATCCCCCATTGTACAAAGGGACGCATCTCCATCACTGGTTGTAAAGGCTGTGCTACATATCTTACTCTGCCAGCTACTACTTGGCAAGTATGACAATCTTTTATGTGTTCCATAGTATCCTTGAAGATTGTGGGCCAATAATACCCTGCTCCGAGGATCTTATGTGTTGTAGCCAAATGGGATCCATGAGTTGTCCCAAACGTATTGTGTAGGTCATGGAGAACTTAACTAGCTTCTTGCTTATCGAGACACTTAAGGTATATCCCTTCATGGTTCTTGAATAAGATTCCTCCTTTTATCATATAGTTCTGTACTTTAATCATTAGAGCTCTCCTCTGGGATGATTTCATGTTTGTTGGGCATTTGGCCATGATTAAGACATGTCTGATATTTGAATACCAGTCATCTTGGTGACTTGAATCCTCTGTGTATTGTTGACTCACCAGACCAAGGTCTATTTCAGTAATCATTTGGCTGAAAACCTATCCTCTAACTAATCTCATTGGGGTAATTTTCAAGTCATATTCTTGTAAAACTATGATCCACTTGGCTCTTTTCTCTCCAAGTTCACTCTATATTAGTAACATTTTCACTGCTCAGTCTGGTACTACAACAATTATCTTACTTCTCAAGATGTAATGTCTAGATTTCTTGGTAGCTCTAACTAAAGCAAGAGATTTCCTTTCTATGTCCAGATATCTCAACTCATCATCCCTAAATGGGGTGCTCATGAATGCTATGGGCTTTTCCTCCTTAATTTCATTCCTTTGAGTCAAAATAGTAGTGCAGGTGTGATTAGATGCAAAGAAATATATGTAAAAATCCTTAGTATAGTCAAGGTTGATTAACATAGGGGCATTAGCTATTGCCTTCTTTGTTACATCTAAAATTATGTAGTTTAAAAGACATGCAACTCACATCGTTGTACTAAACTAAACTAAGAAACTAATTTATGTGTATTAAGCATAAACTGGCACAAAGAATAGAATTATATATATATAATAAATCAAGAACTATGAACTAATTTTTCTTTTTCCATGCATAAAAATGATAACTAAAAGAAATAACTTATTAAGTAAATACATTTTCATTGTCATAGAGGGTTTGAAATTACAGTGTTCTATGAAGTCCATTTTAGTCCATCTGGGACTTTAATCTCCCTTGCAGCTAAAAGGAGAAGGACAAAAAATATCATTGGGGCATTTATCCACCCATCCATGGACTTACTAGTCCCCCATGTCATTCCTACTAGAAAGATCTAGCCCTCCGTAGAGAAGTATTGGAGGAGAAATCTAATGCCATCTGAGACTGGTGTTTGACCCTACACAATCCCTAGTCGATCATACACTATAGGCAACTCCTAACTAGTATAACCTCTGACTAGGTGTGAATCTAGGGCAAGAAACTGACTGACACTATCATGTAGTAGCATCACCTTGGGCAAGGTTTTTAGCTAAGCGCAACATGTCACAATGTAGTCATGTAGTCTAGTTTATCACCCTACTCGGCAAGATTTTCATTTATGATATTTAATTCTCAGGTTTGTCCCTTATGCTACTACATACTGACTAATGAGGATACTAATGGTTCCTACTACTATTTAATATCATTTTTCAGGAACTCTACTTAATTTACTACCTTTTTAGCACAAGTTAAGCAAGGGTTTTTAAAGATTTGCCAATGTAGAATTAATGACAGCCACTTACTAGAACTAAGATGTCTGATAACACCTATATATTATTCCATGAACATGTGTTTATTCCAGAACCATATAGATAAAATTAGAGAAGTCAAGTAAAGAGTGATTCTTTAGAAGATACAGTGTTTCCATTTTCAGACTCACTTACAAATTCATTTCAAAAGATACATGACTAAACAAGGCTCAGAAAGAATCATAAAATTTTTACTAGTCTAAGTGTCGTGAAGGTAATTAGACTTTCTCTTGATAATTTCTTTAACGTTTCCAATTTTTTTTAGCTTTTACAAAACACATCGTGTATGTCGTATATCGGCAGTCAATGACATAAAGGCACACATTACTTTGGTATAAAAGAAGGGTACATGTGCATAGAACTTAGGCAGAATATTTCATTTACTTTCACAATAATATTGATACTAAAGAAGAATCATGCATACAACACTCGGCAAAGAAAGCCGTTCACTCAAGACTAACGTTGATATAAAGAAAGAAATATGCTTGTTCAGATGTTCCAATCCAGTGGTGGTTCTTATACTCTTTTCTTCAGCTAGACGCACTGGTCTCCCAGCGTCCTCATCTCCTTATCCTTCAGTCTTTCTCCAACTTCTTCTTAGTTTTCTCTCCATCAACCTCCAAAATGAGCTCCTTCAAAAAAATGAGTTCTACTTCCCTTTTTGCTTCCCAAGAAATGGTTTTAAGTAAGTATTATGCTCGATCTTCCATCATGTGACAAACTTGGCCTTAATCCCTTTCCATCCTCCACGATCCTCAAGCTATCTCTTTTTTTTTAAACATCTACTAATTGATAATCCATACTTATAATTTATATATATGTTGTCGTGGTTCAACATTTCAAAAGATTAAAGATGAGAATTCGTGAATAGTCTCTGAGGTGAGAGAAAAAATAAAAGGTGTTAAAATTAAATGATGATAAAGTATGATTTGTTCACCCGAAAAGAAGGATAAAAAATTATTCTTTTAATTATTAGAGATTAAGAACATAGATGATTGTTCCTAGATACAAACATAGTTTGAATTTCTTCCATCTCTTGATATAATCTCATGTTTGAAATCATCAGTAACAAATAAGTTTATTTCTTTTATATTGAATGACTATTTAAATATTTTTGAGAGCCAATTAAATGTTCAAGGTCCAAAATAGATTTAATTTTAAATTTTTTCGATTCAAGAGAAAAATAATAGGGTGATGCTACATGACCGACAACATGAGTTAGGTGAGCCTAACACCTAAGGTCAACTTTGCAGTTTACCTGACAACTCTAGTCTTGATGTTCCAATCCTAACTTTAATTATAGTCTCAACTTATAGGCTAGGTTTTAAATGGAACTAGACTTCTCTTCCTTTACCTCTTATGCCTAATGATACTTTTCCTCCCCCCTTGGAGGTGATATTTCTAGTAATCACTAGGTCAAACACAAGTAGTTAGTCTAATATCTCATTACATCTTGCATTTGCATTCAAGTAAACATGAGAACATCTATCATATGAACTTAATTGAATAAGTTACATATACATTTTATATCTCTATTCAACAAGCTAATTAACAATATATGTGTATATACATATCTAATCTTGAGAAACAACATCAAGATACTAAAGCACAACCATCAAAATATCTAGGGCACACATCAAAATATCTAGGGCACAAGTGGGATATAACATATCCTTCCCCTTGTGAATCATTTTCCTCGATGATTTAGAGTATCAAATTAATAACAATTTTTTTTTCATTGCTTATCTAAATATATTGAAAGAAGTTCAACTATTAAAAACATTGAATTAAATGAGGAAATTTCTAGTGCATTTTAGTAAGATCTTCCTAGGTGGCACTATCTTCTGAGTACTGGTCCCACTGGACCTTACACTGGGCAACCTCTTTGTTATGTAAGCGATGCTTACGTACCTCAAGCACCCTGATTGGCTCAATCATGACTACTCCTAGATCATGTACCTATAAGGAGTTCCAATCAATTAAATGTACAAAATAAGATACATACTTTTTAAGAAAGGAAACATGGAAAACATCATTCAACTAGGCGAGAGCTAGTGGTAGAGCAATTTTATAAGCAATTGGATTGATAACTTGTAGGGCTTCAAATGGTCCAACATATTGGGGTGCAAGTTTGGTTGATTTTCAAATTTTATGTCACTTTTTTGAGGTTTGATGCAAAGAGGCACTTTCTCTCCTACCTCAAATTGTCTGGGAGTCCATTTAGCATATGTATAGCTTTTATGTCAATTGTTATCTTCTGCTAACCTTTTTCTTATCAACTTAACTTGCTTTTCCATTTCTGAGAGCATTTCTGGACTGAGGGTTATCCTATCTTCCAACTTATCCCAGCTGATAGGAGTTTTACACCTCCTTCCGTATAGTGGTGCCATTTTTATTGATGACTGATAGGAATTGTAATATGCATACTTACCTAAGGGGAGATAGTCCTCCCATTTGTACTATTGATCCATGCAGTACATTAGGAGAAGATCCTCTAGTATCTGGTTGACCCTTTCTATTTAACCATCTATTTCAAAATGGTAGGTAGAACTAATGTTTAGTTATGTACCTAGGGCTGTAAACAAGGTTTGTCAAAATCTGGATGTCATTCTAGCATCCCTATCAGATATTATTTTCTTGGGTACTCCATGCAATCAAAATACTTCTTGCACAAATTTATAGGCAATAGTGGGTGCACCATCTATTAAGTTTCCTGGTATGAAGTGTGCTACCTTGGTAAGTCTGTCTACTACTACCAATACGGTGTTATGTTTGTTTCTAGACATAGGAAATCCTTGAATGAAGTCCATACTGATTATCTGCCATTTCCAATCAGGTACTATGTTGGGTTGCAGTAATACTGCAGGGTGTTGATGTTCAACCTTAACTCTCTGGCACTCTAAGCAGCTTGCCACAAATCTTGCTGCATCCTTTTTCATTCCTCTCTAGAAATATAGGGGTTTAATATCTGTCATAAGTTTAGTAACCCTAGGATGTCTAGAGTATGGTGTAGAGTGCACTTCTTTCCAAGTCAAATTTCTAATCTCAGTTCTTTCACGTATATACATTCTTCCTTGATACCTAAGTAACCCGTCATTTTCTATTCTGAACCCCTCACACCTTGGATCTTGAGGATTGAGTTGTAGAGCCATCTTTACCTACTAGTAGTATTTGTCATTCTTTAATTGATGAAGTACACGGTTTCTAAAATCTGAATGCACTGTGGTTACCGCATTAACATGCCTTCGGCAGCTTAAAGCATCTGCTACTTGATTTTCTTTTCCTTTAATGTAGCTAATCTCAAAATCATAATCTGAGATCAATTCCAACCACCACCTTTGTCTTGCATTGAGATTAGGTTGGGTAAATATATATTTCAACCTTTGATGATCTGATCTGAGCTCAAATGGTTTTCCTAGCAGGTAGTGACACCACATTTGTAAAGCCTGTACTATAGCAGTGAGCTCCAAATCATGGGATGCATAGTTTTGTTCATAACTTTTGAGTTTCTAGGATTCGTAAGCTATTACCCATCCTTTCTGCATAAGTACCCCACTTAGTCCTTCCCCTGATGCATTAGTCACTACCAAGAATTGTCCTTTTGGGTCTGGTACTTTCAGTACTGGTGTCATGACTAGATTTTCCTTAAGAAGCTCAAATGCTTTCTGACATTTTTTATGTCCATACAAAATTTTTCCATTTCCTTTGAAGTGATGTGATTGGGTATGCTATACATGAGAAGTTCATTATGAATTTTTGGTAGTACCCTGCTAAGCCCATAAAGCTTCCTACTTCATGTACATTCTTGGGGATGGGCCATTTTGTTATCGCCTTTATTTTAGTGGGATCTACACTAATACCTTTTTCTAAAATGATATGACCCAGGTATTGTACTTCTTTTTGAAAGAAAGTGCATTTGGATAACTTCCCATATAACTTGTTTTCATGTAGGCACTTTAATATAATTTGCAGATGCTGATAATGTTCTTCATTTTTAGAGTAAATTAGAATATCATCTAGGAATACCAGAACAAACTTATCCAAGCAGTCGTGGAACACACTATTCATCAGGTTCATAAATGCAGCTGGGGCATTAGTAAGCCCAAATGGTAATACCATGAATTCCTAATGCCCATAATGAGTCCTGAAGGCTATTTTGTGGATATCCTCATCTCTAAGCCTCAATTGGTGATACCCTGACTAAAGATCTATTTTAGATAAAAATATTGCTCCATGCATCTGATCAAACAAATCATTGATGTAGGGTAGAGGGTACTTATTCTTGATGGTTAACTTGTTTAGCATCCTGTAATCCATGCAGAGACGAAGGGTCCCATCCTTTTTCTTACCAAATATTATCGATGCCCCCCATGGCAACACACTAGGTCTGATCAAACCTTTGTTTAGTAACTCTTGTAATTGGGCCTTCAATTCCATAAATTCTACCATTGTCATATGATAGGGATCTTTCGACAATGGTGCGGCTCCTAGTACTAACTCAATGGAGAAGTCGAATATCCTCTTTGGTGGTAACCTGGGTAACTCCTCAAGAAATACATCTTGATAACTCCAGAGATAAGGATATTTTTCTTCAAAGGATTCCTTTGGTTTCTCATATACCATTTCACTTTCCTTCTAAGGATAGTTGGTTTCATACATCATGGTAAATAGTTTCTTTGTTTTCACTAATTTCCTCCATTTTTACTACAAAAATCTGACAACCCTTCCTTCCACTTCACTTTAATTGCATAGCGAAGAGTCATCGCAACTTGACTTCATGATGAGTGCCTTGTACCAGTACTTTATTCCCTAGATCATCCTCACACTCAACTATTTTGTCATAACAGTTAACCTTGGCTTTGTGTTTCCCCAACCAGTTCATGCCTAGAATGACATCATAGGTGCCTAGGGGTACTACATATAAATCTACTTCTGTGGTAAGGCCTGGAAGCTCAACCTTGGCTTCAAATAAACACTGCTCTACCTAAGCTCTCGATTGGTTGGCATACTCAATAGTCCAAGAATTAGCCATAAATCCTTCTCTTTTAGGAAATTTGCTCAGTAATTTAGGAGAAATAAATTTTTCTGTAGCTCCTAGGTCTATGAGTATAGTTATGGGATTTCCATATAGCATACTTGGAGTCTCTATCAAGGTATACTGGTATTTTGCCTGTCTATTATCCACTGCTGCATGGATTCTTTGCTAAAATGTTGTCTATTGGGGAGGTAAAGGGTTCCTCTATTGTTGTCCCCCTTGACTTCTTGTAGGACACTGGTTTGTGTAATGCTCACCTCCACATGTACAACATCCCCCTGGGGGTCCTCTCCTCTCAGTTCCTCTATTATTCTCCTCCTTGCTTCTTTTGGATTTGTCAAAACCTCTTCTATCTCTTTGATGATCCTGAAGACCTCCTTTATACCCTTTTGTATCTCTATTTCTGGAACCAAAACTATCTCCTTTCTTCTTAAATGGTTGAGAATTCTGTAACTAATTTCTCCTCTTTCTGTTCCTATCTCTAATGGAGTCATCCTTTTTGAGCTTTTGTTCCTATCTTACAACCTTCTCATAGGCTTCATTCATAGTAGTAGGAGCCAATACGTCTACAGATCCACCAATACGGTTATTGAGTCCCATAATAAACTTTATAATTTTGTACTTTTCATCTTTTTGAAATTGTGGAACGTACTTTAGCAAATAGGTAAACTTCTCCCAGTAAGCATGTACGGAAAGCTCTTCTTGTCTCAGTTCTTGAAAATCTATTAATTTTTTCTCAAAGAACAACTGAGGCCACCACCATTTCCTAAAGATTTCTACAAACTTCTCCCATGACACATTGGTGGACATCAAGCCTAATTCAGCCTTCTTGTTTTCCCACCAACCAGTAACCTCTCTTGTCAGCTGTAAGCCCCCCATACTACCTTCATATTCTCTGTGTAATCGTGGATTTCAATTTTTTTTTCCATTCCAGTTAACCATGCCTCAGTGGCATTGCTGGCCTCAGACCCATCATATTGAGGTGGTTTAACCTTTTTCATGTCATCAGAAATGATGCTACGTACTATTTTATCTTTACCAAACTGGGAAAAGGTATGTTCTTCATTATCAGTTTGATGTGTATGTCCTATCATGGTATTTCTATCTCTAAACTGATACTAATGTTCTTCCTTCTGCGTTCTTGTATGTCTATCTTCCCTCTGCTCCAAATGTCAGAGCCTGACTTGAGTGTCTTGCATCATCTATAAAAGCTTGTCTAGTTTGGCTGTAGAAGTCTCTAAGGGTTCAGTCTCCCCTCCACTTTCATGCATATGAGAAATCTCTACATTACATAATTTACCTGGAGAATTAAGCACTCATTTAATCTCTATTATTCCAATATTTACTTACATACATTCAATTTCAAGATTGCACACAACAAAATTGATATTATATTTGCACTACAAAATTTTATATTATATTTTTACATGATTTTACATCGCAGAGCCCTTATCTAAGAGCTACTGTCACTTCCAGTTATGGGCTCTTCCTACCCTTCAAAAGTAGAATAAGGAATTAGTCAGTAACCCAAAGTGGGTACATGAAGTTCCTTCAAGTCATTAGACACATTTTTGTGTTCAACAAAGGTTACAGATTTAGTTTCAATTTTAGGTATCCTATTAGCCATGATGGTCATTCTCACTACATCTCTTCTTGTAGCTGTCCATGGTTGTCTTTCTATTTTTAGTCATTTAAGTGCATCAATTAGGGTTTCATTATCTAAGGGTGGAGTATAGCATGAATAATCATATTTCAAACTCGTTACTCTCTAGAGTTGAGAATAGACTAGATCCTGAGCTCTTTTACGTTTACTGGTATGGATCCACATCCTAGCAAAAAAACTAAAATGCTTCATTTCAATTCTTATTACTTCTAATTTTTCTTGTGGTTACAAGCCCTAGGTTTAGTGTCAAACCTAGTAGCTCTGATACCATATGTTACATCTAAAATTATGTAGTTTAAAAGGCATGCAACTCACATCTTTGTACTAAACTAAACTAAGAAACTAATTTATGTGCATCAAGCATAAACTAGCAGAAAGAACAAATATATATATATAAATAACTATGAACTAATTTTTCTTTTTCCATGCATAAAAATGATAACTGAAAGAAATAACTTATTAAGTAAATACCTTTTCATTGTCATAGAGGGTTTGAAATTACAGTGTACGATGAAGTCCATTTTAGTACATCTAGGACTTTAATCTCCCTTGAAGGTGAAAGGAGGAGGAAAAATATTATCAGGGCATTTATCTGCCCATCCATGGACTTACTAGTCCCTCATGTCATCCCTACTAGAAAGACCCAGTCCTTCGCAGAGAAGTATTGGAAGAGAAATCTAATGCCATCTGAGACTGGTGTTTGACCCTACACAATCCCTAGTTGGTCATACACTATAGGCAACTCCTAACTAGCATGACCTCTGACTGGGTGTTTATCTGGGGCAAGAAATTGACTGACACTATTAGGTAGTAGCATCACCTTGGGCAAGGTTTTTAGCTAAGTGCAACATGACACAATGGAGTCATGTAGTCCATTTTATCACCCTACTCGGCAAGATTTTCATTTATGATATTTAATTCTCAAGTTTGTCCCTTATGCTACTGCATACTGACTAATGAGGATACTATTGGTTCCTACTACCGTTTAATATCATTTTTCAGGAACTCTACTTAATTTACTAGCTTTTTAGCACAAGTTAAGCAAGGGTTTTTATAGATTTTCCAAGGTAGAATTGATGATAGCCACTTACTGGAACTAAGATGTTTGATAACACATATATATTATTCCATGAACTCATGTTTATTCTAGAACCATATAGAGAACATTAGAGAAGTCAAGTAAAGAGTGATTCTGTAGAAGATACAGTGTTTCCATTTTCAAACTCACAAATTCATTTCAAAAGATACACGACTAAACAAGGCTCAGAAAGATTCATAAAAGTTTTACCAGTCCATGTGTCGTGAAGGTAATTCTTTCTCTTGATAGTTTCTTTAACCTTTCCAAAAAAAATTACCTTTTACAAAACACATCAAGTGTATGCCGTATATCAGTAGTCAATGACATAAAGGCGCAATTACTTTGGTATAAAAGAAGGGTACGTGCGCATAGCACTTGGGCATAATATTTCATTTACTTTCACAATAATATTGATACTAAAGAAGAATCATACATACAACACTCGGCAAAGAAAGTCATTCACTCAAGACTAACGTTGATATAAAGAAAGAAACATGCCTATTCAGACATTCCAATTCGGTGGTGGTTCTTATACTCTTTTCTTCATCTGGATGCACTGATCTCCTAGCTTCCTCAACTCCTTATCCTTCATTCTTTCTCCAACTTCTTCTTAGTTTTCTCTCCGTCAACCTCCAAAATGAGCCCCTTCTAAAAAATGAGTTTTTCTTCCCTTTTGCTTCCCAAGAAATGGTTTTAAGTAAGTATTATGCTTGATATTCCATCATGTGAGAAACTCGGCCTTAATCCCTTTTCATCCTCCATGATCCTCAAGCTATCTCTTTTTTTAAACATCTACCGATTGATATTCCATACTTATAATTTATATATATGTTTTCGTGGTTCAACATTTCAAAAGATTAAAGATGAGAATTCATGAATAGTCTCCAAGGCGAGAGAAAAAATTAAAAGCGTTAAAATTAAATGATGGTAAAGTATGATTTGTTCCCCTGAAAAGAAGGCTCAAAAATTATTCTTCTAATTATTAGAGATTAAGAACATAGACGATTGTTCCTAGATACGAACATAGTTCGAATTTCTTCCGTCCCTTGATATAATCTCATGTTCGAAATCATCAGTAATAAATAAGTTTATTTCTTTTATATTGAACGACTATTTAAATATTTTCGAGAGCCAATTAAATGTTTAAGATCCACAATAGATTTAATTTTAAATTTTTTTATTCAAGAGAAAAATAATAGGGTGATGCTACACGACTGACAACATGAGTTAGGTGAGCCTAACACCTAAGGTCAACTTTGTGGTTTACCTGACAACTCTGGTCTTGACATTCCAATCCTAACTTTAATGATAGTCCTGACTTACAAGCTAGGTTTCAGATGGCACTAGACTTCTCTTCCTTTACCTCTCGTACCTGATGATACTTTTTTCTCCCCCATCGGAGGTGATATTTCGTGCAATCACTAGGTCAAACACAAGTAGTGAGTCTGATATCTCATTACATCTTGCATTTGCATTCAAGTAAAAATGAGAACATCTATCATATGAACTTAATTTAACTAGTTATATATACATTGTATATCTCTATTCAACAAGTTGATTAACGATATATGTGTATATACATATCTAAGCTTGAGAAACAACATCAAGATACTAGGGCACAACCATCAAAATATCTAGGGCACACATCAAAATATCTAGGGCACAAGTGGGATGTAACATTTTTGATGTCTT
Source organism: Cunninghamia lanceolata (assembly GCA_027924645.1). Lineage (NCBI taxonomy): Eukaryota > Viridiplantae > Streptophyta > Pinopsida > Cupressales > Cupressaceae > Cunninghamia > Cunninghamia lanceolata. The sequence goes on along the minus strand of BSBN01000677.1, from coordinate 4,220,174 downwards.
TGAAATCTGTCTTGGCTTCTAATGTCTATTTTATTTTGGCATCCTTCTTTAACATGGCATTCAGAGGTTTCACTATCTCAGCAAATCCTGTTATAAATTTACTAATGAAATTTATCTTACCAAAATATGATTTCAATTATTTCTTGCTTGCTAGTAGTTGTAACTTCATGATGGAGTCCACCCTGTCAGGATCTATGGTTATTCCATTTTCTGATATTACATGTCCCAGTAACTTCCCCATGGTAACTCCAAAAATGCATTTCTTAGGATTTAAAGATATGCCATATTGTTCACATTTTTGGAGTACCTTTCATAGATCCTCAATATGATCTCCTCTTTGCTTTGAGAGCACTGTCATATCATCCATATAAATCACAATACAGTGACCTACCTGACCTTTGAAAGTAGTATCCATGTCTTGTTGGAACATTGCTCCAGCATTAATCAGGCCAAATAGCATATGCCTATAAGCGAATATTCCCCACTTTGCGGTGAATGCAATCTTTATTCTATCGATCTTTTCAACCATGACCTGATTGTATTCTAAAAATCCATCCAAGAAAGACATCATTTGTGCTCCATTAACCATTTCAAGCACCTCATCTAGTGATGGAAGTAGATAATTATATTTTTCTGACACTCTGTTCAGATTCCTAAAATCTACACACAAGTGTATATCTCCATTTTTCTTTCTTAATGGTACTAATTTTTCTACCCATGTGGAGTGTATGATTGGGAATATGATTCTGGCACCTAGTATCTTCTTGAACTCTTCAAATGTCAGTAGTTCCAATAAAGCATTTACTAGCCTTTGTTTCTATCTGAAGGGCTTGGCATTAGGTTTCAATAGAATAGTATGAGTGATGACATTGTTAAAATGCACAAGACAACTGAGAGTGGGTGAATCAGTTGTAACCAAAACTTTAAAACCATCAACACATCAACCACTTAATCACTATTATTGTAATTTAACTATGAAAGTATGAAATTAGAACTTAAACACATTCACACATTCAACACCAGATTTTTATGTGGAAAACCTAATAAGGGAAAAACCATGGTGAGTGTTAGCTCATAGTATACATGATATATCAAAATTTACAATAAGGCTCATAGCCATAGCCTCACTACCAATGGGGCTCACTGCCCAGAATGCTCACTGTAAAAGAAGGGGCTCACTGCCAATGGGTTGGCTAACTACCTGTGGGTGGCTCACTGCCGGTGGGTGGCTCACTACTAGAGTTGGTGAACTAAAATAGTAGCATCTACACTATACGAAGGTTCAGTTCCATTGAAGAGCACTAAATTTCCTCTTCTCTTCTCTTCTTTTTCGCTTCGCACTTATCTTCGCATCTTCATCCATAAATCATGACTCCATTACATGTATTTATACAATTCATCAACCTTGGAATGAGGATCAAGGCCAGCATTACAATCATCAACCATTGGAACAATCTCTAAGGTCAGCATACACATATACATTAAAATAGGTTTGGACCTAAACATATTTGTGAAGAAGAAGAATGAATACAGACTACATCATGCCTTAGATGGGACTCAAATGCAATCTTCCACACTACAACATGCTTTACAAACTTCGAAGCATAACCGCAAGTAGTGAAAACAACCAAGTCAGCTAAAACTGGTGTTAACACTAAGACCTTTAGGAACATGCTTCATGCACGATCCAAATTATACTTTACAGACCAATCAAAAGGTAGGAACATGATCTAGACACATCTACAAGCATGTTACAATCACCAAGAACTTCTGCACAACTCCAAACATTCTATCCACAAGATTCTTCAAACCGGAGCACTTGAACATTACTGTCGGCCACTGTCATAAAGGAAAGATCACTTGCAGAGCAACAAATCACAAACCATTTGAAATGAAGGCACATAACATCATTACAAACTTTATTCTAGAACCATAGACTATGAAACCTAAATGCAGAGAAATGTAGAGTAGAATACATTCTCCTTGTTACCATTAGATGCACAAAAAAGTAGTTTTTACTCTGGTAAACAGAACTCACTCAAATCTTCATACTGAAGGCTCAAACTTGAAACATAGAAACTATGGACATTTCTTAACATAACTTCCAAAACGCAGATAAAGATATTCAATCTATAGGATATATGGAGAAAAACACTTCATTGTTCTTCTCAAGCACTTTCTCAAAATTATTCAAATAACTTCTTTAGATGCTGACCTTAGGTTTTGACATCAATGACAATGCTTACTGCTCATACTTACAACAATCTCCCCCTTTGTCATTGATGGCAACACATGATGTGAAAAACCATCAAGACATACAAACTTGCTAAATGTTTCTTTGCTCCCCCTTACTTGATGATTTCTCTGACTACAACTTTCTTCTTAGGTTTTTCACATGAACTTTTGTCCCCCTTTGACATCAATGGCAAAGGGTGCCATACCTTTTCTTTTTCTTTACTGCATAACTCCCCTTGTCATAAACATTGCAACACTTACTGCTCTTAATTAGAAACTCATATCAGCAACATCTACCTATTCCCCCTGACTGCAACAATCAGTTCCCTACTTTCTTCCCTTAAAAGTTAGCTTCCAACATTAGTTCAACCAGAGATGTACTTCTTAGACCTTTGTTATTAATCCTTCACTTTGTCTCTTCATGTTGAGGCATCAGCATCAATCCTTTGGCAGGGGAGAAAAGATTTTCAATAAAAGCTCCCCCTAAGCCAGAGCTCCCAATTTTACTTCCCAGAGGAAGTATCTACACCAAAGGCTGGTGCGGCTCCATCCATAACCTCATTTACATCCTTCTTAATCCAAAATTTTCTCATCTCCTTCTTGGTTTCTGCCATTTCAACCTTGTTATTTCCTTTGTCTTCCCTTTGCTCTGTATTCCTCTTTTCTGGAGGATTATTTCTTTTTACATTCTTACTTCTGCAAAATTTTACAAAGTGTCCAAGCTTATTGAAATTTTAGAAAACAACATTCCTCTGTCCTTGGTCCTTCCATTGATTAGATTGATTCTTGATCTGCATTGGTTAGCCATATGCCCAAATCTATTGCATGTAAATCATTTTCCATTGAAAGATTGAGTATTCCTTTTATTGTTGAAACCATTCATTATTTGACTGCAACATTCATTTTCTTTATGACCAATTCTCTTGCATGTAAAGAACTGACCAAAGCAATATGGAACATTTTTTCTCCTACATTGAGTAGCCTTGTGACCAAATTTACTACATGAATGATAATAACCATTAAAAGATGGATACCTTTGAGCATTTAGTTGCCTAACTGGTGGTCTTCTTGATCTATTCCTTTAATCCTGATTATGTTTTCCTTTGTCTTCCTTGACCTCAACATTCTTCTCTTGACCTGTTCTAGAAATTTCACCTTTCTGAAGTCTCACACCTTCTTTGTCATTAGGATTTTTCTGACTTTCCATTGCCATTAATCTATCAAATCTGGCAACACTCACATTGAGTTTGTCTTGTTGAGCCCATGCATCTTTTAGATCAGCTTTCAGATCCACAACTTCTTCTTCAAGCTTTATGCAGTCTTTAGTTTTGTCTTTCAGACATTCCTCAATTTTTTCTTTTTCTTCTTTTGCTAACCTCAATTCTTCACTATCCTCTTTGAGTCTCTACTTAAGCTCCCTGATTTGTTTTCTTAACTCTTTGATGTATTCATTTGCTTCTATTATTTTTTCCTTTAAGTTCATGTTTTCTTCTTTAGATTTCTCAAGGTCTTCAAGAGAAATTTTGGGTTCTTCACTTTCAGTGGAGAGGCATTCATCTTCTGAGGATTGTATATTATTGTAGGCTTTAGTCACTAATTTGGATTCAGCATTGGCAAATAAACACAAATTTATTCGTTCTTCAGCTGCTCTATGTTCCTTCTCTTCACACTGATTGTCTTCTTGTACTTTGTCCTGTAATTCCTTTACTTCAGTCTCATTTTCTTCTCTGGTATATACTTCCCCTCATTTTGTATTTTCCTCTTCTTTGTAAGGGAACCTATTTGAATCTAATGCATATTTATTGACTGTTGAACACTTCTATATGTCTTCATCAATCTTGACATTAGCACTCTCAATGATCTTTCTCAGTCTCTTATTGTAGCACCGGTAGGCCTTACAGTTAGTAGAGTATGTGAGGAAAATTCCTTCATCACTCTTAGCATCAAACTTGCCTAGCTCTTCTTCTCTTCTAATATAACATTTGCCTCCAAAAACTTTGAAATATTTCATTGTAGGAACTCTTCCATATCACAATTCATAAGGCATTTTAGTACCATTACCTTTGATTTGAACTCTATTTTGAACGTAGACAGCAGTAAGTATAGCTTCTCTCTAGTACACTTCTGGTAGGTTAGCTTTCTCTATCGTTGTCTTTGCAGCTTCTTGGACAGTCATGTTCTTTATTTCCATCACTCTATTCTTTCCAGAGTTAGTTGTCTCTTTATCTCATGATTCTCACAGAACATATTGAATTCATTAGAGGTAAACTCTTCTCCTTTGTCATACTTCAAACATTTTATTTTCATATTCAACTCATCTTCAACCATTGTTTTGAAAGCTTTAAATGCATCTAGAGCTTCTGATCTTTCTTTAGGAAAACTAACCCAGGTCATTCTAGAATAATCATCAATAAAGAACATAAAATACCTATCATCATGGAAACTTCTCAATCTTGTGGCACCACAAATATTTGCATGAACCAATTCCAACAGTTCAGTTGAAGATTTTTCTTCATCTTGTAGGCTTCCTCTTGCTTTCTTTTCAACTTGACACTTCTTGCAGATGATATTGCTAGAATATATAATCTCTGGTAGATCTTTTACAATTTGAATTGAGCTTATCCTTACTAGATCATTAAGATTGATATGACACAATTTCCTATGCCAAAGCCAACTTTCACTATTCTGAGTCATGGAGCAAGTAATGTTACCCTCTCTAGGGTGATGCCACAATAATGGGTTACACTTTCTAGGACATCCTGATTTTTGCTAAAATCACATATTTTTAGAAAATACAATGATTTAAGCATTGAAGGTTTCATTTAAAGGATTTTAATTGAAGATGGTTTGATCAAACCCCATTATATTCAAACCCCACCATACCTATAATGGAGTCTCCTCTACACCTATCAAAATGTTGATAAAAAACCACTTTTGATTTACCTTTTGGGGGATCAAATGAATTCATTTAAAATTTATGTTTTGTAAGTATGTAGTCCTTATTATAAGCTTCCCAAAAAGTATAATTTTAAATATATTTAATTTGATTATTATATTTATTTTTTATTTCTTATGAATGTAGGTTTCTCACGGAACATCAAGTTCTCTGTTTTACACATATGGAAAATTAGTAAATTAGTGAAAAAAATTCTGAAAAATATCTATACCCTAGGTATTGATGTCCTTGTTTCAACAAAAAAAATGAATTTTGATACATACAGAAAAAGTTATGTTTTACGGAATACGCCTATGTCTAAATTATAATTGGTGTGACTTCAAAACTTAATTAAAAAAAAATCAACAAAACATTATAAAACCAAATGCATGCCCTATATATCAGTGTTACCAATCTAAAATTAAAAGAATCAGAATTTTATCCTTTGTAGAAAAAAAATTATGTGCTACAGAATACACATCACTTTAAAAAAATGTTGTTTACTATTAAAAACTAGTTATCAAAGGAGACACAAAAACTTTTACAATTTAACTCCAAATTTTTTTAAAAAATATATTTAGAATCTACAAACAAAATCTCACAAATCACTAGTTCACATCATCTTCAAATTCCTAACGGTTTAGTGGCTATAAGTGTCAGAGAGTGAAGATTTAGTTCAAAATGTTGATTTCAATGTCAAGTTTGGCCAAAAAGTGTAACCCATTATTTTGGGATGACCCTCTGAGATGATAAAGATTTCCTTATGTTCTTTTTCCATCAGCTATCACAGCTTTGGATGTATCTCTGATTTCAAAAACATCATTCTGAAATACAAGACTGTATCCTTTTCTGCACAACTGTCCAACACTCAAGAGATTTTGCTTTAAGATTTCAACATAAAGAACATCATTAGTATGTTGTTTTCCATCAAGACTGATTGATCCTTTTCCACATATTTTAGCAGTACACTCATCTCCAAATCTGACTAATCCTTCATCATACTTCTCAAAATCAATAAACTTACTTTTGTCACCAGTCATATGATTTAAAAAGCTACTATCAATAACCCAATAATTTTTTTCTTGATGCATATCTTCACTATCAGTACTTACCTCTGGATCAAGACATTTTTCATTATTGTAATTGACATCCTTTGAATCAATGAAAAAGCAATCATCATCTTCATCATCTTCAACATCATAATATGTTCTTTTGAACATTCTACTTTTATTTTCTTCATCATTACTTCTCAAGTTACTTTTTGGACATCTGGATGCATAGGGGCCAATTTCATCACACCTAAAACATTTGTGAGGCAGCTCATCCATGTGTACCATCCTGGATCTTCCTTAAGTTGTTAGGCTTTGTTCCAAGGAACCCTCGCTCCGATACCAATTGTTGAAATGCGCAAGACAAATGAGAGGGGGTTTGAATCATTTGTAACCAAAACTTTAAAGCCATCAACACATCAACCACTTAATCGTTATTATTGTAATTTAACCATGAAAGCATGAAATCAGAACTTAAACTTATTCACACATTCAACACATGAGACACCAAATTTCTATGTGGAAAACACAATAAGGGAAAAACCACGGTGAGTATTAGCTCACAATATAAATGATATATCAAAATTTTCAATAAGGCTCACTACCAATGGGGCTCACTGCCCAGAATGCTCACTACAAAAGAAGGGGCTTACTACCAATGGGTTGGCTCACTTCCTCTGGGTGGCACACTGCTAGAGTTGGTGAACTGAGATAGTAGCATCTACACTATACCAAGGTTCAATTCTATTAAAGTGCACTAAATTTCCTCTGCTCTACTCTTCTTTTTTGCTTTGCACTTATCTTAGCATCCTCATCCATCAAGCATGACTTCATTACATGTATTTATACAATTCATCAACCTTGGAATGAGCATCAAAGTCTACATTACTATTACCATTTTTTTTTACCATGGCTCAAAAATTGGCTAAGAAGATGTAACATTATCATTTTGAGTGAGGTTTGATTTACTTCTGTTCTGAGTTATTTGCATAGTTATTATGTTTCAATGATAAATGCAGTTTAGTTGTTCAAGAAAGAAGGAAAAGCTTTAGATCAATCATTGCATTACAGAACAGTCAAGTGAGATAAGTATTTCATTCATCACAATGGTTATTCATTTACAAGTTGAAATACATAAAGGAATAAACATTGCACTGAAAGAAATGATGACATCAAATGTCCCACACAAGCTATGGGTTATAGCTAAACACATGCAGATATAAATAAAATACTATGCATCTAATGAATGAGAAAGGAAAGACATAGCCATCATTGCCTTGTTTTGTCAATCTTCAGAGTAGCCTCATGTCCTGCTCCTGATCTCAACATGTACCTAAAAAATTTGGGAAGGGTCATGTTAGAAGCTCCGGTTATGAAAATCCTTTATCTATCAGAAGAGTCATAATACTTTGATTATAGTGCATTGATCAAATGAACATCATCCATATGCAGAAGGAACTAAAAAGAAGCAATCATGGAGCATCATTATTTTATTCTAATCTATTTGTTTCATGTGTAGGTATAGAACAAATCATGTAGCAGATTGAAGACATTTACAATGTGGTGTCAAATGGGCTCCCACAAGGGTCGAGCCTAACATGCTGCTTCCCCTTGATCTCAGGAGGGATGAATAGAAAAGAAAGAATCATTGTTCACATTCACATGACAAGTTGAAGGAATAATAAAAACAATCATATCTATCAGTTATGTTCCAGGACGTAGTCATGATTAAAGTTCAAGTAATGAAATGTAACCATGAAAATGAACTAAACTATAAAAGGGGACTGCATTTAATGCACATGGCAGCTGTCATCATTACTTCAGTTGACATTGGAAAAGCGACATTTACAGGTATTTCACTTGTATATCTTTCATAGTATTTTGATGCATCAGAGAGAAATCAAAATATTAAGACACATTGCATCAGTTGAATGTCAAAAGTTGCCAGTGAATAATAAGAGGCAACAATATATGATTGTTTGATGATAGCATAACATCAGAAAATAGGTATCATTTGTATGCATGTTTTGAATAAACAGTATCATAAGTGCATATACGAATCAACATGTTTCCATGCCACAATGGTGGAATAGAATGCATATTGCATCACAAGGAGCTATTTATTTTAGAGTATGAGAATAGCTACATCATGGAGGAACAAACAAGTTCTAGTAAATAGTACTACAAGAGAAAAGAAATGTGATAGCAAGAGCTACACAATCCACATTGGATAGTATCTCATTCATGAGATAGTCCTATGATTCCAAGTGATTGTCATAGTGTCAATAATAACAAAATACATTTGTGTATGTTCAATCTATAGAAGTGCAATATTCAATTCCAATACATAGGCACTTTGTCAATAAAGTTGTTCATAAATCATAGAGACATCCATTCAATTCCCCATCAGAAGAAGGAAGCCATTTTTCATTCATAATGACATGAGAAATAAATGCCAACTATGTTTGCTTTGGCTGCAGCACTATACAAATATAAAGTCCATGGACAGCCAATAATGATACAGAAATGAGATAAACATATGCTACAAGAGGAAGTATTTGCCACATAAGATGAGGGGTCCCAAATGCATCAGGATGAAGAACCAAATACACAAGTGACACAACCATATAGGACCTCAAAAGGAACAACTATAAGATAATATGGACTAGTTATGCATGTAATGTTCAAAGATCAAATGATAAATCAGATAGTTAAGAAGGAGTACTCAAAGCTACAGGAACTATTTTAAGAAGAATAATCATTTTGAATATGAGTATCATTGTCATCTCATAGAACAAGTTCCATGAATAGTTAATAAAGATTTATGACAGTTATTATGCTCAGAAATATCAAGATATAGCATCATGAGGAGCCACAGAACCAGAGTGACAAGTTACCAGACAAGTAAGAGAAAAGAAAGAAATACTGTGTATTTTCTACCAAGGCCGTGATAAGAAAAGTATTTTTGTACCTAAAAGATAAAATCCTTGTTTCAGAATTGGAATCCTTATTTCATTTTAGTTCATATAGTGGGAAAAGAGGTTACAGAGGTGTTTTTCTACCATGGCCGCGACAGAGAAGAGTCAAAGTTGAGATACCCATCTGAAAGTCACAAACCCCAACACTTTTTTGTGTTTACAGTGTTAGGTCTCAAAAATGTAGGTTGCTAATCCTAAGAGGATGCCAAGCTCTATGTTTAGATTAGCAACATTTTTGAACTAAATTAATGAACTATTGCTCTCATCATCTGCTACACCTAACCTTTAGGGTTTGATGATTTCCTACACTTTAGGTCCTGCTACACCTAGGTGGGTGAACCTTGGGAATTAAGGCAGACTAAATGTAAATGTATTGACTAACTGAATCTATCTGCAATGGCATATGGTGCAGGATAGATGAAAGTTTGCTAGCTAATTCTTATATCTAACTAATGATTGGTATAAATTGTATAAGTAATATCAAGGTAAAAGGATTTAAATAATGAATGGAAATAAGACTAGTGCCTTGTTAGGTAACAGAGTCAAATGAAGGACTAAGACTAGTGGCTTATAGTGGGCAATAATTCTAACTATTTGGCACAATTTTAGTTTATAACTTGTATAAACGTGCAGGGAGATGACTGACAAACTCTTCTTATTGATCCAACCAATATAATCAAATATCTTATAATTCACCAGAAGGTATTTTAATCCTTTCTTGAAGGAACCAATTGAGTGGAATATGTAAGAATAACAGATAATATTAACTTGGAGACAAAATGACAATCCTAATTATATGGCTCTTCTTAGTGATCCAAACTAACACTTCCAGGTTGCTATGATTGATCAACAAGATTTTAATTCCTATTATAGAAACCAATTAATCAAACCACACAACTACAGCAAATGTGTATTGACAAATTAAATATATACTTGATATATTAATCTGAATAACAAGGAAATACAGAACTGGAGACAACCACACAATTGAGTAAGTTTAACAAACAATTGATGCTACAATAAAACCACAAGATCAGAAAACTTCAATTTACTTCTTCAATAGTAATCTTGCAACATGGTCTTTTGAGAACATTGTGAACTGTATATATTATATTCTACTGCTGATCATCTTTCAGCATCAAATGTTTGAACTTATATAGACATTTTTGTGAAGAGACATAACTCTTCAATAAGTCTTTTGGGAAGTTAACAAAATCAACAATCATTACCTAACCATAATTAGGCTCTATTCAACCATAAGTAAATTTTAGCCACATGGTCTAAGTACTCTTGATCACGATGGAAATCAATAAGCTCAATGGCATTTCTTGTAATCACATCAATTGTGACCATCGTTTCCAGGTGTTTGCAAGCTTCTCCAGATGTAGAATTTTTGTCTTCAAGAGCTCCCATAGCCTTGTGTAATATAGCTTGACAATCAACGCTCCACTCTTCTTTGCTTTTTAGTTCTCCATCACTTTTAAATAACGTGGGTACTCCTGCATTCAAAGCTTCAGCACCTTCCTTAGCATCAATTTTAAGTTGATCATAGTATTTCTGATGTTGCTCGATCAATTCTTTTGCATTGGAAACACCTGCAATGTCAGAAGCACCTTTACTTTGTATCTCATTCAATTTCTCCTACACTCTCTGTTCGAGCCTTTCATGTTCTCTAATTGCTTTATAATTCTGAGAGTAATTATCCCAAAATAGGATTAATCAATGTATCATGTTTGCATGTCTGCTCTGTAGCACTGTGACAAGTGTATCTATTTGAATTTGTGCTACCTGATCTGTGGATAGTGCTTGAGTGCCCTGTGAACTTTCACCCTGAGTTAATCTCCTTGTTGACCCCCCAAAGGTGCTCTGAACAACATCCTTTAAATAATCATTTTCTTTTGTTAGTCTCTCACAACTCAATTTATATGCATCTCTTTCCTTGATCAACATTTGAGCTTGTGCTTTGTTTAGCTTCTCAACATTGATGCCAATGTTTGCTGTAATCAGAGGGTCAGTTTCCCTTGCCTTTAAAGTCATGACATGGTTGAATGTTTTTTCAGTATCTATGATGGTTGTCTTCTTATGAGGATGATATAGCACCCATATCATCAATGAATTTTCATCATTATTGTATTTTGTGCCCATATACACTTCATTAACTCCCTCTGGAGTGAGTTTATATTTATTGTCTATACTATTTAGAAAACTGTCAAAAACTAAAGCAGAATTCAAATCAAGACCAAGAAAAATCATAACCCCTGCATCTTTAAGCAATTGTCTACCCCTGCTACGGGTCATATCCTCCATCTCCTTATCTACTATTATTTTCAGCATATCTAGCAGTTGTCTTTCATTATCAGTAGAGACACCATCCACTGATTCTCTAATTTCTTTCCCTTTGCATTTTTACAAAAATGACTTAAACTCTTTTGAATGAATAAATTTATCATCAAAAATGAAAGAATCATAAGCTATCTGATGTGGATCTTCATCAGCAGACCCCTCCTCATCATGTATTACAATAGGAGGCTGATATTGTTGCATTTTACTCTTGGACATTTGTATTGTTTTGTCTTGTGGCTCCTCTTGCCCTGTAGGTTCTTCATCTGAAGATACAACTTCAATCTCTGTCAGCTATTTTCTTTTCTCACTTAGATCCCTGTTATATTTTTCTACCACTAATTCTACCTCATCCTCTTCTAGGTTTCTAAAAACATCATCATGTGGATAAGGGATGTATATATATCCACTAAGGTTTTGTTTCCTTTGAGCAAAGTTAATAAAACCTTCAGGGTCAAACCCTTTCCTTACCTCAGCACTCCTCATGTTATAATGCATCAGTTTATCCATAATGAGATTGTAACCTTCTTTGGACACCACAGTAAAATCTCCAAAACATAAAGTGCTGGGCATAAAAGATTGCTTATCATGTGAGCTCAGATGCATTACATTCGAGCAGTGCATCTGCCGAATTATTTCTAAATAAGCAATTCTGTCAGGGACAGTTTTGGGCAAGATGAATGGAGTGTCTTCAAAACCATATACTCTAATCATGGTAGCATCTTCAAAACAATACCAGTCTCCCCAATTATGAGTGACAGTAGGGGGGCCACCAAAATCTCTCAGATTGAGGAACCTTTTTTATCTCAGTTGAGATCGAGTATTCACAAGGGTGGCTGAAATATTTGTACAGTACTTTTACACAGTGTTCTTTAAATTGGGCATAACTAGAATGGGCATATCTATTGTCCCACATTTTAGTCCACATTTGTATTGGTAACTCTTGCCCCTTCTAGTCTACAAGAACAACTTTAAATTCACTTGGCCATAACCCTACTTCCTGGCCAAAATACAACACCATGTGCATAAGCTGTGAGTAATGCTCAAAAGAGCATGCTGGGGAACTATTTCTTATTGCAGTCAAGCCAGAATCTATTCTATTAACAACATAAGCAGCATAGTGAAATTGCCTTGCATTATGACATTGGATGTCAATAGCTATAACAATCAAATGGATTGCCATGAACTCAGGGACCTCTGATCCCAGGACTTGGCCCATAGAATAATAATTGTGTTGTATATATTGTTCAAATATTGCTACATGAAAAGGAGGACCATCATTCTCAGTTAGAGGCATCAATTCTCCTTCAACTCTGGGCCTATGAATGGGCAACCTCCATCCATTGTAGGTTGTGTCCATTCTCCAATATTCCTTCTCTAGGTCCTCATAAATAATGGTAACATTGCATAAAGCATCTAAGTTGAACACTTCACAAATGGCATTTTTTGACAAATGTAAAATTGGCTCCCCTTGTGGGTTGCATATAGCTTTCAGACTTGGATTATATTGTTTGGAAAGAAGTTGGAGGAGTTCAACATTCAGGAATACATCAGGAACAACTAATTTTCCCAAATTCAAGTGCCATGGGTTTGACACTAGAGCATTCCTGAATCTTCTGTTATAGTGGAATCTGAACAGTTCATATCCTCTGATCGGGGTCCAAATATTTCCTAAGCGTTTACATTTGTCTTCTAATTTTTCCATTTCTACCCTAAGTTGAGTAGATCTCCTGGCCTTGGGAGTTGACCCCGGCAACTGATCAATTAAATCCTGATTGAGCTTTCTGTCTTTTATCTTTTCTTCAGGGGTTTTATCAGTTTTTTGTTTCTTAGATTTACTTGTTTCCCCTTGTGATTTTCTACCTTTTCCCTTTCCCGAAGTCTCCATTTTCAAATTTTGACAGAAAATCCAAACACAGGCTATAACATAATGGTTCGTATGTATGTACCTGTCGTCTGTGGCTGCAATCAAAATCCTCTATTTGCACTTCAAAATTCTTCTATCCCTCTTCTCAAACAACCCTGTCAATTGTAATTACAATGATCTTAGAGGATTTCATCGATGTCTGCATTTAATCCTTTGAGTAATTTCAATATCATTCATTGTTGTGAAATGTCACATCATCATAACTCCTATCATCGGCATGATTTTCAAAATGTCTAGGCAACCTTAATATCTCCTCATGGCACGAATAATCAATCGGCGTAACCCCTCAATTGTCTTTCCGATACTATGTTGAATCATATCAAAGTGAGCACAACCATTAGCATGACTCCTTTCATCACCGTGTGATTTAAATTTCCTTTTGATATAGTGAGTGTTACTGATATAACTATCGATGAGAGTCTCACTAATATGTGTGACAACAATTTGTTATCGGGATGATCAATACCATCAGGATAACACATTTATGTTTCCCTGAGCTTCGTTGTCTTCCTGATAATCTTCTATACTCTAGATTGGAAGGACTATCTTAATGTCTCACCAATATGGTTATTGGTTAAACTTCTTATCAATGGGTATAATCTTATTTCCATTGGAGTGAGATATACCATCGGGGTAATCCTTTTCAAATCACCCGATCGCAGTTATCTCCCCAATGGCCACTTTATATTTCTTATCAGAGAGAACCTTTCAAAGTGTCACTGACACCTTTCTATCGCTGTGACTTGTGAGTCGGCAAGATATAAGTACTTCATTCTGATATGTTGAGTCATGCCGATGGATAGGTGTATCGGTGTGACTCACACCGAAAGCACTTTTTATTGTTTTTCCAAGACACTGGAGTATCGAAGACTCATTAATTTTTTATCCTAATGTTCATTTCTTACCGATGGCTATCATTTCCTTTGTTCCCATAGGATGTTCAGTGAGATTTTTGTTGAAATGCTTCATCGGTATGATATATGACATCGGAATAACTTTCAAAGCACCACCTGATGATTATTAGTCATACCGATCAGTGTGACTGCTTGATTCTCTTACCGATAAAAGGCCATCAGTATTACTTCTTCCATTGGCAACTTCTACAAATCTCTCTCCAATCTTTACTCTCACGTCAATAGTCATTTTCATTGATTTCTTATGTATCGGCATAAGCAACACAAAGTCTTGCCGATAGATTGAAATTTAGGTAATTTTGCATTGCTTAGCCATGGATATCTTGTAGGATGTATCAATTTTTTACTATGGTTTTGGGATGTTTTATGATTTGCTTAGATATGGTGAAGTGAGAATACAGTAAAAAATTTAAATTTTTACTGTCCTAACAGTGGCTTTGTCTGGGATGTATACTCCTTGTGAGTATAACAAGGATGTAGATCTCCTAGGGAAGTAGACCACGTGTTTTATTTATTTGGGGTGATGATTTTATGAAAATGGAAAAGGAGAGTGACAAATGATGGGGAATGGGAATGATTCCTAAACTACTGTACATGGAATAAAATATTTTGAGAATTGTTTGAGGGTTGTCCATGCACTGCCAACACTCAATCCTCCAAACAACGGCTTTAAATATTTCCCATGCACAGGCAATTCTTTCTCTTCTCCAGACATATTTTGCAAGTAATAAGAGTCATCACCTCCTTTGCTAGTGATAACAAAAGGACCTAACCATAGGGCTTCAAATTTTCCATGCTTTCCTTTGTCCTGGCACCTAGCATTCCACATCAGTACTAAATCGTTTATTTCAAACTTCCTATCTTTGGCCTTTTTATCAAAGAGGTATTTCACTTGTGATTGTATCTTAATATTCTGCCTTTGAGCTAGTCTCCTTGTTTCATCAAGTTTTGCAAGATGTTCCAACCTTTCCTCCATTGGTTCAGGAATGTTTAAATCTTCCTTAAGAATGAACTTGTAAACTGGCATGAGGTTTTCTAATAGTATTCTTGCCTGTGTTCCATACACTAGCTCAAAAGGAGATCTCCCAATTGCTCTTTTTATAGTGATCCTGTCAGCCCATACTGCCATTCTTAATTTTGAATCCCATGCTTTCTTGTTTCTATCCAACATTCTCTTTATGGTTTTTAGGAGGCTTTTGTTACTTGATTCTGCTTGTCCATTTGCTTGTGGATGATAGGGGGCAGCATAGGACACAGTGATGCCATGTGTATTACAGAAGTTTTTGAATTCCTTGGATATGAAACACATTCCATTATCTGTAATTAGCCTTATTAGAGTGCTAAATCTAAACATAATATTTTCCATCAGAAAGTTAATCACCACCCTACTTGTTGCATGTTTGGTTGGAATTGCCTCCACCCATTTTGTGAATTAATCAGTTGCCACCAAAATCCATTTGTGTCCACCACTTGATTTCTCTACAATTTCTCCAATGAAGTCAATACCCCACTGATAGAATGGAGCCTCAATTTGCATGGGTTTTAAGGGCAATGCTCCCTAATATATCAGCTTACCTGAAAACTTCTGACATGCCTTACATTTTCTAGTGTAATGATAATCATTAAAAACTTTAGGCCAATAGTATCCATCCCTTAAGATCTTGTGGGTTGTAGTCTTAGCTAAAAAATGACCTCCGCACATGCCTTCATGCAATTCCTTCATGATATGTTTTGACTAATGCTCATCTAAGCATAGTAGTAAGATTCCATCTCTATTTTTCCAATAAAGATCCCCATCAATAAATACATATTTTGAAGCTTGTAATTTAAGTGTCCTCCTTTTGTTATCATCATACCCCTCAAGACACTTCATATGTTTTAGATAATATATAATGTCAGAATACCATGGAGTATGTTCAATACTAAAGCTTGTATCATCAACATCATTAGCACCACATATCTGGGAATCTTCGAGATTACTTTCAGCCATCAACCTAGCAAGGCCTTGTCCTCTCACTAGTTTAGTGATTTGGATTTCAATATTGAATTCTTGAATTCTATTGATCCATCTGCATCTTCTACCCATGACTTCTGTTTGGACCAAGACATCCTTTGTTGTAGCATTAGGTACATATGCTATGATTTTAGCTCCCACCAAATATGGCCTAAAATTTTAACCACTTTTACCAATGCATATGCCTGTTTTTCAACAATGTCATACTTTAACTCTGCATTCTGAAGGGATTTGCTGAAGAATGAGATAGGTTGTTCATATCCTTCATTGTTCTTCTGCAACAGTACTACTGCAACTGTATGATAAGAGGCAAATGAAAATAGTTGGAATGGTTTATTGAAATCTGGGGATATCACGACAGGGGCTTCTGTGATTGCTTTCTTAATAGTAGTAAATGCTTCTATTGTTTCTGTCATCCATTCTACTTCTGAGTTTTTCTTTAACATCCTTGATATAGGGCAAATAATTTCAGCAAAATTAGATATAAACCTCCTAACAAAATTAATATGTCCAAAAAATGACTGTATGGCTTTCACATTCTTAGGAATAGGGACTTGGTCAATTGTTTTTACCCTCTCCAGATCTATTTTCACTCCATCCTTAGAAACTATGTGGCCAAGTAATTTTCCCTCTGTCACTACAAAATGGCACTTTTTAGGATTCAATGAGATCCCATATTCTAGGGCTCTGATAAATATTTGCTCCAAATGTGTGCAATGATCCTCTGCCCTTTTAGAATATGCTGTCAAGTCATCTTGATATACTATCATGATTTTATTAATCAACTCAAAAAAAGCCACATCCATTGCTCTTTGGAAATTTGCTCCAGCATTAGTGAGCCTGAATGGTATTCTCAAATATACATATGTTCCCCATGGAGTGGTGAATGTAGTCTTAAATTGCTCTAATTCTTTGACTTTGAACCTGATTATAACCTGAGAAGCCATCCATCATTGACAACAATTCACATCCAGTAACCTTTCATAATATTGCTTCCATATTGGGGAGGGGATAGTTATCTTTAAGAGAAGACATGTTTAAATTCCTGAAATCCACACATAATCTGATATCACCGTTCTTTTTTCTGACAGGAACTAAATTAGATACCCATGAAGAATGTCTGATAGGTTTAATGATAGCCCCATCCCTTAATTTTGTAAGTTCTTCTAGCATTTTAGGAGCTAAGGTAGGATTGATTGGCCTCTTTTTTTGCCTGAATGGTTTAGCATCTAGTTTTAGTGGTATCTCATGTTGAAACAGATCCTCTCTATATGCTTTTAAATCATCATATGACCAAGCAAATACATGCCTAAACTTCCTGAGTAAATTGATGATTCGGCTCCTTATTTTTGGGTTAAGATTTCTTCCAATATACACATTCTTTGGGGCTGCTTGTGTCCCCAAATTGATCTCTTCAAGGTCATTCGGTGCCATTGGTGTGTCTTTTATTTTAGATCTGTCATGTCCATCGAATGCCTTTTCTAATGCTATAAGTCCCTTGGGTATCTTATTTGTTTTTAACTGAACTATTTCTTGACCAAAAAGGGTTTCCTTCCCATCATGTTCTTCTACAAATGCATTAAAATCAATCTCTTGATTTTCATAATAATCAGCACAATGTAAGAAGTTGATTATATTAGCATCATTATCAAACACTTTCTAGTTATGTATATTATCTGGGATGGTGGGTCTAGTTTTGAATTCAACCTCTATAATTCCTCCCAATGTGGCATCATCCCTTTTCAATGCAATGTTTGCTAAAAAATCCGCCATAATGTTTTTAGACCTATCAATCCAGTTGATTGAAACAACATCAAATAATTCAATACTATCCCAGACTGCATTTCTCTATTGTTTCAACCTCTTGTTTTTTGATAGGTACTTTTCTCTCACTTGGGAAGTGACCAATTCAAAATCACCATATACTGCTAATTTTTTTATTTTATACTTAGTGGCTATGTTCAAACCAATGAGCAAGGTTTTGTACTCTGCCACATTGTTTGTGCATTCAAATGTTAACAGAAAAGGGTATTTGAAAGTTTTACCTCTTGGTGAAATAAAAACTATTCCAGCTCCACTTCCTATTTTGCTGCATGCACAATCGAAATACATCTTCCATACATCATTTTTTTCTTTCATAGATTTAGTATGTATTGGATCAGTATTATGTACCTCTGGCATACTTTCTCCCACCTTAAAGGCTCCCAAGTCTGTATCACACAAGAAATTTATTTGATGTTGATCCAATTGTTCTATAATATTTTCATACCTTGGTTCTCTGCACAGCTTAATTTCTTTACCCCCTACTCGTATTGTGGCATATGATAAGTCTAATTGGAAATTCCCTCCTACCATTGCTGCCCATTGTCTTGATAGAAGCATTCCATAATATGGTGGAATTTCAACCACAGTAATATCAATGTTATAAGCTTCTTCTGGATGTGAGGCAAGTTTTATCTCCACATTCCTCATAATACCAACGACTGGGATAGATCTATTATCCATTGCATAACACTTGCCAAATGTAGTGTCAACCCACATTCCCAATTCTTTCATAACTGCTATTGGCATGATGTTCATGGTAGCACCTGAATCAATCATGCAATTTCTCACTATCCAGTTTTTGATCAATAGTGTGGTATAGAAAGGATCTACCTATGAGGGATTCTTTGTCAATGTATCACCAAGGTATACCTCAGGCATTTGGAATGTTTCTTGATGAACATTATTTGTTCTACTTTCATGTCCTTTATGTTTTTGACTTGGTGTATCAGAAATCAGCTTAACGATTGTATTCCTATATTTATGTATCTTCATCATTTCTAAAAGTGGAACTGATATTTTGACCTGAGATACTGCATGAGCAATGTCAAAAGAGTGGGCCATAGTCTGATCACTCTTTTCTGTCTTTATATTTTCTTTCGTTTTATCCTTACCACCCTTTTCTAGTTCTTTAAATGATGACTTTGTATTATTCTTCTTGTTATTCTGATCTTTTATGAATACACTCCCAGGTGTTCCTTGTTCAATGTTTACTATTCTATTCCTCAAGTTATAAGCATTTTTAGCTTGAGCTATTGCAACTATAGTAAGAGCTTCTCTTTCATCATCAATAGGTTTTCTCCATTGTTCATATGGCTAATTGGTATAGTAAGTAGGTTCATCATAACCACTTTCCTCTTGGTCTGAGAATACTTCTTGCTCTCCCAAGTTTATATGATGCCTCTGATTTCCTACATCATACTCATATCCCTCTTCCTCTGAAGAAGAGTAATCTTTAGTCACCACACATGGTGTGTCCTGTATCATATTTATAGTATGATTGTCTCTATTATAACTGTATAACATCTCCTCTTGTTGTACTGATTTAGCCACCTCACAGTACTCAGGTAAATGTGGTAGATTGCACACCAAACACCAAGGTTTATTTTCTACCATATGTGCCATGTTTCTTTTCAGGGGGTTAGGGGCATCCTTACCATAATGTTGTTTTCTGCTGTTGTTGATAGGTCTCCCATCCTTCCAATTTGTATTATAAGGCATATCATGCAACCTAGGCCTTTCATGCCTATGCTAACCTTCTTGTTTAGTCTATTGAACATTTTGATTTTGAGGACTTCTATAGTTATCTCTCTTGCTAACCATACCTGCAGCTTTCCTATTGTTCTCAATAGTTAAAGCCACTTTCTGAGCTTCAACCAGGGTCACAGGACACTGATTCCTAAGCTCATACCCTATCTTGGGGTCAAATGCTTTCATATAAATGCTCAGTGCTGCTGGGTCAGACAACTTGGAGCCATGTGGTATCTTGTTATGTAGTTTGGAAAATTTTAGGTTGAAATCATATACTGATTCATTTTGATACTTCTGTATACTTATCAATTCATGTAATGCAAACTCAGGGGCATATTGATTGCCATACTGCTCCTTAAACTGATTATGGAAATCAGTTATTGAACTGATTGAGGCGTCAGGCAGGCTGTTAAACCAATCTCTGGCATCTTCAGTGAGGGACATCATGAATAACCTCATTCTAATATCTTCCCAGTCCATGCCAATATCTTGCACGAAAGCATTGAAACTTCTGATATGATCTTTAGCTGATATTGCATTGTTTCCAGTAAACTTGGGAACTATATTTCTCCAAGAACTATCCATAGAATATGGATACAACTGATATCCAGTTAAATTAAATTGGCTACATATGTTTGCAAGGTTTTGAGGTGGAAAGTTCATGGGTGGTGGATTAGGATAGTAGTTATATCCACCGGGAGGCTATTAATAGGCATGTTGTTGCTGTTGCTTCATGTGAGGATTCATGTAGGGATTTTGCGGTCTATAATATTGTTGGCTAGGGGGTGGGTAAGTATTTGCCATATGTTGAGATGCATTATGTATGGGAGGTGGTCTAGGGTTTTGGGGTATGGTATTTTGATGATTTCTAGATGCATGTGAATTTGAAACTCCACCTGTGTTTTGCTATGGAATTCTTGAATTGTTTCCTCTATGTGGAGGTACATATTTTGGGGGGGCTATTTTAGCTTTATTTCTCATCTGTTGAATCTCTTGCTACAACCTTTTATCTTCCTGTATCTTGAACCTTTCGAGTTCTTCCTGGAGCTTGAGCACCTCCTGCTACTCTTCACTCATACTTCCTAGATTCTCTGAATTGTTATTTATTTCTAGACTTTCTGGATTGTCATTTATTTCTTGATTTGAGAATCCATATCCTATCCCTTCTCCCTGATGTAATGACATTTTGAAATCATATTCAGCTTGGTTTCGATCAATATCCCTCATGACCTGTGCTTCATACTCAAGCTGTTCTTGAGGATCTAGTTTGTATCTTGCCAAAATATCATTAGTTACTCCATTGAGATTCTCATTTGAATCATGCAGAAGTGTGAACTTGTTGTGAATTGAAATAGTTTGCTGTGCATTATTCTCTTGGGTATCCTGGTTATTATCTTGGTGAGAATAATTTAAAGTTTCATTTCTTTTGGAAATGTTTCTAAGTAGTGGGGATGACTATAATTTCTTGCCTTCCATCTTGGATCTCCTATGATCCATTTTGTATTAGTTTTCTGTAAAAACAGTCACTAGAGTCACCACCTATTTTTTAAATAGGAAAAGTTTGTAATTTTATCTTTCTAGGTTCTTGTTACCAGTAGAGTTACCAAATGAAAGTTCCTGAAATGACTCTATGAAAGGAATAATTTACTTCTAAGGTCTTTTATTTAGGTCCCCAGTAGAGTTGCCAATTTTTTAGGTCTCAAAAATGCAGGTTGCTAATCCTAAGAGGATGCCAGGCTCTATGTTTAGATTAGCAACATTTTTGAACTAACTTAACAAAATCAACCTTTAGGGTTTGATGATTTCCTACACTTTAGGTCTTGCTACACCTAGGTGCGTGAACCTTGGGAATTAAGGTAGACTAAATGTAAATGTATTGACTAACTGAATCTATCTACAATGGCATATGGTGCAGGATAGATGAAAGTTTGCTAACTAATTCTTATATCTAACTAATGGTCAGTATAAATTGTATAAGTATTATCAAGGTAAACGGATTTAAATAATGAATGGAAATAAGACCAATGCCTTGTTGGGTAATAGAGTCAAATCAAGGACTAAGACTAGTGTCTTATAGTGGGCAATAATTCTAACTGTTTGGCACAATTTTAGTTTATAACTTGTATAAACGTGTAGGGAGATGACTAACAAACTCTTCTTCTTGATCCAACCAATATAATCAAATATCTTATAATTCACCAGAAGGTATTTTAATCCTTTCTTCAAGGAACCAATTGAGTGGAATATGTAAGAATAACAGATAATATTAACTTGGAGACAGAATGGCAATACTAATTATATGGCTCTTCTTAGTGATCCAAACTAACACTTCCAGGTTATTCTGATTGATCAGGAGGATTTTAATTCCTATTATAGAAACCAATTAATCAAACCACATAACTACAACAAATGTGTATTGACAAATTAAATATATACTTGATATATTAATCTGAATAACAAGGAAATACAGAACTGGAGACAACCACACAATTGAATAAGTTTAACAAACAATTGATACCAGAATAAAACCACAAGATCAGAAAACTTCAATTTACTACTTCAATAGTAATCTTGCAACATGGTCTTTTGAGAACATTGTGAACTGTATATATTATATTCTACTGCTGATCATCTTTCAACATCAAATGTTTGAACTTATATAGACATTTTTGTGAAGAGACATAACTCTTCAATAAGTCTTTTAGGAAGTTAACATAATCAACAATCATTACCTAACCATAATTAGGCTCCATTTAACCATAAGTAAATTTTAGCCACATGGTCTAAGTACTCTTGATCATGATGGAAATCAGTAAGCTCAATGGCATTTCTTGTAATCACATCAATTGCGACCATATTTTCCAGGTGTTTGCAAGCTTCTCCAGATGCAAAATTTTTGTCTTCAAGAGCTCCCATAGCCTCGTGTAATATAGCTTCACAATCAATGCTCACTCTTCTTTGCTTTTTAGTTCTCCATCACTTTTAAATAATGCAGGCAATCCTACATTCAAAGCTTCAGCACCTTCCTTAGCATCAGTTTTAAGTTGATCGTAGTATTTATGATGTTGCTCGATCAATTCTTTTGCATTGGAAACACCTGCAATGTCAAAAGCACCTTTACTTTGTATCTCATTCAATTTCTCCTGCACTCTCTATTCGAGCCTTTCATGTTCTCTAATTGCTTTATAATTCTGAGAGTAATTATCCCAAAATAGGATTAACCAATGTATCATGTTTGCATGTCTACTCTGTAGCACTGTGACAAGTGTATCTATTTGAATTTGTGCTGCCTAATCTGTGGATAGTGCTTGAGTTCCCTGTGAACTTTCACCCTAAGTTAATCTCCTTGTTGACCCCCCAAAGGTGCTCTTAACAGCATCCTTTAAATAATCATTTTCTTTTGTTAGTCTCTCACAACTCAATTTATATGCATCTCTTTCCTTGATCAACATTTGAGCTTGTGCTTTGTTTAGCTTCGCAACATTGATGCCAATGTCTACTGTAATCAAAGGGTCAGTTTCCCCTGCCTTTAAAGTCATGACATGGCCAAAAAAATTTTCAGTATCTATGATGGTTGTCTTCTTATGGGAATGATATACCACCCATATCATCAATGAATTTTCATCATTATTGTATTTTGTACCCATATACACTTCATTAACTCCCTCTGGAGTGAGTTTATATTTATCGTCTATACTATTTAGAAAACTGTCAAAAACTAAAGCAGAATTCAAATCAAGACTAGGAAAAATCATAACCCCTGCATCTTTAAGCAATTGTCTACCCCTACTAGGGGTCATATCCTGTTGGCAAGAGACACTATATGGATTCATGGTTGTTGTCATTGATGGCAACAAAGGTCATCCCACATATCCGCAAGTCATGATGTGTCTCTACCGGAAGTCAGAATAAAGAAAGTTGTGGTCCGGTGAAGAAGAACAGAGCATGTGGCAAGGTCCGACAGATTGGTCCGGACCTCTCAGAGGAAGTGTCTTGGTGCAGTGCGGATTTGGGGAAGTCAAGAGGACTACCTTTGGTAGTATATTCCAAGGATTTAGCCTCCGGTGATGGACAAGGAAAAAGATATGAATGGTTAAGTACCGGATTCCTGAGAGACAGTGAAAACAGAGGAAGAACTGACTGACAGAGTATCAGACTGCTTTCCGGATGGGTTACTGTTGATGACAGAGGTTGTGAAGGCATGAATCATGTTTGGCCGACATGATTAATGATATCTACAAGTATATGCTTGATCCGCATTGCTTGGTGAGGAAGGATTCAGCCGACAGAATGAGAGTTTGTAAGAAACTAAGACTGTTCCGGATGCCGACTAGAAAGGTGATGAAACTACTTGTGCGGATATATATAGAGGATGGATTTAGTTGTGAAGTGTGGTGTGGGTGTGGAGAAATATGCGAATAAGTCCAGAGAAAGAGCAGAGGTAGCAAAAAGGATCCGGTATGTGAAAGATAGCAGAACAAAGAACAGAGGAAAGATGAAGTGCAGCAGATCAGTGTACTGAGCCTAACCGGAACTAAACTCCAGCATATGCAAATGCTTCCAATCAGTTCAAGACTGTGATTATCATCACTTTGTAGACAGTGTGTCTTCTTGTAGGCAGTGGGCCTCTTGTGAGCAGTGTGCTCGGGCAGTGAGCCCTAATTGGCAAGTGCCATTTTTGTAATTTCCTATTCTTCTAACAGAGAATAATTCTTGGGTTAATCACCCCGTGGTTTTCTCCCTTAACAGGGTTTCCACGTCAAAAATACTGTGTCATGTGTTTCTTACTTCATGGTTAATGTTTTGTGTTTGATTTTATGCTGCTTCAATTAAAAGGAAAGTTCAATAAGGGAAATAATTAGGATAACTGATTCACCCCCCCCCTCTCAGTTATCAACAATTGGTATCAGAGCTAAGTTCCTCCTAATAGAGCCTAACAGCTTGAGGAAGATCTGGGATTTCAAATGGATGCATATGGTTTAAGGGAGCAACTCAAGACTGCCCTTGAGGATCTTGAACAGTCAAATTCTGAAGTCAGTGAATTAAAGGAAAGACTCAAACAGGCTGATGAATTCATGAGAGAATTAAAAGACAAATTAAGTCTCTCTATGAAAAAGAGAAAGGAGCTGCTTCAACAGTTGGCAAGACAAAGTGAAGAAAGCAATACAAATGAAGAATTGACTGAGCAAACCAAGTTATGTGAAAAGTTATCAAAAGAAGTCATTATGTTAAGACATGAAATGGAATCAGGAACTATAAAGTTTACTCAAGAGATTGAAGAAAAAAGAAAGGCTGAAGACAATCTAAGACAATCTCTTAAAGAAAAATCAGAAGAATGCCACCAGATGGACAGGATTATCAGACACCTTGAATCTGATCTTGAAGATGCCAAAGATAATGAAGGAAAACTTGAGGATCAAATTGCCTCTCTCAAAAGAGACCTTCAAACAGCAAATGAATATAAAGAGAAATTCAAGATAAGTTCTGCTCAACTTGAAGTTCTTCTTGGAAGTCAAAAGAGGACAGATGACAAGTATGGCTTGGGATATGAGAAAGGAGAAAGCTCCGGATCCAGTCAGAAGAATCTTGGATCAAGGAGCAGGCCTAGAAGACCTCCGGTAAGACAGCCAAATGCTCAAAGATATCCATCCTTCAATGGATACTGCCACAACTGCAACCACTTTGGTCACAAAGCTAATCAGTGTAGGATAAGAATGAATCAGAATAATTCATCCTTCTCCGGACAGTGCTTCAACTGCAAAAGGTATGGACACAAATCCCATGAATGCAGAATTATGCAAGTAAACAAATCATTCAAAGGTAGATGCTTCACATGCAATAGAATAGGTCATATGGCCAATCAATGCAGATCAAGAGGATATCAGTCAAATATGCAAAGAGATGTTATTTGCCAAATCTGCAATAGGTCCGGTCATAATGCTAAAGTCTGCAGAAACAAGAATCAGGACAAAAGAGGTCCGGTGTATAATCAGAATCAAGACAAGGGTAAACAAAAGATGAATGCGGATGAGGTTAGGAATCAGATGAGCAAGATTTGGGTGAAGAAAAGTTCAGAGAATGTAGAGGTTGGATCCGCACCAGACTCTGGTGCTGATATTTCTTCCAGAAATTAAAAATGAGCTCAGGCTCAGGGGGAGACTCAAAGAAAATCTTGTTCCCCCAGCCAAACAAGTGGTGCCGGATGTGGCACAAGATGCGGATCAAAGGGTTTGTAGATATGAGTCTTGAGATACTTCAGTCAAGTTTTTAGAGGTCCGCATGGAGTTATGAAGAAGCTATGATCGATCAAAAAAAGACCTGTTCAGGGAGATGCTCCGGTATGATAAAGGATTACAAAAAGATCCGGAAAGATCCGGAAATGCACTATCTTGTTCTGCGGATTGGACAGAGTGTTTGAGATGATCTTGTAATATGCCACCTCGATTTATTCATGATTGAAAGATCCGGATGATATCCACAGATCAGGACTAATCCGGGATACTCTAAGCTATCCAGACAAGGCAAACCGGAATGATGTAGGTGAAGCATTTATTGCAGACAGGTATTAGGGTTCGCGGAGCAATTTAAGGGATTTCTCAAAGGTCATTTGCTCATTCTGCACTCGAGAAGAAGCGAAAAGTGAAGCTCTGCAACAAGGTTCTTCAAGCACACCAAGGATCTCCTGCCGAAGCTATTGGATAAAGAAATCAATCCAACCACTCCGTGCAAACCGAAGGCGCATAAGGTATTCTCCGTTTTTCATTACCTCACTGCAAATCTTTGAAGAATGGCTACTCCAAACATAGTTAAGATCTCTGATAGACCTCGCCCCTCATTCAAGAAACATCCCTACAAATCATTGGAGGTAGACCCACTAGGAGCCTTCTCTAGTGTTCCTCACGGAGTTTTACACACCGAAGACATTAGGGTTTACATACATGCAAACATTGAGGAATTTGGGGAATTCAAATTAAGAGACCTCTATCACAAGCAGCTGATTGACAATGCCTTTGAGCTTAAACCAGAGTATAAGGATATTCAGAAGAAACAATTTGAGCAATTTATTCATTTCCCCTGTTTTGAAGAGGATGAATGGGTCCGGTATGTACTGAGCAGGATGCATGACAACTTTTTATGGCTAGATAGACCCTGCAAGATCACAAAAGAGGCAATTAGAGTAGTAACTGGCCTATACTCTTCCGGAGGAGTACCTATCCTCAAATCTGTCAAGAACAACATTGTAACTGAGGCCACCGGATCAAAATTTGACAAGAGGGCAATGACCATTGAAGATATTTCGGATCCGGATATCAAATATGCATCAATGATAATAGGATACAAGATCTATCACTCCAGCAGGGAGAATTCTGTATCCGGAACTGCAGTATACACTGCTTTTGAAATGCTAAGGAAAAATGCAGAATATGACCTCTGCGAACTACTGCTAAGCCAATTAATGGAAAATATACAGAAAATCAAGAAGGATAAGAAGAATTCCTTCAAGTATGGTACTCTTATTGTATGTCTATTCTTCTACTTCATGAATGAGCTACCCGGAACAAGTAGATGGGTATGGCAGAATGACAAACCTGTTGCAGTCCAGATAAGAGACTACTTGCATGGACTTGGGGATGCAAAAGCAAGAAATTCAGCTCTATGGGGATACTTCAAAAACTTTCAGAGCATGATGCAAGCAAGAGAGAGAATTCCCCAGTCTCTCATTGAGAAATACAAGGACTCAGTGTGCTTTATGGTTGACACTGATCAGTGCCTGATGGAGGCAGTGGAGCCAAGGACTGTCTGGATCATGCCCATGGGGTATGAAGTTGATGAACAGATAGTGGAGCTGCATGTTCAACACATGCTAAGTCAGCCCAAAGATCCTAAGGCAGAAAGGTTTGGAACCTTTGAGGAGCTGAGTATAAAGTTACATGTAGAACTCAGGGAACCTGAGATCAAAAGAAAAGTGAGAAAAGAAGTAGAGAACATTGCTCAAGGTCTTGGAATCTCAAAGGAGGCACTTGATGCCAGCCGGGAAAAGAGAAGGAAGGCCGAGGAAGAAGAGAAAAGCAAAGAAAGTGCTCCGGTTGGAGCTCCCACCCGGACCAGATCAACAAAGAGATCTGCACCTCCTTCAACCAAAAGTTCAAAACCGGAAGTCCAGGCATCCGGTAAGAGATCAAAGGCAAAAGCCACAAGGGCTTATGGAAGTCAAAAGGATGAAGAGGAAACAGAATCAGATGAGGGAGTAAGAGAAGTAAAGAAACAGAAAAAGAAAGGATCCGGTAAGCCCTCCACAGGCCAAGACAAGGAGGAAATGGCAGAGGTAACTGTTGAAAAGCCCACTCTGTCACTAGAGAGCATAATCAAGTCGGTCACGGTGGATGGAAACCTTCAACCAATGACTGAATCCTATGATGACCTCAGTGAGGCAGACCAAAAGACTCTGCAGGAAGCCACAGTTAAATATCTGAACATATACAATAAGGCTTTCATTGAGATCATATCTCTCATTCCTAAAAGCCTAGAGAAGGAAATGGAAGTAAGAAAGAATAATGCTCATGCCAAAGATCTTGAGATCCGGGAGCAGATAGCTATTCAGCTATATCCTCAAATTGATCCCAAGACAATGAACATTATCTTCAAGGACTGCAAAGATGAGTTCAGAAGCAAAGCCAGGATGAATCAACTCATGCTTGGTGAGACTGACAAAGTGGCTCAAGAAACAGAAGAGATCCTCCGGAAGGCCTTCAAAAGGTTCAATCTTCCTGTTGTAGAGGACTTAGGTGCAGAAACAGCTGCTGATTTGGAATCTTCTGTTTCGGAAGAAGTGAGCCCTGAACAGACAAGTGAGGACTTGGGACCCTCTGCTCAAGAAGAAGTGGCCCATGAACAAGTTAGCATCTCTCCTCTGGTTTCCCCTACAGTCTCCGGATCCAAAGAAGAAGAGCAACTACAGGAGAAGGAAGCAGTGGTGAAAGACAAAGAGGTTGACAGTTCTAAGACTGCAGAAGAAAAGAAACATCTGTCTCCGGCAAGAGACACTGCACAAACTGTTCAACAATTTTTGAGTAAAGAAACTCTAGAGATTGATGAACCGGAGCTTCTAAAAGGCCCATTTGATTTTGACTCTCTCTCTCCGGTACAAACAATGAAGATAGCTTCATTTGCAAATGCCAAGGCAAATGAAAAGCTCCTGAAGTCTCATATGGAAGACTGTGAGTTGATAGAGGCTGCTTCCGGAGTACTTGTGAAGATCATGCCATCAATCCAGATAGATCCGACAGCCTCCACTTCCGGTAATCTAAAAACCTTAGTCAGCAGTGTTGATACACATTTTGATTCTTTAGAAAAATCAGCTGAAGAAAAGGTCCGGAAGGAATTTTTGGATAAGAGATTTTCAGAGATATTAGAATTAATCTCTAAAGACAAAAAGATTGTAAGCATTGGAATAAAGAGCTTAGAGAATGCTCTTAAGGATGGCGGTGATATCTACAAATTTTGTATATCCTGGTCAAAGGCAACAGCAGCATTTGACAAGAAAATAAAAGAGGAACAGGATAAGCTACAAAGCTTATCTCAAAGTTTTGATCCTCTCTCTTCCTCTATAATAAATCAAGAATGTCAGACTATTGCAGTCTTGAACGAAATAAAGAATCTTGAGAAGGAAAGGAAGAACATCACCAACCGGATGGGAGAACTTAGAAGGATTATAATCCCTAAGTTGGAAACCATGCATGAGGCCATCAGTGATGCTAGGACCACCGCCCAAACAAAAGATCCGACAGATCTCAAGCGGGCAGAAGCGTTTGCATTTTTGTTAAGTGGTCACATTTCAATTTTGGACAGAATGAAGCAAAGTTGGGCTACCGAAATGATTCAATTACAGACATCCTTTGCAGACATTCTTCAATATATGTGAGTATGTAAATATGCGGCTAAGTATAAGAAATTTTTGAAAATTTTGATATGCGGACCCTACCCTTTGCCATTGATGTCAAAGGGGGAGTGAGGAGCAGTGAAAAATGAGGAATCCAACTAAGGGGGAGTTCCGGAAACTGTATATAAAGACAGAGCATCAGCAAAGGGGGAGCATAGTGAAAACACTTAGTCATTTTTCACTAAGTGTTGCCATCAATGCCAAAGGGGGAGATTGTTGGCAAGAGACACTATATGGATTCATGGTTGTTGTCATTGATGGCAACAAAGGTCATCCCACATATCCGCAAGTCATGATGTGTCTCTACCGGAAGTCAAAATAAAGAAAGTTGTGGTCCGGTGAAGAAGAACAGAGCATGTGGCAAGGTCCGACAGATTGGTCCGGACCTCTCAGAGGAAGTGTCTTGGTGCAGTGCGGATTTGGGGAAGTCAAGAGGACTACCTTTAGTAGTATATTCCAAGGATTTAGCCTCCGGTGATGGACAAGGAAAAAGATATGAATGGTTAAGTACCGGATTCCTGAGAGACAGTGAAAACAGAGGAAGAACTGACTGACAGAGTATCAGACTGCTTTCCGGATGGGTTACTGTTGATGACAGAGGTTGTGAAGGCATGAATCATGTTTGGCCGACATGATTAATGATATCTACAAGTATATGCTTGATCCGCATTGCTTGGTGAGGAAGGATTCAGCCGACAGAATGAGAGTTTGTAAGAAACTAAGACTGTTCCGGATGCCGACTAGAAAGGTGATGAAACTACTTGTGCGGATATATATAGAGGATGGATTTAGTTGTGAAGTGTGGTGTGGATGTGGAGAAATATGCGAATAAGTCCAGAGAAAGAGCAGAGGTAGCAAAAAGGATCCGGTATGTGAAAGATAGCAGAACAAAGAACAGAGGAAAGATGAAGTGCAGCAGATCAGTGTACTGAGCCTAACCGGAACTGAACTCCAGCATATGCAGATGCTTCCAATCAGTTCAAGACTGTGATTATCATCACTTTGTAGACAGTGTGTCTTCTTGTAGGCAGTGGGCCTCTTGTGAGCAGTGTGCTCGGGCAGTGAGCCCTAATTGGCAAGTGCCATTTTTGTAATTTCCTATTCTTCTAACAGAGAATAATTCTTGGGTTAATCACCCCGTGGTTTTCTCCCTTAACAGGGTTTCCACGTCAAAAATACTGTGTCATGTGTTTCTTACTTCATGGTTAATGTTTTGTGTTTGATTTTATGCTGCTTCAATTAAAAGGAAAGTTCAATAAGGGAAATAATTAGGATAACTGATTCACCCCCCCCCTCTCAGTTATCAACATATCCTGCATCTCCTTATCTACTATTATTTTCAGCATATCTAGTAGTTATCTTTCATTATCAGCAGAGACATCATCCACTAATTCTCTAATTTCTTTCCCTTTGCATTTACACAAAAATGACTTAAACTCTTTTGAATGAATAAATTTATCATCAGAAATGAAAGAATCATAAGCTATCTAACGTGGATCTTCATCAGCAGACCCCTCCTCATCATGTATTACAACAGGAGGCTGATATTGTTGCATTTTTCTCTTGGACATTTGTATTGTTTTGTCCTATGGCTCCTCTTGCCCTGCAGGTTCTTCATCTGAAGATACAACTTCAATCTCTGTCAGCTATTTTCTTTTCTCACTTAGATCCCTATTATATTTTTCTACCACTAATTCTACCTCATCCTCTTCTAGGTTTCTAATAATATCATCATGTGGATAAGGGATGTATATATATCCACTGAGGTTTTGTTTCCTTCGAGCAAAGTTAATAAAACCTTCAGGGTCAAACCCTTTCCTTACCTCAGCACTCCTCATGTTATAATGCATCAATTTATCCATAATGAGATTGTAACCTTCTTTGGACACCACAGTAAAATCTCCAAAACATAAATTGTTGGGCATAAAAGATTGGTTATCATGTGAGCTTAGATGCATTACATTCGAGCAGTGCATCTGCCGAATTATTTCTAAATAAGCAATTCTGTCAGGGATAGTTTTGGGCAAGACGAATGGAGTGTCTTCAAAACCATATACTCTAATCATGGTAGCATCTTCAAAACAATACCAGTCTCCCCAATTATGAGTGATAGTAGGGGGGCCACCAAAATCTCTCAGCCTGAGGAACCTTTTTTATCTCAGTTGAGATCAAGTATTCACAAGGGTGGCTGAAATATCTGTACAGTACTTTTACACAGTTTTCTTCAAATTGGGCATAACTAGAATGGGCATATCTATTGTCCCATATTCTAGTCCACATTTGTATTGGTAACTTTTGCCCCCTCTGGTCTGTAGGAACACCTTTAAATTCACTTGGTCGTAACCCTACTTACTGGCCAAAATACAGCACCATGTGCATAAGCAATGAGGAATGCTCAAAAGAGCATGCTGGGGAATTGTTTCTTATTGCAGTCAAGCCAGAATCTATTCTATTAACAACATAAGCAGCATAGTCAAATTGCCTTGCATTATGACACTGGATGTCAGTAGCTATAACCATCAAAGTGATTGTCATGAACTCAAGGACCTCTGATCCCAAGACTTGGCCCATAGAATAATGGGTGTTGTATATATTGTTCAAATATTGCTACATGAAAAGGAGGACCATCATTCTCAGTTAGAGGCATCAATTCTCCTTCAACTCTGGGCCTATGAATGGGCAACCTCCATCCATTGTAGGTTGTGTCCATCCTCCAGTATTCCTTCTCTAGGTCCTTATAAATAATGGGAACATTGCATAAATCATCTAAGTTGAACACTTCACAAATGGCATTTTTTGACAAATATACAATTGGCTCCCCTTGTGGGTTGCATATAGCTTTCAGACTTGGATTATATTGTTTGGCAAGAAGTTGGAGGAGTTCAACATTCAGGAATACATTAGGCACAACTAATTTTCCCAAATTCAAGTGCCATGGGTTACACTGGAGCATTCCTGAATCTTCTGTTATAGTGGAATCTGAAGATTTCATATCCTCTGATTAGGGTCCAAATATTTCCTAAGTGTTTACATTTGTCTTCTAATTTTTCCATTTCTACCCTAAGTTGAGCAGATCTCTTGGCCTTGGGAGTTGACCCCAGCAACTGATCAATTAAATCCTGATTGAGCTTTCTGTCTTTTATCTTTTCTTCAGGGGTTTTATCAATTTTTTCTTTCTTAGATTTACTTGTTTCCCCTTGTGATTTTCTACCTTTTCCCTTTCCCAGAGTCTCCATTTTCAAATTTTGACAGAAAATCCAAACACAGGCTATAACACAATGGTTCATATGTATGTACCTGTCATCTGTGGCTACAATCAAAATCCTTTGTTTGTGCTTCAAAATTTTTCTATCCTTCTTCTCAAACAACCCTATCAATTGTAATTACAATGATCTTAGAGAATTTCACCGCTGTCTGCATTTAGTCATTTGAGTAATTTCAATGTCATTCATCGCTATGAAATTGTCACATCGTCATAACTCCTATCATCGGCATGATTTTCAAAATGTCTGGGTGACCTTAATATCTCCTCATGGCACGAATAATCAATTAGCGTAACCCCTCAATTGTCTTCCTAATACTATGTTGAATCATATCGAAGCGAGCGCAACCATCGGCATGACTCCTTTCATCACTGTGTGATTTAAATTTCCTTCTAATATAGTGAGTGTTACTGATATAACTATCGGTGAGAGTCTCACCGATATGTGTGACAACAATTTGTTATCGGGATGATCAATACCATCGGGATAACACATTTATGTTTCCCCGAGCTTCGTTGTCTTCTCGATAATCCTTTATACTCTGGATCGGAAGGACTATCTTAATGTCTCACTGATATGGTTATTGGTTAAACTTCTTATCAATGGGTATAATCTTATTTCCATCAGAGTGAGATATACCATTGGGGTAATCCTTTTCAAATCACCCGATCATAGTTATCTCCCCGATGGCCACTTTGTATTCCTTATCGGAGAGAACCTTTCAAAGTGTCACCGACACCTTTTTATTGCTGTGACTTGTGAGTCGGCAAGCTATAAGTACTTCATTCCGATATGTTGAGTCATTCTGATGGATAGGTGTATCGATGTGACTCACACCAAAAGCACTTTTTATTGTTTTGCCAAGACACTGGAGTATCGGAGACTCATTAATTTTTTATCCCAATGTTCATTTCTTGCCGATGGCTATCATTTCCTTTGTCCCCATAGGATGTACAGTGAGATTTTTGCTGAAATGCTTCATCGGTATGATATATACCATCAAGGTAGCTTTCAAAGCACCACCCGATGACTATTAGTCATACCGATCGGTGTGACTGCTTGATTAAAAGGCCATCGGTATTACTTCTTCCATCAGCAACTTCTACAAATCTCTCTCCAATCTTTACTCTCACGTCGATAGTCATTTTCATTGATTTCTTATGTATTGGCATAAGCAACACAAAGTCTTGCCGATAAATTGAAATTTAGGTAATTTTACATTGCTTAGCCATGGATATCTTGTAGGATGAATCAATTTTTTACTATGGTTTTGGGATGTTTTATGATTTGCTCAAATATGGTGAAGTGAGAATACAGTAAAAATTTTAAATTTTTACTGTCCCAACATACAGAAAGAAGAAGACAATACAATGTAGTTACAGCCAAGGCCATGCCAAGGAATGGCATTTTAATGCTTAAAATGTCAAACCCTTATCTGAAAATATCAATATGTTAAAACCCTCTTTCTTTTGTAGTTACAGTCAAACAAAAGTGATATAAGATATCTACATGCATAGCCATGGAGGAGAAGAGGTTCATGTACACATAAAAGATGAAGCCCTCTTTTCATATTGTTAAAAACCCTCAAGAGTTTTGCATCAAAAGACAAAGAAAATGTCACAAGATCACTTATAGGCCATGGCCATTGTAGAGGAAGAAGCTTTTTTCTTTAAAAATGAAATACCCATGTCTCTTCTTGCAAAGAAACTCTATCTTTTATAGTAATGTAAATGATATATAACAAGGAGAAATAAGAGTTTACCTTTTAAGTCACAGAGGAGGAAGGATAGCATGGCCGCGACCCCCTCTTTTGAGGGTTTGTTTTCAATTTTTGTCACATTTGCAAAGTATCAACACAGAGAGATCAAAGAACATATATCAAAAGTTGCACAAAAAGTAAAGAAGAGATATGGTCATGGCCATTTAAGAAGAGGATGCTATAGAAAGTGTTACAAATGACAATCAAAATTCTAAACTATACTCACCAAAGCCTCTGCCGTTGTTTTCACAAAAGAAATGTAAAATAATTTCGACAACAGAGATGGGGAAAATGCAGAGAAAAGCCCGAGAACCATCAAACCCTTAGTGGCATGAAATGTTGCAAAGCCAAATAGCAAGAAGTACGAAATGAAATGAGAGCTTTTAGGGTTTTTGTCTTTGTTTTGTTCTATGGCTTGTTCTTCACCTTGCATTTTGATGTTGCAAATAAGCATTATTGCTTGATCCAAGAATGAATCATGGTCAACACTTAACAATTGATGGTTCCTAGTGATCATGAAGTGGAAATCTCGACAGCATATTACATGATCTTTTGTTTTGCTAAGTCAAAAGTGGTCAGCATCATGAGGAGATAAGGCTTATGCCCTTTTTTAAAACCATTTCAAACCTTATTTATTATATGGTCGACTTGTGGTAGTCAAAATTCCTTCTAAGTCAAATGTATGGCCAAATATATGCCTTGTATCACATGTAAGCAGGTCAAAGCATCCAAAAGATTCTCCACATTATGCATGAAGATCATCCAAGGGCAAAGGGCATTTTTCTTCCTTATGCATTTCCTTAAGGTCAAAGGTCAAAAGGTAAATAGCATAAGAAGACAACATATGCATGCAAAGTGAGATAGCATTGTGAGTGCTTGCATAGGCAGTGAGGTGGCATTTTGCGAGAAATGGAGACAAAGATGAGGTAGTAGGGTATTAACACATGGGCAATGCATTTATGGGGATTAGAGCCATGGTGTTAAGCCTTCAAGGGTTTGATATTTTTTTGCAAAATATATAGTAATGTGTTCATCATTTTTTATGATTTTTATATAAAATCAATTGTAATACCTTGTAAAATATTTGGCAAAATTATGAGCCAGATATTATTTTTTTTTTGCAAAAATCAGATCAAATGGGGATATAAATTAAATTTGCCATAACATTGTAAAGTTAGTTTTAAAGCAATCATTGATAAATTGCTTTTAAAACTTAACTATTTTTAGGCAATTTATAGGCTAATAAAAAAAATTAGATATTCTTTCGATTTGTTTTACTTAGAGTCATATAGGACAAAATTTAGAGATTTCATGAGCACGAGAAAGCAGCTTTATGGTGGGGACACATTTGGAGATCCTTTGGCATCATGATTTGGCAGTTTGGACTTTGTTTTGGAGCTTTCATTTATGCTTTTTTGAGTAGCTCGAAAATGGACTTGGATTCTATTTTTAGGAACTTTTATTACACCTTTCAGGGAAGATCTTCCACAGCATATATCTAAGATTTTCCTTTCTTTTGGAGGCTTCCAATTTCAATTTTTTAGTTTTAGAGATTAGTGTGTAGAGAGACAGAGTCTTCCTCTCACATCAAGAGTGTTGTACTCATATTTTTCACTGTATTCATTATTCCTTCGGTTATTGAGCAGCAGTCTTCCTTCATATTTTGTCTGAGAATTTGTGATGTAGCCAACAACATACACTCAATAAAATTGTGTCATTAATCATGTGTGAGAGCTAAAGATTTGGAACACTAAAAATATGAATATTACCTTTTTTGGCAGATTTTGACAATTGTCAGATTTTTGCCATTTTAGGTAATTTTACAATCATATCTAGAAAATCCTTTTTTTCCTAGAAGCTTCCTAAAACTAAGGTAGGATGAAATGCCAACTAATATTCTAAATTTGAAACATGAGTTTTGAGTTATTAAAAAAAGCAACTTTTAAAAAACTAGAAAAAAAACACTAAATTGCCATTTTGATGGCCAAAATGAAAGTTTCAAGCCCTGAAAAAGTGCCAATACGAGGTCCAACTGACTAGGATGGGTTGGGAAACCACTGGCTACCTCATAACATATCCACCTATAAAATTTCATAGAAAACCCACATCCGAGTCAAAAGTTATGATCTCCGGAAGTCCTTGCATCAACTTGCAAGTTGATCTGATGTTGCATTGTGATAAAAATTTGTCCTTGCTTTGTCTTAGCTTGTGATTTTCTTTTGCAAAGTCTTGGTTTAATTTAGGTTGCATGTTGTGTCTTCCAAACCTTCATGTGAAATATTTATGAGTTAAATAAGCTAAGTGTTGTGAGGGTCAGAGTTCAATAACATGTTTGTGAGTAAGATCTATTAGGTAACTCCATCTTCAAGTTAATTAGGATTCATTTCTTTTAGTATATATTTCTATACCTTTTCCCATAAGTCGTTAAATTAGGAAATCATAAGGAGAACCAGCTCACTCTGGAGATTCATTCTCATTATAAGAGACCCACATCTGAGAATGATTCCATGTTTCAACAAGTAGCTAAGTTTCTATGAACTTAGCAAGAGTGCATACTTGATTGACAATAGTTTTTGGCATACCCAGTGGGACTCTGAAAGCATTTTTAGAGATTTTTTTCAAGCTTCAAGCTGTTGTTCTGGTATATGCAGCAATGTTCCAGCCTTCGGAGGCTTCTTACAAGTATACTTGGTGGCTCTGATTTCAAATGTACTGGTTCTGGTATGACCAAGTGCTGGTATGTTATAAAAATCATCTTTCCATTCCATTTTCCAGGTTTTATATGAATAAAAATGTCAGATTTTCATAGGTAGTATGAATATCCACCACCATACTATGAAAATGTTGTTCATAGGGCTCCTGATCAGCCATATCAGGCTAATCAAGCTATTGTTTCCAATTCCATGGCCCTGTAAAGCCAGCATGCACAGTATAACTACCACCCACCCACCCTTGCTTAGCTTCCTTACCAACCGTATACAAGTAGTCATAATGTTGGTTTTAGCCCAAACAATCAAGATGTTTACATCATGCTCGCTCCTGCCCAATCTCTTAGTCAGCCTTCTTACCAGTCTGGAATTAAAGAGCTTAATGACATGGTGAGAGACATTCTATCAGACCTTAATAAGTAGATGTGGAGATCGAGAGGGAACGAGAGTATAAACAACACCAGGAGGAACTGGCTTACCAAGCCTATCTGCATGAGCAGGAATTGGAGGCACAAAGAGCACAGTATGAGTAGGAAATTGCAAGCATGAAGACTTATCAATACCAAAAAGGAAGGAGGTTTCAAGAAAGGCAGTATGAAGAATCTAATTTGTAGCTGTACGAGTTGACTCACCAAGTTTACCTTCAACATCTAGAGTAGCCACCCTGTGAGATTTCTATTTCTGATCAGGAGTGGGAGACACAAAAGAGACAGTTTGAAGACAATCTTGAGAGAGAGGAAGCTGCACAAATAAAGATCTCGCTTGCTTGATCCCAAGTAGCCCCTGTCGTCCCAGAACAACCTGCTCAAGAAGAGGTACATAAGTATATCTTTCCGCATTTTAGAAAAGAAAAACCTCTTAGTGCCCATAAAGTTGAAATCCTGAGTTTTAGGCAGAATGAATTTCTTGATTCCGTAAGGCAGCCTAATAAGTTTAAAGTACCCAATTTCAGAAACCCTCACCCCTTGCAAGTTAAGGAAAATGACCATGTTTAGCTTAGTACAGTTGCAGATCAACCACTTGAAGAGTCTCCATTCCTCCAAGAAATCCAAGAGACGCCCCAAGTTTCCCAACCAGACAAATCTAATTGTCCAATCACTATTCGCCTTTGTAAGGATGGACCTATTGTCTTACAAAATTATTCATTCACCATGAAGGAAGTTAGGTAGGTAAATTTACTGCATTTAGCTTTGGAGCAGTATTGGTTAGAGCAGTTGAAAATTAAACTAGAAAAGACTCCTGATGAGCCCTCTAATGTTTGCATTAATGATTCCCCTTGTTTTGTAAAAGATGATAATTTTTTTTCAAAAAGATGTGTAGTACAAGAGGTTGTTTCACATGAAAAGGTTGCTGCTATTTGCGTACGACAAGTAGATTCAAATATGATACTAAACGCTTTGAAATTTGAGTCATTTGAAAAATTTTCTGATGCTGTTCATAAGATGCATGAAAGCAAGGTGTAGAAGTCACAAGGTGAAGGCCTTCAAGTGCAAAGATTGAAAGCCCAAATCTCATCCAAGAAGACACCAGATCATGAGGAAGAGTCTGTGACCTTGTTCGATCAGTTGCCTGATTTCATTGAACTAGAGGAGAACATGCTCATACCAGAGACAACAATTTCAGAGTAGTAGGAGAGTCCTCAATATTTCAAGGAATTGATGAGAAAAGATCAACAACATGATAATAGCATCTCAGATCAAGAAGAGGGAAATAAAGAAGAACCTATTTTGGAGCCCGATAGACTGAATGGAAGTTGTTATGTGGTCTATGAAAGCAGCCTCATTTTAACTAATCAAGAACCTGAAGATGATTTATTTTAGGCAAAAATTGAGCTTTTTTGCTCACATTTAGATGTCCTACCAACATTGGTAGAAGATGGTTACCTTGAATAGCAAAAAGAGGAGGTGACTGTACTCCCAGATGAGTCACTGGTTATGGACCAGACCAACAAACAACATGCTCTTGTCTGGGAAGGACTGCCTTTCTCTGGTATAGATGAATTGCAAGTACGTATTGATAAAGAGGTTAGTTCTTTATTGCTTTCATTGACTAAAGAGACTTTTGTCTCAAATTGTGTCTCCTCGTGTTATAATGAAGTTTTTGAACCTAATATAGCTCTTGCTAAGGATCTTCCAAGTTTTGATGGTTTAGATGAGCTATTAGCCACTTTGACTGAGGAGAGTGACTCGTTGACTGAAGAGGAAGAAGCCACATGGTAGGTTATCATTGAAAGTGTAGTTAATGTTGTTGTTTCTAGTCCCAAACCTTCTAGAGGATGTCCTATTAAGTATCTGGATGGGTTGGTAGCCAACAAAGAAGAACATCCTCTTAGTGGTATTGATCTAGATCGTCAAGTAGGGTGCCTAGTTGAACACTATCAATTCGCTTGTTCATTTGATCAGTTTACTAAACAAGTTAGATAGGTGAGTAATTGCATGATCTTTATTAGAGAGGTGTTGGAGCAATTTGTTGGCTATTTGTTTTTATTCCACCTCTTTTGGACAATTCACAAGTTTATGGAGGATTGCAAATTGAGGAGAAAAGGCAGTTATTTCACCCAATCAGTGAATGGTTTTGTCTAATCAGCCACTTTGGCTAGTTAGAGTAAGTTAGATTAGTGTTGTAGTTAATAAGTGCTCATGCACATTTGTTTTCAGCATTTTTGTTTTGGCCATCAAGGCCTATTACTTTGCTTTCAGTTTAGTTTGTTTTTAGTTTTATGTTGCTATTTGGGACTCGTTGGAGAGCTTAATTGTAGTGTTTTTTGAGTTAGATAAGGACAGAGTATGACTCAATGCCCAATGGATGTTCAAGGAAACTGGTCAAATCCTTAACAGGCAAGCATATAGCAAAAGTTGCCCAAAATGTTACCATTTTTTTACCACAGTTCAAAAATTGGCTGAGCAGATGTAACATTATCATTTTGAGTGAGGTTTGATTTGCTTTTGTTATGAGTTAGTTGCATAGTTATTATGTTTCAATGATAAATGTAGTTCATTTGTTCAAGAAAGAAGGAAAAGTTTCAGATCAATCATTGCATTGAAGAATAGTCAAGTGAGATAAGTATTTCATTCATCGCAATGGTTATTCATTTACAAGTTGAAATACATAAAGGAATAAGCATTGCACTGAAAGAAATGATGACATATCAGATGTCCCACACAAGCTGCGGGTTATAGCTGAACACATGCAAATATAAATAAACTAGTATGCATCTAATGAATGAGAAAGGAAAGACATAGCCATCATTGCCTTGTTTTGTCGATCTTCAAAGTAACCTCCTATCCTGCTCCTGATCTCAACATGTACCTAAAATTTTTAGGAAGGGTCATGTTAGAAGCTCTGATTATGAAAATCCTTTATCTATCAGAAGAGGCATAATACTTTGATTATAGTGCATTGATCAAATGAACATCATCCATATGCAGAAGGAACTGAAAAGAAGCAATCATGGAGCATCATTGTTTTTTTCTAATCTATTTGCTTCATGTACAGGTATAAGATAAGTCACGTAGCAGATTGAAGACATTCAGCATGTGGTGTCAAATGGGCTCCCACAAGGGTTGAGCTGAGCATGCTGCTTCCCCTTGATCTCAAGAGGGATGAATAGAAAAGAAAGAATCATTGTTCACATTCACATGACAAGTTGAAGGAATAATAAAAACATCATATGCATCAGTTATGTTCCAGGACCTAGTCATGATTATAGTTCAAGTAATGAAATGCAACCATGAAAATGAACTGAACTATAAAAGGGGACTACATTTAATGCACATGGAAGCTGTCATCATTACTTCAGTTGGCATTGGAAAAGTGACATTTACAGGTATTTCACTTGTATATCTTTCATAGTATTTTGATACATTAGATAGAAATGAAAATATTAAGACACATTGCTTGAATGTCAAAAGATGCCAGTGAATAATAAGAGGCAACTGTATATGATTGTTTGATGATAGCAGAACATCAAAAAATAGGTATCATTTGCATGCATGTTTTAAATATACAGTATCATAAGTGCATATATGGATCAGCATGTTGCCATGCCACAATGGTGGAATAGAATCCATATTGCATCACAAGGAGCTATTGCTTTTAGAGTATGAGAACAGTTACATCATGGAGGAACAAACAAGTTCAAGCAAACAGTGCTACAAGAGAAAAGAAATGGGATAGCAAGAGCTACACAGTTCACATTGGATATTATCTCATTCATGAGATAGTCCTATGATTCCAAGTGACTATCATAGTGTCAATAATAATCAAATACAGTTGTGTATGTCCAATCTATAGAAGTGCAATATTCAATTCCAATACATAGGCACTTTGTCAATAAAGTTGTTCAGAAATGATAGAGACATCCATTCAATTCCCCATCAGAAGAAGGAAGCCATTTATCATTCATAATGACATGAGAAACAAATGCCAACTATGTTTTCTTTGGCTGCAGCACTATACAAATACAAAGTCCATGGATAGCTAATGATGATACAGAAATGAGACAAACATATGCTACAGGAGGAAGTATTTGCCACATAAGATGAGGGGTCCCAAATGCATCAGGATAAAGAACTAAATACACAAGTGACACAGCCATACAAGACCACAAAGGGAACAACTATAAGATAATATGGACAAGTTATGCATGTAATGTTCAATGATCAAATGATAAATTAGATAGTTAAGAAGGAGCACTCAAAGCTAGAGGAACTGTTTTAAGAAGAATAATCATTTTAAATACGAGTGTCATTGTCATCTCATAGAACAAGTGCCATGAACAATTAATAAAGATTTATGATAGTTATTATGCTTAGAAATATCAAGATATAGCATCATGAGGAGCCACAGAACCAGAGTGACAAGTTACCAGACAAGTAAGAGAAAAGAAAGAAATACAGTGTATTTTTTTACCAACGCCATGATAAGAAAAGTATTTTTGTACCTAAAAGATAAAACCCTTGTTTCAAAATTGGAATCCTTATTTCATTTTAGTTCATACAGTGGAAAAAGAGGTTACAGATGTGTTTTTCTACCTTGGTCACGACAGAGAGGAGTTGAAGTTGAGATACCCATTTGAAAGTCACAAACCCTAACACTTTCTTGTGTTTACAGAAAGAAGAAGACAATACAATGTAGTTACAGCTAAGGCCGTGCCAAGGAATGGCATTTTAATGCTTAAAATGTCCGACCCTTATCTCAAAATGTTAATATGTTAAAACCCTCTTTCTTTTGTAGTTACAGTCAAACAAAAGTGATATAAGTTATCTACATGCATAGCCATGGAGGAGAAGAGGTTCCTGTACACATAAGAGATGAAGCCCTCTTTTTATATTGTTAAAAAACCTTAAGAGTTTTGCATCCAAAGACAAAGAAAATGTCACAAGATCACTTATAGGCCATGGCCATTGCAGAGGAAGAAGCTTTTTTCTTTAAAAATGAAATACCCATGTCTTTTCTTGCAAATAAACTCTATCTTTTACAGTAATGTAAAGAATATATAACAAGGAGAAATAAGAGTTTACCTTTTAAGTTGCAAAGGAGGAAGGATAGCATGGCCGCGACCCCCTCTTTTGAGGGTTTGTTTTCAATTTTTGTCACATTTGCAAAGTTTCAACACAGAGAGATAAAAGAACATATGTCAAAAGTTGCACAAAAAGTAAAGAAGAGATATGGCCGTGGCCATTTAAGAAGAGGATGCTACAGAAAGTGTTACAAATGACTGTCAAAACTCTAAACCATACTCACCAAAGCCTCTACCATTGTTTTCACAGAAGAAATGCAAAAACAATTTGACCACAAAGATGGGGAAAATGTAGAGAAAAGACCGAGAACCATCAAACCCTTGGCGGCATGAAATGTTGCAGAGCCGAATAGCAAGAAGTACAAAATGAAATGAGATAGATTTTAGGGTTTGTGTCTTTGTTTTGTTGGATGGGTTGTTCTTCACCTTGCATTTTGACCTTGCAAATAAACATTATTGCCTTATCCAAAAATGCATCGTGGTCAACACTTAACAATCGATGGTTCCTAGTGGTCATGAAGTGGAAAGGCCGACAGCATATTACATGATCTTTTCTTTGCTAAGTCAAAAGTGATCAGCATCATGAGGAGATTAGGCTTATGCCTTTTTTAAAACCATTTCAAACCTTATTTATTATATGGTCAACTTGTGGTAGTCGAAATTCCTTC
Organism: Cunninghamia lanceolata; assembly: GCA_027924645.1. Taxonomy (NCBI): domain Eukaryota; kingdom Viridiplantae; phylum Streptophyta; class Pinopsida; order Cupressales; family Cupressaceae; genus Cunninghamia; species Cunninghamia lanceolata. Next base: position 4,176,350 of record BSBN01000677.1, on the reverse strand, counting down.
TAAGTCAAATGTATGGCCAAGTATATGCCTTGTATCACATGTATGCAGGTCAAAGCATCCAAAAGATTCTCTACATTATGCATGAAGATCAACCAAGGACAAAGGGTATTTTTCTACCTTATGCATTTCCTTAAGGTCAAAGGTCAAAAGGTAAATAGAATAAGAATACAACATATGCATGCAAAGTGAGATGGCATTATGAGTGCTTGCATAGGCAGTGAGGTGCCATTTTGTGAGGCATGGAGACAGAGATGAGGTGGTAGGGTATTGACACATGGGCAATGCATTTATGGGGATTAGAGCCATGGTGTTAGGCCTTCAAGGCTTTGATATTTTTTACAAAATATATAGTAATTTGTTCATCATTTTTTGTGATTTTTATAGAAAATCAATTGTAATACCTTGTAAAATATTTGGCAAAATTATGAGCCAAATATTATTTATTTTTTGCAAAAATCAGATCAAATGGGGATACAAATTAAATTTGCCATAACATTGTAAAGTTATTTTTAAAGCAATCATTGATAAATTGTTTTTAAAACTTAACTATTTTTAGGCAATTTATAGGCTAGTAAAACAAATCAGATATTCTTTCAATTTGTTTCATTTAGAATCATAGGATAAAATTTGGAGATTTCATGAGCAGGAGAAAGTAACTTTATGGTGGGGACACATCAAGAGATCATTTGGCATCATGATTTGGTAGTTTGGACTTTTTTTGGAGCTTTCATTTATGCTTTTCTGAGTAGCTCAAAAATGGACTTGGATTCTATTTTTAGGAGCTTTTATTCTAGCTTTCAGGGAAGATCTTCCACAGCATATATCTCAAATTTTCCTTTCTTTTGGAGGGTTCCAATTTTAGTTTTTTAGTTTTAGAGATCAAAGTGCAGAGAGACAGAGTCTTCCTCTCACATTGAGAGTGTTGTACTCATATTTTTCACTGTATTCGTTATTCCTTCAATTATTTAGCAGCGACCTTCCTTCATATTTTGTCTAAGTATTTGCAAGTTGATCTGATATTACAATATGATAAAAATTTGTGCTTGCTTTATCTTAGCTTGTGATTTTCTTTTACAAAGTCTTGGTTTAATTCAGGTTGCATGTTGTGCCTTCCAAACCTTCATTTGAAATATTTATGAGTTAAATAAGCTTAGTGTTGTGAGGGTCATAGTTGAATAACTTGTTTGTGAGTAAGATCTATTAGGTAACTCCATCTTCAAGTTAATTAGGATTCATTTCTTTCAGTATATCTTTCTATCGCTTTTTCCCATAAGTCATTAAATTAGGAAATCATAAGGAGAACTAGCTCGCTCTGGGGATGCATTCTCATTATAAGAGACCCACATCCAAGAATGATTCCATGTTTCAATAGGTAGCTAAGTTTCTATGAACTTAGCAAGGGTGCATATTTGATTGACAATAATTACAATCATCAACCATTGGAACAATCTCCAAGGTCGACATACACATATACATTAGAATAGGTCTGGACCTAAATAGATTTGTGAAGGAGAAGAATGAATTTGGAGTACATCATACCTTAGCTGGGACTCAAATGCAATCTTACACACTACAAGATGCTTTACAAACTTCGAAGCATAACTGCAAGTAGTGAAAACAACCAAGTTAGCTAAAACTGGTGTTAACACTAAGACCTTTAGGAACAGGCTTCATGCATGATCCAAATTATACTTTGTAGACCAATCAAAAGGTAGGAACACAATCTAGAGACATCCACAAGCATGTTACAATCACCAAGAACTTCCGCACAACCCCCAAATGTTCTATCCATAAGATTCTTCAAATCGAAGCACTTGAACATTACTTTCGGCCACTGTCATAAAGGAAAGATCACTTGCAGAGCACCAAATCATGAACCATTTGAAGTGAAGGCACATAACATCATTACAAACTTTATTCCAAAACTACAGACTGTAAAACTTAAATACAAACAAATATGGAGTAGAATACATTCTCCCTGTTACCATTAGATGTAGAGAAAAGTAGTTTTTACTTTGGTGAACAGAACTCACTCAAATCTTCATATCAGAGGCTCAAACTTGAAACATAGCAACTATAGACATCCCTTAAAATAACTTACAAATGACAGATAAAGATATTCAATCTACAAGATAGACGGAGCAAAACACTTCACTGTTCTTCTCAGCACTTTCTCAAACTTATTCAAATAAGTTCTTTAGATGCTGACCTTAGGTGTTGACATCAATGACAACACTTACTGCTCATACTTGCAACAAGACCTGTATCATATTCTAAGTGATCTTGTCATAAGTCTAGGCTATCACATGGACATAATCTGTTAAATCATGAATGATCCCCTCTTGTTTAGTTGGAGTACATACCTTTCCAATCAAGATATTATTTATCTCTGACCCTTGGCCTATATTTATGGGCTCATATTCACCTCCATCTTCCTTAGGCAAATCCTTCTTCTTGGTCATGTTGTCTAAATCAAATGCACTTTCTAGTTCTATCATCCCGTTTGGGATCTTTTTGTCTTCAAAATTTATAATGTATTCTTCATCCCATATCTAATCTTCAAGAGTATGTTCATCTATTACATGTGCTTCAAACACATCTTTGTTAGCAATCAAATCTAAGATATGTTGATCATCATCAAAGACTTGAAAATGTGTCAAATTATCTAGCACTAATGACATTGATACCAATTCAACTAAAAATTTATTAAGTCCTAACAAAGTTAATGGCTCTAATGTGCTGGTGGCTATGGCTAATGCATCTACCCATTGGTTCTATTTCTATGGGACATGAGTGATATTAAAGGCATTAAATCCCTTAATGAGATCCCATACCTGATGTCTATAACTAGAAAATATGTTATGAATGCAAGCATATTGCTTCATTACCTATTTAATCACCAGTTCAGAATCTCCAAACACATGCAGTATCTTGACTCCCTTTTCTAGTGCAAAAAGTAAGCCATGTCTCAATGCTTCATACTCAGCTATATTATTGGTGCAATTAAATTACAATCGGTATGTAGCCAAATAGGACTTCCCTAGAGGATTAACCAAATCGATCCCAACTCCAATGCCCTGTTTAGATTTAGACCCATTAAATTTTAGCATCCAGGGTCTATCATCAAGTGGATTCTTGTCAGGCCTTTCTTCTTTTTAGCCCTTGCAGCACTCCCTTCTACAATCCATTTAAATTTGGATGGTTCTTTAGGACCATACATCCTTTATTTTTCTAAGGTAAAAATATCAGGACATTTAGGTGCTTCTATTGGAGCAGAGTGAATCACCACTTACACAACTCCCTTTCTCTCACAAATTTGAATTGCCTCTACATGACCTATATCTTCTACTAGAGACTTTATCTCTCCAAAGCTTTTGCTTGGCATATCTAATTTTGCCAACTAAATACAAGTGCTCTTTTCTATCAATCAACTCTAGGCACATCACACATGTAGTCTCTAAATGTGGCACCTTGTGCAATCTGCACCAGCCTTCTAACAATATTTTCCTAAATGGTATCCCTTGCAATATATGCCTTTGTACCTCTTTGCATAAATACTTTTCAAATTTAGTCAAACCACTTCATCTATCCTCATCTCATACTTCATAATCAGATTCTACCAAGCAATCTATCCCATGTATGATTAAGCTTACTGTTGGTTTTAGGATAGACAACTGAGAGGGGAGGCGAATCAGTTGTCACCAAACCTTCTGATCTTTAAATCCTTAAATCCTTCTTACATAATAATTATTCAATCATAAAATCAAAATGCAATAACTCAAGAGAAGAAACACATTCAACACATATGACACCAAGATTTTAATGTGGAAAACCTGGTTAAGGGAAAAACCATGAGGTGACTAACCCAAGATTGTATTCTCTGTTAAAAGAATAAGAAGAAAAAAAATGACACTTGCCAATTAGGGCTCAATGTCCGAGCATACTGCTCACAAGAGGCCCACTGCCTACAAGAGACACACTGTCTACAGAATAATATAAAAATTACATACTTGAACTAGAGATTAGCATCTTCACCATGCTTGAGACAATTCCATTTAAGCTCAACACTTTTGCTCTATTTTTCGCTCCTTTCCTCTCTATCACTTTATCATCACGACCACACCTTATTTTGAAATGACTTCACAAATCTTATTTATACAAGACATCGACTTTGGGATAATCATCAAAGTTGGCACAACACATACTTTATTTTATTACAGAGCAATTACACAAATACAACTTGACTTATTACAAAAACTTCATGCGTGTCACTACCTTGTCAGCCACTAATATCTGGGACTTCAATCTTCTTTGAGGAACACGCCATGCTTCGTAAAACATCTTCAAGATCATCTGCAACATGTGTCAAACATCCGGTCAGCCAATACTAGGAAGAACACCATCACTGAGAGGTAAATCTTCAATTACGAGCTCTATCTTCAATGCTGACTACCAACACAAACTGGAAACTATCTAGAGACCCCCACAAGCTTTCCCGAAACACCAAGAACATCCACACCACTTCTGCTTACTGAAATCATTTGCATCTTCATCTGAAACCTTAAGAACATAGATGGTCATCATTGTCACAAAAGAATAATTGTTTGCGGACCTCCAGACCATGAACCAATGGAGTTGTCAATTCACATTAGCTTCCTAAACATGCCACCAGATCCGCAGAACAAGATATTGCATTTCTGGATCTCACCAGACCTATTTGTGTCACTCTGTCACCTCTGGACAGCTGTTAGAACCAATTTTACTCATATGGCCATAACTTCTCCAAATCTTCATGCGGATCTCTGAAATCTTTACAAGAGCACCTTCAAACACATATCTACAAACCCTTTGATGCTCATATTGTGATCTTCAACTATCTAAAATCTTCACTTCATAGAACTTGACTGACTTTACTATTCTTCTCTATTTCTGATAGGGCTAATTTTCTCAATATCCTCAACACACAACTCATCCAATCCTTGACATCAATGCAATAGGAATATGTTGACATCAATGACAACACCAATTAGGCCCATACTTGCAACAATCTCCCCCTTTGTCATTGATGGCAACATATGATGTGAAAAACTATTTTGACCATCAAGACAAGAATTTCTCCTCACTGGTTCCCCCTAACAACATCAATCATTCACATATCTTTTCTTTCTTCATTTCTCCCCTTTTGATCAGCAATCTCTTTTGTTTTCCACGTGTCTTCTCTCCCCCTTTGGCATCAATGGAAAAGGGCACATACTTGCATCATACTTCAGAATCATATAGACTGCCCCCTTGAGTAGCAGCTTCCTATCATCAATCCAGAACACAAGATATGATTGTGAGATCCACCAAACTGATGCACATTAGTGCACCTTAATTCAGAACTGGAGGGGTAATAACCCCTAACTTCTCCCTGAGATACTCAAAAGAGTCCTTAGGTAGAGGTTTAGTAAAAATGTCTACAATCTGATCCTTTGAGGGTACAAACTCCAATCTGACTTCATTCTTGTTCACCTGCTCTCTCAAAAAGTGAAACTTGATGGATATATGTTTTGTCTTTGAATGTAACACCAGATTTTTTGATATACTTATTACACTTGAGTTATCACAGAAGATTGTGATAGGTTCTTCATACTTCACTTTGATGTCTCTTAGCATTTGCTTCATCCACAATACTTGAGTGCAATTACCTGCTGCTGCAATATACTTTACTTCTGTAGTGGACATAGATATTGCCTCTTGTTCCTTGCGCAACCAAGAAACTAATCTTTTCCCCAAAAATAATGCACCACCACTGGTACTCTTTCGGTCATCCACATCTCCTGCCCAATCAGCATCTATATATTTATGAAGAGAGAAATCATGATCCTTAAGATACCATAAACCATACTCAACTGTTCCTTTCAGATATCTGAGAATTCTCTTGATTGCCATGACATGAGACTCTCGAGGATCAACTTGGAATCTGGCAACAAGACCAACAACATTCATAATGTCAGGTCTAGTTTGAGTAAGGTACAGTAGTCCTCCAATCATTGACCTATACTTTTTCTGATCAACCTTAGGAGATTCATCATTTTTTCTTAGTTTACACCCAGTTGCCATGGGAGTATTTATTGGCTTTGAATCTTCCATCCCAAATTTCTTCAACAATTCTTTCACATATTTGGTCTATGATATGAAGATTCCTTTCTTTGTTTGAGTGATTTGCAGACCCAAGAATAAATTCATTTCCCCAAACATAGACATCTCAAATTCACTTTTCGTTTGATTTGTAAAAGTCTTGCACATACTATCTTTTCCTCTAAAAATAATATCATCAACAAATACTTCAACAATCAAGATATTTTCATGATCAATCTTGAAGTACAAGTTATTGTCAACAGTACCTTTCTTGAAACCAATCTTCAAAAGATGTTTATCCAATCTTTCACACTAGGCTCTTAGGGCTTGTTTGAGTCCATACAATGCCTTTTTTAACTTGCAGACCATATCACCATGATCAAACAATTAGAATCCATCTGGTTGCTCAATGTATACCTCTTCTTTCAAATCACCATTTAGGAAGGCAGACTTGACATCCATCTGATATACTTTGAAATCCTTGAAGGCAGCAACAGCAAGAAATAGTCTAACTACTTCAATTCTTGCCACCAGAGTAAATGTTTCTTCAAAGTCAACTCCTTCTACTTGAGAATAACCCTTACAGACCAATCTAGCTTTGTTACTGACTACTTCACCATCTTCATTCAGTTTATTCCAAAAGACCCACTTAGTCCCAATCACATTTTTGTCTTTAGGTCTGGGAACAAGATCCCAAGTGTGATTTTTTTCAATCTGCATCAACTCTTCCTCCATTGCTTTAGCCCATCTTTCATCATTGCATGCTTCACTTATTGTTTTTGGTTCAACCTTTGAAATTAAACAATACTTCACTGAATCTTGAGCAATATTTCTTCTTATTTGAACACCTTTGCTTCTATCTCCTATGATCTGGTCTTCAAAATGATTCAGTCTTACATACCTGGGAGTTTTGGGAATTTCTTGCACTTCTACTTCTTGGATAGGTTCATTCAAACTTATCTCTTCTTCCTGTATTTCAGGATTCTCTGGATCAGTCTAAATCTAAACTGTAGTTTGGGCTTGTTCTTCTTGGACCAAAACATCTTTTTGATCATCTGCTTCATACTCATAAAACCTTGAGGGATTTTCAATGCCTTCATCAACCTTCACATTTGTGCTTTCTACAATCTTTCTCAATCTCTTGTTATAACACCGATATGCTTTGCTTTGAGTAGAATAACCCATGAATATTCCTTCATCACTTCTAGCATCAAATTTGCCAAGGTCTTCATCTCTTTTGATATAACATTTACTACCAAAGACTCTGAAATACTTCACAGTAGGAGTGATACCAAACCAAATTTAATAAGGAGTCTTACCAGTACTGCTTCTGATTTGTACTTGATTAAGAGTATAGACAGCAGTGCTTATAGCTTCTCTCCAATAGATCCGAGGGACATTTGCTTCCATCATCATGGTTCTAGATGCTTCTTGGATGGTCCGGATCTTTCTCTCCACTACTCCATTCTACTGTGGAGTCCTTGGAGTAGATAACTGTCTCTTTATCCCATCTTTCTGACAGAATTCTATGAACTCTCCGAATGTGAATCCACCACCTCTATCAGACCTGAGACATTTTATGTTTAGCCTAGTTTCATTTTCTACCATAGCCTTGAATATTTGAACTTCTCAAGTGCTTTAGATTTCTCTTTCAGGAAAGTCACCTACATCATCTAGGAGTGGTCATCAATTAGTAACATAAAATATCTATCACCTTGCAGACTCCTGATTCTTGTCGGTCCACATAGCTAAGTGCATTCCAAGTCCAAAAATCTGGTAGAAGATTGTTCCTTACTTTTAAATGTGACTCTATTCTGCTTACCCAACTGACATTCTTTGCACAAACTGTTAGTACGTTTCACCAGTCTTGGAAGATCTCTTATAGCCTGAGTGTTTCTTATTTTGATGATATTAGTAAAATTTACATGACACATTCTCCTATGCCACAACCAACTCTGATCAATTTGAACAAATAAACAACTTTTGCCAGTACCAACCAAGTGGAAGATGTTACCTTTTGTTTGAGTACTAGATGCAATCTCAGTTCTAGAGCTTTCAAAGATCTTGCATTTTCTATTTTTGTATCGGAGATCATAGCCTTTGTCCACCAACTATCCAACACTAAGAAGATTATGCTTCAGACCTTCAACATATAGAACATCACTGGTTTTGTTCTTTCCATCAAAAGAAATAGTTCCTCTGTCTCTGATTCTGCCAGCAGAATTATCACCAAATTTTACAACTCCTCCATATCTTTCTAGATTTATGAACTTGTTCTTATCACCAGTCATATGATGGGAGCACCCAATGTCAATGACCCATTCATCCTTTTCTTCGACCTAAGCAGCCAGAGCCTTTTCTATCTTAAGATTGGCAGATTCAATAGGCATTGGATCTTCTTCCTTGATGGCAATAAACACCTAGTCACTTCCAGATTTGGTTCCTATCTCAGATTCATCATTTGTTACTCCTTCATCATCATCTTCTTGAACATAGTAACACTTCTTTTGAAATCTTGATCTATTAGGGTTAGGCCTTGAAAATCTTTCCAGACATCTTGAGGAAAAATGACCAATCTTGTTGCAATTGAAACATTTGAAAGGCAATTTTCCTTCATACTTACCAGATCCTCTTGGCAGTCTTTTTGCAATAAGGGATTCAAGTTGAGCATCTTCTGCCTCATCTTCTTCCAGATCTTTTCTTTCTTTTTCATACCATGATAATTTCTTTGAGGAACTCTCTCTTGGATCATACCTTTGTTTACCTTTTGTAGAGGCACTAGCTTTGAATGCAGATTCTGTCTTGGGAGGAGCATCTCCAAACTTAGCCAATTCAAATGTAGCTAACTTCCCAACCAATTGATCCCTTGAAATATTTGATAAAGATTTGCATTCCTCAATAGCAGCAGCCTTGTGTTTGTAAGCAGGAGGTAAAGATCTGAGAACTTTGGCAACAATCTCATCCTCATCCAAAGTTCCACCAGCACATCTAATGCCACAAACAAGCTCATTTACTTTTGGCATAAATGTAGTGATATTCTCATCTTTATTCATCTTTAGGTTTTCAAATTTTCCTTTCAGACTTTGAAGCTTGGCACATTTAACATATTTGTCTCCTTCATGCATAATTTCCAGCTTTGACCAAATTTCATATGTAGTTTTTAAATCCATAACATTTGTCAGCTCTGTATTAGATAAGGCACTTAGTAAGGCTTCTTTAGCTTGAAGATTATCTTCAGCATCTCAAATTTCATCTAGAGTTGTCAGACCATTCTTTGGAGGAATATACTCTTTTATAGTCATGTTCCAATATTGAAATCCCATACATTGCAAGTGACGTTCCATGCAGCTTTTCGAAAGAGTGTAGTTCGTTCCATCAAACCTTAGACTATCCTCCTTGTAGGAAGACATCCTAGATCTCCTCAAGTGGTTAAACTCTTTTAGAGGAACTTAGCTCTTATACCAATTGTTGGTTTTAGGATAGACAACTGAGAGGGGGGGCGAATCAGTTGTCACCAAACCTTCTGATCTTTAAATCCTTAAATCCTTCTTATATAATAATTATTCAATCATGAAAGCAAAATGCAATAACTCAAGAGCAGAAACACATTCAAGACATATGATACCAAGATTTTAATGTGGAAAACCTAGTTAAGGGAAAAACCACAGGGTGACTAACCCAAGATTGTATTCTCTATTAAAAGAATAAGAAGAACAAAAATGGCACTTGCTAATTAGGGCTCACTACTGAAGCACACTACTCACAAGAGGCCCACTGCCTACAGGAGACACACTATATACATAATGATATAAATATTACATACTTGAACTGGAGATTAGCATCTTCACCATGCTCGAAACAGTTCCATTTAAGCTCAACACTTCTGCTCTATTTTTCGCTCCTTTCCTCTCTATCACTTTCTCATCACGACCCATCTTCTTTTGAAATGACTTCACAAATCTTATTTATACAAGACATCAACTTTGGGATGATCATCAAAGTTGGCACAACACATACTTTATTTTATTACAGAGTATTTACACAAATACAACTTGACTTATTACAAAAACTTCATGCGCGTCACTACCCTATCAACCACTAATATCTGGGACTTTAATCTTATTTGAGGAACACGCCATGCTTTGTAAAACATCTTCAAGATCATCCACAACATGTGTAAAACATCCAGTTAGCCAAGACTAGGAAGAACACCATCACTGAGAGGTAAATCTTCAATTACAAGCTCTATCTTCAATGCGGACCACCAACATGAACTAGAAACTATATAGAGACCCCCACAAGCTTTCTTGAAATACCAAGAACATCCACACCACTTTTGCTTACTAAAATCATTCACATCTTCATCCAAAACCTTAAGAACACAACCAGTCATCACTGTCACATAAAAATAATTGCTTGCGGACCTCCAAACCACAAACCAATTGAGTTGTCAATTCACATTGGCTTCCCAAACATGCCACCAGATCCGTAGAACAAGATATTGTATTTCCAAATCTTTCCGGACCTATTTGTGTCACTTTGTCACCTCTAGACAGCTGCCAGCACCAGTTTTACTCATATGGCCATAACTTCTCCAAATCTTCATGTGGATCTCTGAAATGTTTATAGGAGTACCTTCAGACACATATATACAAACCCTTTGATGTGCATACTCTGATATTCAACTATCTGGAATCTTCACTTCATAGAACTTGATTGACTTTATTGTTCTTCTCTGTTTCTGATAGGGCTAATTTTCTCAATATCCTCAACACACAAATCATCCAATCATTGACATCAATGCAACAGGAGTATGTTGACATCAATGACAACACTGGTTAGGCCCATACTTGCAACACTTACTTCATTGTTTCCCTGCATATAGTTGTTCATCAAAACTTCTTCCACAATAACATCTGGAAGTTCAACTCTATAGACTCCTTGTTCCACTGTTGTGTACAACACTTCATTGTTCTGGTGATACTCAATGATCATATGTTTCATCCTTGGCTCTGCTTCAATCCTAATTTGGTTAGGAATACCTCTCCAAGGTAGCCACATATGTGAAAAATCTATGGACATGTATCCATTAAGGATTTTGGACCAATATCTGCTTAATAACATGACATAGGTATCAGGAATATCCACCACCTAGATGTCAATGACATGCTAGACTCTAGGGTCAAAGGCTAACTGCATATGAATATGAGTTAACTCCCCTACAATATTAACTTCAGATTTATCTAATTGAGTAACCTTCTTTAAGGATTTGGCAAGTGACAGACTTAAAACTTGAGATACTGACAAAGGCATGAGGTTAGTTGATGCTTCAAAATCTACTAAGCAATTGTGCAAATTTTTTTGCAAATATCCTTAAAGTGAGAAGAAAATGAGGAGACTTAGTTTTCTCTCTGTATAATGCCCCCTGTACAACTTCTACAATGTGTACCTTACCTTTATCCCTAGGCTTAACAGGAATATCCTTCTGCATAGGATCTCTAACTAGGATATTACAAAGGATATTCTCCTTCATTATGGGCTCATCTAAGGATTTAAGGAAAGCCTTCTTAATCACTAGGGTTTTCAATAACTCAGATAGTGATAATCTAATTTTGATTCTTTTGATTTCTTTAGCCAAATATGTGACTAACTTATTAGAATCAAAAAGCTCACTCATACCTTTGGCTAGCATAGATGATGATGTGAAATGATGTTGATTCACTCTACGAAGTGTTGGATTATTACTTGCATTCACATCTAGAGGAGTGTTGAAGTTGTTTAGTGGTATGGAACTAGTTAATGGTCTAGGCAGTCTACTACTATTATTCCTCATGTTGTAATTATGCCCTTTGTGGAACTATTGAAATGCATGAACTTCATCCACCTCTTGTTCAGGCCCATTATCCTTTTCAAAAGGAAATGTGTAATCATCCAACACTAAAGTTGTTTCTTCACATCCAAGAGTGTAATTTTCAAGTACCACATTCACTTGTCCATTATGGCTCATGGAACTATCTAAAACCATTGCTGACCCATATCCCAAAGAAACCAATTCATTTCCTTTAGGAAAATTTACTCTTCCTTCAATATTCTGAACTTCTGCCTGAAAAATACTGGTAGTAATCTTAAATTGAGGACAATCTAAATTTGCATGTGCACTAATATTATGAATTTTACACCAATTATTTAGGGTAGCCTCACCTAGATTAACTCTAATTGTCTGCTTAGGCTTAGGAGGTTCCTGATTATCCAGAGGTGATGTTAGAGTTCCATTGTTTGGTCTAGTGTCCCAGACTCTTGGACATCTAGGGGCATTATTATTGTAACTTCTGTCATTATTGTATCCTCTATCATTATTATATCCTTTGTTCTGTTGAATCTGATTATTGGATTAAGAGTACAGGTTCTTATTTCTCAGTTATGTCTGCTTAGTAGTTAATCTTTTTAATTAAGCAGTTATTTCCTTTATGTCTTCTTTCTCTTCCTGTACTTTGGCCACTATGATATCTTGACTAGGAAGAAAGAAAGAGCCACCATTACCATTTGGTCTAGCTTCAGCAAGAGCATATCATGGATACTGAATCATCTAGTCATTTCCCTAGGGCAGAATTGCATTAAGCGGTTGTATTTGCAAAGGATTTGCCATTGGAACATGATTTATTATGCCTCCATTGATATGTTGCCATTGGTTAGGCAAAGTAAGAGGTCCTATCATAGGCAGAGGATTGTGTCCTACTTGCTTCATTTTAATGTTCACCTTAACTACCTCTACATAGGCGCTTGATAAGGTTGTAAGGCCTGAGTTAGCCCTTCACACAAACATTGTTGTCAAAGGATCAAGAGATGAGTAATAAACTAACAAGGCAACATCTTCAACAATGACATATGGAGCTATTAGCTTAGAATATGCCTTCTAGAAATGATCATTAAAATTAGAGATGAATTCACCTTCACCTCGCTTAATCTCAGCAAAATGATGATACAGATTGGCTGCATCAATCGAGACTCTGTACCTAGCTTTCAATGTGTTCTCCATCAGTAACTAGGAGTTAATGGATCGTTGAGACAAACTTACATACCAGCTGTATGCTTCATCTCCTAACATATATGGAAAAAGCCTACAAATGACATCTCCATGTTGTATCCTTGCTCTAAAGCAGGCTTCCTTGAATGTTCATAGGTGATCTTCAACATCCTGATATAGATGATATTTCAGATATAATTTATCTAAATTTTTTGGTAGATCATTGTATGCAACAATGTGTAGAGGTGATTCAACATTGAAGAACACCATAGGGGCTTATATAGGAGCTGATGGTAGCATAGGAGTAATACGTAACAATACTACAAGATCAATAGGTTTAGGTTGTACACTGACAGAGCATGATATTCGCCTCACAACAAACAATTCTAGTAAAACTACACTAGATCTTGATCTAGTAGCACACCAATGAGCCAGCTCTAAAATTTAGGCCACAATTTGAAATTTTAGACTGGATCTTTGCAAAGATAGAGTAAAATTCCCTCGAGCAAAGGATATTTGTAGTCACTTAGCTTAAATGATGGAATATTGATGTACTCTTTGTAGAAATATCAAGCTTCCAGTCGCAGGCCCTCCTAGCACCAAAATCAATTGATGTGGTTATTAGTCATATAAACAAGAATAAAAGTTCACAAACAAACCTTTACTATCTTCAAAGATATGATGAATTCAAGGTGAATTCATGATCCTAAGTCTTCATGAGTCAGATCTTGACTATCTAAATGTTACTCAAGGTTGACGTGTCCTGTTGTTTTCCATGTCTAGGGCCTTATATGCTTTGATCATTTCTACAAATATCAGTCAATATTTACCAGTTTCCGATCTAGAATACCTATTTCTACATATACCTTCAACATTTATGTTAAATCTTACAATATTCAGTCAATCTTTGCCCAAATTTATATGAATTTGTTCCTAACTCTGAGTAGTTCTCTTGAATGCATCCCTGATTTGGAATACTTATAAAGATATTCCAAATTTTAATTAGTTCTTCTAATATTATCTCTATTTGAACTAAACTTTGCTTCCACACCTTAAATTTGCCTAAAGAATGTGTTTAAAATGTACAATTCATGCTGATATTTATGACAATTTGCATGAAATGCACCAGTATTCACACTTCTTTACTGTATATGCTTAGGATAAGTCATTATTTAGCATATATTTACTGTATACCACTCAAATGCATCAATATTTGCATTTAATTACTTTATATGCTCTGGATGTGTCATTATTGAGCATATAACTATTATATTTGCTTATGATTCATTGGTATTTGCAATTATTTATGATTATTGATGAAATTTAAACTAAAACATGAAAAGTTTAGAAATTGAAATCCTAAAGTTTGCTCAATTTTGGCCAATGATCCACATACATATTTTGATATTGTAATGAAAAGAAGAAAACTAAACCATACTTCACTAGGATGTCCCATAGCTACGTATGATCAACACAAATCTTCAAAGGATAATTGATAACAATATACAATTACTTGAATGCACTCCAAGAGGACACAACAATTCACAACCACATACCTAGAAATCAACCAAAAAACTACGCAAGATTTATGATCAGGAATTAATCTATAGCTTCACTTTCATTAAGTATGTAAAGAATATCTTCATTTACATTGATCTTGAGAAAGAACCTTGAGAGAGAATTCAGAAAGTTGCAGAAAATCACAAACTTAGTGCTCAGAATTAGAACAATTCAGTCTCCCTTAGTTTCAACAATTCAATCCCCTCTATAATAGAATAGTCATGGTCCTTTTATATAACAAAGTCTAGAAAATAGTTACAACTGATCCAATGATCAAGAATCGCTCATAATAATCAACGGTCAGGATTTGTGGCATGTGATTGCCAGTTGACAATCATTCTATAGAATATAGTTGGCAAAAGAATATTCCTAGCATCTTTGACTCAACGTCCTTCCAATTCATATTTGTGCATCCCTTGTTTTGCAAAAATTTCATCTAGTTTAGCTCTCCTCTCCAGAATCCATCCTTTCACCTTACAACAAGTGAAAATATCTTTAATTCCTTGATTCATGTAAACATTCGATCATCTTGTCGGAAACAAACATCCATGATTCAGTATGTTCACTACTTTAAATTTTCCCTATGTGGACTAACATAGTATACAAATACCAAAGATTGGCTTAATCTTTGAAATTCAACCTTTATTTATGCAAAAACATAATGTAGCTGTGAAAATGACAAGAAAGGTTTTGTTTTTATTCATACCTGTAGCTTACTAGGACCTTACCAATTGTCATGCAAAAGTTGAAATGAATGCCCTGTTACATGTTGTAGAATCACTTACAGTTTCTTGTAATATCCTTCAATTTCCTGCAATTTACTCCAAATATCTTGATATTTAACATGCTAGGATGAATTTAGCCTTTAACCAAAGCTTAAAATGTCCATAAAACATTGTGGATTTTATGCTTTCACAATCTTGCCTTTTGATGCCCTTATCGGCAAAACTATATTTTTATGAACTATGGTTTTATGTTTCCTCTATTGGCAAACTTACGTTTTTCTGAACCATCACCCTTTATTGGTAATCTTTGATTTTCTCAAACTATCACCCCTTTGTCGATGAAGTTCAACCTTTCCGAACTAATGCCTTTTGTCTTTCTCATCCCTTATATCAGTGAAAGTTCAAAATGACGAACTTTGCCTTCCTTGTTTTACTAGCAAAAGTTCAGAATCCTGAACTTTGCCCTTTTGTCAGAGATTTTACAAAATCTCAAACCAAACTATTTTGGCTTCTTTCCCTTCACTTAGTCAGAAAATTAGCTAAAAGCCAAACTTGCTAACTGACTTCTAAACCTAGAAGTTTTCCTGATCAAGGTTTCGCAATAACACCTTTGTCTTAACAATTCTCCAACACTTTGGCTTCAAAACTTCATTCGGTGGCATAATCAAACCATGAAATTAGACTTTTCCCTCTTATCACTCAATCGACGAATTGGCTAAAAACCAAACTCGCCAACTTTCAAAAATATGCTAAGTCTTTTGTCTATCGGCATTATGAGAAATCTTCTAATAAAAAGGCTTAACTTTTCCTTTTATCGCTTAGTCAGGGAATCGGAAAAAAGCCAAACTCCCTAACCTCTGAAATACTTAAGGTTTTCTGCCATTCCGTGGAGCATATTATGGAAGAGTAAAATGTACCTATGGAATTGTGGAAAAACAACCATTAGTTAAAATCTTCACTCTTAAATTCTATGACAAGTCAAAATGCGCGTACGTGGCATATTTTGAGAGTTTTCTGTCATTTCATGGAACACCTTATACAAGCAAACCTTAGAAGCATGTAATCATGGAAAAGGTAGTACGTGGCTTATTTTAGCCTTCTAATAGTTAAGGGAATTATTTAATGTCACCTGGCATGATCTAAGGCAATTTCGACATTCTGCAGAAGTTGACCTACACCAAAATTTGTTGACCACGAAAGTACAGAATCAAGGTATATGGGTCAGACTTTGGGCTTTTCTTCTTTCGCCCTCTATTCTTGAATAAATTGGAAAGAAACTCCTCTCTCCAATCTTTGACACTTAGACTCTTTCAGATTTCACTCGCCAGGGATTCCTCCTTCAGTTTTCCCTTCTAGAAAGAATTAGGAAGAAACTTCAAACTCCAATCTTTGATCTTCCATCACTTAAACTAAATTAGAACAATGTGATTGGAGCTTCTATATCAGAATCGATCAAGGAACAAATATGAACTACAATCTCCAATTTCCTAGACAAAATCAGAGTTTTTCTACCAAGCCTTCTTCATCAGGCCTTCCTTCTTCCTTCAACAAGGATAAAGAATAAGGCTGAAGCTCCAAACTCTGATGAACTTCAAAAGGAGTCAGGCTGAAACTTCGATCTCCGACCACAAATAACCCTTTTGTTTTCTAAAATTTCAACATGGTTCAAAAGGCAAAGTTGTTCTAAATTGAATTCTGCATCCAATGGTGACCTTCGCTAGGAAATATATTGAACTTGACTTTTAACCCTGGACCAAGACCTAACATTTTACCATACTGTCCAAAGCGAGAAAACACACAAGAAAAGCAAAAAACCAACAAGATCTAGTGCCTCTCAACACATTCCAAAATGATGAGGCCATCATAGAATTATTTTGACTCCATGATGGTATCCATACAGGAGATCACAAATCAAGATTTAAGTTTAACTTGTTGCAAGTATGGGCCTAACTGGTGTTGTCATTGATGTCAACATACTCCTATTGCATTGATGATAAGGATTGGATGAGCTGTGTGCTAAGGATATTGAGAAAATTAGTCCTAATCAGGAACAAAGAAGAACAGTGAAGACAGTGAGGTAAAGATCCTAGATAAGATGAAGATCAGATGATGCACTTAAAAGGGTTTGCAAATATGTGTCCTCATATGATCCAGTAAATATTTTAGAGGTCCACATGAAGATCTAAAGAAGTTATGGCCACTTAAGTAAAACTAGTTCTGGCAAGTGTTCAAAGGTGATAGAGTGACACAGATAGGTCCGGTGAGATCTAGAAATGCAATATCTTGTTTCGTGGATTTGGTGGAGTGTTTAGGAAGTCAATATGAATTGACAACCCAATTGGTTCATGGTTTAGAGATTTGCAAGCATCTATTCCAATATGATAGTGATGACAGATTGTGTTCTTGAGGTTCCGGATGAAGGAGAGAATGATTTCAGTAAACAAAAGTAGTGTGGATGTTCTTGGTAATTCAGGCAAGCTTGTGGAGGTCTTTGGATTGTGACCAGTTTGTGATTGTGGTCCGCATTGAAGTTTGAGCTCATAATTAAAGAATTACTTCCGGTTAATGGTGTTCTTCCCAAGACAGGCTGACCGGATAAGTTACACACCCTGTGGATGATCTTGAAGTTGTTCTGTGAAGATTGGCATGTTCCTAAAGAAATATTGAAGTCACAGGTCTATGTGGCCAATATTGTGTTGATCCACGTGAATTCTTTTTGTAATTAATCATATTGTATTGATGTATTTGCTCTGTAATGTTTGCCGACTTGGATGACTATCCCTAAGTCGATGTCTTAGATAAATAAGGAGTTGTAAAGTCATTTCAAATGTATCTTGTGGTGATGAGAGTGTGGTAGAGAGGAGCAGAGTGAAAAGGCAGAGCAGAAGTATTGAGCTTAAATGGATTTGACTCAAACATGGTGAAGATGCTATTCTTCAGTTCAAGTATGTAATACTTATTATTCTGTAGACAATGTGTCTCCTGTAGGCAGTGGGCCTCTTGTGAGCAGTGTGCTTAGGCAGTGAGCCCTAATTGGCATGTGTCATTTTGTTCTTTCTATTCTTCTAACAGAGAATACAATCTTGGGTTAGTCACCCCGTGGTTTTTCCCTTAACCGGGTTTTCCATGTCAAAATCTTGGTGTCTTATGTGTGTGTTTCTGCTCTTGAATTATTGCATTATGTTTCCATGATTGATTTATTATTATGCTAAATTAAGAAAATTTTGACAACTGATTCACCCCCCCTCTCAGTTGTCTATCCTAAATCTAACAATTGGTATCAGATCTAAGTTCCTCTAAAAGTGCTTAACCGCTTGAGGAGATCTAGGATGTCATCCTACAAGAAGGATAGTTTGAGGTTTGATGGAACCAATTTCACTCTTTGGAAAAGTCACATGGAATGTCACTTGCAATGTATGGGAATGCAATATTGGATCATAGCTTCAAAGAAGTATACTCCTCCACAAAATGGTCCAAGAACTGTAGATGAAATTAAAGATGTTGAAAAAAATCTATTGACTAAAGAAGCTCTTCTAAGTGCCTTGTCTGATTCAGAGCTGACAAATGTTGTTGACCTACAAACTGCTTTTAAGATTTGGGAAAAACTGGAACTTCTAAATGAAGGAGACAAGTATGTTAAATGTGCCAAGCTACATAGTCTGACAAGAAAATTCAAAAATCTGAAGATGAGAGAAGATGAAAATATCACTACAGTTATGCCAAGAGTAAATGAACTTGTTTGTGGCATTAGATGTGCTAGTGGAGTCTTGGATGAAGATGAGATTGTTGGAAAAGTTCTCAGATCCCTTCCTGATTCTTACAAGTATAGGGTTGCTACTATTGAAGAATTCAGATCTATTTCAGGTATCACAAGAGATCAATTGGTTGGTAAATTGGCTGCATTTGAATTGACTAAGTTTAGAGATGCCCCCCAAGACTGAATCTGCATTCAAAGCTAGTGCCTCTATTAAAGGAAAACAAAAGCTTGATCTGGGAGATAAATCTTCAAAGAAACTATCATGGTATGAGAAAGCAAGAAAAGACCTGGAAGAAGATGAAGCAGAAGCTGCTCAAATTGAAGCCCTTATTGCAAAAAAACTACCAAGAGGATCCGGTAAGTATAAGGGAAATTACCTTTTAAATGTTTTAACTGCAATAAGATTGTTCATTTTCCCTCAAGGTGTCTAGAAATATTTTTAAGGCCAAATCCTAATAGATCAAGGTTCTAGAAGAATTGTTACTATGTTCATGAAGATGATGATAATGAAGGAGTAATAGACGATGAATCAGAGACAGGAAACAAATCCGGAAGTGACTGGGTGTTTATTGCCATCAAGGAAGAAGATCCAATGCTCTCTGAATCTGTCAATCATAAAATTGTAGAAAGAGCTCTGGCTGCCCAAGTTGAAGAAAAGGATGATTGGGTCAGATCTATTGGAGAGAAGCTGTAAGCACTGCAGTCTATACTCTCAATCAAGTACAAATCAGAAGCAATACCGGTAAGACTCCTTATGAACTTTGGTTTGGCATCACTCCCATTGTGAAGTACTTCAGAGTCTTTGGTAGCAAATGTTACATTAAAAGAGATGAAGATATAGGAAAATTTGATGCTAGAAGTGATGAAGGTATATTCTTGGGTTATTATACTCAAAGAAAAGCATACTGGTGTTATAACAAGAGATTAAGGAAGATTGTGGAAAGCACAAATGTGAAGGTTGATGAAGGTATTGAAAAACCCTCAAGGTTTTATGAATATGATGAAGATGATCGAAATGATGTCTTTGTTCAAGAAGTCCAAGCTCCCTTTGAAATTTAGATTCAGACTGATTCGGTAAATCAGGAAGAAGAGATAAGTTTGAATGAGCCTGTTCAAGAATTAGAAGTATAAGAAACTCCCAAAGTTCCTAGGTATATAAGACTGAATCACTCTAAAGATCAAATCATAGGTGATAAAAGCAAAGGTGTACAAACAAGAAGAAGGATTGTTCAAGATTCAGAAGAGTATTGTCTTATTTCAAAGATTGAACCTAAGATAGTGAATGAAGCCTGCAATGATGAAAACTGGACCAAAGTAATGAAGGAAGAGCTTATGTAAATTGAGAAAAATCACACTTGGGATCTTGTTCCCAGACCTAGAAATAAGAATGTGATTGGAACCAAATGGGTCTTCCAAAATAAACTGAATGAAAATGGTGAAGTAGTCAGAAACAAAAACAGATTGGTCTGCAAGGGTTACTCCCAAGTAGAAGGAGTTAATTTTAAAGAAACTTTTGCTCTGGTGGCTAGAATTGAAGCAGTTAGATTATTTCTCTCTTTTGCTGCCTTCAAGAACTTCAAAGTATATCAGATGGATGTCAAGTCTGCTTTCCTGAATGGTGACTTGGAAGAAGAAGTTTACATTGAGCAACTGGATGGATTTAAATTGTCTAATCATGGTGATATGGTCTGCAAATTGAAGAAAGCACTTTATGGACTCAAGCAAGCCCCAAGGGCCTGGTATGAAAGATTGGATAAGCATCTTTTAAAGATTGGTTCCAACAAAGGTACTACAGACAGTAATTTATACTTCAAAATTGATCATGAAAACATCTTGATTATTGAAGTGTTTGTTGATGATATCATTTTTGGAGGAAGAGATAGAATGTACAAAACTTTTACAAATCAAATGAAAAGTGAATTTGAGATGTCCATGTTTGGGGAAATGAATTTTTTTTTGGGTCTGCAAATCACTCAAACAAAGAAAGGAATCTTCATTTCTCAGGCTAAATATGTGAAAGAATTGTTGAAGAAATTTGGGATGGAAGACTCAAAACCAATGCATATTCCCATGGCAACCGGATGTAAATTGAGAAAAGATAATGACTCTCCTAAGGCTAATCAGAAAAAGTATAGGTCAATGTTTGGAGGATTATTGTATCTCACTCAAACTAGACCTGACATTATGAATGATATTGATCTTGTTGCTAGATTCCAAGTTGATCCTAGAGAATCTCATGTCATGGCAATCAAGAGGATTTTTAGATATCTAAAAGGGATAGTTGAGTATGGTTTGTGGTATCTTAGAGATCATGATTTCTCTCTTCATGCATACACATATGTGGATTGGGTAGGAGATGTGGATGACCGGAAGAGTACCAATGGTGGAGCATTCTTTTTAGGGAAGAGATTGGTTTCTTGGCTAAGCAAGAAACAAGAGGCAATATATCTGTCCACTGTAGAAGCAGAATATATTGTAGTAGTAGGTAGTTGCACTCAAGTATTGTGGATGAAGCAAATGCTAAGAGACATCAGAATGGAGTATGAGGAACCTATCACAATCTTCTGTGATAATTCAAGTGCAATAAATATATCAAAGAATCCAGTGTTGCATTCAAAGACTAAACATATAACCATAAACATATAAGCATCAAGTTTCACTTTTTGAGAGAGAAAGTGAACAAGAATGAAGTCAGATTGGAGTTTGTGCCTTCCAAGGATCAGATTGCAAATATTTTTACTAAACCTCTACCTAAGGACTCTTTTGAGTATCTCAAGGAGAAGTTAGGGGTTATTACCCTCTGGTTCCAGATTAAGGTGCACTGATGTGCATCAGTCTGGTGGATCTCACAGTCATATTTTGTGGTCCAGATTGATGATGGGCAGCTACTATTCAGGGGGAGCAGCTGTTATGTTTCTGAAGAGTATGTACCCTTTGCCATTGATGTCAAAGGGGGAGAGAAGACATGTGAAAAACAAGTGGTTACTGATCAAAGGGGAAGTAGTAAAGGAAGAGAACACATGTGAGTGGTTGTTGTTGATAGGGGGATTTATGTCGGTAAGGAGAAGTTCTTGACTTGATGGTTAAAATAGTTTTTCACATCATATGTTGCCATCAATGACAAAGAGAGAGATTGTTGCAAGTATGGGCCTAACCGGTGTTGTCATTGATGTCAACATACTCCTGTTGCATTGATGATAAGGATTGGATGAGCTGTGTGCTGAGGATATTGAGAAAATTAGTCCTAATCAGGAATAGAGAAGAACAGTGAAGATAGTGAGGTAAAGATCCTAGATAAGATGAAGATTAGAGGATACGCTTAAAAGGGTTTGCAGATATGTGTCCTAATATGATCCAGTAAAGATTTTAGAGGTTCGCATGAAGATCTGAAGAAGTTATGGCCACTAAAGTAAACTGGTTCTGGTAAGTGTTCATAGGTGACAGAGTGACATAGATAGGTCCGGTGAGATCCAGAAATGCAATATCTTGTTCCGCGGATTTGGTGGAGTGTTTAGGAAGTCAATATGAATTGACAACCCAACTGGTTCATGGTCTGGAGATCCGCAAGCATCTATTCCAATATGACAGTGATGACAGATTGTGTTCTTGAGGTTCCAGATGAAGGAGAGAATGATTTCAGTAAATAGAAGTAGTGTGGATGTTCTTGGTAATTCAGGCAAGCTTGTAGAGGTGTTTGGATTGTGACCATTTCGTGATTGTGGTCCACATTGAAGATTGATCTTGTAATTGAAGAATTACTTCCGGTTGATGGTGTTCTTCCCAAGATAGGCCAACCGGATAAGTTACACACCCTGCAGATGATCTTGAAGTTGCTCTATGAAGATTGGTGCATTCCTAAAGGAATATTGAAGTCTTAGATCTATGTGGCCGATAGTGTGTTGATCCACGTGAAGTCTTTTTGTAATTAATCATATTGTATTTATGTATTTTCTATGTAATGTTTGTCGACTTGGATGACTATCCCTAAGTTGATGTCTTGTATAAATAAGGAGTTGTAAAGTCATTTCAAATGTATCTTGTGGTGATGAGAGTGTGGTAGAGAGGAGAAGAGCAAAAAGGCAAAGAAAAAGTATTGAGCTTAAATGGAACTGACTCAAGCATGGTGAAGATGCTATTCTTCAGTTCAAGTATGTAATACATATTCTTCTGTAGATAGTGTGTCTCTTGTAGGCTGTGGGCCTCTTGTGAGTAGTGTGCTCGGGAAGTGAGCCCTAATTGGCGTGTTCTATTTTGTTCTTTCTATTCTTCTAACAAAGAATACAATCTTGGGTTAGTCACCCCATGGTTTTTCCTTTAACTAGGTTTTCCACATCAAAATCTTGGTGTCTTATGTGTGTGTTTCTGCTCTTAAATTATTGCATTATGTTTCCATGATTGATTTATTATTATGCTAAATTAAGAAAAGTTTTGGAAGAAAATTTTAGACAACTGATTCACCCCCCCTCTCAGTTGTCTATCCTAAATCTAACATAACTTACGTGCTACTACCTACTTTCAAGTATAGGATGTACATGTCTAATTTATCTCATGTATTGGATTGGTATGCCTTATAGGTGGATCAGGACAGGGAGCTAATCTCCAAACCTATTCATATTATGGATCATCAAGCATTGGTCCTATGAGGTCAAGTGCTAGACCAAGTCAAGGTCCACTGGGACCTCTACGATGAGGCTTCAACTAGGTGGGAGGATGTAGTAATGATGAGGGATTCACATCCTCTCCTCTTTGAGGACTTCCAGGAGGAAGTCTGATCTTAGGGGGAGGATGTATGACCTACTTATTTTCTTATACTGTTTACACATTATTATGACCTATACTTTGATTTACTAGTTATTATTTTATTATTTGACATATGTTACAGTAGGGAACTATGTTACTGGCTTTTTTTAGATATTTTATGTTCATGTTGACTATTATATGATAGACATATGCAGTATGGTAGAACAAAGATGGTTTAAATTTATGTTGCAATGAATGATTTAATTCAAGTATATTTTTGTTCGTGATGTTGTAAAACTTAAAATTGATAGATCTATATGATTATGTGATGGAAAATGCATTAATTAATACTTGTTTTTAATTGAAAATTATTTTATGTTTCTTTAGCTATATTTCCATGATAACTTGATATTTGAAATATGAGTTGTGCAGTGGGTGGCCAAGGTGTTAGTTATGGAGATTTTTCTAAGAATGTCATGTTAGTAAACCCATTTAGCCAAGCCCTTTGTGCCTTGAGGAAATGGGCTTAAGTTTTGTTGTGTAATGTTAGAAAGTAAATTGTTTAGTCTTTGTATTAAGTATGTCATTTATATTTTTGTTAATGAATTTAATTCTTTAATCTTTGATTTCTAAATTTATTGTGGGTTAAGTTTTCTTGGAGGATAATTAATTAATTTTAATTTTAATATGATCCTCTTAAATTTTTTTTTCATTTAATTTAACTTTGAGATAAGTTTGATATCTTGTTTTATTGTTGTTTTCTTTTTAGTTTTATTAAGACTTTGATTTTATTTTTAATTATTTTATTTGAAAGCTTTAATGGCTTTTATGGATTTATTTTTTTGGGGAAAAAGATATTTTATTAAAAAAAGGGATTTTTGGGATTTATGGAATTTTTCAGGGATTTGGAAAAGAGGGAGTCATGGGAATTTTTTTGGTTCTTGGCTTTGGAGGGATTATTTTTGGTAAAACTTTGAAGACTTCTTGCATTGGGAAAAGTGAAAGAAAGGAAGTTGAGGAATTATTTTGAGGAATTCTTTGTCATAGGAAATAAGAAAGAAAGCTATGAATAGCTCATCAGATGCTCTTCATGTCAGGGGGGCATCCAAGGAAAGAGGTGGATCTAAAGGAGATCCAAAGGGTTCTAAAGACAAGTCTAAGGGTAGATCTAATACTCATAGTAAAAACAATAGAGTTAAGTGTTCGAATTGTAGAAAGAGGGGAAATGTTAAGAAGGAATGTAGAAACAAAAAGCAATAATGGGATTCCACTACTAAAAATTCCTTAGAATTAAGTCGTGAAGCTTTTATTTTTTCATGTAATATTATCTCTAACAAACATTGGTTGGTTGAATCAGGATCCTCCTATCATATGATTCATCATAACCTAAGTGATTTTTACACATATGAAGAATATGATGGAGGTAATATCTACCTTGGGGACAAAAGTTCATACCTGATAGTTGGATGGGGCAAGGTATAGTTTTGTTTTAGTGATGGGAGGATAGAAACACTCCATGGTGTTTTACATATTCCTAGATTTTCTAGAAATTTAATTTATGTATCTAAGTTGAATGATTTAGGAATACATGTAACCTTTAATAAGTATGCTTGTAGATTGGTGAGAGAGAAAATGGTGATAGTGAGAGGGAAAAGAATAGGAAATCTATTTAAGCTAGATGTCACTACTATTTATAACTCTGGCTTGATGAGATTGAAAAATCTGAAAATTCATGTATATTGTGGCATCATAGATTAGCCGACATAAGTGAAACTAGTTTAAAACCCATTTTAAATAAAAATTGTTTTTAGATATTTTTCTTATTCTGATGAGTTTTTTAATTTCTATGAACATTATGTGTTTGGTAAACAAAATAAAGCATATTTTCCTTTAGGCAGTAATAGAGCAAGAAGTAAATTAGAGATTATTCATTTAAATGTTTTTGGTCCTATGGATATTGAATCTCTTGGAAAATCTAGATACTTTGTGTCCTTCCTTGATGATGTTTCAAGATTTACTTGGATTTATTTTGTGTGACATAAATCTAAAGTTTTCACTAAGTTTAGGGAATTTAAAGTCTTAGTAGAAAAGCAATCAGGACATAAGATAAAGGTTTTGAGGTCTGACAATGGAGGGGAATACTATTCTAAGGACTTTGATGTTTTTTGTAAGCATGCGGGTATTGTTCAGAAAAAGAATACTCATTACAGTCCTCAGCAGGAAAGGGTAGATAAAACAATGAACTAGACAATTATGGAAAGAGTTAAAATTATGTTAAGTGGTTCATATCTAGATAAATGCTTTTAGGTAGAAGTTGTGAGTACAAATTACTACTTGATCAATAGATCTCCTTGTAACCGGGCTCTTGATTCAACACCTTATGAAGTGTGGACAAGTAAAAAACCTTCTATTTTATATTTAAGGGTTTTTGGATGTGAGGCTTATGTCCATGTGCCTAAAGAAAAGTGATCTAAGTTAGATCTAAAATCTAAAAGGTGTATTTCCATTGGATATGGTGAGAATGTTAAAGGTTATAAGCTTTGGAATCTACTAAACAAGAAAGTTATCTATTCTAGAGATGTGATTTTTGAGGAACTTAGAGCTATTTCTAACCTTGAATAGCCAAAAGACAAAGAAAAGGAAAGGAGGGTGCACTTTGAGACTAAGCAGGAAAGTGCACCTCTAAAATAACAAAGAGATGGATTTAGGGATGAGGAGGAAGAAGAGGAGGAGGAGTGTTTAGGTGAGGTTTATGAGCAAACTAAAGAGGTTAGGGAAGATAACCAAGAAGAATTTGAGTTATATCAAGAACAAGAAGAGCCCCATACTCCTATTCTTAAGAGATCCACAAGACACTAGAATCTAGTTGATAGGTATAGCCTACCAAATTTTCATTGTATATTTGTTTTATTGATTATTGATGATGAACTTGGATACTATAGGGAAGCTATCCTTGTAAATGATAGTGAGTCTTGGAAACAAGCTATGTTGATGGAGATGATGGCCTTAGAATCTTGTGACACATGGGATCTTGCTCATTTGCCCAAAGGAAGGAAGGCCATTAGATGTAAGTGGGTCTACAAGAAGAAATTTGTAGTAGATGGCCCATTGGAGAAGTGCATGGCTAGAATGGTGACCAAGGACTACTCCTAAGGAGAGGGAGTTGATTATCGTGAAATAATCTCTCATGTTACAAAATTATCCTCGATTGGATTTGTTTTATCCATAGTTGCTCGTATTACTTTGAAATTGATAAAATGGATGTTAAAACTATATTTTAGCACGAGGATTTGGAAGAGGAAATTTGTATGCAATAGTTTATAGGTTTTGAGGTAAAATAAAAAAACACTTAGTTTTCATGTTAAAACAATCTCTTTATGGTTTAAAATAATCACCCTGAATGTGGTATCAAAATTTTAATTTATTTGTTTTGAAGTTGGATTTTATAAGAAGTGAAGAAGATCATTGTGTTTACCTTAGATGTATTGATGATCATATGCTAATCGTTTCCTTGTATGTGGATTATATGTTGTTTTTTAGTAACACCAAGGGTATGATTAGTGAGTTGAAAGATAACTTTTAGGTGCATTTGAGATGAAAGATCTAGGGGAAACAAAGTACATATTGGGAATGAAAATTAGAAGAGATTAGGTAAATAGACAACTTTGGTTATCATAGACTAAGTATGATGATACTATTTTGAACAAATTTAGTATGCAGGATTCTAAACCAATTAGAATTCCTTTACCAGTTGGCACTAAGCTTTCATTAGATATGTGTCCCAAGAGTGAAGATTATTTTGAGGATATGTCTAATGTACCATATGCTAGTGTAGTAGGAAGTTTGATGTATGTAATGGTTTGCACTAGACTAGATATGGCCCAAGTACTGGGAGTATTGAGTAGGTTTATGTCTAACCCTAGCAGAGAACATTAGGACTATGTCAAAAGGGTGTTAATATATTTGCATGGTGCTTTTTCTTATTGTTTGGTTTATTCTAGTACTAGAAATGTGGATAAGACATTGGACATATGGGTTTTTGTTGATGCAAATTGGGCAGGTGACTTGGATAGTTGAAGGTCCACTAGTGGGTATGTGTTTACTTTGTTTGGAGGAGTAGTGAGTTGGATGAATAAAGGGAAGCCTCCAGTTGCTTTATCCACCACTAAAATAGAGTATATGGATGCTACATATGTCTCTAAGGAAGCAATTTGGTTACAAAGGTTGTGTACACCTATAGTGGTTTTGATTGCAAGACTATTTAGATTGGCCATGATAGCAAAAAGTGAAATTTGTTTATCCATGAATCCTATGTATGAGGCACAAACTAAGCATGTGGATGAACAATACTATTTTATTTGTGAAATGATTACCAATGGACAAATACAGATAAAGAAAATTGACACTCAAGAAAATATGGTAGACTCGCTTACTAAACCTATGAGCACAGAAAAGTTTACATGGTGTAGGGAGGCCATGGGCCTTGTTCCTAGTTCTTAGTTGATTTATGTTTTCCTATGGATATAGTTACAATGTATGATGTCAAGTGCAAGAATATTAGGATTAAGGTGTCATCAACCTTGTAAATTCTATGTATTTAATTGCTCTTTATATTTTTTGTAAATCATTCATAAGGGTTGAGGGATTCATCGTCAGATGCAATTATTTTTACCATCAAGGTTTTACTGGTACAGTAATTAATTTTTATTGGGGGTCAATAATTAATTATTTATCAATAGGAAGTTACTATTTAATAGATAAGTATCTTGGAGGTTATGGAAATTTTGGGTGCCCAAATTCCCATGAGGTTTTTATGACACCCTACATGGCTATTATTAAGCCAAATAACACCTTGATATGAAAATGGAAACCACCTTGTAAGAAAAGACAAACTAAGTGTATATTTTGGTAAGTAAGTTACAACTCTCCAAAGCTATGTTAAGCATGCTTGGATTTGTCCAAGGAGGGGCATTGGGATATGAAACTAACTTGGATGCCTCATTTAGGGGGTGAAAATGTTATATAATAGGTGCTTAGGGTAGTAGAATGAGTATGTTGTGTAAAGAGTGAAAACTTTGTTTGTAGGTGCTAAAGGATTGAATATTTTAGATGAGAAAAGAAAGATTGTATGTAATGTCTAATTTTGAAGATAGTATAGACTTGGTCCTCTCTTCTCTGTGGAGATTTTCTTAAAAGGGTTTCTCCATGTAAATATTGTGTTATGTGTTTTGATCTTCTATTCTATATTTTCTCATAATTTAGATCTAGTTTGTGTTATCTCCATTTGGTTTAATATTGGATAAATAAATTTAATAGTTGCAATCAAATTTTCATATATAGTGGTTACCTTAATTTCCAACAACTATGATGTAAAGTTTGGAGAAGTTGTTGTCTAGCAAAATCCTCTAGACATGATCTTCAATATCTCTATAGTTGGCTAAGTATTAATTCTCTAATTACGTTATAAGAGTATTTACATGTTTCTTTACACTTTGATTGTCACCTAATGAATTAAGGCACAAAACATCTTTAGTAAGATGATTAATTTCTTTTTTTATATCTTCTCGTAGTTCCCTTGATAGATTAGATTAAGTTAAGGTTTGCCAACTTTCTTAACTTGTTATTATAAATGCATGCCAAATTTGATGAGAGCTCATGTTGTATATAATTTTAGAGATTTATGCTTGTTTAAATTTATAGGTTGCACATGAAGTAAGAAAATCACAAGGGAATTAATCTTGGGGATATAAATTTGTTATAGTTTGCATATTTTAATTATGTGTATCTTGAACTACTATAAAATATATATTTGGGCCTAATAGATTAGTAAGCTAATGTAAGGGGTGTTTAATTATTTAAATAGATGAGATATTCTTACACAAAGGGTGTGGATAAGTTGTATGACCTAGTATATTCTTTTATTTCTTTTGGGTTTTCCTTTCAAAAAATTTAGGAATATCATCCGTGGTCCTATAGAGCTAGAACTGTAGTTCCTAAGAAATACTATCTCTTATTAGTTTTCCTATAATTGCTTAAATGTTGATTATGAGTCTCACTCTATCATTATTAATTAACCTTTGTGTTTGTTGTTGTTGCACCAAAAGATCAACCTCTTAATGCCCGATACAACCACTTGACTTAACAAGCATGGGAGGCGGTTAAGCCCTTATCACAAACCACCGCAGTGTAGCGCTAAACCAGAAGACCAAGGGTCACACCTTGCAACAATCACCCCCAGCGCAAGCACGAGGTTTGAACCCGTGACCTTGGCTCTGATACCAACTGTTAGCTGATGTTGCACCAAAAGATTGACCTCTTAATGCCCGATACAACCACTTGACTTAACAAGCATGGGAGGCGGTTAAGCCCTTGTCACAACCACCACAGTGCAGTGCTGAACAAGAAGACCAAGGGTCACACCTTGAAACACTTTGTTCTAGAGATTTTTTTGTTTGTACATTCTCTATAGTTGTTAGAATCAATTTGGAGCACCAACACATCCTAGGCATCATTATACGTTAGCTTGTTGTCTTTGATGTTTTTCTCAAAGCCATAAAGCTAGTATTCTAGGGGTCTAATTGAGGACAACATCAACCTCAATTTGGAAAATTCTAAGCTAATGATGGGTTGAACAACATCCTTAAATGGAAATAAAAATAAAAAAAATATAAACATAAGGTAACTTAGTGTAACAAATTAAAGGGATTAACTAGAAAACATCAAAAAGAAGGTAGTAATATAATTTGTAGCATTTTGAATTTTTTTAATAAACTACTAATTTATTTATTTTTTAAATTAATTTATTTTTATGAAAATTATATATTTCACAGAGACACTAGTTTAAACATTAGTGAAACATAAAGAATAATCATAATTCTAACCAAATGTTTTTGAAAAAAAATATATTTTGTTATAAAATATTGTATAAATGTAAAGGAGACATGTGAACATATTCAAAAAATAACTTTTTCATAAATAAATAAATAATTATTCATTTTGAGTGTAATTTTTGAAAAAATAATGAGCACTCTTCTACATGATATAACTTGGTAAAATAATGAAATTAAAGAAAAAGCATATGCACAATGTAGAATAGAGCATGACCAAACCTTCATATTTAAAGAATGATACACATATTGAAAGTTATGATATTTTTCTAATGTCTATATCTAGATTAAGAATATAGACATAGTTTCTTTAATTAATAATTAGTGATTAAGTAATAAAGTTACAATGAGGAATAAATCTCATTTCTAGAAGGAAAAAAATGGACTAATGATAGGTCATGCATATTTGAGGTTGAAATCAAAAAAATACTTAGGATAAGGCTAAGTACATGAATTGTAATCTTTCAGTAAGTTTAGTCCCTGACTCCTAATCCTAAATCCAAGGCAATTTGTAAATTTTAAGATACTTTTCAAATCATGTCCTAAAATTCTAGTTGTGTAGTAATTTGATTCTATGCAACTTCAACATCATTTTCCCATCTCTAGAATATAGCTAAGTATCATATTTAAATTTATTTAATTTCTACATTTTATTTGGCATTTTATTATTTCTAATCTCAACTCAATTATCCCCTTGAGATTAACTTAGTAAACTTATCCTATATTAACTTCGATCATGGAATCTTAGCTAATATGTCCCTAATTTTTATTCTTACCTTTACATCTTGATTTTTTATACTCCCTCCCAGTATATATAGTTCCTTTTAAAATATCCCCTACTATACTATATATCATAGGTAACTATTTTTAAATAACATTTTGATACCCCTATGCATTTACACCCTTCATATGTTCAAGTAAATATTTCAATTCTACCATTATCACACCCAACTCCAAATGAAAAGTCTTGAATGAATTTTAATTGTAGATTATGAAAATAAAATTTATTAAAAGTATTTTTAAAGTATAATAATTTTATGGTGATTCCTAAACGAAAATATTATTGAAAATTTTAAGTGGAACTATTTGATGTGAATAAAAACTCATTATTGACTACCTTTATTTTAATGGATTGAGAAAACTAATTAATACATATGCATAGGGTAAACCACAAGAAACTAGAAATGTAATTTTTCACTCATCTCATATCTACACAACAAAATTGAAAATTTGTTCTTTAGCATTATAATGTTGCAACCTTGTAAATAAGGTATCTATTAACCTCTAAAAAAATCAAAATTGTAAGAAAAAGAGTTTTTTATCATTACCAAGTGACATACTAATTTGATGTATGAGACCCTCTTGGTAGATGGCCACAAGAAATCATTTCCTATTTACCATACATTTGTCTTACAAAATTTACATATGCCAATTCCTTCTTTTTGAATCAAAATTATATCTCCTCTATGGTGTACAAACACCACCATCATTTCACCTATTTAGAACTAAAGAAATCTATATGTAATCCTTACATAAATAGCATAACCAAATTCTCTTTCTGACCTCTTGATATCCAAAAATGTATATGTATATGTATATATAGATATATGTATGTATGTGTGTGTAGATATATACATAAATACATATGATATACATACATACATTTTCAACTTCTTATCCCTTAGGCCCAACCCCAACCCCTTCTACTATATTGTGTCCATTACCTAAGAAAAACATTAATATAATTATCATCTCTGCTACTAATACCTAGGGATATATCTATCCATTTCTTTCTAATATTAAATAGCTCATTATGAACTAATGTTCTATGATATTGCCTATCTAGTGACATACCTAGAAATGTATCTAAGTTAATTGTTAGTTAATTGCCAAGTTGCATAATTAATTAGCCTAGATGTATATGTAAGTGATGTATTTTCCCATTCAATGTGTATACACACATATACATACATATATACATACACATTTTTGCATATGTACATAATTCCAAAAAAAATGTTACTCACGCTTTGTATATATTAAATAAAGTTTCATTATGATGATCCACATTTTTGGAAGTTTATTTTTTAAATTAAGATTATTTGTAGTCATATATACATAATTAAAAAAGATACTAAAGATGTAAATATACTACTATTCTTTCAACTCATAATATTATAGAGATTTGACTAATGAAAAGCCATGAGATGATGGCATGAAGCAAGGGATACAAAATTATATCATTTGTCAATATGTAAATGTATCAAGACACTCCCCTCAAAATAGACCTAAAATCAAATGAAAAATGGCATTGTTATGCAAATTTCACCATTACAATTATATGAATTTAAGTGGGGCTATGATAAGAAGATATTTAACAAAAGAGTTTTAAATTTTATGTAATTATTATTGAAGTATCATAGTTATTGTAGTGACTATATATATATATATATATATATATATATATATATATATATATATATATATATATATATATATATATATATATGTTAATTTTTTTTAATAAATTGTTGAATGTTATGGTGAAAAGATATTAAACAAAAAAGTCTAGAATCTATGTATTTATCATTGAAATACCTTCCTTATTGTTGTTGTTCTATGATTTCACATTATATATTATTTTATTTTTATATTTTATATAATAAATTATTTAAAATTATAATTAAAAAATATAAAATAATAGAGTCAAATATTTATCTATTTATTACTAAATGTCTTTATTGTTGTAGTAATTATCATTTTATTTTATATATTATATAAGATTGTGATACAAATATATTGAAATCGGTGGATGACTATGATCTTGAATTTATTTATTATTCTACTTTGGTAGAATTATTTCCTGAATTTTTTTACTGTAACCTTTAAGGTATTCATATCTGAATAATATTTTGTAAAAGAATTTAAAGAACCCTACTAGACTGTAGTCAACGTACTAATTGTTTAAATTGAGAGTGGGTCCCACAGAAGAGGAGATAATTTGCTACAATCAATAGATCGCGACAAGAAACTTCCATGTTATCTTGACCAATATATTACTTTCCATTGTTTCTTGTATGGCGACAGATAACTCAATAATATTTGCTACAATCCATAGATCGCGATAGATAACCTTGACCGATGTCTTCGATCGCGAGGGATACCTGAATATTAGCTTCGCCAATCTGCTCCCCAATGCGTACTTCAAATTTTCAAAACTACAATTCAATGTGTTATCCCTATAAATAGGCAGAGGATTCCTTGTAGTAGACAGACTTTCTACTTCCAATACTTGAAGTTACTTAATGGCGAGAATGTTTGCGCTCTTGTGTTGGCTTTTGATTGGCTAATCTTAAATGTCATCCACTTCAATATTTAATGGTAAATTCTGGCCAATGAAAAGTTTTCCTATATTTAACACTTTTTGTTGTGAATGAAATAGAAAAATACTATTGGCTGTTTGACCGGTTCAACTCTGAAAGTGGATGACATTTACATAGAGCGCTTTTGATTTGGATAGGAAGTGCATATGCACAGCCACCTGGGTCACCAACTCAAGGCTTTACTCAGCAGAAATTAACTCAGGCAAATTTTTAGATACAAAAACTATATGATGTAGACCAATCCCAGCGTTACAGCTACATTAATGGCGTCCATTCCATGTGGGTTTACATAAACGACAAACCCCATACTCCAGAGAGCAACACCAATCCCAGGACAGAAATCCGCATCAGGGTTAGTTATTTATTTTCGATCCATCATCTTCCTCTAAATTTTTTAAAGGATGCCGCAATATGTTGTGTGTTTGTTTAATTTGGTGTGATGTATGCAGGGATATGACTATACAAGCGGGGTGTGGCAGTTTGAGGGTGAGGTGTATGTTCCGCGGGGGACGACGGGAGTGTCCGTCATGCAGATCTTTGGAGGTGCACAACACGCCACGGCGATTATGCTTCATGTTTACGATGGAAATCTAAAGCGTTACAATGACCAAGTGGTGGCGTCGAATATTTATGATCGGTGGATTCATCTCAACGTTATCTATAATACAGGCGAAGGGAAAATAACCGTGTTTGTGGATGGGAATGAGATGCTAGTGGCTGATGACAGAGGTCGTGCCAACCATTATTTAAAGTGTGGAGTGTACGCTCAGACCAGCTCTTCATCTTGCATGGAATCTCGATGGAGAAATATCAAGGTTTGGAAAAAATAGTATAGCCGCGTGAGAGTCGTTGATTGCTCGCAGTAGGTATTATGAGTATGCTCTCTTGTGTGTAATAAGATAAATAATCACACTACTAAAGGAGTTTCAAATCAGACGAATCTTATTCATCTGTGATATGACAGAAAGAAGTTTTCATCGCTTAAATTCAAGTCCAACCTCCAGCTTCTATCTTTTAAAGTTAGGTTCTCATAAAAAACGAACTTTTCGACTTCTCGACACGTTAATGATTTTGGAAGTCGTTCAATACTAATATATGGTGAACTATTTCTGACATCTAATAAATGAAAATCTGTGCCTTAAATATTAAATAAGGAACCATCAACGAAATTCTCATTGACGAATTCTCATGGTTGGGTGTAGATAGAGAAATGTCTTTGACGTCCCTAGAGGTATAAATTGTGAGAAGGCATCCAAATCCTTTAATAACAAGTACGGATGTATAAATTGTGAGAAGGCATCCAAATCCTTTAATAACAAGAGCATACAGGAAAGAAGAAAGAGTGAACCTTTATTACCTATAAACATGAAAACTTTTCAAGTTGACTTTCATTAGAGATATTTCGGAAAGTTATTTGTAGACTTGACAAGGTAATAAACGCAAAAGTTTGGATCATAGCTAAAATAAAAGGTCATTCAATATTTTATGATGATTTTCAAATTATATGATATTTTATTAGAATTTAATTCTATAATTATATAATTTGATATATTGTGAAAACATCATTTAAGTGTAAATGAATTTTCAAATTTAATTTTGAAATATGATCTCATTCCATACTTTCTTAAAATGTAATGATAAATCTTATCTAATCCTATCACACTATCAAAGAAAATAGGTGTCTTAGTTATAGAGAAAGAGTGTTGGAAATAATTTTATAAGAGATAGTTAGAAGATTTACCAATCCCAATTAATCATAAAGTTGTTCCTAAACTAAAGAATGAATTTGGTGTTTCTCTAGTTGATTAACTGCAGCCAAAAGAATTCATTTCCATGACTTTTGGATAGAATTTGTGTAGGTTTATAACAACTATGTCCCATAGA
Source organism: Cunninghamia lanceolata (assembly GCA_027924645.1). Classification (NCBI taxonomy): domain Eukaryota; kingdom Viridiplantae; phylum Streptophyta; class Pinopsida; order Cupressales; family Cupressaceae; genus Cunninghamia; species Cunninghamia lanceolata. Next base: position 4,140,270 of record BSBN01000677.1, on the reverse strand, counting down.
GTGATAAAATTCACATAGTAAGTCACAAATACTTGGGATTTTACTATAGACATTTGATTTACTATCTTGTGTAAATTCTCTAGGGAAAAGAGTCAATTAAAAACTAATTATTTAGTCATAAAGAGTCTAGAAAGCATAATCTAAAGTGTCGATCTAAAGTTTCTTGCTAAGCCACACTTGTTCCCTAAGTATTGAAAACATCCTTGCGGTGATAAAAATCTTTTTGAATAGCTAGAAGGTGTATGATCCAAGAATTGGCCTCTTTTGTGGCCTAGAATTTGTCAATGAACTTCCTAAACTAAAGGTGAGGGAAAATTTACATAGAAAACTAGTCCTCAATTTTCAACCATATAGGTTTTATGTTGAGATCACTTGGCCACATAGGAATTCTCTATTTGGAGTGAGTTCATGTGAAAGAGAAGTAGCCTAGAGTTGTAATCTTTCCTTAATCAAATATTGTCCAAGCTCTTGAGAAACATGGGGCAAATATTAAGTGGAAACTACATGATTCCATCTTCAAGATATTCTGGCTTACTTATCATGCAAATGCATAAAGGTTGTATTTTCAAAGATAGTAAAGATTCACCAATCAATCAAACTAGTTTCTTCCAAAGGTTAAGCAACTAGATTCCAAATTCTCTCAAGTGATGTGATTATTCATTTATTGATGGATGAGATGTACAATATTGAGATGAAAAAATGAGGATTTTAATTATCAATTGTACATTCAATTGCATAATAGATGGGAATGTAGTCTAAATAGAAAATATCAAACAAGAACACTAAAAAAGTGGTTAAATATCATAGTGCAAAAGAAAATAATATATTCCACCATCATGGCATACTTGAGTCTCTTAGGTAGGATTAAGCACCCATTCATTTCCTTGGAAGAGATTTGACGCATTTTACAATGTCATGGGTTAACATGATAGTCAATGTTGATCACGATAAAAAAAACTCTTATTTTGCTCATATAAAACCACATCTCTTTTTCATTTACAAATAAACATAGAAAAAAAATTCCTTCTCTTCTAAGGATTTGACCATGTTCAAACACCTATAAAGAATGTAATGAGAATGAATGATTGAATCTACTAGCTACCACTAAAATGCCACTATCTCCACAATGTCATTGTAAGTATAATATTGACAAGCTCAAGAAAAAATTCATTTTAAAATTTAAAAATATCCAAACATATTACTCGTATGGTTAGAGCCCTAGCTAACAAGATGTAATGTCAACCCTGGAAAAAACATTTAACAACCCTACCTCCTCTAGCTTCATGGTTAGACATGTAATTTGAAAATGGCACCTAACCAAATGGTAATAACAAATAATTTAAATTTAGAACCAAGATCTTGAATTCTTATAAAGAAAGAATATTTAGTATTTATAAATTTTAATAGTTGGTCCTAACCATATATTTGCAAAAGGGTTAGCTAGACCATGGACATTCCATGAAGAAACAATAATAGGATGAAATAATTAATATGTATGGTCTCTTCCTTTATCACATAAAGGGTCACATAACTATTATCCATAAATACCTTCAAGGTATTATGTAAAATTCCACCATTTATAATGATCAACACTTCTATTGCACACAAAATCATCCTATGGGGATGGAAAATTGATGGAGAGAAGAAAGTGTTTCCTAAAGGATTATTGATCATTTCAATAGTAATCTCTAATGAATGTTGTAATGTTATCATCATTTCCTATGATCTAGTAATGAAGTTCTCCACCTATGACACACTAGCATGAAAGAAACTTATCACTAAGACCTAGGAAGTAGTAGGGTTAGAAAGTTCTTTGGTTATTTTTGGTGTCACTATTGTGTCATAAAACATAATGTTACTCTTATTAGCACACCAATTTTATCATTCGGTCTTCTTATTTCCAAGCATGGTTAAACTAATATCATTTAATGTGTTAGCTTTCACAATGTTCACCGTGGACTAAATCACAAGTGTAAGGCTTGTGGGGGCCAAAATGTACAATCTTACATCTTATGTTCTATGGATTGGGAGTGAAAGTAAGTTAGGGAAAATTAATATTAAACACATATTGCATAAATGTGTATTTCCATTATCTATATGTCAAATTCAATATAAACAAATTCCCTAGGTGAGAAAAATAAGATGTATTTGGGCCCCTTAGAGTTGCATACTAGATCTCACAAATAGGGATAGAAGCTAGGTCATATGGGTATGAAAGTGATTGGGACAATGTCTTTGAGTAGGGGATGATGGGACCATCCTTCAATAGAGATGTCCTACCTATTTGATTAACTCACTTCTAGGACATCCTTGGTTCAAGGCTCCTCAATGTGTCCCCCACCTAAGCTAGCCCCCTTGGCCCAACTATAACTAACTACTATATCACTCAAGATAGATAAAACAACCAAAATTTTTAATGCCCTTATAAAAAAACTCATAGAGGAAAGAGTGAAAAAATGAGTGATCATCACGCTTTATTCATAATTTCAATGTAATCTCTAATTGATTTGAATTATAAAAGTCACTAGAGAAATAGTTTAGTCTTTCATAATTTAAAATTCTAGATATTTTAGGATTATATTTCTTTATTATCTTCCTTTATACCTTAGATTCGTCTCCTTATGTAATTTTATTGCAACTTCATTACATTTTATAGACATGAGAGTTTTTTTGAATAAAATAGAAAACAATCTTTGTTTGCAAAGATATTTTTGAGTTTTCTTCATGTTTGTTGTAAACTTTTTTAAGTTATAGTGTTATTCTTTGAATCTTTGATAGAAAATTTTTTAAGACCTTGTTTTAATTTTGAGTCTTTTAAAGATTGTAATATAAAACCTCGAAGAATGGATTACAAGAACAATTTGCTTCCATGAAGCTTTAGATTGTTCAACATGGTATTAGAGCTCTACTCTCCACTCTTACTCTATTAGATTGATACCAAGAACATGTTAATTGATTTTTTTATACACATTAATTATTTGCTAAAGTTTCTACTTGAATTGTTATTTTCAGATAACAAACCTTGTTGGGACCATAAATTTTGACTCAATTATCATATGTATCAATATTTTCTACCAATAATTTTATAGATAAAAGAATATCTAAAGACCTGCAAAGCCTAAAGGTCATGTGTTTAAATTTTTAAGGCCTAAAAGTATAGTAAACTGTCAAATTTTTAGTTTAAGTTTTCCTATTAATTTCAATCAACATTGTTTTATCAATCGTAGATTACAAACCATGGAAACTATCACATCCCTAATTTTTACTATGTTTTACTTTTTATTTGTATGTAATTAGTAGATAATTTTTCATGGATTAATGATTAACGTTGTGAAATGTCATGATAAATCAATGATATTGTGAGTATGTTTATATGTTTAGAATTTAGACATGTGACTATATGTTGTCATGATTATTTATTCATAAGATATATGGATTGACTAACGATACAATAATCCCAGTTTAGTGATTGTAAGTTGCAACTAGGAAACAAGTTTCCACCCTATGAGAAACAGAGGGAGAGCATCATCAGAGAGAAGTGAATAGACGTATGGATAATAATAGGTTCTTGCCATCTAAGTCTCGTGCTTGCATCATTTAGTGAACCCTCATCAATTTTGGTAAGTTGTGTTTGACCAATTGGTCAAAGTTTGTTTTGACTCAACAATCGTCGATTTGTTGTCAAGATTCTTTAGTGTAGGTTTTGTTTAAAATCAAGTTAGGATAATATGACCATCGACAAGATATGGTCGATAGTCATTATTTTCCTTATGTGCTATGAATATAGTTTATATTATTATAACAAATTAAATATTTATGGTTAACCTATTTCATTATCAGTGATTTCTGATAAGTTTTCCATTTTGATAACCTATATATGTTGGCGTTTACGCAAGATAGAGAGGGGGAGAATACCTTGACCCCATTGTTGTATCTTGTCAAGTGATAGGAACAACATAAGTATACATTGTATAAACCTACACTATGATGTTTTATATCTATTAAAATATTATCTATAAGTTTAAACTTATAGTATGTTGTCGAAGTGCTTCATTTAGTATCGTGGGATAGTGGAAATTATTGTAAACCACTTCATGTTTATACGTGAGCATTCAACTCCTATCTCGACATCAATTATGGAGTTAAGGAGGAGTATGAGAGTGGTCTTTAAAGACTACGTACTCCACTTTGTCTGCATGCTAATGTATCATGAGAATAGGCAAAGATTCTGCCAAGGGCTCTACAGGAAGGTGGAGAGGTTAAGTCTTTAATAAGACTATATCATCAAGGAGTAAGGATATCCAATGCAAAGAGTGATATCTTCGAATGGATAACAGGCCTTTGGAAGTGTAGTGATAAGTGATAGTGCATGGTAAAACAGAGTAGAAGAGAGAAAGCTTCGTATAAGAAGCAAGAGCCCAATAAGATAGTGAACTTTGATAACTCAGAGAGATGATTCTTATCAAGAAATCTGTGGAGATATAGAGTTGAATACTCAAAAGGATAAGTTAAGTCAAGCCTGGGTAGATTGCAGATAGTTAGAGTCTACACAAGCATTGGAAACTGATAGCTTTTAGAGGTAAGAATGTCTTAGTAAAGCATTATTTTATCATTCTTAAAATACAGTATAAATTGTATCATTTGTATACATACAAGATTATGTTCTCTTAGAATTATATGTAAAGAGTATTCTTATTAGAGAACGTAGTTATAAGAAAACAATGGTATGTCTTTTATACAGTAGTGTGAAACCGTAGAGTTTAGTAGTCCAATGTTGTCATTCAGCAGAAACATCTGTAGAGGATAATTCTTCCTCATGCTATCTTTTGTCATCAAACCTATAGGATTATTAGGTCGTTAACTCAATAGTTGGATGACACCAATTTGTGGAAAAATGAATTTGAATAACTTTGTTTCCACAGAGGATATTAGGGTCTGCAAGAAGACATCTTATACTAAGTTTGCACCTGATGAAATATAGTATTTCCTCTAGCTAACAAACACCCTAGGTGAGCAGAAAGTTAGTTTATTCTTGCAAAGATTAACTGGTTCTTATTCTCATCTTTGAATGCATGCTATTGTAGCTTTATCTTATTAAGGATGCAATGTATAACTAGGAGAAGATATGTATGCATTTACAAAGACCAAGCCTTTTTAGAACTCTAAATTTAACCTAGAAGTTGTGAAGAGTAGGAGTGTATAAGTTTTATTACTTATCAATCAAATGATTTTGTGTTTGATTTACACCTATTGAAGAATATATAGAATGTTATATAATGTCTTTCAAAACATCTAGGATAGTGATATATCATCACATAAGTAGTCTACAACAATGAAAAGTATCATCATGATATTTGAAAGATATTCTATGTGAGTTCAAAATCTATTCTATGTAGAAAGTTCAAGATATAAATAGGTTTACGTATCACAATGAGATAATGGGATAAGTTTTATGCTTAATATCAAAGATTTTGGAATTGATATTCATTTGTGTTAGATTATAAAAATATGATATTGTTATCATTAAGAACAACTTTCTATAGTGATACAATATCACTTACTCATTCAACAACAATGATAAGCATTATCATGATAAACATAGGATGTTAAACATTAGTTTTTAATCTTTTCATTATCGAAAGTTAGTTGACTTGAGAAGACCAAAAGGTTGAAATCATTATATTGTTATCATAAAGTCAAAACCTATCTAGATTATAAGATTGAACTTAATCAAGAGTATTGATGATAATGATAGTATACATTAAGGTATTATATATACGAAGATAGAAACTTGTGTTTTTTGTGAAAAATATGAATTTGTTTACTACCTAAGTGGTCTAGAAAAGATTGGAGGATATTATATTCATGTTTTATTATTTCACATTCTTATCTTTGAGAGTTTTAATTTTATACACATATAGGGTTAGAGAAGTTAAAAACCCTAGATTCAACCCAGAAGGGTTTAGAAAGCTTAAAATTCTAAGTCAGATATGACTTTGTTATAGTCTATTGTAAGTTTTGGTAAACAGTAAATTGTTGAGAAAAACATAGTTCTAGACAGTGTAAATTAGAGTAAAGTCTAAGTCATACTTTGCTTAAATTAAGTGATTTCTTGATAGAGTCGACAACTCAACATATAGCACAAGAGCGCTTAATTTTGAGTCTTTGAGTAGAATGATAGGAAGTCATAGACTTTGATATTTGCAAGAATGCAACTAGGGACTCTCTAAGAAGTCAAAATCATCTAAAACTTCATATTGTGCATATATCCTAGATTATGGATTAAATTCTAAGTTAGATTAACTAGAATTTGAGTTTAGATAAGACAATTCATGTCTAGAGTTAATAGTCAAACAAATCAAAATTGTAGGATGAGGTAGTTTCCAAGTCGAGTTAGAGATGTGTGGACACACAACTACGTTTATTGCAAAAGTCTATTTATATAGAAACTTTGGCCAAAGTGATGCACTAGTCTTTGCATGCATTAGTCGGTTCACCATGTCTAGATGGCGTGACATATGAGAATGATCATACTTATCTAGAAGATTGTCTAGAGTTGTATGGTTGATTGAGTTATGTAAGACACAACACTAGAACTCAGATGGCAATGGGTGATGGAGGAGTACATGCATGTACATCCACCCTCTAAGTTTGTTTTATTGGATTCTAATGGGGAAGAGGAACCTGAGGAATATCCTCTAACCGACAGTGACATGCAGTCTTCTTGAGTTGCTTATCTAAATAAGAATGTAATTATACCCAGAATAAACTATAATAAAGATGAGATTGTTTTGCAGAAATTTGAGTTCTGTGAATGGATTTATTGATGAATTTTGAATTAATGAGATGCATTATTTCTGAATTCTAATCTATAACTTGATATGAATATTAGGTATGATATAAAGTATCATCATGGTTTGAACTCGAAAAAATCTTGAAGATAGTCAAGGAGAGTCAAATCCCTCCGATAACCTAATGGCTAAGCTGGATTAGATATTGACCATGCTAAATGAAACCAAGGAGAGGCTTGGAAACCTAGAACATGAAGTTAGGGGTCAAGGCAGATCTAAAGGAGAAAAGGAGGACTCACATCAAGGGGATGATGATTATTTCCATGAACCTAGTATTCATAGTGAACAAAGGGAGGATATTGATAAGACTAAGTCTCAAGAAGAATAAAGGAGTAGACTTGCCTTAGAGCTGTTAAGAGATATGAAGAAAGTGACTCCACCCAAGTTCGATGGAACAATAAGTGGTGATGTTGCAGAAGCTTGGTTGATAGAGATGGAAAAGTATTTTGAGATCATAAATTACTCTAAGATAACCAAGGTAGTATGGGGTGCCTACTAGTTGGCTGGAGAAGCATCCACTTGGTGGATGAACAATAAAATGGAACTGGGGTTAAGTTCTTTGAGTTTAACCTAGGATCAATTTGTGGTCTTATTTTGATAGAGATGGTTACCACAACATTTCTCTGACCAAAAGCAAACAGATTTTTAGAATCTATGACAAGGGGATATGATAGTGGTAGAATATTGGGAAAATTTCACCTGTCTCCTGAAGTATGTGCCACAATATCAGAAGGATGAAAGGTTTAGAATCAGTAAATTCATCATGGGTTTAAATGCCTAGATAGGTGGAGAAGTGGATGTACATGGTCCTACCACTATGGACCAAGTTTATGAGAAGGCAATCAAACAAGAGAAAAAATTAAAGTCAATTTTTGTATATCGCGAAAAGAATTGCAAGAGGTTTAATAAGTCACCAACTTCTCAACCTTTTAAGAAAAGGAATGGAAAAAAGGATGTGAATAAGAAAAATGACAAGGGCTCCAGAAATAATAGGAATGGACCTGGAAATGAGAAGAAGAACAATAGCAATTTCCAAAGGAATGATATCAATTCAAGAAAACCTGATAAGAAGTGAGAACCTCCTAGAGGATGTTTCTCTTGTGGTTGTGATCATTATGCAAATTAGTGCCCAACCAAGAACCAAGGAGCTCAGCAGCATGGTAACACTTTACCTACCCAATAAGTAGCTTTTCAACAGAGGATCCATGCATCTTTGGACAATCACCAGGCAGAGTACTGGATTACTCCTATAGAGATGAAAGGTATTTTATTTGGAGTTCCTATTTCTATTTTAATTGATACTCGAGCAACTGAAAGTTTTATTTCTCCAAGAGTATTAAGTAAATTTCCTATAAGAGCTGGATATATGGCTAAACCTTGGTTAGTTGAATATGCTAACCAGACTAAAGCTCAGGTAGAGCAGTGTCTGTTTGAAGCCAAGATTGGTATCCCTAGTTTTTCGACTGAGGTGAATTTGTTTGTAGCCCCCTAGGTTCCTATGATGTTATCTTAGGAATAAATTGGTTATAGAGGCATAGGGCCAATGTCGACTATTTTGCAAAAATAGTTGAGTGTTTAGATGATGTAAGAAATAGTCTTTTTGTAAGGCACTCAAAGAGAAGTCAAGATTGGGCCAATCTTTGCTATGCAATTGAAGAGGGCTAGGTGAAAACGTTATCAAGTTTTTGTAGTCAAAATGGAACAAGTAGAAGAGGATCCAAGTAAACAAAGTGAAACCGTGGAGAACTATCCTTTCCTTCAAGATTTTTGGGATGTTTTTTCAGATGAACTTCCAGGATTACCTCCAAAGAGAGCTTTTGATTTCTCTATTGATATAATACCTAGATTTGAGCCAATTTCAAAGGTGCCATACTATATGACTACTACAGAGTTGATGGAATTGAAAGCCTGGCTTTAGAGGCTATTAGCTAAAGGGTTGATTAGACCTAGTGTATCTCCTTGGGGAGCACCTATGATCTTTGTTAAAAAGAAGGATGGAACCTTGCATCTATGTATAGACTATCGTATGCTTAACAAAGCAACGATAAAGAATAAGTATCCTCTACTACGTATTGATGATCTTTTTGATCAGATGCATGGCACAACAGTGTTCTCTAAGATTGATTTGTGATCTGGATATCATTAGTTGAGAAAAAAAGATGAAGACATTCATAAAACAACTTTCAGAACAAGGAATGGACATTATGATTTCACGGTTCTACCTTTTGGACTTACAACTGCCACTATTGTATTCATGACTTTGATGAATAGTGTCTTATGAGATTGCTTGGAATAATTTGTTCTAGTATTTTTAGATGACATTCGTATTTATTCTAAGAATGAGGAAGAGCACTTATAGCATCTGCAGTTAGTTCTGCAATGGCTGAGAGAACATAATTTGTATGGGAAGCTTGCAAAATGTACTTTCTTTTAGAAGGAGATACAATATTTGAGACACATAATATCAGCTGAAGGAATTTCAATAGATCTGGTGAAAATCAAAGCTATACTTGAGAGGAATGTGCCAAAGAATGTGCATGAAGTGTATAGTTTCATGGGGTTAGCTAGATATTATAGGAAGTTTGTTTTGAACTTTTCTAAGAATGCAAGCCCAATCACTTTGATTCAGAGAAAAGGAAAGTGTTTTGTGTGGTTACAAAGATGTCAGGAGGCATTTGATTAGTTAAAAGAAAGGTTGACAACTGCACCAATATTGAAAGTTCTCAATCCAGAAAGTTAATTTGTTGTCATCATTGATGCCTTGGGAGAAGGTTTAGGTGGAGTACTTATGTAGAATGGGAAAGTGGTAGCCTATGAGTGCAAGTGCAAAAAGATGGGGGGCCAAAAGGGGTCTTAAATGGCTATTTTTTTTTTAAATCAGGAAATGCTGGCCTTGGATGAGAAATTGAGCATAGTGACACTCAAAATTTGGAGATGCAACCAAAACAATGTTTGTAGTACTCTGAGTCTACTTTCTAAACTACTATTTTTTTTTAAAATGGTATAGATTAAGGGGTTCAAAAGAGGGAGCCACAAAAATTGGTGTTGTTTCTGTCAAAAAAACATAACATAGCATGTTTTGTGGCTCCCTCAAAAGGTCAAATTTTTTTTGGTATTTTTAAAATTGCTTTAGTGAAAAATTAGCTAATAGCATGTAGTTTATGCCTCAGTTTTCTGATAATTTTTTGATGAATATTTGATTTTTTACTAATTTTCAAAGTGGACACATCCTAAAAAATAGAATTTTGGCCGTGCTACCCCTATAAATTTTGAAAACTAATTGAAAATCATTTTTTTCTTTTTGTAATGTGTAGAATGGAGTCTAGTTTCTAAATATGTAATTTTTTTGAAATTTCAATGAATGGTTAATTTACAATGAAAAAAAGACCAAACAATGGTTTTTTCCCAAAAATGGACACATAAACAAAGGAAATTAAAGATGAAAGGCTTAACATTGTCAAAATGTGAAAAAAATCACATTGTCAAATAGCTAAGAGAAAGACTAACATTACCCAGGTGTTCGATTTGTTTGACCTTGAAACACATGAAAATTTGAGGGTTAGCATGAACAAAATTATGTAAAATCCTATAGAATATGGAAAAACATGTCTCTGGACATTGGGAAGGCACTCCAAGCCTTTGGGTTGGAAATCCAACGCAAATCCCAAACCTAAGGCTTGGGATTCCCAAATCAAAACATAACGCGCTTGCGTTATGTTTTACTTTGCATTTTTTCCTTATTCACAAAAGTTTGTGCACTGTTTGTCATGTTTGATATAATGCGAGCACGTCATAATGCGCTCACGTTATGCCCCCTTGAATTTTTTTATGTTCAAGGTTATTAATCATGTATGTATGCCTATATGTATGTATGTATAGTGTCAAGGGTAGAGGAGGGTAGAGATGGGGGTGAGCTAGATAGGCAAGGAGAGGGGTGGATAAAGGTTGAGTGTTAAGGTTTAAGGTTGAGGGTTGAGGGTTTAGGGATAGGATTTAGAGTTTAGGGATAAGGGATTAGAGTTTAGGACCTTGAGGGATTAGGGTTTAGGGTTAAGGCTTTAGGGATAGCGTTTAGGGTTGAAAGTCAAGGGATTAGGGTTAAGGTAGAGTGTTGGGGGTAGAAGGATTAGGGATAGGGTTTAGGGTTGAAATTTTAGGGTTGAGGGATTAGGGTTTAAGGTATAGTTTTGAGGGTTGAGGGTTTAGGGATAGGGTTTAGGATTTATGGTTTAAGTGTTGAGGGTTGAGGATTTAGGGATAGGGTTATGGTTTAGGGATAAGGGATTAGGGTTTATGGTTTAGGGATTAGGGTACCATAAATTATAATTAGGGATTAGAGTTTATGGTTTAGGGACTAGGGATTACGGTTTAGGGTTTAGGGATGTACAATTAAGGGGTACCATAAATAAACTAGAATTTAGGAAGGGTTGGGAAAATTTTGTGAATCATCATGGGCTGGAGATTAGAGATTTTGTTGTGTTCAAGTACATATCCAAGTCATAATTTAAGGTTAAGATATTTCAAAGAATAGGGTGTGTGAAAAACATCAATGCTCTTCGGCTTATGAATACCAACATTGATACAGATAAAAGATGCCCTTCTTCTAACAGAGTATGCAGTTCAAGTCAACCGATGGGCAACAAGTTGTCGAATGAGTTGGTTTAATGGGCGTGCCTCCTTCTTCAAAGTTATGCTTGGAGACATTACACAAAAACTAGTAACTCTATACATTATTTTTCATTCTTTTATTTCATGTACACTGTTAAGAACTTGTAAAATCTAATTGTGTAATGTGTTTATGGCAGCGCATTCCTCCTGCATTTGTTTCATAATTTATAGACAACACAGATGAACATATGGTGTTGCAAGGCCCAGGTGGGCAGGAGTGGGATGTACAATTAGGGGGTACCATAAATAAATTAGAATTTAGGCAAGGTTGGGAAAATTTTTTGAATCATCATGGGCTGAAGATTGGAGATTTTGTTGTGTTCAAGTACATATCTAAGTCATATTTTAAGGTTAAGATATTTCAATGAACAGGGTGTGTGAAAAATATCAATGCTCTTCAGCTTATGAATACCAACATTAATACAGATAAAAGATGTCCTTCTTCTAACAGAGTATGTAGTTTAAGTTAACCGATGGGCAGCAAGTTGTTGAATGAGTTGGTTTAATGGGCGTGCCTCCTTCAAAGTTATGCTTGGAGACTTTACACAAAAACTGGTAACTCTACATTATTTTTCATTCTTTTATTTCCTGTACACTATTAAAAACTTGTATAATCTAATTGTGTAATGTGTTTATGGTAGCGCATTCCTCCTGCATTTATTTCATAGTTTATAGACAACACAGACAAACATATGTTGTTGCAAAGCCCAGGTGGGCAGGAGTGGGATGTATAATTAAGGGGTACCATAAATAAACTAGAATTTAGGCAGGGTTGGGAAAATTTTGTGAATCAACATGGACTGGGGATTGGAGATTTCGCTGTGTTCAAGTACATATCCAAGTCATATTTTAAGGTTAAGATATTTCAAAGAACAGGGTGTGTGAAAAATATCAATGCTCTTCAGCTTATGAATACCAACATTGATACACATAAAAGATGCCCTTCTTCTAACAGAGGATGCAGTTCAAGTCAACCAATGGGCAGTAAGTTGCTGATTGAATTGGTTTAATGGGCATGCCTCCTTCTTCAAAGTTATGCTTGGAGACTTTACAAAAAAACTGGTGGTTCTCTATAGATTATTTTTCATTATTTTATTTCCTTTACACTATTAAGAACTTGTAAAATCTAATTGTGTAATGTGTTTATGGCAGTGCATTCCTCCTGCATTTGTTTCACAGTTTATAGACAACACAAAAAAACATATGTTGTTGCAAGGCCCAGGTGGGTAGAAGTGGGATGTATAATTAGGGGGTACCATAAATAAATTGGAATTTAGGCAGGGTTGGGAGAATTTTGTGAATCATCATGGGCTAGAGATTGGAGATTTCGCTGTGTTCAAGTACATATCCAAGTCATATTTTAAGGTTAAGATATTTCAAAGAACATGGTGTGTGAAAAATATCAATGCTCTTCAGCTTATGAATACCAAGATTGATACAGATAAAAGATGCCCTTCTTCTAACAGAGGATGCATTTCAAGTCAACCAATGGGCAGCAAGTTGCTGATTGAATTGGTTTAATGGTCATGCCTCCTTCTTCAAAGTTATGCTTGGAGACTTTACTCAAAAATTGGTAGTTCTCTATACATTATTTTTCATTATTTTATTTCCTATACATTGTTAAGAACTTCTAAAATCTAATTGTGTAATGTGTTTATGGCAGCGCATTCCTCCTACATTTGTTTCACAATTTGTAGACAACATAGACGAACATATGTTGTTGCATGGCCTAGGTGGGCAGGAGTGGGATGTATAATTAGGGGGTACCATAAATAAATTGGAATTTAGGCAGGTTTGGGAAAATTTTGTGAATCATCATGGGCTAGAGATTGGAGATTTCACTATGTTCAAGTACATATCTAAGTCATATTTTAAGGTTAAGATATTTCAAATAACAGGGTGTGTGAAAAATATCAATGCTCTTCAGCTTATGAATACCAACATTGATACAGATAAAAAATGTCGTTCTTCTAACAGAGGATGCAATTCAAGTCAACCAATGGGCAACAAGTTGCTGATCTTGAATTGGTTTCTGATGAAGAAAACAATGATGTTGTTGAACCAATGGAAGAAAATCAAAATTGTAAGTCTAATTTAATTTATTTCAACTTTCAAAGCAGGCATTTGAATTGTAGCTTTACCTAGAGGATTAGTATAACAAAAACTTAATTATGTTACAAGCCTTTCTTTGAAGAACCCTAGACATTATGGACCCTATCATCTAGAAAAGCACATGATAGTGAACTCTGCCCCACCTTTCAAATCAGATATTTACCTTTTTATTCAATAAAAATGATGTCACAGAATGTAAACCAACCATGCATACTAGTAAGATCAAATTCTCTGCCTTCTATTCTTATTACTCTTACTTTATTAAGAGAAGAATGTCAAAAAGAATGGGTTTAATTGTAAGCTAACATAAGGCAAAGCAGTTTTGTTATTACATTTTTCTGAGGGATCTCTAATAGTCTAATATAATGTAGTCTTCTATAATATGAACATCTGCATTTGATTTAATATAGTAGAGTATTAAATCAATGCAATCAGCTATTTATTGGGTTAAAATAACTTAGTTTTTGTAATGGTTTGGGAATGCAGGAGTTGCCAAAAATAGGTGAATGTCCTCTACAATTACCAAGAGAAAAAAGTTTAGTAGTTCTTGTGGATAGAGCCAGTAAACAATGGGAGATTATTTGCCTATTTCATAACAATATACCTCCCCTAAGTGTAGGGTGGACATCAAGAAACATAGATTTATGTTTAGAGTTCATATATATCGAAAGATAAAATAAGAATCCTTCTGAAAGAACTTCTAAGAGGGAAAATACAGGCCAAAGATAAAAGGAGAAAATTATACAAGAAAAGATCTTCATGAGGATTGTAATATTTTGTCTAAAACAAACAAAAATTAGTTAATTAAAAATAGAAAATCAAGAAAGAAATGGTATTAAAATGTATAGTTACTAATATCTATTTTTAAAAGGCTGATTGATTTTTATGGCCAAAGTTGTTTATTTTATCTAGTTGATGGTTTTAATTACACCCATGTTATACATTGGGAACTCAGATGTGTGCACATTTTTATCACCCCAATTTAAATTCAAGCAAATAGGTGGAGAGAGTATGCTAATCTTTTTAAAAAATCTTAATAAAAAAATGTTCACTTAATGTTGATCAAGGGTTCTGATTTCAACCATTCATTGCCCACTGTGGATGTACCCCAATGCAAAGCTTTTCTCATAATGATCATCCTTCTAATTTCAACTGTTAATTACTCACTGTGGATGTACCATACGCAAATCTTTTCTCATAGTGTGTACACCTATTGGCATAATAAACCCTAGATGGGCCAGAAAAACATGCCATATAACATTACTAACATTAAAAAAGTTCATAGCCATTTTTCTGACATATTCTTGCAACTCAGATATCTTTAAGAGAAGAGTGTCAAAATGATGGGTTTAACAACCTAACATAAGGCAAAGCAGTTTTGTTGGGTTTAGGGATAGGGTTTAGGGTTTAGGGTTAAGGGATTAGGGTTTAGGGTTGAGGGATTAGGGTTTAAGGTATAGTGTTGAGGGTTGAGGGTTTAGGGATAGGGTTTAGGGTTGAAGGATTAGGGTTTAGGGTTGTTGGATTAGGGTTTAATGTTGAGAGTTGAGGGTTTAGGAATAGGGATAGCGTTTAGGGTTTAGGGATGAGGGATTAGGGTTGAGGGATTAGGGTTGAGGGTATACAATAAATAAACTAGAATTTAGGCAGGGTTGGGAAAATTTTGTGAATCATCATGGGTTAGAAATTGGAGATTTTAATGTGTTCAAGTACATATCTAGGTCATATTTTAAGGTTAAGATATTTCAAAGAATAGGGTGTGTGAAAAATATCAATGCTCTTCAGCTTATGAATACCAACATTGATACAAATAAAAGATGCCCTTTTTGTAACAGAATATGTAGTTCATGTCAACCAATGGGCAGCAATTTGCTGAATGAATTAGTTTCTGATGGGGAAAACAACAATGATGTTGAATCAATGGAAGAAAATCAAAATTAGGGTTGAGGGATTAGGGTTTAGGGTATAGGGTATAGGGTAAAGGTTTGAAGGTTGAGGGATAATGTTTAAGGTCGAGTGTCCAAGCTTAAGTGTAAAGGGTATATAGGGTTTAAGGTTTTAAGGTTTGAGGGATTAAGGGTTTAAGAGTTGAGGGATTAGGGTTTAAGGCATAGTATCGAGTGTAGAGGGTTTAGAGACAAGGTTTATGGTTGAAGGTTTAAGGGTTGAGGGTTGAGGATTTAGGTCTGAGGGTTAAGGGATTAGGGTATAAGGTATAGTGTCGAGGGTAGAGGGTTTAGGGATAGGGTTTAGGATTTAAGGTTTAAGGGTTGAGGGTTGAGGCTTTAAGGATAGGGTTTAGTGTTTAGGTTAAGTGAGACACCTAGATAACTAAGGACAGATGAAGAGGCAGACAAGGAATGACTGAGAGACCTAGAGAGGGGAGAGGTAGAGAGGTGAGTGGGAGATAGAGGTGAGAGATAGAGAGGTGAGGGGAGAGATAGAATAAAATGAGAGAGTGAAGTTGACAACTTGAGGGAAAGATGGGTAAGGAGGAGGGAGAGAGGTGGAGAGGAAGGGAAATATCTAGAGAGCCCTGAGAGATATACAAGCAAGAGACCTACAACCTAGGGAGAGATAGGTGAGAGAGATAGGGGAGAGATGGGGGTGAGGTAGATAGGGGAGGAGAGGGGTGGATAAGGGTTAAGGGTTTAAGGCTTTAGGGTTTAAGGGTCAAGGGTTTAGGGTTTAAGGGTTGAGGGTTTAAGGGTTGAGATATTAAGGGTCTAAGGGTTGAGGGATTAGGGTTTAAGGTATAGTGTCGAGGGTTGAACCCTAATCCCTCAACCCTCGACACAATACCTTAAAACCCTAATCAGGTATTGTGTCGAGGGTTGAGGGATTAGGGTTCAACCCTCGACACTATACCTTAAACCCTAATCCCTCAACCCTAAACCCTAATCCCTCAACCCTTAGACCCTTAAACCCTCAACCCTTAAACCCTAAACCCTTGACCCTTAAACCCTCAACCCTTAAACCTTAAACCCTAAACCCTTGACCCTTAAACCCTCAACCTTTATCCACCCCTCTCCTCCCCTATCTGCCTCACTCCCATCTCTCCCCTATCTCTCTCACCCCTCTCTCCCTAGGTTGTAGGTCTCTCACTTGTATATTTCTCAGGGCTCTCTAGATATTTCCCTTCCTCTCCACCTCTCTCCCTCCTCCTTACCCATCTTTCCCTCAAGTTGTCAACTTCACTCTCTCATTTTATTCTATCTCTCCGCTCACCTCTACCTCTCCCCTCCCTAAGTTTCTCAGTCACTGCTTGTCTACCTCTCCATCTGTCCTTACCCATCTAGGTCTCTCATTTAACCTTAAACCCTAAACCCTATCGCTAAATCCTCAACCCTTAAAACTTAAATCCTATACCCTATCCCTAAACCCTAAACCCTATCCCTAAACCCTCAACCCTCTACCCTCAACACTATACCTTAAACCCTAATCCCTTAACCCTCATCCCTAAATCCTCAACTCTCATCCCTTAAACCTTCAACCCTAAACCCTCTACCCTCGATAGTATGCCTTAAACCCTAATCCTTCAACCATTAAACCCTCGACTCTTAAACATTGGGCAAACTTTTGCAAAAAAGAAAACAATAACGCGCTCGCGTTATGGTTTTGTGTTGCTGAGCCAAAGGCTTGGCAACACCAAGCCATAACATGAGCGCGCTATAATACGAGCATGTTATAACACGCTCGCATTATGGCTTTTTAAATTTTTTTAAGAATTTGGCCACTTTTTGGCCCCCCATCTTTTTGCACCCGCCCATGAATCTAGCAAGTTAAGAGCATATGAGAAGAACTATGCTCCTCATGACTTGGAGTTAGTAGTAGTTATGCATTCTTTGCATGTGTGGCAACACTATTTTCTAGGAAAGCCTTTTGAATTAAATTTAGACCATTAAGGTCATAAGTATATATTTTCCCAACCTCATCTGAATACTCAACAAAGAAGATGGTTAGAATTGATATCCAACTATGACTTTGAGATAAGTTATATCAAAGGCAAGGAGAACCGAGTAGCAGATGCTCTGAGTCGACCAAGGCATATCTCTTCAATTGTCTCTATCCACTCAAACTTCAAGGATTTAGTGTTACAATATTCTATAGGTGATGAGTATTATGAGCAAGTTAAGCAGGATCTCTCTATAAATCCTCAAGACTTGAGGTATGATGGGTTCTATTTTGAACCAGATGAGATTTTAAGATACAAAGGAAGGCTTTGAATTCTAGATTTGACCGAATTTAGAAACCTTGTGTGGAAGGAAGTTCATTCTAGACCATATTCATGTCATCCTGGAGTAACCAAACTACTAGCCAATGTGAAACCTCTTTATTTTTGCAAAGGAATGAAGAATGATGCAGTAAGATCTGTAGCAAGTTTCAGGTGGAGTACCAAAGAGTCAAGGCTGATCATCAGCATCCAATAGGACTTCTGTATCTGCATGATATTCTAGAGTGGAAGTGGAAGATTATTAGTATGGACTTTGTGCAAGGTCTCCCAATGTCTCAAAATAGACTGTTAACTCTCAAAATCACACCATTGCTAAGTTACAAAACTTAGCATTTTGGAGTAACATGGGAACACTCCTAGGCTATGTGTCACCTAAACTTGGAGTGAACCTCTAGAGTGGGATGGTTCCCCTGGTGGATCACCTAATCTAACTGACTTTCTGAGGAAAGGATTTAGAAGATAAACTAAAAAATAAAATCCTAAAACCTAAGGATGACTCACCAGAATTTTAAAAGACTTTGATGACTTTACCCACAACAACTTCTAAAAACTTTGACTCTCACAATCTCACTTATACCATCCAAAAGTAATTTGTATGGAGATTCATAAGACTGAACACAAAATACAACCTGAATTATATGAGACTTTTGCACACAAACCCACAATAATAAGACATAAAAAGGATTCTTTGTTTTGAATCATAATAAACATCAAATTGATACTACAAGTATGTCACAAGAAATGAGAAAGGAAAGCTCTGCTGTTTATTAAAACTAAAAGAGTATTAAGCTCAAAATCTGAGTACAAAAGTGTTTAAAAGACTCTCTGAGATGAACAAGAGAGTAATAAACAATAATTTGAACTGAGAAAAACTAAGTCTTTCTCCCTTTATATAGCCAAAAGTATTTCTAAAAATAAGAATAGAAAAAATCTAAGCAAAATCTCCTAAAAAGGCAACTTCCTAAGTCATTTTTGAGCTGCAAAGAAAAGCCTCCAAAATAGTGCCCAAACTACTTCCAAACTGAGTGTAACAACTATCAAGATTAACTTATCAAGTGGACCCACCAAAAGGATACTAAAAATCAGGCTTTGCTTAACTGGAAACTGAAATAGAAAGTCCAGTTCATCCAGTTTTTCTAATTTTGCCCAAAAGAGCTCAAAACCCAAAAGGGAAGTTCTATCCACTTGCTTGGGTTCAACTACACCTAAATAACAATTATTTAAAGCAACTTATAAAGACATTAATTTAAATAACATTTACAATGATTTTGCAGTTCCAATATTTTCCAGAATAGAAAGAGAAAACTAATTGGGTTTGATTTGATTTTTTACAAAAATACAAGGCAAGACATATGGTTTTGATTTAAATTTTTTGCCAAGTATTGAGTGTTCCTCTATTTGGGTATTTTAATTTTCTATAAAAGTCATAAAATATTTTAAGGCATTATTGAAGGTTTGACCTCCCTCCAAATGGTTGCAAAACACCCTAAGACATAAGCCTAACCATGAAATATGTAAAGGTAAAACAAATAATATCCTAAGGGTATTAGTTGAGGCATTTAAATTTTTAAAGTATGTGACAAAAATTGCCATATCGACTTAGGGCTCAATGGAAACCCTAAACACAAAACAAATGTCTCCTAGGTTTTTGGCCTCATTTTTCACTTTGCATTTTGGAGAAGAGGCTCTACCTCTAGCAGCCACCAAACTAGGGTTTGAGATTGAAACCCTACTTCTTCTTCTTGTTCTTGAACAATTTCTTAAAGATTCTTCACAAAAAAATGCAAGGTAAGTTTTACTGACACAAAACTGAGACCCATTTTCTGCTCTGAATACAAGTTTTTGTCTTTTAAACCATGGCCATGGAAGATTTATGATATATTTGTCTTTGTATCTCTGGTTAACACCTTTCCTGTGTTTTGAGGCCACCATTACCGCCTCTACCTCGAGATTTTGGAGATCTTCCTGTGGGTTTACATGCATTTCTCAAAACAAGCCAGCAAAGGTAAACTTCTACCCTTCGAATCTTGCATCAGTTCTTGTTCCCCTCTGATAGAAACTCAAATCAAACTCAATAAAAGGGCATATTAATAGATGCTTTTGCTTTATATGAAAGAATATGGAATATTTGCTTGTGCTTGCCATTGCAGCCCACTGCCATGTTTTGTATACTTGCTCACTCATGAGTGCCTTCCAAGCTAACATAGCTCGAAAGCCTCCATTTCACTCTCTACATATGTCTTTTCTCTATGCAAATTGACATGGGTTTTGATATTTATGAAGAAAATTGCATCCTTGGCCACGGCTATAATAACCCACTTTATATTTCATTACTTGCATTTTATCTTGATTCTGTATGAAGAAAGCTCGATTTGAGCTTGTCCCATGAAAGAATAATACAAATCTTATACTCTGGTTACTACTTTATGGGTCCTGAAACCCTTCATGGCCGTAGCCATTCAAAATCCTAAGTATTGCTTAAACTTGAAGATTTCCCATCTGTAGACTATCGAGGCCATTGTTATTGCTTGTAGTTCTTCTTTGAAACACAAAAAATTTGGTCTCTGATAGTGAGTAATGAATTTGTTGTTCTCTTTGCATGATGTAATGCCATGACAGTCATAAAACTACATCCTTTAATGAATGCTTTCTACCTAGTAGTTGACCAGACTACACCTTGGACTGTATACTATACATTGTTTGCAATTTTTTATGTCAACCAATTCACCAATTGTTATTGAACTACAAACTCATAAATGTTGAAGAGCTAGAATGAAAACTCGCATCTATGCACTGTTTCATTATTCATGATTGAAGATCACTTTACAATAATAAGAAACTATTACTATTAATCACCACTGACAACATATTATTTGTAGCGACTGAGGCATGATAGAGGGATAGTGGATTGTAACATGGGTATAAATCTTGAGACAAAACTTGGAGGCCCAAACTATAACCATATGACTGCTCCTTCAATGTGATTTGCATGACTCCATCCTTTATGCACCTCATACTGTTGTGACTGTGATTGAATGACTGTAACATAATCATCCTAATGACTACTACAGTGACTATCATGCTTACTTCACTAGGTTCATCTTCATCAATATCAAGATATTATGATGACACAATCAAACCATTATATAAGCTTTTGAAACTTTTGTCTATCTGCAATAATGATGATTGCTTCTTTACACATGGTTGTCAGAATGTTCCTTTTGTGGCCTAAAGTGACTGCCAACATAGTCCTCTACCTGTGAATAAGACTACCTTCTACAGTCCATCAGAGACTATATTTTTATGACTGTTATAGTCTTTTGATGCTTAAAGATAAAAGACTTCTCCTATGATATGAACATGTCTCTTTTGATGGTTGTGCTCACTGTCTCTAAAACCATGGCTATATGTTGCTCTTTAAATGACTATTTTCTCTTTATGAGGTATGACAGCCTAGTGATGTTGTCTCTTATCCATATTAAACTCATATCATACCCTTATAGTGGTGACATAATTCCAACTTCATGCTCTTTTCTTTTGTTTATGACTTTTCCAAATGCTCTAAATCTGGTGACCATTCTTCATTTGGTTGTGATTGTATTTTACATATGTTGTCTTTAACAATACTTCACATACTGTTTTGTAGGGTTTCTTAAACTTTCATGAATTTCATACCCTCCTAACTCTGCCCTCTTATTAGTTGCTTTGAGTCTTCATACCTTTGGACCATCATTAGGACTGACTACCTTTTGATGCTACAAACCTTCCTGTTGTGTGACAATCTTTAATAGGACATTAAATGACATTCTTTGTTAGTCCTTTAGATCTGCCTTTGTTATGGCTATCATCTACATATGACTGTGGCTATCTCTTATGGATCATTGTCTTCAAAAAGCTATCCTCACACCTAACATGATTGCCTTCACATTAAATGGCTTGGACTGTAGACTGCTCTCCATCCTTGTGGTTGTACCTATAGCCTATGACTATGTCCTTCTGATTTAAACATTGTCTTTAACTGCTGCCCCCTCACATGATATAACTATTTGCCATTATTTCTGCATATTTTGGATTTGACTGTCATGAATGATTCATGAGCTCAAGGGTTTTGTAGTCACTTTACGAGTTACTCCTTCAATTGAAATGTTTCTATTTGATCATTATGAATTACTATTTCAATCCCCTCTTGAGAATTAGGGGTAGCATGCTGGCCTCAACCCTTGTGGGAGCCCACTTTTGCACCACATGCTATGATGTCTTCCAAAATGGATCAGCAACATAATTTCTCCTATACCTGCACAGTGAACAAACATGTTAGATAAAACAATGAAGCTCAATGCTCCTGTGATGTTTCATTTTTAGGCTCTCTTGCATATATCTGATGGTTGTCAACTAATTCAGTACAATATAGGCAATGTATTATGTTTATGTTGATAGGCACATAAGAAGATTCATATCAAGAGCTCTAACAATTCTTCACATCATGATGCAGGTTCACTCAAGGATCAGGAGCAAGGAGGAGTAAGATGCAATGAAGACTAATTCAAGACTCCAAACAGGCAATGATGGATATGCCTACCCTTATATGCTTCTTTTCCATTCTTTATCTTCATATGCATAGTATATTTATGTTTGTACTAGTTCAGCTATTCCCACGACTTGTGTGGGACATTTGATCCTTCTTTCTTTCCAATGAATATGAATACAACACTTATGCAGTTATGTGTATATTTCTTTTGTAAAATGAATGGAAGTATTACAATATGAAATGAAACCACTTCCTATCATCTATGAAATCTCATTTATGTTGCAAAGCATTGAATGCCGAGTTGAATGTTCTCCTTTCTATTGTAACTCATGGCATCATAAAACTGAACCTTTTTCTTTTCCAAGCACTTTAAACTATGCAAAGAATAAGCAAAGCAAAAATATATTAGGACTTTTCACCTTAAAATGGAAGCACATTGTTTCAGCTTTGCCAATTTGAGCTGTAGGTGAAAATTGGTAACATTTCTGGTGATTTATGCTGAATGCTTGCCTACTAACCATATAGTCCAGTTGCCTTAGTCATCCATTGGGAATGGAGTCAAACTCTTCTCTTATCAAACTTAGAAAACTATGAAACACAGCTGCAACTACTCCAAACAGCAGCAGAAAAACAAACAGAACCAAACTAAAAGCAAACTAAAAGGCCCTAGTGGCCAAAGAACATGTGCAACAACACTTAGGGAAAGAAAATAACTGAAATAAATGTGCCTTGACCACTTATTAACTGAAAACAATAACTCTAACCTACTCTAACCATCCAAAGAAGCTAGTCAAACAAACCCATTCACTTGTTGGGTGAAGGAGCTTCTTTTTCTACAGAATATACGATGTTTTACAGCTACATGAAAAAGAACAATGGATGAAAGGCCATGAAATCACTGCACCACATCTTGAAGAACATATACAAGATCACTAACCTCTTCATATGGAATATAAACACTACTACCCTGAGGTGGCGAAGTGACTTGAATTTGTTCTTCTTCAACTGCACTTTCATGCTTGGGCTCAATCATGATAGGAATCTTCTAGTTGGCCTCCACTTTAGCAATATATTTAAATGGACATCCTATTGACAAGGCAAAATTGGAACTACTCTTGCTGGTTTCACTCTTGTCGACTGCCTCCACAACCACAATTGTTTCTTACTTTGGTTGAATCATGCCTTCAACCTCATGATCCTCCACAACCAAGCTATCCTCATTTATTTACTAATGGACCAATATTATAATAATGTCACTTTCATGCTCTGGTTGATCACAACTTGTCAATTTTTTTAGCTCACATACATTTTATTCATGAATACTAATAGTTAGAGGAAGCTCTACAAATGAATCAGTCAAAATCTAAGTCACAACACCCCCTTTTGCCTCTTCAACCTATTGTTCCACACATTCTCCTTCAAAAGATGATTGTTTGACATCTAAATTTGAAACAAAAATCTCAAGGTCATCCCAAAACATGTCTTCTTCATTCTCATTCTCATTTTTCTGTGAAGGGAGACTATTTATTACCTCATAACAGTTCTTAGTCGGTTGTGTAAGTTCCATGATAGGCTTACCTTCACACTCTTCTACTTAATCCAGGACCCCATTGTCAGATTGCTTAGCTTCAAGTAGCAACTCCTCATATTGTTGAATATCTTCTTTCTATTCTAAAACTGTTGTCTTTGGTATGAGCATGCTTTCCTCCTCTAGCTCAACAAAACCAGGTAACTGATTGAATAAGGAAACTGATTCTTCCTCCTCATATGGTGCTTTCTCCAATCAAACTTGAGCATTCTATCTTTGCAACTGAAGACTTTCACCTTGTGACCTCTGTACTCTACTTTCATTCATCTGAAAATAGCATTAGAAAACTGTTTAAATGAATCAAAATGTAAAGGATTCGGTGTCAAGGTTGAACCAACATCCTCTTCATATCATGCTCATATTCACCTGCAAATGCAACACAAACAACAGCAACCTCTTGCTCCACATCTGATTTTTCCTATTTGGTGGCACAAAAGGGACTACAAGAACCTTCAACTATTGGATTGAAACTTGAAATTTTGATTGGCTTGGGCTCTAAAATCTTTTGTTCCTGTTCACCATGCCAACTTGGAATCTTGACTGGTTCAGATTTTACTACATTTTCCTCTTCTTGATTTTGGATTGGTACAGGAGGAGTAGCCTTAACAAGATTTGGCATTTTATAACCAGGATACCTAGTCTAAGAAGGCTGCCATGGTTGTTCAAAAGTTTGATGACTTGGTTCAAGTTCTTGATATGGTTGAGGATTAAAGGACTAATTTTGAATGCGAATAGGCCCCTGAGCAAAATTAGAACTTTTGAAACTTGGAATTTGGAAACTTTGGGAAGTTTCTTGAGTTTCTTGGAGGAAAAAGGGTTCTTCAAGTGGCTGGTTTTGAAGTATAACAAATTTAGATCATGCCAACATAGGCTCTTGCAATGGTAAAGGATCTCTAAAACTGGGAATCTTGACCTTAGAAGCGTTAGGAGACTTACTTTGCTTGAAACTTGGAAAAATATGCTTACAAACCTCCTCTTGGATAGACTGATCTAGAATGACAGGAGTTGTTTGGATCTCATGCCTTTGTGATTGAGCAATCAAAAGCTTGATCTGCTTTTCTTTTGCAGCTAGTTGTTGAGCAAGATTCTCCTCAAATTATCTCTTTTGAGCTACTAACTCTTTTGTAAACTGCCTACCTTGTGCCTCCAATTCTTGCCTATCAAGTTGGGCTTGATGAGCCAACTCTTCTTGCTCATGAAGATAAGCCTGATTAGACCATTCTTCTAGCTGAAAGTTGATCTCTTGTTCCCTCTTAATGTCATCCATCTACTTGTTGAAGTCTAACAAAGTATCTTTAATCATGTCTCTAAGCTCCCTAATTTCAGAATTTTGAGGCTGATTGGAAGATTGGGCAAGGGTGGGTGGGTGGTAAGCATCTTGAGTAAGTTGGTAGCTTGCTGATATATGGTTATTTGCACTAAAACTAGCATTATGGCTTCTTGGGTATGGTTGATAAGAAGGTACGTTGACAGTATTTTCATAGTATGGGGGTGGGTATATATATTGACTATGACAATTTGACATTTCTACTCATATGAAAAGCTAGAAATAAGAATAAAAGATTATTTTTTTGAAACATACCAGCACTTGATCAATTAAAACTAGTAGATCTTCCTTCGGAGTCGCCAGATGTGTTTGAAGAACTTGCCTCCAAAGGCTGAGATTGTTGGTGTACACACCAAGAACCAGCAATGAAATGATAAGCTTTGAATTGTGAGAATTCAAACTGTCCCACCGAGCATGCCAAAAATTGTTAACTCTCAAAATTGCACCCTTGCTAAGTTGCAGAA
Source organism: Cunninghamia lanceolata (assembly GCA_027924645.1). NCBI lineage: Eukaryota > Viridiplantae > Streptophyta > Pinopsida > Cupressales > Cupressaceae > Cunninghamia > Cunninghamia lanceolata. The sequence continues at coordinate 4,114,498 of BSBN01000677.1, read as the reverse complement.
CTTAGCATTTTGGAATAACATGGGAACACTCCTAGGCTGTGGGTCACCTAAACTTGGAGTGGACCTCTAGAGCGGGCTGGTTCTCCTGGCAGATCACCTAATCTAACCGACTTTCTGAGGAAAGGGTTTAAAAGATAAACTAAAAAATGAAATCCTAAAACCTAAGGATGACTCACCAGAATTTTAAAAGACTTTGATGACTTTACCCACAACAACTTCTCAAAACTTCAACTCTCACAATCTCACTTATACCATCCAAAAGTAATTTGTATGGAGGTTCATAAGACTGAACACAAAATACAACCTGAATTATATGAGACTCTTACATACAAACCCACAATAACACGACATAAAAAGGATTCTTTGTTTTGAATCACAATAAACATCAAATTGATACTGCAAGTGTGCAATAAGAAATGAGAAAGGAAAGATCTGGTATTTATTAAAATTGGAGTATCAAGCTCAAAATCTAAGTATAAAAGTGTTTAAAAGACTCTTTGAGATGAACAAGAGAGAAAGAAACAATAATCTGAACTGAGAAAAACTAAGTCTTTCTCCCCTTTATATAGCCAAAAGGCTTTCCAAAAATAAGAATGGAAAAAATCTAAGCAAAATCTCCTAAAAAGGCAACTTCCTAAGCCAGTTTTGAGCTCCAAAGAAAAGCCTCCAAAATAGTGCCCAAACTGCCTCCAAACTGAGTGTAACAACTGTCAAGATTACCTTATCAAGTGGACCCACCAAAAGGATGCTAAAAATCAGGCTTTGCTTGGCTGGAAACTGAAATAGAAAGTCTAGTTCGTCCAATTTTTCCAATTTTTCCCAAAAGAACTCAAAACCCAAAAACAAAGTCCTATCCACTTGCTTTGGTTCAACTACACCTAAATAACAATTATTTAAAGCAACTTATAACGACATTGCTTTAAATAATTGTTGTCTCTTAGATTTGCACCCTTTTGTTGCTGTTGTGAAACTTTAGCAATCTAGAGAAACATGGGAATGATCTCGAAGTGTGGGACCTTACAAATTGAGATCAGACCTCCAAAGAAGGCTGGCTTCCTCTTTCTAAGCCTAATGCTTAGAAAAATGTATCTAAATCTAGTGCTAATGCTTGCTAGGAAAAGGGTTAGAAGGAAGGCTGAAAATGAAAATAAGTGATACACCAGATTTAAATATGTTTGGTTGCAACTGAATCCACATGGTAATAATCTCACAGCTGGAAAGATTTACACAGGCTCATATGATTCAAACAAAGGTCAAAATAGAGACAGAGTGCTTAGAATAAAAAAAGAGAGGCAAAAATACCAGTTTTTATTGATTATAGAGGCCAAGTAGCCATTACAAAAATAGCCCAGAAGAACAACCAACAACATATACATCTGTTTTACATGTATATATCACATTTTTCATTTGACCTCAGTCAGTTACAAATAATTTCGCCCATGGGCGTTGTCAAAAAAATATCTGCCTAAAGGGACGTCTACCTGCAGGAGTTATTGAATAAAAGATGTGGAATAGGGCAGGTAGAAGATATTTCAAATCTTCAATGCAAGCTGCTTTGTCATCGATCTATAGCATTGAACACCACAAATATCTGCATCTGCACATCCAAAATAGTTGCTGAAACATACAGCCATCAAAGCATACAAAGCCAGATCCAAATTTTGAAAGTGAAAATAATTGCCTCAAAAGCCCGCCAAATGAAATAGGAGGCAAAAACAAGCATTTTTGCCTTTTGCAGCATATAGAAATTCACCAAGATGTGCAAGATATTCGCGGTCAAAGTTGCGGTCAACTGCCTGTGTATATCGCTTTGCATCTGCACTTGCATCAGCCTTTGAAAGCTCCTCTGAAACTGCCTTTGCATATGCAAAGCGCTTTGTACATGGCCTCTTGCATATCGGCTATGTATATCTGATTGTATGTCGGCACATGTAATCGCCTGCATACATACAATGTGGACTCCAGCAGATTATCGCCCACTTTTGAACTTTAAAACAGGTCCGGGTTGTATCTTTTCCTTGTATCTTTGCCTTGTATATCGCATATACAATGCGCATATGCAAGGTGTAGACTTCAAAAGATTATCAGCTGCATTTGATTCTTCAGTCACATTTGGGTTGTATCTTTTCCTTTGTATATTTCTCTTGTATATCACATATACAATCGCAATATACAAGCAAAAAACATACATATAATCAGACCCCAGCCTTTATCAACCAGAATGCATATCATTTTGGGTTCGGGCCTTGTATGTATTCCCTTGCATGTTCGATAGTATGCGCAGACATACAATCACAAATATACATTTGGTGGACCCCACCCTTTGTATCTTGCCCTTACCTATGACTTGTATATTTCACTCCTTGTATATCGGCTTTGTATATGCAAACATACAAAGAGAAATATACAAGCCACTGTTACAACTACCTTTCTATATCGCACATGCATATATCCTTGTATCTTTGGCGAAAATCCCTTGTATGTTCTGTCGATGTACATTGCAAAATGTACATTCATCCTTGTATGTTTGAATTGCCTTCCTTCTTCTTTGCATATCGGCAATGTACATTCACACTTGCATATGATCTTTTGCATGTATGTTGGCCTTGTATCTTTGGCCTTGCATGTGACTCTTTGTATATCGCAAATGTATGTGCATATACAAACAACTGTAGCCAATGCACAACCTTTGTATGTTTGTCGATTGCATTTAGGCCCTTGCATATTGCAAATGTATGTTCCAAACATACAATGGCAAATGTATATGCGAATATACATTCAAAAATGCATATTGAAAATACAAGCATGAAATTGAGAAATCCTAGTGATAGAAAATACTTGAAGCTAAAAGATTTCTGGGTTTTTCTGGGTTTTTTGTAAAGATTCAAGCAAGATTTTGGGATTTTTTGTATGGTACAGCATGAGTATTTGGAAGATTTAAGCTTTGTTGGGTCATTTTCTAAAGGATTTTCAAGCAAAATACAAGGTGAACTATTTAACTCTGGATGGAGGAAAATAGGTCAACAATAATGTTTACAATGATTTTGTAGTTTCAATATTTTCCAGAATAGAATGAGAAAACCGATTGGGTTTGATTTGATTTTTTACAAAAATACAAGGCAAGACATATGGTTTGGATTTAAATATTTTGCCAAGTATTGAGTGTTCCTCTATTTGGGTATTTTGATTTTCTATAAAAACCATAAAATATTTTAAGGCGTTATTGAAGGTTTGACTTACCCTCCAAATGGTTGCAAAACACCCTAAGGCATAAGCCTGGGCATGAAATATGTAAAGGTAAAACAAATAATACCCTAAGGGTATTAGTTGAGGCATTTGATTTTTTAAAGTATGTGACAAAAATGCCATATCGACTTAGGGCTCAATGGAAACTCTAAACACAAAACAAATGGCTCCTAGGTTTTCAGTCTCATTTTTCACTTTGCATTTTGGAGAAGAGATTCTACCTCTAGCTGCCACCAAACTAGGGTTTGAGCTCGAAAACCTACTTCTTTTTGCTTTTCCTGAATGATTTATTGAAGATTCTTCACAGAAAAATCCAAGGTAAGTTTTACTGGCACAAAACCAAGACCCATTTTCCACTCTGAATACAAGTTTTTGGCTTTTAAACCGCGGCCATGGAAGCTTTCTGATATATTTGTCTTTCTATCTCTGGTTAACACCTTTCCTGTGTTTCGAGGCCACCATGACCCCCTCTACCTCAAGCTTTTGGAGATCTTCCAGTGGGTTTACATGCATTTCTCAGAACAAGCCAACGAAGGTAAACTTCTACCCTTCGAATCTTGCATCATTTCTTGTTCCCCTCTGATAGAAACTCAAATCAAACTCAATAAAAGGGCATATTAATAGATGCTTTTGCTTTATATGAAAGAATATGGAATATTTGCTTGTGCTCTCCATTGTAGCCCATGACCATGTTTTGTATACTTGCTCACTCCTAAGTGCCTTCCGAGTTGACATAGCTCAAAACCCTCCATTTCTCTCTCTGCATTTGTCTTTTCTCTACATAGATTGACATGGGTTTTGATATTTATGAAGAAAATTGCATCCTTGGCCATGGCTATAAGAACCCACTTTATATTTCATTACTTACATTTTGTCTTAATTCTGTATGAAGAGAGATCAATTTGAGATTGTCCCATGAAAGAATAATGTAAATCTCATACTCTGGTTACTACTTTATGGGTCATGAAACCCTTCAGGGCCATGGCCATTCAAAATCCTGAGTATTGCTTAAACTTGAAGATTTTCCATGTGTAGACTCTTGAGGCCATTGTTATTGGCTATAGTCCTTCTTTGAAACACATAAAATTTGGTCTCTGATATTAAGTAATGAATTTGTTGTTCTCTTTGCATGATGTAATGCCATGATAGTCATAAAACTATCCCTTAATGAATGCTCTCTACCTAGTAGTTGACCAGACTACACCTTGGACTATGCACTATGCATTGTTTGCAATTTTTTACATCAACCAATTCACCAATTGTTATTGAACTGCAAACTCATAAATGTTGAAGAGCTGGAACAAAAAATCGCACCTATGCACTATTTCCTCATTCATGATTGAAGATCACTGCATAGTAATAAGAAACTATTACTGTTAATCACCATTGACATCATATTATTTGCAGCCACTGAGGCATGATAGAGGGATAGTGGATTATAACATGGATATAAATCTTGAGACAAAACTTGGAGGCACAACCTATGACCATATGATTGTTCCATCAATGTGATTCCCATGACTCCATCCTTTATGCACCTCATACTATTGTGATTGTGATTGAATGACTATAACACAATCATCCTAATGACTGCTACAGTGACTGTCATGCTTACTTCACTATGTTCATCTTCATCAATGTCAAGATATTATGATGACACAATCAAACCATTATATAAGATTTCAAAACTTTTGTCTGTCAACAATAATGATGATTGCTTCTTTACACATGATTGTCAGAATGTTCCTTTTGTGGCCCAAAGTGAATTCCAACATAGTCCTCTACCTATGAATAAGACTACCTTCTATAGTCCATCACAGACTATCTTTTGATGACTATTACAGTCTTTCTGCTTAAAGATAAAAGACTTCTCCTGTGATATTAACATGTCTCTTTTGATGCTTGTGTTCATTGTCTCTAAAACCATGGCTATATGCTGCTCTTTAAAGGACTATTTTCTCTTTACAAGGTATGACAACCTAGTGATGTTGTCTCTTATCCATATTAAACTCATATCATACCCTTATAGTGGTGACACAATTCCAACTTCATGCTCTTTTCTTTTGTTTATGACTTTTCCAAATGCTCTAAATCTGGTGACCGTTCTTCATTTGGTTGTGACTTTATTTTTCATATGTTGTCTCTAACAATGTTTCACATACTGTCTTGTAGGGTTGCTTAAACTTTCATGAAGTTCATACCCTCCTAACTCTGCCCTCTTATTAGCTGCTCTGAGTCTTCATGCCTTTGGACCATCATTAGGACTAACTACCTTTTGATGCTACAAACCTTCCTCTTGTGTGACAGTCTTTAATAGGACATTAAATGACATTCTTTGTTAGTCCTTTAGATCTACCTTTGTTATGACTATCATCTACATATGACTATGGCTATCTCTTATGGATCATTGTCTTCAATAAGTTGTCCTCAATAAGGTGTCCTCACACCTAACATGACTGCCTTCACATTACATGGCTTGGACTATAGACTGCTCTCCATCCTTGTGGTTACACCTATAGCCTATGATTGTGTCCTTCTGATTTAAATGCTATCTTTGACTGCTACCCCCTCACATGATAGAACCGTTTGCCATCATTTCTGTATATTTTGGATTTGACTGTCATGAATGGTCCATGAGCTCGAGGCTTTTACAGTCACTTTACGAGTTACTCCTTTAGTTGAAATGTTTCTATTTGAGCATTATGAATTACTATTTCAATCCCCTATTGAGAATTAGGGGCAGCATGTTGGGCTCAACCCTTGCGGGAGCCCATTTTTCCACCACATGCTATGATGTCTTCTGAAATGGATCGGCAACTTAATTTCTCCTATACCTGCACAGTGAACAAACATGTTAGATAAAAAAATGAAGCTCAATGCTCCTATGATGTTTCATTTTTAGGTTCTCTTGCATATTTCTGATGTTTGTCAACTGATTCAGTACAACATAGGCAATGTATTATGTTTATGTTGATAGGCACATAAGAAGATTCATATCCAGAGCTCTAACAATTCTTCACATCGTGATGCAGGTTTACTTGAGGATCGGGAGCAAGGACGAGTACGCTGCAATGAAGGCTAATTCAGAACTCCAAACAGGCAATGATGGATATGCCTCTCCTTTATGTTTCTTTTCCATTCTTTATCTTCATATGCATAGTATATTTCTTATGTTTGTATTGGTTCAGCTATTCCCACAGCTTGTGTGGGACATTTGATCCTTCTTTCTTTCCAATGAATATGAATACAACACTTATATAGTTCTGTGTATATTTCTTTTATAAAATGAATGGAAGCATTACAATATGAAATGAAACCACTTCATATCATCTATGAAATCTCATTTATGTTGCAAAGCATTGAATACCGAGTTGAATGTTCTCCTTTCTGTTTTAACTCATGGCATCATAAAATTGAACCTTTCTCTTTTCCAAACACTTTAAACTATGCAAAGAATAAACAAAGCATAAATATATTAGGACTTTTCACCTTAAAATGGAAGCACACTGTTTTAGCTCTGCCAATTTGAGTTATAGGTGAAAATTGGTAACATAGACATGATGCTATTTTAGTGGTGGTGGAAAAACTCACCAAGGTAGCTCACTTTATACCTAGAAATCTAAAATAGAGAGCACCAGTTTAAGCTTGCAAGTTTGTATAAGAAGTGTTTAGATTGCATGGAGTTCCTGAGAAAATTATCTCACACAGAGATGCGCACATGACATCAATATTTTGGCAAACTTTGTCCTTAGCGCTAGGAACTCAACTCAATATAAGCTCGGCTTATGACCCTGAGATAGGTGGTCAGACAGAGAGGGTAAATCAAGTTCTAGAAGATTTGTTACAGATGTGTTGCATGGATTAGCAATACAAGCACTTGTGAAGATTATTTACCACTTGTGTAGTTTGCTTGTAATAACTCCTATCATTCTGCTATTAAGATGGCTCCATTTTGGTGCAACACCCATGTAATTTTCTTGCTCCCTGGCCTTGAGCCCTAAAATTGGCTAAGTTTGTGTCTAAGAATATTAAACCCTAAACCATTGTGCCTTTTAAAAAGCCTATGTTAAAATTTTATGTTGACTTGTGATAGGCGGTCACCCCAGGCTTAAGTTACAACTTAATTTTCTTGGCTTCATTCATAACAAGCCCCTTGAGCTTAGTCAATGATTCCCCCTGTTTATGCAAATATTTCCTAAGATTGAGCACATGCTCTTTAGAGGAAAATGGACAGCTATCGTAGTATCGCGGGCTTTAGATTTGTGGGATCGGTCAAGATTGCGCTAATGTGAAGACCATTGATTTTGAGTTGGCGGCCCTGAGGTCTTATCTGTTGATTCCATTGCTACATGCTTATTCCATGTTGGATCATGGTAGCACGCTACGAAGAGGTGCCATGGAATATTCCTTACACTATTGCAATAATATGCCAACTGGAGGGTGGGACCCAGTTTTGTCTAAAAAGAACTAAAGCTAGCGCCTAGCACATGAGTGCAAAGGTAGTAGTGTGGGTCCGCGCTGGGCTTGAGCTACTGCAATAAGATAATGTATGGAAAGATTGTAGCTTTCTGACTAGAAAGGCATTCTTTGTTGGTATCTCCTGATTGGATGATGACTTTTTAATGATCCCAGTGGATTCTTTTTCATTTCTAGCCAATCGTCTTGATCTAATGTGTCCTAAATTGATGGTCTATGTTCAAATTCTAGATTTCATTCGAGTGTGCTAGCATGAACATCAAAATAGCTATGGCACGACAAGTTCTACCTAGATTTTTGAGATTATCAGCTATGAATTAGAGGTGCTTCTCGAGTATGCAAGAAGGTGATTTGACAATTAACACATTTCTCTAGTAATTTATGATCTTCAGTTGGATCTTGGTACATGAATCAGACCTTTGTTGTCCATGTGAGAGGCGTTCGTAGTCAGGGGACATTAACCTGCACCTCCATTTCATGCTTTGAAGGGTGTGAACAGATCATTGTAAGTTTCTAGATATGAATTCAAGTGTGTTAATCCTACGAATATTCACCTAGATTGGAGTTAAGAAGGGTGTTGGAAAGTGGAAATTGATTGGGTAAAGGACCTCCGTTCATTCTTGCAATAAATAAAAGTGCTTCCATGAATTGTTCACATCAATTGTTGTCATGAGTATTGTGCAGAATATTTCCCTACAATTTTTATCCTTTGTTTCCCGAAGGAGTATGTCCCTGTTCTCCTACTTGTAGGTTTTCTCATTCCAAATTAAGGAAAGAGTGAGTAGCCTAGTGGTACCACAATAATGGGTTAAACTTTCTGGGACATCTTGATTTTTGCTGAAATCACATATTTTTAGAAAACATTATGATTTAAGCCTTGAAAGGTTCCATTCAAAGGATTTTAATTGAAGAGGGTTTGATCAAACCCCCTTAGATTCAAACCCCCTTGGATAGAACCCCACTAGTTTTAAACCATACATATAATGGAGTCTCCTCTACACCTATCAAAATGCTGATAAAAAACCACTTTTGATTTACCTTTTGGGGGATCAATGGAATTGATTTAAATTTATGTTTTATAAGTATGTAGTCCTTTTTATAAGCTTCCCAAAAAGTATAATTTTAAATATATTTAATTTGATTATTATATTTATTTTTTATTTCTTGTGAATGTAGGTTTTTCAATGAACATTATGGTCTTTATTTCACACATACAAATAAATAGGAAAATAGAGAAAACAAATTCTAAAAAATGCATGTCCTCTAGGTATTGATATCCTTATTCCAACAAAAAAAAATTGAATTCTGATACAAACAAAAAAAGTTATGTTGGACAGAATACGCCTATGTCTAAATTATAATTGGTTTGACTTCAAAACTTAATTAAAAAAATATTCAACAAAACATTATAAAACCAAATGCATCCTCTAGATATCGGTGTTACCAATCTAAATTCAAATGAATCAGAATTTTATCCTTTGTAGAAAAAAAGTTATGTGCGATAGAATACAAATCACTTTAAAAATGTTGTTTACTATTAAAAACTAGTTATCAAAGGACACGCAAAAAAAACTTACAATTTAACTCCAATTTTTTTAAAAAATATATATTTAGAATCTATAGATAAAATCTCAAAAATCACTAGTTCGCATCATCTCCAAATTCCTAATGGTTTAGCAACTATAGGTGTCGGAAAGTGAAGATTTAGTTCAAAATGTTGATTTCAATGTCAAGTTTGGCCAAAAAGTGTAACCCATTATTGTGGGATGACCCAGTATTGGTGAAGGGAATGGGAGGATTGGAAAAAATAGGAGTCTTTGGCTGTAGCAATCTTGCTAGTTTCCCAGAACTAGTCAAATCATCCAAATGCTCCAACTGCATGTAGTTGTTCCTCGGGGGTGGACCAAATGGGTAGGATTGCAGCAACCTCGACTAGAACTAGGATCCAAGAGTGCGGGAAGAGAGATACCAATTTTCTCTTGTGAGATCCCTTTGTTTAATGACTTTCATCAAGAACAATAGCAGAGCGAGGGCACTATGTTCAGATGCCCAAGTCCATAGTGTAGAAATGGGACTCTGTTCATAGAGTCAAAGAAGTCCTTTCCCCAACAAGGATGACATTTTCTAGTTCAATTATTGAGAGCCACCTCAACAATTCCAGAGTTCATACATCTAGTGAATGAAGATTGAAAGATGGAGAGTTGCATTGCCTTCCTAGCAGCCTATGATCTGAGCCTGAATATGGGATAAAGAGGGGGCATTTGTTTCTAATTGCCTGGGAGGACTCTTAACCAATTAGAACATTCTGGAACAGTGTTGTAAATCTTTGCAAAGGAATTGGTTAAAATAAAGTGTCTGCCAATCATAGGAAGGATGTAGTTTCCTAAGTCACAAATATTAAATGAAATGTAACTTAAAAAGTTATACTAAGGAAATCCTGGCCGACATAAATTGCCTATATATAGGGTTTCAAAAGTCGTAGTAAAGAGAGATTCCTAGAGAGAAGGAATTGGTTGTTAGGAAAGGGATTCTTCTCTGGCCTTTGGATATAAGATATCCACATTTTGGGAAGTAGTTTCTGTAGCAGAGTAGATGTATTGTCAAGAATACAGAGCAAAATTATGCTTGCAGACAAATAAATTCTTGTATGATAGTTTTTAGTTTAGATTGCAATATATGAATAACACTACGTGTGTGTGTTTCTTGCAATTCTCTCCTTGAATGTATGCATTTCTTTTGTGATTGAATGAATTAAGGATTTTGAACTTCACCTATGCACATTTTTTGTATCAAATGTCTTATTTTCTATTTTTGTTCAAGGAATGGATTAAATATTCTGAGTAAAACATAGGAAGTGGTGTATCATTAGGGATTATTGAAGTAGAATTGTAGGAAATACTCATTCTTGGGTCTATCATTGTAAGGTAGTGATACAAGCAAACGCTGTAAATTTGAATATTTAATGTCAAAAAGGAAACATCTGCATTGATGTATTTTGACTCTATTACCCTTGAATAAGGCACCAATCTCAGAACCTATTTGCCCAAGAGTCCATAAAGAACATAAAATTTGAAGACAAATCAATTAAACTATCTTTGTTTTGTTTTTGTTTCAAGGTTAGTGGGTTTTATTGCATGTTCTCAGGATCAGTAATGTGAAAATCTCAAGAAACCTTGCATGTTTTAGGATAATTTTACACTCTTGGTGCATGATTGTGAGAACATTTCTGCCTGGTGTTGTGAAAGACAAATTTGTTGAAGTTATAATAAGGGACATCCCCTAGCTTTGGTAGAGCTTGAAGTGCAGGGGAGATAGGTGAAAAGTAATCTCCCACTCTGTTAGCTAAGTCTTCCATTAGATTTGATCATAAGAATTGGAAAATATTTAGAGTTTGATGTGTGTGGATTTGGGAACCAACAAAAATGGTGACTCTGCTATGGAGAAATCTTAGTTTATCCAGTTGGAGAGAGTAAAAAAAATATGACCTAATCATTAGGGTTAGATATTGAAGATTTTTGATGTGGAATGTGTTGTATTTGGAAATAATTTTGAAAGAAGGGGCTCTACTAAAAGGATTAATCTAGAAGGTTTGACTGATATTGTGTCCTCTTTTGAAGTAGTGAATCTGAACTTGTTTGAAGCTGCAATACACTCCCAAGTACTGTATCTTGTTAGCATTTCCAAATCAGATGTCAAAAATGAATTGCTTGATTGCTGAAAGATATAAAGCTTTAAATTTTAATGGCATTCATGGATATCCAAATGTTGTTCCTAGTGAAGTTAGAGAATGTTTGCCAAGGTATAATGGAAAAGATTCTAAATCAGAAGACAAATATTTGAAAATTTCTGTGATCTAATGGTTGATTATGAGATTGAGAATGAAGATGTTGTTATGAAACTCTTTGTCCAGACATTGTAAAATGATGTCAGGGACTAGTTTTCTTTCTTACCTGAATGTTCTATTTCTTCATGGTCTGAGTTCAAAGTTGCATTTGTAGAACAATTTGGTGAAAGAATTGATATGGTTTCAGTGATGACTAGTTTTATGACAATTCAAAAAAATGAGCATGAATCACTTCCATCTTTCAGTCTAAGGCTTTCAAAAGAAATAAAAAATATCCCAGAATACATAAGGCCAAATGATGCATTTTGTTTAGTTGTATATTTGGGTGTATTAGAGGAGGAAATGAGTTAGATGTTGAGGGATAAGGAACTTAATACACTTTGTCAAGATTTTGTAGGTGTAATGGACATAGAAAATAATCAGAAGTATGGGATGATAAGGGGAGGAGTAACTGCCAATCAAGGATATCACCAAAGCTTTCATATAGATATACAAGGTAAATCAGTAGGTGTGTTCTCTTCACATTAGAATGTTGTTGATGTTCCATCTCATAACAGTGGTAGTCATAATTTGATTGACAAGAATAAAGAAGGATTTGGTATGGTGAACATAAATAACGAACTCATGATACAACAAAGCAACCAAGTCTGCCACAAAAATAGTAAGGTTCATGATCAATCTATAGGAACTAAATTTGAAGATAATAATTATAAACATATACATGAGGTCATTTCTTCCAAAAATTTTGTTACTAAGGAACAACACGAACATATGGGTATCATGTCTGATATTCCCATATACAATTCAAATACTGGTGATTGTCTTACAAATGGTAATGATAGTTTGTATGAAGCAGAGTTGGAAGTATTCACTTTTAGTGTTAGATGCACCAATGAAGGTACCTACTCTAATGGGAATAGACAATTCCCAGGTGAAGAGGAGGTTATTATTGATTATGATGAATGTATATCATGTTCTGATGATCCTAAGTATGATGATGTTGAGAAAAGTTTAGATTTTCACATTGCAAAATCAGAAACTTTTATGACATGGATGAATGTCCTTTATGATCAGCCTTTAACCTCACCTAAGATGGGAAATGATAATCCTCATTGGTGTAGGGATAATCCTATCTTTGTAGATGACGAAGAGTATGATGAGCTTGAGAAAGATCAATCTAAGGTAGGTGGGCCTACTTATGAGTTGATAAGGGCTGATCGGGTCTCATATGCTCAAAAGTTTGATAGGCAAATCCAGCCTTGTGAAGATCATGACTTAAATTTGGTTGAGCTTCCCCTAAAAGACACCAAGGTACATGATAAAGCAAATGAATTACATAACTTAAATGAGTACAAATTTGATGCAGATCAAGGTGGAAGAATGGTTGAATATGAATCCTTCACTTTTCTTGATGTAGAGCTAGCATGTGGTAAATAAAATTTATAGCAAGGATCATCAAAGACATCTTATGAATGTTTCAGGTTTGATATAGAAAATAGAGATGGGGTCAAACTTGATGATGACAGTCATCTGGTGGGCTGCAAAATATTGTGTTTCTCATATTAGGATGACAAATGTCTAAAGACTCATAGTGGCAATTTGGTTGATCAAAGGCAATACGAGCATGGAAATGATATGTTTTATTTGTTAGTGTAGGTTTTTATTTCCTAGTGGGTTATTTATTTTAACCTATATTCCTAGGTTTTTTCTACACTTCTATTAATCTCGCTTAGGTTAATAAAGCATGTCTTATTAGGTGAGTGGTTGCGAGGTGTCACCTTCCTACATGTGAGCATCCATTAGCTATCTTGGGAAGATACTTTGCTATCTTTAATCAGATAGATGGTTGCTCCTGATTAGTCGGTGTTGCCACCTCCTCCCTCTTCCTGGTCTATATAAGCATGCTACTTGGCTTGTATTTTGTATCTTTTTCTTTTGCATCCTCTTAATGCTATTTTTCTTCTAGCATTTCCATTACTCTCTTGGAGACTAACTCTATGTTTCTATTTTGATTTCATATTATTTGTATTCATAGTTTAGTTATCTACTCTTTTTCACTAGTTTTCTGGGTTATTAATCTTTTCATATTCTAACATGGTATCAGAGCTATTCTATGTGCAAGGATAGATTTTAGTTTCCTTATTTGAGAGATTTGAGGGGTGAAGGGGCTAATAAATCTTATTGCAAGTTTTTGAAAAACCCAGTATGCTCTTCTCTTGCATCTTTGGATGATCTAGAGAATCAGAAAAGTTTGACAGAAACATTTTAATCTCTGGGGTTCGCACATGTGTTTTATGAAATCTGGGTGATTGCAACATTTCTAGTTATACTCGTAGTATTTTTGTTTGTTCCAACACATCCAAGAAGCTTGAGAAATTCAGATGTGGCTTTCATTTCACTGAAATCAGAGATCGTAAGACACAGTTGCGGAACCGGGGTTTCAAACTCAAATCTCACAACCAACTTGCATATTTGGTGTTTTTAATCAATATTGCAGGTTCCAACATGCCTTTGCTTGTCTTAGGTAATTGATTATGCCTTTGCATGCTATTTTTTTGTTGTTGGGGCCATTTTTTGTTGCTAAAGGCGTTCTGTTTACATTAGATCCACATCTTCTGTACATCAGCAAGAAAAATGTCTTCTGGGTTTTGTTCGCAAAATAGAAAAACATCTGGTGCTTTATTTTTTGCATGCAATTCATATAGTTTGTAGAAACAAACTAAGAAAGCTATAGTAGGACCCCTCTACATTGGTAGTTGCAGATTTGAAGGCAAATTGAAAATGCTCTGTTCTTGCTCATACAGACTCCGTTTCTTGAGAATTTTTATTTTATTTTAGTTATTGTTTCGTGCTCTATGCATTAGTACAGACATTTTTTTTCTTTGATGCAGAGAATTTCTAGAAATTAAAATTTCTCACCTATGACATTACACAGTTCTCATTTTGGGAACTTTGAAGAAGCATAACTTTCACATATAACCTCGTATCAAGGTGATTCTTTTTTGAAAGTGCATGATTTTTTTAGTATATTGTAGTGGTTCTGTTAGTTTTGCTTCGCTGAGTTCTAGTACTGTACTTTCAGTATACACGCAATTTATGAGGGTTTTGTAATGCATTGAGATCAAGACCACTTAGTATTTCTTACTAGTGGAAGTTGTAAATGCTTTAATATAAAGTGCCAAATCATATTTTTTTGGGGGGGTTCTTTGATTGAGTGAAAATGGGGGGTTGTCTTGGTTGTGTTCTCTTTTTTTTGGCATTTCTTCATCATGGATCAAACAATTGTGCATATCCTAACTCCATACAACTACTTTGAGTGGAAATCATGCATGATAATTCACTTAAGGAAAGATGGATTACATAGGATAACTATAGGACTTGAAACTAAACCTGCTAAAGATGAAGATAAGCCTAAGTGGTTTAACAAATGTGATGAGGCATATGGAACATTGTGTTTGTCTATTTCTCCTAATTTGCTCTTTCACATTGAGTCTTTGAATTCACCAAATGAAATCTGGACAAAGCTAGAAACACTATTTGGCACACAAGATTCAATGAGAGGTCACATGTTGGAAAATGAACTAATTAGTTTAAGTCTGAGCAATTTCAACACTATCCAAGCTTTCTTCACAAAATTGAAATCACTAAGGTTGTAGTTAAAACAATGTGGAATTGAAAAGAAAGATGAACAATTGATTCTTAGTATTCTCTCTAAGCTAAGTTCAGAATATTTTGTATTTGTTTCTACCTTCTATGCTACTAAGGGTGCACTTGGTACTTAATTCACCATGCCATCTTTAGATGATTTTGCTATCTCTCTCACTCGGGAATAGATAAGCTAATCCAGATGGGCACTCTTAAGTCCTCTAAGTCACATGCCCTAGCTGCCAACCACAAAAGAATAGAAAGGACAAAGTAGTAACAACAATAGTAAGGATAAGAAATAGAAGAATAGCAAGGAGAAGATGGATCAAATACCAGTTGCTTCAAAATAAAATAATGAGACCCAATCTTCCAAGGGCAACAAGCCTAAGAAAGAGAAGGTCTAATGTGCCTATTGTAAAAGACCCAGTCATGATGAACATAAATGTCTAAAGAAACAAATTGATCACTTGACACACATTCTTGAGAAGAATAATATTAGTGTTCCTGAGTCTATCAAACAAAGTTCTAATGAGGGGTCTATCAAGGCAAAAGAAAATAGAAAGAGGAAAGGAAAGGGCAAGACCCTTGTAGTAGTTGCTTCTTCACCATCCACTTGGGTTCTTGATTCAGGTACTTCACACCACATGGCTTCATCTAAGGAAGAACTTGCATCTTTGGAGCCATGTACTATGCCTTCTATTTTGATGGGTGATGACACTCTTGTTGAGGTGTGTCAGAGAGGGTCTATCAATGTGGGGGATAGCACATTCCATGATGTTCTTTGTGTGCCCTCATTATCAACTAATCTCCTATCGGTATATTAGATCACTCACACAGGTTTAGGCAAGCGGGTTGAGTTCACTCCTGATTCAGTGGAGATTTGTGAGTTACACAGTGGTTCTATAGTTACAGTTGGGAGAGCAGATAATCAGTCATGGCTCTATTTGTTTTATCACTTTGTTCCTAATCCTCCTTCAACTATTTTGCTCACTCATTTTGATGATGTGAGTAGATTATGGAATGAGCAGTTTGGCCATCTTAACTTCCGCTACTTGCAATAGCTCAACCAACAGAGCATGGTCACAAGGTTGCCTTTAGTTCAGTTTTCAGGTGGTTTTTGCCAGGGTTGCATTCTTGGTAAGCATCCTAAGGAAAATTTTGACAAAGGTGAGGCATGGAGAGCTTCATGGATACTGGAGTTAGTTCACAGTGATTTGGCTGGTCCATTTCAGCATCCTTCTTTCAGCAGGGCTAGATATGTCCTCACATTCATTGATGACTTTTCTCGATATACTTGGGTGTACTTTCTCAAACAGAAGTCAAAGGTATTTGATCATTTTTAGGACTTCAAAACTTTTGTAGAGAAGCAATCCATGAAAGCCATTAAAATTTTGTTTACTGATAATGGTGGTGAGTATGCCAACCATTAGTTTGAGAGGTTTTGCACTTTAGAGGGGATTGATTTGCAGCATTTAGTAGAACAGTGTTACAGAACGAAAGAACAGGTCCTTGAAGGAAATGATGAACTGCATGATTCACTCTAGATCTCTTGCACCATAGTATTGGGCAGAGGCCATTAACTATGCTTATTATATCCAGAACCATGTTCCTCACCAAGCCTTGAAGGGAGTCACTCCTTTTGAAGCTTGGAGCAGTCAGAAACCATTAGTTAACCACTTTCAAGTTTTTGGTTCTCCTGCATGGTCCCACATTCCTATAGAGAAATGCAAGGCCTTCAATCCACAGAGCAGACCTTGCATATTTGTAGGTTATCCTAATGGTGTGAAGGGTTATCGATTGCTCCACCCTACTACACATGAGCTGTTCATTGAGAGGAGTGTTCAGTTTGAGGAGGGTTCTTCAAGCTCACTTTCTATCACTTCTCTAACTCCTTCTACTTTGACATTGGAGTCACTTGGGATACATGATAGATCTTTTGATAAGTCAAATTCACTTGAGCAGTCTTCTACCTCCACTTCCGATGCAGAGAGCGATTCAGAGGACTCACCTCCTACCTCTCCTAGTCATCATTTAGAGGTTGATTATTCTCCTCCAGATTCTCCATCTTCTGGTCCACTTTGGGCTAGATAGACCTTGCAGTCTACAAGTGATTGGGTTGGGGATCCATCAAACACTAGGCAGACTCGTTCACAGTTCCAGGATGCTCTACATGTCTTCATTGCTATTGTCTCATATCCACAATCTTTTCATGAGGCTTCTAGTATTCCTAAGTGGGGTACAACTATGCAAGAGGAGTATAGTTCCTTGATGAGGAACCACACTTAGGATCTTGTCCCTCTTCCTAAGGGAAGAAAACTTGTTTGATGTAAGTGGATCTATCAGACAAAATTTATAGCAGATGGGTCAGTTGACAAGCATAAGGCTCACTTGGTCACCAAAGGATTCTCCCATGTTCCTAGAATTGACTACTCTAAGACTTTTGTGCTGGTTACCCAAATGAATTCCATCCAACTTATTCTTTCCATTACTACAGCCAATCATTGGGAAGTACACCAGATGGATGTGAAGAGTGCTTTTCGTCATAGTGACCTTCAGAAGGAGATTTACATAGAGCAACCACAAGGGTGCATTTAGGATTCTTCACTTGTGTGCCATCTTCGGAAGTCTCTCTATGGCCTCAAACAGGGTCCTCAGGCCTGGTATGCCAAGATGGACTCCTTCCTTCTATCAGTTGGGTTCACTCGGTGCCATTTTGATCCCAATTTCTACATTATGCAGCAAGATGATTCACTCCTATTTCTAGTTCTGTATGTTGATGACTTGCTGATCACAAGGAGTTCTTCATCCACCATTGGGGCTGTCAAAACTACCCTTCATGATAGGTTTTTAATGACTGACTTAGGCTTGTTGCATTACTTTCTTGGGATTGAGATCCTCCAATCTACTTCTAGGATCACCATCACACAGTCCAAGTATGCTCTAGATTTGCTCTTGAGGTTTCATAAGGCTGACTGTAAGCCTACTCTGACTCCCTTCCTTTCTGGAATCAAACTTGAGGCTCATTGCTCTTCTCCACTTGTTGATGGCACTTTGTACCAACAACTTGTTGGGAGTCTCATTTATCTAACTCATACGAGACCTGACATTTCATATGATGTAGGCATAGTCTCTCGATTCATACAGGAGCCTCATGAGCTGCATTGGCAAGTAGCCAAGTGGATCCTTCACTACATTCAGGGTACTCATAGTTTTGGGATTCACTATGTAGCAGGCATTTAGCTTGACTTGGTGGGCTACACAGATTCAGATTGGGCAAGTGATTCTCAGGATCGCAAGTCTACTTCAGGTTAAAGCTTCTCACATGGTTCAGGTCCTATTTGTTGGTTGAGTAAGAAACAGTCTACTATTGCTCTATCTTCTAATGAGGCCAAGTATTGGGGAGATATGAATGCTACCAGTGAGGCCATTTGGCTTCAAAATCTTCTCACTAAGTTTGGTATCTAGATCAGACAGCCATCAATCATATATTGTGACAACCAAAGTGCCATTCAGATCTCACAGAATCTGGTCCCTCATAAGTAGACCAAACACATAGAGGTCCACATCCACTACATCCGGGAGCTCATCCATGGCCACGTCATCGACCTTCGTTACTATCTGACTTTCGAACAGGTTGCTGATATCTTCACCAAAACCTTCACTAAGAGCAAGTTCCTTCATTTGTGAGCTTTGCTGGGGGTGTGGGATGCTTCATCTTCTAGGGGACCTTCTTCCTCTCACTCAAAGTCCTGACTCTCTCTACTTTGGGGGGTCTCTTCTCTCTCTATTTGGGGAGGGGGGCTTTTCTCTCTCTTTGGGGGGGAATATTATGTACATGGGTACCTCATCAGGATTGATTTGTTAGGACCTATTTCTACATCCACCTAAGCTTCACTTATGGCGGGGTGTTAGTGTAGGTTTTTATTTCCTAGTGGGTTATTTATTTTTCCCTATATTCCTAGGTTTTTTCTACACTTCTATTAATCTCGCTTACGTTAATAAAGCATGTCTTATTAGGTGAGTGGTTGTGAGGTGTCACCTCCCTACATGTGAGCATCCTTTAGCTATCTTGGGAAGATACTTTTCTATCTTTAGTCAAATAGATGGTTGCTCCTAATTGGTCGGTGTTGCCACCTCCTCCCTCTCCCTAGTCTATATAAGCATGCTACCTGGCTTGTATTTTGTATCTTTTGCTTTTGCATCCTCTTAATGCTATTTTGCTTCTAGCATTTGCATTACTCTCTTGGAGACTAACTCTGTGTTTCTATTTTGATTTCATATCATTTGCATTCATAGTTTACATATCTATTCTTTTGCACTAGTTTTTTGGGTTATTAATCTTTTCAGATTCTAACATTATTTATGCTTATTATTTGTTGACATTATTCATTCCATGCAGGTTGATGTGATTAACAATGTGGTGACATGGTCTCTCGTTGATATCAGTAAGCATGATGCTCCCAGATTGAGCACAGAGTTATCTGCTAAAAACAAAATGTTTGACAGAGGCAAGTATTAATTTCTTGTTTCTAGTGGCCTAGGGCCACCAGGTTGGAGTTGATATTTGAGTCACCTTTCAATCAATCTTTAGCTCCTAATTGAGGTAGTTACTCAATAGCCCAGTGGATTTAGCAAATGGTATGCACTCAAAGTTTTGTGGTCCTTGCCATGCTTGCAAAAGCCATGCATCCCCAACCAGAGCCACTGGTGGAACCCCCATGTAATTTTATTTCTCCCTGACCTTGAACCCTGAAATTGGCTAAGTTTGTGTCTAAGAAGATTAAACCCTAACCCTTGTGCCTTTTCCAAAGCCTATGTTAAAATTTTATATTGACTTATGATAGGTGGTCACCCTAGGCTTAAGTTGTGACTTAATGTCCTTGGCTTCATTCATAACTAGGCCCTTGAGCTCAGTCAATGGTTCCCCCCTGTTTATGCAAATATTTCCTAAGTCCGAGAACATGCTCTTTAGAGGCACATGGAAGGCTATTGCAGTATCACAGTCTTTAGATTTTTTAGATCAGTCAGGATTGTACTAATGTGATGACCATTGATTTTGAGTTGGCAGGCCCAAGGTCTTGTTTGTTGATTCAACCGCTACTTGCTTGTTCTTTGTTGGATCACGGTAGCGCGCTGCAAAGAGGTGCCATGGAATATTCCTTGTGTTGTTACGATAATATGCCAACTAGAGGGTGGGACCCGAGTCTATCTTAAAAGAATTGAAGCTAGCAGCTAGTGCACCAACACAAAGGTAGTAGTGCGGGTCCCCATCGAGCTTGCGCTGTTGTGATAAGATAACGTGTTGCAAGATTGTGGCTTTCTAACTAGAAAGGCATTCTTTGAACTAGTATCTCCTAATTGGATGATGACTTTTTAATGATCCCAATCCATTCTTTTTCATTTCCAGCCACAAGAATCTTGTTCTAATGTGTCCTGAATCGATGGTCTAAGTTTAAATTCTAGATTTCATTTGAGCATGCTAGAACGAACATCAAAATGGCTATGGCATGATAGGCTCTACCTAGATTTTTGAGATTAGTAGATGTGAATTAGAGGTGTTTCTCGAGTCTACAAGAAGGTGATTTGATAATTAACACATTTCTCTAGTAATTCCTAATCTTCAGTTGGATCTTGGTACATGAACCAGACCTTTGTTGTTCATGTGAGAGGTGTTTGTAGTCAGGTGACATTAACCTGCGCCTCCATTTCATGCTTTGAAGGATATGAATAGATCATTGAAAGTTTCAATATATGAATTCAAGTGTGTTAAACCTACAAACACCTAGAATGGAGTTAAGAAGGGTGTTGGAAAGTGGAAATTACTCAGGTAAAGGACCTTCATTCATTCTTTCTATAAATAGAAGTGCTTCCATGAATTGTTCACATCAATTATTGTCATGAGTACTGTGCATAATTTTTCCCTACAATTTTTATCCTTTGTTTCCTGAAGGAGTATGTCCCTATTCTCTTGGTTATAGGTCTTCTCATTTTGAATTAAGGAAGAGAGAGTATTTGCCAAGGGAATGGAAGGTATTGGAAAAAGTAGGAGTCTTTGGCTATAGCAGTCTTGCTAGTTTCCTAGAACCATAGCTGAATAATGTCATTATGGTGGGGAACTGGTCATATCATCCAAATTCTCCAACTACATGTAGTTGTTCCTTGGAGGTGGAACAACTAGGTAGGAATGCAACAACCTTGACTAAAATTGGGATCCAAGAGTGTGGGAGGAGAGATACAGGTTTTCTCTCATGCCATCCCTCTTTTCAATGATGACTTTCATCAAGAACAACAATAAAGGGAGGGCTTTATGTTTGGATGCCCAAGTCCATATTGCAAAAATGGGACTCTTCATATAGTAAAAGAAGTCCTTACTTGAGCAAGGATGACATTTTATGGTTTGACTATTGAGAGCCACCTCAATGATTCCACAGTTTAGACATCCATTGAATGATGATTGAAAGATGGGGAGTCATGTTTCCATCTCAGCAACTTATGATATGAGCCTAAATATGGGATAAAGAGGGGGCATTTGTTTCTAATTGCCTGAGAGGACTCTTAACCAATTAGAACATTTTGGAACATTGTTGTAAATATTTGCAAAGGAATTGGTTAAAAGAAATTGTCCACCAATCAGACCAAGGATGTAGTTTCCTAAGTCAGAAATATTAAATGAAATGTAACTTAAAAAGTTGTATTAAGGAAATGTTGACCGACATAGTTTGCCTATATAGGGTTTCAAAAGTTGTAGTAAAGAGAGATTCCTAGAGAGAAGGAGTTGGTTGTTAGGAAAGAGATTCTTCTCTAGCCTTTGGATACAAGATATCCACATCTTGGGGAGTAGTTTCTATAGCAGAGTAGATGTATTGTCAGGAATCCAGAGCAAAATTATGCTTGTAGACGAATAAATTCTTGTATGATAGTTTTCAGTTTAGATTGCAATATATGAATAACACTACATGTGTGTGTTTCTTGCAATTGTCTCCTTGAATGTATGCATTTCTTTTGTGAATGAAGGAATTAAGGATTTTGAAATTCACCTATGAATATTTGTTGTATTGAATGTCTTATTCGCTGCTTCTGTTCAATGAATGGATTAAATATGCTTTAACTAAGACATAGGAAGTGGTGTATTACATTAGGGATTATTGAAGTAGAATTGTAGGAAATACTCATTCCTGGGTCTATCATTGTAAGGCAGTGATACAAGCAAACCCTCTAAATTTGATTTTTTAATGTTAGAAAGAAAACATATGCATTGATGTATTTTGACTTTGTTACCCTTGAATAAGGCATCAATCTCATAACCTATTTTCCCAAGAGTCCAGAAAGAATAGAAAAATTGAAGACAAATCATTTAAACTATCTTTGTTCTATTTTTGTTTCAAGGTTAGTAGGTTTTAGTGCATGTTCTCAGGATCAGTAATGTAAAAATCTCCAAGAACCTTGCCAATTTTAGGATAATTTTACAAGTCTTGGTGCATGTTTGTGAGAACATTTATCCCCGGTGTTGTGAAAGACAAATTTGTTGAAGTTATAATAAGGGACATCCCTAGGTTTGGTAGAGCCTGAAGTACAAGGGAGATAAGTGAAAGTAATCTCCCACTCTATTGGCCGAGTCTTCCATCAGATTTGATCATAAGAATTGATAAATCTTTAGAGTTTGATGTGTGCAGATTTGGGAACCAACACATTTGAAGCATTGTACAGAAGAAGATGTTGAACTCCTATAAGCTTGGATAAGCTTGAAGATAGTATTAGCATTGGTCCAGAAATGTTATCAAAAATGGAAGAATAGATCAAGCTGATCAGAAATAGATTAGTGGAAGCTAATGATAGACAAAAAATTTATGCTAATGCCAAGCATACACCAAGATAATTCTTAGTTGGAGAAAAAGTTTTTTTGAGGGTCAAACCTTAGAAAAGTTTTATAAAGTTTTGAAAGTCTTCCAAACTAGCTCCTTGATATGTAGGACCCTTCGAAGTAATCAATCTGGTTGCCTACAGAATCTCTCTACCACCAACTCTTTCCAAGATGCATAATGTTTTTCATGTTTCATATTTGAAAATGTATATAATAGGTGATAATCATATTCTTGATTGGAATTCTTTACAAGTACAGGACCCAGGAGTGGTCATGATCGATCCTCTCAAAGTGCTCAAAGTTTTTAAGATCAACTTGTGTAATAGAGACATTACCCAATGCAAGGTCCAGTGGGACCAGTATTTAGAGGATAGTGCCACATGGGAAGATTACCATGATTTTTATTAGTGAATTCTTCATTTGTTGTATGCTTTTAAAAGTTGAACAAAAACTTTATCATATTATTATTTTGGATACATTGGATTATTGAGGAGGATGAATCTTATGGGGGAGATATGTCACATCCCTAATTTTGACTATGTTTTACTTTTTACTTGTATGTAATTAGTAGATAATTTTGTGTGGATTAATGATTTGACATTGTGAAATGTCAGGATAAATCAATGATATTATGAGTTTATGCTTATATGTTTAGAATTTAGAAATGTGATTATATGTTGTCATGATTATTTATTCATAAGGTATATGGATTGACTAACGATACACAACAAAATTTATATAAAAAAAACTCTCATGTTTATCATGTTCATTTACTTTCTTAGTAAATTGTGTGTGTAATTCCAAGTAATATGAGATGGCATGTTACAGAAACTTCATTCAAATTACCTATTTCTAATAAGCTAGAAGGTAAATCTAACTTTGAAAATTAGGTTTTCTTCATGGAGATGTTGAAGGATAAAGATGTTTTTCAATGGGTTGATGGTTCAAATCCAAAGTGTACCACCATTATAGACATTCCTTCTTGGGAAAAGAGGAAAAACCTTCCAAGGTTGATCATATCCATCAATCTCAAATCTCATCTTATTGTGCATGCCAAAGTTATGAATGCTAAAAAACATTTGTTGGATAAGATTAGCAGCATGTACCAGTCAATTAGTATAGGTAGGAAAATGTTATTAAGATGAATTTATTGAATTTGATCATAATGATGGATGGTGAGTGTTTCTTCTTATAGTGATACGACTAGAAAAATTAAAAATTAGTTGCATGAAGTTAGTGATCATATGTGTGATAATGATCTTGGTATCATTAGTTTGAATAGTTTTTTGAAATCCTATGAAATTTTTGTTACAAGATCCATGGGGTTATGTTACCCTCATTTCTAGATCTCTATGAGATCTTTACTTTTAGAGAGGATAAGAAGGAAGTTGATTATTCAAAGGGATGTTGATGATGTGGCTCTATTCTCTAAAACAAATAAAGGTGGAATCAAGAAGTAAAAACATGGTCCTAAACATTTTAATCAATAACAATTTCAAAAAGGTGAGAATTCTAAGCCATTAAAAAATCCCAAGCACAAGTATTGTACTTACTATAAAAATCATAGCCATCCTTGGTGGAAGTATCTAATCAGAAGAGTTTCTTGAAAGACCATAAACAACAATTTAACAAATTATAAACTAATATTTAGAATATTCATGATTTAATCATGTTATGTCATAAAATGTCCCCCTAGGACTTTTTACCTCCTAGTTTAGCTCCTAGGTCCCCTTAGTTTAATCATGCATGTGTAAACACTTGTCTCGGAGCAAAATCCCCTGAAACCCATGTTAAATGGGGCTTAGGGGTCCATCTTAATGCTTAATAATGACTAAAAATAGGCCCCTAGACTTGGACATCTATGCCCTAGCCCAGACCTATTTTGCTAGGACCCAAAATTAAAAGTGTTGGTTAATGACCATTAGAAGGTTTCCCTTTGTCAACCTTTTCAATTTGAATTACGAATGTTAGAAGGAATGCATATATAAACATGTTTAAGGCTTCATTTTACTCCTAGTTGATGAAGGCAAACTTATGATTATCAACAAAAGAGCATTCAAGGAATTCATTGTGTTGTAGAGCAAAATTGTGTTGTGTTTATTACAGATTTGGCTCCATCAACTCATTTCCTCATGATTTGAAGACATTTCATCTCAATGAAGGTTTTCACCTCCAAGGAGATATCTACTTTGTGTTTGAATCAATCTATCTTATCACTTGGTTTTTCCTCTATCCACCAAGGACACACACTCTATCTAACAATGGTGTTGGAAGGCTTGAATGCTACTTCTAGGGCTTAACTAAGGCAAGCTCCTAAACACCACAACCCCCAACCCCTCTCTTGTGATTGCAGGTTACAGGTGTGGATTCTTGCTGAGAGGAGTTGTAGGAGATCAGAGCAAAGGATAAAGATTTAGGATCTGAAGAAAATACTAAATAATATTCCCTTTTGGATAAGGGTGCTCTCCCCTATGTCCTCCCGAATGCCATTGTCAAAAACTCTGAAGTAGGTTGCTATCTACATCACCTCACAGTTCTAAATCTACAGAAAAAGTGGTCTGCTAGACTTGGGTTCCCACCCTAGTGTCCCCAAATTTTCCACTTTCCATAATCTAAATCCTGGTATGTTTCTAATCTGCATTTAGTGCCTTCATGTGTGATCATTTGTTGTGTTTTGTCCATCTGTATACGATTTCATATAATTAGGGTTTAAGACATAATTAGATTAGGGTTTAACAAATTTATCAATATATTCCAACTTTCCTTATCATCTCAAGTGATACCAAACCTATAGTTGAGTCCTCTTGCAAGAGAAGTGACTTAACTCAGTTTATGGCCTTGAATGATATATCTGAAAGGAGGGTTTGATTAAATCTATCTAAGCACTATCTCACTCATCATTCCCACTTTTCATATATAACAATCATTAAATTTGATCATTGGTCCTTGGAATCTACACTAGCATCTTATTCTTGTAGAAAAATGTATGATACATATAGATTCTAGTATAGTTTATTGTTTAGAAAGTTTGATAAGACTTTACCTAGAGAGTTTGTGTATTTGAGTGATGATAAATTACATCAAATTATAGGAATCGACATTGTTCCTATTTGTATTTTTAATAGAGTAATTGTTTACATCAAGAATGTGATTTATGTTCATGTACTTACCAAGAATATGTCTTTGGTTTAATTTTTTATTGATTAATATAAAGGTGTGTAGTTTAATTACATTTCTTATACTATTACTAGTAAAATATCGATGATGTACCAAGAATGATTTGTAGAGGAGTTTGATATGGTGGACTATATAAACTTAAGGCTAGCTTTGTATACTATAAAACCTTTGTTGCTAAAGAGGGAACACAATCTACCTTATGGCATCAATTTTTTGTTCACATGAACCTTGATAGTCTAAAGAAAGTGTAGTCACAAGTTAAAGGTGTGTCAAAGTTTACAATTGTTGAAACAGTGATATGTGATAAATGTGTTATGGGTAAGAATTCAAGATATTGTTATCCTTCTAGTGAAAAGATCATAATATATGTAATCTTAATTTCATTCATTTAGACATTTATGGATTTATCTCCAATCCATCTATCACTAGAATTCCTAATTTTGTTACATTTGTTGATCATGCTTTCAAAAAATAGATTTGTTTGCTTTAGAAGAAATCAATTTTTTTTATAGGTTTAGTTAATTGATCTCTATGGTTGAAAACAATAAAAGAAAAGAGTTCAAATTTTAAGAATTTACAATGGATCTAAATACTTGTCTAATTAGTTTGTTGACTCATGCAAGCAATGTTGCATTAAGAGAAAGAATATTGTTCCCTCTACTCCTTAAAAATATCTTGGATGAAAGTAAAAATAGGAGCATTATTGAGACATCTAGACTTATGCTTAAGCAATTTGACTTTCCAAAGTGCCTACATGTTAAATCATGTAATAGTATTGTTTACACTTTTTAGAAGTGTCCTCATAGGGTACTTAAAGAAAAGAATTCAGAAAAAGGATTTATGGGTATTGTACCATTAGTTGATCATTTTAGAGCCTTTGATTTATGCTCATGTAACTACAAATAAAAGAAAGAAGTTAGCTGCCACAAGTAGGAGAGTTTAAATGGTTGGTTAAGGTGATGAGGCTAAGTCTTACAAAAAATTTATTCCCATTGAAAGAAAAGCCATTCTTTGTGGGGTGAATGAAAAAATGTGAGGGTTGATTAAGAGGAATTTTTTTCATGCTAAAAATGTCTAACACCTAAGAGTTTACACCTAGGGAGGATATATTTGGTCAAGGTTGACACCCAATCCTTGTCAAACATCTAGTAGTACTGGATATCCAAAAGAACTTGAAATCTAGTCTCAATAGACTAGATACCTAGTCATAATGGATTAGATATATTGTTGGTACTAAAAAAATTAGTTTGATCAATATGTCTAACAACCATATATTGCTAATTTTTAATGAAATTAATGGATTTTGTAGAGGAAAATGTTTACTTTCAAATATTAAAAAAAATTAAACTTCCAACCTAATTTATAAAAGTTTTATGACTTTCCAAACATAGTTCTTGACAAATTTTAAATGTATACTTGTCATTTTATTAACTTTCTATTTTAAAATTAAAAAAGAAATTATATGATTTCAAGCTATATATCATGCTCTATGCATTGAAAATAATAATTATATGATTATTTTAGGTCAAATTAAGGTTGTTGTAAACAAGCGGTTTTAGATTTATACTTTAGTCCCATTAGATTCCCAAAATCATCTATAGTATTTCTTCTACAAAGAGGATTTCTTAAAAAAGCAAAATCCAAAAATAAGAGGCACAATATTGCAATCAATCCTTCATGTGCATTAAATTATTCACAAAGGAATAATACAAAGATATACAAATGCATTTGTCAAAAATAGACAAAGAAGATAAAGCAATATTAACTTATGTGATAAGATTGAAAGCAAAAAGAAATCTTATTCTATGTGATAAGATTGACAACTAATAAAGGAAAATGCTTTCCTAATTAATTAAATCCATAATTAACTTATGCTAATGTGTAAATATTAATTTACACCAATAGCCCCCCATAAGTGAAACTTAGGGAGTTACACATAAGCTAAAAAAATAAGAAAGATGAGTCTAAAAAACAAGGCCTGATTAGGTACCCATTTACAAACAAAAAACCTCTCATAAAGTCAAGAAAAGCAGAAAAATCCTGTGGGAAAAAATCCCTCTCCAAAAGAGAGAAAAGAAAACAAGTACATATGATGGAAGAAGGACTAAACACTAAGACCCCCCAAGAACTGAATCCATCATAAAAGTACAACAATGAGTGCCCCTCCATAAGAGAGAGCAGATGAATGAGATTATGAATCCCCTCCAAGAAGCCGCGCTAGTACCAATGTTGAATGCCTTAAGACAAAAAACAATCCAATGCCTATAAACAATGTTTCACCCTTTTGAAATAAATAGATCCATTAGTGAATGTAGAAGCCATTCCCACATCCTGGATGAATAAGGAATCCAAATCCAAATATGTTCATATGCCTCTAATTGCAACTCTAGTGTGCTTATGCTAGAAAAAGATATCTCCTCCAAAGTAGCAACTAAATGTCCAGTAAGAGAAGTAGAACCAAGAGAGGACAAAATCTAAATTGCATCTGGAAACATAGAAGAAGATGGTGATGCAAAGCCACCTGAGATAGCATCAAATAAGAGAGATAAACCCTCAAATGCATCCTCCAAATCAATGATGTGAGACTCCACAAAAAAGATGATATGTCTAAAAGATAAGAGTTGCAATGAGGTAGATCTGAAAGACTGTGATTAACCTGTTGTAGAGAATCATTGGAAGCCATGAAATCGACAACACTGGACTCTAATGTAGCAAGAGGTGATGATATATGATCTCATCAGGAGAAGAAGAGATCTTGGTGAGGATTTGGATGAGATGATGTGAAACCTAAGTGTAGTGTTCTTTTTCATGCTAATAACTCCCACAATAACTACATTTAATCTTATATTGATAAATGAAGCCCATCAAAGAAAATATTACTTCTCTAAAAGCCAAGATGTCTAGAATACCAAACAGAATCCATGTAATCAAAAAACTAAATAAATGGTGCTTGGGGCTAGATCCGGCAAAAAATAGATGGTTGTATAGAGCTTAATGATACATTCCCAATGCTTATTTGTTTGCCAATTTTTGAGTCTGTATGCTCAACTTATTACCTCAGGAAGAAAATTACCCTATTATGGCCTCCACATGAGCACAACACGGAAATCAAGGCAGCACAAAAATTGAGGCAACAAGGAAATCGAGACATTCAAAAAAAATTGGCACGAAAATTGAGTCGGTCCAAAATCAAGATTCACTAAAAAAAATTGGCATAGAAATTGAGGCGATTGTACTATCGTATAGATCTACACAATTGTATAGATTTTTTACTACAGAAAAATTCAAACCTCTAAAAAATACCAAAAAAAATTTTGGTGTCTGATTTCAACATTTGGATAGGTGATTTTAAGGTTTTGACACCTTCTAAGCATAACTGTGAGATCTGTTTCACACTAGGAAGCAACGATCATAGCCACATTACTAAAACCCTCTCAAAATTGAGAAGAAGCTGACAGATCTAGAGCTCTGATACCATGTTAGATTCCCAAAATTATATGTAGTAATTCTTCTACAAAGAGGATTGCTAATAAAAGAAGAAGCTAAAAATAAGAGACACAGTATTGTAATCAATACTTCATGTGCATTAAATTATTCACAAAGGAATAATATAAAGACATACAAATGCATTTGTCAAGAATAGACAAAGTAGAAAAGCAAATAAAGCAATCTTATCTTATGTGATAAGATTGAAAGTAGAAAGCAATCTTATTCTTGTTGGCAAGAGACACTGTGTGGCTTCATAAGCGTTGTCATTGATGGCAACAAAGTCTATCCCATACATCCACAGTACATAATATGCCTTTACCGGAAGTCAGATTGAAGATTGTTTTGGTCCAGTGGACAAGAACAGAGTATGTAACATGGTCCAACAATCAGGTCCAGATCTCTCAGATGGTGTAACTCAGTAAGTTACAGACATGGACAAGTCAAAAGGGGTATCATGACTATTGTATTCTAGAGATTTAGCCTCCAGTGACAAAGTATGAAAAAGGTATGAGCATCTGAGTGTTGGGTCTTAGTTAGGCAGAGCAGACAGAGGAAGAACTAACCGACAAAATATCAGACTTCAATCCGGATGTGTAAAAAGTGTTCATCAAGAAATTTGTGGCATTATACATTGTTGGCCAACATGATTAATGACTTCTATATCTAAGTTTATGGTGCACATCATCAATCAAGTATGGATTCAGCTGACAGAACAGTAACTTGCAAATATCCTAAGTGTTTTTGTTGCTGACTAGAAAGTTGTTGGAAATCCTTGATGTGGATATATATACCCAATGGATTCAAGCTTATGAAGGTGTAGTAGTGATGGATATTTGGTAGAAGTGCAAAGAAAAGTAGAGAAAAGTGAGAAGATAGTAATCCAAGCTTAGAATATGACAGAAAAGTGATACTAAGCAGAAGAAGAATGAAATGTGCTAGATCAGTATACTGAGCCTAACCGGAACTAAATTTCTGCATATGTAGATGTTGTTCATCAGTTCAAACACATTGGTATTATCTGTAAGTCTCTAGTAGGCAGTGAGCCTCTTGTGAGTAGTGTGCTCGGGTAATGAGCCCTATCTGGTAAGTGCCATTTTGTATTCTTCTATTCTTTTAATAGAGAATACAATCTTGGGTTAGTCACCTCGTGGTTTTTCCCTTAACAGGGTTTCCGTATAAAAATTCTTGTGTTATGTGTGTTAATTTCATTTCAATTCTTATAGTTGCTTATGCTTTCATGTTTTGATATAGCACTGAATGTTAAGAAAGTGAAAGTAAGAAACATTTTAAGATAACTGATTCACCCCCCTCTCTCAGTTATCTGCCTTGTTTCCAACAATTGGTATTAGAGAAAGGATCCTCTGAACAAGCCTAATAGCTTGAGGAAGATATGGGAATCTCGATGGATGCATATAGTATGAAAAAACAACTTCAGTCTACCCTAGATGATCTTGAACAATCCCACTCTGAGGTCAATAATTTGAGAGAGAGACTTAAGGAAACTGATGATTTCATCAATGAGCTAAAAGAAAAACTTAGTAATTCTATGAAAAGAGAGAAAGGAACTACTTCAGAAATTAGCAAATCAAAATGAAGCCAATAATACTGATGAGGATCTAAATGAGAAAACTAAGCTATGTGAGAAGCTATCAAAAGAAGTCATTATGATAAGACATGAAATGGAATCAGGGGTTATGAAATTTAGCCAAGAAATTGAAGAAAAGAAAAAGACTGAAGATAACCTAAAACAATCCCTCAAGGAGAAAATAGAGGACTGTCACAAAATGGAAAGAATAATCAGGCATATTGAATCTGATCTTGAAGAAGCCAGATACAATGAAGAACAACTTGAGAGCCAGATAGACACTCTTAAACAAGATCTTCAATCTGCAAACGAATATAAAGAAAAATTCAAGATAATCTCAGCTCAACTTGAAGTTCTTGAAAGTCAAAAGAGGGTAGATGATAAGCATGGCTTGGGATATGAGAAAGGTGAATGCTCTAGATCTGGTCAAAAGAACTTTGGATCAGGAAGTCAAAGAAACATGCCTAGAAGACCTCCGGTAAGGCAACCAAATGCCTAAAGATATCCATCTTTCAATGGAAACTACTTCAATTGCAACAAATTCAATCATAAAGCAACTCAGTGCACGAATAGAATGAATTAGAACAATTCATCCTTCTCCAGTTAATGTTTTAATTGCAAAAGGTATGGTCACAAATCTCATGAATGCAAAAATATGCAAATGAACAACTCTTTCAATGGTAGATGCTTTACATGCAATAGAATTAGACATATGGCTAATGAGTGCAGATCAAAAGGATATTATTCAAATAAGCAAAGAAATGTTGTGTGTTACAATTGCAATTGATCTGATCATATAGCCAGATTCTACAGGAGCAGAAATTAAAATGGAAAAGGTCCGATGAAACATGATCAAAAACAAGACAAAGGCAAAGGTAATGTGAATGCGAATGAGGTTAAGAAGGAAATGAACAAGATTTGGACAAAGAAGAATGTGATGAACATTGGTGATGGGTTTGCACTGGAATCTGGTGATGATAATCTATCTAGAAATTAAAAGGGTGAGCTCTAGCTCAGGGGGAGCAACATAGGAAGATCAAAATTCCCCCAGCCAGGTTGTAAGTGCCTAAATTTGGCACATTGAGTAAACAACTAATGTTGCGGATTAAAGGGTTCCTAGAGAATCCTCCAAAGAGCTTTTAGTCAAAATGTGAGAGGTCTGCATAAAGATTCAAAAGGGTTTATGACCACTTGAGTAGATCCAGTTCTAGCAACCATCCAATGTTAACAGAGAAATACAAATTGATCTGATATGATCTGAAAATACAATATTCTGATCTGCAAATCCAGAGGCAAGTTTATAAGGCAGATATGTGTTATCAACTCACTAAGGTACTAGTTTGAAGATCCACAAGATGATTCATGAAAAGCTCACTTGAGAAGCAAGGTAACCGGATGACTTAAAAGTTTGTGCATTTATTACAAAAGGGAATTAGGTTTTGTGCAAGGATAAAGAGGTTTTTTCACTCATTATTTACACATTTGCACTCATGAAGAAGAAAGAAGAGCTCTGAGAAGAGATCCTACAATTTACTCAAGCTCAAGCTGAAGATCAAATTCAAATAGAAAATCACTCTGACATCTGCTTCAAACCCTAAGGCGTGAAAAGGTACTTCCCTTCTGCAAATTCTCTCCAGATTTCTTTGCTAGAATGGCTACTCCAATGGTTGTTAATATCTCTGAAAGGCTGAGACCAAAATTCAAGAAACACCCTTACAAGTCACTAGAAGTTGATCCCTTGGGTGCGTTTTCTAGTATTCCGCACGGTGTCTTACATGTAGAAGATATTAGGGTTTATATCCATGCAAACATCAAATATTTTGGAGACTCAAAATTGATCAACATCTATCAAAAACAGTTAATAGATGAGAATTTTGAACTTAGACCTGAATTCAAGACCCTAAGGGACAAACACTTCAAACATTGCATACATTTTCCATCTTTACAGAAGACGAATGGGTCCGGTATGTTCTAAGTAGGATGCATGATAATTTTATGTGGCTAATGAGGCCATTCAATATAACAAAAGATGCCATCAAAGCTATGATGAGACTGCATTCAACTGGTGGGTTACCTGTACTCAAATCCGTAAAAAACAAAATAGTAACCGAAGCCACCAGATCAAAATTTGAGAAAAGAGCAATGACTATAGATGGCATCACAGATCCGGATGTCAAGTTTACTTCAATGATAATTGGCTACAAAATCTACCACTCAAGTAGGGAAAATTCTATGTCTAGTGTTGTGTAATATTACACACCATTTTCTAAAAACCATTTTTGAAAATTATGATGCACAGCAACCATTGATACAAAGAAATCTAACGGCTCGAAAAAAATAAGAGAGTAGCTCAACAGGGCAGCGGAGCTTAACAGATCGTAGCAACAATAGTAAAAGGGGAAAAGGAAAAATGATGTGGACTTCCCCATGTGGCTCAAGCCGAGCATAGAACAATAAAATGTTTTGTTGCATTTTAATAAATACATCATATGGAGTCATGGTAGTAAATAAAGAAAGCAGTGGAGGCTGCCAGATGTCAAAAGAGGAAGGCGATGAAGAGTAGCTAAAAAATGATGCAGAGAGCACTATGTGGAGGCTACAGTAAAAGGAAAAAAGGAAAGATTTGGAGAAGACCACGTGGAGTAGCACGAAGATAGATAAATAAAAGTTTCATAAATGCATCAAATGCTCACGGGAGTCAAATAAGTAAATCCAAAGTAAATATTTTAAAATTCTCTTATTAAATAATGTGGTGGGCCCCTCCATAAGGGTAAATGCTTTATTAAATAATATAAGTCTTATCTTAGATTTTTAAGTGCCACATGGAAGTTGCTGGTGAAAAGAGAGAAGCTTAAGAATGATGCAGAGAGAAGCATGTGGAAGTAGGAAAAAAGAGAAGCAAAAGGTGAAACCGGAAAAGACCACATGGTTGACCCTGAAGGGAGAAAAATAAATATTTTTCATTTTCATAAATGCATTAAAAGATAAGTCACGTGAGTTTCTAAGAAGTGACTGAATATATTTTTAAATTAGAGTTTCATTCATAACCGATGGGCCCCTTCAAAAAGCTAGGCTTTAATAAATAAAATATTAACTTGGTCTCTCAAATTTACGAGTCACAAGACTTATAAAGATGCATATTCAAATACATAATGAAGTTTTATTTTGTGGCATGGTGGGTCCATCTAGGGTGAAGTGAAACTTTATATGTGACTTTTATCTCACGAGAGGTAAAAATAATATGTAGCCCTAATTTCTTTCTTATAGCAAGTAAGAAGAGAGATAGTGGCGGGAGATTCTCTTTCTCACACAGATGCATTTTTCAGCCATGGAGATACAACCAGTTCAATTGAGATTTATAGTTAATTGCCAAATTTTATGCCGGATTCTATGGAGTTAGTTGCAGATTTTTAGTTGAGGCTGTTGAAATATTTTGTTGGGTTTTTGGGGCTACAAATAGCTAGATCTAGGTCACATTCAGAGAGTTCTTCATACATTTAGAGTTCTACATTTTTATAGATCAAAGAGTTGGAGCAGCAGACATAGATGTTTTCTTCTTGCCTTAGCAATTCTTTCTTTATGAGAATGTAACAGTCATTTTGTGCAGCAACTTTTGCCTCTGTAACTTGTTACTATTCAAATAATGAGATGGTGTTCTGTGCATATTTGGATATCTCTGTTTCTTGCTTCTAATTCCTCTGTTTATTCTACCTCGGTTTAATCTATTTATAAACTGGGTTTAACCATGCATTGATGCTCTTTAATTCCAGTTAAATCTCACAAAGTTAACACTGTGCAACTAGTTGTTTTAAATTCAGTGGATCACCTTAGACTTAGGCATTTATTTCTGCAAATCTCATTTTCCTTCTAAACCTTTTCTCAAACCCCCATTGAAAGAACGGAAGAGCCAGCTTCCTTAAAACCTAGAGGTCACTCTAAGAAGTATTCCCACATTTCAGAGTTTCCCATGTTGTTGCTGGATTAAACCCACAAATTTATGCATCAACATCTGGTACAACAATCTATGTTGCATATCAAATACTGAAGGAAGATGTAGATTATGATATGTGTGAACTTCTACTAAGTCAACTGATGGAAAACTTGCAGAAGATCAAGAAAGATAAGAAAAACTCTTTTAAATATGGCAGTCTAATATTGTGTCTATTTTTGTACTATATGAATGAGCTACCTAGATCAAAGGGTTGGGTATGGCAAAATGATAAACCCGTTGCAGTTCAAATCAGAGATTACATGTATGGACTTGGTGATGCTTATGCCTAAAACTTAGCTCTCTGGGGTTACTTCAAGAATTTCCAAAGCATAATGCATGCCAGAGAGAGACTACCATAGTCAATAGTTGAGAAATACAAAGACATAGTCTACTTCATGGTTGACATTGATCAATGCCTAATGGAGGCAGTTAAGCCAAGAATTGTGTGGATAATGCCCATGGGATATGAGGTTGATGAAAACATTTTGGAGGTACATGTTCAACACTTGTTGAGCCAACCTAAAGACACTAAAGCAGAAAGGTTTGGTACCTTTGAAGAGTTAAGCATAAAAATACATATTGAATTAAGGTAGCCTAAGATAAAAAGAAAAGTGAGGAAGGAAGTTGAAGAACTTGCCAAAAGGTTTGGCATAACAAAAGAAGTAGTAGATGCTAATAGAGAAAAATTAGAGAAAATAGAAAAAGAAAGGCAAGAAGCAAAGAAGAAAAGCGTTCTGGTGGAAGCCTCCTCCCAGACAAGATCTTCTAGGAGGTATGCTCCTGTTACTCCTAAAAACTCAAGAACCACCAAACTAGAAGTCAAGCCATCCGGTAAAGGAGAAAAGAGAATGAAGACCAAGGCCACAAGAACATATGTGAGCCAAAAGGATGAAAAAGAGACAAAATCAGATGAGGAAATCAAGAAAATGAAGAAGAAAAGAACTTCTGGGAAGTCCTCTGATAGCAGAAATGAGGAAGAGAAAATAGAGGAATTTGTTGAGAAACCCACTTTCTCAATTGAAGACATCATTAAGGTAGTTATTGTGGATGGAAACCTACAGCCAGTAATAAAATTTTATGATGAATACAATGATGCAAACAAGAGAATACTTGAGGAGGCAACTGTCAGGTATTTGAATATCTATAACAAGGCATTCATTGAACTAATTTCATTAATTCCTAAAAGCCTAGAAGAAGTATTGGAGTAAAGAAAAGAGAATGCAAAGGCAAAAGATTTGGAGATCTGGGACCAGATAGTGATACAGCTATGTCCTTCTATCACTCCAAAACAAATGGACATGGTTTTAAAGGATTGTAAAGATGATTTCTAGAGAAAGTCCTAAATGAATAAACTCATGCTTGGAGAAACTGATCAAATAGTTGATGAAATAAAAGAAATTCTTCAGAAAGCCTTGAAGAGATTTAATCTTCCTATTGTAGAGGAAACAGATGAAGAGCCTTCTACCATGGATGTTCAAGGATTAAAGGTAATCAATAAAGAATTCTATGACAAGCATGTCGAAGGATTAAAGAAAATAGATGAAGAGGAATCTGAGGACTTAGACTCCTCTTTTCTAGAAGAGGAAGTTCATAAAGCAGTAAACTCTGGTAATGTCACACCTCCGGATCCCACAATTACAAAGACAAATCTTCTGGGCACTAAAGAAGAAGGAGAAGGAAGAAGAGAAGAGAAGGAGAATCAAGCAAAAGAGGATAAGGTAAAAGAAGAAGAACAAGCAGAAAAGGTTGGTGATGACTTATCCAAACCAGTCAGTCCTGATATCTCTAAAGGAAAGAAGTCTGGATCACCAGAAAGAGACACTATAGAGATAGTACAGAATTTCCTGGACAAAGAAATGATGGAGCTGGATGAACCTGAGTTGATTCAAGGGTCACTGAATTTGGACTCTCTCTCTCCAGTTTAGATAATGAAAATATCATCTTTTCCTCGGGCCAAAGCAAAAGAGAAACTTCTAAAATCACACATGGAGGATAGTGAACTATTGAATATTACATCCAGTGTACTAGAGAAGATCATGCATACATATCAAAAGGATGCATCTGCCTCTCCATCCGGTAACTTGAAAAACTTTATTTATTCTGTCAATTCTCATTTTGAATCTTTAAAAAAATTGGCAGAAACTAAGGTCTAGAAAGAGTTCTTTGGAAAAAGATTCAGTGAAGTACAAGAACTAATTAACAATGATAGAAGAACCTTAGATATTGGCATAAAGAGCATTAAAAATGCTCTTAAAGATGGAGGAGATATATATAATTTTGTTTATGTTGGCCTAGAGTTACAGAAGACATTGAGAAGAAGATAAAAGAGAAAGAAGAAAAATTGACAAACCTATCTTAGAAGTTTGATCCTCTTACTATCTCTCTGGTAAACCAAGAATGTCAAGCTATTATTATCATAAATGAGATAAATAAACTAGTTAAGGAGAAGAGGAATCTGATGGATAGAATGGGTGAACTTAGGGGAATAATCCTCCCTAAGTTAGAGGTATTGCATGATACTTTAACAGATGCTCAAAGTATAGCCCGGACCAGTAATCCAATAGATTTGAAGAGGGCAGAAGCATATGCATTTTTGTTAAGTGGACACATCTCCATTTTGGATAGAATGAAGAGGAGTTGGGCCACAGAGATTGTACAGTTGAAGACAACCTTTGTGGATATACTTAAGTATATGTAAGTATAACATATGATTTGTATATACATATGCGGCCATGTATATAATAGCTTTTACACAATTTTGTATGTGGATTCCACCCTTTGCCATTGATGTCAAAGGGGAAGTGAAGAGTAGTGAAAATGAGGAATTCAGCAAAGGGGGAGCACCGACAAAGCAGATACTCTGACGCTTAGCCATTTTTCACTAAGTGTTGCCATCAGTGCCAAAGGGGCAGATTGTTGGCAAGAGACACTATGTGGCTTCATAAGTGTTGTCATTGATGGCAACAAAATCTATCCTATACATCCGTAGTACATAATATGCCTTTATCAAAAGTTAGATTGAAGATTGTTTTGGTCCGGTGGACAAGAACGGAGTATGTAACATGGTCTAACAATCAGGTCTGAATCTATCAGATGGTGTAACTTAGTAAGTTGCAAACTTAGACAAGTCAAAAGGGGCATCATGACTATTGTATTCCAGAGATTTAGCCTCCGGTGACAAAGTATAAAAAAGTTATGAGCATCTGAGTGTTGGGTCTCGGTCAGGCAGAGCAGACAGAGGAAGAACTAACTGACAGAGTAGTAGACTTCAATCCGGATGTGTAGAAAGTGTTGATCAAGCAATTTGTGGCATTATACATTGTTGGCCGACATGATTAATGACTTCTATACCTAAGTTTCTGGTGCACATCATCAATCAAGTATGGATTTAGCCGACAGATAAGTAACTTGCAAATATCCTAAGTGTTTTTGTTGCCGACTAGAAAGTTATTGGAAATCCTTGATGCGGATATATATACCTGATGGATTCAAGCTTGTGAAGGTGTAGTAGTGATAGTTATTTGGTAGAAGTGCAAAAAAAAGTAGAGAAAAGTGAGAAGACAGTAATCCAAGCTCAGAATGTGACAGAAAATTGATACTAAGCAGAAGAAGAATGAAATGTGCTAGATCAGTATACTGAGCCTAACCAAAACTAAATTTCTACATATGTAGATGTTGTTCATTGGTTCAAACACATTGGTATTATCTGTAAGTCTCTAGTAGGTAGTGAGCCTCTTGTGAGCAGTGTGCTCAGGCAGTGAGCCCTATCTAGCAAGTGCCATTTTGTACTCTTCTATTCTTTTAATCAAGAATACAATCTTGGGTTAGTCACCCCATGGTTTTTCCCTTAACAGGGTTTCCACGTAAAAATTCTTGTGTTATGTGTGTTAATTTCATTTTAGTTCTTATAGTTGCTTATGATTTCATGTTTTGATATAGCACTGAATGTTAAGAAAGTGAAAGTAAGAACAATTTTAAGATAACTGATTCACCCCACCCCTCTTAGTTATCTACCTTGTTTCCAACAATTCTATGTGATAAGATTGAAAACTAATAAAGGTAAATGCTTTCCTAATTAATTAACTCCCTAACTAACTTATGCTAATGTGTAAATATTAATTTACACCAACAAATCCTACTAAATAATTAATAAAAAATCCATCTGAAGCCTTAACATCAATTGTATTTGTCCACCATAAAGATTTTGAAAAATACTTTTTATAATGTCCCAAATCCAAAGTATGAGACTATTACAATGATGCAGACAAGAGAATACTTGAGGAGGCAACTGTCAGGTATTTGAATATCTATAACAAAGCATTCATTGAAATAATTTAATTAATTCCTAGAAGCCTAGAAGAAGTATTGGAGTAAAGAAAAGAGAATGCAAAGGCAAAAGACTTGGAGATCTGGGACCAGATAGTGATACAGCTATGTCCTTCTATCACTCCAAAACAAATGGACATGGTTTTCAAGGATTGTAAAGATGATTTCCAGGGCAATTCTTGAATAATAAACTCATGCTTGGAGAAACTGATCAAATAGTTGATGAAATAAAAGAAATTCTTCAGAAAGCCTTGAAGAGATTTAATCTTCCTATTGTAGAGGAAACAAATGAAGAGCCTTCTACCATGGATGTTGAAGGATTAAAGGTAATCAATGAAGAATTCTATGACAAGGATGTCGAAGGATTAAAAAAAATCTAGATGAAGAGCAATCTGAGGACTTAGACTCCTCTTTTCCAGAAGAGGAAGTTCACAAAGCAGTAAACTCTAGTAATGTCACACCTCCGGATCCCATAGTTACAAAGACAAATCTTCTGGGCACTAAAGAAGAAGGAGAAGGAAGAAGAGAAGAGAAGGAGAATCAAGCAAAAGAGGATAAGGCAAAAGAAGAAGAACATGCAGAAAAGGTTGGTGATGACTTATCCAAACCAGTCAGTCCCAATATCTCTAAAGGAAAGAAGTCTGAATCACCAGAAAGAGACACTATAGAGATAATACAGAATTTCCTGGACAAAGAAATGATGGAGCTGGATGAACCTGAGTTGATTCAAGGGTCACTGAATTTGGACTCTCTCTCCAGTTCAGATAATGAAAATAGCATCTTTTGCTCGGGCCAAAGCAAAAGAGAAACTTCTAAAATCACACATGAAGGACAGTGAACTATTGAATATTACATCCAGTGTACTAGAGAAGATCATGCATACATATCAAAAGGATGCATCTGCCTCTCCATCCAATAACTTGAAAAACTTGGTTTATTCTATCAATTCTCATTTTGAATCTTTAAAAAAATTGGTAGAAACTAAGGTCCGGAAAGAGTTCTTTGGAAATAGATTCAGTGAAGTACAAGAACTAATTAACAATGATACAAGAACCTTAGATATTGGTATAAAGAGAATTGAAAACGGTCTTAAAGATGCAGGAGATATATATAATTTTGTTTATCTTTGCCTAGAGTTACAGAAGACATTGAGAAGAAGATAAAAGAGCAAGAAGAAAAATTGACAAACGTATCTCAGAAGTTTGATCCTCTTACTATCTCTCTGGTAAACCAAGAATATCAAGCTATTGTTATCATTAATGAGATAAATAAACTGGTTAAGGAGAAGAGGAATTTAATGCATAGAATGGGTGAACTTAGGGGAATAATCCTCCCTAAGTTAGAGGTATTGCATGATGCTTTAACAGATGCTCAAAGTATAGCCCGGACCAGTAATCCAACAGATTTGAAGAGGGCAGAAGCATATGCATTTTTGTTAAGTGGACACATCTCCATTTTGGATAGAATGGAGAGGAGTTGGGCCACAGAGATTGTACAATTGAAGACAACCTTTGTGGATATACTTTAGTATATGTAAGTATAACATATGATTTTTATATACATATGCGGCCATGTATATAATAGATTTTACACAATTTTGTATGTGGATTCCACCCTTTGCCATTGATGTCAAAGGGGGAGTGAAGAGTAGTGAAAAATGAGGAATTCAGCAAAGGGGGAGCACCAGTAAAGTAGTTACTGCGACACTTAGCCATTTTTCACGAAGTGTTGCCATCAATGCCAAAGGGGGAGATTGTTGGCAAGAGACACTGTGTGGCTTCATAAGTGTTGTCATTGATGATAACAAAATCTATCCCATACATCCGCAGTACATAATATGCCTTTACCGAAAGTTAGATTGAAGATTGTTTTGGTCTGGTGGACAAGAATAGAGTATGTAACATGGTCCGACAATCAGTTCTGAATATCTTAGATGGTGAACTCAGTAAGTTACGGACTCAGAAAAGTCAAAAGGGGTATCATGACTATTGTATTCCAGAGATTTAGCCTCCGGTGACAAAGTATGAAAAAGTTATGAGCATCTGAGTTTTGGGTCTCAGTTAGGTAGAGCAAACAGAGGAAGAACTGACTGATAGAGTATTAGACTTCAATCCAGATGTGTAGAAAGTGTTGATCAAGCAATTTGTGGCAGTATACATTATTGGCCGACATGATTAATGACTTCTATACCTAAGTTTCTGGTGCACATCATCAATCAAGTATGGATTTAGCCGACAGAATAGTAACTTGCAAATATCCTAAGTATTTTTGTTGCCGACTAGAAAGTTATTGGAAATCCTTAATGCGGATATATATACCTGATGGATTCAAGCTTTTGAAGGTGTAGTAGTGATAGTTATTTGGTAGAAGTACAAAGAAAAGTAGACAAAAGTGAGAAGACAGTAATCCAGGCTTAGAATGTGACAAAAAATTTATACTAAGCAGAAGAAGAATGAAATGTGCTAGATCAATATACTGAGCCTAACCAAAACTAAATTTTTACATATGTAGATGTTGTTCTTCAGTTCAAACACATTGGTATTATCTGTAAGTCTCTAGTAGGCAGTGAGCCTCTTGTGAGTAGTGTGCTCGGGCAGTGAGCCCTATCTAGCAAGTGTCATTTTGTACTCTTTTATTCTTTTAACAGAGAATACAATCTTGGGTTATTCACCCCGTGGTTTTTCCCTTAACAGGGTTTCCACATAAAAATTCTTGTGTTATGTGTGTTAATTTCATTTTAGTTCTTATAGTTTCTTATGCTTTCATGTTTTGATATAGCATTGAATGTTAAGAAAGTGAAAGTAAGAAAAGTTTTAAGATAACCGATTCACCCCCCCTCTCAGTTATCTGCCTTGTTTCCAACAAATCTATGTGATAAGATTGAAAACTAATAAACGTAAATTCTTTCCTGATTAATTAACTCCCTAACTAACTTATGCTAATGTGTAAATATTAATTTACACCAACAAATCCTACTAAATAATTAATAAAAAATCCATCTGAAGCCTTAACATCAATTGTATTTGTCCACCATAAAGATTTTGAAAAATATTTTTTATAATGTCCCAAATCCTAAGTATGAGACTGTTGGAGTCATTTTTCATATTTGAGTGAGGTTTCAAGTTTCCCCATGCTATCATACCTTTGCTCCAACTACTGCTTCCCTACTTATCTGATCATTTACTTTATGTGGGTTTTTAGAACTTCTCATACCTTGGTACCTTGTCCATTAATTACCCATTCCTTGAACCCCTACTTTTTATTTCTCTTCAATGTCTTGAAATTTCCCATGCCGACATCCCTTTCCCTTCATTTTCCCTCAAGTTTATGATTCCTCGTTTCCTTGCATCTCAGACCTCCCTTTATTGACATGCCTCACCCTTGTTCCCTACATCCCCTTAACCCCACTTCCTTCTCTCCTATAGGCTTTTAGATTTTTGTCTCTCCTTGCAATCTTTCTAAAGGAATTGGTCATCCAACTCACAATCCTTGAAGTAACAAATATCCTTGATTCCTAATCAGGTCACCATATTGTGTACTTTCAGACT
Source organism: Cunninghamia lanceolata (assembly GCA_027924645.1). Taxonomy (NCBI): domain Eukaryota; kingdom Viridiplantae; phylum Streptophyta; class Pinopsida; order Cupressales; family Cupressaceae; genus Cunninghamia; species Cunninghamia lanceolata. Next base: position 4,071,310 of record BSBN01000677.1, on the reverse strand, counting down.
TTAGCTTATCAACATACCCTTGAATGGTATGAGGTATCCTAGAACTCTTAACCTTGTTCTTTGGTCCTTCATCACTCTTGGGCATTCAGATGTCTAATTTTCCCCTTTCCTCTTTACATTAGTAACAAGTAATCCATGTTCCTAATATTTGATCTCCAAGGTATAGGTAATCCTTGAGCTCCAACACTCACTATATTATAGTCTCCTAATCTTTTCCATGGTCAACATGCCAAAAATGTATGTGGTATCCAAGAATCCTGAACTCTAATTCCCACTCCTTCATCACTCTAAGGTATGGATATTTCTGTGTCATTACCTCCTCCATTGCATTATAAAATATTATGTGGTATCCTTTATCCCTTCTAGTATTGAATATGTTGTAGTTTTGATCCTCACTCTTTCTAGCAATGGGTATGATGCACTCATGGACATAAGATCTAATGAAGGATTATCCAACCATGCATCCTTAATACAAAGACACAGAGACATCAAAACTCAATTACATAATGAACAATAATATGAGCCTTTATTGACAGTCATAACAATATTACAATCTACCATAATGGTCTTCCATCATCCTATGCCTTAGCTGTTTGATTATAAATTACAAAATTTAAATGATATTACAATACAATCCTTAAAATTGACTCCTATCTTGAATATCCAAATTGACTACCTCCAAATTATTATGAGTGATGTTTAGATGGAAGCTCTTAGCCTTAGGAATGATTCATGTCAACCACAAAGTGGCATAAAACTTGGTGTGAGAGGAAATGTGTAGTTGGCCAACATGTGAATGGGAACCTTTTGAAATGAATGTGGTAAAGAATATGTATTGAATCTTGATGTGATTCATACCATGAACATTCTTAGGACCAATAAGCTTGGTAATGTACAACCAATAGTCACCACAAATCTCACAAGGTTGTTGCAAACTCAAAATAGTGAATTGACTAAACATTGTAAGTGAGCATGGAATTTTGATACACCTTTGTAGTCAAAATTTAATTTGTAGTGATCAAATGATAACTAAATTATTCTTGTAAACCTACAAACAAATAAGACAAGTAAACAAAATATTTTTGGTTGATGCATGATGTCTTGTTGTCTTGGGATGCTCTTGCATTAGACACCACAGGTAGGTGATTTGTGAGAATAGTGCTCGCAAATGAGGGTTGAGTGATAGAATCGCCCTTTCAAACAGAAACCAACCTCATTGTACCCTATTGGTTCCCAAAATTATAGCAACACAAAACTCTAAAACTTTCCTAAATCACCTAGGCCAGGGATTATCTTCAGGGTGAAAGGAAGAGGTTTATCAACAAGTTTTTGGTGACTTTGGCCAACTACAGGAGCGGGTAAACTCCTCTGCTCTTCAAGCTCAACTTAAACTCTGGAGGGATATTCCAAGGGGTATTATACCTAAGTAGATATTAAAATCAAACTAGATGAACAACTAAAAATATTAACAACCAAACCCAGATTGCTCTCTTAGCCCCAAATCTGTCATTGAACTAAGAAAAGCCAGTTGTTGTATGACCCCTATATAGCTAATAAGTGCAATCCTACACAATGACGATGCATAAAGATTACTTCTTCTTCTAAAGGTAAGATATATAGTTTTTGTTTTGAAGATGGGTGATCGAAGGCTATTCAGAGTGATGCCTATTCATTGGCCTATAGAGTCCAATGTGAAACAGAGGAAAATAATCACATAGAAGTGTATAACTGCCTACTTGATGAATCAAATGCAAAGAAATCAATACCAGATTACTGAAAATACTTAACAATCCTACACTACACCATGTTCTTCCCTATGCAATACTGAAATGACCATTCACAAAGCTTGGAAATGGATTAAGAACTATCACATTTATCAAATCAAAGCTTACAATCATACCACTAAATGTGGTAAAATAAAACTGTGACTATGATTATAGATAACTAGGAAAAACACCTACAACATTGGATAAAAATAACAATCTGGCACAAAGATTTATGAATTATATTACATACACTTCATGATTGATTCATGTATAAACAAAGCCTACAAAATATCCTTTCTTAATCTACCTCCTAGAGCTCACAACCCTACTAACAAATTAGCAAAATGACCAACTCTTCATACCAAATCAAAACCTTGCATATATAGCAATTCAATTCAAATTGATTGCACTAATTCCCAATGCTACACTTAGTCAATGAGTACACACCATGCTGCATTAAACTCAAACTCCCAATCTATCAGAAGATTTGCACGTTGGGGAAGCAAAACCATGCTCTGTCATCTCTCTAAATGATCAGAGAAAGATTGCTTGGACTCCAATTGTACTCTGAGCAATAAAGAGGGAAGGTTCTAATCCTTCCATGTCACCTACAACATTGACTTCTCAGATTTGTCCTTTATGCATCAAAGAGTTTTACTGCACCAACCATTTGCACACATTGTTCTCCAGGCTCATTAAATTCTAGGTACAAATCAGTTTATGTATCCCTGTAATCATGGCATGCATTCAGGGAATTAACCATTTCAAGTATTGACAACATTCCCAGTGTGTCATCCTCATTTTCTATTTTGAGCCATTTGACCACTGACTACACCTTTCTATGTTTTCCCATTTTATCGGCCAATCATCTTCAATCTCTGTATTTGCCTAATTGGAAAATTTCAACATTATAGAACACAACCCTTGTCAGCAGTTTCCTTACTTGCCGAACCATCTCCTTTGGTCTCGTTGTTTGCCCTTATCAAAAAACTCACCTTTCGCTAAACCATATCCTTTTATCAACAAAGGTTGGCCTCTTAGAACTACACCTTGAACCTTCATTGTTCCTTATTCACCTTATTGATGAATTGTACCTTTTCAGAACTTTGGAATCTATTTGCCTTTTGTCAGCAAATCTTATGATTTTCAAACTTTACTTGCTTGGTGCCTTTTTCATGCTTTATCGGCAACTTTCACCTTTGCCAAACTTCTCTTTTGCTTTCCTTTTTCCCTTATTGAGAAACTTACCCTTTTTGAAATTGAGCTTCTCCGCCCTTTAGTCGCCAAAATATGAATTTTTTGAACTAGGGCATCTTTGCCCTTTATCGGCAATTCTTTGTTTTTCCTAACTTTGCCTTCTTCTTCATTGGTTCCACCTTATCAGAAACTTGCTATTTTATGAACTTTCCTTTACTTTATGTTTTGCCCATTATCAGAAAAATTACACTTTTCATAACCAAGCTGTTGTAGCCCCCTTTTTTCCCTATATCAGCAAAGTTGCCCTTTGTCAAACTTCTCTTTTTCTTCACTGTCGATGAAAAAGCCTATTGGCAAACTGCTGAAATTCCAAATTTTTTCATTGGTTCATCTTTTAGTCGATTCCCCAATAAGGGCACCATTCCTTCTTCCCTTATCTGAATTCTTACTTCTTCCTTTGGTCCTTCTTATCACATAGAATTGCACCCAGCCTGGAGAGAGTCCAAGCATTCTAATGACACAATGGGAATGATCTCAAGGTGTGGGACCTTGCAAATTGAGATCAGACCTCTAGAGAAGGTTGGTTCCTCATTCTAATCCTAAAGCTCAAAGAAAACAACTAAACCTAGTGCTAATATTGCAGAGGAAAAGGGTAAGAAGGATAAACTAAAAATGAAAAGGGCTGATACACCAGGTTTGACTATAAGAGCCCTCACAGAACTGGGAAGATGCACAAAATAACTAGATACAACTAATAAACATACACAGATCCAACTAATTTTAAAAGAGGAAAGGAGCAAGAAATGATTAGAAGGAATTAAACATTCACAAACAAATCATTTTTAGATCACACAGAATCAAAATTAGCATGAGGAGATAAAATAACTAGTATGTATTTAATCAAAAGGCACGATTACAATGGATGATTGCTCTATTTGGAATATAGAAGCATCAGACTAAATATTTTCCAACCTTTTTTACATCTTACAGTTATGCATATATAGCATATGATTCCACTTGACCTAATTAGGTTACAATGAATTGCCATGTGGACTCTATCAGAAAATATCTATATCCGAAGGGGTGTCTATCTACAAGAATTAACTGTAGAAAATATCTGGAGGTCTACTCAAATGAAAGATATTTCTCCTTTAATGCAAGTAGTTGATTTGTCACCTACAACCATAAATGTTACGAATATCTAATAAGGGGCAGCTGAGAAGATAAATCCTTTCAAATCTTTTACAACACTTTAATTTCAAACCCTTTGATCATGTGCCCTGTCAGCTCTGAATCCTTTGAATAATCAACTTATAAATTTCCCTATTGGCCGAGTCTGCAAATTTTCAAACGAAAAGGTTTTTCACCTTTGAGAGTACCTGAGAGTCTCCTTTGAATTTGGACCACTGATGAGATTGCCCTCGACACATGGCGCCATCGCTTCATCTCTTGACACCATATGACCGTAAGCTTTTCAAATAACGGTCGCGGGTGTGCGGTGACCACTATATGCCTCTTTTACCCCTTTACCACAAACCCACAGGCCTCCTTACTGACCACCATAGGGGTGCAGCGAACATAGCTCTACTCAAAAGCTTACCCCTAGCCCGTAGACCAATCCTGTGACTGTCGTGGAGGCGCAGTGACCGGCTCCATGCTACCTCCTTTATTCCCATAATCCCATAAGCCTTTCAACTAATGTCCGCGGTGGTGCGGTAACATGTTTTATGCTTGGTTAAATCTTCACTGCCAGCTTGCTGATCATCATCTTACCTTCTGCGGGACCGTGGTTAATATTATGTGCCACTCTCGCCTATACTGCCATCCCACAACTCACTTTTGAGACCTTCGTGAGACCACGATGAACACATTACTTTTCACCACTGGCCCGCAAACTTCTTCACAAACCATTGTGATAGCGCAGTAATGATTCATACCACCTCATCTTTCTTGTTGTGCTCCCACCACGCTTCACATAAACTGCTATGGTAATGCGGTAACTGGTCATATTGTACCCTAGCTCCCGCAAGCCCACAAGGGTCCATCAGACATACCTGTGGGGATATGGTATTGATGAAAATTGCAAAATTTTTAGCAATGGATGATAGGAAATGACCTAGGGCTGAAAGGGGGAACCAAGGAAAACACTTAGAGATTTTCTTTTTGGTTTGGGCTATTTGGCCAAAGGGGCAAAATAGCTTAACATTTTGGTGACTTCTTAGCGGTGTTTGCATGCTAAACAAATGGAAACTAGTGTCCTTAAGAATTCGTTGGGCATAGAGTCAAGTTTGAAACATGTTGGAAAAACTGAAACCTACCTCAAAACAAAACCACAAAAGAAACAAGGCCTGCATTCTCCTAATGACAATGCAGTCTATGCAAAAGCACTTAGGGAAAGGAAACCTAAAACAGAAATAAACTAAATTAATATGTACAAAATCTCATGCGAACCTTAATGGTAGGGTTTGAGATGAATCCCATTAACTGGGATTTGCAGAACCTCTCCATTCATCTTGGATAGTTGAAATACGTTGGCATGCTTGCAACTGATAATAATGTAAGGGCCACTCCACATGGCATCAAACTTTGAATGTCTTCTAGCTTTGGCTCTATCTACATCCCACTTGAGCACTATATCTCCTTAACTGAATGTTTCGTTAGTAGACTTTCTATCAAAGGTTCTCTTGCCCTGATCCTGATGGTCTCCAAGGGTTTTCATGGCAGTATCTCTCTTCTCTTCAAGTTCCAACAGTTCTGCAAGTCTGATTGTCATAGCATCATTCTCTATTAATTCTAGTTGTTGTGTCAACTCAAGAGAAGGCAACTCCAATGATAATGGAACGTTTGCTTCCCTTCCATATACTAGCATGAAAGGGGAATTACCTATGGCTCTTTTGGGAGTAATTCTATTATCCCAAAGAGTAGTCTTTAACCTGGAGTGTCAGGTTCTTTGATTATCCTCCACTGTCTTCTTGATAATTCTGATCAAATTTTTATTGGCAGACTCATCTAAGTCGTTTCCCTGAGGATAGTAATTGGATGAGGTTTTCAAGTATACCCCATAGTTTAGTTCCCATTTATTGACTTTTGTGCCTATAAAGGCCTTGGAATTATCAAAGATGATGGTGGATGGCATACCAAACCTTGTAGCTATACCCCCAAGGAAGTCTATAATGGATGCCTCTGTGGCATCCCTCAAAGCAATTACCTCTATCCATCTGGTGAAATAATCAGTGGCTATGAGAATCCACTTATGGCCAGCACTAGAAGGTGGGTTGATTACTCCAATGAAGTCTAAACCCCATTGAGAAAAAGGTTGATCTGTTTTAATTAGATGAAGAGGAAGAGCTACCAGTCTCTGCTTTCCAGCAAACAAAGCACATTCTATACATTTCCTTACCCACTTATGTGCATCATGGAATAGACTAGGTTAGTAATAACTAGCTCTCATGATCTTGATTGTAGTTGATCTTGAAGAATAATGACCACCAGTAGGGCCATTATGAAATTCTTCTTAAGACCCTAGAGGTCTGATCTTGGGTGATACATCTAAGAAGAGCTCCATTGATGTCTTTTCTAAATAATATATCATCAATAATAACATAAGGGATGGATTGGAGTCTAAAGTACCTCCTTTTAGCCTAATCCAACCCATCTGGACATATACCTGATTGTAAGAATGTGATCATGTCATGATACCAGTTAGTTAGAGTATGATGCTTAATGGATTGTGCCTGCCCTTGAGCACATACAACCTCATTTATGTCATTGACATCTGCTGCCATTTGTTCACATAGATCTTTGTCACAGACCAGTTTAGTAATGTTGATATTGACATCATACTTCATTACCTTGGTGATCCATCCATCTCTCTTCTCATTAATATCCTTTCTCATGAGGAATTCTTTCACATCGTGGTGATTCACCATCAATTAATTTTTCTGCTAGAAAGCATATGTCTAAACTTTTTTAAGGCCTTCACTACAGAAAATACCTATTTTTTTATAAAATCATAGTTCAGTTCGTATTCCTTGAGAGGTTGGCTGAAGAAAGCAATTGGATGTTCCAATTTCTCTTCATTTTGTTGGATTAAGATAGCTGATATACCCTCCTCACCTCCAAAGGCATAAAGGATGAAATCCTTCTCATAATCAAGGTTTATCAGTGTAGGAGCATGTGCAATAGCTTGCTTGATAGCATCAAAACTATCCCTACCTTCCTTGGACTATGTGAAGGCAACATTCTTCTTTAACATAGATGTGAGTGGTTTTGCTATTAAAGCAAAGTTAGGTATGAACCTCCTCACAAAGTTGATCTTTCCCAGGAAACTCTACAAACCTTTCTTATAACTGGGAAGACGTAGAGCTAGGATGGCACTTGTTCCTTCTGGATCAATGGCTAAGCCATCCTTGGAAACCACATGCCCTAAAGCTTGCCCTATGGGACAACAAATATACATTTCTTTGGATTCAATGATATCCCAAACTCTCTGCATCTTTCAAAAACTTTTCTCAAACGACCCAAATGGTCAGCTACATGCTTGGAATACATAGTCAAATCATCAAGGTACACTAGGATAATATCATTGATCAGGCCTTTGAAGGCCAAATCCATTGCTCTTTGAAAGGTGGCTCTAGCATTTGTCAATCTAAAAGGCATTTTTTGATAAGCCAAAGTGCCCCACTTGGTGGTAAAGGTTGTTTTGTACTGGTCTGATTCTTTCACAAGAATCTAATTGTATCCTGAGTAGCTATCTAGGAGTGAAAACCTTTCAACACCTGCTACTATTTGTAGGATTTGTTCTATAGAAGGGAGTGGGTAGTGGTCTTTAAGAGAGGCTCTATTCAAGTCTCTAAAGTCCACACATAATCTAATTTCCCCATTTTTTGTTCTAACTGGAACAAGGTTAGCCACCCAAGAGGAATGTTTGATAGGGTAAATGATCTTTGCCTCTATGAGCTTGGACAACTCTTTTCTCATTAATGATTCTACTTTAGGGTTGATCGGCCTTTATTTTTGACGGACTAGTTTGGCATCAGGGTCTAGGTCAATAGTATATTGGATTAAACCAGGATCAAAGCACTTTAAACCTTTATAATCCCAAGCTATCAAGTCATTAAATTCATTACACAGCTCAACGAAACCTTGTCTTTCAGGTTGACTACATACCTTGCCATGTTTTAGGAATCCACCCTGTGCAATCTCTACTTCTTCATAGTCCTGTCTCTTGACTGTTATGTTCATTTTTTCTTTCTTTTGCTGATCATCAGTACCGAATATGCTTTCCAAGCTGATCAGTCCTCTGGGAAACCTGTTAGTTTTTAGCTGGATTACTTGGTCACCATATTGCTCTTGTAACATAGACTAATTTTTGGCAGCAAACTTTGCCTCATCTTGCAAGAAATTCACAATTTGTTGGTCACTTTCAAACACTTGCCAGCTTATCACATTATCAAGCACAACAAGCCTAACCACAATCTTTACATAATGATCTAAAACTTGTTTGACATTCAAAGGAATATCAAACTAGGCACCAACCGTATCCACCCTATCAGCATCCCTATTCTTTTGTCTAGGAACTGCCTGAATATTCAAGGCATTAAAGTCTTCAATCAGGTCCCATACTCTATGTTGGTATGACTTTAGCAAGTCATTCCTTGAAGCACTTAGTTTTCTAATTTGGTGGACAACCAGTTCACTATCACCAAATACTTGTAAAAATTGTATTCCTCTTTTTTATGCCAGTTGCATGCCTTGAATTAGGGCTTCATACTCATCCACATTGTTAGTATAGCTAAATTGCAATCTAAATGAAGAGAAATAACTTTCCTTTTGGGGTGAAATCAGTACAACCCCAACACCTGCTCCATTTTTGCTTCTGGAGCCATCAAAATACATCTGCCATATCCCACCTGAATCTATCCTTTCCTTTTCAAGATTGGGGATACTAGCATCCTCCTCATGGATACAATAAGTACCCTGTCCTATTTCCTCTATGTGATTAGGAGTCTCAAATTGAAAAAAATTAGCCCACTCATCTAGCAGTATATTAGGTATCTCCTCCATAGGTGTGGTAGCTTTATGTCTACTGCTATCATCTTCTTCCAATTCATGTATTGTGTAATTCATTTTGTTAGGGTTAGGAGAGTAGGGTTCTATATGATCATTGGCAATAGGCTCAGCCCTAATAGTTACCTTGGTGCCATATCTAGTTCTAAACAACATGTGGGACCAATCAGAAGATAAATACCCACCTATCTTAGCAATGAAATCCCTAGATAAACAAATACGAAAGTATGTTGGGAGGTTAATAATGGACATGTCTTGTGAAATAGAACAGCTAGGACATGCATGTAGAGTGATTTCTAAACCTTTAATGACCCCTACTGTCTTCATAGTAGTACCATCTAATTGCACTACACCCTTGTCCACAGGTTCATACTTTATACCTAACCTATCAGCAATATTTTTTTGCATGACAGAAGTACCTACCCCAGGATCTATCATATAATTATGTAGTAGTATATCACCTATGATTAGGTAAACATAAAATGGAGGAGGCTTACTAGTTTTACTTGTACTTCCTCCTTGGGCTGACATAGGTTGTTTGGGGCAGTTGTCTTTTCACTTACCAACTCCACATCAAGTTGACTGAATTTTGTTAGGGCCTCTTGAAGAAGATTCCTCTGGGCTAGGATTAATAATGAATCCCACATGTTGACATTCAAATTTATCTTCTTCATCTGATCCACTATGTTGAAAGGTATCTGGCTACCCTTTTGTGACATTTTAGTGACTATGGGGTCACTTTTCTTTTACTATTCTAAACTTGGTTTGATTGTTGGGACTGAATCAACCTTAGAAGCAACCTAATCTATTTGCTTAGAGGGAACATCAGGTACCTTTCCCCTTGCTGATATGATTGGAATTGCATTAGGGATATATGCATGGTTGATTATAGGCACTGATGTGTCCTTAACAGCTTTCTTCTTTGATCTTGTATTGAATGCAATTGGACCAACACCTGATTAACGCCATAGCAGTCATCATGAGTCCAATTCATTAAGGTTGCATTGTTCTATATCTACTTTTGGCTTCCAACCACTCCCTGATTGGTGTTGACCTGTTGTTTTGAATTTGATGGTTGCTCTTGCACTATCAAAGCATGAATGAATTATGTTCCTTGGCATAAGTTTTTGTCATGTGGTTGATTGCAAGGATAACACCAATTATTGTCTTGAGCTAGGTTATTTTGGATTGGCACAAGGGGCCTTGAAGTTCTAGCAACATTAGGATTAACAACATTTAATGGTCTGATATAACTAGGTTGCCCTTGTCTTTGCATATTACCTTGGTATAGCGGCCTATTCTGTTGATACCCCTGATTGAAGGGTTGATATGTCTAGTTGGAGGGCTGATAAGGCCTACTTGATTGTTGATTTTGTCTCTTTATTGTCACTAACTCTTTAGTAATACTTTGCAATAGGCTTTTGATCTCATGTAAATCATTTGGGGGCACAGCTAAAGGAGTCATGGAGGTGGTTGTAAGAATTGGAGCCACAATAGGCTAAATAGTAGGAGATTCTAGAAATATAGACAAGGGTGGCCTTGGAGCAATCTTTCCTTCCTGAATTAAACAATTTTCTGCTCTTATGGTTGTGTCATAGGTGTAGGTAATACAATCCCACCCATGGACTGAATCATGATAGCAATATCTGGATTCAAAGACCTTAGGTAGTAGATAAATGTTGTGCTTGGAGAAGGCTTGACCAGAAGAGGTATCATGTCCCATGTCTTTTTGAAACAGTAGTTGAAGTATATCATATATTCATGAGGTGCTCTTTTCATTGAGGCCAACTATTCCATAAGTGACAAATGGTCATCAAAATGTTAGCACAACTTAGTGCCTAAGTCATCCCAATTATGAATTGAATTAGGGTGGAGACCTCTGTACCACTATAGGGCTTTACCCTTGAAAGAAGAAGCCAACAATCTTATAGCCACGTTGTCAATAGTGACAAGGTTGACTGAGCAAACACTTGTAACATCTTGAATGTGTTCAGTAGGAGTAGTTGAGTTTTCACCGTTGAAAAATGGTATAGCCTTTAAGGCTGATGTGGGGATGTCATCATACTGTGCTAGGTCTAAATGGATGTCCCCATAAAAGCAACAAATGGAAAGTTTCTTCTCATGTTAGGTATATTCAGGTTAATGACTATAGGTATGTGTAAGGTTCTAACTGAATGCTGAGACCTAACTTAAAGATTCAATGGGAGAGGAGTAGACCGAGCTCTTATATGTACTGAAATATTATTTCTATTTTCCCTCATAGGGGACCTAGACAATCTTGTTCTTCTTCTTCTTTCAGTGAATGAGATTTCAATAAATTGGAAATTACCTCTAGAAGAAGACCTTGTCTACACTCCAAGCATGAAATGTTGAATTGTTGTGTAGGAACTAGATCAATAGAGTCGCTAGGTGCCTATTAAATGCTTTCACAGTAGCAAGTGAACCAAGGACAACACCAAAATCCTTAGTCCAGCTCTCACTCAGAGCAGAGAGTCCCACTGGGCGTGCCAAAAACTGTTATCACATAGAATTGTACCTACCCTGGAGAGAGTCCAAGCATTCTAATGATACAATGGGAATGATCTCAAGGTGTGGGAACTTGCAAATTGAGATCAGACCTCCAGAGAAGGTTGGTTCCTCATTATAAGCCTAAAGCTTAGAGAAAACTTGACTAAACCTAGTGCTAATATTGCAGAGGAAAAGGATAAGAAGGATAAACTGAAAATGAAAAGGGGTGATACACCAGGTTTGAATATAAGAGCCCTCACAAAACTGAGGAGATGCACAAAACAACAAGATACAACTAATAAACATACATAGATCAAACTGATTTTAACAGAGGCAAGGAGCAAGAAATGATTAGAAGGAATTAAACATTCACAAACACATCATTCTTAAATCACACAGAGTCAAAATTAGCATGAAGAGGTAAACTAACTAGTATGTATTTAATTAGAAAGCACGGTTACAATGGAGGAGTGCTCTGTTTGGAATATAGAAGTATCAAACTAACTATTTTCCAACCTTTTTTACATCTTACATTTATGCATATATAGTGTATGATTCCACTTGACCTAATTAGGTTACAATGAATTGCCCCTTGGGCTCTGTCAGAAAATATCTATATCTGAAGGGGTGTCTATCTGTAAGAATTAACTACAGAAAATATCTGGAGGTCTGCTTAGATGAAAGATATTTCCCCTTTAATGCAAGTAGTTGATTTGTCACTTGCAACCATTAATGCTACGAATATCTGATAAGGGGAAGCTGAGAAGATAAATCCTTTCAAAGCTTTTACAACACTTTAATCTTTGAACCCTTTGATCACATGCCCTGTCGGCTCTAAATCCTTTGAATAATTGGCTTCTAAATTTCCCTGTTGGCCGAGTCTACAAATTTTTAAACTAGAAGATTTTCTTCCTTCGAGAGTGCCTGAGTCTCCTTTGAATTTGGACTGCTGATGAGATTGTCCTCGACACATGGTGTCATCACTTCATCTCTTGACACCGCACAATCGCAAGATTTTCAACTAACGGCCATGGGGGCGTGGTGACCACTATATGCCTCTTTTACCCCTTTACCACAAACTCATGGGCCTTCTTACTAACCATCATGGTTGTGCGGTGAACATAGCTCTGCTTAAAAGCTTACCACCAGCCCGCAGACCAATCATGTGATCACCGCGGGGTCGTGATGACTAGCTCCATGCTACCTCCTTTATTCCTGCAAGCCCACGAGTCATTCAACTAACGGCCGTGATGGCATGGTAACATGTTTTATGCTTGGTTAAATCTTCACCGCCAAACCGTCAGTCATCATCTTACCTACTACGGGAGCGCGGTGAATATTATGCGCTTCTCGAGCCTATATCGCCAGCCTGTAACTCACTTTTGAGATCTTCATGGGACCATAGTGAACACATTACTTTTTACTGCAAGCCCGCAGACTTCTTCACAAACTGTTGTGGTAGCATGGTAATAGTTCATACCACCTCATCTTTCTTGCCACACTCCCACCACACTTCATAGAAACTACTGTGGTCATGTGGTAACTAGTCATATTGTACCCTAGTTCCTGCAAGCCCGCAAGGGTCCATCAAACATATCCATGGGGATGCAGTATTGATGAAAATTGTAAAATTTTTAGCAATGGATGATAGGAAATGACCTAGAGCTAAAAGGGGGAACCAAGCAAAACACTTAGAGATTTTTTTTGGTTTGGGTTATTTGGCCAAAGGGGCAAAATAGGTCAACAGTCCTATTTGCCTTATCGGCAAAAGTGAAGAATCATGAACCTAGCCTTATCCTTTGGTCATATTTGCCTTATCGGAAAAACTTGAAATTATCAAACCAAGCGCCTCATTCCTCACCTTTTTGCCCTTATCAGAGAATCTGCATTTTCTTGAACTTCTTCCTTGGGTGCATCTTTCATACTTTATCGGCAAAAAAGAAGAAACACAAACTTTGACTTTTCCTTCTTTTGGCTCCATCCTATCGCCTTATCGGCAAAATAAGAAAAACCTAAACTTTTGAAAAGTTTAGTTTCCCCTCAATTCGCTGATAGTCTTAATGCCTTTTATTTTTTCCTTCTATTGGCAAATTTACTTTTCTTCAAACCAAGCACCCTGTAGCTACTTCTTTATCGACAAAAAGTGACATCTTCAAACTAAAGGAAATGCGCCCTTTATCTTCAAACATCTACCATTTCAAACCATAGAGGAAGCCTACCAACAATTTCCCTTTGGTTAGCAAAATGTCTTGTCAGTAAACTTGAAGAAAACCAAACTTTTACAAGGTTCAAGACTTTGTCGATTCCCCAAAAAAAGTAGTTCATCACCTTTTCCCATAGTCACTTTGCCCTATCGGCAAACTTGAAATTTGTCAAACCATCATTTTTTGCCTTGCCTTCATCTTTACTTTGACCTAGTTCCCTTTGTTATCAATGAACTATGCTTATGGTGAACCTAGCCACATCACCTCCTCCTTTCCTCCTTTGTTGTCGGAGAAAGTTCATGTCAATCGACAAACTATACTTATGGCGAACCTAGGCACGTCGCCTCCTCCTTTGTTGTCGAGGAAAGTTCATGTCAACGAAGTCCTCGTCGGCAAAACCAAAGGTTTGTGAACCAAGAGGTTCACCGACCAAGACCCCTCATTTTCCTTAGTAAAGTCCACCCCCTCGGCCTTTGATGCTTTTCCCTTCCGTCAGTGAAGTAAGACGTCAACAAACTTGTTGGTTCGCAAACCAACAATTTTTCTGACAAAGAAACTAACTTCGATGCTTTTCCCGATACACTTGCCCTCCTTCAAGTTTAATCGGTGAATACAAATATTAGTGAATCGACAAAAAATGGAACTTGTGAACAAGTTCAAATGTTAGAAGTTTTGCCGATTTGCTAATAATGGATAAAACAAAGTAAAAATTTCTAAGGAAAACAAAGGAACAAGGGTTAACCATTTTTTACCAAGGCAAAAATATAAAGACCAAACTTTGAACAAGCATAACTTTTTCATTCCAAGGAATTTTTAGATGGTTCAAAAGCCAAAGCTACTCAGAATTCAATTCTCTATCCAATGGTGACATTTGCTAAGAAACTTACATAGGAATTTTGGATTTTTGGGGGGGCAAAACTAGAAAATGGGAATAGAATTATGTAGGTGCCAACACTAGCTCTGGTTGGGGATGTATGACAAGTAGTGTCACAACAAGGATTCAAATCTCTAGGTAGACCAAAAAAACACAAAACACAACAAAAACACATAAGGGAAACAATACACACAAACGTATCTATAGCCATAACATATATACAAGGAAAAATACAATCAATAACATTAGAGCATAGAATACTATTGACTATATTCAAAATTCATGGGAAGCACCTACTCATGAAAAGTAAAGCTTTAGATGTTGTCCATGAATGGGCAGCTCTAGAAATTCTCCCCCCATATTTATGATATAATATGTATCTTATCCCGCGTTTTCATCAATATTGTAAGGGTCCAGCCACAAAGGTTCAAACTTGTCATGCTTACCTCTGTATTCTACATTTGCATTCCACAAGAGAGCTAAGTCACCAATCTAAAAGCTCCTCTTTACTGTTTTCTTGTTGAACAAGTATTCATCCTTTTGTTGTTGTTGTTTTTTATCATGTGCCAGCCTTATGGCCTCATCCAACTCAGCCAACTCATGCATTCTCAGAGTTAAAGCATCATCCCCATCCTCACCAATTTGTTGTAGCAATTAATATACAGGTAATTCCAATGACATTAGAATTTTTGCCTCTACCCCATATACCAGCTCAAATGGGCTCCTTCCAATGGATTTCTTGAATGTTACCTTGTCAGGCCATAGAGTATATTTTAGTTTGTCATCCCACCTTTTCTTATTCTGATCCAGCGTCCTCTTTATAATCTTCATGAGACTCTTATTATTGGATTTAGCTTGTCCATTACTCTAGGGATGATATGGCGATGAATGAATCAGCTTAACTCCATATTTGGAACACATATCAGCAATATCCTAAGATTTCAAGCACATGGCATTGTCTGTAACAATTCTTGATGGAACCCCAAATTTGGTTATTATATTGCTCATAAGAAAATCAATTACCACCTTGGATGTGGCATTGCAAGTGGGGATAGCCTCAACCCACTTGGTGAAATAATTAGTGGCCACAAGGATCCACTTGAATCCATTGCTAGTTTCTCCTAAATTTCTCCTATGAAGTTAATGCCCCATTGCTAAAATGGTGCTTCAATTGCAACTGGCATAAGAGGTAATGTTCCTGGTGATGAAATTTTCACACCATTTCAAACCTTTCATTTCATAAGCTTTAATGAATTTCAACGTTTGCAGTAATAATTGAGATAAGTCCAAGGAATCAAAACTTTGGCATTGTTGCAAAGTATGGCACTCCATAATGAAGGTGCTACATGCAAAAGAGGTGCAGGCTATAACTATATTGCCAAGTCTTCAGGGTATAATGCATAGTGATAATAGCGCTCCCCTGTAATAACACTGCAGTTTTTTTCTTTTATCATGAGTGGGTTTCAATCGAAATGGAAATAGTGTCATTAGCAAGCTGTGGTTGAGGGAGAATTGAATGGGATTAGAGCAGTTCAAATAGGAGACTAAGTGCATAAGATGAATGA
This sequence comes from Cunninghamia lanceolata, assembly GCA_027924645.1. Lineage (NCBI taxonomy): Eukaryota > Viridiplantae > Streptophyta > Pinopsida > Cupressales > Cupressaceae > Cunninghamia > Cunninghamia lanceolata. The sequence goes on along the minus strand of BSBN01000677.1, from coordinate 4,055,127 downwards.
TACAACCATAGCACACCGAATGGAATTAGTTGGTTATGATTTGCCAATATAAGGGCAAAGTGGCATTCAATTTTGAAGGTTCAGCCTTGAGAAATAAAGATGACGTTGATGCAGTTACTTTAGGCCATTTAGTAGATATCATAATCTATTGAACAAAGTATAGAAGAAAATGAGGACGTAGTCCAATGCAAAATGATATAGCCATAGATACTCAGGTGTGAGTTACTTAGGAGCTCAGCCATTGAAATCAAAGTTCAAGCAGCACCGTCCAATACAACAAATCAATTATAGCCTCCCTATGGCTCATTGCCACAATGGTAAAATCCACGCAAAGGACCTAAGACTCAGCTACCTTCAGATGAAGAATAGATCAATGGTCCCGAAGCATTGAAAAAGAAACTAAAGAGTCATGCGGAGGCTGCCAAATGTAAGTGTCCACAGCAATGAAAAAGAAACTGAAGAGTCATGCGGAAGCCACCACGTGGAGCAGTCTGCATAGAGGCTTTAATATAAGTTTCTTATTATATTAAATGGTGGGGCCCTTTTCTTATGAAGCTGATTATTTTATTTAAGTTGCATTAAGGATCTTCATGGGAGTTTGTAGGAAACCGCTCGAGCATTTTTAAAAGAAATCAAGAAACCTACGGAGAACGCCATTTGTCAACACCCGAACAACTTTAAAAGTATCTCAAAAGTCATGTGGAAGCCACCACGTGGAGCAGCCCGCGCACAGGGAAATAATAATGTTTTGTTTCATTCTTGATTGCATAATTTCTTATTAGATTAAATGGTGGGACCCTTTCATAAGTTGAATATTTTATTATGTCTCTATGAAGCCACAGAAAAGTTTAGCTTCTAAAATAAAGATTTATCTTTATTTAAATATGATGTGGAGCAAAATATTAAAGTGAGACTTTATTAAATGTAAATTTTGAGTTTCACGGGAGATAAAAGTAAAACCCTAAATGAGCAGCAATGTTTCATTTTAATAGCAAGCTACAGGAAATAAAAAGAGCAGAAGCGGCGGGAGTTTTCTTTCATGACACAGAGATGCAATTTTAGTGCCAGATACAACCATGGGCAAAACAAAACAACAGTTCATTTCAAATAATGGATTTGTTGCCGGATTTGATGCTGGATTTTACAGAGGCCATTGAGATTTTGTCACTAGTCTTTCAGGTTATAAATGGGCAGATTTGAGACACATTGGGGAGTTCTTCAGAGACACATCCAGAGTTCTACAAGTTTATCAGATCAGAGAGTTGGAGCAGCATACAGAGTTTCTTCTTGCCTTTGAAGTGTCTTTTCATGATGATTGTAATAGTTTATTCTATGCAACAATTGTGCCTTTGTAAATTTATTCTTTCATTCAAATATGAGACAATGTCCTATGCATTTATGAGTTTACTTTGTTCTTGTCTCTAATTTATCTGTTTCTCTGCCTTTGTTTAATGTGTTTCTCAAACTAGTTTTAATCATGCATATTTTGCTCTTTAAATCCAGTTAAATGCTTCAAAGTTTAGACACTGTGCAAATAATTGTTTCAAATCCGACGGATCGCCATAGATTAGGCATTTGTTTTCTGTAATCTTGGTTTTCTTTCTGACCTTTTTCTCAAACCCTACTGAAAGAACAGAAGAGCCAGCTTCCTAAAAATCTAGAGGTCACTCTGAGGAGCATTCCCATGTCTCAAAGTTTCCCATGTTGCTGCTAGATTACACCCACAGATTTATGCATCAACAGTTTTTGGCACGCCCAGTGGGACCAGATTCAAAGACTTGAGTCTTAGTTTTCTAAGAATCTTTGCCCTGTATTTTGTGGTTTTGATGGAAAATCACTGAAATATCTGCTTGTAGGAGCATGAATCTTCCATTTGGTGACTCTATTGGTGACTCTATTGATGAATCTTTCTTGAATCTTTGCCCCTGCAGACCATGGCAACCCCTGGTATATATGTGCACCTTAATATTCAAAGGGATTTACCTTTTGTAGCCTAGGATTCAAGTCCTCTTGTTCTTCAGCAACAAGGTCAAGTTCCTGACACAACATGGAAGGCATTGCCTCACTTTCTAGGAGATGGCTCAATTTGCCCTGCAGATCACATTCAAGATGTTGCAAATCTATGCTCTATTCATAATGTCATGACTAAGAATCATGCTCTCTTATTGCTTGCATCTTCCCTCAAGGACAAAGCAAAAGAATGGTACAGAAGCTTGCAACTTGGTTTAATCATTGGATGGGATCAACTAGGAGGACTCATCTACAATCAGTTCAGAGATAAGACAGATGTCAGTACTCTCACCCAGAACCTGATTACAATCAAGAGGCATCCAATGGAGCCCATACATGATTTCAATTCAAGATTTGATAAGGTATGGAAGAAATTCTCTGTTGATATCAGGCCATCTCCAATCTTTGCTTTCCTATACTATTTAAAGGCTTTAGACCCTAAGATCTCTGTCATGATACAATCCTTGGGAGGTGAAACTCTGCCACAATCATATGATCTCGCCAGTAAGGCTGAAAGTAATCTCATATTGTCTGGTAAACTGCCTCCCCTGCCCTTAGAACAGCGGATGCCTCATGCAAATAGCCTATCTCAGGTTCTTTCTTGTAACCGGATGCATACGAATTTTAGTCCACCCACCCTCCCAGCTGATTTGACAAATCATGAGGAGATGAGTGCTGTGAAAGAACTAATTAAAACCCTCTCCCATGAGATCAATGAGTTAAAAGGTCAAGTTATGTACCTTGCTGATCCATATGTCATGCCTCCAACTCTTTATGAACTGCCATACTAATGTGATCTTATTACAGAAAAAATCCTTCCTCATAACAAGAGAATGCCCAATTGTCTTGAAAATTATCCTCTACAAGCTTCCATAGCTATAAATCAACCTATAGAAGCCATTGACCAGGTTCTCTGTCATTTTGACATTCAAGAAAAATCAAGTATCAAGAATCAAATTACAAGCAAGAAAATGGATCTTGTGTGTCCTTTTGGTTACCAGCATCAAGCATATGTGGCAAAGGGGGATCTAGAGTTACTGTCAAATCTTGAATCAGATTCAGAAGATGCTTATGAGGTGACATTTCTAGAAGCTGAAAAGTACCCTAAGAAGGGCTTTGAAGCTGAAAAGTACTGGGTCCAGACTGACACTGCATCTGTATCTCATTTTGAGGAAGAGGTTGCAAATGATATTATATCAAAGTCTTCAAAGGATGAGTATCTTTATTATTGCAATGAAGTTTCACACCTGTAGGAAGAAGACATAGAGATACATGAGCAACATTTGGGGCATGATGAGGATTTATTCTCAGTTTTGCAACAAGGTTATCAGCTACTAAATGAGGAAGATCTTGCAATTGAGAAAGTCCAAGGTTCTTTTGTAAGGCTTGAAGGTGATCATGGAGAAAATGTTGAAACAGAGGAAGATTCAAGAGCTAATTTGTTTACTATTTTTGCAAATGGTTATTGTCTTCTTCTTGATAAAGTTTCACCTGTACGAGATGATGAGATTCAGAAAGACATTTGCCACACTACAAAACCACATATGACGTCACAAACAGAGTTAGATTCTACACATTTCTTCTTGCATGAAGGGATGCCAATCAGATTCAGGACTGTTCTTGGCAGCTCTGTTACTTGCATGCCTATTTTTGGTACTGTCATGGGTTATCATTCTATGGAAAAACCTATAAAAGAGTCAACAACAACAGAGGTCACCAATGAGTTTCTAGCAGTAGAATCTCTCAACTACAAATAGAGGAAAGAGCTTCAGTGTTTTATTTTCCCTTCCTGCCCTCCACTAAAATAGGAAAAGCATGATGATCAGCATGACTGGTATTTTGAAGCAAAAGGAGAATCTCCTGAATGCAGAGAAGTAAAAAGGTACAAAATATTGTTGTATCTCTTCATACAATTTATCTGGTTCCTTTTCAGTTTGATGTGGATAAATTGGAGCAACATCATCAGACATGGCAGCTATTTTGTTGTTTCGGTGAATGGATGTGTTCCTATATGTTTCAGTTGTCAGTAATATGTTCAGAATAATCTACAGCAGTAGCAATAGTTTCATTATCTGTTAGTTTTGTTTTTAATAAGTCTCAGCTGCAAGGAATTGGGGATCTGGTTAGTCTCTATGTTTCGATCATGTCCCAAAATAAAAGATCTATGGTTTAGCTTGTCTCATCTTCCAGTCTCTGAGGTTCAGTTTTATGGTCAGTTCGTCTCAGCTGCAAAGCAGAATGGTGGTTTAGAAGTTAGTTTCAGTGCTTAGTGTCAGTTTCAGTGGTGGGATGTTTCTGGGTCAACGGTGTTTCAGTTCAGTGTCATACTTCTTCTGGCTCAGATGTCTTTTCACTTTCTGTTCAGTTATAAATGTTTCAATTTCAGAGAATGTGACTCTATGCCCAATGATCAGGCACTTGTCTGTGAAACCAGAAATTTTGGGTTCGGAATGAGCAGGCCCATTTGCCCAGTGAGGTCACCAAGAACTGGTGATGAAATTTTCACACCATTTCAAACCTTTCATTTCATAAGCTTTAATGAATTTCAACATTTGCAGTAATAATTGAGATAAGTCCAAGGAATCAAAACTTTGGCATTGTTGCAAAGTATGGCACTCCATAATGAATGTACTACATGTAAAAGAGGTGCAGGCTATAACTATATTGCCAAGTCTTCAGGGTATAATGCATAGTGATAATAGCGCTCCCCTGTAATAACACCGTAGTTTTTTTCTTTTATCATGATTGGGTTTCAATCGAGATGGAAACAGTGTCATTAGCAAGCTGTGGTTGAGGGAGAATCGAATGGGATTAGAGCAGTTCAAATAGGAGACTGAGTGCATAAGATGAATGATGCAGCCATAGCACACCGAATGGAATTAGTTGGTTATGATTTGCCAATATAAGGGCAAAGTGGCATTCAATTTTGAAGGTTTAGCCTTGAGAAATAAAGATGATGTTAATGCAGTCACTTCAGGCCATTAAGTAGATATCATAGTCTATTGAACAAAGTATAGAAGCAAATGAGGACATAGTCCAATGCAGAATGATATAGCCATAGATACTCAGATGCGAGTTACTTAGGAGCTCAGCCATTGAAATCAAAGCTCAAGCAGCACCGTCCAATACAACGAATCAATTATAGCCTCCCTATGGCTCATTGCCACAATGGTGAAATCCACGCAAAGGACCTAAGACTCAGCTACCGTCAGATGAAGAATAGATCAATGGTCTCAAAGCATTGAAAAAGAAACTAAAGATTCATGCGGAGGCTGCCAAATGTAAGTGTCTGCAGCAATGAAAAAGAAACTGAAGAGTCATGCGGAAGCCATCACATGGAGCAGTCCGCGTAGAGGCTTTAATATAAGTTTCTTATTATATTAAATGGTGGGGCCCTTTTCTTATGAAGATGATTATTTTAGTTAAGTTGCATTAAGGATCTTCACGGGAGTTTGTAGGAAACCGCTTGAGCATTTTCAAAAGAAATCAAGAAACCTGTGGAGAACGCCATTTATCAACACCCGAACAACTTTAAAAGTAGCTCAAAAGTCATGCGGAAGCCACCACGTGGAGCAACCCATGCACAAGGAAATAATAATGTTTTGTTTCATTCTTGATTGCATAATTTCTTATTAGATTAAATGGTGGGACCCTTTCATAAGTTGAATATTTTATTATGTCTCTATGAAGCCACGGAAAAGTTTATCTTCTAAAATAAAGATTTATCTTTATTTAAATATGATGTGGAGCAAAATATTAAAGTGAGACTTTATTAAATGTAAATTTTGAGTTTCACGAGAGATAAAAGTAAAACCCTAAATGAGTACCAATGTTTCATTTTAATAGCAAGCTTCAAGAAATAAGAAGAGTAGAAGCGGCGGGAGTTTTCTTTCATGACACAGAGATGCAATTTTAGTGCCAGATACGGCCATGGGCAAAATAGAACAGCAGTTCAGTTTTAAATAATGGATTTGTTGCCAGATTTGATGCCAGATTTTATAGAGGCCGTTGAGATTTTGTCACCAGTCTTTCAGGTTATAAATGGGCAGATTTGAGACACATTGGAAAGTTCTTCAGAGACACATCCAGAGTTCTACAAGTTTATCAAATCAGAGAGTTGGAGCAGCATAAAGAGTTTCTTCTTGCCTTTGCAGTGTCTTTTCATGATGATTGTAATAGTTTATTATGTGCAACAATTGTGCCTTTGTAAATTTATTCTTTCATTCAAATATGAGATGGTGTCCTATGCATTTATGAGTTTACTCTGTTCTTGTCTCTAATTTCTCTATTTCTCTGCCTTTGTTTAATGTGTTTCTCAAACTAGTTTTAATCATGCATATTTTGCTCTTTGAATCCAGTTAAATCCTTCAAAGTTTAGACACTGTGCAAATAATAGTTTCAAATCCTGCGGATCGCCATAGATTAGGCATTTGTTTTCTGCAATCTTGGTTTTCTTTCTGACCTTTTTATCAAACCCTACTGAAAGAATGAAAGAGCCAGCTTCCTAAAAATCTGGAGGTCACTCTAAGGAGCATTCCCATGTCTCAGAGTTTCCCATGTTGCTGTTGGATTACACCCACAGATTTATACATCAACAGCTCCAACAAATTTCATCTTGCTTGGCAACATCCTTGAAAATACTGTTGGCAAGCATCACATTTTCTAAGTTGCTTGGCAACATCCTTGAAAATACTTGGCCACCAAAAGCCTACTCTGATGATTTTGTGTTGTGGTTTTGGCATGGAAGAGCTCACCACATATTCCTTTATGATATTCATCAACAACAGCCTCTACTTGTTGTTGGTTCAGACATTTTAACAGTAGCCCTTCATGGTTTCTCCATATTAAAACTCCTTGAATTAATAAATACCTTTGGGACTGAAGTTTAATGGTCATCTGTTGTGTGACACTCATGGCTGGAGGACAATACATGTTAACAAGGTAAAAGACAATATCTTTATACCATGGATTGTCAACCAATGAACAATGAGGGGCTACATCACCTTCCTCAATTTCATTTACCTCAGCTACATCAAGATTTAAATTTTCCACCAACTTGGCTAAGCCTTGGCCTCTTACCAATTTGGTGACTTGCATGTCCATATCATATTCTTGGATCATGTTGATCCATCTGCACCTTTTACCTGAAGCCTCCTATTGCATGAATATATCTTTCACTAATGTGTGTGGTACATATGCAATAATCTTGGCCCCTGTGAAATAGGGTCTAAAATGTTTTGTAGCCTTGACCAATGCATAGGCGTGCTTCTCCATAATGGACTAATTTAACTCAGTAGTCTATAAGGATTTACTAAAAAATCCTATGGGCTGCTCATATCCATCTTCATTCTTTTGTAGTAACACAGTAGCAACGGTGTAAAATGAAGCAAAGGAAAATAGATGGAAAGGCTTGGAGTAGTCTAGACTTATCAACACTGGCACATGTTTCAAGAAATGATTCAGCTAATTCATTGTCCCACATGATGGATTGTCCCTTCTTAAGCATCTCAGAGATGGGTTTTGTCTTCTCAGCAAAGTTAGGGATGAATCTCCTTACAAAATTAATTTGACCAAGGAAGGACTAAATACCTTTGATTGTTTTGGGGCTGGGGGATAAGGTCAATGGCCTTAACTCTATCTCGATCAATTCTAACCCCCTCCTTTAACACAATGTGTCCCAACAACTTTCTTTCTTCATTTCAAAATTGACATTTTTTGGGATTTAAAGAGATCCCATACTCTGAACACATTTCAATAATCAATTGCAAATGTTTGCAATGATCATTTCTATCCTTTGAAAATGTAGTTAGATCATCCTGGTAAATAGCCATGATCTCATCAATGAGGTCAGCAAAGGCCACATCCATTGCTCTTTGAAATGTAGACCCTGCATTCTTTAAACCAAATGGAATTCTCAGATATATATACATGCCCCAAGGAGTGGTGAATGTTGTTTTGTGTTGTTCACACTCCTTGACCAATACGTGGTTATATCTTGAAAATCCATCCATCATTGACATCAGTTCTAAACCAACCACCCTCTGTAATAAATGATCCATGTTTGGAAGAGGATAGTTATCCTTGAGGGACTTAATGTTCAAATTTCTAAAGTCAACACAAAATCTAATCTCTCCATTTTTCTTTTTTATTGGGACAAGATTAGACACCCACTTAAAGTGTGTGATAGGCTTGATGATACCTCCCTGTTTCATTTCTAGTAACTGCTTTTGCATCTTGGGAGCTATTGTGGGATTTATAGGCCTTTGATTTTACTTAAATGGTTTTGTATCAGGTTGAAGGGGAATAGTATGATGAAACAAACCCTCCCTATAAGATTTCAAATCATCATATGACCATGCAAAACACTTTCTAAATAATCTTAGTAAAGCAATCATCATTTGCTTTTCATGAGGCTTTGGTTTCTTGCCAATGTAAACCATCTTTGGTGCTTCCTTGGTTCCAAGGTTAACACCTTCTACACTATCTTCTTGAACTGGTTTACCATTGCTCTTCTAGTAGTCAGTGTTGTCAAACATCTTTTCTAGTGCTACCAGTCCCTTAGGAATGGTATTGGTCTTCAATTGTACCACTTCACTGCCAAACAACATTTCCTTGCCATTTTCCATTTCAACCATTGGCTGCCAGTCAATTACTTGACTTTCAAATTCATCCATATAGTTTAGAAAGATAAAATCTGACTGCTATCATTAAATATTTTCCAACTATATATATTTTCTGGAATGGTTGGCCTTGCAAGTACTTCAACAACTTGATGATCATGGAGAAAATCTGACTGAGGATTATATCTAGACGTAGCTACAGCTAGGGTATCTGCCTCTTCATTTTTTGTTATGTCTATCCACTCAATACCAATGGCGTCAAACAACTCTATGGTATCTGATACAACATACTTGTATCCTCTTAACCTTTTGTCCTTGGCAACAAAAGTTTTTCTTATCTGCTGGACAATTAGCTCTAAATCTCCATATATCCTTAGACATTGGATGCCATGTCTATGAGCCACATTCAGACCTTGCAGCAGTGCTTCATATTCTACCACATTATTTATGCATTCAAAACCCAATCTAAAGGACATGCATGACCGCTTACCTTATGGGGATGTTAAAATAATCCCAGCACCAGAACCATCTTTTGAATATGCACCATCAAAGAGCAACATCCACAAATCAGATGTATCATGAACAACAGCAACAGGGTCAGAAGGTAAAACCTTCACATTAGGATCATCATTAATGCAATATGCCATAAAATGATCAATTTTAGTATCAAATAAATTTGCATGATCATCCTTTGTTTTATATCTATCTTCAATGTTTAAATCTTCTACCTTCTTCTCCCTGTATAATTTTACTTCCACACCCTAGACAGGAATGGTAGCATACGATAGGTCCATTTGGATACTACCACTGATGGAAGCAACCCACTTCCTAGATAACAACATGCCCCACTTGGCTGGGCAATCCACAATAATTATGTCCATGAGGAAAGATTTGTCTAGGTAGGCAGCAAGTTTGACCTTAACATCCTTGACCAAGCCAATGACATTGACTTCCCTAGAATCCATGGCAAAGAATTTTTGAAAAGATTTGGACACTCTCAACCCCATCTCATTCATAATTTCTAGTGGCATGACATTGTTGGATGCCCTAGAATCAAGCATATAGTTGTGTAACAGCCATCCATTTATAATCAGAGTGGTGTAGAAGGGGTCAACTCCCATCTTTATATTAACCATGGAAGACCCTAAAACCCTCTATTGTTTCCTCATAACCTACACCCTCATCATTACTGTTGGGAACAACAACGTGTTATTTTTGTACATCAATAGCAGTAATAAAAGACTCTGCCCTATCTCTATGTTTAGGGATTCTTAGCAGTTCCACTATTGTCACAAAAAATCTAATTTGGCTAAAAACTTGAGCCATGTCAATAGGGAGATAATTGGGCAAAGGAGTATCCCACAAAATAGTTACATCATTTGCAGAAGGAATGTAAGGTGTGATTTGATTGGATGAAATATCCTTACCTTCTTTTGTTTTCTCCTTTTCTGGTCCTTTTTATGTCTGAGGTTGATCACTGGTGCAGGAGCACCCGCACATGATCAGGATATAGGTCCGCATGATGACATACATGATCAGGATGTAGGATAGTTATCAACATGATGACAGGGCAGTAGGCTATTTTTAGTATGTTTGACTTTATCATGTAATAAGGTCCACTGGACCGATGCTATGTAATAGTTCAGCCTAGGAGTATGTGTAGGCAGTTAGAGATCGGGATAAGCCAGTATGAGTTGTCCTCTCTCCCAGCCGCTTGGAAGCTCCCAGCCGCTGGGAAGTGAAGTTGGTAGTACTCGAAGGATTTGTTATATATACCTTCGATCTGTTAGGGTTTAGACACATTGAGTTCATATTGACAGTTCATTTTGATTTTGATAGTTGTTATGTTCAGTAGTACTGGTGATACGTTGTACTGGTGATCAGTTCAGACATTGTGAAGCTGTATTCAGGACATTGAATTTCAATTGAATAAGATCTCATCCTTTGCATTATCTGGTTGTATCTGTGTTGATTTTCTTTCCGTTTTTGCAAGTTGATGGGTATGTTCAACCCTTCCACCGGTTGATCCTGCAAATCGGTGGAATGGTCCTGTATCATAGCTTAGGTTGTTTTTGTGTTTTCTGTTTATGCATTGCATTGTTCAGGAGATCAGTTAGGAGCATGCTGTAAATCAGCCTAGCATCCTCATGTGCTAGGTCTAGAAGATAAGTTGTTAGATTTTGGTTTGAAGATGATCCAGCCCGGTCGTCACATGATCTTTGTGAAATAGAGCGGTTCTGAGTGTTTACATGCAGTGGAAGGATACACAGGAGTCTGCATGTGTGTTTCCAGTCGGAACGAGCCGCTTCGTCATCTGCGAATGCATCGCCATCAGGATCGGGTCGTGAAGTTGTTGAAGTTTGCATGTTGCAAGTGCATCATGATGTTTTGAGTTAGATATATACTCAGTGTATATATCGCAGTCAGGATCATCTCTCGGAGAAGGTCATCATCCGCGTATCACTAACGGATGCGGGTGTGAAAGTTAAGTTTTTTTGACTAAGTGTTGAAGAGTTCATCAGGACGATGTGTGACGTCATCGTCATCAGGATATGACGTCATCGTCATCAGGATATTAAGAAATCCCTCAATGCGAGTTTATCCTGTTGTCGCTAAGGGGTTAAGTATCGGCGTAGGCAGGAAGTTGTATAAGCATCATCAGGAGGTTTCAAGGAACCGGATGAACAAAATCATGATGCTGTTGCTTGTATCGTCGGGCAGTGGAGCATCGAAGGCAAGTTGGTGAAGTGCAACGTCATCAGGATATTTGAGCAACCGGATATTTGGATATCCTGCTGACGAAGGTGATAATTGAATATCATGATGATGCCGCTTGTATTTGGCACCCGATGAACAGTGCAACCGGAGGATGTTTGCGCTCGTTGATTATCATGATGATGATGATAGGCGACAAACGGAGGAGGTAAATAGTAATCGACAGGAGGATATTTGCGATCATCTGAAATATGATGATGCTGTTGAAATGTGATGATGCTGTTGGTGTCCCTAGGAAATATGATGATGATGTTCAGCCGATAGACATTTTTATCAGGTTGTTTGTATTGTTGGCAGCTCCTTCCTGTTAGGTTGCCTCCGTTGCGTCCCACTCTGCATCATAGTGGTATCAGAGCCAGGTTAGGATCTTTTGGAAAAGATAAGCAGGATGTCAGACGAAGAAGGAACATCTGAGTTCCCAACAAAGATGACCAACGCTGAGTTGGCAGTTCTGGTGAAGAAACAGATTGCAGAAAGCAAGGCCGTGAAGGCTCAGAATCAGGAGTTGAAAGATGAGTTAGCAAAGTTGAGGAGCAGAGTAGGTTCTGGTAGAGAAGATGATAGGGAAGAAGAGGATATCCCTAATTGGAGCGAGGAGGTCGTTCCTGCAGACCAGAGACCGCTGTTGAACGCCCTCAAGGCCATGGAGAGGAGAACCATGGATGTGAAGCTGGATTTGCCAGTATTTACAGGTAAGATGGACCCTGATTCAGTAATGGAATGGATAGATTGTCTGAACAATTTCTTTGTGACAGAGGAGATACCAGAACAGCAGAGAGTGAAGATAGCACAGTCAAAGATGAAAGAAGCTGCCTTGACATGGTGGAACTTTGTTCAGGATGATAGAGTGCAGGAGGGAAAACGTAGAGTTGCCACATGGAAGAAGATGATGGAATTGGTAAAGGAGGCTTATATTCCTTTGGATTACAGTATCCAGTTACACAAGAGGAAGCAGAACCTGAAGCAGAAGGAGCTAGATGTCAGCTCATATACAGAAGAGTTCATGAAACTCTGTATGAAGACCAAGGTGAAAGAAAGTGAAGAGGAAAAGGTAGCCAGATACCTTAATGGATTAAGGTTTAATATTCAGGAAGATCTCAGTCTGCATAACCCTGATACAGTGCAGAAAAGCTTTCAGTTGGCACTGAAAGTGGAAGAAAAGATGAAGAGAAAACAAGATCAAAACAATAGAGGAAGAGGAAGACAACAAAGAGGTGGAAGAAGTCCTTTCAGAGGCAGAGGACATGGACAGGGATATCAAGGAGAGTCCAGTCAAGACAATAGCAAGGGCAACAATGGTCAGAATCAGAGAGAGAATTTCAGTCAGCAAGGAAACTTCAGAGGCAGAAGACCTTACAGAGGAAGATCCCAGGGTAGAGGATCCATCAGATGTTACAACTGTAACAAAGAAGGCGATATAGCCAGCAGATGTCCAGACAAGGCCACAAGCTCAGCAGGAGAAAGGAGGACAAATCTGGTCAATGAACCTGATAATCAAAGCAGGACAAGCTCTAATGATTTTCAGAGTGTGAATGGTCCTGAGAATTATGGATATCCAGAAAGTGGAGAGTCCCTGATGATGAGAAGAACAGTGACTACCATGAAGGTACCTGATCAAGAAGCCCCTCAGAGAAAGTCTCTTTTCAGAACCACTTGCAAAGCAGGAGGTAAGGCTTGTAAAGTTTTGATTGATTCTGGTTCTACTGAGAACTTTTTGTCTGAAGAGATGGTGGTGAAGCTGAAGCTTAAGAGATTGCCTCATCCATCTCCATATAAAGTCTCATGGCTTACTCAAGGTCAGCAGACAACTGTAGAAGAGCAGGCTTGGGTAGAGTTTCAGATTGGTGGATATAAGGATAAGTTGTTGTTTGATATCACCAAGATGGATGCTTGCAACCTTTTGTTTGGGAGACCATGGCAATATGATCTGAAGGCACAGCATGATGGTGTTAAAAACACCTATAAAATCACTAAAGATGGTATAGATATAACACTATTCCCATTGAAGGAGAAAGAGGAGAAGTCTAAAGGCAAAGAAGTGAAGGTCATGCTGATGGAAGGCAAACAGTTCATGAAAGAAGTAGCAGCAGAAGGTGCAGTTGCATATGCCCTGATCCCCTGTATGAGTGTGGATAAGAAACAACAGCAAGAAGCCAAGAAGGAGAAGAAGCCAAGGTTGATAGACCCAGCTGTCCAAGAGTTATTGGATAAGTACAAAGGTGTTATCTCAGAGGGAATGCCAAGATCCCTACCACCTGTCAGAGATATCAGTCATTGCATAGACTTGATTCCAGGGTCTACACTTCCAAATAAAGCAGCTTATAAGCTTACCCCAGAACAGAATGCAGAAGTAGCCAGACAGATTGAAGAATTGATGAATTCAGGTCTGATTGGGAAGAGTCTGAGTCCATGTGCAGTACCAGCTGTACTAGCACCAAAGAAGGAAGGCACTTGGAGACTTTGTACAGATTCCAGAGCCATCAACAAGATCACAATTAGGTATAGGTTTCCAATCCCCAGAATTGAGGATTTACTTGATTGTTTGGGAAATGCTAAGTACTTTACCAAAATAGACTTGAAGAGTGGATACCATCAGATCAGGATTAGACCAGGTGATGAGTGGAAGACAGCATTCAAAACAAATGAAGGTTTGTATGAATGGAAGGTTATGCCTTTTGGTTTGTCTAATGCCCCTAGTACTTTCATGAGGCTGATGAATGAGGTTCTGAAGGAATTCATTGGTAAGTTTGTCATAGTGTATTTAGATGACATTCTGATTTTCAGTAACACCAGAGAAGAACATCTCAGGCATATAGAGCAGGTTCTTAAGAGGCTGCATGAAGAGAAGCTGATGATAAACTTGGACAAGTGTCTGTTTATGAAACAAGAGATCACCTATTTAGGTTTTGTCATTTCACAAGGAAAGCTGCAGATGGATAAGGAGAAGGTGAGTGCCATTTTGAATTGGCCAACTCCACAGACCATGAATGAAGTCAGAAGTTTCCATGGGTTAGCAACCTTCTACAGAAAGTTCATCAGAGGGTTCAGTCATATTTGTGCACCCATGTTGGATACTATAAAAAGAGGACAGAAGTGCAGGTTTGTTTGGACTCAAGGAGCAGATGATTCCTTTGAGGCATTGAAGAGGAAGGTGGCACAGCAGCCAGTCCTTGCACTTCCAGATTTCAATAAGATCTTTCAGGTAGAGTGTGATGCCAGTCACATGGCCATTGGAGCAGTACTCAGTCAAGAGGGTAGACCAATTGCATTTTTCAGTGAAAAGCTCAATGATGCTAAGAAAAGGTATTCATCATATGATCTGGAAATGTATGCTTTAGTTCAGTCCCTAAAGAAATGGAGGCATTACCTGATGCCAAAGGAGTTCATAGTCTTCACAGACAATCAAGCTTTGAGTTTCATCAACAGTCAGGAGAAGCTGAACCACAGACATATGAAATGGGTAGAAACACTACAGGCTTTCACTTTTACCTTGAAGCATAAGAAAGGGGTTAAAAACAAAGTTGCAGATGCTTTGAGCAGAAGAGTTCTCACAGTCAATCAGATTCAGTTAGAGAGTGTTGGTATTGATTCACTCAAGACCATGTATGAGTCTGATGCTGATTTTGGAGAGATATATCAGGTCTGTACTTCTTTTGGGGAGAAATACCATGCTGAGTTCTCTGAATTCCTGATCCAGGATGGATTGCTGTTCAAGGGTGGACAGTTGTGTATTCCAAGATGTTCTATGAGGTTGAATATAATCAAGGAGAAACATTGTGGAGCAATGGCAGGTCATTTTGGTCTAGACAAGACTCTTGATCTGGTCAGGAGGCATTATTTCTGGCCTAAGTTGCAGTCAGATGTCAGGAAATTTGTCGAAACCTGTGTAATTTGTCAGAAGGCTAAAGGCAGGTCAACTAATGCAGGGTTATATCAGCCCTTACCCATTCCTTCCAGACCATGGGAAAGTATCAGTATGGATTTTGTTTTAGGTTTGCCAAGGACCAGGAGAGGATTTGACAGTGTCTTTGTTGTAGTGGATAGGTTCAGTAAAATGGCACATTTCTTGCCATGCAAAACCACTGCAGATGCCTCATATATTGTAGATTTATTCTTCAGGGAAATTGTCAGAATTCATGGATTGCCTTTGAGCATAGTTTCAGACAGAGATGTGAAGTTTGTGGGTCACTTCTGGAGAACCCTATGGAGGAAATTGGGAACCAATTTATCTTTTTCCTCTGCATATCATCCTCAAACGGATGGACAAACTGAGGTAGTGAACCGTTCCTTGGGGAATCTACTTAGATGCTTGACAAAATAGCATGGAGAGAAGTGGGACAATATTCTGTCTCAAGCTGAGTTTTCATATAATGATACTGTCAACAGGAGCACAGGAAAATCGCCTTTTCAGATAGTGTATGGAATGCATCCCAGAGGTATTTTAGAGTTGCGAGACCTACCTACAGCAGATCCTGTTAGTGCAGATGGAGAAGCTTTTGCTGAAGCAATCAAAGAAGTTCATGATCAGGTTAAGACCCAACTCCAGCAATCTACTTTGAAATATAAGGAGTATGCTGACAAGCAGAAGAAGGATGTTCAATTTGCTGTTGGAGATTTGGTTTGGGTTCACTTGAAGAAAGACAGGCTTCCTAAGGGGAAGTATACTAAGCTCATGCCAAAGAAAGTTGGACCATGTCAGATTTTGCAAAAGCATGGACAAAATGCTTATGAGATCCAACTACCACCTGATCTTGGTTTATCTCCTATCTTCAATGTATGTGACTTAACTCCATACAAGGCTAATCCAGATGCAGATCAGGATATTCTACAGGATACAGTTGCTGAAGACATTCCTCAACATGATCCCCCACAGATACAGCAGATTTTGGACACTAGAGTGGTCAAACAGACCAGGAACAAGAAGTACTTGGAGTACCTCGTCTCTTGGAAGGGACAGTCGAACTCTGAAGCAGTATGGATGACTGCAGAACAGATACAGAAGCATGGTGCCGACCTTGATACTCTCATCTCAAGTGGACTTGAGATTTCTTCTTTTGGGGAGTATGGTGCAGGAGCACCTGCACATGATCAGGATATAGGTCCGCATGATGACATACATGATCAGGATGTAGGATAGTTATCAACATGATGACATGGCAGTAGGCTATTTTTAGTATGTTTGACTTTATCATGTAATAAGGTCCACTGGACCGATGCTATGTAATAGTTCAGCCTAGGAGTATGTGTAGGCAGTTAGAGATCGGGATAAGCCAGTATGAGTTGTCCTCTCTCCCAGCCGCTTGGAAGCTCCCAGCCGCTGGGAAGTGAAGTTGGTAGTACTCGAAGGATTTGTTATATATACCTTCGATCTGTTAGGGTTTAGACACATTGAGTTCATATTGACAGTTCATTTTGATTTTGATAGTTGTTATGTTCAGTAGTACTGGTGATACGTTGTACTGGTGATCAGTTCAGACATTGTGAAGCTGTATTCAGGACATTGAATTTCAATTGAATAAGATCTCATCCTTTGCATTATCTGGTTGTATCTGTGTTGATTTTCTTTCCGTTTTTGCAAGTTGATGGGTATGTTCAACCCTTCCACCGGTTGATCCTGCAAATCGGTGGAATGGTCCTGTATCATAGCTTAGGTTGTTTTTGTGTTTTCTGTTTATGCATTGCATTGTTCAGGAGATCAGTTAGGAGCATGCTGTAAATCAGCCTAGCATCCTCATGTGCTAGGTCTAGAAGATAAGTTGTTAGATTTTGGTTTGAAGATGATCCAGCCCGGTCGTCACATGATCTTTGTGAAATAGAGCGGTTCTGAGTGTTTACATGCAGTGGAAGGATACACAGGAGTCTGCATGTGTGTTTCCAGTCAGAACGAGCCGCTTCGTCATCTGCGAATGCATCGCCATCAGGATCGGGTCGTGAAGTTGTTGAAGTTTGCATGTTGCAAGTGCATCATGATGTTTTGAGTTAGATATATACTCAGTGTATATATCGCAGTCAGGATCATCTCTCGGAGAAGGTCATCATCCGCGTATCGCTAACGGATGCGGGTGTGAAAGTTAAGTTTTTTTGACTAAGTGTTGAAGAGTTCATCAGGACGATGTGTGACGTCATCGTCATCAGGATATGATGTCATCGTCATCAGGATATTAAGAAATCCCTCAATGCGAGTTTATCCTGTTGTTGCTAAGGGGTTAAGTATCGGCGTAGGCAGGAAGTTGTATAAGCATCATCAGGAGGTTTCAAGGAACCGGATGAACAAAATCATGATGCTGTTGCTTGTATCGTCGGGCAGTGGAGCATCGAAGGCAAGTTGGTGAAGTGCAACGTCATCAGGATATTTGAGCAACCGGATATTTGGATATCCTACTGACGAAGGTGATAATTGAATATCATGATGATGCCACTTGTATTTGGCACCCGATGAACAGTGCAACCGGAGGATGTTTGCGCTCGTTGATTATCATGATGATGATGATAGGTGACAAACAGAGGAGGTAAATAGTAATCGACAGGAGGATATTTGCGATCATCCGAAATATGATGATGCTGTTGAAATGTGATGATGTTGTTGGTGTCCCTAGGAAATATGATGATGATGTTCAGCCGATAGACATTTTTATCAGGTTGTTTGTATTGTTGGCAGCTCCTTCCTGTTAGGTTGCCTCCGTTGCGTCCCACTCTGCATCAATCACGCTTACTATTTGCTTTTGGATAATGGACCCTTAGAATGGTGTAGTATCTACAGGTTATACAGTTGGTGCTAGATTCTTTTGAACATACTTCTATTTTGCTGCTAGAAATGGTGTGGGAGACTTTTTCTTTTCTGGAACATTTTTCTTAGGAGAGCTATTCTTCTTCTACGCCATGTCCCCTTTACCTTTGTCCCTTTCTTCATTAGATTTTTGATGTTTCAACTCCTTGGCAGGGACGTTTTGAACAGGGACAGTTATGTTCCTTAGCTGATAGCCTCCTTGGACTTGCAAGATGGTTGCATCAGTTAGTGCTTTCATATCCTCTTTCGAGGGCTTTGACTACTAATATTTTTCTACATAAGGTCCCTTAGATGCCCAAAATCATGGGCTAGCAATTGATATTTTTCAGACCTTCATCATAATTATATTGAAAAATATGATCATCCTCCTCATTTTTATCACAATCAACATCCTCATCCGTATGTGCATACTCATCTACATCAAACTAATTTATCTCTTCTTCATAGTGCTCAATTGCATCCTCTTCATTTGGAAACTCTTCCTCTCTACTTAATGAATGAGCCACCACGCAATTTGTTGGATCATGGGGAAGGAAGCAATCCTGATACCATAATGATTCATCTTTAAAATTAACTTGATCCTTTCTCAAAGGATCAAGGGTGTCCCTTTCAGGCTATTTGAAACTTACATGCCTAGGAGTAGCCTCTCTATCATTATGTTGTGGTCTCTTAGACCAATCAATATTATAAGGCCTATTATGAAGCCTCTGTCTTTCATTAAAATGTGTTGCAGCACCCTAAGGTGGCAACGCTTTATCATTTCTGGCAACCTTATAAGTCAAATCTTTTACTACCCTCATAAGTTTATCCAACTTATCATCATTAGTAATGGGTTTATTGAAAACATCCTTGTCAGGATAGGACAATTTCACATCAGCCCTTTTAATGTTCATGCCTAAAGCTCTTATATTACTCTTAATATTTATAGTTGTAGCATATGCTTCTCTTAATGTTTGTGGGTTATTTTCCCTCAAACAATAACCTAATTTTGAATCAAAAGCACCACAATATAAAACCAAGCACATAGATTCCTTGGGTTTCATATGAGGATGTACCTTTCTCATAGTCATGATGAAGCGGCTTTTGAAATCAGCTACTGTCTCATTGATGGCCTTTTTGATGGTTGTGAACTTATGGATGGCAAACTTGGGGTCAGTCCTATCCCCATACTGCAATCTCAAAACTCTCATGAACTCCTCCCAGGAATTAATGCTATTGTCAAGGAGAGCCTTGTACCATTCTTTTGCAGTTTCTTCTAATGAGTGCACAAACAACTTCATCATCACATCTTCATCTTCAATCTCATAATCATCAGTGACATTAATAAAATGTCTTAGGTGGTCCTCACTAGTGATAGCATTATTGCCCTAAAATCTTGGAAACTTCCCTCTAATCTTAGTTGGAATGGGATTAGAAAAGTTAGGAATACTAATGAAATTGAGTTGCTTGTATCTTTCAACTCCCAACGACTACCTCTATGCAATAAACCTATGTGCTTGTCTTCACTAAGCATGCTCAATGTTCTAAATGTTGTCATGTTGCTGGTTCGCTTGATTTAGTGGTAGTTGAATATTAATGTTGTGAGTAGAGATTTGGTTTACACCCTATTGTCCCATTTGACGTTGTTGTTATTGTCTCTGGTTATTATGTTGATTATATGGCTGCTAATATTGGTACTAATGTGCATGTTGCTGCACATTTTGATTTAAGCCTTGCTGGGGTAGTTGAGCTTCTTACTACTCAAGTAAAGCTTACTTCTCCCTTTGTTTGTTTCTGAGGTGGTCGAGAAAATCCAACTCATCTTGGATCCTCCTTTCTCTTTCTTCATCATTACAAGGCTGTTGTTGATGGTCATCCTCATTAGGGACAGTGTCTTGCTGACCTCTAAATGACCCAGTGGGGGAATTGGCATGCCTTGTAGTCTACTTCATTTCTTCATTCTCACTAGCATTAACAAACATCCTCAAATAGGGAACATGAGATCTATTTCTGCTACATCTACCAATAACATTCTCATTCCTTCTAATGTCATACTCATCTCTATTTGTTCTTCTATTTCTTCTGAGGATGTTATCAGCAAAGTCCTCAGAAGTGTAATTATATCGGCTTCTAAGGTCGACAAATATATTATCTTGGTTATTTCTTGTAGGCAAAACATTAGGTCTTCTTACCCTATACCTACTTCTATTTCTAGCATTTCTAGAGGATTCCTCATGTCTAGGTTGCTCTTGGTTTTTTTGTCTATCCATTTTGAAACTTCTTTTACATTGAAATTAATTCTGGGTTAACAAAATAGAGTCATCACTCCCCTATTGGTAAGAAAATTTAAACAAAACCATATTTCAATTTCAGCAACTAGAACTAAAATAGTTCACTATTACCAAGGATTTTAAATTTGAACAAAATAACTATTCTGTAGCAATGACATCAAAATGTTGGTTCCCAAAATTACAGCAACACAAAACTCTAAAACTTTCCTAAATCACCTAGGTTAGGGATTATCATTGGGTGATCTAGGTTTATCAACAAGTTTTGGGTGACTTTGGCCAACTATAGGAGTAGGTAAACTCCTCTGCTCTTTGAGCTCAACTTAAACTTTGGAGGGATATTCCAAGGGCTATTATATCTAAGTAGGTATTAAAATCAAACTAGATGAACAACTAAAAATATTAACAAGCAAACCTAGATTGCTCTCTTAGCCCCAAATCTATCTCTGAACTAAGAAAAGTTGGTTGTTGTATGACCCCTATATAGCTGATAAGTGCAATCCTACACAATGAGGATGCATAAAGATTACTTCTGCTTCTAAAGGTAAGATGTATATTTTTTGTTTTGAAGATGGGTGATCAAAGGCTACTCAGACTGGTGCCTATCCATTGGGGTACAGAATCTAATGTGAAATAGAGGAAAATAATCACATAGAAGTGTATAACTGCCTACTTGATGAATCAAATGCAAAGAAATCAATACCAGATTACTGAAAATACTTAACAATCCCACACTACACCATGTTCTTCCATATGCAATATTGAAATGACCATTCACAATGCTTGGAAATGGATTAAGAACTATCACATTCATCAAATTAGAGCTTACAATACCACTAAATGTGGCAAAATTAAACTATAATTGTGAAATTATATTTTACTAGGAAAAACACCCACAACATTGGAGAAAAACAAAACTCTAGTACAAAGATTTGTGAATTATATTACATACACTTCATGATTGATTCATGTATAAACAAAGCCTACCAAATATCCTTTCTTAATCTACCTACTAGAGCTCATAACCCTGTTGAGAAATTACCAGAATGACCAACCCTTCATACCAAATCAAAACCTTGCATATATAGCAATTCAATTCAAATTAATTGCACCAATTACCAGCGCTGCACTCAGTCAATGAATACACACCATGCTACATTAAACTCAAACTCCCATAATTTTTGCACGTTGG
Organism: Cunninghamia lanceolata; assembly: GCA_027924645.1. Taxonomy (NCBI): domain Eukaryota; kingdom Viridiplantae; phylum Streptophyta; class Pinopsida; order Cupressales; family Cupressaceae; genus Cunninghamia; species Cunninghamia lanceolata. The sequence goes on along the minus strand of BSBN01000677.1, from coordinate 4,033,476 downwards.
GGAAGCAAAACCCATGCTCTGTCATCTCTAGAAATGATCAGAAAAAGATTGCTTGCACTCCAATTGTACTCTCAGCAATAAAGAGGGAAGGTTCTAATCCTTCCCTACCACCTGCAACATTGGCTTCTCAGATTTTTCCTTTATGCATTGAAGAGTTTTACTATGCCAACAATCTGCACAACACTATTCTGCAGGCTCATTAAATTCTAGGTACAAAGTAATTTATGAATCCCTACAATCATGGCATGCATTCAGGGAATTAACCATTTTAAGTATTGACAGCACTCCCAATGTGTCATCCTCATTTTCTATTTTGAGCCATTTGACCACTAACTACACCTTTCTATATTTTCCCATTTTATCAGCCAATTATCTTCAGTCTCTGTATTTGGCTAATCAGAAATTTTCAACATTATAGAACTCAACCCTTGTCATCAGTTTTCTTACATGCCAAACCATTTCCTTTGATCTCCTTGTTTGCCCTTATCGGCAAACTTGCCTTTCGCCAAACCATATCCTTTTATCAGCAAAGGTTTGCCTCTTAGAACTGTGCCTTGAAGCTTCATTCTTCCTTATTCACCTTATCGGTGAATTCCACCTTTTTAGAACTTTGGAATCTATTTGCCTTTTGTCAGCAAATCTTATGATTTTCAAACTTTACTTTCTTGGCACCTTTTTCATGTTTTATTAGCAACTTTCACCTTTGTCAAACTTCTCTTTTGCTTTCCTTTTGTCCCTACCAGCAAACTTACCCTTTTCAGAACTGAACTTCTCTACCCTTTAGCCAACAAAATATGAATTTTCTAAACTAGGGCATCATTGCCCTCTATCAACAATTCTTTGATTTTCCTAACTTTGCCTTCTTCTTCATTGTTTCCACCTTATTGGCAAACTTACCATTTGTCAAACTTTCCTTTGCTTTATGTTTTGCCCATTATCAACAAAATTACACTTTTTAGAACCAAGCCCTTGTAGTCCCCTTTTTGCCCTATATCGGCAAGGTTGCCCTTTGCCGAACTTCTCTTTTTCTTCACTATAGGTGAAAAAGCCTATCGACAAACTGCCAAAATTCTAAACTGTTTCATTGGTTCAACTTTCAGCCGATTCTCTGACAAGGGCATCCTTCCTTCTTCCCTTAGCTAAATTCTTGCTTTTTCCTTTGGTTATATTTGCCTTATCAGCAAAAGTGAAGAATCACGAACCTAGCCTTATCCTTTGGTCATATTTGCCTTATCGAAAAAACTTGAAATTATCAAACCAAGCCCCTCATTCCTCACCTTTTCACCCTTATCGACGAATCTGCATTTTCTTGAACTTCTTCCTTGGGCACATCTTTCATGATTTATCGACAAAAAAGAAGAAACATGAACTTTGACTTTTCCCTCTTTTGGCTCAATCCTATTGTCTTATTAGTGAAATAAGCAAACCTAAACTTTTAAGAAGTTCAGTTTCCCCAATTCGTTGATGGTCTTTATGCCTTTCCTTTTTTCCTTCTATCGGCAAATTTGCTTTTCTTCAAACCAAGGGCCCTGTAGCTACTTCTTCTTTATCGGCAAAAAGTGACATCTTCGAACTAAAGGAAACGTGACCTTTATCAACAAACATCTACCATTTTGAACCACAGAGGAAGCTCGCCAACACTTCCCCTTTGGTCAATAAAATGCCCTATCGGCAAACTTGAAGAAAACCAAACTTTTACAAGGTTCGGGACTTTGTCAATTCCTCGACAAAATTCCTTCATCACCTTTTCCCATAGTCACTTTTCCCTATTGGCAAACTTGAAATTTTTTGAACCATCATTTTCTGCCTTGCCTTCATCTTTACTTTGACCTAGTTCCCTTTATTATCAGCAAACTATGCTTATGGTGAACCTGGCCACATTTCCTCCTCCTTTCCTCCTTTGCTATTGGGGAAAGTTTATGCCAGCGAACTCTATTAGAGTCATACAAGGACTAACAAGAGCCAAGATCATCTGCTGGAAATCTTCTACAAGAGAGAGCTACAAGAAAATATTGCAAAAGCCAAATGCATGCGTGAATTAGTGCTTCACATTCCCATTGCATTATTCAAAAATAAATACAAAGGATATACACAACCATTGTCCAACAATAGACAAAGTGGGGAAAGAAAGCATGTGACACATGTCACAATGCTCTCAAGAGAAAAGAAATCCTATGACACATGTCATAAGGCTCAAAATAGAAAAAGAATCTCCCTAATTAACTTATGTAAAAGTAAAAATATGATTTTTCACCAACAACCCCCCATAAGTGCAACTTAGGAAGATTACACAAGCTAAAAAGAAAGAAAGAAATATGGGTCCCAGTAACAAAGGCCATGTTAGGTACCCATGAACAACAAGAATCTCTCATAAGGTGGAGAAAAGAAGAAAAACCCAGTGGGAGAAAACTCCTCTCCAAAAGAGAGAAAACAAAAAGAAAGTACAAGAACATGTGATGGAAGAAGGACAATAAGACCCCCCATGGAATGAATCCATCACAAGAGTACAATCATGAGTGCCCCCCCATAAGAGAGAGTGAATAGAGAATATGAATCCCCTCCAAGAAGAAGCTCCAGAACTAATGAAGAGATCTTGAAGACATAATCCAATCCACTGCCTGCAAACAACATTTTTCCCTTTCGGAAGAAACAGATCTACTAGTGAATGTAGAAGCCATTCCCACATCTTGGATGAATAGGGAATCCATATTGAAATGTGTGCCTCTGAATGCAAATCAAGTGACATCATACTGGGAGAATATGTCTTCTCCAAAACAAAAATTGTCTGCCCAATCAGAGAAGAAGAACCAAGAGAGGATATGATTTGAATTGCATCACGAAACATAGTAGATGAAGGTGGTGATGCAAAGTCAACTAAGATAGCATCAAACAAGAGAGATAAACCCTCAAATGTGTCCTCCAAATCAGCAATGTGAGACTCCACAAACAAGGACGATATGTCTGCAAGATAAAAGTCCCAATGAGGTAGATCTAAAAGATCGATATTGACCTGCTACATAGAATTACTAGAAGCCAATGATGATGCAACATTGAATTCTAAAGTAGCAACAGGTGATGAAGAAGATGTGATCTCAATAGGAGGAGAAGAGGGAGCAAGAGAGGTCTCTGTCTCTGAACATTCAAGACATGCCATATACTCAAGCTCCTCTAAATTATCATCATCATAAGGTATATGACCTGCATCATCAAGTTGAATGAGGCAATCTGTTGTAGGATCATTTAGAAATGGTTAAACATGAGGGTCTCCATACAACTCCCAATTTTTTGTCCAAAGTGTGTGTGGACTCTCATAGATGGGAAAATCACACGCAATATTATAATCAACAGTGGTACAAATTAAACCTACAACATGATCTCGATTGTTACTCCAAATAGATTTCTTCATAGGTGTCTCTAGTTCAAGTATGAGCCCATAAAAATGAGGCAAAAGATGCAGCCACCTGAGATGTGTCAGGATGCCTCTTTGCCAAGACTCATAATTGTCCTTAGTCAGATTGACCACAGAAGGATGAGTGGTAAAACCCATGATACCTCCTCAAAATGATGGAGATCAAAACATGCAAATAGATTTATGTTGATAACAGAAGCCTATCAAAGAAAACAGAACCTTTCTAGGAGGTAGCATGTCCAGGATATCCAACAGAAGCCATAAAACTGACAAACTAAATAAAAGATATCTGGGGCTGAATCTAAAAAAATTACATATATGCCTGTGTAGAGCTCTCTGATACCTTTCCAACGCCTATTCATTTTTGAAAAACAAATATTCTAGGTGCAAGAACAGAGCTCAGAAACCAGAAATGATGCCTTGACTTCAAACAGAAAAAATAGGTTTCAAACAGAAAAATCTGGGGAAAATACCAGTATTACTAGATAGTGCTCAGAACCCGCTTTCCAACACTTTTTTGTTTGCCAATTTTTGAGTCTATATAAGCAAGTTATGGCCTCTAGAAGAAAACTATCTTTTTAGTCCTGCACATGAACATGACACGAAAATCAAGGCAGATTCAAAGATTGAGTGGCATGAAAATCGAGGCAGATTTGAAAAAAAATTAGTATGCAAATCAAGGTAACTCAAAAATCAAAATAGGCTCAAAACAATTGGGCACAGAAACTGAGGCGACTGTACAGAAAATCTGGCATGGAAATCGAGGCGGTCGTACAAATTTTTCTGCACAAAAAATCAAACCCCAAAAAAATGCCCAAAAAATTTTTTCACCAAAAAAAGAGTGCCTTATATGAAAATAGGGGTTTTGACACCTTCTGAGTGCAACTGTGAGGTCTATTTTTCTCCATGATGAACAAATTATCTGCTCATGGCTAAAATCCTCTCTAATTTGAGAAGAAACTGATAAATCTGGAGCTCTGATACCATGTTAGAGTCATACAAGGACTGACAGGAGCCAAGATCATCTGCTGGAAATCTTCTACAAGAGAGAGTTGCAAGAAAATATTGCAAAAGCCAAATGCATGTGTGAATTAGTGCTTCACATTCCCATTGCATTATTCAAAAATAAATACAAAGGATATACACAACCACTGTCCAAGAATAGACAAAGTGGGGAAAGAAGGCATGTGACACATGTCACAATGCTCTTAAGAGAAAAGAAATCCTATGACACATGTCATAAGGCTCAAAATAGAAAAGGAATCTCCCTAATTAACTTATGTAAAAGTGAAAATATGATTTTTCACCAACAAACTCCTTGTCAACAAAACCAAAGGTTTGTGAACCAAGAGGTTCACTGACCAAGACCCCTCATTTTCCGTAGTAAATTCCATCCCCTCAACCTTTGATGCTTTTCCCTTCTATCGGTGAAGTAAGGCATCAGCGAACCTGTTGGTTCACAAACCAACAATTTTGCTGACAAAGAAACTAACTTTGACGCCTTTGCCAATACGCATTCCCTCCTTCACCTTCAATCAATGAATACAAATATTGGTGAATTGGCAGAAAATGGAACTTGTGAACAAGTTTGAAAGTTAGAGGTTTTGCCGATCTGCCGATAATGGGCAAAACAAAGCAAAAATTTCCAAGGAAAAAAGAGGAACAAGGGTTAACCATTTTTTACCAAGGAAAAAACATAAAGACCAAACTTTGAACAAGCATAACTTTTTCATTTCAAGGAAGTTCGAGATGGTTCAAAAGGTAAAGTTGCTCAGAATTCAATTCTCTATCCAATGGTGGCATTTGCTAAGAAACTTGCACAAGAATTTTAGATTTTTTGGGGGAAAAATGGGCAAAATGGGAATAGAATTTTGCAGGTGCCAACATATCCTCAACAGAATAATAGGCTTCTAGGAACAACTCAACCCTACTAATCCTTCCACCTATACTAATCCCATGTCAAGAACTAAGACATACCCAAACTTCCACAATTATACTTGCACCTATAATCCTTCTCAACTATTCTCTCATCTTCCACTCCACTTTTCTGGAACTAAATATTTTCCACTAGTCTAATCTTCTTCATTTGTATCTCTCAACTTTGGTTCTTCTCAACTCAAAATAAAATTCACCTCTTAGACCACTTTCTATCATTTTCCTCTTTTATGATACCAAATCCTCTAACTCTTCCTCATTCCCATATTGTATACTATTCCATGGTGCTTCTATTAGTACTATTTATACTTCTACAACAATATGTTATGTCACTTACTTCCAAATACCATCCTTTACCATCTCAAATATAATTTGGTGTAGTCGTGACCAAGGGATCTTGTCAAACTACCCAATCACAAAGCCAACAAGAACTACCCTCTCTGCAATAACATAATACTTCTACACACAACCTTGCATAATCCACAAACACAAAATAGAGACTCACAATACAAGATTGCAACAGAACAAATTAACTCACTATTGTATTGGACTTATTCAAAAGAAACCAACATGAATGTAAAATCTACAACAAATTAAAAAATCACCATGGCCTTGAGGGTCTCTCACATCCACTGGAGTCTCTTCCACTACACAATCTCTTACTTTGTTTTATCACAGTGAATGCCTTATCATATCTCTTTTCTCATTTCCATTTGTGCTTTATTGACAATCTTTCCTCTCTTTGGTTGTGGCCCAAATGATCAAACTACAACATTTATTTTATGTTTCGAGCCTCCCAATGAGGCATTTTCACTTCTCTATAGTCAACACCTCTCCCACTCCATATATTTCATTATGGCACCTCTAGATCTCTGAATCGACCCCTTTTGTCTCTTAATTTCCTTTCTCCCTCTGCTATTCCTTTTTTTTCCTTTCAACTTTTGTTCTTCTCAACTCAAACTAAAATTGATCTCTTAGACCACTTTCTATCCTTTCTTAGGCCACTTTCTATCATTTTCCTCTTTTACAATACCAAATCCTCTAACTCTTCCTCATTCCCATATTGTATACTATTCCATGGTCCTTCTATTAGTACTATTTATACTTCTACAACAATATGTTATGTCACTTACTTCCAAATACCATCCTTTACCACCTCAAATATAATTTGGTGCAGTCATGATCAGGGGATCTTGTCAAACTACCCAATCACGAAGCCAACAAGAACTACCCTCTCTGCAATAATAAAATACTTCTACACACAACCTCGCATAATCCACAAACACAAAATAGAGACTCACAATACAAGATTACAATAGAACAAATTAACTCACTATTGTATTGGACTTATTCAAAAGAAACCAACATGAATGTAAAATCTACAACAAATTACAAAATCATCATGGCCTTGAGGGTCTCTCACATCCACTGGAATCTCTTCCACTACACAATCTCGTACTCTATTTTACCATAGTGAACGCCTTATCATATCTCTTTTCTCATTTCTAGTTGTGCTTTATTGACAGTCTTTCCTCTCTCTTTGGTTGTGGCCCAAATGATCAAACTACAACATTTATTTTATGTTTCAAGCTTCCCAATGAGGCATTTTCACTTCTCTATAGTCAACACCTCTCCCACTCCATATATTTCATTATAGCACCTCCAAATCTCTGAATCAACCCCTTTTGTCTCTTAATTTCCTTTCTCCCTCTGCTATTCCTTTTTTTTTTCCTTTCACCTATTTTCCTTCCCTTTTCTGAGGAGGTCGACTCTCTCTGAATCTTTGTTTGCCTTCTCAATCTCCTCTACGCAACACCCCTCCACCTTCAAACTTAACATACTTTATTCCTAACCCCTACAAAGGCAATATGAGGTGACTTTTCATTTGTCAAAATGCCCATGTTTCAACAAAAGAATATTATTCTTCTCAGAGCTGAACCCTTTCATCTCCCATTTAGATTTTTCCTTTTGTTATCTCCCTTGATCCAGAAGAAATGGCATGAAATGCTCTCTCACCTGGTAGCTGAGGCATTGCCTCTCTTTTCTCCCTAACAGAGCTCCTAACTTCTCTTCCTCTTTTTTCTCCTGTGTTGTTATTTTTTTTATAACGTTTCATCTCAGAGAGAATACCAAGTGAATGAGGCATCACATGTTGTCCTTTGATATTCTAATTTTGAAATGGGATAAGGTGAATGCCACAATGGCAATATTCATCTGCTATTTGTGGACTAATAAATAACAATTTCCTTATGCCTCCCATGACCCCATAAAGAAGTTTATTTTCCACATCTGAACGACGAAGATGATCCTCAGCCAAGTCATCGTCTTTGTTTAGATCACACCGATATTTGAATTCGGTGATATTTGTCCACCCAACCAAATGGTAAAACTTCTTAAAACTGCCAAGCTCTTCTCTCAATTCACGTTAACCTCATGACCTTTTCTAATGAAATCATATTGTGAAGATCGATTGTTGACATTCCATTCTACTCAACCATTTATCCCTTTCCTCTCGAAGGCAACTGTAACATTTTATCTTACTTCCTATCACTATGGTGACAAGAGCTTCATCCATCTCACACAAAGGATTAGAAACAACAAGTTGGTGTGATGCTCCTGCATCAAATTCCCCAAGAGACAAAAGAAGGCATGTACTCCTACACATTGGAGTAACCATCCACGAGTACTTCCCTTCATTCTTCTTCTTTCATTTCTTCCACAATCATTTTGGCTCATCTATCATATTTACCTAGCATAGTTGTTCATTACTCCTCTCTACTCTTACAAATATATCTCCATCTTTTCTCAACCTGAAAATATCATAAGTGAATGGATGGAAATTAAAGATTTCCATGTCTTTAAAGTCACTCACCCCATACATTCGCATTACAATATCACCAATATTTACTATAGTTGCTCTTTCCATTTCATCATCATACTCGACCTCATTATCCAACATCTTTTCCAGCCACTCTTCCTCCATGGTTAACCACTACAATAACAGATCATTTTCAGACTCATCTTCTATTTCATGAATTCCATCATTTATATCAAATCTGCAGATACTGCTACATCTTTTGTCTTCACCTCTGCAACAACTTCTTTACCATTGGCTGCAATCTTCTTTGGGGTTTCCTTCGTTGTCTCATACATCTTCATGCCTTCAATATTTTCATTCCACTCTTTCTCTATAGGAACAAATTGTCTCCACAAATCATTCTCATTGTATTGGGTTATTGTTCCCCCTTTCACGTCCATCTCTGCATTGGCTTCCTCCTACCCTTGTTTGTCTTCTTCCTCTTGGATTACTATTGTTCCATCATCATCATCATCATCTTCATCTGTTGTTGCTCTCTTGTCCAAATCTGCACTTTCATGCTTTCCGCCACATGCTACTGCTGTCCTCTTTGGCTAGTTAGTTCTTTTATCCAACTCCTCCTTATCTTTGTTCATTCTATTTTTTCCAATCTGCCTATGCTTACCTTCCTTCTTTTTCTTGTATTTACTCCTTCTCATCTCATCCACAAGCCTCCACATTGCCATCTCATATTTATACATCCCATTCAAAGTTTCAAACACATCATCCTCAAAATTAGATTGCATAACTTTTACCTTGCTTGTACTCTCTTTACTCCTATCTCCAACTATTCCTTGCTTCTTCTCCAACTCTCCTGCATGCTTGGGACTGTCTTTTCCCTTTCCATCCTCCATCTTCATTTTCTTTTCTTCAACTTTTTCTACTATATCCTTTTCATAATGTGTGAATGCTTCTGTGCTTTTCCGGAATTCTCCCTTCCAAGTTCCCTCTTGTTGTCTTTGGCTATACTGATGCACTATTAACTCTTTTTCCTCTACTAGATTCATCATGCTTCCTTGTTCATTGGCCTTGGTCTCTTCTGCATATTTCATACCCTCAGACATTGTCTCCTTATCCTCATGCCTTATAACAACATATTCTTTTGTTGGGATCCTACACTTGACCTTCAACACTTTGTTTCCCATAGCCTTGGGTTGATCTCTCTTGATTGCTGTTCTTTTCCTCCATACGCCATAATCGGATATCTATCTAGAAACATCTTCTCTATACCTTCTTACTTGTGAATTTGCCCTGTAATCTAGTTTCCACTTGTTCATCTGCATATCTTTCATCCCTTGCACCTTCTTATTAACACAAACATAATCAGTAGTACCTACTTTATATTTTAACTGTTGCCCCTTAACAATCTTTTTCCTTTGCCAACATGGAACTATATGCCTATGATCCCTGACAACATTTAATCATTCCAATTTCTTCCTCTCCCTATCAACTTGTCTATACATATTCTTATCTCCACATTCATGATTAAAAGCAACATTTTTAGCTCCATTTGTATGTGCCATAACCCACTAACTTGATTGTCTTCCACCATGGGCTTCTTTGTCTCCCAATTTTTCCTCTTCATAGGCATCTTATCTTGCATTTACAACTTCTTCCAAGGCACCATGAAACTCTAGGGTTTCTTCCTCATCTTCCTTACCTCGTTGAAAGTCTTCAACATCCTTCTCTTCTTTATCTATAGATACTTTACATTGTATCTTTGCTGCAAAATTTTCTTGACACACTGCTACAACTAATCTCCTCTTGTTCTCAACTTTAACTTTTTCTTCGGGTGCTATTCTTGCCCCATCTTTCAGCATCTTCAAGGTCTCATCCTTGACCTTCCTTATCACATTCCTCATACCTACATACACATCTTCAAACATAATATTAGAAAAATAAAATCAGAGACCAAAATGTCTTTATAAGTGCCTCCTTCATGGAAACTCTCCTCTCTTCTTTACTTCCCCTTTTGCGTGCTTCTTTCTGCACCTCTTCCTTATTTCCTTTCAAGTCCTATTCAATGAGAATTTCCCTGACCTCTTCCAATCCGTGTTTCTCACTTGGCAACTTTCTGTTGTCCCAACTTCGGTGGGTTCCTCCTATGTTTTCATCTTCTCTTCTCAAGGCAGTATTCTTTTGCCTTTTTCTCTTTTCCATAATCATCTTCACTAGCCATTTCACTTTCTTTCTCATCGACCACCACCAAGCATTTTCTTGGTTTCTTTCTTCCATCCATTGTCTCACTGCCTCCAAATCTCTTCTCAACTTTGCCAATTCTCTGTTAAATTCTACATTTTGTCTTGCCTTCTTGGCTTTCATTTGGTCCTTCTCTCTGGGATTTTATTTCTTATTTGTCTTCATGCTTCCTTTCTGAATTCGCTACTACATTTCCATATCATTTACCTTTTTCACAATCTTCTTCATGATACCTTGTCTAGGGCCTTCTTCCCCTATCCTCTACCCAATCTTTTGGAACCTGAGCTCTTCAACATCGTGTTAATCTGCAACACACTTACTTTCCCAAATATCAATAAATATAACTAATTTCCACTATCCAAATATTTTGGGCTCTGATGCCATTTGGTGCAGTCGTGACCAGGGGGTCTTGTCAAACCACCTAATCATGCAGCCAACAAGAACTACCCTCTCTTAAATAACATAATACTTCTATGTACAACGTTGCATAATCCACAAACACAAAATAGAGACTCAAAATACAAGATTGCAACAAAACAAATTAACTCACTATTGTATTGGACTTCTTCAAAATAAACCAACATGAATATAAAATCTGCAACAAATTACAAAATCATCATGGCCTTGAGGGTCTCTCACATCCACTGGAGTCTCTTCCACTACACAATCTCTTACTCTATTTCACCACAGTGAACGCCTTATCATATCTCTTTTCTCATTTCCAGTTGTGCTTTATTGACAGTCTTTCCTCTCTTTGGCTGTGGCCCAAATGATCAAACTGCAACATTTATTTTCTATTTGAAGCCTCCCAATGAGGCATTTTCACTTCTCTACAGTCAACACCTCTCCCACTCCATATATTTAATTATGGTGCCTCCAAATCTTTGAATCGACCCCTTTTGTCTCTTAATTTCCTTTCTCCCTCTAATATTCCTATTTTTTTTCCTTTCACCTATTTTCCTTCCTCCTTTCTGAGGAGGTTGAATCTCTCTGAATCTTTGTTTGCCTTCTCAATCTCCTCTACACAACACCCCTCCACCTTCGAACTTAACATTCTTTATTCCTAACCCCTACGAAGGCAATATGAGATGACTTTTCATTTTTCAAAATGCCTATGTTTCAACAAAATAATATTATTCTTCTCACAGTCATGCCCTTTCATCTCCCATTCATCTTTTTCCTTTTGTTATCTCCCTTAATCCAGAAGAAATGGCATGAAATGCTCTCTCACCTAGCAGTTGAGGCATCACCTCTCTTTTCTCCCTACCAGAGCTCCATTGTTTTCTCCACCTAACCTGACTGGCTGCACTTACTAGTCAACTTCTCTTCCTCTTTTTTCTCCTGTGTAGTTATATTTTTTTTATAACGTTTCATCTCAGAGAGAATACCAAGCAAATGAGGCATCACATGTCCTTTGATTTTCTAATTTTGAAATGGGATAAGGCCAATGCCACAATGGCAATTTTCATCTACCATATGTGGACTAATAAATAACAATATCCCTATGCCTCTCGTGACCCCATAAATAAGTTCATTTTCCACATCTGAATGATGAAGATGATCCTCAACCAAGTCATCATCTTTGTTTAGATCACTCCGATATTTGAATTGGATGATATTTGTCCACCCAACCAAATGGCAAAACTTCTTGAAACTTCCAAGCTCTTCTCTCAATTCGCCTTGACCTCATCACCTTTGCTAATGAGTTCATATTGTGAAGATTGACTGATAACATTCCTTTCCACTCAATTGTTTATCCCTTTCCTACCGAAGACAACTGTAACATTTTATCTTACTTCATGTCACTATGGTGACATGAGCTTCATCCATCTCACACAAAGGATCAAAAACAACAAGTTGGTGTGATGCTCCTGCATCAGATATGATGCTTCTATCTTTTTTTCCAACCTCCTAAAGTCTCACAACCACTACATATTTTTTTATTTTAGGTCTACCACATAGTTTTATGTCATCTTTTTCTTCATATCCTTCTTCTCTACTATTATAGTATAGACCAACATGTGTTTCTACCCTAAAACCACTTTTAACACTCTTCTTGTTATTCAGTTTGAGAAATTCACCTCCTACCACCATTTACTAATTACCACACATCTTCCAATTACCTCCTATGGTTCCATAACTTCTACATTATTCTTTACCTATAGATATCCATCTTATCATATCTTTCCACTAATATTATGTATTCATTTCAAACAATTGTATTATCCACTTCATCTCCTTATCTATTGCCAACTCTAGATTACTCTTATCACCTCCACAAATGTAACTTATGTATTCACCCTCTCTATACTCACCACATAATGTATCAACTCTTCCACAAGATCTCTCATCTAACTTAATTCTACCACACTACTTGATTCTTCTACATCTCCTTTTCTTGACACTGTGTCCTCTACAACTAGACAGGATATCTTTTTACATGTATCTAATTCATTTTATTCCACCAGAAACCACCATTATTTCATTTGGATTCTACAAGTTACTTCGTATTCCTAGGAACTCTAACAATTCTTTAATTTGTGACTTCTTTACCTTTAGTGGTCCCTCTCTTTGCATCCAAGTGCTTCCATAATATTTTAATTTTTAACTCTAAACTCTTCATGCCATAACACAACTTTTCATTCTTCTTCTACATTACCACATTCCTTCTATCTTCAACTATCCTCACTTGTACATCCTTGATTTTATCTTCTACATCATCGCAATTGTATATTTCCTCACCTCTTTCACTTTGAATGTCTTCTTTATTGCTTCTTGACTTATTGAATTCTATTTTAAACATCAATTCTACAAGTCTACTATCTTTACTTATGTCATCTTGATCATTCTTGCAATTTGCAAACCCATATTCTAGATTTTCATAATTCATACCTCTCAAATCTTTTAATCCTTCACCTCCCTCTAGCATGTCCAAAATGTCTTGATCCTCTACATCTTTTGAGATTCTTCTTTCACTTTCTTCAAGGCTTGTCATTCTATCTAAAAGAGTATTTTACATGTTGAACATCACCTCTATCTTGTCTAAAACATCATCATCTTCAAATTCATCTAATGTCAGATGTCTTATCATGCATCCTTCATACCTATTAAAATTACTACTCTTTACACTACACTATATTGCAATACTAGATTTGTTTATTTTGATCTTTATCCTTTCTTCTTCATTCTTGCTCACACGTTTTTGTAATCTATCAAATCTACTTACTACATATTCCATCATCAACTCTAACATTTACAAATTCCTTTCTATAGATCTTTCCTTCATTTTAGAAACCCTAACTCTAGGACTCACAACTATTCCTCTCATCTTCAAATCAAATAACAATTACTTACTTGTAGATTGCCTCTCTAGTCGGTGATCTATCTACCTTGCTCACAATTCCTCTTATATCTCACATACCACTACCAGATTGCCTCATTTTGGTGCTCTATCTATTTTAGGGGTTCAAATTTCTCCTTCACAAGTCTAATATTGAGTGCCTTAGGTTCAATGATCTACCTACAACTACCTCACACTTGGTGATCCATTCACAATATGTCTCAACTCAAAAATATGTCAACGATAAAAAAACCTCCTCTCTTCCAATATTCCAAACATTCACTCTAATACCACTTAATGTAGTCATGGATAGAGGGTCCAATGAAGGACTATCCAACCATGTCACCTCAACATAAACACACACATAGTAGAACTTAATTACACAACAAATAATAATATGATCCTTTATTCATAGTCATAACAACATTATAATCTACAACAATGGGCTTCAAATATGCTAGGCCTCAGTCATTTGATTACAAATTATAGAATTTAAATGATATTACAATACAATCCTTAAAATTGACTACCATCTTGAATCTCCAACTTCACTACCTCTAAATGATTATGAGTGATATTTATATAGCATCTCTTTGCCTTAGGAATGATTCTTATCAACCACAAAGTGGCACAAAACTTAGTGTAAGTGGAAATGTGTAATCAAAATATGTGTGGTTGGGAACCTTCTAGAATGAATGCAGTAAATAATATGCATTGGATCTTGATTTTGTTCATATCACAAATCTCCTTGGGACCAATGAGCTTGGTAATGTAACCAATTTTCATGACAAAGCTTTCAAGGTCACTGCAAACTAAAAATAGTGAATTGATTAAACTCTATAAGCGAGTCTAGAACTCTTATATACCTTTTCTATGAAAACCACAAGTTGTGGTGATCAAATGATAACTAAAATATTATTGTAAACCATCAAACAGACAAGACATGTAAATATTATATTTTTGGTTCATGCAAGATGTCTTATTGGTTTGGGATGTTCTTGCATTAGGGTATCTCCTAACCCTACTCCCCACTCCATCCTACAATGTGTACCCTAGAAGCCCAACCCCCAACACCTCCTAAGAAGGTATCTTTTGCCATCACCTCTTGTAGTAGGTATCTCCTAACCTTGGTCCCTGCTCCCTCCTACAACAAGTACCCCCAAATCCTAATCCCTGACACCTCTTGTAGCTAGTATCTCCTAAACTTGATCCTTGCTCACTCTTACAATAGGTATCCATGAATCCTGATCACTGACAACTCCTATAGTGGGTATCTCCAACCACAATCCCCACACCCTTCTATAATATTTATCCCCGTAGCCCAATCCTTTACACCTCATTGCTCCAGTTTCCTAGGCCCGCATACCTTTGCATCCTCTTGTGATCTAGCACCTTGGCATCTAATTCCTTGAAATTAGACTTTTATGAATCTTAATTCCAACCTACCTAGAAGAAATAAATTGAAGAGCATTCCAACTCTCTAGATCCCCACCCTTGGATAATCATTTTATCAAACCCTCGTTCCTAGGCATGCCTTTCCATGGAATCCCACAATTTGAATCAAGGACTCTACCTACCACACCACATGACATAGAACACCATATATGGCCTCCTTTAACCATGGAAAATTAGAGGGAAACTCTCAAATAATTCCAATTCCTATATAAGGCAATGAACTCCATCATTTTTTGGACCTTTTGCCAACCATATCAAACCCTAACTTGTAGATTGAACACTTGCATTCCTTTGATGAATCTGAGGATGAAAACCCTTAGGCTTTATATATCATTAGATAAAACCCCATTAGTTTCATTGGAGTTTGGAGGATAAAAAACCTTCAAGTTCCCATGGGCAACATCATCAAGAGGTTGCAACTACATTTCAAAAATGGAAGATTTTAGTAGCATTTTGGGCATCTCAACATTATGGGTATTTTTTTAAAATGATTGTGAATCATTAGTAGATCCTTTGTAATATTGGAACTACAATGTAAATGAATGAAATATAAAAGTTGTAGCAATTTCTAGATGTGCAAGTTTATTCTATCAATTTATGGATTTTCAAATTTAAGTTTTCACATGAATATAATTAATGGGTATTTCAATTCTATTCATTTTAAAATAAATATTTAATCTAGGTATTTTTGGTTTGGGTATTATAAATATCCTAGATAAGGGTCATCATGGTGGTATCAAAGCATTGATCATACTAGCCTATAGGTTAAGCCAATTGTTGATACTTCTTACTAAAAGAAATTGAGTATCATTTAGAAGAAAGAAAAGTAAGTCACAAACATAGGGCCCAAACAAGGAAGGAAATATGGAAAAAAGAGGAAGAGGAAAATACCCACTAACCAAAAAAGAAAAATAATCCTTCTTCCATGACACCTTGGTTAGGACTCATCAGGGACAAGATGGACTGATGGACCTAATAGCATAAATGCTACACACTATGAAGGACTTAAGAAAACCTAGAACCTACTAAAACCTCTCAAGGTGAAGGGAGTACATAAAAAAATCATCAAATTGTGGTTAACTCCATACCAAAGCCATCGAGACCTATATTCTTACAAAAGGGGGATAAGAAAAAGAAGGGACTTGAAGGCTCTTCTATAGAGGAGATTGATAGGATTTCTTATAATTACCAAGGTAAATCAGAGGCTTTTAGGAATATGGTTTCTTTTTGTAGCTACCTAGACATACTTGGGAAGAGAAACCCAAATGGAAGGACCCTTGATGGTAGTAGAAATAATGAAAAAAGATCGCTACAATAGAAGGTTGGTAAGATGAATGCCCCTACCTTTGATAGCAATAGCAAGAGCTCTACACAAGCTTGGTTGTAATATTTGTAGACTTACTTCACACTCAACCCTATGGAGAAGGAGGATGCCATTAAGTTTGCTACCATGTACCTGGAAGGTGTTTCTTATTATTGGTGGCATAAAGGATTGATCACTCAAGGGAATAGCCTTGTGTAGACATTCAATGACTTCATTCAAATAATTCTAGATCATTTTGAGTAGAAAGATGAAAGTGAGTATTTTAGAGAGCTCATAGGAATTTGAAAATGACACTCAATGGAGTCTTATGTTTTCAAGTTTCAATAATTTTTAATCATGATACCTAACATTTCTAAGGAGAGTCACTTTTATATTTTTTAGGGCTTACTTGAACCCCTTGAAGGCATTGTTACTTGGCTTTTGTGCCTACCACCCTATAGGAAGAAATAAGAAGAGATCTAACACTTGAATCATTGGTGCTTCAGAGAAAATATATTTTCCAAACCAAGGCCCCACCTCTATGTAGCATAAGGGAAATTTCTAGAAGGGAGGGTTGTATTTGCACCCACAAAGGATTACACCTCCACTTGTGCAACAAGGAAGGATGATGAATATACAAAGAATGAGATCAAAAGGAAGAATCTCTATTTTTTCTAAAATGTTCCATGAGAACCTAGACATAGATTCCTAGGAAAAGGCCAACTCCATTACATCGAGGTAATGTCAAATGATGACTTAGACTCCAAAGAACTAAAGGCTAAACTATCCATAGAAGAGCATGAACATGAAAATAGAGAGAATTAAGATACATGTGGAGGCATTATTTTAGGTCTTTTGGCAGTACTCAAATGTCACCATTTTAGAATTTAGGGAGTGTTGTTGGGTAGTGAATAACAATTCTAATTTATAGTGGGGCTACACATAATTTCATTGATGAAAGTTTGGTGGTTAAAAGAGCTTTGAGAGATAAGAATTTTGAAGGCTTCAATGTCATTTTCACTAATGGATTTACCATTCCCTACACCAAAATAATCTAACTACTCAACATAACCATGGGAGATCACAAGGTGTGTAATGATTTTTATGTTGTAAGGTTAGGAGAGATAGACATGATGGTGGGTGTGCAATGGTTGTACTCCCTCAATGAGTTTTCATAGAATTACCAATCCATAAAAATCAAGTTTAAATTTTAATGTAAAGACATGGTACTCAAGGGAATCTCAAATAGAGCACCCAAGGTAATCACTACCAAGAGAATAGAGAAGACCTTCTATAAGGGACAATTATCTTGGGTAGCGAGTTTCTTAGTAATTCATACAATTAAAACAAGGGAGAGCAATGAACATTATCATTCTAACATCTAGAATATTTTTCATAAGCATAGTAGGGTGTTTAGACACTACCCCTAGGACTACCACCTAATAGAGGTTTCTAGCACATTATAAAGTTGGACCCTAACTCTCAACTAATCATGACAACTCCTTACTACCACCCAATGATGTATAAGGAGGATATTGAAAAATCCATAAAGGAACGTTGGGAAATGGGCCATGTAGACCTATCTCTAGCGTATTTGCTTAATTTGTGGTCCTAATGAAGAAAAATGATGGTACCATGTGTATAGGGATTTTAATAAGAAACCATCAAAAATAGGTACCCCATTCCCAAGACTAACAATTTGATTGATGAATTGCATGTGGCTATTTATTTCTCAAAGATTAATTTGAGATTAGGCTACCATCAAATCTAGGTGAGGGATGAAGATGTTCATAAAACAACCTTCAGATGTTATTTTGGGCATTTCAAATTCTTAGTAATACCCTTTGGCTTGACAAATGCCCTCACTACCTTGTATTCATGCATAGATCAAGCATTCAAAAATCAATTAGGAAAATTTGGTTTAGTATTCTTCAATGAGATCCTAATTCATAATAAGACTTGGAAAGATCATCTAAATCACCTAGACATGGTCCTTGGAATACTAGACCAATGGTCTCTCTTTGAAAAGGAATCCAAATGCAAGTTTGGAGTGATAGAAATCTTGTACTTGGGCCATGTGATTAGCACTCGAGGCATTAAAGTGGATTAGTAGAATATCCAAGCCATTTTGGATTGGCATCCTTCAACCACATTGACACAATTGAGAGGATTATTTGGCCTTTGTCACTATTATAAGAGGTTTGTTAAGGGATTCTCATAGCTAGTAGCACCCTTAACTAACATGACAAAGAAAGGATATTTTGTGTGGATAGGGACAACTCAAGAAGCTTTTGATATGCTTAAGGTAATGAGTTCGTGCCCTGTCCTTGGTATTCCTAATTTTTCACTCTCATTTGTCATAGAATGTGATTCCTTAGGGGATAGAATAGAATTTTTCCTAGTACAAAAGGGGAATACCATAGCATTTAAAAGAAGGAAGCTAAAAGAATCATAAAAGAGTTTCTCCATCTATGACATCATCAAGTATCTCCTAGTTTGTTTTTGTTCTTGTATTTTGCTTCTCATGCGTAGAAGAGTCAAAATTGGGATCTATAGTCAAGTTTTATAGTTTTTTAGGATGACGGTGCATCACACAAACATCCATGCATCATGGCCTCATCTTGGAGAGTGAACTCCATTTTCTAATACCAGGTTCTTTAGCTCCTATACTTTTTGTTTCTATATTTTGTTTATCAATTCAGTAAAACACATTCTCTATAATTTTTGAGTTTCAACCCATCTTTATTTCTTATTTCACTTAGTTTAAGTAGAAAAGGTGAAATCATCTAGCTAAGAGTTTATTTATCTTTTTGTTTATAGTAATAGTGTTAATTTCTTAAAAATCACAAAAACATATTTCTTCCTTAATCTTATATAGTGTAATATAGGAAAAGAATTTAAGTTTAAATCTTAAGCAAAAACAACAAAACAAACAAAATTTGTATCTCCCATATTGCAATGTGTAGGGATAAAGATCATGGGTAGGTATATTTTTTAGGTAGCTATGTTTATGGAATGTGGTTCCTTTTTGGACAAAGTCATGAAAGACTTTTTCCATTTTGATCTATAGTAACATATGCATAATATTTCCTATATAAATAGTTTTCAACTAACATGACCTCCACATATGCCTTCATGGACCTCCTAAAGGGAAATGGTCTTTTCATTATCATTTAGGAATCAAAGTAATAAATTGTTAAAACCAAATCAGCAATGTTATTGTATAATAAGCAAGTATTTGGTAGCGTATTTTTTAATAGAATTTTTTTTATTCTTAGAGCACTGGGGTGGGATGTGCCTAAGTATAGGTAAACATTTATATCATGGAACAAGTCCTTTCTAGTGAGTGTACCACTAACCATTCAAGATGTATCATGAATATCAAGTTGTTTTAATATATACATAACCAATATGAATTGAGGACCATCATCGTTCATGCTCATCAATGAAGTAGTGCTAGGCATGGCATCATGTCAATTGTCTTTGTGTGGAATGACATTAATAATATATGTCTTAAATGAATCAACTAGTTGTAATTCTAGGTCACAATATTGTATTGATTTGTCTTCCTTAGCTTTGTAATCACTCGTTGTTTGTCTAGAAACAAGTTGAGAGTCACCATATATATATATGGTCGACATGTCAATTATCTTTGTCTAGAATGACATTAATAATATATTTCTTAAAGGAATCAACTAGTTGTAATTCTAAGTCACAATATTGTATTGATTTGTCTTCATTAGCTTTAATAAGGGAAATGGTGGTTTGCAACCTAACCATGAGTGACTCATACTTAGAGATATATTATTAGTGTGTGTGGAAAATAAATCCAAAAGGATAATGATATAATATCATTGAGGGAGTTATTAAGATCATTCACACTAGAAAACCAATTATGCATCTAGAACTATCAAAAAATGTGGTTCAAGAAGAGGAAGTGTTGCCATGTAAGATATTCTCATTAGGAAATGATGTGTGAAGAGATGCATGAGTAGGGAATGATGTGGTGTCTAATTTATTGATAATGAGTTTCCTTTTGATAGATTTTTTGGAGATCAATTTAAGATCAAATTTAGAAAATGGCATCACCCAACATACAACATCCAATTCAAAAGATTGGTTTCACACAACATGAATGTTAAAATATCTTTGATGATGGCATGTGTCTTGGTGTGTACATCATGTAGTATCTTAGCTTCCAATATGAGAAGAAAATGACTAAGATTAGTGTTTTTAGAGATGCATAGTGTTTCTCATAATCTAATAAGGTATGACTAATGTAATACACCATGTGTTCTTTACCATTTTCACTATGTTGGGATAACAGACCTCCAATTATATATTCAATGGCTAATACATACAAAAGTAATGGTTTTCCATGGATGAATGGAATGAGAATTGAAGGATTTAACAAGTAATGTTTCATATCCTCAAAAAAAGTTAAAATCTACATTCTATTCAAAAATTACATATTTGTTTAAAAAATTTGTGAATAGAAATGTCTTATATTCTAATTGGGCAATGAAGTGTCTAGTTGTTTGGATATTCCTTAAAGGCTATGAAGTTGTGAAAGGTTCTTTGGACAAGGAATGTTAACAGTAGTATTAATCCTTTTAGAATCTATCTCAATTCCTCTCCAAGATACAATAAAGCCAAGTAAGCCACCACTATTGACTCTAAATATACATTTATTAGGATTTAATCTTACTTTATCTCTATGATTGTTAAAAAAAATTCAAGTTGTGAATATGATGTTCTCTTTTCTTAGATTTATAAGGATGGAATGTACGTAGTCTTCTAATATTTCATGCATTAGGTCATGGAAGATTAATATCATGTCCCTTTTATAAGTAGCTACAACATTTTTTAGTCCAACGAGCATGGCAATGTAGAAAAATATACCCCATGGTGTAGTGAAATCTATTTCATGTTGATCTTGGGGATATATTAAGATTTGATTGTAGATCAAAAAAATATCCATAAAGAATAGCATTTCATGTCTAGTAGTTGACTCTACACTCATATCAATGTTGGGTAGGGGAAATTTTCTTGAGGAGAGGCTTTTTTAATCTCTTTAAATTCCATGCAAATTTGGATACAACCATCAACTTTAGTGACAAGAACCATGTTAGAGATCTAAGGTGAATAGTTTATTGGTCTTATGAAACCTACATTTGACATATTTTTTAGTTTCTTTTTTACAATAAATGATATCATAGGTTACATATTCCTAATCTTTTGGTTATTAGGTTTAGCATTGAGCTCTAAGTTAATATTATCTACAACAATATTGCTCCCAATGCTTGGCATGTCTTGATATGACCATGAAAAGATATCTCCAAATTATTTTCATATGATGAAGGGGGTAGATCATAAAACACACAACAATAGAAATTGTACATGGAAAATAGAACTTTCTTTATTGATTTGGCTAACTTAATACATTACAGAAGCTCAAATACAATCAAAGGAATCAACCCTCCATAGGCTGCAACACATTACAACTTCCTCTCCCAAGACTCTGGAATCATCTACCTTTTGTAACCCTAAATCAACTAGGGTTTCTGTTTTCCCACCTATTCTTGACTCTACACTTTCCCCCCTCACTCTACTATTGCCTAGGGTTCCCAAAAAAAATGGTTATTAATAGCCTTTTTGGCGGCCAACAACCTAATTTCAAAATTTGCATCTCCCTCCAAAAATAGGTCAACTTCCAGGAGCCATAACTTTTGATCCAGGTGTCTGATTAATGAACTATTTTATGCGTCAGAAAGCTCACGAAATGCTCTATGCGCTAAGAGCTAGTTGTACCAGTTCTGGCCATTTTCAGGCCCGTACGAGGTCGTTTGGTGCCTCAAACCTGAGTTTGAATAATTTTCAGGCATTTTTTAGGAAACAGAAACTTTAATATCTTTCAGCTCGCAAATTATCTTTGCGTGATTCCTTTGCCAAAGGTCTTATTTTTCAGTTACGAAGCTTCCTGTAAATTTTTACTTCAATCCGTGCCCAAATGCAAACTTTCTAAAAATAGAAGGTTGCTATTTTTAGCAGTTTGGAAAAACTAAAAGTTCTACATCATTATTCAAGCGATTATGGAACTAGAATCATAAATTTTGAAAAGAAATGGAAAGAACATCAACAATTTTGAAACACGTCTTTTTTTGGGTGATGCAAGATTGCCCTTACACCACTAGATGCTCCTGCATTAGACACCCAAGGTAATTTGAGAAGTGACCCTGTCACGTCTCAGGTGTTTGTGCAAGGAAAACCCAAATGGTCAACCTCTGACTTAGACAACCAAGAAAAATCTTCAATAGGTCTTCCTTTCCATTTCACCAGATATTCTTCATATTTCCTATTCTGAGTACTCTTCCCACACGGCTATCCAAGATCTCTTCTATCTCCTTTGTTGAAGTAGATGCCAGAATACTCCACTATTCTTCTGTTGGTCCATCCTCTGTTCCACCTTCATGATATTTTGATAAATCAACAATGTTGAAAATAGGGGAAATGTTGATCCCACTCAGCAATTCTACCTCATATGCATTTCCTGAATCATGTTTCTTCAAAATTCTATAGGGTCCAAATTTCTTCATTTTCAGCTTATTGTATGTTCTAATTGGGAACCTTTCTTTTCTCAAGTGAACCATGTCTTCATCTCCTACCTAGAATTCCTTATATCTCCTCCTCTAATCTGCCTTAGCCTTGTACTGAATATTCATCTTATTAATTTTCTTTCTCACCTCTTCATGCAAATTCTTCAGATGTTCTGCAAGGTCTTCAGCTTCAGCACTTGTCTTTTCTCCTTTGTCCAGCTTTCTTAACTCAGAAGCATTTCTTGGGTTATTGCCATATACAATCTGGAATGGTGATTTACCAATACTCCTATTGACAGAATTATTGTAAGCAAATTCAGCCTGTGGTAAAATCAAATCCCATCCCTTGGGCTTATCTCCTACTAAGCATCATAGTAGGTTACCCAAACTCCTATTCACCACTTCAGTTTGTCCATCAGTCTGTGGATGGTGTGCAGAACTGAACTTCAAATCTGTATTCAACTTCTTCCACAATGTCCTCTAGAAATAACCAACAAATGTGGTATCTCAATATGAAACTATGCTCTTTGGTAGACTGTGTAATCTCACCACCTCCCTGAAAAATAATTCAGCAATATGAACAGCATCATTAGTCTTCTTGCAAGGAATAAAATGTGCCATCTTTAAGAATCTATCCACCACCAAAAAAATAGAATCATGTCCTCTCTATGTCCTTGGTAAACCAAGACTAAAATCCATACTAGTATCATCCCATGGCTTCTCTGGTACAAGTAGTGGTTGATATAGACCTGTATTCTGATTTGCTCCTTTCGCCATCTAACATACTCTGCAACTCTGCACAAATTTCCTCGCATCCTGCTACAACTATGGCCAACAATAGCAATGGTCTTATCTCGACCAAAGTGTCCAACCAATCCTCCACTTTGCTTCTCCTTAATCAGGTTCTCTCTCATGGAACTCCTTGGAATGCACAACTAGCTTCCTTTAAACAACATGTCATCTTGGATTATGAAATCCAACCATTTTGTCATGTCCAAAGTAATAGGTTCCAGACAAGTTTTCCAAGCCTCTGCAAAATCTAGATATTCAGGATACAAACTTTTGAGCTCATCGAACCCAACAACCTCTATCTTCATTTTTGTCAACAAATTTTTCCTTCTTCTCAAGGCATCTACAACTCTATTGGACTTCCCACTCCTGTGCTTCGAAATAAAAGTATATCTCTACAAAAACTCAACCCATTTTAAGTGCCTTTGGTTCAACTTCCCTTGACTATTAAGATACTGCAAAGTCTGATGATCAGTATACAAAACAAACTCTTTTGGCAACAAATAATGTCTCCATTTCTTTAAAGCCCGAACTATTGTATAAAATTCCTGATCATAAACAGAATACTTTTTCTTGGAATCATTAAGCTTCTCACTAAAATAGGCAATGGGCTTACCTTCTTGACTCAAAACAACTCCTATACCACTACCACTAGCATCACAATATACCTGAAATGCCTTATTGAAATCTGGAAGTGCCAAAACAGGTTGTTCTACGACTTTCTGCTTCAATGTATCAAAGCTTTTGTCTGGTCCTTTAGTCCATCTAAACTCTTTTCTCTCCCCTCTCATTGTCTCAGTTAGGGGTGCACAAATGCTACTAAAATTCTTGATAAACTTTCTATAAAAACTTTCACCAACAATAGCAATGGTCTTATCTTGACCAAAGTGTCCAACCAATTCTCCAGTATGCTTCTCCTTAATTAGGTTCTCTCTCATGGAACTCCTTGGAATGCACAACTCGCTTCCGTTAAACAACATGCCATCTTGGATTATGAAATCCAACCATTTTGTCCTATCCAAAGTAACAGGTTCCAGACAAGCTTTCCAAGCCTCTGCAAAATCTGGATCTTCAGGATACAAACTTTTGAGCTCATCAAACCCAACAACTTCTATCTTCATTTTTGTCAACAAATTTTGCCTTCTGCTCAAGGCATCTGCAACTCTATTGGACTTCCCACTCCTGTGCTTCAAAACAAAATTATAGCTCTGCAAAAACTCAACCCATTTTAAGTGCCTTTGGTTCAACTTTCCTTGACTATTAAGATACTGCAAAGTCTGATGATCAATATATAAAACAAACTCATGTCCCCTTCTCGAAAGCCTAAAATTTTCTAACCTTGCACACAAATTCAACTTGCCAAAAGAGAACATTAACATTCAATTCTTCATAATTCATCATATAAATCATAATTATAAGTCAATTCTTAAATCATAATTCATATACCTTATCCTTTTCTCTATTTCATTATTAAAGATCATATTTTTCTTCCTTAGTTCACTATACAAAATCATAGTTTCTTCTCAAGAGAGATTTCATTTGGACCCATCATGTTAATCCAATCATACACCCAACAAGAGAGGGTTCCTTGGGCACAATCTTGCCATAGGTTCAATATATTTCCTTTGATCTAGAATGGCACTCTTCACCAACTAGAGTCAAAGGCCTATCCACTTGCTCCATACTTGGCACTCTACACCAATGGAAACAAGGGCTATTTTCTCTTGTCCATATTGGCACTCTACACCAATTGGAACAAGAGTCTTTATCCACTTGTCCATATTAGCACTCTACACTAATTGGAACAAGTGCCTTCATCCACTTGCCTCAAATTAGCACTCTACACTAATTGAGTCAAGGGCCTATCTCCACTTACCTCATATTAGCACTCTTCACTAATAGAGATAAGGGCCTTCTCGGCTGAGTACTCTTTACCTCTTAAGAACAAGAACTCTTCACTTGCCTTGGAGGATAAGAGCCTTATCAGCTCAAGCCTTCTATACCTTGGTCAATTGTCAAAACCCTTGTTCTCTACTTCTTGGTGTGATGGATTAACAATGACATCCATTTCTCATTCTATGTGTCTTATCTTGACCAAAGTGTCCAGCCAATCCTCTACTATGCTTCTTCTTAATCAGGTTCTCTCTCATGGAACTCCTTGGAATGCACAACTGGCTTCCTTTAAACAACATGCCATCTTGGATTATGAAATCCAACCATTTTGTCCTGTTCAAAGTAATAGGTTCTAGACAAGCTTTCCAAGCCTCTACAAAATCTAGATCTTTAGGATATAAACTTTTGATCTCATCAAACCCAACAACCTCTATCTTCATTTTTGTCAACAAATTTAGCCTTCTGCTCAAGGCATCTGCAACTCTATTGGACTTCCCACTCCTATGCTTCAAAACAAAAGTATAGCTCTGCAAAAACTTAACCCATTTTAAGTGCCTTTGGTTCAACTTCCCTTGACTATTAAGATACTGCAAAGTCTGATGATCAGTATATAAAAAAAACTATTTTGGCAACAAATAATGTCTCCATTTCTTCAAAGCCTGAACTATTGCATAAAATTCATGATCATAAATAGAATACTTTTTCTTGGAATCATTAAGCTTCTCACTAAAATAGGCAATGGGCTTACCTTCTTGACTCAAAATAGCTCCTATACCACTACCACTAGCATTACAATCTACCTGAAATACCTTATTCAAATCTGGAAGTGCCAAAATAGGTTGTTCTATGACTTTCTGCTTTAATGTATCAAATCTTTTGTTTGCTCCTTTAGTCCATCTAAACTCTTTTCTATCCCCTCTCATTGTCTCAGTTAGGGGTGGACAAATGCTACTAAAATTCCTAATAAACTTTCTATAAAAACTTGCCAAACCATAGAAAGATCTTACCTCAGAAGCACTCATTGGCATAGGCCATTCAATGATAGCCCTCACCTTCTCTAGGTCCATCTTAAGACCTTCCTCTAAGACAACAAATCCTAGGTATACCAACTTCTTTGCAAAACTACATTTCTTTAGATTAATCAACAAATTCTCCTCCCTCAGCTTCTCAAAAACTCTTCTAATATGCATCATATGCTCATCCCAAGTCTTATTGAAAATTAAAATATCATCTAAATAAATAATAACAAAACTTCCCAAAAATTCTTTCAATACCTCGTTCATGAGCCGCATGAATGTGCTCAGTGCATTGGTTAGCCCAAATGGCATGACTAACCACTCATACAAACCTTCCTTGGTCTTGAAGGTCGTCTTCCATTCGTCTCCTTCTCTGATTTGGATCTAGTGATACCCACTCTTCAGATCAATCTTTGTGAAGTACTTGGCTCCACTCAAACAGTCCATTATGTCATCCATTCTGGGCAATGGAAATATGTACTTGATCGTGATCTTATTGATGGTTTGAGAGTCTGTACACATTCTCCACTCTCCATCTTTCTTTGGTGCTAGTACTGTAGGTACCGTACATGGACTTACACTCTCTCTTATCAATCCCTTCCTCAATAACTCCTAAACTTGTCTGTTCAACTCTTCACTCTCTGCTAGAGTCATTCTATGGGCTACCTTATTCGACAAACTAGCTCCTGGTATCAAATCCATTTGATGACTTATCTTCCTCACTGATGGTAAACCTTCATGTACATTATTAGAGACAATATCTTGAAATTCTTCCAACATTTCTGAGACTTCTATTGGTACATCTTCACATTTCTCTTGACTAATCTTAGGAATCAATGCAAAGCAATGACACTCATGCTTCATACCCTCCAAAAATTTCCTACCATCTACCAAGAAAATTCTAGCAGTACTACATACCTTTTCTTCCACCTCCTTCAAGGGCTTCAACTTATGACGAACTCCATCCTTTGTTAGGGAATATGTGTTTGCACAGCCATCATGGACAGCGCTCCTATCATACTACCACAGACTCCCCAATAGCATATGGCATTCATCCATCGGTATGATATCACACATCACCTCATCATGGTAGTCCCCAATCTTGAACTTCACTAAACACTGCTCATTGACCAAAGCTCTATGGTCCTTCTGCAACCATGCAATCCGATATGGATGTGGATGCTTTCTTCTTGTCAACTTCAACTCATCAACCATCTCCTCTGAAACAAGATTGTTAGTGCTTCCACTGTCGATAATAATATCGCAACACTTACCTTCACATTTACACCTTGTGTAGAATAGACTCTTCCTCTGATTAGGTTCTTTGTCCTCATTCAACAAAGTTCTTCTGACAACTAGGGTTTCTCCCCTTTTAGCATCTTCAGAACACTCAGACTGTGCATCTTCATCTACATGTGCAACTCGTGCATTACCTTCAGTTCTTCTATTTGTCCTTCCTTGATGTTGCGGACACTCGTATGCTCGATGCCCTTCTTCTCCACATTGGAAACGGGTTCCTCTGAAACCTCCTCTTCCAGGTCCTTGCCCAGTTCTACCTCTTCCTCTTCCTCTTTGCTCACCATTGTTTTGGTCATGAGGGCTGTAGGTATTATCTCCTCTCTGATTTTGACTGGTGTCAGCTTCTTCACTTTTCTTTGAATCTTCATTTCACCCCCCATAGGGTCTTCCACTAATCCTTCCACCTTGACCTCTTCCCCTTTCCTTGCTATCAAATCTTTTATTCAGCGTCTCTTCCACCTTTAGGGAAAACTGGTATGCATCTTCTATGGTGGTTATTCTGACCAGGCTCAGTTCCTCTTGAATACTCAGCCTCAACCCATTAATGTAAAGGGCTACCTTCTCCTTGTTGGGCTCTGCATGGCCTTTCCTAATAGTAATTTTATAAAACTCTTCTGTATACTCCTTAACAAACTTGTTACCTTGCTTCAGTCCTTGTAGCTTCTTCAGCAACTCCATCTCATAGTCAATAGGAATGAACTACTTCTTCATTTTCTCCACCATTCAATCCCATCTGGTGATCTTTCCTTTTCCTCTTCTATTCCTCTCTAATTGGACCTCCTTCCACCAAATAATGGCATGGCCCTTCAACTTCGTTTTTGCAAACTTGACCCAATCTGGGTCCTCCACATCTTCATACTCGAAATACTCCTCCATGTTATTGATCCAATCAATAAGCTGTTCCAGATTCAAATCTCCAGAATATGTAGAAACTTCGATCCTGGGTCTCTTTCCACTCTTCAAAATGGCCCTCAACAACCTAACTTCTACAGGATCTCCTGCAGCTTCTTGTTCTTCCTCAGATAGCTCTTCTTCAACTTCATCTTTGCTTTCTTCTCTTGTTCATAGTTGAAACACTCTTCGTAGCTCCTCTTTTAATGCATCGATTTGCATTTGTAGGAATCTAAAACCCTCTTCCATCAAAGCATTCCTCCTAATATGATTTCTTCATGGAGGCATCCTGATCTCCACAGCAAACCCACAACCTCAAGTCCTGGTGCAAACTGGCTCACGATCGGCGATCTATCCACACACTCAAGAACTCTTTCTCTGATACCACTCAATGAAGGGGGTAAATCATAAAACACACAACAATAGAAATTGCACATAGAAAATATAACTTTCTTTATTGATTTGGACAACTTAATACATTACAGAAGCTCAGATACAATCAGAGGAATCAACCCTCCACAAGCTGCAACACATTACAGCTTCCTCTCCCAAGACTCTAGAATCATCTGCCTTCTGTAACCCCAAATCAGCTAAGGTTTCTATTTTCTTACCTATTATTGACTCTACACTTTCCTCCTTCACTCTACTGCTGCCCAGGGTTCCCAAAAAAAATGGTTATTAATAGCCTTTTTGGCGGCCAACAACCTAATTTCAAATTTTGCATCTCCCTCCAAAAATAGGTCAACTTCCGGGAGCCATAACTTTTGATCCAGGTGTCCGATTGACGAACCATTTTATGCATCAGAAACCTCACAGAATGCTCTACACGGTAAGGACTAGCTCTTCTAGTTCCAGCCATTTTTGGGCCCGTACGAGACCATTTAGTGCCTCAAACCTGAGTTTGAATAATTTTCAGGCATTTTTCAGGAAACAGAAACTTTAATATCTTTCAACTCGCAAATGATCTTTCCGTGATTCCTTCGCCAAAGGTCTTATTTTTCAGTTACGAAGCTTCCTGTAAATTTTTACTTAATCCATGCCCAAATGCAAACTTTCTAAAAATAGAAGGTTGATATTTTTAGCAGTTTGAAAAAATTGAAAGTTATACATCATTATTCAAGCGATTATGGAACCAGAACCACAAATTTTGAAAAGCAATGGAAAGAATATCAACAATTTTGAAACACATCTCTTTTTGGGTGATGTAAGATTGCCCTTACACCACTGGATACTCCATCATCATAGTATGGACATGTTAAATTGTTCATATTTTAAATAAATCTACCTTTATTAAGAGGTTATGTTTATTGTTTTGGTCCATCTCAATATCAAGTGTACCACCAAGTTTGACTATGTTACAATATTCTCTAAAAGGATGAAGGGGAAAAGAATTGAGAGGGTCACTTAAAGAATGTGCATCTTATACAAAGCAAATGTTATATTCAAACATGTTTGGAGATCATCTATCATGATAAAATTTAGGAAGTTCATTCTATACTCTTAAATATTTGTCTAATAGTTTATCATTTGTAAGAGTATCTAATAGAGGAAAGTTGTCCATGGGACCATCACAAACTAATTTAGGATAAACCAATGGTAGATAGATGTCATTATAAATGGCACATATAACCTATATTCCTTTAGTGTTACATTTTAGGAATTTTGATAGGTTTTTTGATGCCATGTTGGTTCAAATATAATCCTTTTCTATTGTGTTCAATGCTTTGTAAAATGCCATACCCTTTACCATAGTGACTAGCCAATTTGGATGGAGCTAAATGAGATTCATAGTAAGGATTAGTTTTAGATCCATGAGAAATAAACCCTTTGCTATATTGAGTGTCTATATGGGAGTCTAAAGGTTATTTATCATGTGTATAAAGAAAAATTACTGAAGGTCAAGAAGCTTGGTTCTCATCTCTTTATTTATCTCTTAGGACTTGATTTAAAATCCAAGGAGAACCAATCATATTTTGGATGAGTGTGATTTATGGGAGGCTCGGGTATATTTTTGGATGTATTTTACTTAGGACTAAGCATGTTCAAAAGATCATTGTTTCATCTTTATCAACTACTTCAAAAAATTGATATAGGTTGTCATCAATTGTCACTACACATTACTTGTTCGAATGGATAAAATTCAACTTATGATGAATTGTAGATAGAATATCATCCATTTCATGGATACATGGATAAAAGAGTGTTATACACTAAGCTTTCAAGGATGACATGAAAATTAGTCCCTTGGGTAATAGTCCCTAAATTGATAGGTAAAGTAATGTAACCAAGGGATTTCAAAATGATGTTGTTAAACCATTTAATATTTACCTCAAAGTTTGGGTGGTTAGGGTAATTAACTTTGAACACATCTAGAAAATTATTTTTGCATACATTCAATTTGGATGCATTATATATAATAGTATTCTTTTAATTCCAATGTCTCCATACTTAACAACAATATAGAATGGTATATACTCATTGATCACACGTGGAGGTGATAATTCATGAGGTGAAAATTATATTTTCACTTTATTTAAGAGTATTGGTTGTAAAAGTGAAGCTAACTCTTTAGGAGAAATACTAGATGAAACAATTATGTGCACTACAATGTCCTTTAATATGTTCTTATGTGTTTTTAAGGAACATACTAAATCCCAAAGAGATATTTCAATTGGGATATTGTTAACTTGAGTATATGTATAATACCCTATGTTTGTATGTTTAGTTTTACAATGATTTGGTGGTATTAATAATGCATAAAAATTAGGAACAACATTAGGCTTAATGGGTATGAACATGGAAATGAGGGATAAAAAGTGACAAAATATGTGTTTCAATCAACAATGCTTTTTGCACTTTTCAAAGTGTGTACAACCCATAATGTGAATGCATTATAACACATATGATCCAGAACACAAACACATTATAATGTGTACACCTCATAGCATGTATGTCCAAGCCATAAGATGTGTCCATTATAATGCATATAGATTATGGCTTGTATATATTGTAATGCATGCACATTATATTGAAATTTTTGGCCTTTTGTGCTTTAAATAATGTGGACACATTATATATCACACCTGCATTAAAACATTGTGCATTATTCACACTATGATTTAAATTATGAAAAATCCACCGAATAGGCGCGTATTTCAAAGCTTGAGCATTGGACATTCATTTTGGCTCTTAAATCCATGTTTTACACATAGAAGAACATATTCAAACCTCATCCTTGTTAGCATTTTGACTTTTACAAAAATTTCTATGAAACCACCACCAAAACATTAAGCTCTTTCTTAACTTTATAGCCATATATTTTTTTTTATAGTTTGAATATATTAAGATATATATTTTTTTTGTTAATGGTGTTTTCACATGCCTCATATACATATCTAATCTTTTTTCATATTTTTTGGTCCAATCATCCAAATTTTTAAAAAATTATATGCAATTGTTCTACACTTCATTATCTAGACACTATTGAAATATGTGAGCATACACATAGATTAAACCATTGCACAATGATATCAAAATATAACATTATATTGTATTCAAGATATACACTGAATGATTTTACATTTGAGTACATTGGCTTTATAAATTCATATATTCCCGTGAACTAACCTATGGAAATGTAACTTCCCAAAAACTAACATTTGTTTTATTTACTAACATACAAACTAACCTATAAATTAACATATGCATGTTAATTTTTTTACTTAAAACTATATACTAAATGTAAAACCGTACTTATTCCAACACCCCCCTTTAAGGTTTACATATAATAAAACAAACATTCCCCCCTTATTACATCAATCTGAACAAGAGATGAAACACTACAAGGACTGAACACAGCAACCCTTCTAGAGACTTTGATGAAGCACCTTCACCAAATCTCCCCACTCACCCAAGAAACACCAAACTAAATCTATCATGGATCTCTTGACTGTCAAACCTACAAGATCCTCTATACCAAATGAGAGAACATAATCCCACCCTCCATGCACAATGATAGAACACAACTCTCCTTTGAGAGTCCACAACTCCACTTAGTGTGTCAATAATCCCTCTAGTGTTGCATCTAAGAGAACAACTCTCCTCCTCTAAGAGTCCACTTTCCATTGAAAGTGTCAATAATCCCTTGAGAGAACAACTCTCCTCTGAAAGTCCACATCTCCTCTGAGTGTGTCAAAATCCCTCCTTCTGGGAACACAAATCTCCTCCTTCAAGAGTCCACTTTCCTCTGAAAGTGTCAATATCCCTCCTCCAATGCTATGGGAACCAAATCTCTCCTCTAATGTACAAAAGGAAATACATCAAAGTGAATACACAAACTTCACCCACAATAATCACCAAACCTGTTAAGCCCCCCCTTTCTCCATGAAGGGACATAGATTGATACTGGTGCTTCTTGAATGTAGTGGATCATCTCTGAGCGAGAAGCTAGCTCAAGATGAGAAAAACCTCTAACCTCCATTTTTCTCCAACCTCCAATGAAACCTTGTTACACTTTATTCACCCTATCCTTTCATAGCCCAATCATATTTAACATGGATGACCCTGAAAGCACAAACTTTTGATAACATAATAAAACTGATACCATATTGAAATATGGTGATCATAAACACATATTAAACCATTGCACAGTGATATCAAAATATAATATTATATTGTATTCAGGATATTCATTGAATGATTTTACATTTGAGTACATTAGCTTTTATAAAGCCATATATTCCCATGAACTAACCTACGAGAATGTAACTTCCCAACAACTAGCATTTGTTTTATTTACTAACTTACAAACTAACCTATAAATTAACATATGCATGTTAATTTATTTATTTAAAACTATATACTAAATGTAAAACCTTACTTATTCCAACAAACACTAAAAATAAATCATTTTCAATATTTTAATTGAAGTTATGTTAAACAAACTTAGTGATCCTAGTTTTTCAATATGCATCAATTGTAAAAAATAAAATAAAAAATATTCAAATAGAAAAATATAAATAATATATAACTTGTAGTGCATGAGCTTAGCTATCTTTTCATGATTTTTTTTTTAAAATACTTAATGAAAAAAATTAAGGGGATGCACACCAGACACTATGTTATGCTTTAGTAATAAAAATATGACCACTTTTGTGTGTTTTCAATGCTTTAACCTCTTAATATTTACCATTTTTTGAAATCTTTAGTAGTTTAGAAACTATATTTAGAGTGCTACAATTCTTTCTCTTATCACATCTTCAAATATTGTGTGTAGGCATCTCAAATTACTTGTCTAATTTAAGGTTTCACTAATTTTAGGGAAAAAAAGTGGCCACTTTTGACCCCCCTTTTTTCCTCCATTTCCATGCACATACCCTAGTGTAAGATGTAAAACATGAAGAATCATATGCCATGTGAATTGTAGAATAATTATGATATATAGAAAGATCATCATCATAAGTTTTAATAATTATGATATATAGAAAGATCACCCTCATAAGTTTTAACAATGTCATGAGATACACCCTCATCATATGATGTATCATTCATAACAATAGAAGGTAAAGTTGTATCATGAACATCCTCCATAATAGAAATGTATCATGAGTCAAATCATGTGAAGGGAAAGTGATAAAAGCTCATCTATCCTTAGAATCAAATGCACTACTTTCACTATTCATAGAAGAAAAAGAAAAAATATGAGAATTATGGATTTAAGTATGGTAAGGATATCCAATAGGGAAGGGAAAGAAATAACTAAATATTTAAAGGAAGAGAATGTACATATGTGATAATATAATTCTTCCATGGACAATGTGATCTCCTTTGTGTGATATAATGTCAAAAATCAATAAAGAGTAAATGGATCACATGTCATAGGGTATAAACATGCCAAAATCAATGTTGGAAGAATGAATTGATGCAAAGGATAAAGGACCATGTGAATCCATGATGTTGTGATTGGAATCTATTTGAGGATGAGAAGTGTAGGGTTTATAGAACTATGCAATAAAAATATCAAAAGCTCTAATATGTGTAAATAAATAATATGGAAATGAGGTACAATCTGTTATACATAAGAATATGAGTCCTAAAGAAGATTTGAAACAAGTCTGAAATATAGGGCCTAAAGCCAATACATGGGTGGGTAGAGTGGGTGAAAGATAGGATATGGAAATAGACACACCACGCCCTAGAATAAGGATGTAGCAATGAAACACAATGATGAGGGGAGGATCAAATTTGGAGATAAGATGTAAAATAAGAAAAGTACACATCTAAAAACCCTAATAATGATGAGAAACCCTAGGGGAAATAAGCTACATAAGGTTAGAGGGACTCACCAAAAATGTAAAGGAAAATAAACTTTCCTTAAGTTTAATCTAGTCGAATTAAGTTAAATTTATACAAATAAGCATAAATTAACCTAGATTAATTAATTAAGAGTTATGAATTTAGATACCAAGTAATTGGAAGATTAAATTTTATTTATGGAAAGTAAATATAATTGATATGGTATACTTAGCTCTAGTCTCACTATGATTTTTGAAACTAGATTGTCTCTAGATTAGAAATGGCACCTTTCTATATGTATGTCACCTTAGATTCTATGCCTTGATATTTATTCTCTATATTTGGTTGATTCCACACCTCTAGGTCACTTACATGTCTGTGGTTCTATCCTCTACCACACGTATCTAATCCTATTAGCTTTGCACGAGATTACTTCCTATTTTACCATATACATTATTCTCTACTCTGTTATCTAGACTACTAGTATTTATGAATACTTTAGAGGGTTTTAAAATTTCTAGGGTACAAGTACTCCTAGGTCAACAGCTAAAAAAGGAGTAGATTTGTCCTCATGACAATGATTAAAATAACAAGCTTTAACCACACAAATGCTTCTATGATGATTATGCATATCTAGATCATTTTAAGTGTTCCTAGCATGCTCCTTAAATTTGAATGTGGTGACAAATGAATGCAATGG